>JAWZYU010000027.1:59359892-61859892 GCA_038380435.1 Ryuthela nishihirai
AATAAAATATTTTAAATTTATTAAATAGCAGAGCACAAATGATTACATTATAAACAATAGCGTCCGTTCGTTACATAGCCAACAACAACTGCACTGTATACAGTTTTATTAGAAACAAAATCCTTGATATGCTAGAAAGTAAAAATGATAGAAAATGCAACAAAGAGTGGAATTTTCATGTCGATTGCGAGTCTGAGTTTGTGGCCAGGATGATTCACGAGTCTGCGTTTTTTTGCCATGCAAAATGTGTATGGTGACACTTCACCACTTTGCATACCTGTGAACGTAGTACTAAGGGAAAGTATAAAATCCACTACATCAGTCTGTACCTATTTAACAAGTATCAGAGTGTTGGTCTCTATCGTTTAGAACAGTGTCTCGCAAACTTTTTTACTCTGCGGCACACTGAATCTAATTTTTTTTCCGCGGCACACTTAAAAAAGAATTTTTGATGGTTATGTAAAAAGAGGAAAATTGAAGTTTCGTTAAATGCATTTCATTTAAAATAAATATAATAATACATATAATTAATCATAACTCGGTGTTTGTTTTAAACATTTGTCCATTCTATGGCTTGAAATAATCAAAAATTAATACCAAAATTTGGAAAAAGCTTGATAAATATTTACAAGATCTCAGTTGATAAAATCTGAAAGATTTCTATTAAAGCACGTCGATACCCCCTTAAGCAGCTGCTTGCCACAGAGGTCTGACAGGAGCCTGTCAGTTTATATGCCATAGTAGAAGATCTGAGAGGATGGCAGGACCTCAGCAGAAACAACAAAAACAGCCATGCCTTACCCGGGGCTCGAACCCAGGTCCCGTAGATCAGTAGCCAAGCGCGCATTTTGTCGACGTTACAAATCGACGTCGACAAAATGAAATCTTTGGAATATCTAGTGTCAATTTGAAAATCTCTCGCGGCACACTTGGAATCTCTCGCGGCACACAGTGTGCGAGACACTGGTTTAGAAACATACAATGAATGGATTCATTATTGAAATTTGTGCAATCTGCGATTTAGTTTTTGATGTTTTCGATAAAGTTTAAAAAGAATTTGTTATGACAAATGGTGTACCTTCCTTCCATGATTGGGGCGGGGGTGGCTCAGTCGGTAGCGCGCCAGGCTCGTAATCTGTAGTTCCCAGGTTCGAGTCCCAGCTGGGTCAGCGTTGAGATTTATCTCCGCAAAATTCCCCGCCCTGCCCACGGTCAGTAGGGGACACCGATGGGCTTGGAAAGGCCGCCGTCCGTCGGATGGGAGGTTAAGCCGTGGCCCCGTGTGCGAGAGAGCCATACCCTGTGCACGTTAAAGAACACGCTGGATGGCCTTGACGGGAGGCTACCATCTGTCTCCCAACAACTGTTCCAGTGGGTCCCCTCTCCCAACCTTCTCTGAGCCATCGGGGTCCATGTGACCTGGCCATTTAGCCCATGGTGTGCAAAAAAGTGCCGCTCAGAGGTAAAACAACCCAACCCAATCTTTCATGATTGGGCAAAAATCTGGATATATCAGGTTTTTTTTTGAAGCAGCATCTGAAAGAGAATGGCTTTGGTGGCGATGTTTTGAGTTGATTGTATTTTGCACTGAGAAAACCATTTTTCTCAGATGGTAGAAAAAGATCGAAACGTGGGAACAGTTATTTTGGTTTTCAGTTATATCCACAGCAGCGTTCTGCATCAACAATTTGCTGAATTACTGAATGGAGTGCATTCATCCTGAAAACTGTGTGAAACCAGCTGTAACTAGAAGGAGAGCACTATAAGAGTCCAAAGTGATGCCATTCGGACTGCGTAATGCATCTGCACATTTGAAAAAAGTAATGGATTCAGTTGGGTTGGATGGTTTAACCTCTGAGTGGCATTTTTTGCACACATTGGGCTAAGTGGCCAAGTTACAAAGACCCCGATGGCTCTGAGATTGGAGGTTGGGTTGTTTTACCTCTGAGCGGCACTTTTTTGCACACCATGGACTAAATGACCAGGTCACATGGACCCCAAAGGCTCAGAGAAGGTTGGGGGAGGGGACCCACTGGAACAGCTGTTGGGAGACAGATGGTAGCCTCCCGTCAAGGCCATCCAGCGTGTTCTTTAACGTGCACAGGGTATGGCTCTCTCGCACACGGGGCCACGGCTTAACCTCCCATCCGACGGACGGCGGCCTTTCCAAGCCCATCGGTGTCCCCTACTGACCGTGGGCAGGGCGGGGAATTTTGCGGAGATAAATCTCAACGCTGACCCAGCTGGGACTCGAACCTGGGAACTACAGATTACGAGCCTGGCGTGCTACCGACTGAGCCACCCCCGCCCCGAGATTGGAGGAGGGGACCCACTGGACACCTGTTAGGAGACAGATGGTACCCTCTCCTCAAGGCAATCTAGTATGTTTTTAACATGCATAGGGTATGGCTCTCCAGCGCACAACATCATGGCTTTACGTCGCATTCGACAGATGGCGGCCTTTCCAAGCCCATCGGTGTGCCCTAGTGACCGAGAGCTAGGGTGGGGAGTTTTGGGCAGATAAATCTCAACACAGGCTTGGGTGGGATTTGAACCTGGTAACTGCAGATAACGAACCTAGCGCGCTACCGACCGAGCTACCCCCCTCCCCCTTCCGGAGTCAGTTCTCCAAGTTTTGCCTTGAGAGGTCTGCCTGGTATTGTACAACATTGTCCTGCGAAGGAAATTTGAAGAAATTCGCAGAAATTTCTCCGAGTGTTCGAGAAACTAAGGCCAACCAAGCTCAAACTGGGCTCTACGAAGTGCACGTTGCATCAATAAGAAGTGTTGTACTTCAAACAAGTCATCACACCTGAGGTATTCAGGATATTTTTGAAGAGTTAAGGCCTTAGGGAAGTGCGTGAACTTCGAAGATTTGTCCCAGAATTATCTAACATTGCAAAACATCTTTACCTAGTGACAGAGTAGGATCGACGGTTCATGGGGAGCGCAGAGCTGCCTTCTGGAAAGTAAAACAAGCCCTCTTCACGGTGTCAGTTTTATCCTATCACTTTCTGGTAAACAATTTATATCGGACCCCAACGCAAGCAATATGAGAGTAAATATTGTTCGTACAAATTCATCTGTTACTGTCATTAAACGCTCCATAATTATGATTGTAGTAGGAATTTCCTTTTTCTTTTTATTGCCAACTTTTAAGTTATTGATACATGAATAATTGGCATTGACTCAATGTCTATCCTGGCGCTTTGCCACTGCTCGGAGAAGAGGATCATATTCAAAGCTCTTTAAACAAAATTAGTTTCGTTAAAATTTTGTATCCCATTTGTACAACGCAGTTAAAACGGGTTACCATTTGCACAAGGTAAGCTTTAACGGGTCACTATTTGCACAGGGGGATTACAGTGGATTTCATAAGCAGAGCTTACAGTGGTAAAGTATCACAGGAAATGTCTTGTTGACAAGAAACGTTTGAAATAATTTGCTGAAAAAAATTGGTTTCGTCCTGAGTGGGATTCGAACCCACGTCTCCCAGAAGCATGCCAGGCGTCACTTTTTATTTTCAGAAAATTATTACAAGAGCTTAGAGTGGGTTTGATAAGGAAAGTTTATAGCGGGTGGCCTCTTTTGTAAGGGGAGCTTACAATGGGTCTCAATTTCCATAAGAGAAGTTTGAGGGGCATTGTCTGTTTTGCCTTTGAGGAGGCATTTGCATAGGGGAGGCACTACTAGGTTGCCATTTTCACAGGGTAAGATTCAGTGGGTTGACTCTTTTGTAAGGGGACTTATAGTGGGTTCCATTTCCACATGGAAAGTTTAAGTGGGTCCCATTTGCAAGAGAAGGCTTTAATGGGTCGCCATTTCAAAAGGGGAAGGTTTTAGCGTGTGTCCATTTGCATAGGAGAAGATTTGTGCTAACACCTTCAGAAGAAAACTTGGAGTGAAGCTGTATTTGAATGGAGGTAAATTTTGTGGGTCGTCATGTGACTGCCGTAAAGAAAGACACGAAAATATAATTATAACCTTTATTCCATTACATATATTTTTCATATCCTTCCGTACAGTATCAACAATCTGAAAGCCAACTTATGCAAACATCACACAATGACACCAGATGACGGCTGAAAGTGATTTCGTTAATGATGTCAGAAATGAAGAACACAGTGCTTTATAAGAATATGTATTGACTTCCGTTGGAAATATAAATTGAGAACATTTCTTGCATGACAAACCAGTTTGTACAAAGTGATTCAAAGATAACATATTACGATCCAATTAACAATTAATTTGTATTTATACGAAATTTATTATTAATATGAAATGTTCATTAAATCACCAAATATGTTCTTAAATCAATATGGTTCTTCAATTAATTTTAGTAATTGAAGTAAAACGGCTTTTTATTTATACTTTGCTTCAACAATGCTATTTACCTAAATTTGAAGTTTTGGTGATTGTGAAATCTCTAAACACTCCTTTTGCAGTGAATAAGTGCTCTTAGAAGCAGAGCTCCTTTTCCATTCTAAAGCGAAATCTTTAAAAGTACAGTCGCTCGAAAAAGTATCCGAACACTATGGTTGATTACAGAATTCAGAAAAAATATCTGGCAACTTTTTAGAAATTAGTAATCTGGCAACCTTCGTGTCACGTGACACGAAGGTTGCCAGATTACTAATTTCTAAAAATCTGGCAACTTTCGTGTCACGTGACACGAAAGTTGCCAGATTACTAATTTCTAAAAAGTTGCCAGATATTTTTTCTGAATTCTGTAATCAACCATAGTGTTCGGATACTTTTTCGAGCGACTGTACAATGTACTGGATAAATTAGAATCGGAAAAAAAGACAAGCATTTTTAGCTTGTTTATCAGTAGCAGAAAGGTCGTCAGGTTATGAGAGAACTTGTGTTAAACTTTCGGACACAATGAATATATATATATACATAAAATATCAATAAAAAAATTAAAATCATATCGAATTCTAATTTTTTTTATTGCTTCTCTTTCTGTATTTTTGTATCTTTAAAATAACTTTTAGCATTTCTTATCTAGCTTTTGCCAAAAATTCATTACAAGTGAAGAAAAGACATTTTAAGCAACATAAAATGGTGAGTAAAATTTTGTTAAGCTTTAAATTTTAGTAAGGAATATTTTGTGATATGATTTTTAAACTAGGCTTTTGTGTATGCAGAAGAAATTTTGATAGAATACAGAAAATATATTTGCATGATGTAGGTTAAAGTTATATCCAGATAAAAGCATGAACGTATAAATGGTTTTAAATATATTCGTATGATATATATATCCATTTTATCTTAATTTAACACAACTGAAGATAGGTAAGTAATTATCATTTGCAGTCGTAATAAATTTAGAGCAACACCATTAAATTCATCAGTGGTCATCTGTGCAGTTTGGGAATTATTAGGGTGGCCTTTGGTTTCACCTATTACGAAGCACGATTTTCATCAGCTACGATCTGCGGCTCCAATTTGCAGAAATTAATAGACCAATTGAGAATTTTTTTTCATAGAGTCTGACTCCAAAAGCTCTATGATCTTTTTTTGCTCCTGAAACGGCGAATTGGTTTGCAAAAATATGCGAGGCCTATACATGTAGTTAAGATACACTAGGTTCTGTTCTTAATTTCCATTTCCACGGTAGATATTGGGAGAACAAATACGAGCAAGCGGTTGAACGATGGTTGCATAGGATTATCACAAGCTCAAGGTAGTTGGCGGTGTGCAGAAGCAGATCGAGGAGCAGAACATGGTAGAAAAACAGAAACACGACAAGCATCGAAGCTCCTCCTCAGCGCACAGCTCCATTCAACACCGTAACTTAGCACCAGTAACCATAAAGGAATTCTTGAATATACAAATAAATATTATTGCTTGTACGACAGAGTGAACTGAAACCATTCATTATGGGATTATATAAAACCTTTGCCACATTAACAAGACCTTTAAGGCTATATTTAATTAGGGTACTGGATTTTAAAGTTAGCGTCGTTATACTTACTCCTAATAAAGCATACGCTACTAACAAATATTCCGACTTTACTGCTAGTTTCACAAAATTGTGTGATTGGTTATCTCTATATTTACAAATCAATCTTTTCTGTTTTGTTGCTGTTTTTGTGTCTTTTTTATTACAGTTCTTTATCTTATTGCTTAGGAAATCAGTCTAACAAAAAAAAAACGTCTTTGTTAAAAATAAATGGAGAAGAAGAGAAAGCTGTTTTCTTAAGAAATGTTTTTGCAATGCCGAAACAAGGCGCCCTCTTTAAATATCGATGCCTAATTGATATGTGCACAATGCCACTTGGCTACAGATACAGTGCAGATACCTAAAAATATATCTACGAATGTAAGCTAAATATTTTTGCCTGAGACAGACTGGAATAAATAGTCTGAATCAATTGGTTCAAATTGCATAACCCAAGGTTTAGTATCATAACTCATAACTTTTTCTAATGTATGTATTCTGCACGTGTAGCTTTCCAGTCAATTTCACCAACGTGAATTTCTACTGAATTTGGCTCAATTCATTGGAAAGTGTTTCGTTTTATTTCCAAAACATTTCTTGCTGAAACGACATGTTTGTTTACCCAAAGGTCCCTTCTACTATCAAGGATGCATGCGTGCAAACAGATGCATCTATCAAGGATGTATGCACTCAAACAGATGTCTCTATCAAGGATGCACGTGCAAAGAGATGTCTCTATCAAGGATGCACGTGCAAAGAGATGCATATATCAAGGATGCACGTGCAAAGAGATGCATCTATCAAGGATGCACGTGCAAAGAGATGTCTCTATCAAGGATGCACGTGCAAAGAGATGTCTCTATCAAGGATGCACGTGCAAAGAGATGCATATATCAAGGATGCACGTGCAAAGAGATGCATATATCAAGGATGCACGTGCAAAGAGATGCATATATCAAGGATGCACGTGCAAAGAGATGCATATATCAAGGATGCACGTGCAAAGAGATGCATATATCAAGGATGCACGTGCAAAGAGATGCATATATCAAGGATGCACGTGCAAAGAGATGCATATATCAAGGATGCACGTGTAAAGAGATGCATATATCAAGGATGTATGTGCTCAAAGAGATGCATCTATCAAGGATGCATGCGAGCTGTGTGCAAGATTCTGTCCAACATGATAAAGATTTTGTTGAAAGATTGGTGAAATTTAGTCATCCATTTGTTAATAAGTTTTGCTTAGGCAAATAGCATTCAAGCAATAGTACTTCAAATGACATATTTCCAAAAAATTATTATTATTTTTACGATAGTTGCAATCGGTAGAATTTTAATTTCCATAATAAGGTCGTGGAAACAATTCTTTAACTTGTTAAAATGATATATTAATAGCCCAGTGTAAGTAAAAGAGGTGGGTGAGGTTTAGATACAAAAGGCGGTAAATACAACTGGCGATTCCACTTCAACCAGATAGAACAAGTATCGCACTGGAATTTTCTATCATATCAATATTATCATCAGAAATTCAGATGATCATCATGAATTTCTCATCAAAATACGTTGAATTTGATATAGTTTCATCCATACTAGGTGTTAACTGATGTAAAGCGAACTGAAATTCAGTCGGACTTGTCAAGTCTCATTTGTGATTTTTTTGACATGCATCCTTGATAATGGACGGGACTGCTATTAACAGAAATATTCTATAGCTTCTGAAAAACAATCGGCCAAATCAACGTAAAAATTACGTTTTTTGTTTTCAAGTTGGCGGGAAATCATCTGATCCATAATTTCAGTCCTGGTTTTTTCTACCCCCTCCCTCTGTCTCTTGTAACATTCCTCCACCCACTCGTAATCAATTAGTTTCATGCTCTATTCTGATCTCTCATTTTACTTCTTTTAAACAAGAACTCTTTTCTCTTAAAGATTCTCTTAAAAATTCCCTTTCCCCTTAAAATTTGAACGTCCTCTTTCAATTTCAGGTGCAAATGCTGATTATTACTCACCAGCATAGGAGGGTGTTTTTACCCAGTGGCCACATATCGCTGCCTCCAGTATCGCGCATTTTAGTTCACTGCACGCTTAGTAGCTCACTTCCGGACTAAAGAGCTCACTGTTGCGCCGTGACCATCACCTGATCCGTCTCAAATCTTCCATTTCGTCTATTTGATAATGCATCAATAGAATTTATAGCGTTGTTCCTCCGGCAGCAGAGCAGGGCCGATTCTATATAAAATCGGTGTTAATACCCACTTTATAGAGCAAACTTGTTCATTGCTACAAAATACGATTTTTCCAAAGATTAAAAGTTATTAGTAGGATTGGTAGGAAATTTTAATGACTATCGGATTTTTTTCTTTTACAATGCACAGGTGAAAACTGTTCCTTAACTAATTTCGATACATTTTTCTTAATCTATTGGGAACAAAAAATGGTATAACACAAAGTAGCACCACAAGGTACCAAATTTCCACAATGTTAAAATATTAGCTTCAAAGAACTGCAGGAAGTCACGATCAATAGCCAGTGATATTCATAAACAGGAAACACGCATCATTTTAACATAATATTTTATTAAAAGTGCAACTTTTATTTTTAAATTTGAATGTATTCACTAGAACTATGGTTTCCATAATTGAAAAATGCAGTTTTACAAGCCGAACTTCATTTTATTCTCTGTTCCCTTTATTTATAGTCAAACAAAGCTGAAACTCTTTTATTTTCTCTCCCCTGCAAAACAACTGGCTACATTATGAAATGGGAGTGAAACTGTCACTAAGAGTTCGGACATTGGACGCTAATTTGCTGAAAGTATTAGCTGATATTTAATCAAAGAAGGCTGATACTTTGTGTTCTACTTATTACTACAATAGCTGATTTATTCTACTTAACTGTGGCCTAATAACTACTAGAAATGCACCATGTGCAATATTCTAGCTAACCGAGAGAAACCACAAGTCGTAATGGGCAGAAACGAAATACTGAACTACAGTATAACTAACTATATACAATTTATTTGTGTTGTCAAGCTGCTAAAGCAAGTCAAGGCTGCATTAACATAACTTGATAGTAACTTCATTATTCTAATTCTCTAATTCCCACATAATAACAGAATTTATTCTCCATGTGTTTATTAATTTTTACGTTGAGATGAAAATCCATTACTCCCGAAAGAATACTAAAGAACGATGCTTCAAAACGATTCTGGCAGAGTTTAGTAAACTTACTACACGAGAGATTTTTTAGGAATGATCAGAGTGTGGCTAAAAAAAATGTCCAGTGAGTGATGATGGACTGTGTGTTTTTTGTTAGAGTGAATAAAACCCATTTTCATTTAAGAATTACCAAATTCATTATCACATTTTATTTCGATTCAAATAAAAAATTCCCTGTTTAGTATAAAAATGAGGAAGGCATTTAAATACTTTTTATGCAGTTACTCAATGCTGTTAACCATCAGAAAGTATCCTTCATTATCTTCTGTATTATAACAGAATGAAAAATCTGTGGATAGTTTTTATCTTTTCGAATTCTTTACGTTGAAAGCGAAACCAAATATGAATCTTTCGTATTCTGGTGTATTGCGAGGAGTCTTGCTCTGATATGAATGACTGCATTCATTAAAAAATATATAAAATAATACAGTTGGATTGTTTTACCTCTGAGCGGCACTTTTTTGCACACCATGGGCTAAATGGCCAGGTCACATGGACCCCGAAGGCTCAGAGAAGGTTGGGGGAGGGGACCCACTGGAACAGCTGTTGGGAGACAGATGGTAGCCTCCCGTCAAGGTCATCCAGCGTGTTCTTTAACGTTTGTTGGGTTGTTTTACCTCTGAGCGGCACTTTTTTTGCACACCATGGGCTAAATGACCAGGTCACATGGACCCCGAAGGCTCAGAGAAGGTTGGGGTGGGGACCCACTGGAACAGCTGTTGGGAGACAGATGGTAACCTCCCGTCAAGGTCATCCAGCGTGTTCTTTAACGTGTGTTGGGTTGTTTTACCTCTGAGCGGCACTTTTTTTGCACACCATGGGCGAAATGGCCAGGTCACATGGACCCCGAAGGCTCAGAGAAGGTTGGGGGAGGGGACCCACTGGAACAGCTGTTGGGAGACAGATGGTAGCCTCCCGTCAAGGTCATCCAGCGTGTTCTTTAACGTGTGTTGGGTTGTTTTACCTCTGAGCGGCACTTTTTTGCACACCATGGGCTAAATGGCCAGGTCACGTGGACCCCGAAGGCTCAGAGAGTTGGGTTGTTTTACCTCTGAGCGGCACTTTTTTGCACACCATGGGCTAAATGGCCAGATCACATGGACCCCGAAGGCTCAGAGAAGGTTGGGGGAGGGGATCCACTGGAACAGCTGTTGGGAGACAGATGGTAGCCTCCCGTCAAAGCCATCCAGCGTGTTCTTTAACGTGCACAGGGTATGGCTCTCCCGCATATACGGGGCCACGGCTTAACGTCCCATCCGACGGACGGTGGCCTTTCCAAGCCCATCGGTGTCCCCTACTGACCGTGGGCAGGGCGGGGAATTTTGCGGAGATAAATTTCAACGCTGACCCAGCTGGGACTCGAACCTGGGAACTACAGATTACGAGCCTGGCGCGCTACCGACTGAGCCACCCCCGCCCCAAATAATATAGTATGGTGGTGCTGAAACGGAAGATTTTCGGAGCAATCCTGAGCGCTTTGCATCTTGGGTCATATTCTTCAGAATTTAGGAAAGCGAAGTCCAAAACATTTTACTACCTGCAATTCTACTAAAGGATTATTTTCGCTAATCCTAATTTATCATAATTTAAAATGTATACTCCATCTAGCTAAATTTTCGCTTTAAAATAAAAAATATTCTTCCACCTCAATGATCTCATTTGATTTGATATATCTCAGTTTCGACATTTTCAGTCAGGTGTGTAACTTGATACTCGCTCCCAGACACGGTGTGTAATCAGCGCCATTTCCGCACCTAGCGCTTGAAACCGTAAGTACCGGACAGATCACGAGGTCACTGCTCCCAGGAGGTTAGAAGACAGAGTTTATAACCTTTACGTATCCTAATTTCACTATCTTAATTGTATTCTAATTGTTGGTTTTGGGAAGGGCCCAGTGTCAGTGAAATTTTGTCATGCGCCTTCCAATCCTAGTTTTTATGGGTAATTTATTCTTAGTTGCTCGGCATTCTGAAATATCAAAATGGGGCAACAAATTGCCGGCTACGCGAAGGCTTATTCCGTTTGTCTCTTATGAAATTTATGGATTTCTTTCGGGCAACTAGAAGTTACGTTAGAACCAATATAAGTTCACCCTGTAAATATTATTCAAGTCGAAACTAATGAATCTCCAATTCAGTTGAAATTCAGAGAGTTTGATCTTTAGAATCCTCATTGTCAGTTTGATATTGTGTCAATATTTCATCAGATTTTATTTTCCATTTCACTTGCTCTTTTCAAATAGATATTTTTTTCCCGTAATTATGTTGCTGTAGTTAGAAAATACGTACAAGCTCCTGTTTTAAAAGCAGAAATTAGTAAATAGTGATAATTGAAAGGAATAGTTATGTTTTAAAATCGGAGCAATCCCTCTAAAAATAATAGGGGCTAAACTTGCACTACAGACGGATATTACGGTAAAGTCTAAAAATATGAAAGACATTCAAACTCTGGAGATTTAATTTCTTAAGCATGTAGACTATACCATTAAAAATAAATATTATTTGTTTATTAATTAACAAAAGTTAAAATTTATTTCTGTAGAGTAAGTATATACATTTGATAATTAAAAATGTTATTTCCATATTAATAAATTTTAAATATCATAAACTCGTAGGTCTAATTTTACGTTTACGCAAAACTTGCAAAACAGTCTTGTACCGTGTTTCAACAGCTTGACTATAACTTTCACTATTTACAAACAAAATATATTTCTTTAATAGAACAAAATCATTTGATTCACAGTCTAACAGTAGTCTATGAATTCTACTTAGGAAGTTTTCTATATACAGATAATGCTGATATAGTCTAACAAGGAACTTTAATTCTACACAGAAGAGTAAAATACATGCTCTAATATTGTCCACTGCATTGCTAGTGCTATTTCCTCTGTTACTCCTGCACCATATGTAGTTCACCACCCTCTAAAATACTTCCTACGACCTGACGACGTGAGGTCGGATACATATCTACATGTGCTTTTCCACGTTGCACATTGACTGATTGATACATGGAATATATGATCTTAACCAATTAAACTACATAGTCAAACACAGCAAATGTATTTCACAGAGAAATTGCAGAATATAAAAGGGTTCTCCGACGCTTTGGACAAATGGACCATACAACAAAATTTGGTCTGTGGTATATAAAAATCGACAGTAAACGAATAAGGCTCAAACGTTTGAACAACTGACTGAGTGTTTCAAATGCCAAAATGTTTTCGATTTCCACACGTGGTCACTTTTAAATATATGAATGTTCGAATATATCAGTCTGAGGCTTTTACTTCAATCACTTCAGGGTAACATCAAAAAAAAAAGTTTTTAATCGACAACTTGCAGATACGAAAAAAAAGGTTTAAAATAATTTTGTGTAGCTTTAAGGTTTGTAAATAAATTAAACTTCTATTGTTTTCTATATTTCTACACTGTAAACATTTTTTATATCAAGTTTATAAATGAACAATACCCACAAAAAACGCAAAAAGGAAATAAAAATTGTTTGAGCAATTAAAAATATAAAATTTAAACGTATATTGAAGATAAATACAATATAGATTACGCATAAAAAATAATATTTTAGAAGGAAACAGTTCAAATTTGGAAGCAATGAAATTTATTGAATTGTGCAAGTTTAAAAAATAGTGGAATTGAATCCGCTTTAATACTTAAGGGCTGGTCAGCAGCTGACTGAGTGAATTATTCTGGTTGGCTTTTTTGCACACAATGGGCTAAATGGCCAGGTCACATGGTCCCCGAAGGCTCAGAGAAGGTTGGGAACCCACTGGAACAGCTGTTGGGAGACAAATGGTAGCCTCCCTCAAGGCCATCCAGCGTGTTCTTTAACGTGCACAGGGTATGGCTCTCCCTCACACGAGGCCATGGCTTTAATGTCTCATCCGACGGACGGCAGCTTTTCCAAGCCCATCGGTGTCCCCTAATGACCGTGGGCAGGGCGGGGAATTTTGCAGATATAAATCTCAACGCTGACCCAGCTGGGACTCGAACCTGGGAACTACAGATTACGAGCCTGACGCGCTACCGACTGAGCCACCCCCGCCCCCAAATTATTCTGGTTACCAGTGGTCCCCAACCTTTTGAGTTCCATGGGTTGCCCATGGAACTCAAAATCGGATGTTTCGGATGATCGCTTTATGCTGCGCAAAATATCGAATTTTATTCTAATCTTCTCTAAATCTTTAATTGCACTTACTCTTAACTGTACATGAAATAAATCCTCTCTTGGCATCCTATCGAATGGGAGATTTCATATCGTCCTTTTATCTGCTAATTTATGAGATCTCAGGTCTTCCTGATATTTTGGAAAAGTTTTCCCACTTCTATTCATTGAAGTGATACAAATCAGAACCGTTTCTGATACTTCTGCTTCAGAATTTGCAATGCGGAACGAAATCGCTTGGTACAAATCAGGTGATATCTGTTCATAAGATGCAAAACAGGAGAAAAATAATATCCATTGTTTTTCTCTTCGTATTTTGCATACTCTTTGCCAAGTAATAGAGCATTCTGCAGCTCGAAAGTGTTGGTTAACACTGATTATCAGAATAATATGCAAGGAAGCTTGCAATTATGAAATAGCACCAAGAATCTTTCCGCTAAGTTAAACAAATCTAACCAACTAAGTGGACAGCGCAAATATTGCGTTATATTATTTCGTTTTTGATGAGAAAAAAGTATTGACTTCGCTATTTATGTACGTGTAGTTTTTTTTTTTGCCAATGTTAGCTTGAAAATTCTTTCCAATTTTAGTAGTAACTTTTACTATGAATTTTAGTAGTACCTTTTACTATGTCCACCAATTTTAATGCTCTATAACTCGTTAGACTAAAAAATAGCATATTTTTATTACATCTTTCTGTTAATATTATGATCTACGTTCACAACTACTCAATGAAAATGTCGCATTTTTTTTAGTATAGGAATTTGCGCAAATTTTTTACCGGAATTTGAAGCTTATTTCATGCGCCAATTACACACATTTAGCTTCGAAAACTTGGCCACTTGATGTTGCAGTGCTGGATGAACCATTAAGCAAAATAAGCACGTGCTTAGAGCACCAAGGAAAGGGGGGCATCACAGAGGTTTTTCCCCTAGGCTATCATGACCTTAACTTTCAACTCTTTCACTGCCACACTCTAGTCGACTTTTTTGTAATTGTCCTTATCTACTGTGTTCAACTCTAATCTAAATTGTTAAAAAAACCTTTTCTTTGGTTGGTTGTTGGTTGGTTGTTTTACCTCCGAGCGGCACTTTTTTTGCACACAATGGGCTAAATGGCCAGGTCACAAGGTCCCCAAAGGCTCAGAGAAGGTTGGAGGAGGGGACTCACTGGAACGGCTGTTGGGAGACAGATGGTAGCCTCCCGTCAAAGCCATCCAGCGTGTTCTTTAACATGCACAGAGTATGGTTCTCCCTCCCACGAGGCCATACTTTGTGCATGAACGTCCCATCCGACGGACGGCAGCCTTTCCAAGCCCATCGGTGTCCCCTAATGACCGTGGGCAGGGCGGGGAATTTTGCAGATATAAATCTCAACGCTGACCCAGCTGGGACTCGAACCTGGGAACTACAGATTACGAGCCTGGCGCGCTACCGACTGAGCCACCTTTTTCTTTGGTATGGCAAGTGACTAAATTTTAAAAGTTTGAAGGTGTCAGACATAGACCTAGAGTTCAATATGTTTGACTGTCTTACCAACTTTTTTTTGCATGAATTTCAGTGTTTATCTAATCATTATAAATATATATAATCCATATGTTGCAAAAAAAATATTTTGTGGCTTTTTAAATTTTTGCTTCTGTAGTTTCTGACTCCGAGATGCAACTTGTTCGATTAAGCAATCGAAGGGTCGCGGAAGCCACCATTGGTGGACTGTGCTTACGTCATCAGTTGGCCTTAATCCGGACCTGGATTGTTGGTTCACTTTCGCCTACCGTCGTTTTTATGCGCAATGATTTTAGAAAACTGGAGAAGGTAATATGGAAGTCTTTTGACCATTAATACTATGTGGGTAATTTAATAATGCAAATGCAAATAATATATATTTGTTGATGGATGGATTTCGAATTCCATTTCGAAACCAGAAGGGCGAGAGGAACTCTCTTCTTGATCGTAGTGGCTTAGAGTTCGACTTTGGCTTCATAAAAATAAATCTGATTCTTTGGAGCATCAGTATCTTTTTTTTGACTTCACCTTGAAGCTCGAGATTCATATTTCGATGATTCAGTTTCGATGTCATTCAGTTAGAAATTGAAATCGCTCTCTCACTGATGATCACAAGAGGCAACAGCATCTTCGTTAGGTTCGCTCACATTGCACAGAAAGATCGTTTATTGCCGAAGCTTTCGAAATAATTTGGACTTGTTTAAACAACGTAATCTGAATTGCAAGCCTATTCATCTAACGATGCTTTTTACTACTTGACGTAGAGTGGCTCGGATTAAATTGAAAGTTTTCAAAACACAATCGTTCATTTGCAACTGCTGAATACTTGTGCAAGAGTTAATTCAGATAGATGTCAAATTCTAAGTATTAAAATAAGTATTAAAATAACATGAATTTTGTGAAGTGAATCTTGAATGCAAATCTTACACTATCCGAAAAGCTTACGTAACGATTATATGCATATTATACAGCGGATTGCGCAAGACTATACAGAAGGTTCGATAATGCTCCTGTAATCTGCTATCTATGCCTAATCGGAAAGACAAAAATAACGGAAACATCCGTTTGGTAAGTTGTCCATGGCGTTTGTTGATTCATCGACTAGATCAAAATTCACATTTCTCGAAATCTCATTCCAGCATGCCAGAACTAAAATCTGGACCATCCTACAATTCTTCGTGTCACATTATTTCGAATCTTTTTATCTAGAAAGTGAAATCAGTTCGCTATCATTGAAAATGAAATTTCAATTTTTGAAATATATTCTTATACTTACAAACGGAAGAAACAAAATTGTATTTTAACACGCTGTTTCCGCATTTTACTCTTCCTCTTTGTAAGTAGGAATCCTTGTTTCTTTCATATTGTCATTTATTTACTCTTTTTTTTTCTAGCACTTTTTTTACAGATCTCGTATGGAGGTTTTTTTTTTCTTTCAATCACGTCGTGTTTTCACTTCTTACAATCACCTTTAAAGAAAATGAAGACGTTGGTAAATTTAAGCTTTTTTAAGTTTTTCTTCATTTCTTTCGGTTTACTTTCCTCAGCAGACGTTCATTGTTCTTTTCTCGCAATTCCATATGAAGAGTCGTTTGAATCATAGCAAAGAAACAAACCAGTTAATAAGGCAGTGAACGAAATTAACTTAACTATTTCACTGCCCTTCTTTAAGGTACAGAAAAACGCTCTTTCTAAAATGCCAATGGAAACAAGATCTTTCCTTTTACTTGTTCTGTTGTGAAATGACTATCAGCCAGTTTTACTCCGTCAGAAATTTTTTTCATCCTTCCATCTTCCCTATTGTTATTTTTCCCCAAGGAAGAACACAGTAGATGGTTGGGCAAGAATCCGAAATGATTTATTGATGCACTCCTGAAGAGACGGACATTCGTGAATATTCTGGGTAAAAAATTACTTTTGAGTTCAGCTCTTTTCTTCCCTTCTCTGTCAACGAGAACTTGGACAAATCGTCCTCATCCTGCTGCTCACTCTTTCACACATCTGCTGATGTATTCAGAATATAACTTCTTCTGCATTTAGTACAGCTTCGTAATTCTGGCCTAAAAATAGTCTTCGCTATTATATTACACACCAATTTTTATGAGAATATTAATATTCTCTACCCTTTGCATTTTGTACCATGATCGGCGTTCATCTGTGATATGAAATCCCTCGAAATTTTAGGGTTGGGTTGTTTTACCTCTGAGCGGCACTTTTTTGCACACTATGGGCTAAATGGCCAGGTCACATGGACCCCGAAGGCTCAGAGAAGATTGGGGGAGGGGACCCACTGGAACAGCTGTTGGGAGACAGATGGTAGCCTCCTGTCAAAGCCATCCAGCGTGTTCTTTAACGTGCACAGGGTATGGCTCTCCGGCACACGGGGCCACGGCTTAACGTCCCATCCGACGGACGGCGGCCTTTCCAAGCCCATCGGTGTCCCCTACTGACCGTGGGCAGAGCGGGGAATTTTGCGGAGATAAATCTCAACGCTGACCCAGCTGGGACTCGAACCTGGGAACTACAGATTACGAGCCTGGCGCGCTACCGACTGAGCCCCCCCGAAACTTTAGGTTAGGGACCAGAGTTTTATAAGGAAAAATCAAAGATACCGATGTAGCCAGAAGTTAAATATCTGAACATAGTTTAGAAATATTAGATTTGCTTATATTATTTAAAATTAAAGTTCTCTAGAGATAATTTAACGGGGGTTTTTTTGCGTTTTATTTAGGAGTATAATAAAAAAAAATACGATAAATCTCAGTCTTATTAAATGTATGGAAAAAATAAAATTTTACAGAAATATTTCTTCATATTCTAAAATTCTACAACTATTAGTAAAATATTTTGCATTCTGTAAGTTCTATTACCAGTTATATGAAACAGAAAATGCTGGAGAAATCATTTCTGTACAAGTCGCCAAATAGGGCTCGGAAATGAAACAGCCATTTCAGAACAACTGAATTTCCACTCGTTTCCAGAGTGAAATAACAATTCCTACTTCGATGTCTGTAAGCTTATATCTATTCACATCTTTCACTATGTACAAGGCACTTATTTTTCAAATATTTTGTAAAGCATATTGAAACGAGGATGAGATGTGAACACTTGAAAAATGTTGAAATTAAATCCGACAAACAGGACAACAAGACTATTCAATTTCATCCTCTCTCTTGACCCCTTAGGTAATGAATATTTTCGTTCTACACAACACTTCAAAGACACTTATCATTATACACTATTCATTACAGAAAGAAGGTGATAGCTGACCTACCTAGTAGGTGAATAGCGGATTCCATTTAACATCTCTGCGTATCACAATCTGAGCATTCTTAAATCTATAAAAGTATTACCTGAAGAAAATCTGTATCAGAGATAAATTAACAGAATTAGGTAATCAAATATTACAATGCTGTACACTAAGACGCAAAGAAATCGTAAGAAATACTTAAAGTGAAAAGATAGAAACATATTCATCTTGCTCGTAGAAATGCAAGAGTGTTTTTTTTTCCTCATTTAGGCAATTTGAAATGAATATTTTTCGTTGCACCATTTTGAAGCGAAAGAAATGCAGCAGAACTGTTATCTTACAAAGCATACAAACATAAAGGGCGTTATAAAAATGCAATAAAAGCACTTTACTATATACAACAAATGATAAACTTTAGATATAGAATTAAATATTTCGATTATTTCTGTAAAATATATTAATCTCAAAAATGAACTAGATGATTAATGCCCAATAATCTTATATTATTATGAATTATTAAGTTGATTAGTAAATGATTAAGCGTTATTTCTGGCTACAAATCCTTGCTTTCTTCTTGCACATTTTTCGACTAAAGAATACTAATGATGGAAGGTTTGCACTATTGTGTCATTTGCTTTATAATTAAAATGTAGAATTGGGAACTGAAGAAAAGGACAAAAATTACTGCACTCGTAGCCTTCCTCTGGAGTTGGGTATTGGTTATTCCAGTTATTCAGTAGTTGCTAGTTCACTTCTAATAACGCAATTACCTTTTTTATTGTTCTTTGGTTTTTAAAGCCATTTGATGTATTCTTTTAAAACATCGCCTGTAATGCTATCATATGTGAATTAATCTTATCGAACAGATTGACAAGTTGTCAGCCAATCAATGCTAGATCTGATAGAACGTTGTCCCGCCTTATCGAAAACAGATATTGCATTTTGAGCACAAAAACTTCAAATACATTCGGGAACTATCAAGAACATTTTGTAGAGAGAATTTAAAAGATATCTAAAGTTATAAAAGCAGAAATATTGTTATATCTCCTTTATTTTATTTTGTAAAAAGGCGAGTTCCTGGTGGATGTTGAAACTTCCGAGTATGTCATTAGAGAAAGAGGGGTGATAGAGTGATCATTAGAGAAAGAGGGGTGATAGAGTGATCATTAGAGAAAGAGGGGTGATAGAGTGATCATTAGAGAAAGAGAGGTGATACCTATCCTGTTGAATCAAACAGGATGCAATTTAGCGGACCAATGCCCAAATCCCTCTTCTAATTGTCCTTTTTCTCAGTTCATATTTTTAGTTTTAACAGACGCTGGTTAGATGAACTAAAAGCTGAAATATTCTCAGATACAGAAAATGTGAATAATTAAAGTTTATTATTCTGTGAAAACTATAGTAACAAAACCTCGAGTACCTGATAAAACAAAAGCTTGCAAGTTTTATAAACACATTCAATATATGCCTTCATTCTGCATAACAATTTTTCTTGAAACATGCAAACGTTTGTTTTAAACAAATGTTAAGGTTGGTGCAGGACCCGGACACGTCAGGAGAGGTGCATTATGATATTGCGATTTATTAAAATCAAGCACGGCAAAATGTTTCGGTTTTTGTTTTTGATCTGGGATGGGAAAAGGACCAAACAACTGTTATAATGCCTGACATTTGAAACTATAAAAGGCACTTTCAACGTTTGTACGATCAAAACACAAAATCAAGCATGCATAAGCATTTAGTTAAACATATCACACCACATAGAAATATCATCCAGCTTTGGGGAATCATGGTTCAAAAAAATATTGCTTCATTATACAAATTAAAAAATCTTATTATTAGCAGGTAATAGCATATTTTTCAATATATAACGGTACTATCATTCTCTCTATCTTTAATAAATTCTACATTTCGCATACAGTTCTACTAGCAGTTCGTAAATCTACATTCCGCATACAGTAGAAAATATCAGAAAACTAAGAATTGATTGCTTTGCATGTAGTAAACTTTAGGTTATAATTACCCTCTAGTAACGTTTTTCCATCTCTAGAACTTTCCTAAAATATTAAAATTCTGATTTCCATGAAATAAAACATTTTTTCTTTTATTCTCTAGTGTCCACACACAAATATTTCTTTCAATGCTGATTTAATTCAAATTGTGGTAGGCAAAAACCATTAAAATTTCATTTCAGAAATGAACAGACAAGTAGTGAAACATCTCTAATAAATATCTGCAACATGTTAATCACGAAATATTTACAAAAGTATTAAACATTGGCAAATGTTAAACTATAATCAGGGTTAAACATTGTGTAGTAGAAGGTCTTCACTTAGAAAGATATACTTCTGATAAGGACATATAGCAAAATCGCCATAAAATTGAAATATATTTTAATCTTAGCAACAAGACACAAAATATTAGCAGAATCGTTAATTTCTGTGGAAAATTCTGAAACGTGAGATACGAAATTTAGCTCTGCACTTTTTCATGTCAATAATATACAAAGCGTATAAAAATATATCTCAACACCCACCTGCTCTATCATTCGTTTTTCGATTCTAATCTTCAACACCCATTTCCACCTTTGTACACTTCTGTATGGAATTCATTTTCTGGATAACAAGTAAGCAACAAATGAGAGAGACAACCACCAGGGAGCGCATGTTCCGACTCGAATTTAAAAATATTTGTGATCTTGCAATTGTAATCATTCAGATATTCATAGTGTCAAAATGCATACTTTTTCGGTTGCCGAATTTGACTCATTTGTAGAATATTTCTTTATTGTTAAATTCATTATTTAATATATTCAGTAATGATAAAAGCAAAAGATGCAGTCTACAATATTTTGTCATTTTATAAGGAATAATATATATATTACTTGGTAATATACATAGTATACCTAACTTACTTTTCCGAACCTAAGGCCCACTCCTACTTTAAAGTTCAATCTCAATGACTTAATAAAATTCTTAATGCACTTTTCTTTTTACATTGACTGAAACATTGATTTCGATTCATTAACTTTGTTGATTTCTTTTCATTGGTAATGTTTTCTTTCCAATTCAGTCAGAAAAGCATGCAATTAAATCTTAAATATGATGCTTTGACTTTAGGAATCTTTGAAGATAATGTTTGAGATGAAGGTTAAAGAGAAATGTTTTTCAAATATTCACAAATTACTTGAAAGTGGGAACCTGAGCTCTGGTGGCTTTGAAACATGAAAGCACAGCAAGTGTAAATATCACATTTAAAATTACAAATTCAATAACTAAATCAAGGAAATGGTCATTTGTTGATGTGAATGGACATTACGAGAACAACTTCCCTTTACGTCTAGCTACATCTACCAACATATTCAATGAGAAATCCACTGCAGTACTGAAGCAAAGGTCGGATTTCTGGAATGTCTATGTACAGGGTGCATGGAGAGAATTTGCATGGGTAGGCCAATTTCAAAACTACTGATTCCAAAAGAATTAAAAACACTGTCCAGATGTTAAAAGCAATGGGAAATATTATACACTTAAATGTCATATTGTGAATAACCGATTAGTAATTATTTATTTCTTTTTTTCTGAACTTATCACTTTTGTTGGGTGAAAATAAAAATCCTATTGAAGTTTTATAATTATTATAGAAAGCAATATTCCTCAGCAAGGAACCGTGAGTTACAGGTATTGATTGGGTGAATGTGCTGCACTGTGTATTACTGTTCTTCAACCGTATTGTTTCAATCATCTAATGCAATAGTTTCAATTATTTTTTATTGCGTACAGTCGCTCAAAAAAGTATCCGAACGCTATAATTGATTACAGAATTCAGAAAAATATCTGGCAACGATTTTTTTTAAATTAGTGATCTGGGACCTTCGTGTCACGTGACCCGAAGGTTGTCAGATCACTAATTTCTAAAAAAATCGTTGTCAGATATTTTTTCTGAATTCTGTAATCAACCATAGCGTTCGGATACTTTTTTGAGCGACTGTACCTTCTTTTTGTAACAAAACTTTATAGCTTTTTCCTATAATATTCGCAATCTCTATCGAAAGGAAAATAAAAAGGCCACATATATTATTATATGAAAGATTTCTCCTACTTTTAGCGAAAAATATAGCCGCATTACCGGATGTTACTTCACAAACTCATTAATGAGAGTTTCTATACTTACCAGTTGAGGGAGACTGCTTATCTTGGATGAGTAGCAAGCACAGTCTTACAAGTTAAACCCTTTTAGTTCTTACCAAAAATACTGTATTCTGAAGGACGAATGTAGAAACGAAAGGGAAAAATTGAAAATTAAGTTGTTTAATTTTTTTTAATATTAAGGTCACTCAAAATTCAGTGCTTCTACTTTTAGGAATAGAAATGTAAAATTAGTTACTAATATTTTCAGTTCAGATATTAGATGAGGATTCCATTAAGTAAATGGAAAAACTCGTTAACACATTGCTCCTTTAATATGCAAGTCAACCCGAAATGTGACAACGAAAAGTCATACCATTTCGTTTGAGTTTCTGATCAGCATACTCCGCACAGATGATGATATAAAAAAAGAATTTATAATGATTAAATACACTTCATTCATGTCTGTGTGGAAATGTACTTTAGATAATTTCTGATATTAAAATTGTATTCGTATATAGTATATCCTTCAGGGGTTGTATGCAGGGCCGGATTAACCATTAAGCAAAATAAGCACGTGCTTAGGGCATCAGGAAAAAGGGGGCACCACAAAAATACACATAGAAAAAAATGAACTTTTTAAACAAAAAATTCCATGAACAGCTAAATATTTTAGTACCCATCTTAAGTGTAAGTTTTGTTTAGAACAATTAAATTTTATTTTACGGTTTATATAAAGATACTAAATGTTTTTCAAAACATACTAGAAGGATCGTTATGTACTACCAAAGTAACAAAACCATTGGCGTGAAGAATGTCAGAAGAAGCAAAACTCATCTTGCTTCTGACATCACTCTGTTTTGCTCCTGTAATTTCGATATTACGTAGCAACTGAAATATTATCTTTAACACTTTCAGTTCGATGCCTGTATATTTACGGGCATTCTCGCTAGATGGCAGAACTAGTCCAGTACGACAACTACGGTGGACAGTTCTTCACTTATAAGCCGAAAGTTATATGGGGTTAATTCATAAATATTTTCCGTTTTTTATCAACTTTTGGTGAACGAATGTAATTTATTTCAGTGTGTTGCATTAATTTCTACTATATGAAATTTTGTAGGGAAAGCTTGGAAGAATATTTCGATGATAACATTTATTTGCTTTTAGAACTTTAGATAGAAATATGAATAACAAAATAGAATATGAAAAAACCCATATTCAACACTGCATTTTGTGGGACTTTTAACAGGGCTCAAATGGTAAGGAGACAGTGAGGAAGATAGGCTCCGTTTTTGGAGAACACACCCTCACCTATCGGCAGTGTTGGAATTGGTTCCGACCCTACTAAATAGATTGGATCCGAATGTAAAATATATATATGTGTATATTGTGAGGGAGATTATCTTACAGTAGATAGAACTATACTATTTTACCAAAACAATTTATGTCAGTACAAAACCCCGCATATATCGCCCAAAATATGTTGTACATTTCCCTCGGCCAATAAAAAAGTCATTCGAAAAATGTCTCGAGGTTTTTGGACTCCAAGATGACAACGTTGGTTACATTTCCTGTGCTTAGAAATAAACAGTTTATGAAACAACGCGCAAAAAAAAGAAGATAAATGAAGCATCCTTTCATTAATTTGCAATGTAATGTTATTTAAGTATGCAATAATTGACTGAAATCTGTGGTCTTAACACCAGAAGAAATCGCTTCGGATCACAGAATGGATTCACAGAGTTTCCTGATCAAAAAAGATCCCTTGATTTTTCTGCTATCATTAAGGGAATAGATAGCTCAGGGTCCCCTTTACCTTCCTGACGTTACCAATGACTGTCCAATGTCATTACCCAACATTTTCGCCCAGTCGTTTGGTTGGAAGAGCAGCACTTGTGGTCTAATGCACTCCGCGACTTTTTTTTTATCGGTTAGCTGGTAATGATATAAAAAAAATAACAAATATATATTTTCGTTTCGTTTTAAGTGCACGGAAGCACCGAAAGAGGAGATTTTTTCCTGGTACTGACAGGATTAGCATGTCTACTTGCTCAAATGTCGAGAAGTCTTGATAGGAAAGCTTCTTTGTGAAAAGTGGTTGTAATCGAATTACGAGTTTTGATTTTTGCATGGGAATTTGCACACACTTTGTTTTCCACACTATATGTTATTTCACTTTCAGCACTTAAATATAGATAAGTTTTAGATAATAGATTTTTCTTTAGGAAATTATAAAGTTTTACCTGTTTATGGGTTAGAAAAGGTTCCCAAATTTATCCGCAACCACTGAAAACAAACTCATCTTGATTTTTTAGGAGTAGCACGTGGTTATTGCGTGAAGTGTAACGGATTCCTAGAGACTGGTTCTGTCGCCAAAAAGGGTTAATATAAGAACATCAATGTTTTAGTAAATATGTATGTTCTGATTGCTCTTGAAATTTAATATTATTTTTAATATAAAATTTGTAGGTAACATACGATTGTCAATGACGAGGGACTTGCTCTCTGAAATTTTAGAAACAGGCAAAACATTTCTTTCAGTAGGTAAATTTTATAGCAAGAGCTAAAAGCATTTTGTTTTGCATTCTGTAAAGTTATTCGACGCCAGACATAAATATATATAATATATACATAAAGAAAACGTCGATAAGAGAACTTTAAGATTTTAAAATTGATTTTTATGTTAAGGTAATCTTTTTTGTTACGCATTCCGCTTCCTGTGCCTCTGAAACTTTAATAACGGTTCGAATTTTCAGGAATAATATTTTTTGTTCAACTCTCATAACAGAATTATGGAAAGAGATTTAGTCAAGCAAGAAGCAAATGCGACAATTGCAATAAAAATTTGCAAATCAATGTTTATAAGGTAATAAAATATAAATTTGTAAATCAATGTTATAAGTAAATCAATGTTATTAGTCTGTGATATCATATATATATAATATTTGGGGAGCAGGTATTTATCTCCATGAAAAAACTCCTCTTAAATATTCATCTAGCTACTATTACAGTTTCATTGCAAACTCGGAAATGTTTTAATAATTAAATTTCTTTTAATTGTGTTTCCAAGTTAGGTAGTAACTTGCTATGAAGTCTCAGAGAATCATTTTGAAATTAGATATCTGAAAAATGTGTCAAGACTTATTAGCATTCCAAAACTCGTTTGAATATTTATTCGTTCGGTTATCTGTCAATTCGCTAATCAGATATAGAAAAACTTATGAACTCTACAGATATCAATACACTATTAAAAGCTGACTTTTAATATATATTTTAATATATAGTTTATATGATATGACTATAATTCTTAAACGAAACGTAAGATCACAATCTGTTGCCTAAACAAGAAACATTCAAAGCTAAATAATAAATGCCTCTAAAATAATTGTTACTCTAACGTATACTTAAATAATTTTTTAACCTTTTGCTTGTAAATCGTATTTTTCAATCAAACTAAGTATTTTTCTGTCGATAAATGCATTTCGGCTTTAGTTTAATGAGCTTCTTTGCGAACGAAAGTGTAGAAACGAAAGCCCAACAGTGACCTTTCATATCGATCGTAATGAAAAGATTAAGAAATCAAGAAACGAACTCCAAATTATTATCTAGAAAATGAAATTTGAATTTTTAGATAGGTTAGAAATTTGTTATCTTAGATAAAAGGGCCAGCTCGAGAAAGAAGAATGACTATTTTTTTGGTTTGTTGGGAAGGAATTAGTTAAGAAGAAAATTAAAAGACAACAACAGAATATTTCAACAAAAGAACGACAGAACTACAATCTGAATAATCAATTATCTCCTGACAGTTAGAACTATTGAGCTTTCTAAATTCTGAAAGGGTAGACTGTTTTGAAAAGGATGGATAGCTTTCATTTGCAAATTGGGATGCTTGCAACGGTATACCTAAGGACTGACATAAAAAAAAAACTGTTTAAAAATATTCTAGGCAATTTGGTAAATATGTAGCGATTTTCTGAGGTTATAAAGGTGTAGTATTCACTATTTAGAGATGTGAATGAGTAATTTTCAAATTGGCCTGCTACGGGAGAGTTGAGCACCTGACTTGCATACATTTCTATCCTAGCCACTAGAGTATAATAAATGTATCAATCTATATTGGCCTTCTCAGGCTGCAGCTGTTGTCACGATGACCTAGGGTTATCTCGATGTGGTGACCGATGTTTTGGAGACGATGGTGGTGGCCCATACCTCCGACAGATGCCTCCACAAGGTTCTTTCGGTTTGGTTGTGGCATGGTAGACAACAAGAAGTTTGCGGCACTCATCTTCATCCTCTCGGAACCTTTGACGGGGATACCTGTCGCGAAGGCGCCGCCGCTCCTGAAAATATTAGAAATGTGCAGAATTTGGAAAAAAACAATGATCATTTGTTAGAGTGACTACTTGTAACTTTGCACATAGTTTGGCATTTTAATACAATTATATTTTAAGCAATTTTATAAAATTTCATTAAAAGTAACGGTGATGATTTTGCTTTGACCAAACTATCAACCTTGACTAGAAATTTGATGGGAAATAGAGCGGAGAAAAAAAAATGGTGTATTGAAACTCATTCTGCTATTGTCATTGAAAGTTTAAAAAGATCACAAGAAGTAGACATCATCTCGTAGATAGATCCGAACACCATTAGATCATACAAACTGAATGGTGGATATATCCATATAATCACTGCAAGTACTCGTCCATCCATCTATAATTCGTAAGTAGGAGTTGGCAGCGTAGGTGCAAATAGATTGTGTGATTTAGTTTTCCAAACACCACGAGTGGTTCTTCCATTAGCCCACAAGGAGCACGCTTTCTTCCCCCCTAAAAAAGGGGAAATATGTAACGATTATTTCTCTACCCTTCCAAAACGCGAGTGCCGAAAGTAACAAGCTATACATCAAATGAAAGCTTGTGGCAGGGGAAGTTTGCAGATTAAAAAAATTCCATCCACCTGTTTCTTCTTCGCTAAAAAAAGGGAAAATATGAAAACGATTGTTCCGCTGTATCTTCCGAAAGCAACTGCCTACAATTACGAGTTATGTATGAAATGAAAGCTCATATGAGAACCGTTGCAGACTATTTCGAATTTGCCCCCCCCCCCCCATTCTCCTCCTCCAAAAAGGGGGCTGATTTTCGAGAAAAATGGACTTTCGTGTGTTTTATCTGAAATTAAAACTTGTGACGTCATATCATGAGACTCTTTAAATGAATTCAAAACAACGACTCCAAAAACAAGTGGAGGAAAAGTATGTTCGATGTTTATGATTCATATATCAAATGAAAGTTTTTGAAGGTAGATACTTTTAGTGACAAAGAAAAATGTAAATAAATTTAAAATTTTAAAAATACATATCATCCCATATGCGCCCTAAAAAGTAGAAAATAAAACTAAACCTATCAAATCAGTCACTGAATTGGTATTCACTTCAAAGGGAGATAGGTCGCCGATTTACCTACTCAACAAGATTGCCGGAACCCTCTCTTCCTCTGAAATGAGTACAAATTCAACGACTGATTTATACCACCGATATGCTTTAGGTGTATTTTCCACTTTTTAGGGAGCACATGGGAAAATAGATTTTTTTTTTAAATTTCTAATTTATTTATATTTTTCGTTGAAAAGAAACATTTGTCATAAATCGCGAATAATAATTTATTAAAATATACATCCACAATCAGTATTACTAAATATAAAATGAAATTTATTGATATGATATTTTGCTTTCATTTTCTCGAAATGATCAATGATTTCATTCGCATTCGTCGTAATCTACGAGATAGAAATTATCGTGATAATTTCTATATTTTTTGATTTTGTGAGCTTCGCTCTAGGCATGTGACATTTTGTCACCTACGCCATCCTATTTTTAGAACACTACGAAACTAATTTCAGATATGAATGTTATATAAGGCTAACATTTAAGACAGCAATATATCATCGTTACAAAGAATGAAAGCATAACAGCGCTGTTCACAAGGGCTGAACATTTCAGATCTCTGAATGCTCAGCCCACATTACTGTAACAGAAATGAACTCTTTTATCCCTTGCATGACTTTAACCTCTGTCTATATGCAAGACTGTTTTTCTTTTTCTCTCTCATGAAATATTTACTCTCTAATGCAACTTTCTGTTGTGATCTCTAGCAGCTTTTTCAAATTCATTAAAGCCTCTTACTACGCTTGCATAAAAACGACTAACATGCTAAAAAACCTAAATTTATTAAATAAATAAATAAATAAATACCCCCTCAAGCAGCTGCTTGCCACAGAGGTCTGACAGAGCCTGTCAGTTTATATGCCACAGTAGAAGGTCTGAGAGGATGGCAGAACCTCAGCAGAAAAACGACACATACATCCATGCCTTACCCGGGGTAGCCTTTATTTTTGTACACTGATTTGCGTTTTAAATTTCTGCTCTATAGTCGTATAAGTAGTTGTCATTTATTACGTGTTATATATTTGTGAAATCAGTATTCCTGCTATCAACTTAACTATGAAATGTAAATAAATTTGATTTTGCCCTTTAACGACCAAGAAATTGGTAACAATATTACGTCCATTTCGGAACGTACAGCTTTTTTAAGTGAGGACATAAGAGGAAAAGTACATTCCAAAAATATAAAAGTTATCATCACTCAAAAGGATGATCATTCCGAGATTCGACATGCTTTTCTGCTCTCTAGATAACTTCTTAAAATTCTTTAGATAAATGTCTATTTCCTCTTTATCTCAAATCTTACGTTACATGTGTCAATCATGCAGCTGCTAAGATAAAATCAAATGGGATACTTACTCGAAAGCGTTCACAAGAATCGATCATTTAAAGAGTGTTCATTCACTCTAGATTCCCTTGCACTGATTACCAGGACTACGTCATTTTAGTCTCATCAAGGGAGTTCCTCGACATCATTTGACAAGAGAGCAAAATCCTCGGCAGAATGTAAGATATTTCCGTATCTCCAAACCACCTCGGTCTAGTGTTATGTTTCTCATAGGCCCGGATCAAGAAAAAATAGGAAGGTGGTTAGGAACCCATCGTCTTTCCAATAAATTTTTTTCTCTGTTTAACTGGTCATTAATTTTTAATTTAAAATGTTTTCAAATGCCAGTAATATATATCTATTTAATTTTTTTTTTGCCTCCATAGCGATTGCAAGCATTCTCAAGTGGCTTCCCTTTCTCCCCCCTACCCTAGATCCGGGCCTAGTTTCTCATATTATTAAATGACTTATCTACATACCTCACTTAATTTGTAGAACTCGAAATGGTGTAACTGTTTTTGGAAACCACAGTTGGGGTTGGCCACACTCCGTGCACCACGCAGCACTTTCAGAGAATCCTTGCAACTGAGGGATGTGACAGACATGATGTATGCTGCAGCGATGGTGACGCTCCGAGACACTCCTGCCAGGCTGTGAAGGGAAAAACGAAGATGATTTGGTATTCACATCTTCTATTCTCAATAACAAACTTTTCAAATATGTACTTTAGCAACCTCACTGGCAAAACTTCACATAACCATTGAGAAACTTGTCCCACGAGAATTTAAAATAAATGTAATGTTTAATCATCCTTTTTCAGGTTGGGTTGTTTTATCTCCGATCATTTTTTTTAACACTTTGTGTTAAATGGCCAGTTAAAAAATGACCCCAAGGACTCGAAGGTTGGGGGAAGGGGACCCATGGACAGCTGTTAGGAGACAGATGGAAGCATCGCATCAAGGCCATCCAGCGTGTTCTTTAAGGTGCATAGGGTACGACTCACCCGCACTGCATACGTCCCATTATTCAAAACTTCGTTGGGTTTGAAAAGGCCCCATCCAACGGATGGCGGCCTTTTTCAAGTCCAACGATGTCCTCTTTATGACTGAGGGCGGGAAACTGAACTCTGGCACAGTTGGGACTCGAACCCGAGAACTAGCAGATTTACAAGCATGGCGCGTTTCCTACTAAGCCAATCTGCGCCCCTGCTTTTTCAGCATCATTCCAAATGAGCCATAAAATGTGTAATAAACTGGGAAATAATATAAGTTCCGGCTTTGTTGTTTGTTCCTGGTGGGGAGAGAGAGAGAAGGAACGGAAATTGGGATTATTTACTTTCATCAGGATTTCGTTTCAAATATACCGTTTCATTTTCTTATAAAACAGAAAATAATATAAAAAGTAATAATATAAAAAAATTATCTTCAGCTATTTATCAATTAAAACCTTTATAAGATTTTTCATTGTATAATAAATATCTGAATAATATGTTTTTACCCTATGTCAACCATAAGAAGTTAAACTATTAATCATCGTCACATTCAAAATATTCCCCGTTTTCTTTCAACGAAAAGTATTCGTTATCTACTGTAAACAGCAAATCTCATACAATTGAGTTTGATTCATTTAAAATACCTCACCAGCGTGATTGATTTGAATACCTCACCAGCGTGTGAATTAATTTCCAAGAGAGATGAATATTTCACCAAAGTATGAATTAATTTCCAAGAGAGATGAATACCTCATCAGGTAGTGAATTAATTTCCAAGAGAGATGAATACTTCACCAGAATATGAATTAATTTCCAAGAGAGATGAATGCCTCACCAGAGTATGAATTAATTTTCAAGAGAGATGAATATGTCATCAATGTGTGAATTAATTTCCAAGAGAGATGAATACTTCACCAAAGTATGAATTAATTTCCAAGAGAGATGAATATCTCACAGCATGTGAATTAATTTCCAAGAGAGATGAATACTTCACTAGAGTATGAATTAATTTCCAAGAGAGATGAATACCTTATCTGTGTGTGAATTAATTTCCAAGAGAGATGAATACCTCACCAGAGTGTGAATCAATTTCGAAGAGAGACGAATACCTCACCAGTGTGTGATTCAATTTCCAAGAGAGATGAATACTTCACTAGAATATGAATTAATTTCCAAGAGAGATGAATACTTCACTAGAGTAGGAATTAATTTCCAAGAGAGATGAATACCTTATCTGTGTGTGAATTAATTTCCAAGAGAGATGAATACCTCACCAGAGTGTGAATCAATTTCGAAGAGAGACGAATACCTCACCAGTGTGTGATTCAATTTCCAAGAGAGATGAATACTTCACTAGAATATGAATTAATTTCCAAGAGAGATGAATACTTCACTAGAGTAGGAATTAATTTCCAAGAGAGATGAATACCTTATCTGTGTGTGAATTAATTTCCAAGAGAGATGAATACCTCACCAGAGTGTGAATCAATTTCGAAGAGAGACGAATACCTCACCAGTGTGTGATTCAATTTCCAAGAGAGATGAATACTTCACTAGAATATGAATTAATTTCCAAGAGAGATGAATACTTCACTAGAGTAGGAATTAATTTCCAAGAGAGATGAATACCTTATCTGTGTGTGAATTAATTTCCAAGAGAGATGAATACCTTATCTGTGTGTGAATTAATTTCCAAGAGAGATGAATACCTCACCAGAGTGTGAATCAATTTCGAAGAGAGACGAATACCTCACCAGTGTGTGATTCAATTTCCAAGAGAGATGAATACTTCACTAGAATATGAATTAATTTCCAAGAGAGATGAATACTTCACTAGAGTAGGAATTAATTTCCAAGAGAGATGAATACCTTATCTGTGTGTGAATTAATTTCCAAGAGAGATGAATACCTTATCTGTGTGTGAATTAATTTCCAAGAGAGATGAATACCTCACCAGAGTGTGAATCAATTTCGAAGAGAGACGAATACCTCACCAGTGTGTGATTCAATTTCCAAGAGAGATGAATACTTCACTAGAATATGAATTAATTTCCAAGAGAGATGAATACTTCACTAGAGTAGGAATTAATTTCCAAGAGAGATGAATACTTCACCAGAATATGAATTAATTTCCAAGAGAGATGAATACTTCACCAGAATATGAATTAATTTCCAAGAGAGATGAATGCCTCACCAGAGTATGAATTAATTTTCAAGAGAGATGAATACGTCATCAATGTGTGAATTAATTTCCAAGAGAGATGAATACTTCACTAGAGTATGAATTAATTTCCAAGAGAGATGAATACCTTATCTGTGTGTGAATTAATTTCCAAGAGAGATGAATACCTCACCAGAGTGTGAATCAATTTCGAAGAGAGATGAATACCTCACCAGTGTGTGATTCAATTTCCATGAGAGATGAATACTTCACTGGAATATGAATTAATTTCCAAGAGAGATGAATAGCTTATCAGTGTGTGAATTAATTTTCAAGAGAGATGAATAGCTTATCAGTGTGTGAATTAATTTTCAAGAGAGATGAATACCTTACCAGTGTATGAGGACACCGCCTCCAGTAAGCCGTGCCCTGTGGATGAAGTCATTGCATCTGGAGAAGAACTGTGTGAGGTTCTGGCCTGGAGTATCTGCAGCTTGTATACACAAATATTCTTTATCCTGGAAAATACAAGTGCAACAAAGTTGTAATAAAGACATGTTCGAACCGAAATGCATACAGTTCAGCATTAGTAACAATGTTCGTCTGATTGTCTTATATAGGAAATCATATTAATGCTTTGAAAACGTAATAATGAGAAAGTTGCTGATTCATGAATATCAGAGTAGACTTCTATAATACAACCCGTGCTTATATTATAACAGTTTATAGCCTATTGAATTAGAAATTGTTAATGAGTTCACTTAGATTAGTTTTTTTCAATTGCATCAATCTAGTTCAGTTGCAAAATCACTCTTTGGCCCCGCAGTGAACAAGGTTGGAATTAGAGCATGATGTGAATAGGATGGCCTTCCACTAGTTGGAAGATTTTGTTTAAAACGAAAACGAAAGAGGATACTCCCCTACCCCTACATAAAGGAAGGAGATAACCTAGAAGACCTATTGGGCTTGTCCTCTGGAGAAATCGATGCTTTTCTTAATGTAAAGGGGAAAAATTGCCTAATACACAAATCGGTCAACAAAATTTGATTTTCCAAATTGCGAAACAGTTAATAAGATGGCGCAAAAAAGGAACAATGTATTTATTGTTTAAAAAAAAACCTAGTTTACGACTTAAGCCTCGTTTTTGAACCTAGTGTCAGTATTGCGGAAACAATTAATTTTTAGCTTATATTCAGAGTGAGAAATTTGATGGAGGTACATTTTGGACACTGAAACATTGCATCTCTTGCAAGTTCAGATATATACGTAATATGCCCATTAGTTTTATTAGTTTAATTTTCTTCTTTCAGTCAAAAGCAATCATCATCATCATCATCCTCAAGCACCCATGGGCTACGGAGGTCCAACCAGACCGTGCAATTTAGTTCTCCAAGCAAGTCTGTCCTGAGCTACATCTGCTGCCTCCGGCCACTAACACCAATTCTAACAAGGTCCTGTTTGACATTGTCAGCCCACCGCATCCTAGGACTCCCCTCTCTTTCTGAGGCCTTTAGGCACACTGTTCATAACCCTATTCACTAATCTATACTTATCCATACGGGCCACATGGTCAAACCAACGGAGTCTCTCTGTGCACAATATGCTGCCTAAAGGAGGTTGCAAACTCCTTTGCCTCACCTCATCATTAGTTACAAAGTTGAACCACCTAATGCCCAAGATACTGCGTAAGCATCTGGAATCAAAAGCATCTAGTTTCCTGTTATCTCGTTTACAAAGCGTCCAAGTTTCACTACCAAAACTAACCCTAGAAAGAACCAAACTATTATAGAGTCCAATTTTAATCTTTAGGTGTAAACGCCTATTTCTCCACACTCTCCATAGATTCTTAAATGTCCCGGCAGCAATCCCTATTCGTCTGTTAATCTCATGCCCCACATCACCATTATCTGTTACATAACTCCCAAGATAATTAAACTGTGACACCTGCTCAAGACTGCAACCATTCAGATTAACTGAATTACAGCCTGCCTGACCAATTTTCATCACTTTAGTTTTCTCTCTGTTTATAACCAAACCTACTCTACTGCCAGTCTCATCAACATCTGGAATGAAAGAGTTCATCTCATCAACATCATTTGCCAAAGATTTTCGTATCTCCAGACGATTTAAGGCCAAAATCTTTCCCTTGAAGTAAATTTCGCATAACATAATCAATAACCAAACTAAAGAGAAAAGAAGACAAAATGCACCCTTGTCGAACACCAGAAGTAATGCTAAACCAATTGCTACAAGCCTTAACAACTCTCACACACGACTCAGTGTTATTATAGAGAGCTTTCATTATGTTAACTAACTTGTCTGGTATACCATATGATTTCACAATCAACCACAAATTATGACGATCAACAGAGTCAGAAGCTTTTTACATATATAAACAATATTTTGAATATATAACAAAGCTAGCAACCAAAGGTTTCTGAAACTCGAACTTTTTCAAGAATCTGCCTGAGTGAAAATATCTGATCCACACATCCCCTACCACTTCTCAATCTACATTGCTCATCACGCAATTGCCTGTCAACCAGATTCTTAATTCTATTAAGCACAATCATGCAAAGAACTTTGCCTCGAACAGCAAGTAGGCTGATACCCCTATAGTTATCAGAACTGCGATTTCCTTTTTTAAAAATAGGGATAATAATAGCTCTGGTAAAATCCTTAGGAATCATGCCTTTATCATAAAATGTATTCAAAATTTCCGTCATCAACGTGGTAACCGAAACATTCCCAGCTCTAAGCAATCCGTAGTCATGGGAGTAGAACTACCCACATTGTTTAGAACATCACTGAAATTCTCAGCCTACCTAGCCATGACAGAATCCTCACCTTCTATAACCTTACCTTGTTTATCCTTCAATCCCTATATACCTCTCCGTTTTCTACCACACAAAACATTAACTATCTGGTACAGTTCTCTGCTGTTGTGCTGCTAACTGCCTCCTCGGCTTTGTCAGCCAAACCATCAAGCCAAAGATTCTTATCAGCAGCTAACTGATCCTTGCACATTTATTCACATTTATTAAGCTCTCTGTAATGCTTTCTATTATGACTAGTAGGGTATTGATTAAGAAGAAATAAATTATTAAGTAAAAGGACCTTTCCATGTTGCATGAATGAAAAGCTACATTTAAGTCTTTTTAAGTATGAAATCAGATATTAATTATATCCACAGCTCATCAGTTTTTACTGGGTACTGTACACTATTATGTTGTATTGATTCATATGATGAGAAAGGTATAGAGGAAAGAAATATCTTTATCCAGGTGGTATCCGAACCCAAGACTTCTTAATAACATGTCAGGCGCTCTTACTGCTGTGCTACAGGCCGCAGGTGAGCGGTCAGAACACCTAACATGCTCTTAGGAGGTCGTAGGTTCGGATCCCACTCGGCTAAAGACAACTTTTCCAGTATACATTTGTCGCCATATCAATAAATACAACATAATAGTGTAAATTGTCCAGTATGAAATGAGATATTTGTAGCAATATATCTCAGGGAATCGAAAATCTTAAAAAGAATTTCCCCAAATCTCGATTTTTAGGATCATTCAATAGCAGTGTTGCTAGTCTTAAGAATTTGCTCGAAATATCGTAAAAACTGATCAGAAATCGCTTCTTGAAACAATGTGATTTTAAAAGTCTACGCAATGTCTTTTTTCCAGCTTCCATTAACTTTGAAACGTTGTTTAGGACGAGCTGGAGAAGCGTCCGATGTTAAATATTTCAGCTTCAATTAACTCATTTAAATATTAAACGAATATTTTTAATAATCCAGATTTTGATACGTATATATATATATAGGACAAATTATTTTTGTACAAAACTTTATTTTTAAAGTTAGGGGGTTTGAGTATGGTTTTGCATTTTTATAACCTGGAAGTTACTTTAGATAAAATATGTTACATATCCACACAAGTAGTGTGCCCAACTGGTTAAGGGTATAATCCCTTCTCCCCAGTTGGAAACTTCTCTATAATATGCATGATTTCACAATCCATATTTTTATAAAATATATAATTATATTTTATATAATATATGTATAAATTATATTTTTTAAAAGTTCAATTTCGATCGTTAGCAGTATTCGTTATTTGTGTCAAAAATAATTTCAACTGCTGTCATTCCTTTTACAAACTGAAAGAGACCAAATTTTGCTATTACTTAAATAACTGTAACTCTTAAATTCCTGTGCCTGTAGACAAGGGCCTCATGGGAAATTCGGCCTTTGCCTCTAGGCTACCAACTTGGAAGGTTATTTGAAGAGATTTCGAATATGGATTTTGCGTGTAATCTATGCACCCCAAACACTCTTATTGCGTTGTTCGGTTGTTTTACCCCGAGAAGGATGGGGGAGGGAACCCACTGGGCAGCTGCTGGGTATGGATTAACGTGCACTGGGTAGGAGGGTACTTTTTTTGCATGCAATAGACTAAATGGTCAGGTTACAAGGACCCCAAACGCTCAGAGAAGGTTGGGGCAGGGACACACTACACAGTTGTTAGGTTGGGTTGTTTCCCCTCTGAGCGGCACTTTTTTGCACACCATGGGCTAAATGGCCAGGTCACATGGACCCCGAAGGCTCAGAGAAGTTGGGGCAGGGGACCGATTGGAACAGCTGTTGGGAGAGAGATAGTAGCCTCCCGTCAAGGCCATCCAGCGTGTTCTTTAACGTGCACACGGGGCCACGGCTTAACGTCCCATCCGACGGACGGCGGCCTTTCCAAGCCCATCGGTGTCCCCTACTGACCGTGGGCAGGGCGGGGAAATTTTGCGGAGATAAATCTCAACGCTGACCCAGCTGGGACTCGAACCTGGGAACTACAGATTACGAGCCTGGCGCGCTACCGACTGAGCCACCCCCGCCCCACAGTTGTTAGGAGACAGATGGAAACCTCTAGTCATGGCCATCCAGCGAGTTCTTTAATGTGCACTGGGTATGGAGTATCTGCATACGGGGCCACGGCTTAATTTCCCATCCCACGGAAATCTGGGAACTGCAAATTTCGTGTTCGTGAAGGGGATTTTGTCTCGTCCCCTCAAAAAATACAGCAATTAAGGGATAAAAAACATCGGTATGTGAAGAGCTAAATTCTTTTATTGCATAAATTAGGAACCGAATGTGTAATATCGCAATACTGTATAATTTGTTATTTAAGTATAGCAATTAAATATAAAAACAGTTGAAGAATGAACTTATAACAATTTGCTTATATACACGGTTTCCATAAATTAAGGAAAATCCCTATGTTAAGTCAATGGGGAGCTAAAGTCAAAGCTCTATAACTTTTAAAATAAGTTTTTTTGGTTTTGAAAAATGTGATTGCAGATAAAGATCTCAATAAAAAGAATTAATATCTCGATTTTCAACAATATTCGTTCAGTATTTAATGAGTTATGGAAGTTTGAATATTTAGCGATAACAATGCAAGCCTCAAAAATTTACTTCAGAAGTTAATTAAAACTTAGCAATAAGTATTGTATCAAAGTGTTTAATAAAATAAGTTTGTATTTTAGAACTTTGTATAAAGAATTCTTTCACTATTCTTCAGTTTTGTATAAGTTTCTTAAGACTGGCATTGCTGTTGTTAAATATTCAAACTTACATAACTCATTAAATACTGAACAAATATTGTTGAAAATCGAAATATTGATTTATTTGATTGAGATCTTTATCTACAAAATCACATTTTTCAAAACAAAAAACAAACTTATTTTAGAAGTTATAGAGCTTTGACGTTAGCTTCCCATTGACTTAACATAGGGATTTTCCTTAATTTGTGGAAACCAGTGTACATTTTAAGATTGAAGAAAATGTTTTAGAGGAAAAGTAAGGTTATGCTTCTACAGATCAGATCTCAGGAATTCAAATTAGTTTAGTTATAAAGCTTGAATATCTGTAAAAACATAATTCATTTCAGCATTTTCTAAACCTTTAAATTATATAGATATGTAAAAATTTCGTTTTTTAAACGTCTGTGGTTTCCATCGAGATTGGCATGATAGCTGTAGCCACCTGTCTAGCTTTCGCTCTTCTGCAAGATGTGATCTGAACAACTTGCCCGAATTTGTGGCAATGCTCTCTTTGTACAAAATGTAAGGAAAAGTGTCGAATCCACCAACAGACTTTGATGGTCCCACAGACATATATAAAAAACACAGTGTCGATCTCAGAAAGTATCGGCTCTTGAACATTTGTAACTCAGCATTTTCTCTTTAATTAACCTAAATGACGCTGCTGAGTTTCCTTTTCTCTTTCAGACAAGTTCGTGGAATGCCTTGCGCAGACAAAATTCCCCGCCCTGCCCACGGTCAGTAGGGGACACCGATGGGCTTGGAAAGGCCGCCGTCCGTCGGATGGGACGTTAAGCCGTGGCCCCGTGTGCGGTAGAGCCATACCCTGTGCACGTTAAAGAACACGCTGGATGGCCTTGACGGGAGGCTACCATCTGTCTCCCAACAGCTGTTCCAGAGGGTCCCGTCCCCCAACATTCTCTGAGTCTTCGGGGTCCATGTGACCTGGCCATTTAGCCCACGGTGTGCAAAAAAGTGCCGCTCAGAGGCAAAACAACAACCCAAAAGCCTTGCGCAGAAGGTTCGATATGTCATTCTCAAATACAATACCTAAGACTAGTAGAAAGCTAGGCTCCGAAATATTTGGATGATACTGGTATCCAATCTGCTCGCAACAGAAGAAAAAGTCTATCACGATCTTTGTCTTGTGATATGAATACATTTGTTGTAGTATGAAGGGTATCACGTGCATCAGAGAATTCGGAATTAAATGCAATTGGTAATGAGGATGAGAAAATATCGTCTTTAGTTTAAGATCCATTTCCATATAGGAAGACATTATACTCTGCAAGCATAAATGTGTACACAATTGGGTGACCCTGGGAGGGAGAGGAAGGAATGAGAGCTTCAAAATTAAACGGAACTCTTTAATAGATGTCTGATATAAAAATTGCATTTAAATATTGCATACACATAATACACGAAGGGGGCTAAGGAGCTTCATTGTTGATGCTTGTATTATATATATATAAGCTTGATACTTATCTTCATAGTTGATGGACAAATCCTTGGTCAGGAATTTCGTTGGATCTCGCCACAATCTGAGTCCCGAACAAAAGCGAAAACTTGTTATGTGTCGTGAAATGGTTGACAAGATTGGATGAGGAAGTATTGTGACTTGAGACGAGACAGATTTTGCAATATGATCCGGAAACAGAACGCCAATCCAGAGGATGGAAGCCCTCAAACTGACGCCTATGAGATCTGCGGGGAAACAAATGACTTTGATGGTTCTTGATTGAATAGGCATTCTCGTAACACATTTTATCTCACGGGGTCAGCAAATGAATAAGGAAGTTTATGCAGAAGTCCTTGGAACAAACGTCGTCGTGCTGATTGTGAAAATCGACTAGAATTCCGAGGGGGAAAATGGTTTCTGCTCCACGACAATGCGAGGTCCCATATTCCTGCTTTGTTTTAAACTCTTGTCACCCAACATCGATGCTGAGGGGTTCGAGCATCCTCCTTACTCACCTGACCTTTATCCTAGCGATTTTCACTTGTTTCCAAAACTTGTAAAAGCGTTAAAATGTCGTCGGTTTGGAAATGACGAGGAGTGTCGAGCGGCCACAACGACGGTGCTCCGAACACTTTCCCAAAAAGGTGGGGGCGGGGGTGGCTCAGTCGGTAGCGCGTCAGGCTCGTAATCTGTAGTTCCCAGGTTCGAGTCCCAGCTGGGTCAGCGTTGAGATTTATCTCCGCAACATTCCCCGCCCTGCCCACGGTCAGTAGGGGACACCGATGGGCTTGGAAAGACCGCCGTCCGTCGGATGGGACGTTAAGCCGTGGCCCCGTGTGTGGGAGAGCCATACCCTGTGCACGTTAAAGAACACGCTGGATGGCCTTGACGGGAGGCTACCATCTGTCTCCCAACAGCTGTTCCAGTGGGTCCCCTCCCCCAACCTTCTCTGAGCCTTCGGGGTCCATGTGACCTGGCCATTTAGCCCATTGTGTGAAAAAAAGTGCCGCTCAGAGGTAAAACAACCCAACCGAATCCCAAAAAGGTCTGCAGGAAGCATTCAATGCCCAGGTTAGGTGATGACGTAAGTGTAGAGCTTCCAATGGGAGAAAACGTTGGCAAGGAGAAAACAGCTGCAGACTCTTGCCATGAATAATAAAGGTAAGACATCGTCAGTCTCCGAATTAAACGATTCACCTTCATACGTCGAAGAACCAAAACATTACGACCACCTGCCTACTATGATGTTGGTCCTCCACGTGCCGACAAAACAGCTCTTACCCGGCGAGGCATGGACGCTACAAGATTTCTAAAGGTGTCTTGTGGTATCTGGTACCAACACGTTACCAGCAGATACTTTAACTCTTGTAAGTTAAGTGGTTGAGCCACAGCAGATCGGATATGATGTTTCAACACAAACCACAGATGCTCGATTGGATTGATATCTGAGGAATTTGGAGGCCAGGGCAATACCTGGAAGTCTTCCTCATGTTCCACGAACCGTTATCGAACAGTCCGGGCAGTGTGGCATGGCGCATTATCCTGCTGAAAGGAAGCCACTACTAGAGGGTTATACCGTTGCCGTGAAAGGATGTACCTGGTCTGCAATGATGTTTAGGTAGGTGTAACATGTAGTGTTATGTAGGTGCAATGCCCAGTCGTCTGCCCATTACAATTTGGTCTTTGTCAAACTCATTTAAATCCGCTGCCTTTTCCATCTGAAGAACAGGAAAAACACTGATTAACAGAGCTCACTATTAGGTGTTATTTATACCTGATACTGAGCTCTGTTAATTTCATGACCTTCACACGCGCCGTCGTTTATTTGCAGTTACTTCGATTTTTCATAAAGATGCGCTAGTCATAATGTTTTGGTTCTTCGGTGTATATTCTCAATGAATCAATTAATTCACATAGTCAGCTTTTCCTTCAATCCTGTAAGAGTATGCTTCAAAGAGCCGCTGGAAGTTGAACTGCAAAGGATCTCGACACTTACATATTACTCTTACCAAGATAGCTGATATGAAAGGATCTATAATTGTTTCTATACTGCAGTTTATTATAAGATTATTTAATCTACTATGTATTAGACCATTGCAAATTATAATAAATTATTATAAGCAGAAACGCCACAATGTACAAGACCATAAATGCAAAACATTGTAGCACAAATATATTGAGTACAAAGGTTATTTCCGGCTTTTAAATATGTACAATTTTATTCAGTCATTATGAACAAAAGGTTAAAAATTGAACTTGAAATGAGACACTGTCATTGCAAAAGTTGCAACCAACAGTAAACAAGATGTGAACGTGCATTAACCCTTTCACGACTAAGGGAAACATTTTTCCCATTTTAAAATTGGTGATTGTCGTATTTAATTATAACCTTATCTGAATTTTTTATACAGAATGTCAAAATAGAACGTATGCCGAACGCAATTACGTAAACGGGAACGTTTAGAAAACAAAACCAGAACTGTCAGGACGCATAATATATGTACTATGTGCAATGTCCATCTTTGCCTCACTACCAAAAGAAATTGCTTCGCAGAATATCATAATTAGCACATCATTTTGTATAGTAATTTTATTTCATAATTTTGTATTATTTTAGTTAACATTTTGTTCTAATCAACCAATAAATAAAAGACATTGCATAATAAACCTAACTATAATTTGTGTTACCTTTATAGTCCATTGGGAAAAATATTTCCCATAAAATTCCAAAAAAACTACACATTGTTATGTATTTTTCTTATGATTTTTATTTATTTTACGTCTAAACAAACTAAAATAAACAGTTACATACTAATATTTACTCTTAGAAACCTTATGGTCCTGAAAGGGTTAAACAAACCGATCTTTTCAATATTCACCAATCAGTTTTTTTTTAAATGGAAACAAAAATATCACAGTCACTCTATTTTAAAAATATGTAATAGCTAAATATAATGACAAGAGAAAATACCAAGTATCATACCAAGTCATGAAATTCTGATTATTAGTAACCCCTTACCTCATGAACCTTCTTGGCGTTGTCGTGGATGGATATAATGTGGGTTATGTTGTTGGCTCGGAGTTGTTCCTGGTCTTTTGCATCCCGAAAGTTGCCGACATAAAGACCAGGAAGAACCTGAAAGGAAAAGATTCGAATTCAGAATTCAAAAACTGTGCGTGGATTTTACTTTAAAATGACTAAACCTGAGAAGTGTGCTCCTGAAAAGCATTTTTTGTGTAAATCTAAATCGGAAAGAGAAAAGAAAATTAGAGAAAAAAGTCTTCCCTGTATAATTTACGTAAGGAATTAATCAGTTGTATAAAATCCTTTGCATTATCCAAAAATATCCTTAGTCAATGTAAGGGTATTAATCACAGCATATATTAAAGAAATGTTTAAAAGTCACTACGAACTGCCGAGCAGTTTAAAATTCTTACAACTAATAAGAGAGCGATCCATTGATAGTATGGTCTTCCTCGTGAATTCTTTTACTCATTTCATGATGAAGATGAACGTCAGCACCAGATACGAGTTTTCCACTTCGTCTCGTGAAGCACCGACGAGATCAGCCTAAGAGTGTAAACATACTTTAAACGTCCCCCTCTTGGAACACAAGTGGCGATGGGTTCCTACTTCATAAGTGATTGAGAACGCTAGGATGGCTTCAGAAGCATCATTTGTCAAAGGAATGATGAAAGTGCTCTAGGGACGAAGGGATCCCTAAGATGGGAGAGAAGATCGGTGGCTCTCTAATAGATAATAACATGGCGGGTTTATTGCACAGCGGAACTACGAATGGCAAGGGTACAAAATGATTCCCTCATTGGGATATAGGTGACGCATTTCGTGACATCTCACGTGACCCGTCATCGCACAACGTCTATTACGTTCAAGCCGATACTTGCCATTGATTTTGATGTTGATCAGTTCGTTCTATACACACAGGTTCCTATGTGTGAGAGTGAAAACATCTATCCATTCATAATTGGGTATAGGGTCTGTCCACTTTTCGCGCTGGTCATTTCAAATACTCACATATATTTATTAAATATAGGGTCAATATAAACGTTAAATACTTTAATACGAAAGAAACAAAAACGAAATTAAATATCATATATATAAATGTAAAATATTATTTATTAGAGAATATTATTACTGCCAGGCGTTTATCAGGAGTAATGCAAGGTCTGTTAATAACAGAGTCAATCCCTGAATATCACTGCTCAATTGATGGTAATTATGTTGATTTAAAGAGAATAGAGTAGAGAACATTTTCAGTGGTGGTAATGCTTACGGTACGTGCTTCCATTGTACAAAAGTGAACACAGTCAGAACTTAATAAGGAAAGAAAAAAAAATATATGGGAGGATACTCTAGAATTAAAAAAAAAACAATAATTTAAGTTACTTTCGCTATCGCGCAATTTAAAAATATCTCAATATTATTCTTTTATCCTATTATCCCGCAGGTATAATAATAGATTGAGATCCTTAACATATATACTTAATTTTATGCTGTTGGTTCGAAAAGTGGTGGTAAAAGATGAATATTAGGATATTGTCGAATAGCGGGATATTGTCGAATATTAGGATATTGTCGAATAGCGCAAATAGTGAAAATAACTTTAAACTAGTTATTAATTTTTTTGATTATATATAACTTCGTTGTGTAAACAATTCAATTAATTGCTAATTAAACTTATAATCTAGAATTAACTGTTTTTTTAAACCATAATTTTTCAAAGTTAGAATGGAAAAATGAGATGATTTGGGTATGTAAATAATGATGAGTTTAGAGGATTCAGAAATATTTTGTGTAGGGAGAGCCTGTTGGTTTGATCATGTTATCCGTATGTATAAATGCTGATTAGCCAATAGGGTTATGAAGAGTGTACTTAAAGGGCTGGGAGACAGAGGGAGACCTAGAAAAAGATGGGTGGAAAATGTAAAACTAAACCTTGTTAGAATTGGTTTACCATAGTCTAATGCAGTGGTTCTCAACCTTTTATGCTTCACGTACCCCCTTGAAATGTATATGTAGTAGGCGTATCCCTTGTATAGATAGATAGATAAAACTATAGTTATAGTAAAACAATGGGAATAAAATAAAACATATATATCAGTGGTTCTCAACCTTTTTTGCTTCACGTACCCGCTGGAAATGTGTATGTAACTGGCGTACTCCTTGTATAGATAGATAAAACTATAGTTATAGTATATCAATGGGAAAAAAATAAAACATATATATCAGTGGTTCTCAACCTTTTCTGCTTCACGTACCCCCTGGAAATGTGTATGTAACTGGCGTACTCCTTGTATAGATAGATAAAACTATAGTTATAGTATAACAATGGGAATAAAATAAAACATATATATCAGTGGTTCTCAACCTTTTTTGCTTCACGTACCCCCTGGAAATGTGTATGTAACTGGCGTACTCCTTGTATAGATAGATAAAACTATAGTTATAGTATAACAATGGGAATAAAATAAAACATATATATCAGTGGTTCTCAACCTTTTATGCTTCACGTACCCCCTGGAAATGTATATGTAACTGGCGTACCCCTTGTATAGATAGATAAAACTATAGTTATAACAATGGGAATAAAATAAAACATATATATCAGTGGTTCTCAACCTTTTATGCTTCACGTACCCCCTGGAAATGTATATGTAACTGGCGTACCCCTTGTATAGATAGATAAAACTATAGTTATAACAATGGGAATAAAATAAAACATATATATCAGTGGTTCTCAACCTTTTATGCTTCACGTACCCCCTGGAAATGTATATGTAACTGGCGTACCCCTTGTATAGATAGATAAAACTATAGTTATAGTATAACAATGGGAATAAAATAAAACATATATATCAGTGATTCTCAACCTTTTATGCTTCACGTACCCGCTGGAAATGTGTATGTAACTGGCGTACCCCTTGTATAGATAGATAAAACTATAGTTATAGTATAACAATGGGAATAAAATAAAACATATATATCAGTGGTTCTCAACCTTTTATGCTTCACGTACCCCCTGGAAATGTGTATGTAACTGGCGTACCCATTGTATAGATAGATAAAACTATAGTTATAGTATAACAATGGGAATAGAATAAAACATATATATCAGTGGTTCTCAACCTTTTATGCTTCACGTACCCCCTGGAAATGTATATGTAACTGGCGTACCCCTTGTATAGATAGATAAAACTATAGTTATAGTATAACAATGGGAATAAAATAAAACATATATATCAGTGATTCTCAACCTTTTATGCTTCACGTACCCGCTGGAAATGTGTATGTAACTGGCGTACCCCTTGTATAGATAGATAAAACTATAGTTATAGTATAACAATGGGAATAAAATAAAACATATATATCAGTGGTTCTCAACCTTTTATGCTTGACGTACCCCCTGGAAATGTGTATGTAACTGGCGTACCCCTTGTATAGATAGATAAAACTATAGTTATAGTATAACAATGGGAATAAAATAAAACATATATATCAGTGATTCTCAACCTTTTATGCTTCACGTACCCGCTGGAAATGTGTATGTAACTGGCGTACCCCTTGTATAGATAGATAAAACTACAGTTATAGTATAACAATGGGAATAAAATGAAACATATATATCAGTGGTTCTCAACCTTTTATGCTTCACGTACCCCCTGGAAATGTGTATGTAACTGGCATACCCATTGTATAGATAGATAAAACTATAGTTATAGTATAACAATGGGAATAAAATAAAACATATATATCAGTGGTTCTCAACCTTTTATGCTTCACCCCTGGAAATGTGTATGTAACTGGCATACCCATTGTATAGATAGATAAAACTATAGTTATAGTATAACAATGGGAATAAAATAAAACATATATATCAGTGGTTCTCAACCTTTTATGCTTCACGTACCCCCTGGAAATGTGTATGTAACTGGCATACCCATTGTATAGATAGATAAAACTATAGTTATAGTATAACAATGGGAATAGAATAAAACATATATATCAGTGGTTCTCAACCTTTTATGCTTCACGTACCCCCTGGAAATGTATATGTAACTGGCGTACCCCTTGTATAGATAGATAAAACTATAGTTATAGTATAACAATGGGAATAAAATAAAACATATATATCAGTGATTCTCAACCTTTTATGCTTCACGTACCCGCTGGAAATGTGTATGTAACTGGCGTACCCCTTGTATAGATAGATAAAACTATAGTTATAGTATAACAATGGGAATAAAATAAAACATATATATCAGTGGTTCTCAACCTTTTATGCTTCACGTACCCCCTGGAAATGTGTATGTAACTGGCGTACCCCTTGTATAGATAGATAAAACTATAGTTATAGTATAACAATGGGAATAAAATAAAACATATATATCAGTGGTTCTCAACCTTTTATGCTTCACGTACCCCCTGGAAATGTGTATGTAACTGGCATACCCATTGTATAGATAGATAAAACTATAGTTATAGTATAACAATGGGAATAAAATAAAACATATATATCAGTGGTTCTCAACCTTTTATGCTTCACGTACCCCCTGGAAATGTGTATGTAACTGGCGTACCCCTTGTATAGATAGATAATACTATAGTTATAGTATAACAATGGGAATAGAATAAAACATATATATCAGTGGTTCTCAACCTTTTATGCTTCACGTACCCCCTTGAAATGTATATGTAGTAGGCGTATCCCTTGTATAGATAGATAGATAAAACTATAGTTATAGTAAAACAATGGGAATAAAATAAAACATATATATCAGTGGTTCTCAACCTTTTTTGCTTCACGTACCCGCTGGAAATGTGTATGTAACTGGCGTACTCCTTGTATAGATAGATAAAACTATAGTTATAGTATAACAATGGGAATAAAATAAAACATATATATCAGTGGTTCTCAACCTTTTATGCTTCACGTACCCCCTGGAAATGTATATGTAACTGGCGTACCCCTTGTATAGATAGATAAAACTATAGTTATAACAATGGGAATAAAATAAAACATATATATCAGTGGTTCTCAACCTTTTATGCTTCACGTACCCCCTGGAAATGTATATGTAACTGGCGTACCCCTTGTATAGATAGATAAAACTATAGTTATAGTATAACAATGGGAATAAAATAAAACATATATATCAGTGATTCTCAACCTTTTATGCTTCACGTACCCGCTGGAAATGTGTATGTAACTGGCGTACCCCTTGTATAGATAGATAAAACTATAGTTATAGTATAACAATGGGAATAAAATAAAACATATATATCAGTGGTTCTCAACCTTTTATGCTTCACGTACCCCCTGGAAATGTGTATGTAACTGGCGTACCCATTGTATAGATAGATAAAACTATAGTTATAGTATAACAATGGGAATAGAATAAAACATATATATCAGTGGTTCTCAACCTTTTATGCTTCACGTACCCCCTGGAAATGTATATGTAACTGGCGTACCCCTTGTATAGATAGATAAAACTATAGTTATAGTATAACAATGGGAATAAAATAAAACATATATATCAGTGATTCTCAACCTTTTATGCTTCACGTACCCGCTGGAAATGTGTATGTAACTGGCGTACCCCTTGTATAGATAGATAAAACTATAGTTATAGTATAACAATGGGAATAAAATAAAACATATATATCAGTGGTTCTCAACCTTTTATGCTTGACGTACCCCCTGGAAATGTGTATGTAACTGGCGTACCCCTTGTATAGATAGATAAAACTATAGTTATAGTATAACAATGGGAATAAAATAAAACATATATATCAGTGATTCTCAACCTTTTATGCTTCACGTACCCGCTGGAAATGTGTATGTAACTGGCGTACCCCTTGTATAGATAGATAAAACTACAGTTATAGTATAACAATGGGAATAAAATGAAACATATATATCAGTGGTTCTCAACCTTTTATGCTTCACGTACCCCCTGGAAATGTGTATGTAACTGGCATACCCATTGTATAGATAGATAAAACTATAGTTATAGTATAACAATGGGAATAAAATAAAACATATATATCAGTGGTTCTCAACCTTTTATGCTTCACCCCTGGAAATGTGTATGTAACTGGCATACCCATTGTATAGATAGATAAAACTATAGTTATAGTATAACAATGGGAATAAAATAAAACATATATATCAGTGGTTCTCAACCTTTTATGCTTCACGTACCCCCTGGAAATGTGTATGTAACTGGCATACCCATTGTATAGATAGATAAAACTATAGTTATAGTATAACAATGGGAATAGAATAAAACATATATATCAGTGGTTCTCAACCTTTTATGCTTCACGTACCCCCTGGAAATGTATATGTAACTGGCGTACCCCTTGTATAGATAGATAAAACTATAGTTATAGTATAACAATGGGAATAAAATAAAACATATATATCAGTGATTCTCAACCTTTTATGCTTCACGTACCCGCTGGAAATGTGTATGTAACTGGCGTACCCCTTGTATAGATAGATAAAACTATAGTTATAGTATAACAATGGGAATAAAATAAAACATATATATCAGTGGTTCTCAACCTTTTATGCTTCACGTACCCCCTGGAAATGTGTATGTAACTGGCATACCCATTGTATAGATAGATAAAACTATAGTTATAGTATAACAATGGGAATAAAATAAAACATATATATCAGTGGTTCTCAACCTTTTATGCTTCACGTACCTCCTGGAAATGTGTATGTAACTGGCGTACCCCTTGTATAAATAGATAAAACTATAGTTATAGTATAACAATGGGAATAAAATAAAACATATATATCAGTGGTTCTCAACCTTTTATGCTTCACGTACCCCCTGGAAATGTGTATGTAACTGGCGTACCCCTTGTATAAATAGATAAAACTATAGTTATAGTATAACAATGGGAATAAAATAAAACATATATATCAGTGGTTCTCAACCTTTTATGCTTCACGCACCCCCTGGAAATGTGTATGTAACTGGCGTACCCCTTGTATAAATAGATAAAACTATAGTTATAGTATAACAATGGGAATAAAATAAAACATATATATCAGTGGTTCTCAACCTTTTATGCTTCACGTACCCCCTGGAAATGTGTATGTAACTGGCGTACCCCTTGTATAGATAGATAAAACTATAGTTATAGTATAACAATGGGAATAAATTAAAACATATATATCAGTGGTTCTCAACCTTTTATGCTTCACGTACCCCCTGGAAATGTGTATGTAACTGGCGTACCCCTTGTATAGATAGATAAAACTATAGTTATAGTATAACAATGGGAATAAAATAAAATATATATATATATACACATTAAATTTTGTATTCATAAATTACATATATCGATAAACACAAAAAATGACATTTTTGCACAGCAGTTTTGCCAACTTAACGACTTTATTACTAGATGTAGCGACTTTTGAGCTCTCACGACGTAACCCAAACATTTTACTGCGTACACCACGTTGAGAACCCCCAGCCTAATGCAATAGCTTTGCTCAGGATAGACGTGTACGGAGAACTAATCTGAACAAACTGTGTGGATATCCTAACCTATGGATGTTTCAGGATTATAGGAAGTTTTCCGTCAATATTGCACAGATTTATTTAAATTGAAATCTAAAGATCTGTATTTAAATAACTGAAACTTGAAAGTAAAATTTGTATAATTGTAGAATTACAAAAGCATTTATTCTATTATTTTTATTAAGTGTAATTAATGTGACGAATTTCGTTTCTGTGATAATTGGTAATTATCATCTCGACATAAAATGTTTTTTCTATAAAACTAATCAATTCACAGGTTGCGAAAACGATTAACTTTTCAGTATTTATGCTTCTTAACTAATAAACTTTATAAAGAATTATCGACAAAAAGACTCAACGTATGAGATATTTTGCAAACTTTTAATTGCACAACAGCGGCAAAATAAAATGATTATAGTTGTTCATACTGGGTATATTTAATTTAATAAAATTAGGAATAAATAGCCTTTTAAAATTAAATATAATATATTCTATTTGCTTTTATGAATAACTTATTTAGTTGTAGCAATCTTTAGAGTTTTAAATCATTATTAATTTAAAAACTTAGTTCTTCAATATCATTTAAAGTTAAAGTATTGGTATTGTCAAGTTTTTAGAGAACTGTTGAAATTTTAACTGACAATAGTAATTTATGAATATTAAGAACAAGGGGTCGAAACCTTTCTTATGAACCATTACAGATAACAATAAAACGCGTACATATATTAAAGGATTGTCATAAGCTATTATAAATACTCTGCTGTAGGTACTGAAGTCCTAATTTATCTAAAATTGCTTATGTTTTATAACAAACAATATTTTTGTCATTATATTTAACCAGTTATAGTTTGATAGCAAGATTCTTATTTAAATCGGTAAAAATGTGGAAAACATTGTGTTTCCCCGACACCAATGTATTCAAATCTTTGACTTGCCTTAATATTTTCAGAAAAATTTCCTCCCTGAAAAAACATTGTGTTCACACGGTACCAATGTATTCAAATCTTTAACTTGCCTTAATATTTTCAGAAAAATTTCCTCCCTGGAAAAACATTGTGTTTACACTACATCAATGTATTCAAATCTTTGGCTTGCCTTAATATTTTCAGAAAAATTTCCTACCTGAAAAAACATTGTGTTTACACGGCACCAATGTATTCAAATATTTGGCTTGCCTTAATATTTTCAGAAAAATTTCCTACCTGAAAAAACATTGTGTTTACACGACACCAATGCATTCAAATCTTTGGCTTGCCTTAATATTTTCAGAAAAATTTCTTCCCTGAAAAAACATTGTGCTTCCACGACACCAATGTATTCAAATCTTTGGTTTGCCTTAATATTTTCAGAAAAATTTCCTACCTGAAAAAACATTGTGTTTACACGGCACCAATGTATTCAAATATTTGGCTTGCCTTAATATTTTCAGAAAAATTTCCTACCTGAAAAAACATTGTGTTTACACGACACCAATGCATTCAAATCTTTGTCTTGCCTTAATATTTTCAGAAAAATTTCCTACCTGAAAAAACATTGTGTTTACACGACACCAATGTATTCAAATCTTTGGCTTGCCTTAATATTTTCAGAAAAATTTCCTCCCTGAACAAGAAACAATGCGTAATAATTTTCAGAATTTTCGAAGCAAAATAAAATAATAAAATACGTAGCGGAAAGGTTGAACGAAATTCGGTTATCTGCAGTAGGAAAAGCTTTTTTTAAGTCCGAAGGAGGAGAATGAAACGGCTACGGTTTTATGAATGCAGAAATTAAAGCAATTAATGCTAAGCACATTTGCTCTATCTAAAATCAAATTCATTGTAAGAGTTTTAAATAGTTTTGATTTATTTTCGGACAATATTTGCTATTTCCAATTTCTTCAATAATTGTTATATATCATAACACTAGACAACAAATTGAAACTTTGTTTATATAATTGGTCAAATAGGATGTTTTTAACTAATTTTGGGGTGCAGAATTCAAATATGGCTGTGAAAATTTTGAAGCACGCACAGTTTTTTTAATTAAGGATTGGCGTGTTTCAAATTTCAATAAATACGTGTATCTGGGAAATGAAAATAAATATCATTAGTAAATTGCAACTTAAAACTCATCAATTACTTACATGATTACAGTGAAAAAAATTAGAAACATCATAGTTATAGACCATTGAATATAAAGTAACAAATGAAATAATATTGAAACGCAAAATAAGAAAACATGGGTAAGGATCTTTTATACTTACAAGAAGTTCATTTTTGTCTTTTATGTGCTGAGGTATCTTCCTTCTGCAAGAACCAGAGGTAGTCACCCATTATTGCTGAATCCCACCTGCCTTAGTATCTCTCCTCCATGGTTAGGATATCCTGATGAAATCTTTCCCCTTGCTCATCACTGACAGCTCCTAAGTCTTGTGAAAGAAGTTGAGATGCGAGATTGGATCTTCAAAGACATTCGGCAGCCAAGATTTTCATAGTTTTTGAGAAGAACTTGAATGAGCTGATGGTAGTTTCCCTCTTTGTGATTCCCCAGAAAACCCTGAACCAGAGTCGTGAAGGATTTCCATGCAGCGCGCTCCTTCATATTCAGTTTTTCTTCGAAGACAGTATCATTCAATAGCTTCCTGATCTGAGGACCAACAAAGGTCCCTCTTTGAGTTTGGCATCACTTGGTTTTAGAAATTTTTCCTTCAAGTGCAAAAACACTTTAACAGTTTTGTTTATAGCCTTTACAAAGTTTTTCATAAGCCCCGGTTTGATGTGTAATGGTGGGAGCAGAACATCAGAGGGGTCAACTAGAGGCTTATATCTCACATTACTCATTCCAGGAATAAAAACATCTCTTTTGGGCGTCTTTTGTTTTGTAGTGTTATTTCTGGCCCTACAACAAAATTTTGTGAAGCCTCTTTGAAGTCCGAGCACGAGAGAGAACACTTTTGGGTCACCACATATTGTCCACTTAAACTGGTCATATTTTATAGTAGAGAGTATGTTTTCCATGCTTTCATAAGTTTCCTTCATTCGCATAGCATGTGTTACTGGAATGGAAGTTTTTGGTTTCCTTTATGCAAAAGGACAGCTTTTAAACTGAATTTTGACGAATCTATAAATAGACACCATTCCTTAGGGTCGTGAGTAGTTCCAATTTCTTCCATCAGTCCTGAAATATCTCTTTCTGAACAGAGAAACTCTGGTATCCTTGGACAGAAGATTCCACTCTTTAAGTCTTGGATCTAAAACCTCAGCTTGTTGTTTGGAAAGTCCTAGGTCTCGAAAAAGATCATTTAGTTCATTTTGCTGAATCAGATGAGGCTCGTCTGACTTTTTATGGGTATATGTAGGATCAGGATCTGTATGTGCCTCAAAGTTGGTTGGAGGTGTTGGTGTAGGAAGATCTTCTCCAAGAGGAACTGGCCTTATGGCTGAAGGTACATTTGGATATTCTATTTTGCTTTTGCTCTTTTTTGAAAAGCCCGACACTTTAATTAAACGAAAATAGCAATCATGCAAGTGACTAGTTGGCTCACGCCAAACCATTGGAACTGTAAAAGGCATGGATTTTATCTTATTTTTCAACCATTCACTCAAGTGAACAAAGCTCGAAATGCAGCATACATGTGGAGCCCATGTTTTGTCTTTATCTCTAACATGGCATTCAAAATACAAGTTATAGACTTTCTTCACAATCTTTGTCAAAGAACAACCCTGGGATTTTAAAATATAATTTACACACACATAACAAAACTTATCTGACACATTAACACATTCGCGACGCTGTCCTTGTGCCATTTAGACACCAAAATTCACTCTTCATCGTACAGCACATGTTCCTCCTACAATGGAAACAACAAGAACTGTAGTTAGGTTACTGTTACACGTTTTTTCCCACTTGGAAATCAGTGTTGCCAGCCACAAAAAGTAAAATATCTAGTATCCTCCCAGTTGCTTGGAGGTGTTGGTATAGGAAGATCTTAATAGAAGTCAAAATGACCAATAACATAAAACGTGACGTGTTAGCCATTTTTTAAGGCCAGATATGAAATCAGCATCTGAAAAATAGTTAAAGTTAGCTACAATTGTTCATGTTACTAAAAACTTTGTAAACCAGTGTAATTTGTGAAAGAGAATTGGCCTGTAATTTGGATAATCGTATCTAAGTCGCCACTTTCCGCAGAGTGGAATTACAACAATTTTTTTCAGAGCATGCGGAAGGAAGAGTTTCAAACGATAAATATCGAATCAATATCGCCCTTTTCACTGACGAACAGTTTTGATAGCTGTTCACCGTCCAGAGTGAGTTTTGCGTAGAACAAAAATATGAGATTTTTTGCTGTTTTAAATCACTTGAAAAAATTTTAATGCTTCAAAACAGCTGAACTAATTATCCCAACATTACATCATGCCAAAAACAAAAATTTTTCGTCCTGTGGTAAATCTAAAAAGCATACGACTACCATAAAGGTCCATTTAAAAAAAAGAACGTATGCATACGAGAGTACCAGCGAAAAGGTTAAAGATTCTGCTGGTTTCAAATAGTTATTTTGATTGTACTATTTGTAAACTAATCGGTATTTAATTTATTTTAAATTTTTAGCAAGAAATTTCATTTTGTACTGATCACATGTTGTGTAGGCTACTCTGTTACAGAATTAAACTGGCAAATTAACTGGCATAGTGGTTAGGCAGCTAGCGACTGTTCCAGCAAGGCAAACTTTGTGTGTTGTGTTAGCTCTAACTAAGGCAGTGGTCAGCAGTGACTTCGGTCTTAGTAGGGCATGTCCTTGTATGAGAAGGCCTGTATTAAGCTAGGAGTAGCTTCCAGGATTCTTCTCTGTTCCTATATGTCGCAAATCAAAAAAAAAATTACCAATTATTCAAACTCACCTTATTCATTCCATTTCCCATGATGGGCGGTTTGCTGTTTTAATTTCTGGACTCGGAGAGGTGGACTATGTGACAAACTGGTCGTAAAGGATCATGGCAAACGGTTTGGTTGAGCTTTGAAGAATTTATGGCAGAAATTCTGAACGGCATGAGTTTGTACTTGCAGATACAAATGTTTCCTCTGTATTTCTTCGTGAAGATCTTTTTCCTTCCATCTTGTTGGAGTGTTTCTCAATTAGACATCATTTAAGACAAACATTTGCTTCTGCTGACGACTGAACATTTAAGATGCACTTTACTAAACAGACGGAGTTACATCACAAGCTCGAGTACTATTTAATCTACTGGCATATTGAGCAAGGTATATGTTTCACTGCATACCTATACACATCTTTACTTCTAGGAATAAATATCACTTTTCTTGATAGCACTAAATATTATAGTAAACAACAATGCGATATTTTTGCTTCGTTAAATATTGTGACACTCAACATCAACCAGAAAAAGCTGTGAACAAACAACGTCGTTACTCTAATGGCATATAATATTTTAACAGCTTATAATTTTTTCCCCTATATTATTATACTCTGTATCTAGATCTACAGCTTAGGTGTAAGGTACAGATATTTATTTCACCTCAAAGCTCTTGGATCACAACATAGAAAAATGGATGGACCTGAAGAAAGAAGCTTTTGGATATGCCAAAAATTCCTCCTTCATTTTTGTTTTAACCATATTTCTAATCCCATACTACAGGATGATCTAATACTTGACATTTGCAGAAAAACCTTCTGCAGGGAAGTTGCTTCAACTGCGGCGTTCCTTCCAACCCGGGGAAGGACTTGCCTGGCATGTGTGGGAATCTGTGGTACTGCCCTTTAAGCCTAACGGACGTCTCACTTCTCCGTTTGTGGGATGGTGATCTCGCTGATTGGGATACACATTGCGCCGCCTTCACATGGAGTAATCCTGCCTGCAATTAGACTCTGGCATCCTCCAGCAGAAGACCTGTCGCCTTAGGAACATCACAGGAATCCAAACTGCCAGGCATCGTCCTTCCTTCGCTTCTGACCTTGAATTCCTTCACGAGCCCTTGCAAAGCGGTCGATCATTGGTCGTCTCTCCCCATGCTCCTTCAGGAAGGACGTCACTGCCACATTCGCAGCTACCTTCCCCAGCAGCCACCCGGCGTGCGCAGCGCGTCCACATCCTCTCACTGCAGGCACCTGCTCCGCGGAGCACTGACGTCTTCGATTTTTCCTTTTTTAGAACGATACATCCAAATACAAACTGTTGTACTTTGTTAGGTCACATTGAAAACGAAAATTTTAGCTAAAAGGGCGACATTTTGTGATGGAAGTTCACTAGAGTCTTGGGAAAACGAAAAATCAAAATGAGAAGAAATAGCAACTCGAGGTAGAGAAATCATTAGAAAATTGGAAAGATCGAAATCGACGCATCTGGGCTTTTTTTTTTTGACACATTGGACGTATTTTATACGTCTAGGATTTCTGTTTACATATGAAATAAAAGTGTGGAAAATGTCCACTGGAAGATATGCTGTTTGCTCTCACAAAACGGTATTATTATTTTTGTTAACAAATGCCTTTAACAGAGGGGGCGGGGGTGGCTCAGTCGGTAGCGCGCCAGGCTCGTAATCTGTAGTTCCCAGGTTCGAGTCATAGCTGGGTCAGCGTTGAGATTTATCTCCGCAAAATTCCCGCCCTGCCCACGGTCAGTAGGGGACACCGATGGGCTTGGAAAGGCCGCCGTCCGTCGGATGGGACGTTAAGCCGTGGCCCCGTGTGCGGGAGAGCCATACCCTGTGCACGTTAAAGAACACGCTGGATGGCCTTGACAGGAGGCTACCATCTGTCTCCCAATAGCTGTTCCAGTGGGGTCCCCTCCCCCAACCTTCTCTGAGCCTTCGGGGTCCATGTGATCTGGCCATTTAGCCCATAGTGTGCAAAATAAGTGCCGCTCAGAGGTTAAACAACCCACAATCCAAAGCCTTTAACAGATCAAAATTTTTACGGCTCAATACACAAATTTTCTTATTTTTTCTTTAACCTAGAAGTTTCTAAGAGGAAAATCGAATTGTGTAGTTTTGTTTCAACGATGGAAAATCTCGAAGAAATGGAATTATTTTAAGTTATTTTTTTCAGTTTGAAAGGAACTCAGAATTAACTGTTTTTGCGGTGAAGGAGACAGTGAAAGAAATAAGATGCCAGAAGATTAGGAACAAGGAAATAAACGACATTAATATCAGCAACAATATTTCATGTCCAGTCGTGGCCGAGTGGTTAGCACGCTTGGTTACTGATCTAAGGGACCTGGGTTCGAGCCCCAGATTAGGCATGGATGTGTGTGTCGTTTTTCTGCTGAGGTCCTGCCATCCTCTCAGATCTCCTACTGTGGCATATAAACTTGACAGGCTCCTGTCAGACCTCTGTGGCAAGCAGCTGCTTGAGGGGGTATTTATTTATTTTATTATTTTTCATACCAAATGAGTTGCTGAAGAAAATTGCATACTTTCAAATGAGTCACATGTGAAAGATTCACCGATGAAGCAAAGATTGAATGAAGAGACTTAAAAAGATTCAGAAAAGGAAGAGAATTCGAAAAATATCGGCCTGGGAGATTTTTCAAAACTGTCGGCATTTTGGGTACAAAATTATACGAACACAAAAACATTCCAATCACCATTTTTGTAGATTTATAATTTCCATCCCCTGATAGTTTCTTTAAATCTAGCATAATGAGGATATTTTCGAAATAAAAATTGTAATTTTTTATACAAAAAATAAATAAGAATCATGCCGTATAAATCTTGAGATAATAAAGCAAATTGTAATTTTATAAATACTGTAAACTAATTATTAATAATGCAACCACACTTCTCAAAAAGCTCGAAACAAATGGGCGAAATTAAAAAAATAATTTATCGATTTTACATTTGAAATAAATCTCAACCTATATTCTGTTCAAGGGGGCGGGGGTGGCTCAATCGGTAGCGCACCAGGCTCGTAATATGTAGTTCCCAGGTTCGAGTCCCAGCTGGGTCAGCGTTGAGATTTATCTCCGCAAAATTCCCCGCCCTGCCCACGGTCAGTAGGGGACACCGATGGTCTTGAAAAGATCGCCGTCCGTCGGATGGGACGTTAAGCCGTGGTCCCGTGTGCGGGAGAGTTATACCCTGTGCACGTTAAAGAACACACTGGATGGCCTTGACGGGGGGCTACCATCTGTCTCCCAACAGCTGTTCCAGTGGGTCCCCTCCCCCAACCTTCTCTGAGCCTTCGGGGTTCATGTGACCTGGCCATTTAGCCCATGGTGTGCAAAAAAGTGCCGCTCAGAGGTAAAACAACCCAACCCAAATATTCTGTTCAAATTTATATCCTGGAAGAAAGATTTGCCTCAAAAAATACTGTTTTCATAAAAAAAATTCTACGTCTACCACAAATCTCACGAATGCGAGAAACAAAACCGGTTGAAGTATGTGTTACAGATGAAAGCGAAGAATCGATGAATCGAAAAGTATAAGTCCATTCATGCTTAATGGTTAAGGACTAGAGATAGTACTGAGAAAATAGAAATGTTATACGAAGACCTGTTCTAGATCATTGTGGAACTACGACAAAGAGATGAACAATTATGTGTCAGAGGCCTGCACTCTCTTTGTAATGGTGCTTCGATATTGGACTTAATGTACCAAGGAAAACTGGGAACAGAAACCTTTATGAGAATGGCCTTTATACACAAGAGCAGTAGTCTGTCTCTTTATCATCAGAACAATAGATGTGAACGTTTGACATTGAACCGCAAATGTCTCCAACAGGAAGATGATCAGTGATTCTATTCTCCGACGAGTTGCTATTCAGCTAACAGTCACGACCCTGGACGATAACTGATCTGTAGGTTGTGTGGAAATCGCTCTGGTCCTCAGGTATTGTTGAAAGGAATCGATATGGAAGTTTCATGGTCTCGGATGGAATATTCTTTTTCAATGATGATTGTTTAACAGCAGAGAACTACAGGGATGAAATTCTAGAGCTTTCTTTTGTCTTTTCGAGGGATCCATTGGTCCTGATTTCCATATTCATGAGCTTGGCCACATAAAGCTTCATATGTGTATGAATGCCTCGTAAGATATCGTCCACGTGGAGAGCCCATATCATCCCACATAATCCCATGTAGCAGTGGCATCATTAAGCGTGGAGCCGTGGTCCACAAAGATTTGGCTGGTTATTATTTAGTTTAAAAAATTAACCTAAAACATCTTTATTTAATTCATGTTTTATTTTATAAAAATAATTATTACACTTTAAAATTTTAATACATTGAAATTTACCTGAGATAGTTTACTATTATTATATTATTATATAAATATATGTCTTGAAATTATATGACTGAAACTAACCCACTACACTTTGTAGAAAGTAACAAATTGACCAGTGATTCAAAACGTTGGCATCACTGCTAGAAGGCACGCCTAGGATGCTCTACAGGGAAGAACTTCCTCATCCTTCATGGTCTCTTAACAAATCTCAACTATGCCGTGGAAAAAAAGTATACTGCTTTTCATCCACGGACCAACCAGCTTCAATAATTTAATTTGCAGCATGAGGAAACTCTGTGAAGCATGCAGCGTTACAAGGAGTAGTCGGATCCCTTATTAAAGACTTCGCAATGTATTAAAACTGTTTTCTGTTATATTTGATAGCATTTCGTTAGCTGAGGATCACAACTATCAAAGAAAAAGATAATATGCTTTTGTGTTGGAATTTTGGGTAACCATATATTTTTTTTCAATTTCATTAATATGTGATCAAGGTTTTTCAAAATTTTTCACTTAACATTTGTTTCTTAGCTTTTCATCATGAGTTAAATTATTTTCCTCCTTTTTATTTAATATATTGTAAAATACACTAGAAACATTTTAAGTGACGATCTTTTTGAAGAGCAATAAAAATCTCTTAAACCTCAATTTAATTTATTACCCTTTGTGATGATAATTAATATTCAGATAGCGAAGAGCATCTTCCCATTAGGCATGAAAACATGCTGCCACGAAAGCAATTGGACATTTCCTCTGAGCACCTAGAATGCTCGGCCAAATTGTCACGAACAACAACCTACTTGATACTTCGTCGTATATACGTATATCAGGTGCAATTCTCAAATTTCAAAAATTTAAATTCTCTGCGCTTAGTTCTTGATGAAATGAATTCTGACGAACTGTAGCAGCTTCGTTTTGATGTACAGTTCGTTCCACAAACCTCCTGTCCCTTTCTGTCAGAGCCTTTTTTTCCCTCCCACATTCGCCTCAACTAGCGAACGTTTTTTGAGATCGTCACTTAGGATATTGTGCCCCGTGATTTTCTGCGGAGTTCCATCACCCCCATTATGGATGCTCCTACCCATCGCGCGCCAACGATGAGCCTCCTTTCGAAGTCACTCAGATCAGTCTTTTTACCCATGTTGCACTTGACTTTGCGGCTTTTATAGGACTTCGTAGCGATGTAGAATACTTATATCAATAAGAAATGTTATATACATTGTCACGTGTCATGCACTTCGCGAGTTATTCAGTATTCATAATAATCTGATCAGGCAATGTATAATGTGAAGGATTTATCTCTGTCTTTATACTATTTCCTACGTAATGATCAAACCCTCTCTGTAAGATTATTTCATTAACCTTTCACATAATAATTGCACCCATTCGTGCAGAATTCGGAAAAGAAAAACAGATTTATTCCAAAAGAAAAAGATATGACATTAACAATTTGACTATCAACACCAAACTATATTTTAACCCTTTATTCGTCATCATTAGACGAGAACTGAAATCTTTCACTTGTAAAAAAAAATCTGTCAAGTTTAAGGAACGTTACTGAGATCGACAGTTCGTTAGTCCTTTCAAAATGCTAAACGTTACCTGCTTCCGTTTCATGTCTCTCTACTTTTCCATCATGCTCTCAGGGTAAAATGGATTCAGAAAAACGACAAAGCATTTTCGAATTCAGTAGAAAATATGGGTTGGGTTGTTTTACCTCTGAGCGGCACTTTTTTGCACACCATGGGCTAAATGGCCAGGTCACATGGACCCCGAAGGCTCAGAGAAGGTTGGGGGAGGGGACCCACTGGAACAGCTGTTATGGACTGTTCCATCCGGCGGCCTTTCCAAGCCCATCGGTGTCCCCTACTGACCGTGGGCAGGGCGGGGAATTTTGCGGAGATAAATCTCAACGCTGACCCAGCTGGGACTCGAACCTGGGAACTACAGATTACGAGACTGGCGCGCTACCGACTGAGCCACCCCCGCCCCCAGTAGAAAATATGTGTAGCATTCCAGATGCAAAACTAAACTGGTGAACTTTCCTAAGTCCTCTTTAACGTGAGCAATGATTAAATTAGTGGTTCCCAAAGTGCAGGCATGGCGGGGATTTTCTAGCAAAGTTTTATGATAAAATTGAATTGAATATAATTCTCAAAATGCCAGAGATCGATTGTTTCGTTTCGTGCATTGCTTTTAGAAACCCAGTGCTTGTCTCTGCGCCCAATTGAAAGCTTTCTTCAGCATTGCAACTCTTTCTACGTCACAAACCGTAGCTATTGGCTCTTGAAAATTGGCAACATTGTCACGTGATTTTCAAGTCGCTTTGTTTGCCCTACACGTTTCAGTCATTGCATTTAGAGGAGGGGCAATAATGCCAAAGGAGGGGAGAAGAAATCTTTGCCTAGTTGAGGGGACGCCATTATAATAAGTTTGAAAACCACTGGACCAAATAAAAGCTAATAACATCATTAATAAGCACACGATGTTTTGGAGAAATTTCAACGTTGTATTTTTTCCGAGTTAAACAAAAACTTGTGTGGATTTTAGAGCATCCGATTTCCCCATTATTTGAAGCGTAAAACTTCCACGGCGTCGTTCCTTTCCTGCAGCTGTATTCCTCCACGAGGGCAAGTGGCCTCCTCACCATCCCTGACAATGGTCGCCGCATTCGACACTGCAGGTGTCTCCTCCGCATGCAGGCCACGAGGCGCACTTTGTTAGATGACGTGGGGTGGATTATGTGCGTCTTAACGCATCCGACAATGCAACGGAAACGAGGTTAAAATGCTCCCTGGAGGTTGACTTTCTTAGAGCATGCGCAGTAGAGTGACATTCGTTTCTAAAGACACTTACGACTTCTCATTATCAGTTGCACTGAATAGTAATCCTGTGCGAGCTAATATTCTTCACTGCCAAAATATTTAATAAACTCCGACATTTAGAATTTTTTCTTACCACTGCAATTAAGGAGGTTTGTGCTTGCGACTTCAATCTACAATTGTCTTGCCAAGACACAAAATTTATAGAAATCCACGATCGGTATTTTAATTGGTGGATATTAAGAACTCTATGGCAGCATATTTTCATGCTCTGATCCTTTCACGATATATTAGTACTAAAACAAAGCAACTTTTGGAGTAAAGGTTTCCCCCCCCCCAAAAAAAAAATAACGAAATCATTTTCGGCTTCATATTTTTCAGTTTCATAAACAGTTAAACTCCATTTTCATTCCAGTGATTTTATGGATTCGTTAGGCATTGGAAGTTTCTAGTGTTCTTTTAATTTCTTTTAGTTTTTTCTTTTCTTTACTAAAATTAGCTTTCTATTTTGATTAGATTCTATTATTTATGAAAAAGGCCGGAAAAACGGGATAATTTATATTTTAATTATTTTTCCATTTCACCATTACCTTCTAACAATTTTGATTTTTATTCATATTAGTTATGGAAGGAGTATTTGAAACAAATGACCTCCAAAGCATCTGATTTTCTTCAAGAGGGAAAGGGGCGGGGGTGGCTTAGTCGGTAGCGCGCCAGGCTCGTAATCTGTAGTTCCCAGGTTCGAGTCCCAGCTGAGTCAGCGTTGAGATTTATCTCCGCAAAATTGACCGCCCTGCCCACGGTCAGTAGGAGACACCGATGGGCTTGGAAAGGTCGCCGTCCGTCGGATGGGACGTTAAGCCGTGGCCCCGTGTGCGGGAGAGCCATACCCTGTGCACGTTAAAGAACACGCTGGATGGCCTTGACGGGAGGCTACCATCTGTCTCCCAACAGCTGTTCCAGTGGGTCCCCTCCCCCAACCTTCTCTGAGCCTTCGGGGTCCATGTGACCTGGCCATTTAGCCCATGGTGTGCAAAAAAGTGCCGCTCAGAGGTAAAACAACCCAACTTAAGAGGGAAATAAGGTTTCAAAAAATTTCATCGATTACTGATATGTATCGATGCGAAATTTTAGAGGAAGTTCCATCGTAGTGATTCGAATTACTTTTAGTGCCTTGAGGAAAATTTCTAGTCTTGCTTTTATTTTCTTTACAATTAGTCAATAGAATAGATTCTCTTGGTAGTTCGTGAAGAGTGTAAAATACTCTCTTTGCAGTCGTACATTCCCCGTAATTTGAAAACTATTATGGAAGCTGAAAGCAAATTTTTGGATGTAGCCTTGTATTTTTCCCACTGGAGAGTTTGAATCGAAACGATTATCAAAATATTTTAAAATGATTCGGTATTTGTTAAGGTTGTGAAAAGAGGGTAAGCCAAGTAATTTATGTAGTGAATTTTTTAAGTAGTAAGGGATTATATTTTTAGCAATAGAGGATGGTATAGTTTCGATTTCTTTATATTTTTCATTGTAGTTGAGCCTTAAATTGTCAACCTATAAACCAATATATATATTCATAGCTAGCTTTGTAAACCAAAAGACACGTGTCTATGCTTGCAACAAATTGTAATTTGTAATGTTTCCATATAAGCGTAATTTTCCAGCTAGTTTTTGTATTTGGTGTTGCATCGAAAGGTTGTGTCAATGCAAATTCCAACTTATTTATAGCATTACCTAAATATTAATTACCGTATATGACATTAAATTCCGTGTTCGAATTAGAATTTCTAAAATGTTTTGGTCTCAGACAAGAATGTCAGACGTCCCAGAATCTGCAGGACTGTCCTTCAGAGCATCAATCGGTGGGGAGGCGAGATAGCCTCCCCCACCGACCTTCCAATATCCGGCGAAATTAATTCCCATTTCGGCTGCTTTTATATATAACATGACATCTGTGTATGTGCGTGTCTTTATTTATAACATGACATCTGTGTATGTGCGTGTCTTTTATTATACAAATCTCCAATGTTCAATCTAGCTCTATATGCCATACATGACGTATTAACTCTGTAGCCGAAGTAGCAGACAGAGCTCAAATTGCAGGCAAAAAAAAAAGCAAGAAATTTTAGCCGGTCTATTATTTGAACATTTTTGGTACATATTAGTAGTTCGCAATTATATGCCTCATCACATATAGAATGTGAAGAGAATATAGTCACCGTTGATTAAAGTGGAAATGGGAAATAAAAGTTAACCAATTCATTTAAGGGGTAGGGAATGATGAGAGTTTGGACACTTCCACAACTCTACCCCGTCTGCTGCTGATACTGTTGTATAGTTAATGCAAAGCTCAAGATTAGAGTTAAAATTTCTTACCAAAAATTTCTTACAGCTTTAATCTCTTTTTCATTTCGTTTCAAAAAAAAAAGGAGTAATATTTTCCATGACCAGAAACATTCTCATCATATGGATGCAATTCTGTTAGAAATGTGGATCTTTTCATTTTGCAGTGGGGATACAGATATCTCTTTCGTTGTTATGGAGACAATCGATCTATCGATAAAACGATAGATATGAAAACAATCAATTATCGATTACTCTCATTAGTTCAGCTGTACTCATGAGAGTCTGCAGAAGTTTTTAGGAGGGGGAGGGGACGAAGAAATAAAAATTAATTTCGTTAAGGAAATAGCGACATTAATTTTTGGTACATTATCAAAGGCAACTATCAGATTATAAAATATTGATGATGGGAAGATAGGAACTCTTGCAGACCTATTTCAATTTGTAGATGGCTGCGGGAAATGTGGGCAACCGTGTCCATCGAACTATTTTCGGAATGACATTGGGAATTTCCACTCAAATGTGACCCTCCGACAAGGTCACCTTCCTGGCTCTATTGGATGTAGACGTAAGAGGACGTGTTCGCCGTGTATTTTTTTTATCTCTTTGATGCTTACTTTTAAAGGAAATATTTGTTGAAATAGAGAAATGTTTGCTGTTCATTCTAAAAGCATTGTGATCAGTAAATTTTAAATTGAATATCAGAGATTAATAATTAATGGAGCATTGGACATTTTTAATCTGCCAGCTATTGCAAGTGAAGAGGAAGAGCAGAAAAAGCTTGATCAAATTATCTCTTTTTGAACTCTATTGAAATGTCACCAGGCAGGAAGGGTTTGGCTGTTTTACCTCTGAGCGGCACTTTTTTGCACACATGGGCTAAATGGCCAGGACCCCGTAGGCTCAGAGAAGACCCCGTAGGCTCAGAGAAGGTTGGATGGACCCCGTAGGCTCAGAGAACCCGTAGGACACATGGACCCCGTAGGCTCAGAGAAGGTTGGGGGAGGGGACCCACTGGAACAGCTGTTGGGAGACAGATGGTAGCCTCCCGTCATGGTTATCTAGTATTTTCTTTAACGTGCAAAGGGTAGGGCTCTCCCGCACACGGGGCCACGGCTTAACGTCCCATCCGACGGACGGCGGCCTTTCCAAGCCCATCGGTGTCCCCTACTGACCGTGGGCAGGGCGGGGAATTTTGCGGAGATAAATCTCAACGCTGACCCAGCTGGGACTCGAATCTGGGAACTACAGATTACGAGCCTGGCGCGCTACCGACTGAGCCACCCCCGCCCCCCAGGCAGGAAGAAGAAAAAGCATAATCTATTATCAATTAAACGAATGCAACCTGGGAGCTGTGGTTTGGAGAAAGTTGCGGGGGGGGAATTGTTTAGGAAGACAATTTTACAAAGCTTCCGACTCAAAGCTTGTTTTACAATGATAAAAATATATAACTAAAAAAGCGAATATAAATAAAAACATGACAATGTATTTATTCATGAAAGATAAGAATATATGTAATGAACATGACGTAACTTAGCAAGACAAAACCAAATGACTGGTGACAAAGTTTTATTCGCGTGCCGTTTCTGTTGAGCCAACTGCACGTGCTTCATTCCAAGAACAGTGATGATCTGACGCAACTATGAAGAACATGATCGCATTCACCAGAAGATGAAGTCACTGCAAATGAAATTTAGGTTTATGTTTTGAGATTAAAAGTATCGTTGCCAGATTAAAACACCGACGATTAAAAAAATCGTTGCCAGATATTTTTTCTGAATTCTGTAATCAACCGTAATGTTCGGATATTTTTTTGAGCGACTGTACTTATTGTGAGAATTAAAAAAAATCCGTTAAAGTACGAACCATTAAGAAAAATTCCGCAAAAAGGAACTTTGGATTACTAGGGAAATTGAACCTTGTTTGAATTTCAAGACAATTTATGCAAAAATTGAGAAAGCACCCTTTTAACTTGATATACGAGAATAATTTTCAAAATATCAGAAACCAATTAAATTTTAAAATGGAGATAGAAATTCACTATTTGAAATTGAAAATTTCAGAATTGTACTGTTAGTCTGTCAAACGAATGGAAATTTGTTAATGAAGTAATAAACGAAAAGAAAGCACCAAATCTATATCTTCAGTTACTAAATGATAATAAAGTAATGAACACTGCAAACGTTAGGTTTCTGGCTAACGATTAGAATAATTATTTTTTGAAATATGACGTCACATTTAGAGGCCCATGGGGGTGGAGGAGATGTTTCTTCCTTCATGGGTGGCAACACCTAATCAATGTTTATAGCTGCAAATTACGATCAGAAAATGAAGGATACTGCTGTTTAAAAATATTAAATCTAACGGAAATAAAAATATTTGCAATAATATTGTTATAAAATTCAATGTACATTATACAATCTTTAATTACATCGATATATATCTTTTACAATGTGCATTTTCTAGATTTCCTTCCCCCCTTAATCATCACATCACCCCTAGCAATATTTTTAGTAGGCTTATTAATGGAATTAAGGACGCTGTTAAACGGGAAAAAAACACCAGACGCTCAGTTGAGAACTTCACATCCCAAAGAACAACGTTGATTAATATCACTAGTGTGAAATGTGATGTCATGTTGCCTTTGCACTTGGCGTTGCATCCGTGGTGCCAAGCGGTTAATCATAGACGTCGGGCAGAATGACGCACTCATCAATGAAGAGGTTTCTTCGTTAGAGAGAAATTTTGTTTCGCAACCCGAGTTGATTAAAGCGAAAATTCATAAATCGGACACTCATGCATCGAGGGATGGGTATACATTATTCTGAATAAGTTTTCCTTAAGACTTTATTTTTTTAAACAAATGAAATGCGAAAACTTTTCTGTTACCATCTGCCACAAAATAAACTAGACATAACCATCTTTATTATTTGGAAACCATTTTTTTCAATTCCTTGCGTGTCATAATTATTCAAAGGTCATTAATAGAAAAACAACTAACAAAATATAGACAATATGATAGAAGCTGGAATCAAGGATCATGTAGGCTGTCCAGATTAATAACATAAATTATTAGCTTTAGCAATAGCGGTAAGTAAAAAAAAATCTACTTTCCGTAATATATAAAGTGTATTTAAAATTATCGAGCTTTCATCACAAAATCTCGGGGCGGGGGTGGCTCAGTCGGTAGCGCGCCAGGCTCGTAATCTGTAGTTCCCAGGTTCGAGTCCCAGCTGGGTCAGCGTTGAGATTTATCTCCGCAAAATTCCCCGCCCTGCCCACGGTCATTAGAAGACACCGATGGGCTTGGAAAGGCCGCCGTCCGTCTGATGGGACGTTAAGCCGTGGCCCCGTGTGCGGGAGAGCCATACCCTGTGCACGTTAAAGAACACGCTGGATGGCCTTGACGGGAGGCTACCATCTGTCTCCCAACAGCTGTTCCAGTGGGTCCCCTCCCCCAACCTTCTCTGAGCCATCAGGGTCCTTGTGACCTGGCCATTTACCCCATGGTGTGCAAAAAAGTGCCGCTCAGAGGTAAAACAACCAAATCACAAAATCTATAACTTTATAACCAATTGTAATTATATATCTTAAAATTTTGTTTTTAAAGACTCGAGGGTTATTCTTCATTATTTAAATTTAAATTTGAATAAATTTTCATTATTTTCATTCATTTTTTAAAGACTCGAGGGTTATTCAAAAGGTGAAGAATGAAATAATTTCGGTGCAATGGACCGAGAATTCCTCTGGAAGATAGATTTTTTAACCAATGGTATCTCAAACATTTAACTTTTTTTCTTATGCTAAAATTAATTAATTTTTGTAGGCAATCAATGACCACATTTAAATAAGACTAACAAGACTTTATAATAATAAATTTATCTAATGTCACAAAAAGAGTTTATACAGGATTAGTATAACTGTAATGAAAAACAGTATGAAAATATTTTTACATATAACGATTAGATTACGTGTTTTGGCCCATCCCCCACCCCAACAACAGATTCCATGTTGAATAATACAGTATAATATTCGATATGGAAGTTTTTGTTTTTACAGTTAAGATCATTCATTGCTAAATATGAATTATACACCTATTGTGAAATTAAAGATTTTCAAAATAATTTAAATGATCTAATAATTTTCAATGTAATATAAACTGATTATTATTTTTAGTGTTGAAAGCCTGTTTGCAGTGTTAAGGTGATGTGGAGTCTTTTGTGGTTTTAACTCTTCATATATTGTTCCTATTATTCTTATTGAGTCTGTTATTGCTTTAATCAGTTAAAAATTAATATTTAGTTTTTTGCTCTCTGGTGATTCTTTAGGGGTGACGGAATTCCTGCTACTGAGCTTTATTTTGCAACCACCGAATTTTTTTATCCATTTCAATAGGTACAAATCGCGCAAGTGCGTAGGTCAAAGGTCACGAGAGATTAGCTCCACACGAGCCTCCAGTTTGACCTTTTCATCTGATAACTATCGTCACGCATTGTCTCGAGGTGACCTTTAGCCCATTGTGCAGCGAAAAAACTTTGGGGGGGAAGAAATGACGGAAATAACTGATCAAATGATATTTTTATCTGAATGTTGTTTGCATTATCAAAAAAAAAACAACAGAAATGCGGTATTTATTTTCAACCAGCAATGAAAAAAAAAACCTATGTAGAAATAACAGCGAACTTTTTCGGAAGAATTTTGCCTCTTTTTAATGGTCGGCAAGGCCGTACTGACGCATAAGCTAACTGATGATCTCTGCTTTACACACACACACTTACTAACACTATTGATCTCAGCTTTACACAGTATTTATTGTATACCAATGCTAGTAAATGTTTTCACCACATCAATTTCATATTTATTTTTTAATGTTCCTTTCAATCAGAATAATAAATATATAATTTAATTCGACTTTCGAAACATTGGGGCCCATTAAACTTATTTTATCTTAGGGCCACTTAAACTTGTCCTACTTAGGGCCTCAGAAGGTCAAAGTCCGGCCCTGATGGTCGGCTTTAATTTTCAGAATTCGAAATGGAAACAGGAATGGGAACGAAAATATAATGCGGAGAGAGAGCAGCGAGCGATAAATTTAAAATCCTTTTCAAGTATAATAAATTGCATACATATTGAATTAATATTTTATACAGGATTGCAATTACTCGACGCGCCTGCAATCCCCAGCTGCAATTAGTTCGTGTTTAGACAAAGAGTCACGTGCAGTGTTTGTTTTCACCCCCCACAGTTGCTTGGCTACTCATCATCCCCAGGTGTCTCCTCTTCCAAAATAACTGGCATAGTTGAGCAAACAGTGAGAGTAGGACGCGGACAAACAGGCGCCTGCAGCATCCCCAACCCACCATTGGCATCGGCCGCATTCTTTGCGCATAAACGACCCTCATGCCATCCTGACAGTTTTAAGCATCGCTGTTACGACAGACGTTGCGGATGGCTTCCCTGCAAGGCTTTAAATGAAAATGGAAAGTGACGTCTTCATCTTGAAGTTAAGAAGGGAAAAAAGGTGAAAATGATCGTCAGCTCTAATGCATCTTTGCAATCACCATTCCGTGTGTAAAAGAAAAGGAAAAGTAGAGGATCGGCAGCGTTAAGAAATGAAATGCTGATTCGAAACAGTTCTGTCTTTGGACGTTAACTTATAAAATTTGGTTTCTCTTATTTATTAAAGTTTGCCTTATTACGCTGTTAATACCTATATCTCGATGAACGAGCATGAAAAGCGACTTCATTTCCGTTCATTTCTAAATCTTACACGTCTTTATGCCAAAAAAATTAATCTGTTCGATCAAGTATCAGCTCAGATGAATTTTGTTTTTGCTAGCACAAAAAAAAATTTTAAACGTCACCGACTCGCGAATAATTAATTGAAATATTTGAAAAGAAGCTGATTTCCATTTCCACTATTTTTTTCTTTGTCATTTTTTCCCAAGAGATGGAAAATATTTTGAGGAAAGTACAGAATTTTTTTGTATTCTTTTCTCCGTTTTTCGTTTTCCTCCAGCGTCTGTTTTCTCGTTGTAGAAATGGAGTTTATCACATTGTGGAAGATTCGAGACAGATATATTTTGATTTTCTTTCAAGGCAAGTTCTGAAATCAATCTTATGTTTGCCTTTGCATCTCGAAAAGGAAAGTTCTCACTCAGAAGATCTCCCACCAAGTCTCTTCCGCACCATTTAATTCAATGAAAAGTGGTAACGACGCTGAAAACGTATTCTCCAGAAAACTCTTCACCATTCTGGAAAGCTTTCTTCCACTATGTAAACATTTGCATTCAGGTAATGAAATGTTTCGAGGAATTCATTTTTTTCCTTCAGCTGAAAGAGATTCAAAGGATTTTCCTCTTGCTGTGTGCTTGGGAGGGGGAGGAGCAAGAACACACCGCGTGACGTGACAGGCATCATGAAGTTCTCGGGCACAAAGTACAACTATGCCGGGGTTGAGATTCTCCTCTTTCTATTTCGTTTTTTGAAGATATCAATGAAATTCGGAAAATCTCCATCCTTTGAATGCAGGAAGGCATATCATTGATGTATGGACAGAAAATATTAATATACTAGCAACTCTCTCGTGAGAAAATCAACGGTTTTTTGAAGGACAAAAATAATAGTGGTCGTTTCCTCGAATTTCATCATAGACAGGGACTCGGTTTGTTTTCCAACGAGACATGAAGTGAAACGGGGGAAACCACTAGCAGACATTTGGGATCGGGAGATCAAATATGGTCAGTTCCGTGGTGAAGGAGACGGGGGGGAGGGGAGGGTGTTTATAGAGTATTTTGTTGTTTCAACTCTTCATATATTGTTCCTATTATTTTTATTGACTCTGTTGCTGTTTTAATCAGTTAATCTATGGAAGTGAAATCTTCAATTGACGGAATATAAAAATGGGAGAATACAATCGATTTGAGGTTTTAAATCGCGTTTCATTATGGGCAGGGATTTGAATTTGAAGCGCAACATGGGACAAAATAAGAAAAATCTCTTAAATAAAATTTGGGACATGTGGCGAAGAGTTTTTAAAATTAAACTGTAAATTACTACTGAGGTTGAGGATGAATGCGACCATTTGGACATGCTAGTTTTGAAACTAAAAGTACTAGTTTGGGTAAAATGGAGCATAGGAGGCAGAGTCATTTGAGTGGAAGTTGGTGAATTTGATTCTAGATGCTCACGTAGTATCTTCGGCATTTGGTTATTTTATTTTTCAAGTAATGATGAGGTTAGGCGAAGGAATCAATAACCTCGTTTGAGCAGCATATTGTGTAGAGAGACTGCGTTGGTTTGGTCCTATTCATTGTATGCATATCTACAGGTTAACGAATAAGGTTATGAACAAGCTCCTAAAAACTCAGAGAAAAGGTGTAGATCGGGATATCTGGGACATCGTAAGAATTGGTCTACAGCGACTATGTGCAAAAACTGCAGCTCAGGACAGACGTGTTTGGACGACTCTGATCTGATTGGACCTTCGTAGCCCATGATCGCAGGTTTTTGTATATAAACGACATTTGCAGGAAATAAATGCTATAAGGCCTTAAATTTATTTCACTGTATGCACAAAAATTTGTGGATTTCGTTTTGTGAATGTACGATGCCTATGAATGGAACTTACAATAAGTTCGTAAAACCTTTTGCAACGCTTTCGAAATCTTGCAGTTATATATATTATATAGGGAATCCTTAGAGTCGCGGATTCGATTTTGTGCGTTTGAATAAATGTGACCCATATTTTCCCAACGCCAACAAAATGTCACCTTCAAAATTAAAATGTGCAGAATGTTAGAAGTTTCGCAATAAACGCAAAGTTTTTTTAAAGAAATCCTGTTAACTGAAATACACTGGTTTCCACAAATTAAGAAACATCCCTCTATTATTCACAATGGGAAGCAAAGATCGAAGTTCTTTAACTTCTAAAGCAATTTTTTTTTTGAAAAATATGATAGAAAATAACATTTACATAACATAGGGTTGTTCTTTAATTAGTGGAAACCAGTGTATTAATAACAAAGTATATATGGTTACAAAAATTGGAATTTTTTTGAAAAAAGTAAAAAACTGTATATTTTTGTTCCTTTTCACTATAAAATATGTCGAATATTAACGAATTTGTTATGAATAGAAGGAACTAGCTTCTTACAAATTCTGTATTTGAGGAATACTCCAATATTTAATATTTGTATATTGAAATGTTTTACTATATTGTGAATATTAATTTCTGTTTTCTAAGGAATGTACATATTTTTCCCCACTTGCTGCTATTAAAATATTGAAACCATCTTTAGTGTTTAAATACTGAACTATTGTTAAAAATCTAGAGTTAGATAGATTTGATTGAGGTCACATTTTCCTATAAAACACTTTTGCGGAAGTTCCATATCTTCCGAATGAATTTCCCATTTACATAACATGAATAGATATGGTCCTAGTTTAACCATCAATGGGTATATACGTGTATTAAATATGTTGAATAAGCTGAATTGACTATTGGCATTTTCTTCCAACCACAGATAAAGTAAGCAATGTACTCTCACTATTTCCGGTATTCTCTTAATAACAGAATTCACATAGCCTTCTCTGACAAGAAAGGAACTAAATTGGGTAATATTCACAACGGAGTGATTAATCTTCCACCCAAGCCAGTGTGTCCTCCTTTGTTTGCCACAGATGATAAAATGAGATATACGATCTCTCACGGGAATCTTCCTACACAGCCTCTCAAGCTTCCACCTGCAGTCTTAAGGGATGTTCTACGTCAGCTCTGATGTCAATTAAGTTGCTTGCTTCGGCATGGATCACGGACAAGCCTCAATTAGTGGATCGAACTCGGTACGGGTTTTTGAGAGGTAGCTCACTGCGACTCATTACTTCGTCTGTTCAAATGGTAACCCACCTTAACAGGAATTATATAATGGATACGTCTTATTGATAGCCTTATTTTAAATAGCAGCACTGAGGTACGATTTTCTCGAATTTATAGGGGATCTTAAGAAACTGGGAGTTTAGAAACCTGTATCCGAAAGATTATTTTATGTTGCTAGAGAGGAAAGAAATTGGAAACGTTTTATCCATTAAAGTACAATGATTCTCAAAAATTATGTTAATATAACTATAAACTATCCTATATAATTTTAGCATATATTTTTCTTGTTTTTTTACCTGGTTTCAAAACGACCTCATTACTAAGAAAAATTCATAAAAGCATTCGATTATATTGCCAGACACAATAATTCAATTTCACAGATATAAATAAATCTGAGACTTTGAATTGTAGATTCGGTATAATCAATTCACTCGAACATTTAAATTAATATCAAAATTATCTGCACATTGCCTTTATCGTAACCCCACCCCCTGCATGGAACAAATTATAATAATAATATGATGAAAATGTTTCTTTAATCCCGATTAGGTTATGCAACGGTAACCTGCATTTGAAGAATTGTAGAGTTAAGATTTATAATCTCTGCGTTGAACAAAAGAAACAAATTATTCGATCAAGCATTGCGGATCAATGAGGTGAAGATATTGGGTTCGGCTCAAGTAATTCCAGAATTATTTGAGCCACAAATTCTGGAGGAAAGGTTGTCTTAAGAATAACATCTAAATTATTTACAGTTCAGAATTTCACAATATGTTAATGCGCTTGCTTATTTTGCTTCTTTATAAAAAAAATTTCAGAAAACACCAGCCCATTAACACATGACCACTCACAGCAATTACTGCAGAGAATTGGAGAGGGACGCCAGGTCAGTCAATCGCGCTAGGTTCGTAATCTTATGTTCCCAGGTTCGAAATATACCTCCTTTGAGATTTTCTCTGCTGCCCTCCCTCCCACTTCCCTCGTTGAGATGTGTGGGCTTGGAAAGACCGCAGTCCGTCGGATGGGGCGTACATGTGGCTCCTTGTGTAAGAGGATGCCTTGATTTTGGATCCTTGACGGGAGGCGTCCATCTGTTTCCTAACAACTGCCCAGTTAGTTTCCTTCCACAACCTTCACCGGGCCCTTGGGGTCCTTATGGCCTGGTCATTTAGTCCATTGTGTGCAAAAAAAGTTCGGCTCAGAAGTAAAACAACTCAATCCAACAACTATGGCGAATTAAACAACGATCGAAAACACGCAGTTAAATAACTAGAAAGATGCTGGAAACGAATAAATTCAGCGATGGATGCAGAAATACAGCAAATGATGATGATGTTCCTGAGAATCAGAATGATGATGATGAAGAAGAACTATAATTCATTTTTGCAGCAGCATTTATTTCCTTTTTCCTTTCTTGTGTCGATAGCAAAACTAAAATTCCCTAATAATTCTCTCTTAGAATTAAATTTGTAATTTGATATTCACGTTTCCCAGACTCCTTGCTCTTAGCAATAGCTGCAAAGGAAACAAAAAATACTTTTGAAAGGAAACTCGAAGTCTTTCGCTTCCACGTATGAAAACATCTCCAACTCTTTTGTCTTGATGTCAAAAGTTTTTAAAATTACGTTTATTGCAATTTCTACTGAATATGTTCAGACACCCACAACGTTAATGCAGTAGATTTTTCTCCATTTTTTATCATATCTTAGGAGCACTTTGCGTAATGCAGCAAGACTTCATCCAGTTGGCTAATTCCATGGTATCTTTTTTTCCCTCTCTGGATGCTGGGCTTTCTAAATAAGTGAAATCTGTTACACATTTCCTGAACCATCCATTATGGAGTCGGCTTCTTTCGGACCTCATGGCCAACAGCCAAAGTTTCTGTCTGCCACCATTTGTCTCTGGGTTCTTGACTTATACAGAAACTAACTCTCCTTCGAGGAAGGAAATCTTGGCTTGAAAAATGTGTGCTTTGAAAGCAGTTGAAAAAAATTGTATTTGTGGTTTTTGTGGGGAATGTAATGAAAGGTGAATGAAAGGGAAAGGGAATGGCCTTTAAGTGAAGAGAAAAAGGCTCGATCTCTGCAGGAGGTTTTTCAACTCGTTTCATAAAAACGAACTGAAGACGTTGGTTTTGAAATTTTGAATGTTTTTCGGTTTGATGAATGAGAAATAGGCGGAAATTAACCATAGTCGACAGATCAGATAAATTTTATTTTTAATGGAAGATTCTTTGAAAGATAAAGGAAGATAATGTTGGATGCATCGTCTGACGTTTTGTAGAAATGCCAAGATTGCGAGGTGCTTAAAATGGAAGGAACTGAATAACGTGCTCCAGCAATTAAATCTGTTGTTTCTAACAGATGGTACAGGCCTGAATCGATAGTAGTAGTCATACCTCCAAGGGGTGTTAAGGTTAAGTGCCAGTAGCATCAGCCGCAACTCGAAGAATATTCGTTTCCGATCATGACATTATCTGGGTTGAAGATGCAAAATATATAACGCAATTTGGATACGCATTAAGAAGGACTCACTTCGGATAGGAAGTGTTTTGGTGAAAGAAACCTTCATCGGCACTTCTTTAATGAAAGACTGGAACAGCTTGAAGATTCTTAAGAAGGGGAAAAAATGTCGCCTGGCATCTACAAACCAAAATTTGAATCTATTCCTTAACAAATTTATCACTTTCAAGAAGATAGACTCTCTGGAAACGATGAAATTTAACCAAAAGCATATTCCTAAGAATAATAGAGAACAATATAATAAATTCGAACAGAATAAAAGAATTTTTAAAATAATTTTACAGAAGGCTTTGCTTTTAAAATAATATATTTTGCAATTTTAGGGAATTTAACACCTTTGAAACATGAAGTAGAACTAGCATTTTTTTCCATTTTCATTTGCATAATTACGAACATTTCATATAAGAATATTACTGTGAGAATCATGGGATATTATTACAAAAATTGAAAGCAACTGGAGTTTGATGTGCTGCTTTATATGGTTTGGCAGTTACTTAGATATTAAAGTTCAACAGGTTGAAATAAATTGTACATATAGTTCATGAGAAAAATTTAGGTTTTCAAATTAGTGATTTCAAATTAGATAGTGCACCAAGGATCTGCCCTAGGACCTTTGCTGTTTAAATAATAATGGCATGGATAACATTGATTTAAAGGGAAAGCTGACCTTATTTTCTGACGATATAAGTTTCATTTACACAGGCAAAGATATATTGTACATTTTTTCTTGTGCAAATTACGAGTTTAATTAGTAGGTGGTTTACAAACAATTCGCTAACTCTAAATTTTAAAAAGACTCGCTCCATTTCTTCTGTGCGAAAAAATATGATTTAATTTTAAACTCGCTGGGAATCAGAAATTAATCTATTCTGAAAAAAATGTAACGTGCTAAATAATTGTAACTGTGCCCAAGCGGCTATTGTGAATTCTGAAAAATATTTAGGAGTTTGGTTTGATTAGTCTTATTTTGACTGTTCATGTAGATAAGGTTAAAAAGTAAATATTTTGTGGACTGGCACTACTTCATGGGGTCAAAAAAATAGTACCCTATACTTTCATGCGCAAATGTACTACGCAATATCCGTTAGAAGTGATAAAAATATAATGTACGTGATCCTTCGACTGCATAAACTTTAGATATCATTATTTATATTTAGCTCCAAAATTGATTAACTGTATTTAAAGAACATAAAAATTGCAATAAAGTATCATACATTTACTAAAAATCTAAAAAAAAAGTTTAATTTCGGGAATTGATGATGTTGAAGTCTTCATGCATTTTAGTGAAGTATTGTTATACAATTAAAGCATTTAGTATTTCTTTGTAATAAAGTTGTGTTATAAAGAGTGTTTTTAATTCATGTACTTGAAATGTAATCCGTATGGAAAACACACGCATGATATTCTTCTGTGCTTTTACTTTGTATTGTAGAACATTTACTATAAAAATAAATTTACTAAAGTTACAACTACTACTAGAATGAATCGAGAATAGGGGGTCTCACGAGCTTGACTTTTACTGGAAAGATTTGATCAACTAAATAAAAAATACTACAAGAATAATTTACTTTAAAAGAAAAATTTTACTTGTTTTGAATGCCTGTCGAACATATAATATTTTCTTATGGAAAGCCCTTATAGGGTTGGAGACAAAGCAATGTCCTTGTAACTCACTAATCACTCTACTCTTTCTAAGTACAATTCGGATCTGGAGCTTTCGATTTCGCTTACTACCTCATTAAGATGGAAATTTCTGTTTTTATTTAAGACGAGGGAGATTGGGGAGGGAGGGTATTATCTTTCGTATCGCGCGTGGAGTTTGGCTCAGTCTGCAGAGCGTCAGGCTCATAATCTGCAGTTCCCAGGGTCGAGTCTCACTTGTGGAAGTGTGAAGATTTATCTACGTTAAACCACCAGCCTGCCCTCGGTGAGGGGGCGGGGGTGGCTCAGTCGATAGCGCGCCAGGCTCGTAATCTGTAGTTCCCAGGTTCGAGTCCCAGCTGGGTCAGCGTTGAGATTTATCTCCGCAAAATTCCCTGCCCTGCCCACGGTCAGTAGGGGACACCGATGGGCTTGGAAAGGCCGCCGTCCGTCGGATGGAACGTTAAGCCGTGGTCCCGTGTGCGGGAGAGCCATACCCTGTGCACGTTAAAGAACATGCTGGATGGCCATGACGGGAGGCTACCATCTGTCTCCCAACAGCTGTTCCAGTGGGTCCCCTCCCCCAACCTTCTCTGAACCTTCGGGGTCCATGTGACCTGGCCATTTAGCCCATCGTGTGCAAAAAAGTGCCGCTCAGAGGTAAAACAACCCAACCCTGTCATCGGTGAGAAAGTGGGCACTTATGGGCTCGGAATGACCGCCGTCTGTCGGATGGAAAGTTAAGCCGTCGCACTCTGCACACGCTAAATGGTTTGACGAAAAGTTTTCATCGTTCTCCTTACAATTGTACAGCAGGTCTTCTTACCTTTACCAGCACTGAGCCTATGGTGTTCTTGTGACCTGGTCATTTAGCCCATTATGGGCATAAAGGTGCCGCTCAGAGGTGTGATAAACTAAACCTTTCGTAATATCATGGGATAATAATCATCTGCAAAATATGTGTCATTAAAATTATTAATTTATCTGCATAATATCATCTGCAACTGTAGAAAAAAAATTCTAAAAATATTATTCTTTTTTAAATCCATGATACCATTTGCTATAACAGGAGTATAAAATTTGCGTTTCTTAAGCCATTTTTTTCTTTCGATCGAAATAAATTTTTGTCGAAATTCATTTCAAATTTTAAAAAGAAATTTTGAAGAAGCGCGTGTAATGTTTCTCAATAGAGGGCCTATATTGTCTGCTGTTTTAGAGGTCCTGCATAGTTAGAGGCTGGCCATCTCGGTGATTCACTGCCATTGGTTGATTAAGTCACGTGGTTTATGGGCGCCATGTTTTGTCATACGGTGAGACGAAAGCCTATGAGTTAGTGTGTGTACCAAGTTAATACTTCTCAGTTGTTATAGTTTTATATATTTCTACCACTTTTTTTGTCTATAAAAGCTGTCATATTTTATGAATGCCTCACTGCGCTGCATTTGGGTGTAAAAATTTCACTCAAAGAAATAAATTAATGAATATTTTTTCCGAGAAACTCCATCAGAAGAAGGCAACCGGCTGCAAAAGTGAAATGAGCTAACAGAAAACCAAAGGATAATTTCTTTAAGGTTCGTTTGAAAAACGAGCTAATGTTTGCACTTTGTCGTCTGCCTATGCCAATATTTGTTCATCTGTCTGTCCGTCTATCTTTCCACCTGTCTGTCTGTCTATAAACAATCAACTTTTTCACTTTTTGAGATGAATGAAAAATTCTTTTCAGGTTAGATAGGTGTCGAAGAAATATTGCGATTCACAATTTTGAAATCTTTCAATAGCTTTAATAGCACCCTGTAACGGGGGAAAATGATGAAACAATGCTAAAGTTTCAAACGAATATTTCAAACTAAAAACACTAAAAATCTGAAATTTTGGTAGCAGAGTGTTATAGTCAGAAGGTTTACAATGGCAACAAGGCTTTGCCGTCTTAGCCAAAAGGGGGTGCGAAAATTAAACTTTTTTTAAAAGATAAACGAAACAATCATCATCATCCTCATCCTCAAGCAGCCATGGGCTACGGAGGTCCAACCAGACAGCGCAGTTTAATTCTCCAAGCATATCTGTCCTGAGCTACATCTGTTGCATCCGGCCACTGTACACCAATTCTAACAAGGTCCTGTTTAACATTGTCTGCCCACCGCATCCTAGGTCTCCCCCTCCTTCTGAGGCCTTTAGGCACACTGTTCATAACCCTATTCGCCAATCTATAATTATTCATACGGGCAACATGGCCAAACCAACGGAGTCTCTCTCTGCACAATATGCTGCTTAAAGGAGGTTGCAAACTCCTTTGCCTAACCTCATCATTAGTTACAAATTTGAACCACCTAATGCCCAAGATACTGCATAAGCATCTGAATCAAAAGCATCTAGTTTCCTGTTATCATGTTTACAAAGTGTCTAAGTTTCACTACCATAACTAACCCTAGAAAGAACCAAACTATTATACAGTCTAATTTTAGTCTTTAGGTGTATACGCCTATTTCTCCACAATCTCCATAGATTCTAAAAAGTCCCGGCAGCAATACCTATTCGTCTGTTAAGCTCATGCCGCACATCAACAGTATCTTTTACATAGCTCCTAAGGTAATTAAACTGTGACACCTGCTCAAGACTGCAACCATTCAGATGAACTGAATCACAACCTGCCTGATCAATTTTCATCACTTTAGCTTTCATTCTGTTTATAACCAAACCTACTTTACTACCAGTCTCATCAACAGCTTGAATAAAAGAGTTCATCTCATCAACATCATTTGTCAAAAGGGCTAAATCATCAGCATAATCTAAATCAGAAATTTTAATATCTCCAGACCATTTAAGGAAAACATCTCTCCCTTGAAGTGAATTTCCCATAATCCATAACCAAGCTAAAGAGAAAAGGAGACAAAAATGCACCCTTGTCGAACACCAGAAGTAATGCTAAACCAATTGCTACAAGACTTACCAGCTCTCACACACGACTCAGTGTTATTATAGAGAGCTTTCATTAAGTTAACTAACTTGTCTGGTATACCATATGATCTCACAATCAACCACAAGTTATGACGATCAACAGAGTCGAAAGCCTTTTTGAAATCAACAAAGCTAGCAACCAAAGGTTTCTGAAACTCTAAACATTTCTCAAGAATCTGCCTAACTGAAAATATCTGATCCACACATCCCCTACCACTTCTGAATCCACATTCCTCATCACGCAATTGACTGTCAACCAGATTCTTAATTCTATTAAGCACAATCATGGAAAGAACTTTACTTGGAACAGAGAGTAGGCTGATACCCCTATAGTTATCACAAGAACTGCGATCACCTTTTTTTGAAAATAGGGATAATAATAGCTCTGGTAAAATCTTAGGAACCATGCCTTTATCATAAATGTTATTCAAAATTTCAGTCATCCAAGTGGTAACCGAAACATTCCCAGCTCTGAGCATTTCTGTAGTAATTTCATCTATCCTTGGGGATTTATGAAGTTTAAGTTTAGAAATAGCCAAAATAACTTTAGATTGTGTTATAGGGCCAACATTAAAGCCTCCAATGCATCTACCATCATTACAAAAATGGGAGTAGAACTAACCACATTGTTTAGAACATCACTGAAATGCTCAGCCCACCTAGCCATGACAGAATCCTCCCCTTCTATAACCTTACCTCGTTTATCTTGCAATCCTTGTCCGCTTTCTACCACACAAATCATTAACTATCAGGTACAGCTCTCTGCTGTTGCGCTGCCTAACTGCTTCCTCAGCTTTGTCAGCCAAGCCATCAAGCCAAAGATTCTTATCAGTAGCTAAATGATCCTTTAGACGTTTATTAAGCTCTCTGTAATCCTTTCTATTAGGACTAGTAGGGTACTGATTAAGGACATTCCTGCAGTTCCTTCTTTCTGAAATAAGCTCAAGTGCCTTATCACTTAAATAATTCTGCCTCCTCTGCTCCTTTTTTCCTAAAAGGGTACTGTTATTTTCCAAAAAAGCCTGCTTAAAATGATCCCATTCTTCCTCAGCTTCAGTATTAAGCAAACCATGACTGTCATGATGACTAAGTAACCTATCATGGTAAGCTTTAGCTATAACAGGGTCTTTCAGAGCTTCAGTATGAAAGGTAATTTTTTTAAATTTAGCACAACACTTTTTAAGGTTAAGTTGCAAGACACTTTTAACAAGGTAACGGTCAGATCCAATTTCAGCTCCCCTATATGCTCTGGTATTTCTAGCAGAACTAGCCCATTTGCTGTTAATTAATATATAATCAATCATATTTCTATGCAGCCCATCAGGTGAAACTCATGTGTATTTATGTATGTCGCGGTGTTTGTAATATGTGTTAGTTATTCTGAAACCATTGAGTTTACCTACCTGTAGGAGACGTTGCCCATTGCCATTGCAGCTACCAATACCAAAAGGGCCTATTACCCCTCCCTAAAGGTCAGAGTCAGTACCAACTTTGGCATTGAAGTCACCTAGAACAAGGGTAATATCTCCTTTCTTGACAGAATTCAAAATATCCTGAAGTTGTCCGTAAAACCTATCTTTCTTATCCTCATCAGCATCCTCGGTGGGGCATAACAGCAGATAACATTCAAGTCTTTAATGCTTGTCTGAAATTTTCCTGTAAGAAACCTTTCATTAATGCACTCATATCCTAGAAGAGCATCACTAGCATGTCTGCTGAGCAGCAAACCCACGCCTTGGTGATGCTTTCCATTCTCACTCCCTGTAAAGAGAAATTTAAAGTTATTTTTAAGTATCTCACCTTTACCTGTCCATCTGGTCTCTTGCAAGCCTAGAATATCTAGGTTATAGCGCTGGAATTCCTTCATGAGGACATCAAGAGAATAATCTCATGTCCTCACATTCCACGTTCCTGCAGAGAGAAAATGATTAGTAGGATTTTTAAAGAAATTAGGTTTATTGAGATTGGTAGGGCCAACAATATCAAACAGCCCCCTGATCGCTGGCATGGGCAAAGACCTGTTCCTCCTCCGCTAAAGGCTGAAGTCACCGATGCTGGGAGGAACTTCAGGCACCACCTTTTCAAGTGGGACTTTTTCAAGAGCCATATGGCCTGCCTGAGACACATTACTCCAGTTTAGGCTTGACGATGCCCAACTAGCTAAGTAAGGTTCAGGTACCTGCGATGGCCTCTGATTAGGATTATCCACCAGCTGATATAAGGTATTCCATGCCTCTGTTCACTTAGGGCTGGCAACCCAGAAGCAAACAGAAAACACAGCTGCAGATTCTCCCTCAACAGAGGCCCACCAGTGCAGCAAGTTCAGGATCCATAATCAAGCTCAAATCCATAAACAAGTCCAGTCTAGTAGGTATAAATGGTCAGCACCAGGACCCTGTGAAGTTGACCACTCCCAGCAGGTGTGAAAAAAAAAGAAAATAGTGGCCATAGATGACCAGATCAGTAGGCCATACTGAACTGGCAGCCCTCCCCTTCCGTTCCCTTCCAAAACAGAATCTCTCTTTTGAAAGGTACTAACGGCCTGCACCACAAGAAGGCGGGGTCGGACATTAGGTGCTAGACCTGGCCGGTTCTGTGCATCATCACTAGGGATTGGTACACAGCTCTCCTTCCAGTTTACGCCTAGCTACCATTTACAGGCCAACAGAACTCTAGACGCCGAAATTTCTACCATAAACAGATCATTTGAAATATTCGTTAAAAGTTTTGCAGTTTCGATATATAGTGATTTCTAATGATATAAATTAAAACTACCTTTGAAAATGCGAATTACATTTCATTAGCTTCAAATAAAAAAGGAGATTTCCAATTATCTCTTAAAACAAAAACCGTTCCGTTTCTTACCTACCTTGGGCTTAGAGTCAAATCATTGTTGTCAATTGAATGTTCAAAACTGTCACATTCCATTACCAAAATTTCAAATTTCTAGCATAACTACATCATTTGCAATATTTGTTTAAAATTTTGAGGTTTTTCGATTTTTTTCCACCGTTAGAGGGCCCAATTTTAGTTTTTGGGAAATATGCAAAATGCAAATTGTAATATTTTATCAATATCTGTCCAACCCAAAAAGAATTTTTATCTCTAAAAACATACACTTTTCTGTTTAAAGGGAAAAAAGTTGCATTCACCTCCCCCCCCTGGGTCTAAAGGGTCAAGTGATTGTTGCCAATGGTAACTTCGTAACCTTTACTTTTCAACACCAAAATTTCGAATTTCTAACAAAACTACAGCGTTAGGAATATTCGCTGGATATTTTGGAATTTTCAAATTTTTCCACCGTTAGAGGTCGCAGTTATCACTTTTGGGAGCTTCGAGAAATGCAAATCTTAATATATTATTAATACCTATCTAACACAAAAAGAATTTTTTATTTATCTGTATGAACAAAAAAGTTCGATAGTCTACAGAAGGACAGACAACAAAGCGAAATTATATCTTTAAAAAAAAGTCCTAAAATTTACTTTCTCTTTTTTAGCCGTTTTCTAGAGTGCTTCCAATCACGAACACTGAAATCTGTATCAAATATTACCCTCCCCTTTTCCGAAATCCATAAGTACCGTGCAATACCATTCAGCTATGCACGCTAAACAATCCGAGCGACGACAAATCATGGCGTCCAATTTCGAGATGGCCAACCTCTACCTATATAGGGATTCTATGCTGTTTAGTGAACTTTGATTTTGAAGTTGGCAGCGTTTGTTTCTCTCGCTTCCATTTCAATAGTTGGCAACATTCTTTCCATCCATGGGTGAACGCCGTTCCGATTTGTACGGTAAGCTGCCTTTGGTTTGTTGACACGTAACCCTGTAATTCGTAACTCTGTAAACATTTCCCTGGTATTTTGGTTGCATGAGATAAATTTATTTAGCTCTTAAACACGCAACATTTTCGCATAAAATTGAAGCCTGTCTAACGATCTGTTAGTTGCAAGTTGATTGCTTGTTAATTTCGGTTTTCGTGTCGCATCAACTAAATCTGTTAGTACAAGCTTATACGGTTACTTCTGTATACATATGCAAGCATCATAACCGTTGACTTAAAAAATAGCTATATCTAGTATTGAATCAGATGCCCAAGTGCATCGGATAGCGAAAGAGTGATCATTCTCGGATTTGGAGTTACCGTATTTAAACGCAGCAATGACACTGCTGAGGAACTCTGACAAAGTTTAAAAATATTGATAGATTTGTCGATTTATGAAGTATACACTCATTTAATCGAACGGCTGAAAATAATAGTTATGAACAGGGCCGGATCTAGGGTTGAGGGCATGGCTCCCCCTTTTATAATGCTAGGAAACGTAATAGAGGCAAAAATGTTTTCAATTTTTTCATATTTCATGCATTTTTCAAAAAATGTTTTAATGACCTGTAAAACGGATGAGGAAATGTTATACTGCATTGGAAATCTGATCTCTTTATCCACCTTGTTATATTTATATGTCCTGGCAATGAAGTTTTCATTAGCCCTTGAGTTACAATTCTTACGACTGCCATTTCCGTTGTTAAATATCCAAACTTCTGTTACTCTTGAAATACCTAACAAATATGCTGAAATTTGAGATATAGAGAGATTTGATTGGGATCTTTTTTTAATCTGAAGTCACATTTTATCATAAGAATCTTATTTTAGAAACAATGGAGCATCGAAGTTAGCTTGCCATTGGATATCACATGAAGGTTGTAACTTTTGCACTTGATTTGCAGTCGACCATTAGGGTGGGAAGAGCATATTAAAAGGATTCAAGAGGAGAGCGAATAATCCTAGATTACAGTTATATCGGTGACGAAGGTTGCCGGAATTTCAAAAATGAAGATCAATACCGACAAGAGTAACGCCATACTCTTCAGTGGCAAGAGGATCAATAACCCTCAGCCCTTACAATTTATGGATGAAGACATCAGATGGCAAGACACTGTCAAATACCTTGGAGTCACCTTGCAGAAGAAATTAAGATGGGATCCCCACATTCATGGGATCATTACGAAGGTGAACACCGTCCGTTGCCAACTGGGATCTCTTCTCAGAAGGAACTCTGTCCTTTCGATTGACCACAAGCTTTTGCTGTACGACATGGTCATTCGTCCCATCATTTCCTATGCTTCCCCTATTTGGGCGAACACCACTGCAACCAACATACACAAGATACAGGTCTTGCAGAACAAGATTTTGAGATGTGCGGTCGATGCCCCTTGGTTTGTAACGAACAGACAAATCCACAAAGATCTGGACATCGACCATATTTACACTTATATTAAGTTTCTATCACGTGGTTTCTTTGACAATGTTCAAAGCAATCTACATGGGATTGTATCCTGCTTATTCGACTACAATCATGAAGTCATGAATAGTTACAAGAGGCCTAAGATGATGGCTTTCAGCAAAGATAGTCATCCATTTTAGGTCTCTTGTGCATCCTTACTGTTTTTACTATTGATTTTTATTGTCCTTCGGGACCCACCATAGGTGGTTCATTTTACAAAGTTGTGTTTTCACTGATGCCAACCAGGCCCAAATTCAGATGGAAGAGGTTATGGGTACCCATGTACCTGGTACTCTATGAAATCAATGACCGATCCACGATCTACCGGAATTTCAAGCAAGCATTCACTTTTTAATTTGCAATTTGGAGTGAAGTGCTTGTTATGTTTTCGCCAGCTAGAAACCAGACATGTAAAAAGATAATAATGTTATACGGAAATGGTTTGAATCGAAAATGAATGTGATCCTTTTACTTTGGCTATCATACATAATACAGAGACATTTTAGATATTGGGGCGGGGGTGGCTCAGTCGGTAGCGCGCCAGGCTCGTAATCTGTAGTTCCCAGGTTCGAGTCCCAGCTGGGTCAGCATTGAGATTTATCTCCGTAAAATTCCCCGCCCTGCCCACGGACAGTAGGGGACACCAATGGGCTTGGAAAGGCCGCCGTCCGTCGGATGGGACGTTAAGCCGTGGCCCCTGTGCGGGAGAGCCATACCCTGTGCACGTTAAAGAACACGCTGGATGGCCTTGACGGGAGGCTACCATCTGTCTCTCAACAGCTGTTCCAGTGGGTCCCCTCCCCCAACCTTCTCTGAGCCTTCGGGGTCCATGTGACCTGGCCATTTAGCCCATGATGTGCAAAAAGATCCTCGATGACAGTAAGGAATTGGATTTTTCCATGTGCGAAAGACTCTTCATTGAGTGTTTGAGGAATTGGCAGAGGGGAAAAGAAAATCGCCATCCCGGTTTCTTCTCCAATAATTAGATGTCGCGGTGAATTCGTGACGTGTCCGATATTGTGAGGAAATCTATTGTGCAGCGAACAAGAACTCATCCACTCCATGACTCACAACTGAATGATTTTGAGGACGTTTCCAGTCTATAGGATTGCAAAAAAAAAAGACGCGAGGAATATTTTCTTCGCATTTAATATAGTACATAAATTTTTAGGTGAAATTTCCTCCGAAAAAAAGTGCAATCGACTGGTCTTGTTAAATCGATGGCGGATGAAGGTGCGGGACTCGTTGCTCATCTCAGAGTCAGGCAGACAGGAAAGAAGCTTCAGCTACATACTGTCTTCAGTCTGCCTTTATTTATATATGACCTATGTTTATATATGTGCGCAAGGTCAGTCCTCTTGTTTGAACACGATAACTCCATCGGGGAATAGTTGTTTTCCTCTTCTGATGGTATGATAGGATTTTTCACGTTCTATCAGATATACTGTGGGTTTGTTCAAAGAAATTTTACCAAAAAAGTTCAAATATTCATGCAAATACAGTGGCGAAACCAGATCATCATGCGTCGTGGTGCAAAATATTAGAGTGAACCACTATCACATGGTATAAAATGGGCGATACCTCCATGGTTTCCCCCAGCGTCATAAAGCCCCGGGGGGGGGGGGGTTGCATCGCCTTCGCCAAATATACTGCTCACAAAAATTAGGGGATATTTCATCGCTTCATATTCATTTTGAAATATCCCCTAATTTTTGTGAGCAGTATAGTAGTTTCACCCCTGTGCGCATAGTAATGCAGTAAAGCCCATCTCTGAGGAGATGAAGAAAACCGATAGACAAGGGGATAAAGAGAAATGGGTGAATAAAAGCGCAATCTTCTCGATTATTGGAATGTTGGGTGATGAAATGAGTGGCCCATATGTTACTCTGCTGATAGATACATCGAAATTATCTGCTCTTCTTAAGTCGGGAGGGGGGGGGAGGAATTGGCTCAGACGGTAGCTCGCCAGGCTCGTAATCTACTGTTCCCAGGTTCGAATCCCGCGTGAGCCAGTTTTGAGACATTTCCGCTAAAATTCTCCAATATGCCCTCGATCAGAAAAGAGACAGCGATGGGCTTGGAAAGGCCGCCGTCCTTTGGATGGGACGTAAGGCCATACCCTGTGCACGTTAAAGAACACGCTGGATGGCCTTGACGAGAGGCTTCCATTTCTCTTAATAGCTGTCCAGTGGGTTCCCATAAACTTAGCACTTGGAGTCGTTGTGACCTGGCCATTAAGCCCATTGTATGCAAAAAAAGTGCTGCTCAGAAGTAAAACAACTCGACCCTTGCCATAAGGTTGTTCTAGACTTATTTTATCTTGGGTCAGGAATCCAGGTTTGTTTTTTCTGGCTTACTTGCGAATTATTTAAAATAACAACTTTTCTCTTTCCTCCGTCAACAGTATGATGGATTCTATTGAATTCCAAAGATTGATAGGCGAATACTCCACGCTGAGTAAAACTATAATTTTATTCGCTTCAAGGAATCGTTTTAAAATTTTTTATCATGCAAAACTTAGTGATCTGTGATACTAAAAATTGCTTTTCTGGCAGAGGTCGTGGGGAAAAAATCAACTTTTATAAGAATTTAAAATCACTTATTATTACTTTTATTTGAAGCGTTTCTTATAATTTCACCAACACAGTTAAAATGCACATTTACAGAAAGAAGTTGGAGAAATAAGTATTACTAGCAGACTATTGAAGAGTAGAAAATGACTGACCACCACAATGAGAGTAATTGGCGTCGTCTGCATCATCACGGTAATTATGATCCTCTGCGAAGATAATGTTTTCCTGAATTTGAAGCAGATTGATGCAGGAAACATTCGATGCTTCAGCAACGTTTTTAGGAAGGCAAAAGAGGAAACTTTGCGCATTTCGCAAGGATTAATAATTTATGAGAGCAAAGTCTCGAGATTAATATCAAAATGAGTTGATGGATGAAAAGAGAAAAAAAAATGAATCGATTTTCCCTTACGAGAGAAAATTTTAAAGAAATGGGTTCAAAAAAAACTTTAAATTAGGTTAATGAACTTGTCTGGGAACAGCTTCGACACGAATAAAAGATGATCGCGGAGGAAGATTCCGTGTAGCAACGTCTGCAATGAAAGGAATCGATTAGAGTATGAACATTGTTTTTTATGACTCATCAACTTTTTACAAATGCATAAAATTTTTGCGACGTGTTTAATGAGAAAATCTGGAATGGGATGAGTTTTTTTTTGAGAGTATAAAAAGAATTTATTTTTACTCGTGAAAGGAAAGTGCGGGGGTTGGCTTAGTTGCTAGAGCCCCAAGATCATAATCTGATGTTCCCAGGTTCGAGTCCCACATTTGCTGTGAAAGGAAGGGGCTCTACCAACTGAGCCAACCCCCGCCCTTCCTTGACAAGGTAGGAGATTAGCAGTAGGATTGAGAGATGGAGATTAGAGTAGGGTTTTCAACAATGTGGGAGATTAGCGGAGATTTATCTCCGCTAATCTTCCACAGTGTCCTCTGTGAGGAAGGAGACACCGATGGGCTTGAAAAGACCGTTAAAGAACAGCTGGACGGCCTTGACGAGAGACTACCTTCTCTTTCCTAACAGCTATCCAGTGAACCCCCTTTCCCATCCTACTCTCTGATCCTTTGGGGTCCATGTGACTGCCATTTACTCTATTGTGTTAAAAGTGCTGCTCAGAAGAAGTAAAATAATTGAACTTTTTGTTCCTTGAGTTTTAATCAGAGGTCACAACTTTATTATCGAAGAAACCCAGAATCGACTTTTAATCGAATTGAACCGTTCAGAGACTCGTATACGCGCATAGCAGACGTTCTTCAAATACGTGGACCTTCAAGCATGTGATGGTAAAGGAACAAATATGAGGAATACTGAACTACGTTGACTGCGACTCATTTCTTACTCATTTCAAAGACGAAAAAATAGGGTCGAAAGAAAAATTAGTTAAATTTTTCTTTTTCGCACTTTAAGTTAAAATATTAGCATACAAAATAAGATATTGAGCTTTTCGAAATTAAAATAAATTATTCCTTTTATTCTATCTTAGAGTTATCATTTATCACCATAATTACCATAAAACAAGTTAAAGATTCCCTTTTGTAAGCTTTGTAAACAATTCTTTAACTTACAAACATATTTCAGAATCGATAAACGACAAAAAAATTCAACGAAATCATTGGGTGGACCAATGCACATCAAATACGAAAACCGTAAAACTATTCTTGCTGACCGTATGTAGTGCAAGCCTCATGAGAGTCACTTTTCTTTCAAGGAGATTTATCTTCCTTCGCTTCAATACTTTCATTCGAACATTTCTTCGAAATCCACATTTGCTATTATCCGTTGCGAAAAGTTTCCGATAATCATGGCCAAAATAAAAAAAAACTCGGTGGTTGTCACAGAGATCTAACACAAGCTTGTCAATATTTTAATACACCACAAAAGGTCTGCGAGGAAGACTGAGACCTCAGCAGAAAAACAACACTGAAAACAAACATTCATACTTTATCAGGGATGAAACCCGGCCCTTTGCACAGCAGCCAAGCTTTCTAACGAATCGATTAGAAGTAAAAACGGAAAAGAATAGCAATTATTATTTGTTATTGCGTTTAAAATTTCGCTTCGGGAGGATTATAATGCTGCACGCCCACTTATTTTTAGAGCTAAAATTCAAACTCAATTTTTGCTGTTTCTGACACCTGAACTGAAATGCCAAATTTGAAGCTAGTATTTCCTTCCAGATATTAAAATCCCAGCCAAAGCAAGGAGGCTCAAGAATCCTTAGTCTCTCGGTTTCATGCTCATATAATCGATATACTTTTAACCAATGCACAAGTAACAGCAAATAAGCTCATCAAGATGAATTATCTCACAGAGAACGTCTCCAAGAGAGGTCGTCACCTTATTACTAATTTCTTTTATTTTCTCGACTCGCACCAGACGGCGCAGGTATTTCTCTCTCAAGAGGAAAAGTTAATGTAGGAACCCCGACTTTCTACTTCCTCATCCTAAATGTAATTTTTAATCACAGATAAAAGCTCGCATGGCCTACCTCTACAATCAATTCTTTTAATGCTCTGTTCTTCCATAAGAACCTATTTGAAATTTAGTTTATTACAACTTTAAAAGCTTTACTTTAAATGCATGCATATGGGAGGGACTGAGTCAATTAATGGACGTCTTTAAGTACACTTCAGATAATTAGTAAATGGATGTTAGCAGAATTTTGGAGTGTCGGTAGCGCGCCAGGCTCGTAATCTGTAGTTCCCAGGTTCGAGTCCCAGCTGAGTCAGCGTTGAGATTTATCTCCGCAAAATTCCCCGCCCTGCCCACGGTCAGTAGGGGACACCGATGGGCTTGGAAAGGCCGCCGTCCGTCGGATGGGACGTTAAGTCGTGGCCCCGTGTCGGGAGAGCCATACCCTGTGCACATTAAAGAACACGCTGGATGGCCTTGACAGGAGGCTATCATCTGTCTCCCAACAGCTGTTCCAGTGGGTCCCCTCCCCCAACGTTCTCTGAGCCTTCGGGGTCCATGTGACCTGGCCCTTTAGCCCATGGTGTGCAAAAAAGTGCCGCTCAGGGGTAAAACAATCCAACCTGTACCGCTTATTTAACTCCTGAAGTCCGTCGAATGAGAGAGAGCCGTGGTGCCGTGTGCAGGAGAGTCGTACATTGTGCGCGTTACACGCTGGATGAACTCGACGATATTCCTTGACGGCCCCTTATAATTATAGACGAGTTGTCTTTTCATATATACATGTAGGGTTCCATTTCCACGTAAAATATAATAAAAAGGCATTTTGTCTTTCTAGCTCCTAAAATTTACAATTGTGCTTAGACCTAAATATTAAAAATGAAATTAGTTCGCTTTAAAATGAAAAAAAATATATTTTTGATATTGATAATTTCGAACTTTTTTTTGAAAAATTGAATATCTATTTCCTTTTTTACTCTTATGTTTGATGAGTGTCGCTTTCAAATAGTTATCAGGCTTCGAGTTGCTGCCACATATTACACAATTTTCCTTGTTACTGGATGTCTTTAATAAATATATGAACTCGAACCTTGAAGGATATAATGTGCCCCTTGGTTATCGACATTGCTAAGTCAATTATTTTTTTATATCTTTTTTATCATTATTTTTCTTTTTGTTTATTGGTGATTGGGAAGCTTTCATCTGTCTCCTAACAGCTATCCAGTGGATCTTCTTCCTCAACATTCTTTGCAACGTTGGGGTCTTGTTATACCCCACCCTGCCCACGGTCAGTAGGGGACACCGATGGGCTTGGAAAGGCCGCCGTCCGTCGGATGGGACGTTAAGCCGTGGCCCCGTGTGCGGGAGAGCCATACCCTGTGCACGTTAAAGAACACGCTGGATGGCCTTGACGGGAGGCTACCATCTGTCTCCCAACAGCTGTTCCAGTGGGTCCCCTCCCCCAACCTTCTCTGAGCCTTCGGGGTCCATGTGACCTGGCCATTTAGCCCATGGTGTGCAAAAAAGTGCCGCTCAGAGGTCAAACAACCCAAACGTTGGGGTCTTGTGACCGGGCATTTAACCCACTGGGTGAAAAAGAAGTGCCGCTCAGAAGTAAAATAACAACCAACCGTGGCTGGTGGGGCGGGGGTGACTCAGTCGGCAGCCGCCAGGCTCGTAATCTGTAGTTCCCAGGTTCGAATTACAGCTCGGTCAGCGTTGAGATTTATATCCGCAAAACTGCCCGCCCTGCCCACGGTCAGTAGGAGACACCGATGGGCTTAGAAAGGTCGCCGCCCGTCGTATGGGACGTTAAGCCGTGGCCCCGTGTGCGGGAGAGCCATACCCTGTGCACGTTAAAGAACACACTCGATGACTTTGACGGGAGGCTATCATTTGTCTCCCAACAATTCTAGTGGGTCTCCTCCCCGAAACTTCTCTGAGCCTTCGGGGTCCATGTGACCTGGCCATTTTAGCCCATGGTGTGCAAAAAAGTGCCGCTCAGAGGTGAAACATCCCAACCCATGTCTGGATTAATCATAAACTGCGTATGTTAAAGAACAAGTTGGATAGCTTTGACAAAAAGCTTCCACATGTCTTTTAACAGCTGTCCATTGCATCACCTTCCTCCAACATTTGGGGCGGGGGTGGCTTAGTCGGTAGCGCGCCAGACTCGTAATCTGTAGTTCCCAGGTTCGAGTCCCAGCTGGGTCAGCGTTGAGATTTATCTCCGCAAAACTCCCCGCCCTGCCCACGGTTAGTAGGGGACACCGATGGGCTTGGAAAGGCCGCCGTCCGTCGCATGGGACGTTAAACTGTGGCCCCATGTATGGGAGAGCCATACCCTGTGCACGTTAAAGAACACACTGGGTGGCCTTGACGGGAGGCTATCTGTCTCCTAACAGCTGTTCCAGTGGGTCCCCTCCCCCAATCTTCTTTGAGCCTTCGGGGTCCTTGTGACCTGGCCATTTAGCCCATTGTGTACAAAAAAGTGCCGCTCAGAGTTAAAACAACCCAACCCTACAACATTTTCTGAACCTTTGGGGTCCTTGTGACTTGGTCATGTAGCCATTGTGTGGAAAAAAGGGCAACTCAGAGGTAGAACGGTAACCCAAATCTCCCAGTTGTCCAAAAGGACCGAGTCCTGATTCGTGGTATCCCTTTGACCTGGCCTGTTTATTCTAACTCAGCAGTAAAAGAAACTGCCACAGGGCGATATGAACTCCCGTCTCATTCCAGTTTCAGTCTGAATTCTGATAAGGATATCTGAGTAAACGAATGGTGTGATTTGGTCATCATTTCTGGTGATGTATCGTCACTTAGGAAGAGGAAAAGGTTAATTCCGAAGCATTTCAAGTGCTCTTCAAGCAAGAGGGGGATGAGGGCCAGGACAAAACATATATATTAATAAATAAAAATTAATACATTATTTTATTATTAAGACTTAATAAACAACGTAGAATACGAAAAAGTATGAAAAGAATATCTCTTCTCAGAAGTAGCTTTTCAAAATAAGGAAAAGTTTTGTTTACCGCCGACCAATGTAACGCAGTTCCGTTAAGACGTGGCGTTATCTCGTTCGCTCTCTGGATTATTGAAATGATTTAATTCCCAAACAGGAAGACGAGTTACTCTCTGTAATCTGCACTTCGACAGAGTCAGATCGATGTTTGCAACAAACGACGAAATGTATCCAGTGCACAATTGATGTCCGTTCCCATCTGCGAATAATTCTGTTCGCTACTAAATCTGCACGCAGAGCTCTCACGTGGAATTAATTCTCTCGTCAGCACATCCGTTCTGAAGCAGAATGGAACGAGCTTTCCCTCTCCCAATCCAGGGAAGTCATTCTCGACGTGGGCCTTTAGGAAGGGGGGGGGGGTCTTTGCATGGCGCGATACATGCGCCAACTAGCCCACAGACAGGAAAGGCTCTGTCAGCTAATTGGTATTTATGGTGGTCCATTGGCTGTTTGCATTGCCTCGGCTCAGCGGCGGATTCCCACCTGACTTGAGCTCCTCTCTTCTGGTGAATATTTCATTAAAGCATCTCCGCCACATCCCGGTCTCCATCTGCCAAACGGATTCAGAAGATTTCGGAGGTTTTTTCCGCAAACAGTTCGACAGTCAGAGCCATCTCTTGAGCTTTGTTTTCATTGGCCGTCTGAGTTGAAATGCTCTTTCCTCCTCCCTCGAAAAAAAAACAACCTGAAAATGTTAAATTCTCTTTCGGTGTTTTTTTGCTGGGAAATAATACCACGGTGGACGAGAAAGTATCTGAAAAGAATTAGTTTTGTGTTGGATTCCAGAAAAGAACTCGACGCTAAATAGAAGTCGTCTTCATTGGAAGAGAGTAATTAGGTGGAAAGGAGCTAGTAGAGCCGAACATAAAAATCGAAATGAAAAAGAGCTCCAAATGCAGAGCGAGCTCCGTCAGCCACTCGTCCGTGAAGAGTGAGAGTTGATCTTGTTTTTGAATTTTCGTCGGATTAAATTTTATGCCGAAGAATTATGAGGACGTTTTTCGAAGCCCCTGAACTCGTAGGCGGGCGAGTGTTTTTGCGGATATATTTTTTGATGCTCGCAGTCTTCAAGCAAACAAAAGATGAATCCGTCCGCTCACAAAGAAAGGTTTTATTCTCCAAATATTTCTTTCCGGGATCTCGTAATTGAATTCGTTACTGAAAGGTAGAAAATGGGGAAACTGAATAAAAAACATTATTGTAGTTTCTTTATCATTTTTCCCTGAATGTGTTTTTTAATTCCGAGGAAAGAATTCGACGAGGTAAAAATAGATACAAAATGCTACTTAGTTGTTTTCTTGGAATTTCGAATCAGTTGTTTATTGAGTGAAGTACCCAGTCACTTAATTCCTCTGTTTCTCTAGAATAGGGAGTAATATTTCTGAATTTTGATTAAAAAATGGTATGATGCATTCTGAGAAAAATAGAAATGATGAATAAAAAAGGGCACAGACACTCGGATAGCAGACGATCATATCTCTGTAGGAGATGAGCAAAAGTGGAGGAAAAGAAACTACGTGGGTTGTTTTATTCTGAGCGGCACTTTTTTGCACATAATAGGCTAAATGGCCAGGTCACAGGAACTCCAGAGGCGGTTGGGGGAAGGGACCCACTGGAACAGCTTTAGGGAGACGGATGGTAGCCTCCCGTCAAAGCCATCCAGCGTGTTCTTTAACGTGCATTGGGTAACTGTTTGGGTGAATAAGATGAAGGGGAATAGGAAAGTTGGACATTCTCGCTGCAAGGATACCATCACCTTTGGAAAAGGGTGCGTACAGGGAAGGAGATACGTCTGCTACTTTGGTATCTACAGTTTTTTTCTGCCTTTCAAATCAGCGGGGTTTTGCAGCGTACCTTTAAACTTGCAAAACCAACACGACCCCCAACGTGTGAGGGATGAAGGTTGACTCGGTTTCGCGACAGGCTCGAAATCTGTAGTTCCCGTTCGAATCCCACGTGTGCCAACGTCGAGATTTATCTCTACTAAATATTCGCCCTGCCTTCGGTAAGAAAGAGGACACCGATAAAACCGAAGGCTTCTTTCGGATACGACGTTAAAAAGTGTTCCCTTCTGCAGGGGGGGGGGGATAACCTGTTCAGGTTAAGAAACACGATGGACAGCCTTGATGGGAGGCTTTCATTTGTCTCCCACGCTTTCTCTGCGTCCTTGTGATCTATCCATGTAGCCCACTGAGAGCATACAATTGCGGCTCAGAGGTGAAACAACCAAGCATCGCTCCCCCCCCCCCCCCACGCACACACCACCTTGGAAATGCGTGAAATGGTCATATTGCTCTCGCGGCAGATGCAGCTTCACAATCCTTGCACCTTAAAAATAGCGAAACCAAATGGTAACGTGATCCGCTATCAACCAAAGTAAGTTTCTAAGACTCCTCGAACCTTATCTATTTTGAGTTCTCCTTCCGAAAAAAGAAACATTTCACTCTATCCATCTATTCAGTGCTTTCACTGGGGATTTCGAATTAGAAAGGGTTTTGGAAAATTTGAAGTTTTTTTGCACTTCGCGAGGAAGTTAAAATGGTGTAAAAATAGTTAAATTCTGAATACTGAATGTAAGCGTTTGATCACCCTGGAGGACGGATAAGGGGCCTTGTTAATTCACAGTTTATAGGGAAACCTTTACATCATTACGGGTGCTTCGTTATCCAATATTTCACCTAGCTTCCCATAATGGCGGAAGATTCTGTGATTCAATTTTCAAATGACTGTTCCACATATCAACGCTTTCCACGTGCGAATAGAGAGGCCGACAGAAAATCTTATGAAAACGGATTCAAATCAGGAGAGATGCGAATCGAACCACCGGTGCATCAATCCGTACTTGGACTCAGGGAGCGAGACTATTGTCCAGGCCTTTTTAGTTCTCTGTGATTTCTTTTCCTTTTCTTCTAATGCCATCGTCTCTATGTGCGCATGGGGGGCGGGGGTGGCTCAGTCGGTAGCGCGCCAGGCTCGTAATCTGTAGTTCCCAGCTGGGTCAACGTTGAGATTTATCTCCGCAAAATTCCCCGCCCTGCCCCGGTCAGTAAGGGACACCGATGGGCTTGGAAAGGCCGCCGTCCGTCGGATGGGACGTTAAGCCGTGGCCCCGTGTGCGGGAGAGCCATACACTGTACACGTTAAAGAACACGCTGGATGGCCTTGACGAGAGGCTACCATCTGTCTCCCAACAGCTGTTCCAGTGGGTCCCCTCCCCCAACCTTCTCTGAGCCTTCGGGGTCCATGTGACCTGGCCATTTAGCCCATGGTGTGCAAAAAAGTGCCGCTCAGAGGTAAAACAACCCAACGTTAAAGAACACGCTGGATGGCCTTGACGGGAGGCTATCATCTGTCTCCCAACAGCTGTTCCAGTGGGTCCCCTCCCCCAACCTTCTCTAAGCCTTCGGGGTCCATGTGACCTGGCCATTTAGCCCATGGTGTGCAAAAAAGTGCCGCTCAGAGGTAAAACAACCCATCGTTAAAGAACACGCTGGATGGCCTTGACGGGAGGCTACCATCTGTCTCCCAACAGCTGTTCCAGTGGGTCCCCTCCCCCAACCTTCTCTTAGCCTTCGGGGTCCATGTGACCTGGCCATTTAGCCCATGGTGTGCAAAAAAGTGCCGCTCAGAGGTAAAACAACCCAACGTTAAAGAACACGCTGGATGGCCTTGACGGGAGGCTACCATCTGTCTCCCAACAGCTGTTCCAGTGGGTCCCCTCCCCCAACCTTCTCTTAGCCTTCGGGGTCCATGTGACCTGGCCATTTAGCCCATGGTGTGCAAAAAAGTGCCGCTCAGAGGTAAAACAACCCAACGTTAAAGAACACGCTGGATGGCCTTGACGGGAGGCTACCATCTGTCTCCCAACAGCTGTTCCAGTGGGTCCCCTCCCCCAACCTTCTCTTAGCCTTCGGGGTCCATGTGACCTGGCCATTTAGCCCATGGTGTGCAAAAAAGTGCCGCTCAGAGGTAAAACAACCCAACGTTAAAGAACACGCTGGATGGCCTTGACGGGAGGCTACCATCTGTCTCCCAACAGCTGTTCCAGTGGGTCCCCTCCCCCAACCTTCTCTTAGCCTTCGGGGTCCATGTGACCTGGCCATTTAGCCCATGGTGTGCAAAAAAGTGCCGCTCAGAGGTAAAACAACCCAACGTTAAAGAACACGCTGGATGGCCTTGACGGGAGGCTACCATCTGTCTCCCAACAGCTGTTCCAGTGGGTCCCCTCCCCCAACCTTCTCTTAGCCTTCGGGGTCCATGTGACCTGGCCATTTAGCCCATGGTGTGCAAAAAAGTGCCGCTCAGAGGTAAAACAACCCAACGTTAAAGAACACGCTGGATGGCCTTGACGGGAGGCTACCATCTGTCTCCCAACAGCTGTTCCAGTGGGTCCCCTCCCCCAACCTTCTCTTAGCCTTCGGGGTCCATGTGACCTGGCCATTTAGCCCATGGTGTGCAAAAAAGTGCCGCTCAGAGGTAAAACAACCCAACGTTAAACAACACGCTGGATGGCCTTGACGGGAGGCTACCATCTGTCTCCCAACAGCTGTTCCAGTGGGTCCCCTCCCCCAACCTTCTCTTAGCCTTCGGGGTCCATGTGACCTGGCCATTTAGCCCATGGTGTGCAAAAAAGTGCCGCTCAGAGGTAAAACAACCCAACGTTAAAGAACACGCTGGATGGCCTTGACGGGAGGCTACCATCTGTCTCCCAACAGCTGTTCCAGTGGGTCCTCTCCCCCAACCTTCTCTGAGCCTTCGGGGTCCATGTGACCTGGCCATTTAGCCCATGGTGTGCAAAAAAGTGCCGCTCAGAGGTAAAACAACCCAACGTTAAAGAACACGCTGGATGGCCTTGACGGGAGGCTACCATCTGTCTCCCAACAGCTGTTCCAGTGGGTCCCCTCCTCCAACCTTCTCTGAGCTTTCGGGGTCCATGTGACCTGGCCATTTAGCCCATGGTGTGCAAAAAAGTGCCGCTCAGAGGTAAAACAACCCAACGTTAAAGAACACCTGGATGGCCTTGACGGGAGGCTACCATCTGTCTCCCAACAGCTGTTCCAGTGGGTCCCCTCCCCCAACCTTCTCTTAGCCTTCGGGGTCCATGTGACCTGGCCATTTAGCCCATGGTGTGCAAAAAAGTGCCGCTCAGAGGTAAAACAACCCAACGTTAAAGAACACGCTGGATGGCCTTGACGGGAGGCTACCATCTGTCTCCCAACAGCTGTTCCAGTGGGTCCCCTCCCCCAACCTTCTCTTAGCCTTCGGGGTCCATGTGACCTGGCCATTTAGCCCATGGTGTGCAAAAAAGTGCCGCTCAGAGGTAAAACAACCCAACGTTAAAGAACACGCTGGATGGCCTTGACGGGAGGCTACCATCTGTCTCCCAACAGCTGTTCCAGTGGGTCCCCTCCTCCAACCTTCTCTGAGCTTTCGGGGTCCATGTGACCTGGCCATTTAGCCCATGGTGTGCAAAAAAGTGCCGCTCAGAGGTAAAACAACCCAACGTTAAAGAACACCTGGATGGCCTTGACGGGAGGCTACCATCTGTCTCCCAACAGCTGTTCCAGTGGGTCCCCTCCCCCAACCTTCTCTTAGCCTTCGGGGTCCATGTGACCTGGCCATTTAGCCCATGGTGTGCAAAAAAGTGCCGCTCAGAGGTAAAACAACCCAATGTTAAAGAACACGCTGGATGGCCTTGACGGGAGGCTACCATCTGTCTCCCAACAGCTGTTCCAGTGGGTCCTCTCCCCCAACCTTCTCTGAGCCTTCGGGGTCCATGTGACCTGGCCATTTAGCCCATGGTGTGCAAAAAAGTGCCGCTCAGAGGTAAAACAACCCAACGTTAAAGAACACGCTGGATGGCCTTGACGGGAGGCTACCATCTGTCTCCCAACAGCTGTTCCAGTGGGTCCCCTCCCCCCGACCTTCTCTGAGCCTTCGGGGTCCATGTGACCTGGCCATTTAGCCCATGGTGTGCAAAAAAGTGCCGCTCAGAGGTAAAACAACCCAAAACAACCCAACTCTATGTGCGCATGGAATAAATTCTTCGTTTGAAGGGCTTCACTGAGAATATTTTCATTTCCAAATGATATTATATTGGCCTATCTTTTAGCCTCTATAGCCCCTAATTCGGTTAATGCAATAACATTTGGAGCATGATGTTATGGTTATTGGACCCAAAAAATCATTTCTTTTTTAAAATTGTATTTACATACAAAATAAAAAATTTCAGATATTTTGGGACGGGGGTAACTTAGCCGATAGCACGCCAGGCTCCTAATGTGCAGTTCCCAGGTTCGAGTCCCGCCTGGGCCAGCGTTGAGATTTATCTCTTTAAACCTGCCCTCGGTCAGTAGGGGACATCGATGGGATGTTAAGCCGTGGTCCCGTGTGCGAGAGAGCCATACCCTGTGCACGTTAAAAACACTGGATAGCCTTGATGGGAGGCTACCATCTGTCACTCAACAGCTATTCCAGTGGGTCCCCTTCCCCCAACCTTCTTTGAACTCTCGGGGTCCTTGTGACCTTGCCATTTAGCTCATTGTGCAAAAAGTGCCGGTCAGAGATAAAAGAACCTAACCCTATAAATTATTTATTTCATGTTCTCGTATGGGAAAAAAATTCTAAGAGTATATTAGTTTAAAATTTCTATATGAATCCAAAATAGTTTTACGATTAATATTCCTGTATAGGCACATGGAGACTGAAAGGGTTAATCTAGCATCAGAGTAAATTTGTCTCTGCGAAATGTTCACATTTTTTTCCTCCAGTGTTTCTCCTCTCTTGATGCTTATAGAGAATTCACGAGAATATAGGAAGAATCCCTCGAGACTGAAGAACTTTAATCCTATTGGGCTGCAAAAAACCATTTATCGGTGTTTGAAGGGGGCGGGGGTGGCTCAGTCGGTAGCGCGCCAGGCTCGTAATCTGTAGTTCCCAGGTTCGAGTCCCAGCTGGGTCAGCGTTGAGATTTATCTCCGCAAAATTCCCCGCCCCTGCCCACGGTCAGTAGGGGACACCGATGGGCTTGGAAAGGCCGCCGTCCGTCGGATGGGACGTTAAGCCGTGGTCCCGTGTGCGGGAGAGCCATACCCTGTGCACGTTAAAGAACACGCTGGACGGCCTTGACGGGAGGCTACCATCTGTCTCCCAACAGCTGTTCCAGTGGGTCCCCTCCCCCAACCTTCCCTGAGCCTTCGGGGTCCATGTGACCTGGCCATTTAGCCCATGGTGTGCAAAAAAGTGCCGCTCAGAGGTAAAACAATCCAAACTCAGTGTTTGAAATCCGAATCTGAACGTCAACGGTGCTGAAAATTTACCGTTTTCGTTTGCATTTAAGTTAATGAAAAATCCTGTAGCAGAGCTTTGTGCTAAATTATTCGATGAGAAACCTCTTCCCAATCAAAATCCTGCCCAGCCATTCAAGCGCGAAAAGTTAGGTGTTGAAGATGGATAATATTTCTGATTGAAACTAATCACTTGTTTTATTTTTGAGTGGCAGCCAACTTTGCTGCACGAAAGACTTAAATTACCATCGCTAAGCTCACGTAAGAAGACTAAAAGGTTCACCGTGAAATTCAGCAATGGTTTTTAACCTTTAAAAATGCTCCCAACCGAATGAAAATCCGGCATGCAGTTTAAAAAGTTAAACGTACAGTTAAACATTTGTTTCACGTTACAGTTAAACATTTGTTTCACGTTATTCGCAGCCTCAGTTTTGACATGTAGGTTTTACCTCATTTTCATGCTATAACAGCAGGAGTTCAAAGTTAGGGAATTTTTTTCTGTTTTCTAGAGTTAAAGATTCCTTTTTTTTAAGACAACATGGATCGAAGTCTCATTCTATGACGGACGTCATGAAGGAGAGAGATCCTCGCGCGGCCTTTCTTTCAATGGAGGAACAATGAGGAGATTGGAACCATCTCAACTCTTGGCGAATACCGGGATCGTACCTGAAGCCTTATTTTTACGAGTCTATCAGATTGTAAATAGAGAGATCAGCTCTCGCCCTCTTACCGAATTCTTTCACCTTTGTTCTAAACGTTTACATCGATTTGTTTGGGGCGGGGGTGGCTCAGTCGGTAGCGCGCCAGGCTCGTAATCTGTAGTTCCCAGGTTCGAGTCCCAGCTGGCTCAGCGTTGAGATTTATCTCCGCAAAATTCTCCGCCCTGCCCACGGTCAGTAGGGGACACCGATGGGCTTGGATAAGGCCACCGTCCGTCGGATGGGACGTTAAGCCGTGGCCCCTTGTGCGAGAGAGCCATACCTTGTGCACGTTAAAGAACACTCTGGATGGCCTTGACGGGAGGCTACCATCTGTCTCCCAACAGCTGTTCCAGTGGGTCCCCTCCCCCAACCTTCTCTGAGCCTTCGGGGTCCTTGTGACCCCGAAGGCGTTTAGCCCATGGTGTGCAAAAAAGTGCCGCTCAGAGGTAAAACAACCCAAATCGATTTGTTTATTAGACTTTGAGCTATTCAGGTCAAAAACAAATGAAATCCGTATAATTAAAGCACCCTTTATGTTCATTTCATTTTGCTCATTATGTAGCTAATCGCTGCTTCGATAATTTCGTGTTAATTTGCGCCGCAGCCTTCTGGGATTTTGGGAGACGCCGGAACTGGCTGACATGGAGGCAACAGAGCCTTAATGCGTGGCTCAAAATATTCCCTTCGTCAGGTGCTCATGCACCCTTTGGGCACTTCATAAAGTCGTCATCAACCCAACAACGCAGCGTATCAATGGCAATAAATCCCATCACTAGCGCCGCGAGAAAGCGCCGAGAACTGATAAAGGGATGCTCATTGCATTTGCAGAAGTGAATCCGTGATGGCCATCGGAGACTGACGCTGCCAGGAGCAATAGCCATCGAACAAAAAGATCGGAATGGAGCGTGGCGTGATGTGGCCGCTGGAGGAAACCGCACCGCGAGCCAATAAACGGATGAACCCAAACACAAAGAGTTCCGGAATGAAATGTTGGAACGACGGAGGCAAGACATAAATCTGTTTTATCGCATCGAGGCAGGTCACATTTTGTGAGGACGTGAAAATTAACTGTTTTTATTTACCACTTAATTTGGTCTCATTGCAACAGACGACAAATAATCGTGATCCAATCACGCAACTATGTTTGGATATCTTTTTTTTTCGAAAGTGGAAATCGTGTGGCGCAAGCAAGCCTTTTTTTTGCCATTCAAGGGACAAAACATTAAGAATTTTATTTCTGCACATTGAAATAATCTATTTTTACCTATCTTCCTATTGCTTTTCGTTTGACATTTGTCCGTTTGTCGGTCTGGGGATTTGTCAAAATAGTTGTTTCACCATATCTTCTGAACACGATGGAGACACTTAATGATTTATGCATCAAATGAAAACTTGTGACGCCGGGAGTGTCATAGGCTATAAAAAAGACCCTGACGCCGGGAGTGTCATAGGCTATAAAAAAGACCCTGACGCCAGGAGTGTCATAGGCTATAAAAATGACCCCCCATGCTTTCTTCCCCCTTAAAAGAAGACGAAATATGAAAACGATTGTTCCGCTATATCTGTGAAATGTCAGTGCGAAAAATAGCAAGCTATGCGTTAAATGAAAACTTGTGACGCCTATAAAAAGCCCCCCAGGCTTTCTTCCCCTTAAAAGAAGACGAAATACGAAAGCGATTGTTCCGCTATATCTCCAGAACGCGAGTGCCGAACGTAACAAATTGTATATTATATGAAAGCTTGTGAAATGGGGAGTGTTGTGGGAAATAAAAATACACCCGGTTATTTTCTTCGCCCCTAAAAAACGAGAAATGTACAAGTCGTTCTTTTACTATATCTTCCGAACGCGAGGGCCTACAGTTAGGTGTCAAATTATTGCTCATATGAGGACTGTCAGAGATATCTCGAATTTTGCACCCCCCCCCCCCCATCGTTCTCCTCCCAAAAAAGGAGGCTGATTTTCAAGGAGTGGACCTAAACGAGTTATATTCCAAATTAAACTTGTAATGTCCCCAATGTCATGGGTTGCTTTAAACACGACTCCAGAAACAGGGGGGTGGAAAGATGTGTTCGATGTTTATAAGTCATATATCATATGAAAGTTTCTGAAGGTAGGTGATTTTGGTGACAAAAATTTTTTTATTTTTAAATATACTTATCTTCCCATATACGCTCTAAAAAGAAGAAAATAAAACTAAAACATATCGATGGTGCAATCAGTCATTGAGGTTTTATTCACTTCAAAGGAAGATAGGGCCCCGGTTTACCTACTCAGCAAGATTGGTGGCGCCCTACAAGTCTACCTCAGATTGGTGACCCTACAGAATGGTGGAGCCCTACAAGTCTACCTCAGATTGGTTCCCCTACAGATTGGTGGCGCCCTACAAGTCTACCTCAGATTGGTTCCCCTACAGATTGGTGGCGCCCTACAAGTCTACCTCAGATTGGTGACCCTACAGATTGGTGGCGCCCTACAAGTCTACATCAGATTGGTGACCCTACAGATTGGTGGCGCCCTACAAGTCTTCCTTTGAAGTGAATACTAATTCAGCAACTGAATGCACCATCGGTATGCTTTAGGTTTATTTTCTACTTTTCAGGGTGCATATAGGAAGATATTTTTTTAATTTTTGTTTAAGTTTTTTTTTCCTAAAAAACATTACATAGCAAAAGAGGGCAAACTGCGGCTCCCGAAGCTACTCTGTGCGGCTCTCTAGACAATGTTAGGTTTCATTGCCAATTTTCCTAAAATTTTATATTAACCCTTTGCGATGCGGGAGAGGAAACGGTAGGCTTCCTGTAGACACGAGAGGTATAAATTCAGAAGTATACCATTGAAATCGCAGTTTTCAATAGATTACAAAGAAAACGAAAACATAACCAAAACTTCTTTTAAACAAGTACGGATGATGCAACTGGACTCTGCGTCATCACTCTTCATGCAGTACACACAAGTCACGCGCTTGTAGCGGAACGTAACTAGTAACTGACTTTTGGAAACAAATCCCAGAAGCAAATCCCAGACCAATCTGCAGAAAACTGGCTTCCGACTACTCTCTGGTTTTGGGACAACTTTCTGCTGTGAATCTCTCTTCTCTGTAATGAAATTCGTCAAGTCAAAACATCGTGCTATCCTCACTATCAGCTACCTCACCGAGCTTCTTAGAACAGCTTTGACAACCTACCAGCCAGATTTTAAACTATTAACTGCAAAAATGAAGACTCAAAGTCTTCAACAAGCAGAAATTAAACATATTTTGCTTTGGTGAGTAGGACTATATGTAGTTGTATTTTTTATTATTTATAAAACAATTTTAAAATAATATTTTCTGTGGCTCTTGAACATTCAAAAATGTATGAAAAATATTTTATGTAGCCCTTCTTATTGAAGAACTTGCCCATCCCTGGTATATAGAATTAAAATAGCAAATATAGTATATTTTGTGGGTTCGTCTTTTAAATTTTGTTCATATTCAAGTAATCGTAAAACATTTAATCTTTTCTCTACCCCCTCCCCCAACCCTTGCGCCAATATGATTAAAAATCTCTTGGCCGCATCTACTGAGAAACATTGCGTGTTCATTCATAGAAATTAAGTGGAGAAGTCAAAAAGAAATGTTTAAAATGACCAGAAGGTTTTAGAGTCTAAGAAACATTCTGGACTATTTCGTAAAACTTTAAGAAAGAGATGGAACATAATACATTTTCAGGGACATGAAAATAAACTATTATTGGTTCATGCATAACTCACCTGTATAATCTCAAGTTACACGTGTAATATCAATTGAATCGGGATTACAATCGGTAGCGCGCCAGGCTCCTAATCTGTAGTTCCCAGGTTCGAGTCCCAGCTGCGTCAGCGTTGAGATTTATCTCCGCAAAGCTCCCCGCCCTGCCCGCAGTTACTAGGAGACACCGATGGACTTGGAAAAGCCGCGAACATGACTCCGTGTGCGGGAAAACCATACCATGTGCACGTTACAGAACACTCTGGATGGCCTTGGCGGGCTGGAGGCTACCATCTGCCTCTCTAACAGCTGTTCCAGTGGTTCCCTCCCCCAACCTTCTCTGAGCCTTCGGGATTCCTTATGACCTGGCCATTTAGCCCACTGCGTGCAAAAAAGTGCCGCTCAGAGGTAAAACAAACATCTGTTTTTTTTTGTTTTTTTTTTATTTTGGCGGTTAGATACTTCCGGCAGATATTCAGGATTATATCCAGGTTCTTTACATTCGTGTGGTTCTTTTTTACTTTTAGCATGATGGTCTTATTATATTTTCTACTATTATTACAACTTAGCATTGGGATAATATGTTGCGTATTACTTTTATTTCTATTTTACAGTATTTGTGGCTTTTATCAGCTCTATCTTTGGTGCGGGGTCATCTCACGTTGAACCATTGTTTTCCATTTACCTCGTTAGACTCACCTTCGCTGCGTTCGTCAGGAGAACCACAATGACCAAATAGTGGGGACATCGCTGATAATATTTGGGGGGGGGGGGGAGGGAGGTCGAGATTCCGAGCAAGAGCACAATCTGCTGACGACTTCAGGTTTAATGCTGTTAATTGGGCAACAATTATTCGGTTTCAGAACGGAAATTCATCTTGATGAGAAACAAGAAGAATCCATGGGATGACTGTTATGAGGTGTAAGAAAGGGCCAGATCAAGAGGGGGGGGGGGGTAGACAAGGGGGTAAATGGCTTCTTTAAAATTCCAAGTAACCGGAAAGGAGGCGAAACAAATATGAAACGTATATATTACATTTATTTTTCACGAAATTTTTTAAAAATACAAAAAGGATTAAAACATTTTATACCGGAACAACCTTCCGGTTCGTTCTTGCCCTCCCCGCCCTCCAGCTCTGTTCACTTCCCAACCTCTTGACCTGCCATGAGGCTAATCCCTATGCTCTAGCCTCCATCTCCATTTAAGGATTGGCTCACATCTGTGAAGTACGTAACACTTCAAGCATCATTTCTTCCGATCGATACGCAGAGAAAAGCTACAAAACTACTGAAGATAATGCGCCTTGTATTTTTTTTCTCACCGAAGAAGTAAGGATGCTGCTCCTCATTGCCAGGTGGCTTCGAAGCAATAAACTTCCATTGTTTTCGGAAGAAACAGAGGTTAAGCAAAAGGACGTCGCAGTAATGAAAAAATTTCTTATGAAAATAAAACCTTTTCGCTCCTTCTCTTTAAGAGCGAATCAATGGGAGGGAGAAAGAGGAATCGCGATGGTACGAGGAAAACCGCTCGAGTGGAACTTGGCCAAGCGTCTCGGTTTCTTTTTAAAACTACCTTAAGTGAGCAATCGTTGTATCGACCCTTGATAACATTTTTTATGAATAGCAAACTCCTTTTATGCCTCGTGTGTGATGTAAACTAAACATTTTGCATTCCATTCTCTTATTGGTGAGCATCCATGAACTCTATTCACGGAATAAGTAGTTGGGTTTGTAATTTGTGGGATAAAAAAAAAGAGAAATAATTCGAAAAAGGATTACCTCAGAGCAAGGGTTCCATAGCCCTAGGGTGCGACCCGGACTTGGATCGTAAGGGCCTTCTGATGGGTCGTGTAAGGCTCTTGGCCACTTCCAATTATTCTCTAGGTACCTCTATTATTTTGGGTCGTGAGATTAATGAGAATTTGAATTTTGGGTCGCGACCAAAACAGTTTGGAAAATACTCCCTTAAGAATTCTGATGAATCATTTTTTAAAGTCTGGTTTTAATTTTTATGAAAAGCGTGTTTTACATTCTCATTTGTTTTATTTTTACAATTTTGAAACCCAGCAACTTTTACTGTGATCTTTTAATAATATTGATCTTTTTATGTCTATTTTTCTGTTGTGCTCTCACTTAGATTATTTTTTGTAGGTAAGAGATGTGGCAAAATAAAAGAAAAAGACTGCCTGTAGACCACACCCCCTTCACAAATGAAACGGGTTCACACCTGTTCAGACTGGATTTTTATGTTTCTAACCACCACTCGCAGACGTATGTTGTCGTCCTTGCCGGAAAATGTGTGATCGAACGCAACGTGTTCGTCATGACCCCTCTTCAGCCAATCAGAAAATTTGGGCCCAAAACCAAAACACAACGATGGAACACCCACCCTAGGAAAGGGATCCATTTTGACGACATGGAGCTGATAAAGAGGCGTTCGAAGCATGGAACGGGACGACTTTTGATTTCGCTAATAGTTTTATTGACGTAATCTCGTTTCATTTTTGCCAGAGCCATGTACGTATGTACACCGAAAGGCTAATTTCTTATACACACCCACCTAATAACATGTGGGTCCACCTTTCGCCCTCACAACAGCAGCAACACATCGCGGCACGGGGCTCTCCCAGGTGTTGGAAATGTTCGGGTGGAATTGGGGCCCATGATTCCAGGACAGCGGTCCGTAAAGCGGCGAGAGTTGCCGATGGTGGATTTCGGGCTAGAATGCATTGGTCCACTTCGTCCCACTGATGTTCGACAGGGTTCAAATTAAGAGAGTGACAGAGTCATTAGAGGGTTGTTAGCTCACTGGAATACTCCTCCAACCAACCCTTCTTCAAATGGGAGCAATGAGTATATGGGAGCTAGAGTTGTCTTATTGAAAGAAGACATCCTGCTGTGGGAAATGGATAGCAATGAATGGATGTAGGTGGTCGGTATAGCCTTGTGTGGTCATGGTCTCAATAGGTACAGTCGCTCAAAAAAGTATCCGAACGCCATGGTTGACTACAGAATTGAGAAAAAATATCTGGCAACGATTTTTTTTAGAAATTAGTGATCTGGCAACCTTCGTGTCACGTGACACGAAGGTTGCCAGATCGCTAATTTCTAAAAAAATCGTTGCCAGATATTTTTTCTGAATTCTGTAATCAATCGTAGTGTTCGGATATTTTTTAATATATATAATGCGTATGAATATATAATGCAATGAATATGGAGCGTGTGCAATTACCGTTCACAGCAAAATGGAGCGGTTGCGGTTAATGTTCACAGCACATTGGATCGTGGGAGCTCACAAAAACCTGGATCGTGTGGGCCCACTCACAGAAATATTGAGCGTGTGCAGTTACCGTTCGCAGCAAACTGGAGCGTGTGCAGTAACTGCACATCCAGTTTGCTGTGAACGGTAACTGGAGCGTGTACAGTTGCTGTATACGCTCCAGATATTTTTCCTGAATTCTGTAATCACGTGACACGAAGGTTGCCAGATCACTAATTTCTAAAAAAATCGTCGCCAGATATTTTTTCTGAATTCTGTAATGAACCGTAGTGTTCGTATACTTTTTTGAGTGACTATACAAGGGGAACTGAATTATCATTTATATAGGTACAAGGGGAATTGAATACTGCTTAATCAAAAAAGAATTTTAATAACTATAGACCAATCACTCTACTAACAATTTTAGATAAGATAATGTTAGATAATACGTTAGAGATCGCCTGCAAAATTTTTTGAATAAAATAAATTTGCTGTCCAGTCAGCAATTTGGGTTCTGTAAAGTTATGGGAACGCAAAGCCTTTTGGAAAATTTTATTAATAATATAAATATTAATTTAAATATGGGAAAGATATGCGTTTCGGTATTTATGGACTTAAAGCATTTGATTCCGTTGACATTGACATCTTGCTACAGAAATTATATTTACTTGGTATTAGAGGGAATATTTTTGAATAGTTTTAAAGCTATTTATTACACAGAGAAATTTTAGTGATAAATTTCAGATCAATTTTGGAGTTCCACATGGATCTATTCTCGGCTCTATGCTATTTCAAATATACATAAATGATTTGGTTAATATTAATTTTAATAGTAAATTATAAACTTATATGTATGCTGACGTACAGTGCTAATCAACTTCCACTCAGATTTAGAATAAGCTATTGCAATCTACAAAATGATTTTAATAAAACAGTTAAATGGTTTGCTCTTAACAAACTGAGTGTAAACGAGAAAAAAACTAAATTTGTGTGTATTGAGTTTCAACAATCTACACTTAATAGAAGTATTACTGAACATCGAATAAATTGTACTATGTTGGATGATTTATTACCTGGTATATGCAATTGCCCTAAAATAGAAGAAGTAAACGAAATAATTTACTTAGGCTTGAAAATGAAATGGAATAAATATATTGACTGGATGTGTTCAAGACTACGATTTGAAGCAGTTAAAAATTAGGAAACTTGTTTGTTGATGCACATATAACTATTTTAGTAGTATATAAAGCACTTTTTGAAACTATAATTAGATATGGAAAAACAGTTTATGGGACAGTCTATAAGACAGAATTAAATAAAATTAAAAGAATAAAAATTAGTCTGCTAAAAGGATTTTGTAATTCAGAAGTTAAACATTCCCTTACAACAAAAGATGATATAGTTTGTTCAAAATTTTACCTATTGAAAGTTTATATGTGTTTCAATAACTTCTTTGATAATACCTATAAGCAAAATATTTACCACAATAAGTTTACTTGAAAAAAGGCTAAAGGTTTTTTGAAACAACCAAAATTTTATAATAATTACAGACGAAATTCCAAAGAATATCAAATTGCCTACCTGTTTAACTTGCTTCCTAGAGAAATCGTTAACTTAAAAAAAATTGTGATGTTAAAGAAAAATTATTTAAGTGGTTGATGAAAAAGTGATGTTTTTATTTAGAATCTTTTATTTTATTGGTTTTCTTTTTCATTTATTCTTTTTTTTCTCCTTAATTTTACTTAATGATACTGATGTAATCTAGATCATATCTGTCGAAACCATATATGTACATTCCCGCTGACAAGCTTCGGCTTAGTGGGATTTTTTTATGTAAAATAATTATAGATAATACTTATTGAAATTGACTTGGGTTGTTTCAGCTTTGAGAACTGTTTTGCAAAACAATGAACTAAATAGCCAGGTCATAAGGACCCCACAAAATCTCGGAGCTGTGTAGAGGAGGAGGAGGCCTACTAGAAGTTGTTAGGAGACAGATGGACGCTTTCCGTCGTCTCCAATGTAGGGAATATCATGCAACCATGGCTTTACATCCCGTCCAAAAGACAGGTAATATAATGAATGACAAAACCCAGATGCTCCGCAATTCAGAGACTGCACGACATCTATCGGGAGATGCCACGTTTACCACTATCCACCAGGGGCGGGGGTGGCTCGGTCGGTAGCGCGCCAGGCTCGTAATCTGTAGTTCCCAGGTTCGAGTCCCAGCTGGGTCAGCGTTGAGATTTATCTCCGCAAAATTCCCCGCCCTGCCCACGGTCATTAGGAGACACCGATGGGCTTGGAAAGGCCGCCGTCCGTCGGATGGGACGTTAAGCCGTGGCCCCGTGTGCGGGAGAGCCATACCCTGTGCACGTTAAAGAACACGCTGGGTGGCCTTGACGGGAGGCTACCATCTGTCTCCCAACAGCTGTTCCAGTGGGTCCCCTCCCCCAACCTTCTCTGAGCCTTCGGGGTCCATGTGACCTGGCCATTTAGCCCATGGTGTGCAAAAAAGTGCCGCTCAGAGGTAAAACAACCCAACCCAACCACTATCCACCGTCGGGGCTGAACAGTACTATAGAAGTAAAGTCCAGCACTCGCCAAAACGTAATTATAATCTTCCTCCTGGGTCACCACAAACAACGATATTGAGAATCCGAGTTGACGCCAGCCGTTCAAAGGACAATAGCATTTCCAAGAGCATCGGAATATCTTGCTGAGAAAAGTGGGAACTAAAGAAAAAACTCTTAACACAGTACGAAGCACACAGGCCAGCGCTTAAACGAGAGAGGAGGAAGTGTTCCGTGAAGGCTATCCAGCAGTTTTCTTAATGTCTCACCGCACAGACGGAGGAAGCCTTTCCAACGCCATTAGTTCCTTTTCTCACCCAGGATGGAGAGAAGAGAAAGTCTCAAAGTTCCCTGCTGTGGGAGTGAGAAAGCCACATTCAAAGCTTCCAAAATGTAAAGATTGAAAAAGGGTTTGCGGAAAGGGAATCCTTTGGTGAAATGTAACTGTAGAGTTCATGATTCAGTTTCTGTTAATTTCGAAAAAAAAGAATGTTTAGGACAAAGCGTAACAATATCGTCTGCTATTAAATGTTCCACTTCGAAGACTTTTTAAACATTAAAGAATATTTCTGAAAATCGAGTTTAGATAAACATGGTTGATTGATTTCCGGTGACAATTGATTTCCGGTGACAATTTTCACTGAAAGCCGAATCCGGTTTTCAGCTAACATGGAGATTTGCAGCCGAAACAGCACGGAAGAAAGAGAAAAAGAATTCCCTCAGTCAGTAACATGAAAGTGGGGTGTTTTTCTTTCACTATGGGATCAGTGCGAAGGTTTCGGCTCCTTCGGCTCCAGCCTGTGGGTAAGATATAGACGTTTTTTCCTCGGTTGTCTCCCTCATAGGTCTTCTCTGTGTCGTCCAAACTGAAAGGTTCCTGTCAGATCTCCTGTGGCAAGCAGTTTATTAACGTATAAGAGAAATTTATACCTTAAATAAATCTATGGAAATCTATCGATTTTTCGACAACTGTGAACAATTGTGGTGACATATGGTGGAAATGACAGAAGGACTTCTCATTATAAAATTTGTCATTCAGACCTTAAACACTTTCCATTAGATTCTACCATCTGCAACAGTTGTTTTAAAAAAAAAACACATAATTTCTCTTTTTCCCTTTGCAGTCTCGATATCGATCTCGGCATGAAGCAAGATCTGTAGCATCCTAAGTCAAACCAACCTTGCCCTTTCAAGTAATGTTAATAGATTCACCCAAGCTATTCAGAAAGTACTAAAAAACACAAGGCAAGTGAAATATTGTCTCGGATAACAATGGTTCCGTGGTTTAATGGCTGCAACATCCACGCTTGGAGCAGCGATCGATTGGCTGCTTGGCGCGTGACGCGGGCTTCTCCGCAATCGAAGGAATCGCGCAGAGAAGTGGCATTTCCGCTTCGCTGGTAGCACTCCGCGTGTGACCAACAGAAGCGAGACGGCCAAGGGAATTTCACAAGGGGCAGACGCAAAGAGGAGATTTTTAATTAAACTTCGCGGGATATATTACCAAGGGATATCTGGCGGCACGGAAGAGCAAAGAAATTGTGGCCTTGGGAAGTTTCGAATTGTCTTTCGTCCGTTGTCAGTTATGTGACAGCGGGTGATCCCAACAGATGACAAAGCTTCGAAGGTTCGTTAAAGCAGCGCTCGGGGGCGGGAAAATCTTCACCAGGTTAATTCATTGCTCCAAGAGAAGGCGCATTTTCCTTTGGGGAGGGGGGGGGGTGGCTCAGTCGGTAGCGCGCCAGGCTCGTAATCTGTAGTTCCCAGGTTCGAGTCCCAGCTGGGTCAGCGTTGAGATTTATCTCCGCAAAATTCCCCGCCTTGCCCACGGTCAGTAGGGCACACCGATGGACTTGGAAAGGCCGCCGTCCATCGGATGGGACGTTAAGCCGTGGCCCCGTGTGCGGGAGAGCCATACCTTGTGCACGTTAAAGAACACGCTGGATGGCCTTGACGGGAAGCTACCATCTGTCTCCCAACAGCTGTTCCAGTGAGTCCCCTCCCCCAACCTTCTCTGAGCCTTCGGGGTCCATGTGACCTGGCCATTTAGCCCATGGTGTGCAAAAAAGTGCCGCTCAGAGGTAAAACAACCCAACCCGCATTTTCCTTTAGGAAAGGAGGTTTGGGAGAGAAGAATTGTAAGGATATGGAGCTGACTTAGCGTCGGTTTTAGTGGGTGGGAGGGAGTCGTCCTTGGACAGCTTACCCAGAAGCAACGAGGTGAACAAAAATATATAATAAAACAAAATCCCCTTCCCCTCAAGAAACCGTTTCTCATAGAGGTCTGACAGGAGTCTCTCAGTGTCATATGCCATAGAGGAGTTTTTTGAGGAAAGCAACAGCTCGGCAGAAATATAACCGGTTTCCATTTCTCTTTCCAGTACCTGAATTTTCTTTCTAAGCATCTGAAGTAAAAATGATGATAAAACCAGCACTACCTGATTTTTCCTATTAAGTATTTTTTTTTACACAGTTTAACTTAAAAGTATAAATATCTAAATAAAGAAAAAAAAAAAAACCCGTCGCAGTGACCAAGTGGTTAGCATATTTAGATACGGATCAAAAGAACCTGGGTTCGAGTCCTGGATGCTTTCTTGTGTTTTTGCTGAGTCCTCTCCTTCCTGACAGACTATCTTTATGACGTATAACAAACTGACAGGTTCTTTTCAGACTTATGTGATAAGGAGCTACTTTTGGGTAATTTATTTTTATTGACGAAAAGAATTTGAAGTTATAAATGCACAATTTTTCATTTCTCGTGCTCTTCGCGTATTCATTAACGATGGCAAAATGCTCACCTGCGAAAAGTCCGACGCCTTCGTGTGCGACTCCGAGCAGCAAGCCCCGGCCAGCCGCGGCAGGCTTTCCGGTGGTTCTGCTCTGGTGGGGATCGACATAGCGGGTTGGTTTCGAAGGTCACGCAACGTGGGTGGAATGTTAACAACGATCGGCTACAGTCTGGAGGAGGTTAAAAATGAGCGATGCATGAAGGTACTTGTTCAGGGTCAGAAGTCACCGACGCATCCATCGTTGTGGCATCGTTGTTTCTTTGGAAGCGGCACCGCGAGCTCCGCCAGCAGTCGGGAGTCTCTCGATTCTCCTCGCAGACATTCACCGCACTCGCCAACTGCAGAGTCTATCAGTTGTTGGATGACGTCAGGCAATCTTCTCCCACCCCTTATCTCCGTTTTAAAGGGTGGGATGACAGACGGATCGTCCTTTCCTCTAGAAGAATGTCTTTCGATCTCTTGCACAATACGAAGAAAGTTCACATCCGACGTTTCCGAAATCCTCTTTGGCTTTTATCTTCTTTCACAATCCCCGAACGGAAGGAAATCATCGAAGATTTTCAAACCTGTAAGATACAAAAGAAAAAAAACAATTATTGATTTCCTTTCTGGAGTATCGGACGTAAAATATTTTTTGCAATTATTAATTAGCAACGTCATCTCACTATTAGAGAAGTCAGTTTGTCGACACAGCATCCAACATCTAAGGCTCTTTCGTGATCCCAAGCATTCCTCTCGAATTACCTCATCATTTGCGCACCCATGCCACATACTTTCGACTGTAGCGTCGAAGGGTCTCGCATCCCAAATCCAAAACGTTTCGCGTTCCCCATCTCGAGATGTCGACTGCCCCCCCCCCCCCCTCAAACGTTCCTTTTCCTCGCGCCATATGTTTCCGTCTCGAGCGTCGCAGAGGAACAATGAAGAAATGCCGACGGTGAGGCGCGAGACCATTCATCTAAGTGACATTGGACGCATCGGAGGCAGAATCACGGCGCTCGGAGATACTTGCACGCAGCGAGGCACGAGCTTCAAGCACAGATTGCCTCGTGAAAATGGGAAGAGAACGAAAATGAATAGGAAAGGAAACTCCGCACGTCGGGAAACATTAAGGGACGTCAATTTTGACGGTGCGTTGAAATTTGAAAATATTTGTGAACTTCGAAACTCGTACACTGAAAAGTTGTAATTAAAAAGTGTTGCTGAAACTTTTTAAGGAAAGTAGGTTAAACATATTTTCATTAATTTCATTCCTTTTTTGAGCATAGAAATCAAATTGGTGGTGGGAGGTTAATATCTACCTCTCTATTAGCGCGTTTGGCTGCAGGTAAAAGGTGCCTGCTTCGAATCACGTTTCAGAATTATTCAAAAAAAAATATTGAAAAATGCGTGAAATAAACAAAATTGTAATACGTTTTGGTTCCCATTACTCATACTAGCATTTTCAAACAGGGGTTTGCCCCCCCCCCCCTCTAGATCCGGCCTACCCATCAGAACTATATGAATGATGTGAAAAGTGGATTTATCATCTCCAATACCCACAATTAGCGAAGCTATCAATGCATTTATATAATTCTCCAGGTTCGAGTCCCAGCTGGGCCAGCACTGAGAATTATCTCTGTTAATTCCCACCCTGAGTTAGTCCAGAAAGAGGACACCAATAACTTCCCGCCAACGCCATCTAGCGTGTTCTCTAGCAAGTTATGGTTCTCTTGCACACGGAACGACGGCTTAACATCCCATCTGACGGTTGACGATTTTTCTCATTGAGAACAAGAAAGGGGTTAATGAAGATAAATCTCAACGTGGCGCAGTTAAGACTCTGAACTGCGGGTGACGAGTGCGGCGACTATCCGACTGAACCATCAACCCCCGGGGGCGGGGGCGGGGGCGGGGGCGGGGGTGACTCAGTCGGTAGCGCGCCAGGCTCGTAATCTGTAGTTCCCTGGTTCGAGTCCCAGCTGGGTCAGCGTTGAGATTTATCTCCGCAAAATTCCCCGCCCTGCCCACGGTCAGTAGGGGACACCGATGGGCTTGGAAAGGCCGCCGTCCGTCGGATGGGACGTTAAGCCGTGGTCCCGTGTGCGGGAGAGAGCCATACCCTGTGCACGTTAAAGAACACGCTGGATGGCCTTGACGGGAGGCTACCATCTGTCTCCCAACAGCTGTTCCATTGAGTCCCCTCCCCCAACATTCTCTGAGCCTTCGGGGTCCATGTGACCTGGCCATTTAGCCCATGGTGTGCAAAAAAGTGCCGCTCAGAGGTAAAACAACCGAACCCTTTCTCTTTGCTATCTGTCTGTATTCAACTTTTTGTGCTTTTAGAGATAAAATGTTTTTGGGGATAGTAAGGTATTGGTGCAACACTACGAGTGGCACTCTCCAAATCTTTCAAAATCCATAATTGCGACCTCCAACACTCGAAAATGGCGAAATTTGAAACGAATATTGCAAGCGATGTAATTAGTTAGAATTTTTAATTTTAGTGGTGAAAGTGAACGTCATGAAGTTTGCATTGACAAAAAATGATTCTCCTTCCCTTAATACCCAGAGGAGGGAACTCATTTCTTTTTTTTTTATCTTGTGTGGAGCATTAAAGCCTTAGCAGCCGGTGCCCCATAAAATTACAAATGAAACCAAATTACATAATTCCCGTTACAAATCCAACGCGGAAGGATATCAGAACCTATGAAATTCCTTTTTTTGAATGAAATAAAAAATAGAAAAAGGTTATGTCTCCCTATGTACAGAGAGATTTTGACACTGCAAATATATTATTACTAAATATTTTTTAAATACATTTTATTACTTTTTCTGTATACATCTTGCAAACAATCGTTAAATTGATGCTATGACCCGCAAAGTTTAAGGCTTATCTACAGGATAGAGACTAATTTCAATTCAAATTATTTTCAGCATTTTGCACATACTTTTAAATATTAATTTCTATATATTTATAAATATTTACTCTATGACTAACAGGGAGCGGCGGTGGTGGCTCAGTCGGTAGCGCGCCAAGCTCGTAATTTGTAGTTTCCAGGTTCGAATCCTAGCTGGGTCAGCGTTGAGATTGATCTCCACAAAATTCCCCGCCCTGTCCACGGTCAGGAGAGGACACGATGCGCTTGGAAAGGCCTCCGTCCGTCGGATGGGACGTTAAGCCGTGGCCCCGTGTGCGGGAGAGCCATACCCTGTGCATGTTAAAGAACACGCTGAATGGCCTTGACGGGAGGCTACTAGCTGTTCCAGTGGGTCCCCTCCTCCAACCTTCTCTGAGCCTTCGGGGTCCATGTGACCTGGCCACTTAGCCCATGGTGTGTAACAAAGTGCCGCTCAGAGATAAAACAACCCAACTATGGCTAGCAACTACATTAGTATGAAACAGAATGATTCCAAGATAACCAGTCTTATCCAAAGATTGAAAAAGAAACAACCTAATCATAATTCTCACCCATACTCGCGCTATTTTCACATTTCTTCTTCCAACCCAAATATTTTATGTCAGTAACACCAAGCCAAGTTTAACGTCGCAGAAACGAAGTTGAATGTTTCTTCAGATGCGGAATGTTACTGCGGCATTCAATTCAGGTATCGAAATTTTGGCCAAAAAAAAAATGAAATTTAAAGGGCGCAACCACGGAACGTCTGTGGCCACGCTGACCGCGCTCAGGAGGGAGTCGCTCGAGCAGCAGCAACAGTGCGATTGTGCAAATGCCCCATCAATTGTTGCGCACAGCTCATGCCTCCCAACAACTCTGGCCACGTGCCAAGCCTGCTCTCGGATCATCTGTGCTTTGGCAACGTCTTATTTTGTTTGGGGGGAGGAAGTGTCCTTTTCGACGTCAGAACGTACTTCCATTACTGCTTTTGGCGAACTGGCTTGATGGATGATATGCTCCCGTGTCACGAGGGACGCTGGCGCTAGCGCCGCCTCTCGTTACCACTTCCATGCCGCAGAAGGCGAAAAAAAAATCACTTTCACTGCAACTATTAATTTTCAACTACGTCATACAATAGAAACCTGCCAAGGATTTAAAAAAAGGCTCTATTCGTTAGGAAACGTTTCAACTTTAGGTGAGGTAGTTGACGCCTTAGAAAATTTTGTTTGTCTATCTGCAGGTTTTTTTCTTCTTACTATTTAGAAGAGATGAACCAACAGAGAAGAAAACATTAAAAAGAAAAGACAGAATACGGAAGATATTTTGCAACTTTTCTTAATAACTCGATTTTTATCTTTCTGTTTGGTTAATGGTCCTGCTGGAAACAATTGGGCGGGGGTGGCTCAGTCGGTAGCGCGCCAAGCTCGTAATCTGCAGTTTCCAGGTTCAAGTCCCAGCTGGGTCATCGTTGAGATTTATCTCCGCAAAACTCTCCGCCCTGCGCACGGTCAGTAGGGGACACCGATGGGCTTGGAAAGACCGCCGTCCGTCGGATGGGACGTTAAACCGTGGCTCCGTGTGCGGGAGAGACCTTGTGCACGTTAAAGAACACGCTGGATGGCCTTGACGGGAGGCTACCATCTGTCTCCCAACAGCTGTTCCAGTGAGTCCCCTCCCCCAACCTTCTCTGAGCCTTCGGGGTCCATGTGACCTGGCCATTTAGCCCATGGTGTGCAAAAAAAGTGCCGCTCAGAGGTAAAACAACCCAACACACGTTAAAGAACACGCTGGATGGCCTTGACGGGAGACTACCATCTGTCTCCTAACAGCTGTTCCAGTGGTTCCCTCCCCCAACATTCTCTGAGCCTTCGGGGTCCTTGTGACCTGGCCATTTAGCCCATTGTGTGCAAAAAAGTGCCGCTCAGAGGTAAAACAACCCAATCTGCTGCAAACGATCTTTCAAGATTCAGCGCTTAAACGGATTTCCGAGTCCTTCATTTGCATTTTTTCGTCGTAGTTAAACATTGCGCAGAAGGAGGGCATGATGTCATTTCGGCTTTTTAAAAGCACAAACTAAGGAGTGATGAACGACGTCATACAGCGTGAGAATCGTTAAACTCTTTTACTCCTCCCTGGTGCCATTACGATGAATGAACGACGTGGGGGGGGAGTATTAACGTTGGTACATTTCTCAGTGACGTCATCCGACTGCCATACAAAGGAGAAATGGAAAACTTAAAGGGAGTGTGTGTGTGTGTGGGGGGGGGGGGGTGAGACTCATTAACAGACGAGCAATCAAAGCATAATCACTGTTGTAGTGTAAAACTCGTGCCAAATATTTAATGTGGGATATTTCCATTTCATTCATTTCTCGAGAAACTACAATTGGATGGCCATGTTTATTTCCCGGCAAAAAAGCAAACACTCTGGTGACGCAATTGACAGAATTTCCACTGGGCACGAGTAACGAAAACTTTTCCGCTGATGTGACCCATGAAACATGAGTGCTCGAGAAATGACGTTCCTTCGACGACTGGGAGAAGCATGATTAGAATAATAGTTTCCTCCATTCCATATGTAGGGGGGGAGGTGGGCCTCCCCTGTCCACTTTCCCAAGCGAAGTCAGACATTTCCATATCAGTGTCACGGAGAAAAAAAAAATCGAATTTTTACACTTAAATGGCGATCTATTGACTTAGAACATGAATATTTGCATAATTTTCCTTCAGCATTGGTGGTGGTGGGGGGGGGGGGGGGGGTGAAGTTGTCCCATTCAATAGAGCGCCAGGCTCATAACATTACTGCTGTTCGAGTTCGAAAACCGAGTTCTGTATCAGTTGAGAATTTCTCCGTTATCCCCACCGTGCCCTCGATGAGAAACGTGGCCACCCTATGAGCTTGGTAAAGTTGAAGTCCATTGGATGGGCAAGAGAGCTAAACCAAGGCTACACCCTAAGCCTTGATGATATATAGACCAATAAGTTGTGTACCCCTCACACCATACTAAAGAACAGGGCCAGCATTGTTCATATATGAAATGTTTTGAAAATTCAATATAGATATAGCAGTGGGTAAAGTGCATAATGTATTTTGATTAATAGAGTCCTGCAGGATAGGAAAAGTTCTATCCGCGAACTCAACCGTATTCATCAGAAGCTGATCAGTATCTGCCTATATTGGATGCGTTATAACCATCGAGAATTTGCAAATCCTTTAGGTCTGGTGTATGTTTGAGAGTAAACGAAATCAGCCTAATGGTTTATGAACGAATTACTATTATTTTTATTAATTATAAAAATATACTTTGATAAAAAAGTTTAGTTCATAAAAATATGACTTATTAAATATTAGATAAATGCTTATTGGATCTAACTTATCAAATTAATTCAGAAGAATTTGAAGTCTTTTAAATGCAGTTATCGGCGGTTATGGAAAGACACTCCTTTCTATCACAGTAACTATTGGCAACTGCATCCGCAAAACGTTATCAGCATCCACGATGGAAACTCCATTTTATTGCTTAGCAACTCTCCACTACACATCATTATGCAAACTTCATGATCTCCACTCCTGAAATTTTCGCATATTCTAGTTCTCTGTGCAACACTCTGGTAATTTTTTGAATTTATATATAAATTGCTCATTTATATATATTTGCTTGTTTTTTAAAGTATAATCTAATAGAAGGCAAATATACAAAAATCGAAGAGATTTCAGTAACTGTAGTAAAAAAATGTAAAAATTTTATTATTAATCTCATAATTCATATTTTTAACCTTTCTTTCCAAACTGGATTTTTTTTTATCTCAAAACCTCTGTTGTATTTCCGTTTTGCAAGAAGGGAAATAAAATCTGCTTTTAAATTGCAGACCGATCTCGCTTTTGCCTGATTTTTCAAAGATTTTTTGAAAAACTGGTAAAATTCAGAGTAATGAATTATGGGAAAGAGATTTTTAAAATCGAAGATATGGTTTTTCTAGATCGTTAAAAAACTTTTTGCACCGTAACTCATTCATTTAAAAAAAACTGGAGCATATGTGTATGAGAGGGCTTTCTCTGGAAGAGTTTATTATTTATTTAACAAATAGAATTCAGTTAAAAGAAAACTACCTTAGCAATCCGGAAGAAAATAAGTATGGCATACCACAAGGCTCTGTTCTTGGTCCCTTATTGTTTAATATTTATATTAATGACCTCTGTGAAATGAACATTAATTATAATATTGCTACTTTCGCAGATGGTACTGCATTAACTTTTAGTAAGAAAACTATCACGGATCTAAAGTTCAATGTTCTTGAGTAGGTTAGTGTGTAGTGTGAAAATTATGAACTCGCAATTAATAAGAATTAAACTAAGTTTATCCTTTTGAAGTTGAAAAATAACCCAAACATTGTTAGTACTTTTGCAAGTAATCTGCATACACCTCACTGTTATTGTGATGATATAGAGCAAGTTGAGAACATTAAATGTTTAGGTCTTTTCGTAGATAATCTATAATGGAGGAAGCATATTAACTACATCACAGGTAAAACACGCTACAAACTACCTAAATTATACTACTTGAAAGACAATGTTAATCTCAGTATGCTGCGAACATTGTTCTTTTCATGGATACAAGCAGCATTTCAATAGGTATATAATTTGTTGGGGTGAAATTTATGCCTCAGTTTTTAAATCTCTTTTTTCTGCAAAATAAAATTATTAAATTATTTACAAAAAAACATGAATATGTTAGTAATTACAGTTGTTACTCTTTTGCTGAATATTCCACCTATTAGACATGTACTTATTTTTAGAGCGATGGTTTTTATTTTTCCTTTGACTTTCGAATTCTGCCCGATTTCTACAACTTGAGACAGAAACTCCCAAAATATACAGATACTTTGACCGGAAAAGAAATCGCTCATGAGATTACTCGTATATCGCACCTAAAATCTCCAATCCTTCCTCTTGATATAAGAAACGAAAGAAATTTTGATATGTTAAAACGGAACTTAAAGAGCTTTATCTTTTCCTTGGAAGATGTTGCACACATGTTGATTAACTTAGTGTAAAGTAGAAATTTATTGTACATATTTCAGAAAAATATTGTTTGTGATCTTTGTAGTGTGTAATTCGCTATTGAATTTATTAATTTCCATTAGTGGCCCAGAAAAAATATGATTTCTTGGGTTCGCTCACATTTTTCTATGTTGTAAATTGTATATGATGATGGAATAAAATTGATTGAATTTTGAAATTGTTTATTTTCACCTTATTTCAAATAGTTTTTTCACCCATGTCAACCATCAATAATTCAGTAATGTTAGATAATGTTTCTGAATATCTTATGAAAGTCGATATTTTATCCGCTTTTATCAGTTATCCGCGTTAACCTGAAATTTTTTATCCGCGGTTTTATCTGCTATCCGCGCTTAGATTAATCTTTATCTGCTGAAATGTTTCAAATGCAGATATCCGCATAAGCGCAGGAGCAGTGGTTAAATTGAATCACATCAGAATTTGAGTTTATGTAATTTGTCTGTGTTACTAATTTCAGAGAGAACAAATCAAAACACTCCACCATTTAGACTCTCAGAATCATTGACATGACGAATAAAATCTTTTGATTAAACTCTTGTGCACATCTTTCATTTCTGAAATTGGTAATGCAATGTATTAAACACCCTTAGGGATAAAAAGAAATCAAATACCGATCTAAAAGGGGGCGGGGGTGGCTCAGTCGGTAGCGCGATAAGCTCGTAATCTGTAGTTCCCAGGTTCGAGTCCCAGCTGGGTCAGCGTTGAGATTTATCTCCGCAAAATTCCCCCCCCCCTGACCACGGTCAGCAGGGGATACCGATGGGCTTGGAAAGACCGCCGTCCGTCGGCTGGGACGTTAAGCCGTGGCAACGTGTACGGGAGAGCCATACCCTGTGCACGTTAAAGAACACGCTGGATGGCCTTGACGGGAGGCTACCATCTGTCTCCCAACAGCTGTTCCAGTGGGTCCCCTTCCCCAACCTTCTCTGAGCCTTCGGGGTCCATGTGACCTGGCCATTTAGCCCATGGTGTGCAAAAAAGTGCCGCTCAGAGGTAAAACAACCCAACCGATCTAAAATATTTTCTGACCCTCCGTTATTTCTAGAACTCTCAGCATTTCGGTATGAAATAGGCATTAACAGTCTCAGGATATCAGTACAGCCAGAAAAAAAAAATCCAACATGAAGTGTTTTATAAATGCACGTTTTAGATTATTATTATATTATTGTTATTCCGTAAAATTCTATTTTGCAGTTACCTTTTTTTTTCTAACAACATATGTGATTGTAAATTGTAAAATCGATGGAATGTTTTGATTAGGGAACAAAATGTAAAAAAAAAATGATTGATGACGAAGACAGCAGCTGAGATTTTTTCCAATCGGAATCATTCCAGGAAAAAGAGTTTCCTAAAAAAATCCCTCCAATGTAATGTCAACATTCACTCTGACTTTGACGTAATTAACCGATTGCCCAATTTCAAATGTCAGAGTTCTTGCAGCAAAAAAGCATGAAAGAAATTGCCTTTGCAGAAAATGAATTGGGAACCGAACCAAAAATCTCCAATAACCACACTTCGTGACATTTTTGGGAAAATATTCTGGATATCGTCGGATGCAAGATATTGACAGACTCTTTACCCAGAAGAGGAAACTCTTAACCCATTCAATGAAATGCCATTTCTCGCTGCATGTAATGAAATTCTGAAGTTTCTTCACATCTGTTAGAACGACTTTGGGGGGTGGGGTGATTTGTTTCGTATAATTGGAGATTTCTCAGAATCAAAAATCATACTTTATTTTCAACTTTAAAAGATAATACGAAATTTAGTCGTTCAGAAGAGTCTAAATTTTTTGTTTAAAACACAAAGATTAACAAAATGGAAACTCGAATTTTTGACAATATTAATTGAATTAAGCTTCCTATATTTAGGTATTATACAGAATTTACATACATATTGCTACGATCTGGCACTAATTATCAAAACTCTTATTTCCATTGGTTGGGTTGGATTGTTTTACCTCTGAGCGGCACTTTTTTGCACACCATGGGCTAAATGGCCAGGTCACATGGACCCCGAAGGCTCAGAGAAGGTTGGGGGAGGGGACCCACTGGAACAGCTGTTGGGAGACAGATGGTAGCCTCCCGTCAAGGCCATCCAGCTGGTTCTTTAACGTTTGTTGGGTGGTTTTACCTCTGAGCGGCACTTTTTTGCACACCATGGGCTAAATGGCCAGGTCACATGGACCCCGAAGGCTCAGAGAAGGTTGGGGGAGGGGACCCACTGGAACAGCTGTTGGGAGACAGATGGTAACCTCCCGTCAAGGCCATCCAGCGTGTTCTTTATCGTGCACAGGGTATGGCTCTCATGCACACGGGGCCACGGCTTAACGTCCCATCCGACGGAGGGCGGCCATTCCAAGCCCATCGGTGTCCCCTACTGACCGTGGGCAGGGCGGGGAATTTTGCGGAGATAATTTCCATTGGTATGACACGAGCAGAGCAAATGCATTTCTGGAACTACAAGTCAAGAAAATATGTTTTTGGAATTGAGAATGTTATAAAAGCTGTCTCCGATGATGGTTCTTTGGAGTTAAGAGTACGCGAAGTTGTGGTTAGGGAAATTTTTAAGTTTTAAGATGGTGTTTCTTTTCATGTTTCTGAGAATGTTTGTAAATCGTGGCCGAGTGGTTAGAGTGTTTGGCTACTGATTAAAGGAACCAGGTGATTTTTCTTTTCTCTTTCTGCTGAGGACCTCCCTTCTTCCTCACAGATGTTCTCTAGGGCGTATTATTATACCCAGAGGTTCCTGTGAAACGTTTTGGGCAAAACCCTACTTAAAGACAAATTGTGGATAAGGTCTTAAGGTCAAGGATTAGGGTTGTTGTTGGGTTGTTTTACCTCTGAGCGGCACTTTTTTTGCACACCATGGGCTAAATGGCCAGGTCACATGGACCCCGATGGCTCAGAGAAGGTTGGGGGAGGGGACCCACTGGAACAGCTGTTGGGAGACAGATGGTAACCTCCCGTCAAGGCCATCCAGCGTGTTCTTTAACGTGCACAGGGTATGGCTCTCCCGCACACGGGGCCACGGTTTAACGTCCCATCCGACGGACGGCGGCCTTTCCAAGCCCATCGGTGTCCCCTACTGACCGTGGGCAGGGCGGGGAATTTTGCGGAGATAAATCTCAACGCTGACCCAGCTGGGACTCGAACCTGAGAACAGATTACTCAGATTACGAGCCTGGCGCGCTACCGACTGAGCCACCCCCGCCCCCAAGGATTAGGGTTTAAGTGTTGTACATAGGTATGTCTATCAATTGCAGCTTCTTTCAATAGATCTAGTAGTAATAGTAATTTCTAGTGTGTTTGTTTATTTTTCTAGTGTGTTTTGTTAATTTACTGTTACTGTCATGGGGCGGGGGTGGCTCAGTCGGTAGCGCGCCAGGCTCGTAATCTGTAGTTCCCAGATTCAAGTCCAGCTGGGTCAGCGTTGAGATTTATCTCCGCAAAATTCCCCGCCCTGCCCGCAGTCAGTAGGGGACACCGATGGGCTTGGAAAGGCCGCCGTCCGTCGGATGAGACGTTAAGCCGTGGCCCCGTGTGTGGGAGAGTCATACCCTGTGCACGTTAAAGAACACGCTGGATGGCCTTGACGGGAGGCTACCATCTGTCTCCCAACAGCTGTTCCAGTGGGTCCCCTCCCCCAACCTTCTCTGAGCCTTCGGGGTCCATGTGACCTGGCCATTTAGCCCATGGTGTGCAAAAAAGTGCCGCTCAGAAGTAAAACAACCCAACCCAACTGTTACTGTCATTGTTTCCTGTGAATGAATGTGTAAATACATTAATCTTGTTCTAAATTTGTAAAATATTTCATGTTTATATAATATAATATTGTATATGAAGTTTCATTTCAACATGATGCTCTCATATAATGATCATGCTGAAGTGTTAATCGCCACGTAAATGAAAGACGAAGAAACAAAATGGAACAGAAGTGAAAAAAATACCCTTAGATGTCATCATCACGAAAATGTTATTTTCCTGAGCAAGAGTTGAACGCATTTGTTGATACATTTTCCAGACTCTGATCCTGGAAAATGTGCGAAGGGGAAATTCGGCTTAGACTCCTTTTGGCAGAAAACATGTCACTTCCGATTTCGGTGTTATGAGGAACACTTGCACCAAATGGCCAGTGCAATGAAAGAGAGATTTCGCTCACGTCATCCAGGCTCACCCAATATCATCACCTCGAAGAAGACGATAATTCTTTCATCACGGCATGATTGGGTTACCAAACAAGGAAGAGAAGTAAAAAAGCGATGCTATTTTTGGGATGCCTCGGATGAATTTTTGAATGAAAATGAGCTAAGATCAGGATGATGCAAAATAGAATCTGAGCTCGTGCGTCATCAGGTGATGAAGTTCTCTCGCTTAAAGCTGATTGGCTAAGGATGTGACGTGGGATTGCGGTTTCGGACTGCAATTTTCTCTCTGCTTCTCCGGTCAGTTGAAGAGATGGAAGCGAGCTCTTGCTCCTTCAGATCATCGCAATTGAAGCTTTCAATTCGTGTGCATAAAAGACAGAGACCTTTCTCCCTTAACATGAAGGAACCATCCACATCCCATATACAAGGGGGACAGATAGCGGGCCACAGGCTCTTAATCTGAGGTTCCCAGGTTCGAGTTCCGGCTAGGAGAGTGTTGAGATTTATCTTAGCAAAACCCCGCCCTACCTTCGGTCAGTAAGGGATACTAATGGTCTTGGAAAGGGCGCCGTCCGTGATGGGACGTTAAGCCGTGTCCATGCGTGCGGGAGAGCCATACCCTGTGCACGTTAAAGAACACCCTGGATGGCTTTAACGATAGGTTACTATCTGTCTCCTAACAGCTGTCAAATGGGTCCCCTCCCCCAACCTTCTCTGAGCCCTCGTGGTCCTTGTGACTTGGCCATTTAGCCTATTGTGTGCAAAAAAAAGTGCCACTTAGAGGTAAATCAACCGAACCAAATACAAGGGAGAGGTCTTTATACCTTCTGCTACTTGTGAAAATTTGGACCCACGTCGTATCACCTAATATTTTTTATCATAAAGAATTGTATAATGTAAATATTAATTTTGGAACATATACATATAGTTATACTTTTATTGCAATAATTATTTAAAATGTAATATTCTGTACCCTTTTTTTCCTTGCTGTTTTCCATACTTTATGCTCTCTTTATTTGTTTGTTATTAAGCAAAATATTGTATATATTAAGCAAAGTGCCTATTTATTTGACTGAGGAAAGGACAAAGTGACCAATTTGCTCTTACAAGATTCTCAGAAAAGTCTCTTTTCCTAATCGTATTCGGGAGAGGATGCGGTGGGCAGACAATGTCAAACAGGACCTTGTTAGAATTGGTGTGCAGTGGCCGGATGCAGCAGATGTAGCTCAGGACAGATATGCTTGGAGAATTAAACTGCGCGGTCTGATTGGACCTCCGTAGCCCATGACTGCTTGAGGATGATGATGATGATGATTCTGAAGGTTGGAATAATTCAGATTTGACTGTTGAGCTCATTGTGCAGCAATAGAGTGCTTCCGTGGGCTATCACAACCAGAAACATTTCTTTCGGGGCTATTTGCGTTCGTTGACTGATTGCGCTGTCGTATCATTGCGTGAGAATCGGCGATGTCATCCGAACGGTCAGGAAAGGGCAAATGAAATATTGAAAGGAGCGAGGTGAATGCGGCGAAGCTCGTGATTAAAGTCAACTCGATACGTCACGAGGCCCTTAATTCTAGCCGATGAACTTCCTAAATAGAGACGCTCTGTCCGATTAGCTGCTTAACCGCTTTCTGGTTTATGGAATCCGAAATTCTTTTCAAACGCAACTTTGCAACAGAAACTGAGTTACACAGTTCTGAATCTCCTAATTAAAGGATAATTCATAAATCATTTGGATGAATATGGGAAATTTACTTTAAATTTTGTTTCCAAAGAAACCTTTTGATTAAGGATATATTAACAACACATTTATCTAGTCTTATTTGCAATGAAACCCCATTCTCAACAGATATAGATTCGCAAAATATTCTGATAGCCAATGAGAGGTATGTTGATTATATATTTATATTTTTGTAAAATAATTTTAATATTCATATAATCATTAGCAAACTTTTAAAATGTATATTTATTTTATCAAATAGGTTGAAACAATGCTTATTATTTAAGTTTTAATTCATTTCTGAGGCAAGTTCTCATCACGCACTTTTCGTATGTTGAATAATTCTAAATTGTTATGAAATATTCGAGGTTCCATAACTCCTTAAATACTGAATATGTATTGTTAAAATTCGAGATTTTAATCTGATTATGATCTTTTAACTTCAACAACATTTTTTCACTAAATGCATATTTTAGAAGTTATGGAGCTTCGAAGTTGGATACTATTTGATATCACATGAAAATTCTCTGAAATATACGACGGCGCGAATTTGAGCCTTAACCGAATATATTTCCGAGAATAAAACTCGAGATATGTAACGAGGAAAATCATTTTAAACCACTTAAAATGTCGTCTTTGCATTAAAACGTACTTCTGAGAGATCATTAAATGTGTTTTAAAGGAAACAATAAATGCATTTTATTCTCCGGTGAATTTCTAGCAATGAAAATATTGAACAAAATTGAAGAAAAATTTAATTTTATAGTTAGCGAAACAAGCCCAAGGCAAGTAATTGGAAATATCGGTTTCAAATGGAAGAGATGTACAGTCGGTCAAAAAAGTATCCGAACACTATGGTTGACTTCAAAATTCAGAAAAACTATCTGGCAACGATTTTTTCAGAAATTAGTGATCTGGCAACCTTCGTGTCACGTGACACGAAGGTTGCCAGATCACTAATTTCTGAAAAAATCGTTGCCAGATAGTTTTTCTGAATTCTGAAGTCAACCATAGTGTTCGGATACTTTTTTGAGCGACTGTACATGCATCCGACATTTCTTTAAACAACGATCAGATATAGCTGCGTAGAGAAATTGCCCTAAATAATTGGCGAGCTGTAAATGGTATCTAGGCATACACTGGAAGGAGAGCTGTGTACGAATCCCCCGTGAAGGTGCATGGTATCTAGGCATACACTGGAAGGAGAGCTGTGTACGAATCCCCCGTGACGGTGCATGGTATCTAGGCATACACTGGAAGGAGAGCTGTGTACGAATACCCCGTGACGGTGCATGGTATCTAGGCATACACTGGAAGGAGAGCTGTGTACGAATACCCCGTGACGGTGCATGGTATCTAGGCATACACTGGAAGGAGAGCTGTTTACGAATCCCCCGTGACGGTGCATGGTATCTAGGCATACACTGGAAGGAGAGCTGTGTACGAATACCCCGTGACGGTGCATGGTATCTAGGCATACACTGGAAGGAGAGCTGTGTACGAATACCCCGTGACGGTGCATGGTATCTAGGCATACACTGGAAGGAGAGCTGTGTACGAATACCCCGTGACGGTGCATGGTATCTAGGCATACACTGGAAGAAGAGCTGTGTACGAATCCCCCGTGACGGTGCATGGTATCTAGGCATACACTGGAAGGAGAGCTGTGTACGAATACCCCGTGACGGTGCATGGTATCTAGGCATACACTGGAAGGAGAGCTGTGTACGAATCCCCCGTGACGGTGCATGGTATCTAGGCATACACTGGAAGGAGAGCTGTGTACGAATACCCCGTGACAGTGCATGGTATCTAGGCATACACTGGAAGGAGAGCTGTGTACGAATCCCCCGTGACGGTGCATGGTATCTAGGCATACACTGGAAGGAGAGCTGTGTACGAATACCCCGTGACAGTGCATGGTATCTAGGCATACACTGGAAGGAGAGCTGTGTACGAATACCCCGTGACGGTGCATGGTATCTAGGCATACACTGGAAGGAGAGCTGTGTACGAATCCCCCGTGACGGTGCATGGTATCTAGGCATACACTGGAAGGAGAGCTGTGTACGAATACCCCGTGACAGTGCATGGTATCTAGGCATACACTGGAAGGAGAGCTGTGTACGAATCCCCCGTGACGGTGCATGGTATCTAGGCATACACTGGAAGGAGAGCTGTGTACGAATACCCCGTGACAGTGCATGGTATCTAGGCATACACTGGAAGGAGAGCTGTGTACGAATCCCCCGTGACGGTGCATGGTATCTAGGCATACACTGGAAGGAGAGCTGTGTACGAATACCCCGTGACAGTGCATGGTATCTAGGCATACACTGGAAGGAGAGCTGTGTACGAATACCCCGTGACGGTGCATGGTATCTAGGCATACACTGGAAGGAGAGCTGTGTACGAATCCCCCGTGACGGTGCATGGTATCTAGGCATACACTGGAAGGAGAGCTGTGTACGAATACCCCGTGACAGTGCATGGTATCTAGGCATACACTGGAAGGAGAGCTGTGTACGAATCCCCCGTGACGGTGCATGGTATCTAGGCATACACTGGAAGGAGAGCTGTGTACGAATACCCCGTGACGGTGCATGGTATCTAGGCATACACTGGAAGGAGAGCTGTGTACGAATCCCCCGTGACGGTGCATGGTATCTAGGCATACACTGGAAGGAGAGCTGTGTACGAATACCCCGTGACGATGCACAGAACCAGTCAGACGTTGCACCTAAAGTCCTTATTGTGCAGATCATTAATACCTTTCAAAAGAGAGATTCTCTTCTGGAAGGCAACTGTTTCTAGATCAGTGTGACCTATTGATCTAATGGCACTTATTTTTTTCTGCCTTGCTGGGGAGTCGTCAGTTTCAGAGGATGCTAACCTTTTATATACACTGGACTGTCTAATTGTTTTGAGCTTGATTACTGACTTGCTCCATTGGTGGGCTTCTGCTATAGGCATACTACAGGTTAGCGAATGAGATATAGCATTGTGTCTGGAAGGACGTATGATAAGGTGGACAGATAATGTCAAACAAGACCTTGTTAGAATTGGCCTACGATGGCCAAATGCAGCAGCTGAAGATACACGTGTTTAAAGGACTAAATTATACAGTCTGGTTGGACCTCCATAACCCATGGCTGCATGAGGATGATATATAATAATGGACAATATAGAACACAATATGAGATGGTTATTTTTTATGAATGAAGCCTAAAATAAGCAGGAGCTTAAAAAAAAATAAAAATAAATACCCCCTCAAGCAGCTGCTTGCCACAGAGGTCTGACAGGAGCCTGTCAGTTTATATGCCATAGTAGAAGGTCTGAGAGGATGGCAGGACCTCAACAGAAAAACGAGACAAACAGCCATGCCTTACCCGGGGCTCGAACCCAGGTTCCTTAGATCAGTAGCCAAGCGCGCTAACCATTCGGAGGGCTTAAAAAATGACAACAGAAGATAAGTCGAAGTCGCTTCGGTTGAAATTAAATTAATTTCCGTTCAATAATCGCTCACGTTGAACAGCGGCGTACCCAGAAAGGTTCACTGTGTTTGTGGGGGTTGACATGTTCGTCTTATTTGACGTAGTTGGGTCTCTTTTTTTGAGAACTGGCTTAGGAAATATATGGTATTTAAGTCCTCAGTAGGGAAGGATTATAACCCCCCAACTCCTTTTGGTATTGTGTTGAAGGAGAAAATAATTTTTTAGTTCAAAGCTAAGCGAAAATAAATTGGAGACTATGATTATTAAAATGTCTAATTTCGAACGCTATGTGAAAGACAAACTATACTAAATAAGCGTAAAGTTTTATATTATCGACAGGGGCGGGGATGGCTCAGTCGGTAGCGCGCCAGGCTCGTAATCTGCAGTTCCCAGCTGGGTCAGCGTTGAGATTTTTCTCCGCAAAATTCCCCGCCCTGCCCACGGTCAGTAGGGGACACCGATGGGCTTGGAAAGGCCGCCATCCGTTGGATGGGACGTTAAGCCGTGGCCCCGTGTGCGGGAGAGACATGCCCTGTGCACGTTAAAGAACACGCTGGATGGCCTTGACGGGAGGCTACCATCTGTCTCCCAACAGCTGTTCCAGTGGGTCCCCTCCCCCAACTTCGGGGTCCATGTGACCTGGCCATTTAGCCCATGGTGTGCAAAAAAGTGCCGTTCAGAGGTAAAACAACCCAAATTTATATTATAGATAGCTTTGAGAATAATGTATAAGAAAAATTCCCTAATTCTAATCCTAATAAAGCTTAAATGATAGGATTAAAGCAAATGGTAGAAATTGAATTAATTGCACAATCTAAATCCAGGTTTTAAAAAATACAATTTTGAATGAACCATTAAAATGGCACGATATTAAAGTTTTACCATCACACTGACTGCATTTGGAGGAATTAAGAAACATAATATATGGCAGTGCAGACATAAAATGAATTCAGTGTTTATGTACAACATCACATATAATAAAGTGGACTGCAGATAAATGAATCATTTGGCAGTCTTGAGATGAATGCAAATGAAGTATTTAAGACTGATAGCATTTCAGATATTTACATAGGTCGAAAATGGCCATGCTAGGAAAGATGACAACACCTGTGTAAAATTATCCCGTACTCTTGTTACTCTACAAACAAGGAAATGGTATTTGTGTTGGGTTGTTTTACCTCTGAGCGGCACTTTTTTGCACACCATGGGCTAAATGGCCAGGTCACATGGACCCCGAAGGCTCAGAGAAGGTTGGTGAAGGGGATCCACTGGAACAGCTGTTGGGAGACAGATGGTAGCCTCCCGTCAAGGCCATCCAGCGTGTTCTTTAACGTGCACAGGGTATGGCTCTCCCGCACACGGGGTCACGGCTTAACTCCCATCCGACGGACGGCGGCCTTTCCAAGCCCATCGGTGTCCCCTACTGACCGTGGGCAGGGCGGGGAATTTTGCGGAGATAAATCTCAACGCTGACCCAGCTGGGACTCGAACCTGGGACGTACAGATTACGAGCCTGGCGCGCTACCGACTGAGCCACCCCCGCCCCGTGGTATTTGGAATCTCTCCTTGCAAATGGTATATCAATACACAGCGGGTGTTGTCGAGTCCTGCTGTTAAGTACGTGAAAGAAAGGTTGATCGGGATTAAAGAGCAAATGAATCCAATTGAACTTTATGTTCATATTCTGATAATAAAACTGATGACGAGTACTTTAGATATAATGATCGCACTTCCTTAATAACCATTTCTATGAGTGTATTACTCTGCAAACCTATCAAAGGCAATTACATCTGCCTAACAAATATGCGGATATAATTTGGCAAATGGGAAATACCCATTTGAATGCAATAAAAATGTTTGCTTATGAAACTTCCCAGCACATTGTAGAATGCTTCTTCCCCTCGAATGGAAGCGAGTCTGTTCGAACTCGAAAGCCAGGCGCATTTGCCAATCCGACTCTTCATCGTTTACAGGAGGTTAGTCTCATTTAAACATTGGCATAAATGTAACCTTTTCTTTTAAAGGGAATAAATGTTTCATAGTTATTGGCGTTTTCTTTCAGCAATTGCTTGGAGCTTCAATCAACGCTAACCATCATCATTTCATTGCAATTAGCTCCACCTTGGCCAACGTTGAGATTTGTCTTCGATAAGTAGGGCACACCAATGGACCTGGAAAGGCAGACGACGTCGGTCGTCTGCCTTTCCTGGGGCGGGGGTGGCTCAGTCGGTAGCGCGCCAGGCTCGTAATCTGTAGTTCCCAGGTTCGAGTCCCAGCTGGGTCAACGTTGAGATTTATCTCCGCAAAATTGCCCGCCCTGCCCACGGTCAGTAAGAGGACACCGATGTGCTTGGTATAAGGCCGCCGTCCGTCGGATGGGACGCTAAGCCGTGAGCCCTGGTGCAGGAGAGCCATACCCTGTGCACGTTAAAGAACACGCTGGATGGCCTTGATGGGAGGCTACCATCTGTCTCCCAACAGCTGTTCCAGTGGGTCCCCTCCCGCAACCTTCTCTTCTCCTTCCGCAGCCTTCTCCAACCTTCTTCTTCTCGCAACCTTCTCCAACCTTCTCGCAACCTTCTCTCTGAGCCTTCGGGGTCCTTGTGACCTGGCCATTTAGCCCATGGTGTGCAAAAACGTGCCGCTCAGAGGTAAAACAACCTAACCTTTCATTGCATTTATCGATCTGTTTGTTCTAAAGTAAAATTCTAGATAAGTTGTAGGAATTAAATGAGAAGATTACCTTTAAAAATTTTAAATTGTAAATTAAATTTAATAATTAAAATTTAAATTTGCATTACGTTTGAAGACGTCAAAGTTTAGTTTTTGAACTTAGAATCTAACCTGCTACTTCAGCATACGTTCTTCCGCTGAATCTAAAAAAGTTATTTTCCAAAGAATTTTTTGAAAGAATAACATGTAAAGTTTATGAATAATATGTTGAATTAAAAAGGATTTGCAGTAAAATTTGCCTTTAATGCAAAATCACTGATTGATAGAAGAAGCATCGTTTAATTAAGTTTTATTTTCGTTTCGCATATTTCTGCTTTTCCCATAATTTCACGTTGAATTTAATTTTGCCCTTTTGGTTTCTGTGTCCCTGACGGTGCACACACGTCATCAGGATCACAACTCTGCTGCTAAGATGATTAAATTGGGTTGTTTTACCTCTGAGCGGCACTTTTTTGCACACCATGGGCTAAATGGCCAGGTCACATGGACCCCGAAGGCTCAGAGAAGGTTGGGGGAGGGGACCCACTGGAACAGCTGTTGGGAGACAGATGGTAGCCTCCCGTCAAGGCCATCCAGCGTGTTCTTTAACGTGCACAGGGTATGGCTCTCCCGCACACGGGGCCACGGCTTAACGTCCCATCCGACGGACGGCGGCCTTTCCAAGCCCATCGGTGTCCCCTACTGACCGTAGGCAGGGCGGGGAATTTTGCGGGGATAAATCTCAACGTTGACCCAGCTGGGACTCGAACCTGGGAACTACAGATTACGAGCCTGGCGCGCTACCGACTGAGCCACCCCCGCCTTACTAAGATGATTAAAGTGCCACTCTTATTTCAAAGGAAGGACTCTGCAGTCTTTCCATCAACTTCTATTAATCACTAAAGGCGATGTTTTTTAACCATTGAAGCGAAAGCACTGCCAGTAGCTTCAATAAAAGAATAATTTCCTCTGTTCACTCCTATATAAACAATTTTAGATTGAAGTCGCAAGCACAAACCTCCTTAATTGCAGTGGTAAGAAAAAATTCTAAATGTCAGAGTTTATTAAATATTTTGGCCGTGAAGAATATTAGCTCGCACAGGATTACTATTCAGTGCAACTGATAATGAGAAGTCGTAAGTGTCTTCAGAAACGAATGTCACTCTACTGCGCATGCTCTAAGGAAGTCAACCTCCAGGGAGCATTTTAACCTCGTTTCCGTTGCATTGTCGGATGCGTTAAGACGCACATAATCCACCCCGCGTCATCTAACAAAGTGCGCCTCGTGGCCTGCATGCGGAGGAGACACCTGCAGTGTCGAATGCGGCGACCATTGTCAGGGATGGTGAGGAGGCCACTTGCCCTCGTGGAGGAATACAGCTGCAGGAAAGGAACGACGCCGAGGAAGTTTTACGCTTCAAATAATGGGGAAATGGATTATTCAGAAATCGGCAGATGATACTTATTGAGAAAACAACTTTCCTTTTAAAATGAAAAGCGAAAAGTGCGATTTCCAAAAGAATAACGAAGGAAAGTTTTAGCAATAATCTCCATTGTTATTAAAATGGTTTCAACATTTGTTCAGCATTTCTGCAATGACAGATCCTAAGATCTGACAGCATATATTTATATCACAGAACTAGCACTTTAAATTGCGATTATGTTATTGATTATATTTGCATATTTAAAGTGAAAGCATTTCGTTTTTAGCGATTTTATGTGTGCCCGAGTGGTTAACGTGCTTGGCAATTGATCGAAGGACATGGATATTTTCATCTGTTGTCTTTCTGCTGAGGTCTCGCCCTCCTCACAGTTCTTCTCTATGTCGCTTGTCAGACCTCTGGGGGGGCTCAGTCGGTAGCGCGCCAGGCTCGTAATCTGTAGTTCCCAGGTTCCCCGCCCTGCCCACGGTCAGTAGGGGACACCGATGGGCTTGGTAAAGGCCGCCGTCCGTCGGATGGGACGTTAAGACGTGGCCCCGTGTGCGGGAGAGACATACCCTGTGCAAGTTGAAGAACACGCTGGATGGCCTTGACGGGAGGCTACCATCTGTCTCCCAACAGCTGTTCCAGTGGGTCCCCTCCCCCAACCTTCTCTGAGCCTTCGGGGTCCATGTGACCTGGCCATTTAGCCCATGGTGTGCAAAAAAGTGCCGCTCAGAGGTAAAACAACCCAACCCAACCCTTAACCTCGGCTCGATCCCAGGTCCCTTTGATACGTAGCCAAACTCGTTAGCCACACGGCCCCCCGGGACGCTAGTATGCATATATTCGATATTATATGCACCATAGTTCAAGGTGTTAAGCGTAGAGAAATCTCTCAAATGTAAACAAAAATTGGTAATAATGATGAAATCCTCTACTCTATTATTCTAATTATTTTAATTTCAGAATTTAGAAACGGGCTGTAAGAATTTGAGCGTTAATTTCAGGTTATGAGTTAAGATCTCATCCGGCTGAAGCAATTTTCTTGTATGCTCCTCTGATGATCTACAGCATTCAAAAAGTTGTTACTATGAAGTGCTGTGATTTAAAATGTTGCGAAATGTAACAGATAATGTATTCTTGTTAATTTCTATTTTGTCGAAAGAATCGGGCTACTGAGAGCAGGGCATATATTTGGGACCACGAGGTAAGCGCTGGCCAAGGGAAAGAAAACATCAATCAATTTGAAATGAATTCACTTTGGATTTCTTGATCGTTACGATTAAAGGGTAAATGCATCGGAAATTGGGGCGGGGGTGGCTCAGTCGGTAGCGCGCCAGGCTCGTAATCTGTAGTTCCCAGGTTCGAGTCCCAGCTGGGTCAGCGTTGAGATTTATCTCCGCAAAATTCCCCGCCCTGCCCACGGTCAGTAGAGGACACCGATGGGCTTTGGCAAAGGCCGCCGTCCGTCGGATGGGACGTTAAGTCGTGGCCCCGTGTGTGGGAGAGCCATACCTTGTGCACGTTAAAGAACACGCTGGATGGCCTTGACGGGAGGCTACCATCTGTCTCCCAATAGCTGTTCCAGTGGATCCCCTCCCCCAACCTTCTCTGAGCCTTCGGGGTCCATGTGACCTGGCCACTTAGCCCATGATGTGCAAAAAAGTGCCGTTTGCACATCATGGGAAAACAACCCAACCCAACGCATCGGAAATTGACGCTGATGTAAAACATATTGAAAACTATGGAGATGTTTTACGTCCAAACTCGAGTCTTGATAAATTAACGGTGCCTTTGTTAGCACTAGATGTTAGGTAGGCCACACGTCATTTAGCGGTTTTTGAGAATTAAAAACAAACAAACTAGGTGAAGTCTGACACAGAAGAGCCTTAGCCTTTCACATGTACACTGCATAGTTAAATGATTACGAATACCTTTCTAAATTTCGTCTTATGTATTTATGATACGGTACCCAAATTTCAAAGTTTTCAGTTCTCTGCGCATAGTTCTCTTTGAAATGGGTTTTGAAGTACTGCTAGAAGTCATCTACCTCTCAGCTGATGAAATGCAACAGCTCTATTTTGGCGCACAGTTCGTTCCCACAAACGCTTGCCCCTCTGTCAGAGCCTTTTTAGTCTTCCCTCATTTGCCACGATTAGCAGAATTTTTATTTTTTTTTTGAGACCTTTGCCATTCTCCATGCACTTGGGATATTGTGCCCTATAATTATACGCTGAGTTCCATCATCTCCGTTAAGTATGCTCCTAACCTTCACGCTCCAGCGATGACTTCCCTTTCCAAGTCAGTCAGATCAGCCTTTTTACCCAAGTCGCACTTGAGTTTGCTTTCCACTGTGCCTTTACTGCTTTTTGTCAGACTTCATGTACTGAAGTCAGTAAGAAATGTTGCATTCATTGCCATGTGTTATGGTAATTCGCGCACGATGCATATTAATTTGGCTAGGCCGTGTAAGTAAGGTATGCTACATTATAGCAATTTTGTAAATTATAACTTGCAACATTTCGGATTTATGTCAATATTAAGTATCATCTAATGTAAGCTTTGTACCAAATGAACTGGAAATGAAACTTTAACTGAAGTGAAAAAGAAAAAACTAGTTTTATTAGTGATAGATTACCATTTTTTAAATCTTGTTTCAAGATTTCTTTTATTAGAGCTTTGAGGTTATTTTATTAGCTGCACATTTAACTGTAACGTCTATGGACTATCCATAGATTAATTTTTTTTTAAATTTTTGTATTCCTCTGAGATGCTTGCCGTTCCTCACATCATCGGAAAAGAAAGAATATTGTAAATAATAAAAAATATTCTTTCTATGTTTGGTTAGCGGATATGAAGAAAAAAGAAATTAAAATCAAATAACAGGCTGGAATTTAAAATTGTTCATAGGTCACTAAGCTAAAAAAAAATTCCCTCGCTCTAATTCTGTTCCTCGGTCACTCAACAGATGGCACCACTAACTATTTTGTTTCTTTTTGTTTTACTCAATCTGTTCTTATTGATGGCTTTGGGTTCGGTTGTTTTACCTCAGAGCGGCACTTTTTGGCACACTAAATGATTCGGCTAAATGGTCAGGTCACAAGGACCCCAAAGGTTCAGAGAAGGTTGGGGGAGGGGACCCACTGGAACAGTTGTTGGTAGACAGATGGCAGCCTCCCGTCAAGGCCATCCAGCGTGTTCTTTAACGTGCACAGGGTATGGCTCTCTCGCACAAGGGGCCACGGCTTAACGTCCCATCCGACGGACGGCGGCCTTTCCAAGCCCATCGGTGTCCCCTACTGACCGTGGTCAGGGCGAGGAAATTTTGCGGAGATAAATCTCAACGCTGACCCAGCTGAGACTCGAACCTGGGAACTACAGATTACGAGCCTGGCGCGCTACCGACTGAGCCACCCCCGCCCCTTATTGATGGCGATTTGATCTACGTGAATCGCTGGTCTTTATTTTCCCAACAAATCGATCCTTCATTTTCAGTTCAAATGTTTCCCTTTGGAGTGATTAGCATGAATCTCGCGAACGATGCTTTTTGTGGGAAAATCGGGCGGTCGATCTTTATCTACACTTCTAATACAAAGTATCGCAATGACATCCAGTCCCCGGCTAACACGATTTTTAGAGTAAGGCTGGTTTTTGACTAACACGACTAATCGTCCGATTTTTCATTACCTTCTACGCGATCATCTATTTTCCATATAAAGAAGATTCTTTGGATATTTTCCTTGTCTCATAATCTATCCTTGTTCATAATTGGAACACTTCCAAAAGGATGTTTCAAATTTCCCTATTCAAATGAGTGTCCTTAAACAGTTCTGATACGAAATATATCTCTAAACAATAAAAAAACATTTTAACTGTCGCTGCCCGATGGCAATGTACGCAGACGCCAAATCATCCGGATTGGTTAAAGATTGGAAATTGTGACGTGTAGAGTAGAAACGCTTGCAAACAGACAGTCGTCTTCGTTTCTCGACAAGGATTTTTTTTTTAAACAATCAATTTCTGATTTTCAATCCTCATTACTCCATTAGGTACTAAAATAAAACTGCATTTAGCAGTTTTTTATTTCTACCTTTATCATCGCTTCTTTTCTGTAAAAAATTAGTTAAATATATTATAAATAAAATAAAATAAATACCCCCTCAAGCAGCTGCTTGCCACAGAGGTCTGACAGGAGCCTGTCAGTTTATATGCCACAGTAGAAGGTCTGAGAGGATGGCAGGACCTCAGCAGAAAAACGACACGAACATCCATGCCTTACCCGGGGCTCTTAGATCAGTAGCCAAGCGCGCTAACCACTCGGCCATGGGACGACTAAATATATTAAATATACCTAAACAGATAATAAACACAAAAAATAGGTATTTTTAAATTTATATCTTCCTATAGGGCTCTAAAAAGTAGAAAATAAACCTAAATCATATCGATGGTGCAATCCGTTACTGAGTTCGTATTCGCTTCAAAGGAAGATAGGGAGCCTGCAATCTTGTCGAGTAGGTAAATCGGCGTCCTATCTTCCTTCGAAGCGATTACGAACTCAGCGACGGATTGCACCATTCATATGTTTTAGGTTTATTTCTACTTTTTAGGGCCCTATAGGAAGACATGTATTTTTTAAATTTTCCAATTTATATTTTTTTGTTGTCACTAAAAATACCTACCTTCAAAATATTTGATATACGACTCGTAAACATCTAGCATATTAACCCCTCTTTTGGAGTCATGTTTGAGGTAGCCCACAACATTGCAAGTTTTGAGATACAACTCGTTAAAGTAGAACCCCGAGAAAATCCGCCCCCTCCATTTTATCAGGGAATAATAATGGGGGCATTATTCGAAATAGTATACGACCGTCATTAAACGATCTTTCATTTGACATCTAACTCATAACTGTAGGCCCTCGCGTTCGGAAGATATAGTAGAACGACTTTCACATTTCCCGTTTTTATGGGGGGAAGAAAGCATGGGGGTCAATTTTTTATAGCCTAAGACACTCCCCACGTCACAAGCTTTCATTCCACACACACCTCGTTGTTTTCCGTATTCGCGTTCTGAAGATATAGGGGAAAAATAGTTTTCATATTTCCCCTTTTTTAAGGGGGAAGAAGGCATGGGTGTCAATTTTTTTTTTATAGCTATGACACTCCCCGCGTCAGAAGCTTTCATTTGATGCATAAATCATTAAGTTTCTCCGTCGCGTTCGAAAGATATGACGGAACAACCTTTTTGTCAAATCCACCAACCGACAAATGTCAAAGCCAAAAGCAGTAGGAAGATTGGTAAAAAGGAATAAAAATTTTGCTTATGATTCTGGAACGCATCCCTCTATTTACATTTATTTCTTTTGAGAAATTCGTATCTGAATAACACGATTTCAGTTTAGATAAATTTTTTGAACGCATCTATCGTGTTAGTCGGGGACTGGGTGTACAAAGAGATGAAAAAGGAAATCAATCTACTAGATTGAAAATCTCGATTGTGTAGGGAATAAAGAATGAAAATATATATTAAACAGGTATTTTTTAAATTTTTCCTCTCTCTATGTATCTAATAAATCACTACCAGGAGGGGCGGGGGTGGCCCAGTCGGTTCCCTCCCTGCCAACGGTCAGTAAGGGACACCGATGTGCTTGGTATAAGGCCGCCGTCCGTCGGGTGGGACGTTAAAGCCGTGGCCCCGTGTGCGGGAGAGCCATACCCTGTGCACGTTAAAAAACACGCTGGATGGCCTTGACGGGAGGCTACCATCTGTCTCCCAACAGCTGTTCCAGTGGGTCACCTCCCCCAACCTTCTCTGAGCCTTCGGGGTCCTTGTGACCTGGCCATTTAGCCCATGGTGTGCAAAAAAGTGCCGCTCAGAGGTAAAACAACCCAACTTACTACTAGGTTGTATCTAAGAAATACTACCAGGGCATTTTTATTCCTCTGAAAACCCTTTGAACCTTGAAAATATTGCTAAAAATCTTGCCAATGTGTGAACTAACATCATGTAAATTTTCGTAACATTATCTTTGTCTCTTAAAAAGAAATTTATTATTTTGCCATGCTCCGTGTTGTTGACAGAACATTAAATAATCTGTTAGTCTGAGAAATCTACCATTAATAAGTCGTTAAAAAGACATCACTTCAAAAGTTTTAAAGATTCCGGGTTTTCGTTAAATGTTTCAGAACCTGAAATGCATTCAATTATGTGCAGATGCTTATCTGCAGAATAATTAATGTATTATAAATGTCACATAAACTCTCATGTGTGCTTTGCAAATACATCTGACTAAATGGAAAAGAAATCTATGTAAATGTCTTTCAGCAAATTGCAGAGGTCAACATACAAACCACCCCTAGAGAGTAATTTATATCGGAAATAAGACCCAACCCGTGAGAAATGTAATATTTTGAGAACAGAATAATTCAAAAAGTCTCGAGTATAATAAAATTTAAGAACAGAAAAGAATTAATTTCCATTTATAACATTGCTAATCTGAATGAAAAGTGTTGAACGATTCGTGTCGCTTTGTTTACCCCCATTAATATTCATATTTAATTTACCCCCCCCCCCAATTAATATTCAGAGTCGAAATATAAATACCAATCGGATTGGTTTTCGTTAACTTTTTTCTGTTTAAAAGTTTCAAATGAACAATGATTTAGCTGTTGTTATTCGTGGGGGAAAAAAGTCGTTTTAATCATAATATAAATTTGGGATTTAGAATTTTAAATTTAGGATTATTAATCCAATAAAAATTTAGAACACGAGTCGTAGTAAAGGTATTTAAAATTGGCAGCGACTGTGATCTGACAAGATCCCAAAAAATTATTGAGGATTAATAAAAGGACGTATGGAGATTTAAAAGCACTTTCTCTTTAAGGTAAAGATATTTCTGTGATCTCAAAAAGATCTCTGAAATTTCAGTTTTGCTAATTTTCATATTGCCACTGATATTGACGATTCCATCACAAGAAAAATGAAACAACCTGGATTTATGTTTGATGATTACGTATGGGATCAGAGAGGTTAAGAGTAATAGTAAACGCTGCTTCAATGTGTATATAAATAAAATTTATGAAGAAAGAAAATAAGCAGTATAATGGAAGCAATTAAATCTCTCTCAGGCGAGTGGAATGTAAACGATGGACTGAAAGCAAAATAATTATCAAGAATGATTTTTCGACAACTTTCTCTTAGCCCTTGAGGAGAAGTTGGGTTTAATAGACTCGCCTCCTCCCAGGGCCACCAATGAACTGAAGTTAATTTTCTGTCTCATCTGGGCGTGGGTGACTCAGTCGGTAGCGCGCCAGGCTCGTAATCTGTAGTTCCCAGGTTCGAGTCCCAGCTGGGTCAGCGTTGAGATTTATCTCCGCAGAATTCCCCGCCCTGCCCACGGTCAGTAGGGGTCACCGATGGGCTTGGAAAGGCCGCCGTCCGTCGGATGGGACGTTAAGCCGTGGCTCCGTGTGCGGGTGAGCCATACCTGTGCACGTTAAAGAACACGCTGGACGGCCTTGACGGGAGGCTACCATCTGTCTCCCAACAGCTGTTCCAGTGGGGCCCCTCCCCCAACCTTCTCTGAACCTTCGGGGTCCATGTGACCTGGCCATTTAGCCCATGGTGTGCAAAAAAATGTCGCTCAGAGGTAAAACAACCCAACTCTGTCTCATCTATCCTGAAGCATCCATGAGATGGCGCTTACTGTTGACCCCCCCCCCACTACCATTGTCTCCCATCACTGCAACTGTTTCCTTCCGAGTGCACAAATGCGATGAGCATCTGGCCATGTGACCAGCTATCAGCATTTCCCCTCCACGTTTCATCGAGATGGATGGGCTCTCACGCATGCGCTTCATTGCCACTACCTTCGCTTATTGACGAGAGACCGGATGGTGGACACTTTCATCTTTTTTCTTAGGAAGAGGCGTGGGAATAAATATTACGATTTGGCCACTCCTGGATCTTTCTGACCATGGAAATTGTAAGAGTAAATATTGTCAGAATTAGCTCCCAGTTGTTGGACCCATTACTTTCGTAAAAGGCCTCTCTTCGGTTAACAAAAAGAGAGAATATTTTGGTACGCATCTGCATCGTAAGAGACTGCAGTTCCCAAATGAGAACTAGATGCGATGTACAAGTCGCGGAGTAGGTAAATGAGGAAATAAAGCATTACATTAATATGAAAATGAGATACAAAACTTATTCCGATTATTCTTAAAGATGATGATGCGACCTTTGTTGATCATTTTCTTTTCAGTTCGCTGCATCACAAAATAAAAGTCTTCATAATCCTGAAGCCAATAAAGACATGAAATCGAGAGAATCGGGATTAAATAGAGGGCATATGAAAGTAAAGTGAGTATAATTATGTTATTAATGGTCATTTTCTAAAAATGAAGAATCGCACATCATGCTTATGAAATGACGTTCCAAAAGTCTGGGGGCGGGGGTGGCTCAGTCGGTAGCGCGCCAGGCTCGTAATCTGTAGTTCCCAGGTTCGAGTCCCAGCTGGGTCAGCGTTGAGATTTATCTCCGCAAAATTCCCCGCCCTGTCCACGGTCAGTAGGGGACACCGATGGGCTTGGAAAGGCCGCCGTCCGTCGGATGGAACGTTAAGCCGTGGCCCCGTGTGCGGGACAGCCCCCTGTGCACGTTAAAGAACACGCTGGATGGCCTTGACGGGAGGCTACCATCCGTCTCCCAACAGCTGTTGCAGTGGGTCTCCTCCACCAACCTTCTCTGAGCCTTCGGGGTCCATGTAACCTGGCCATTTAGCCCACGGTGTGCGTAAAAATGTGCCGCTCAGAGGTAAAACAACCCAACACCTCAGTACTTAAAATATCAAGCCTGGATGACTTCCGACTTAAGCGTCGGCTTCCTCAATTGAATCTGTCTCAACTTAGTCAATGCGTGCATTCCGATCTACTCAAACATCATTGGCTTAATCTTTTATTTATTTATTTCGTTCAGTTGCGAGACAATCAATGAAGACAACGACCAAGTGTCGTCCGCTCTTACAGTTTCAAAGAGACTGGGAGAAATCTGTTGGATACGAAAGTACCGACTTTCTTAAGTTGGGAGGACATTTATTCTGCAATTGGCGTATAAAAATGATACAATAAAAAGAAAAATCGTGTTTTCTTATGCAATACAACATGCATAATTTCTTATGCATGTTGAAATGACATTTAAAAAAAAAAACGTTAAGAATATTATTTTCTAAGGATAACAGAAAAAGATATTTTAGGATAAACCTGTGTACTTGAGGGCTAGAACATTAAAACTGAGATTGTATACTCTACATATATACATAATCCTAAAACAGCCGTGGGATAAGGAGAGTTTAATCAGACTATGCCATAGATACTTATTATAAGAAAAAAAAAGGTGGGGGGGAGTAAAAATCAATAAATGAAGAATTTTATATAAAAAAGTTGATATTTTCGATGTGATAAAAATAAGAAAGATTTTAATGGGAAAGATACATTGTTAGAATTGGAGATAAAAATTGAGATCCACTTGAAAGACATCTCGGAGGAATCGGAAGGAAAACGGAGAGCTGACCTGGAAGAAATTCGGTAATGATGTGGAGAGAATAAAGAGTGGGAAGAAGGATCGTTGATGCTGCAAACGATTTTCAATGCCACGGAACAGAGCAAGAGATGTAATAAGGAAAAGAAATTCAAGATGCGAGCAAAGAGATCTTGGAATCAAGTTTCCTCTTTTCGATCCCACCACACAGATCGCTCACTTTCTTTACATCCATTAATTGACGGATGTGCTCCCTCATCACGTGGTTTTTAATGAACTCGTGGACGAGCATTTTTTGAACAATTCCATCAGGAGCGTTCTCGCTCAGCAAAAGTTAAAATTTAATGAAGCCCCAATTAATTCTGGAGAAATATTCGATCATTAATGACGTCGAAAGTCAATTTGAGAAAATCCCAACGCGATGGCATCATCCACGTCGTCTCTTCTTTTTAGCGATGGATACATTTTGTGGAAACGAAGATCAGCGCAGTTTTTAAAACTAGCGAAATTCGGTTATTAGTTAGTCATTAAAGCTGCACGAGGAAGATATGCTTCCGCTGCTCGCGACTACGGTGGGATTACTAATGTGATTTGAGTAGCGCATAATTGAATAAGCAAGAGATCGTTTAGATATGCCCGTCATCTTCCCGGTTCTGATTAGGGAGCAAAAAAATTCATTGCACGGATTGTATCTCGTCTGAGACAGCGGAACTCAAAATCAGTGTCGGTTAATCTCTCATTAATCGAGTATCTGTTTCAGTGGATCGTTACTCATTATTCCTGCACAATGGCGCGAGCAATCTTATTCTCATTAAAAGCACTTCCATATCATTTGCGCAACCGTCCATGTGTGATGAGGAGGGAGGATGCGGATGAATACGCATTAACATTAGGACAGAAATATTAGTTTCCCGTCTTTGGAGTGGATGTCTATGAAACTGAAAGTTGACAGTCTTCTCTGATGTTTTAGTGTCGGATTTATTATTCTAATGTTTAGCCATCAATCAAATTTGTTGTTTACTTGAAATATGTCCATAATAGAATTTGTGATTCCTATACAGAAGGAATTTGAAATGCCTATAGTTTTTACAATTTCAGACTTTTGTGAAGCCTGATTATGTTTCATCCGCGGAATATAATTTGAAGAATGCATTTTCACAATGCAGTGGGTTGTGTTGTTTTACCTGTGAGCGGCACTTTTTTGCACACCATGGGCTAAATGGCCAGGTCACATGGACCCCGAAGGCTCAGAGAAGGTTGGGGGAGGGAACCCACTGGAACAGCTGTTGGGAGACAGATGGCGGCCACGGCTTAACGTTCCATCCGACGGACGGCGGCCTTTCCAATTTTGCGGAGATAAATCTCAACGCTGACCCAGCTGGGACTCGAACCTGGGAACTACAGATTACGAGCCTGACGCGCTACCGACTGAGCCACCCCCGCCCCCACAATGCAGTGATGAATTCTGCTGTTTATATAGTTTTAGTGCAGATTGTGAGATTAGATTGGAGTGTTTTTTTGTAGCTTGTACATGGAAGCCACTTTCGCAACAAGGTTTCAATAAGTTTTAATTTCGAGTAACAAGTTTTCTGGGTAATATATTAAACACGTCAGGTTTTCGTATTTATTTTTTAACTCTGAAAAGATTGTAATGTGGATTTATTTTTTCAAACGAGGAAACGTATTCTTTCCATTCCTAACAATTTGTGAAGATTTTTTGTGACAATTTTAACAATGAAGTTGAAATTTGGTAAGGATTGATCGATGACAGACGGAACCATTCCTGAGACTCGTGGGGGTTTGATAGATATAGGATAGGGGGGGGGGGGAATGAAGCATAACGAACAAAAGGGAGAGTTCATTAGAATTTTATCGTTAAGCCAGGTTCTGGAGGATTTGGGATAGAATTTCCTTGTAAAATGGTTTTTGACGGTTCGGTTGTTTAACTTCTGAGCAACACTTTTGCACACAATGAGCTAAATGGCAAGGTCACAAGGACCTCAAAGGCTCAGAGAAGGTTTGGGGAAGGGGACTCACTGGACAGTTGCTAGGAGACAGATGGAAGGCTCTCATCAAGGCTTTACCTCCCATAGAACGGACGGAGACCTGTCCATGACCATGGGTGCCCCGAAGGGTTTGGTTAAAGCTCAACGCTGGCTCAGATGAGACTAGAAACCTGGGAACTGCGGATTACTCTTCTTGAGGAACGAACACAAAAAAGTCTACAGGATCAAAGCCTCGGGCGCGTAAAGATGTATTTACCGGGAAGAGGTAGTAAAGTTCGCTTTCCACCAAGGGTGAAATCGGGTATGATTCATGATTTGGGGTCCTTTATTATCGGGGGAGACGTAAGCAACTGAGACACGTGAGATAGTTTACTGCTGCTCTTGAGGCAGTAATGATTGGTTCTGACTCTGTTCGCATTCTCGTAAAGAAGAAACAGTTTTCCGCTCATCTTCATTTTCTCTTCGTTGTGTCTCGTGGATCAGTTTGCAATCGATTCAGTCTATCGTTATCATCACGCACAACAGACATCTTTCCAGACATTCCCAATTCACTTCAGAAAACGGCGGGGGTGGCTCAGTCGGTAGCGCGCCAGGCTCGTAATCTGTAGTTCCCAGGTTCGAGTCCCAGCTGGGTCAGCGTTGAGATTTATCTCCGCAAAATTCCCCGCCCTGCCCACGGTCAGTAGGGGACACCGATGGGCTTGGAAAGGCCGCCGTCCGTCGGATGGGACGTTAAGCCGTGGCCCCGTATGTGGGAGAGCCCCGTATGTGTGCCCCGTATGTGTGCCCCGTATGTGTGCCCCGTATATGTGGAGACCCTGTGCACGTTAAAGAACACGCTGGATGGCCTTGACGGGAGGCTACCATCTGTCTCCCAACAGCTTTCCAGTGGGTCCCCTCCCACAACCTTCTCTGAGCCTTCGGGGTCCTTGTGACCTGGCCATTTAGCCCATGGTGTGCAAAAAAGTGCCGCTCAGAGGTAAAACAATCCAACCCAACCCTTCAGAAAACGGACATCTTTTCCCAATTCACTTCAGAAGGAAATCGATTAAGTCAAGATAACCACGATAAAGGATGCCTTGCAGAACACACAAAGGTATCGGTGGTATTCTTCACAGATGGAAGTCACTTTTCGTAATGGGATTACTTTTTAAAATGAGAAAAACAAACCACACGACCATTATTTTATTGAAGATCTTTGTGTTACAGAAAACTCTCTAAAGATTTTTTTTATTTCATATCTCAGTAATAAACTAATTAAACGGGGCAAACCTCTGCTCGCCAATATTTTTGTAGGTCAGTTTGAAACTTTGTTTCTTGCATCGGCAGTATTGTTTTCCTTTCGGGATGAGTTTAGTTTCACTCGTGACGAGACACGTGTCCCTCAAATGCTTTCTTCTCCCCCTCTTCAGGAACTTCCATTTTTGTCCGGGATGTGAAAGCATCCAGGTCGTCAGTTCGAACACGAGGGCAGAGAATCAGATCACGATCCTGCAGTCGTCTTTTGTTACTCGTGCCTCGGGAATTCTCTCGTGCTCAGCGGAGATGTTGCCCGCGCAGCATGTCTTGAATCGTGGAAGAGGAGATGATCGTCGCCCCGGCAACCATTGGCTGCCTTTGGAAGACATTGGCGAGACGCGATCAGACTTAAATCAGGACACGACGAATTATTACCAAAAGAAACAGCTTCAGATTTTCCACGGTTCTTTTTTAATTACTTTTTAGTTCTATACGGATAATCAATTGCTCACTTCCGAGTTTGGTTTAACGAGATTAAATGTGTCGTTTAATTCTCATTTCCTACATTTAAAGAGATTTCAGACGTCAAAAAGAGAATGAGGGAGCAGCAAGGCAGATGAGAAAGGTGAAGATGAGCAAGGCAGATGAGAAAGATGAGCAGGTGAAGAACAGAGATTTAACGTTGATTTTTATTACGGCATTTAGGCATAGGCACATTAAACAAGCTGGATGGGCAGTGACCAAAGGCTCCCATTTAATATTGATAGCTGTACAGTTGGGTTGTCTTTTCAAAAATTCTTTTGGGAAGGGGAGATAGGGTTGGCTTGGTCGGTAGCGCTCCTGGCTCGTAATCTGCAGTTCCCAGGTTCGATTCCCACCTGGGCCAGCGTTGAGATTTATCTCTGTAAAACTCCCCGTCCTGCCCTCGATTAGAAAGGAGATACTAATGGTGGGCTTGGAAAGGTCGCCGTCTGTCAGATGGGACGCTAAGCCGTGAGCCCTGGTGCAGGAGAGCCATACCCTGTGCACGTTAAAGAACACGCTGGATGGCCTTGACGGGAGGCTACCATCCGTCTCCCAACAACTGTTCCAGTGGGTCCCCTCCCCAAACCTTCTCTGAGCTTTCGGGGTCCTTGTGACCTGGCCATTTAGCCCATTGTGCGCACAAAAGTGCCGCTCAGAGGTAAACCAACCAACCCTTTTTATTTCGCCTTTCGTATTAATCACTTTCTCTTTTCTGATGCAACTGACATTTCTCAACTATTTCACTTCTCAGTTTTTCTCATGTATGTATTAATTGTTATTAGATAATTATGCGATGTAAATGCATATTGTACAGACTGGCGGAAAAAAGTAAGATTATTATTATATATTGTTAATTGCCGTTCAGAGGTAAAACAACTCAATCTTTGCACATTAGAGATGACTTATTCATCAGTTATCCTCCTTGTTAGTCGTCCCAACTCATCCTGGAGTTGCACGTGATCTATTCCTGCGTTTTTCGTGATGACACTTCCAACAAAGCGAATCTTATCTCGAATTGAGCTTGAAACATCTTGGTTGCTAAGTTTCGGCCACGTTCATCGCTTGGCAGTATCGATGCCTCGCAATTTGCGGCGATGAAATCCTTCACGTGACCAGGGTGGGGAATCTTTCCTCAACCGGTGAGAGTAGCGATGACTCTCGCTCTTCCCTCTCACGTGCTCCACACGCAAGCAGCGGCCGGGGGTGCACGCGCACCCAAAACCGATTTGAAATTTCGTCGATAATCTCCGGAATTCGAAAGATGAAGTGGTGACGAGCTCTCGGGCCTTGTGACGTCACTGCATTCCCTCACGCGAGCCAATCTTCAAGAACGCATTACGTTATCATTTTTTTCTTCTTAAAATAATGCTTAAACGAGAACAATGCCTCGAGCTAAGACTGTGAAGAAGACGAAGAGAGTTTTAGAGAGATTCCCGCCAATATGCTTTTCCCAGTGGTCACGATCATCGATGACGTCATCAGAAAGTTGGGAGAGAAAAAAAGGAACTCGTTTCTTCATGCGAAGGAGTTTCTGTGAGAAGGGTTACAGCTCTCCTCTGACTGAGCTCTGTCAAAAATGGTCAACGAAGATTGTGTTTTTTCTTTATTATTTCTTTTAAACTCTTCAGGGATAGCAGAGAGGAGAGTCATTTGAAAGTGATGCATCGAGATAGGGATTTCTCTCCTGCGCACGAGATCCCATCGATCATCAGCTGCGGTATCATCGAAGCCCATTGGTGGATCCTTTCTTACTAAGGGCAGAGCTTGCGCAAGAATCTTTCAACGCTGATGAGGAAAGCCAAATTGCATTATTTTGATCTCTAATCATTATAGATTTATAATAATCATAATAAGTGTAACATATATTTATTAAGCACGTTTTGTTACCAAAACAATACATGTAGGGAATTAAATCGATAATTTGAAAAAGCTAAGAAATATCATTTATATCAAGGGGTGGCTCAGTCGGTAGGGCGCCAGGCTCGTTATCTGCAGTTCCCAGGTTCGAGTCCCAGCTAGGTGAGCGTTGAGACTTTTCTTCGCAAAACTCCCCGCCCTGACCACGGTCAGTAGGGGACACCGATGGGCTTGAAAAGGCCGCCGTCCGTCGGATGGGACGTCAAGCCGTGGTCCCGTGTGTGGGAGATCCATACGCTGCGCACGTTAAAGAACACGCTGGATGGCCTTGACGGGAGGCTACTATCTGTCTCCCAGCAGCTTTTCCAGTGGGTCCCCAACCTTCTCTGAGCCTTCGGGGTCTATGTGACCTGGCCATTTAGCCCATGGTGTGCAAAAAAGTGCCGCTCAGAGGTAAAACAACCCAACTTGGTTTTATTATTATTGGATTGTGATTAGTTTCTTTAATCCTATATCCTGAAAACTTTTCTCATCTTTGATTAAATGCTCCTTCAAAAGAATCGAGAAATGAAATTCTCCACTCTGGCATTAATTTTGAAAGCTTCAAATCCTTCGCGAACCCTGCAGTCCATTTTCTTTATTGCTCGTGGGATGGAAAGATTTCATTTCACTTTCCTTCCCTCGCTCTTTTCGAATCAATTCACCGAGTTAAGGATTTTAAGCCGTAAGTAATTCCACGCGGAGGTAAACCGCGACAGATAAACCCTGCACTCAGAGGTCTCCAACCCACGGCGCGCGGAAGCAATTTCCAGTGCATATGCAATGCAAAAAACGTAGCTCCCTAAAAAGAAGCCAAAAATACTAATTTTGCACGCACCCATGGAAAGGGTTGCCGACGCTTGCTTTCCCTGTGCACACGGTCTTTCCAGCTCCTTTCCCATTCCGTTCTTAACACGTGCACTGCTCAGTTGTGGAAGGAAAAAATTGGCATTTCTTGCCGCCATGAAAATAAAAACGCTCTCTAATTACCTTTTCGCTCTCTCACTCTCTTAACCTTTTCGCTCTTACTCTCTTAACCTTTTCGCTCTCTCACTCTCTTAACCTTTTCGCTCTCTCACCCTCTTAACCTTTTCGCGTGGAAAACTAATAATTGTTTCAAATTATGCTCTCCGCAAGAACCAATACGCCGAAGAAGAAGATGGGAGCGGAAAGGTTATGCAGACCCAACTGGATGGCGATTATTCTGTTTTATATTTTGATTTCGTTGTATCTTAAATGCATTCTCAGGCAACCGAATTGCCATGGAGATCTGCTACGAGCCTTTAAGAATGTCGACAATGAGATCTTTGAAGAAAGGGAGACTTTATCAGGAACAATTTACTTCTTAGACTGGGGATTCGAACCCTGGTCCATATCTTCCACACTTAAACATTGTTCGAATCACTCTAGATTAGTTGTCGGGATAGAACTTGATATTTGTAGTGACAGTCACTTATCTCTTCCCGTCGTGGAGTTCCCAGGGTTCGAGTCCTAACAGCGCCTGCGTTCAGAATTTTTTCCGCTTACTCCCGTTCTGCCGTCGGTGAGAAAGAAGACACCGATCGGCTCGGAAAGGCCGCCGTCCATCGGAAGAGACGTTAAGCCATGATTCCGTGTGTACGAGAGCCCTGCATTCTGCACGTTAAAGAACATGCTGGATGGCCTTGACGGGAGGCTACCATCTGCCTCCTAACAGATCTCCAGTGGGTCCCCTCCCCCCCAACCTTCTCTGAACCCTCGGGGTCCTTGTGACCTGGCTATTTAGTCCACTGTGTGCACAAAAAATGCCACTCTAATGTGAAACCACCGACTCGGAATTGTAGCAAGGAAGGGACCAGAAACCGATCCCCAAATGAAATCCCTTCAAACTTTGAACGACGTGTTACGAAATCATCAAGAAAAAATTTTCAATAAAATTTTCCGATCCGTTCTGTTTCCATTTCGTTTCCCTCCATCCAAACGTCTGTCTCCGTGAGTCCAAATGAAGATCTCTTTCCTCTCGAATCGATTCTCAGCCTCGAAACTCGGAGATTCTCGCAACTGCGCATGCGTCAGTTTTCCACCTGCTCGAATAAGACTGACCGATGCTAACGTCGAGATATCCGCATTCGCAAAGCGACAATTGCCCCAATTTGTTTCTCTCCCTCCTCTGACACGAGGCCCTGCGGCCTTCCTCCTTAACTTCGCTGTTTCGGTCCTTGTAACGAGCTATTCAGCCGCCATTATCTCAGCATCCACCGCGCATGGCAATTAAGATTCCGCGTCCAAAAGAGAATCGGCCAGTCTACGTCGTGCTGATGACTGGAGCCCACTCTCGTCGCAGTGACGTTGCAATTAAACCGTGTTCGACTCTGCCCTCTAATTTTCCTTTGCATGCTTAGTTAAGCACTTACTGATGCTAATTAACACTCTAACATTGCTAATGAGGAGGCTATAGTTCCCAGTCCGGTAGAGAATCCTTTGGCGGAGCCAGCAACAAACCTCATGAAATATGGATGCAAAAACCGTCTTCCACTGCCCAGCAGAGAGCGCTCTGCTCTCGAGCCAATCCCTTTCTCGTGCCTTAATGACGGGGCTGGGGGAGGAGGGGAAAGAGTTCACGTGACCTGCTCTACTCTTCGCTCTACAACACTACAGTTATCAGTGCTGAAATTTTTACCTTGAAAAAGGAATTTTTTAAGTGTATTTTTTTAACTGTGACATCACAATGCAGCACGAAAGAAAATTAACCCTATTTCTGCTTTTTCCATCAAAAATCTTTTGCAAGAAGGCTATTTGACCAATTTTTTGTATCCAAATTTCGCAATTGTTTTTAGAAATGTTGATTTGTTTGATTGAATTAAAATGCCAATTTCAAGATGACTAACAAAAGTTCTCAAAGTCGTGATTTTGTTGAGTGGAAGTTCTTAAAACTTTTCCTAACGCTAGTGAAGAATTAAGGGGGGGGGAGGGAAGATAGCCCTGGGCCAAGAGGAAATCCCACTAAAGCTAGGATCAAGCGTAAAATAGATACTCCTGATCATTCGGGGCGGGGGGACGCAGTCGGTAGCGTGCCAGGCTCGTAATCTGCAGTTCCCAGGTTCGAGTCCCAGCTGGATCAGCGTTGAGATTTATCTCCGCAAAATTCCCCGCCCTGCCCACGGTCAGTAGGGGACACAGACGGGTTGACCTTGACGGGTTGGGTTGTTTTACCTCTGAGTGGCACTTTTTTGCACACCAAATGAATTTATCGTCAGTTCCATGTGACCTTGCTAAATGGCCATGTCACAAGGACCCCGAAGGCTCAGAGAAGGTTGGGGGAGGGGACACACTGGAACACCTGTTGGGAGACAGATGGTAGCCTCCCGTCAAAGCCATCATTCTTGTTCTTTGACGTGTACAGGGTACGGCTCTCCCGCACACGGGGCCACGGCTTAACGTCCCATCCGACGGACGGCGGCCTTTCCAAGCCCATCGGTGTCCCCTACTGACCGTGGGCAGGGCGGGTAATTTTGCGGAGATAAATCTCAGCGCTGACCCAGCTGGGACTCGAACCTGGGAACTACAGATTACGAGCCTGGCGCGCTACCGACTGAGCCACCCCCGCCCCGACCTTGACGGGAGGCTACTATCTGTCTCCCAACAGCTATTCCAGTGGGTCCCCTCCCCCAACTTTCTCTGGACTTTCGGAGTTTTTGTGATCTGTTCATTTAGCCCATTGTGGGCAAACAAGTGCCGCTCAGAGGTAAAACAAGCCAAACCTGATCATTCGACTTCTTTTTTATCATGTATCTAAAGGCATAGCATAGTTGAATTTTATTGAGATTCTCAGCCTTATTGAAAACATTAGTGCCCTATATCAAACCATAAACTATTTTTCATCATACATCCCTATTATGGCGAAAGGCCAAAGAGAATTGCTCGGGGCCCAAATATTTAAAATCCTTCCCTGCTCAATGTTGATTAAGTACCTGGTGTACATTAAATTCCTGGTGTACATAATTAATACCTGGTGTACATTTCTGCGATAATTAAATAATAATCGCAGAAATGGTTTAGCGATGAAATATTCAAGAATCAATTGCAAATCAAACTGGCAACATCAAATCCAAAATGTGTTAAAAATTAAACAAATAATTCCTCCAGATGTATATTCTAAGAGAACGAAACACGAATATCAAACTCTTAAAGAATTTATATTATGCATTGATTTATTCTAGATTGCAATACGTAATTCATATAATACGGCGAGGAGCATCCTGAACTCATTTAAATCAATTACAACAAATACTTAAGTATTAGCGAAACCCACGGCAAAAGTTTAGCACGAAACGTATATACGTTGACAATTCTTCCCAGCGATAAGTTCATTCGCAGCTTCCCACCGTCAACGTACTACTCCAGTCAGAGGGGCGGGGGTGGCTCAGTCGGTAGCGCGCCAGGCTCGTAATCTGCAGTTCTCAGGTTCGAGTCCCAGCTGGGCCAGTGTTTAGATTTATCTCCGCGAAACTCTCCGCCCTGCCCACGGTCAGTAGGGGACAACGATGGGCTTGGAAAGACCGTCGTCCGTCGGATGGGACGTTAAGCCGTGGCCCCGTGTGCGGGAGAGTCATACCCTGTGCACGTTAAAGAACACGCTGGATGGCCTTGACGGGAGGCTACCATCTGTCTCCCAACAGCTGTTCCAGTGGGTCCCCTCCCCCAACCTTCTCTGAGCCTTCGGGTCCATGTGATCTGACCATTTAGCCCACGGTGTGCAAAAAAGTGCCGCTCAGAGGTAAAACAACCCAACACAGCCCAACTCCTGTCACAATTAAATCCCGCGATGGACTAAATGGCCTGGTCACAAGGACTAGGGGAGAGGACCCACTGGAACAACTGTTGGGAGACAGATGGTAGCCTCCCGTCAAGGCCAATCCAGCGTGTTCTTTAACGTGCACATGGTATGGCTCTCCCGCACACGGGCCACGGCTTAACGTCCCATCCGACGGACGGCGGCCTTTCCAAGCCCATCGGTGTTCCCTACTGACCGTGGGCAGGGCGGAGAGTTTCGCGGAGATAAATCTCAACGCTGACCCAGCTGGGACTCGAACCTGGGAACTGTAGATTACGAGTGGCGCGCTACCGACTGAGCAACCCCCGCCTCAGGTTATATAGTGCAAAGGCTGCAATATCCATTTTGCACAAATTTTACAATTAACAATTTTTATTGAAAAATGTTTATATTTCTGTTATAAATGTTGGTGAACATAGGGCTATGATTTACAATTATTCACTTACAAGTTCAATACTAACTCTAGCGGAAATTGATTATGTATTTGTTTCTGAATTTGAATATATTAAATACAGAGTGAAATGTGTCTATCTGCAGTTTGAACGCGATCTTCGTTGACTACCACTGATGCGTCTACTGATACGGGGCGGGGGTGGCTCAGTCGGTAGCGCGCCAGGCTCGTAATCTGTAGCTCCCAGGTTCGAGTCCCAGCTGGGTCAGCGTTGAGATTTATCTCCACAAAAATTCCCCGCCCTGCCCACGGTCAGTAGGGGACACCGATGGGCTTGGAAAGACCGCCGTCCGTCGGATGGGACGTTAAGCCGTGGCCCCGTGTGCGGGAGAGCCATACCCTGTGCACGTTAAATAACACGCTGGATGGACTTGACGGGAGGCTACCATCTGTCTCCCAACAGCTGTTCCAGTGGGTCCCCTCCTCCAACCTTCTCTGAGCCTTCGGGGTCCATGTGACCTGGCCATTTAGCCCATGGTGTGCAAAAAAGTGCCGCTCAGAGGTAAAACAACCCAACCCAACACGTCTACCGGATGTCGCAAAAACCAAACTTCCGATAAAAAAACTACAAAAAATATATAAATGACGAAATTCAAATGATATTAAAAGCTCTCAGCTTCAGAGTGTTAAACATCCCATCGAGTGACGATCTTTTAAACACATTAAAATCCTTCCAGCAAAGCTCTAGTGCGCGCTCTGAACTCACCCAGATATCTCGAGTTGCAGAGCATCTGGCATTATCAAATTTTGTTACCAATTCGCGGCACCGTTTCCAACTGACGATAAATTCGTCCGTTTTCCCAAAATCGCTCTCATTATATGTCCCATTCGCTTTGGTCATGGATATTGATATCTCAGTTCTTTCAAAGTACGAAACTAGTCGATGACTAGAAAAGCATTCTCTCAGACTGGAATAGGGGAAACGGAGGGGGGAAAAAGAAAAAACTTTTTTTAGGAAGCATGTGCACTAGGTACTGTCCGCCAATGAATATTACAAAGTAGACAATAAAGCCCCAACTACACCACTACCCTCAAACCTGCGTACTTTTTCAACATTCGGCTTTTAAGTCTTAGGGTTCAAATGTCGATTTTCTTTTATGCCCTATGCACGCTAAAGAACACGCTGGATGGCCTTAACGGGAGGCTACCATCTGTCTCCCAACAGCTGTTCCAGTGGGTCCCCTCCCCCAACCTTCTCTGAGCCTTCGGGGTCCATGATGGACCTGGCCATTTAGCCCATGGTGTGCAAAAAAGTGCCGCTCAGAGGTAAAACAACCCAACCTGGGTTCGATTCCCAGCTGGGCGAGCGTTGAGATTTATCTTTGCAAACCTCCCCGCCCTGCCCCCGTCAGTAGAGGACACTGTTGGACATGAAGAGCCACGGCTCCATGTGCGGGAGAGTCATACCCTGTGAACGTTAAAGAACACATTGACTGGAGGCTGCCATCTGTCTCCCAACAGCCGTGCAGTGGGTCCCCTCCCCAAACCTTCTCTGAGCCCTCGGAGTCCTTTGTGTTAAAAAAGTGCCGCTCAGAGGTAAAAGAATCCAAAAACTCCACTCTTTATATTTATCAAACTTTAAAATTTTAATCTTTTTTAAATGCTTCTTTATTTAAGTAAAAAATACTCTCTCAAGCAGCTGCCTGCCATGGAGGTCTGACAGGAGCCTGTCGAGTTTAATAAGCCATAAAGAAGAATCAGTGAGAAAGGCGAGACCTCAGCAGAAAGTCATGCGATCATGACCTTCTGCTGAGGTTAGTTTCAGCAGAGGTTAGTTTCTGCTGAGGTTAGTCTCAGCAGAAGGTCATGCGATCATGACCTTCTGCTGAGGTTAGTTTCAGCAGAGGTTAGTTTCTGCTGAGGTTAGTCTCAGCAGAAGGTCATGCGATCATGACCTTCTGCTGAGGTTAGTTTCAGCAGAGGTTAGTTTCTGCTGAGGTTAGTCTCAGCAGAAGGTCATGCGATCATGACCTTCTGCTGAGACTAAAAGCCATGCCTTAACCCGGAACTCGAACCCAGGTCTTTGATCAGCAGCCAAAACTCGCTTTTCTTCATCAATATGATAGCATTAACTTTGATGTATTAAACGAAGTAAAATTGAAATAAAAATCTTTGTCTCGATCTATTGAGAAGTTCAACAACCATTATTTCTGTCTTCAATACTTGGAGACAATCGCTTGCTGAATAGAATAAAAAATATGGTAAAGAAAAGAATTTGGGGCTAAATTTGCAACAGTGGACCAGTGCCACAGGAAAAACCGAAATTGAAGATGCCAACAGATTTGTTTTGAAGAGAGAGTGAATCTTACACCCACGTGGTACAATGTGCTTGGCTTAAAGGAAATTTTGGGAGAGCGCAGGTTTTTATGCTTCTCCTTGGGGCAAGAGCGTTTACGGCCTACCTTGGTGGAAGCCAATGTGATTATTTCGTATTTCAACTAAAACAGGAATTCTGTTCATCTTGACAGCCACGTTTTATAGTCAAGTGTTAAGTTGGATTGGGTTGTTTTACCTCTGAGCGGCACTTTTTTGCACACCATGGGCTAAATTGCCAGGCCACAAGGACTCCGAAAGCTCAGAGAAGGTTGGGGGAGGGGACCCACTGGAACAGCTGTTGGGAGACAGATGGCAGCCTCCCGTCAAGGCCATCCAGCGTGTTCTTTAACGTGCACAGGGTATGGCTCTCCCGCACACAGGGCCACGGCTTAACGTCCCATCCGACGGACGGCGACCTTTCCAAGCCCATCGGTGTCCCCTACTAACCGTGGGCAGGGCGAGGAATTTTGCGGAGATAAATCTCAACGCTGACCCAGCTGGGACTCGAACCTGGGAACTACAGATTACGAGCCTGGCGCGCTACCGACTGAGCCACCCCCGCCCACAAGTGTTAAGACGAGAAAATTTACTTAGTTCACTGGTAACGAAATTTAACAATAAATGCAAGGGTTCTTATAAAAGAATATCGATATTTCAAAATGCTACATTTTATTAAATAATTAATTAATTTATTAATTTAATTAAATTAGGTTATTATTATTATTAATTAATATTAATTAAATTAATTTTATTAATAATTATAATTTAATTAAATTAAATAATTAAGTAACTGCGTGTCCAACAGTAGTTCAGAAATTCTCAAAATTTCCCTGAAAGAACGGCGTAGAGTCAGTATCACATACAGTATAATGCCATCTGGAGCCAAATTTCCGAATCATTCGACCTCAGAAATTCCGATTTGACATCATTGGGCTTCGTTTTTGGGGGATACAATGAAAGCATCGCTTATTCCGAAAAGAAATTCGAAATTTACAGAATTTAAAAGAAAAAATCCTGCAGCTGTTGCAAATGTTGCACCAGACGTAGAGTCGAGTATGGACAGAAGTTGAATGTCACACCACCAATGTCGTCCACACTGAAACCTGTTGAACACAAAACTTGGAGACTTTCTTCCCATTGCCTATTTACCTATCTTCGTAGTCCTCAAGCAACCATTGGCTACGGAGGTACAACCAGATTATGCAATTTAGTTCTCCAAACACGTCTCGCCTGAGCTATAGTTGCTACATTTGGCTCTGAAGGCCAATTCTAGCAAAGTTATATTTTATATTTTCTTCCCACCCATCCTAGGTCTCCCCCTTTTCCTACGGTCTTTAGGCACACTGTACATAACTCTATTCACCAATTTGTTGTTATGTATACGTGCAGTATGGCCAAACTAGCTTAATCTCTCTCTCTGCAGAAGGTTGGGGGTGGCTCAGTCGGTAGCGCGCCAGGCTCGTAATCTGTAGTTCCCAGGTTCGAGTCCTAGCTGGGTCAGCGTTGAGAGTTATCTCCGCAAAATTCCCCGCCCAGCCCACGGTCAGTAGGGGACACCGATGGGCTTGGAAAGGTCGCCGTTCGTCGGATGGGACGTTAAGCCGTGGCACCGTGTGCGGGAGAGCCATGCCCGGTGCACGTTAAAGAACATGTTGGATGGCCTTGACGGGGAGGCTACCATCTGTCTCCCAACAGCTGTTCCAGTGGGTCCCCTCCCCCAACCTTCTCTGAGCCTTCGGGGTCCATGTGACCTGGCCATTTAGCCCATGGTTTGCAAAAAAGTGCCGCTCAGAGGTAAAACAACCGAACCCAACTCTCTGCAGAATATACTGCTCAGAGATGGTGGCAGACTCCTTCGCCTAACCTCAGATCTTGACATTACATACACAAAGTGGCATTTGTTGCTTAATCGCGGAAACAAATACCGCACCTTAAAATATGATAGCACCTTAAAAAAACTTGAAATTTTCTGAATGACGTATTATTCTCCCTGACCCAGCTGTGATTTGAACCTAGGAACTGCAAATTACGAGTCTGGCGCGCTACCGACTGAGCCAGCCCCACCCCTGGTCGCGACGAACTAATGCAAATAAAATACTTTTTATATCCACGAGGTCAATGTTGAAAAGGAAATATATCTTCCCCCGATTAATCTGAATTTCCCTGCCTCTTTCAGTTTCGAAATTCCATTCCACCAAGAGCAAAAGAGCACTCGGCGAATGCTCACCTCAGCAGAGGAAGCGCAGCAGACGATAAATCTCCCTCTCGATGCGAAGGATCGGTTCATTTATGAGGGGAGGGGGAAGCGCAGGTGAGGAAGAAAGGGATCGCGGCGCTCACAGCCTAGAAACAGGGTGGATGGCGGGGGGGGGGGGAATGATGCTCGTGCTGCCTCCTCATTCGCTCTCGAGTCGATATCATCTGCAGGAGGCGAAAGGGAAGTAGGGCATGCAAAAATCAAATACATTAATGGGGGGGGGGAAGATCGGTCTGGAAGGAAAAGAAATGACTCGTCTTCATTCCTTGCGAGCAAATAAAAGTCTCGAACTTCTGGGAAAAGTGTTGAGAAGAACGATTCCGCTGACTGCAGAGTGAAAAAGAAATTCCTCAATAAAGACTTGTAAAAAGAATTCAACTAGGAACTGAAGAAGCAGTTAAAAAGAAAACAGAAAAGTATCAGTCCGATAATGGACAGTATTTCTGAAGTCTCTTTAAGTCAAAAGAGCTGCTCTTTATATTATTCCCCCTGAATCTTTTCGATTTGTTTTTAAACACTGAAATTCTGAATTCATAGGATTTCTTAATCATGACTAAGGTTGCTATGTAAGATACATATGACTGAAACTTAACAACCTTAGTCACGATTCAGAAACGCTATGAATATTTGAAAATATTATTGATAATATGAATTTTCGAAAGTGCATATAAATAATGTATGAACCTGATTCTGATAAATCTTGATCGAAACAGAAATTTTAGTTTAGAAATCACGCACATGATAGAGAACATGGCCATGCTTTATCGTTTGTGAAGAGATTCTTTTAATGCACTCTCTGCATTGGCTCAACTGACGAGGATATTTTGTCGCAGAATTTGCGATGACGCAGAAAAAGAAATCTTTATGCTACTTTACATTATCAAGTAGAACTCTTAAACTGGAACATCTGGATTCTGAACGAACTTTAATTTCACTGGGATTACTCATCGTTTGGGAATCCCGCGCTGCAGGAGTTTGCTCAGCCATGCTCGCAGTCTGCAGTTCGCAGCTTCGAGTCGCACCTGTGGCAGCATTGAGATTGATCTCCGCTAAATCCGCAGCCTGTCTTCGATCAGAAAGGGGATACCAATGACCTTGGAAAGGTCCCTTCCATCGGATGGGACATAGAGCCGTGGCCCCGTCTGCAGAAGAGCCATTCCCTGTGCATGTTAAAGAACACGCTGGATGGCTTGACAAGAAGCTTACTATTTGTTTCCTAACAGCTGTCCAGTGGGTCCCCCTTCCGCCAACCTTTTCTGAGCCTTTGGGGTCCTTGTGACCTGGCCAGTTAGCCCATGGTGTGCAAACCAAAGTGTAGTTCAGAGGTAAAACAACCCAATCTACACTGACGATATTTGTACTCTTTTTTTTTCGTTTCAATTGTCCTTCAAACTACGGGGCGGGGGTGGCTCAGTCGGTAGCGCGCCAGGCTCGTAATCTGTAGTTCCCAGGTTCGAGTCCCAGCTGGGTCAGCGTTGAGATTTATCTCCGCAAAACTCTCCGCCCTGCCCACGGTCAGTAGGGGACACCGATGGGCTTGGAAAGGCAGCCGTCCGTCGGATGGGACGTTAAGCCGTGGCCCCGTGTACGGGAGAGCCATATCCTGTGCATGTTAAAGAACACGCTGGATGGCCTTGACGGGAGGCTACCATCTGTCTCCCAACAGCTGTTCCAGTGGGTCCCCTCCCCCAACCTTCTCTGAGCCTTCGGGGTACTTGTGACCTGGCCATTTAGCCCATGGTGTGCAAAAAAGTGCCGCTCAGAGGTAAAACAACCCAACCCATCCTTCAGCCCCATCCATGTCGATCATCACGAACTTTGAACTTTAGCTAATAGGTGTAAGAACTGAACGATAAACTGCTTATGCTGAATTGATCTGATAATTCAGAAACTGAATGCGAAGTTAATGATCATGAAAATGCTAGTGTCACTGAAAGTAACGACGGACAATATATTTCTTGCTCCAAAATGTTTTATTTTTAGGTTTAGAGGTTTTCCAGAAAACTTTCTGATACAGATATTAGAGGGTTTTATAATAAAATACTATGAAATCAAGAGTCAAATGCTTTTGCGAACATCCATAAAGAAAGTTGCTTATTTCTTATGTTTATCATTTCTTCTTCTGTGTTATTTTCCCGAAAACCATATTTGTTTTTTTGACATTATTTCTTTATTTTCTAAGTAATTCTGGCGACTTTTTTCCCTACGTTTTTCAAGAACTTTTGAGAATATAAATAAATATAAATAAATAAGAATATAAATATCCAGTTTCAAATAACACATTAATAATACGAGTCATAAACTTCAGGTGGTACTTACTAAAAATCGACAGTATTTGAGCAGTTAGATTATTTCCACCTACAGATTTATTAGGATTTAAATTTGAGATCGCAGGACTAACCTTCCTTTCATAAGCATTATAGAGCACCATAGGTAATAAAGTGAAATTTTGCTTAACGTTAATGTTTTAAATTCAGTTTAATTTTATTGCCCAAAACACTATTATATTTACTAAACTCAGTCTGATAATATTTTTGCTTGGCTTCCAAAATTTTTAATTTAACAAATTTATTAAACTTTTTTTGATATTCCTCTCAAATTTCATTATTTTTCGATTTTATATTTATGGTGCAAGTTTTCCTTCTCAACATTTAATTTTCTGAGATCCCTAGAATTTTTTTTTTCCTTGTCAAAATAATCTTTTTATGCTTGTTCGGATCTTTCCCAGATGGAGATGATGTTGGTCACCATGGTGATATCCCACGGATCGGTGGTTTGGAAAGAACAGCATCAAGTGATGGAAAAAAAGGTGTCATAAGAAGTTTCTGCAGAGCGAGGAAATTTACTTCATTGAGAGTTTTAAGGCAGCCATGCCGAAATGAAATTAACCACTAAATGTCGCTGTTTAATCTTTTTTTGAAAAGGTATAAAGAATGTCATTAAGAGTTCAGCTGCACCTACCCCGTTGCGAAAACTTATCTATAAAGGAGAAAATAATAGCGATTCCTGAAGCATTTCACCTTTAGCAAGAATAATAAAAAATGCACTGAATGATGGGGAGGGAATAATTATACAGTCGCTCAAAAAAAGTATTCGAACGCTATGGTTGATTACAGAATTCAGAAAAATATCTGGCAACGATTTTTTTTAGAAATTAGTGAAATTTTTTAGATATTAGTGATCTGGCAACCTTCGTGTCACGTGACACGAAGGTTGCCAGATCACTAATTCCTAAAAAAATCGTTTCCAGATATTTTTTCTGAATTCGGCAATCAACCATAGCGTTCGGATAATTTTTTCAGCGACTGTACACTTCGCAACAAAATATTGGAGGATTTTCATCTTTTGTCAAAGGGAATCTAACTTCGAGGATCTTTATAAATAAAAAAATAAAAATAAATACCCCCTCAAGCAGCTGCTTGCCACAGAGGTCTGACAGGAGCCTGTCAGTTTATATGCCATAGTAGAAGATGTGTGAGGATGGCAGGACCTCAGCAGAAAAACAACATATACATCCATACCTTACCCGGGGCTCGAACCCAGGTCCCTTAGATCACTACCTTCTAAAATATGCATTTAATAGAAAAGTATTATTGAAGTTAAAAGATCGTAATCAAATCTATTCAAATCTCTATTTTCAATAATATTCGTTCAGTATTTAGAGAGTTACGGAAACTGGAATATTTAACAATAAATTATCTTGTTTCATAAAAAAAACATTCATAATTTTCTAATAATGAAATAAACATTATGCAAATTGAAACACCAACTTATTATGTTTTTAATTTCTGAAGTGAATTCTTATGGCGCATTACTTAACAAATCGGGGCGGGGGTGGCTCAGTCGGTAGCGCGCCAGGCTCGTAATCTGTAGTTCCCAGGTTCGAGTCCCAGCTGGGTTAGCATTGAGATTTATCTCCGCAAAATTTCCCCGCCTTCCTCACGGTCAGTAGGAGACACCGATGGGCTTGAAAAGGCCGCCGTCCGTCGGATGGGACGTTAAGCCGTGGTCCCGTGTGCGGGAGAGCCATACCCTGTGCACGTTAAAGAACACGCTGGATGGCCTTGACGGGAGGCTACCATCTGTCTCACAGCTGTTCCAGTGGGTCCCCTCCCCCAACCTTCTCTGAGCCTTCGGGATCCATGACCTGGCCATTTAGCCCATGGTGTGCAAAAAAGTGCCGCTCAGAGGTAAAAACAACACGAAAACAACTTAACAAATCTTATTAAAAATCGAGATTTTAATATATTTGATCACGATCTTTATCTTCAGTCCCATTTTTCCATTTAAATGCATGTTTCAGAAGTTAAATAGATCTTCACAGTTAGATTCTCAATGACATAAGATGGAAAGTCTCTAATATTTTGGAAGGGCATTCTGCTAAGGAGGTCTCTTTCTTGTTGATTGAAAACTGAAATTTTACATAATGCAAAAAAAGTTTTTTTTTAAATGTACCTTTGCCTCTGATTGAGTGTTAGTTTTTCTGTACTTGATTGAGAAGTTGATTAACTCTAATAATAGCGAAATTAGGCTTTGTGGCACAGAATGATTTCTTGAGCCGAGATCTGAAATATCATTTTCATGCTGATAAACATCAGAGTTTGCGCCAGGAAGTGTAAGAAATAACTTGGATGCACTTTATGTGGGACTAAAAATCAAATCGCCGCTACTGCCACCCAGTGGCGCACTCAGGATTTAACCTTGGGGGGAGCCGAGGGGCCCGCTGACCCGGCTCGGGCAAACGAAGTAGCGCTCGGTCCGCCCGAGCACAGTCGGTAGCGCGCCAGGCTCGTAATCTGTAGTTCCCAGGTTCGAGTCTCAGCTGGGTCAGCGTTGAGATTTATCTTTGCAAAGTTCCCCGCCCTGCCCACGGTCAGTAGGGGACACCGATGGGCTTGGAAAGGCCGCCGTCCGTCGGATGGGACGTTAAGCCGTGGCCGGGTGTGTGGGAGAGCCATACCCTGTGCACGTTAAAGAACACGCTGGATGGCCTTGACGGGAGGCTACCATCTGTCTCCCAACAGCTGTACCAGTGGGTCCCCTCCCGCAACCTTCTCTGAGCCTTAGGGATCCATGTGACCTGGCCATTTAGCCCATGGTGTGCAAAAAAGTGCCGCTCAGAGGTAAAACAACCCAACCCAGCCACCCAGTGGTGCACTCAGAATTTAACCTTGGGGGGAGCCGAGGGGCCCGCTGACCCGGCTCGGGCAAACGAAGTAGCGCTCGGTCCGCCCGAACACTACTTCGTTCGCCTTGTGTTCACAGCGGCCGTGATTCCCGAGAGCTCTCGGGTATTCCCACCTTATGTGACCACTAATTCATAAGTAGTATAGAAATAGAAGACAGGATACAACATAAATATAAAAAATAAAGTTTAATTAGGAAAAGATTTTTGAAAAAGTGTTTTTCTTTTCTTCCTTTTTTGGGGGGCTTTTTGCCAAGGCCCCTTGGCCTCCCTCTCTGGATGCGCCACGGCTGCCACCTATGGACTCGAAAAATACTAAAATGTGATACCGGTCATTTGGTTCATCTCTGCGAAATTCCATTCTGAAAGCATATTCGCGAAGAGAGAAAATCCGAGACTCGCAAGCGATGGCGAGTCATCCTTTGCAAGCGGTAAATTAATTTCTCTCGGAAGGAAACGTCCACAAAAGAGGAGCTGATCTTTATTGCAACGAGGACGAAGATGCTGCGGCTGTGAGACACGAACCTGAACAGGAGTGACTGCCAAGAAGGAGAGGCGGGAGAGGAACTGCTAATGCTAACAAATAGTGACTGGAAGCTGCTCCAAGATTTCCCGGAACGCGGGGTGCGCGACCTCGAGGAGATGCTCAGCTTCATCGCCGACTCCGGAGTCACGTGAGAGGAAGGTCAATCAATGGATGCCGGGTCACGTGATGCCGAAAGATGCATGTGCTCTACTCGTCGCAGGATCGTGCGAATTGCGCTCCGGTGATATTTCCGACTCTCACGTGCCTCGATAGCTCTCTGCCCCTTTGAAAAGTTTTTTATTTCCTGGAATGGGATTTTCGAAGTCAAGGACAGGGTTGTATTTTTCAAACGTTCCCGTCTTTTCAGTGTTAAGAGTTCCTCTTCACCGTGCTACGAAGCATCCGTCGTCCAATCCCTGCTACGTGAGTTTGAATTTCAAATCACAGACTCCTCTGGAAATCTTATTCCCATTTTTACCTCATCCCCATAAATAATCAATACATTCTACTCCAAATATCTTGGTTTAAATAGAAAAATATTCATAGCACGGCGGACTCGGTATTAATATCTTTTTGTTTTCAAACGATGAACGGCAATTTTTTTTCTCTGGAAGCTGTAATAACTAAGATAAATCTGGAATAGGTTAATATCCTCGAATATTCTTACAAAGGTTTCTTAAAATGTACACCGAAATGTAACAAAATTGTTATCAATGTTTCCAACAAAACAAGTGGTTATTTTGATTTTGTTCCCCAATTAAAGAGATTTAAAAAATACTTAAAACTTCCGATAAAATATATCGATGTCGTGTTTACATAAAGCATTTTAAGTTCCAATCAAATATCTATTCACAACGTAATATGATAAAGATTCCAGTGATGATGATGATGATGATGATTTGCTGACAGTATTCTCAATCAGAATATTTATAACTTTCTAAAGAATCAAATGAATTCAAATCGCAATCGGCATAGTGATGCGCTGGAAAGTGCGCACTTGATAGTATTTTATCACTCTTTTGTATATTAAGGAAACTTTGAAAAGTGATCCTGAGATATCTGTGATGACGAAAACTCGTCGTGAATAACTCGGAGACTGAGGATCAAAGAAAAATTGAAACTAGGGGGAAAATTGGTATTTGCTGGATGTGATCAAAATAGCCGTCCCGTGGCCGAGTGGTTAGCACGCTTGGCTACTGATCTAAGGGACCTGGGTTCGAGCCCCGGATTAGGCATGGATGTGTGTGTCGTTTTTCTGCTGAGATCCTGCCATCCTCTCAGATCTCCTACTCTGGCATATAAACTGACAGGCTCCTGTCAGACCTATGTGGCAAGCAGCTGCTTGAGGGGGGATAAAAATGGACATTTTATCAAGAGGTCGTAGGTTCAGATCTCATGCGATGAAAGAGGCGGGAGGAGGGTCAGTCGGTAGCGCGCCAGGCTCGTGATCTGTAGTTCCAAGGTTCGAATCCCACCTGATCCAGCGTTGAGATTTATCTCCGAAAAAACCTGTCCTCGGTCAATAGAGGAGTTGTGCGTTTGATTCCTTAAAAGACGTTTTTTTAGAATCTTTCAGTTATTCGGCTCATTCAGACAGACTCAACATTTAACTGCGATTTAAAAATAAATTTCATTCCGCTAAAAAAACTTTCTCCAAATGATTGTTAGACATTGAAGACTTAGGGGCGGGGTTGGCTCAGTCGGTAGCGCGCCAGGTTCGTAATCTGTAGTTCCCAGGTTCGAGTCCCAGCTGGGCAGCGTTGAGATTTATCTCCGCAAAATTCCCCGCCCTGCCCACGGTCAGTAGGGGACACCGATGGGCTTGGAAAGGCCGCCGTCCGTCGGATGGGACGTTAAGCCGTGGCCCCGTGTGCAGGAGAGCCATACCCTGTGCACGTTAAAGAACACTCTGGATGGTCTTGACGGGAGGCTACCCTCTGTCTCCCAACAGCTGTTCCAGTGGGCCCCCTCCCCCAACCTTCTCTGAGCCTTCGGGGTCCATGTGACCTGACCATTTAGCCCATGGTGTGCAAAAAAGTGCCGCTCAGAGGTAAAACAACCCAACCCATTGAAGACTTGAACCTAGCAACGTTTCATGTTGTTTGCGGAAAAGAAAAAATCTCCACTCCCGCCATATTCCACCCACGAGTGAAACTTCGTGTGCTCAGTCGGTGCGCGTGACGCTCATAATCTGTAATACCAGCCCCACCTGAGACAAATTTGAGATTAATCTGCGGCAAACTCCCTGCCCTCGGTCAGTAGGGGACACCGATGGACTTCGAAAGACCACCGTCCGTCGGATGGGAAGTTAAGCCGTGGGCCCCGTGTGCAGGAGAGCCGTACCCTGTACTCATTAAAGAACACGCTGCGTGGCCTTCACAAAGGCTACCATCTGTTTCCCAACAGCTGTGCAGTGGATCCCCTTCTCCCAACCTTCTCTGAGCACTCGGGGTCCTTGTGACCTGGCCATTTAGCCCATTGTGTGCGAAAAAGTGCCGTTCAGAAGTAAAGCAACCCAACTCATGTGTGAAACAGGATTCGTTTTTTTTTTCTCATAAAAAATCTTATATAGAAAATTTGTTTTAATGCAGGTAAGTAAGCATTCAGTTGGTATCTGAATTCAGAAAAAAAAACATTTGCAGAAGTCTTATTATTCGAAATGCGAGATTTCTTCATTCTCTCAGATTCCGTCAACAATTCCGCCCTACCCATGGTCAGTAGGAGACACCGATTGGCTTCGAAAGGCCGCCGTCCGTCGGATGGAACGTTAAGCCGTGGCACCGTGTACGGGACAGCCATACGCTGTGCACGTTAAAGAACACATTGGAGGCTACCATCTGTCTCCTAACAACTGTTCCAGTGGGTCTCCTCCCCCAACCTTCTTTGAGCCTTCGGGGTCCTTGTGACCTGGACATTTAGCCCATGGTGTGCAAAGAAGTGCTGCTCAGAGGTAAAATAACTCAACCGTCAACAATTCGCAATCCTAGAAATCGAAAGGAGTTGATGCTTCTCTGGATATGATGTAACGGAATGATGCGACATTCTTTCAGTGCATCATCAGATACTCAAAAGATACAAAGCGGAAAGAGATAATTACCTTGGCAACGACCCTATCCAGACGTAGTCCTCGGCGAGGTTCTTGCTGACCGCCGTCGGAGAAGATCTCTCTGCCCCCATTGGTTCTCAAAGGGAAGAAGAAAATCCCTCCGCCGTGTCCTTCCTCTTCGATACCTTGTATTTATTTGCCTCCTGTCGGCGCTGCAGTCGGTCACGTGATTCTACGCCGCGATGGCCCGGAGTAGACGACGAGCGGTGATGCTGGGGAGCGCGCGGGGTCGATACGATGCAAACACGGGGAGCATCGACGAGAAGAGATTTCGACTCGACCAAATAAACAAAAAATTTCTCTCCAATAAACTGACCTGCGGATGGTTTCCTCTGTTGTTGAGAAATGGACTTCGATGACGTCTTAGCGCGGCATCCTGATCAGATTTTGATTTTGGTTTAATTTGTGTGCAGCGGTAGAGGCAGAGTTGGTGGATGGATCGGAAATGGAAATCGATGCGACGGATGTTCTTGCTCGAGGCTTTGAAACGCTACGGCGCACGAGGCGGAGGGTTGTTCGGCGATCGCTTTCGGCCAACACATGCGCATTCCGCTACAAAAAAGGTACAAAAGAGCTGCGAAAAGGTCCACTTTTCTTTTTTCGTAAGCGAAGGGAAGAAAGGTAATATTTAACGTTGCTATTGGTGTGATAGCAGAAGGACGAGGATCTGATTTTCCATCGAATGGCAAGTTTTAACCTCGGAGAACAAATGCAACACTGCCTGATTTTGCATTTCATTTTCTCAGCATAAATCGATGATGTTTTTTAATGCAGTTGATTTCCATTCCAGATGAAATGAAATATCGCATGCAGACGAAATGGCGAAGAGCACGGAATTTCCGAACAACGCAAACACGCCATTAGCCTCACTAAACGGTGACGTCACAGCAATTCTGAGTATTGTCAATCCCCGCTGGACAAATTCTTTCTACGAAGAAAGGAGATTTTTTAATGTTTAGTAGAAGGAAGTTTTTTTTAAAGTCGAGCCTTGCTTTGAGAAAATAAATCATTCTCTAATCAAGCCAAATTTTTGGGAAAAAAAGCAACAAAATTTTAAAAACTTTTGCCGCCAATTTTTAGCATTCAAAACAATTTTTAAATCAAGGATGCACAAACCAAGCCCTTTTAACAATTTTAATGGTCCCGCGTAAAAATTGGAGAATAAAAAATAATTTTTTAAAAATCTGACTCTACTAAAGTGAACGGCGTTTTAGAAAGACGAAAATTTGAATAACGTCGTACAACTGGCTACAACGTCATAGCAGACGAATGTTGAACAGTTCATTTCTGAGATCTAGTCCAATCCGTCACATACTACTTCGACAAGCCGACTTCTGTTTTGATGCTAAAATATACCTTATCAAAGATTAGAGTCAAACCCTACTTCTTCCCTCCTGCTCTGTGCCTCAAGTGTAATAAATTTGGTCATACGGCAATGGCTGCAGGGGCAAATTACAATGCAAAAGATGCTCTGGGCAGCATTATTACAAGAACTGCAATTCCGAAATTCTCTGCTGCCCAAATTGCTCAGGAGAACATCCTGCAACCTTTTACGCCTGCCCTATAAAGCGAATAGCTTGCAAAGCTAAAAGGATTCAAGACCTACGTGACTGTAGTTGGAATGCTGCTTATAAAATTGCATTATCTGAACTAACTCCAAAAACCAAAAACATGTCATCCTTAAAAGAAAATATATTGGTCAAAACCTACACTGGTAAAATTGAGAGGAAAATCATTGACATTCATGCATGTAATGAAAAACCTAAAGAAACCTCTACACCAGAAGAAGAACCTTCTAATTTCATTGCATCAACAACCCCAACTCAAACAAATGAAAAAACAAAACTTAAAAAAGCAAAACTTCAACTAAAAAATACAAGTCCTATTACAACTAAAGAAAAACAAAATGAAAAACCTAAATGAAAACCTAAAGAATATCAAAACTAAAGAAAACCAAAAAAACTAAAAAAAAATACTTATGCACAAATAGCAAAAAAATCCCTCCACATTAATCAACCTAAAAAACTTCTCCAGTCTCCTTCAAGTATTGAAGATAACATCAAAAATGAAAACATCTCTATGAATTTAATCATAGACTTAATTCTCCAGCTTTGTAAATACATCTGTAAAACCGAGGATGAATACTCTGTCATTGAAGATATCATACTAAGCCTCAAAATATAAATCAACTAGTGAATTCATTTATTTACAGTGGAACTGCCGAGGTATTATTTCCAAGAAAGAAGAAATCGTTCTACTCGGTAAGTACAAAAGGTTAAGTGTGGTAGCCCTACAAGAATTGTTCACCAAAAAACATATTAAGATTTCACCTTACTTATTCTGTTCCAGTTTTACATCTGAAAAATCCAAGGGGGTAGGTTTTTATGTTAAAAAAAATCTTACACAAAATTATTTACATTAAAGTTAATAATCCTGATCTTGATGTTTTAGGACTTGAAATATTACTAAAAAATTTTAAATTTACAATTATTAATTTTTATAATCCTTAAAGTTATTAATGAAATTACTTATGCAGAAATTCTCACACAAGTATCACCTCCACTTTTTTTCGTTGGTGACTTTAATGCACACCACTTAGCATGGAGCTCATACCATATCAACAGAGCTGGATCTCAACTCAATAATTTCATCACTAAAAATGAATTTATCATATTAAACGACAAACAGAGTACCCATGAAAATACATATAATGAAAGATCAATTATACACTTATCTTTTTGTTCATCGGAACTTTTTAATAAATTCTCATGGTCACTCCTTCAAGATACCAGAGGCAGTGATCATCATCCTATTTTAATTTCACACAACTCACATATTTCAGATAAAAAAATTATAAAATTAAATAATTGGTATCAATTTCATAAACTACTTATTCAAAACTCCCCCCCAACCCTGACACAATCAATTATAATATTTTTTTTAATCACATCGAAAATATTACTAAATCTTGCTTCTCAGAAATTATCAATAAAAACCCGAAAATTCAAAAAAATATATGGCATATGAATAAAATCACAACTATCCGCAAAAAAGCTGAGAACAAATCCAAACGCACCAGAGATTTTAATGACATTAATTATTTCAAAAAAATTAAAGCCTTAGTTAGGAAAAAATTAAAAGAATTGTATCGCGATAATTGGAAAATTTTTTCAAGCTCTCTAAGTCCTCATTCCTCAATCACAAATATATGGAGAACTTTCAAAAAACTAAACGAAACTCCACAACAAACTTATCCTTTAGCAAAAATTGCACTAGATAAAAATTTAAATTTGTCACAAACTGCAGACCTCATGGGTTCCAACTTAAAAATCACCCAAAACATTATCCTCACTCAAAAAGAAAAAATCTTAGAATATCACGTTAATAAAAAAATTAATTCGGGAAAATCAGACATTCCTATAATGGATGCTAAATTCTCTTTAAATGAACTTGACAATGCTATTAAAAACAATTCTTCACTCTTTGGCAGACGAATTTCGCCAACGATGAAAGCCTCGAGGATGAGTGAGATCAAGGATGAGGAAGATCAGTTCTTCACTCTTTGGCAGACGAATTTCTCCAACGATGAAAGCCTCAAGGATGATGGAGATCAATTCTTCACTCTTTGGCAGACGAATTTCGCCAACGATGAAAGCCTCAAGGATGATGGAGATCAATTCTTCACTCTTTGGCAGACGAATTTCGCCAACGATGAAAGCCTCAAGGATGATGGAGATCAATTCTTCACTCTTTGGCAGACGAATTTCGCCAACGATGAAAGCCTCAAGGATGATGGAGATCAATTCTTCACTCTTTGGCAGACGAATTTCTCCAACGATGAAAGCCTCAAGGATGATGGAGATCAATTCTTCACTCTTTGGCAGACGAATTTCGCCAACGATGAAAGCCTCAAGGATGATGGAGATCAATTCTTCACTCTTTGGCAGACGAATTTCTCCAACGATGAAAGCCTCAAGGATGATGGAGATCAATTCTTCACTCTTTGGCAGACGAATTTCTCCAACGATGAAAGCCTCAAGGATGATGGAGATCAATTCTTCACTCTTTGGCAGACGAATTTCGCCAACGATGAAAGCCTCAAGGATGATGGAGATCAATTCTTCACTCTTTGGCAGACGAATTTCGCCAACGATGAAAGCCTCAAGGATGATGGAGATCAATTCTTCACTCTTTGGCAGACGAATTTCTCCAACGATGAAAGCCTCAAGGATGATGGAGATCAATTCTTCACTCTTTGGCAGACGAATTTCTCCAACGATGAAAGCCTCAAGGATGATGGAGATCAATTCTTCACTCTTTGGCAGACGAATTTCTCCAACGATGAAAGCCTCAAGGATGATGGAGATCAATTCTTCACTCTTTGGCAGACGAATTTCGCCAACGATGAAAGCCTCAAGGATGACTGGGATAAAGGATGAGTTGAACCTCTTTCTCCCTCCCTTTCCATATCGCTTTTCATCTTTCGTTACATTCCAGTTTTAATTCTTTTGCTCATGCCACTTTCGAAGGTTCAGGTATTTCTTTTGCTCCGAAAAAGAAATTCTCGTCACTCTGCATCCATTAAAGGAAGAAGGGGAATCCTCTGTTGCTAGGGAAGGAGGGAAGAAGAAGAGACCGAAACGAAAGCACAATGCAAAAGATTTCATTTCACGTCAACAATTTTGTTTTTAGCTTCTCTTCCTTTTTTCAAACAAAAGTGGAGAGAATTTTTTTTACCTTTTTTACAGTCAGTTTTAAACATTTTGAACATTAGATAAAAATCTAGTTTTTTTTCACTATCGAAGTAAAATGTTTGAATTTTTCTTTTCCATTTCGAGGTGAAACTTTCAACGAGGTTCTGTTGTGGTTTGCCAGAGAAGCGCTAACTGTTCAAAGTCACAAGAACCCCAAAAGTCAAGTGCTGAATTTCCAATACGGACTGCTCCTGGAATTCACGTCTACGTCAGAAGCGATATCTGTGCCACTTTTTTTCTGTCCTTTTCGTCTCAGATCAGCGGTTGCCATTTCAGTCTTCTGATTTTTGCAAGACGCAAGATGAACCCGAATCTTCCATCTCGTGGATTTTATTTTTAGAATGAGTTCGAGAGAACATCACAAGCCTGAGACTCTGAAAGTAAAGAAGCCTTCACGAGCTTTGGATATTCACTCTCTGCATAAATCGAAGGGGAAACTTTTTGACAGTAATGTCCATTTGGACTCTGAAGATAATGCGAATTCCTCCAGAGAAGGTTCAGTTGTTATGGTTACCAACAAGCATCCATCCACCCGTCGACTGAGAAGAAAGTTCACGGTGTGCACGACTCACTTCACTCGGATTGGGGGGGAGGGAAGTTCTGCTTCGACTGAGGAAGAATCGATGCTCAGAAAACTGACAGACATCGAAACAATTCAGTTTCTGCTGAGAATGTTTCCTTGGCTGATTGGAAAATTTCTTCTGTTGCTCTCTTATTGCCATGGCTACCGCGTCAAATCCCGAGAAGATGCTGCAGCATCCCTGCATCTAGAAAAGTTAAAGAAACCTCTCTTTCAGATGGATATTGATCTAAATATACATAGCACGGAAAATGACTTAAAGAAAGATGAAAAGTTTCCATTTCAGGTAACGCTTTCTTTCGAGGGAAGAGCGGCAGCGAGATCCGAATGAAATTTTGACTGCTGAACTCGGACGATTTCTTTGTCGATTTCCAACCGAAAAGTCACTCGTAAAGATACGTTTTTCCGAAAGAAAAAACTTTTTTATGTATTTCTCGTGCATAGAATAAATCCTATGTTAGCTAAATCATAAATACTGAAAATGAAACGTTGCGATCGTACAAACTGAGATTCTCACTTTTTATGGAATTTGGAAATTTTCGTGGAGTCTACAATAGAGAATTTTTTTCAACAGATAAAACATTATGAAGTGGGATTTTTTTTTCGTCCAATTTCATCGAGTATATGAAACTTTTTTCATGTCTTACAACACGAATGACTGATAAGATCAGATAGATCATCGTCCCAAATTTGTCGTGACCTGTTTGCTCCTATAGATAATCTCTTAGAACAGTGGTTCTCAACCTTTTATGCTTCACGTACCCCCTGGAAATGTGTATGTAAGTGGCGTACCCCTTGTATAGATAGATAAAACTATAGTTATAGTATAACAATGGCAATAAAATAAAACATATATATCAGTGGTTCTCAACCTTTTATGCTTCACGTACCCCCTGGAAATGTGTATGTAACTGGCGTACCCCTTGTATAGATAGATAAATCTATAGTTATAGTATAACAATGGGGATAAAATAAAACATATATATTTATATATACGTACCTTAAATTTTGTATTCATAAATTACATATATCGATAAACACAAAAAATGACATTTTTGCACAGCAGTGTTGCCAACTTGACGACTATTGTTACTAGATCTAGCGACTTTTGAGCTCTCACGGCGCACCCCACGTTGAGAGCCAGTGCCTTAAAGAGTTGGTCACTGAAAAGTCTAAAATATCTCAACCCTGTCGAAGTTGGAAATTTTTGATCGTGACATCAAGGATGTGACGATCTTCTATTTTGAAATTCAACTAATTTATTGCAGGTGACCTTAAAATAATTCAACGCAATGCGAAATGCAAAACTTTGAATCAGAAAAAGACTTGCAGTTAATTGAATTACGGTTAAACCATCATGTACTATCCCTTAACTATCACCACCTCTCGATCGAAGGTTTATAAGCAAGTATTTAAGATAGGAATTATTTTCAGAGAGGTGGAAAAAAAAGATATGATAATTCCTATTCAGAAGAAAGAATTTTTTCTAAAAAATATTCTATCAAGGTTGAATGCTTATGATAGGACTGGATAACTGTCAGAAGACAGATGGAGACCACGTCAACGCCATCCAGTGTGTTCTTTAATATGCACAGGGTCTCCCCGGTCTAAATGATTGTAACCCAATTTCCGCGAGTCAGTTTGCAATGGTGATGCAGAGTGGCGGATTTTGAGACTTACAGCGCACCTAAACCCCGCATAACGTCGCGAATGAGTCAGCTGCCATTTTATGATTGGCTGTTCCGCTGGTGTTCAGGCACGTCTAGGGGCACCGGAGCTTGGGCGATGGTTGTGGGGGACTTCATCTACTCGCAAATGATAGTCCTCGCATTACCGAATAACATGTGAGTCAGAGTTGCTGGTTGACACGCTGGCCTCCCGAAATCCGACTTCTCTCAAAGTCATTCAGTTGAGTAAGCAGTTGCCTTATACATTGTCGCATCATTACTCCATGATCCTCTCTACGGACTGGTTAACGTGAAGCCGTAAAACTCTGTGCGCATTAAAGACCGCGCTGGATGACCTCGAAGGGAGTCTTCCATCTGTCCTCCTAGCATGAATCCCCTTCTCTGAGCCCTTTGGGTCCTTGTGACCTTACCATTTTTGCTCATTGTGTACAAAAAAGTACCTCTCAGAGGGGGGCGGGCGGGGCTCAGTTGGTAGCGCGCCAGGCTCGTAATCTGTAGTTTCCAGGTTCGAGTTCCAGCTGGGTCAGCGTTGATATTTATCTCCGCAAAATTCCACGCCCTGCCCACGGTCAGTAGGGGACACCGATGGGCTTGGAAAGGCCGCCGTTCGTCGGATGGGACGTTAAGCCATGGCCCCGTGTGCGGGAGAGCCATACCCTGTGCACGTTAAAGAACACGCTGGATGGCCTTGACGGGAGGCTACCATCTGTCTCCCAACAGCTCTTCCAGTGGGTCCCCTCCCCCAACCTTCTCTGAGCTTTTGAGGTCCATGTGACCTGGCCATTTAGCCCATGGTGTGCAAAAAAGTGCCGCTCAGAGGTAAAACAACCCAACCTAACCTCTCAGAGGTACAACAACCCCCAAACAATCAACTAGTTTTGATCGAGGAATTCCTGCAACACTTGACTCACTTCTGACAATGTTGTGTCATTGTTTCTGCAGCTGATTTCATTGGGACTTAAATCGTTTGCATTTCTCCCGTGGTGTATACGCATGCTCAGTTTCAGATAAATCCATCCACTCTTTCTAACCGATGAATATTCTCTTGAACAGAACGTAGATTCGAACGAACGGGCGTTGTTCTTTCACCAACTTCGGGAGGAAGAAAAGCTTTTACAAAAGAAACATTAATAGGCTTATTAGATGCGTTTACTCTTATTTGGCGAAATAATAATAAAGAAATTGAGAAATAATCGGAAATAATGAAAGCAAAAATCATTCTCAGTAAGTCTCTCTTGAATTAAAAGGACTTACTGAAATGATTATTTACAAAGAATTGCATTTCAGTGATCATTTGATGTACCAATTAAACTGATTTGGCTATTTCAATAGTTGTATATCGATTCACAGAAAATATTAATCGATATAAATAATAATTACTTTTATTAATGAGCCGTCCCATGGCCGAGTGGTTAGCGCGCTTGGCTACTGATCTAAGGGACCTGGGTTCGAGCCCCGGATAAGGCATGGATGTATGTGTCGTTTTTCTGCTGAGGTCCTGCCATCTTCACAGATCTTCTACTGTGGCATATAAACTGACAGGCTCCTGTCAGACCTCTGTGGCAAGCAGCTGCTTGAGGGGGTATTTATTTATTTTTTTATTTATTAATTGTTTAAGACATTTCCAAATTCAGTTTTAAAGAATCGTATTTATATTCAGAAAAATAAATCAATATCTGGGTAAATACTGTGTAACATTCAGCGACGAAGCGTAATTTCATAACTATTTCGTTGTTTCAAACTATTTACTTATCTTCCGAAATGGCAGTTAATGTAACAGCCATTTGCTCAAAGAGAAACAAATATGCAAATGATCTCATTATAATTCCATGAAACATCCAGAAACTAACTCTCAGTGACTGACGTATATGTGGGGGAGTGGGTTTCGAGTTGCTTACGTCACTCAAAGATTTGCGAAAGCAATAAATTTGGAGATTCAATTCTGATCGGAGGATTCCCCCCCACCCAACCCCAAGCGAGGGGGGGGGGCTCCTTGCTTTTCGATTTCCAAGGGCAGAAGATCGACGACACAGCGGAACTTCGTGTCTGTGAAACGTTCTGACAGCAGCTCGCACTCGAGTCACAGTCAGTAAAACTTTCAGCCAAGCCCTAACTTCGCCATTAGCAGTAATTAACTGAGAAGCAGCGGACTCGGGAAGGAGGGGTGGGGGGAGGGGGGCGCTCGAGATGGGATTGCATGAACGGAACAAATGGCAGACGCTATCATTGTTAACATCGAGCTTTAGTTGGCTTGCTAGACACGTCATCGCTGCTGCTGTTCATTTCCTGGCATGCTGCAGACGATGCGAAGCGAGGGGGGTGGGGGATTCTCTCGGAGGGGGGGGAGGAGTTAAGGGGGGATATGGCTCGCATGCTGATGGACAACTGTGAGGACGGAAACGGAGGGGCTGACCATTAATCAGAGGATTCAAGGTGACCGAAATAATAACAGAGTATTTGCCAAAAGAAATGCGTGATTGTGTGAATGAATTTTAAATGAGTCGGCTGCGTCATTGGTTACTCATTCGAAATGGGCGCAAATAACAAAACCTTTGGATATCGCACTGATGTGTACAGTCGCTCAAAAAAGTATCCAAACACTATGGTTGATTACAGAATTCAGAAAAAATATCTGGCGACGATTTTTTTAGAAATTAGTGATCTGGCAACCTTCGTGTCACGTGATTGTAGAATTCAGGAAAAATATCTGGAGCGTATACAGCAACTGTACACGCTCCAGTTACCGTTCACAGCAAACTGAAGCGTGTGCAGTTACTGCACACGCTCCTGTTTGCTGTGAACGGTAACTGCACACGCTCAATATTTCCGTGAGTGAGCCCACACGATCTAGTATTTCAGAAAAATATGTGGCAACGATTTTTTTTTTAGAAATTAGTGATCTGGCAACCTTCGTGTCACGTGACACGAAGGTTGACAGATCACTAATTTCTAAAAAAATCGTTGCCAGATATTTTTTCTGAATTCTGTAATCAACCGCAGTGTTCGGATACTTTTTTGAGCGACTGTACAACAAAAGCGCGTCAGTCGTCGAAATGGACGCCAACACTGCTCCGTTTGAAGTTCAGATTGAGAGGGACCAGCCGAAAACGTCTGAAATTTCATTTTATTTGCAACTATTTTACCCTCTTTTCAAATAAATTAAATATTTGACGAAGAAAGGCTTATAGGAATAGCAATTTATGAATAATTAACGATATCAGTAGTTAAATAGATTTATATCGAGTTTCCGTATGTAGAAGGATCTGTCGGTTTCTGTTTCAGGAGTTTCCATAGCAACCAGTTAGGAACAACTTGGAAATTGCTGTTACCAAACTAATTTACTCTAATTACTTTTTTACCTGATTACTGTTTTCTGGTCTACTTAAGAATTCCAGAGTGTTTTCGTCGTTCCCCTTCTGAAAAGGGAGGAGAGTAAGAGGTATTTCTCGAACAATAATCAGGATCCATTTTGCTCATCAGAGACTGTTATTTTTAAACTAAGCGATTCAAAATTAGTATTTTTTATGCCGGTCCTTTCTTTCGATGGAAGTCATTTAAGCATTCGATTGCAATTTATGGTCAATTTATGTTATACTTTTGTCAAATTGCGTTCCCAGCGGCAACCATTTCAGCACATTTTTGCCATGTTTATCCCTCAATCAGTATATGCCAGTCAGTTAATATTTTGCGTGGAAGAAACAATCTGGTACAGTCGCTCAAAAAAGTATCCGAACACTATGGTTGATCACAGAATTCAGAAAAAATATCTGGCAACATTTTGTTTTAGAAATTAGTGATATCTTCCTCCTATGTCCCATTTTACCCAAAACAGTGCTGATAGTTTCAAAACTAACACAGAGTCTTTCAGATATTGAAAAAGTAATTCTTTTAACCGTAGCATTTCTTAACCTTCAGTTGCACAACGCTTTTAACAAGATAATGGTCCGATCCAATTACAGTCCCCCTCTATGACCAGGTGTTCCTAACAGAGCCAGCCTACTTGTTGTTAATCTAAATACACTGGTTTCAATAAATTAAGGAAAACTCAGAAAAATTATGATAAACAAAAAACTATATGAATGATTATAATGAAATTTGATGAAAACATGAATTACAATGTTAGTTTCGGAATGGCATAAAATATTTTACACTAGAAACATTTTTCGTCAAAAACTTCACTTACAGGAACTTGTTCAAAAATGAGGTGTCAGAATGCAATGGGCAAAGTTCTTTAATAAGGGTTGTTTGGGTTGGGTTGTTTTACCTCTGAGCGGCACTTTTTTGCACACCATGGGCTAAATGGCCAGGTCACATGGACCCCGAAGGCTCAGAGAAGCATGGGGGAGGGGAACCACTGAACAGCTGTTGGGAGACAGATGGTAGCCTCCCGTCAAGGCCATGCAGCGTGTTCTTTAACGTGCACAGGGTATGTCTCTCCCGCACACGGGACCACGGCTTAACGTCCCATACGACGGACGGCGGCCTTTCCAAGCCCATCGGTGTCTCCTACTGATCGTGGGCAGGGCGGGGAATTTTGCGGAGATAAATCTCAACGCTGACCCAGCTGGGACTCGAACCTGGGAACTACAGATTACGAGCCTGGCGCGCTACCGACTGAGCCACCCCCGCCCCACTCTTTAATAAGGATTGTGGTCACCCTTTACAGCAATGCAGGCACGACAGCGATGTTCCATGCTGTTTATGATGTTGTGAATCAGCTCAGTAGGGAGTAACGATCATTGTTCCTTTAAAGCAATAATAAACTCCCCCTTTATTTCGGGTGGCGGGTTGAGGGCAGCAACACGTCTCCCTAGAGCATCCCATACATGCTGAATCGCATTTAGATCGGGAGATTGAGCTAGCCACCCCATGTGCATAATGATCTCCTCTTGAAAGTATTGTTCCACTAGTCGAGCTCTGTGTGGATGTGCGTTATCATTTTGTAAGATGAATGTTTCACCTATTGCACCAACGTACGGACGTAATAAGCGTCCAGGATGTGATCTCTATACCTTTGAGGATCCCACTCGTTAACACATAGAGGTCTGTACGTCCACCTAAGGAAATGCCACCTCAAACACATACACTACCTCCGCCGTAACTGTCTCTTTGATTGATGTTACTGGGATGATAGCGGGTACCTCGTTCTCCCCATATCAAACAATGTCCGAAATCATTCTGCAAGCAATATCTGGACTCATCTGTGAAGAGTACGGATCTCCATTGCTCTTATGTCCAGTTGGCATGCGTGCATGCTCAATCCTGTGACGTGACGTGAGGGGTATACAAATTACTGGCATTCTAGCGTACAGACCTCCCTCATGAAGACTTCTATGCACAGTAGAAGCTGATACAACCCTTCCCGTGGTTGCTTCAAGAGAGGATCGCAGCTGAGAGGGAGTAGACGTCCTGCTCTTTTTGGATAGAGATTCTTATTAATTGGAAAGATTCTTTATTATTTGGAAAAATATTATGATCTGTTGATGTACCTGTAATGTCATTTACTAATTTTCACTGTCGTCGTCGATTATCGTTAGTTACTTAATAAATTCCTATAATATAAATTCTTTGCAGTTTTATAGTTATTTTAAGGTTTTTATTGTAATCTTTATATTCATTCATGTAAGCATTAACTAAAGGATACTTTTTTAAATAACTTTTTTATTTATTATGTTTGAAATTTCATATGTAATCCATTTTTCATTAACATCTTTAACTTTATTTTTATCTCTCACACCATCAATATTATAACTACAATCCTGATCGCTGTATAAACCATATTAATAAATTCTTGATAAACCAAGTTGACGTTTTTGCAATCAAAGATATCGTTATCCAATTTATAGTCCCTTGTTTTATATTCCAGTTTCAGATAATTCATTCTAGTGATGCCATGCAAGTTTTTATTATTTGTATTTGTTTTGTTTATTTTTTGTGATTTTATAATCATTAAAAGTGGATAATGGTCTGTTATTTCAGTCAGGTATATGGCGCATTTATTTTTGAACATGGAATTAACATTTCTAACAAATAGATGATCAATGCAACTAGCTGTTGTTGATGTAACCCTAGTCAATTCGTTTATATATGATACAAAACCCATATGTGGCCATTATACTTAGATATCTGTAAACTTCATTATTCTTACCATTCAGATCCAGATTCATATCACCAGTTATATATACATTTTTATATTTTATCTTGTCTAAATAACATTCCAATTCATCTAAAAAAATTAATTAAGCATTGCTATATCCGTAGCAACGTAAAACATTATTCATTTCTTCAGAAGTATCAAGATCCTAGATCCTCACTCTGTTTCTTTTGGCAATTTCCAAAATAAAAAGTGATAAACGAGTGCATTCACGTCGCGAGAGGCAAAGTGAAACAGATCACCTTCCTCTGAATCGCGCGCGTGGGGCGGGGGTAGCTCAGTCGGTAGCGCGCCAGGCTCGTAATCTGTAGTTCCCAGGTTCGAGTCCCAGCTGGGTCAGCGTTGAGATTTATCTCCGCAAAACTCCTCGCCCTGCCCACGGTCAGTAGGGGACACCGATGGGCATGGAAAGGCCGCCGTCCACGGGATGGGACGTTAAGACGTGGCCCCCTGTGCGGGAGAGCCATACCCTGTGCACGTTAAAGAACACGCTGGATGGCCTTGACGAGAGGCTACCATCTGTGTCCCAACAACTGTTCCAGTGGGTCCCCTCCCCCAACCTTCTCTGAGCCTTCGGGGTTCTTGTGACCTGGCCATTTAGCCCATGTAGTGCAGAAACGTGCCGCTCAGAGGTAACACAACCCAACCCTGAATCGCGCGCCAAACGCATTCTACAAATAAATAACCAAAACTAAATAATTGTTTGCTCTAAAATTAAATCGTCAGTTTTTCTGCAATGATTAAAGAACAACATAATAAGCATTTTATTTATTTACATTTTATTTGGTGAGTCAAGACTATTTCTTCTTCCTAATTGCTTTTAGTTTACGTTTCATTAACAGATTTTAATGCATTCATCCTGTAACTGAATGAATCAGTAATATCAATGTTTTAAAAGTTTTATTCCAACAAATGTTTTTTCTGAGATTTAGCTGTTCTGATTTCAAAAATATTGTTAATTAACGTTATTATTGTTAATTACGTAAGGAATTTTTACCAATTGGAAAGAGATGATACGGTTACCCATTTCTAAATAGAAACGAAAATGAGAATGAACACAAGAAACGGTTTTTGTTATTTTGCTTGTTTAAGAAAAAAGTTTTTTAAATCTGAAAAAAAAAACCGAATAATATTGATATGAACATTCTTTACTGTATATAACACATTAAACGATTATAATTGAATAGAGCAGAATTTGTAAACAGGGTCCTGATCTCAGAGGTATTCCTGATATTTGTTTCAATATGAGGATTTCGTTTTTGTGAAAAAGGAATTGTGCAGTTACTTTAGAGAAGTGTTTTGATTCACATGGAAATATTTCCAAAATTTTTATATAAAAGGCTGAAAGTTTTTTGCACATTTGTTAAGTAATCACATGTTCAGTAATTATTTGAAATCAACTCCGCGCAATGATTCTGCGGGGTTTTAATTTGTAGCTTGCGCTCAAATTGCAGACGGATGCAAGACAGAAATTATAAATTGTAACTCTTCGAATATTTACGATATGTACGAAATATTCTTTCAACATTTGAAACACAACCTGTGTCCATACGTGGTCTAGTGGTTAGCTTACCTGACTGCTAAACCAGGGGGAAATGTCTCTTAGAGTTTGGTCTATGTGCTGTATAAGAAACTAGGACAAGTCCAATAGAATTTCTCCTTCCTTTGTGTAGGGAAGTACAGTCGCTCAAAAAGTATCCGAACACTATGGTTGATCACATAATTAAAAAAATTCTCTGGCAACGATTTTTTTTGAAATTAGTGATCTGGCAACCTTTGTGTACTGTACATGAAGGTTGCCAGATCACTAATTTCTAAAAAAATCGTTGCCAGATATTTTTTCCGAATTCTGTAATCAACCATAGTGTTCGGATACTTTTTTAATATATATAATGCGTATGAATATATAATGCAATGAATATGGAGCGTGTGTAGTTACCGTTCACAGCAAACTGGAGCGGTTTCGGTTAATGTTCACAGCACATTGGATCGTGTGAGCTCACAAAGACCTGGATCGTGTGGGCTCACTCACGGAAATATTGAGCGTGTGCAGTTACCGTTCACAGCAAACTGGAGCGTGTGCAGTAACTGCACACGCTCCAGTTTGCTGTGAACGATAACTGGAGCGTGTACAGTTGCTGTACACGCTCGATATTTTTCCTGAATTCTGTAATCACGTGACACGAAGGTTGCCAGATCACTAATTTCTAAAAAAATCGTTGCCAGATATTTTTTCTGAATTCTGCAATCAACCATGGTGTTCGGATACTTTTTTGAGCGAGTGTAGGTGGTCATATTATTTTGATACTAGATCGTGTGGGCTCACTCACGGAAATATTGAGCGTGCGCAGTTACCGTTCACAGCAAACTGGAGCGTGTGCAGTAACTGAATACCATAATCAACCATAGTGTTCGGATATTTTTTTGAGCGACTGTACACCTGGTAGTAGTTTGTTAGAATAATATAGAGGGAAAATTGTTATTAGCCGGTGGCATCGGAACCCAGGTTGTTGGGTTTTACCTTCTTGCGGCACTTTTTTGCACACCATGGGCTAAATGGCCAGGTCACATGGATCCCGAAGGCTTGCTAACTGGAGCGTGTGTAGTAACTGCACACGCTCCAGTTTGCTGTGAACGATAACTGGAGCGTGTACAGTTGCTGTACACGCTCGATATTTTTCCTGAATTCTGTAATCACGTGACACGAAGGTTGCCAGATCACTAATTTCTAAAAAAATCGTTGCCAGATATTTTTTCTGAATTCTGTAATCAACCATAATGTTCGGATTTTTTTTTTTTTGAGCGACTGTACCTACAATGAAAGGATTCGATACCAGTGAAACTGGCTAATGAAAGATTATATGGTAAAAATGCTACAATGAAAGGATTCGATAACAGGAAACTAGATGCTTTTGATTCCAGATGCTTACGCAGTATCTTGGGCATTAGGTGGTTCAACTTTGTAACTAATGATGAGGTTAGGCAAAGGAGTTTGCAACCTCCTTTAAGCAGCATATTGTGCAGAGAGAGACTCCGTTGGTTTGGCCATGTTGCCCGTATGAATAATTATAGATTGGCGAATAGGGTTATGAACAGTGTGCCTAAAGGCCTCAGAAAGAAGGGAAGACCTAGGATGCGGTGGGCTGACAATGTCAAACAGGACCTTGTTAAAATTGGTGTGCAGTGGCCAGATGCAGTAGATGTAGCTCAGGATAGACTTGCTTGGAGAACTAAATTCACGGTCTGGTTGGACCTCCGTAGCCCATGGCTGCTTGAGGTTGATGATGATGATGATGATGAAACTGGCTCTCTTATGTGAAAGCAAAGGCGACGTTTCCATAAAAATCTACATGTGATGGTAAAAATTCGACACAATTTTCGGATTCAGCATGTAAGAATTGTTTCAGAACAAATAAAATATTTAAGACAGTAAAATCATCACAGACCCTATGGCATTAGTTGAGCCAGTCATTAACTTCTTCGTTTCTTATACTTCACTAAATTATCTCTAAATATAATGAATTCATTAGGTGGAACTCGAAAATATTTCTTTCACGATCACTATTAATGAAAGCGATGTCCTAAATCATCTTACCGAGTCTCAACAAAATTTCAACCTTCCTCATGAAAAGGCGTCGGTGGCTCAGTCGGTAGCGCGCCAAGCTCGTAATCTGTAGTTCCCAGGTTCGAGTCCCACCTGGGCCACAGTTAAGAATTATCTCAGCAAAACTCCCCGCCCTGCCCACGGTCAGTAGGGGACACCGATGGGCTTGGAAAGGTCACCGTCCGTCGGATGGGACGTTAAGCCGTGGCCCCGTGTGCGAGAGAGCCATACCCTGTGCACGTTAAAGAACACGCTGGATGACCTTGACGGGAGGCTACCATCTGTCTCCCAACTTTCTCTGAGCCTTCGGGGTCCATGTGACCTAGCCATTTAGCCCATTGTGTGCAAAAAAGTGCCGCTCAGAGGTAAAACAACCCAACCTAAACCCGTTTTAATTCATCGCCATGGCGGTCTGTTCTCCTTTCATTGAAGCATCCGTTGCATTGCCTGCTGACGAGTGACAAGGAAAACGATCTCTTTCCCACTTTTAATCTCATTTAAGGTGCTTCTTGTGCACATTAAAAAATGACGCTGCTCATTGAAAAAGTAAGTTTTTAAAAGTTGGATTGCTCAGAGTAATTGAGATTCTTTGTGCATTACCATTAAAAAGGAATACCAATATTTCATTAAATGATTAAGTAAGGAATGTAATTGTGTACACAGAATGTCAAGAAACTCTCCAAGTTTCATTTTCTGTTAAACGAATTTCACTGTGGGGGCGCCACTGCAGACGTGACAGAACTGCTGAAACGTGCAGCAGACGCGATAGAAATGTAGAAGAAACTGAAACTTCATTTGGAATGGACTCTTCCGAGTTAAAATCGAAAGAAACATAATTATGAAGTTAGTCGTAACCCGGAAGACAAAACAACAGGAGTAGAAGGTTATGTTTATGTAAATACAGAAAAAATATAACTTCTACTACAAGTTTATGGATTCCTTAGATGAAAAAAAATTTCACTGTTCATAGATATTGTGCAAAAGGATATTTTAATAAAATAGCCATGAAAAATATTCCCAGTACAGCCTACAACCAATCCTGAGAGTAGGAAATTAGATATAATTCTGAACGCTTGTGCAGTTGGAACCTGTGAACTTCAAATTCTGATTTTGTAGTGCTAGCAACCGCGCTTCGTTTCGTTGCGAATATGTAGTGCTAGCAACTGCGCTTCGTTGCGAATATGTAGTGCTAGCAACTGCGCTTCGTTGCGAATATGTAGTGCTAACAACTGCGCTTCGTCGAGCTTATGGTGTTGGCAACTGCGTTTCGTCGAGTCTATAGTGTTAGCAACTGCGTTTCGTTGAGCCTATAGTGCTATCGACTGCGCTTCGTTTCGTTGCGAATCTTTAGTGCTAGCAACTGCGTTTCGTTGAGCCTATAGTGCTATCGACTGCGCTTCGTTTCGTTACGAATCTTTAGTGCTAGCAACTGCGTTTCGTTGAGCCTATAGTGCTATCGACTGCGCTTCGTTTCGTTGCGAATCTGTAGTGCTAGCAACTGCGTTTCGTTGAGCCTATAGTGCTATCGACTGCGCTTCGTTTCGTTGCGAATCTGTAGTGCTAGCAACTGCGTTTCGTTGAGCCTATAGTGCTATCGACTGCGCTTCGTTTCGTTGCGAATCTTTAGTGCTATCGACTGCGTTTCGTTGAGCCTATAGTGCTATCGACTGCGCTTCGTTTCGTTGCGAATCTTTAGTGCTATCGACTGCGTTTCGTTGAGCCTATAGTGCTATCGACTGCGCTTCGTTTCGTTGCGAATCTGTAGTGTTAGCAACTGCGCTTCATTTCGTTGTGAGTTATGCACCCTCCTTTCACATCTCTTTCCCCGTTCTGAAATTCTTGTTGCTTTAGAGTCGAACGATGGATCTTGAAAGAGCCGACCGTTCCCTGCTGATGGCACGGAGCGACGAAGGATCGAGTTAGACGCGCCAATCAGATTCTCATTGAACCAGGAAATAGAAAAAATGGGAAGAAGATAACGGACGCGGAAGAAGCAACAGAAGAAACAATGGAAATTCACAACGGAAGAAAGAACACGTTTTCAGTAATCTAATTTAATTGTCGCCGACACGTGATACGACTGGCCACGCAACAATGGAAGAGCAGTTTATAACAATGGCTGCAGCGAGTCGTCGAGAGTTCGGCTGACGAAATGATCTCTGTTGATGATGGAACTCATCCGCAATGGGAGCAGAAGATGCTTCCATTAGCGAAGAGAAAAAAACGGAGGGAGAAAAGTGAATGGATAAAAAAAGAGAAGTATATTAACATGGAAAATGAAAAGTATTTCAATATTAATGCCAATTCTGAAGAATCGAGAAACGACTGGAAAGACATTTATCATAATGTAACAGCAGAGGAAGCGGAACTTTGAAGCATTAGCACTATTATTATTTTTCCATGAATATAGACACCATCTTATTATTATTGTAACAACAAAGATAAGAAAGCACAGTAAACAATCAATGAGAAAGGAGGCAACAATGGCATGGGAGTAGCAAAGAATTAAGCAGAAGAAACATTTCGTTGTCGTGAAGAGGAAACGAAAAATGCGCTGATGACGCAGAATCGGATGTTAATGTCATTCACGACATGAACTGTTTTCCCTCGCATCTGGCAGTGGACGGTTGGTTAGTTGTTTTACCTTTGAGAGACACCTTTTTTTTTTTACACGCAGTGAGTTAAATGACCAGGTCACAAGGACACCAGGGGCGGGGGTGGCTCAGTCGGTAGCGCGCCAGGCTCGTAATCTGTAGTTCCCAGGTTCGAGTCCCAGCTGGGTCAGCGTTGAGATTTATCTCCGCAAAATTCCCCGCCCTGCCCACGGTCAGTAGGGGACACCGATGGGCTTGGAAAGGCCGCCGTCCGTCGGATGGGACGTTAAGCCGTGGCTCCGTGTGTGGGAGAGACATACCCTGTGCACGTTAAAGAATACGCTGGATGGCCTTGACGGGAGGCTACCATCTGTCTCCCAACAGCTGTTCCAGTGGGTCCCCTCCCTCAACCTTCTCTGAGCCTTCGGGGTCCATGTGACCTGGCCATTTAGCCCATGGTGTGCAAAAAAGTGCCGGTCAGAGGTAAAACAACCCAACCCAACAAGAACACCAAAGGTTCAGAAAAGTTGGAAAAGGAATCCACTGGACAACTGTTAGGGGACATTAAAGCCATACAGAGTGTTCTACTGTCGTTCACTGGGAATGCCTTTCCTGCACACGTGGTCACGGCTTAACGTCCCATTAGATGGACGACTTCCTTTCGAAAATCCATCGGTTTCTTATTTCTAACCGAGGATAGAGTTATCCTGACTTGATGGACATTTCAGTTTCTGTCTGTTTCTAGCTTTCAACCTTTCCCTTACGAAGAAAAGTTCTGGAGTTCACTTTCGAGTTGCTGTGAAATCTACGAGGTTGACTGTAACAAGTAAAACTGCATTGGATTTTTCTTCTCTCATTTATTTGAAGCCCATTAATCCTATTGGCCAAGGGACGGGGGTGGCTCAGTCGGTAGCGCGCCAGACTCGTAATCTGTAGTTCCCAGGTTCGATTCCCAGCTGGGTCAGCGTTGAGATTTATCTCCGCAAAATTCCTCGCCCTGCCCACGGTCAGTAGGGGACACCGATGGGCTTGGAAAGGCCGTCGTCCGTCGGATTGGGACGTTAAGCCGTGACCCGTGTATGGGAGAGCCATACCCTGCGCACGTTAAAGAACACGCTGGATGGCCTTGACGGGAGGCTACCATCTGTCTCCCAACAGCTGTTCCAGTGGGTCCCCTCCCCCAACCTTCTCTGAGCCTTCGGGGTCAGTGAAGGCCATTTAGCCCTTCGGGGTCATGTGACCTGGCCATTTAGCCCATGGTGTGCAAAAAAGTGCCGTTCAGAGGTAAAACAACCCAATACACGTTAGAGAACACGCTGGATGGCCTTGACGGGAGGCCACCATCTGTCTCCCAACAGCTGTTCCAGTGGGTCCCCTCCCCCAACCTTCTCTGAGCCTTCGGGATCCATCTGACCTGGCCATTTAGCCCATGGTGTGCAAAAAAAGTGCCGCTCAGAGGTAAAACAACCCAACCGGTTATTTGATTCTACCTAGACTGTAAAATTGCGTCTATTCTGAGTTACAACTCTTCTTTTGCCATATTTTATTAAATTCATATTTTACATTGTCAGCTACCTCTTATTACATCTGCACTCATTTAACTGAAGCCTTTAGGCATGCTGTTCGTAACTCTGTTTTAAAACATAAAATTTTGACATCAAATGAATAATTACCTTCGAATTGGTGATAAAGAAATCTGTTGCTTTCCGCCGAAAAAATAGGCCAGCTCAAGTTGGAAAATATAAAAAAATTCAAACGAATATTTTAGGCGAATCTATTTATGACGGAAACTTGCGATTTTGAGGGTAGCCTGTGATAGAAGGCTCCGTAAGGATCATGGGTTGGGTTGTCTGAGCGGCACTTTTTTGCACACATGGACCCCGAAGGCTCAGAGAAGGTTGGGGGAGGGGACCCACTGGAACAGCTATTGGGAGGCAGATGGTAGACTCCCTTCAAAGCCATCCAGCATGTTCTTTAACGTGTGTTGGGTTGTTTTACCTCTGAGCGGCACTTTTTTGCACACCATGGGCTAAATGGCCAGGTCACATGGACCCCGAAGGCTAAGAGAAGGTTGGGGGAGGGGACCCACTGGAACAGCTGTTGTGAGACAGATGGTAGCCTCCCGTCAAGGCCATCCAGCGTGTTCTTTAACGTGCACAGGGTATGGCTCTCCCGCACACGGGGCCACAGCTTAACGTCCCATCCGACTGACGGCGGCGTTTCCAAGCCCATCGGTGTCCCCTACTGACCGTGGACAGGGCGGGGAATTTTGCGGAGATAAATCTCAACGCTGACCCAGCTGGAACTCGAACCTGGGAACTACAGATTACGAGCCTGGCGCGCTACCGACTGAGTCACCCCCGCCCCAATGTGTGCTGGTCTTTCGTTTTCAGAAAAGTTTTCAAAGATTGGCCAACACGAACTCGAAGAACCGATTTGTGCATCGCATTTTTGGCGGTCATAAAAAGAAAGAAAAAATTCATTCTAACATATTCAGTCGTAAGTGATCCTAATCTTTTTAGAATCACGTTAAATAAGAGGCAGACAAACTAAAAAGATCGCCACAAATATGCAGAATTCACCTAACCTAGAAAATGCACCAGAAATCATGAACCAGGTGATTCGAGTTAGGAAAATGGTCATTACCTAGTTGCATTCTTATGATGATGATGATGATGATCATAAAAATATCATTGTGACGTGTTCTATTAGCGCCGGTGATATCTCTTGCTGCTTTAAGAAATGTTCAGAGCAATTCGATAAAACCCCTCTGCAATCAAAGGACATCCACTAAACAAAGAAATTTCGTTTTTCTGTTCGAAAACCGGTGTGCATAGTGGACTTTACTCACAAAAGCCCAAATTTGGAATCTTTGGTAAGCAAGATAATAGGAGATTTGATGTCTTTGATTCTACTGGGGCGGGGGTGGCTTAGTCGGTAGCGCGCCAGGCTCGTAATATGTAGTTCCCAGGTTCGAGTCCAGGCTGGGTCAGCATTGAGATTTATCTCCGAAAAATTCCCCGCCCTGCCCACGGTCAGTAGGGGACACCGATGGGCTTGGAAAGGCCGCCGTCCGTCGGATGGGACGTTAAGCCGTGGCCCCGTGTGCGGGAGAGCCATACCTTGTGCACGTTAAAGAACACGCTGGATGGCCTTGACGGGAGGCTACCATCTGTCTCCCAACAGCTGTTCCAGTGGGTCCCCTCCCCCAACCTTCTCTGAGCCTTCGGGGTCCATGTGACCTGTCCATTTAGCCCATGGTGTGCAAAAAAGTGCCGCTCAGAGGTAAAACAACCCAACCCAACCCTAACCCAGTTCTTGAAACTGCCTAATATCCTTCATTATCGGGATTCAAAACTTTTTTTTCGCAGTTATTAAGCACTTGATGAAGCTAAACAACATGTCAGACAGGATTTTGCCCGATTGAAAAGTCTACGCTAAAAACTGCAGAATATAAGTCAGAAATCGACTAATAAAGAGCACAAATGAGAATTTTTTTCTTTTACTATTTCTAGAGTACCTAAAATGCGTGCGAGTAAATTCCCACTGAAGAGTTCATATTTTTGCAGTTTAGCCTTCGTGTCTAACAATTGTGTTTTACCGTAACAAATACTAAAGTTTGCTACGAACTAATTGCTTTAATTCCATAATTCTCCACCACATAGAAATTCCTCAAATGCTTCCATAGGATTTCTCCCTCTTGCAAGTGGCGGGAGTGGCTCAGTCGGTAGCGCGCGAGGCTGCCCACGGTCAGTAGGGGACACCGATGGGCTTGGAAAGACCGCCGTCCGCCGGATTGGACGTTAAGCCGTGGTCCCGTGTGCGGGAGATCCATACCCTGTGCACGTTAAAGAACACGCTGGATGGCCTTGACAGGAGGCTACCATCTGTCTCCCAACAGCTGTTCCAGTGGGTCCCCTCCCCCAACCTTCTCTGAGCCTTCGGTGTCCATGTGACCTCGCCATTTAGCCCATGGTGTGCAAAAAAGTGTCGCTCAGAGGTAAAACAACCCAACCCAACTTTGATTCTGGATGCTTACGCAGTATCTGAGCATTAGGTGGTTTAATTTAGTAAAGTAGCGATGATATTAGGCAAAAGAGTCTGCAACCTCCTTTGACAGAGACTCCATTTTCATAATTACAGATTGATGAAGACTAGTACGGTTATGAACAAGTGTGGCTAAAGGTCTCAGAAAGAGGGGGAGACCTAGGATGCGGTGGGCAGACAATGTCAAACAGGACCTCGTTAGAATTGGCCCTGTAATGAACAAATGCGATAATTCAGCACAGACTGGAATTACAGGAATAAATTGCACGCCTCTGGTTGGAAATCGGTAGCGTTTCAAGATTTGTGTAGGTGTGTATCACAATTACGTAGTCTTCAGCGACAAAAAATGCCAAGCAAACAAAATTGGTCGATATAGTCTCACTTGCTCTGACATTGACGTAAAATTTAAAAAATCCAAAGTTTATTTAAATGAACATTTGACTCCTGCTCTTAACAACTCTTGTTTAAGGTTAAACAATATGCAAAATGTTCTAACTTTAAATACGTCTGGATTAAGGAAGGAAAAATATTTATGAGACTTTCAGAAAATTCAAAAATTTGGAGGATTAGAAATGAGTCTGACTTAAATAATACTTTGAGGGAAGATAGAATAGCCTGTTGATCTTTTAATTAGAATAGAAAGTTGTAAGATTTTTGTGTCTCCTAATGGCTGATAATATGGATGATAATTCTTTTCCTGGTGATATTGTTTCTGAGTAATTAGATTTTGATAAATTAAATTCTTTTCATGCAGCTAACAGCAATGGCTTAAATATGTTAAATATTAATTTTCGTAGTATCAGGCATAAATTCCATCATATTGAAGAAATTGTTGTTAACAGTAATTATCAGTTAGATGTGATTATTGTGACTGAAATCTGGATAAAAAGTGATGAGGTCTGTTTATATAATTTAGATGGCTATAATAAATTTTATAACTGTAGACAATATAACAAAGCTGGTGGCATATTAATTTTTGTAAAAAATACTATAATTGTTTCGCAAGTAGAAATTGAAATGGTAAGAACAGAATCCTTAAGTTTGTCTATAAGTAAACAAGATTTTTATATACTTGCCTTATATCGTTCCCATCAATATACCCCATATCAGTTTGTTGAGGAACTGGGTACTGTATTAAAAAGAATTAAAGGTAGAAATGTAATTCTAACTGGTGATCTCAATATTGACTTACTATTACAAAATGATTATGTGAATGATTATGTGATTCACATAATTTGATTATAATTTCGTTGATAATGATAAAATGATGATGTGAACTAGTGAATCTAGAGAAACAAGCACTACTGTTTCATGTCTCGATCATGTTTTTTGTAGGAAAGCAAATGGTGTTAATATTAATCCTGCAATAATAAGAACTGATATATCTGACCATTATCCTGTAGCGATTAAAATTGAATTTCCTAATTCAGATAGTTGCTATTTTACGAATGAGCCTCATAATATCATGTATAGAATAAACTATTCTGTTTTATGTGATAATTTAAAGAAATGCAACTGGGATACAATATTATTTGACAATAATCCTAACTCTGCTTGCAAAGTTTTTCTTAATCTATTACTGGGACAAATTGAATGTTCTAAGCAATACACTGATAAAAGGATGATAAATAGCAAAAATCCCTGGTTTACTGATGATATCAGAAATATGATTAAGAGATAAAATGTATCAATTGCGCAAAAAATATCCATATAATCTTCTTCACGAGACAAATTTTAAAACATTAGAAAGAAACTAAATGTAACAATTGTAAATGCCAAAAATATTTGCTATAGAAGAGAATTTCTTAATTGTCATGGAGATAGCAAGAAACTATGGAAGTTTGTGAATAATGTAATTGATAATAGCGAAAAGTGCACAGTTGTTCCAAATTCTTTGGACAAATTAAACAATGATGTGGAGATCAAAGCATTAGCAAACGACTTTAATTTGCACTTTATTCGTCTTACAGAAAACATTAGAAGAGTTCAGTCTAAAACCTTAAATAGAAATATTCATCACGTTACTCGAAATGATATGATAATACAATGTTTTTATTTCCAACAACCGAAGATGAGATATTAAATATAATTCTGAAATTTAAAGATAACAAATGTGTAGGGAATGATGGGGGATCTACGATTATTTTAAAAAAGTGTAAGGATTTTATTGTCAAGCCTCTAGCCCATATTTATAATTTATCTCTTGAAAAGGGAATTTTTCCAGATGAATTGAAAAAAGCAGTTGTAGTACCTATATATAAAAAGGGAAATAAAAAAATATATATTCTAATTATCGGCCAATATCTGTAATCTCAGTTTTTGGAACATTTTAGAAAAACTGGTCAAAAAACGACTAACTGACTTTCTTATAAAGTACAAATTTTTCTCACCAAATCAGTTTGGATTTAGGAAAGGCTTGGGTGCCGAGGATGCTTTACTCAATTTTACCAAAACCTTTTATAAAAATATTGACAATAATAAACAAACTCTTACTGTGTTTCTAGATATTCAAAAAGCATTTGATACTGTGTCACATGGGATTTTACTCTGTAAACTAGAACAAATTGGAATCACAGGTACTGTTCTAAAATGGTTCAGAAGTTATTTACATAACAGAACTCAAGTTGTAAAAATACATGGTACTATTAGTTCTGAAATTACATGTGGCATGCCTCAAGGGTCAGTTTTAGTTCCAGTGCTTTTCCTTATTTTTAATAAGGATTTTTGTTCCTTGAATGTAAATGGAAAGATCAATACAGTTGCAGATGACACCGCAGCGATATTCTGTGCTGATTAACCTTGATGACCTGGTTAGGATTTCTAATAATGAATTATCTGTTATTGGGGATTGGTTCAAATTGAATGAGTTAACTATAAATATAAATATAACTATAAATATAACTTTTCCTTATTTTTATTAATGATTTTTGTTCCTTGAATGTAAATGGAAAGATCAATACAGTTGCAGATGACACCGCAGCGACATTCTGTGCTGATTAACCTTGATGACCTGGTTAGGAGGATTTCTAATAATGAATTATCTGTTATTGGGGATTGGTTCAAATTGAATGAGTTAACTATAAATATAAATATAACTATAAATATAACTTTTCCTTATTTTTATTAATGATTTTTGTTCCTTGAATGTAAATGGAAAGATCAATACAGTTGCAGATGACACCGCAGCGATATTCTGTGCTGATTAACCTTGATGACCTGGTTAGGATTTCTAATAATGAATTATCTGTTATTGGGGATTGGTTCAAATTGAATGAGTTAACTATAAATATAAATATAACTATAAATATAACTTTTCCTTATTTTTATTAATGATTTTTGTTCCTTGAATGTAAATGGAAAGATCAATACAGTTGCAGATGACACCGCAGCGACATTCTGTGCTGATTAACCTTGATGACCTGGTTAGGAGGATTTCTAATAATGAATTATCTGTTATTGGGGATTGGTTCAAATTGAATGAGTTAACTATAAATATAAATATAACTATAAATATAACTTTTCCTTATTTTTATTAATGATTTTTGTTCCTTGAATGTAAATGGAAAGATCAATACAGTTGCAGATGACACCGCAGCGATATTCTGTGCTGATTAACCTTGATGACCTGGTTAGGATTTCTAATAATGAATTATCTGTTATTGGGGATTGGTTCAAATTGAATGAGTTAACTATAAATATAAATATAACTATAAATATAACTTTTCCTTATTTTTATTAATGATTTTTGTTCCTTGAATGTAAATGGAAAGATCAATACAGTTGCAGATGACACCGCAGCGACATTCTGTGCTGATTAACCTTGATGACCTGGTTAGGAGGATTTCTAATAATGAATTATCTGTTATTGGGGATTGGTTCAAATTGAATGAGTTAACTATAAATATAAATATAACTATAAATATAACTTTTCCTTATTTTTATTAATGATTTTTGTTCCTTGAATGTAAATGGAAAGATCAATACAGTTGCAGATGACACCGCAGCGACATTCTGTGCTGATTAACCTTGATGACCTGGTTAGGATTTCTAATAATGAATTATCTGTTATTGGGGATTGGTTCAAATTGAATGAGTTAACTATAAATATTTCAAAGACAAAATATATGTTATATTGTTTAAAAAATAAAGGAGAATAGTTCTCTTAATATTAAAATTCATGACTTTAGTTGTTCTAAAATCATTGACTGTAAATGTAATCCAATAGAAAATGTCAAAGAAATTGATTATCTTGGAGTAAAAATTGATAGAAATTTAAGCTGGAAACCTTACATAAATAAACAGATCTCAAATGTTAGATCAATGCTTTACAGGTTGTAATATTTAAGAAAAATATTGAATACTGATATGCTAAGGGTACTGTACTTTTCTTGGATCCATTGATGACTTGAGTTATGGAATATTATGCTATGGTGGAACATACAAAACTGCACTTAAACCTATGTTTAGGTTGCAAAACAATAAAGAGTTTAACCATTCCACAAAAAAATAATTTAAACATATATAATAAATACTGTGAATTAAATATATTTCCTTTAAGACACCTTTATATGTACAAGCTAATGCTTTATCTTTATAAACATAATTCTGAATTTCCAATGAAAACTTATAAATATTGTTTAAGAAATGAAGAAATGACATACGTGGTTCCCAAGGCAAAAAAAGAAATACTTCACAAACACTATTTGTATCTTGCACCTAAGTTATTTAATTCCTTACCACCTGATCTCAGAAATTGCAATTGTGAATATTCCACATATAAAGGAAAACTGAAACAGTTCCTCAAAAATATAACTGATATGGAGCCTTGCTTTCATACTTTAAGCTAGCTCCTTGAAGTTACAGTTTTATGTCTACACGAACACAAAAATTTGTATAGAAAAATGAAAACATTTATATATATTTGCCACTGTTGTTCGATAAAAGGATTTTTACTTTTCTTTTATTGCACACTCAACTATATTTGAAGTAGTTTAATATTGTATATATATATATGTTGTTACTACTTTATTCCTGTGACTCAAGCAGAGCATATGCTCATCCAGGTTACAATAACCTGGATGAGCATATGCTCTTGGGTTATTTACATTGTAATAATGTATTTTTATATCAAAAATAAAAATATTTGAATTGAATTGAATTGAAGAGACGTGTTTGAATGCTCGACATGACGTAAGTGACACGCGGCCAAATTGTGACTGTGAGTTCACCAGAGCACGAGATAAACATTTGGAATGGCACAACAGCCTTGTTGATAGGAAAAGAAATCTTATACCTGAATTTTAAAAAAATGAAATTCGCGATCACGGTTTAAATCACAGAATAAAAAAGTTTTTATGTGTCTCATCCCTGAATATTTTTATTTTATATTTTTTTTTTCTGGTTAATGGCAGGGTTACAAGTATCCTAAAGCTCTGAATATGTAAGGATTGGTTGGATTGTTTTACCTTTGAGCTGCACCTTTTGCACACAATGGGCTAAATGGCAGGGTCACAAGGACCGCGAGGGCTGTGACCTTGGGGTCCTCAGAGATAAAACAACCCAACCCACAGGGCTGTGACCTTGGGATCCTCAGAGATAAAACAATCCAACCCACAGGGCTGTGACCTTGGGGTCCTCAGAGATAAAACAAACCAACTCACATGGCTGTGACCTTGGGATCCTCAGAGATAAAACAATCCAACCCACAGGGCTGTGACCTTGGGATCCTCAGAGATAAAACAACCCAATCCACAGGGCTGTGACCTTGGGGTCCTCAGAGATAAAACAACTGAACCCACAGGGCTGTGACCTTGGAGTCCTCAGAGATAAAACAACCCAACCCAAAGGACTGTGATCTCGGGGTCCTCAGAGGTAAAACAACCCAACCCTGAAGGCTCAGAGAAGGTTGAGAGGAGGGGACCCACTGGACAGCTGTTAAGAGACAGAGGGTAGCCCCCGACAATTCTTTAATGTGCATAGGGTATGGCTCTCCCATATATAATAAAAATTATTTTTTTACTTAAAACTTATTTTTTTTAATATTTTCTGTGCATTTCGATAGTCACCACAACAGACATTACTTCTTTCAATGTAATATTTTTACATGTTGGCTTTGAAACTGATTTGATCGTAATTGTAACGTTCATCTACTGTTTTATCTTTTGGTTTTCAGTCTGCCGTCCAACCTTCCAAAATCTTCCGCCCATTTATCATAATTTTTTATTAAAAAGCTCTTTAAGAATTCGGACTCAGCTCTTCCTATTGAGGATTCGAAAACTAACAGAAACAATTTATTTTTGTCTCAATTAATTTATTGGGTTTTTTATTGCATTAATCCCTGCCTCCAATATATACAATTAAATCCAAAAATTTCGAAAAGAAAAAAAAACAGAGAAAATAAAATTTGAATAAATGCAAATTTTACGACAGAGATTAACGACGTCTTCGGTAGTCAAGTAGCATTTAAGAACGATTAATTATATGTCGCATTCCGAAAACATCTGTCGCAGATGGCATTAAAAAATATTTGCAATAATGAAAGCAGTTGGGTTGTTTTACCTCTGAGCGGCACTTTTTTGCACACCATGGGCTAAATGGCCAGGTCACATGGACCCCGAAGGCTCAGAGAAGGTTGGGGACCCACTGGAACAGCTGTTGGGAGACAGGTGGTAGCCTCCCGTCAAGGCCATCCAGCGTATTCTTTAACGTGCACAGGGTATGGCTCTCCCACACACGGGGCCACGGCTTAACGTCCCATCCGACGGACGGCGACCTTTCTAAGCCCTCGGTGTCCCCTACTGACCGTGGGCAGGGCGGGGAATTTTGCGGAGATAAATCTCAACGCTGACCCAGCTGGGACTCGAACCTGGGAAGTACAGATTACGAGCCTGGCGCGCTACCGACTGAGCCACCCCCGCCACAATAATGAAAGCAATTGCAATAAAGTGCCCAATAGGAAAATTCACCATAATACGAAGATTCTCATTGGAAGAAGCCAAACTTTCTAAGAGGGAAGCTCACTGGGAAGGAAAAGGCTTGTTGATTACATATAAAGGTTCCCTAGGGAAAGGAAAGGTTCGACTGGGGAAAAAGGCTCCAAAGAAGAAGAAGAATCTCTATTAAATGGAAAGGCTCAATAAGGAGGAGAAATTCTCGAAGAAAGGTAAAGTCTCACTAAGGAAAAAAATGCTTCATACGAAAGAGAAAAGTTCCAAAGAAAGAGTAATGCTGACTAAGAAGAAAAAGGCTGTTTATATTTATTTTTTCTGGTCAAAAGAGAAATGCTCATTAGGGCAGAGAAAAGCTTCATAAGAAATAAGAAGGTTCCCAAGAAAGAGAAAGGCTTGAAAGTGAAATACTCGTTAGAAAAGAAAAAGGCTTCTAGGGAAAGAGAAATTATCCAACAGAAAAGCTCCCTAGGAAAAGGAAAATGCTTGCAGAAAAAGGCTTCATACTAAAGAGAAAGGTTATTAGGAAAGAGAAAGGGTCGCTAAGAAGAAATGCTGACTCGAAAAAATAAGACTCTTAGGAAAGGGAAATTCTCCGATAAAAGTGAAAGGGGCTCTCTTGAGAAGTTTTCTTTCGAAAGAGAAAGTAAAGGCAGCCTGCCTAGGGAATAGGCGAGACTCTCGTTGGCAAAGTAAAAAGCTCCCAAGGGAAGTGAAAGGCTTGTTAGGAAAGAAAAAGGGTTTCCAGAACAAAGAAAGTTTCCCTAAAAAGGGAAAAGCTCACAAGGAGGGAAAGGGCTCGTTAGCACAGATAAAGACTCATTAACAAAGATAGAAGATACCGGAAAAGTCTTAGAAAAGAAAGGCTTCCTAAATTAAATCTCTCAAGGGTTGGGTTGTTTTTTTAACACAATTAGCTAAATGGGCAGGTCACAAGAACCCCGAAGCCTCAAAGAAGATTGGGGGATGGGACCCACTGGAACAGCTGTTGAGAGACAGATGGTAGGCTCCTCTTCAACGCCATCCAGCGTGTTCTTTAAGGTGTACAGGTTCTTAACATACATGCTTAACGTCCTATCCGACGGACGGCGGCTTTTCCAAGTTCGTCGGTGTCCTCCTACTGATCGAGGAATTTTGCAGAGATAAATCTTGATGCTGGCCCATCTGGAACTCGAACCTGCGAACTTCAGATTACGAGCCTGGCGCGCTACCGACTGAGAACCCCCCCCCCCCAACTAAAAGCTCTCAAGAAAACAGGTTTCCTTAACAAAATAAATGCTTCTAGGAATGGAAAGTCTCGCTGTAAAGAGGAAGCTAACGACAAAAGAGAAATTTTGGCACTTTTCATTTCCCTGCGAAGTTCACATAAACGTTTTTTTTCCCCTAAAAATGCAGACCTAACTAGCAATATAACTATCACTGGTTGCTACGGTATCTGCTCGTTGCCAAGCAACATGGCATTAATTCAATGACACACCCATTCGTTGAAACATATTTTTGCTTAATAAGGAGACTGCGCCAATTTTCAAGTTGGGATGGATTGTTTTACCTTTTGAGTGGCCCTTTTTTGCACACCATGGAATAAATGGGTCAGGTCACAAGGACCCCGAAGGCCCAGAGAATGTTGGGGGAGGGGACCCACTGGAACGGCTGTTGGGAGACAGATGGTAGCCTCCCGTTAAGGCCATCCAGTGTGTTCTTTAACGTGCACAGGGTATGGCTCTCCTGCACACGGAGCCACGGCTTAACGTCCCATCCGACAAACGGCATCTTTTCCAAGCACATCGTTGTCCCCTACTGACCGTGGGCAGGGCGGAGAGTTTTGCGGAGATAAATCTCAATGATGACCCAGCTGGGACTCGAACCTGGGAAGTGCAGATTACGAGCCTGGCGCGCTACCGACTGAGCCACCCCGCCCCAATTTTCAAGACACCCCTCCCCTAAATACTGGAGCTGAAGTGTGTGGGGGGAGGGGAGAATTACTCTACCCTAAATATTTATGGGATGAATTTAGATCATAACCAACCCAAAAGTTGAAACTATAAACATGCAGAGACCCCAGTGTCGAAAACGACCGATGATTTCGCATTTCGTTCGTTATAATAAAAAATAAGCAATGAATTGAATACGTGAAAAAAACGAAATGCCTCAATATTTTCCGTTTCTCTCCTTCATTAAGCTCATCGGCTGCAATCCTTCGAAACAGAGAGGGCGAGAGTATGTCAGCGCATTTCCTTTCTCGTCGCATCCCATAATCTCTCCTCTTTTGATCCCGAGCGTCAAAAGGCAGGGGCGGGGGTGGCTCAGTCGGTAGGGCGCCAGGCTCGTAATCTGTAGTTCCCAGGTTCGAGTCCCAGCTGGGTCAGTCGTTGAGATTTATCTCCGCAAAATTCCCCGCCCTGCCCACGGTCAGTAGGGGACACCGATGGGCTTGGAAAGGCCGCCGTCCGTCGGATGGGACGTTAAGCCGTGGCCCCGTGTGCGGGAGAGCCATACCCTGTGCACGTTAAAGAACACGCTGGATGGCCTTGACGGGAGGCTACCATCTGTCTCCCAACAGCTGTTCCAGTGAGTCCCCTCCCTCAACCTTCTCTGAGCCTTCGGGGTCCATGTGACCTGGCCATTTAGCCCATGGTGTGCAAAAAAGTGCCGCTCAGAGGTGAAACAACCCAACCCAAAGCCAAAAGCCATCGTGTTCCGCGCGCGTGTGGAGTCCGAACATTAAACACAGCTCTGGGCTCACGAGACCAGCGAAAGGAAGTTGTCATTCACTAGGTGCAGGCGATTTCCGGTCCGGTTCTTTCGTCTGCTTCAAGTGATGCCCGAGAGGAGCGAACTCGCATCCACGGATGCAACAAACAGATTCTCTTTCGCAATGACACCCTCGACGCAGACGATGAAATTTCGCTGCTTCTTCCGACGAATGTCACTCGAGGGCGCCACCACCCAGAATGCACCTCTGCACCCGCTGTGACACGAGGCAGCTGACCGGGACGAGAATTACTGAGTACATCCTGTGACATGCGTGTCGCGGAGGGATTCTCTTGGGGAAGGGATGAGGAGGAAGAGAAGGAGGAGACAACGCTACCGGTCTGTCGCTGGCGCGGGAGGATGGAAAAGTAATTTCGTTAATTACTGGAAGTGCTCACAAGTGATGGACGGGGGAGGAGGAGGGCGATAAAATGCAGCAGAGATATAATATCGGTTATTGTTGAAAACGAATGAAGGCAGTTGAAATGGGAAATGGTTTGTGCATGTCATAATGATGCTTACAGCTTTTGGATGGGGGGGGGGGGTGGTGGAAAAATCTGATGAGTGACTGAGGTAAAAATCTGGGTCAACATGTGGACGATCATCTAGATGAAATAACGGTCAAAAGAATGGAAATAATGAGGGTTCAGCTGGAACGTCTGTAAAAGTACTGATGAACTTTAGGGGGGGGGGGAGCATTCAGTCATGTAATTAATAGCATTGCTAGATCATCTGCTGTTTGCTCTTGTTAACATATGAAGGGTGGTGAAATTGATGGAAACATTCTGAGTGAAAGGGAATCGGATTTGATTGACTTGATTTTGGAAGTAATTTTCATACAGGGAAAGGACAGTGAAGAAATATATCAATTCAATACCTCTAATAATCCGTTCAATATTTAAAGAGTCCTAGAGTTAGAATCACCCCCGCCGTTTTCTCGGATTCCTTGAAGTCAAGATGAACCATTGAGGTAGCCGAGTTCCGGGTTCGGATCCAGGATGGTGGTGTGGATGCTCTCCACCAAAGAGAAGTATCGGAGCCTTCGCGGATACCTTTCCTGTGGCGAAGAACAAAATCTTGCAAGCTCTTGTCATTAAAATGTACCAGGAATTTTAATAGGGAATGATGTAGGTTCACACAATGATATAATGAGAACTGCATCTGATGTATAATGATACTATACAGATGTACTTCTCATCTTTTATGTTAAAAACAAATTGCCGTATACATTTAATTATTTTCCCGTCGAGCTACGGAAGATGTTAATTTCTCACTCGATCTCCGATTGGGTAATGCAAATTTTTAATCAGCTTTGAGGTTGGATTGTTTTACCTCTGAGCGGCACTTTTCTGCACACCATGGGCAAAATGGCCAGGTCACATGGACCCCGAAGGCTCAGAGAAGGTTGGGGGAGGAGACCCACTGGAACAGCTGTTGAGAGATAGATGGTAGCCTCCCGTCAAGGAAATCCAGTGTGTTCTTTAACGTGCATGGGGTATGGCTCTCTCCCGCACACGAGATCACGGATTAACGTCCCATCCGACGGACGGCGGCCTTTCCAAGCCAGTCGGTGTCCCCTACTGACCGTGGGAAGGACGGGGAATTTTGCGGAGATAAATCTCAACGCTGACCCAGCTGGGACTCGAACCTGGGATCTACAGATTACGAGTCTGGCGCGTTACCGACTGAGCCACCCCCGCCCATCAGCTTTTACTGAGCCATCCCCCCCCCACCTATCAGCCATAGCATCAGCTTTTAGGACCATTAAAGAAAGTCGCTTAATCTCTTTCACTGAAGCATTATTATTCAATAGCAAAGATAACAAAAGGGCTAGAATGTTAATGGGCACAGCACAATCTCTTTATCAGATGCACTTGTCTGCAACACTCTAATCGAGTGTAGAAGCTCTCCTGCAGCTTCTCTGGGAGAACAAACATAAATTGTTTTAAATTCAATGTCGGTTCTTATTAATGCAAAAATATTAATACCCATCAACTCAGCGGCGCGTAGGTTGCATTGCACGCTTTAAAGAATGTAATCTTATCAAACGAAAAATCGACGGAGATGAAGAAGAGGATCTGATGCAATCGACTCATCCTGATGCTGGATGATTATTGTGTCACTTTACATCATTTGTCAGTAATTTGTTTCGTAATATGCAGTTCCCAGGGTTCGATTCTCAAATGGGCCAACTTTCAGATTTGTTTCAGGTAACTTTCACCCTGACCTTGGTGATAAAGGGGACGCTGACGGGGGGCGGGGGTGGCTCAGTCGGTAGCGCCAGGCTCGTAATCTGTAGTTCCCAGGTTCGAGTCCCAGCTGGGTCAGCGTTGAGATTTATCTCCGCAAAATTTCCCGCCCTGCCCACGGTCAGTAGGGGACACCGATGGGCTTGGAAAGGTCGCCGTCCGTCGAATGGGACATTAAGCCGTAGCCCCGTGTGCGGTAGAGCCATACCCTGTGCACGTTAAAGAACACGCTGGATGGCCTTGACGGGTGGTTACCATCTGTCACCCAACAGCTGTTCCAGTGGGTCCCCTCCCCCAACCTTCTCTGAGCCTTCGGGGTCCTTGTGACCTGGCCATTTAGCCCACGGTGTGCAAAAAAGTGCCGCTCAGAGGTAAAACAACCCAACAAAAGGGATGCTGACGGAAAGGTCGTCATTCGTCGGATGGGGCTTTAAGTCGTGGTCCGTGTGAAGGGGGAGGCTAACAGCTGTCCAGTGCATCTCCTTTCCCAACATTCTCTGAGCCCTTGGGGCTCCATGTGACCTGACTAGCTCATTTTGTGTCAAAAAGTGCCGCTCATAGGTAAAATAGCCCAACCCAACTCGTATTTTAAACCTAGCTTCCACACTGTTCGTGCACATCCAAAAGCAATTTCCAATGCACGCATACTTTACGTAACTTGTTAATACTCGAATCACCTGGCGCTGCCTTGTCCACGGCAAAGGCATGCCTCACGCGACATCCATGACCTCGAATCTCGTGACCCAACTAACAGGCGCGGCTAATGGAGTGCACAAAAGAGATGATTTCGTCGCGAAGTCAAGAAGAGGAAGGCGACGCCATTACGGACGCGTTAGGGGATGTCCCGAGGAGAGAAATGGTGGCGAGGAGACGTCGTAATCGATTTGGGGGTTCTTTTTCATTTTCAGAGGAGGAGGAGGAAGAGGAGGAGGTTCCGCTCTTGATGCTTCCATAGGAAATGAATCGATGGACGGAGGCGGACGACCTTGGCCTCACGTGACGCTGCGGAAGAGAGGAAGAAAGACGGATCCGGCAGAATGATCAGGAAGATGCACGAGACGTGAAGATGCGGGGATCGAATGGAGGAGAGGGATGTGTTACATTAAGAGCAAAATGGTAATAGTTATTATTTTATTGGAGAGACTAGCAACTTTATTTCTGTTTCACTTAACTGAGCCACAGGTTGTGTTGAAACGCGTTGCCACGTCATTCATGACGTAAAAAATTATTTTTTCAAAATGTGGCTTAGCTTTCATAGAAGCTTTGTTGCGCTTCCGTGAGACATTGGAACTGCTTCGTCCCCAATATACCATCCGATTTATAGAGAGTTCGTTTCACAATTCTTGGTTCGTTTTCTCACTTGATTCAGAATTGTGTATGCACTCTATACAATGCTCCCCGCCCTGCCCACGGTCCAGTAGAGAACACCGATGGACTTGGAAAGGCCGCCGTCCGTCGGATGGGACGTTATGCCGTGGCTCCGTGTGCGGGAGAGTCATACCCTGTGCACGTTAAAGAACACGCTGGATGGCCTTGACGGGAGGCTACCATCTGTCTCCCAACAGCTGTTCCAGTGGGGCCCCACCCCCAACCTTCTGTGAGTCTTCGGAGTCCATGTGACCTGGCCATTTAGCCCATGGTGTGCACAAAAGTGTCGCTCAGAGGTAAAACAACCCAACACACGTTAAAGAACACGCTGGATGTCCTTGACGGGAGGCTACCATCTGTCTCCCAACAGCTGTTCCAGTGGGTCCCCTCCCCCAACCTTCTCTGAGCCTTCGGGGTTCATGTGACCTGGCCATTTAGCCCGTGGTGTGCAAAAAAGTGCCGCTCAGAGGTAAAACAACCCAACCCAACTTATACAGTGCTTTGCCCCAACTACACTTCCACATAAAAAGGAGCGATGAAAAAAAATGTGTAATTAAAAATTCGTAGTATAGTTTGATTATTTTTCTGTATCTAAAAATAAAAAGTTTCGCTTTTAAAAATAGATAATTCTCAGAATTGCATTCGGTCAATAAATACTTTATTTGATACTATTTTAATTCCATGTATTTTTCAAGTGAATACTTGGCGAGATTACTGGCTACTAGGATTTACAACAAATGTCTCGCTAACAAACCCAGGTGCCTTAATGGGGGGGGGGGGGACGAACAGTAGGATATATAAATATTCTGATGTCATACAACAACCGGTCACAAAGAAGACGATTTCAAGAGAGCGATAGCGTACAGTCGCTCAAAAAAGTATCCGAACGCTATGATTGACTACAGAATTAAAAAAAAATACATGGCAACGATTATTTTAGAAATTAGTGATCTGGCAACCTTCGTGTACAGTACACGAAGGTTGCCAGATCACTAATTTCTAAAAAAATCGTTGCGAGATGTTTTTTTCGGAATTCTGTAGTCAATCATAGCGTTCGGATACTTTTTTGAGCGACTGTACCATCTCTCGTCTAGTGAGTCGAGGAAAATCTCTCTTTTTCTCGGCAGAGCGAACTTCTTATCTCTCCGAACTTCAGGGGTCCACTGGTAGGGGTAAAGGGATGGGAGGGACTTCGGATGGGAATCTGCTCCATTTGAAGTTAAATAAAGAAGCCAATTATTTCACCATCGGCTCGTAATTAATCGCCTGGTGTCTTTTATATCAGCAGGTAGAAAGATGGCGATCGCTTATGTGGGGCGACAGTATTGTATGCAAATCAAGATGTAAAAAACAAACAAGGATGGATTTTGTGTTAGGTCTTTACGAATGCTTTGCGGAATAAAAATGTTGAAGCCCAAAAGTTTATCAAAATTGTTCATTTCCGCTTTTTATAATAATAATAATATTTTATTTCCATTCTCATTTAAAGAAACATTACACACAAAAAATTTAACATCAAATTTGGATGGAAAATAGCAAAAGGAAATAATATAAAATAAAATTAAAAAAAACGATTAAAAATAAAAAAATGACACAAACATACATTTTACAAGTATTTCTGTGTAATCTAGGAGTTACAAAACAACTCTTACAGATTACAAAAACAAAATTCTACTGTAAACGAAAATCTTTGGCAATGGATAAAAAAACTAAGAAATTACATTAAAAGCGTCTTCAATATCTTCAGTATTTACCAAAAAAAGTTTTTTTTTCTTTCTTAAAATTAGAATCACTTTTTTCTTCTTTTATACTAATAACAGAAGTTTTATTCTAATTTCCTTTGAATAAAAGAGGGTTGGGTTGTTTTACCTCTGAGCGGCACTTTTTTGCACACCATGCGCTAAATGGCCAGGTCACATGGACCCCGAAGGCTCAGAGAAGGTTGGGGAAGGGGACCCACTGGAACAGCTGTTGGGAGACAGATGGTAGCCTCCCGTCAAGGCCATCCAGCGTGTTCTTTAACGTGCACAGGGTATGGCTCTCCCGCACACGGAGCCACGGCTTAACGTCCCATCCGACGGACGGCGGCTTTTCCAAGCCCATCGGTGTCCCTACTGACCGTGGGCAGGGCGGAGAATTTTGCGGAGATAAATCTCAACGCTGACCCAGCTGGGACTCGAACCTGGGAACTGCAGATTACGAGCCTGACGCGCTACCGACTGAGCCACCTCCGCCCCGAATAAAAGAGGCATATCTGTAACAATTATGCTATTGCTATTTGCTGCAGGTTCAACGTGGCATAGAGGAAAATTGTCTTCATCTGGGTGGGATCTGAATCCACGAGCTCCTGATCACATGGTGGTGGGGGGGGGGGGCTCGGTCGGTAGCGCGCCAGGCTCGTAATCTGTAGTTCCCAGGTTCGAGTCCCAGCTGGGTCAGCGTTGAGATTTATCTCCGCGAAACTCCCTGCCCACGGTCAGTAGGGGACACCGATGGGCTTGGAATGGCCGCCGTCCGTCGGATGGGACGTTAAGCCGTGGCCTCGTGTGCGGGAGAGCCATACCCTGTGCACGTTAAAGAACACGCTGGATGGCCTTGACGGGAGGCTACCATCTGTCTCTCAACAGCTGTTCCAGTGGGTCCCCTCCCCCAACCTTCTCTGAGCTTTTGGGGTCTAGTGACCTGGCCATTTAGCTCATGGTGTGCAAAGAAAGTGCCACTCAGAGGTAAAACAACCCAACCCAAATCCTGATCACATGACAGTTGCTCTGATCCCTGATCAGAGCACCTGATATGTTATCACGAAGTCGTGGGTAGAGATGCCACCCGGGTCAAGACAGATTTCGTCTACCATGAAGTGCTGTGATTTAAAATGTCACTAATGTAACAGATAAGGAACACTAGGAATGTCTGTCGTTGTAACAGCAAGGGTAAGGGTCCAATCGGATAGATTTCTAGGTAGATCTCTTTTATTTCTAATCTTCTATTATATATTTCAAAAAGTTTGTCTCTCTGTATGTTCGGAAACTCCCCCTACACGTTGTGTGCCCATTTGCTTAAATATCCTTTGAAGACTGAAATTATTTTATACAGGAAATATTTTTATTAGGTGATTTGAAGCATTCGATACTTATGAAATTGAAAGACAAAAACTCGTTGAATTCGACTTGTTCATCAAGCAGATGAATTATTTACTCACATCTATCCGTATCGGGATCAAAGATCAGCTTCTAATGCTCCATTCTACCAAACTGAACTAAGGAGATGATTATGCTTCCTGCTGACTTAAGCTTAAAAGCGTGTTGGGTTGGGTTGTTTTACCTCTGAGCGGCACTGTTTTGCACACCATGGGCTAAATGGCTAGGTCACATGGACCCCGAAGGCTCAGAGAAGGTTGAGGGAGGGGACCCACTGGAACAGTTGTGGGAGACAGATGGTAGCCTCCCGTCAAGGCCATCCAGCGTGTTCTTTAACGTGCACAGCGTATGGCTCTCTCGCACACGGGGCCACGGCTTAACGTCCCATCCGACGGACGCCGGCCTTTCCAAGACCATTGGTATCCCCTACTGACCGTGGGCAGGGCGGAAAATTTTGCGGAGATAAATCTCAACGCTGACCCAGCTGGGACTCGAACCTGGGAACTGCAGATAACGAGCCTGGCGCGCTACCGACTGAGCCACCCCGCCCCACTTAAGAGCCCGATTGGTTGGTTGGGGTTAATATGAGTGCGGTGCTTTCCTATTGGGGTGTTCGTATCAATAGAGGAATAGACTTACTTAGATTGTGGTAGACCTCCTTAACATAAGGAAGTGCCAAATGGAGCTTTAAGCTGCCACGAGATCTCCGTGTTCAAATCCATGAAACGGGTTTCTGCATTTTTCCCACCTGTCTATTTCCTGACATTTACTCTGGGTTTTCCACATTTTATCCTTATTTTCATAATGTTGTGACTCAATGGCTCCACAAGAGAAAGAAATAATTTTCTCATTAAGAAACTTCTGAATTAAAAAAAGGGGGGGGGGAATAAATTTCTTCTTCTGTTGCAAGTCATTAACGACGTCATCATGGTAATGACTCGACTCCACTCTCAGCATCGTCACATTCGTAAGAATCGAAATTTCGATGTATGACGAATCCACCGGCGATCGTTAGAAGAGTGATCTCTTCTGTCGAGGTGCTATTAGGGTTGGATGGGGGAGAAGTTCGACCATTACCATAGGCGGGAAACATCATTAAGGTATCGAAAGTTTACATGCAGCTGTAAATGATTATTTTTTTTTATCTCTTAAGTTAACAGAGCAAATGATTTTCATTGCAAATGTAAAAGAAACTTCGAATTAGATTGCAGGTCATCAGAGGTCTTGTAATTTGTTACGATTGATCCAAAACTTTAACTTGTTTAAGAGAGAAGAAATTTTCGATTGTTAGAAGATGGCGCTGCGAGAGCTCCGTGCTGATGTGTCGCAATCGACGCATCTGGCAGACGGAAAGAGGTAGGAAGGGAATGATGAGAGCCGAGCAATGACTGAAAGAGATGTGGCTCTGGCCAGTTGATGCGTTCAGCTAATTAAAAACTGATCACTGAAGTAGACGTCAATTTTTTTATACGAAATATGCTGTGGAATTGTGGGTAGAACACTTTTATTATAAACGAAATTGTTCTTTGAAATCGGAGTTGCCATTCGATAGGACTAGATAAATAGAGTCAAAATCTCTTCTAAACTTGGTGAAAGTATTTTAGCATTTATAAATAAGAATTCAGTTGTAAATTTCTTGTCATTCAATTGAGTTGGGTTGTTTTGCCTCTGAGCGGCACTTTTTTTGCACACCATGGGCTAAATGTGGTCTCCTCCCCCAGCCTTTGGGGTCACAAGGACCCCAAAGGCTGGGGGAGGAGACCCACTGGAACAGCTGTTGGGAGACAGATGGTAGTCTCCAGTCAAGGCCATGCAGCATGTTCTTTAACGTGCACAGGGTATGGCTCTCCCGCACACGGGGCCACGTCTTGACGTCCCATCCGATGGACGGCGGTCTTTTCAAGCCCATCGGTGTCTCCTACTGACCGTGGGCAGGGCTGGTCATTCAATTGACCAGCCCTGCCCACGGTCAGTAGGTGGTGGTAGTTAGCTCAACTGGGTAACGCTCCCAGTTCGTAATTTACAATTCCCAGGTTCGAGTCTCAGCTGTTCCAGCGTTGAGATTTATCTCCTACTAATCTGCCACCTTGCCCTCGGAAGAGAGGTGACATCGAGCTTGAAAAGGCCGACACCCGTCGTGTGGGATGTAAAGCCATGGCCCCGCAAGAAAGAACACGCTGGATGGCTTTGATGCGAGGCTCCCATCTTTCCACTAATAGCCATCCAGTTGGTCATCTAATATAACTGAAAACCCTTTGGGTCTTTGTGACCTGGCCATTTAGCATATTGTGTGCAAAAAATGTGCCGCTCAGAGGTAAAACAATGCAATATTTCTTTTAAAGAGATCGGCGTGCGATAGGATTTGCGTGTGTTTGTATCCCTGCGCAGCACCTGCTTCTGAGATGAAGCTCTACGTTAAGGCGTTTCTGATGACGCCAAATACTTGAATGGAATAAAAACAGGGCTTCTCTTAGAAAAAATCAGGAAATTTAAAATGATAATCCATTTTGAATTGATGATCCCTCTGTTGCCTTCCCATTGGAGTATAATCAGAGATTTAATCATCCTGTTTGCAGAATGCATCGAACTGCTCTCTCAAGTATTCAATAACCACGAATGAAAAAGGAGTAGGGTTGGGTTGTTTTACCTCTGAGCGGCACTTTTTTGCACACCATGGGCTAAATGGCCAGGTCACATGGACCCCGAAGGCTCAGAGAAGGTTGGGGCAGGGGACCCACTGGAACAGCTGTTGGGAGACAGATGGTAGCCTCCCGTCAAGGCCATCCAGCGTGTTCTTTAACGTGCACAGGGTATGGCTCTCCCGCACACGGGGCCACGGCTTAACGTCCCATCCGACGGACGGCGGCCTTTCCAAGCCCATCGGTGTCCCCTACTGACCGTGGGCAGGGCGGGGAATTTTGCGGAGATAAATCTCAACGCTGACCCAGCTGGGACTCGAACCTGGGAACTACAGATTACGAGCCTGGCGCGAGGTATCAAGTGGAGTTCTCTTATTTATTTACTACTTTCATATTGTTCAGTTTGTTTGTTAAAAAAACTACCTATAAAATAGATTATGATTTATACTTTTTACAATATAATTTGTGTTAATCTGTTCATGTGTATGAACTTTTGAACTTGAAAAATTTATGTAAAAGTACGTTTTTTGAAAATTCTTGGAAATGTTTGTGTTGGGATGACTCACTGTTGTTTTCGGGTCTGAAGCTTGCAGCTTGTGGAGAGAATTAATGCCAGAAGTTGTTTATGGCCGTAAACGACTAGGTTGGGTTGGGTTGTTTTACCTCTGAGCGGCACTTTTTTGCACACCATGGGCTAAATGACCAGGTCACATGGACCCCGGAGGCTCAGAGAAGGTTGGGGTAGGGGACCCACTGAAACAGCTGTTGGGAGACAGATGGTAGCCCCCCCCGTCAAGGCCATCCAGCGTGTTCTTTAACGTGCACAGGGTATGGCTCTCCCGCACACGGGGCCACGGCTTAACGTCCCATCCGACGGACGGCGGCCTTTCCAAGCCCATCGGTGTCCCCTACTGACCGTGGGCAGGGCGGGGAATTTTGTGGAGATAAATCTCAACGCTGACCCAGCTGGGACTCGAACCTGGGAACTACAGATTACGAGCCTGGCGCGCTAATGACTGAGTCCTCCCCCCCCCCCGCAAATTGGTGAAAACCGAAAAAATGTTCACACATTTCAAATATTACATTTATGTTAATGAACGATTTGCTATAAATGTTGTTTTATCTTTTAAGCAAAATTTGAAGAGTACCAAAGGTTACAGTTAAATATTTCAGCTTTCAAAATTCTTTAAATATTAAATGAATATTACAGAAAAATAGATATTTAGAGAGATTTGAATGAGATTTTCAGTTTCTCTCCAGTAATCTGTTTATCAAAAAAAACTTAATTTCAAAGTTAGGGCGCTTTCAATATGGCTTTCCATTCACATGGAACTGTCTGGTTACTTTTTATTATTTAGTGTATAATCGCTCAAAAAAAATCCGAACACTATGGTTGATTACAGAACTCAGAAAAAAATATTTTGCAGCCATTTTTTTTTAGAAATTAGTGATCTGGCAACCTTCGTGCCACGTGACACGAAGGTTGCCAGATCACTATTTTCTAAAAAAAATCGTTGCCAGATATTTTTTCTGAATTCTGTAATCAACCGTAGTGTTCGGATACTTTTTTAATAAATATAATGCGTATGAATATATAATGCAATGAATATGGAGCGTGCGCAGTTACCGTTCAGAGCAAACTGGAGCGGTTGCGGTTAATGTTCACAGCACATTGGATCGTGTGAGCTCACAAAGACCTAGATCGTGTGGGCTCACTCACGGAAATATTGAGCGTGTGCAGTTACCGTTCACAGCAAACTGGAGCGTGTGCAGTTACTGCACACGCTCCAGTTTGCTGTGAACGGTAACTGGAGCGTGTACAGTTTCTGTACACGCTCCAGATATTTTTCCTGAATTCTGTAATCACGTGACACAAAGGTTGCCAGATCACTAATTTCTAAAAAAATCGTCGCCAGATATTTTTTCTGAATTCTGTAATCAACCATAGTGTTTGGATATTTTTTGAACGACTGTACAATGGTGTTCAAAATTAAAAGTAATGGAAAAAAATTTTGCTTGTTTATTGTCTGATGGCTGCGCTCATAAATTTATGTTGAATTTTGTGCTAACTCGATTTTCAATAACTCCAACTCTTTGAAAATAAATCAGCCACTCAAACTTTATCAAATGAATAAAGAAAATGTAATGGACAAAAACATTTTAATTCTATTTAGAACCAGTGGATCAAATGAATCCTCCAGGTTTTAATTGTTTTAAGTACAGATGTTTAAGGCATCACCACATTAATAACATAATTGTAAGTAATTTAATATGCATTATCATTCATATTCACATTAATTTACATATTCCCTCTTCGTGTCACTTTCGATATCCTACTCTCCAGCGGGGCGGGGGTGGCTGAGTCGGTAGCGCGCCAGGCTCCTAATCTGCAGTTCCCAGGTTCGAGTCCCAGCTGGGTCAGCATTGAGATTTATCTCCGCAAAACTCTCCATCCTGCCCACGGTCAGTAGGGGACACCGGTGGGCTTGGAAAGGCCGCCGTCCGTCGGATGGGACGTTAAGCCGTGGCCCCGTGTGCGGGAGAGCCATACCCTGTGCACGTTAAAGAACACACTTGATGGCCTTGATGGGAGCCTACCATCTGCCTCCCAACAGCTGTTCCAGTGGGTCCCCTCCCCCAACCTTCTCTGAGCCTTCGGGGTCCATGTGACCTGGCCATTTAGCCCATGGTGTGCAAAAAAGTGCCGCTCAGAGGTAAAACAACCCAACACACGTTAAAGAACACGCTGGATGGCCTTGACGGGAGGCTACCATCTGTCTCCCAACAGCTGTTCCAGTGGGTCCCCTCCCCCAACCTTCTCTGAGCCTTCGGGGTCCATGTGACCTGGCCATTAAGCCCATGGTGTGCAAAAAAGTGCCGCTCAAAGGTAAAACAACCCAACACACGTTAAAGAACACGCTGGATGGCCTTGACGGGAGGCTACCATCTGTCTCCCAACAGCTGTTCCAGTGGATCCTCTCCCCCAACCTTCTCTGAGCCTTCGGGGTCCTTGTGATCTGACCCATTTATTCCATGGTGTGCAAAAAAGTGCAGCTCAGAGGTAAAACAATCCAATCCTACTGTCCAGCATTTATACAGAGCGCCAAAATAAAGTAACTAAGGAATAGAAATGTTCAAATTTTCATTTCCATCTTCATATGAAATAAAGCATTTGACACATAAAGCTTGAAAACGTATTATTGCGAAGGAATTTCATCTGCTTACAGATCCACGCGTCCTCCTCCGTGCGCTGAACTTGCGTGTTCAGAATTCCTTGAAAGTTCTTTGAACGTTTTTTTCGACCTATCAAGTGCTTCATTTTTGATGCGAGGTCAATGAGATTTCGGCTTCCAATCCTCGAGCAGACGGAAATTTATTGGCGTAGAGATTCTCCTCGACGAATTCCCGCCCCAAGAAATCGCTTGCTTTGCGATAGCGGACAGCAAAAGTTGCTACAGAGGGCAAGGAAATGTTTAAACGATTCTTGAGCTGAAAAGCTCGGATTGAAATGGCCTTTATGCTAAAGGAAAACTCCAAAGGAAAACTACCATGAAAAATGTCATATCTAAGAAGTAGCGTTGTGAGTTGGAGAGAGTCTCCCAAGAGTTCAGAAAAGGTTACGGGAAGGAGACAGAGGGTAAAACTCCCGTCAAGGCCATCCAGCGTGTTCTTTAAAGTGCACTAGGTAACGTACGGAGCCACGGCTTTACAGTCGCTCAAAAAAATATATCCGAACACTACAGTTGATTACAGAATTCAGAAAAAATTTCTGGCCACGATTTTTTTTAGAAATTAGTGATCTGGCAACCTTCGTGTCACGTGATTACAGAATTCAGGAAAAATATCTGGAGCGTGTACAGCAACTATACACGCTCCAGTTACCGTTCACAGCAAACTGGAGCGTGTGCAGTTACTGCACACGCTCAATATTTCCGTGAGTGAGCCCACACGATCCAATGTGCTGTGAACATTAACCGCAACCGCTCCAGTTTGCTGTGAACGGTAACTGCACACGCTCCATATTCATTGCATTATATATTCATACGCATTATATATATTAAAAAATATCCGAACACTATGGTTGATTACAGAATTCAGAAAAAATATCTGGCACCGATTTTTTTTTTAGAAATTAGTGATCTGGCAACCTTCGTGTACTGTACATTAATTTCTAAAAAAAATCGTTGTCAGATATTTTTTTCTGAATTCTGTAATCGACCATAGTGTTCGGATATTTTTTTTGAGCGACTGTACATCGTATCCGATGAAAGGAACCTTTCCGAGGCCATTGGCATCCCCTTCCTGGCCGAAGAGAGGGCGGGAATTCAGCGGAGATCAATCTCAATGCAGGCGCACCTCGAACTCGAAAACTGGAACAATCCGCGCCAACAGATCATCCATTCTGGACGGATGTCGATGCAAATGATGCTGAAGAATATTTTTCCTTCCAAGAATCTTGAACTACATTTTTAAGTATGCACATGATCTTTGACTCTTTAATCCAACCATTTTATTTTTAAAAGCTTCACTTAAAAAGTTCAAATTAACAACAAACGCCAAACGGATTAATCAAAATAAAATCAGAGAAAGAATGGATTTTTTTTAAACTTTATTTAATAAGTTATAATTCTTCATTTCATAAGAATTTTTTTTGCAGACAAATTTTATTAATTCTCTTTATTAAATAATCTCAACGACTGATATACACGCATCCCAAGATTTAAAAAATTTTCCATTTAACACCATTGACCGTTTAGAGCACGTTAGAAGAATTCGTTTCTTACTGCAGCACATTTTACACATTTCGAAATGCAGAACTATTAATTGCGAGGCTAATTCTTGAAATCTTAATATAAAAACGTTTATAAGCATATTAGGAAATATTTTCTGTTGATTTGATAAAATGTAAATTCTCTGAACTAAATGAATGCCAATCGGAATTATCCAATCCCCGAAGAGGGTTGCAGAAGTCGACTAAAAAGTAGCTCAGGGTCATTCAGCGTGTTCTTTGCATAATGTATAGTAGGACACTTCATATCACAATAGCAAAATAGATATTCAAAAATATCTAACATTCTTTAAGACGCAACTATCATGATCTTGAAGAAGGAGAGAGAGCCTCCACCATCTTCTTAATATGTTTAGAAATATATAGACTGTGCACTGGTCTGTCGTCGTTTTTTAAAAATTGGGGGTGGGGGGTGGATGTTAAGAGAAATGTGGTACTCCAGAGACAAAACAACCATTGTCTTAACGTTTTAGAAAGAGCAGAGTATGGCCCTCACGTACATGTGGCCTCAATTTTAACTCCTTTTAAAAACGCACTTTTTAAAGTCTTTGAAAGGAGGGGCGGGGGTGGCTAAGTCGGTAGCGCGCCAGGCTCATAATCTGCAGTTCCCAGGTTCAAGTCCCAGCTGGGTCAGCGTTGAGATTTATCTCCGCAAAACTCCCCGCCCTGCGCACGGTCAGTAGGGGACACCGATGGGCTTGGAAAGGCCGCCGTCCGTCGGATGGGACGTTAAGCCGTGGCCCCGTGTGCGGGAGAGCCATACCCTGTGCACGTTAAAGAACACGCCGGATGGCCTTGACGGGAGGCTACCATCTGTCTCCCAACAGCTGTTATAGTGGGTCGCCTCCCCCAACCTTCTCTGAGCCTTCGGGGTCCATGTGACCCATGGTGTGCAAAAAAGTGCCGTTCAGAGGTAAAACAACCCAACACACGTTAAAGAACACGCTGGATGGCCTTGACGGGAGACTACCATCTGTCTCCTAACAGCTGTTCCAGTGGGTCCCCTCCCCCAACCTTCTCTGAGCCTTCGGGGTCCATGTGACCTGGCCATTTAGCCCATGGTGTGCAAAAAAGTGCCGCTCAGAGGTAAAACAACCCAACCCAACAACTTTGAAAGGACTTTATTGTATTGAAATCATCCCAAACGTCTTTAAGAAGGGAAGTGTGTGACGCTATTTTATACTCCTAGCATCTGTAGGAAAACATGATTGGACATACACGTGCTTATCATAGTCTAAATATCTTTAAAAAGAGAGTATGGAAATACTGTACATCATCCTAAATATATTTATTAATGGGGTTTGATATATTTGTGATCACCATCGTCCTATCGTTCTTAGGAAGGGAAAAGAACTATTGGACATAGAATCACAATCGCTTTAAAAGGGCAGACTGTGGCAGTCATTTACACGGGGGTGAATGTCGTCTTACCTTTCTTAAAAAATGGTGGAAATAGTATTATTTGGCATGGGATTATCATCATCCTAACTTATCATCTGGGTAATCATTTCGAAGTCCAACAAGGCTCTCCTCTCTCTAAAGCGAAGAAGCAAAAAAAAATGTTATTCGGGCACAATTTGTGCCAAATCTGTCTTGTTACGGAAGATACTTAGTTCACCGTATATACTATACAGGGTGAATCTGGAAAAGTGGGCAAAACTTTACGGGGTGGTAGAACGCAGCTATACGAGCAATATTCGTCATAGAAAGTATGGGCGGAACGCAAACGGCGAGCCGCTAGGTGGCGTTGGAAATGGTATAAAAGGGTCGGTCCTCGCACCCAACGGCATTTCTACCGTGGATTGCCGAGAGGATGGCTGGTTATACTAACCACGAAATGGCGGATATGCACTTTGTGTACGGTGCGGCGGACGCGAATGCAAGTGAGGCACAGAGTATCTCCTCTCCTTCTTGTGTTCATTCTTTAAATGTGACAGTGGAAAACTACCTTTTAACTTCTCACCGCTTGCGTTCCGACCATACATTCTATGACGAATATTGCTCGTATAGCTGCGTTCTACCACCCCGTAAAGTTTTGCCCACTTTTTCAGATTCACCCTGTATTAAGGATTTCTGATTTGCAATAGCAAATAATAGAATAGCACAGGAAATGCATATAAACATGGCACTTATGAAGAGTTAGTTACTGAAACTGAGTATCTCTGTGAATGGTACGGTGTGAACATTTAACGTGTATTCAGGAGAAGTGGATTCGAGTCACAGTGAAATTCAATTTTATCAGTTAACTGTTCGTGATTTCTGATTAGTTTCTTTGTAAGAGTAATTCTTTCTTCGAAAAAATAAAAGAAACGTGACATTTTGGGAGGAAAACCTTTCAGCAGGAAGTAGTAAACTTGAGGGCAAAATCAGTTTTTGTTCCACATGTTACAAAAACTTTTCCCATTTCGAAAGCAAATTCTTATTTCTTGTCTTATAGATATCGTAACATAAATTAAATTTGCTGCAGTCGTGCCTCGGACGTAAAGAAATTAATTCCTGTTATATACAATGAGTTGGGTTGGGTTGTTTTACCTCTGAGCGGCACTTTTTTGCACACCATGGGCTAAATGGCCAGGTCACATGGACCCCGAAGGCTCAGAGAATGTTGGGGGAGGATACCCACTGGAACAGCTGTTGGGAGACAGAGGGTAGCCTCCCGTTAAGGCCATCCAGCATGTTCTTTAACGTGCACAGGGTATGGCTCTCCGGCACACGGGCCATGGCTTAACGTCCCATCCGACGGACGGCGGCCTTTGCAAGCCCATCGGTGTCCCCTACTGACCGTGAGCAGGGCGGGGAATTTTGCGGAGATAAATCTCAACGCTGACCCAGCTGGAACTCGAACCTGGGAACTACAGATTACGAGCCCGGTGCGCTACCGACTGAGCCACCCCCGTCCCAATATATACAATGAAGGTCGTATGAAGTTCAGTCAATGAATCTGTTGCTTTAAAGAAGTGAACAGCCAGAGGTCATTGTACGTTTCAATTTCTGGAAAGCTTCCACTTCCCCCAGTCGTCCCTTGACCCTTTGTTTTGTGTTTCATTTCCGTTGCAGCACCTGTTGGCATTGACTCGGTGGCCGCGTGCAGATCTGCTCATAAATTGCCTCTCGCAGAAAGAACGAAATGGCACTCTTCCAATCTGGCATTCGCAAATATTGTCCGGAATAATCTTGCTCCAGAAGAATTCGATGGCATTTTGGGACACAAAAAGATGAGCGCTGAGGCTTAAAAAACTTCAAAGTAGTATTATAGATAAACATATTCTATTGAACGCATCGATAAAAAATTATCTAAATTAATTTAAATATTGAATTTAAAACTGTTTTATTTCGCAGATGATATTAAATCTATAATGTGTTGTTGGAACGCAGACGTAATCTTGAAAAATTTGCCAGATTCGCAACGAAAGTAAAAGCGTAAATCCTGTTTTGTTTTTGGGGGGGGGCGGGGGGTCTCAGTCGGAAGCGCGCCAGGATTGTAATCTATAGTTCCCAGGTTCGAGTCCCAGTTGGGTCAGCGTTGAGATTTATCTCCGCAAAATTCCCCGCCCTGCCACGGTCAGTAGGGTACACCGATGGGCTTGGAAAGGCCGCAGTCCGTCGGATGGGACGTTAAGCCGTGACCCCTTGTGCGGGAGAGCCATACCCTGTGCACGTTAAAGAACACGCTGGATGGCCTTGACGGGAGGCTACCATCTGTCTCCCACAGATTTTCCAGTGGGTCCCCTCTCCCAGCCTTCTCTGAGCCTTCGGGATCCTTGTAACCTGGCCATTTAGCCCATGGTGTGCAAAAAAAGTGCCCTCTCAGAGGTAAAACAACTCAACCCTGTTTTTTTTTTTTATTTTTTTTTTGTATTTCATAAACAGATGAACTGTGGAATGGTAGATTTGTTTCTTTTCTAGGTCTGGAAGAAAAGTCAGATCAGTAGAATTATTTTTTAGACTTCAAGTGACATATATTTGAGACTGCAGCTACAAAAACGTATCGATCTGGCGATTCCTAAACAAATCTAGCTGCACGAAAACAGAAAAAATCCCCGCAAATTTTGCCGAACTGAAGTGGATTTTTTTTTTCGCTGAAGCATCGCCGTATTCATGTACGGTACTGATATCTGTATTCCTTTTCTCTCTCTGTCAACGTAATGGAGGTAAGGGATGTTAGATGCTGCGAAACAGCATCATTGTCGGAGGCAGTGCTCCCACGTGAAGAGTTGCATCTGCGCCTGTTAGGAACAAAGTGGTGTCGTCATGGCGACGAGCTGTCAGAAGAGGCGCACGCGAGGAATGGAATTCTTCAAACTAAATTAGATCTGCGTCGTGTTCCGAGAAGAGAATTCGCTTTCAGTTTGTTTTGTTCTTCTTCTTTCAGAGTTATCTGCACTGGAAAAGGGATCTCCTCTCGGCATCCTAGTTTGCACGCAATTCAAATCGAAAACTGTATTTGACGTTTCCGCATCGCAACACGTTTTTTAATTTTCGAATCGTAATGAAAGCACATTTTTAAATTCTGAAAGCGGAATTCGGAACTGCGTTTCAAATCAAGGGACTGAATTTGCTACTTCCTTTTTAGTGAAAGCAAACAGTTGGGTGCTAGCTGCGCAAATTGAAAAGCTGTCCACAAAATAAAGAAAATTTTAGTTTTTCAAAACAGGTAAAAATCATTTCCTCGAAGTTTTTTCCTTTGTATTCTCTGGGCGAGGATTGGTGAGTGCCAGACTCATTGTCTGATGTTCCCAGCTTCAGCCATCATTACGTCTGTGTTGAGATTTATCTCCGCTTAGCTCCCCACTACCCTCGGTAAAGAAAATAGCACACCGATCATCTTGGAAAATCTGTCGCCCATCAGTTCAGACGTTAAGCCATGGCATGTGCCCGTTAAAGAACACGTTGGATGGCCTTGACGGGAGGCTCCCTTCTCTCTCCTAACAAAACTGTCCAGTGGATCCCCTACCCAGCGGGGAGTTTTTGGGGTTCTTGTGACATGGATCTTTAGCCCAGTGTGTGGGTTCCCTGCTCAGAGGTAAAACATTCCAAACTGCTTGTGTTCGTCAGATCACCAAATAGCCAAAGACCATTCTATTTTATTTTTGCATTTATTTTTTATAAATATTATTTTTTCCTTAATTCTGTTTGTCTCAATGATGGAATTGAGACAAAGCAACAATCCCTTTTTTTGAATTGAATTGAATAAGTTTATTTCACCCAAACATACATATATTGGTAGATAAAACACAGACAAATTCACTGGTGAAAAAGGAGAACATAATAAGCCGTAGCTTTTGAATAAATGTTTCCTGAAATACACTTAAATTTAAAACATTGCAGGTGACCTTAATTTATACATTTATGTATTTATTTGAGCACATGAATTTTTGTGGTCTGACTCTATCATTGACTTGATAATAAGTGTAGTTTATATTTATATTTAAAGTTCTATATTGTTCCATTGCAGTAGTATCTTCTGGTATCTCGTCATTCCAAATCTTAATGCCAATGTACCGTATTGATCTCTGGCCTATAGATTTCTTATAAAGGGGCAACATGATCTTGTTCTTAAGTCGAGTATCATAACTGAAAGTCTTCGTTCTTTCTAAGCAGCAGTAAAGTTCCGAGTACTCTGTCATTTTATTCTTCACTCTGTATACAAAATTCCCCATAACATACTTGTAAATATTATATATTGACATTTATTGTGCTATTTACTCATTCTATTCCTTTTCCAAGAGTTGCACGATGAGCTAAATGACCTAATCACAAAGATCTAGATGCTCGGCACAGGATTATAGATAGAGACACACCCTGAACAGATATTAGGGTCGAGATGAAAACATCCTAATGAACTCTTAATTGATGAGCATTGTGAAAATCTGTGAAAGTTGGGCACCACGTGGCCGAAGTCTCTCTCCATGGAAAGATAAAAAAAGACTGCATATTTTTAATTCTTCTGAAATGAAACTGATTAATGTTTTTGATCCAGTGGCGCACTCAGGATTTAACCTTGGGAGAAGCCGAGGGGCCCGGGGTGTCCCGGCTCAGGCAAACGAAGTAGCGCTCGGTCCGCCCGAGCACTACTTCGTTCGCCTTGTGTTCACAGCGGCCGTGATTCCCAAGAGCTCTCGGGTATTCCCACCTTATTATGACCGCTAATTCATAAAAAAAAAAAGACAAACATAAATATAAAAATAGAAGACAACATAAATATAAAAAATGAATTTTAAGTAGGAAAAGATTTTTTTAAAATTTTCTAGTGTTTTTTTTTCCTTTTTCTTTTTTTGGGGGGCGGGGGTGCCAGGGTCCCCCAGCCCCCTCCCCCTCCCCCTCTGGGTGCGCCACTGTTTTCATCATTTTTTAGTGATTAGACTCTAGTGCTTTCAAACTTTGTGTCTCGCAACGAATCATGCCATATTTTGAACACGCTCGGTTTTTTTTCTTTTCGTGGATTCAACTTGTAACGTCTGCCCAACTTCCATTACGCGAGGGAGAATTTTCTTTTACAACAATTCGCCAAGATACTTTAAGGAGGTCTCCCGAAAACTGGCGAGCTGAATTAAACTTGTTTTATAACTCGTTTTCAAGAAAACACAGAAATAATAAGGAAAGCGAAATTTCAAATTTATCTTTTGTAACTCTCATTTAAAAATATCTACTTCTAAGAGCACAGAGACCTTTTAAGTTAGCCCTTTACTGAAAAGTTTCGCGTGTGTTTATTCTTGCTTCCAAATGAGTAATACAAGTCTCCTTCCAAAACAAAAGAACCAAATTCCACTGAGCGCAAAAGTTTCCAGCCAAGTGCACAAAGAATTAACTTAATCCCTTCTCTAAACTCTAGTCCTTGATTAAACACCTTAAAAAGCGTCCATTAAAATTCACGAAGGTTTCACCGCCCGAATAAAGTGCGTCCGACACTCAAGTCTCGTGCATGCATGCCATGGCCTCGCATCGGCCCACTGAGTCTGTTTCGTCCCTTCCGATCCCGTGCAAAGAGCGTTGCCATGCATGAGATGAGCTTCTTCGTTTGCTCGCGCCCGTCTGGTCTCCCGCCGCAACTCGTCCCTTGAGTGATGCTGCACGTGCATTCCTCAGCAGTGGCGAAACCGCTTGCTCCTTTCGTTTACGAGCAGCAGCAGCAACAATTTAAAAATGACCGTAAGACGGCGTTGACGTCTCAGGGAGAATCCAAGACCCTTAATTAAACGATAAGGTGGCATCCGGGGCCACGTGATCGAAACTAATAAACAAGAAATTATCTGCCTAACAGAAAGTTGGGATTAATTAAGAGCGTGGGGGGGGGGGCGAGTTTGAAGCATGGTCGGACTTGAGATGCGTCATTTTAAAGAGAATAAATCTTTTTTAAGTCGTCAACGAGGGAATTAATCGATCTCGAGGCGAGGCTTCTAAGAGACCTCTTCAAGGAAAGCAAAGGGGAAGAAAATTAAACTTGAGAGACATTTAATTTAACAATTGCAAAAAAAAAATTTATATGGAGAAAAACATATACTATCGTCCATTTCAAAAAGAAAAAAAAACTTTTGCCCGTCGACGTGTCTGCAAGTTATCGAATTTGAACTCTGAAGGAATGGGGTTGAATTTAGAAAAAACGGGTTGAATTTAGTTTAAACATATTTGGAGCGAAATTTGCAGATAAGGGATGTCGCAGCTGAATGGATAATGCCGCTCTGCTAACATTCCGGTTAATTACTAATTGCGACGTTTGCTGTTGTTTCACTCAGAATTACATGATGATGATGAGGAGGAGGAGGACGACGATGATGATGATGAGAGGATGATGATGATGATAGGCTTTCTAATAGCTCTCACTTAGAGGTTGGGAGGTCTACTATTAAGTCAATGTTAGGAATTGTTTGACCCGATTCAGAATTCGGATTCTTGACTTCTCTCAACTCCAGCTTACTTCTCTTCGTGATTGAACATATTCAGAATCATCTCCAAATCCCGGATCGAGAATGCACGTGTTTCTTCGACACGCTAATGTTCACTCTTCTCCACCGCACATGCCCATTGTTGGTGACGTCTTAATTACTAAGCAAACTGTTAAGAGAATTTTATCTCTGTATCGACAGATTTCGGGTTTCCTACATACTTGACCAACAGGTTCCAGATTTCTGACACGTGTTTCCCCTTCGGCATCCATCCACCCACCTCGTGTTCCACGAGGTGGGCTTGGAAAGGCCGCCGTCCCATCCGACGGACGGCGGCCTTTCCAAGCCCATCGGTGTCCCCTACTGACCGTGGATAGGGCGGGGAATTTTGCGGAGATAAATCTCAACGCTGACCCAGCTGGGACTCGAACCTGGGAACTACAGATTACGAGCCTGGCGCGAGGTATCAAGTGGAGTTCTCTTATTTATTTACTACTTTCATATTGTTCAGTTTGTTTGTTAAAAAAACTACCTATAAAATAGATTATGATTTATACTTTTTACAATATAATTTGTGTTAATCTGTTCATGTGTATGAACTTTTGAACTTGAAAAATTTATGTAAAAGTACGTTTTTTGTTGCGGATTTTATATTGAACTGTACTGGTGTTGAAAGTAGTAAATAAAAAATCTATATCTAAAAAAAACTTCTAACGCCATTATATATTAAAATTCAAAACCATCTTGATCTAAGTGTAAAAGGTTTTTGAAACTGTAACTCTTTTCCCCCTGATTTAAACCTCCTTTAAGGATCATAATATTCCAATAAATTTATAATGACATTTTTTTCTGAAAACCACATTTCCTTCCCATGTCAAAGAATATAGATTGTACATTTCAGTTGTTCGTCTTCAATCTGCGAATGATCTCGTTCCTCAATAGAGGAGGAGGATACGAGACGGATATCCGGTCTTGCGCCGAGTGGCAGCAGAAGAGGAGGTCGATGCACGAGACACACGCGACCGCAACTATTTCTTCGGAGTTGGATGGAGCGATTTCTTCGCTTTCAATGAAGACATCGAGAAGGTCGAAGGAGAAGGAGGAGGCTGCAAAGTGATGGGATCTGCGAGATTTAGTCTCTGAGGAAGAAGCTCAGAGAAGAGGAGAATCTTCTCATCATTGCTCTATTTAATGAACTCGTATTTCTGAGACAGTTGGTTATTTCGTCCTTTTCACAATCACAGATGAAATTGTGTCTACCTCAGCGGCACATTCTTATCTGTAAATTGTACAGGTCACATGGTTTCCAAGGAAAGGTTTCAAACAACATAATGGCAAGTTGTTAAAGACCGCAAGGATCTCATCCGAGCACACCCGCGTCCTCCACTAAGACCACTGAGCATATCATTTAACTTCCAAAAGGTACGAGCTTCCTCGTCCTTGATGCGTCCTCTGCGAAGACAAAAGAGTCGGTCTCTCCCTACGATCAAGAGCAAATATCGGTAATCGGAGAACGCTCTCAATGCCAGAATACTCAAGAACCGAACCCGAGTAGGGTGCTTTTATCTCTTAACGAAACGTTTTTGCTCTCAATGGGCTAAATGGTCATATCATAAGGGGAATCTGCCAATGGAGGAGCAGATTGGTTGAAGGGTACCCACTGAACAGCTGTTAGGAGACATATCGAAGCCTTCCATTAAGGCCACCCAGCATGTTCTTTAAGTGCACAGGATGTGGCTCTCCTGCACTCGGGGCCACGTCAGAAGATGGCTTTTCCGAGTCCATATGTATTCCATTTCTGGCAGAGGGCCAGTGGGTAGAGGAAGTTCTTAAGGAAGATAACCAAGGGGTTAGTGGAGATAAATCTCAATACTGGCCTAGTTGGGATTCGATCCTGAGAATTGCATATCACATGCGTGGTGCACTACCGACTGAGCCACTTCCCGCTGCACCAGAACCCGGACTCTTCAAGATGCTGAGTTGCACTCATTCTTGTCACCTAGAGGGAAAGGGTTGGGTTGTTTTACTTCTGAGCGGCACTTTTTTGCACACCATGGGCTAAATGGCCAGGTCACATGGACCCGAAGGCTCAGAGAAGGTTGGAGGAGGGGACCCACTGGAACAGCTGTTGGAAGACAGATGGTAGCCTCCCGTCAAGGCCATCCAGCGTGTTCTTTAACGTGCACAGGGTATGGCTCTCCCGCACACGGGGAGCGGATGGGGCTTAACGTCCCATCCGATAGACGACGGCCTTTCCAAGCCCATCGGTGTCCCCTACTGACCGTGGGCAGGGCGGGGAATTTTGCGGAGATAAATCTCAACGCTGACCCAGCTGGGACTCGAACCTGGGAACTACAGATTACGAGCCTGGCGCGCTACCGACTGAGCCACCCCCGCCCCCCTAAAGGGAAAAAGAGAGCCGCACGCCTTTAAAACTTGTAAAAGATTGGCTTACCTATATTTTGTTTCTTCTACGCAGACAGACGAAATGCGATTTCGCGCGAAATGCACCTCACCTTGAAATGAGGTCTTCGCACGGCCGAATGCCCCCCGCGCCGTCTGCAAAGATCCCCGACACCACTGTCGCATCGATCGCCCCATCTGTGCTCTCATTCACGGTCTAGGTCACGGCTGGTCCACCCGATATTCGGCGAGTGACGTCACGCACCAGAAGTGGGGCACAGGCCACGAGGGAGCTGCCGAACCACCAGCCACCTCTGCTACTGCAATGGGCTCTACTCTGCCGCTTGGCATGTTAATTAGAGTTGCGACTTGTTAAGTGTATTTTGGTGTGTTTTGTTTTAATGTTCCGCCCAAGGTAATAGTTAGCGATAAGCAACGAAATGTAGGCGGTGGCGATTAACAACAGAGTTGGCCAAAAGTTTTTCGAGACACGACTTTTTTCGGTCTCCAAACAGACAAATAAGTTGGCAACAACCCAAATGACATTTATTAAAGGGAATAAATCAAAGGTGCAAACTCATTATGGAAATAGATATTCTCTGTAATAGTCTTATTATTATTATTCTGTTGAAAAATTCAAATTCTTTAGTTTCACGATAAGTGATATATTTTCCAACGTTCTGATAAAGTGTGGGGGCGGGGGTGGCTCAGTCGATAGCGCGCCAGGCTCGTAATCTGTAGTTCCCAGGTTCGAGTCCCAGCTGGGTCAGCGTTGAGATTTATCTCCGCAAAACTCCCCGCCCTGCCCACTGTCAGTAGGGGACACCGATGGGCTTGGAAAGGCCGCCGTCCGTCGGATGAGACGTTAAGCCGTGGTCTCATGTGCGGGAGAGCCATACCCTGTGCATGTTAAAGAACACGCTGGATGGCCTTGACGGAAGGCTACCATCTGTTTCCCAACAGCTGTTCCAGTGGGTCTCCTCCCCCAACCTTCTCTGAGCCTTCGGGGTCCTTGTGACCTGGCCATTTAGCCCATGGTGTGCAAAAAAGTGACGCTCAGAGGTAAAACAACCCAATCTGATAAAAGTGATTCAAAGTTTTGCTGTTTTATCTGTGAGCAGCAACTTTTATGTTCGAAGTTGTTTTGTTTAGAGCGGAACTTTTTATGCACAATGGGCTAAATTTCCAGGTGACAAGGACTGTTTATAGGAAAGGGGTTGGGTTATTTTACCCCTGAGCGGCACTATTTTTGCACACAGTGGGCTAAACGGCCAGGTCGCAAGGACTCCGAAGGCTCAGAGAAAGTTGGGGGAGAGGACCCACTGGAACAGCTGTTAGGAGACAGATGGAAACCTCCGGTGAAGGGCATCCGTAGTGTTCTTTAAGGTGCACAGGGTATGGCTCTCCTGCACACGAAGCCACGACTTGACCCGTCCATTTTGAAGGCGGCCTCCATCGACCTCCCCTTTCTGGTACCGAAAATAGGGTGAAGGTTTAGCGGAGATAAATCTGAATCCTGGGATAGCTGGGACACGACCGCGGGATCTGCAGATGACGAGTCTGGAGCACTACTTGTCTCTCACGGAAGGCTGACTCAGGCATCTGTTACAGAAAGAAACCCAACGACTCTTTTAATCTTCCGAATCAAATACAGTCTTTATTTAAACGTTTCTAAAGGGCCATACAGTCGCTCAAAAAATATCCGAACACTACGGTTGATTACAGAACTCAGAAAAAATATCTGGCAACGATTATTTTAGAAATTAGTGATCTGGCAACCTTCGTGTCACGTGATTACAGAATTCAGGAAAAATATCTGGAGCGTGTACAGCAACTGTACACGCTCCAGTTATCGTTCACAGCAAACTGGAGCGTGTGCAGTAACTGCACACGCTCCAGTTTGCTGTGAACGGTAACTGCACACGCTCAATATTTCCGTGAGTGGGCCCACACGATCCAGGTTTTTGTGAGCTCACACGATCCAATGTGCTGTGAACATTAACCGCAACCGCTCCAGTTTGCTGTGAACGGTAACTGCACACGCTCCATATTCATTGCATTATATATTCATACGCATTATATATATATTAAAAAATATCCGAACACTACGGTTGATTACAGAATTCAGAAAAAATATCTGGCAACGACTTTTTTTTAGAAATTAGTGATCTGGCAATCTTCGTGTCACGTGACACGAAGGTTGCCAGATCACTAATTTCTAAAAATAATCGTTGCCAGATATTTTTTCTGAATTCTGTAATCAACCGTAGCGTTCGGATACTTTTTTGAGCGACTGTAGTGTACAGGAATTTAGTGCGATCTATGGATGTAATAGGGACCACATACAATAACTTTGAAGATAACAGTGCATAACACGCATCGAGAACTGATTTTTCTTTTACATTTCACAAGAAATGTTTTGCTACATTTCACAGTCAAGCTAGTTGTCATTCATTTGATGTGTTTATCATGAAAAGTGTCTATAAATCATAATTCTTTCATTTTTACTGCTTTATGAGATTCTAAAAATTTTACAATTTTTCGAGCGGTTTTTACATTAAAAAGCATATGTTGAATTTGAATAAAATGATCATAAAAAAAAAGAAATAATATGCGAAAATTATTTTAATCATAAATAAAGCACATTTAAATGGAAACATTTTTTCTCCTATTAAAAAAAAGAATTGGTTTTGAAGGGGTTAAATTCTTATCCAGTTACCAGCTACTCTTCCATCTATTAGGTTCAGATTCTCTAAAGCAGGCATGTCCAACCTGCGGCCCTGGATAGCTAGTAATGCGGCCCACAAAATCGTAAAGTTTACGTGTTTACGACATAAGCTTTCAACATGATTATGTGATTTTCAGCGAGTTTTTGATATCCCATTAGTTTCATGTTGCTCTTTTTTTAATTTTATAATAAAAAACCTAATGAAGTTTTATTATTCATTTACATTAATTATATTATATATTTTATGTGCGGCCCAAAACAATTCATCTTCACTCATTGTGGCCCAGGGAAGTCAAATCTTCACTCAGTGTGGCCCAGGGAAGTCAAAAGGTTGGACACGCCTGCTCTAAAGCATCATCAACTCTCTCTCAGAATTCTTTGGTAAGTGGCCTGAAGGAAGAAGTTTAACTTCATCATTTGTTTTCCGTCTCAAGCGATGATATCTTTGTGGTGATCAAGAAAATGACACTGTCGGTTCAGTTCCAACTTGCCTATGTAGATGGAAAGCTGAAAAAGTCTCTTTGGTGTTTTTTTAACCTGCAAAGAAAGAGACAGGTGACGTCACCTGTCTCTTTCTTTGCAAACTTTGAGTTATGACGAAATCCCATGTTTGTCTTCCGAAACTGCAGATTATTCGTCGACGTGTTTAAACATCGTCTGAGGAAAAAAATTGTGTTCTCGAAATAAAAACTGGTTTTGCAATTGAAATCGCCTCGTGCCACGAGCGATAAGCTGTCGTCTCGTTTCCTTTTCCTGTTTCTCACGCGCGATAAGCAAAAGAGAAGCGCTCTGTTGCGTCATCAGGCGAAAGACACACGTTGCCATGGCAATGATACCGAGAAGAGTCGTTTATCGTGCGCGTGTTGTTTTTGCCTTGTTGCCATCTTTCAGTTTTAATATGAAAATAATCCATTTAAACTATTGCGGTCGTCATTGAGCTTGATCGGTTGGGCTTTTCGCAAGAGCATTATCAGCCACAAGAGGCTTATTAGTGATTGGCTGGCTCCTCTGCACAATATCATAACAATGAAAAACGTGGCGTGGGCAACAGTAATGGTTAATTAATTCAAAACGGTGGCATTTTTCTTCTTTTTGTAAAGTGGGCGATCCGATTAGTTTGCTGCTGCGCAAAGAAGCCACCCAAGTAAAGATTGTTGCACGTGTCTTTTTAACCCCTCCTTCGCTTCCTTCACAGATTGACTCCTAAAGGCATTTCGACAGACTTCTGATGCACGTGGTGGGCGGGGGGGGCGTGAAGTGACTCACCAGACTCACCAGGTAGCACACCAGACTCGTGATCTTCAGTTCCCAGGTTCCCGTCTCAAATGGACGTGCATTGAGATTTATCTCTACTGACGCCCATCTAGCCAATGATCCGAAAACAAAAGATTTTACTGCTGGATATTAAGCTAGATAACTGAAGAAATAATTCAAAATAAATCACTACTTTGCAGTGCGGATGGAGATGTAATTAAGACGGTCTCTGCAATCCCCAACACTAAAATTGCTATCAAGCTAGTTGCCATGATCCTCATTCTCTGGAGTCCCAGCTGGGTCAGCGTTGAGATTTATCTCCGCAAAATTCCCCGCCCTGCCCACGGTCAGTAGGGGACACCGATGGGCTTGGAAAGGCCGCCGTCCGTCGGATGGGACGTTAAGCCGTGGCCCCGTGTGCGGGAGAGCCATACTCTGTGCACGTTAAAGAACACGCTGGATGGCGTTGACGGGAGACTTATCATCTGTCTCCCAACAGCTGTTCCAGTGGGTCCCCTCCCCCAACCTTCTCTGAGCCTTCGGGGTCCATGTGACCTGGCCATTTAGCCCATGGTGTGCAAAAAAGTGCCGCTCAGAGGTAAAACAACCCAACCCAACCTCATTCTCTGTGGTTTGCTTGCCACCGATGGTTGCCTGTCTCTCCGATAGAGTTCCCCAATTTATTTATAGTTGAAGGAAGACTGTTCTGAAAGAGTTCTCCAGTACTTTTGCTATTTCTTTCTTTTGTAGGGGAAAGTTCTATTTTCTACCCCTTCGACGTCATTGAGATATGTATCGATATTATTTACCTCATTACTTTGGTGGGAGGGGCTAAGTTGGTAGCGCACCAGACTCGTAATCTGCAGTTTCCCGGTTCCAGTCCCGCTTGGGCCAGCATTAAAGTTTATCTCCACAAAATTCCCCGCCCTGTCCAAATGTCCAAAGTCAGTAGGGGACACCGATGGACTTGGAAAGGCCGCCGTCCGTCGGATAGGACGTCAATCCGCGACCCCATGTGCGGGAGAGCCATACCCTGTGCATGTTAAAGAACACGCTGGATGTCTTTGACGGGAGGCTCCATCTGTCTCCCAATAGCTGTTCCAGTGGGGCCGCTCCCCCAACCTTCTCTGAGCCTTTGGGGTCCTTGTGATTCGGCCGATCGTGTGCAAACAAGTGCGCTCAGAGGTAAAACAACCCAACCCCGCCTGCCCACGGTCAGTAAGGGACACCGATGGGCTTAAAAATGTTTCCTTTCGTCAGTACATAAATGGCATTCGAACCACGAGTTTCCCGTGTGCGTGAGAGTCATACCCTGTACACATTAAAGAACATGCTGAATGACCTTGACGGGAAGCGACCATCGCTCTCCTAGCAGCTGTTCAGTGGGCCCCCTGCCCCCAATTCTCTCTGAGCCTTCGGGGTCCTTGTGACTCGGCCCATCGTGTGCAAAAAAATGCCGTTCAGAGGTACACTCATTCCTCGCACTCTCGTGCGTGTGAATGGCAACGTTCCAAAATAATGTAAGATTCGAGGGGTCAGACTCAGGGAAATTTATGATGGAGCAGACGATATCCTCAAAATATCATCCAGATGAGATTTTTTCTTTCATTCTTTATGCTTTAGAACTTATTGAGATATTGAGAAGCATTTATACCACGTAACTGGCGTTCTCTGTCAAAACAAATGCTGCAGGTTGGGAGGGGGCGGTCGATGATACTGAAAATCTCCACTGATTGGACAATTTTAAATTATCTAGTGATTTTAAATTAGGGTTGGGTTGTTTTACCTCTGAGAGGCACTTTTTTGCACACCATGGGCTAAATGGCCAGGTCACATGGACCCCGAAGGCTCAGAGAAGGGGACCCACTGGAACAGCTGTTGGGAGACAGATGGTAGCCTCCCGTCAAGGCCATCCAGCGTGTTCTTTAACGTGCACAGGGTATGGCTCTCCCGCACACGGGACAACGGCTTAACGTCCCATCCGACGGACGGCGGCCTTTCCAAGCCCATCGGTGTCCCCTACTGACCGTGGGCAGGGCGGGGAATTTTGCGGAGATAAATCTCAACGCTGACCCAGCTGGGACTCGAACCTGGGAACTACAGATTACGAGCCTGGCGCGCTACCGACTGAGCCACCCACGCCCCCGATCTTAAATTAGACTTGGCTCGTTATGAAGCAGACACCGTTGATCTCGGAAAGGTCAACATGTGAGAAAACAAGCAGAGGGATGTCTCAGGAAGCTTTTATCTGCTCCAAACCTATGTCAGGTGTCTCTCTTCCCCGAATTTCATTCTCATGTTTTTTGGGTTCCTTGTGACCTGATTATTGATCTCTTTCTAGCCGAGAAAAGTGTGATTCTTGGGTGCGGTTTTTGGAAATGTCCATATTCTCGATAAATTTAACGTAGCAGGAATATTAAATATAGTTGCTATTGAAAGATAATTGTGATTTATTTAGTTTCATAATTTATTATAAAAATGTAAGAGTTAGAAATGTTTAAATCTTCAATTAGAATATCTAACTCATTCCGGAGCGACGGTGTTGAAAAAGTTAGAGAATTCCGGTATTGCCATCACGTTCTCGCTTTTTTTAGTAATTAGGTTGAAGTTCAAAAAAAGATGATAGAAATTAAACTGTTTTAGGACGAATCGTGGAGCGTCACGAGTTCCAGATTCTTCTCCTCAGGTCTGATTTAGCTGATGAAATGGCATCGGTGGCTGCCAGTTGTTGCAAAACGAAACCAGATGGTTAACTTGTAGGGATCTGCTAAAAGAAAAAGAAAAAAACAATCATAGAACGGCTATGACGACTCGTGCCCTGCAGTTGGAGGGAAATGAAACGTGTTTACGCAGAAAGAAATCGTCAAGTTCGGTTTTATGGCTGCGAGAGGGAAACGGGACACGTGCGAAATGGGGACGATTCAAGAATGGATAATGAGGAGACAGAAATGCAGTGGAAAAAAAACCTTTCAGCCAATAAAAAATTGTGGGTCGTTGAAAAATCGAATGCGACCCTCAGAACTTTCAGATTTCTCTTCGGTTGTTCGATCGACCCCCCACCCCCACCCCACAGATGGGACAACGCTTGTGGTGGCAGTCTTCTCTCAGCTCGGTTACATCTTATTCTATGACGTCATCGTCACCCTGCAGTGGACCAAAGAAGAGTCTTTTCCACCCACTTGGGGTCGGTGAGCCAATCTGCGACGAGAGAAGAGGATTTCCGTTAAAGATGGCAAGAATCCTTCTTAATCCCCTCTCCAAGATTCCCCCAAGCTTTGCGCTAAGCTCATTTCGATCCTTAACAGACCACCGCTTACACCCATTGAAGCAATCGAGGCTTTTAGAAACTGTTGTCAACAATCGCTACGAAGAGAGGATCAGTCACTTCGTTGATATTTACTCAATTCATTCCTCATTTCGTTTTACGATTTATTCCGTACATCAGTTGGGTTGGGTTGTTTTACCTCTGAGCGGCACTTTTTTGCACACCATGGGCTAAATGGCCAGGTCACATGGACCCCGAAGGCTCAGAGAAGGTTGGGGGAGGGGATCCACTGGAACAGCTGTTGGGAGACAGATGGTAGCCTCCCGTCAAGGCCATCCAGCGTGTTCTTTAACGTGCACAGGGTATGGCTCTCCCGCACACGGGGCCACGGCTTAACGTCCCATCCGACGGATGGCGGCCTTTCCTAGCCCATCGGTGTCCCCTGCTGACCGTGGGCAGGGCGGGGAATTTTTGCGGAGATAAATCTCAACGCTGACCCAGCTGGGACTCGAACCTGGGAACTACAGATTACGAGCCTGGCGCGCTACCAACTGAGCTCCCCCCCGCCCCCCCGTACATCATTGAAGTGGTTGTCGCTTCTCATATCATCATGTGTAGCTGAAAAGTATTATAGAAAACTAATTACGGTCGTTGGCAATGCGAAACTTAACTTTTTTTATCCGTTACAGAGATTTATTTTCACATTGCAATCATTCTTCGAAAGAAATAAAATTTAATGGAAAAAAAAGTACGTATGAAATAATTCATGCAATATTTAGACTGATAATAATCACTACAAATTTGAAGTTTTTTAATCAACCAAAAAACATGCTCCATTTAAACATCCTGAAAGAATTTCAAAAATCAAAAAGTTTATTTCATGGGTACTTAAATAATCAAAAGATTTCTCTCTTACCTCGCTTTGGTGACTGAATGTGTAATCCAATCTTGATAATAGTTATGATGTATTCATTATCTGTTGAGACAAAAAGAAAAAAAAAAGAAATTTTTAAGTTCAACTCAGTATTTTTTGTAACTTCATTAGCATGATTTAAAGAATTTGAAATTTTCTGAAAGGTAATCACAGATTTAAAAAAACAACCCGCTTGACAGAGTCGAAAGAGAATTTGTCAGTGTTCGCTTGCTTATTTAACTGTCTCAGATATTGGGAAAAGGTTCGGCTCAACCTCAGTACACGAAGAGCTGCTGATGTACATCCCGCGCAGGGGAAAAAAAACTCCTCGGAATCAATGCATCTCGCGCTGGGGCGACGGAGTTCGAGAAGTCGGCTGCAGCATCGCAATATCGGATATGTCTGTTCGGTGAAACATCTGCATCACTCAAAGCGTTCCTTTTGGGATGGGAAAGGGATTTAAAGGGGCTCGCGACGGAGAAAAGGGGAAACAAAAGGAAATGGATGAGAGGAATTCGTCTGCTGAAAGGAAAATAGGAAATGTTTCCTTTTTGGGAGGGAGGAAGGGAGAATGACACCTTAGGGATGCAAACATACCATCTTGGATTAAGAAATTGAAAAGCTTGTAGTCTGCGTTGCATTAAGGAAAATTTATACAATATATTTTGATTTGGGTAAGTTGCGGCGGATAAAAAGAAAAAAAAGAATTGGGAAATATGCATTAATTACTCTCTGATATTACATTGGTTAAAAGATTCATGAAAAAAATCACAGAGAAATTCATCTTAACGACGGGATTCTTTTTTGCAATGAACTGTCGTTTTTTCAATTTCTTTTTTGTAATGAATTGTCATTTTTCCAATTTTTTTGTAATGAATTGTCGTTTATCCCAATTTTTTTAATTTTTTTTTAATGAATTGCCGTTTTTCATTTCTTTTAACGAATTGTCGGTTTTTTTTTTTTTTTTTTCCAATTTCTTTTTTGTAACGAATTGTCGTTTTTCCCAATTTCTTTTTGTAATGAATTGTCGTTTCCCCCCCAGTTTATTCTTGTAATGAATTGTCGTTTTTCCTCCCAATTTCTTTTTTGTAATCATTTTTCCAATTTCTTTTTGTAATGATTGTCGTTTTTCGATTTCTTTTTTCGTAATGAATTGTAGAGCTATTTTTTAAACTCGTTTCAAAAACAAAAACTATTCTTTTCACTCCTTCGTCGATATACATTAATTTTCTTTTTTTTTAAAGACATGTAGATAACAAATGCTTTTTGCCTTGACTTAATACTAACAAAATATTACGACCCGCATTTTCGAATCCTTTAATAGTTTTAATTAGTAGTAATTGTTAATTTATAATTGTTAATTAATAATTGTTAATAACAAGGTGTTAATGTTTAAAAAAAAATCAAAACCCTTTATCTCGGAAAAACAGCATTCCTTGTTCGCCAAAGGTGATGAGACTTTTCATTTTAATTCTCAAAATGCGTGTTACATTTCAAAGTTCAGCGCGCAAGTTGGCAAAGAAAAGATGAAGAGCTTGCAAAAAATATTTTTAGCTGGAATTTTTTTTTGTTCAATTTTTGTAAATGGGAGGAAAAAGGAATTTCTATCACGCAGATACTTTACTCGATTCGATGGGAAAATTTCCTACACTGAAGACATCAACTTTTTCGAAATTATAAAACCGTCTTAGGTCACCAAGTGTAAAATACGACAATCGCTAAATATTAGTTTTTTAACATGCGACTGTCCCTTGAAGAATCTATTTTAATATGCATATATTTTTTAATTTTAACTCAAGTTTACAAACGACATGAGTAAAGCAATAAGTTGGGTTGTTTTACTTCTGAGCGGCACTTTTTTGCACACCATGGGCTAAATGGCCAGGTCACATGGACCCCGAAGGCTCAGAGAAGGTTGGGGGAGGGGACCCACTGGAACAGCTGTTGGGAGACAGATGGTAGCCTCCCGTCAAGGCCATCCAGCGTGTTCTTTAACGTGCACAGGGTATGGCTCTCCCGTACACGGACAACGGCTTAACGTCCCATCCGACGGACGGCGGCCTTTCCAAGCCCATCGGTGTCCCCTACTGACCGTGGGCAGGGCGGGGAATTTTGCGGAGATAAACCTCAACGCTGACCCAGCTGGGACTCGAACCTGGGAACTACAGATTACGAGCCTGGCGCGCTACCGACTGAGCCACCCCGCCCTAAAGCAATAAGTACACTACTGAAACTTTTAAAACATATAATGCTCAAAAAGGTTTGCAAATAATGCACGTGCAATATACTTCGCATAATGTTGGCTATCATCTTCAGGCAGCTGTTTTCGACAAGCGTATGACTGATGAAGCGTTTTGGAATTTAAATGTTACCTTTTCGATGTTGCAATTCCTGAAACTGGAGCGTATGCTAATTCTGAGACATTTAACCCTCTGCCTGGCGGAGCTGCTTTCCGTGGGGTCTTAAAGCTTAATCTGGAATGGAATCAGCGAGGAAAGAGTAATGGGTTTTCTTTATCTCTGAGAGGCATTTTGTTTGCTCACAATTGTCTAAAAGGCTCACAAGGATCCAAAGTGTCAAGGAATCCGCTGTACAGCTATTTGGAGACCTCTTTCCAAGGCTATCCATCAATCTTTAACGTGCACAGAGTATGGCTCTCCCACAAGGATCCAAAGTGTCACGGAATCCGTTGTACAGCTATTTTGGAGACCTCTTTCCAAGGTTATCCATCAAGTTCTTTAATGTGCACAAAGTATGGTTCTCCCATACACGGTGTCAAGGCTTAACGTCCCATCCGACGGAATGCGACGTTTCCAAGCCCATCGGTGTCCCCTACCGACCCAGATCAGGGCGGGGAATTTTGCGGAAATAAACTTCAACGCTGGCCCAGCGGGGACTCGAACCTGGGAATTGCAGATTAACCTGGCTCTCTACCGACTGAGCCACCCCGACACTAGGTGGGGCGGGGTGGCTCAGTCGGTAGCGCGCCAGGCTCGTAATCTGTAGTTCCCAGGTTCGAGTCACAGCTGGGTCAGCGTTGAGATTTATCTCCGCAAAAATTCCCCGCCCTGCCCACGGTCAGTAGGGGACACCGATGGGCTTGGAAAGGCCGCCGTCCGTCGGATGGGACGTTAAGCCGTGGCCCCGTGTGCGGGAGAGCCATACCCTGTGCACGGTAAAGAACACGCTGGATGGCCTTGACGGGGTCCCCTCCCCCAACCTTCTCTCGGGGTCCATGTGACCTGGCCATTTAGCCCATGGTGTGCAAAAAAGTGCCGCTCAGAGGTAAAACAACCCAACCCAAACAACCCGCCACTAGGTCAATGGGAAAGAGAAACAGAAACTGGGAATGAACCAACTGATCCACGAATCCACTGTCTGCATTCATTCTTTCATTCTTCTGTCTCCTTTACATCATTGCAGCCAAATCATTGCTACCAATATTAGAACTGGGAACTTCAGGTCACGAGCATGGCGTGCTACTGACTGACCTCCCCCCCCCCACACACACACACCCCTTGAGTTAACCCTGTAGATAATCTCATTTACTTACGTGAGATTATAAATTGCAAGTTCTTTTTTCTGGGCACTTCTCCGTTGACCTATTTAAACCGACGAGAAAACTTGGTTCGTAATAGCTTCTCGGGTCAGAGTGATACCTTTCTTCATCCTTTACCTTGATGGATGTTGTAACCACTCCCATCTTTTCGACAGCTGACTGAGTAGTAATGACGACCCTGCACCACATACTCCATGGTAAATGGGTCCGCTGAAGAAAAGATGGGAGAAGTTATGATTTCCGTCAGGGTTACGGATGGAAGAGCTCGTTCTGAAAATAACCCGAAATAAAAAGAAGTTTTCGTTTTAAATAAAAAAAAGTTCAACTGCAAAGGAACCTTCACTTTATGATCTTAAGCAGATGGGAATTGTCAGCCTTACTTCAAATGATTAGATGCACTGGAAGGTATCCAAGAAATCTTGTATTCGAATTAGACAGACGAAAAGAGGAATTTATGGCACCAAAATGTTTGAATATCACTAGCTTAAATGTCATGAGAATAAATTATCTTTCTATGTAGACATAACAAGTTCCATCGAAATTTATTTTGATGCCATAATGTGGTGAGAACATGGTTTGATCAAAAGCGTTAGATACATCTGAGCTGAACCACATCGTACTATAGGGGTTGAGGTGTTTCAGCCTTGAAATACTATTTTTATTTGCCCAGTGGTTTAACAGGCCAAATGAAGAAGATCCCGAAGCTCAGGCAGAACTCGCTGTGCCGCTATTAGTATTTCAATTGAGAGACTCCTCCCATCAAGACTCTCCAGCTGAATTTTACAATGCACATTGGTCCGAGTTTTACTTCTCTCCCTCTAAGATCCTTCTTCCGTCTCCTTCCTCCCCGAGAGCAGGAAGTTGGCGAGAGATGAAAATCACAGAACAGGGATCAAAGTGAATATTTAATTAATATTTCTTTGCTCGGCTTCACCACCAACGTTGATGAGTGCTGATAGAGATGACCATAATCAAGTTAAAATTTTACAAGACTTGGGGATGAACAACGATTTTGATTAAAGACAGTTTTGAGAGTACGTTTGCGCCTTGGTTGACATTCACCTGTTAAAGACCACGGATCCAAGTTGTGTCGTCATAACGTTTCCTGAAGTCAGACGGTCAGCCTTAAGAAGGTAAAACTGGCTCATTCGGTGACAATTCTGCTAACTGAAATCTTTACCTTGAGACTTAAAGTGTTTCTTCTTCAGCTTCGAAGACTGACCCCCCCTATACACACACACACACACACACTCGTAGTCATATTTAGTAAAGAAGAGGACTACTGTATCCGACAGTTTCAAATCTAAATCCCACATTTAACATAGGTGATATTATTTTCCCAGAGTTTGTGCTGTGAAAGAATCACTTCTTAAAGTATAATTGCGAGAGAAATGCAAAAGTTTCTTTACACATTCCGATGATTTTTATGGTGATCGCGATTTTTAAAAGGATGATATTTTTTGTTTATTTATATATAAAAAAATTCTCAAAGTTGGTTTAGAAATGTTTCGTTTCATTTCACTAATCTCAAACAATCTCTTGATTCATTTGCATACATAAAAATAAGCATGTATTCATATTAAGAAGAGTTTCGCAATCTAAATTTGTTTCTTGTAACTAAGGTTAACTATTCTTAACTTTCATTATTCCCTGAGTGTTTCTTTCACTGGAGTCTAGATATTATCTAAAATGATTCACGAAATGTTATAATCAGAAACCTTGAAACGAGATATCAAAGTTCGGCTTTCTTTATATCCTATTCCCCCTAAAGTTAAATCTCTATAAATTGAATGATATACCACTATTACCAGCAATGCAAAGATAGATCAGAAAATGAGTTAATTTTGTATCCACTAAGGTTGGGTTGTTTTACCTCTGAGCGGCACTTTTTTGCACACCATGTGCTAAATGGCCAGGTCACATGGACCCCGAAGGCTCAGAGAAGGTTGGGGGAGGGGACCCACTGGAACAGCTGTTCGGAGACAGATGGTAGCCTCCCTCCCGTCAAGGCCATCCAGCGTGTTCTTTAACGTGCACAGCGTATGGCTCTCCCGCACACGGGGCCACGGCTTAACGTCCCATCCGACGGACGGCGGCCTTTCCAAGCAATCGGTGTCCCCTACTGACCGTGGGCAGGGCGGGGAATTTTTGCGGAGATAAATCTCAACGCTGACCCAGCTGGGACTCGAACCTGGGAACTACAGATTACGAGCCTGGCGCGCTACCGATTGAGCCACCCCCGCCCCTTGTATCCACTAAAACGGATTACAGATGTTATTTTTTGCGCTTTGATGTGCATTGTTTTGAGTGTTCGGCACAAAACCTGTTGATTGTGTTTTGTGCTTTCCAAAGAATAAATATAATTCTACTATTTTTATGTTACTATATCCATAAACATTGTAACGCATATTAATCATTTGATGACTGAGTTTATTTTTACGTCTCTGCATTCAGCAAGATTAGTATTAAAAGCCGCTGAAACTAAGTTGCATAGTTCCCTAAAAGAAGACAGGAGTATCCATGGTATTCTGACGAAAATCGATTGTACTCAGAGCCTCTTAAAAGTAATGAGATGAATTTTTAATCGTTTTTTTGATTGAAGAGGAATCATTAACAAGATGTTTGTTTCAGAACGAAGAATCGTAAATGTTAAATTTTGTTTAGAAGTGATGGAACGATTGCTGCAAAGAATTCGACGGGGTGTCGGCCCAGATTTTCGTGTAAAGAAGAACTGATGTTGCACGAGAGTACGCCTGAGCATTCAGCCTTCATTGTTCGAAGATTTCTTTCGCACAAAAGAGTTACTGAGATCAACCCCCACGCCTCCCCCACCCTTATTCCCCACATCTGACTTTGACTTCTTTCTCTTTTCGAAGTAAGAAATTCAAATTAAAGTTATTTTATATCATCCAAAATAACGTGACCTACCATTTCAAGGAGATAACTTTGAGGGAATTTCAAGAACAGTTTTAACGATCATCAATGGAGAGATATAACAAGATATAACCATGATGATTATTATGAATGATTTTCATGACAAATTACTTTCATGAACATTTGCTTTTGTTCTAGAATTTTTATCTAGAGGACAAGAATCATTCCTTTTTAGTCTAGACCAATGGTTCTCAACCTTTTATGCTTCACGTACCCCCTAGAAATGTGTATGTAACTGGCGTACCCCTTGTATAGATAGATAAACCTATAGTTATAGTATAACAATGGGAATAAAATAAAACATATATATCAGTGGTTCTCAATCTTTTATGCTTCACGTACTCCCTGGAAATGTGTATGTAACTGGCATACCCCTTGTATAGATAGATAAAACAATAATTATAGTATAACAATGGGAATAAAATAAAACATATATATCAGTGGTTCTCAACCTTTTATGCTTCACGTACCCCCTGGAAATGTGTATGTAACTGGCGTACCCCTTGTATAGATAGATAAAACTATAGTTATAGTATAACAATGGGAATAAAATAAAACATATATATCAGTGGTTCTCAACCTTTTATGCTTCACGTACCCCCTGGAAATGTGTATGTAACTGGCGTACCCCTTGTATAGATAGATAAAACTATAGTTATAGTATAACAATGGGAATAAAATAAAACATATATATCAGTGGTTCTCAATCTTTTATGCTTCACGTACTCCCTAGAAATGTGTATGTAACTGGCATACCCCTTGTATAGATAGATAAAACAATAATTATAGTATAACAATGGGAATAAAATAAAACATATATATCAGTGGTTCTCAACCTTTTATGCTTCACGTACCCCCTGGAAATGTGTATGTAACTGGCGTACCCCTTGTATAGATAGATAAAACTATAGTTATAGTATAACAATGGGAATAAAATAAAACATATATATCAGTGGTTCTCAATCTTTTATGCTTCACGTACTCCCTGGAAATGTGTATGTAACTGGCATACCCCTTGTATAGATAGATAAAACAATAATTATAGTATAACAATGGGAATAAAATAAACATATATATCAGTGGTTCTCAACCTTTTATGCTTCACGTACCCCCTGGAAATGTGTATGTAACTGGCGTACCCCTTGTATAGATAGATAAAACTATAGTTATAGTATGACAATGGGAATAAAATAAAACATATATATCAGTGGTTCTCAACCTTTTATGCTTCACGTACCGCCTGGAAATGTGTATGTAATTGGCGTAACCCTTGTATAGATAGATAAAACTATAGTTATAGTACAAAAATGGGAATAAAATAAAACACATATGAGTGGTTCTCAATCTTTTATGAATCACGTACCCCCTGGAAATGTGTATGTAACTGGCGTACCCCTTGTATAGATAGATAAAACTATAGTTATAGTATAACAATGGGAATAAAATAAAACACATATATCAGTGGTTCTCAACCTTTTATACTTCACGTACCCCCTGGAAATGTGTATGTAACTGGCGTACCCCTTGTATAGATAGATAAAACTATAGTTATAGTATAACAATGGGAATAAAATAGAACATATATATCAGTGATTCTCAACCTTTTATGCTTCACGTCCCCCTGGAAATGTGTATGTAACAGAACCCTTGTATAGATAGATAAAACTATAGTTACAGCATAACAATGGGAATAAAATAAAACATCTATATCAGTGGTTCTCAACCTTTTATGCTTCACGTACCCTCTGGAAATGTGTATGTAACTGGCGTACCCCTTGTATAGATAGATGAAACTATAGTTATAGTATAACAATGGGAATAAAATAAAACATATATATCAGTGGTTCTCAACCTTTTATGCTTCACATACCCCCTGGAAATGTGTATGTAACTGGTATACCCCTTGTATAGATAGATAAAACTATAGTTATAGTATAACAATGGGAATAAAATTAAACGCGCATATATATATACACACGTTAAATTTTGTACTTAACGTACATCTAGCGACTTTTTAGCTATCACGACGTACCCCAAAAAATTTTATCGCGTACTCCACGTTGAGAACCCCTAGTCTAGAGTACAAAAATGAAACTTAAAAGTAATATTTTACGTATAACAAAAATGAGGTATCCATTATGCCTAACATAACAGTATTCAACAAAGAGTTAATAGCAATGAGATCTTCATTGTTTTCCTGTAGCGGAATATCACTGTGATATTCTGATTGGCAGATATGTTAGAATATTTGTCTAATAGTTAATTTAAATTACCACTCTGCTGATTGCGACAGAGATCTGACAGCAGATTGTTAGTTTAATATGCAATAGGAGAAGGTCTATGAGGAAATCAAAAACTCATCAGGACAACTCAAGGAAGAAAGCATGCATGCTTATCTGGGACTCGAACCTAGATCAGTAGCCAAGCGCGCTAACCACTCGGCCACGGGACAGAAATGGTACTTGGGTTCAAATGAGCCAGACATTATGTTTGCCCTTCCACTGATGAAGCTGATAACGCATCACTCTCTCGATTCCTCATGTTCAATCTCCATTGCCAAATGAATGGCTTAGGATACCTTGCCTTCATTAATTCGTAAAATCCAGAAATTTCTAATCAAGTAGGAATACCGTATTTTTCACGACAAAATTAAGCTACCTTGATCTTAAAATTTCTTTTTTAATTTCAGAAATGGAGCACCTGAGCAAAATCTCTATTTTCTTTCAGATCCATGCAGGATTAGTTCAACCGAATTAGGAAAGAATTGCTCCAAATGTGGCTAAGTCCTTTTAACGAAGAGATTTTGACGACTTTCATTTCGCTGTATATCGGGACTCCTTCAAAATTCTGTGCTCCGCAGAGAATTGATCGAGATGCTTTACCTAACTCTGCTTCTTTTAAATGTTTGCTTTTATCTTTCAGTCTTCTCATTTGCATATTGCTTTCCCTGGATCACCTAAGCCCCTGTGTTATCTTACTTTACAATGAGCCTCAATTTTTGCCCCCTTGTTTGGCCGGCGTCGTGGAGGCGCAACTTCATCCCTCCCAGCAGCAGCAGAAGTTTCACTTGGGGTTTAAGCAGCAGAGAGGAAAGAAAATGCGTCTCGTAAAAGAAAAGCTAAGAGAGAGCGAGGGAAAATACCTGAGACTTTTCAGACAATACTCATTAGAAGCAAAAAAAAAAAAACGTTTCTAGATAAGTATAAGAAAATGAGTTTTCACTAGGATTGAGATATAATCGGAAATTTAAAAGCCGGGTTTTAATCGATCTGTTTTTTAAAAATCGGTTTTAACCAAAAGGTATAGTAATTTTTAAAAGCCAAAATGAAAGGTACTGACTTTAACTCTTAACAAGCATAAGCTTGTTGTCTATTTTTTGGTCAAAAAAATGCCAAAAAAGCAGCATCATACGCATGCATATGAAAAGAAAATTACAGATTTGACAGTTGACATATTTTATTTTAGCCAAAATAATGCATCATTCAGACAATTTAGAATTGAAAAAAAAATTAAAAAACTATACTCAGAAAACAAAAATTTAACTTTTTGTAAAAAACATTATAAAGAAGAAGATTAAAATTTATCTCTATTATGGGAAAAAAACATTAAAATAAAATTTTTTAATAAAAAAAACATTTTCCTAGAAAACAAAAAATAGACTCTTCTTGTAAGAAAAGATATCAAATTAAATTTAGATTTTATCGCTATGTTGAAAATGACATCTTCAGAAACAGAGAGCATTATGGGTATTATCTGTCTTTCTTGAACGAAGCTTAGATAAAAGAAAAGCCCGCAGCCGAAAAGCCTCTTTCTGATTCAACACTCGTTGGTTTAACGGTAAGTAACGCATTATTGTAAGAGCCCTAAATTTTTACTCTTTTTTAATGTGGCTTCAAAGTATCTAAATTCATCGTTGACATTATAATCTCTGGAATCTTTCATAGGCAGCATTTCTAATTTATTCATTTCGCTCAAATACTCGTGCGTTAAGTCGTCATCTTCGTCAGTTTTAGCAATGCCAGCTGCACCTTGCACTTCTGACTCTGCGTTATCACCACCTCGATGGTTTGACATTCATTAGGAAAAAAGCCTAAGAAATGTATGTTCTGAGATTTTCTTTACTGTTTGCCTGGATAATAAAGGGAATAAATAAGACGATTTATTTTTTAAAAAATCTGGATTGGTTAAATATCTCAACAATGAAATGACTTCCTTTTGTCGTCTTCATGAATAGACAAATTCTTAACATAAATTATCGTAAGCATGTCAGCTTTAAGTAAAGTTGCTTCTTCAGAGCATAGAGCCTTCAAAATAAATTCAAATGGACGAAGAGTTTCAGCGAGGTTATCTAACAAATTCCATTCCTCCTCAAAGACATTTTCTCGTAGGAATGCAGTTCCTTAGCTTTAGAAAACGTTCAATCATAGAAAGGAGACTATTCCACCGTGTCTTGCAGTCTAAGATAAGCTCTTTTCTTCTTCACTGAATTCCTCCTTTACGAAATCTTAAAGCCTGTCATTATTCAAAGGAGATTTGTGAAACATTCGGCAGATTTTTCTGACTTTCTTAATTACTTTCAAATTCTCTGCACTAAGTCGCGGTGCCTCATTTGTGTCAATATTTATCTCATACATGGGATACAAATATAGGCCTTGATTCCAATCATACTTATCTTCATTTAAGTCTCCATCATCATCTTCAATACCCTACTAGTCCTAATAGAAAGCATTACAGAGAGCTTAATAAACGTGTAAAGGATAGGTTAGCTGCTGATAAGAATCTTTGGCTTGATGGCTTGGCTGACAAAGCCGCGGAAGCAGTTAGACAGCACAACAGCAGAAAGCTGTACCAGATAGTTAATGTTTTGTGTGGTAGAAAACGGACAGGTATACAGGGATTGAAGGATAAACAAGGTAAGGTTATAAAAGGTGAGGATTCTGTCATGGCTAGGTGGGCTGAGCATTTCAGTGATATTCTAAACAATGTTGTTAGTTCTATTCCCATTGTTTGCAATGATGATAGATGCATTGGTGGCTTTAATGTTGGCCCTATAACACAATCTGAAGTTATTTTGGCTGTTTCTAAACTTAGACTTCATAAATCCCCAGGGGTAGATGAAATTACTACAGAAATGCTTACATCTGAGAATGTTTCGGTTACCACTTGGATGACTGAAATTCTGAATATCTTTTATGATAAAGGCATGGTTCCTAAGGATTTTACCAGAGCTATTGTTATCCCTATTTTCAAAAAAGGTGATTGCAGTTCTTGTGATAACTATAGGGGTATCAGCCTACTCTCTGTTCCAGGTAAAGTTCTTTGCATGATTGTGCTTAATAGAATTAAGAATCTGGTTGACAGTCAATTGCGTGATGAGCAATGTGGGTTCAGAAGTGGTAGGGGATGTGTGGATCAGATATTTTCACTTAGGCAGATTCTTGAGAAATGTATAGAGTTTCAGAAACCTTTGGTTTCTAGCTTTGTTGATTTCAAAAAGGCTTTCGACTCTGTTGATCGTCATAATTTGTGGTTGATTGTGAGATCGTATGGCATACCAGATAAGTTCAAGTAATGAAAGCTCTCCATAATAACACTGAGTCGTGTGTGAGAGTTGGTAAGGCTTGTAGCAATTGGTTTAGCATTACTTCTGGTGTTCGACAAGGGTGCATTTTGTCTCCTTTTCTCTTTAGCTTGGTTATTGATTATGTTATGTGAAATTCACTTCAAGGGAAAGATTTTGGCCTTAAATTGTCTGGAGATACGAAAAGTTCTGATTTAGATTATGCTGATGATTTAACCCTTTTGGCAAATGATGTAGATGAGATGAACTCTTTCATTTGAGCTGTTGATGAGACTGGTAGTAGAGTAGGTTTGGGTGTAAACAGAGAGAAAATAAAGTGATGAAAATTGGTTAGGCAGGCGTGATTCAGTTAATCGTAATGGCTACATTCTTGAGAAGGTGTCTCAGTTTAATTACCTTGGGAGCTATGTAACAGATAATGGTGATGTGTGGCATGAGATTAAGAGACGAATAGCGATTGCTGCCGGGACTTTTAAGAATCTATGGAGAGTGTAGAGAAATAGGCGTAGACACATAAAGACTAAAATTAGACTCTATAATAGTTTGGTTCTTTCTAGGGTTAGTTATGGTTGTGAAACTTGGACGCTTTGTAAACGAGATAGCAGGAAACTAGATGCTTTTGATTCTAGATGCTTACGCAGTATCTTGGGCGTTAGGTGGTTCAACTTTGTAACTAATAATGAGATTAGGCAAAGGAGTCGGCAACCTCCTTATAAAAATAATATTCCTTATTTATATTCCTTTAAGCCGCATATTGTGCAGAGAGAGACTCCGTTGGTTTGGCCATGTTGCCCGTATATTGGCGAATAGGGTTATGAATAGTGTGTCTAAAGGCTTCAGAAAGAGGGGGAGATCAAGGATGCTGTGGGCAGACAATGTCAAACAGGACCTTGTTAGAATTGATGTGCAGTGGCCAGATGCAGCATATGTAGCTAAGGACAGACATTCTTGGAGAACTAAATTGCACGGTCTGGTTGGACCTCCGTAGCCCATGGCTGCTTGAAGATAATGATGATGATTAAAATATAGAACTATTACCATTGCAATCTATTTTATAAAATGATGACTTGTTCACGTAGGTCTTCATTTTCTCACTCTCTCTCTCATATATATACGGAAATAAAATTGGAACAGAAAAAAAATTTCATACATGCGTTCGTTCATTATTTGAATGACCTTGAAAAGTGATCATTTTTCATTTTAATTCTTTCTCCTTCGTCCACTATTTCTATAAAAATTATTTATAAAAAATTCTCACATTACTGTAGTCAAATAAAAAATCAATAAAAAAAAGGATTTTTTGTTTTCGATTTCCGTTTTTTGGGGAAATTTTAAAAATCGGGTTTCAACACTAGTTTATTTCAAATGTTGAATTATATGAAGTGTTCTGTTGGCCGAGCTGCAGCGATCTCCTTCCCGGTCATCGGGTTATTTTTTGATTTAACACTTTTTACCACAAAGAAGCCGCAGAATCACGAACGGTTCACTTTTAATAAAACTTGAACATGTTTCACCCTCAATCCATTAGACCTCCCTCCCATGCTTTTATCGCTGTCCTGCTGCACCATGATGATGCCACTTGAAATGAAAGATCATGTGGAAGATGCTTGCAAAAGAAGGAATTTTGGTAGCACAAAATGGGCACCATTTTCTGCATCGCTCGAGCCTTCACTCGTGCTTATGATGATTAAATTGCGGGAAAAGATTTCCATTCCTACAGCGGAGAGTTCATTGCAAATCTCAGCAGTTATTGCGGGAAATAAATTGGAGAGTGAAAATGGACGTAGGGGATAGGATATGTAGACGGACCTGAGAGGAATGCTGCTCAATAGTCTTTGAAGAAGAGGGTTTTAAATCAGAGGTGAGACAATAAAGGCCGAGAAGCAAATGTATAGAACTCGGTAAAATATTGTTTCTCAGTTCTACAGTGTAGAGGGTTTTAAACTGGGGAGTAAAGACGATGAAATAGCTCAAAATGATGAAGGAAGTCAAAATGGGCAAACACGGAAGAGAAGGATATCAGTCAGAGGTTGATCGCTTGATCCGCGATATTGAGGATTCTAAATCGCTGACTGGAAAATGATGAAAAAACTAAAAGTAAAGGAAAAAGATGAAGTCAGTAGGGATGGATGTGGGTAAGATGTTGCGTGATCTGGAGGATTCTATATTTTAGATAAGAAAGATGTAACATCTAGGGGTAAAGTGAAGAAATAATAAACTTTGTTGGAAATCAGATGGTTTTTAAACTGAAAAGAAGAAATTGATCCGAGAATAAATATGAAAAGGTGTTATGAAAAAGGAAATGATTTTCGATCAGATCATATCCTTAAAACGCAAAGGAAGAATGGAAAGAAAACAGTTTAAACGAAACGATTAGGATATTATTTCAGGAATTTATTCTAGATTTTTTCCTTATAATTATTTACATTGTTTGCCCAAGACATCTGTTTAATCGGGGGCGGGGGGGGGGGCAGTCGGTAGCGCGCCAGGCTCGTAATCTGTAGTTCCCAGGTTCGAGTCCCAGCTGGGTCACGTTGAGATTTATCTCCGCAAAATTCCCCGCCCTGCCCACGGTCAGTAGGGGACACCGATGGGCTTGGAAAGGTCGCCGACCGTCGGATGGGACGTTAAGCCGTGGCCCCGTGTGCGGGAGAGCCATACCCTGAGCACGTTAAAGAACACGCTGGATGGCTTTAACGGGAGGCTACCATCTGTCTCCCAACAGCTGTTCCAGTGAGTCCCCTCCCCCAACCTTCTCTGAGCCTTCAGAGTCCATGTGACCTGGCCATTTAGCCTATGATGTGCAAAAAAGTGCCGCTCAGAGGTAAAACAACCCAACTATTTAATCGTGTTCATGTTCATGTTTTTAAATACATTTTTGCTATAAGACTCAAGAAATGGGTGATATAATTGAAATATTCAGATCGGGATAATACGGGGAGAATTTGTTTCCTAAAGAAAAAATATCAAAAATAACTGAACAAATACAGAAATGCTTTCATGGTATGTGTGTAATTGGTTTTGCCCTAATTAGGGCATAAATAAATTACCCCTCAAGCAGCTGCTTGCCACGAGAATCTGTGAGTATAACACGTCATAGAGAAGATCTGTGAGGAAGGCAAGACCTGAGCAGAAAGATATAACAAGAGAAACATTGATGCTTGATCAGGAGCACGAACTCGAATATCTGTGATCCCCAGCCAACCATGTTAATCAATCTACTGCCAACCAGTGAGAACATTCAGCAATTCTTTAAGAAGCTCAATGTAACTTTAATGGAGAAAAATTAGTCAACATTTTTCACTTTTGTTAAACAAGAGAAGAAACCGTTCCTGATGATTGTGATGACAACTGATAATAATCCTAAAAGTTATAATCAGAAGGTAGAGAAAGTGGTCGACTTTTGAAGCGGAAAAAAATCATTTATATCTAATTTTACTGGGTCAAAGTTCATTGAAAAAGCAAGCTACTTCATCCCGTTCCCATTTGAAAACAGTCATCTCTCAGATGCAAAAACATCGATAACTAGATAGGTCATGACCAAGTCGATGACAGGTCAATGACAGAAATTTTTTTATGGAAATGAAGAGAAATCGCATTTACACTGCGACGAATAAATTTTATTTCTTTGTACCTTTTCTTACAAATACTTTTTCCTTAAAATAGCGGCAAGAGAATCCCACCACCGTTCAGACCCATCCGTACAGGGATGATGTGCACAAATCAACCAAATGCATCAATCTTAAACGATGACTCGGGAGGGAAAGATCGATCGCAAATTGGATGAATATTTTCACATGAATTTTCTAAGGGTTTCTGAATAATGAAAAGTTATGAATTTTTTATGACCTATTTTACTTCGCGGAGAAGCAAAACTTCAGACTTATAATGATCATTCTCGGCGTCTGCGGATTGGATCTCTTCAAAAAGCACCAATGAATCGGCTGAGTTTTTTTTCTCTATGCACGATTTCATTCATTTGCAGATTGTTTCTGGAAGAAGAATGTGCTCTTAGTAGAATTATTCTTTCGAATGAGCATCAGACGAAATCGAATTCGTCTTATACCTATTGCCAGATGCACACTCAAATTTACGAGACTTTTCATTGGTCGTTTTCTTATCAGATCAATTCAAAAACGATATGTGATGTAGTGGAAAACAATCCAAAATTTAAATTAACAAATCCGAAATTTATTAACTTTAAGTACCCTGAAAGTATCAATATATTATATACACAGCATCCATCCACAAACCTGCCCTACTCCGCCAAAATAATGCGGCAAGCCGAAACTTTTTATGGGCTATAAATAGGTCCCATGCCTTCCTGCTGTATAGCCCACCTGCGACTGTTAAAAGACAGTTACCTGAGCGAATCGATCATGGGCAGATAGTCGGTGAGAGGAAGATGGGATGCTCCAAATCCGCGACTGCAGAACATCTGGGATTTCTGAGTGCGACTGACGTAGGTGTGTACCAGGACTACATCAAAACCGAAAAAACCAACAGCCACTAGGAAAAATGTGGCCGTAACTGGGCCATTGGTGTTCAAGGGAATTCTGCCTCTTCCGTATCATAGAGTAGGAATGGTGGGTCACAGTACAGATAATAACGTCGGCATCCAACAATGGGGCAGCTATGAATGTTTGTGCGAAGACCATTCGACATACGATGATGTCTTGACCGGGCTATGGCAGCTGATGCCCACATCGAATACTCTTGCTAATAGCATGTCACTAGGCATGGGAGGGACGGGGTGACTCAGTCGGCAGCACGCCAGGCTCGTAATCTGCAGTTCCCAGTTTGCAGTCCCAGCTGGGCCAACGTTGAGATTTATCTCCGCAAAACTCTCTGCCCTTACCATGGTCAGCAGGGGACAGTAATGGGCTTGAAAAGGCTGAAGGCCGTCTATTGGGATGTTAGCTGTGGTCCCCATGTGAGGGAGAGACATACCCTGTGTACGTTAAAGAACACGCTGGATGGCCTTGGCAAGAGGCTACCATCTGTCTCGCAACACCTGTCCAGTGCACCCCCCTCCCTCAAACCTCTGAGCTCTCGGTGTCCTTGCGACCTGGCCATTTAATCCTTTGTGTGCAAAAAAAGTGCCGCTCAGAGGTAAAACAACCCAAACTAACCCAGGCTATGAGGCTGCAGTGGGTTAAGGATCATCGCCACTGGACAGTGCTAGACTGGAAATGGATGTCTTGGTCCGACGAATTGAGGTTCAAACTGCAACACGCTGACGAGAGGTTAGCATGAACCAAACGATACCATGGACCCCAACTGTCAAGTCGGGGTGTTATAGGCCAGTGGAGGAAGCGTAATGCTGTGGTGAGTGTTTACACGAGCCACCTTGGAACCTCTTGTACCTATTAAACACACGAACCACCTTGTACCTATTAAAATACCATAACCACACAAGAATATGTTGATGTACTCGCCGACTACCTACATTCATTCATGGCTATCCCTTTCCTAGAGCAGGATGCCTACTTTCAAGAAGACAACCGTCATCGCTCCCGTTTGGTGAAGGACTGCTTGGAGGAGCATTCCAGTTCACAACCCTCGAATGGCCCTCTCTCTCTGGAATTTGAACCCTATTGAGAATCTGCGAGAAAAAGTGGAGCAATGCATTGGAGTCTGAAAGCCATCACCTGCAACACTTGAACGTTTCGGGGGCGGGGGTGGCTCAGTCGGTAGCGCGCCAGGCTCGTAATCTGTAGTTCCCAGGTTCGAGTCCCAGCTGGATCAGAGTTGAGATTTATCTCCGCAAAATTTCCCCGCCCTACCCACGGTCAGTAGGGGACACCTATGGGCTTCGAAAGCCCGCCGTCCGTCGGATGGGACGTTAAGCCGTGTCCCCGTGTGTGGGAGAGCCATACCCTGTGCACGTTAAAGAACACGCTGGATGGCCTTGACGGGAGGCTACCATCTGTCTCCCAACAGCTATTCCAGTGGGTCCCCTCCCCCAACCTTCTCTGAGCCTTCGGGGTCCATGTGACCTGGCCATTTAGCCCATGGTGTGCAAAAAAGTGCCGTTCAGAGGTAAAACAACCCAACCCAACCCTTGAACGTTTCGAACACAGGGGAAGAGTCCACGGGTTGGATTGATGCTGTTGTGAGAACGAAAAGTGGACCCACACGTTATTAGGTGCCTATGTATAATATATTGTCCTTTCAGTGTATATTGACATATATACTGTAATTCATGTAAGCCACAGACTATACAGGTCCAACGAAACTGTATGATTTATTTCTTCATACGCGTCTACGTTTATCCTTAGCTGCTGCATTTGACATCTGAAGAGTTAGGTTGTTTTACCTCTGAGAGGCCCTTTTTTGCGCACAATGAGCTAAATAGCCAGGTCACAAGAACCCCAAGGAATCAGAGAATGTTGAGAGGAGAGGACCTGCTGGAAAGCTGATGGGAGAGAGATGGAAGCCTCTCCCATCCAAGCCATATAGTCTGTTCCCTTCCAGCATTTTCTTTAACATGCGCAAGGTATGGCCACTGCTTAACGTCCCATCTGATGGATCCATTCTGACCCCATTTTTCATTTCCCATCTGTGAACCCTTTCTGACCGAGGACAAAGTGCGACTTACCGTAGAGAAATCTGAACGTTGCGCAGATGAACCTACGAAGGCCAATGCTATTAAGTTCCCATTGTAAAGCAGAACTCTATCCCATTCTAGTTCTGAACTGTTTCCAGTGAATGAAAATTCTTGTTTTCTTAGTTTGCAACTTCCTTTGAACGCGTTTCTCACCTCATCCCGATCTCAAAATGATGTTTCCATAACAGAATCCTCAACATTCGTTTTCTTAATATCTCATACGAAGTCAGATGTACAATTTTGATTTGACTCCCTGCAGAGGCTCTAATTCACAGTTCGATAAAACATTTTCTGATTTGGGTCTATTATGAGTTTACGTGCATTAGTGTTAGTGCGAATTTTGCGGAAAAGAATTGAAATAATTGAATCTCGAAGCAGCAGAAAATAATCCGGGAGAAGATCTAACTTGAATTTGAAAATACGAAATGCTGAAAACGTTTTCCATTGTCTCCAAAATTTATTGTTTTCGCTAGGTCGAGCCCAGAAGTCTTTGAAGAGCATTGCCCAATCAGGGTGATGAAGAACTGCTTCTGCTCTTCCTAAACCTTAAGCGATAATGGCTGAAGTATCCTAATTAAAGATAAAAATTCTTCCTCTTCGTTCAGAGAAGAGCGAAATTCAAAGGCACTTAGCGACTGTTTTAACTACTAAGCTCATTAAGGCTCAAAGTTTAACATCGCTGGACACCTCGAAGCCTTTCTCTTCCTGCGTTTCATCATTTCCTCGACTGATTCTCTCTTTCGATAAGAAGACGACTCTGCTTTTGGAATCCCGAATTCTCTTAAGAGTGAGACAAAAGGAAAATAATTGCACGAGGAATTTCATTCACTAAACAAAGAAAGAACTGAATGCTTTGTGTATATAATAATTAAGTTTGAGCAGAAGAATGACGTTGATATCGATGCCTTTTAAGAGGTTGGAATACTAAGTGAGTCGTTAACTTCCTTTTTTTTGGTTGTTAATCGGAAGATATATTATTAGCGTATTCAAAATTATTTAGGAGTCCCAATGACGTTGTTGGGATCCGACATTGAATTGACATCAGAAAAATTGAGAAAAAAAGAGAATGTTTATGGGGATCATCTAGAAAAAGTTGGATTGGTTGGAGTTCAGCGGCTCTTAATGACGCTCATTGGCCACGTCACGAGACCTGGGAGAAGAAGATCCACTAGACAACTGTTAGGAATTTCCAATCGAGTAAGGGGGCGGTGTTCGGCTCAGTCGGTATAGCGCCAGGCTTGTAATCTGATGTTCCTAGGTTCGAGTTCCATCTCCGCCAGCGTTCAGATTTATCTGATCTAAATCTCTAGTCTGCCCTCGGTAAGAAAGGAGGAAACCGATGGTCTTGGAAGGGCCAGAGTCCGTCGGCAAAAGGTTGATTAATTTCCATCAATTAGAGTTTACATTGAACGTCTTAGAGATGTGCTGATTCTTCTAATTGGTTGGTGGCAGAATGATTAACATGGTTGGTTGAGAATCAAAGACACTTGAGTTCGTGCTCTGGATGAAGCATGAAAGTTTCTCTTTTTCAGCAGAAATTTCTTAGTAGAATTATATCTTTCTGCTGAGGTTTCGCTTTTCTCACAGATCTTCCCTATATTATGCTGACAGACTCTTGTGGCAAGCAACTGCTTGATGGCTACTTTATTTCTACACTAATTAGGCCAAAACCAATTATACACATACTATGATAACATTTCTTTATTTTTTCAGTTATTTCTAATAATTTTTCTTTAGGAAACAAATTCTCTCGGTATTATTTCGATCAGTGTTTCTCCAAAAATTTTCGCTACCTCATCTATTTCTTGAGTCTTAAAACAGAAATATATTTTAAAACATGCACATTAACACGAATAAACACAACGGGTGAACAAACAAATAAAATCTTGATCGCATATGTAGGAAAGTCCTACCCTGTAAAGAAGAAGGAGCTGAATGGCCTTGGCGGCCTCTGTCTCCCAAGAGCTGTCCAATGGCTCCCCTTCCCAACTATCTCTGAACTCTTGTGCTCTCTGAATGGGGCACTTTACATTGGCCGTTTACCGTGTGCGTCAAACAACAAAAGTAAAAAAAAAGATCTGAAAGAAGTTTGAAAAAATGGCAATGAAGAAGTAACGAGGAAGAAGAAAAAAAAACCTAATAAAAAAACTGCCGAGCTCTTTTTTTGTTTCGTTGACTTCTGATAGGGAAGAGGATAACTGATGACGTCACTGAGGAGAGAGGAAGAGAATATTAATGAAGTGGAAGAAAAAAAGTTAGAAGAATCAATTATTGTCGCTCAGAGGTAAAACAACCTAACAATTCACGAAGGCTATTCAGCGTGCTTCATAGATGAACAAGGTGGGATTTCCCGTTCCCAAGGGACAACGGTTCAACGTCCCTTACGAGAGAGGTGGAATTCTCCATTCTATAGATGTCCCATTTCTCATCGACTAACTGATGTAGACAGTTTCAAGCTGCGATCCTATCATCGACTGAGCCATTCGAACCCTTCTCAAAGGATTCTGGATCCACTGGGCCTCCCCCTTCGGATTAGAAGTGCCCACAACTCAGTGTTCCCAAAGAAATGGATCGTTATCTATTTTCGTAATTTGCGTTTCTCCCTTGCTTCTGGTAGATTGCCAAAAAAATATTCCGCCATATTTTGTTAATCTGGCAGCAAATGCAACTTGCTATATATCAAATGAAGTTTCCACCACTGTCCCATTTCGACTTCTTATCACATTTATATATCACTTCCTATCACATTTATATATTACTTCCTATCACATTTATATATCACTTCCTATCACATTTGCATTTCCTTCTCTTCCAAGGCTTTTTTTTTTTACTTGGGAAGTGATACAGACTATGAAACAGTTTTTTTCTCTTCAAAAAGGAGGACAGACTGTAAATGGTTGATTTTATATCCCCGTCACGGAGATCGGTCGTAACGATTGATATATGACATGGAAAACGACATAGCTTAAACAAATTTTCGTCTTTCCACTCGAAAGCAAATCATTCTAAAGCCCAAACATTATCTCTCATTCGATTTATTTCAGTAGATGCAAACTCACAAAACGGAAGTGAAAGAGATTTTAGTGGCATTGTCCATTGCAAAAGAAAAAAATTGACGCAGAAAAGCAAAAAATAAAACAATTAAAAAAAAATGTAATTTCTTAAGTGTGCTCTACAAGTTATAAAAAAAATATGCAAAAACTCGCAAGGATATAAAACTTACTAAATTCCTATTGATTTTAAAGGATCACAGGTTGGGTTGTTTTACCTCTGAGCGGCACTTTTTTGCACACCATGGGCTAAATGGCCAGGTCACATGGACCCCGAAGGCTCAGAGAAGGTTGGGGGAGGGGACCCACTGGAACAGCTGTTGGGAGACAGATGGTAGCCTCCCGTCAAGGCCATCCAGCGTGTTCTTTAACGTGCACAGGGTATGGCTCTCCCGCACACGGGGCCACGGCTTAACGTCCCATCCGACGGACGGTGGCCTTTCCAAGCCCATCGGTGTCCCCTACTGACTGTGGGCAAGGCGGGGAATTTTGCGGAGATAAATCTCAACGCTGACCCAGCTGGGACTCGAACCTGGGAACTACAGATTACGAGCCTGGCGCGCTACCGACTGAACCACCCCCGCCCCAAGGATCACAGGAAACCTAATTGAGTTCATATTTGTAATCTTGAAGTTTGGTCACCCATCTTTGAAATTAATATTATCGTTTTTGTTTGCTTTTTAAAACATATAATGGGGGATATTTTTTTAATCTTTTTAATTGCTTTTCATTTTTACAGACCGACCTCTGTTGCAAATAGTTTTCGTCCTTCGTTACATTCGCCTTATAATTCAACATTTGTCCTGAATTTCCCGATAACATTGAATTTCGACGAAGAAATAATTGTTAACCGAAAACTTTCTGAAATCTTTTTCATTCCATTTATTTTTTGTGCCTGCAGCTTTTGAAGTAATTGCTTCGCTGAATTAGGAGGTAAATGCTTCTGCCTTCGAGTGACGTCACTTCTCTGTAATCTCTGTTGCAAATCTTGGGCGGTTCTACTCTTTTACAATTAAAAAGAAAAGGCCAAGACTTGTGCATCTTATTTCATGAGTAGCCACCAAGCAACTTCTTCCTCCCTCTGATTAACTACAGAGAATTAAAAACTAACTTAATCCACTTCATTAATATTCTCTTCCTCTCTCCTCAGTGACGTCATCAGTTATCCTCTTCCCTATCAGAAGTCAACAAAACAAGAAAAGAGCTCGGCAGTTTTTTTATTAGGTTTTTTTTTTTCTTCTTCCTCTTTACTTCTTCATTGCCAAACAACAAAAAAAAAACATTCATTTTCAAACTTCTTTCAGATCGTTTTTTTTTTACTTTTGTCGTTTGTCCGTCTGCAAAACATTCAACAGTTTTGTTTTTGGGATAATAGAAAAATTCTTTTTTGGGTTGGATAAGAAATGGGTTGGGTTGTTTTACCTCTGAGCGGCACTTTTTTGCACACCATGGGCTAAATGGCCAGGTCACATGGACCCCGAAGGCTCAGAGAAGGTTGGGGGAGGGGACCCACTGGAACAGCTGTTGGGAGACAGATGGTAGCCTCCCGTCAAGGCCATCCAGAGTGTTCTTTAACGTGCACAGGGTATGGCTCTCCCGCACACGGGGCCACGGCTTAACGTCCCATCCGACGGACGGCGACCTTTCCAAGCCCATCGGTGTCCCCTACTGACCGTGGGCAGGGCGGGGAATTTTTGCGGAGATAAATCTCAACGCTGACTCAGCTGGGACTCGAACCTGGGAACTACAGATTACGAGCCTGGCGCGCTACCGACTGAGCCACCCCCGCCCCAGGATAAGAAATATTAGAATCGATATTTTCCTGATCACTCACAGCTTTCGCAATGCCCTCTATCGATGAAAATTTTGAAAATTGCCAAACTTTTAAGAGAATATAAGAAACGGCCTATTTAAACGAGAAATTTCAAGTCTTCATCAGTAGCATTTATTTGCCCCCCCCCCCCCCCCTAGAGACAAAGATGGGAAAAACAATTTCTGTTTTAGGCTGTAAAGGGAATATTCTTTTTGTGTTAAATAGCCAACGATTAAATATTACTATCTGCATTTTCTCAATCATCAATTAGTTGGAAATTTCGTTGTTAGAAGATGCCAAATGTAGAAAACAAAAAAAATCATTATTTTTGAAAAGCAGCATTCCATATTCGCCAGAGGCGATATGGCGTTTCTTCTATCGATACTTTTAATTGGATCAATAACAAATTCAAAAATTACCTGTTCACACGTAATTCAAGAAAACATTTTGCGGAAAAAATTATTCGCCGACGAGTGGGATTCGAACCCACACCTTCCAAGTGCTATAACCGTTAAGCTATCACTATATCTCTCATTTATTCACTTAGTTGTTATTTTTAAATCTCGCTGACCTTGGCGCTCATGTCGCCATCTATGATCAGGAAAGGCAACTCATCCAATTGCTCAATATATTGTTATTGCTCATTTAACAATTTCCACCAATTTATTTCTTGGGTTAATTTGCGTTGTAGCATTAGAAATTGCAGTTATTTGAAATTATTATTCAGAAAAAAGCTGTATACCGTGTAAAGTGGGCCTGCAAACCCGGTGCAGCGATTAACTGATTACTAAGTGGCCGAGTGGTTAGCGCGCTTGGCTACTGATCTACGGGACCTGGGTTCGAGCCCCGGGTAAGGCATGGCTACTGATCTACGGTAAGGATCCCCGGGTAAGTCTGATCCCCGGGTAAAGTATGGCTACTGATTACTAAGTGGCCGAGTGGTTAGCGCGCTTGGCTACTGATCTACGGGACCTGGGTTCGAGCCCTGGGTAAGGCATGGCAAAAAAAGTGCTGAAAATGCACAAGTTTGTGTTGTTTTCTGCTGAGGTCCTGCCATCCTCTCAGATCTTCTACTATGGCATATAAACTGACAGACTCCTGTCAGACCTCTGTGGCAAGCAGCTGCTTGAGGGGGTATTTATTTCATTTTATTTAAATCAGTATAATCAGTCCTTGTGTAAGTGTATGTGTGTGATTTTCGGAACTAAGACGAGCTACGTCCAGTTTATAGATGGTCGTCATCCTTTGCGTTGAAAAGTACTCGCTGTCTCTATAAAAATGCATAATAATTATATGGATAAAATAATCCTTCAAGATAAATAATATGCAAGCAAGCGAAAAGACACTTCTCGTGAAAAAGGACGACATTAGATAATGATAGCGTCTGATGTGCCAGACCCGTCTGGTTTGAATTCGGCCAACGGGTTTCGATCGATAAAATCCTTGAAACCTTTTCGCTTTCAACGAAATGGAGGCTGCCTGCCTGAAGAGGTTTAAAAGCGGTCGCAATAAAATCTGAGCGTTTATGTGTTGGGTCTTCCGGTTTGGTGTAAATCTTATTAAAAAGGTTTTCGCTAGATATTTGAATATTTTGTGGATTATGGCAACTGTAACAGCTGCGTCGATAATCAGAATAATCAATTTTAGAGAATTGTTTTTCTCGAAAATAAATGCAGTTACTAAATATTACATTTTCCGCGTTCAGTCAGTGTTGGGTTGTTTTACCTCTGAGCGGCACTTTTTTGCACACCATGGGCTAAATGGCCAGGTCACATGGACCCCGAAGGCTCAGAGAAGGTTGGGGAAGGGACCCACTGGAACAGCTGTTAGGAGACACACCTCCCGTCAAGGCCATCCAGCGTGTTCTTTAACGTGTGTTGGGTTGTTTTACCTCTGAGCGGCACTTTTTTGCATACCATGGGCTAAATGGCCAGGTCACATGGACCCCGAAGGCTCAGAGAAGGTTGGGGGAGGGAACACGCTGGAACAGCTGTTGGGAGAAAGATGGTAGCCTCCCGTCAACGCCATCCAGCGTGTTCTTTAACGTGCACAGAGGTGTGGCTCTTTCGCACACGGACACACGGTTTAACATTGCATCCGACGGACGGCGGTCTTTCCAAACCCATCGGTGTCCCTTACTGACCGTGGGCAGGGCGGGGAATTTTGCGGAGATAAATCAACGCTGATCCAGCTGGGACTCGAACCTGGGAAGTGCAGATTACGAGCCTGGCGGGCTACCGAATGAGCCACCCCCGCCCCACGTGAAGCATAAAAGGTTGAGAACCACTGATCTAGATGATGCACGTACAACTGAAACTTAGTGAAGAGCCACTAGGAAAAGAAAAAACCATGTTCCTAAAAAACCTCAAGAAAGCATTTTTTACTTAAAAACGAAAACATGTATTTCTACTGCGTAATGAATTGAGGGAAAAAAAGCATTATTTTTAAAGAATCGGGAAATTATCTTAATTAAAAAACAAAAACATATATTTTTAAGGAATATTATGAATTGGTAAAATCGTTTAGATATGCACCTAAAAATGTTTGTTCAAAATAATTGGCAGAAATGAGTAAGATTCGTGATTGCTGATTTGTTTTCATGAGCCTCGTGTTGGACCCCCTCAAGCAGCAGCTTGCCACAGCCTTACTGAGAAGGACTGTGAGGAAGGTGGGACCTCACCATGAAAACGACACATCCATGCCTTATCCGGGGCTCGAACCCAGGTCCCTTAGACAGTAGCCAAGCGTGGGACCTCAGCATGAAAACGACACATCCATGCCTTATCCGGGGCTCGAACCCAGGTCCCTTAGACAGTAGCCAAGCGTGGGACCTCAGCATGAAAACGACACATCCATGCCTTATCCGGGGCTCGAACCCAGGTCCCTTAGACAGTAGCCAAGCGTGCTAACCACTACGGCCACGGGATGGCTCAGTACTACATAAATAAAATGACGAAAATGAAATGACCCCTAAATGACTGCTTACAGATGTCTGACATAAACATGTTAGTAGATGGATGAAGAAAGCGACATCTGTGTAAACACAAGAAACATCCATGCATTATCCGGGTGGGTTCTGAGCGACACTTTTTTTGCACACTATGGCCAGGTCACATGGACCCCAAGGGTTCAGAGAAGGTTGGGGAGGGGACCCACTGGAACAGTTGTTGGAAAGCAGATGGTAGCCTTCCGTCAAGGCCATCCAGCGTGTTCTTTAAAGTGCACAGGTTATGGCTCTCCTGCATACGGAGCCACGGCTTAACGTCCCATCCGACGGACGGCGGCTTTTCCAAGCCCATTGCTGTCTCCTACTTACCGAGGGTAGGGCGGCGAATTTTGCGAAAATAAATCTCAACGCTAACCCAGGCGAGACTCGAACCTGGGAACTGCAGATTACGAGCCTGGTGCGCTACCGACTGAGCCACCCCCGCCCCATGCTTTATCCGGGTTCGGACCCAGGTACGGTTACACCTTAATTAAATACGTAGTACACATTAAATAACGTCACTGACCCACCCAAAAAATTTAATGGAACAAAAAATACTTTTTGTTGTAATTCATCTAGTCCTAATCGATTCGCTCCATTTTCAAATGATCTATGGCGATGAAATGAATCTCGGAATTTTGTCTTCTGAGCGCCCCCCCCCCCTCCCCTTCCTATCATCACCGTTACCACCTCTTCTACGACTTTGGATTCCTCTCTTGCTGCGGGATGTGTCAGCTTCTGTCGGAGGCAGAGCTTCGTGCGCATCTGCAGCCAATGAGAGTGTCGGAGAGCGTGCCCGGTTTGATCCGGCCCGCTGCAGACGGTCGGTGGTAATGGTCGAGGAGCGACAGAAGAGAAAACAACGAGAGGGGGCCAGAACTAATAGAAAGAAGGTGGAAAGGAGAAGTAAGGAGAATATATTTTGTCTTAATAGCTGATAAGAGAGAAAGTGAGCATGTTTGAAGTTGGTCCGTATCTGGTCTCGCTTTTCTTATCTTTTTCTTTCCCTCGAGGAATGGAAACGCCAAAAGGAATTTATCTCTTCGATTCTGATGAGAGTTTTCATCCGTCTGCCTCTCGGCCACTGACGGATTTCCAGCATTGCTTGTTTGTGTGCTGGGACTGCCCACTTACGTCGACTTTATGTGTTCGCTGCTCTTGGCACACCTAAACAAAATGGCCTCCTTTTCATTCTCTCTCTCTTTCTCTGCTTCATTTTTTCTCTGGAGCAATTCGCATCGATAAAGGTGGCGCTGACTCGAGGAGCAGTGAAGTGGGGAGGAGAATTAAAAGACGGGTGGGAGAGAAAGTAGAACGCCTGAGGCAAAAGCAAATAAAAAGAACTTGAAATGTTCGGAAGTAGAGTGGAAGGTCATCTCTGATTGTAGAAAAAATATCTACAGGTGAAAGATATTTTTTAACTTTTGGAGCTGATAAAAAATATGCTTCATTCAATTATCTTCAAACTTGTAAAGGAACAATAAAAAGGATAAAAATAAGTTGAGTTGGGTTGATCTTTTACTTCTTCGCGGCACTTTTTTTGCGCGCAATTAGCGAAATTGGCGAGGTCATTAGGACTCTGAAGTCTCCTTTAAGGTTTGGGGAAGAGGACCCAATGAAGAGCTATTAGCAGACCTCCCGTCAAGACCATCCAGCGTGTTGCTTGACGTGCACAGGGTATGACTCTTCTGCACACCGTTTAACGTTCCATCCGAAAGACGACGGTCTTAACAAACCCATCGGTGTCGGAGATAAACCTCTGGCAGGCCCAAGTGGGATTCGAACCTGGGAACTGCAGATTGCAAACCTGGCACGCTACCGATTGATCTAACCCTCGCTTCAGATAAAAAACAGGGAATAAATACTGATTGCTTTTTGAACTTCGCACATTGTGACCACTTTTGTGTTGGCTCCCTTTGAAATTCTTTGTCTTTTCCTAAATCCGAGGGGCGGGGGTGGCTCAGTCGGTAGCGCGCCAGGCTCGTAATCTGTAGTTCCCAGGCTCGAGTCCCAGCTGGGTCAGCGTTGAGATTTATCTCCGCAAAATTCCCTGCCCTGCCCACGGTCAGTAGGGGACACCGATGGGCTTGGAAAGGCCGCCGTCGGTCGAATGGGACGTTAAGCCGTGGCTCCGTGTGCGGGAAAGCCATATCCTGTGCACGTTAAAGAACACGCTGGATGGTCTTGACGGGAGGCCATTGCACAGGCTCTCTCTCTCTCACACACACACAGAGCCACGGCTTAACGTCCCATCCGACGGAAGGCGGACTTTCCAAGTCTATCGGTATTCCCTAATGACCCAGGGTAGGGTTGGGGGTGCGGAAATAAATCTCAACGCTGGCCGAGGCGAGACTCAAACTTGGAAACTACAGATTACTAGCCTGATGTGCTACCGACTGAGCCATAACCCTCCCGTCCGATAGGACGTTAAGCAGTGTTCCCGTGTTCATTAGAGCCATATCCCGAGCAAGGCCGGCGCCAGCAGTTTCTCAGGCGGAACTAACTTGGACTCTGCCACTCCTTTCTTTAAGTTTCATCCTAGATATTAATAATTAATTTACCTAAATTTAATGTCATTTTTAAAAGGCAATTGAAAATCATCTGTTGCAAACTAGGTCGTACTTACTGCAGTCACCCTTTCTGCAGCTGTGGTCGTTAGTTTGTCGCCCGGTGCGGTCGCACATGTGGTACTGCCGTCCCTGATCCCGAGCACGTGAAAGAAACACATTGGATGGCCTTGACGGAAGGCTTTGTTTTGGGTTGTTTTACCTCTGAGCGGCACTTTTTTGCACACCATGGGCTAAATGGCCAGGTCACATGGACCCCAAAGGCTCAGAGAAGGTTGGGGGAGGGGACCCTGGAACAGCTGTTGGGAGACAGATGATATCCTCCCGTCAAGGCCATCCAGCGTGTTCTTTAACGTGCACAGGGTATGGCTCTCCGGCACACGGGGCCGCGGCTCAACGTCCCATCCGACGGACGGCGGCCTTTCCAAGACCATCGGTGTCCCCTACTTACCGTGGGCAGGGCGGGGAATTTTGCGGAGATAAATCTCAACGCTGACCCAGCTGGGACTCAAACCCGGGAACTACAGATTACGAGTCTGGCGCGCTACCGACTGAGCCACCCCCGCCCCTGACGGAAGGCTGTCCAGTGCTTGTCATAATAGTATTCTCCTTCCTCCAACCTTCTCTAACCCCTTGGGGTCATTGTGACCTATCTATTTAGCCCACTGTGTGCAAAAAAGTACCCCAGAGAACTTAAAAAATCTAACGTTTGCTTCGGAATCCTACACAGCAAACTGTGTGGTTTTATGACATCAGCCACCGCTGATCGAAGAGTGACTGGTGACGTGTGATCGATTCATCCGAACAGATGCTCACGCAGCCAAGATCCGTCAATTTCTTTCTCTCTCTGAGCACAATGGCATTGACTTACATCGGCGCACTTGAAACCGGAGAACCAATCAGAGTTTCTTTTTTGCCACCACCAGGATGGATGAGGCCCACTTGTTGGAGATGTCTTAACCCAGCAGTGGCGCCCTCTGGCTTCTTCAATTACGCGATGACGTTGGTTAGCAACGAGCTTTTTGGCATTCTGTTCCAGTTTTTAAAAAACAAAAAGGGAAAAAATTTTCTTGGATTTTTTTTTTTCTCTTTTTGAAAGAATGGGATCCAGTTGCTTATCGCGAGTTGAAACTATGAGACTGCGCAACTGACGCTTCGACAATTCTCGTAGATCATTGGTCAATGATCTGTCGGTCAAATGATGGAAATAGTGAAAGCTTTAACTGCGTGGGGCGGGGGTGGCTCAGTCGGTAGCGCGCCAGGCTCGTAATCTGTAGTTCCCAGGTTCGAGTCCCAGCTGGGGCAGCGTTGAGATTTATCTCCGCAAAATTCCCCGCCCTGCGCACGGTCAGTAGGGGACACCGATGGGCTTGGAAAGGCCGCCGTCCGTCGGATGGGACGTTAAGCCGTGGCCCCGTGTGCGGGAGAGCCATACCCTGTGCACGTTAAAGAACACGCTGGATGGCCTTGACGGGAGGCTACCATCTGTCTCCCAACAGCTGTTTCAGTGGGTCCCCTACCCCAACCTTCTCTGAGCCTCCGGGGTCCATGTGACCTGGTCATTTAGCCCATGGTGTGCAAAAAAGTGCCGCTCAGAGGTAAAACAACCCAACCCAACCTAGTCGTTTACGGCCATAAACAACTTCTGGCATTAATTCTCTCCACAAGCAGCAAGCTTCAGACCCGAAAATAATAACAGTGAGTCATCCCAGCACAAACATTTCCAAGAACACATAAAAATATATACAACAACATAATGCAACAAAAATATACAATAAATAAATAAATATAAAATTCGAGGGACATGACATAGAGTAATAATGAACATCAAAAAGAGATCAAGAGAGCGCCATCTTGGAGTCGTTAAAAAGACGTTTTGCTGCGCAGTTACTTGTAGATCACTGAATGCCTCAGAAAAGAGAGGAATGAGGAAGGCGGGCAAAGGGTGGCAGATCTCCAGTGAAGGAATGCCTCAGAAAAGAGAGGAATGAGGAAGGCGGGCAAAGGGTGGCAGATCTCCAGTGAAGGAATGCCTCAGAAAAGAGAGGAATGAGGAAGGCGGGCAAAGGGTGGCAGATCTCCAGTGAAGGAATGCCTCAGAAAAGAGAGGAATGAGGAAGGCGGGCAAAGGGTGGCAGATCTCCAGTGAAGGAATGCCTCAGAAAAGAGAGGAATGAGGCAGGCGGGCAAAGGGTGGCAGATCTCCAGTGAAGGAATGCCTCAGAAAAGAGAAGAATGAGGAAGGCGGGCAAAGGGTGGCAGATCTCCAGTGAAGGAAATGGCATCAGAGCTTCAGTACCAATGTTATTCTTATCATCAGGGACTACCAGGAGGGTGGGGGGAACCCCGTCACCCCAGCGTCTGATACGAAATCTAAAATTTGTCTACCTGCTTTGAAATCCAAAATAGTTATTTTTGTATAATTTTATTTTAGCCTCATAGGATGTGTCCGACAGCAAAAAATGGATTTAAAAAAACTATAAAATTTCATTCCATATAGAATATCATTTTTATTTTTCCTGTGGAATATTTTAGGTATTGGGGAAACCTACTCAAATCTTATTCTCAGACCCCAACCCCAGAAACTAAATTCTCTCACGATCCCACCCTCGAGGCTAAATTATTGAACTCTGCTCCAATTTTGGTCCTCCCCCTCCCCGAAACTAAATCCTTAGCACGTGCCTGCTTCTCATCATAAGGTTTCGCTGAATTTTAAAACACGTTAAGTTTTCCTCCTCCTCTTGTGGGAGAGGAGGAACGGAAAGGGTTGGGTTGTTTTACCTCTGAGCGGCACTTTTTTGCACACCATGGGCTAAATGACCAAGTCACATGGAACCCGAAGGCTCAGAGAAGGTTGGGGAAGGGAACCCACTGAAACAGCTGTTGGGAGACAGGTGGTAGCCTCCCGTCAAGACCATCCAGCGTGTTCTTTAACGTGCACAGGGTATGGCTCTCCCGCACACGGGGCCACGGCTTAACGTCCCATCCGACGGACGGCGGCCTTTCCAAGCCCATCGGTGTCCCCTACTGACCGTGGGCAGGGCGGGGAATTTTGCGGAGATAAATCTCAACGCTGACCCAGCTGGGACTCGAACCTGGGAACTACAGATTACGAGCCTGGCGCGCTACCGACTGAGCCACCCCCGCCCCGAACGGAAAGGGATGAATTGAGATAACCCATGACTCTCCCCTACATCAGCAGTTTACATTCGATATATAACAACTCGTTACGCTCGGCACTTCCTGTTAGGCAGGTATCATGGAACATTATTTTGCACATTTCCTCTTTTTAGTTGGAAGGAAAACATGGGGAGGAAATTTTTTGAGCCTATGGTACAGTCGGTCAAAAAAGTATCCGAACACTATGGTTGATTACAGAATTCAAAAAAATATCTGGCAACGATTTTTTTAGAAATTAGTGATCTGGCAACCTTCGTGTCACGTGATTACAGAATTCAGGAAAAATATCTGGAGCGTGTACAGCAACTGTACACGCTCCAGTTACCGTTCACAGCAAACTGGAGCGTGTGCAGTTACTGCATACGCTCCAGTTTGCTGTGAACGGTAACTACACACGCTCAATATTTCCGTGAGTGAGCCCACACGATCCAGGTCTTTGTGAGCTCACACGATCCAATGTGCTGTGAACATTAACCGCAACCGCTCCAGTTTGCTGTGAACGGTAACTACACACGCTCCATATTCATTTCATTATAGATTCATACGCATTATATATATTAAAAAAGTATCCGAACACTATGGTTGATTACAGAATTCGGAAAAAATATCTGGCAACGATTTTTTTTTAGAAATTAATGATCGACAACCTGAATTCCAGAATTAGTGATCTGGCAACCTTCGTGTCACGTGACACGAAGGTTGCCAGATCACTAATTTCTAAAAAAAATCGTTGCCAGATATTTTTTTTTTAATTCTGTAATCAACCGTACTGTTCGGATACTTTTTTGACCGACTGTACTCCCCGCGTCACAAAATTTGATTTTGCACATAATTGGTTACGTTCGCTTCAAAGGGTTGCGAAGATATGATGGAACAAACGTTTGCACAAATCGACTGAGTTGTAATTGCAGATTAGATCAAATTGCAGATTGCAGATTAGAACTGATGAGAGCTGATGAGATCAAATTGCAGATTAGAACTGAATTGAGCAACCTTCAAAGGATGTATTTTTATGGATCGTACTTTTAGTGTCATTTACGTATACTGTATTATGCGTCTTAATCTGAGTAAAGTTTCATCATAAACTTCTCTTGATAAATGAAAGTTTATCCTTCATGTGATATATAATTCCTACGATTGCATAGATTATGAAATTGTATTAGATAATTATGATCAATCATAATTATCTAAATGCATGTGTATTTTTTAATAATGTGTATTTGTTATGATGAATATTCAGATTATAAATTGTACTAATTTTAATAATTTTACGCTTTGTGCATTCTTATTTTTCTATATTAACAATACTTTTAAGGCTAATAAGCGATATCTGGCCGTAAAACGATCATGCAGTTAATTGAAATTAGAATCTGCATCGTTTCTCTGTTCATCCTTGATTTTCGACCTCGTGTTTAAAGAACTTTCATTTTCATTTTGTGAGCTTTGATTTCCTAAATTGCGTTGTTTTCGTCTTTTTTAAGCTCTGAGGTTGTTTTGTTTGCAATCATTTTCTTTGTATTAAATTAATATTCTCTGTTGTGCATTGTTTGAGCACGGGGAGCGGATGTTTTAGGAAGGCCATTCCTCAGATGATTTGTGTACTGGAATGTGTATCATCCAGAGAAGACGGCAAGAGGCAGTGGAATACAGATGCAGTATAAAAGAGTGCCCATGTTTTAAATAGCTTCATTAAATAATTAAATATCAAGAAACTCTCAAAGTTTTGTTTTAAGTTCAATGTGAGTGCCATTGGTGGTCTGGGTTGGGTTGTTGGGTTGTTTTACCTCTGAGCGGCACTTTTTTGCACACCATGGGCTAAATGGCCAGGTCACATGGACCCCGAAGGCTCAGAGAAGGTTGGGAGAGGGGACCTACTGAACAGCTGTTGGGAGACATATGGTAGCCTCCCGTCAAGGCCATCCAGCGTGTTCTTTAATGTGCACAGGGTATGGCTCTCAAGCACACGGGGCCACGGCTTAACGTCCCATCCGACGGACGGCGGCTTTTCCAAGCTCATCGGTGTCCCCTACTGACTGTAGGCAGGGCGGGGAATTTTGCGGAGATAAATCTCAACGCTGACCCAGCTGGGACTCGAACCTGGGAACTACAGATTACGAGCCTGGCGCGCTACCAACTGAGCCACCCCCGCCCATTGGACGGAAATTGAATTGATATTCAGTTTCCGTCCATACTCGATTCAGGCTCTCTTGAATAACACTTACAATAGCTGCAGTGATTCTTCACTGCAGCGGGGCGGGGGTGGCTCAGTCGATAGCGCGTCAGGCCCGTAATCTGTAGTTCCCAGGTTCGAGCACCAGCTGGGTCAACGTTGCGATTTATCTCCGCAAAATTCACCGCCCTGCCTACGGTCAGTAGGGGACACCGATGGGCTTGGGCCGTCGTCCATCGGATGCGACGTTAAGCCGTGGCTCCGTGTGCGAGAAAGCCATACCCTTGCACATTAAAGAACACGCTGAATGGCCTTGACGGGAGGCTACCATCTGTCTCCCAACAGCTGTTCCGGTGAGTCTTCTCCACCAACCTTCTCTGAGCCTTCGGGGTCCATGTGACCGGGCCATTTAGTCCATGGTGTGCAAAAAAGTGCCGCTCAGAGGTAAAACAACCCACAATCCTGCTTTAAAGTCGGAATCATTTATGGTATCTATTTAACATACATCGCTGGGAAGCATCTTCTTTTAACAAAGAAAATATTTTTTTGTAGTGTCTTTTCCTTTCCCTTATTTTCTGGAACATATTAACGATTTCAACCATATCAGACGCAACAACGCAGATAAGAGTACTTTTTCCCGTCTCCGAGGAGGGAATGCTCCTCCGCATCTGCAGCATCCGCACTCTGACGGAAATATCTCATTCCCAGGCGAAGGCGTCGAGGATTTGAACTCATTGAATGTGAATTGTCGTCCCTCGCCGATGACAGCGATGATTAAACAGCCTCCGAGGCTTCTTCCGTCTGAGGCTTTCGTCGACGATCTTCCCCCCCCCCCCACCCCGACGTCATGCAATTAGGATTATGTGTTGCCATTCTAACAACATTTGGCAGCTGAGTTATTGGCAGATGCATTAATACGTCACATCGGCATTCATTAGCAGGTTGCTCACAAACGCCATTTCATGCTTTTCTTCTTTATTTTGCATCCTTTTCTGGAGAGTAATATGCCGAAGGATAATTCCAGAAGCATACGCAGCATCCTTTAAGATAGAATGGTCTTCGCTTTGCAAATGGCGGCGTACCGAACAATCTGAACAAAAATGAAACAAATGAAATATACTGGTTAAATTATTCTGAAAAAAAAAATCATCGCTGACACGGCGGGAATCGAACCCGCATCTCTCCAGATTCATGCCAGAGCGCGCTATCATTGCACCACGCCTCGGACAACGAAATTTTTCAGAATACGACCTTGCAATTCTTCGCTGAGATGTGGCTGACACAGCGCCATCTATACTCAAGGAGATGCAACTTTTTTCCAATCGTTGCTATTGAATTTCAGATGTCAATGAGAAGGTCGATAACGCTCAAGCGTATATATGATTAAAAATCGATCCATAGTAAATACACAGATTACCTGTACAGATAGACTTCAAACATTAATCTGTCTCTGCAGGTAATCTGTGTATTTACTATGGATCGAAATATACTGGTTTCCATTAAATTAAGGAAAAATCCCTGTCTGAGGTCAATGGGGGGAAGCTAACGCCAAAGCTCTATAACTTCTAAAATAAGTTTTCTTTTTTGTTGCGAAAAATGTGATTGCAGATAAAGATCTCAATCATATAAATCAATATCTCGATTTTCAACAATATTCGTTCCGTATTTAATGGAAGTTTGAATATTTAGCGATAACAATGCCAGTCTCAAGAAACTTATACAAAACTGAAGAATAGTGGAAGAATTCTTTACACAAAGTTATAAAATACAAACTTATTTTATTAAACACTTTGATACAATACTTATTACTAAGTTTTAATTAACTTCTGAAGCCAATTTTTGTGGCTGGCATTGTTATCGATAAATATTCAAACTTCCATAACTCATTAAATACTGAACGAATATTGTTGAAAATCGAGATATTGATTTATTTGATTGAGATCTTTATCTGCAATCACATTTTTAAAAAAAAAACTTATTTTAGAAGTTATAGAGCTTTGCACATTAGCTATCCATTGAATTTACATAGGGATTTTCCTTATTTATGGAAAGCAGTGTGTTATCAGATAGTATCAATGCTCATATCTTTTAACAATAATTCTATCGCCACGAACTGTTGTGAGCATCAGGAGAATTCAAACAGAAATAAGCAGACAGTTAGCGCTGTTGGGAGAATTCCACCATCCGCGCTCTATCTGTTATGGATGCATTTGATAACGTAGCTGAGATTAATATTGCATTTTCACATCAAAATTTTGTGGGGGCGGGGGTGGCTCAGTCGGTAGCGCGCCAGGCTCGTCGTCTGTAGTTCCCAGGTTCGAGTCCCAGCTGGGTCAGCGTTGAGATTTATCTCCGCAAAATTCCCCGCCCTGCCCACGGTCAGTAGGGGACACCGATGGGCTTGGAATGGCCGCCGTTCGTCGGATGGGACATTAAACTGTGGGAGAGCCATACCCTGCGTACGTTAAAGAACACGCTGGATGGCCTTGACGGGAGGCTACCATCTGTCTCCCAACAGCTGTTATAGTGGGTCGCCTCCCCCAACCTTCTCTGAGCCTTCGGGGTCCATGTGACCCATGGTGTGCAAAAAAGTGCCGTTCAGAGGTAAAACAACCCAACACACGTTAAAGAACACGCTGGATGGCCTTGACGGGAGGCTACCATCTGTCTCCCAACAGCTGTTCCAGTGGGTCCCCTCCCCCAACCTTCTCTGAGCCTTCGGGGTCCATGTGACCCATGGTGTGCAAAAAAGTGCCGCTCAGACGTAAAACAACCCAACCCATCAAAATTTTGTTTTGCGATTCAGAAGTTTTACAAATCCTTCTAAGAGTATCGTTTCTTTGCTTTTAACTTCTTCAGTTCGATTTAATATTCAGCCACACTTATTTTTAGTCGGAGAAATTATATAAACTTATGTATTTTTAATACAAAGGAATTGTTATCAAGAAGAACAGATTCTTTATTCTTCCTATCCTATAAAGAGAAAGAAATTTTAACCATCAGTTTAGAAAGATTTGCTCACACAAACCCTACAACTTCATTTCTATACTGCCAATAGAACCATTCAACTGACACTTAAGGGGTAAAATAACGAAATCTTTTTTTATTCGTAATGGGTTAAATTTCAGAGCTGGGTTGTAGAGGAAGAGTTGTTTTACCTCTGACCCATTGTGGGAACATTTTTGCTCACAAATGAGCTACATGGCCAGGTCACAAGAACTAAGGTTGGGGGAAGGTTTGGGTTGGGTTGTTTTACCTTTTAGCGGCACTTTTTTGCACACCATGGGCTTATTGGCCTGGTCACATGGACCCCGAAGGTTCAGAGAAGGTTGGGGGAGGGGACCCACTGGAACAGCTGTTGGGAGACAGGTGGTAGCCTCCCGTCAAGACCATCCAGCGTGTTCTTTAACGTGCACAGGGTATGGCTCTCCCACACACGGGGCCCACGGCTTAACATCCCATCCGAGGGATGGCGGACTTTCCAAGCCCATCTATGTCCCTACTGACCGTGGGCAGGGCGGGAAGTTTTGCGGAGATCAGTCTCAATGCTGACCCAGCTGGGACTCGAACCTGGGAACTGCAGATTACGAGCCTGGAGCGCTACCGACTGAGCCACCCCCGCCCCTGGGGGAAGAGAACACACTGTACAGCTGTTAGATGAAAGATGTAGGCCTTCCATCGAGGTCATCCAGCGCGTTCTTTAATGTGCTTCCCCTGAAGATGGCGGCTCCACTAAGCGTTCCCTCCTATGCCCGGTTGCCTTTGCAAGCCCAGTGGTGCCCTTCTCACCGGGACAGGGGGGGGGTGTTAGGGAAATAAATCTGAACGCTGGGGCTCGAAGCCGTGAATTGCAGATTACTTTTTTGGCGCTCTATGGTCTAGCACCCCTTACCCATGTTTCATAGGAGGGGGGGGGGGGCTCAAGTGACAGCTCTTAAAGGCTGATACCTTTTGAGATGCATCAGATGTGGCTCCATTCATCTCACCTTGCTATCCGATGAACATCGAGCGAGAATACTTCAGCGGAGGTTAAGCAGAGAATCCTTCAGAGCACATCTGATTCGGACTAACTGATCTCAATGGCAGCAGAGGTTAAGCAGAGAATCCTTCAGAGCTCATCTGATTCGGACTAACTGATCTCAATGGCAGCAGAGGTTAAGCAGAGAATCCTTCAGAGCACAGCTGATTCGGACTAACTGATCTCAATGGCAGCAGAGGTTAAGCAGAGAATCCTTCAGAGCACATCTGATTCGGACTAACTGATCTCAATGGCAGCAGAGGTTAAGCAGAGAATCCTTCAGAGCACATCTGATTCGGACTAACTGATCTCAATGGCAGCAGAGGTTAAGCAGAGAATCCTTCAGAGCACATCTGATTCGGACTAACTGATCTCAATGGCAGCAGAGGTTAAGCAGAGAATCCTTCAGAGCACATCTGATTCGGACTAACTGATCTCAATGGCAGCAGAGGTTAAGCAGAGAATCCTTCAGAGCACATCTGATTCGGACTAACTGATCTCAATGGCAGCAGAGGTTAAGCAGAGAATCCTTCAGAGCACATCTGATTCGGACTAACTGATCTCAATGGCAGCAGAGGTTAAGCAGAGAATCCTTCAGAGCACATCTGATTCGGACTAACTGATCTCAATGGCAGCAGAGGTTAAGCAGAGAATCCTTCAGAGCACATCTGATTCGGACTAACTGATCTCAATGGCAGCAGAGGTTAAGCAGAGAATCCTTCAGAGCACATCTGATTCGGACTAACTGATCTCAATGGCAGCAGAGGTTAAGCAGAGAATCCTTCAGAGCACATCTGATTCGGACTAACTGATCTCAATGGCAGCAGAGGTTAAGCAGAGAATCCTTCAGAGCTCATCTGATTCGGACTAATTGATCTCAATGGCAGCGTTCAATTTAATCCGATGCCAGATCCGACTCTCAAGAAAATCCTTCAGAGCACATCTGATTCGGACTAACTGATCTCAATGGCAGCAGAGGTTAAGCAGAGAATCCTTCAGAGCACATCTGATTCGGACTAACTGATCTCAATGGCAGCAGAGGTTAAGCAGAGAATCCTTCAGAGCACATCTGATTCGGACTAACTGATCTCAATGGCAGCAGAGGTTAAGCAGAGAATCCTTCAGAGCTCATCTGATTCGGACTAATTGATCTCAATGGCAGCGTTCAATTTAATCCGATGCCAGATCCGACTCTCAAGAAAATCATTTTAAAGCTCTTCCTTACGAAAATATGCGCGAGCTCCTCTTGTGTGACAGCAAACGAAATAATTATCTTTGATCAAAAGTTATTAAATTCATAAAATACTTATTCCCCTTCCCCTTTAACCATTCAGTACAGTCGCTCAAAAAAATATCCAAACACTATGGTTGATTACAGAATTCAGAAAAAATATCTGGCAACGATATTTTTAGAAATGAGTGATCTGGCAATCTTCGTGTCACGTGACACAAAGGTTTCCAGATCACTCATTTCTAAAAAAAAAAAAACTTTGCCAGATGTTTTTTCTGAATTTTGTAATAAACCATAGTGTTCGGATATTTTCTTGAGTGACTGTACATTCTCCCAGCACACCTGAAAATAAAGTTCACTTTAGTTCTTAAATGATCTGAAACGGAACTCATTATATGTTGTTATTGTTCCATCAGACCAAACCACTAAAGATTTTAAAGTTCACCAGGTTCTTTAAGAATCCATCCAGTTGTCAAAAGGCAAGAAAATTCGATGACCCCTAACTGATATCATGTTTGGAGAACCTCACTACTCGTACAACGAGACATTCCTTATTATGTTAGTTTTACCCAATGTACTGGGCAAAGACACTAGTATCGATTTCATTTCAACATGCCCTTCTATGATGGGTCGGGGGTGGCTCAATCGGCAGCGTGCCAGGCTCGCAATCTGATAACTCCAAGGTTCGAGGGGGCGGGGGTGGCTCAGTCGGTAGCGCGCCAGGCTCCTAATCTGTAGTTCCCAGGTTCGAGTCCCAGCTGGGTCAGCGTTGAGATTTATCTCCGCAAAATTCCCCGTCCTGCCCACGGTCACCGATGGGCTTGGAAAGGTCGCCGTTCGTCGGATGGGACGTTAAGCCGTGGCCCCGTGTGCGGGAGAGCCATACCCTGTGCACGTTAAAGAACACGCTGGATGGCCTTGACGGGAGGCTACCATCTGTCTCCCAACAGCTGTTCCAGTGGGTCCCCTCCCCCAACCTTCTCTGAGCCTTCGGGGTCCATGTGACCTGGCCATTTAGCCCATGGTGTGCAAAAAAGTGCCGCTCAGAGGTAAAACAACCCAACCCAACCCAGGTTCGAGCCCCAGCTGAGCCAGCGTTGAGATTTATCTCCACAAAATTCCCTGCCCTGTCCACGGTCAGCATGGAACACCGATAGATTTGGATAGGCCGCCGTCCTTTGGGTGCGACGTTAAACCGTGGCCCCGTGTGCGGGAGAGTTATACTCTGTGCACGTTAATGAACACTCTGGATGACCTTGCTGGAGAATCATACCCTGTGCACTTAATGAACACGCTGAATTGAAGGGTACCACCTGTGCCCCCACAGCTGTCCAGTGGGTCCTCTCCCCCCAACCTTCTCTGAGCCCTCGAGGTAATTGTGACCTGGTCATTTAGCCCATTGTGTGCAAAAAAGTGCCGCTCAGAGATAAAGCCGCCCACCTCGTACGATGAAAATAGGAGAAACAAAATTAGCTCCTTGATATTCAATGCTTAGCGCATTAACGTATTCAGTTGAAAAGAAGGCTTGAAACGCAGCTGCTTAAGATTCCCAGAAGTTGGTTTGTAGCTAGAAAAACCTTTTTTTTTTTGCCTAAAAAAACCTTTTGTTCCTTTCACCAGTTCACCATTACAAACAATAAAATTGAAAACATATCTCATTCAGAATTCCGTTTCGAAGCTAACAAGTCGACAGTTGGGTTGGGTTGTTTTACCTCTGAGCGGCAATTTTTTTGCACACAATGGGTTAAATGGCAAGGTCACAAGGATTCCAAGAGCTCAGAGAAGGTTGGGGGGGACCCACTGGAACAGATATTGAGACACAGGTGGTAGCCTCCCGTCAAGTCCATCCAGCGTGTTCTTTAACGTATGGGTATGGCTCTTACACACACGGAGTCACGGATTAACGTCCCATCCGACGGACGGTGGTCTTTCCAAGCCCATCGGTGTCCCCTACTGATTGTGGGCAGGGCGGGGAGCTTTGAGGAGATATATTTCAACAGTTGGGACTCGAACCTGGGAACTGCAGATTACGAGCCTGGTGCGCTACCGACTGAGCCACCCCCGTCCCCACAACGCGACAGAATGATTTCTTGAAGATAAAAGGGATTAATGGATGAGGTTTGATCTATTCAGCTGAGAGTGTGCGAACTTCCTGACTCGATATTCCAAAGTTTGAATCCTGACTGGACCTACGATCTTTTCCCTTATGTTGGTGCACTGCCATCGGGAGAGTGTCGACGGAAAGGTCACTCGTCGGATGATGTCCCTTTTCCTCCATTCAAAAACACTCTGGATATCCGAATCTGCCCCTCAGCTGTTCAGTAAGTCTCCTTCCCCTCTCGTCTGCTTTAAACTTCCGAGGTCCCACTGAGCACCAAAAAAAGCTCTCAAGCATTCCCCTCTTCCTCCTTCTCCCAAGTTTTTTGAGCTTCGAGTTTTATCATCGCTTCAAGGCACTTTCTGTGAATGCCAAGTGGCTGCCAGGAGATGCCCAAATGCCCTGAAGCGCGTGTGTGAGAATCTTCCTCTGCGCTGTCGGCACCTGTCACGCATCGAGAGAGGAAAAAGGAGCCAGCTGCATAAAGGAGAGCAGACGTCATCACCGGAGACTGTTTCCTTCCTGTTACGTGCAAGCGAAATGTCGAAGCGGATTTCTGTTCTTGGGTAGGGAGGGGATCAGCAGATTCGTTTCTCAGCAACCTCTCACTCAAAAGAAGCGAATCACCTGCTCTCTTAGAACACTGGAGAGGGAGTTTTGCGTGAGGTTTTTTGTTGAAGGAATAGAGGATGAATACCCTCCTTCAGTTTTCCGAATCTAAAGCTTTCTTAATTCTTCCCTGTTAAATTCTTATTTCCTGTATGAAACTGTGAATAACCTTTCTTATACATTTGATATTATTTTTTTTAAAATAATAATCGAAATATTTTTTACTAAACAATGGATTGTTTTACCTCTGAGCGGCATTTTTTTTGCATACAACGGGCTAAATGGCAAGTCACAAGGACCCCGAGAAAGTTGGGGAAGGGGACCCACTGGATATCTGTTAGGGACAGATGGTAGTTTCCCGTCAAAGCATTCCAACGTGACCTTTAACGCTCGCAGAATATGTCTCTCCCCCACGGCTTAACCTCCCATTCGACGGACCCCTATTGACCGACGGCAGAACGGGAGTTTTCCGGAGATGGACTTCAACGCTGGCCCAGGTGGGACTCGAACCTGAAAACTACAGATTAAGAGCCTGGAGCGATACAAAATGAGCCATCCCCCCCCCCCCCACTAAGCACTGTTCGTCACTGTTGCATTTAAATGTTAGAATTAAAAGATACATTTCCTTCTTAAAATAAATAACATGTTTTGAAACTTCTATTTGAGCTATAAAGCGCGGAAGTCTTAGAACTTTTCTGCACTGCTTTAGATGAAGCTTTCCTATCATCATCGATTCTCAGGTTTTAGAAACCAAAGACTCCGGTGGTCGTCGTCCTGTACCTCAAAAATTTTTCTCCTTAATTAATGGCACAAGTTTGAATTTGTCGTTATCTCACCTGATTCGCAACCTGATGTTTCCTGGTTCGAGTTTCCACTGTGCCTGTTTTGTACTAAATCAATTCACGTCACCAGCGGCATCGCTTCGGCACCACTCTGTGTCATCCGTCGGACTTTAATTTGTGGTTTGTTGTCCACGAGGGCCATCCCTCTGCACGTTCAAGAACACTCTGGATGGTCACGATGAGAGGTTTCCATCTTTCCACTAACAGTTCTCCATCTGGCCATTGAGGGCTTTATCATGTGGCCAATTATCCTGCTCTGCTGAAACAAAACTGCAGTTCAGAGTCGAAACAACCAAACCCTTAGGTTTTCATTGAATTATTTTTTGTTTCCACAATCTCTTATTCATTTTCCCAGAAATTTAATTGCTTCTTCTTTCGGGGCGGGGGTGGCTCAGTCGGTAGCGCGCCAGGCTCGTAATCTGTAGTTCCCAGGTTCGAGTCCCAGCTGGGTCAGCGTTGAGATTTATCTCCGCAAAATTCCCCGCCCTGCCCACGGTCAGTAGGGGACACCGATGGGCTTGGAAAGGCCGCCGTCCGTCGGATGGAACGTTAAGCCGTGGCCCGTGGGCGAGAAAGCCATACCCTGTGCACGTTAAACAACACGCTGGATGGCCTTGACGAGAGGCTACCATCTGTCTCCCAACAGCTGTTCCAGTGGGTTCCCTCCCCCAACCTTCTCTGAGCCTTCGGGGTCCATGTGACCTGGCCATTTAGCCCATGGTGTGCAAAAAAGTGACGCTCAGAGGTAAAACAACCCAACACACGTTAAAGAATACGCTGGATGGCCTTCACGGGAGGCTACCATCTGTCTCCCAACAGCTGTTCCAGTGGGTCCCCTCCCCCAACCTTCTCTGAGCCTTCGGGGTCCATGTGACCTGGCCATTTAGCCCATGGTGTGCAAAAAAGTGCCGCTCAGAGGTAAAACAACCCAACACACGTTAAAGAACACGCTGGATGGCCTTGACGAGAGGCTACCATCTGTCTCCCAACAGCTGTTCCAGTGGGTCCCCTCCCCCAACCTTCTCTGAGTCTTCGGGGTCCATGTGACCTGGCCATTTAGCCCATGGTGTGCAAAAAAGTGCCGCTCAGAGGTAAAACAACCCAACACACGTTAAAGAACACGCTGGATGGCCTTGACGGGAGGCTACCATCTGTCTCCCAACAGCTGTTCCAGTGGGTCCCCTCCCCCAACCTTCTCTGAGTCTTCGGGGTCCATGTGACCTGGCCATTTAGCCCATGGTGTGCAAAAAAGTGCCGCTCAGAGGTAAAACAACCCAACACACGTTAAAGAACACGCTGGATGGCCTTGACGGGAGGCTACCATCTGTCTCCCAACAGCTGTTCCAGTGGGTCCCCTCCCCCAACCTTCTCTGAGTCTTCGGGGTCCATGTGACCTGGCCATTTAGCCCATGGTGTGCAAAAAAGTGCCGCTCAGAGGTAAAACAACCCAACACACGTTAAAGAACACGCTGGATGGCCTTGACGGGAGGCTACCATCTGTCTCCCAACAGCTGTTCCAGTGGGTCCCCTCCCCCAACCTTCTCTGAGTCTTCGGGGTCCATGTGACCTGGCCATTTAGCCCATGGTGTGCAAAAAAGTGCCGCTCAGAGGTAAAACAACCCAACACACGTTAAAGAACACGCTGGATGGCCTTGACGGGAGGCTACCATCTGTCTCCCAATAGCTGTTCCAGTGGGTCCCCTCCCCCAACCTTCTCTGAGCCTTCGGGGTCCATGTGACCTGGCTATTTAGCCCATGGTGTGCAAAAAAGTGCCGCTCAGAGGTAAAACAACCCAACACACGTTAAAGAACACGCTGGATGGCCTTGACGGGAGGCTACCATCTGTCTCCCAAAGCTGTTCCAGTGGGTCCCCTCCCCCAACCTTCTCTGAGCCTTCGGGGTCCATGTGACCTGGCCATTTAGCCCATGGTGTGCAAAAAAGTGCCGCTCAGAGGTAAAACAACCCAACACACGTTAAAGAACACGCTGGATGGCCTTGACGGGAGGCTACCATCTGTCTCCCAACAGCTGTCCCAGTGGGTCCCCTCCCCCAACCTTCTCTGAGCCTTCGGGGTCCATGTGACCTGGCCATTTAGCCCATGGTGTGCAAAAAAGTGCCGCTCAGAGGTAAAACAACCCAACACACGTTAAAGAACACGCTGGATGGCCTTGACGGGAGGCTACCAACTGTCTCCCAACAGCTGTTCCAGTGGGTCCCCTCCCCCAACCTTCTCTGAGCCTTCGGGGTCCATGTGACCTGGCCATTTAGCCCATGGTGTGCAAAAAAGTGCCGCTCAGAGGTAAAACAACCCAACACACGTTAAAGAACACGCTGGATGGCCTTGACGGGAGGCTACCATCTGTCTCCCAACAGCTGTTCCAGTGGGTCCCCTCCCCCAACCTTCTCTGAGTCTTCGGGGTCCATGTGACCTGGCCATTTAGCCCATGGTGTGCAAAAAAGTGCCGCTCAGAGGTAAAACAACCCAACACACGTTAAAGAACACGCTGGATGGCCTTGACGGGAGGCTACCATCTGTCTCCCAATAGCTGTTCCAGTGGGTCCCCTCCCCCAACCTTCTCTGAGCCTTCGGGGTCCATGTGACCTGGCTATTTAGCCCATGGTGTGCAAAAAAGTGCCGCTCAGAGGTAAAACAACCCAACACACGTTAAAGAACACGCTGGATGGCCTTGACGGGAGGCTACCATCTGTCTCCCAAAGCTGTTCCAGTGGGTCCCCTCCCCCAACCTTCTCTGAGCCTTCGGGGTCCATGTGACCTGGCCATTTAGCCCATGGTGTGCAAAAAAGTGCCGCTCAGAGGTAAAACAACCCAACACACGTTAAAGAACACGCTGGATGGCCTTGACGGGAGGCTACCATCTGTCTCCCAACAGCTGTCCCAGTGGGTCCCCTCCCCCAACCTTCTCTGAGCCTTCGGGGTCCATGTGACCTGGCCATTTAGCCCATGGTGTGCAAAAAAGTGCCGCTCAGAGGTAAAACAACCCAACACACGTTAAAGAACACGCTGGATGGCCTTGACGGGAGGCTACCAACTGTCTCCCAACAGCTGTTCCAGTGGGTCCCCTCCCCCAACCTTCTCTGAGCCTTCGGGGTCCATGTGACCTGGCCATTTAGCCCATGGTGTGCAAAAAAGTGCCGCTCAGAGGTAAAACAACCCAACACACGTTAAAGAACACGCTGGATGGCCTTGACGGGAGGCTACCATCTGTCTCCCAACAGCTGTTCCAGTGGGTCCCCTCCCCCAACCTTCTCTGAGTCTTCGGGGTCCATGTGACCTGGCCATTTAGCCCATGGTGTGCAAAAAAGTGCCGCTCAGAGGTAAAACAACCCAACACACGTTAAAGAACACGCTGGATGGCCTTGACGGGAGGCTACCATCTGTCTCCCAACAGCTGTTCCAGTGGGTCCCCTCCCCCAACCTTCTCTGAGTCTTCGGGGTCCATGTGACCTGGCCATTTAGCCCATGGTGTGCAAAAAAGTGCCGCTCAGAGGTAAACCAACCCAACACACGTTAAAGAACACGCTGGATGGCCTTGACGGGAGGCTACCATCTGTCTCCCAACAGCTGTTCCAGTGGGTCCCCTCCCCCAACCTTCTCTGAGCCTTCGGGGTCCATGTGATCTGGCCATTTAGCCCATGGTGTGCAAAAAAGTGCCGCTCAGAAGTAAAACAACCCAACACACGTTAAAGAACACGCTGGAAGGCCTTGACGGGAGGCTACCATCTGTCTCCCAACAGCTGTTCCAGTGGGTCCCCTCCCCCAACCTTCTCTGAGCCTTCGGGGTCCATGTGACCTGGCCATTTAGCCCATGGTGTGCAAAAAAGTGCCGCTCAGAGATAAAACAACCCAACCCAAAGCTTCTCCTTTTCGCACCCAAAATCTTTTTACACTTACTGATAATCAAGTATATTGAATTCAGATTATCTTTTCAATGATCATTTTTCTGGGCCAATATCAGTTTCCGAAAGGTTTATTTTTTTTTCGTCTTTTTGCCAAAAGATCCAGTTGACATTAATTGCGTCGCCTTTCCATTTCGCTCCAACAACAATGACGTGAAACAATATGTATTGTCGTTTGCTAAAAAATATCTTTAATACCGTTTCGTTTTCACGATTTCTAGAAACTCGAATGGAATCCACAAGCCGATGGAACTGCCATTTGTTCATCGTGAAATCAACAAAAATACTCAATTCCAAATTGAACAGATTATAAATGATCTCAGTGTGGAATTGAGTATTTTTGTCATTTTCAAGATTCCTTTAAAAGACTTTTTTTTTATGTAGAGAGCTCGAGAGAATGAGATCGATGGTGTGAAATCGGAGAAACGAAGTTCGAGTCTCAAATATACAAGAATTCATATTTTCTCTAATTGTTCCTAATAGAAAAAAAAAGTTGGGGGGGGAGTTATATTATTTAGCTCGGAGAGATTGCCGTCCTTTGAATTGAACGTTAAACCATGGCCATGTGCTCAAGATAATTGGAGAGTCCGCTCTGGATGAGTAAGGCAAGAAGCTTCCGACTCTCCTGAACTCAGAGCCAAAGATAATATGAATCCAAAATGCTATCATTTTGATGTCTTACATCTCGTGAGCACTTTGTGAATTTATTTCACATTTTTTCCTCTTTTTCGGGATTGGGTTGAGTTGGGTTGTTTTACCTCTGAGCGGCACTTTTTTGCACACCATGGGCTAAACGGCCAAGTCACATGGACCCCGAAGGCTCAGAGAAGGTTGGGGGAGGGGACCCACTGGAACAGCTGTTGGGAGACAGATGGTAGCCTCCCGTCAAGGCCATCCAGCGTGTTCTTTAACGTGCACAGGGTATGGCTCTCCCGCACACGGGGCCACGGCTTAACGTCCCATCCGACGGACGGCGGCCTTTCCAAGCCCATCGGTGTCCCCTACTGACCGTGGGCAGGGCGGGGAATTTTTGCGGAGATAAATCTCAACGCTGACCCAGCTGGGACTCGAACCTGGGAACTACAGATTACGAGTCTGGCGCGCTACCGACTGAGCCACCCCCGCCCCCTTTTTTGGCAAATTCTTTTGTTCTTGGTGAGGAAATGCTTGAATTTACTTGAGTGCTATCCTTGGATCTTTTTCTTCAACACTTTAGCTCCTTTTGACTACTTACGCAGTGTTTCCCAAAATCATTTGGTGGTGGCCCAAAATTCGAATACCTGTTCATCTCGCGACACAAATAATAACGTTACTTAAAGGCAGATTAAATAAAAGTCAGAATTAAATGGACTTTTTTTTTTTGCATTCAATGCGAGATAAATTGCAGCAGCAGAGGTAAAATTCATTATATGAAATTCGGTAACGAGGAAGCAAAAATCCATCAGTGGTCGGATCGCTTTCTTGCTGAATGTGAATGAGACTGCGTTTCCTTCTAAGGGTGGAAAGGGAGCTTGCTTCGTCTGCTCAAGTCATCAGAAACGAACTTAAGCAATTCTCGAGTTTGGTTCAACTGAAAAGTGACGGGGATCTGCTCATCTTCCCCCCCCCCCCCCCCGAAATGAAGCGCAAGGGGTTGATGAGGGAACGTGTGTCGCTGCGGCGTCGCCTCTCTCCTCTTAACGAGCAAAAAAAAAGCGACGCTAACGATCGGGTGGCTGGCTGCCGACCGACACGATCGATCAGATGCGTCCCATGGAGGCAGGGCAAGTAGCGGCGAGGTCAACACCGCCGAAACCGACGCAAAGGTCACTTCATCGAGCGTCTCGAAGAACAATATGAGGCTGAAAGAATGCGTTTCCGACATTGCAAAATATGTATTCTTTGCCAAAATGATAAATAATATTCTGATGTTGTATCTGACTTTAAATATTACGAAATAATAAAAAAAATCGCATTTGCTGATTGGTCTGCTAGTTTGCAAACATTTGGTGAGTGTTTCACGGCGCAAGAAGGCAAAAAAATTCCTCTCACATGCATTATCAGATTTATTCAGAAGATTTTTAGCTTTAGGGGGTTCATTTCTTTCACGTCTTCAAAAGAAAATAGAGTATGTGCTTTTTTGGTGGAGGGGGGGCTTATTTTTTTTTCACTCTGTCCTGTGGGTCAACTCAGTTTTACTTCTGATCAAACCAGGTGATGCAACGAACCGAGAAAATGGATTGTAAAAAATGATCCATTTCGAAAAGGAAAAGCTCCTGCTAACGCATGAAGACAGAGTTTGCAATTTTTTCAACCTTAATTCAGACTTTTAACCCTTTCAGCCTCTGATTCAAGATGACTTTTAACCCTTTCAGCCTGTGATTCAAGATGACTTTTAACAGTTTCAGTCTCTGATTCAAGATGACTTTTAACCCTTTCAGCCTCTGATTCAAGATGACTTTTAACCCTTTCAGCCTCTGATTCAAGATGACTTTTAACCCTTTCAGCCTGTGATTCAAGATGACTTTTAACAGTTTCAGTCTCTGATTCAAGATGACTTTTAACCCTTTCAGCCTCTGATTCAAGATGACTTTTAACCCTTTCAGCTTCTGATTCAAGATGACTTTTAACCCTTTCAGCCTCTGATTCAAGATGACTTTTAACCCTTTCAGCCTCTGATTCAAGATGACTTTTAACCCTTTCAGCCTCTGATTCAAGATGACTTTTAACCCTTTCAGCCTGTGATTCAAGATGACTTTTAACAGTTTCAGTCTCTGATTCAAGATGACTTTTAACCCTTTCAGCCTCTGATTCAAGATGACTTTTAACCCTTTCAGCCTCTGATTCAAGATGACTTTTAACCCTTTCAGCCTGTGATTCAAGATGACTTTTAACAGTTTCAGTCTCTGATTCAAGATGACTTTTAACCCTTTCAGCCTCTGATTCAAGATGACTTTTAACCCTTTCAGTCTCTGATTCAAGATGACTTTTAACCCTTTCAGCCTCTGATTCAAGATGACTTTTAACCCTTTCAGCCTCTGATTCAAGATGACTTTTAACCCTTTCAGCCTGTGATTCAAGATGACTTTTAACAGTTTCAGTCTCTGATTCAAGATGACTTTTAACCCTTTCAGCCTCTGATTCAAGATGACTTTTAACCCTTTCAGCCTCTGATTCAAGATGACTTTTAACCCTTTCAGCCTCTGATTCAAGATGACTTTTAACCCTTTCAGCCTCTGATTCAAGATGACTTTTTAACCCTTTCAGCCTCTGATTCTAGATGACTTTTAACCCTTTCAGCCTCTGATTCAAGATGACTTTTAACCCTTTCAGCCTGTGATTCAAGATGACTTTTAACAGTTTCAGTCTCTGATTCAAGATGACTTTTAACCCTTTCAGCCTCTGATTCAAGATGACTTTTAACCCTTTCAGCCTCTGATTCAAGATGACTTTTAACCCTTTCAGCCTCTGATTCAAGATGACTTTTAACCCTTTCAGCCTCTGATTCAAGATGACTTTTTAACCCTTTCAGCCTCTGATTCTAGATGACTTTTAACCCTTTCAGCCTCTGATTCAAGATGACTTTTAACCCTTTCAGCCTCTGATTCAAGATGACTTTTAACCCTTTCAGCCTCTGATTCAAGATGACTTTTAACCCTTTCAGCCTCTGATTCAAGATGACTTTTAACCCTTTCAGTTTCTGATTCAAGATGACTTTTAACCCTTTCAGCCTCTGATTAAAGATGACTTTTAACCCTTTCAGCCTGTGATTCAAGATGACTTTTAACCCTTTCCGCCTGTGATTCAAGATGACTTTTAACCCTTTCAGCCTGTGATTCAAGATGACTTTTAACCCTTTCAGCCTGTGATTCAAGATGACTTTTAACCCTTTCAGCCTCTGATTCAAGATGACTTTTAACCCTTTCAGCCTCTGATTCAAGATGACTTTTTAACCCTTTCAGCCTCTGATTCAAGATGACTTTTAACCCTTTCAGCCTCTGATTCAAGATGACTTTTAACCCTTTCAGCCTCTGATTCAAGATGACTTTTAACCCTTTCAGCCTCTGATTCAAGATGACTTTAAACCCTTTCAGCCTGTGATTCAAGATGGCTTTTAACCCTTTCAGTCTCTGATTCAAGATGACTTTTAACCCTTTCAGTCTGTGATTCAAGATGACTTTTGACCCTTTCAACCTCTGATTCAAGATGACTTTTAACCCTTTCAGCCTCTGATTCAAGATGACTTTTAACCCTTTCAGCCTCTGATTCAAGATGACTTTTAACCCTTTCAGCCTCTGATTCAAGAAGACTTTTAACCCTTTCAGCCTCTGATTCAAGATGACTTTTAATCCTTTCAGCCTCTGATTCAAGATGACTTTAAACCCTTTCAGCCTCTGATTCAAGATGACTTTTAACCCTTTCAGCCTCTGATTCAAGATGACTTTTAACCCTTTCAGCCTCTGATTCAAGATGACTTTAAACCCTTTCAGCCTGTGATTCAAGATGGCTTTTAACCCTTTCAGTCTCTGATTCAAGATGACTTTTAACCCTTTCAGTCTGTGATTCAAGATGACTTTTGACCCTTTCAACCTCTGATTCAAGATGACTTTTAACCCTTTCAGCCTCTGATTCAAGATGACTTTTAACCCTTTCAGCCTCTGATTCAAGATGACTTTTAACCGATTCAGCCTCTGATTCAAGATGACTTTTAACCCTTTCAGCCTCTGATTCAAGATGACTTTAAACCCTTTCAGCCTGTGATTCAAGATGACTTTTAACCCTTTCAGCCTCTGATTCAAGATGACTTTAACCCTTTCAGCCTGTGATTCAAGATGACTTTTAACCCTTTCAGCCTCTGATTCAAGATGACTTTTAACCCTTTCAGTCTCTGATTCAAGATGACTTTTAACTCTTTCAACCTCTGATTCAAGATGACGTTAAACCCTTTTAGCCTCAAATTAATCCGTTTAGCCTAAAAATGCTTGGAGCACAATATTTTTTCTATTTGGACTGAAATAAACATCATTTTGCAAAAAAGATGATATGCAAAATAAACTAAAATTTAAAAATTACTTTATTAATTGTAAATATATTATATGTTCTTATATAGAAATAAATCTCAGAAAATATATTTTAAAAGTTTTATATTAATTAAAGCTAGTTTTGTATTTAATGTTCCCAAATGGACACACGAGGATTGAAAAGCTTTAACCTGCGAGCGTCATTCTACGTGAAAACTATTTGACTCTCTTCAATTCTCATGAAACTGAGTAAGATTGTTTATCGATCAAGACTTAGGTATGTGGAATAAAAGTTAGCTTCCTTTGTCCAGCAAATCAATAGTTTTACAACTGCAAATTTAAAAAGAAAGTCTTATATTTTGGGAGTTTAATCAAAAATAAAAGGGTTTATAATATATTTCAGTCCCGAATTAAAATAGAGAACTGCAGTTTATGCCATTTTGAAGCGCTTTATGCAATCATTAAGAATATTTTTATAATAGAAGAAAATTTTAATACAATTTGACGTTGAATATTTTAAAAGTTTAAAAAATTTAAAACTTTTTAAAAATATTTAAATGCTACTCTTAAATGCTTGAGCACACACATGCTAAGTTTCAACATAGAACAGTAGTGATATACACAGTCGTATCAGAATAATATGACCACCTACCATAGTATATGTATGGAAGGTGGTCATATTATTCTGATACGACTGTGTACATATATAACCTTATCTACTGAGCATTAAAGTGAAGCACATCTCAGTGAAGAAAATAAACAGAAATATAAATAACACCAATGAGAAGTTTATAAATAGGTCGTGTGTCTACACTAGTGGTACCTAAAATTGACCTGGCCAGTCATCCTCTTGATCTACTTTTAGAAGTAGTGGGTGTACAGTCGCTCAAAAAAGCATCCGAACACTACGGTTGATTACAAAATTCAGAAAAAATATCTGGCAACGATTTTTTTAGAAATTAGTGATCTGGCAACCTTCGTGTCACGTGACACGAAGGTTGCCAGATCACTAATTTCTAAAAAAAAAATCGCCAACCTTCGTGTCACGTGACACGAAGGTTGCCAGATCACTAATTTCTAAAAAAAATCGTTGCCAGATATTTTTTCTGAATTTTGTAATCAACCGTAGTGTTCGGATACTTTTTTGAGCGACTGAACCTCCTCACAAGTGATACACTTCGCCAATTATACACCATTTTTTCATCAGAAAAATGAAACAGTACTTCGATATTATACTTGTTGACATTTATACGAAGAAGAAAAAATTCTGTTTAGTTTTACATTATCAGTCTATCAATGAGAAAATACTCTTAGTTGGAGCTGCAGAATTAAACATTTAATTCAAAAACACACTGGAAATGAATTCCAAATACATCAATGGAAAGTTATCTCCGCTAATTTTCGTTCTGCTCTCGGTGCGAAAGGGGATGCCGATGGCTTTGGAAATGCCATCTGTCCATTGGGACGTTAAGCCGTAGCCCTATGTAGAGGAGAGCTGCACGGTGTACGCTGAAAAGAACACGCTGAATGACCTTGACAGGAGGCTTCCATCTGCATCCTAACATTTTTTCACTCAGTTCCCTTCAACTACACGTTAAAGAACACGCTGGATGGCCTTGACGGGGGGCTATCATCTGTCTCCCAACAGCTGTTCCAGTGGGTCCCCTCCCCCAACCTTCTCTGAGCCTTCGGGGTCCTTGTGACCTGGCCATTTAGCCCATGGTGTGCAAAAAAGTGCGGCTCAGAGGTAAAACAACCCAACACACGTTAAAGAACACGCTGGATGGCCTTGACGAGAGGCTACCATCTGTCTCCCAACAGCTGTTCCAGTGGGTCCCCTCCCCCAACCTTCTCTGTGCCTTCGGGGTCCTTGTCACCTGGCCATTTAGCCCATGGTGTGCAAAAAATTGCCGCTCAGAGGTAAAACAACCCAACCCAACCCTTCAACTATATAGCTCTGAGCACTTGTCAACTGTCCATTTAACCCATGGCTCCAAATTATGATGCTCAGAGGTAAAACAACCCACAAGGGCTCAATCCCATGGTACATTGCCTATCCCTACCAAGCACCAAAAGGAAGAGATTTTCTCTGCGCCATCTGCAAACGATTTTGTCTCCGCAGAAGAGAAAGTTTCCTAGGAAAGTGTCGTCATCGATTTCAGTTCCCAAATATCGAAAGATATAAAGTCTTTTAATCCTGATCAGGATGTCAGATAGTGAAGATGATTCCACGGGGGAGTTTATCGTTATTTCGGCAAAGGTTTACTTAAAATGCTCTACTAAATTGAATTTCTTTTATGTGAGACAAACTGTAACGTGATCCTTCGCACAACACTTGGCGATGAAACCTTCCTCACCACAGAGATGATTTTCCGTCGATGGATTAAAGCATCAGAAGAGCATTATTGATTTATAAATCTCATCTGACGTATCTAAAATATCTCGTGGGCTTTTTTATTTATTTTTTAGTCTTAAATGCGATCATCCTTCCTAATGATATTTCCGACATTTCATTTAGTTTTTTTAATAAATCAATACCAGGAAAATGAGAAAACTCTTTTCATGCGAGTACAAACAGTTCTGTACTTTGGCAATGGACAATACAAAACATAATTATTTTTAATGTTCGAAACGTTTTGGGGAGGGGAGTTGACTGCGTCGGTAGAGCTCCGCGGTCTACTGAATGTATTCTCAGCGTTTAGATTTCTCTCCGCTAAATCCACCACCCTGACCTTAGGCCGTGGGATGGGAGACCAAGCCGTGTCTCCGCGTGTAGATGAGAGCCACACCCTCTGAACGTTAAAGAATAATCTGGATGGCCTTGATGAGAAGCGTCCATCATTTTTCTAATTAATGTCGCGTGGGTCCACTTCCCAAAACCTTCTATGAACCCTCGGGTCCTTGTGACCTGCCATTTAGCCTATTGTGTGGAAAAAACTGCCGTTCAGAGGTAAAACAACAACCCAAACCATTTAGTATCTAGACTCTCTTAAGTCAATATATTTTCATAGGGGTCGTTCATAAATTCGTAAAAGGTATTCCTACAGTAAACATAAACCGAACCCTAGGAGACCAATAGCGGACCGTTGAATAAATTGCTTCTAGAGGACCAAAAGGTTCTTTTGTTTTTCCAACGTTTTGACTAACGATATGAGAAATTATTCCAAACTCGTGGTAGGGAGTTATTTTGTCACGCCATGTTACATCATAGAGGGGGCGGAGATCAGAGATATTACGAAATTCAAAAATGCTATTCTTATTTTCCAATTAATCAATAATTTTTTGCCGTTTTATGACGACAAAACTAAGCAGCTAATTTATTTTATTATCACTTAAAAACAAAGGGGTCATTAACCCTACCATGTGAAAACAATGTTGGTGGCTGTCATGTTTCAAAATTTCACGGAAAAAAGCCAGAAGGATCTGTAAAGAGATGTAACCCCAAAATGTTGGAGTTCAACGTAATAGTGGTCTGTGGGGGGTGGGGGGGGGGGGGCTGTTGAAAATGGCATCTAGGTCAAATGCACAATGTTTTAAATATAAAAAGAAATTAGAATTAAGAGACTAATTGTAATGATCTACAGTCGCTCAAAAAAGTATCTGAACACTATGGCTGATTACAGAATTCAGAAAAAATATCTGGCAACGATATTTTAGAAATTAGTGATCTGGCAACCTTCGTGTACGAAGGTTGCCAGATCACTAATTTCTAAAAAAATCGTTGCGAGATATTTTTTCAGAATTCTCTAATTAACCATAGTGTTCGGATACTTTTTTCACCGACTGTACATACAGTATTATTTCAAAGGTTTTCAAATGCAGATTCCATAGGAGCCTTTACAGATACTGCAATACATTAAAGATAAAATTATTCCTCAGGCAGCTACTTGCCACATAAGCAATACGCCGTAGAGGAGATCTGTAAGAAAGGCGACACCTCAGAAGAAAAGCAAAAACAGACACATCCATACCTTAACCGGGCTCGAACCCAGGTCCCTTTGATCAGTAGCCAAGCACACTAACCATTCGATTACAGGATGAAATAATCAGCCAATTTTCGTTTAAAACAGCATGAATTTTTAACCCCTTTTAAAACAGAAGAAAAAGAAGTTTTCGAACGGCGCCCAGGGAGCCATATCGGATTTTCAGCTGCAAATTTTTTACATTAATACTGTTACAAGCAAAACGGTGGCTGAACTGAAGAAATGAAACTGAGTGTTCGAATCGACAGCGATTGGGCCGAGGAGGCGCGCGATACTTCAGCATGCATCAAGTTCATTTCTGCGATTATTGCCGCTTCAGCGCCACCCACGGGGAAATTATACATCGTTAAGATTTCATTAATTTCAGGGATCGTAGCAATGCGTTGGAAAACTAAATCAGTTTTTTTTATAACCATAAGTTTGGAACTAATAAATGATCTACTGGTCTGTTGCATCCTAAAATATTTATCTGTCGTCGCATATAAATGTCACGAGGTAAATGTCATTGCATAAAAGTTTAAAATGTACGAAACTAACAAACTATTACATTAGAATAATAATTAACATTTTAAATGTTTAAATAAACAATAACAGGAGCTTGTTACAATCAAAATAAACATTAACAGGTAACTAATAATAATAATAATCAGAAGCAAACTTATATGGGATTAGAGAAAAATTTCTGTTATATTTGAAATAAAGCTTGTCCAGTTTTATTTGCACTGAATTTACAACAAATTATTAAGTCTGTTGCCAAGTCTTCACGCCAAAGTTACGATTGTAATTTTAAAAAAATCCTCTTTTGAATAAGTTGGCTAGAAATGCAACGGGATCAGAGTTACTCTTTGAAACTGAGAGTTGGTACAAACAGATCAAAGGATAACGCACAGCTCCCAAATTATATAAGGGAACGAGATGAAATGTGACGTACATGTAAATTTTGAAAAACGGAAGAAGAAAATGCTTGCACATTTAATCTATGCACCATAAGTATGTAAAGCATTGCCAAATTATTCTTTAACATTATGTATGCATAATTTAACATTATGTATAAGTTTCAAACATAATGCTTTTACATAATGTTAAAAAAAATTCTTTGCTTTAAGAAACTGGATCATTCATGAATTTAATATGTAAGACTATTAAAATGTTTTTATGCTTATATTAGACAATTATTATTTTTTAAAACTGAGGACGACTTTACTTACAACGCAAAATTTTCGTATTTTTAAATGCAGTGACTTTAACTATTAAAATGTTAGTGTTATAATCCCATAGACGAGTATTAATTCGAGTGGGATTTCTGATTTTGTTAAATAGATAATATGAATATAATATGAATATGAATGCATCTTCATTTTTTTTTCATTTTTAATATTATTAATAGTCACTGAACGAAAACAAATATTTGTTTACGTATAGTCGCTCAAAAAAATATCCGAACACTATGGTTGATTACAGAATTCATAAAAAATATCTGGCAACGATTTTTTTAGAAATTAGTGCTCTGGCAACCTTCGTGTCACTTTACACTCCCCCAACCTTCTCTGAGCCTTCGGGGTTCTTGTGACCTGGCCATTTAGCCCATTGTGTGCAAAAAAAGTGCCGCTCAGAGGTAAAACAACCCAACCTAACTCATTTCAGTACCTCTATAATGAACATTCATGTTCATTATAGTTCATGTTATTCATGTTATGTTATTCATGTTCTCACACGTCGCACTCGTGCATATTACGTGAGTTTGTTATTTCACTTGCTGCTAGTCATGCCATAATGTCTTTGCATAGACATTTTATGGTATTTGGTGAAAACCAATTCAGATTATTCACACTTTTGCCTTTCCTTTAATTGAATACTAGGAAGTTATTTTTTTTTATATTTGGAATGAGGAAAACAGAGTTAGCAATAAACTTCACTGCAAAACTCATGTACGCGACCATCGGGTATAAAAGAATAGACAAGAAGGGAAGAGGACAGGAAAGGGGTTTGAATTTCAATCCTTCCGTTTAAAAAATACACTTCTGTGAATGATATTGCTGACAATTCGACTTCCCTTGAATGAGCAGTTGAAAAGTAAATATCTGTCTCCTAAATAAACCTCCACGAGGTGTTGAGCGGGGAGACGGCAGAGCACAGAGTCCCAACTCACTTCATTATGCGCCATCTCGAAGAGGAGCACGAGCATCTATCGTCTCTTTTACAGCTTCCTTGATGAACGCGAAGTATTCACAAGCGCTGATTAACGCATCCTTTTATCTTGGAGGAGGGAGAGGAAATATCATGAAGTGCTTCGAGTGTCTTTTCCGGGTCTTAAAGCAGTCGGGATTACCTCAATAAAGTCTGAGAGAGTGGAGGATGAAAACGAAACCCACTTGATTGTTTGGGAACCGAAAAAATCCAAAGTGTTTAGAAATGAAATTCAAATGATCTCTTTGAATCACTTTCGATGATGAACATCTCTCGTTTAGTCGAGGATAATCATCTCTTCTTTCGTAACGGTTGATCCTTTTTTCTTGATCATCGAAGTGAGGAGAGCTCGCATTTAATCGGTGCAAAGAGATCCGATGATGGCGTTTGAGAGGATGATTCGTGAACTGACTTCATAAAGTGGTCAAGGGATTTTTTTCACACATTATCGTCACGAAAGGAGGCGCCATTTTTCGGTGATGATTTCAGGGTTTCTTACAAAGCTAGTTGGTTTACCGATGTTGCATCTTGCTCCCTGGGTCAGGAACTATTTAACGATTCCGTTGTGTCGTTTTCATTTGCAAGAAGCAATGTTTCGCTGCATAACAATAGACAGGTCGCAAGGACCCCAATATTCGTGAGATATTTCTCGAAACAGGTAAGGCATTTACAATGCATTGAACTTCGCAAGAAATGCTCAGATTGATAAATAATTATGGAAAATCAATAAGGATTAATGCGCTTGGCTGCAGATCAAATAGCCTCGGATTCGAATCATAGATAAAGCATGGATGCTTGCGTGTTATTATTTTTGTTGATCTCGCATGACTTCAATCTGTTGTTTGAACAATAGAGAGATTCTCATCTGTTGACTTGTCATCTGCTGTAACGAATCTCTGAACTTCTGAACTTTTGAAGGAAATGTTTAAAACTTCCAAGGTGACTTTTAATTCTTCCATCTTCCATAACTGATAATGGAATATCTTGAAAATGGGTTTTGGGTACTTGTTATAAGCTGGAGGAGAGCATGTGAAGTAGGATGGAAAAAAGATCATTGATTTCTATTAAAAAATGTTCATTAGATTACAAAAGAATCACTTTTAAATAGGGGCGGGGGTGTCTCAGTCGGTAGAGCGCGCCAGGCTCTAATCTGTAGTTCTCAGGTTCGAGTCCAGCTGGGTCAGCGTTGAGATTTATCTCTGCAAAATTCCCCGCCCTGCCCACGGTCAGTAGGGGACACCGATGGGCTTGGAAAGGCCGCCGTCCGTCGGATGGGACGTTAAGCCGTGGCCCCGTGTGCGGGAGAGCCATACCCTGTGCACGTTAAAGAACACGCTGGATGGCCTTGACGGGAGGTTACCATCTGTCTCCCAACAGCTGTTCCAGTGGGTCCCCTCCCCCAACCTTCTCTGAGCCTTCGGAGTCCATGTGACCTGGCCATTTAGCCCATGGTGTGCAAAAAAGTGCCGCTCAGAGGTAAAACAACCCAACAACTGCAAATAGGCATGTACAGTCGGTCAAAAAAGTATCCGAACGCTATGGTTGATTACAGAATTCAGAAAAAATATCTGGCATCGTTTTTTTTAGAAATTAGTGATCTGGCTACCTTCGTGTACAATACACAAAGGTTGCTAGATCATTAATTTCTGAAAAAATCGTTGGCCATATATTTTTTCTGAATTCTTTAATCAGCCATAGCGTTCGGATACTTTTTTGAGCGACTGTACACAAATGCACCTCAGAACTGGATACGCGGCGCACCGGTGGCCGAGTGGATAGCGTGCTTGACTACTGATCAAAGAGACTTGGGTTCGAGTCCGGGTAAAGTATGGATGTTTGTGTTGTCTTTCTGCCTTCCTCACAGACCTTCTACTATGGTGTATTAAACTGACAGGCTCCTCAGACCTCTGTGGCATACAGCTTCTCGAAGGTAATATTTATTCCGCGAAATTTCTTCAGGAAATAAAACATTTCTTGCATCTGGATTCGAACCCGCTCTCGTATGGCCTCGAAATCAACTCGCTAACCATTAAGCACTAGTTTTTTGTTTTTTTTTTTGTTTGTTTGTTTGTTTTTTTGCGTGATCCGTTACACGCGCATGTTTATCACTGAAATCAGCATGAGAGTATAAAATGATTCTCTGGTAATTTGGCATTAATTTGCTCTCCGTAGAATGCTCTAAAACATGGGTGGGCAAACAGCGGCCCGCTAAGAGTTTTTTGTGGCCCGCCAAGACAGTCAGAAAAATCCGCCTTGAACCGAGATTTCCTTCCCGTGCGCGACCGAAGATTCCTCTCGTATTTTCCACTAGGACGACCACGTCAATACGCATGCGCAGTGTAGATACGAAAACAATTGCCCACCCCTGCTCTAAAACAATGATTCTCAACCGGGTGTGTCGCAAAAATTTAAATAAAGGAATAATAGTATAAAACAATTAATAATTTAGTACGTTTGATATTTTTTTTATTTTGCTTTTTGTCAAATATTGAATTTTTGTTTAAATAAATTGAATTTTAAGTTATGTAATGAAACTAAAATATTGACTTTTTACCACAGGTGTGTCAAGGTAAATGGATTATTTCAGAAGTGTGTCGCCAAAAGAAAAAGATTGAGAAACACTGCTCTTTAAAACTGAAAAAAAAAACTTTTTTTCCCAATTTTTTTTCTCTTTTCTATGAATAAATGAGAGGACTAGATTGAGCTCTCCTGCAATCTGCGTGATTTCTAAAAATAGAGAAAATATCTGCCTTTCGTAGCAAGACTCTTTGGTGGCTACCTGCCTTCTTTCCCTCTGGTCTCTGCTTCACAGATACTCCCAAGCAAGACGCGTTCGCAGCTACCTTCCTTCCCTCTGGTCTGCTTCACAGATATTCCCAAGCAAGACGCGTTCGCAGCTACCTTCCTTCCCTCTGGTCTGCTTCACAGATACTCCCAAGCAAGACTCGTTCGTAGCTACCTGCCTTCCCTCCCTCTGGTCTCTGCTTCACAGATACTCCAAAGCAAGACGCGTTCGCAGCTACCTGCCTTCCTTCCCTCTGGTCTCTGCTTCACAGATACTCCAAAGCAAGACGCGTTCGCAGCTACCTTCCTTCCCTCTGGTCTGCTTCACAGATACTCCCAAGCAAGACTCGTTCGTAGCTACCTGCCTTCCCTCACTCTGGTCTCTGCTTCACAGATACTCCCAAGCAGAGGGAAAGCGCAATTAGACGCTTCGGGATCGATGACCTCGACGAACCAGACGCAGGAGCACAAAGGCCCAGAGATGTCATCTACAAGAAGTGATTTCTGCCAGACAATGTAAACTAACTCTGTTAAAGGATGATTCTAGGAAGAGATGAGATTGTTTTGAATGATGCTCCTTCGATGCAGTATCTGCCTTGCATTCATTGTGTCTATATCTTATTTTAGTCGGCAAACAATATCATAAACTTTTATGTTATTAACTGCGGCATTCTGCAGCGTGAACTGACGATATATCCTAAGATGCATCTGTTCTTACTAAAACGAAACTTTTCATAATTATTGTAATAACGAAAGTCTGCACTGTCGTTACAGTTCTAAACAAATTAACAACGTGGATTGGAAAGTTTTTCTAATCACGAAACGAAACAAGCAGGTGATAACTTAAAATTAATTAATTGAATGTAATTTACAAAGTGTTAATAATCAAGATATCTATACAGGGGCGAGGATGGCTATACCAGACTCGTAATCTGCAGTTCCCAGGTTCGAGTCTCCGCCTGAATCAGCGTTCAAATTCATCTCCGCAAAACTCCTCGCCCCCTGCCCTCGGTCAGTAGGGGACACCGATAGGCTTGGAAAGACAGCCGTCCGTCGGATGGGACATTTAGCCATGGCTACGTGTCCGAGAGAGCCATACCACGTACAAGTTAAAGAACACGCTGGATGGCCTTGACGGGAGGTTACCATCTGTTTCCTAACAGCTGTCCAGTTGATCCCCTTGCCCGAGCATTCTCTGAGCCCTTGAGATCCTTTTGACTGGCCATTTAGCCCATTGGGTGTTAAAAAGTGCGGCTCAGAGGTAAAACAACCCAACCCATCTGTAGAATTGCGCATTCTTCTTATATATATATAGGGAGAGAGCATTATCTATTAACGCCCTATCAAAGAAATGAAAAAATCCTGTAAATGAGTGGCCCATTTCCCATGAATCATTTGGCAAAACAATCTTCTGCGAAATCAATTATAAAGAAATTGATTTGTTAATAGTGAATTAATTAGGAATGATGAAACTGCTTTTACGGTTTCCGTTAAAAGGAAATCGTTCTTTTAATTATAATACCTTTTAACGACGTAGTAAAAAGTGTTTTCAAATTCGCAATATAAAAGTAACAAAACCATACTAATGCGATATTTTGTAACTTTAAAAACGAAATTTGCCAGAAATAAAAATATACAATGCATACAAATGCTCAAAAACCAAAGGCTATAGAGAGTGCGAACCAGAGTTGCGCTATTTGTTTTCCAAATATGGAAAATTCAATAATACTGCGTATTAGGCCACTGCTCTAATTCTAATAAGGAACTCTTTGACATTATCTACTCTTCTGAACCTTTTTTTAAGTGTTTAGACACATTGTTCATAACTTGATTCGGTAATCTGGGTTGGATTGTTTTACCTCTGAGCGGCACTTTTTTGCATACCATGGGCTAAATGGCCAGGTCACATGGACTCCGAAGACTCAGAGAAGGTTGGGAGAGGGGACCCACTGGAATAGCTGTTGGGAGACAGATGGTAGCCTCCCGTCAAGGCCATCCAGCGTGTTCTTTAACGTGTGTTGGGTTGTTTTACCCCTGAGCGGCACTTTTTTGCATACCATGGGCTAAATGGCCAGGTCACATGGACTCCGAAGACTCAGAGAAGGTTGGGGGAGGGGACTCACTGGAATAGCTGTTGGGAGACAGATGGTAGCCTCCCGTCAAGGCCATCCAGCGTGTTCTTTAACGTGTGTTGGGTTGTTTTACCCCTGAGCGGCACTTTTTTGCATACCATGGGCTAAATGGCCAGGTCACATGGACTCCGAAGACTCAGAGAAGGTTGGGGGAGGGGACTCACTGGAATAGCTGTTGGGAGACAGATGGTAACCTCCCGTCAAGGCCATCCAGTAAACTGGGTTGGATTGTTTTACCTCTGAGCGGCACTTTTTTGCATACCATGGGCTAAATGGCCAGGTCACATGGACTCCGAAGACTCAGAGAAGGTTGGGGTAGGGGACTCACTGGAATAGCTGTTGGGAGACAGATGGTAGCCTCCCGTCAAGGCCATCCAGCGTGTTCTTTAACGTGTGTTGGGTTGTTTTACCCCTGAGCGGCACTTTTTTGCATACCATGGGCTAAATGGCCAGGTCACATGGACTCCGAAGACTCAGAGAAGGTTGGGGAAGGGGACCCACTGGAACAGCTGTTGGGAGACAGATGGTAGCCTCCCGTCAAGGCCATCCAGCGTGTTCTTTAACGTGTGTTGGGTTGTTTTACCCCTGAGCGGCACTTTTTTGCATACCATGGGCTAAATGGCCAGGTCACATGGACTCCGAAGACTCAGAGAAGGTTGGGGGAGGGGACTCACTGGAATAGCTGTTGGGAGACAGATGGTAGCCTCCCGTCAAGGCCATCCAGCGTGTTCTTTAACGTGTGTTGGGTTGTTTTACCCCTGAGCGGCACTTTTTTGCATACCATGGGCTAAATGGCCAGGTCACATGGACTCCGAAGACTCAGAGAAGGTTGGGGAAGGGGACCCACTGGAACAGCTGTTGGGAGACAGATGGTAGCCTCCCGTCAAGGCCATCCAGCGTGTTCTTTAACGTGTGTTGGGTTGTTTTACCCCTGAGCGGCACTTTTTTGCATACCATGGGCTAAATGGCCAGGTCACATGGACTCCGAAGACTCAGAGAAGGTTGGGGGAGGGGACTCACTGGAATAGCTGTTGGGAGACAGATGGTAGCCTCCCGTCAAGGCCATCCAGCGTGTTCTTTAACGTGTGTTGGGTTGTTTTACCCCTGAGCGGCACTTTTTTGCACACCATGGGCTAAATGGCAAGGTCACATGGACCCCGAAGGCTCAAAGAAGGTTGGGGAAGGGGACCCACTGGAACAGCTGTTGGGAGACAGATGGTAGCCTCCCGTCAAGGCCATCCAGCGTGTTCTTTAACGTGTGTTGGGTTGTTTTACCTCTGAGCGGCACTTTTTTGCATACCATGGGCTAAATGGCCAGGTCACATGGACTCCGAAGACTCAGAGAAGGTTGGGGGAGGGGACTCACTGGAATAGCTGTTGGGAGACAGATGGTAGCCTCCCGTCAAGGCCATCCAGCGTGTTCTTTAACGTGTGTTGGGTTGTTTTACCCCTGAGCGGCACTTTTTTGCACACCATGGGCTAAATGGCAAGGTCACATGGACCCCGAAGGCTCAGAGAAGGTTGGGGAAGGGGACCCACTGGAACAGCTGTTGGGAGACAGATGGTAGCCTCCCGTCAAGGCCATCCAGCGTGTTCTTTAACGTGTGTTGGGTTGTTTTACCCCTGAGCGGCACTTTTTTGCACACCATGGGCTAAATGGCAAGGTCACATGGACCCCGAAGGCTCAGAGAAGGTTGGGGAAGGGGACCCACTGGAACAGCTGTTGGGAGACAGATGGTAGCCTCCCGTCAAGGCCATCCAGCGTGTTCTTTAACGTGTGTTGGGTTGTTTTACCCCTGAGCGGCACTTTTTTGCACACCATGGGCTAAATGGCAAGGTCACATGGACCCCGAAGGCTCAGAGAAGGTTGGGGAAGGGGACCCACTGGAACAGCTGTTGGGAGACAGATGGTAGCCTCCCGTCAAGGCCATCCAGCGTGTTCTTTAACGTGTGTTGGGTTGTTTTACCCCTGAGCGGCACTTTTTTGCACACCATGGGCTAAATGGCAAGGTCACATGGACCCCGAAGGCTCAGAGAAGGTTGGGGAAGGGGACCCACTGGAACAGCTGTTGGGAGACAGATGGTAGCCTCCCGTCAAGGCCATCCAGTAAACTGGGTTGGATTGTTTTACCTCTGAGCGGCACTTTTTTGCATACCATGGGCTAAATGGCCAGGTCACATGGACTCCGAAGACTCAGAGAAGGTTGGGGGAGGGGACCCACTGGAATAGCTGTTGGGAGACAGATGGTAGCCTCCCGTCAAGGCCATCCAGCGTGTTCTTTAACGTGTGTTGGGTTGTTTTACCCCTGAGCGGCACTTTTTTGCACACCATGGGCTAAATGGCAAGGTCACATGGACCCCGAAGGCTCAGAGAAGGTTGGGGAAGGGGACCCACTGGAACAGCTGTTGGGAGACAGATGGTAGCCTCCCGTCAAGGCCATCCAGCGTGTTCTTTAACGTGTGTTGGGTTGTTTTACCCCTGAGCGGCACTTTTTTGCACACCATGGGCTAAATGGCAAGGTCACATGGACCCCGAAGGCTCAGAGAAGGTTGGGGAAGGGGACCCACTGGAACAGCTGTTGGGAGACAGATGGTAGCCTCCCGTCAAGGCCATCCAGTAAACTGGGTTGGATTGTTTTACCTCTGAGCGGCACTTTTTTGCATACCATGGGCTAAATGGCCAGGTCACATGGACTCCGAAGACTCAGAGAAGGTTGGGGGAGGGGACCCACTGGAATAGCTGTTGGGAGACAGATGGTAGCCTCCCGTCAAGGCCATCCAGCGTGTTCTTTAACGTGTGTTGGGTTGTTTTACCCCTGAGCGGCACTTTTTTGCACACCATGGGCTAAATGGCAAGGTCACATGGACCCCGAAGGCTCAGAGAAGGTTGGGGAAGGGGACCCACTGGAACAGCTGTTGGGAGACAGATGGTAGCCTCCCGTCAAGGCCATCCAGTAATCTGGGTTGGATTGTTTTACCTCTGAGCGGCATTATTTTTGTATAATTTTATTTTAGCCTCATAGGATGTGTCCGACAGCAAAAAATGGATTTAAAAAAACTATAAAATTTTATTCCATATAGAATATCATTTTTATCTTTCCTGTGGAATATTTTAGGTATTGGGAAAACCTACTCAAATCTTATTCTCAGACCCCAACCCCAGAAACTAAATTCTCTCACGATCCCACCCTCGAGGCTAAATTATTGAACTCTGTTCCAATTTTGGTCCTCCCCCTCCCCGAAACTAAATCCTTAGCACGTGCCTGCTTCTCATCATAAGATTTCGCTGAATTTTAAAACACGTTAAGTTTTCCTCCTCCTCTTGTGGGAGAGGAGGAACGGAAAGGGTTGGGTTGTTTTACCTCTGAGCGACACTTTTTTGCACATCATGGGCTAAATGACCAAGTCACATGGAACCCGAAGACTCAGAGAAGGTTGGGGGAGGGGACCCACTGGAATAGCTGTTGGGAGACAGATGGTAGCCTCCCGTCAAGGCCATCCAGAGTGTTCTTTAACGTGTGTTGGGTTGTTTTACCCCTGAGCGGCACTTTTTTGCACACCAAGGGCTAAATGGCAAGGTCACATGGACCCCGAAGGCTCAGAGAAGGTTGGGGAAGGGGACCCACTGGAACAGCTGTTGGGAGACAGATGGTAGCCTCCCGTCAAGGCCATCCAGCGTGTTCTTTAACGTGTGTTGGGTTGTTTTACCCCTGAGCGGCACTTTTTTGCACACCATGGGCTAAATGGCAAGGTCACATGGACCCCGAAGGCTCAGAGAAGGTTGGGGAAGGGGACCCACTGGAACAGCTGTTGGGAGACAGATGGTAGCCTCCCGTCAAGGCCATCCAGCGTGTTCTTTAACGTGTGTTGGGTTGTTTTACCCCTGAGCGGCACTTTTTTGCACACCATGGGCTAAATGGCAAGGTCACATGGACCCCGAAGGCTCAGAGAAGGTTGGGGAAGGGGACCCACTGGAACAGTTGTTGGGAGACAGATGGTAGCCTCCCGTCAAGGCCATCCAGTAAACTGGGTTGGATTGTTTTACCTCTGAGCGGCACTTTTTTGCATACCATGGGCTAAATGGCCAGGTCACATGGACTCCGAAGACTCAGAGAAGGTTGGGGGAGGGGACCCACTGGAATAGCTGTTGGGAGACAGATGGTAGCCTCCCGTCAAGGCCATCCAGCGTGTTCTTTAACGTGTGTTGGGTTGTTTTACCCCTGAGCGGCACTTTTTTGCACACCATGGGCTAAATGGCAAGGTCACATGGACCCCGAAGGCTCAGAGAAGGTTGGGGAAGGGGACCCACTGGAACAGCTGTTGGGAGACAGATGGTAGCCTCCCGTCAAGGCCATCCAGCGTGTTCTTTAACGTGTGTTGGGTTGTTTTACCCCTGAGCGGCACTTTTTTGCACACCATGGGCTAAATGGCAAGGTCACATGGACCCCGAAGGCTCAGAGAAGGTTGGGGAAGGGGACCCACTGGAACAGCTGTTGGGAGACAGATGGTAGCCTCCCGTCAAGGCCATCCAGTAAACTGGGTTGGATTGTTTTACCTCTGAGCGGCACTTTTTTGCATACCATGGGCTAAATGGCCAGGTCACATGGACTCCGAAGACTCAGAGAAGGTTGGGGGAGGGGACCCACTGGAATAGCTGTTGGGAGACAGATGGTAGCCTCCCGTCAAGGCCATCCAGCGTGTTCTTTAACGTGTGTTGGGTTGTTTTACCCCTGAGCGGCACTTTTTTGCACACCATGGGCTAAATGGCAAGGTCACATGGACCCCGAAGGCTCAGAGAAGGTTGGGGAAGGGGACCCACTGGAACAGCTGTTGGGAGACAGATGGTAGCCTCCCGTCAAGGCCATCCAGTAATCTGGGTTGGATTGTTTTACCTCTGAGCGGCATTATTTTTGTATAATTTTATTTTAGCCTCATAGGATATGTCCGACAGCAAAAAATGGATTTAAAAAAACTATAAAATTTTATTCCATATAGAATATCATTTTTATCTTTCCTGTGGAATATTTTAGGTATTGGGAAAACCTACTCAAATCTTATTCTCAGACCCCAACCCCAGAAACTAAATTCTCTCACGATCCCACCCTCGAGGCTAAATTATTGAACTCTGCTCCAATTTTGGTCCTCCCCCTCCCCGAAACTAAATCCTTAGCACGTGCCTGCTTCTCATCATAAGATTTCGCTGAATTTTAAAACACGTTAAGTTTTCCTCCTCCTCTTGTGGGAGAGGAGGAACGGAAAGGGTTGGGTTGTTTTACCTCTGAGCGACACTTTTTTGCACATCATGGGCTAAATGACCAAGTCACATGGAACCCGAAGACTCAGAGAAGGTTGGGGGAGGGGACCCACTGGAATAGCTGTTGGGAGACAGATGGTAGCCTCCCGTCAAGGCCATCCAGAGTGTTCTTTAACGTGTGTTGGGTTGTTTTACCCCTGAGCGGCACTTTTTTGCACACCATGGGCTAAATGGCCAGGCCACAAGGACCCCGAAGGCTCAGAAAAGGTTGGGGGAGGGGACCCACTGGAATAGCTGTTGGGAGACAGATGGTAGCCTCCCGTCAAGGCCATCCAGCGTGTTCTTTAACGTGTGTTGGGTTGTTTTACCCCTGAGCGGCACTTTTTTGCACACCATGGGCTAAATGGCCAGGCCACAAGGACCCCGAAGGCTCAGAAACGGTTGGGGGAGGGGACCCACTGGAATAGCTGTTGGGAGACAGATGGTAGCCTCCCGTCAAGGCCATCCAGCGTGTTCTTTAACGTGTGTTGGGTTGTTTTACCCCTGAGCGGCACTTTTTTGCACACCATGGGCTAAATGGCCAGGTCACATGGATCCCGAAGGCTCAGAGAAGGTTGGGGAAGGGGACCCACTGGAACAGCTGTTGGGAGACAGATGGTAGCCTCCCGTCAAGGCCATCCAGTAATCTGGGTTGGATTGTTTTACCTCTGAGCGGCACTTTTTTGCATACCATGGGCTAAATGGCCAGGTCACATGGACCCCGAAGGCTCAGAGAAGGTTGGGGAAGGGGACCCACTGGAACAGCTGTTGGGAGACAGATGGTAGCCTCCCGTCAAGGCCATCCAGTAATCTGGGTTGGATTGTTTTACCTCTGAGCGGCACTTTTTTGCATACCATGGGCTAAATGGCCAGGTCACATGGACTCCGAAAGATGGACTCAGAGAAGGTTGGGGGAGGGGACCCACTGGAATAGCTGTTGGGAGACAGATGGTAGCCTCCCGTCAAGGCCATCCAGCGTGTTCTTTAACGTGTGTTGGATTGTTTTACCCCTGAGCGGCACTTTTTTGCACACTCCTTTTTTTTTCCCTTGACTCCGAAGACTCAGAGAAGGTTGGGGGAGGGGACCCACTGGAGGATAATACGTCCCTGACACGAAGTTGTCTTTAGAATATTCATGCCATTTAAAACTGAAGTCTTCAGCTTATAACTAATGTAATTAGGATGCAAGAATCTCAGAGGTACCGAAATTGCTGCTAGTTGGGAAGTAGTCTTGGCTTTTGAAATCATTCCGAAAATCTATACTAAATCGAAAACTATCACATTATGCTGCAGTTGAATTTTGTTTTCCTCTTGCCACCAATGCGTCTGCTTTGCTTGATCAGACTCAATTCGACTCGAAATGGAAGAAACAGAAAAATTCATCTTCGAGCTGTGAGAGGGAGGAACAGAAAAAGGGATGAAGATGAAATCTGTTTCAATGAAAGAATTTTTACCTCTTAATATTTGCATGCTTGAATTTATACAAGTTTTGTTCTAACATGTTTATATCGCTTTGAGCATAATTTATGTTAATATCTGTGCTCAGTTGAATGGTGAAACGTTTCCAGTTGTTTAATATAGATGCCACATGAGATGTTGATGCAGTTGAAAGAATAAAAGAATATATTTTTTTTGCATTCAGAGAATTCTGGTGATGGAAGCTTCGATTAAAATCCTCTGGTGTTTTAGAACTGAATATAAAATCGACTGAAGTGCATCTTGTGATGGATGAAGAGGAAGAAGACTGAGAGACAGATGGAAGTTTATGGAATCAAGATTAGAAAAATGGATGACACTGAATGGTAAAGAATTAATGACCTCGCTTAAAATAAACAAGAGAACTTGAGGTTGTTCGCCCATGCAACTAGTGAAAAAAGGAATTGGAATTTTTTTTTTTCTTTTGGAAGCAGAGGGGCAAGCTACTCAGCACTTCCACCCCCCCTTCCAATCAATTTCGTCTTGTGCTCAATAATGTTTTTTACCTCTTCAGTTTCGATAGAGTGGCTAAAATAGTGGGATGGGGGTGGGGGCTTCGATTCTTTGATCCAGAAGACCCCAGAGGAGGTGGCTCCACTCGAACATTACATGGGTTGGGTTGTTTTACCTCTGAGCGGCCCTTTTTTACCCATCATGGGCTAAATGGCCAGGTCGCATGGACCCCGAAGGCTCAGAGAAGGTTGGGGGAGGGGACCCACTGGAACAGCTGTTGGGAGACAGATGGTAGCCTTCCATCAAGGCCATCCAGCGTGTTCTTTAACGTGCACAGGGTATGGCTCTCCCGCACACGGGGCCACGGCTTAACGTCCCATCCGACGGACGGCGGCCTTTCCAAGCCCATCGGTGTCCCCTACTGACCGTGGGCAGGGCGGGGAATTTTTGCGGAGAATATTATATGAGGGAAAAAGGAGTTGGAAAAAGTATGAACTGTTGATATCTGATGATGCCTTTGACACAAGAATCGAATTCCTTAGCGAAACAAGAACTACAAACAGTCGGGATCACTTCTAACGTATTAATAAGAGCTCTGGAGGGAGAAAATAGAGAACATTAAATTTAAAAGACTGTGTGAACAAACCTCGCGGAAGAAAAAATAATCCACTGAAACAAGGAAGTGTGCAGGTAGAAGCCATGTGATAACTGACTATCTTCTAGGTTAATGATCTCATCCCCGCAATTGTCAAATCAGTGGAAGCCCCCACTCTCTTTCCCCTCTTCAAATTTTGCTTTAATTATTGAACTCAATAATGCCACCGTCTGAATTCTCAGAATTTAGGATTATAGATCAGAACTGTGTCGCATTAACTTTATTTCAAATTCAGATTTTTCTTCTGAACTTAGGTAATTGACTATATAGCAAAGACTACGGAGGATATTCAAAGATTCGGAATCAAAATAAAATAATAAAGCAGAATGGAAATGCAAAAAAAAATTCATTAACGTAAATAATAGCAACAGCTAGAATACTCGTATTTCCTAGTATCCTGAAATTTCCAGAGATTTGATCATTATTGATCATCTGCAACAGTTCCAAATTCCTCCTTCTCCAAACTCGAAAAGACCAAAGAGACGCATTCAACTGCTCACCGCCCCCACCCCCCGCCCCCCTCTCGACACCGTTCTCAAATTCCGCAACGAACAACAACGACTGCGCCTTCGTTGGCGCGAGGATCGAAGCGAGACGGACCTACCTCACTCTCTCCGCTCCCGTACATCATCCGCTCCCCGTGGATGCGACGGCTGGCTTTGCATCCGGCACTGGCGGCTGCTCCGACAGGCAATTGCGGAGAGCGCTCTCTGCTCGCGCTCCTCTCGAAGTCGGTCCACGAGGGTGGGTGAGGGCAGCGAGCTCTAGCGGCAGTGGGCACGACCCATGCCTTCCGCAATCGGTTGCAAAGATCTCGCTTGGGGGGGGGGGTCGAAAATGACGTCAACGTTTCCTAAGCGTCGATAAGAACAGCGTTTGTGACTCGAGGAGGTAATTGAATGATCTTTGGGCAAAATGAAACTGACATATTTTTGGCGAACGTATGCTACAATGAAACGTTAGGAGATAATTCGGAAACGTGTTGCTATGGTTCAGTTGTTTTTCACTTACGCGAGCACACTAGAAGCCCAGAGGTCTTCATCAAAAGGGAAGGTAGGAGGAGAAGGGGGATTTGGGAGAAGAAAAGGGAAGTGAAAGTGGAAAAAGTAAACGGAAGTGGGAGAAGAAAGGGGAAGTGGAATTGGGAGAAGAAAGTTAATTTAAATTTAGAGAAATTTTAGTGATTTTTATTGAAAAATAAAATGCTAATATATAGAATTTGTTTTCGCCTCCGTTCCGGCTACTAACATTCTCAGAGAAGCAAGCCCCCCCCCCCCCCTCCTCACCCCACCCCTCTAGATCAAGCCTTGAACATTTAATTTAGCCTAAGTAACTGTAAATGACACTTAGTGACGCTAAAGTTGGGTTGGGTTTTTTACCTCTGAGCGGCACTTTTTTGCACACCATGGGCTAATGGACCCCGAAGGCTCAGAGAAGGTTGGAAGAGGGGACCCACTAGAATAGCTGTTTGGAGACAGATGGTAGCCTCCCGTCAAGGCCATCCAGTGTGTTCTTTAACATGTGCTGGGTTGTTTTACCTCTGAGAGGCACTTTTTGGCACACCATGGGCTAAATGACCAAGTCACATGGACCTCGAAGGCTCAGAGAAGGTTGGGGAAGGGGACCCACTGGAACAGCTGTTGGGAGACAGATGGTAGCCTCCCGTCAAGGCCATCCAGTGTGTTCTTTAACGTGTGTTGGGTTGTTTTACCTCTGAGAGGCACTTTTTTGCACACCATGGGCTAAATGGCCAGGTCACATGGACCCCGAAGGCTCAGAGAAGGTTGAGGGAGGGGACCCACTGGAACAGCTGTTGGGAGACAGATGGTAGCCTCCCGTCAAGGCCATCCAGTGTGTTCTTTAACGTGTGTTGGGTTGTTTTACCTCTGAGAGGCACTTTTTTGCACACCATGGGCTAAATGGCCAGGTCACATGGACCCCGAAGGCTCAGAGAAGGTTGGGGGAGGGGACCCACTGGAACAGCTGTTGGGAGACAGATGGTAGCCTCCCGTCAAGGCCATCCAGTGTGTTTTTAACGTGTGTTGGGTTGTTTTACCTCTGAGAGGCACTTTTTTGTACACCATGGGCTAAATGGCCAGGTCACATGGACCCCGAAGGCTCACAGAAGGTTGGAGGAGGGGACCCACTGGAACAGCTGTTGGGAGACAGATGGTAGCCTCCCGTCAAGGCCATCCAGTATGTTCTTTAACGTGTGTTGGGTTGTTTTATCTCTGAGAGGCACTTTTTTGCACACCATGGGCTAAATGGCCAGGTCACATGGACCCCGAAGGCTCAGAGAAGGTTGGGGGAGGAGACCCACTGGAATAGCTGTTGACAGACAGATGGTAGCCTCCCGTCAAGGCCATCCAGCATGTTCTTTAACGTGCACAGGGTATGACTCTCCCACACATGGGGTCACGGCTTAGCGTCCCATCCGACTGACGGCGGCCTTTCCAAGCCCATCGGTGTCCCCTACTGACTGTGGGCAGGGCGGGGAATTTTGCGGAGATAAATCTCAACGCTGACCCAGCTTTGACTCGAACCTGGGAACTACAGATTACGGGCCTGGCGCGCTGCCGACTGAGACCGATTTAAGTGGCGCAATCTAAACTGTTCACGGAAGCCAATTACACAGCACAATTTAGATTGCATCTGATGATAGCCATGGAGAAATATAGGACTTTGTCAATCAGAAATGAGTGAAAATTCGCGTCCTAAGTTTTGAAGTTGTAAAATTGTTTTTATAAGGCAGCAACAGGTACCTGTGTAGACGGGGAGTACAATGAGTGCGTCGGAGCTGTTCCCCAAGTCAGGGGGTGTTCCCACAATCCACTAACATTTTGCTTAAAAAATTATTATTGGAATTCTTTTATTTTTTCTTGCATAAAAGATAAAAAAAACAAATAAAAGTTCGAAGAAAGATAGGGCGACGATTTACCTACTCGACAAGATTAAATACCCCCTCAAGCAGCTGCTTGCCATAGAGTTCTGACAGGAGCCTGCCAGTTTATATGCCATAGTAGAAGGTCTGAGAGGATGGTAGGACTTCAGCAGAAAAACGACACACACGTCCATTCGCTTACCCGGGGCTCGAACCCAGGTCCCTTAGATCAGTAGCCAAGCGTGCTAACCACTCGGCCACGGGACGGCTTCGACAAGATTGCCAGCGCCCTATCTTCCTTTGAAGTGAATACGAACTCAGTGACTGCCATATATTTCAGGTTTATTTTCTAGTTTTTAGGGCCCTTCCCGTGGCCGAGTGGTTAGCGCACTTGGCTGCTGATCTAAGGGACCTGGGTTCGAGCCCCGGAGTTAAGGCATGGATGTTCGTGTCGTTTTTTCTGCTGATGTCCTGCCATCCTCACAGACCTTCTACTCTGGCATATAAACTGACAGTCTCCTGTCAGACCTCTGTGGCAAGCAGCTACTTGAGGGGGTATTTATTTTTATTTATTTATAGGAAGATAGGTATTTTTTTTTTCGCTATGATCTCGAAACTGAAACTTCTCTTTTTCAGACTGGTCCTTGTATTTAGAGTTTGCGGTGTTTTCCAGGATGACCGTGATATTAAAATTGAAAAGCTCCAGGAACATGGAACAGCACAAATTCACAAGAGCCGAATTTTTTCCATTGTCCAAACATCTAAAAAGGCGTCATTTTAGGAATACCTACATCTATGTTCACTGTATCGCTTACTCGTTGTACAGAGAAGCTACATACATGGGGATGTCAGCAGGATTTATTTTCCCAGAAGGGAAAATAAATTGTTCTTCAAGCAGCTGCTTGTCACAGAAGTCTGACAGGAGCTTGCCGGTATAATACGCCAAAGATATGTGAGGTAGACGAAACCTGAGCAGAAGGAAAACACCCATTCCTTATCCAGGGCTCGAACCCAGGTCCCTTTCATTAGTAGCCAAGGGCCCTAACCACTCGGCCCCGGGAAGATAATTATATTAAATAAATTTCCAGATAAGCAGCCACAGGTGTCTGACAGAAACCTATCAGTTTGATGAGTCATAGAGAAGATCTGTGAGGATGATGAGACCTCAGCAGAAGGACAACTCAAAGACAGAAAACAGACATGCTTTACCCAGATCGCTTTTATGAGCAGCCAAGCTCTCTAACCACTCGACCACCGGACAGCAAGGGGCGGGGGTGGCTCAGTCGGTAGCGCGCCAGGCTCGTGATCTGTACGTCCCAGGTTCGAGTCCCAGCTGGATCAGCGTTGAGATTTATCTCCGCAAAATTCCCCGCCCTGCCCACGGTCAGTAGGGGACACCGATGGGTTTGAAAAGACCGTTGTCTGTCGGATGGGACGTTAAGCCGTGGCCCCGTGTACGAGAGAGCCATACCCTGTGAACGTTAAAGAACACGCTGGATGGCCTTGACGGGAGGCTACCATCTGTCTCCCAAGAGCTGTTCCAGTGGGTCCCCTCCCCCAACCTTCTCTGAGCCTTCGGGCTCCATGTGACCTGGCCATTTAGCCCATGGTGTGCAAAAAAGTGCCGCTCAGAGGTAAAACAACCCAACCCAACCGGACAGCAAAAGGAATTAAAATCGTTTTATTAAAATCGTTTCGCTTTATCGTCTGTCTTGTCCGTCTGTAGAAATTTAACTTTTTTGCTTTTAGAGACAAAATAAAATTTCTTTTTGTGCTGCATAGGTGTCGATGAAATATTACGAGTTGCATTTTTCGAATTTCCCAATGGCTTTAACAGCGTCCTCTGATGTGGAAAAAGTTGGAAAACGGAAAATTGTAAATTTTAAAAACACCTAGGCCTACGCCCTTACAAAATCACATCCGGGCATGAATTAAAACCTGCCGACAGTGGTAAACGGAATGCGTACTGAAGGTCATTTGTAGACTTTCTTGACCCTGAAGGAGAGGACATTTTGGACGTCACATTCTTCACGACGAGGTGTACTTCCATTTGTTGGGGTAGTCGCTCAAAAAAGTATCCGAACACTATGGTTGATTACAGAATTAAGATAAAGTATCTGCACACACAGTTACTGCACACGCTCCAGTTTGCTGTGAACGGTAACTGGAGCGTGTACAGTTGCTGTACACGTTCCAGATATTTTTCCTGAATTCTGTAATCACGTGACACGAAGGTTGCCAGATCACTAATTTCTAAAAAAATCGTTGCCAGATATTTTTTCTGAATTCTGTAATCGACCATAGTGTTCGGATACTTTTTTGAGCGACTGTAGGTGGTCATATTATTTTGATACTAGATCGTGTGGGCTCACTCACGGAAATATTGAGCGTGTGCAGTTACCGTTCACAGCAAACTGGAGCGTGTGCAGTAACTGCACACTCTCCAGTTTGCTGTGAACGGTAACTGGAGCGTGTACAGTTGCTGTACACGCTCCAGATATTTTTCCTGAATTCTGTAATCACGTGACACGAAGGTTGCCAGATCACTAATTTCTAAAAAAGTCGTTGCCAGATATTTTTTCTGAATTCTGTAATCGACCATAGTGTTCGGATACTTTTTTGAACGACTGTACATGAACAGTCAAAACTCACGCCTCTGGTCCTCACACAATCCCCGTGAGCTTTTCGAGTCGCCACTGCGTGATCAGAAGATTGGTATTTGGGTTGGAATTTCAAGTGGGCGCATAGTCGGACCCATTTAATTTCTCTGAGATTGTCAACTCCCAACGATACTCTGACAATATTCTTTATCCTCTCTTTGCACAATTGTCAGAAGATGAAATTAATAGGGCCTACTTTCCGCACGATGGCGCCACGGCCCACACATCGCATATGTGTGCTATGGCACTCTTGCACGACGTGTTTGGGGACAGAATCATTTCGAAAAGCATTTGGCCTCCAAGATCCCCGGATCTCTCCCCGCCCGATTTTTATCTCTGGGGTGCGATGAAAAACTGTGTATTCGGACAATCCCTGCTAAATTGATGATTTGAAGACTGCCATCGCAGAATACATCGAAATGTGGATCGTGCTGTGCTGAACGACGTCTTCGAGAACACAGTTCGGCGTGTCACTAAATGTCTGGAGACGCGCGAGACACACTTTCAACATTTATTGTAATTGTACAGGTACGAATCTCTCATTACTTATCAGGTGGGGGCAGGGGTGGCTCAGTCGGTAGCGCGCCAGGCTCATAATCTGTCCCAGCTGTCTGTCCCAGCTAGGTCAACGTTGAGATTTATCTCCGCAAAATTCCCCACCCTGCCCACGGCCAGTAGGGGACACCGATGGGCTTGGAAAGGCCGCCGTCCGTCGGATGGGACGTTAAGCCGTGGCCCCGTGTGCGGGAGAGCCATACCCTGTGCACGTTAAAGAACACGCTGGATGGCCTTGACGGGAGGCTACCATCTGTCTCTCAACAGCTATTCCAGTGGGTCCCCTCCCCCAACCTTCTCTGAGCCTTCGGGGTCCCTGTGACCTGGCCATTTAGCCCATGGTGTGCAAAAAAGTGCCGCTCAGAGGTAAAACAACCAAATTTATCAGGTGCACAGCGATTTTTTGATCACCCTGTAGTTCAAAGATGACAAAAGTTCAAAATCATTTTCAACAGACAGATATTAACGAAAAAGCTGGTAAATGGAAAAACTCATAATAACTTTTTTAAATGTTTGTAGAACTTTACATTATGGAAAGATGAAGCCAAAAACAGCAAAAACGTGTTTTATTCGTGCTAATTAACCTTTAAAGCAAACCAATGTTATATTAATCCATATAAGAGCATTATGACGATAAGGCGCGCATTAAATGCATTAATCCCAAAGAGCTCCAGAGGCATTGTTTCAAGAAATCGCTTTCATTATGCATTCAGAAAAGCTCTGTATTGGGCCAAATGACTGGGACTTGTGTACCTCTGCCTTAAGACTTCGGTGTCCAGGAGGCAGTCATTCTCCTCCAGGCAATCGTGGATCACCACACCTAGCGTCTTACTCTCCGCCGGAAGAGGGGACAACGGTCGATCTTTCTCTCCCTTGCCGCGAAGGAGTGGACTGTCCTGAAAGATAGGGGTCGTGAACTTCGAAGCTGGAGGTTTGAGATAACTCCTCTTCTGAGTCAGCTTCTCTCTGCGCAGGGCCACCAGGATCACGCACACCACGAGCAGAGCGATGCCGAGAAGACACGTGGCCACCACGATCCACCCGACGGCGGCGGGGAGCTGACTACTGTGCGGATGATGGTGCGCGTGTTTTAGCTGAGTGGCAGAAGAGTTGGTGCCTCCCTCCCGCCACGTGGAGTTTCCCGATGCACTGCTGTACTCGTGAGACACAATCTTGAAATTCTTTTTGTCAGCCGCGAAATTATCGTCTTTAGCAGACGCTTCTTGGTTATCTCCATCCTCCTTAGGAATATTATCCCCCTCCTCTTCTCCTTCCTCGGCCCCCGACTCTTCCGAATTCCCAGTCTCTTTCTTACCAGACTCTGTCTCTTCCGACTTCTCCTTTACGATGTCATCAATGACCACTCGGTTTCTTTCCTCGGACACGATATCTACTAAAGTTTCGTTCGCCTCCACATCGCCCGCTGTCTTACCATTCTGTGAAGGTGTCGTGGACTCGACCGCTATTTCTTCGTTCTCTGAAGAAGATGCCTCGTTCTGTTCTTCCTCGTTCTGTAAAGCAGATGCCGCGGACTCGGCAGTTGCTTCTTCGTCCTGCAAAGCGGATTCTGCGGGCTCCACGGGAGTCTCTTTATCCTGCGGAGCTGGTGACGTGGCAGCGACCAGTGTTCCTGCCCGTTGAACGGATGTCTCGACCGTCATTTCCGCGCCCTGTGCTTCGGTTAAGGAGGCGGACTGCTGCGTCGATTCGCTTTCCTCGCCCAAAGTGGTATCGATGGGAAGATTTTCGACTTCGTTTGACTCCGGTTGCGAGGATCGGAGGATTGTCGTTTCTTCTGCAGCTGTTGTGGGAGTGGGGGAGGGGGAGGCGGGGGGCATTGGAGTGACGGAAGCAGCCGAATCTATCGATGGAACCTTCCTCATAATATGCTTCAACTTTTCGTTTTGAAACTTCTTGAATAACTTATGCATAGTTCCTTTTCCAAACGGAGTACTGCCAGATTTTTTCTTCTTTTTATTATTATCTTTGCGTGCCACGTGGCGAGACTTGGTGGCTACCTTGTTGTACCTGTGGCCTTCGTCGTAATTCGAGTATCGCGTTTCCCTTTCCGGAGGTAAGATTTTCTTGATGATGTGGTGCACTTCCTTGTTCACCACTTTCGTCTTGCTGTGCTCCACGATCGTCTTGTTTCTGTGCTGGTGACCTCGAGAATGACCTCCTCCTTCGGTGCGTTCGAAGCGATGCAGCTTCTTCGGATGGGCGTCGAACCTCGTCGAGCCCCGCCCCACGTTCATCCTCCAGCGAGCCTCACATGGCCCGACAGCAAACAACAAAACCAAGAAGAAAAATGCAAATTTCCACTGAAAATGACTACACTCACCTTGTGACATAAATGCATTAAAATTCGACTATGAAATATATCAGAGAAATGTTAACGCTAACGCTATGGATGGGAATTTGATACGGATGTTACGAAACAGGGTGCTTCCGGTGTCAACAATGAACACGTGGACACCTCTTGCGACGAATGATTGTTGGGATTTCTATTACGACAGCAGAAAAGGGACACTTGCGAGATCATGAACTTCCGCTTCCCTTTATTCTACAATAATCACAGATCTGCAGTGAAATTGCTGTTTTGAATTTTGTACCTATTTTGCAATGTTTTTTGCTCACTGATTATAAAAATATCATTGGGTTGGGTTGTTTTACCTCTGAGCGGCACTTTTTTGCACACCATGGGCTAAATGGCCAGGTCACATGGACCCCGAAGGCTCAGAGAAGGGACCCACTGGAACAGCTGTTGGGAGACAGATGGTAGCCTCCCGTCAAGGCCATCCAGCGTGTGCTTTAACGTGCACAGGGTATGGCTGTCCCGCACATTGAGCGACGACTTAACGTCCCATCCGACGGACGGCGGCATTTACCAAGCCCATCGGTGTCCCCTACTGACCGTGGGCAGGGCGGGAATTTTGCGGAGATAAATCTCAACGCTGACCCAGCTGGGACTCGAACCTGGGAATTACAGATTACGAACCTGGCGCGCTACCGACTGAGCCATCCCCGCCCCTAAAAATATCATTACTCTTGTTATAATCACATACAGATTTTTCAGAAATTGATATTGGCAAAATTGGCTTATTGTTGTTTAGTATGTTTTGTTGTTCCTTCCATAACTTGTTGCTTATTGCGGCACTTTGTTTCATATCTTGTTTCAGGACATACAAGACAAATGACAACACTGTAAGTACACGTAACATTGCATGAGGGTCACACGAGAACACTGAGAAGGAGAGGTCTTCATGCTGGTGGCTTTATTAGCCGATTGTTGTGCATGCATTATTGCAAAAACAATGGAGAGAAAAGCTGTGCCAATAATCCAAATGCTTTTTGTTATATTTGTGGCAATTTTGCTTTAACGAAAGCTAAGACAAAACGCAACCTGTTTTGTAAAAAAAAAATCATATTTTGAGGAATTAAGCTTGGATATCAGGACAAACCGTGGACACCTCAGCCAGAGTGCAATGTTTGTGTTGAAGATTTAAGAAATTGGTCGAAAGGAAAGGAGGAAGCATTATGATTTGCAGTACCAGTGGTTTGGCGGAACCTAAAACTCACGGATATGATTGTTATTTCTGCTCATGCGAGACTTTAATTCAAAAAACAACGCAGGGATCTTCAATCTGCTCTTTGACCTGTGTCTTCTGGCCATCAGTTACCAGTGCATCCTTCCTAAAAATTTTGGAATCTGATTCAAGTCGCACTGAATTTAATGATTCTGATTTTAACCAAGAATTATGTAATAAACCTGAGTTTTTCACTCAAAGTGAACTGAATGATTTGGCAAGAGATCTGAACCTTTTCAAAGATGCTTCAGAACTTCTTGGATAAAGGCTTTAGGAAAAGTATTTACTACCTCCAGGAACATCATCATCTTTTTTTACACATCGTGAAAAGGACTTCATTCAGTATTTTAGTCAAGAAGAATCTCTGGTATATTGTAATGATATTCCAACGTTATAAATGAGTTAGGAGCTGTTAAATATGAAGCAAATGAGTGGAGACTGTAATTGGTTACAGTAAGAGACGTTTGAAAGGTGTCCTACTGCATAATGACAACAATCTTGGCTCAATTCCGGTTGCTCAGTTCATGTATTTTTAAAGGAAACCTATCAAAACCTTGAATTACTTTTAGAAAAAATAAAGTAAAAAAAAGCCGTCCAGTGGCCGAGTGGTTAGTACGCTTGGCTACTGATCTACGGGACCTGGGTTCGAGCCCCGGGTAAGGCATGGCTGTTTGTGTCGTTTTTCTGCTGAGGTCCTGCCATCCTCTCAGATCTCCTACTGTGGCATATAAACTGACAGGCTCCTGTCAGACCTCTATGGCAAGCAGCTGCTTGAGGGGGTATTTATTTATTTTTAAAGTAACAAAGAACACCAGTGGGCATTTTGTGGAGATTTTAAAGTTCTCTGTTTGCTGCTTGGGCAACAACAAGGATAAACAAAATTCCCATCTTAGATCTGTGAATTGCTGCTTGAAATATTTAAAAATTACAAATGGTAGTAAACTAATATGTTGTTATTCTAGTTTATAAAGCACTCTTTGAATCCATTATTAGGCACGGAATTTCTCTGAATGGAATAACTTATGAAACGCAATAAAATAAGATATAAAAAGAAACAGGTTAGTTTGCTTAGAGGTCTGTGTCATCCTGACGTTAAAAAACATTTCTTTAATATAAATAATATTTTTTTTCTGCTTTGACATTTCATCTGTAGAAAATTCATAAATATATAATTCTGTGTTAAAGAATTTTTGTAATAGTGAATATAAGAAATATATTTCATACGATAAAAAGGAGTAAAATATTGGGTATGTTAAAAAAGCAATAATAAATAAATAATAAATACCCCCTCAAGCAGCTGCTTGCCACAGAGGTCTGACAGGAGCCTGTCAGTTTATATGCCACAGTAGAAGGTCTGAGAGGATGGCAGGACCTCAGCAGAAAAACGACACAAACAGCCATGCCTTACCCGGGGCTCGAACCCAGGTCCCTTAGATCAGTAAGTTCTTAATAATTATGGACGCTGTGTTAAAGAATTCCAAATCCCACACATGTTCAACAAAGTACCTAGATAACTTTTGAAGCTAAATAAAATTTCCCAAGTTAAAAGAGAATTGGTTATGTGGTTTAAGTGACATACGAAGAAAATTATGAATCATTTGTTTAGAATGAAATATTATTGTTATTTCTGTTCAATTATTCTAATTGTTATTTCTGTTTAATTATTCTAATTGTTATATGTTATTTATTGATTGCATTATATTGTTAATAGAAGATTGACTTGGTTCGCTTGAAATTGTATAAATATCTGCTGATAAGCGTTTTGTATCAAATTTATGTAGCAAATGTGTAGGCAAAATTGAACAAATAAACTTGGACAGTAGAATCACTTAAAAGGTTGTGTGAGCTCTCTCTCTCTCAATAAGTTGTCAGGGAATATGTCTACATGTGGACACCATCTAATAGGAAGGATCATCGGTTGGGTTGTTTTACCTCTGAGCGGCACTTTTTTGCACACCATGGGCTAAATGGCCAGGTCACATGGACCCCGAAGGCTCAGTGAAGGTTGGGGGAAGGGACCCACTGGAACAGCTGTTTGTAGACATGGTAGCCTCCCGTCAAGGCCATCTAGCGTGTTCTTTAACGTGCACATGGTATGGCTCTCCCGCACACAGGGCCACGGCTTAACGTCCCATCCGACGGACGGCGGCCTTTCCAAGCCCATCGGTGTCCCCTACTGACCGTGAGCAGGGCGGGGAATTTTTGCGGAGATAAATATCAACGCTGACCCAGCTGGGACTCGAACCTGGGAACTACAGATTACGAGCCTGGCGCGATACCGACTGAGCCACCCCCGCCCCTCATAGATAGGGAAGGATCATCGGTTGAAAAATGCTCTTCTAAAGGACCAAAATTTCTTTTCGTTATGTGTATTTCGTTCTTGCATTTCAAAAAATGTGCATATTCCGCTATGCATTTATATTTCTCCGTCAACAATTTCTGTATTCTATTAACCATTGGATAATGTAGAGAACAGAATGAATTCTGAGAATTTGCTTCAATGCAGAAATACCTAGTTTGTCAGATTGATGGACACTGAAACTTAACTTCATCTGCGCAATAAGTCATAAACATTTGTTCTGAGGGACAACTTTGTGAATGGATTATTGTAGTCGGGGTAAGAAAACGCGTAAAATGCTTTTAATTTTTTTTTTTCGTTTAAAATATGTGTTTAAATATGCAGCGTATAATCGAAAATGTAATGCGAGGTTCAATGCGATCTTGGTTATAATCTCACAGAAGACTTTGTTTTCACGGTTCTGTGGTCACGTGTCTCTTATCTCTCTGACGTATTGCACCGACCTGTCACAATTCATTTTTTCGTTAATTATAGATTGCTATTTATATTAAAAAGAGATTTTTCTATAACTGCCATTGCTTCATTTGAATAAGGAAATAATTAAATATAGATATACATCTACCCTGAAGAGAATCATTCCATGATTTCTAATTGCGATTCCTCTTGCATCTCAAAACAAGGTTTTGAAAGCAAGGATCAGTCCTGGTGTCTAGTGTCGCCATCTCGTGACTCAAAATCATCCACGTTATAAGCATTAAATTCTTTTGTAGGCATTTCCATAATGTCTAAGAAAAGTATTACTCTACCGACGATCCGACGACCACGGGAAGTATCCACTGGCTGCTATTTGCATAAATGAAAGGAATTAATGAAAGTGATCCGCGACTTACAAAATGTTGAGAACCAACATTATTAAACTATTTATTGGCAGCTCCAGATGAAACAAGTTACAAAATATTAATGTTAGTTACTAAAATATGCATGTATGGATGAAATTTTAAAATTTATATAAATATTAACACATAATTTTTATGATTACTAATTATAAATATTTGTTCCGTTAATATATTATAATTGCACTGGAATCTTATACATTTGCATATATCATGCACTTGGAAAGGTGGACGTCCATCTGATCATACATTTATAGCCATGATCAAGGTTGTGTTGTTGTACCTTTGAGCGGCACTTTTTTGCACACAATGGGCTAAATGGTCAGGTCACATGGACCCCGAAAAACAAGGAAATAATTAAATATAGATACATCTACCCTGAACAGAATCATTCCATGACTTCTAATTGCGATTCCCCTTCATCTCAAAACAAGGTTTTGAACAAACAACTTCATCTCAAAACAAGGTTCTGTCTCCGAACAGCTGTTCGGAGACAGATGGTAGCCTCCCGTCAAGGCCATCCAGCGTGTTCTTTAACGTGCACAGGGTATGGCTCTCTTCCGAACACGGGACCACGGCTTAACGTCCCATCCGACGGACGGCGGCCTTTCCAAGCCCATCGGTGTCCCCTACTGACCGTGGGCAGGACGGGGAGTTTTGCGGAGATAAATCTCAACGCTGACCCAGCTGGGACTCCGAACCTGGGAACTGCAGATTACGAGCCTGGCGCGCTACCGACTGAGCAACCCCCGCCACCATGATCAAGGTTTTATAAGAATTTTGTACACGGGTAGAAGGAAATCGAAACCTGTGAGTGTTGAAGAACACACAGGGTCATTGTTAAATTCAGACAGATGATACTTTTCTGGTTGGGGGTGGTGGAAACGATAGGAATTTCAGAAGGAGGGTTTAACAACATGAAAATGGCGACTGAGTTACAAAAATGTTGCAGTGTTAGCTGAAGAACAATAGGAACCGGGTTCGAATTTTTTAGGATGGTTTCTGCTGAGTCTTCACTTCTTTTCTGTGGCGATTGACTCTTAAAGTGTTCCTTACATCCTTGAAATGCCTAAAGAGATTTGTTTTTAATCAATTTGTTAACAATCAACAGTTCATTCAGGTGTGGCAGTGGCTGTGCAGTTAGTCGGCTTCGTTGCCGGAACAATGTGGCCTCTGTATTTATTATGGATGGATTTTTAATAATAAACACTTAAGCGTGACTGACCTCCTCATTAACATCTAAACCCTTAGCAACAATTGGAAAAGTTGCCTCTCCTGAAGTATGGATGGCGCAAGGTCCGCCACATCTCAGTGAAAGATTTATAGGTCTTATTCTGGAAGATTTTAGCGTCTGCCTCGTGGTTTAACGGTTGAGCGCTGTGACGTGTATTTAGAGATTTGCAGGTTCGATTCCCGCCGGCAGTGATAATTCTTTTCAGATGTTTGTAATAGGCATGAATGTTTTCTTTCTACCTTAAGGACAAGAGTTGGCTTAGTCGATAGCACGTCGGGCTCGTAATCCGAGTTTCCGGGTTCCAATTCCAATTCTGCCAGCTTTAAAATTTATGTCCCTTAACTGCCCCCTCCCCGCCACATACATACACACCACTACCCTGCCCTTGGCGAGAAAGAGGACATCGATGGGCTTGGAAACAATTACTGTTTTTCGGATAGGACATTAAACCATGGTTTGTGCATGTTCAAATTCCCACCTAGATGGGTTGGGTTGTTTTACCTCTGAGCGGCACTTTTTTGCACACCATGGACTAAATGGCCAGGTCACATGGACCCCGAAGGCTCTGAGAAGTTGGGGACCCACTGGAACAGCTGTTGGGAGACAGATGGTAGCCTCCCGTCAAGGCCATCCAGCGTGTTCTTTAACGTGCACAGGGTATGGCTCTCCCGCACACGGGGCCACGGCTTAACGTCCCATCCGACTGACGGTGGCCTTTCCAAGCCCATCGGTGTACCCTACTGACCGTGGGCAGGACGGGGAATTTTGCGGAGATAAATCTCAACGCTGACCCAGCTGGGACTCGAACCTGGGAACTACAGATTACGAGCCTGGCGCGCTACCGACTGAGCCCCCACCCTCACCTAGATGGTGTTGACGGGAGACTCTTCTGTCTCTTAATCCTTCACCTACCCAACTTTGTACCCTTGGGAGTCAGTTTCATGAGAAGCGTTCCGCTCAGGGGTAAACCAACCCACCTTCTGCTCAGGTCTCGCCTTCCTTACAAATCTTCTCTAGGCGTATTATTAACAGGCTACTGTTTGAATGTTTTTTGAAAAAGGAATATTTTACAGATGCAAATGTTAAGATGTCTAAATATGTAATATTTGACCATTCATATCGTATTTCAAGTATAAATTGTTTTCTGCAGTTTTATAATTCTTTTTTAAGTTTTTATCTGACATAGGGAGATGAGGAGAAATCTCGGGGATTGTCCTCGTGAAACTTTCCTGAATGCAACAAGGGAGGTGGAGGTTAAGTGGGGGGGGGGGGGGTGGAAGAGAGGAAGTTGTTGACCCTAACATCAAATGGGGTGACTTTTCTTTCTTTTTTTGCTCGGAGACGATGGGGAGTGCTCAGTCGTTAGTAAGTTCGAGTCCCACCTGGGCCAGTGTTGAAATTTATCTCCACTAAACTCCCACTCTGCCCTCGGTGAGAAAGAGACACCGATGAACTTGGAAAGGCCACCGTCCGCTTGATGGACGTGCAGCGGCCTTTCCAAAAAGCTCTGGTCCCATGTGCAGGAGAGCCATGTAGTGTTCACATTAAAGAACACGTTGGATGTCCTTGGGAGGAGGCTTCTGTCTGTCTACCAACAGCTGTCCAGTGGGTCTGTCCCCTTTCACCAACTTTCTCTGACACCTTGAGGTCCTTGTGACCTAGCCATTTAATCCATTGTGTGCAAGGAAAAGTGCCGTTCGGAGGTAAAAAATAGCACAATTGTAAGACTTTGTGACCTTATATGATCTCGCCATTTGGTCTTGGCACAGTATGGTCTTAGTTGTCCCTGCTCGATAAAACCCCAAACAACCAACCACCATTTAGCCCATTGTGAAGCAAACGTTATTCAACTCAGTCGGTAGCGCGCCAGGCTCGTAATTTGCAGTTTCCAAATTCGAGTCCTAGTTGGGCCAGCTTTGAAATTTATTTCCGCAAAATTCCCTGTCCTCGGTCAGTATGGGACACCGATTGGCTTAGAAAGGCCGCCGTCCGTCGGATGGGACGTTAAGCCGTGGCCTCGTGTGCGGGAGAGCCATACCCTGTGTACGTTAAAGAACACGCTAGATGGCCTTGATGCGAGGCTACCATCTGTCTCCCAACAGGTGTTCCAGTGGATCCCCTCCCCCAACCTTCTCTGAGCCTTCGGGGTCCATGTGACCTGGCCATTCAGCCCGTGGTGTGCAAAAAAGTGCCGCTCAGAGGTAAAACACCCCAACGTTAAAGAACACGCTGGATGGCCTTGACGGGAGGCTACCATCTGTCTCCCAACAGCTATTCCAGTGGGTCCCCTCCCCCAACCTTCTCTGAGCCTTCGGGATCCATGTGACCTGGTCATTTAGCCCATGGTGTGCAAAAAAGTGCCGCTCAGAGGCAAAACAACCCACTCAGATGTAATAGAACCTGCACTCGCAGGGGTTCTTTTTTTTTCTTCCATGTTTTGACTTCATCTCAACACTTGAAATGTGAAGAAATAGAAATTGATGAGTTCGATTTTAAGGAACAATTGAAAAAAAAAAGCTGACGAATTGAACTTAATCCCTCCCCTCAAAACTTCTAGCTCGTGTATGTTCACGATTCGACACACTAATAGGTTCTCGTGTTACGTGGGATTCGAACCCGGACTCGTGGGCAAACACACTCGGCTACGTTATCGTCGACAGACTTTCGGTTAACTGAAAATTAGCAGAAAAGAAGCGAATGGAAAAAGGTTGCGAATGAAATTTCTGCAATTCAAAGCGGAAGAAGAGCAAAAAGCCAACCGGCAGCTCACCGGAAGGATGAGTTAAACCCATTAAATGGAAAGGGATTAAGACTCTCATGCACTGCCGAGTGAGCTAACCAGACCGGCGAAGGAAATGGCCTTAAAAAGCATATTTAAATGATGCCTGCTGCAGTGGACAAAAAACGTTTCCATTGATTTCTATTCTCATGTTGTGTACTGGTTCAAATTTGGAAATAACCGTTATTCATCTTTAATAAAGATCATGTCATTTTACATTCTGCAGGGTGAATATTAATGCGATATTTCTGTCTTCAACGCTCATATCACCTAACGATCTGATGACGATGCCATCTTTGATCACGTGATGGGAGGGGCGGGTGTCGTCTGGTGTCTCCATCTAGTGGAGCATTCTGATATCTATCAGCCATGAGGCTTGGATTGGGTTGTTTTACCTCTGAGCGGCACTTTTTTGCACACCATGGGCTAAATGGCCAGGTCACAAGGACTTCGAAGGCTCAGAGAAGGTTGGGGGAGGGGACCCACTGGAACAGCTGTTGGGAGGCAGATGGTAGACTCCCTTCAAGGCCATCCAGTGTATTCTTTAACGTGTGTTGTGTTGTTTTACCTCTGAGCGGCACTTTTTTGCACACCATGGGCTGAATGACCAGGTCACATGGACCCCGAAGGCTCAGAGAAGGTTAGGGGAGGGGACCCACTGGAACAGCTGTTGGGAGACAGATGGTAGCCTCCCGTCAAGGCCATCCAGCGTGTTCTTTAACGTGTGTTGGGTTGTTTTACCTCTGAGCGGCACTTTTTTTTGCACACCATGGGCTGAATGGCCAGGTCACATGGACCCCGAAGGCTCAGAGAAGGTTAGGGGAGGGGACCCACTGGAACAGCTGTTGGGAGACAGATGGTAGCCTCCCGTCAAGACCATCCAGCGTATTCTTTAACGTGTGTTGTGTTGTTTTACCTCTGAGCGGCACTTTTTTGCACACCATGGGCTGAATGGCCAGGTCACATGGACCCCGAAGTCTCAGAGAAGGTTGGGAGAGGGGACCCACTGGAACAGCTGTTGGTAGGCAGATGGTAGCCTCCCTTCAAGGCCATCCAGCGTGTTTTTTAATGTGCACAGGCAGCCATGAGGCAATCGTAGAACTAGGACACGAGTGGGCAAATATTTGATTTGGCGCGGCCACATAAAAAGGTATGTCAGTTTTTCGTCAGACCAGCTCTGTGAAGAATGGCTTGGGGCTTTAAGGGTCGAGAGGTCGTCACCCTCTAAGTTTGTCATTCTATTAACTCAGAAATTTATTAAAAAAAATTGTATTTTTAATTATATTTGAAACTATTCTTGTAGACATAAATTTAAATATAATTTTACTCTGTAATTAAGAATGATAATTTACATTTTTTTTTTAAATCTAGACATTGTAGGTCCTTACTAATACGAGCTCTCAGAGAGTATGAGTGTGAAATGATTATCGCACCAATCGGTTTTGCAATTTTGTTTCAGATTCGACCGTCTGCATTTCATTACATGTACATGGTTGCAAGAGACAGAAATCTTGTTTTCATGGAAAACTTTATTAGAAGGAAAATTCGAAATTATTTTCGTATATTTTATGTTTATAGTTTTCGGTTTTAGAAAAATTCGCGGGTAGCACAAAATGCTTCCGCGGGCCGTATTTTTGCTCATCCCTGAATTAAATTAGAAGAAAAGAAGAAATATGTCTCTTGCACAGCTCAGATATAGAAGAAATAAGAGAGGGGGGGGGGGGCAAGATTGAACCGGGACGCCGTTCCAGTGGGAAATTTCCCCTTCCTCTTTAAAAAAAAAAAGACTTTCTCTTTAAAATCTTTAAACAATTTAATGAGACATACTCTTAATATATATATTTTTCAAATTTTTTTCTTCTCATTCTGGTTGCTAGCATTCTGAAGATGTTTGTTCTCCCCTTGTCTCCTCTCCCAGATCTGTAGCTGTGCGCTTGCATCAATCCCTAATGTAAATACAAATTTTATTTCGAGGGTACCCCCCCCCCCCCTCCTCCCTACTTTTGGTGATTATGCCGCTGCCATACGGAGCAAAATATTAGTAATAAAATATTTCTGAGGGTTCTGTGCGATAAATTGTGATGTACGAATTGATTGGCATAAACGTTAAATATTTCTGTGGGGTTTGTTTCTATTGACAAAACAACTATTGCAAATGTGTGCGACAGCAAATACTTCAGCTACCATTAAAACTAGGAAAGAATTTATTTAATTGCTTTGAGTTTTACCTGGAAAAAAAAAACTGTGACAATTTTTTTATGAGAAAGAACACAAGAAGAGGTTCAAAATTGAGGCCAAGTGATATCTTTTCTCCTTTTGAACAACGCTAGAGGAATAGGAGCACACGTAGGTCGTGTAAAGCTGTTAGAAGAAGCTTCCCTTCAAAAAGAAAGAGAAAGAGCTGAGACAAATTTTCCTGGACAAGGATTATGCTGAGGTTGCTTCCATGATTGTAGAATAATATATTCAAATGGACTGGCAGGCCTTCGAGAAAGATATTTAAGCCTTCGACAAAGATTGCTTTCCGAATGCCCGATGATGAATAACAGTTTTTCCAAAAGGTTACTAAAACTCGGGCTGAATCATTCTGTGGCGACCATTTCCTTTCCAGTGAGGATAAGGATGTAAGAAAATATTTTCCTTAGAACGTTCAAGGCAGAGCTGAAAGTAAAATTTTCTGACATTGAGCAGCTTTGTTTTTCAGTCAAATAACCCAAAAAGACAAGCATTGCAAAAGTCACCGAATACTACAATCTTGTGAGTCTATATTCGTACGTATGACATCGGTGGAGTATGCTGAACCCATTTTTCCTATTTTAAATATGATAGTCGGAGGTTGGCGGAAATGGATTTGATAACTATGGCAGAAATCTTTCACATTTATTATCGCCGGCTTCATCAATCGGTTGATTTTTAAGCAAAGAATAAAAAGCGTAGTTTTGGATCGAAAAAACGATCTCATTTATGCATATGCAAATTATTTATTGAGCATTATTACCAACTGACTTGGTAAATTGATTCCAGAACTTTTTTGATTTCTAGTTTTGACCATCTGTTGTTTGAGTTGTTTTACCTCTGAGCGGCACTTTTTTGCGCACTATGGGCTAAATGGCCAGGTCACAAGAACCCCGAAGGCTCAGAGAAGGTTGGGGGAGGGAACCGCTGAAACAGCTGTTGGGATTGTAGCCTCCCGTCAAGGCCATCCAGCATGTTCTAGCTGTTGGGATTGTAGCCTCCCGTCAAGGCCATCCAGCATGTTCTTTAACGTGCACAAGGTATGGTTCTCCCACACACAGGGCCTCAGACTTAACATCCCATCCGCCCTGTCTTATCCAAGCCCATCTGTGCCCCCTACTGACCGTGGGCAGGGAGTTTTGCGGAGATAAGTCTCAACGCTGACCCGGCTGGGACTCGAACCTGGGAACTGCAGATTACGAGCCTGGCGCGCTACCGACTGAGCCACCCCCGCCCCTCTGTTGTTTGAATTGGACGCCGTTTTTACAGCTCAACAGAAACATTCAAATGAATTTGAAAATTTCGTGACTTTATTTCATTTTTCGATCTCCAAATAATCGGTTCACAACAGGGGAGTTCTAAGGGCTCGGGTGCAGGTTAGTAAAAGGGACTCCTTCTCTCTCGTGCAAGCACAACTCAAGAACTCTTTTGAATAATATATATCTTCAAACACTTAAATGTAAAATACAATTGTCAAATCAGTATATATATATAACGATAATAATATTATATGTGCATTTGATCCTTTGTCGCTGAGGGCCTTTCCTCTTTGGTAGTGCCCCCTAGCTTAAGTTATACAATAAAAAAAAGCTAGGATATTGAATAGAATTATCATAAAAACAAGTCATTTAAATTGCTAACTTCTTAGAAAAGAAAGAAGCTACCGCCTTTGGAGACTGTCGATAGCATTCATATGGTGATTAATGATTGAAACGAATTTAAGAATACACTTAATTATTTGAGAAAAAATAGACATAGAATTCAAGAACGTTATTATGAGTAAATATTATACTACTTCAATGAAAAGTGAATTTGTTTAATGATAGTATTATGGGATAGTTATTTGGAAAGCTTTGTAAGGCATGAAATCTCACGAAATGGCATGGAGACTGATAAAAAAAAAGGGGGGGGGGGGAAACTTGTGCCGTGCATGGGCCATTATCCTATCTGTACCTGGATGTGGGTCACACCCTTTGCATCATTATAGTTACGCCGCTGGTTCACAATACATGCTGTTTAATGAAGATGATGATTAATCAAACACAGCTATTGTATTTTTATTTACAGATTTAGTATCCATATGAATAGAGTAGCTAGCAATTTTCTAAAGGTGTGTATATGTTTTCAGATCACCTGATTTGAATGGTCAAGGGCTCCAATTTCCGCCACTTTCTCTGATAATATGCGTTGCTTAAACTTTTAGAGGGGGTACAGGATTTGATAACTATCGCAGAATTGTTACATATTTATTATCGCCTAGAACTGACTTCATCATCCGGTTGATTTTAAACAAAGAATAAACAGCGTAGTTTTGCGATCCAAATATACCAGTAAAAGACATGCACTACAAATATACAGAGAAAGGTTATGTGTTACAACCTCAATAACCTCCCTTTTGGCATACCCCTGTTCCCTGTCATTATAAATTCCAGAAAAGCACTAACCTCATTTTGTTGTGAAGCATAGAAAAGGGCACATTAGCAGTCATTTCCAGTTCTTTAGAAAACGTTAATCACTGACTTCCTGATATTCATTGGAAGTAGGGGGTTTTTTTCTGAAAAAGGAGGGAAAATTTGTCGATTTTTTTCGCCAAGATCAGCCACATTCGTAGTTAAACTGAGTCGTTGCCGCATGCAACAGTCACTGAATTAAACTCAATCAACATGTGGATTGTCTTCATTCTTAACAACATGAGACCAATCTGTTAATTGACAGTTTTTGCAGATCACAATTCCTTCATGTTTGTATTTTGGAAACATGCTACTTAAACACCTTTTCGTTTTTAAAATAGTCAGAAGCGATCGTTCATTCTTTTCAATGTGCATCTTGTGCACTTCCGCTCGAATGATGACGAAATTGAGGACGGACTATCGCAAACGGAAACTGAAACTAACGCTGCCCGTGGGAACAGACACGACGCGCCTGCGCTCACCAAAGCTCAGGGTACAAAAATTCTTAATAGGTCACTGAGCCTTTTCAGGCTGAGGCCAACCCCTGAACCTTTCGGCAACCATATTGTGATAGATTTATATTTAACTAATTTTAGGTTTTGAATTTGATTCTGTTGAATAAATTTTGATTCTTTGCTGTGTTCTGCTTAACATAATGCTTCAGAACTGGGTTGGGTTGTGTTGTTTTACCTCTGAGCTGCACTTTTTTTGCACACCATGGGCTAAATGGCCAGGTCACAAGGACCCTGAAGGCTCAGAGAAGGTTGGGGGAGGGGACCCACTGGAACAGCTGTTGGGAGACAGATGGTAGCCTCCCGTCAAGGCCATCCAGCGTGTTCTTTAACGTACACAGGGTATGGCCCTCCCGCACACGGGGCCACGGCTTAATGTCCCATCCGACGGACGGCGGCCTTTCCAAGCCCATCGGTGTCCCCTACTGACCGTGGGCAGGGCGGGGAATTTTGCGGAGATAAATCTCAACGCTGACCCAGCTGGGACTCGAACCTGGGAACTACAGATTACGAGCCTGGCGCGCTACCGACTGAGCCACCCCCCCCCCTCTTCAGAACTGAGTTCCGCGAGCAGTCTTCGGGGTTTCGTGAAAAGTCTTGATTCCCGAGATAAGACAGCGCCGAACTTAAGCATAAGCTAACTAAACTACAGCTTAGTTAGAGCTTCACGCTATGTTGGCCACCAAAAAAATGCATTTTGCGTTTTATTGTGAAGTTGTATTAGTAATTATAAAGTGTAGTTCTTCATAGATTTTTAACCTTCCTTTCTCTCAGAATAATGAATACACCCTTCCCCCGATTTACACGGTAGATAGGTTCCGGGAGAACACCGTGCAAATCGAAACTAACAACTTATGGAAAAAAAGGAGGATAAGTTATGAATAAATCATACATTGAAAATTGCATTTATAAATATTTATCTAAAATTTCAGTTCAGCTGTAAATGGTAGCTAGGTAGTCACTGGAAGGAGAGCTATGCACCAATCCCCTGTGATGATGCATAGAACCGGCCAGGCCTAGCACCTAATGTCCAACCCCGCTTTCTCGTGGTGCAGACCGTTAGTACCTTTCAAAAGAGACACTCTCTTATGGAAGTGAACGGAAGGGGAGGGCTGCCAGATTAGTGTGGCCTACTGATCTGGACAACTATGGCTACTTTTCTTTTTTTTCTACCCTGCTGAGGAGTGGTCAACCACACAGGGTCCTGGTGCTGACCATATAAACCCACTGGACTGGACAGATATATGACTCTGAGCTTGATTATGGATCCTGATTTTGCTGCACTGGTGGGCTTCTGTGGAGGGAAAATCTTCCGCTGTGTTTTCTGTTTGTTTGTGGGTTGACAGTCCCAAGTGAATAGATTCAGAGGATATGTTTGTCAGCTGATGGATAATCCTGAGCAGAGGTCATCTCAGGCACCTGTACTCTTTGCTTCTATTGGTATCGGCAAATTCTACATTGGAGGAAGTCTTCCAGTGTAGATGGCTTCAGCCTTTATTGGTGGGGGAACGGGTCTTTGCCCCATGTCTGCGATTAGGGGACTATTTGATATTGTTGGCATTCCATCTCTCAATAAACATAGTTTCTTTAAACATCCCACTAACCATTTTCTCTCCATAGGTAGTTGGAATGTGAGGACTCTGCACAGAGCTTTTTCTCTATAATTCCACTATTATAGCTTAGATATTCCTGGCATGCAAGAGACCAGATGGACAGATAAAGGTCAGATTCTTAAAAATAATCTTAAATTTCACTTTTCAGGGAGGGACGACAATACGCATCACCAAGGTGGTCTGCTTCTCAGCAGACATGCTAGTGATGCTCTTCTAGGGTATGAGTGCATTAATGAAAGGTTTCTTACAGCAAAATTTCAGACAAGCGTTAAAGTCTTGTAATTTATCTGCTGTTATGCCCCCACTGAGGATGCCGATGAGGATGAGGATAGGTTTTATGAACAACCTCGGGATATTTTGAATTCTGTCAAGAAAGGAGATATTGCCCTTGTTCTTGGTGACTTCAATGCCAAAGTTGGTACTGACTCTGACCTTTGGGGAGGGGTGATTGGCCCTTTTGGTATTGGTAGCTGCAATGGCAATGGGCAACGTATCCTACAGGTAAGTACTCTCAATGGATTCAGAATAACTAACACTTATTACAAACACCGCGACATATATAAGTACACATGGGTTTCATCCGATGGGCTGCATAAGAATATGATTGATTATATATTAATTAACAGCAAATGGACTAGTTCTATTAGGAATATCAGATCATATAGGGAGCTGAAATTGGATCTGACCATTACCTTGTTAAAAGTGTGTTGCAACTTAAACTTAAAAAGTGTTGTGCTAAATTTAAAAAATTCACCTTTAATACTGAAGCTCTGAAAGACCCTGTTGTAGCTAAAGCTTACCATGATAGGTTACTTAGTCATTATGACAGTCATGGCTTGCTTAATACTGAAGTTGAGGAAGAATGGGATCATTTTAAACAGGCTTTTTTGGACACTAACAGTACTCTTTTAGGAAAAAAGGAGCAGAAGAGACAGAATTATTTGAGGGATAAGGCACTTGAGCTTATTTCGGAAAGAAAGAACTGCAGGAATGTCCTTAATCAATACCCTTCTACTCCTAATAGAAAGCATTACAGAGAACTTAATAAACGTGTAAGAGATAGTTAGCTGCTGATAAGAATCTTTGATTTGATGGCTTGACTGACAAAGCCGAGGAAGCAGTTGTGCAGTTGAAGCAGAAGGTGAGGATTCTGTCATAGCTAGGTGGGTTGAGCATTTCAGTGATGTTCTAAATAATGTGGTTAATTCTACTCCCATTGTTTGCAATGATGATAGATGCATTGGTGGCTTTAATGTTGGCCCTATAACACAATCTGAAGTTATTTTGGCTGTTTCTAAACTTAAACTACATAAATTCCCAGGGGTAGATGAAATTACTACAGAAATGGTTAGAGCTGGGAATGTTTCGGTTACCACTTGGATGACTGAAATTCTGAATATCTTTTATGATAAAGGCATGGATCCTAAGGATTTTACCAGAGCTATTGTTATCCTTATTTTCCAAAACAGTGATCGCAGTTCTTGTGATAACTATAGGGGTATCAGACTACTCTCTGTTCCAGGTAAAGTTCTTTCCATGATTGTGCTTAATAGAATTAAGAATCTGGTTGACAGTCAATTGCGTGATGAGCAATGTGGATTCAGAAGTGGTAGGGGATGTGTGGATCAGATATTTTCACTTAGGCAGATTCTTGAGAAATGTTTAGAGTTTCAGAAACCTTTGGTTGCTAGCTTTGTTGATTTCAAAAAGGCTTTCGACTCTGTTGATCGTCATAATTTATGGTTGATTGTGAGATCATATGGTATACCAGACAAGTTAATTAACATAATGAAAGCTCTCTATAATAACACTGAGTCGTGTGTGAGAGTTGGTAAGGCTTGTAGCAATTGGTTTAGCATTACTTCTGGTGTTCGACAAGGGTGCATTTTTGTCAACTCCCATTTTGTTCTAGAACATGCAAACTTGGCATTAAATTTTATTGAATAATAGTAAAATAAATTTAGTTCTCCAAGCAAGTCTGTCCTGAGCTACATCTGCTGCATCTGGCCACTGCACACCAATTCTAATAAGGTCCTGTTTGACATTGTCTGCATACCGCATCCTAGGTCTTCCCCTCTTTCTGAAGCCTTTAGGCACACTGTTCATAACCTATTCGCCAATCCATAATCATCCATACGGGCAACATGGCCAAACCAGAGGATTTTTGGCTGGTTTTGGATGTGCTGGTGCCTTATGCGAAACAGTTTTTGGAAGAGGATTTAGATTCTGCAAATTTTATTTCTATTTATTCGGATGCATCAAACCACAAGGAAGTAAAGTTGGTTCTCATAATCATAAGGTATTTTTGATACCGATCTGGAATACATGTCAAAATTTTGTAAATAAGAGATTTGCCAGGTGAAACATCTGACATAGTTACTGATTATATTTTGGAAGCGTTAAAAAAGCATCGTTTAGATACCAAATTATTGGCTTTTGTGCTGACAACACCAATACTAACTTTGGAGGAATGCGAAGAAGTGAGAAAAATAACATTTTTACCAAGCTGAAATCAAATTTGGGTGGAAGAGACCTTGTGGGGATTGGTTGTGCCGCTCATATATTGAACAATGCTATACAAACTGCAGCCGACTATGTACCAATTGATGTGCAAACTTTCATCACAAAGATTTATTAATACTTTTATATATATACAGTGCGCGTTAATGAATTGAAAGAATTTTGTGAATTCGTGGATATAGAATATAAGAAAGTCTTGGGATACAGTTCCACGCGATGGTTGGCATTAAGACCCGCTATTGAGCGCGTCCTTCAAATATATCCTGCCTTGAAATCATATTTTGCCTCAAACGAGAAGACCCCCACAATTATCACAAATTATTTTGATAATCCAGAGACAGAGTCTTGGCTTTACTTTTTGCATAACGTGTCATCAATGTTCCACAATGCTATTTTGAAAATAGAAGGACAGGAGATTTCTATTATAGAAACTAGCAATATTTACAAGGACTTAAAAACAAAATTAGCCGACAGAAAAGCAAACGTTTTCTTGCCGTTACAGGTGCGGCAAAATTTGAAGCAGCTTGAGGAAGAAGGCATATTAAAACCTGCTATTTTCAAAGAAAAAGCGGTGGAATTTTATGACACGTGTATTCAATATCTAGAGGAATGGGAAGGACCTATTAAGCAAACGGAAAAATTCAATTGGGTTTTGTTAAACATTAACCCCACCCATGACAACATTCAAGTATGCAGTGATTATATTCATCAGCACTTTTCTGAAGTCAATTTAGTAGAAGATGAACTGTTTGATGAAACCTGCTTTCTCCTGCGCTACACTACAGATGAAAAAATTACTCACTAGAGACAACATTCTGTATAAGTATCGAACAGATGGATTGAAATATTCAAAGCCTTCAGTGAAAATGATGTTTCCTGCAACAATATTGGCAAATTGGTAGAATATTGTCCCTGTTTACCAGGAACCAATGCTCCTGCCGAACGTCTTGTTTCTTTGATGAACAATATTTGATGAACAATTCAGCGATAAAACTCAATTACATGTTGAAACTTTGAAATGTATGTTAATCGCTAAATATAATTTTAACCAAACTTGTATGGAATTTAGAAACGAAAAATGAATTATTATTAAAATCAATCCACTCTTCACAAAAATATATGAAGAAATATTAGGAATGTAAATAAAGTACTTTTGTACCTTTTTTTTTTATTAAAACCATTTGTTTTACTGCTACATTTGTTTCTTTATTACTAAAATTCAAGGGGCGGGGGTGGCTCAGTCGGTAGCGCACCAGGCTCGTAATCTGTAATTCCCAGGTTCGAGTCAGTCGTTGAGATTTATATCCGCAAAATTCCCTGCCCTGCCCACGGTCAGTAGGGGACACCGATGAGCTTGGAAAGGCCTCCGTCCGTCGGATGGGACGTTAAGCCGTGGCCCCGTGTGTGGGAGAGCCATACCCTGTGCACGTTAAGAACACGCTGGCCTTGACGGGAGGCTACCATCTGTCTCCCAACAGCTGTTCCAGTGGGTCCCCTCCCCCAACCTTCTCTGAGCCTTCGGGGTCCATCTGACTCTGGCCATTTAGCCCATGGTGTGCAAAAAAGTGCCGCTCAGAGGTAAAACAACCCAACTCAACTTAAATTCAGAAATTCTAAGTATACAATTATGCAGGTACTAATCTACCCGTATCAAATATAACAAAAGATAAGCATACTTTGCAATATTTTTCCAACTTATATTCTATGACAGCGACTATTACTCATGCTGACTGAGCTATTGTAAATGTCCTGGTTTTGAAATTGACTTAGTCATTATGCGTCATAAAAAGGACTATGGGAGGACAGCTGGCAGCTCCTGATTGGCCGATAAAGCAATCTATAGTCGAACTTCCCACCTAGAAGCATCATATTAGCAACTGCAAAACAAACTTTCAACTCACATGGACACAATCTTGTCATCAACACACAACCAACAGACATACTTTTAGAGCCACAATAGACCCCACCCCATACACCTGACATCTTGATTACCTCTACAGAAGACCACAAACAGCAATACACAGATTATGTACTGGAAGAACATGCCTTAACAAAGATCAATTCATCACCAACAAAAGCACAACAGCCCTGTGCATCTCATGTAATGTGACAGAGGACATACCCCACTTCCTCCTACACTGCACCAACTACACCACACACAGAACTATCCTCTATCACAAACTCTCCACACTTGGCATTACTACCTACACCACACAAACCATACTCAACTCCACACACAACGAAACTAAACCACACTACATTGCACTTGCCAATTATATCACCAGCACTGAGAGACAACTTTAACTCCCACCTCTCTTGACCATGCATACCCCATTCCTCACTCACACACACAACTTTTCATTTTCCGATACTAAATTTAAAAAGATCGATTTGGACACCAGAAGATCCAGAAACCAAACAGATTCATAAGGACAAAAAAGATGCTTTTTGGACACCTGCTGCTAAAATATCACTGCTATGCACCCATCTATCACCACTACATATTGGGGGGAAGCAGCTTTTCATAATACAATTTTTTTATAACTTATATATCTACTAATTTTCGTAAACTATCCATAATATCCCTCTGCACACTTAAATTAAACATAAAACCTCTAAGGGGACAACATCACCCCCCAGGGCAATCGATTTTATTTTTTAATCACTTTAATTCCATTCTTCACATGCTGAAGTGAACAATTCCCAGCATCAGCCTAACACAATCACCCAATGACCACAACACACAAGCTTTAGATAGACCTTAAACGCCAAAACCCCAATATTCCTTTACACCCTCCCCACTTTATCTTCCTACAACAATACCACACATTCCACATCCCCTACACCATACTTTAAACTTTTATTTTTCACATTCTCTTAACTCATTTGAAACAGGCACTGCTAAGCCTAACTGCTCACATGGACCCTATCTGACACTTCCCTGCAACACATGCACATTTCTAATACTATCCTACCTAACTGCATTTTTATAGCCTAATCCCTCAAATTTTGCTTTTATTCCCTCCAAATTTGGAGGATACATACTTCTACCACCCACCTTCGCCCCCACCCCCTAAATTTGACCGACCCCACATAATTCCCCTTAGAAGGGGAGGGCTTAGAAGATAATTAATTTTCTCCAGCCCCCCACCCCTCACGAGAGGGAAGGCTAGGAAATTTTTATCACCCTTGTCTCACCCCCACCCACCCTCTACCCCCTGCCAAACTTTCGCCCCCTTCCTACCTCCTCCTCAAGGGGCAACCGAGGGGAAACTGTTTTTTGCTACTTTTCTCTGCCCATACCTGCCTAACTTCCATACATTCCCACTTTCTGACTTGATTTACCCCCCTACACTTCACTAAACATTTTTTCACTCCCACCCTGCCACCCTTTCAAAGTGGTCCAATGAAAAGATGAGGGTGTTGTATCTCGTCACATTTTTCTGTTTCCCATGAAGTTCATTTTTAGGGGTGATAGGGCAAAATAAGTTTATCCCGAAAAATCATTTAAAATGTTATACATGAAAAGTATAATAAACAATTTCATTTTTTAATTTAATTCCCCCCTCCTTGCAAATTTTATAGATCCGCTCCTCTTCCCCCTTTCATTTAGTAAAGCTTTCTTTCTGTAATGATCTTCAATTTTTGTGCGAAATCAGCATTACAAATGAGTGTTCTAGTAGCAGTTAATTAAAAGTGGTAACATCAAAAGATTTTTCTTCGTCATTAGAAAACAAAAAAAAGGTAATCTAAAAAATAAGACATAACCAAATCACTCCCCCCCCCCACAAAATGTTACGTAATTTATGGACGTCCGCTTATTAATAAACACAGTGGCGCACCCAAAAAATTCTAATGTGGGAGCTGGGTATATAATGAACCCTTCCCACAAAGAATAAGAGAGAGAGAACCATTGCACAGTTCCAATGCTTTTGAGAGTTGTTCATTCTCCCCCGCACTCTGAAAATGTGGCTCCTGGACTGCCCCTGATTTGATATACTTGAATCTTGATTTTCGGGGACTACTATAGAAAATATATATGATTTAAACCCTCAAGAAGAGGTTATAACCCCATAACATACCCCCTAGTCCCACATTGGATACACCACTCAATAAAATTTTACTTGTTGAATAAAAAAATACAACTCGTAAAATGTAAGCATTTTATGACATTTCCTGTACATTTGAAAACACAATATATTTTGGAGTTCGTGTACATTTTACGAAAAATTGCGTCAGCAGCAGTTGAAAACCACTGTTCTCGTTAATAGATATAAACGTGAATTAAAAAAAAAGTGCATTTTGACGTCATTTGCGGAAGCCGAAAATGCTATGCTACAAGTTTTAAAAAAGTACCCTAGCGCCGCTAGTCCTACTATGCCTCGACTGCATCAGTTTGGTAGATGTACTAATGTGGCCTAATTGCGCAGACATATTTTTCGGAGCGTGACAACACACTTTATATGACTGCATAAAACCTTAAGAAACCTTTTTGTTATTGTAATATAAGATTGATATATTACTCTAAAAATACTGTTTTCTTTAATCCTGTTGCTTTGATTCTTCTGGTGACTTTAGTTATGACGTTTTCTAAAGCATCAAGCACGAACACGAAACGGCAACATAAAGAGCAACTGTAGCAAAGCGTAGATGAACATCTTCAATCAAACAGAATTGCAACTACTCCGGCATAGATCCACGTGACTAAATTCGCCAATGAACGACAAGGTTGATTTTCCTTGCGCTTTCTTCCACGCTGACCAATGAGAAACTGACAAATATTCCAGCTGATGAAATCTTCTGATCGCGACGAAAAACTAACGTAACGCGAAGTTCTGAAATATATGTTCTAGGCGATGTGGAATAACTCTTAGAAGTGACGAGTTTCATATTGTTTCTCCTCTTTTAAGGAATCGTAATTTGAATTAACGTGTTCGTAGGAAGTATCGAACTGTCGCCAGGTATTGTTTACTCCTCATATTTCTAACCCTAATGAGATTTAAATATTTAAATACCGATTGTAATTTTTTATAAAACCTACTAACTAGTTGTTGTATCATAATTCTGAATTTATGTTTCTTTAAGTAGTACACTATTAGGTTCAATTTATTTTTTCGTCATAGTTTGCAACTTCTCGTATTAAAATACGGTTTTGAAGTTCAATATGAAACGCTTACCCTTCTTAATGTGACCAAAGTCTGTATTGTCAGGTTTGGACGTTAAAGGTTAAAGCTGTTGCTCTGTGTGCTGGAGAGCCATTCCCCGAACATACTTGGTTAATTTTAGAAAATGTTAATTATTTTAACCTCTGATGAATGTGAAAATATTTGGACAAACTATGGAAACTGTAAAATTATTCGCAGCCTTGTTTGTCTGCTGTAGTTTTGAAATGGCCCAAGAATTTTCTTTTAATGCTACTGCTATGTACAGGACCAGATCCAGAAAAGATAAGGGTGGGGGGGGGAGCAAAAGACTGGATCAACATTCAAATGTAAAAATTTTCCCCTAGTTTTGGTGCTCTTTAAAAAATATTCATCAAAAATGCCTGAAGTGCACATGTTTAATAATTTTAGACATTTGGGTTATCATCAGTTGCAAAGGTGGGCCATGGAAACCCTGTTGATCTCACCCAGATAACATATATTGTTCTAATTAGCCAATAAAATTGCTCTAACAAAAGCCCAAATAAAAATATACCCTGAGCTGAAACTGAACATGAATAATAAATAAATACCCCCTCAAGCAGCTGCTTGCCACAGAGGTCTATTCTCAAAATGCTTGGCTATACAGTTTTCATTCAATGAAATTACTTGGTCACATCAAAGCAGACTAAAAGAAATAGGGTTGGGTTGTTTTACCTCTGAGCGACACTTTTTTGTACACCATGTAACGCTCCAAAACAAATGCAAAATACTTGAAGTTTTATGCTCCGGATAGCTTAGACGGGCACCAGGCAATAATTAACAAATTGCCAAAAGTAGAATAAGTTGATAAAAAGTTGATTTAGGGTTCAAATACCAGCGAGCGTTAATGAGTAAGAATCAAAATGATTGTCAAGTAAATTTTACTTATAAAAAAATCCTTAATTCGCGTTGCTCAAGAGAAAAAACTGTACAGACTCAAAAGGTTTATAACAAAACAGATTTATTTCCAAAATAATTCAACTCACCAAGACATCAATAAAGAAACATAACTCCTGTGCTACACACACTGTGCTTGGTGCTACGCACCTTGTGCTCTCTTTAGTGCTACTGCACTAACTCCTTAGTGACTCGCAGGCCACCAAAAACCGGTGGCAAAAACCGGTTGACAATGAGCCGGCGCATGCCGGGAAAGACATTAACATACTATGATGAATGACGCAAAAGCTATGACGCAAGAGGGGGCGTGTCCTTGGCACGCGCTTTAACGGTACAGTCGGAAGATCGGAGTTGCGGCGCATGCGCAACTCCTAGAAACTTTTGGATGTGAGCGCTGTGATGCCAAAAGGAAATAAAAAAATCCCCAAAATGATAAATATAACGTAAATTAAACAAAACTGGTTAAGGTAAAGCAAAAGTGAATGGTGGGGCATCACAACCATGGGCTAAATGGCCAGGTCACAAGGACCCTGAAGGCTCAGGGAAGGTTGGGTGAGGGGACCCACTGGAAAGCTGTTGGGAGACAGATGGTAGCCTCCCGTCAAGGCCATCCAGCGGGTTCTTTAGCATGCACAGGGTATGGCTCTCCTGCACACGGGGCCACGGCTTAACGTCCCATCCGACGGACGGCGGCCTTTCCAAGCCCATCGGTGTCCCATACTGACCGTGGGCAAGGCGGGGAATTTTGCGGAGATAAATCTCAACACTGACCCAGCTGGGATTCGAACCTGGGAACTACAGATTATGAGCCTGGCGTGCTACCGACTGAGCCACCCCCCCGCCCCTAAATAGGGATGTGTTCACTCAGTCAGTAGTACACCAGGCTTGTAATCTGATGTCCTCTGTTTCAAGTCCCAATGGACTTACATTGAGAATTTTCTCCATTAACCCTTACCTTGTCCTTGGTGACAAAGGGGACACTGATTGACTTGGAAAAGTTGCCATCCATCGGATGGAACATAAAGCCATGACCCCACGTGCAGGATAGCCATATCCTGTGCACATTAAAGAACAATCTGGATGGCCTAGATAGGCATCCATCTGTCAACTAATAGATGTCAAGCAGGTCCCCTTTCCCCAGCATGCTCTGAGCCCTTATGGCTTGGCTATATAGCCCATTGTGTGCTAAAATTGCTGCTTTGATGTAAAACAACAAATAGCAATTCTTGACCCCTTTGTATATTGCAAAAAAAAAAAAAAAAAAATTCAGTTGCTACCCATAGGTTCTCTAGGTATCTATAAGGAGAGGTAACTACTATATCTTGCTCCACCCATGGAAGCTCACAGTAACACTATAAAAATAGACATTGATAGGTGAGTAAACTTTCATCTTGATGGACAGTACAAACTTATTATGCAGATTCTCAAAAATATGTATGCACATTCTAGTAATCTTAAATATTTAATCACATATTTATTTATAAATAAATAAATACCCTCTCAAGCATCTGCTTGCCATAGAGGTCTGACAGGAGCCAGTCAGTTTATATTCCGTAGTAGAAGGTCTGAGAGGATGGCAGGACCTCAGCAGAAAAACAACACAAACAGCCATGCCTTACCTGGGGCTCGAGCCCAGATCCCTTAGATCAGTAGCCAAGTGTGCTAACCACTTGGCCATGGGATAGTTGAATTTAATTTTTTTTCCTTTGATTAGTGTGTTTTCCTAATAAAAGGTGGCATTAGTTGTTAAGAGTGAAATGATTCTCATAATGCAAAACATAAACATATTTATCATGTTATAACGTGAATTAAGATTAGCATCTAAATTGGGCTTATATGCTTGTGCTTGAAGATCTACACATCAAATCATATATGCCACTGCTAGGTAGGTCAAGACTACCATAGCACTGCTGATATGATAAGTGTATCAAGCTTATCATAGCAATAGTATGTATGACTTGATATGCAGTGGATCTTATAGTGTAAGGGTATAAGCCCAATTCAGGTGCTAATTTTAATTCACAGTGTTAGTGTGGTAAATGTATTTTAACCCTTTCCACTATGTTTGAATGGAATTTTAAAGTGTTACTGGAAATCCAAGAATGAGTGTGAAGTTCAAAGACAGTAGAAATATGAATTTGCCATAAAACTACCATCATGAACAATTTTAAGAATTTGTGATAAATTTGAAACTGTAAGATATCATCTGCAAGCAAAGATCTGGGAGACTCTGCTTTTCAACAAGTGAGGAAAATTTTCATATGATGCAGCAATTTGCAAAATCTCCACAAAAAATCTGCAAGCTGAGTTGCTTGCGAGACTTCAATAAGCAGAGCACAAGGGCACATTGCATTCTCAAGAGCTAAATGGAAATCTTTTGAACGAAGATTGCTACATGATACTAATGAAAGTTATCCTGTAAGGGGATTAAGTCGATCTTGATAATCATTTTAGACTGGTAGATAGGCCAACCAGGAAGTGAATATCTCCCAAATTTATCCAATTTAACCTCATTCAACTTATGTGGCTTCCTGAAAGATATAGTGTATGGAAAAAACCAGCCACACTTCAGCAATTAGCCTTCTAAGTGTCGGAAGCTGATTAATCGGTTTTCAAAAACTTGCAACATTTTTGGATGCTCACCTACCATATTTTTCCCTTTTTTTATATTTTTTTGTTCAGAATTAAATGCTGTTTCTTTTAGTATGTTATGTAAATTATTTCATTCATTAGTTGTTTCATAATGAGTCTCAGCAGTTGAGTTGCATTTTTAGAGAGAAAAAAATTCTGACACTGTAAAGTTTAAAGAATGAAATAAAACAAGAATGGGGAGCTATCTCAGCAGTTACATTGGAGAATGTTTGTTATTTAGCTGTTTAACACTGTCAACAGTGCCTAGAAACAAATAATGGACAGTTCAGGTTGGGTGGGTTGTTTTACCTCTGAGCGGCACTTTTTTGCACACCATGGGCTAAATGGTCAGGTGACAAGGCCCCCGAAGGCACAGAGAAGGTTGGGTGAGGGGACCCACTGGAACAGCTGTTGGGAGCAGATGGTAGCCTCCCATTAAGGTCATCCAGCATGTTCTTTAATGTGCACAAGGTATGGCACTCCCGCACATGGGGCCACGACTTAACGTCCCATCTGACGGACGGCGGCCTTTCCAAGCCCATCGGTGTCCCCTACTGACCGTGGGCAGGGTGGGAATTTTGCCGAGATAAATCTCAACGCTGACCCAGCTGGGACTTGAACCTGGGAACTGCAGATTATGAGCCTGGTGTGCTACCAACTGAGCCACCCCTGCCCCTAGACAGTTTGAATATCAATAAATAATATCCACATAGTTACTTGTTGACTTTAATGTCAGTAAATAGTTTTTTGAAAAAAAGTTTGCTGACATGTGGGATTCAAACCCACATCTCTCCAGAAACATGCCAGAGTGTTCTAAAACCACTAAACTAAGTGGGTTTCAATCCCACATGTTGGTTAAACTTTTTTACACAAAACCATTTATTGACTTGAATATCTGTTCTAATTCATCATGTGCCACGAACTGTTGTTACTGAACACATCCAATAATAATAGTTCTCATCATCATCATCATCATCATCCTCAAGCAGCCATGGGCTACAGAGGTCCAACCAGACCACGCAGTTTAATTCTCCAAGCATATCTGTCCTGAGCTACATCTGCTGCATCCGGCCACTGTACACCAATTCTACCAAGGTCCTCTTTGACATTGTCTGCCCACCGCATCCTAGGTCTCCCCCTCCTTCTGAAGCCTCTAGGCACACTGTTCATAACCCTATTCGCCAATCTATAATTATCCATACGGGCAACATGGCCAAACCAGCAGAGTCTCTCTCTGCACAATATGCTGCTTAAAGGAGGTTGCAGACTCCTTTGCCTAACCTCATCATTAGTTACAAACTTAAACCACCTAATACCCAAGATACTGCGTAAGCATCTAGAATCAAAAGCATCTAGTTTCCTGTTATCTTGTTTACACAGCGTCCAAGTTTCACTACCATAACTAACCCTAGAAAGAACCAAACTATTATACAGTCTAATTTTAGTCTTTAGGTGTATACGCCTATTTCTCCACAATCTCCATAGATTCTTAAAAGTCCTGGCAGCAATACCTATTCGTCTGTTAATCTCATGCCGCACATCACCAGTATCAGTTACATAGCTCCCAAGATAATTAAACTGTGACACCTGCTCAAGATGCAACCATTCAGATTAACTGAATCACAACCTGCCTGACCAATTTTCATCACTTTAGTTTTCTCTCTGTTTATAACCAAACCTACTCTACTACCAGTCTCATCAACAGCTCGAATGAAAGAGTTCATCTCATCAACATCATTTGCCAAAAGGGCTAAATCATCAGCATAATCTAAATCAGAAATTTTCGTATCTCCAGCCCATTTAAGGCCAAAATCTTTCCCTCGAAGTGAATTTCGCATAACATAATCAACAACCAAACTAAAGAGAAAAGAAGACAAAATGCACCCTTGTCGAACACCAGAAGCAATGCTAAACCAATTGCTACAAGACTTACCAACTCTCACACATGACTCAGTGTTATTATAGAGAGCTTTCATTATGTTAACTAACTTGTCTGGTATACCATATGATCTCACAATCAACCACAAATTATGACGATCAACAGAGTCTAAAGCCTTTTTGAAATCAACAAAGCTAGCAACCAAAGGTTTCTGAAATTCTAAACATTTCTCAAGAATCTGCCTAAGTGAAAATATCTGATCTACACATCCCCTACCACTTCTGAATCCACATTGCTCATCACGCAATTGCCTGTCAACCAGATTCTTAATTCTATTAAGCACAATCATGGAAAGAACTTTACCTGGAACAGAGAGTAGGCTGATACCCCTATAGTTATCACAAGAACTGCGATCACCTTTTTTGAAAATAGGGATAATAATAGCTCTGGTAAAATCTTTAGGAACCATGCCTTTATCATAAAAGTTATTCAAAATTTCAGTCATCCAAGTGATAACCAAAACATTCCCAGCTCTGAGCATTTCTGTAGTAATTTCATCTACCCCTGGGGATTTATGAAGTTTCAGTTTAGAGATAGCCAAACTAACTTCAGATTGTGTTATAGGGCAAACATTAAAGCTGCCAATGCATCTATCATCATTACAAACAATGGGAGTAGAACTAACCACATTGTTTAGAACATCACTGAAATGCTCAGCCCACCCAGCCATGAGAGAATCCTCACCTTCTATAACCTTACCTTGTTTATCCTTCAATCCCTGTATGCCTGTCCATTTTCTACCACATAAAACATTAATTATCTGGTACAGCTCTCTGCTGTTGTGCTGCCTAACTGCTTCCTCAGCTTTGTCAGCCAAGCTATCAAGCCAAAGATTTTTATCAGTAGCTAACTGATCCTTTACACGTTTATTAAGCTCTCTGTAATCTTTTCTATTAGGACTAGTAGGATACTGATTAAGGACATTCCTGCAATTCCTTCTTTCTGAAATAAGCTCAATTGCCTTGTCACTTAAATAATTCTGCCTCCTCTGCTCCTTTTTTCCTAAAAGAGTACTGTTTGTTTCCAAAAAAGCCTGTTTAAAATGGCCCCATTCTTCCTCAACTTCAGTATTAAGCAAACCATGACTGTCATAATGACTAAGTAACCTATCATGGTAAGCTTTAGCTATAACTGGGTCATTCAGAGCTTCAGTATTAAAGGTAAATTTTTTAACTCTAGCACAACACTTTTTAAGTTTAAGTTGCAAGACACTTTTAACAAGGTAATGGTCAGATCCAATTTCAGCCCCCTATATGCCCTGGTATTTCTAACAGAACTAGCCCATTTGCTGTTAATTAATATATAATCAATCATATTCCTATGCAGCCCATCAGGTGAAACCCATGTGTATTTATGTATGTCGCGGTGTTTGTAATATGTGTTAGTTATTCTGAAACCATTGAGTTTACTTACCTGTAGGAGACGTTGCCCATTGCAGCTACCAGTACCAAAAGGACCTATTACTCCTCCCCGAAGGTCAGAGTCGGTACCAACTTTGGCATTGAAGTCACCAAGAACAAGGGTAATATCTCCTTTCTTGACAGAATTCAAATATCCTGAAGTTGTCCGTAAAACCTATCCTTCTCATCCTCATCAGCATCCTCAGTGGGGGCATAACAGCAGATAACATTCAAGTTTTTAATGCTTGTCTGAAATTTTGCTGTAAGAAACCTTTCATTAATGCACTCATATCCTAGAAGAGCATCACTAGCATGTCTGCTGAGCAGCAGACCCACGCCTTGGTGATGCTTTCCATCCTCCCTCCCTGTAAAGAGAAATTTAAAGTTATTTTTAAGTATCTCACCTTTACCTGTCCATCTGGTCTCTTGCAAGCCTAGAATATCTAGGTTATAGCGCTGGAATTCCTGCATGAGGACATCAAGAGAATAATCTCTATGTAATGTCCTCACGCTCCACGTTCCTGCAGAAAGAAAATGATTAGTAGGATTTTTAAAGAAATTAGGTTTATTGAGATTGGTAGGGCCAACAATATCAAACAGCCCCCTGATCACAGGCATGGGGCAAAGACCCATTCCTCCTCCGCTAAAGGCTGAAGTCACCGATGCTGGTAAGAACTTCAGGCACCACCTTTTCAAGTGGCTCTTTTTCAAGAGCCACATGGCCTGCCTGAGACGCATTACTCCAGTTTAGGCTTGACGATGCCCAACTAGCTAAGTAAGGTTCAGGTACCTGCGATGGCCTCTGATTAGGATTATCCACCAGCTGATATAAGGTATCCCATGCCTCTGTTCACTTAGAGCTGGCAACCCAGAAGCAAACAGAAAACACAGCGGCAGACTCTCCCTCAACAGAGGCCCACCAGTGCAGCAAGTCCAGGATCAATAATCATGCTCAAATCCATAAACAAGTCCAGTCTAGTAGGTATAAATGGTCAGCACCAGGACCCTGTGAAGTTGACCACTCCTCAGCAGGGTTGAAAAAAAAGAAAAAAGTGGCCGTAGATGACCAGATCAGCAGGCCATACTGAACTGGCAGCCCTCCCCTTCCGTTCCCTTCCAAAAGAGAATATCTCTTTTGAAAGGTACTAACGGCCTGCACCACGAGAAGGCGCGGTCGGACATTAGGTGCTAGACCTGGTCGGTTCTGTGCATCATCACTAGGGATTGGTACACAGCTCTCCTTCCAGTTTACGCCTAGCTGCCATTCTAATATTTTATTTCTTAAAATATGTCCACATATTTTTGAGACATCCTGTATATCAGTTCTCAAGTAATACACTCAATATTCTATCTCAATGGTGATTTCAACACCATTGGCACATAATTTCATGCAAAATATGACATTTCAGTTTTAAATTTAATGTGTGCCAATAATGGTTTCAGTGGTTATGTCGTGGAGTGTGAAATAATATGGTAAATTTTCTCATGAATTTATACAATTACAGCTGCTGCTCTGCTGTAAAAAAAATGCAGAATCAATGAATAGAAAATCACTTTAGATAATATTAAATTGTTTGTTGTATTCTTTTGAAACTTTGCTGTTTTTCAAGTTTAACAGCCTTAAACATGGTAATTTAAACAGTTAGGAGATTCTATAATGTGAGTCATATCATAATAATAGCTATCAACTGCAAATAATTTTTTATTTATGTCTTTAAGAAAAATAGTTGATTGCTGACAAAAGGGTGAAAACAGTAGTTTATTTATTTTAAAACAAGCCAATGATCCTATTAATTATCTGAATATTGTATATCTGTGAAATATATATTCCTCATTAACTGAATAAATAGAATTGTACTGTTATAATAAGTATGTGATGTATTTTAATGTATTCTATTCCTTTTTCATTGCAGATCAGATTTATGTCTATTTTAATAATGCTAATATTTTCAGTATAGACAAATTTCCTGTGGTGAGACATCTATCCATAAAATGGCAGTACAGTTAATAATAAAGACACCTAATCAGAATATTGGTGACTTGCAGATAGAATGTGACATGACATGGACAGTGGAAAAAATAAAAAATCATCTTTGTGATGTTTATCCAACAAAGCCAGTAAGTATTTGAATAATAAGTTTTTGTATGTATATATATATAACAGTTTTCTGTTTTGTAGGCACTGGACCAAAAACTTGATATACCAGTCATCAGCAAACAAAAAAACTACAAAAATAATTTACTTTGACTTGAAACTGTACAATAAAATTTCAAATGAATTAAAACAAATTGGAAAAAAAAATTGGTTAATAGATTGGGTATTAGTATTTGATAAGAGCGATGCAATTTTATATAACTTCAAATTAATTTTGTTTCTTATAATATTAAACCATCTGAAGTGTGATTTAACCCTTAAAGTGTTTGGTTTCTGAAACATCTCACTTTGGTGGTCAGTACTTTTAAGAAAATAAATTCTCTTTGATAATGAAAGAATTTAAAATAGTTTCCTGGCAAGTTTTTATGTTTTCAACAAGAAAATGAAAAAAAGGTTCTTTTTTGTTTTGAAAAAAGGAATGTGTTGTCTTTTTCTGTCTTTACTATATGTTTTCACCCTAGCCATGGCTTAATATCCCATCTAATGGATTGCAGCCTTTCCATGGTTGGAGTAGAGGTTAGTGGGGAAAATCTCAGTTGACAGATGTCCTGGATATGTAATAGCTTTCATGTTATCAGATACCAAAATGTATTCATGTTAAATATATAAAGCAACTATAAGCAACAATGTGACTTATTTTAAGCTTCATGAATGTCTACTCCCACTCTATGTAAATGATAATATATTTGCATATTCTTTCTTGACATAAACTGTAGAATTATATGAAACTTTAGAAAGAGCAAAATATTTTAAAAAACTTAGTTTTCAGTCTGTGGTGGCCAAAGATCCAAAGCACATCCACTAACATAAAAAAACATGCCTAGTTCTGGGAAAGTCTTTTCAAAATCCAAACTTATGCTACATCTCTGGAAAAAGTGGAAGTCATACCTGGGAGTAACTTGTTTTTAAAAAATATTCATAGAATATTGCAGTTTGCATTGCATAGTTCTAGCTTTTATCATTTTAATGTTGGTTGGTTGGTTGTTTTACCTCTGAGCGGCACTTTTTTGCACACCATGGGCTAAATGGCCAGGTCACATGGACCCCGAAGGCTCAGAGAAGGTTGGGGGAGGGGACCCACTAGAACAGCTGTTGGGAGACAGATGGTAGCATCCCGTCAAGGCCATCCAGTGTGTTCTTTAACGTGCACAGGGTATGGCTCTCTCGCACATGGGGCCACGGCTTGACGTCCCATCCGACGGACGGCGGCCTTTCCAAGCCCATCGGTGTCCCCTACTGACCGTGGGCAGGGTGGGGAATTTTTGCGGAGATAAATCTCAACTCTGACCCAGCTGGGACTTGAACCTGGGAATTACAGATTACGAGTCTGGCGCGCTACCGACTGAGCCACCCCCGCCCCATCATTTTAATGCATATTTCAAAGGTCCTTAGGGAGTTGTACTTATTATCAGGTAACAATAGTGTGCAACCATCTAGTTGTAACTACTTGGCACCTTATGATTTAATAGTTCTTGTGTTAATTTATTAAAAAAATAAATACCATCTCAAGCAGCTGCTTGCCACAAGAGTTTGTCAGTTTAATATGCCATAGAGAAGATCTGTGAAGAAGGCCAGACCTCAGCAGAAAAACAACACAAACATCCATGTCTTACCTGGACTTAAACACAGGTCCTTTTGATCAATTGCCAAGTGCCCTAACCACTCGGCCACAGAACTAATGCATAATATCCATTATAAGTGTGTATTTTTTACCTACAGATTTTTAAGGTAAAACATTATTAAGGTAAGATGTCACTTTACATAATATTTATGCAAACCTTTTTTAAAATCAGTATATTTTATTGGGAATACCTTCCAAAGTATTCACATTTATATGTATAAATTTAAAAATTGCATAATTTTGTGACTAATATGTAATTTTAGTTTAAAATTAATATATATATAATTTGATTTCCAAATATGAGATTATATTTAAAAATGTTTTATTTTTAAATAGTTCATAGCATTTTTTTGTAAAAAAATAAATTACCAAAAGTGAAGTGTAAATCAAAAATGTACCCAAAAATATCTTTATTTCAATAAGTTAAAATTAGAATTTGTAGGGTTGTTAAACATGTGCCATAATGCAGTAATGAGATTAAATCCTGAGTCTTCTCTCTCATAAAAGTTTATGAGGTGGCATTTGCATAAAATGTAATTGGTTACTTCTCTGTGTTTTAGAATACTATTTTAGACAGACTTTGGCATTACGTAATTTCTGCCTCCATGAGACCAAGTTGCTTCTGTAAATAGCTATGTACTGGCACTAATGTTATATTAGAGACAGTTGGCTACTTTCCATGCTTAAACTAGGACTAGGTAAATTACATTGCTGCATTAGAGATTATTTAAATATAAATGCACTTGTTTAAAATATGAGGGACATACATTTAGCACTAGTAAACTTAATAAAAAGTTGACAGTTATTTGAAAAGTTTTTTAAATTATGCTTGTAGTTTATGAAATTAGTACAAAATGAATTTTATATATAGACAAAAAATCTTTGCTGTTGTCATGTGCTATAAGTATCTCTTTTTATTTTGTCCCTTAATGTTTTAGAAAGTCTCAAGTATTCAAAAATCATATCTAAATAATAATTTGTACTATTTATGGGTTCAGTAAGCAATTTTTTTTTCTTTTAACCCTGCAATTGTCTGAAGCCAGTTACTCTGTTTTTAAAAATTAGGCCCAAATACCCATCTTTTAATTTGAATACTTATTTTTTTATTATTCAGAATGAAATGCTATTCATTTGATATATAACATAATCTATATATGGGTTAGTCACTGTAGGATAAAATTCTAAAACTTTTTCTGCTGAAAAATTTATTTTGGTCAAAGTTGCATGCATTATGAAAAAAAAAGACACTCTAAGCATTAAACATTAAAGTTATTGTAATATGTAAAAAAATTATGAAAGTTAGGTTTGCTGATTGTTTAGTGATTCTTTAGTCCAATGAATAGGAGTATGTTATGTTGAACCCTAAAAAGTAATGGATGGTATTTGTTTTTTTGTCCCTTTTCAACAAAAGAATGCCAACTTCATTTAAAAAGAATAAAGTTTTTGTAGTAGTAGACCAAGTTGTGAATTATCTAATGTATGCATGTTATATGCAAGTAACAATAGCAAATATCCTGTAAATGCAGATTTAAAAGATTTCTCCGTAGAATGAAATGACAATTTCCTTAATTGCTGTCTTATGATTAACTTACAGTTTTCTTTTACAGATAAAGATAATTATATGTTTAGACTTGTATTATGTTATTGCAAAAATAAAATATCTGAAATAGGATTCACGATATTCACCAGTGAATGGTACATTGTAGTCAATTTGGTAAGCCTTTATGTTATTTTTATTAAGGCTAGATACAGCGATGACTTCAATCACCAAAACAAAGCAATTGATGTTGTCTAAGAGGAACAAGAGAAATGACCTGCTAAAAAGCAATATTGGAATTGGTGAAATTCATTTTAGCAAAATCTATGGCAAAATATATGTATGTAGTTTTGTCTTCAGGCCATAATTCCAAATGTAATAATTTAACTGCATTGCAAATATTAAAATTGTGATTCTGGGCATTATAAAAAATAAATAAATCCCCTTAAGAAGCTGCTTGCCACAGAGGTCTGACAGGAACCTATCAGTTTATACTCCATAGTAGAAGGTCTGAGAGGATGGCAGGACCTCAGCAGAAAAATAACACATACATCTGTGCCTTATCCGAGGCTCAAACCCAGGTCCCTTAGATCAGTAGCTAAGCACGCTAACCACTCGACCACAGGATGACTCTGGGCGTTATATTATAATTTTTTTGAAAATATGCAGCATGTCAATAACACTGCTATCTCTAGATTTAATGAAGCCTATATAGGCTTTGACCTTACCTAATGAGTTATCAATTAATGAATATCAACGATCAGCGATTTTATTATTTCAAAGTAACATCTATTTACAATTTTTATACTTTCAGGGGAAAGAATAAAAAAATATTCAGCTTATGTTCCTTCTATAATAAGTGATAATGGTTTTTGAATTACTGGTAGTTGGTTGCATTATTAATTAATTTTTAATTTCATTTGTTTACAGAGGAAAGAAGAGCAAAAGCTAATATATTGTGGAAGGCTTCTGCATGATCATCTTCTACTTAAAGACATTTTACGTCAGGTACAAAATATGAAAAACTTCAATACCACATTTAGCTATTTTTTTATGTTAATTTGTTTTTCTTAGTGGGTTCTGTTAGTGTCTCTAGAAGGCAACGGGCATAATTTTTTTTCTTTCTAGTGCCAATAGCAATCTTCGGTCTCCTGCAGAGGTGAAAGAGTGGACTGTGTAGTTATATATCTTGTTTCATTATACCCAATATACTTATTTTCAATATAATTGAGGTCTGAAGAACTGTAATGATCATGTAAGATACTAAAATTGCCTTAATTTTTTCCCAAACCAGTAACAGACACATCTAATATGATGGATAGTTGTTTTATCAGGAAAATAGCTGTTGAGGTAGAAATTATATTTTTCATCCAACCATAACTTTTATCTAGTTTTCTCTAGTTCACTCCCTATTATATTGATGTCACTGCAGCCTTTCCTATTTTTGAAATAGACACAATAGCAAGATATTCAGAGAAATAAACTGATTATATCTCAAGTTGAAGTTATCTACCAATTTCTTGTACAGTTTTAAAGCATAATTTCAATCTTGCACTCCTAATAGTTTGTTACTGTTACTACTATATGTGCTTTTTCTGTTTTGAGCCTTGTTTGATAGACTTTTAACATGATTGCCTTTTAATAATCCTGTTTTTTCCATAGTCTCTCTAATGAATACCCACACCCTATCAAGTAAATTATGAGACCTTTCTGAAAGTAATGCTAGATGTCTTGCTCATTGCAAAATGCTAGTAATCTGCAGTTCCCAGGTTCGAGTCCCAGCTGGGTCAGCGTTGAGATTTATCTCCACAAAATTCCCGCCCTGCCCACAGTCAGTAGGGGACACCGATGGGCTTGAAAAGGCTGCCATATGTTGGATGGGACATTAAACTGTGGCCCCGTGTGTGGGAGAGCCATACCATGTGCACATTAAAGAACACACTGGATGGCCTTGACGGGAGGCTACCATCTGTCTCCTAACAGCTGTTCCAGTGGGTCCCCTCCCCCAGCCTTTTCTGAGCCTTCAGGGTCCTTGTGACCTGGCCATTTAGCCCATGGTGTACAAAACATGCCACTCAGAGGTAAAACAACCCAACCTTTTCAAAAGTTTTGACATCTATAATACTCTTGCTTCATTCTGTTTTTAACATTTATTTACTGTGGAGAGGACCTATTCAATAGAGCCCTGCACAGATGCAGATATCCAAGGTTTTATCTGATATCTGTGTTTAAAAGCTCTCAGCAGACAAAAGATTAGTGTTAATGCAGATAAAATCACAGATAAAAAATTTTAATGTAGATAAAATCTCAGATTTGATGAGATATGCAGAAATATGCTAACATTAGTGCATTGTTGATGGCTGACATGAGTGAAAATACTACTTGAGATAATGGGAAAGAAGAAACCTGATTTGAAAATTGAATAATGATATTCACTTTGAAAAAAAAAATGAATTGGGATAAAGCCACAAATTAAAAAAAAACATGCTATGTGAAAGAAGTGGTCTTTTTGCTGACAAAGCTTTAAGTGTGGTAGTAGTGATGTGTGATGTGTAGAGGAGAGTTACTGGGTAATGAAAAGGAGTGTCTCTCCATAATCACCGATAACTGCATTTAAAAGAACAAAATTAGATTTAAGGAAATTTTTGTCTAATGTTTATTAAGACATATTTTTACAAGCTAAAGACATATCACAATAATTTTAGATAATTATTAGTCAATAATAAACCATTAAACTCATTTTTATCGCTTGCAAACATGCATCAGACCTCAAGCATATGCAAAATATCAATGGTTATTAAGTAGTCAGTATACACAGATGCTGATACAGTTTTGTGGATATGGGTGTGGATAAAATCTTTCTGGGTGTTAATAGAACTTTTACTATCTGTGTATGGCTCTACCTATGGACCATGCTGGACCCAACCATACAAAGGAATTTCAAGGAATTTGCAAAGCACAATTAAATTTTTAAACATTTTTAAATTGGTAAATTTTTATATGAAAATATGGGTCTGATGATATTTTTGATATTCTACTTTGTTATTCTACTTTGTTTAAATTCTAACTGATATAGTTATTAAACCCTGTAGCTTCCATTGTAGAATACCTTCTACATTTTCCTCTTTCCTTTGTTTAACATAAAAAGCTTAATACTATTTTCTGTTAGTATGATAAATTATCAACTGTACAAAATCGCAAATCTACATAATACTAATACCTTAATTTATATTTGATTTAACAATTACCTAGGCTTGTAATCTGCAGTTCCTAGGTTCGAGTCCCAGCTGGGCTCGAACCTAGTTGAGATTTATCTCCCCGAAACTCCCTGCCCCCAGTCAGTAGGGGATATTGATGAGCTTGGAAAGGCCACTGTCCTTCAGATGGGATGTTAGGCTGTGGCTTTGTGTGCAGGAGAGTCATACTCTGTGCATATTAAAGAACACACTGGATCGTCTTGACAGGAGGTTACCATTAGTCTCCTAACAGCTGTTCAGTTCTCCCCTTTCCTGTAATCTTCTGTAAGCCCTCGAGATTCTTGTCTGGCCATTTAGCCCATTGTTCACAAAAAAGTGCCTCTCAGAGGTAAAACAACCCAGTGATAATTACCTCTGGTAAAATGGAGATTCTTTAATCTGTTCTCTGACTTGCATCCTTTAATCTGTTCTCTGACTTGCATAAGTGGTATCATGAATGGTACCACTTATCACTCTTGCTTTTCAAAAATATTACTACAAAAACATGGTAGTATTAGAATAGAAATGTCTTTAGGTTTATTTTACATACTTCCTTTTGTTTGAAATGTAAATGGACCCTTCTCAATATCTGTGAAAACTTTATCCTCCAAGTGAAAGTGGACTGTTCTGCTTTGTACATCACACCATCTATCCGTAGATCAAATTAGCAAACAAATGCAATATTAAATGCTTGCAGTGTGAGAAATTGAAGTTAGCTTTTGAATACTATGTCTGGCTGGTTCTGTGCATTGTTCCAAAAATATTGTTAAATCTCACCCTCCTATGTATATCTAGCTATTATTTTAAAAAGTGGTAGTAATTTCAGTTGGTGTAGGAAGAGCAAAATTATATGAACATAGTGGAATTTTATTGTATTGTCATTTTGCCCTCCTCTCTTTTTTTTTTCTATGAGCTGATTATATCCTTATCTGAAACAAATTTCACTTCACATGCTTTTACTCTTCTTGCTCTTATTAATATGGGTTTTTCATTTGTTTAGTATAAAATTTTATATTTTTCTATTCTTTACAAATTATAAGTATATAAAATTGAAATTTCTTTTATATTTATAATAGGTGCAAGGTGTTCATACGATGCACCTTGTGTGCCCATCTCCCATAGAGTTTGATGAAAATGAAACAAAGTCACCAAAAGAAATAATTACAGATGATGTAAGTATTAATTTTAATAAGTGCTGGAAAAAGAATCTTGTTTTTGCTCTCTATGCAAACTTTTATGCAGAGTGAAGCCCCCCTAATGAATATCAGAATTTTTTTTTAAATTTAAATGAAAGAGACCTATTAATCATATTTTTTAACAGAATAAAAAATTCAGAGTGTGATATATGCTTACTTTCTAGTTATAATTTGGATTTCAACAACAACAACTGCAGCGTGGTAAAAAAAATAGAAACCTTATTATCATGATGACTCCCCTTGTACTTTGAGAACAGCTTCAATCTGATAAGGCATAAATTTGATGAGTGTGTAGATGTTGTCTGGTGTGATGTGAAGCCATTCTTGTTGTAATGCAGCATTTAGTTGCTTCAGTGAGCAAGATCAGGTAGTAGACTTCGCTTCTACTACCTGTCCGACTTGCTTCAGTGAGCATCGATTACGAGATGCAAGAATTACGAGATCGATTACGAGAGGCATCGATTACGAGATGAAGTCGGACAGGTAGTAGAGTGCATGTCCCTGTTCTATGTTCTGCTACATCCCACAAATTTTCTGATCAGGTGACTTTGGTAGCCGGAGAAGACTGAAATTTCCATCATGGTCCTCAAACCACTCAGAGATAAATTTTGGACAATGGACTGTTTCATCATCATTTTGAAAATGTCAGTTTCCATCAGGGAAGTAATAAAGCAAGCAGATTATATGCTATTGGATATGTTTAATTATGCTGCATTGTTTGTCAGCACTTCAGGTGCAATGGATCGAATCTGTACCAAACATTCTCTACACCATGACTCCCTCTACAGCAGTTTGTACAGTGAATGTGACACATAACTCCATCACTTCAAAATGTTATTGGTGTTACATTCTAGCTCTGCCATCTGTACTAAAGAACGTGTATATCGCAATTCATCTGACCACATAACCTTTTTCCAGTTCCCTGCAATCTACTCATACCTCTTCTGACCCCACTGAAGCCTTATTTACATAGAATGCAAACTACTATACCACAAATATGAGTTTCTGTAAATTGTTTGAGTTGATCTCAGCTTATTTTGAAAGCAGTGGTCATTTGATGCACAAAGCAGAATATCAGTTGACAGTTTTATCCATGAATATCTGTGGAATTGGTTTGACTTTACATGCCTCTATTGTGCCTCCTGTGGTGTAAGACATTTGCTACAATTACTCCTGCCAGATATCAAAATTCTGCTAACTATTTTGTATATACTTTAGAGGTAGTGGTCTTGGACAGTGCTCTGATTATTATAGTTTTGCTATGGTTGCTTTAATTAATTAGAGTCAGTGTAGTTATTAATATAGATTTAGGAGTACTTAAGAATGATGTGTTTTTAATCAATTTTATATTTAACTCTTAACTTTACAATTATTATTTTTCAGTTACAGGTTGCTCTTCCTATTCAATGAACTCTTTCACATTTTTTTTTGTTTTCTAATTTTAATTTTTCTGCAGACAGTTGATACAGCAATTTTTCAGTTCTTTTCCCATCTTTCATTTAATTTGACCTACTAAAATACAACCCTTTTGTTGACCTATTAAAACACAAAGTGTAAAGCATTTCATTTTTATAAATTATTAGGTTTTATGCCTGTAGAGTAGTATAAATGAACAGTAGCAATTTTTTGCAAGATATAAAAAACGTGTCTTTTTTTTTTCACAGAATAGCAGTTCTGAACATTTCTCAAACAGATTGCAAGCATCTCCATCACTGAATACTTTGAACTCTGATGGTTTGAGACAAAGATTATTTGATAGTTCACAGCAGCAAACAAGGTATATATTTTAGTACTTAATAATATAGACTTAAAGTAGCTTTACAAATTACACTAGACAATAAATTGAAACTTTTATAACATTGGTCAAATAGGATGTTTTTAACTAATTTTGGGGTGCTGAATTCAAATATGGCTATGAAAAAATCTGCAGCACGTACATTTTTTTTAAATTACAGATTGGTGTATTTCAAATTTCAATGAATACACATATCTGGGAAATGAAAATAAATGTGACTATTTTATTAAATTGCAGCTTAAAACTCATTAATTAATTACATGATTACAATGAAAAAAAAATCAGAAACATCAGAGTTATAGTCCACTGAATATAAAGTAACAAATGAAATAATATTGAGATGCAAAATAAGAAAACATTGGTAAGGATCTTTTATACTTACAAGAAGTTCATTTTTGTCTTTTATGTACTGAGGTATCTTCCTAGTCCCCCATCATTGCTGAGTCCCACCTGCCTTGGTGTCTCTCCTCCATGATTCAGATATCCTGGTGAAATCTTTTCCCTTGCTCATCACTGACAGCTCCTAAGTTCTTGGGAAAAAGTCAAGATGTGAGTGCAAGAAATGGATTTTCAAAGACATTCGGCAGCCAAGATTTTCATAGTTTTTGAGAAGATCTTGAATAAGCTGATGGTAGTTTTCCACTTTGTGATTCCTCAGTAAACCCTGGACCATAGACACGAAGGATTTCCATGTAGCGCACTCCTTCATATTCAGTTTTCATGAAAGACAGTATCATTCAGTGGCTTCCTGATCTGAGACCAACAAAGATCCCTTCTTTGAGTTTGGCATCACTAAGTTTTGGAAAATTCTCCTTCAAGTGCAAAAACTCTTTACCAGTTTTGTCCATAGCCTTTACAAAGTTTTTCATAAGCCCCAGTTTGATGTGTAGTGGTGGGAGCAGAACATCAGAGAGGTGAACTAGAGGCTTATACCTCACATTTCTCTTTCGAGGAATAAAAAAAAATTTCTTTTGGGCCAGTCTTTTGTAGTGTTTCTTTCTGGCTGTACTGTCCCACAAACACAGAAAACATCAAAATTCTGTGAAGCCTCCTTGAAGCCCGAGCAAGAGATGCGACTTTTAGGTCACCACACATTGTCCACTAAAACTGGTCATATTTTATAGCATTGAGTATTTTTTCCATGCTTTCATACTTTCCTTCATTCCCACAATGTATGTCACTGGAATGGAAGGTTTTTGGTTTCTTTATGCAAAAGGATAGCTTTTAAGCTAAATTTTGACAAATCTATAAATAAACGGCATTTCTTAGGGTCGTGAGTTGTTCCAATTTCTCCCATCAGCCCTGAAATATCTGTGCAGAAACACAAACCATCTTGCATCTCGTAATAAGCAGATAAAGCCAAATTTCTCTTTCTGAGCAGAGAAACTGGTACCCTTGGCCAGAAATTCCACTCTTGAGGTCTAACCTAAAACCTCAGCTTGTTGTTTGAAAAATATTAGGTCTCAAACAAGATGGTCATTTTCATCTTGCTGAATCAGATGAGTCTCATCTAACTTTTTTAGGAGTGTATGTAGGATCAGGATCTGTATGTGCATCAGTCTTCCCGTGATGAATGTGAATCCATCTCCTACCAGTTGGTTGGAGGTGTTGGCATAGGAAGATCTCCTCCATGAGGAACTGGCCTTATGGCTGAAGGTACATTTGCATATTGTATTTTGTTTAGTTAAACAAAAATAACAATCATGCAAGTCATTAGTTGACTCATGCCAAACCATTGGAATTGCAAAGGGCATGGATTTTATCTTACCTTTCAACCATTCACTCAGACCAACAAAACGCGAAATGCAGCACACATGTGGAGCCCATGTTTTGTCCTGATCTCCAACATGACATCCAAAATACAAGTTATAGGCTTTCTTCACAATCTTTGTCAAAGAACAACCCTTTAAAAAACAATTAACACTCCCTCAAACAGCTGCTTGCCACAGAGGTCTGACAGGAGCCTGCCAGTTTATATGCCATAGTAGAAGGATCTGTGAGGATGGCAGGACCTCAGCAGAAAAACAACACAAACATCCATGCCTTACCGGGTCTCGAACCCAGGTCCCTTAGATCAACAGCCAAGCATGCTAACCACTCAGCCACAGGATGGCTATAAAGAATGACCCTGGGATTTTAAAATATAATTTCCACACACATAACAAAACTTATCTGGCACATTAAACACATCGTGATACTGTGCCATTTAAATGCCAAAATTCACTCTTCAACATACAGCATGTGTTCCTCCTACAATGAAAACAACAAGAATTGTGGTCTGAGGTTACTGTTACATGTTTTCACCCACTTGACAATCAGTGTTGCCAGCCACAAAAAAGTAAAATATCTAGTATCCTCCCAGTTGCCTGGAGGTATGGTATAGGAAGATCTTAATAGGAGTCAAAATGACCAATAACATACAAATGTGATATGCTAGCCATTTTTTAAGGCCAGATCTGAAATCAGCACCTGAAAAATAGTTAAAGGCAGCTACAATTGTTCATGTATAACCTTGTAAACCAGTGTTATTAGTCCTCTACATTTTGATGTGTGGAAAGCAGAACAGAAATATGCTAATTGATAGGGGGGGGAAATAATTTTTCACCCAACAATTTATTACTTGTTTTCTTATTTTTACTATGTAAAAAGCAATGTCAGATATTCTTCACAGAGCTGTTCTCATGGCTTGATGATACTGGTTTCAGTCTACTTGTAATTTTTGGTGAAGAATGCATTTTCATATCACAGGTAAAGTGAATGAACAAAATATGAGAATTTGGGATAGTGAGACCCTCAGACACACATACAACACATCTGTAACAGTTTGAAAGTGAATGCTGTTTGAGTTACAGGGGTTTAATGCCAATTCTTTTTCATTGAAAACTGAACCCTTAACTGCTAGATGTAGCCTTAAATCAAGTAATATTGAGATGTAAAAAATATAAACTTCAAAAATATAATAATAATATAGATTGCACAAAGATATATTAAAATTTAATTGAGTGATCTCAATAAATATTTCGTGGAAAAAATCTCGCTGACATACGGGACTTGAACCTGCATCGACGAAATTTTTTTCACAAAATATTTATTGATATACTGACGTTAAATGTCACCCGGGTAACGCTGTGATTGTCACCTATGTTTGAGTGATCTCTCTTGGGTTGGGCTGTTTTACCTCTGAGTGGCACTTTTTTACACACCATGGGCTAAATGGCCAGGTCACATAGGACCCCGAAGGCTCAGAGAAGATTGGGGGAGGGAACCCACTGGAACAGCTGTTGGGAGACAGATAGTATCTCACATCAAAGCCATCTAGTGTGTTCTTTAATGTGCACAGGGTATGGCTCTCCCACACATGGACCCATAGCTTTATGTCCCATCCAACAGATGGCAGCCTTTCCAAGCCCATTGTTGTCCCATACTGGCTGAGAGCAGGGCGAGGACTTTTGCGGAAATAAATCTCAATGCTGGTCCTGATGGGACTCGAACCTGGGAACTGCAGATTATGAGTAATCTCTCAAGGTCTTTGTTGTATCTTCAGGTGTTGCTTATACCTCAGCCTTATCGCACAGAAAGAAAATGAATAAGGTCTTGTAAATATTGAATGAGCTTAAAGAGCATTTGAACGAAGAATTTGAGCATGAGCAAAGCCTTGTATGAAATAGTATGTGATTCATCCAGTAGTAAATAAAAATGTGTGATTAGCAGAGTTTATTTTTCTAATTCCTGTTTGCTGTTACAAAACTCTAAAAGATGCATGTAATTTTAATAAACGTTCTAAACTTCAATGAAATTTACTGTAATAAAATTGTATATGAAATAAGAAATCTCATGCCATGACTCTTAAACCTTAGTATTCAGTTCATTGAGCAAAGGATCAGCAATTATAGTAATCTCTAACTTGACTGTGTAGAGTCATCTGCAATAGCAATTTTCTTAGGTTTGGCAATCCTGCATAGTTGATTTGATTGTTACCTACTGTTGCTCCCTTTCCCACGTTGTGGGCTGTTGTTACCCCTTTGAGAGTGTTACTTAGGCAGAAAATTAAGTGATTTAACATAGGATATAATACACAAAATACTTAGTAAGTTGATTTATTAATGTGTTGAAGCCTAGTTAAACTGAATTTGCTTCTAATATAGTATAATATTTTTATTTAATAACTGAAAAGCATGGTAGAGAAGTGTGAAAAGTGAATGCATGTTAAGTGTTGAGATTTGATAAAATTTATTTAAAATCCTCTTTTTTTTTTCCAGTGAACAAAATATTCCCTCATCTTTTCCACAGTTTCAGTTGCCTTTAGTTTCTGCCAGCATGCCAGAGGTACCAGTTGCATCACCAGCTATGGCATATCAAGTAGCAGCAATGCAACAAATGTATGCTCAATTTATGGCACAATATTTGACCCAGTAAGTGAAATTTAATATTTCAACAGTTTATTGACCCTGATTATTGGGAATATTCTGAACTGTAAATATAAAGTTAATTTTTCTTTAAATTACATGCAAAGGTTGTTTGAAAAATCACAGCAACCCTGCTCCCAAATGCTTGGAGCACTTCCAACTTGTCTTTTTGCACATCCTGCACCATATAGAACCTGTTCTGGAGGTAAACCATCATTTGTGCAGTGCCATGGTAGGAGAGAGGACTTGATAAGATAATGTAGTTGATAAGAAGTTACTGCAATATCAGACTCCTGCCAGAGTGCCTAAGACATGTTTATGAAGCTGTAATAATGTGGTTGGATCAAAATCAAGGTGGCATGTGGCCATAATGCAATGGATTGTTGGCATGGACTGAGTGAAGCATGTGGAGATGCAGCACTATCCTATTGCACATTTGCATGATACATGCTGTTCTTTTGACAGGTCAGGACAATGTTAATTTCACATGGAAATAAAGTGTTCAGTAAGTATCACATACACCGATCAGCCAAAACATTAAAACCACCTACCTAATATGATGTAGGTCCTCACCAAAAGAGCTCTCACCCAATGAGGCATAGATTCAATGAGATGTTGGTAGGTGTCACTTGATATTTGGTACCATGACTGCAACAGAAAATCCCACAGTTCCTGTAAATTACGTAGTTGAGTGATGCTGCTTATACCAGTTTCTCCAACTCAAACCACAAATGCTCGATAGGATTCATGTCTGGCGAATTTGGGGGCCATGACAATAAATGGAATTCCTCATCATGTTCTAGGAACCATTCCTGAACCTTCTTCACAGTGTGACATGGGGCATTGTCTTGTTGAAAGACTCCATCTCTGCCAGCGAATACAGTCGCCATAAAGGGGTGTATTTGGTCTGCCACAATGTTCGGGTAGGTGACAGTTGTCAGAGTTTGCTCTACAGGGATAATTGGTCCAAGTGTTCCCAAAGAAAATATTGCCCAGACCATTTCACTGCTTCCAGCCACCTGGATCCGTCCCACAGTGCATCCAGGTGAGAAGGCTTCTGTGAGTAAATGTCGCACACGAGCTCATCTGTCAACATGGTGTAACAGGAAGCGGGATTCATCTGACCATGTGACCCTCTTTCAGTCTTCTATGGTTCAATGTCAATGATTATGTGCCCATTGCAAGTGTTGACGATGGTGAATGGCTGTGAGCATAGGCACCAGAATGGGTCTGCAGCTGCGGAGACCATATCCAAGAGCTTACAATGAACTGTGTGTTCGGGCACACAGTTCATCGTTCCTTTATCACAATTGAAATTATGGGTAATGTAAGCCACAGTAACCCTCCTGTTTCTGTGGACAAGATGAGATAGCCTGCGGGGCAGGGGTGGCTCAGTCGGTAGCGCACCAGGCTCGTAATCTGTAGTTCCCAGGTTCGAGTCCCAGCTGGGTCAGCGTTGAGATTTATCTCCGCAAAATTCCCCACCCTGCCCACAGTCAGTAGGGGACACCGATGGGCTTGGAAAGGCCGCCGTCCGTTGGATGGGACGTTAAGCCATGGCCCCGTGTGCGGGAGAGCCATACCCTGTGCACATTAAAGAACACGCTGGATGGCCTTGACGGAAGGCTACCATCTGTTTCCCAACAGCTGTTCCAGTGGATCCCCTCCCCCAACCTTCTCTGAGCCTTCGGTGTCATGTGACCTGGCCATTTAGCCCATGGTGTGCAAAAAAGTGCCGCTCAGAGGTAAAACAACTAACAACAACTGAGATAGCCTACACTGACCTCTGGCATCAATGAGGCGTGGCTGGTCCATGCTTTGACGACGGTTCGAAGTGTCGCCTGTTTTGGACCATCTTTGATAGGTACTAAATACTGCATAGCATGAGCAGCCTACCAGCATCGCTGTTTCGGAGATGCTCTTACCGAGACATCTTGCCATAACAATCTGGCCTTTGTTGAAATCAGATAAATCCTTTGCTTTTTCCATGTTGAGATGAAATGAAATACTGCCTGCGAGAGCATTATATTATTATATATATCATTCATGACCTTGGCATGTGACACTGATTGGCTGCATGCACACTTCTTTGCATAATGCAGAGATAGTTTTAATGTATTTGGCTGATTGGTGTATGTTGCCATTACTTTTCAAACAACTCTTGTATTTAATATTCCATCCTCTCTTGAGAAAGGGATTGGCTCAGTAGTGTGCCAGGCTCTTAATCTGCAGTTCCCAGATCTAAGTTCCAACTGTGCAAATATTGAGATTTATATCCCATCCTGCCCTCTATCAGAAAAGGTACATTGATGGCTTGGAAATGCTGCTGCTCATTGGTTGAGTCAGTAAGTGTGTTCCCATGTGCAGGAGAGCCATATCCTGTTCACTTTAAAGAACATGCTGGATGGACTTGATGGGAGGCTTCATCCTTCTGATAGCAATCCAAATCCCCTTCCCCAACCTTCTCTGAGTGCTAGGAGGTAAAACAAACCACAACCCATCCTCTCTTATTAAAAATATTTTCTTGCATACTTTACCACACTTATTGCAAATAGAGATTATAATAATGATGGTATCAATAAATAAAAAAATTAATTTTCCCTCAAGCAGCTGCTTTCCACAGAGGTTTGACAGGTGCCTGTCAGTTTAATATGCCATAGAAAAGATCTGTGAGGAAGGCAAGACCTCAGCAAAACAAAAACATAAACATCCATGCCTTACCTGGGGCTCGAACCCAGGTCCCTTTGATCAGTAAGCCAGCATGCTAACCACTCAGCCACCAGGGGATTTGTTTTAGTGGCCACCTCTTTTTGACAAACATCTTGGAGAAGTGAAGTTTTTTCTTAGGCAAAGAATTTGTCTTGTAAGAGCAATGCTTTACTTTCTGATATTCCGTGAGCAGAAGATGAATGGACAAAGGATATAGTTCGTAAGAAGGCAGAGCTGAATACAATAGCTAGAGGATAGGATTTAGATGTGGAACTCTAAATTTGGAAAAGATAGACACCTGGATAATGATTTCAGATAATTGGCGTTCTACTGTGTATTTTATCTGGGGAATGTTTTAAGAATTTTTGAACATAACCATTGTTTGGGAGAAATAAATTTACCTCTTCTTTTAATTCTACTCACGAAAAACAATTTTGAGATTTGCTTTTAGTTATTCCCATCTGATCAGTCTAGAATGTACATTAAAGAAATGCTTGAGGAAAACTTACCACTTGAATAATATAAGCACAGATGTTACAGCAATCACTTTTTGTTGCAGTGAATTGTATTTTGTATTGAACACTAAAACCTTTTTTAATACAAGAGAATCATTATATGGATTTTTTTTCACCAGAGCTTAAACAGATCTGTTAAATTTATTACCTTTAAACATTCTATTGGAAGTGCTTTTCTTTTTACAGAGCTCAAGCTGGAATTCAGAATTTTCAGTATGGTTCCTTTCCAACTCCACATATGACAGTAATTCCTCCAACACAGACTCCTCCAGCACCAGTGCATAACATTCCAGAACAACAAATAAACCCCAATCCTGTAGTGAATATAAGAGAGCAGCGACTACAGAATGATGATGATGAAGCACTAGGCAGAGACCTTCTAGATTGGATCTACATTACAAGTCGTGTCATGGTCCTCTTCACTGTTCTCTACTTTTACTCATCATTTGGCAGAATCCTGCTAGTCACAATTTTAGGATTATTGCTTTTTGTGTAAGTAATATTTTCATTTGTTTGAGTAGTAAAAAAAACCTAATGTACAAAAACATCACTCATTGCGATGCACATAATATGAAAAAATATGCTATATATAGCTGCAATGCAGAATAACTAAACTAAAGCTAGGATAAGGCTTTAAAAAAATTAAGGCAAAAAATGGATTATGATTTTTATTAACAATATATAGACATATAGCAAGTTGGCTGCATGAGCAGAATATATGCCTATTTTGAATAATTCCTAATCAACCTGATAAAACATTAATCTTAGTAAACTGTAAGTAAAACATTAACTAAATGTCTTTAACTTGTTCACAGTCAGTTATCTTACTATGTATTTGACCTGTTTAAATGGTGCAGATAGATATGACTAGTCAGGTATGACTACACAGTAAAACACAGACTTCACAACTTAAGTTGGGCATGCCTGTGAAAGGGTTAAATACGTTATTATTTATTTAAAAGATTGTTAATGATGAAAATAGCTTTCCAAAAAAATTTTTATAGTAATCATAGTGTAAGAGTGTGTGTGTGTGTGTCATAAGTGTAGAAAGCTAAATAAAAACTTGCATAGTAATATTGGCATGTTTTAAATGAGTACAATCACAAGTTTGCTTATTTCTACTGCTGCATATCAGTTTTAACAGAAATGATATACATACCACATAAAATGTGGTACAATTAGTAATTTACAAAGTAATCATAAAGTACATAAGATGATATCAGGGTCCAAAGAAATAGATAAAACTATTCATTTGATGGAAAAATATAGATAGCTTAAATGAAGAGAGTGACTGGATATTGACATAGATGAAGTATATCTAGAAATGTGGTAACATGTAGAAATGATGAAAATAAGTGTATAGTTAAAGTGATTATTTAATGTTGATGCAGAATACCAAAGGAAGGTTTGCTTACTTAGTATTGCTACATTGTCAAAGCCAGTGGTAGAAAAGGAAGTGATAACTGAAAAACAATTTCATGGGATTGTAATCAATGTATAACAAGGAAAATGCTTTGTTTTGCTGGTTAGATTTATTAAGTGCAGTTGAAAGTGCTTGATTTATACCAGCATGTACCTACCACATCTTAATGCCTAACTTGTTAACTTTGTGTAAATGAATCTAACCAGCAAAATAAAATGTTTTTTTTTGTTATAATCCAGTGGTGTATATAAAATACTAGCAGATTTACCCAGCATTGCTCAGGTCCGAAACTCTTTAGAATATAGTGTATATATCACGCAAAATCGGAAAGAAATTAGTTTGATACATTCCGTCTTTCAAATTTATTGGTGGCAACAGTTATTTTGAATAACTTTCAACCATTAATGTTAAGTCTATGGAGATTTTGAAAAATTCAACCTGCCCACCCCAATTTTGGCTGATCCAGCAAGTTCACACATAGCCAATATTTTTCCCCTTGGTGAAGAGAAAGTTCATGCAAAGTTTGGTGCCTCTAGCTCTTCTGGGGGCTGCAAAAGCAGACAGACAAATGCAAACAAACTTTCTTCTTTATATATTAGATGTAATTAGCAACTTAAAAAGTGTACTGGGGCTAATTTAAATGTCTTGGAGAAAGAGAAATTTCAAAGTAATGTTTGGCATAGGCACTTTTAAGCAATTTTATTTCATTAAGAAAAAAAAAGATTAAAAACTGTACCACTAGACCCAATCTTGCATATGTTTTTTGTTGCTTTTCACATTTCTTTTCATGCCACTGTTTCTGTTGCTCTTAGCATTGCATATAATGTGTTCTTACTACCATGCAACCTATTTTTGTGTTAATTTTCCATTTATGTTCATATTTAATGTGATTATCAGTTTTTTATGAAATCTAAAAAAATGTAAAATTTTTCTTTTATATATACAAATTTAAAATAAAGCAATAAAAATGCTAGTATTTAAAGTTATGAAGATGGATTCTGAAGAAGTTTAGTTTTTCACTAATAATAGTTGTAAACATGTATGCTACAATAAGTATAGCCCTATATAAATAGCAAATGTTCTACTGCACTTACATCCATATGATCTTATCGACATCCACATCTGCAAAATTTGACAGCATTTACATATGTATGTTAATTACTTAATAGTATTCGAGGTTTACTAAATGCTTCTGGTCTGATTTAAATTTGCAAGTAAAAAAAATCAGTCTAATGGTTTATTAAGGACAAATAATTAAGTAAAAAAAATACTGTGATTAAAAAAAGCCTGTATTTCAGAAAAATATGCCTTGCTGAATATTAGATAAAAATTGACTAGGGTGTAATTTTGAAAAATTTTCTAAGTAAATTTTTCTTTTTTAAATGCAGTTATCCATGATTATGGAAGATACTCCTTTCCATTATTCAGTAACTTCCTTCTACATATCAATCTGCAAATTTTGTGATCTCCATAACTGAAATTTTTACTAATTCTTTTTTCTGCACAATGCTCAAGTAACTTTTGTGAACTCTACCTCTCATATTATGCCTCCACTCTGAACTTGTTTGGCAAAAGACATAAAAACTCAGCTCACTCAAAGGAACAGGAAGTTGCACTCAAGCATTAGAAGAAAAGTGTTAATGTGTTCTAGAATCACAAAAGGGTAATTTTTCTGGAAATGACATAGAGGAACATGAAACCATGATAAGTGCAAAATATTGTGATGTACTTCTGAATCATCTAAAGCCAACAATTCAGAAGATTAGTTTATTTACCACAATAATACTGCTATATAAGGTTTTGCCTATGAGCAAGTTACTAAAAATACTCTGTAGTTAACTATACATTGTCATGTCGACAATTGTAGAATCCCAAAAGTGAGTTTAAATGTACTCCTGTGCTCTTACATTACAAAAGTTCTTGAGTAATAGGTGGAAGTTTTCACCTTAGTAATAGCAATGTTTCCCATGTTTAAGTTCCTAATCCATTAACAGCCAATGTCCCATTTTTGGGGGACAACTTTTATGATGAATAAAATTAATTTACAAAAGAATACGTTTTTCGGTGGCAGCATCTAATTCCTAAACCTATCAAACTATCTTATGAAAATAATAATTTCTTTTGTACCAGATAAGAACAAAGATAATATAATTAAAAATCTCTACAGTATATTTATGGCCTTTAATGGGTTAACATAGGATAACAGTAAGAACAAGCCATAACATAAAGTAACTACAGTATATTTAACTATCATTTGCCACAACTGTAAGAACTCACAAATGAGTAAATATACTTGAAGTTCCTCTGTAACACAAAAGTTTCAGAGTAATAGATAGAAGTTTTAGACAGGCATACCCTGATCATACGACACATTTGGTTCCAGACCATCATTGCTTTTTTTTTTTTCACTTGTAGATGCATGTAATGGTTTAATAACATTTTTAAGCAGTCATATATGTGCATAACTCACATAAATAAAGCATTTGCAATTAAAATACTCTACTTACCCTCAATCTATTCTTATTTTGCTTATAAGGACTGACAAATGTAAAATTAGGAAACGAAAAATTATTGTAGAAAGGATGAAGGGAATGACGCAACTTCTGGATCATCTGGGTCTTCATCAAATGTTAAACACTTCTTTGCTGGAGATTTGGGCAGACTTTGCATAGTAGTTGCTGATCAAATAGTGCTTTGAGTGGATATTGAAAGTTGAGAGGATGCTGGTCTTTTATGGAAGTGTCAAACGAACTTTGAATGGTAAATCGTCTTTTCTCTGTATATTTCTCTATAACAGGCATCATGGTCTGAAATGCCAGAAAATACTTTGGAGCTTCTTTCAAAATTGGACATAGCTTTTTCAAAAAAAAAAATGGGCATAACCTTTTCAAAAGTCGTTATGGTAATTTCTAAATGACTGAAAGTTCTTTGCTAGTTATTTCTTTAAGCACAGGGCTCGATATATTTTCAGGATGTGACTCCTCTTCAACCTTCCTCTGCTCTTCAAGTTCAAGAAGATATTCATTAGTTTGGTACTGGGGATGACACTGCATGCATTTTTACTGTGCAGTTGGCCTGCTTTATCCTTTACCCACCTTTCATTGATTCATGGCAGTGTGATGTCACTAAAACAGTTCTACGAGTGAATTCATCATCATATAAATGGGCATTGGTCATAATTGAAATTTGTTGTATGAGCTGATCATCATAAAGCAGGGAATTACTGTAGTATACCTTGTTAATGGAGATATTTGCAATTTTTTAGTTCATATAATTTAGGGTAAAGATGGAAACAGGTCATACCATTTGTAAAGTCAGTATTGTTAGCTGGCTCACCTGATGACTTGAGATTTGCATTGTTGAAGTCTAGTTGTTAATTTCACATCAGATTACCAGTCCATTTTGTTTTGTTATTCCTGCACTTTAATGTTGACCTGTATTGATTACTTCCTAAGATATACTTTCATCTACAGTGTAGTTGCTCTATATATTAGAAGTATGTTCAAATGGCTCAAGTCTAGCCCCCTCTATTCAAATGTAATCATTAAAATTCTTTAAGCTGAATGAACGTATCAAACATCTAAACAACTCAAAGTTAAAACATTAAAGCAGTGCCAGTGATAGATGTTAAGAGGGAAGTTTTTATATGACTCTCCCCCTTGTTGTGTTACTGTCACTGTGGTAGTACTCATTAAGTAGGAGTTTCCATGCAGCCAGAAGAGGTGTGATGTCGATGTTGCATATATGCTCTTTCTGCATATTTATTAACATGTTTTCCATAGTTTAACTGAAATTTTGTAGGGGTGCAGCAAATAGTGCTGTTGGTAAATCTTCTATCTCGATTTCATTTTTAATTATTGCTTGTGCCAAAGCTGTTGTTGGGGTTTTGTTTTTCTATATCTCGTGTATTGTTCTATAGGTTTTCCCTATGTAGCTATTTTTCCCTTGTAATTTATTATCTGGATCAGGAATTTTAACTTTATATACTCTTCCATTAGGTCTAATTTTATCTCTATCATTTCTCACTAGTTGCTTTATATTATTGGTTATTGTATAAGATAATTTTAAATCATATTTGGTTACTTTTTTAGGGTATGAGAGATTTCAGTATGAATGGGAAACTACATGTATAATGGTGGTTTTTGGTGTTTTGGGTTGCGAGTTTTATATTTTACATATCTGTGCATTCTGTTACGAACTCTGTTGAGTAACTGACCTTGTTTTACTTTTTGAGTGAAACAGCTTTAATTTCAGTTTTGTAGTTTTCATTTGAATATTTTTATATGTTGGTTCAGAACTCTAATTAGTTTTTGGTGCATTTGCAGGTACCGTAGTGGTTTATTTGGTAGGAGACACCATAGGAGCTCTTCAGTCCCAAGGCCAGCAGATGATGTAGGTGGTCAGAGGGAGAATGCAAGAGGTGAGAATTCTGGGGTTGGGAATGATTCAAATGAAAATGCATCTGACATCCATACATCTCAAAATGAGGTGCAGGTGAGTGATCCATGTGTAACCCTGTTTCAGCTTTATACATACCAGTAAGGCAGATGCTTTTTGACATATGAAAATCTGGGAAAGTGAAATGTATTAGCCTCAAAACTGCTTTCACTTAAAATACCATAGTAAACTGGGTTAAGCCTTAATGTATGAAATATATTTTAAGTCTCAAAAAATTTCTATTTTAAAAATATTTAGATTAAGTTTTCATTTGCCAAAAGTTTATTCTGAATGAATATATAGTTATGCATGTGGAGAATAGATATTTTAACATATTAAACATTTTTTAATAAAGAGACAATTTTTTTTCTATGTAGTAATTACCTTAAACTGCTCAGTTTGTTTTTAAACTCGTATTTAACGAAGCTTTTTTCTTCTGAAATATCCATTTTCCATAAAGTGATCTGTTAAGATGTTACACTGTATATTCAAAATTTTCATAATGTTTTTGTGAAATAATCAGCCTCAGTGAAAATAAAGTTTTTCCTTTCTTTCATAACTGATGAACAAGAACATTCATCTTAATTAGCAAGATTTAACAGTTAACATTTTAGGGTCCTAGCTTGCTATACTGTTTACACCTTTCTGATTCTAGTGGCACATAGAATGTTTACTGTTTATAGTGCAAGACTAAATTTTTATTTGTTTCAAACAGAAATGACTACGAAGACCAGTGGACCCATGATTTCCTGATAGCATGTTATCAGAAGGTCATGGGTTCAGAATGCACCTGGCTAATGACAATTTTTCCTATATTTATCAGATGTATATAGCCTACAGGTGCTTATCTGTGATTATCTATTATTGAATGATATACTTAGCCTTAAATGACTGCTGCCTTAGGAAATGCCAGATTACCAAATTAATCACTAAATTCTATATTTAAATGATACGATTTTTTTTTTCAATAAATTGCTATTTTCAATAAATTGAAAGAATTTTCATAACCATTAAGAAATTTCGATTTTGTAATGAAATTTTTTCTGTTTTGAAATAAATTTTTTTCACATTAGTTAAACAACTTTAGATGGATGTGATTTGACCTCAGTTTCAGTGCTTCTACTTTCCATCCGCCCATTTTTCTCTTGTTTTCTAGGTTCTATTTTAGGTTTTGCTACTGTAGCAACCTTAGAGTTAAAACATTCCCAGTTAATACATAACATGTAAGTCCACCACCAATTTTTGTGTGCCATAGAATGAAAAGCTTCTTTGAACTCTACGAAGGAAGTAACCACAAGTTTTTGAAACCAAATCTTTCTCCAAGATCTATCTAAGTGAAAACATGTATGTACATAAATACAAACAAAATCCAATGGCCATGAGCTATGGAGGTCCAACCAGACTGTGCAATTTGGTTCTCTGCATGTGCTTATTCTGAGTTAATGCTGTTTTACATTAGGCCACTACAGGTGCAATTTGAGGTTGTCCACCCATTACATCCTAGGTCTCTTTAGGCACACTGTTCATAACTATTTGCTAATCTGTAGTGCTGTATGCTGGTAATCTGGCCAAAGCAATAAAGTCCTTCCTATATAAGATGGTGATCAATGGTAGTTGATGACTTATTCGTCTAACCCCATCATTACTTACAAAGTTGGGGCGTGGGTGGCTCAGTCGGTAGTGCGCCAGGCTCGTAATCTGTAGTTCCCAGGTTCGAGTCCCAGCTGCTGAGAAGTATAGTTATACTTTGTAGATGTTTATCTTCATATCCTGAAAAAGAAATTTATTTTCAAGCATTTGGTCTCTCTGCAAACCCAGAATACTGCTGGAATTCCTGTGTGAGGACATCCAAAGAATAGTCTCTGTTAAGAGTCCCAACAATCCAAGCAGCTATGGGAAGAAAAATGGTTATTAGTTGTGTATTTTTTTAAGAAATTGGTTTATTGAGAGAGGTATGGTCAATATCAAATAGCAACCTTAACCACAAGCATGGGATTAAAGCTCGGTTACATGTTTACCAGTAAATGAAGCTACCATACTGGTAGGAACTCGGACAAGTAATAGATTTTTTTTTAACATCAGAATATTCATGCATCCCACTGTTTTGAATATGCCACAAGCCAGCATCTGAGACATACTACTCCAGTTTGGGTTTGGCAATGTAAGAATTTATTTCAAAGGTTTTTAGGTACCTGTGATGGCTCCTGATCAAGATCAGCTGACAGCTGCAAATCAGGTCAGGTTTTAAGTTGGGATGGTCTTGACGGGAGGACACGCTGGATGGTCTTGACAGGAGGCTACCATCTGTCTCCCAACAGCTGTTCCAGTGGGTCCCCTCTCCCAACCTTCCATTGGGATCATCTGACAGCTTAAAATATCCATTTGTATATCTTCAGTTGAGGCTGACAACCTGCAAGCAAGCATTAAACACAGTGATAGATTCTCCTTCAACAGCAGCCCACCAATGCATAAAATCCAAAATCAAAAACAGTAAGGTAGGTTTAGGTGGTCAGTATTGAGACGCTGTGAATGCTACTACTCATCAGCAGGGGTGAAAAAAATGTGGCCCCAGAAATGGAAGCCCTCTTTTTTCGGAAAGAGAATATCTGCCTGAAGGTATTAATAACCTGCACACAAGAAAGCAGAGTTTGGACTTTATATGCTGTGCATGGCTAGTTCTGTACATCATCATAGAGGAATAGTGCACAGCTCTCCTTTAAGTTATGCCTAGCTACCATTTACAGACTATTAAATTCTATGTGCTTTGAAATATTTTATTTGATTTTTCCATAGTTCTTTGCAATTTTTTTTTTATATTTTTCAATGTTAATTTGTTTTTAAAGCAAAACAAATATTTTGTGTTAGTACTTCCTTAGTCTTAGAGTTTGCCGATCACCAAAAATATAGAAACATAAGCATTTTGTCTTGTTTCATAAGTGACTAAAAAATTTAGAAGAGACTAAAGAAATGAAAGATTTAACAAACATAGAAATGTTACGAATAATCTATATTAAAATAATCAAATAATTTAGAAAATGCTGCAAAATTAAATTTTGCCTTATTTGAAAACAATACTTAAAAGAATTTCACCTACCTTTCTCTTTCTTTGAATTTTTATCATTTTATTAATCACATATGCTTGTTTTATTTATAATAGATCTATTCTGTTGGGCTATTTCAGAATAAGGTTCTAAACTATTTTTATTTTCTGAAAATGCTTCAAAATTAACTTGACCATTAGAATGAGTTCAGTTTTAAAAACCTGACACTTTAAGGGTTACTTAAAAACCATTGCAGATTGAAGTGTTTGAAAAAGAATTTTTCTACAGTACTTCGATTATGTTAGAGTGGGATTATTGTTTGTTCTGAAAAAAAGGTTAAATGCATATTTTAGAGTGTTTGCTTCATGTTTTAAACCTAATGTAAAAACAATAAAATTTGAAGCAAAACATTACCAAAGCAGCTCGTAGTTTTATGTTCTGTGTGCCAAGGACAAACATTTACTGCATTATAAAATATTATTGCACAATGGAAAATTTTCATTTTGTCAATAAAAATAATGAAGAAAAAGTTTATGTAATGCGTGTTTTTATATATTGTATTAATACTTATTAAGTGTATAATGATAATCAGCTACAGGCATAATTAGCTTAACCAAGGAAATTTCCCAAAATTGGAAAAGAAAAACCCCATAAAACTACAAGGTAGTACAAATTAGGCTGATATTAATGTGTACAAATTAAACTGATAAAATACATTAACCTTGAATTTCAATTCTGGCATAAAAATTATTTTTTACTTTTTTTAAGTATTATATTTGCATATTCTTTTTTGTTGTTGGAATGTCAAAGATATTATTTGTCTTTGACATCCCAACAAAAAATGTCAAAAACATTTTTTTTTAAAGAATTTTTCACAACATTTACCTAAAACCTTAGGCATGAGAAATCATTGTGTAATTATGATTATGTTTTAGAAAATATTTTTACAACCATGCTAATGTGAAAAACCGACCTGTTTTTACTACTAGTGCTAATCCTAATATTTCTTTCAGCCAGAAGACAATGAGCAGCAGCAGTCCCCAAATGATGAACTGTTGCCACAGAGAGATCCCCATGTCTCTGAAGAGGACAGTGGAATGCAGTCACCATTTATTGTGGCCTGGACATTTTTTTCCTCTTTTTTCACTTCTCTCATCCCAGAACAGCCTGTGCCTGTAAATGTAAACTAAATATCATGTATATTTAAAAGCAAAAATATTTATTTGTACATGTAAATAATCTTTGTAAACCTTTTTCTTTTACATATATCAACTCACATGGAAAAAACACTATTTTGAAGTGACAAAGGTTGTCAGTTTAGGAATATAGTTAGTAAAAATTTGTTTCCCCATTAACAAAGTGAAAACCACAAAAAAATTCTTGGTGATGCCCTTATTTTTTCCAAACTTGACTATAGTTCGTTTTTTTGCATCTCAAAAATATTTCTTTTTTTAGACAAAATGATTTCTGTTTAAAGTTGTGATAACTTTATTCAATAAATTATTGCTCACCGTTTCTGTTTCAGGTTGTAAACTAAAAAGTATATATCTAATTAATGAAAATTTGCCTTTGAAAGGTGGTTTCAAAATGTAGCTTTAATTATTGACATGAAATAATTACTGCTGCAGTTTGTTTTCTTGAACAGCACTTTTAATTTATTAATAAGCAATTAAACATGCTGAATATTGCAATGAATTATTGTTGAATATGGAACTATTTTGGTCATATTTTAATAGCATGTGTGAAGAACTATGCTGTTGTCAGGATTTTAAAACAGATTTTGTGGTTAGATTTGCAATTTCCCCTGTAGCTTCAATCACAACTTGTTTGGTTGTTCTCCTTTTCATTATAGTACATTAAGCATATTTTTGCAAATAAAACAATTGCCACTCTTACTGCATTGCAGCTAGATTCTAATTCTATTAATCAAAGTTTTAAAAAACCTATAGTTCTCATGTGTGGCATGAGTTTGGACTTTTTTTCATTTGTTATTATTATGGTTTGCATAATGTTAATTGTATTTATACATTATTCTCAACAAATTTTAATTTACAACATTACTGTAAATATGAATTGTTCAACAAGCAAGTTTTTTCTTGTGACCAAGTAGGATTTCAACAGTACAACCACTAATTACATAGCTTCTCTAACTATTCACTATTGCAGTGGTTCTCGAACTGTGGGTCATGAACAGCTTGGAAGGGGGTTGCAAAGCTCTGATATTTTATATTTGCTAGTATTTTTAGTGAAATTATTTTGCAAATACATAGCTCCTACATTTGTAGGGAAAGGATTGCATAATTTTATCTATGATTCTAGGGGATTGTATAGATTTATAATTCTAGGGCTTGCATAAATTTATTATAATTCTAGGGGGTGGGGTGGTCACAGTGAGTGTCGTGAAAGTTTGAGAATTTCTGTGCTGTTGTATTCATTAATCTTTCATGCTTAAGAACTGACTGTTATGACACTTTATTGTATAGTTCATTTATAATTAACAGATTATGTCAATAAATCTGCTAACGGAAGAGAATTCTGTAATGTCAATACTAACATATTAAATGTAGTCAGTCATGCTTTTATCATGTGCTAATGCTGAGAATTGGAATAATCTTATGGGTAGGTGCTGATATTTGTTCAATGTAATTCCATTGCTAATTTTAGTAACTGCAAGATGGTACCATAATCATTTTGCTACAACAAATTTTAAACAAATTGTATTTGGAAACCTAGATATATATATATACCGTATATTTCCGCAGATAAGATGATAGTTGAATTGTAAAAAAAGGCCCCCAAAATCCGGGTCGTCTTATAGGACAGATACAAAAAAAATTAAATTGAAATTTATATAAATTGAAACCATTATTACTACAACTTATCGAAAAATCTATCATATTATTTAAATACGCTATATGATAATACATTACATTGTAATAGTAAATAATACATTACATTGTAATAGTAAAACAATACTAAAACAAAATAAATATTAAAAGTTATGTTTATTGAGCTACTGAGGAAAAAACGGACAAACCGTAATTATTTACTAGTACAGGGTAGGGTATATCCACAAAATAGAATAGCCCATACCATGCTTTTGTGAATAGTCAAGGTCATTACCCGAATGCCCGAATCAGTGCGAATGTTTGCGAATAGGACATAATTCTGTATACGCTATACAGTATTATTATCCAGATGATGATCACCGATCTAAACTAAATTCATAGGCCGTTGATAGTTTGGGGTCATCTTATAGGACAGATATATGCTAAAACTATAAAACTTTGACGAAAATTTATACCTCGTCTTATCTGAAGGTCATCTTATCTGCGGAAATATACAGTATATACTTTTACATAAGGGTATCCCAAAAGGTCCGTGATTACTTTTTTTTTATAATACAAAATATAATTTTTTTAAACAATTTTTATTCACATTCACAAACATTTGACAAATGACCATGCAATTCAAAGCTTCCTCTCTCGATTCATTATTCATCCAAAGTAATCACTTTTGGTTTTGATGTATTTCTTCAGTCTCTTTGGAAAGCTTTATTAACATAAAGTTTGTTTTTTTTTCTACATTTTGGTCACCCTGTATATAAATGTTTAATTACATTTACAGGTGTTCAGCAATGTGTTCTGCATATTTTTAATTATTAATATTTTATGTTTTGAAGGTATGGTTTGTGTATTACCAAAATATAATTAATATTCAATATATTGATGCCTCTAATTTATAGTAAAAAGCTTATGCAAGGCTAAATTTTATTGTTTCAAAACATTTTATATGTTAAGCAAGGACTTTTTCAGAAATTGTAATATAGTAGTGAAAGCCAAAATATTACCAAATTACTGAACAGATATCTTTCAAAAATGACCAGAGTTCAAATCCTGAGAAGGGCCTTTAAGTTAATGATGTCTTTCTGCTGAGGTTTCATTTCTCTTGTAGTCCTCTTAAATGATTTATAGTAACAACTTCATATGAAATTTCCATAGAATCGACTACCTAAGAAAAATTTCATCAAAACTCAGAATTTTCACATTTTAATGTACAAGAACTATACAGATTACATAAGGACATAACTGATTAAGAAACGGGGCTTGGGGGGAAAATTCTGTTGATTACATTTTATATCAAAGTAGGTGTTGAATGTTCATCATAACAAAATATCTCATTTGTAAGTTTATAATCTCTTTGGTATTTGGAAAAAGCAATTGTAGATGCTCATGTTTAAATATAAAATTTAAAAAAAAAATGTTAAATTTCTTATAAATTTTTGTCATACTGTTGTGCATATTTTGTATAATGAACATAATATATTACGTGTCCAAATTAGCAGTATTCTGTTCATTAATAGGTGATGAAATTTACCCTAAGTAATCTGCACATATTACAAATTTAACTTTCTGCTCATACAGGGAGGGATGTAATTCGATTCCATTATTCTCTGTTATGAAAAAAACAACATAGATCCAGTAGCAATTCTCCATTACGTGTTAATGCATCAAATGGTCTGTTGAAGAAGGCAGTTTTCAAGTGCAGTGGCCCAGAACCATCACTGAGGGAGCAGTGTGGTTGCATGCTTTGTGCTTAGGCTACCTACAGATACATTTTACTCATTACTGAAGTTCCAAAGCACATGAGCATCGGATGAAACATTAAGCTGTGGTTCTGTGTGCTGGAGAGCCATACTACATGCCTGTTAAAGAATATGCTTGATGAGGCTACCATGTCTCGTAACAGCCGTCCAGTGGGTCGCCCTTCCCCAACCTTCTCTGAGCCCTCGGGGTCCTTGCAACCTGGCCATTTAGCCCATTATGTAAAGTGTTGCTCAGAAGTAAAACAGCTCAATGCAAAAATTTTACTGGACTTTTTCTTCAGTGTGGCATGCCGATTTATATACATGTTTATTGAATGCATATTTTTTCTGTGAGTTCTTAATGCTATTAAAAACACAGTGTAATGGTTAGTCATGTAATAATATACTGTAAAGTTATATTTAATAAGAAAATTTTTTAAAACAAAGTAGCTAAGGAAGGAATAAAAGAGATGTAAGATGGCATAGTTGATTTGATTAACAACTATATCGTTTAATTTTTACTCTAGTCCTATTGGCTCAGCTTCTGACTCTACTCTTCAGCACTTTGAATTTAGGCACAAGTCGTGCTATGAAGCCTCTTCTTTAGAAATATACAGCTTATATACTAACTGAACGTACCCATGCTACCCTGGTAACCTGTATATTCTTATTCTCACTGCATTAAAGGTAAATTTTGTAAGAACCCCCCCCCCCCGACCCTTTAGCACAGATTTAACGGAAAGAAATTTGCCCGGATCGTTATTGACGTCAGCGAGCACTCCTCATAGCCCGTGGCTTAGTTTCTGTGTAAGCTATTGAGATTTTATTTCCGTTACCACAGATTTTGCTACCCTATGTCTCCTGTGATATTTGTTCGCACGGTCCAAATTTCCTGCACAGCGTCTCCCATGTGGCCTGGTGATTGGTTAAAAAAATCAAGTTCTCACTTGGCCCGTGGCTTTGTTTCTGCACAAATTGTGACAGCTGGTGTCTCACTTTTAATCAGCATATTCTGTTGTATCTTGCACTAAAGGTTAGTTTTGTGAGCCCCCCCCCCCAACATTTTATCACATTTGAACACGAAGAATTTCCTGGTGTTGCAAAGGTCATTGCTGACTCTGCACGCGCTCTCAGAGTCCGTGACAAACGATCGTGATATTTATTTCGTCAGATTTTGGCATTCTGTAATTCCTGACATACTTCATGGAAAGGTCCCAAATTTCGTAGGCAGGTTACCCCTGCCCGACCCCATGTTTGGTTTTGGAAATCAGGTCCCTATCTGCAATGGAAAACCTCAATAATGCATTTGAAAATGTGGGGAATCTGGCAACAGCAGTAGATTTAAATGCCATTTTAACTCTCTACTTTCAGAGTTAGGGAGCAGTAAATGGCAACAATAGATTTGACAGCGATTATCGTTTCCCATAGTAATAGCATGGTGAATATTTTTGCTTTTAACAAGCCCACTTTTGGACTTTCGACCTGAAATTTGGAGCGTGTACGTTGATTTTCCAATGAGTTATGGCTGCCACAGACAGACACACAGATCTTATATAGATAAGTGATCATCAAATCTTACTAAAACTGACTCCACTTATTGTTTTATATTGTTTAACAACTATTTACTCATCTTTGCAAAGTTCATTTATGAAATCTAGCTTATCTAATTTTATTCCTACCTGACACTTTCTGTGCTGCTCCGTGTCATCTTACATACCAAACTGTTCCTCCCACTTCTGCTCTTGAACAAATTCATTTGATAACTTCTGGAGACAACGAATTCTCATTCCCTGTGTTGAAATACAGAAGATATATATCCCAAAATCGCCCTGTCAGAGCTATAATCATTAACTTTAGACACGACTCTAAACTGTCTGGCCTCATGACAAAAACTGATTGCATAGTCAAACCTGTAAGTACAAAATCTTTGCATTAGAGCAGACAGCCCCAACGTCGAGATTTTACCTCTGTAAAACTCCCCATTTTGCCCACAGTCAGTAACGGACATTGATGGGCTTAAAAAGGCTGTAGTCTGTCGGATGAGTCATTAAGCCATGGCCCTGCGCATGTTAAAGAATACTGAATGGCCTTGACGAGAGGCTACCATCTGTTTTCTAACAACTGCCCAGTGGGTTCCCTCCCCACTAACCTCTAAGCCCTCGGGGGTTCTTGTGACTTAGGCATTTAGCCCATTGTGTGCAAAAGGGCCACTCAGAGGTAAAACAACCCAATTTCTTTTCACTTAACACTGAATATTTTAATAGCTTTTGATTTCAAAAAAATTAAGCGAACTTAATACTCTTAATTGGACATAACTAGAAACTGTTGTTTTTAATGTAAAATTCTTAAGTGAAATTTTAACATAAAATAAATGCACTTACATGATTCTGACTAAACCAGTGCTTCTCAAACTTTTTCATTCACATCTCACATAGAAATTATACTCAATAGTAGGCATGATCCTTATTTACATTTTTGTGTTATACGTTATTAATTTATAAGCTTTATATTTTAAAAATTTATTATTTAGTGTGGTTATGCCAGTTCTAAGTTTAGTACCTGTGTTGGTATCTTTTTTCTTTTGTAGAATTTCAATTAAATTTTTAAGCTTTCTCTGAACTGAGGAAATTAACAGACCCATGGAAGACAGTGCACTTCTAGGCAGATATTAGTTTTTTTTTTTTTGCCAATAAATTACTTAATGCCTTTTTATCTGAATTCGACTCCCCCGTGTTATATTACTTCCCTATAAAAGTGTTAATTCTTTTTACACTTTTATTTATCCTTCAGTAGTAGTTAATTTTAAGTGAATATAATAAATCAGGTGAATTTTGTTAGAAAATTGAAAAAATAACTAATTTAACACCATATCGTTTAGTCCCTCTTTCCCATGTAACATGATCACTATCCCAGCCGTTGCAAAGTGTTAAAGAATTCATGGATAACCTCTTACAACAAAAGTGAGAAATGGAAGACTTATTTCTATATTGTGCCTCACAGTTTGAGAAACACAGATCTAAAATGTATTTTCTTTAAAAGTTAATAAGTCCACTTTGTGACAGAATTGCACTCAACAATTTGTTATAGCAACCACTTTTTTTTTTGGCAAACTTGCCTGTTTATTGGTTATACATATTGTTTTGTTATAATTATATTTCATGAATACTATAATTGTAAATAAAACTCTGATAAGATACTTGTTTATATTCTTTTAAAATTCTGACATCATAACATCCTGTAAAATCGCCAACTATTACAAAAAAATCATGAAGCCATGAGCTACGGAAGTCCCACCAGACTCTAAGGGAGAGCGCACACAGCCGCAGTTTGCAACGGCAATGCGACGATGATCCTTTTTTAAGCATCTTTATTTTTAGCATTTTTAAAATGCACCTTTTTTAAGGTGCATCTTATGAATGTACCTAAAGGTTTGTGAAAGATCCTAAAGGTTATATAATTTATATTGCATAAAGATTGGTACCAGAGCGAAAGCTCGATTCATCTGTTGCTAGAGCCAGAAGAAATCTTGGATTAAATATACATCGATCACCCACACAACCAGTTCTAATGTCTTGTGGGATAAAGTCCGGAAGATGGGTGGGAGGTACACGACCCACTCATCGATCCTGGGGCACAATGGACAGGCAATAAACATAAAGGTGCTTCGAATGAATGTATTTTAAATAAGCAATTGCAAACGTCGTCGCATTGCTGTTGCAAATTTCGGCGGTGTGCGCCCTGCCTAATTTACTCCTCCAAACACTTCTTCCTAATTTACAGTTGCATTCGGACACTAAACCTTCGAATGCCGCAAAAAGAGCTCGGCACAAGCCCCTGTATTCTGTGTCGTAGTCGTCGTGTCTACCTACATTCCCGAGGTTCCTGGTCATCCACTCTACGATGGATTCCTGGTATCTCCCTTTTTATAAAAAAGTGTTTGAAAGGTCTTGCGGGAGAATCTAAATCTGTCAAGCGACCAAGATCTGGTGACTTTCAGGGGGAGACTGCTTGCTCCAAATAACATTTGGAGCTTATGTTGAATGTAACGGCAATTGGTGGAGTGGCCGTCACAGTCACTCCACACAAGACTTAATTCCGAGTGGGGCCTCAAGGTTTCTGAGGAGGAAATCCTCTCTGAGCTTTCATCCCAGGGAGTGACCAGCCCACTAGGTTTCAACACGCCGTGATGGAAAGTTAGTACCCACCCGGATACTAATGATTTACTTTCAACATTCCCCACCTGCCTACTTCCATCAAGGCAGGGTACTTTCATTGCAAGGTACGGCCGTTTATATCCAATGCTCTGCATTGTTTTCAATGCCAAAGATTCGGCCATGCTGGGGCAAGCCCACCTGTGCTCATTGTGACAGTCAGAATCATATTGAACCTGACTGCACAGCAGAAAAGGTATGCTTCATTAACTGCCTTGGCGTACTCCCGCGACTGTCCAAAGTGGCTGGAGGAGAAAGGTAACCGCGTCTGAAGACCCTCCATAACTGTTGTCCAGAGGCGAGGAAGTTCACTGCAGTGCCTGCCCCCACCTGGCAAGGTGTATGCCAGTGCAGTCATCAGAAAGCCCGTCGTTAAGATGATTTCCATAGCGGTGCAGACCGACATCAGCGTCCCACCTGCTGCCAAGTACCTCTTACCCTGGCAAAGCCGAGGTTGGTGTCGATCTCTACATGGACTCCGGTTTCTATTCCTGCGTCTGTGCCTTCCACTTCCATCTCTGGAAGGCTCCCTCCCACAGGTAAGACCTTCCAAGCCCAAGGGGCACCCACCGGGGCCAAAAAAGAAAATTTTAACACCTCATTCGGTGGTCTCTGATCCATGTCACTCAGACAATTCCGAGCACACAGACCGCCCCATATTTCCAAAACCGTTGCTGGCGACGGTTAAAATAAACCGAAAGTCTCCAGCCAATTCTCCTAAGACCTGAGATGGCCACACTCCTACAATGGAACTGTTGTGGATTCCAGAAAAATACAACATCGAGGTCCTCATGAGGGCATACGAACCCATCTGCATGTGCCTACAGGAGACATACTTGCAGACACCCAACGATCCCACGCTGGCACTTCTCTCTCGTTCTCCGGAATGGAGATGGTCCAGCTTGCGGGGGTGTCGCCATCGTCCTGAGCAATCATTCTCCATTCCAGGTCATACCCATCACCAAAAACTTAGAGGTGGTTGCCATCCGCCTTGTGGGGTTTTCGTTGACTGTATCACCCGGAAGCATTGTCTTCCGGGATGACCTAGTCTTGCAGCTGCCATCCCCTTTCCTCATTATGGGGAGACTTCAATGGACACAGTCCACTCTGGGACAGTGCTGACACCAACAGGAGGGGGTCTTGGAGCAGTGGCTCCTGTATCTTTCACCCTCCCTGTTTAACACCGGTGTCAGTACATACTTCCACTCCCAACCCACACATTCACTGCATGTAAAGAGTGGAAGGATCGATGACAACCCATATGGAAGCCATCACCTCCCCATGATGTGCACGATCTCGTGTGGGGGCCTTGCAGCCCTACGTGTGTATCTCAATGGAGGCTTGATCGGGCTGACTGGAGTGGTTTCGAGCCCCATTCTGAGCTCGATGACCACTCTGTCAGCCAGGAGCCTATCAGTGTTGCAGTGGTGGAGATGACAGACTGCATCGTCCATGCAGCTGCCTCTATTATTCCTCAGACTTCGACTCAGTTTCCATGGTTCCCAAAACCGTGGTGGAATCCCGACTGCAACTCAGCTCGTAAGGCTCAGAACATGGCTTGGGGGGGTGTTTCAGAGATATCCGACATCCCCCATCCTCGAAGCATTCAAATGCGCTAGGGCGAAAGCTAGTTTTGCCCAGAGCCAGAAGGAATCTTGGATCACATATACGTCTTCTATCACCCACACGACCAGTTCTAAGATCGTGTGGGATAAGGTCCAGAAGATGGGTGGGAAATACATGTCGCACTCATCAATCCTGGAGCACAATGGACAGGCAATTGCCGACACTCGGGGGAGTCATTCTTCTCCATCTCTTCTTTATCCTCCTACTCATCTGAGTTTCTGGCCCATAAGAGCAAGGCCGAATGCTCTTCGCCGTCCTTCCATTAGAATGGCCTTGAGTCTTACAACAGGCCATTCACAGAGGAGGAGCTTTGCATTGCTCTGCACACTTCTCATGTATCTGCTGTCGGGTCAGACAGTGTCCATTATGCTATGCTCCAACATCTCCATCGAGTAAGGATCGGCTGCTCCAACTCTTCAACAGTATTTTCATCGAGGAGCAGTTTCCGGACTCCTGGCGGGAGGCTATTGTCTTGGCCTTCCTCAAGCCAGGCAAAGATCCCAAGATTGCTTCAGATTATCGTCCAATGGCATTGACGCACTGCGTCTTCAAGGTGTTGGAAATAATGGTAAATACCAGGTTGGCTTAGTATTTGGAACATCATGGTCTTCTTTCCAACACCCAGTGTGGCTTTCGCAGGCACAGGTCTACTTTAGACCACCTGATCCACCTCGAATCGGCGATCAGGAATTCATTTTTGCGTCGAGAGCACCTGGTGTCCATTTTCTTTGTCATCGAAAAAGCGTACGACACGGCATGAATTTTCACGAAGATTCGGCATCTTCGTGACCTCCATAGTTTTGGTTTGCATGGTCGCACGCCAATCTTCATCACAGATTTTTTTATCATCTCGTATTTTTCGAGTTCGTTTATAAGGGAGTCGTCCCTTCGGTAGCAAATATTAAACAATCGTGTCGGCAACACTCTGTCGTGGCCTTTCCTCCAAGACCAAAGTGTGCCACAAGGATGCATCCTGAGTGTTTCACTGTCAAGATAAATTCTATTACACAGCAACTTCTACCAACTAGGCAATGCCCTCTATGTTGACGACTTTAGCATCTTTTGCTCTTCATCCAGCATGAGGGCCATTGAAAGACAACTGCAAACTTCCCTGAACAATCTCAGTTTGGACGATAGCTAATGGGTTTCGGTTCTTTCCACAGAAGACTGCTTGCATGCACTTTTGCTGCAAGCGTAATCTTCATCTAGACCCCGAGCTACGGCTCGGGGGTAACATCATTGCAGTTGTGGTGGAGATCGAGTTTCTCGGTCTCATTTTCGACCTGAAATTAACCTTTCTACCACACATACATCTCAAATCCAAGTGCAGGTGGGCATTGAACATCCTCAAGGTCGTTTCCTCCCTCTCCTGGGGGCAGACCAATGTTCATTCTTTGCCTCTGCTGTGCACTTGTCCGGTCAAAACTGGACTATGGATCCCAGGTGTATGATTCTGCCTGGGATTCAGTGAAGATGCTGGACCCCCTTCATCATCAGGCCCTCCATGTCTGCACGGGAGTCTTCTGTACTTCAGTCTTTATGGTTGAGACCGATGAACCATATTTAATATCTATTCGTCATCAGCAGTTGTCCCTGCAGTATGCTCCAAAATTGGGATCCCTGCCAGGCCATCTCACTTGGGATTGAGTTTTTAGTCCACTGTGGGAAATATACCAGAATCAGCTGACTGCCATTCGTCCTTTCGGTTTGCATGTCTGAGGTTACCTGCAAGACATTAACACCAGTCTCGATAGCATCACAGTCCAGAGCCGAGCCACTTCCATCATGGCTCGCTGTGTCCCCTTCCTGTGATTTCTCTCTTTGCAGGACAGGGAAAGCCTTGACACCCGACTGTGTATATCGGCAATTCTTTGCCAGCTATCGTGCTGAGCACCTGGACTTCTTACGTCTTCACAGATGGCTAGAAGTCTGGTTCATCTGTGGGATCAGCCATGGTCTGCTGTGATGTAATCATTGCAGACCAGATCCCACTGCAGTGTTTCATCTTCACTGCAGAGTTGCATGCTATCAGCTTTACCTTGGACCACATAGCAGCTAAGTGTCATCGTTGGTGGTCCTCTACATCGACTCGCTTAGCTCGCTACAGGCTTTGATCTCAGTGAAACATCAGCCTCACCCTGTTCTCTCCAAGATCCGCCAGCAACTCTGTTTGGCAGCCGCCACCATGATTTTCTTCTGTTGGGTGCCTGGTCACGTCGGGATCAGGGCCTATGACTTGGCAGATGCTGCTGCCAAGTCAGTAACGCCTGTCTGACTCTCCACCGCACTTCCAGTAGCGTTTTTTCATCGAGCTCTGAGCATTGTGGCAGAGATTTTGGTCTGAACAGGTCGGTAACAAGCATTTCGAGATCAAGCCCATTGTCAAACCTTGGCAGTCTTGTTTTAACAGGAATCGCAAGGAGGGGGTTGTACTTGTTCGGCTCTGCTTGTCATTCATTTATTACACACTCGTTTCTTCTTCGGGTGTATGACGAACCTAAGTGTGAGTTTTTAACACCATTATTATAACTGCTTGTCATGCTTTTTCCCTTGAACGTCGTTTTTATTTTTACCATCCATAATTTTATGGCCGAGCCTCTTACACTCGTCCAGCTATTATCTGATGACACTTCTTTACCATCTGTGTTTGTCTTTTTATCTTATACAGGTTATTTTAGCAGACTGTGATTTTATGGCTTTATCCATTTTACCTTAATTATTCTGGGTGTTTTACACCCGGGTTCGTTTTATCTTTTTGTACTTTGTTTTTGTATTGCTTTTCTCCATTACGTTTACACTTTTTGCTTTTAACTTTGGTTGTGGGTTTGTCTGTCTTTTACTCTCTTTTTTATCACGTTTAGCACATTATGGCCCTATCGCCCAGGCGCCATAAAACCCCAAACCAAAACAATCTGTATATAATATGCTGCCCAAAGGTGATGGCAGACTCCTTTGCGTAACTACCTAATGTCCAAGATACTATGTAAGCATTTAGAATCAAATGCATCAATTTTCCTGTTATCTTGCTTACAAATGGAAACCTATCCTCTTTTTCTTATCAACAAAATATGGAAGGTCACGCAGGAGTTCCAAAATCAGTCAAGCACCTAAGATCTGGTGACTTGCAGGTCGAGATTGCATGCTTCAAAACATTTCGAGCTACTTTCTAATGTTACAGCGATTGGTGGGGTGGCAGTCACACCTCACAAGACTTTAAATTTCTCCTGAGGTACGATCTCTGAGTGGAACCTCCCCAAGGTTTCTGAGAAAATCCTCGGAGTTGTTACCCAAGGGAGTGATGGCAGTCCAGCTGTTTTTGCAATGGTGTGATGGGTGGTACCCATCCGGGTATTAATCTGTATGTTTAAGACGCCATGCCTACCTTCTTCCATCAAGGTAGATTACCTTCACTGCGAGGTGCGGCCGTATATACCAAACCCTCTATATATATTGTTTCCAATGCTAGAGGTACAGCCATGCCCGCTCAGCTTACTGGACCCACCTGCGCTCATTGTGGCAGCCAGGATCACCTCGATTCTGACTGCAGCCGAGAAAGTAAGCTGCACGAACTGTAGTGACGGGCTCCCGCGACTGCCCTAAATAGCTGGAGTACAGATCCTTAAGCCCATAACGTCACTCACGAGAGGCGAGGAAGTTCCCCTCTCTATATGAGACCACCATATCGAGGTGTGTGGGGGAGCTTGAGGGCCTAAATGAAGTCGAAGGCTATGCTGACCGGATTGGTCCATGGTCCGAGACATAGATTAAATTTAGGTTTTCACCGATGGATGAGCCTTTACACCTATAGTACTGTTCGCCATTAGGTAGTTGGGGATGAGCTGTATCATCTTTCCCCTGACCGTAGGTAGTGAATATGGCATTTCCCTATACTGGTAGTGCTTCAGGAGGAACTAGTGGGTTTTGTCATCATATATATATAGTTACTGGAAAGGTTATGCCGGTGCGGTCACCAGAATACCCATCATGATGACTTCAGTGGCGGTGCAGACAGATGGCAGCCTTCCACCTGCGGCAAAGTACCTTCTCGCATAGGTGAAGTTGTGTCTATCCCTGTCTCAATGCTCTCCATTACCACCTCCAGAAGGCCCGTTCCGTACCATCCCGACCTCTTTTCTTTTGGCAGCTTTGGATCCTTGTCCCTCAGATGACTCTGAATAGATACCGATGGCTCAAATTTTCCCAAACCATTGCTGGCGACGGTAAAAATAAATCGTCTGCCAATTCTTCTAAGACCCGAGATGGCCATACTCCTACAATGGAATTGTCATGGATTCCAGAGGAATATTTATATCAAGTTCCTCCTGAGGGCACACGGGCCCCTCTGCGTTGCCTGCAGACTTCTTTGCAGACAGTCGCCAGTCACGGCACTTTTCGCCGGGATGAGCAACCATTTTCCATTCCAGGTTGAACCCCTCACCACCACCATAGAGGCACTTGTCATCTGCCTGTTCGTGGGATTTCCGTTGACTGCTCCGTCTACCGATATAATCCAGAAGTTTTGTCTTCCAGGGAGACCTGGATGATCTCGTCTCATAACTGCAGTCTCCTTTCCTCATCATGGGAGACGTTCGTTTGGAGACAGCCTGGCTCGCCCTCTTACCTTTTTCTCCTAGACCCGGAACAGAAATTCAATACTTATTTAACACTGTCTCGTCTCCCCCCCCCCACACACAAATCGTCATTCGCGATTTCCCCAGCTATCCTTTTAAAGCTTTTCTAGGCTTTGGACTACTTGGTTGGACTCGAATTCAAACCGCGAAATTTGAAAATGTCCATTTCGGTAGCAAATGTTTTCGCATTTGTTTTTACGTTTTGGATTGTTTTACCTCTGAGCGGCACTTTTTTGCACACCATGGGCTAAATGGCCAGGTCACATGGACCCCGAAGGCTCAGAGAAGGTTGGGGGAGGAGACCCACTGGAACAGCTGTTGGGAGACAGATGGTAGCCTCCCGTCAAGGCCATCCAGCGTGTTCTTTAACGTGCACAGCGTATGTCTCTTCCGCACACGGGGCCACGGCTTAACGTCCCATCCGACGGACGGCGGCCTTTCCAAGCCCATCGGCGTCCCCTACTGACCGTGGGCAGGGCGGGGAATTTTACGGAGATAAATCTCAACGCTGACCCAGCTGGGACTCGAACCTGGGAACTGCAGATTACAGGCCTGGCGCGCTACCGACTGAGCCACCCCCCATGTTTCCGCACAAATATAAATTGTTTCATAATTTGTAGCCATTCCTCCAAGCAACCAAATAGTCCAATCCTCTCGTTTGCAAATTCTCCGACAATGGCAGTGCGAAGTACCCTTGCCCCTGATTGAATTCAGAGAACTGGATGGGAAATCGTTAAAGACAAGGAAAGTATATTCTTAGTATCCAGAGCAAAGCGCTCCGACTTTGTCCTTAAATTCCTTGGCACAGCTCAAAATTCAAAAAGATTCCATTTTCTCGAATTGAATGTACAGACGGAATTAGGCAATTATTGTGTAATGCAGATCTTTTCGATAGGTTCCTTCTCTGCTGCTTTGCAGCTTCAATGCGAGTTTTCCTTTCACGTCGATCAGCACACGAATGCGACATGTGATGCCTTCCATTAAATGTAGTACTATCCTGTATAGTGGAGCATCGGATGGCGTTACCTAACCATAATTAATTTCTGTCCTAGTCCTTAAACTTGCCATTGTTCTGACATAAGCCTGGAGCTCTGTAAGCCCACTCCAGCTAAAGATTCTATCCGTCAGCGAACTTAGCCGGTGTGGCTACGTCAAAATTAATCGACTTGTAGAACTAAGTATTCCTCCCCCTCTAATTTGATGTTACCGAATGCCTCTCCCTAATTACCATGATTTGAAGGGTCTGCCGACGCCTGATGAAGAGTTCTCCTGCAGGTAATTCTAAAATTGTCTGCTCCATATATATACCATGAAAATCTCTTAATATGCTGCTCAGCAGTTGTTGTTCTCATCACCTTTTTTATCATTTATTAAATCTTGTTTTATTTACAACTTGTATTAATAATACTTCAACATTTGGAAACATTGGGCTTTCCAATGAACTCTCCATGAATTTTAAAGAATATTGATTTAACTTTTTTTTTAAAGTTAAAGAACTATACATACACTCGACCATCGAGGGACTGACTATAATTTCCCTTTTAACAGAATGGATTATTCATGATAACATTTTGTGGAAGTTCACCTGCTAACGGATGGAAACAATTTATTCCAGTTTAACACTATAGCGATATTGTGTACAAAAAATTAACACGCATATTTATTCTTTCAGAAAATTTAGTTTAAATCATATTGGCCTGTTGAGCTATTAATTGCACAAGTAGATTTCAGGAAAGCAGCTCTTCATCAATTAAGAAGTATTAGGTAAACTGTTAGCTCTTTTATCTTTATTTCACTCTGAATCGCTTAATGATCCTACTTGTTCGATTAATATATATAACTTATTTATGGTATATTGTTTCATTGAATAAAATAGGACTTAAATTCAGATATGAAAAGTGTGTGCAGCGACCATCCACTTCACATGCAAGGAGCAACCTGCAAAGTATCCGTTCCTAGAGACAAAACACTGGGATTAAGCAGTCCACCCCTTCCATGTTTTATTTCACTGCCAATACATTAACGATGATTCCTGTTTATTAAATTATATTAGAACATAGCGTGCTGCTGTTCATTTCCCCGCCACTACTGGTAAAGCACCAGTCCAGCTAACAGGCTGGTGACAAAATGCTATTGATCTAGACTCTTTAATGCGATATAGCCACATCATGATGTCAATTTATGATCAATTGTAAAGATGTTCGTTAATGGATTATTCATCAACATTGTATTTTTAATCACGTAGTTGCAATATTATACTCTGAATTCTGCAGTCTCGCTATTGGCCCCCAAAAGCACGATCGCAATGAAACTGGTTCCCATGTCCCTACTACACCTTTTGAATATTACCTCGCAACTTCATTGTTAGTCTTTATTATGAGCTTTAATTGGTGCCTTCGGTACTTCTTGATCTTTCAGACTGTAACTATCACTCTTATTTGACCTTGAATGCAACATCAGATATAAAAATGCTTAATATTTGAGTTGTGTTACCCAACCCACCAATTTTAGCTTTCTTTCAGAGTTATGTAGAAATCTGACTTTAAAGGACACGTATCCAAAATTTCACGTTGCTGAAGTGTTCAATTGCAAATACTCCCAGACACCAACTGTTAGATCTCTAGCTCTGGTATAGTGCAATGTGATCTCAAATAAGTTGCAACCAAAACTTCACATTTCTGAGATACACAACCCAAAATCATTACTTACAAAGTCACCACCTAATGTCCTGGGGGGAGCCATCTCCACAAAACTCTGCACCCTTCCCACAGCTGGGGTGGGGGTTGCTCAGTCAGTAGCATGCCAGGCTCATAATCTACAGTTCTCATGTTCAAGTCGCAGCTGGGCCAGCATTGAGATTTATCTCCGAAAAACTCCCAACCTTATCCATGGTCAGGGAGGGTGGCTCAGTCAGTAGTGTATAGTGTAATCAGTAGTGTAATCTGTAATTCCCAGGTTTAAGTCCCAGCTGGGTCAGCATTGAGATTTATCTCTGCAAAACTCCCTGCCCATGATCAGTAGGGGGTCACCAATGGGCTTAGAAAGGCTGCTATCCATCAGATGGAACGTTAAGCCATGTCCCCATGTGCAGGAGAGCCATACCCTGTGTACATTAAAGAACACACTGGATGGCTACCGATTATCTTCCAGCAGCTGTTCCAGTGGGTTCTCTCCCCCAACCTTCTCTGAGCCTTTGGGATCCTTATGACCTGGCCATTTAGTCCATTTGTGCAAAACTGTGCTGCTCTGTGGTAAAACCCAAATAGTCAGTCAAATGGGTCATTAAGCCATGGCTCTCTGTGCAGGACATCTAAACCCTGTGCACATTAAAGAACATGCTGGATGGCCTTGACAGGAGACTACCTTCAGTCTCCCAACAGTTGTTCCAGTATGTACCCTCCCCGAGCACAGGGTCATGTTGCGTCTTAATACAATTTATTAATATCCAAGATACAGCTTAAGCATCTAGAATTAAAGGCATCGTTTCCTGTTATCTTGTTTACAAAGGGTCCATGTTTCACTACTGTAACTAACTTTAGAAAGGATCAAACTATTGTACAGCCTAACTTAAAAATCCCAGCAGCAATCCTTATTCTTCTGTTTATCTCATACCACACATCACCAGTATCTGTTACACAGCTCCCAAGATAATTAAACTGAGACACTTGCTCAAGGGTGCAATCATTCAAATTAATTGAACTACAACCTGCCTGACAAATTATCATCACTTTAGTTTTCTCTGTTCATCATAAAACCTACTCTACTACAAGTCTTATTAACATCATTTGCCATAAGGGCCAAATCATCAGCATAATTTATATTAAAATTTTTCAAATCTCTAGACCATTTAAGGCCAAAATCTTCCCTTTGCATTTACACCCATGTTAAATAAATATAAAAAGCTATTCCATGTGGCATGAATAAAATAAACAAAACATTAAATTAGAACTGCTACAAAATGTAGTAACATAATAAGTTGTTTGTTAGTAAGGAAAGAGAGAACTAAAGTGAACATCTTTCGTAAACAGTGAGAATTAACTTTTTTTTGACAGAGAAAAAGAATATAAAAAAATGAATCAATTACTGTCAACATCCGTAAAAAATTTAACTATTAGAAATAAACATAATTTACACTCTGAGTAGGCCACAAGTGTCATAGTTGCAATCGTGATGCTTACATTTCATTAACATACTGAAACAAAGGAATATGGAGCATAGAAACATATTGCTTAGTCATAAGGATGTGAAAGAATATAAATAAGTCTTAGCATGTGCTCCAAACACCAAAATAGCTGTTCCTTTTGGTCCTAAATTTGATTAGATTGACACAAATATCATTGACTTAATTTAAGCTCTGCAAAATTTTTGGCCAAAGTGATTGCTTCAGAAAGAGCATTAACATTGCTTCCAGTGGCTTGTGCAGCTTCAACTTTTCCTCCACCCTTTCCATTAATCACTGTAGAGACCTGTTGAACCCACTCATTGGCTTTTAGGCCTTTTGACACAGCACACTGAAACAAAACATTTACATATATCTTTAATATATATTTTAATATATAATAAAACATTTATATATATATATCTTAATTATATATCTTTAATCTTTTGAAATAAGCCGTTTGATTAATCTATATCATGACATTAATTTCTTTTCACACCATAAAAGCTGAATCATTTACATCAACAGTAAAAATATACTAAAGTTATTGTTAAAACACAAAAATTTATATGACTCCAAAAAAGAAAAGCACATAATGCAATTTAGGATTTATAGATATTTCAGTAAGTCTTAAAAATTCTTACTCTCACTTACCAATGCATCTTTGGATTGAATTTATTCATGAGGTAAACAATGCAATTATTTACCTCATGAATCAATTTGGTGATATGCTAAAAAAAACATATCACCAAATTGTTTTTTTTAGCTCTAACTAAGGCAGTGGTCAGCAGTGACTTCGGTCTTAGTAGGGCATGTCCTTGTATGAGAAGGCCTGTAAAAGCTAGGAGTAGCTTCTAGGATTCTTCTCTGTCCTATATGTCGGAAATAAAAAAAAAAATATAAAAAAAAATTATACACTGAAGAGTCAAAACATTATGACCAGCATATCTTTGTGAAAATCGAAGCAACTGCAGTAAACAACTGTGCGTGTGAAGTCACAAAACAGTATAAATAACACCTGATACTGAGCTGTGTTAATCAGTGTTATTCTTGTTCTTCAGATGGGAAAGGCAGTGGACTTAAGTGAGTTTGACAAAGGCAAAATTGTAATGGCCAGACGACTGAGTCAGAGCACTTCTGGGGACTGCAAGGTTTGTAGGGGTGTTCATGGTCAGCTGTGGTTAGTACCCTTGAAAAAGTTGTCCAAGGAGGGAAAAAACCACAAATCATCAGCAAGCTGTGGGTCGACCACTGCTCATCGATGCCAGAGGTCAGCGAAAGCTATCCCATATGGTACAAACCAACAGAAGGAATACTGTGGCACAACTCACCCGCAATTTGAATGCTGATGACAGGAGTAATGTGTCACAACACAGTACATCGAACCCTGCTGAAAATGGGGCTGCGTAGTCGCAGGCCGCTCTGAGTGCCCATGCTTACCTCGGTTCACTGTCGAAAGCACCTACAATGGGTACTATTTGTTGCAGATATTATGCAACCACGGCAATCCCCGGTTCCATCTGACGACACTACCAAGTTAATGGAAAGCCGTGACTATCTAGAGTCGGGGGCAAGAATGCGCCATATAGACGCACCTCAACCCCGACCTCACATGGCAGCAGTCCTATAAAAGGAAAGCTAACCACCAGAAGAAACCTGAAATTTAATCTGTTCCCCGGTTAGCCATGAACAAGGATATGTAGATCCAAGTTCGGTCGGAACCCAGGGTGGAGACTCTTGGTGAGGCCCAGACTTTGAAAGGGCTCGTGCGTACTAGGCGGGCTCAAACTTCGACTGTGCCCTTGAACTACTCCACGGAGCTCCTGATAGTGAGGTCTAACCATGAGCCTCAAAACTAGACTTTGAATAACTGGAAGAATGTAGTCTGGTCAGACGAATCTCGTTTCCTGTTGCACCATGTGGATGGCCAGGTACGTGTGCATTGTTTACCTAGGGAAGTGTTGGCACCAGGATACACCATGGGATGAAAATAAGCCAGTGGAGAAAGTGTAACGCAGGGTAAAAAAAACAAACTGCATTTATATGTACTTCTAAATTTTATAATAATAAATTATTTATCATAATACAAAGTGCAGTACATATCTACATACAACTTACAGGAACACCAAGTATATTATATTACATAATTTTTCTTGCCCTTTTGGCCAAAAATCTTTAAGTCATCAAATTTGACAGATTTCGCTATTTCGGTCAATTTTGACCGGAATTTTGTTTTTTACAATGAGTTTTTTATGGACCACGGGGCCTTTTAAAGTGTGGGGCAGGGTTCTGGGGAACGCACGAAAGCCACCTTGCACCAGTCCTGGTGTAATGTTTTGGGCAATATTCTGCTGGAAAACTCTGAGCCCTCGGGGTCCTTGCAACCTGGCCATTTAGCCCATTGTGTAAAGTGTTGCTCAGAGGTAAAACAGCTCAATGCAAAAATTTTACTGGACTTTTTCTTCAGTGTGACATGCCGATTTATATACGTTTATTGAATGCATATTTTTTCTGCGAGTTCTTAATGCTATTAAAAACACAATGTAATGGTTAGTCATGTAATAATATACTGTAAAGTTATATTTAATAAGAAAATTTTTTAAAACAAAGTAGCTAAGGAATGAGCTACTTTCCCACCATCTCCTGATAACATGTCAGGTGCTCTGGACCACTGAGCTACCGGCCGCTGATCAAGATCTGCTCTAATTGATGATATGAACATTTTCTACCTACAGTACATATTCCATTATGTCACATGTAGGTGCTGTTCAGGCAATCTAGCCACAAGTGGCAAATAAATGCCATATAAATGGCAAGTATGTATTACAAGCATATATATATATATACCCCCACAAGCAGCTGCTTGCCACAGAGGTCTGATAGTTGATTAAATATTGAATAAACTCGACTTTTTTGGTATACACTAAGTAATTACCACTTTTGAGTTGAATCAAATTTTAGAGGAAACATTGTCTTGAATTTAATTAATTGTATACTTGTAATATATACTTTCCATCTATATGGTATTTATCTGCTGCTTGTGGCTAGATATCCTGAACAGCACCTACATGTGGCATAATGGAATATGTACTGTAGGTAGCAAATGTTCATATCATCAATTAGAGGAGATCTTGATTGGTGGCCGGTAGCTCAGCAGTCCAGAGCACTTGATATGTTATCAGGAGATCGTGGGTTTGTATCCCACCGGGCGGAAGATAATTTTTCCTCTAAAATTTTAATTGACTCAAAAGTGGTAATTACTTAGCGTATACCAAAAAAGTCGAGTTTATTCAATATTCAAAAAAATGGTTAACTAGATTGGGACACTCTAAAGAGTCAAACTGCATCACCAGTGGCTAAATGCTAGTTTCCTGTTTGCCTGCTCTTGCATAATTCTGCATAGCAAATGCAGTAGTGTCTATTATCTGTATGCTTCACTATTAAAATTTGATAGCTTTAATATCGTGACATCCTGTGGCCGAGTGGTTAGTGTGCTTGGCTACTGATCTAAGGGACCTGGGTTCGAGTCTTGGGTAAGGCATGGATGTTTCTTTTGTTTTTCTGTTGAGGTCTTGCCATCCCTACAGACCTACTATGGCATATAAACTGACAGGTTACTGTCAGACCTTTGTGGCAAGCAGCTGCTTGAGGGGGTATTTATTTTTTTGTAATGTAAATTTGACAGTGATTGGGGCTAATCATTCTAGAGTTATTCTAGTTTAAATTAGAGGGGACTTGCTAGCATTTTTTTGCACAGGCATTCTATGTATGGTATTCTTAATTTCATTAACCGACATATCTATGAAATGATCCCAAAATTAGGAACTACATTTATAGATTTGTTACAATTTTAGACAATATCTGTGTTGTAAAATTGTGCAAAAAAGACAATATTGTACTGTGCCAAAGAACAAAATTTATTAGAGTGTAATGTACTCGACTATGAAAAATACTTGCAGTGAATTAAAATAATTTGCTAAATGTTTCTATTTATAATTACAAAAACTATCAGTTTCTCAAAAGTTTGATTTAATTAATAAATGTTAGTAGATTGATTTGAAGATGTAAGGTGGGAACAGTAATGGATTAAGGGATTTTTAATTTATTGCAGACATTCGTTTCATTTCTGGATTAACATGCAGTTTTGTTAAACTGCAGCTTTCTCTTCATCAAAATATTCACTTTTGTAATATGCACAGATTTGTAAAGAAAATGTGTTCTAATTTTTTTTCACTAGGTGTAATTAAATTGTCTATGTTAGAATGCATTTTAGAATGATTTGGGTAATTCATCTGTAGCAAAATATTCATATTACAAAAATCTATTTAAGGTACAAAATTTTAAACTACAAATTATGAGAATATTTACCTGTGGTACACAGCTTAAACACAGAACTTTTCTACTATCAACATCTTTACTGAAGAACATGGCAGCAGTATTTGGAGACAAAGACTTTACCTGTTTGAGAGCAGCATCCAAAGCCTATGAAAAATAAATATTAAATATAGGCACCTACTATGGTGACGGTATTTATAAGACATGTAAAATTCTTTCAAATTAAAATCCTGAAATTTTAAATGCCAAATAATTAAAAAAAAATCTACGTAGACTGCATATGCTTTACTAGTCACAAAGTACTATAAAAACCCAATAAGCTCATTTTGCAATAAAATGTATATTCTGGTAAGAATTTGTCATTGCAGTAAAGCTCAACAGCAATTTGTCATACCTGTACTACCATAGTGATTGATGTTAATAGCTGTACTGTGTTCATGCCATTTTGATCAGGTTATTTGCATTCTTCTTCCAGTTTGCATGGTTACATTGAAGAGTAGTATGGTGAAGCAGTGGCATACACAGAAAATTTTATTTGAGGGATGGAGGATTGGCATGATTTTCTGATTTTTTTGGGGACGATCTTAGAAAATATATGGTATTCACCTTGGATGTGCCACTATATCTAATTAACAGGACCACAACAGCATCAATGTTGAGTTTCCATGATATGCAATTAACAGCCACACAGCAGTGACAATACAGGGTGATTCAGTTAAGCATGTACAAACTTCTGGGAGGGGTAAGTTGCACAAAGATGAATCGGAATCATATAGCAATGCAGGGTCGGTAACGACATCTTCACACGGTAGATGGCATTGTTCAACGCAGTAGATGGCATTGTATGCAGTAGATGGCGTTGTTCAATGTGGTAGATAGTATTGTTCGGCCGTGGGATTGCACAACATCCTCACAGGTAACCATCATTCGCGAACCACCTGCAGAGGTAGTAGGATGACCGATTACACAAACGCGGAATTGGCCAATATGCATCTCGCATATGGGGCTGCAGACTGCAACGGGTGAGCTACTGTGCGCGTGTACCAGGAACGGTACCCGATGAGTACTCCCAACCACCAGATGTTTGCACAGCTGCATCAGAGGTTATGTGACACTGGTTCCTTCCAGAGACCTGCCAGGAGTCGGGAACGATGGGCACGGACCCCTAACATGTAGGAGAATGTGCTACATCATACAGAAGACACTCCAAGTGCCAGTACTCGAGCAATCACCCACCAGGTTGGTCTTTCCCAATCCACTGAATGGAGGATTATGCACAATAACCAATTGCATCCATATCATGTGCAGTGCGTCCAGACACTGAAGCCTGAGGATTACCCATAGTGCATTGCATTTGTGCAATGGTACCTGCGGGAGAGTGCGGCAGAACCCCAATTTCCTGTTTCTGTGCTGTTCACAGACGAGACATGCTTTACACGGGAAGGTAGCTTCAATGCACATAATGCACATGCATGGGTGGTGGAGAACCCCCATGCTACATGAACACATGCAGCACAAAACCGTTTTGCTGTAAATGTTTGGTCCGGCATTGTTGGGGACCACTTAATAGACCCATATCTCATACCTGTTCATCTGGACAGAAGGAGTTACTGGATATTTCTGGAGGACATCTTACCAGAAATTTTGGATGAACAACAGGTTCCTCGGTCACTGCGCTATGCAATGTGGTTCCAGCACGATGGGGCCCCCACCCATGAAGTTCGTCAACAGTTAAACGTGACATTTGGACAACAGTGGATCGGGCGTGGTGGTCCCGTTCATTGGCTTGCAAGATCACAGGACCTATCATGCCTTGATTACTTCTGGGGTTACATCAAAAGACTGGTGCTTGATACCCCCATTGAAAGTGTTGAGGGCCTTGTCACACGCATCTCCGTAGCTGCCTCGGAAGTCTGAGACACGCCAGGAATCTTCCAGAATGTACGTGATTCCATGTGCTGACGATGTCAGGCCTATGTTACAGGTTGTGGTTGCAACTTCGATCACCTTCTGTGACCTCTGTGCATTTTGCAAATGTACCTATTGTGATTAATAAAAAGCATTTTGTTCACTTACATGCTGCCCTTTCATTCGAGTCCTCTCTGTACACTAGCACATGTTGATGCTGTTATCGACCCTGCATTGCTATATGATTCCAATTCATCTTTGTGCAACCTACCTCTCCCAAAGGTTTGTACACACTTAACTGAATCCCCCTGTATTTGGTATTTCAAAGAGCCAAAAATATAATGCTCATACTATTGCTGCAATGAGCTGATAAGTTATAAAGGTTAAAAGTGACTAGCTAAATGTGACGTGTTTCACATTGTCAGCTTCAACATGTCATCAGGTAAGTAGTGTTCATGTTAGTAAGGCATTTTTAATTTGCAGTAAAACTATAAGAAAAAAATTAAATCCATTATACCTAAATTTCACATGCAGTTATATAATGTGATTATTGTCAGGCAATATTAATATAAGAAAACTTTGCTTTATAGTGATGATTCTGAAATGTCTATATTAATGCAAAATAATTCCTTTTGCTTGGAGTTGAGTAGTTCAATCATTCAAAGATGTCCAACTCATATGCAACAAAAAGAGTATTGTGTCAATAATAATAGCAGCAACAATCACTGAGTATTTTACCATTTCTAAAAAGCTCTGGGAATTGTCTATTGGATAATAACTTGAAAAATGTTTAATATTTTTAAGTACCACTGGTATTTTTGACCTTATTCATTCTAGGCGAATTAGGAGCATAAAACTAAAGATGTTTTATAAATGGTATACTAAAGCAGTAAGAGTGTCACTGTTTATTAAAATTCAAGTACACTTTATTGTCTTCCATTTCATTTTTACTAAATTTTGTTTTTAGTTCTTGCAAATCCCTCATAGAGTTATACCTATGTTGTTAAAGTGTGGTGCTGCAAATATTGCACAGTGGAAGCATTCTTGAAGTACAATATTAGAAAGCATAGTTCTGTTTCATTGTGTTAATTAAGATTACTAACCTTTGCATTTGACCCTGCTTTGAATTCATGGACAATAAAAGTACAACTTGAATTTTCTTCAAACATTTGCCTTGCTTGTTCTGTGACCTAGGTAATACACAATAATATAAACATTATTTAACTACATATGCAAATTATCAGAATAGGAAAATATCTATGGAGGGTGTTCAAAAAGTTCTTAACAAGTGTCTGTAGATTTGAACTCGTTCTTCTGAAGTTAATGAGCTACGACATGTTTGAAAGCATTTTTAAACTCGTCATTACATGTTAAAAACAAAGGCTATATCATCATTTCTCTCTTCACTGGTGGCACGTAAAGTTGAACCAGGTCCCCAAATCCTGTGACAAGACTTTCAAGAAAGAGGATGTTCACAATTTTTTTCAATTCCCAAGGACTAGCAGTCATGGGACACCTTACCGGAAAAAATGACTATAAATGGCCAATACTACACCAACATTTTTTTTGCCCAAAATTAAGGAGATGAAGAAGCAGCATTCAACAACAGGAGTGTCAAGGGTTTTCCTTCATCAATAACTAAAGCCTTTATATCTCAATTTCTTTTTTAAATTCCCAACTGAATATATATTTATTGCATTTTGTCTCTCTTTAATTTCCAACAATTTTTCATTGCCACCTCGATATCTCAAAATTTTATTATGAATATTTGAAAGAAAATCCCTTTTTGATCAGTTTTCTTCCATGAAATAGTATTTGTTACTGGTGACAGTAAGCTGCTGAAATTCTTGCCATGTAGAAAAAGTGATTCTCACTTGCTACACATTGTCCCCACTGCTTGCAGGTAAACAGTTATTCTGCCCCCCTTAACACAGCTGACTGATAGATGCTATATGGCCTGCCAACATTCAAGAGCTATATGGCCTGCCTGAGACACATTACTCCAGTTTAGGCTTGACGATGCCCAACTAGCTATGTGAGGTTCAGGTACCTACAATGGCTTCTGATTAGGATTATCCACCAGCTGATATAAGGTATCCCACGCCTGTTCACTTAGGGCTGGCAACCCAGAAGCAAACAGAAAACACAGCGGCAGATTCTCCCTCAACAGAGGCCCACCAGTGCAGCAAGTCCAGGATCCATAATCAAGCTCAAATCCATAAACAAGTCCAGTCAAGTAGGTATAAATGGTCAGCACCAGGACCCTGTGAAGTTGACCACTCCTCAGCAGGTTTGAAAAAAAAAAAAAAAAGTGGCCATAGATGACCAGATCAGTAGGGTCATACTGAAGTGGCAGCCCTCCCCTTCCGTTCCCTTCCAAAAGAGAATATCTCTTTTGAAAGGTACTAACTGCCTGCACCACGAGAAGGCGGGGTCAGACATTAGGTGCTAGACCTGGCCGGTTCTGTGCATCATCACTAGGGATTGGTACACAGCTCTCCTTCCAGTTTACGCCTAGCCACCATTTACAGGCAATGAAATAAAGGGTATATAAAATAGCAAGTAAATGGAAAAGAGCCTATTAGCGCTGAAAAAATAGACAAACAATAAAGACTTATAGATACAATTACAATGCAAGTATACAATCATATCACATTTATTTCAGTTTATATATATATTTATTGTTTTTATACACAGATATACAACACAAGGGACAAAATAACATTGCTTTGGCTCACAGCCAGACCTCTTGTATATTAAATGACTAAAGATAAAAAAGAGGCCTAATACAATTTTTTTTAATCTACCATTAAAAATTCAATACTTGCCTCTTGAACAACTGCTGCCTTAGTGGCACGATCCAGATCATCCAGCTGTTTTTTGAGATTTTTCAAATTAGCTCTCATTTCATCTTTTCTCCAATAAGATATATTTGACTGTGAAATCTCCTGCAATAAACAAACTAACAATTAATTTCAAATGCATAAATTATATATTACTATACTATAACTACCTAAATCACTAAGTACATACTTAGCTGAAGGATGTCTTACTATGTCAGAAGTAAAGCAAATTAGAAACTCAGTATCTTAAGAAATAAATATTCTATGGAAATAATAGTACAGGTGAACTAAAGATCTAAATCTTGAATTCAGCAATATTCACTCAGTATTTAAGGAGATATGTCAGTCGAACATTTAACAGCAATGCTACTCCTTAAAAAATTGTCAGAAATTGATGAAAATGAAAGAACCTGGTTGCCAAGTATTTAGGTGCTAGGCTGCAGATGGATGTTACTAGTCTTGTCTTTCTGCAACAAAACTTCTGAGGTTTAAACAGATTTTCAATATGGTTTATTACACTGACAAGCTCCTGTCAGACCCCTGTGTCAAGCAGCTGATAGTAAAGAAACACAAATTATTTGTACTACAATTCAATGAAAGGAGATGTGGACACATTATATAAAATGGTATATTACTATTTGTCAAAGTGGAAAACAAACAAATGGCCCATTGTTGTCATTTCTAATATTTTTGATATTTTAGCATATAGCATTTATGATTCATTCACAAAAATTAAACCAATGTGAAAACGAAATTGTTTTCACAAAAGAAAGATCTTCATTAAAAAGCTTGGTGATTTAGTAAAACCTCATCAAGAGAAGAAATCATCTGCCCAGAACAAATACTGCCAAAGAACTAATGTAGAGTATTCAAGCATAAGTACTTCTGAGAGTGATATCTTACGTCTTCTACTTCAAACAGTAGTGAGAAAAACTAATAATAAACCTATGTAAGATAAACCTATGTATAAGATCTGTTACATGCAATCAATGTGAGAAATTCACTTGCAAAACCATCTCACTCAAATTTATAAAAATTGTCTTATCAGTAATATTGTAATTTAAGTAGTTATAATAACATATGCTAATTTCAAAATATATAAATTTAAGAATTTTCACAAAATTTAACTACGCAAAATTTATCATAATTAAAAACTTAGGACTTTCTGACCCAAACATCTCATGTTTATGTTAAAAATTAACAACACAGCAGGCTTTAGACAGACAAGCACTGGTGCCCAACAGTTAAACATAATATAAATTCCAGATCTCAAAAAGTGTAAAAATGAAATGCTATTAGATTTGGAGTGACAATGCACTGCTATATGATGCAATAAAAAATGATGTAGAGCAAACCAAATGCATGATTTCCATGGTTGTGCAAATGAATGCAGGATTGTCCATACTAAGGGACCTGTTTTAGCAGAATGAAGAGATTAATGTGGAGTATGATGAACCCAGACATTTACTCAAGCATCATATCTTCTCATATAGTTTACCAGGCTTGTCATGAGGTCTGGTGGCAATGCATCCCTCTCTTCCTGGAGAGCAGATGGAGGTTCTTGAAGCAGGTTGAAGACCTTCCATGCAATTGCCCTAGTGCACCCCATATATGCTCTATAGGGTTTAGATTCAGAAAATGGGCTAGCCACTCCATCCATTGAATATCCTAACTTTCAAGAAATTCATCAACTGTCTGAGCCTTATGAGGGCAGTCATTATCGTCCATCAAAATAAACTGGGGACCAACAGCACCCTGAAAAGCCTAACATAAAGCTGAAGGATATCATCCCTATACCTCTAACCAATCAGAGGGATCTGGCAAAAATATGGAGTGGAGTGCATCCATTTGACATATTAAATACTACCTCAGACCATCAAACCACTACAGTGGTGCAATTCTCTAAGTTAGAGGGTTGGTAACAAGTTTGTTGCTCTCTCCAGATCAAAACACACTGGAAATCACTATGGACTGAATAGCAATTTGTCGGTGAAAAGTGCCCATTGGTCTGGGGTTCAGTCACGATGTTGTCTACTCCATGTTGGTTAAAATCTCTTGTGAGAGGGATTTAGGGGAAATCATCAGGCAGCCCTCTCTGGTGAAGCTTCTATAAACAGTTTATCTCAAAATTCACTTCCCGATGGCTGCAGAAAGCTCCACAGAGAGAGAGAGTTGCCTGGCTGACATCACCCTATGATGTCAGTGAAAAATAGTGGTCATACTACACTGATGTTACTCTTGGACAACCTTGCCCTGATTTACAGCTAATATCTCATCTTTTGGAACCATCTCGTCTTGAAAGCACTGACTGGAGCCTGTGCCATACTGTTGTAACAAAATTCTCTACCAACATGAAGATAACACTTATTCATACAGGAAATGAGTGGTGAAAAATCAGTCAACTTTTATAACACCTAAGATTTGCTTTTCAAGTCATATTTTGAATTTTCTTTAGTCACATGATTTTGGGGAGGGTTACGATCTTGCATATATTCTATGTCATTCACACAAAATGTAATGCTAATAATTTCAGTCATTTGTGAATTATGCTTAACTTTTGGATACCAGTGTATGTGTGTGTGCATATATACATAAGCCTCAAGCACTATGAAGGTCCAGCCAGACTGTGCAATTTAGCTCTCTGCATGTCTTTGTTGCACTGGCTCCTGCATGTTAATTCTAATGAAGTCCTATCTGACATTGTTCACCCATCATATTCTAAGACTCCCTCTTTTTCTAAAGCCTTCAGGCCCACTGTTCACAATTCTATTTATTCTGCATTTCTGCATGTGGTTGATGACTACATCTAACCTCCTCATTACTTATGTAGTGAAATCACTTAATACCAAGGTGTGGTAACATAAGCTTTGAATCAAAGGCATTACATTTCCTGCTGTTTTGTTTACAAAGGGTCTAAGTTTCATACTACCATAGAAAATTTTAGGAAGGATTAAACTGTTATACAGCTTTATTTTAGTCTTCAGATGTATTACAATGATTTATCACTCAACCCAGATTCTTATAGGTTCCAGCAACAATGCTGGTTCTACTGTTATTTCACGTCACACATGGCTGATATCTGTTGCACACAACTCGCAAAAAAATTAAATTAAGAAACTTTCTCAAGAGCATAGCCATTAAAAAAATAAATAAATGGAGCATCAACCACCTGACCAGTTTGCAGTACTTTGTTTTTCTTCTATACATTGCCAAACCTAGTCTATTACCAGTCTCATCAATAGCTTTAATGGAAGAGTTCATCTCGCCAATATCAATTTCCAAAAGAGTCAAATCGACATTGAAATCCAAGTCAAATATTTTCATATCTTTAGAGCAGGAGTGGAAAATCTTTGGGAATGAGAAATTTGCCAGTATTGTGTGAAATATTGAAGTAGACAAGAACTATATTTTACTTACCTCAGTTAATTCAACTATTCTTTTAACTATTTCTTTTTCAGTAACATTTCTGTTTTTCTCCTTTATTAAAATTTGTAGCACTTCAACTTCTTCCTGAAATACCTTATCTTTTTTGAGTGCCTGTAAATCATAAACAGAAAGTCAAATGAAACTGTTGACTACAATAATATTATTCAAAACATAGCCATGACTTTTAAAAATGATTAAATTTAAGCCAATCAAACAAATGAAATATATTTAACTTTAATATTATTCTGGGGACAAAAAAGAATAACTATTCATAGCCTTTAGTAACTTAACAATACATTCCTTTTTCACCAAATGAGGAATTTCGTGTTTCTCACATCAAGAGATATATATATATATTTGTAATATGTTCTGTAATGCATAAAATTAATGTATAAATTTTATCCCTAAACGTAATGAATATACACATTTTTCATACTATATGCATATTTGAAGTTGTAGTATTTATTAATTTATAATTTCATTATCCCACTGTATGTCAGACATTTTCAATTTTCATCAGAACATCTACAATATCTATATCACCAGTATAATCCTACAATACCTGAGAGGGTACTTCCATTAGTTAGGTGATATCCACATTCAATGGAAGAACCAATATTAGCAGATGTGCTGTAATATGTAATTTCTTGGCACCTTCTTGTCACTGCTGACAGACTACCCTTACAGGACATGTAGTTTACTGGAAACCAAAAAATAAAATGCACAGAAATGTATACTATATACATTCTGATGTGTTTCACTTAGCTCTAAGCATCATCAGTGAGATACTACTTGGAGTACAGCTTCTTCATATTTATGTGTGATAAGCACCTGCACTATATGACATAATGAGATCTCCATAATTTTATTCCTCCATCACAGATTTCAATGAAGGTTGCATTTGCAAACCCTCATCATTAGTAGCTTATTTTCAGATTTCAATTTTTCCCTCCCATTTACTGTCTTTCCACGGAAAAGAGAGTTCAACTAAATCATCAATGACACATATATTTTTAAAACTGACTATAAGTAATTGTTTAGCAATATTCAGTTGGTGTTCAAATCACAGTAGCCAACATAGTTTCCATATGATATTTGGGACCAATTTATTTTCCATTACGCTCCTTGCTAGAGCTGTATTAACTTTTATTTTATATCCCTATTATGTTCTTTAATCCTTATTTCTGTTGTTCTCATAGTTTTCTTCTATTTACTTTTTCATCATCTTCATTACATATAATTAGGTGTACTTTATATATATATATACACCACCTTCCTGGATTTTTGGTAGCATTTTAACACTGCATTGATTTTTTTAAGTGAAGGACAACCATGATATATTTGGCATATATTTTTTCCTAATATCTAACACTTTCTCTAGGCTATTCTGAACTATTAAGCAATATTGTATAAAAATCTGTTCTCTTTACGATACAGCTTACTATTTGTCTGGCAATTTCTTAAGAATGCTGTTCTTAGTGCCACTTATTTATTTCATACAAGTTATTATGAACAGTATAAAAATTTCAGTGCAGGAAGTTTTAAGTAAACTGAAGTGATAAATTTAGTGCCAATTCCCTGCATCCAAGAATATGGATTCTGATGTCTTCTTCAAATTCTACAATTTTATAGATGAAAATATACTGGTTTCCATAAATTAAGGAATAACCTGAAAACTAGGGTTTTCTCAAAAACCTGTTTATTTGCTGCATGTGAATTGGAAGAATTTACATTATTTACAATTAAATTACAATTGGAAGAACATTGTGTGAAACAGTTGGAAAATGGAATAACACTTTTAATTCCCAAAATTATATACAAATACAGAAACATGGCAAAAAGGTGAAGGCACCACTATGCAAGCATTGCAGTGATATTTCATGTTGTTGATATGATTGTTCAGCAGCACTGTGGATAGTAATCTCCATTGCTCCTTCAAAGCATGTCAAATTTTCAAGAGACTTGCAGAAGTGGATTCAGGGGAGCAACCTATCTTTCACAAGAATCCCTTTCATGTTCTATCAAATTTAAGAAGGACAAAGGGCTCCCTACTCTATATGGTTAATAATGCTATTCTCCAGATAGCGATTGACAAGTCAACAATGGTGTGGGTGGGCATATACTTTAGCTTTTTTTTTTAAATGGTAAACAATGAATGTCCCCTTAGTTAAATCTTTGATTGTCCCCTTAGTTAAATCTTTGATAAAGGGAAACAAATGAGTAATAAAATTTATTACTTTTTTTGTTTAATGCAATTTTTACATAACACAAACAGTATTAACAATTCTAAATTTGATTTACTAGACATATTTTACTAAAATCTCTATAATATTGTATATAATTAAAACACATCAGAAATGAGACTAGTATAATCCAACATGAATAATAATAATAAAGTATCTGTTTTTAAGGTAACAAGATATTTCAAAATAGGTGCTAATGGTGCATAAGACATGTTAAGTCTTTCCGGTACAGAATTTTCTTCTTTGCCTAGAATACACTTTTCTATATTTCTATAGAATACGATTACTAATAAGTAATACATTGACAATATATGCACCTTTTAGGTAAGGTAAACACCATGCAAGGCAAGATGTTACATATCAGTTATTATTTTATGTCAATACCTCAAAAGGGTAGTGACTCTGATGTTATACAATGAAAGTGCATGAAACTATTTTTAAGCTGAAGGTTAAGTACAACATGCAAGGTGACTTATTGTGTATTTGATGTTACACTACAGTTCAATAATTGCTTTTTTAAATGCACTGATATCGCTAACCAAGAAGGTCAGTAGCATTGATGTTATTAAGTCCAAGAGCATGAACTGTTCAAAGTAAATGGTCTGTTTAAGCTGACCAAAATACCTTATCTTACCAAGGTTGGTATATCTGGCATATTTCAGTGCCAAGGTCTGCTTACCTGACCTATTACCTTACCAATTTCTTTATTTGCACTACCAATTATATATGAGACTAGCATACTGTCTAGTTATTGGAGTTTTTTAAACATCAGGTAACGTAAAAGGTAATAATACTTTTGTCGCATATCATTTAGTAAAATTTTGATATATTTTATAAAACTTAATTATAAGAATGTATTAAGGATTGCCATTGTTTGTTTGATGTTTCTGCTCTGCTGCAGTCTGACACATTTCATAACCCAAGGGTTTGATTAAATTGTTTGGACGATGTGACCAAACCCTTGGGTCATGTTGGACCACATCAGAGACATCCAACAAACAATGGTAATCCTTAATACATTCTTATAATTAAGTTTTATAATATATTGTTATGAATTAAATGGATGGAAACTGAGTGTGAGTTCAAAAATAATATTTAACAATTATAATTCTAAAATAATGTAATTTATTACAAAAGTATGAATGAAAACATTTATATAAACTCAACTAACATAAATCTATATCAGCATAAAAATAAACCTTCAGAGGAACATAGCACTTTTTTTACTATTCCTACAATGAGATGTTTCCTCTATAATTCTTACTATCTCCACTCAAAGCTTAAAATAAGGCTCTTAAAACAGTCGATAAGTGGCACAATCATATTTGTGAACAAATCTGCAATCTATAAAGAATAACCTTACCAATTCCTAAACAACTAAATAACTATACACCAAATGACTTCTTTCTAAGGTTTTACTCATCAAGTACTCCAAAACTGCAGCTAAGTATATATTCTCAGAACCAATTATTTTCAAATGTTGATCAGTATGCTTCAAACAATGAATTCTTCTTTTCCTTTACTAGTTTACTAACATGATCACACTAATAAACTTATTTAACCTCCTGCGAACACACCAATTAAAAACATTTCTTCTTTATACTATAGTGCACAGGCTAAAACAACTATGTTTTCCTTCACACAAATTCTTTCATATATCACACAACTCCCTTATTCCTTATTTATTTTTTTTGTTGATTCAACATTCAAAGTGGTTAGTGATGTAATTCACACGCGGCATCAAAATGATACATCAAATCCCAAGTTCATCATATCATGTTAATCTGTCATAACAATATTATATGAAAATTTCATTATAAATTAAACACAGCTAACTATGATTAAAAATTTAATAACACGATAAAGCTGATTACATTTAGATAGCACAGTGTATTACAGTTCTTAACCAGAGAAATGCCAAGTGTATAATACTTGCGTTGGACACATAATAACTATGGTACGTTATTACTAGAGTAACCTAAAAGTCCTAGATATAACCTTATAAAACCTTGTTAAGATACACTAGATCTAAGAGGAATACATAGATATTTACCATTTCCTTTTGCCGGTACAATTGCTTTATTCTAAGGCTTCAGATGTAATATGATGCATTTATCATTGCCGAATTACTAAGCTGAACAGACTCTGTAACACTAGGCCATGTGACTTCGATAACCAGACGGTGGTTGATTTCTAATGAATACCAATAGAACATGAACAAAATACCATCTCTTTATGTATCAGTGTATGGAACTTGTGTGCTGACGAAGCTAGAATCATATGGATATGAAAGTAGGGACAAATGAACAATCATCGAAGGCATATGCTCTTCACATGCCTAGTGTTACAGAGTCTGTTCAGTAGACAAGGACTGGTAGCTTAGTAATACCTCGGCAATGATAAATGCATCATATTACATCTGAAGCCTTAGAATAAAGCAATTGTACCGGCAAAAGGAAATGGTAAATATCTATGTATTCCTCTTAGATCTAGTGTATCTTAACAAGGTTTTAACGTTATATCTATGACTTTTAGGTTACTCTGGTAATAACGTACCATAGTTATTATGTGTCCAACGCAAGTATTATACACTTGGCATTTCTCTGGTTAAGAATTGTAATACACTGTGCTATCTAAATGTAAACAGCTTTATCATGTTATTAAATTTTATATCAAAATTTCACTAAATGATAAATGACAAAAGTATTATTAACTTTTACATTTCCTGATGTTTAAAAAACTCCAATAACTAGACAGTATGCTAGTCTCATATATAATTGGTAGTGCAAATAAAGAAATTGGTAAGGTAATAGGTCAGGTAAGCAGACCATGGCACCAAAATAGGCCAGATATACTAACCTTGGTAAGTAAGGTATTTTGGTCAGGTTAAGCAGACTATTTACTTTGAACAGTTCATGCTCTTGGACTTAATAACATCAATGCTACTGACCTTCTTGATTAGCGATATCAGTGCATTTAAAAAAGCAATTATTGAATTGTAGTGTAACATCAAATACACAATAAGTTGCCTTGCATGGTGTACTTAACCTTCAGCTTAAAAATAGTTTCATGCACTTTCATTGTATAACATCAGAGTCACTACCCTTTTGAGGTATTGACATAAAATAACAACTGATATGTAACATCTTGCCTTGCACGGTGTTTACCTTACCTAAAAGGTGCATATATTGTCAATGTATTATTTATTAGTAATCGTATTCTATAGAAATATAGAAAAGTGTATTCTAGGCAAAGAAGAAAATTCTGTACCAGAAAGACTTAACATGTCTTATGCACCATTAGCACCTATTTTGAAATATCTTGTTACCTTAAAAACAGATACTTTATTATTATTATTATTCATGTTGGATTATACTAGTCTCATTTCTGATGTGTTTTAATTATATACAATATTATAGAGATTTTAGTAAATTATGATATAACTACTGTGATTTTATAGTATTGATTTACTAGATATATGTATATATTTAATATTTAGGTAAAAGCACATCACCTTTGAAGCTTCTGGTCCTGTCAGTGCTACTATCCTTCTGATTCCTTTAGCAATTGCTTCTTCAGATGATATAACAAAATCACCAATATGACCACTTCTTTTCAGATGGCTAAAGGATAATAAAATGTTAATTAGAGAGGAAAAATAAGAGATGCCATTACATAAAATACCGATAGAAGATTGTAATAAAAGGAGTTAAACAAGATTTAATTTTGTTGCAACCATGCATAAGGTTATAATATTCTACCATAATTCCAGTTCTAATTTGAGAAATTTTCCAAAGAAATAGAACGTTTAATTTTACATATTAACTGCTTTATTTCATAATGAATCTTGTGATTGCAGTTTAATTATTCTAAGTACTGAATTACATAAAAATTACTACAGTCATTTTGGGAATTTATATTTAAAAACAAATTACATTTCATAGATTATTGCAATTAAAATTTTGCATTAGCTACCTTATTGGTAACTAATAAAGATATTTTTTCCCCTTTTCTACATGTGAGAGCAGAGAATTTCCAGATGGTTCTTTTCCTGACCTGGCCTGCCTCTGTCATCTTTCCTCTTGGATAGTTGGTTGTTTCGGATTTTTTCTACATCTTGGACACAGGTTAGCACAGAGACACAAAGGTAAGAGACTGGGGAAAAAAAAATGGATCCATTTCTAAAAAAGGTGCCATTGGGGAAATGGTAAGTACAAGTCAAGCTCACATTGCAGGTGTATGGACCTGATAATGCTTCAATGTACCCAGGATTGGTAAACAGACATCAGGTACTCCTTTAACAAGACAATGCAAAACCACACACCACAATTTGTTTTCTATATCTGTTGTTCTATATGTGACAAAAGAAATTTCAAGAACTGACATTTGAGCTGGTTCCCCACCCAGTGTATAGTCTACATCTAGCTCCTGACTACCACCTCTTTTGTTTAACGGCTCATTTTCTTTCAGGTAGGCAGTTTCAAATATTTCAGGACGTTGAAAACAGATGTTGGGAGTTTTTCACCTCCAAGGAACTAAGCATGGTATTGAAAAGGAATTGAACAACTTGCTGACAGATGACTACAAACCATTGAAAATAATGGTTTATATTTTGTTGAGAGAAGTTCATTATTTATATTGTAATAATCATTTCTCAAGTAGACAATAAAATGCACAGACTTATGAATCACTATTAATATCGCTATGTATGTTTTTATATTACATTCTCACTTTATATATTAATTTTCATTTTAAACTTTAGATCCAAGTGGGCCCCACCCAGGTCTTAGTGGCAATAAAATTGTATGCTATTTTCCATATCAATGCACTGTTGTGAAGTGGTTTCAATAACATAAAAAAAAGAGTACAACAAAAAATTGTATTACTTAAACAGATGACCAATGTCTTATTGTATTCAGCTTCAAAATTAAGAGTCCATAATTTAAATTGTGCATGTAAATTATTTAAAAATACCATTAAAATTTAATATTAGGTGTAAAGTCAATAACTCCCTCAAAAGTTTAGATAAAAGTTTATTTGATTGTACATTTATAAACATATCTATCCCTCCTCACCACCATTCCTAATTTTTCCCTAATTCTGGAGAAAAGGCTTTTTAAGCTTTGAACAAAACCATAACACTGGTAACAAATTAATATTGAAATATGAATGAGCAAGTTATACTAACGTGCCACCACAAAATTCAACAGATGTTACAGACCCACCAGGCCCAGAAGGATCAGCTAACAAATTTTCCACAGGAATACCAACAGACACCAAGCGAACAGGATCAGGGTAAACCTATAAGTGAGATCATTAAGAGTAAAGATACTGTGATACTAGAACACAAAGACATATATATCAGAGCAATCATATACAAATAATGAACAAAAACAATTGCTTATACATAACAATGCAAATGATATTTCTTGACCAGCCTCCAGTGGTTCCCTTTGCTCTCAATGATTAGCCCATTTATTACAGCTATATTTCAAATGCTTATACATTGTTATACAGACCTTTTCAAAGTCATACACCATGGCCCACTCAACAGCATAAACATTCCAAATGGCTACTTGGGGTTCCTTATTTTTGGGAGCAGCAAATTTTCGAATTTATGACAAAAGCTTTTTGTGTATTTTTTTTTCACATTTTACTTGTTTTTATTTTCTCTTCATAACAAATATTGAGCACGGAATTTATATCTGCACTAACTTTGATGAATTCAGAATTTGATTTTTACTTTTAACAAACAAACAACAAAACCTTTCTAAATGTTCTCACAGATTTGCCTCAAAATAGCTCTCAATATATCATCCTTCTAGGAACCAAAGCTTAGGCCAGGAGGCAGTAGCAAATGGAAAAGAAAACAAACAAATTTGGAGTGCTGAACTAGGATTTGGGAATGTTTGAATGCACTGTTTTCTACCATTTTAGGTATGCGGAGAAGGGGATATGGCAAGTTGTCAATCACAATTCGGAGATCCCTGACCATTATCCAACAATCTTCAATGCAAATGATATTCCTTGCCCAGCTTCCAGTGGTTCACTTGATCTTGATGATTAGTCCATTTATTACAGCTATATTTCAAATGCTTGTAAAAATCACTTTTGTTACTTACTTTGAAATTTAAATTACCCCTCAAGCAGCTTATATGTTTAACATATGATAGAGAAGATCTGTAAGGAAGGTGAAACCTCAGTAGAAAGATAACACATATAGAAAATATCTATACTTTACCTGGGGTTCAGACCCAAATCTCTTCGATCAGTAGCAAAATGTGCTAACCACTCAGCCACAGGAGTATGGCAATTTATATAATTAACTCTTAACTGTAGTAAACCCTGCTGAGGAGTGGTCAACTCCACAGGGTCCTGGTGCTGACCATTTATACTACTAGACTGGACTTGTTTATGGATTTGAGCTTGATTATGGATCCTGGACTTGCTACACTGGTGGGCCTCTACTGAGGGAGAATCTCCTGCTGTGTTTTCTGTTTGCTTTCTGGGTTGCCAGCCCTAAGTGAACAGAGGAATGGGATACCTTATATCAGCTGGTGGATAATCCTAATCAGAGGCCATCGCTGGTACCTGAACCTTACTTTGCTAGTTGGGCATCGTCAAGCCTAAACTGGAGTAATGTGTCTCAGGCAGGCCATATGGCTCTTGAAAAAGTCCACTTGAAAAGGTGGTGCCTAAGTTCCTACCAGCATCGGTGACTTCAGCCTTTAGCAGAGGAGGAACAGGACTTGCCCCATGCCTGCGATCAGGGGGCTGTTTGATATTGTTGGCCCTACCAATCTCAATAAACCTAATTTCTTTAAAAATCCTACTAATCATTTTCTCTCTGCAGGAACGTGAGGACATTACATAGAGATTATTCTCTTGATGTCCTCATGCAGGAATTCCAGCGCTATAACTTAGATATTCTAGGTTTGCAAGAGACCAGATGGACAGGTAAAGGTGAGATAATTAAAAATAACTTTAAATTTCTCTTTACAGGGAGGGAAGACGGAAAGCATCACCAAGGCGTGGGTCTGATTCTCAGCAGACATGCTAGTGATGCTCATCTAGGATATGAGTGCATTAATGAAAGATTTCTTATAGCAAAATTTCAGACAAGCATTAAAGGCTTGAATGGTATCTGCTGTTATGCCCCCACTGAGGATGCTGATGAAGATGAGGATAGGTTTTACGGACAACTCCAGGATATTTTGAATTCTGTCAAGAAAGGAGATATTACCCTTGTTCTAGGTGACTTCAATGCCAAAGTTGGTACTGACTCTGACCTTTGGGAAGAGGTGATAGGCCCTTTTGGTATTGGTAGCTGCAATGGCAATGGGCAACATCTCCTACAGGTAATAAACTCTATGGTTTCAGAATAACTAACACTTATTACAAACACCATGACATACATAAGTACATATGGGTTTCACCTGATGGGCTGCATAAGAATATGATTGATTATATATTAGTTAACAGCAAATGGGCTAGTTCTGTTAGGAATACCAGGGCATATAGGGGAGCTGAAATTGGATCTGATCATTACTTTGTTAAAAGTGTCTTGCAACTTAAACTTAAAAAGTGTTGTGCTAAATTTAAAAAATTTACCTTTAATACTGAAGCTCTGAAAGACCCAGTTATAGCTAAAGCTTACCATGATAGGTTACTTAGTCATTATGACAGTCATAGTTTGCTTACTACTGAAGTTGAGGAAGAATGGGGCCATTTTAAACAGGCTTTTTTGGAAACTAACAGTACTCTTTTAGGAAAAAAGGAGCAGACGAGGCAAAATTATTTGAGTGATAAGGCACTTGAGTTCATTTCAGAAAGAAGAAAGTGCAGGAATGTCCTTAATCGATACCCTACTAGTCCTAATAGAAAGCATCACAGAGAGCTTAATAAACATGTAAAGGATCAGTTAGCTGCTGATAAGAATCTTTGGCTTGATGGCTTAGCTGACAAAGCCAAAGAAGCAGTCAGACAGCACAACAGCAGAGAGCTGTACCAGATAGTTAATGTTTTATGTGGTAGAAAACGGATAGGTATACAGGGATTGAAGGATAAATAAGGTAAGGTTATAGAAGGTGAGGATTCTGTCATGGCTAGGTGGGCTGAGCATTTCAGTGATGTTTTAAACAATGTGGTTAGTTCTACTCCCATTGTTTGTAATGATAATAGATGCATTACTGGATTTAATGTTGGCCCTATAACACAATCTGAAATTATTTTGGCTACTTCTAAATATAAACTTTATAAATCACCTGGGGTAGATGAAATTACTACAGAAATGCTCAGAGCTGGGAATGTTTCAGTTACCACTTGAATGACTAATAATTTTGAATATCTTTTATGATAAAGGCATGGTTCCTAAGGATTTTAACAAAGCTATTATTATCCATATTTTCAAAAAAGGTGATCACAGTTCTTGTGATAACTATAGAGGTATCGGCCTACTCTCTGTACCAGGGAAAGTTCTTTGCATGATTGTGCTTAATATAATTAAGAATCTGGTTGATTGCGTGATGAGCAATGTGGATTCAGTAGTGGTAGAGGATGTGTAGAACAGATATTTTCACTTAGGCAGATTCTTGAGAAATGTTTAGAGTTTCAGAAACATTTGGTTGCTAGCTTTGTTGATTTCAAAAAGGCTTTTTGACTCTGTTGATCGTCATAAACTGTGGTTGATTGTGAAATCATATGGTATACCAAGACAAGTTAGTTAAAATAATGAAAGCTCTTTATAATAAAACTGAGTCGTATGCGAGAGTTGATAAGGCTTGTAGCAATTAGTTTAGCATTACTTCTGGTGTTCGATAAGGGTGCATTTTGTCTCCTTTTCTCTTTAGCTTGGTTATTGATTATGTTATGCGAAATTCACTTCAAGGGAAAGATTCTGGCCTTAAATGGACTGTAGATATGAAAATTTCTGATTTAGATTATACTGATGATTTAGCCCTTTTGGCAAATAATGTTGATGAGTGAGCTCTTTCATTCGAGCTGTTGATGAAACTGGTACTAGAGTAGGTTTGGTTATAAACAGAGAGAAAACTAAAGTGATGAAAATTGGTCAGGCAGGCTGTGATAGTTAATCTGAATGGTTGCAGTCTTGAGCAGGTGTCACAGTTTAATTACCTTGGGAGCTATGTAACAGATACTGGTGATGTGTGGCATGAGATTAACAGAGAAGTAGGGATTGCTGCCGGGACTTTTAAGAATTTATGGAGAGTGTGGACACACTCTCCATAAAGGCGTATACACCTAAAGACTAAAATTAGACTGTATAATAGTTTGGTTCTTTCTAGGGTTAGTTATGGTAGTGAAACTTGGACGCTGTGTAAACAAGATAACGGGAAACTAGATGCTTTTGATTCTAGATGCTTACGCAGTATCTTGTGCATTAGGTGGTTCAACTTTGTAACTAATGATGAGGTTAGGCAAAGGAGTCTGCAATCTCCTTTTAGCAGCATATTGTGCAGAGAGAGACTCTGCTGATTTGGCCATGTTACCCGTATGGATAATTATAGATTGGCGAATAGGGTTATGAACAGTGTGCCTAATAGCCTCAGAAAGAGGGGGAGACCTAGGATGCGGTGGATAGACAATGTCGAACAGGACCTTGTTAAAATTGGTGTGCAGTGGCTGGATGTAGCAGATGTAGAGAATTTAACTGCATGGTGTGGTTGGACCTCCGTAGCCCATGGCTGCTTGATGATGATGATGATGATAACTGTAGTAAAAACTACAAAAGTTCAGGAAATTAAGTCTAAGAATATGAATACTGAAACTTCCACTGCAATCACATGTAACTAAAATATAATCATGATAAAATGCAATTCCTTGTATTTTATAATTTTATATACATTTCATAGCAAGCAGGTAATGTGTGATGATTCTCAGTGTTAAAAAGTTTGGAATCCATTGGGATTATAGCTATGAAGTTGCTAGTTTCATTGAACACAATACATAACTTTAATAATAAAATCAATATAAATGAAATAACTCAACAATAAAAAGTAAAATTGATTTAATAATAAATTTAACATCTACATTTTCTACCAGCATGAATTTTACACCAATATTAATAACATACTGACTACAACATTAATGCACACTGATCAAAGTATTAAAAAAAATAAAAGAATAACAAAATTGCCTCTGAACATGAAATGTTCATTTTAAAAGAGAATGAAGCTTGTCATGTTCCAAATTCTGTACCCTTTAATGCTAGAAATTTGAATTAATGACTTAACAAAATGCAAATATTTAATTAGCACCTATCTAAGCCAGAAAGAATTTTTCACTATATCTTAAAACAAAAATGTTTAATTTTTCCCACCATCCCAAAGGGCAAGGGGAGAATCCCTGATGTTAATGTAAACTCCTCAACCACCACATACACCACCCAAATTTCAAATTTCTAGCAAAAATAGGTTATTTTACAATAGTCATTTAAACTTTTGCCAGCTTTCAATTTAGTACTCTCTAATGACAGAAATGAAAACTATTGGGAGATTTGGAAAGTGCAAATACAAGTGTTTTGTTAGTACTTATACAACCCAAACAGAATCTCATTTACCACACATGTATTACCCAAATTTCTAGCATGAATAGATCATTTTACAATAGTTCCAGTTACCTCCAGTTGGCTGGAATGGGTTATCCCCACCACAGCTATCTGATTCAGTAGTGTTACTGACATGACAGCATTACCACACAGCCATTGTTTATGACTTACTGTGGTATTTAAGAGCCCAATAGAGTTATTGAAGTGTAATGCCTGGAGAGTAAATTTTTGTCGTTTTTAAATTATGTGCCCTCTAATGACAGAATTTAAAACTACAGGAAGATTTAGAAAGCGCAAATTCTATTATTTTGTTAGTACTTATACAATATAGCTGTCCCGTGGCCGTGTGGTTAGCGCGCTTGACTACTGATCTACAGGACCTGGGTTCAAGCTCCGTGTAAGGCATGGCTGTTTGTGTTGTTTTCTGCTGAGGTCCTGTCATCCTCTCAGATCTTCTACTATGGCACATAACTGACAGGCTTCTGTCAGACCTTTGTGGCAAGCAGCTGCTTGAGAGGGTATTTATTTATTTATTTATTTATACAATCCAAGTATAATTTCTCTTTTATCTCTACAAACAAAACAGCAGAATGTCTACAGAAGGATGGCAAAGTCAAAATGAACCAACAAAGCACATTATTATTATTATTATTATTATTGTGACAAATTTAATTGTTATTTTACATAATCACTATTAAAATTTGCTTGAATTCAGACACTTCTAACATTTTCACCATAAAAATAAATATAAACTGTTTTATATTCAATACCAGTTCTCAACCACGAGAATATTAATACTTATCTGCAGTGGGCAGTAGGTTGTACACCTATATCCCATACTGCAAAATTTAATTAAATAATATACTTTAATAAAAATAATAAATTGGTTCTCAAGCAGCTGTTTGCCATGTAATATCAGATTATATATACTAATATAACTTAAACAGGTATACTTAATATAACCTGAATATCAGATTAATACATTAATATAATATGCCATAGAGAATATCAGAGCTGAAAGTGGGATCTTACAAGAAACATACATAACAACATTCAGTTGCTGTTCAATGTAAACTAATCTGATAATCTAGTAAAATACATTTTGACTTACAATCAATTAATAATTTCCTTTGACAATAGACTAAAGAATAATAACTATATAAAACAATGCTAAAAAAAACTTTTATCACTCAATTTTTACTTAAAATTTTAAAGTTAAAAATAGGAATTTAAAGTAAATATAGGGAAAGCTACAGACTGAGCCTCACACAGGTATGATGTCAGCTAAAGCATTTTGTTTCTCCTCTGACAACCAGACTCCATTACACACTGATAAAGATGGTGTATCATTATGACTGCAAAGGCTACTTTAACTAATAAATTATGTTTGATAATTTATCTAGCAGAGACTTCTTATTCTTAACAGAGACTATTCTCTGGATGTTCTCATACAGGATTCTAGTGGTATAACTAAACATTTTGGGCCTGAAAAAAAACAAACAAACTTAAAAATAATATTAAATTTCACTTTTCAGGGTGTAAAGATACATATCTACAAAGTGTTACATGTTTTTTATATTTTAAGTAAACTCACCTCTCCAAAAACAGCTCTAAGGCCTTGAATAGCTTTAGCAACTGCTAAAGGAGCATCTTTTGCATACACTTCTTCATTCTTTTTAATTACTTCATTTGCAATTACTTCAGCATCTTTTACTTGTGTTACTGTCATAGGCCCCTAGAGCAAAGAAAATACTTGTATGTTATACAAGCATAAAAATAACATCTACACTTAGTTAATGCAAGCACTGAAACATGAAATCCTTAATATAACCTGAATGACAGCTAGGCATAACTGAAAGGAGAAAGTGCACTATTCCCCTATGATGGCACACAAAACCACTGTGGCATAGCACCTTTTATGGAGATATTCTCTCCCAGGAAGGGCAACTGTTTTCTTTCACCACTGCTGAGGAGTGGTCAACATCATGAGGTCTCAATGCTGTCAACTGATACCAGCCCAACTGTTGATTCTAAATTATGAACATTTTGCACTGAAGGTTTAAATGAAGGAGAATCTACTGTTGTGCTTTCTGCTTACATAAGAGTTGCTCACTACAACTGAACAGATACATAGTGAAATCAACTGCCAAATGATCTTGATTAGAAGCCATCATACGTACCTGACTCTTTGAAGCTAGTTCCTATCCTAAATTGATGGATAGGATGGGGTGGACCCGTCACCTAGCCACCAAGATCACCTGATTTAACATGTATCAATTTCTTCCTCTGGGGACACATGAAAAACTTCATGTACGAGACTCCCTTTGACTCAGATAAAGACATCGTTGAAAGAATCGCTGTAACTGTTTGCGAAATTCCGGGAATATTTCAACATGTACGGCAATCAATGCTGTTGCCGATTGCAACTTTGAGCACCTTCTTTAAACAAACATGTTGTTCACATCATTCATTCATGTTCAACATCATTTCATTCATTCATGTACCAGCTCCACTGATATTTCTGTCAGTGCCCTCTAGCACAGAAGGGTTACATCAGCGGACATACATTCACAGAAGAAAAAAATTTGTCTTGGTGTTCCCTATCTTCCATTGAAATTTGTACAGAGAGTTTTGAAACACCCTGTATATGAAGTACATTGAAGTGCCATTGAATTATGTTTGGGTTGGGTTGTCTTACCTTTGAACAGTACTATTTTGCAAACCATGGGCTAAATGGTTAAGTCACATGGACCTCAAAGGCTCCGAGAAGGTTGGGGGAGGGAACCCACTGGAACAGCTGTTGGGAGGAAGATGGTAGCCTCCCGTCAAGGCTATCCAGCATGTTCTTTAACATGCACAGGGCCACTGCTTAATGTCCCATCTATCAGATGGCGGCCTTTCCAAGCCCATCAGTGTCCCCTACTGACCATGGGTAGGGTGGGGGAATTTTGCGGTAATAAATCTCAATCTATCATCATCATATCTAAGGTGTACCACAAACCTATTTGTTGTACACCTATGATGGCTTCTGATCAAGATCATTTGGCAGTTGATTTAACTATGTATCTGTTCAGTTGTAGTGAGCAACTCTTATGTAAGCGAAAAGCACAGATTATGAGCCTGGCGTGCTACCAACTGAGCCACCCCCAGCCCATTTAATTAGGGATAGCAACCTAGTAACATGTTGCACCCCATCTGGCCCTGATAACGGCCGCCACACGATGAGACAAGGACTCCACAAGCTTGTGTAAATGTTCCACAGGTATGGTGACCCATGCATCTTCAGAGCTGTCCACAATCCTCTCAAGGTCGTCACTGATGGGACATGGGCCCAAACATTCTGCTCGACAGTACCCCAAAGATTTTCGATGGGATTTAAATCTGGGTGGCCAAACCATTATTTCAAAGTCAGCAGAATGCTCCTGCAACCATGCAGTAACCAACCTGGACCTGTGAGATGAACAGTTGTCTTGATGGTAGATGCCATCTCCATTGGGATGCATGATGGTCATAAATGGATGTAAAAGGTCAGCCATGAGTTCTACGTACTGGGATGCACTGAGAGTCATCAGTATATGAACCAAAGATCCCACAGACGTCCAACTGAAGACACCCCAGGCCATCACTGAGCCACTACCTGCTTGTACTGTTCCGATCTGATATGCAGGATCCATGGCTCATGGGGTTGGCACCATACCCTCAGTCTCCAATTGGCATGAAGTTTAAATTGGGATTCATCACTCCAGGCTATCCGTTACCAATTTTCGATGGTCCAGTTTCGATGTTCTTTAGCCCAGGCAAGGCATTGAGGCCGGTGTCATGCCATTAGAAGTGGGACTCTTGTAGATCGGCAGCTCCCGAAGCTAAAAATGAAGTGAGCGTTGCACACACTGTGCACTGACTTCCCGGCTGGAACCCACGTTCAGATGGGAGGTGATTTCAGATAATGTCTAGCCACTATTGGTCCGTAAATGCAGGTCAGACGGCGAAGCTCACAATCATTCAAGGCTGGTTGTCCTTTGCAGTTGGTCTAGGTGCTTGTTTTTTCCCGAATTTTCATATTACCAGAACACTCTTGAAACTATCATATGAGAAAATCCAAGTTCGTTGACAATTTCAGAGATCAAGTGTCCCATCCGTTGGTCACCTACGATTTGCCCTGTGTCAAATGCATCTAAATCCTGCACCTTTCCCATTATGCTTCTCACAACGAATACTTGGGGAAGCCAAAGCTGACAGCTATATATGACCAGAGTTTCAGCCATGCATGCGCACAAATGCGGGACTTGCGGTAGAATTTGGATAACGTCTCTTATACCTAATTCAATCGCACTTCAGTGTATTAATGAAAGATTTAAAACAGGGATTAAAGACTTGAATGTCAGCTGTTGCTATGCTCCCACTGAGGACTTAGATGAGAAAGATAAGTTTTATGAACAACTTCATGACATATTGAATTCTATCCAAAAAGGAGATATTACTTTTGTGCTGGGTGACTTCAGTGCCAAAGTTGGTACTAACTCTGACTTTGGGCAGGAGTGAAAAGTTCTTTTGGCATTGGTAAATGCAACAGCAATGGATAATATCTTCTACAGCAATGGGTAAGTGAACTTAATAGTCAGAATAACTAACACTTACTTCAAACACTATGATATTTATCAATGTACATGTTTCATCTGATGAATTGGTTAAGAATATGATAGCTTAAGTATTAACAGTAAATGGCCTATATCTGTTAGAAACATTAGGTCAGGTAGTGAAGCTGGAATTGAGTCAGACCATTGTTAACAGTGTCTTGCAACTGAAACTTAAGAAATGTTGTGCTAAGGTTGCCTTACTTTTAACACTGAAGCTCTGGAAGACTCTCAGATAGGTAAAGCTTACCATGATAAGATATTTATTCATTATGACAATTGTGGTTTAATTACTACTGAAGTCAAGGAAGAATGGAACAATTTTAAATAGGCTATTCTTGAATAAAAGTACTGTTTTAGAATTTTAAATTGGCTATTCTTGACAAACAGTACTGTTTTAGGTAAAATGTGGCATAGAAGACAGAATCGCTTGAGCAATAAGACTATGCAGCTTATTTCTGAAAGCAGGGAATGCAGTTGGATGTTGGTTGTTTCACCTATGAGTGGCACTTTTTTGCACACAATGGGCTAAATGGCCAGGTCACAACGACTCCGAAGACTCAGAGAAGATTGGGGGAGAAGACCCACTGGAACAACTGTTGGGAGACAGATGGTAGCCTCCCATCAAGGCCATCCATCATGTTCTTTAGCGTGCACAGCGAATAACTCTCCCACACTTAATGTCCCATCCGATGGACGGCAGCCTTTCCAAGCCCATCGGTGTTCCCTACTGAATGTGGACAGGGTGAGGAGCTTTGCGGAGATAAATCTGAATGCTGACCCAGCTGGGACTTGAACCTGGGAGCTGCAGATTACGAGCCTGGAGTACTACTGACTGAACCCCCACCCCCCACCCCCACAAGGAATACAGTGCTGAGTTGAATCAACAAACTACTGATCAGTATTTCTGATTTTACCTATGAGTGGCACTTTTTTGCACACAATGGGATAAATGGCCAGGTCACAAGGACCCCAAAGGCTCAGAGAAAATTGGCAGAGGGACCCACTGGAACAACTGTTGGGAGACAGATTGTAGCCTCCCATCAAGGCCACCCAGCATGTTTTTCAGCATTCACAGGGTATAACTCTCCTGCACATGGGGTCATGGCTTAATGTCCCATCCAATGGACGGTGGTCTTTCCAAACCCATCGGTGTTCCCTATTGACCATGGGCAGAGCGGGGAGTTTTGCAGAGATAAACCTCAACGATGACCCAGCTAGGACTCGAACCTGGGAACTGCAGATTACGAGCCTGGTGCGCTACTGACTGAGACACCCCTGTCCCACAGGGAATACAGTGCTGAGTTGAATCAACAACCTACTGATCTTAACATGGGGGGGGGGGGGTAGGAGCTCCCATTTACTGGAAGCAGAGGCCAAAGCAGTAGCTCTGGAATTTGCTGCCCAGCCCTGCAACAAACAGGCTCCCCAATGGCAAGGCGGACAAAGGGGACCCTGCCATCATGAAGACAGGGACCTCCGAGCAACTACCAGGATCCTCCTTTCCTGGAACATAGGTATCCGCATACGGCAAAACAAGAGGGCAGGCGTTAAGGACCCTGTGAAGGTACCCGAGTCAGCAGAACCTTCACAGGGTGGTCTCCTCACCATGGACAAGAGCTCGCACTAAAGGGTTTTTCAACTGTGTTCAGTCCAAAAAAAAAAGTGAACTCGGACTTTTTTGCCAAATAACTAATGAAAGTAATTATGGCATGTTATATGTTAAATTTCCATCCCGGTGACCAAGTGGTTAGCATGCTTGGCTACTGTTCAAAGGACCTGGGGGGGGGGGGGGTGCCAAGCCCCAGGAAAGACACATGTTTGTGTTGACTTTCTGCTGAGTTCCCGCCATCCTCACAGATCTCTGTGGCAAGCAGCTGCTTGAGGTGATATTTATTATTTATATATGCCAAAAGCAATCAGTATTTAATTCTGAATTTTCTGAAAATAAAATGTTTGACGAAAAAGATGAATAGTAGGTCTTAATAGGGTTTTTTAAAATCATATAGTAAAAAAATAAATCTGGCAATGCAAATTAAAGTTTATTTAAAAAACTGATAGAAAGAAATAATTATAATGCACATAAATAGAAAGGTTATTTATATCTGAATAATAATAATAATAATAATAATAAAAACTTTTACTTGAAACAAGAAAATTACTCTCTTTTTCTATTTTTTTTCCTTGGTACTATACTCTGAGAAAAGTCCAGGCTGTTTTTTTTACAACTGTGCTGAGTCAAATAAACAGGTAAACTTATCAGTTTTTTTTTAAATAACCATTCAACAAAAATAGCTCTTTTTTATACACCAAATTAAGCAGAATTTAATTATGAATTCCATGAAAATAAAAAATGTAACAAAAAAGTTAAATGTTTTCATTTAAGAATTTTTTTTAGGGTGATGTAAAAAAGATCCATCAAGGTAGCTAACAATTTTACCAAACCAAAATAATAATTATAAGCATATGAATTTAAGATAAGGTTATAACATAATGTAGGAATTCTATTCCACCTGAAATACTCTTTGTATTTCTTCTCTATGTGAAATGCTTTGAACAACTTTTGAACAGGACCACTTCACATTGTTTGCATTCATAAGAACTCTCTGTTCTGTGCCTTGCTGTTAAACACAAATCCTCTGTTTGGCTAATGCTTCTGGTGTGAATTTGGGATCTTTCTAGAGAAATGCCTGACCAGCTAAGTGGAAAGTTGAGAGTGGAATGCCATGGTTATGGCATCTTAGATCCTCCTGTACAGGTGTATCTTCAAGTAGCTCTGTGGCTAAAGCAATCCTAAATTAAAAAAAACTTAGGACTAATTCAAATTTGTTTCTTTTAACTTTAACTTAAGCTAACTTTGGGGTTTGTTTCTTTGAACAAAAGATATGCATTAAGAATAGCCATTATTGATTATGTGAAAAAATAACTTTTCCACCATTTTATGTATGCACTTCTGCTTTATAGGGTAATACTGCAAAAACATGGTCAGCATAGTCAACTCCTCCCATTTGAGCATTATAGTCCAAAAGATATTTGGGTTTGTAAACAGTCTGCACTGCTGCTTCTAAAGGAGTGTCCTGTCTCCTCCAATTAACCTCTGTTATTTCAGCACCATGAAAAAAAGAGAGCATGATAACATCCCACTTATCAAGCCATTTCAAAACTAAAAGGCAACTTTTTTGGAATGACACCACCTCTCCCTTTTTCAACTTTTCTCCTATATGCCCTCTATGAAGACCAATCCTGTTTGGCATTATAGTACTAGTAGCATGGGTGTTTTTTTTTTTTTCATACAGTTCTTGGTACAAGGCTGGAGTCAAATAATAGCAATCCATATATATGATAGCCCTGGTTGAGCAAACCATCACTCAGGTTTATAGCAACTGCATTAACAATATTTATGGCTTGTGTCTGAACAGTTTCTTTGCAAGTATACACATGGATATTCCAAGCATTATACATTTTTATTATCACACAGAACATAAAATTTATGCCAAGCTTTTCTGGTTTTTGTGGATTATAGACTCTGAAATATATTTTGCCTTTATAGCCAACTACTGCTTCAATGCATATTTTCCTGCTTGGAATGTAGTCTGTTTTGAAGCATTATATAATATTAGGAAACAGCTGACATAGTTTAGCTAAAGTGTCTTAGCCAGGTTTGCCTTTCTCTGGCCTCATAATGCTGTGTCACATAAATGTAGACACTGTAGCAATAGCTGGAATCTGGTTCTGGGCATCCCCTTTGAAAAAAAAAATTGGTTTAAAAAGCAAAGTGTGTAGATCACAACTTTGACATAATGATTGTTTATGAACAAGTCACTGTTCCAACTCTCTAACCACACACTGTCCCAACAAGGACCCCCCCCCCCCCCCCCCACACACACACATTTAAATTATCGTATATCATCTTAAAACAGAATGAAATAAAATAATTTGCAATGTTTTAATGTTTGTACTTGCTACAATGCATTTTTTTTTTATCTCAGTTCATTTAATGATAAAAATGGTGTTGATTTCGTGTTGACACTAGCTGTGTTATGTCCAGCTGAATCACTGGATTTTTTTTTTATTTTGTGTCAACTTTAACTTAGAACTTGTTCCTCTTGTTCAATTTCAGATACCTGCCTCACAAAAGTAGGTTATATCAAAAAAAAAATAAAGTATTTTATAGATCTGTTTGTTATAGTATATTGTTCTTATAGTATACTATCTCATACCTGCAGTTTGGCATGGCAGACCATAAGGTAAAGGGTTAAAAAGGGGAAGAGTGGAAAAATGCAAAATTCAGAGTTTTAGATTTTAGACAAAAATTTGGGAAAAATAGAAGTTTATTATATCAGAATTCTAATTATTTTATTCCTCACAATTACATGCATTTTCACTTTGTATGCTGAATGATCTATTTTTGTTATTATTTATTTTAGAATAAGGTTTTAAAATATGCTTTTTATCATGCTGAAAACATCTTAAAATTAACTTGGCCACCAGAAAGAGATCATTGTAAAATCTCAGCACATCAAGGGTTAACCTTTTCACTGCCATACCAGACCAAAACAGCAGAGCTTTTAAATGGACTCGCCCAACCAATGCTATTCCTTCCTCTTCACTACCTTCTACCTGCAGCATGGGCTGGTATGGTAGTGAAAAGGTTAAATAAGAGTGAAAAATATTATTCAATACTTTTACAGAACTAAAATTTTACACTAAGTATATATTTGATAATTACAAACTATAACTCTCCAAACTGTATTTCTTTTTATATTTTTCAAATGATAGAAATGAATGAAATAAAAAAAAACCCTGCTAACTACAGTAAAAAGTGTGCATAGATACCTTATTAGTAAAATCAAACCTCAATCTGTCAGGAGCAACGAGTGAACCTCTTTGATCAGCTTCAGAGCTCAATACCTTTCGGAGTGCAAAGTTCAGAATATGAGTTCCAGTGTGATTGTTCATCACTAGTTTCCGCCTTTCCTGCCAATAATATTTTCCATAAGTTCTTCTCGGCAAATAATATAACCATACTCTATATTTCACTATATAATGGAACAATAAAACCACTTTTTATCAATTAAAATCTGTTATTTTAAACTTGTGCATGTATACTTGAGGGGACATTTTCTGCTACTATGTGCTTTAACTATCAACTGAAAAAAAAAAAACTGCCTTTAAAATACTTAAAATATGGCACAAATTTGTAAAATATTTTCCTATAGTTACCCACAACTGCTCTGCAATGTGAATCTGTATCAAAGCTTAAACTAGGGCTACTCAATTACATTTCCAAACAGGCCAGAAGCAAATACAAAAATAGTACATGGGCTAGATATGAAGACAAGAAAAAAAATTACATTTAGTAAGTATGTTTAATATTTTTTCTCCCCTTTTCATTGGTTTTCATATTACTTTTACAAAAACAAAGAAGTTTCTTATTTTTACATTATTCAAACATGGCTCAGGCCACAAGATTTTTTCACGGGCCACCATTTGGATGGCCTTGGTTTAGACCAAGGATGCTCCAATAATCATCTGTAGGCCATAACCTGTCCAAGAGGAAATTTTGTGACATGTAATCAATATAGGAAGAAAACTAAAACATGTATTTAATTTTACAAAAAAAAAGGGGTGAATGATATGAAATGTATTACATAAATACAATTGAGTGACAATCTCTTTTCTTTTTACCTTTGGCACTAAAAAGTGGCTCAAAAATAAAAAAATTAAGATTGGAACCATTTAGGCCACTCAAAAATTTCAATTGAGTGTCTCTGGTTTACTCTTTCCCACTGAAAATATAAAAAATTTAGCATGACTCATTAAAATTAAAAAAAAACAAACATAAGAAACCTAGAAATGATAGTACATAAATATTGTAAGTATTAAAACGAAACTGCTTATTTATACAAAATATACTAAATACATCTGGAAAAATCTAATTGTTTTCAAGGATTTTGTGTCCTAATCTACACAAGAGTAATCTTGTATATACACAATCAAAAACAGTATAAATGACATCTAATTGAATAAGTCTATATACTGAAGTAAATGAACAAACTAAATATGTTCAGTTCATCAGATAACTGAAGAAGTCCATATTCTGAAGAAATCATGTACAGTCATACCCTGTTATTCTTAGAGTTATGTTCTTGGAAAAATGCAACAGATAATGAATTGTCAAATAACAAAGCAATTATTTATGTAAGGATTAATGCAAAAGAGTAGGGTTAAGTTCCAAGACTTTGAAATATACACTTGCAACTGTAATACAGTATTTTAGTATATTTGTTTTAATGCACTGTCATTAAGAAACAAAAAAAAATATAAATAAATTTAAAAAATGCCTATCTTCCTGTAAGTGCCCTAAAAAGCAGAAAATAAAACTAAAGCATATCAATGGTGCAATCAGTCACTGAATTCCTATTCACTTCAAAGGAAGATAGGATGCTGTTAATTTGTTGACTACGTAAATTGGTGCCCTATCTTCCTTTGAAGTGAATACAAATTCAGTGACTGATTGCACTATTGATAGGTTTTATTTTCCACTTTTTAGAACATATATAGGAAGATAGGTATTGTTTAATTTTTTAAGTTTATCTATATTTTCTTTGTCACTAAAAAACACCTATCTTCAGATACATTCATTTAATATATGACTCGTAAACAATAACCGTATTTCTCCTTTCGGGGGGGGGGGGGGAGAGAGGTAGTATTTGAGGTAGCCCATGACAATGGAGATGCCACATTTTAATTTGAGATATAACTCATTATGGTCCATGATATTTTCATCTACTTTTTAGAGAATAGAGAAAATGGTGGGGGGCATAATTTGAAGCAGTCTACAACAATTCTCATATGAGCTTTCATTTGACAGCTGATGGTGTTCATATTTCCTCTTTCTTAGGGAAAAAAAGCAAGTGTAGGTTAATTTTTGATAAACCCATAACATACCACTTCACAAGTTTTCATTTGGCATACCACTTCACAAGTTTTCATTTGGCATACAACTTGTCATGTTTGGCTCACATTCCAAAAATGTAGTAGAACAATCCTTCACATATTTTCTGCATTTTTTTGGGAGGGAGAGAAAGCTGGGGTGAATTTTTATAACCTGACACTCCCCATATCCCAAGCTTCCATTTGATGCAGAATCTATTACTTTCATCCCTCACATTCCAAAGATATAGGAGAAAAATTGTTTCATATCTCCCCTTTTTTTAGGGGGAAGATGATGGGTGGGTAAAATTTTTTATGCCTATGACACTCCCCCATCACAAGCTTTAATTTGATGCATAAATCATTTGGTTTGTTCATTGCATTTTAAAGATACGGTGGGACAACCGTTTTGATGAATACAGAAACCAACAAATGATGTGTGAAAAGCAATAGGAAAATAGGTAATAAAAAACAGAAAATACATTAAAAAAATTCAGCTGAATGTTTTATCATTTATTGATTATGTGTTTGTAATGGTATGATTTCCTGGAGTTGCAGTTAGGTGAAAACTGTACAGGTTTTTTTTTTCTTTATATTTTCTAATTTTTTTCTGTTAGTAGGAACACTTAACACAGCTTCTTTATTGTAGTAAGCAAGCATATTGTTTAAATATTACAAATATTATGTTGTAAACATCTGCTTAATTATAGTGCTGCAATATGTACATTTATTAATTCTGTACAATATGTTTAAATATAAATATATTAGAATACAAAAACATTTGTAAAAAAAGTTTGCATTGTATGAAAAAATGTGACTGAAGATAAAGATTTCAATAAGAATATCCATATTTTGAATTCTGTCAAGAAAGGAGATATTACCCTTGTTCTTGGTGACTTCAATGCCAAAGTTGGTACTGATTCTGACCTTTGGGGAGGAGTAATAGGCCCTTTTGGTATTGGTAGCAGCAATGGCAATGGGCAACGTCTCCTACAGGTAAGTAAACTCAATGGATTCAGAATAACTAACACTTATTACAAACACCACGACATACATAAGTACACATGGGTTTCACCTGATGGGCTGCATAAGAATATGATTGATTACATATTAATTAACAGCAAATGGGCTAGTTCTGTTAGGAACACCAGGTAATATAGGGGAGCTGAAATTGGATCTGACCATTACCTTGTTAAAAGTGTGTTGCAACTTAAACTTAAAAAGTGTTGTGCTAGGGTTAAAAAATTTACTTTTAATACTGAAGCTCTGAAAGACCCTGTTATAGCCAAAGCTTACCATGATAGGTTACTTAGTCATTATGACAGTCATGGTATGCTTACTACTGAAGTGGAGGAAGAATGGGATAATTTTAAACAGGCTTTTTTGGACACTAACAGTACTCTTTTAGGAAAAAAGGAGCGGAAGAGGCAGAATTATCTGAGTGATAAGGCACTTGAGCTTATTTCAGAAAGAAAGAACTGCAGGAATGTCCTTAATCAATACTCTACTAGTCCTAATAGAAAGCATTACAGAGAACTTAATAAACATGTAAAAGATCAGTTATCTGCTGATAAGAATCTTTGGCTTGATGGTTTGGCTGACAAAGCCGAGGAAGCAGTTAGACAGCACAACAGCAGAGAGCTGTACCAGATAGTTAATGTTTTGTGTGGTAGAAAATGGGCAGGTATACAGGGATTGAAGGATAAACATGGTAAGGTTATAGAAGGGGAGGATTCTGTCATGGCTAGGTGGGCTGAGCATTTCAGTGATGTTCTAAACAATGTAGTTAGTTCTACTCCCATTGTTTGCAATGATGATAGATGCATTGGTGGCTTTAATGTTGGCCCTATAACACAATCTGAAGTTATTTTGGCTGTTTCTAAACTTAAACTACATAAATCCCCAGGGGTAGATGAAATTACTACCGAAATGCTTAGAGCTGGGAATGTTTCGGTTACCACTTGGATGACTGAAATTCTGAATATCTTTTATGATAAAGGCATGGTTCCTAGGGATAACAATAGCTCTGGTAAAATCCTTATTTTCAAAAAAGGTGATTGCAGTTCTTGTGATAACTATAGGGGTATCAGCCTACTCTCTGTTCCAGGTAAAGTTCTTTCCATGATTGTGCTTAATAGAATTAAGAATCTGGTTGACAGTCGATTGTGTGATGAGCAATGTGGATTCAGAAGCAGTAGGGGATGTGTGGATCAAATATTTTCACTTAGGCAGATTCTTGAGAATTGTTTAGAGTTTCAGAAACCTTTGGTTGCTAGCTTTATTGATTTCAAAAAGGCTTTCGACTCTGTTGATCGTCATAATTTGTGGTTGATTGTGAGATCATATGGTATACCTGACAAGTTAGTTTACATAATGAAAACTCTCTATAATAACACTGAGTCGTGTGTTAGAGTTGGCAAGGCTTGTAGCAATTGGTTTAGCATTACTTCTGGTGTTTGACAAGGGTGCATTTTGTCTCCTTTTCTCTTTAGTTTGGTTATTGATTATGTTATGCGAAATTCACTTCATGGGAAAGATTTTGGCGTTAAATGGCCTGGAGACGAAAATTTCTGATTTAGATTATGCTGATGATTTAGCCCTTTTGGCAAATGATGTTGATGAGATGAACTCTTTCATTCGAGCTGTTGATGAGACTGGTAGTAGAGTAAGTTTGGTTATAAACAGAGAGAAAACTAAAGTGATGAAAATTGGTCAGGCAGTCTGTGATTCAGTTAATCTGAATGGTTGCAGTCTTGAGCAGGTGTCACAGTTTAATTATCTTGGGAGCTATGTAACAGATAATGGTGATGTGCGGCATGAGATTAACAGACGAATAGGGATTGCTGCCGGGACTTTTAAGAATCTAGGGAGAGTGTGGAGAAATAGGCGTATACACCTAAAGACTAAAATTAGACTGTATAATAGTTTGGTTCTTTCTAGGGTTAGTTATGGTAGTGAAACTTGGACACTTTGTAAACAAGATAACAGGAAACTAGATGCTTTTGATTCCAGATGCTTACGCAGTATCTTGGGCATTAGGTGGTTCAACTTTGTAACTAATGATGAGGTTAGGCAAAGGAGTTTGCAACCTCCTTTAAGCAGCATATTGTGCAGAGAGACTCCACTGGTTTGGCCATGTTGCCCGTATGAATAATTATAGATTGGTGAATAGGGTTATGAACAGTGTGCCTAAAGGCCTCAGAAAGCAGAGAAGACCTAGGATGCGGTGGGCAGACAATGTCAAACAGGACCTTGTTAGAATTGGTGTACAGTGGCCAGATGAGTAGATGTAGCTCAGGATAGACTTGCTTGGAGAACTAAATTGCATGGTCTGGTTGGACCTCCGTAGCCCATGGCTGCTTGAGGATGATGATAATTTTTAATTCTGGAAGCTGGAATTCTGGGATTAATACTTATGTGTGGCATTATATTTGCCAATTATTCCAGCTTCAATAACTCTCCAAATAGAGAAGAAATATTGTTGAAAAATCAAAATTTCGAAAATTTGATGTGAATCTTTATCTTTAGTCATATTTTTCCACACAAAATGTCATTTAGATGTTACAGAGATTTAAAGCTAGCTTCCCATTGACTTAATATAGAAATTCTCTTATAATGGCACTGTGGAAATAATTTTAATTGCACTTTTTATTATACTTGATTTCATAAATTAAATAAAAAATATTTTAAAAAAAGTAAGTATTTATGACAAAATGAATATATTTTCTGGGAACTAAGAATTTAAACACAATCTGTAGAAAATATTATATGGCAGTGGGTTGGGGAACCATTCATTATGCAAGACTAATCAGGAGACCATGTAATAAATAATGGATGAAAACAAACTGAAATTTCACTGTGGTTCTCCCAAAATTTTATATGATAATCACTACTCAAGAGGCAGAATATAATGTATTAACTATGTTAGAAGTAACATACCTCATCAATAAAAAGTTTTAGTTTGTCGCCAACCTTCAGAACACCACAACCACAGATGATGCCCATGTGTACCACATAACCACCTTGAAGCTGAACTTCTTTAACAGCAAATTCAATATCCTATGAAATATTTAAACATAATCCATTAGTCTTTCAGTATGATTATCATTTAGGAAAAAGCAAAAATGGAAATTATTTTACATAAACAATTTAATGTTAATTAACATTTAAATTCAACAGTTTCACTATAAACTAGATTTACTCACAATTTTTGCTGTATTTACAAAACCATTTGTGAATACAGCAAAAATTGTGATGATTAAGTTTATTCCATATTGCTGTGATTGAATATATTTTTAATTTCTAACTATAAACTAGTTGATTAAACAACTAAAAGGTTAAATCCTGCCATTTTAATATGAAGTTTATATATATATATATACAATTTTTAAGAGTGAATATCGCACTATCCCTTACATAATAGCATGGCAGTATTTATTCCCTCTTCTAGATGCTTACATAGTATCTTGAGCATTAGGTGGTTCAACTTTGTAACTAATGATGAGGTTAGGCAAAGGAGTTTGCAACCTCCTTTAAGCAGCATATTGTGCAGAGAGAGACTCCGTTGGTTTGGCCATGTTGCCCGTATGAATAATTATAGATTGGCGAATAGGGTTATGAACAGTGTGCCTAAAGGCCTCAGAAAGCAGAGAAGACCTAGGATGCGGTGGGCAGACAATGTCAAACAGGACCTTGTTAAATTGGTGTACAGTGGCCAGATGAGTAGATGTAGCTCAGGATAGACTTGCTTGGAGAACTAAATTGCACGGTCTGGTTGGACCTCTGTAGCCCATGGCTGCTTGAGGATGATGATGATATCTTGTGTGTATATTAGCTTCATGTGTAAAAATAACAGGTTTTAATTGCTTAACTAAAACAATTTACAGGGAAAGTGTTGAATTAAATTTTTGATTAATATAGAATCACTGTGTCATCTAAATTTTATTAAATTTAATGCACTGAACTATATGTATATATGTACACTGGTTTTCATAAATTAAGGAAAACTCAGAAAAATTATGATAAAAAACTATATGAATGATTTTAATGAAATTTGATGGAAACATGAATTACAATGCTGGTTTCAGAATGGCATAAAATATTTTACACTAGAAACATTTTTCATAAAAAAATAATATATGAACTTGTCCAAAAATGAGGTGTCAGAATGCAATGGGCAAAGTTCTTTAATAAGGAGTGCAGTCACCCCTTACAGTGATGCAGGCATAACAGCGATGTTCCACGCTGTTTATGATGTTGTGAATCAGCTCACTAGGGAGTAATAAGCTCCCTCCTTTGTTTCAGCTGGTGGGTTGAGGGCAGCAACATGTCTCCCTAGAGCATCCCACACATGCTCAATCGAATTTAGGTCGGGTGACCACTCCCTCTTGTGATGTGACATGAGGGTTATACAAATTACTTGCCTTCTAGCATTACAGACCTCCCTAATGAAGCGTTCTATGCACAGTAGAAGCTGATACAACCCTCCCAGTGGCTTCTGCAAGAGAGGAATGTAGCTGAGAGGGAGTAGACATCCTGCTCCTTCGTACTGTTAATTGTAGATATCTTGTACAGCAGTGGTTAGCACGCTTGGCTAAATGAATACATCCACCCTCTGATTTTCAAAAGCAGTCCATGCATAGAAAACAGATGAATATTCGTAAATCTTCACATATTCATAATTCATCTTTTAGTGATCTTGCTCCATGATGCAGCAATGTTCTTGATAATCATTTATTCAGGCCCTGAAGTATTCTAGAAATGAGTGAATGTTAAATAGTAGATGTAGCCATCAACATCAAGACTGCACACAGAAGAGCAAATCACTCCTTTGATACTGATAAAGCTTGGTGTCTTCTTTTCATCTATGAAAAGAAAGTGTATGACAGTTGGGTTGTTTTACCTCTGAGCAGCACTTTTTTTTTGCACACATGGCTAAATGGCCAGGCACAAGAACCCCGAAGGTTCAAAGAAGGTTGGGGAAAGAGACCAGCTGAACTGCTGTTGGGAAACAAATAGTAGCCTTTCCTCAAGGCCATCCAAGGTGTTGTTTAACATGCACAGAATATGGCTCTCCCATACAAGGGCCATGGCTTAACATTCAATCCAAAAGATGCCAGTCTTTCCAAGCCCAACAGTATCCCCTACTGAATGAGAGCAGGGCGAGAAGTTTCGCAGAGATAAATCTCAATGCTGGCCCAGATGGGGCTCGAACCCTGGAACTGCAGACTAAAAGCCTGGTGCATGTAAGACAGCATTCTCTTCCAGAGTAAGCAGTATCTCTATGTGAATACCTTCTGAAATTAATATCCTCCCTCTTTCAGGATTTTTAATAACTCCTGTGGGAAAATGATTGTTGCATCAAGCACTAACTTTTTCTTGTTATACAATTATGCAAGTTAGCATGGTTTTTTGAATCTTTCAAACCATCATCTACGAGGCACTTTATAACAGTTCAAAATTCATATAAAAATTGCCATGATGTGTTTGTGTTTAGTGTATTTATGACACCATGTCCTACATTCTCTCCACATGAATGCTCATCAAGAGCCTGTAAGCCAAATCTTGAATCATTTACAAAGAGAACAGCCACCCAATGTTCATGGGTATCATGTTGCTGAGAGCAATTCAGATGGTCACTTTTATTGGAGTGAATTAAGGGTTACCTACCACTAGAGATCTTCACAGAGTCCCCTCTCCTGAAATCTTCTTGAAACCACCCATCTCGAAATTCTTTTTCCTGTATATGAAGTAAGCTACTGGTCATTCCAAGAGTTGTGATTCAACCTTGTACTGATAATCTAGTAACACGTGTATCCAGAAATTGTCTCGAGACTGGAGACCACCATTTGAGACATATCCAGCCATCTGGTTACACTGGCTTCAGAGTGGATAGCTTCCATTCTTCCAACGGCACACCCCACCTTAACAAGCCACTTAAACAATGTCTTTGAAATAGTTTTTAAAGAAATTGATACTTTCAATTCTTGGGCAAACAATAAACAGTGGCAAACCTTTTAGAAAGTGCCTTTTGTACTGTTGGTCCATTTGTGTGTTTGGAGCATATATGTAGTTTTACCACTGCTTTACATATTTACCACATGATATCAAATAACTCAAGTTCCAATTTTTTTTCGAAATATGAGAAACTGATGTGTAATTTAAGCTTTTAAACTTGTTTATGAATAATTCTCATTATTAAAATTATTTCACAGTAATTCAATTTTACATACCTCATCTTCATTCACCATAAAACCAACATCATAAATTTGACCACCAGCTTCTGCATAAAAGCAAGTCTTGTCAAGGATAACACTACACTCTTGTCCATTGGTTACTACTTCTGCAAACTTCTTTTCAGTGCGCAATGCCAAAACTGTTCCATTACATGAGTTAAACGCTGGAAATCATGTAAACAGAAATGATTATCAGAATGCTATATGCAATAATTAATTTTAAAAGTAACCAAATAAAAGAACAGAAAGGAAAATATAAGAATAAACAATGCATGAAAAGGTACATAATTACTGAATAGTTTTTCTTCATCTCAATAAGATTTATCATACTCAAATAATACTTATTCAACTTAAAACCTTAATCATCAGACCAATATACTAGTCTGGATAAAAAAAGATTGATAATTATAGGCTTATTTGCTATATTGCCAGCAACAAGGAAAAAAAAAATGCTTCCAAAGAAACATATCTACACTAAATTTACTGAAACATTTTTCTGATGAAATCAATGTAAACTTAAACAAAGTTAGTCCATGTTCTGAAGAAATCATGTACAGGCAAGGCATACCCTATTATTCTTAGAGTTATGTTCTTGAAAAATGCAACAGATAATGAATTGTCAAATAACAAAGCAATTATTTATGTAAGGATTAATAATGTCAATTTATGTTAAGGATAACATAATTTAATTCCTAGAGCATTAATCCTACATTAAAAATATTTTACATTAATTAAAATTTATGTCACAATATAATTACACTGTAGGACAATTACATTTTAAATATATATATATATAAAGGCTTTTACTGGAGAGTGCCTTGAAGACGACAATACATATCTTGTTACAAGGTTGTGTTTTCAGTATGCATTATTCTGATAATAGCCAGTAAACTCAGTGATAGTTAAACTAAAAAGTCTCAAATTGAAGGGTGGATGAAATACAAGTTTTCTACTGGAATAACATAGTGTATAGCAAACTGAAAGTGTTACATCCAATACAGATGTTTTATGCTTGAAAATAGCTCTGTTTGTCATTCTTCAGTTGTAAACATTGGTGAAAACATTTGGCTGGCACATTCACTTGTATTGTTGGATTGCTAAAATCTTTGATGAATTCAACTTTGAAGTTTCAATACAAATTATTTATTATTTACTGAACTACAATCAAATTCTAACTTATTTATACTTATATAACAAATTCTAACTTATTTATTCTACCAAATTACTATTAAATTCTATTTTACCAAATTTACTATGAAATCTACTCAAGAAGCTGTCAAATTAATACAAAAAACTGCCATCACTAAGTATAATAATATAATATCATAGTGCTAATTGCTTAAAAATATTTAGTTATTAAAATGACCACTGTTGACAATTAAAAATAATCCAGTGGTCTGGAATTTTAAAATTATCCTTAGTGTTCCTCTACATGATGCAATAGAAGCAACATCAGTGATATAGTAAAAACTTAGAATAGACATTTTGCTGCAGCAAATATATTGAAGCATAGCTGTTAATCGAGTTCCAAGTGTCTTCTTTAATTGGTTGTTTGGGGTTTTATGGCACATTAGCAACTAAGGCTATAATGCACCAAACAAAAAATAAAAATTTCTTAAACTTATATAACCCTCAACTAAAAGCTAAATCAAACAACAGAAACATCCAAAAGTCATAGAAGTGTAACTAGTAAAATTTCAGTCATCTGTACCCAATGAATCCTTAAAAATCAAAAGAAAATTTTATTTTACATAGAAAAAAATGTACATTTTAATTGATTTAGAATCTTCAGAGATGCTTTTTAGTGATCTTCTACACAATAATCGTAGGTCAAATAATCATAACTGTGCAACTTCAAACTACATCAGACATAATGAATGTACATACAGACAATGCAGTTCAATGGTAGTCAGTATACAAAGTGCGACTAAAAAGTAAAAAAATTAAATAAAAATATGCAGTATGAGTATCATTCTGTGAGAAACTACTAAAGACACCATGAAGTGAGACTTTAGCAGTCCCACTACTAGAAGTAGTTGGGATTGCATTGTTGCTTTGTATGGATGTTTGTGCTTCATATATATAACTGGGCTGTCAGAAACACATCAATGGAACAAAATGTCAACATCTTGTGTAAAGCTAGGGAAAAGCCACACTGAAACACACTAAATGTCATGAACAGTTTATGGGAATGAGGCTCTGCCCAGAGTACAGACATTTCGATAGTTTGTTTTCATGAGGTCAGAGAGGATGTGGAAGATGATCCTTACATTGGATGACCAAAAAAACCTCCAAGTTACTGCACACTTCACTGTGTCTATAGTATAACATGAAAATTCAGCTATCAGCTGTAGAATTGGTAGACAAAGTGTGCAATTTACTTGCAAGAGAGCAATGATGGCAAATGAATTAAAAGTGAATAAGGTCCATAATTATCACAGACCTAGGTAAGAGGAAAATTTGTGCCAAGTTTGTGCCATACTTTTTGGCCAAAAAAAAGTTACAGTGTTCAATCCTCCTGTATTTCCACAACCAAGCTAGAGAAGACTTTTTTCTGTTTTCCAATGAAAATGAGATTGAAAGATTGCTGATTTGGTACAGATGATGACATTTAGAAGAAAGCAACAGCAGAACTGAATACCATCAAAGCAGAAGAGTTTTCTGAGTCTTTCTAATGTTTATATGAATGCTGTAAAAAATGTATTTAGTTCTTCAGGGATTATTTTGAGGGAAACAGTCAATAAATACATTGCCCTCGGCATCATTGTTCCTGTTTCAGTATCATTACTTTCTTGATGCATTGTATATAGTATGTAGAATATCCAGTACTCACGCATCTGGAATTCTAATGAAACTGGCATAAATTTCAAATTGAACGTTTGAATTAGATATTTAACATTTGAACTAGATACATCAAATTTCAATCTCTATGGCAGTTCTCCTGGATGCTGCTGGCATAGTCTTTCATGCATTGTTACATTAACGTTATGCACGTTAATTCTATTACAGCCATTAAAGTAGTAGGTAGTTGAATTTGTGATCATGCTGTTCTGTTTATCGGAAATCTTTCACCCCTCAATTTGTAATTCTGTCAAAGAAGAATACCACACAATGACAAAAGTGAAAATGTGTTGTTTTGACTTTGAAACAAAAGAATGAAATACACTAGGCCTTTGATTTATACTGAGGTATGTTAAAGCATATATAAAATTGGTGTAAATGAAACCAGAATTATAATGTATTTCAATGAGATGCATTCCAGGTTATGAAAATTGAGACTCTTTCATACAATATGAAAATTTTAATATTTTAGACAAACATTATACACATGCATTGAAATCACATTTTTTTCATAATATGTACCTGCATATTATAAATAGGCATGCATTACTGATGAGATGAAGGTCCTAGTTGTGGATCATCAGGGTTGATTGGATCATCTTCTGCTGTCTTTGGATCAGTTAAAGACTTTTCAGATTTTCTTTTAAAATAAGTAGGATTGTTCGCATTGCTTGACAACTCCTTTCCTGCAAAGCATGGTAGTAAGGCTGCAACACTGCATTGCTTCCTCTTCTACTAGAAGAACAGCTTTGTTCCCAGTCATGATTGATGCCACCTAGCCTCTGCAGGTACCTATCAATCCCAGCCAGAATTTTCTGCAGGTCATGGGCTTTTATAGACTGCAAAATGGGCTCTTCTTGTTATTGCTATTCCTGAGTCAACTGTACAGCCAGAAAGCTTCCAGAGCTGAGAATGCTTTAAGAGGATGAGAATGGGTCTAAAACAACTCAGTCACACCATCAGGCTCAATATTGTCAAGTCCTATCTCCTCAGCAATCACAGTAATTTCATTTGCAATTGTGACACTTTCTCAAATCCTCTAATATAATGTACATATTTAGGCCCCACTCCATTCATACAAGTTGATGTGACCTCTTTCCAAGCAGCATCAATGTTGTTGATGCTCTTCAGGATATTAATAAATAAACCTCCAATGTTCTTTGACAGGCATGTTGCAGTTGTCCATTTCCCATAACATCTCCCTAAATGTCTGCTGAAGGTAGTAAGCTTTAAAATTTGCTATGACTCCCTGGTCCATTGGTTGTAAAAGAGGCGATATTTGTTGGCAGAAATTCACAACAATCTTTATCTCCCCAATGTTTGGTGGATGTCTTGGGACATCGTCCAACAACAGCAGCAGCACCCTCCCTGCATAATTATTTTCATCACAGTAGCAATGTACCATTGGACAAAAATTATCTGAATACCAGTCTGTGAAGACATCTTGTGTCACCCAAGCCCTTCTGTTTGAAGTCCAAATGATTGGTAAATTTGCTTCAATGAGCCCCTTCATCACCCTTGGTGCTTTAGAGAGATAGACGGCCAATGCTTGTTTTACAATTCCTGAAGCATTTTCATCAAGAAGAGTTAAACAGTCCACATGATCTGCCAAAGGTTTGCTGGACGTGGGACTCAGGCACATGCACCACAGGGTGTTATGAACAGAAGGATCTCTAATGAGGTCTGCAGCCATTTGTGCTGAAGGGGAGAATGAAGAGAGGAGCACTTTTCCCTTGACTGCTGAATAAGTCAGAAGGAAAGTGGAACATTGATGTTGACTCTGGGAGTCAACATACTGAAAGATTTTTTAGTAAAATCTTGTGTCAGCATTCAGGGATTACTTGACTTTGTTCTCTTGGGAGAGCAATGGATTAAGGCTGCAGCCAAGTATTTATATATATTTATATACACTGAAGTGCCATTGAATTAGGGATAGCAACGTAGTAATGTGTTGGACCCCCTCTGGCCCTGATAACGGCCACCACATAAGGCATGGACTCCACAAGCTTGCATAAATGTTCCACAGGTGTGGTGACCCATGCATCCTCCAGAGCTGTCCACAATTCTCTCAAGGTTGTCGCTGATGGGACACAGGCACAAACACTATGCTCGACAATATCCCAAAGATTTTCGATGGGATTTAAATCTGGGCTTCTAGGTGGCCAATTCATTATTTCAAAGTCAGCAGAATTCTTCTGCAACCATTCAGTAGCCAACCTGAATCTGTGAGATGAACAGTTGTCTTGCTGGTAGATGCCATCTCCATTGGGATGCATGATAGTCATAAATAGGTGTAAATGGTCAGCCACGAGTTTTATTTACTGGGATGCATTGAGTCGGTACAAGTACTATAGGTCCCATAGACATCCAACTGAATACACCCAGGCTATCACTGAGCCACCACCAGCTTGTACTGTTCCAACCTGACATGCAGGCCATGCATTGAGGCAAGGTGTTGAGCCTGGTATCGTGCCATTAGAAGTGGGACTCTCGTAGGTCTAGATGATGAAGTGAGTGTTGCACGGTCTGTGCACTGACTTTCCGGCTGGAACCCACTTTCAGATGGGAGGCGATTTCATATATTGTCTGGCCACCATCGGTCCATAAGATGCAGGTCAGACAGCGAAGCCCACAATCATTCAAGACTGGTTGTTCTCTGCAGTTTGTCCGGGTGCTTTTTTTTGCTAGAATTTTCATATTCCCGGAACACTCTTAACTGTCATACAAAAATCCAAGTTCATTGATAATTTTGGAGATTGAGGTCCCATCCATCGGACACCTACAATTTGCCCTCTGTCAAATGCATCTAAATCCTGCGCCTTTCCCATTATGCTTCTCACGACAAATACTTGGGGAAGCCAAATCTGACAGCTATATATGACCAGAGTTTCACCCACGCATGCGTGCAAATGCGGTACTTGTGGTACTGAATTTGGATAATGTCTCCTATCCCTAATTCAATGGCACTTCAGTGTAAGGTGAACTGTGTGCTATTAAAAGTTATATCAAACCTAGAGATACCAAGTGCCTGGTTTTCTTAATAAGTACATTAACTGTAGTGTGAGTAAATTCCAGTAGAGACATTAAGCTAACATGTTCTCTTAAGTAAAGCAATCTTTACAGGCATCTTCTAATAAAGGCTGGTCTAATCCACGATTGAAAACAAGGAGAGGGGGGGGGGAATTTACTTTCCTCTATGAGTAACCTGAACTGCTCGGGATATGCCATTGCTACTGCTTCATCAGCACTGACAGACTCAACTGTTATTTTTATAATGTAAATTTGAGTTTGCTGTTTGAAATTAGCAAATCAGCCTTAGCTTGCTATGCACATTTCTTCACCATCTTCCTTTTATCTCATTAAACAAACTCTTTGCTTTATCACAAACAACACTTTGTGTGAGAGGAATGTTTCTTTCATTTAACTTGTCAACTCACAATGAGAGTAACTGTTCCATTTTTCTAATCACAGGACCATGGGAGTATCTAAGAGTTGTAGCAGTTTTCTTTCTTACAGTTTCCATTATCATTTTAATTTTTATCATTTTTCATGTTTGTTGTTACAGTGGAGTGGGATGATATGTAGCTCCCTACAAAAGTTGGATGTGATTGCCCACTCTCCATTCTTCAAATAACTTTCATCTTTTCTTCTAATGTTATAGATTTTTCATGGTCTTTTAGCAACATTTTCACTGGCAGTTGCATTTCAGCTCTTATGACCAGACGTGGTTCCAGATTTTTTTACTTCACAGAACAAATTTATTAAAATTTTTAAGGCACAATGTTAAAGCACAGAATAAACCTCAATAATGTAGCACAGATAATTTTGAAAACAGTACAGTCCCGTGGCCAAGTGGTTAGCGCGCTTGGCTACTGATCTGCGGGACCTGAGTTCGAGCCCCAGGTGAGGCATGGATGTTCGTGTTGTTTTCTGCTGAGGTCCTGCCATCCTCTCAGATTTTCTACTGTGGCATATAAACTGACAGGCTCCTGTCAGACCTCTGTGGCAAGCAGCTGCTTGAGGGGGTATTTATTTATTTTTTTTTACAGTCAAGTTCACAAACCAAGTTTAAAACAAACTCACTGTTAAGATCCACTACTGAATGCAACATAGTACTTGTATTTAATCTGAGACACTGAGACACAAGGCTCAGTTTGCCAGTATTTATACCGCAGTCTTTCGTTTAAGTGCTAGATTCTAGAACCTTTGATGAGGCAGGTCAAGTCCACCCACCCTGTAGTGCTGAGCAGTGACTTTTTTTGGTGGCAGCAAAATAGAATAGAATTTTCCAGAATTTTTGGGGGAAACTAAGGAAATTACTAGAAAATTCTCAAACTGGCAGATATTCAAATTGGCGTAAATCAAGGATCTACTGCATGCAAAAACTGTAAAAGGGTGAAAATCGCAATATCTTATACAGGAAATAGTGTCGGTTGATCAACGATCTATGACATCGGTTGATCAACGATCTATGACAAGTGCAAAGTGGAAAACTTCAAGAGTTCTTTGTGAAATCCAATAAAACATAGAATGATGTCATACATTTTACACTCCTAAGCTTGAACACTTGAATAGTGCATTGTATGAATGGTTCTAGTCAAAGACATGTTTGTATTAAGGGCATTATACTTTATTTTCATTATCACTTTTAACTGCATTTTTATTCAACTAAAGCTTGGATACAAGACTGTACCTATTGTATTTGGTTTCTTTAAAACTATTTCTCATGCAACCAGTAGATTCACCTAAACAGCAACTCTATTCCCTGCATGTACCAGAAAACCACGAGTTTACTATAATAATAATCTGTTTAAATATAGCATTTTAGTTGATTACCATATTTAGAATTATTGGTGTCATCCAGAACATGGTAATTATACTTTGGGATGTCATCAGTTGCAGGGATACCTTTACTCTGCAATTCTGCTATGGCATGAACATCCAACTTGATGCCAAGATCTTGGCCTTCTCCTTTAGCTTGAGATATTAGCTGTAAAATTAAATTTCATAAATCAATCAGCACATTTTAAAAATTATATATAGCTCTTAAAACACTAAACAAATTTGAAACAGCTGCAATCCTAAACATTTATGCAAGATGAAAGCCCCTTTTAATCATTTCTGCATGTCTGTATTAACTGGATGAATGACCAAGTAACATAGACACACAGAGTATATCAAAACAATTATACATAGCAAATAGTAAAAAATATAATATAATGATTAAAGGAGCAAAAAAATATTTTTCATGGGATCAGTTTTAATTTATCTACAATATATAAAGAATAATCCAAACTATTTTGAAAAATCATTTAACCTATTACCTAATAAAATAATTGAGGAACTATATAATTTTTTTGCAGATAATGTACACAAAAAAAGGAGCTTTCTTGAGGAATCAATGAAACACTCCACATTAGATGAAATGTTTTTTCTATTTTCTTAAGTACTCTGGATATGGAGAAAAATGTCAAATGGGGGAAAAATAATAACAAATCATTTCTTAAATGAATAAAAAAATTAAGACAGATGACCTATACACGAAACATTCATATATTTGAACCATCACTGAAAATTTATGAGGCAAGAAAACATATTTTATGCACAACTTCAGAGTTGCTTGGGTTGTTGGGTTGTTTTACCTGGCCATTTAGCCCATTGTGACCTGGCCATTTAGCCCATTGTGTGCAGAAAAGTGGCACTTTTCTGCACACAATGGGCTAAATGGCCAGGTCACATGGACCCCGAAGGCTCAGAGAAGGTTGGGGGAGGGGACCCACTGGAACAGCTGTTGGGAGACAGATGGTAGCCTCCCGTCAAGGCCATCCAGCGTGTTCTTTAACGTGCACAGGGTATGGCTCTCCCGCACACGGGGCCACGGCTTAACGTCCCATCCAACGGACGGCAGCCTTTCCAAGCCCATCGGTGTCCCCTACTGACCGTAGGCAGGGCGGGGAATTTTGCGGAGATAAATCTCAACGCTGACCCAGCTGGGACTCGAACCTGGGAACTACAGATTACGAGCCTGGCGCGCTACCGACTGAGCCACCCCCACCCCACCAGAGTTGCTTGAATTCTGCCAAAAAAGAATTTAGGTTATTTTACTTCTGAGTAGCCCTTTTGTGCACATAATGAGCTAAATGATCAGGTAACAAGTATCCCAATGATTCACAGCTGGGTATGGTACTAAACATCCCATCAAAGCCATCCTAGACACAGGAACAGGGCCTCAGCTTAAACCCATCTGAAAGCCAGTGGGTTTCACCTGAAGCGTTAGATAACAATATAATTGCTTATGTATCAATTAACAACAAATGAACAAACTCTATTAAGAACACCAGGAGCTAAAAATTAGATTTGATCACTACCTGGTTATATGTTTTATGTTATAGTTTATCAGAAATATCATGTTAAATTTAAAACATTTACCTTTAACACTGAGTCTCTGAAAGACTTTGGGAAGAGGATTGGCTCAGTTAGCAACATACAGGCTCATACCTTGATATTCCAAGTTGAAGTCTGCATTGAAATTTTCCCACTAAACCCCATTTTGCCTTTACAAGGTGATACCGTTGAGCTTGGAAAGGCCACTGTCTTTTGGACACGACATTAAACCATGGCTGTATGCAGTAGAGCTATACCCTGTGCATGTTAACCTTTCCAGTGTCCAAGATGTCTACATATGTTCAGAGAATTTGAAATGAGAGGTCAAGGGCATATATATCCATTTTAAAAAAAAGATTTAAAAATAAAATTATCATTTTAAATTTTTTTATACATATGCTATAAAAATATGTAATTTAGGCTTCATAAATAGTTTGTTAAATCCATCTGATTACTATTTCTTAGAAGTGATATAAGGTATTGCCAATTTCTTTGTTAACATTATGCTGAAGCAATCCTCTAATTTAAGCTCAGAAGTTTGAATTGAACTATTATCAACAAATTTTTTCCTTAAAGTTTTTAAAATCTGAAATTTAACAAAATACTGCTATTTTTAAAAATGGGCGATTTTGGAAGAAATTATGAAATATGTACCTATTTTTTCGGTATAACAAAAAAAAACCCCTCAAGCAGCTGCTTGCCACTGAGGTCTGACAGGAGCCTGTCAGTTTATATGCCATAGTAGAAGGTCTAAGAGCATGGCAGGCCCTCAGCAGAAAAACGACACAAACAGCCATGCCTTACCCAGGACTCGAACCCAGGTCCCTTAGATCAGTAGCCAAGAGCGCTAACCACTCAGCCATGGGATGGCTTACCACTGTAAAAAGTCTTATTAAAATTAACCTGTTTTTACAAAGTTCAAAATTTTTCATCATCCTCCTCCTCAAGCAGCCATGGGCTACGGAGGTCCAACCAGACTGTGCCATTTAAAAAAGTCAAAAATTAAAAAAATCAAGTAAGTCTGTCCTGAGCTACATCTGGCCACTGCACACCAATTCTAATAAGGTCCTGTTTGACATTGTCTGCCCACCGCATCCTTGGTATCCCCCTCTTTCTGAAGCCTTTAGGCACACTGTTCATAACCCTATTCGCCAATCTATAATTATTCATACGGGCAACATGGCCAAACCAACGGAGTCTCTCTCTGCACAATATGAGGCTTAAAGGATGTTGCCGACTCCTTTGCCTAACCTCATCATTAGTTACAAAGTTGAACCACCTAATGCCCAAGATACTGTGTAAGCATCTGGAATCAAAAGCATCTAGTTTTCTGTTATCTCGTTTACACAGCGTCCAAGTTTCACTACCATAACTAACCCTAGAAAGAACCAAACTATTATACAGTCTAATTATAGTCTTTAGGTGTATACGATTATTTCTCCACACTCTCCATAGATTCTTAAAAGTCCTGGCAGCAATCCCTACTTCTCTGTTAATCTCATGCCACACATCACCAGTATCTGTTACATAGCTCCCAAGGTAATTAAACTGTGACACCTGCTCAAGACTGCAACCATTCAGATTAACTGAATCACAGACTGCCTGACCAATTTTCATCACTCTAGTTTTCTCTCTGTTTATAACCAAACCTACTCTAGTACAAATTTCATCAACAGCTCGAATGAAAGAGTTCATCTCATCAACATTATTTGCCAAAAGGCTAAATCATCAGCATAACCTAAATCAGAAATTTTCGTATCTCCAGCCCATTTAAGGCCAAAATCTTTCCCTTGAAGTGAATTTTGCATAACATAATCAATAACCAAACTAAAGAGAAAGGAGACAAAATGAACCCTTGTCGAACACCAGAAGTAATGCTAAACCAACTGCTACAAGCCTTACCAACTCAAACACACTCAGTGTTATTATAGAGAGCTTTCATTATGTTAACTAACTTGTCTGGTATACCATATGATCTCACAATCAACCACAAATTATGATGATCAACAGAGTCAAAGGCCTTTTTAAAATCAACAAAGCTTGTAACTACAAGTTTCTGAAACTCTAAACATTTCTCAAGAATCTGCCTGAGTGAAAATATCTGATCTACACATCCCCTACCACTTCTGAATCCACATTACTCGTCATCACGTAATTGCCTGTGCTTAATTCTATTATGCACAATCATGCAAAGAACTTCACTTGGAACAGAAAGTAGGCTGATACTCCTATAATTATCACAAGAACTGCAATCACCTTTTTTAAAAATAATGATAATAATAGCTCTAGTAAAATCCTTAGGAACCATGTCTTTATCATGAAAGATATTCAAAATTTCAGTCATCCATGTGGTAACTGTAACATTCCCAGCTCTAAGCATTTCCGTGGTAATTTTGTCTACTCCTGGGGATTTATGTAGTTTAAGTTTAGAGATAGCCAAAATAAGTTCAGACTGTGTTATAGGGCCAACATTAAAGCCAGTAATGCATCTATTATCATTACAAACAATGGGAGTAGAATTAACCACATTGTTTAGATCATCACTGAAATGCTCAGCCCACCTAGCCATGACAGAATCCTCCCCTTCTATAACCTTACCTTGTTTATCCTTCAATCCCTGTATACCTGCCCATTTTCTACCACACAAAACATTAACTATCTGGTACAGCTCTCTGCTGTTGTGCTGTCTAACTGCTTCCTCGGCTTTGTCAGCCAAACCATCAAGCCAAAGATTATTATCAGCAGATAACTGATCTTTTACATGTTTATTAAGTTCTCTGTAATGCTTTCTATTAGGACTAGTAGAGTATTGATTAAGGACATTCCTGCAATTCTTTCTTTCTGAAATAAGTTCAAGTGCCTTATCCCTCAAATAATTCTGCCTCCTCTGCTCCTTTTTCCCTAAAAGAGTACTGTTAGTTTCCAAAAACGCCTGTTTAAAATGGTCCCATTCTTCCTCAACTTCAGTAGTATGCAAACCATGACTGTCATAATGACTAAGTAACCTATCATGGTAAGCTTTAGCTATAACTGGGTCTTTCAGAACTTCAATATTAAAGGTAAAATTTTTAACCTTAGCACAACACTTTTTAAGTTTAAGTTGCAAGACACTTTTAACAAGATAATGGTCAGATCCTATTTCAGCTCCCCTATATGACCTGGTATTCCAAACAGAACTAGCCCATTTGCTGTTAATTAATATATAATCAATCATATTCTTATGCAGCCCATCAGGTGAAACCCATGTGTACTTATGTATGTTGCAATGTTTGTAATAAGTGTTAGTTATTCTGAATCCATTGAGTTTACTTACCTGTAGGAGTTGGGTTGTTTGGGTTGTTTTACCTCTGAGCGGCACTTTTTTGCACACCATGGGCTAAATGGCCAGGTCACATGGACCCCGAAGGCTCAGAGAAGGCTGGGGGAGGGGACACACTGGAACAGCTGTTGGGAGACAGATGGTAGCCTCCTGTCAAGGCCATCCAGTGTGCTCTTTAACGTGCACAGGGTATGGCTCTCCCGGACACGGGGCCACTGCTTAACGTCCCATCCGACGGACGGTGGCCTTTCCAAGCCCATCGGTGTCCCCTACTGACCGTGGGCAGGGCGGGGAATTTTGCGGAGATAAATCTCAACGCTGACCCAGCTGGGACTCGAACCTGGGAACTACAGATTACGAGCCTGGCGCGCTACCGACTGAGCCACCCCCGCCCCTTTTTTACCTGTAGGAGACATTGCCAATTGCCATTGCAGCTACCAATACCAAAAGGGCCTATAATTCCTCCCCAAAGGTCAGAGTCAGACCAACTTTGGCATTGAAGTCACCTAGAACAAGGGCAATATCTCCTTTCTTGACAGAATTCAAAATATCCTGAAGTTGTCCGTAAAACCTATTCTCATCCTCATCGGCATCCTCAGTGGTGGCATAACAGCAGATAACATTCAAGTCTTTAATGCTTGTCTGAAATTTTGCTATAAGAAACCTCTCATTAATGCACTCATATCCTAGAAGAGCATCACTAGCGTGTCTGCTGAGAAGCAGACCCACAGCTTGGTGATGTTTATTGTCGTCCCTCCCTGAAAAGAGAAATTTAAGATTATTTTTAAGAATTTGACCTTTATCTGTCCATCTGGTCTCTTGCAAGCTGAGAATATCTAAATTGTAATGGTGGAATTCTTGTGTGAGGACATCAAGAGAAAAAGCTCCGTGCAGAGTCCTCACATTCCAACTACTTATGGAGAGAAAATGGTTAGTGGGATGTTTAAAGAAACTATGTTTATTGAGAGAGGGAATGCCGACAATATCAATCAGCCCCCCTAATCTCAGGCATGGGGCAAAGACCCGTTCCCTGTAAAGGTTGAAGACATTTACACTGGAAAACTTCTTCAATGTAAAATTTGACAATGCCAGTAGAAGCAAGAGTTCAGGTGCCTGCGATGACCTCTGCTCAGGATTATCCACCAGCTGATAAAACATATTCTGTGAATCTATTTACTTGGGGCTTTTAACCTACAAACAGAAAACACAGCGGAAGATTCTCCCTCCACAGAAGCCCACCAGTGCAGCAAATTCAGGATCCATAATCAAGCTCAGAGACTTAATCCAGTCCAGTTAGTTTATATGGTTGCACCAGAACTCTGTGTGGTTGACCACTCCTCAGCCGGGTAGAAAAAAAATAAAAGTAGCCATAGTTGTCCAGATCAATAGGCCACACTAATCTGGCAGCCCTCCCCTTCCGTCCACTTCCACAATAGAGTATCTCTTTTGAAAGGTACTAACAGTCTGCACCACAAGAAAGCCGAGTCAGACATTAGGTGCTAGGCCTGGCCAGTTCTATGCATCGTCACAGGGGATTGGTGCATAGCTTTACTTTAATAAAATTCAGAATTGAATTCTCTTTAATTTGGTATATAACATGACTAATTTCTGTTGATTAGTTATTTATTAAAATTATTCTAAAGTTGACTTATTTATTGGGCTCTGCAACAAGCTTGGACTTTTCTCAAAGTATGGTACAGAGAAAAAATTTTCACAACAGAAAAAATGTTTACTTTAAACAAGAAAATTATTATTTTTTGATATTCAGAAATAAATAGCCCTTCCATTCATATGCATTATAATTATTTCTATTTATTAGTGTTTTTTAAATAAATTTTTATTTGTGTTGCTAAATTCATTTTGTTTACTGACTAAAAAAGTCCTATTAAAATAAAATTTGTCATCTATTTTGTTAAATATCTTATTTTCAGAAAATCAAGAATCAAATGCTGATTAATTTGGCATATAACATGCCATAATTCCTTTCATTAGTTATTTGATAAAAAAAAGTTCTAAACTGAAATTTTTTTGGCTGAGCATAAGGGAGAAAATAGTTTGTCCTCTGGATGGAAACCAGTTTTTCAGGCTGGACACTGGAAGGAAAAAGGAATACACTGGATGGATTGATGGGAGGCTTCTGTATCTTAATACAATGGTTCTTAACATTTTTCCCTCTGTGATACACATGGTGGATGATATTCACATGCAGAACACACTCCCGTGGTATACCCCGATTTTGACTGAAAACAAAATCTTTTGTGGGAGAGTAAAGCAAGTAAGTGTTATTTTTCCACTCCTTTCTCTAACAATCAAGAAAACATATTGGAATGAAAGTGAGTGAGAGTGGTTATTACAGGGATAACTTTGGATCTGTTCCAATTTATATAAAAAAAATTTACAAACTCTGGTACTTTTTTGTTAGCAACAAATTACTTGTGACACACTGTGGTGGGGTTTGTTCATTCAGTAATGCACTTGACTTGTAATCTGCAGTTCCAAGCTTCAAGTTTCAACTGTGCTTGTAATCTGCAACACTGAGATTTATCTTCACTAACCCCTACACTGCCCTCAGTCAGTGGGGGGCACTGATGGGCTCTGAAAGGCTGTTGTCCATACAATGGGATGTTAAGCTGTTGGCCCCATGTACAGGAGAGTTATACTCTGCACATTAAAGAATGTGCTAGATAGCCTTGATGGAAGGTACCACTATCCAGTGGGTCTTCTTACCCAAAACCTCTGATCCTTTGGGGGGTCCATGTGACCTGGCCATTTAGCCCATTGTGTGCAAAAAAAGTGCTGCTCAGAGATAACAACAACTTGTGACAGTGTGCCATGACACTGTGATTGAGAACTGCTATCCTAATATGTGTCAATTGGATCACCTTCCCCTGCCTAACACAAAGATTTTTGGAGTCGTTTGGATCAAGACTCTTTGCCCACTGTGTGCACAAAATTTTCATGGGTAAAACAATCCATCATATTTTACATTTAAATACCTCATATATAGCTAAACTAACTGTGATAGGTTTAATCATTTTGACAAACATGGTTTGCCTATAGCTAAGGTAGAAGAGTGGAACAATTTGAAGTAGAGTATTCTTAAAACAAACAATGCTGTTTTGGGAATAAAAGGATGAGAGATCATTGTAAAGTTGAAAAGAATTTTTGCCTTGATAGCCTAGCTGACAGAGAAAACAGCTCGACAGCAGAACAATAGAGTTGTACTAGATAATTTGTGTGAGAAAAAAACAGAATATATTTCAAAATTAATTTAGACCTCCTGCAGAGTTTCATTTTTGCAAACTATGGACATTAAGAACTAAATCAGTGTGTAACAAATTAAAATAAGAAAGGCATTTAACCAATCAAATCTGATTTCAAATGACATCATGAAGCCTCATATGCAAATAATTAACATCACTTTCTTATAATCAGGATGTGAACAGCATTGCAACTTAATCATAGGCTTTGTCATGTAGTGCAACTACTCTGAAATTGCATTAAAGGAGCCCCAAATCCAAAGTTTACATTTGCTTGTAATAGCACATCTTTACCTCTATGAATAAGCTAAAGTTATACTGAGTCATCATAGTTTTCTTAAATGAGTGAATATGGATTTTATTGCAAGTTTTTAATTATTGTTATAATATGTTAACTTATAAATGTGTTGTAATATGAAACCAGTGTTATAACTTGTAATTATGGTTTATCTTAAAAAATGTTTGGAGTCCTCACCCCATCCCAAATGCAACTTTAAAGATCATCAGGAGCTTGAAGCTTACTGTGGTTGCCATGACCACTTCATTGCCTGGCCACTTTAGTTGAATCACCTCCTGTGCCATTGCTGCTTTGAATATATTGTTTATTCTTGCTCCAAGGGAAAGAGGGGATGATCCCCCCAAAAAAATTGAGACCAGAATTGTAAGTTACAACACTGGCTTCATATTACAACTGTATTAATAATTAAAAACTTCAACAAAATTCATATTCACTCATTTAATAAAAATATGATTATGAGTATAACTATAGCTTATTCATAGATTTAAAATAGCACTATTACAATAACTCTGCAGAGCATGTAGTTGTTATATGCAAGCACATTCTTTAGAGTTAGATTAGAGTACAGCTAAATATAATTTGAGTTTTTGCTACATACAGGAAGAGGATACTAGAAATTACTCCTAGCTTGATGCAGGCCTTCTCATGAATACTTCACACTAAGACAGAAGTCAGATTTGCTGATCACTATCTCAGTTAGAGCTAACACACAGTGTATGCCTGCTGGAGCAGTAGCTAGATCCCTAACCACTATGCCATTTAAGGTCTATTATATAATGCTATAAAAAATAAAGTTCTTACTATATGATGACGAGTACTGACAATCAATCATCCTTAGAAGAAATTCACTTGCTATATAAGTTGCTTCCAGTAGTCAGGAGTCAACTTTACTCTATTATTGAGCAAGTTCAAATGGCAAAGAGTTGGCAACATGGCAAAAGTTTTGTAATTACAAAGGTAGAGAAAAGGACAAGGTTTTAATGATAAGAAACTGTTAGCCCATTGGCATGAACATTTTGCATTTGAATGTAGTGCTAATAAGGCCACATGTTTTAGAAAATTTCTAAAGCAAGTGGCCTTATTAATTCTCTCTCCCTTTTCCTCAGTTTAATTATCTTGTGGGTTTGATGCGTGACATGAACATAATTACTACCTTGAAATTTCAAAAACTATGAGATTTTTTCAGAATTTAACAGTGACAAAAAAAATCCAAAAAAAATCATTCCCTCATTCATTAAAATAAGACTATTAAGTAAATATATTAATAATAAAAACTAATAACAAGATTATGCCCCATATCTCTCTTGTCCTGAGGTGCATTTTATAAAATCAATTGTGTTAAACCTTCCAGGATTTTCATTGACTGCATATACATTGGCAGATTCCAAAATGGCAGTTCAGAAACTGACACAGATGTTGCTAGGTTAATACATATAAAGGTTAAATTAAAAAATATAAGTTCCCATTTGAATTTTTATATACAGTTCTCATCAAAAAAAATTTTTTTATCACACCTAGAAGGAGCAGAGCTATATTTATGCATTATGAAAATTAGTATGGAAGTGCAAATGAAGGAAAAATTGTGGATCTGGCTACATTTAAAATGTGGCAGATGACAATGGAGTCTATTAGTTGTAGGGAAGGTTGTCACTGGGGAAAAGTGGACAGTGTATGTTAAAGAAACCAAATCTGACCTGTAATTCTAGTTACTATCAAATAGTAATGCCAATTGTACAATGCAAACTGATGTTTAATCAACTCAGCAAGTTTGAGTGAAGTCACATCATATGTCTATGTGAAGCAGGATGGTTTACGCAACAAATTGCAGCACATTTCATTTGTGATGCACAAACAGCCACTGCTGACAACAATGGACATGGGAAGGTGTTTCATGTCATCATTCAGGATCAAGTTGTCCTCAAATGACTATGGATTGGGATGATCAACAGATTTGCCAGATGGCCATCAGTACCAGAAATGCAACTGCCCAACAGATTTAAATTAATTCTAGAAATATTGAAATAGGTAGAATGGAAAAAGATAATTGCTTTCAAACTCTGATTTTAAAAAAATTAGCTAATTTTTGTAAACGATATTTATTATTTATTACACTCATAAAAAATGTCAACTCAGAACAAATGTCATGCATATGATACAAAGTGACTTGCTAAAAGGAAGTAGTGTAAGTAACAAATGATCACATTTGCAGCCTGCTTTGTGAGATGGTACATTAATATTAGAGTAACATCAGTATGAAGTGTGGCTGCCATTTGCAGCAATACAAACACTAATACGGTTAGGAAGTGAGTCAAAATGGTTCTTAATAACATCCTGGTCTATGGTTTCCAGATTTGCAGCACTTGCATCTGAAGATTTATTATGTTATGCACTGGAGTCAGTTCTAACATTGTTTCATGGTGTCTCAGATATGCTCAATTAGCGATAGATCCGGCGACCAGGTTGGCCATGGTAGCACACAGGAACTGATAGTAGGCACTGTTAACAATGCATATGGTATGGAGTCTGGCATTATCATACTGGAATGTGGCCTTTGGCATATGCTCTGCAGGATTGGTAAGACCACAGGGCAAAGAATGGTACCAACATACCGCTGGGTGAATAAATTACCCTTGATGACTATGAGAGATTACTGACTCTTGTAAGAGATGGCACCCCACACCTGGATGACAGCAGTGCTGTATGGCACTATGATATATGACATGGAAACTCTTTCACTGGTACATTGCAAATGTGAGTGCAGCCATTGTTCTGTCCCAGACAAATGCAGGCCTCATCACTGAAGACGTATTGCATTCTTTAAGCCATTCAGTCTGTTCATTGCACCACTGCAATCTGACATGACTATGTCTTTGAATGAGCAGTATGCAGAGGAGAAAGCAACTCCCTCTCACAGCAACTTTATGGAGGTGTCAATAAATGGTACTGACAGATATTGGCAGTGTCCCATCAGTCATGTCATGCATTCCTAGCAACAGACTGCCAGCAGCAGATCCAGTTTGGTGAGCTGGGTGAAGAAAGGCAATGTGCGCTTGGTTAAAGCCTGAGGTCTCCTTACATAAGAGCAAGAGTTGACGTGGCACAGGGATTCATGTGCATAGCCCATTGGCCGAGAGACCCTAACATCTCCCAAAAAAAAACATCATGTGACCTCATCTGGCAGTTCATTTGAACTGGAGGGCAGTTGGAAGAACAGACTTGCATGTAGACAACGAAGCATTCCATATGTCAGGCAGATTATCTGTGGCTCGATTAAGCTTTTTGTTCTGTCATCTAGTGGTGGGACTACTGAGGTGCCTTGTAGCCTGTGCAGAGCATTGTGAGTGACTGTACCGGGTGGGTGGTCACTGTTTGTATATATATCATAAAGTGTAAAATTGTGTAAAGTGTACATATCCATAGTACACTGGAGTTTTGTGTTCATTGGCCACATAGGTAGTTAACATCCAGAAAAGATAGAGATAGGCATCCTCCTGCACACACTCTCATACACAGTGAGTTGAAAAATAACCCAGCCCAGATAGGTCGAGAAGACACCTGTCTACACTTAGCTTCTGGGCTTTACCATGTTCAATAGATCAAAGCAGAATCTGGCACAGCGATGCAGGTTGCAAAAGTTCATGGATAAAAAAATATAACTTTTGTTTACATTTCTATACATTTATTTACCTTGTCATTTTTTTATTTATGGCTACATCTTTACAGTTTTTTACATATGACAATATCTTATGGCTTGTTGCTACAAAATTTTTTTCAAACTTCATTTGATTATTTTTGTTTCTTGGTTTTTCCAATAAAAAACTGACATTTTATTCTTTCTTAAAATTGAATGCGATTTCAGAAACAGAAATGAGGATTTCCAAGACTTGGAAATCACCCCCCTCTACTGAGATGAAGAAGGAATATGATAATGCAGTTTCATCAAGTGGGTTTTAACTTCCCTTTCTATAGCTACACTGAGGACACTCTTTTCAGCAAAATTTTATTTAATAGAAATTATAAGTTCATGAGTTTACACTGAATTACATTTTTGAGGGGTTGAGGGTTAAAAAAAGGTTTTAACCTTCAACCCCTCACAATGTTTTTACTTTGCCCTCTGAGGATATCAGAAATTCTTTAGCCTTAGGTCACCAAACTTGTAGCATTTTACTAGGAAGATTCCCAAAGCACAACAGCCATGTGATGGATGTTGCAGTTTTTCTTAGGCTTCAAAGGCCACATCAGAAAATTAACTCACTATTGGTAAATGAGGACTTTCTCAGCTTTTGCAAATATGCATTATTTGGGTTGCAATATCGAAGCCTCATACTGCTACAGTTATCATCAAGCATTTCTAATCAGGATGTGAACAGCAATTAAAGCTAATCATTGGCTGTCCTGCAACACATAATACTTGTTTAGGATAATGATACAAAAGAGATGAAACACATAATATTTCATAACTATTCAATACTAGATATTTAAAAATATCTCTGTTGGCAATTCATAACATCGGGAAAACATGAGAATTTGTACCAAATTTGAAATGATTACAAAACACAGAAAAGCTATATGAAACAGCTCTAAGCAAATTGTTTTCTACAACCAATTTCACTCTTATGGCTGAGTTAATCCCTTGACTACTACTTTTTTAAATTATGAAAACTCAAACCAGAAAATGATACGTACTCAAAGCAGGGTTATGGGAAATTTTGTACATTTCCACACTTTTAAATCTAACACTTATTACTAACTCTGCTATCTGAATATTAATTTTTGATCTTTTAAACATTTGAAGTGCTTTTTTTCACCCAGGAGAAACTGAACCACTGAAATTGAATAAAATGCAAGCTTTTAAGAAGAATTATAAAGTTTATAAAATTGGCACTTTAAATTTATCTCATTTATGAGATATTACAGAGAAAAAAATGTGGGGAAAAAAATGGATTAAACAAGCCGAATTATGAGTCCTAATATTGATGATTTTGTTCACCTATTGTTACTTTAGAGTAATGTGGTCTGTAAATGGTAGCTAGGTAGTCGCTGGAAGGAGAGCTATGCACCAATCCCCTGTGATGATGCATAGAACTGGCCAGGCCTAGCACCTAATGTCCGACCACGCCTTCTCGTGGTGCGGACCGTTAGTAACTTTCAAAAGAGATACTCTCTTGTGGAAGTGAACGGAAGGGGAGGGCTGCCAGATTAGTGTGGCCTATTGATCTGGACAACTATGGCTACTTTTCTTTTTTTTTTCTACCCTGCTGAGGAGTGGTCAACCACACAGGGTCCTGGTGCTGACCATATAAACCTACTGGACTGGACAGATATATGGCTCTGAGCTTGATTATGGATCCTGATTTTGCTGCACTGGTGGGCTTCTGTGGAGGGAAAATCTTCCGCTGTGTTTTCTGTTTGTTTGTGGGTTGACAGCCCCAAGTGCATAGATTCACAGGATATGTTTATCAGCTGGTGGATAATCCTGAGCAGAAGTCATCGCAGGCACCTGAACTCTTTGCTTCTATTGGCATCGTCAAATTCTACATTGGAGGAAGTCTTCCAGTGTAGATGGCTTCAGCCTTTAGTAGTGGGGGAACGGGTCTTTGCACCATGTCTGCGATTAGGGGGCTGTTTGATATTGTCGGCTTCCCTCTCTCAATAAATATAGTTTCTTTAAACATCCCACTAACCATTTTCTCTCCATAGGTAGTTGAAATGTGAGGACTCTGCATGGAGCTTTTTCTCTTGATGTCCTCACACAAGAATTCCACCGTTATAATTTAGATATTCTCGGCTTGCAAGAGACCAGATGGACTGATAAAGGTCAGATTCTTAAAAATAATCTTAAATTTCTCTTTTCAGGGAGGGACAACAATAAGCATAACCAAGGCGTGGGTCTGCTTCTCAGCAGACACGCTAGCGATGCTCTTCTAGGATACGAGTGCATTAATGAAAGGTTTCTTACAGCAAAATTTCAGACAAGCATTAAAGACTTGAATGTTATCTGCTGTTATGCCCCACTGAGGATGCTGATGAGGATGAGAAGGATAGGTTTTATGAACAACTTCAGGATATTTTGAATTCTGTCAAGAAAGGAGATATTACCCTTGTTCTTGGTGACTTCAATGCCAAAGTTGGTATTGACTCTGACCTTTGGGGAGGATTAATAGGCATTTTGGTATTGGTAGCTGCAATGGGCAACGTCTCCTACAGGTAAGTAAACTCAATGGATTCAGAATAACTAACACTTATTACAAACACTGCGATATACATAAGTACACATGGGTTTCACCTGATGGGCTGCATAAGAATATGATTGATTACATATTAATTAATAGCAAATGGGCTAGTTCTGTTAGGAATACCAGGGCATATAGGGGAGCTGAAATTGGATCTGACCATTACCTTGTTAAAAGTGTGTTGCAACTTAAACTTAAAAAGTGTTGTGCTAGGGTTAAAAAATTTACTTTTAATACTGAAGCTCTGAAAGATCCAGTTATAGACAAAGCTTACCATGATAGGTTACTCAGTCATTATGACAGTCATGGTTTGCTTACTACTGAAGTTGAGGAAGAACGGGATCATTTTAAACAGGCTTTTTTGGACACTAACAGTACTCTTTTAGGAAAAAAGGAGCAGAAGAGGCAAAATTATCTGAGTGATAAGGCACTTGAGCTTATTTCGGAAAGAAAGAACTGCAGGAATGCCCTTAATCAATACCCTACTAGTACTAATAGAAAGCATTACAGAGACCTTAATAAACTTGTAAAGGATCAGTTAGCTGCTGATAAGAATCTTTGGCTTGATGGTTTGGCTGACAAAGCCGAGGAAGCAGTTAGACAGCACAACAGCAGAGAGCTGTACCAGATAGTTAATGTTTTGTGTGGTAGAAAATGGACAGGCATACAAGGATTGAAGGATAAACAAGGTAAGGTTATAGAAGGGGAGGTTTCTGTCATGGCTAGGTGGACTGAGCATTTCAGTGATGTTCTAAACAATGTAGTTAGTTCTACTCCCATTGTTTGCAATGATGATAGTTGCATTGGTGGCTTTAATGTTGGCCTATAATACAATCTGAAGTTATTTTGGCTATTTCTAAACTTAGACTTCATAAATCCCCAGGGGTAGATGAAATTACTACGGAAATGCTTAGAGCTGGGAATGTTTCGGTTACCACTTGGATGAATGAAATTTTGAATATCTTTTATGATAAAGGCATGGTTCCTAAGGATTTTACCAGAGCTATTGTTATCCCTATTTTCAAAAAAGGTGATCGCAGTTCTTGTGATAACTATAGGGGTATCAGCCTACTCTCTGTTCCAGGTAAAGTTCTTTCCATGATTGTGCTTAATAGAATTAAGAATCTAGTTGACAATCAATTGTGTGATGAGCAATGTGGATTCAGAAGTGGTAGGGGATGTGTAGATCAGATATTTTCACTTAGGCAGATTCTCGAGAAATGTTTAGAGTTTCAGAAACATTTGGTTGCTAGCTTTGTTGATTTCAAAAAGGCTTTCAACTCTGTTGATCATCATAAAATGTGGTTGATTGTGAGATCATATGGTATACCTGACAAGTTAGTTAACATTATGAAAGCTCTCTATAATAATGCCGAGTCGTGTGTGAGAGTTGGTAAGGCTTGTAGCAATTGGTTTAGCATTACTTCTGGTGTTCGACAAGGGTGCATTTTGTCTCCTTTTCTCTTTAGCTTGGTTATTGATTATGTTATGCGAAATTCACTTCAAGGGAAAGATTTTGGCCTTAAATGGGCTGGAGATACGAAAATTTCTGATTTAGATTATGCTGATGATTTAGCCCTTTTGGCAAATGATGTTGATGAGATGAACTCTTTCATTCGAGATGTTGATGAGACTGGTAATAGAGTAGGTTTGGTTATAAACAGAGAGAAAACTAGAGTGATGAAAATTGGTCAGGCAGGCTGTGATTCAGTTAATCTGAATGGTTGCAGTCTTGAGCAGGTGTCACAGTTTAATTATCTTGGGAGCTATGTAACAGATAATGGTGATGTGCGGCATGAGATTAACAGACGAATAGGGATGGCTGCTGGGACTTTTAAGAACCTATGGAGTGTGTGGAGAAATAGGCGTATACACCTAAAGACTAAAATCAGACTGTATAATAGTTTGGTTCTTTCTAGGGTTAGTTATGGTAGTGAAACTTGGACACTTTGTAAACAAGATAACAGGAAACTAGATGCTTTTGATTCCAGATGCTTACGCAGTATCTTGGGCATTAGGTGGTTCAACTTTGTAACTAATGATGAGATTAGGCAAAGGAGTTTGCAACCTCCTTTAAGCAGCATATTGTGCAGAGAGAGACTCCGTTGGTTTGGCCATGTTGCCCGTATGAATAATTATAGATTGGCGAATAGGGTTATGAACAGTGTGCCTAAAGGCCTCAGAAAGAAGGGGAGACCTAGGATGCGGTGGGCAGACAATGTCAAACAGGACCTTGTTAGAATTGGTGTGCAGTGGCCAGATGCAGCATATGTAGCTCAGGATAGACTTGCTTGGAGAACTAAATTGCACGGTCTGGTTGGACCTCTGTAGCCCATGGCTGCTTGAGGATGATGATGATGAATGTGATTCATTGCAATTATTATAATATATTTTAAGCTTTATAATAGTGTAAATGGTAGCTAAGTAGTAACTGGAAGGAGAGCTATGTACCAATCCAGTGATGATACATAACCGACCAGGCCTAGTACCTAATGTCCGACCCTGCTTCTCATGGTACAGGCTGTTAGTACCTTTCAAAAGAGACACTCTCTTGTGGAAAGGAATGGAAGGGGAGGGCTGCCAGATTAGTGTGGCCTATTGATCTGGACAACTATGGCTACTTTTCTTTTTTTTCTACCCTGCTGAGGAGTGGTCAACCACACAGGGTCCTGGTGTTGACCATATAAACCCAATGGACTGGACAGATATATGGCTCTGAGCTTGATTATGGATCCTGATTTTGCTGCACTGGTGGGCTTCTGTGGAGGGAAAATCTTCCGTTGTGTTTTCTGTTTGTAGGTTAAAAGCCCCAAGTAAATAGATTCACAGAATATATTTTATCAGCTGGTGGATAATCCTGAGCAGAGGTCATCGCAGGCACCTGAACTCTTTGCTTCTATTGGCATCGTCAAATTCTACATTGGAGGAAGTCTTCCAGTGTAGATGGCTTCAGCCTTTAGTGGTGGGGGAACGGGTCTTTGCCCCATGTCTGCGATTAGAGGGCTGTTTGATATTGTCAGCATTCCCTCTCTCAATAAACATAGTTTCTTTAAACATCCCACTAACCATTTTCTCTCCATAGGTAGTTGGAATGTGAAGACTCTGCACAGAGCTTTTTCTCTTGATGTCCTCACACAAGAATTCCACCATTACAATTTAGATATTCTCAGCTTGCAAGAGACCAGATGGACAGATAAAAGGTCAGATTCTTAAAAACAATCTTAAATTTCTCTTTTCAAGGAGGGACGACAATAAACATCACCAAGGTGTGGGTCTGCTTCTCAGCAGACACGCTAGTGATGCTCTTCTAGGATATGAGTGCATTAATGAGAGGTTTCTTATAGCAAAATTTCAGACAAGCATTAAAGACTTGTAAGTTATCTGCTGTTATGCCCCCACTGAGGATGCCAAGGAGGATGAGAAGAATAGGTTTTACGGACAACTTCAGGATATTTTGAATTCTGTCAAGAAAGGAGATATTACCCTTGTTCTAGGTGACTTCAATGCCAAAGTTGGTCTGACTCTGACCTTTGGGGAGGAGTAATAGGCCCTTTTGGTATTGGTAGCAGCAATGGCAATGGGCAACGTCTCCTACAGGTAAGTAAACTCAATGGATTCAGAATAACTAACACTTATTACAAACATCGCGACATACATAAGTACACATGGGTTTCACCCGATATGCTGCATAAGAATATGATTGATTACATATTAATTAACAGCAAATGGGCTAGTTCTGTTAGGAATACCAGGTCATATAGGGGAGCTGAAATTGGATCTGACCATTACCTTGTTAAACGTGTGTTGCAACTTAAACTTAAAAAGTGTTGTGCTAAGGTTAAAAATTTTACCTTTAATACTGAAGTTCTGAAAGACCCAGTTATAGCTAAAGCTTACCATGATAGGTTACTTAGTCATTATGGCAGTCATGGTTTGCATACTACTGAAGTTGAGGAAGAATGGGACCATTTTAAACAGGCGTTTTTGGAAACTAACAGTACTCTTTTAAGGAAAAAGGAGCAGACGAGGCAGAATTATTTGAGGGATAAGGCACTTGAGCTTATTTCAGAAAGAAAGAACTGCAGGAATGTCCTTAATCAATACCCTACTATTCCTAATAGAAAGCATTACAGAGAGCTTAATAAACGTGTGAAGGATCAATTAGCTGCTGATAAGAATCTTTGGCTTGATGGCTTGGCTGACAAAGCCGAGGAAGCAATTAGACAGCACAACAGCAGAGAGCTGTACCTGATATTTAATGTTTTGTGTGGTAGAAAACAGACAGGTATACAGGGTGTGAAGGATAAACAAGGTAAGGTTATGGAAGGAGAGGATTCTGTCATGGCTAGGTGGGCTGAGCATTTCAGTGATGTTCTAAAAAATGTGGTTAGTTCTACTCCCATTGTTTGTAATGATAATAGATGCATTACTGGCTTTAATGTTGACCCTATAACACAGTCTGGAGTTATTTTGGCTATTTCTAAACTTAAACTACATAAATCCCCAGGAGTAGACGAAATTACCACGGAAATGCTTAGAGCTGGGAATGTTACGGTTACCACATGGATGAATGAAATTTTGAATATCTTTTATGATAAAGACATGGTTCCTAAGGATTTTACTAGAGCTATTATTATCATTATTTTTAAAATAAGTGATTGCAGTTCTTATGTTAACTATAGGAGTATCAGCCTACTTTCTGTTCCAAGTAAAGTTCTTTGCATGATTGTGCTTAATAGAATTAAGCACAGGCAATTACATGACGAGTAATGTGGATTCAGAAGTGGTAGGGGATGTGTAGATCAGATATTTTCACTTAGGCATATTCTTGAGAAATGTTTACCGAGTTTCAGAAACTTGTAGTTACAAGCTTTGTTGATTTTAAAAAGGCTTTCGACTCTGTTGATCGCCATAAGTTGTGGTTGATTGTGAGATCATATGGTATACCTGACAAGTTAGTTAACACAATGAAAGCTCTCTATAATAACACTGAGTCGTGTGTGAGAGTTGGTAAGGCTTGTAGCAATTGGTTTAACATTACTTCTGGTGTTCGACAAGGGTGCATTTTGTCTCCTTTTCTCTTTAGTTTGGTTATTGATTATGTTATGCGAAATTCACTTCAAGGGAAAGATTTTGGCCTTAAATGGACTGGAAATACGAAAATTTCTGATTTAGATTATGCTGATGATTTAGCCGTTTTGGCAAATGATGTTGATGAGATGAACTCTTTCATTCGAACAGAGAGAAAACTAAAGGAATGAAAATTGGTCAGGCAGTCTGTGATTCAGTTAATCTGAATGGTTGCAGTCTTGAGCAGGTGTCACAGTTTAATTATCTTGGAAGCTATGTAACAGATACTGGTGATGTGCGGCATGAGATTAACAGAGAAGTAGGGATTGCTGCGGGGACTTTTAAGAATCTATGGAGAGTGTGGAGAAATAGGCATATACACCTAAAGACTAAAATTAGACTGTATAATAGTTTGGTTCTTTCTAGGGTTAGTTATGGTAGTGAAACTTGGACGCTGTGTAAACAAGATAACAGGAAATTAGATGCTTTTGATACCAGATGCTTATGCGGTATCTTGGGCATTGGGTGGTTCAAATTTGTAACTAATGATGAGGTTAGGCAAAGGAGTTTGCAACCTCCTTTAAGCAGCATATTGTGCAGAGAGACTACTGGTTTGGTCATATTGCCCGTATGAATAATTATAGATTGGCGAATAGACCGTGCAATTATGAACAGTGTGCCTGAAGGCCTCAGAAAGAGGGGGAGACCTAGGATGTGGTGGGCAGACAATGTCAAACAGGACCTTGTTAGAATTGGTGTGCAGTGGCCAGACGCAGTTGATGTAGCTCAGGATAGACTTGCTTGGAGAACTAAATTGCACGGTCTGGTTGGACCTCCGTAGCCCATGGCTGCTTGAGGATGATGATGATGATGATGATGATGGAGAGATTCTTATTGGAACATATACACTACAGGAAATAAAAATGCAACACTTGCAAGAAGTTATGCAAATGTGATGAAATTTAGGGAGACAGTAATAAATGTAAATGCATGGAAATGATTAGGTTTGCAAGACAATCAAAACGATTGGACAGGCGAGAACTCACATCATAGGTGCAGTCAAACACAAATAAAGGCAACCAAAGCCCTCTGGTAGACAAAACATTGTGGAAATTGTTCTATACCACTAAAGATGCTCTTATGCAGAAGTCGATAGCCATTACATCAGTTAAGACTTTGAACGTAAGAATCATTGGCCTTAAAGAAGCTGATTTGTCATACAGAGATGTGACCAAGTTGGCCACAATCCTAGCACCATCTTACACATATGGTGCCAATGGGTTCCAGAAGGATCCAGCACACGCCGATAAGGATCAGGAAGATGATGTATAACCATGGAGCGACAAAACCACCATTTGTGACACATGGCATTCAGTGACAGATTCGTGACTACAACGCAACTGCAAAGGGACTGGTAATACATCGAATACCTACCAGGCAGATGGTAAATAGGCTTTTACAGTTTTCATTCCAAGCCTATTGTCTGATACTGCATTTGCCCCTAACATCTGCCCACATGTAAGCACATCTTCAGTGGTGTCACCTCAGATAGAACTGGAATGAACAACGGAGTATTGTGGTGTTTAGTAACAAATCTCAGTTTTGTTTTGATCAGCATGACAGTAGACGTGTTCGCTGTCATCCAGGGGAAAGGAACACCACCCAGTGCATGTGACATCATCACACAGCTCCAGCAATATGGTGTCTTGGTGTAGGGTGCCATTAGTCGGATATCTCAGACAGAACTGGTCATCATAAGGGGATCTCTAACTGCCCAATGATATGTTACCAACATTTTGCAGCCAATGGCTGTCCCATTTGTTCAGCAGCACAGAATCTTTTACCAGCAAGAGAACGCATGTCCCCACACTAGCCTGCAGTATCTTATGTGAGCAAAATGTTCACGTACTACCATGGCCAGTACACTTGCCAGAACTTTCACCTATTGAACATGTCTGGGACATGATGGGTTGACAGCTCCAACAACACCCAAAAGGTGCGCCAACAACTGTTGCTGAAATGGAACAGTGACTTCGCACTATTTGATGTTCTATCTCAGGAGGACATTATAGAGCTGTATGATAGCCTTCCCCACCCCATGTTCATGAATGCATTGCTGCACAGGCAGTTCAACATCATACTAATTATACTACTTTACCGGGCAGGTAAACTGACAATTTTCCATATGTTTTTTGATAACATAATCAATCACACATCTCAGTGTATGCTAACAGCTGCCTGCGTTTCAATAAAATCGCATTAATCCTTCCAGGTGTTACAATTTTTTTGTGATAATGTAGTTAAACAAATTGCCAACATTTTTATGATGTAAATTTTAACACACAATACACTTCTTTTCCAATGATTATTTTGTATTATGTAACTATCATAGCACTTTTTTTATTGCATTTCAGTATAATGAATACATATAATTATTATTAAACTCAACTCATTAAGTATCCACTAATAATTTCTACTCTGTAAATTGATTCAAATATTTAGAGGAAAAATCAGCATATTAGTGGATAAAGAATACATTTTGGTCACCAGCTCATTTTCCTTATACTAACATCTCACTGTATTTGTTGCATTAATTGCTTTTGTTTAAAAAATGCCAATATTTTTTTTATTTAAAATTTTCTTGGGTATTTTATTCAATTTTAAAATATTTATGATTTATATGAGCCTGTTAAACACATTTTTGAATTTATGATTTCAGGATGGCAACATTAAAGAGACAGAAAATTCTCCCTCCCCCACACACAAAATTGTGAATTCTAGGATGGATTCTTAAGCTTAATTTAGTGAGAAATGAAGCATCCACTGGCAAAATTAGCAATTAAAAATGTTTTAGAAAAATACATTTTAAAATAGTTTGAGTTAGGGCAGTCTTTTGTTGATTTTCCTGTTAATCACTTTCATGTTCACATAATTTTATACCAATTATATTTTCAACCCAGATAAATTGTCCATAGGTTGAATTTTGACACATGGGTTGTTAAGTTTAATATTATAAATGGCTCTTGGAAAAGCTTATTCCTTCAATTACTAAATTCTTTGGGGCAGGGGTGGCTCAGTCAGTAGACAAGTTTGATCCAACTGGGTCAGCATTGAGATTTGTCTCCGCAAAACTCTCCGCCTTACCCATGGTCAGTAGGGGACACTGATGGGTTTGGAAAGGTCATCATCCATTGGATGGGACGTTAAGACATGGTCCCATGTGCGGGAGAGTCACACCCTGCTCATGTTAAAGAACATGCTGGATGGCTTTGATGGGAGGCTACCATCTGTCTCCCAATAGCTGTTCCAGTGGGTCCCCTCCCCCAACCTTCTCTGAGCCTTCGGGGTCCTTGTGACCTGGCCATTTAGTCCATGGTATGCAAAAAAGTGCCACTCAGAGGTAAAACAACCCAGCTCAACTAAATTCTTCATTATTTGCTTTGTAATATTTCTAGGTCAAATCATACAAAAACAAAAATTTTATTTTTTTATTAGTTCACTCTAATAGTACAGAGTGTACCGTGGTGACTCACAGTCACACTCTGCAGATGAAGTTTGGTTCAAATCCTGGGAAGTGAAATGGCAGTACATTGCATGATTCCACATGGAAAGAAAATTGATTTAAAATGCTCAAAAATTAATAAGCTGCTGTTGAAAAATGGGGGGGGGGGGGGGGTGAGAGCCATTAGCTACTTATATTTTTCCCTTTATCATTTATATAAAGGAAATATTATGTTACCTGTGATTTTACCCTGTTAAACTTACTTGAGCTTGCTTTTTAGCTTCTTCATATGCAGCCATATCAATTTCCAAGCTTTTTTCTTCTGCCATAAGCTGAGTTAAATCCACAGGAAACCCATAGGTATCATAAAGACGCCAAGCCACATCACCTGAAAATATATTCGCTTTCCAATAAAATAGCAACAAATTTGTTATATAAACAAAATATAAAAAAAACAGGCTAACCTTATTTCAGGTGGTTAGCAATGTTCCATATATAAATAAAAATTTTTCCACAAAATATTTATTGATTTATTGAACATTGCTTTATATTTAGCAATGCTCTATGATACTTATGGCATGCTTTTTTTAAATGGCCTATCATTTCCCATTATGCAAGCCATTTGCATTTTACACTTACAAGTAATGAAAAAATAAAAAAATAAATTACTTCTCAGGCAGCCTATATATCAAGGGGCCCCTTATAACAGATTCTGAACATACCAAAGCCATTGAATGAAAAAGATGTCAGCAAAAATACTACAATAAAAAAAAAATTGATGCCTTTCCAGACTTCAGATTCATTTCACTTTGCTCCAGAGTCAAACATGCTTAACCACTTGGTTACTGGGACAGTTGACTATATTTTATTTTAAAGAAACTATGTTTTACTTACAATGCTTTCACATGTCAGACATTTCATAATCATGAGGATGGGGATTAGATCAGTCACTAGCATGCCAGGTTTGTAATCTGATGTTCCCTGGTTTGAGTCCAGATTGTGTCAGCAATGAGATTTATCTCCATTACCTCTGATACTGCCTGATGAGAAAAGGGACACCAATGGGATTAGAAATGCCATCACCCATTAGATATGCTGTAAACTTCAATGCAGGAGAGTCATCCCATCCACATTAAAGAGCATACTCGATGGCCTTAACAGGAAGCTTCCATCTGTCTCCTAAGAGCTGTCCAGTAGGTTCCCTTCCCCTACCTAACTCTAAGTCCCTTGGGTGCACAAAATGACACTCAAGAGATAAACTAATCCAACTGACTATGACATTATGAAGAAGCTTTATGTTGCTACTCAATACAAAACTGACAAAAAAATACTATCTTCCTATAGGGCCCTAAAAAGTAGAAAATAAATTTGAAGCATATCGATAGTGCAATCCATCACAGAGTTCATATTCACTCTAAAGGAAGATAGGGCGCCAGTAATCTTGTCGAGTAGGTAAATCGGCACCCTATCTTCCTTTGAAGCAAATACAAACCCGGTTACTGATTGCACCATCAATATGCTTTAGGTTTATTTTCTACTTTTTAGGGTGCATTTAAGAAAATAGGATTTTTTTTTTATCACTAAAAACATCTACTTTCATTTGATATGGATTGATAAACATTGAACACATTTTTCCTCCTTTGTGGAGTCGTGTTTGAGGTAGCCCATGACATTGGAGATATCACAAGCTTTAAGATATAACTTGTTAAGGTTGATCCCTGTGAAAATCCCCCCCCCCCTTATCAGGGAGTAATAGTGGGGGCATAATTAATTTGACACCTAACTCATGATTGTAGGCCCTCGCATTCGGAAGATATAGCAGAATGACTTTCACATTTCCTGTTTTTCAGGAAGAAGTGGGGAGGGGGGAAATTTTTCATAGCCTATGACATTCCCCATATCAGAAGCTTTCATTTGATGTACAGTTTGTTACTTTCAGCAGTCACATTCTGGAGATATAGCGGAACAATAGTTTTGCATTTCCCCTTTTTTAGGGGGGGGAAAGAAAGCATGGGGGGTTATTTTTTTATAAATTACCCACTCCCCACATAACAAGCTTTCATTTGAAACATAGTTCATTACTTTCTGCATTCACATTCAGGAGATATAGGGGAACAATCATTTTCATATTATCCCCCTTTTTTAGGGAAGAAAGCATGGTTGGTCAATTTTTTATAGCCTAGGACATTCCCCACATCAGAAGCTTTCATTCAACATATAGCTTGTTATTTTCGGCCTTTGCGTTCTGGAGATATAGCTTGAGAAGAGTTTTCACATTTTCCCTTTTTTAGAGGGGAAGAAAGCACAGGGGGGCCAATTTTTTATAGCCTATGACACTCCCTGGTTCACAAGCTTTCATCCATCGCATTTGAAAGATATGGTAGAACAATATTTTGTCAAATCCACAACCTGACAAACTGGTAAATGTCAAAGCAAAAGGCAATAGAAAGATAGGTAAAAATGAACATAGTGAAAATGGAGCTAAAATGAAATTCAATTTATATTCATAGCTTAAGAACTTAAATCTACTGAATTTCCATTGTACTTTTGTGTCTCAATGTTCTAAAGGTTAATGGAATACAGAGGGGTAAAAAGACAAAGATGACATATAAAAGTTTGAAATTTGAAAATTTAATCTACTAAAATTTAATTTTCAGAAATTTTTATATGAATTTTGTGTAAGTTTATTTTGATATCTAGCTTGATGATCAGCAAGTGGCCCCATTATAATAAATATAACTGAATATCCCAGCAAATGAAAGCAGGGTCTAACTAGCATTTTGTAGCAATCATTTTTAATACATGACCAAGAATTATGAAAGAAATAATCAAGTCTTGCAGATGAATAACTATTATGGGTTAACCATCATACTAAAAGGGTAATGTCTATTCAGTGTTAACTGAAATGGTACAATTATTTCTTTTATTATTATTATTATTATTATTATTATTATTATTATTATTATTATGTTGTTGTTGTTGTTGTTGTTTCACTAAGAACTAAGTGCAACATTTAGTTCTATGTGAAATGATTCCTCTTATTTTAAAATTAAAAAAAAATAAAATAAAATTGGTAAAACTAATACCTGGCAATATTTTCTGATTTAATTTATTTATGGTTCTTTCCAATAACTTATGCCCTCGAGTCAAGGTCTTCAAGAACTGTTTTTCTTCATCATTAATTATATCCATAATCTGCAAAAAACATATTTATTAGTTGAATAAAATTTTAAACTACAAATCTCAGTAGTATATTATCTCACAAATAATAAATATGCAATTTGGAAATATACAATGAAGTATATTATTTATTCAGTGTTAAAATAATAATCCAGTGGTAGTGGCTCCTTCCTACCATCATAATCTTACTAAGGCAGGTGTGAATTGGCACTGCCTTAGCTCAACTAGTAGAGGAAATTGCACATAACCAAGAGGTCCCGAGTTCAAGTCCAGGAGGCAGATTAATGGTTCTTTCACATGAGTCTTAGAATTTGCTATTATTTATAGTGAGTAAAATGTTTTCAAGAAGACTTTGTCAATTTGTGAAGTTGAAAAAAGGAGCGATTAAGTATGAAAATGTTTATAATTTCATACACATTTTACAAAATTTCATATCAGTATCTTCATGTCTTCTGAATATCATGGTATATGAATGCTCAGTCAAGTATTAAGTATGGTACAAAGATTTACACCAAAGAAACGAGATGAATAATTTATCTTTACCTAACCAATATCATGGAGACCTGACAAGAGCAAGTAGGTGTAAATCACAACAGAGGAAGGATATGAAGGAACCAAGATTTCAGCAAAAAATAGCATCAGTATCTGAGATGGAGTTTACATTCAAGTCCCATTTCTCCTGAAGCCAAGTAAATAATCCTCCTAGGTTACAAGACATGCTATACAACCAAATGCCAAGTCCCACACCATTTCACTTACTTAGTATGACCAGTCAGAGAAGTGAAATTCATAGAAATACCTATGTGTACAGGATATGTATATAAATACATATATACATATAATATGTATATATGTATTTATATACATATGTGGCAGAATGAAGCAAGCTAATCATTCTGCCACAACTCTAAAAAATATTATATAAACAGATTAACTTAGAACCTACTGTTTAATTGAACAACAAAATTGTAGCACTTACCATTTGAGGGTCTTTCTTTAGTTCTGGGAAAATGTCCCCCTAATAATAATAATGAAAAAACAAATCAATACATGGAACTTCTATTGCACAGTTCTTTTGTAAATCAAACAAGGATAATTCAAATAAAGTTAATTCAAATTATAAAATTGAATACTCTTGATCTTAAGAAATTATAAGTGAAAGAAAATTCAGCTTTTCTTTTATTCAAAAATCGAAACTAGGCTACTTAAAACAACTAGTTCAGATTTTCTCCAAACTTCTAACTAGGGGTGCAAACTGAAATATGTGGGCCAGAATCGACCTTAGTGGTTCATGCTCTTGTATTATATGCACATGACTATTTATTTAAGAAAGGGGTGCCAAACTCACATCCAGAGTTGCATGAGGCCCTCAAAGATATATCTTATAATAAATAGGCAATTTGATGTCGATTTCAATTTTAGAGGAAAAATCGTCTGAGCCAGGTGGGATACGAACCCACGACCTCCTGATAACATGTCAGGTGCTCTGGACCACTGAGCTACCAGCCGCCGATCAAGATCTCTTCTAATTAACGCTATGAACATTCCCTTTATATCACATATATATCTTTTTGTTATCACTTTATGTTATCAAGAGGTTGTGGGTTCGTATCCCACCCAGCTCAGACAATTTTTCCTCTAAAATTGAAATCGACATCAAAGTGCCTATTTATTACTAGATGTTGAACTGTCGAGTTTATCTCAACATTTATTATTAAGATATATCTTACAACACAGTGTTTTCGTTAGCACTTTGTGTTGCCCTTAAGTGAAAGAGGAAAATAATAACTTGATAGAAGAGTTCTTATAACATGTTCAAAACATCTTTTACTTATATTACAAAGACATCCTCACTTTTAGACCGTATACTAGCCATTTATCCGAGCTTAAGAAGAAGAAAAACTAAAAAAAAGAATAATTTTAAAATCTAATTTCACTAAAAAGGATAAATTTTAAAATCGAAAAATTTCTTTGCAAAACCTACCATTGTGCTATTTCACCTAGCATAAGTATTGTTTTCTGTTTAGTCCTGTTTCAGAGTTACCGAATTTCAAGACTAAAAAAAAAACTAAAAACAGCATTTTTTGATTCCACTTTGACTGAGCTCAGTTAAAATATCTGAAAATTTCTCTTTACAGTTAAAATGTCTTTACAGTTAAAATATTAGTTTCAATGCCAAGTAATGAAATATTTAGTTTAAAAGAAATATATATTTTATGTCCCTTGCCAATTTACTATGTATCTTTATGCTAAAGTTATAATTAAATTTTGAAGAAAATAAAAATCCTTACACAATATTACATGTACTTTTTGACCTTTAGTGGGTTTGGTTTTTAGCATCTGAATACTAAATCAAAATACATTTTTTTTTCATTATAATTATTTTGTAATATGTAACTGTCATTCTCATGGTCATATTATTCACTTCTTTTCCCACTTTTTTTTTCCTTTATATGCTAAAACTGCAACAAAGATCTCTTCTTCAGTTGTGATTAAATCAACTGTTATATCCAATTGAGATCAATAATTTTTCCAATTGAGAAAAATTATTGAAGATAATTTCAATCACTTATTACCCATCAAAAATCGATACACCAATTAAAATGCATCTGCCAAAGGACTTGCGAAACAGAAGTGTTTAGGGCTTACAACAGGTGTGTCCAAACTTTTAACTTCCCTGGGTCACACTAAGTGAAGATGAAGTGTTTTGGGCTGCACATAAAATATAAAATATAGTTAATGAATATGAATAATAAAACTTCATTTATTTTCTTATGTTTTCTATTATAAAATAAAAAAGGGCAATATAAAACTAGTGGGATATCAAAAACCCGCTGAAAATTCAGCGAGAGGAAAGCCAACGGGTCGGATCGATTTGGCGAACTTTCGCGAATGTTCGATGACCCCTTTTTCTGTGAAGGGCTCCCTTGGCCAAAAGGATTAGGAAATCACAATACAATGCAATATACTGCATACAAATATTGTAATTCTTCAAAAAATTTGCCGTCGAGTGGATACACACATAATTCGAAACGTAAATTCTCATGGCATACTAAGATGTTTTTATTTAAATTTTTATTTCAAAATAAATGTCAACGAATCGATTATATATGAAAAATACTGCAAACATTTTTTTTTTAATAAAAATGTGTAAATTTAAATATTTTCATAATTTGCGTTTGGGCCGCACTTTAGACAAGCATGGCTTACAAGGACTTAATCTGGCCCTTGTCATTCTGACATTTTTTTTATGTTTCATTTGTAAGAAATATATTTTGGTTGCCTGAATGACTGTTATACTGACATTTCACTATCTTTTTTTCTACTACTTTACCCTTAATAAGTATATATTTTGTGTTATTTTAGAGCTACAAAAATGCAAATTAAAAAAATTAAGAAATTTTTTTGATGAAATAATACAAGGAATAAGCATTTTCAGATTTTGAAGTAATTAAAATAGAAAGCTACATTTAAAAATCATCAGGAATAATTTTATCTTGTCCTACTTTGCCCACAAATAGGATTGGTTTGTGGTTTGGGCTGGTCTCAATTATAAAATGCAATACATTTTTAAAAACGCTAAAAAAAATTGAAGAAGTTGGGATGATGCAAGAAACTTTCATTTTCAGCTATAATTTCATGAAAATAAGGGTTAATATAGAAAGCTGAAATGTTTTGTGCTTAACTTAACAAACTAAGTTCCTTTTAGAGTTTAGCCTGTTTCAGAGTAAGCGAGTTTCAATTAAAAAAAAAAAAAAAAAAAAAAAACTTGTTTTTACATTGTTTTACTGAAGAGCAAAATGTGGAATATAAGATTTTAATTTCTTATAATCTGTCTCTTATCTCTTTAAGTTTAAATTTCTGTAACTAGGAAATAGCAAGAAAAAAACTGATACATCATATAAAGTAGGGCACTGAAAAATTAAATACAAGGCATTTCATCTTTAAAAAAAATTCATTTTAGCAAAATTAGAGTCAGTATATTTTTTGTCCCCCCCCCCCCACCAAATTCCTGAGCATGAGTTTAGTAACCCTGTACTTTAGTTGAGGATAAGATGATATGGAGTTTTTATCATTTATATTTTATACAGCATTTACAGATAATTAATGAAAATCCCTATTGCCAACTGGCATTAGACAGTCCTCAATTGTACAGTAAGTTTTTACTGTGGATATTTATTATACTTCAATAATGGATAGTTTATCTAATATTTAAATGAACTGAATACGTAACTCATTTTGGGAACTATGGGCACTGAGTAAACTTCTAGTACCTTAGTAGATCATAAGACTACACTACATAGTGCTTTCATTGTTTACATTTTATAATATTACCAAAGATTATATCTGATTTTAATTTAATCAGCAAATCTGTTATTATTGCAGTGAACCTGGCAACATATTTAGAAAGTTGTCAGCCCTAACTTCAAAATTATGACAGATAGCAAAGGAAGTAAAATACAAAGTTGTATTATTGATTTTGTAGGGGACAAGTCACCAGCTAGGAAAAAAAAAAATACAGCCTGAAAACAGCAAAACCAAGAGTTTCCACAAAGTGTTGATGATTAACTTTAAGCTATGTTGTTTTTTCTGCACTACAGGTAGTTCTTGGTTTATACAATACCAATTAACAACAGTTCACTTTAAATATGCTTAAAATTCAGTAAATTACACTTCTGAATCTATATCTAATAAAATAGCCCCAATTTAAGAACATCTACACAATGATTTATACAGTCACCATGCAACTCAATGTTCTCAGTATTTGGCTGTGCAAAGCTAGAGGTCTCACCAAATCACTCATGCCCTTTAACAATTAATGTTGATTGTGTTCTTTCTTGTTTATACATCCTTATAATATCCCTTTTTATTTCAAATGAAACAGACTTTCTTTGTTGCACATTCATTATCTTCTGTACAACAGTTGACAGCCACTGTTAAAGTAAAATACATTAAATCACTGACTTTGATGTGAATGCTCTAATGTGCAAAATGGAGACAAAGATAAAACCAGAGAGCTGTATACAAGGTGGAACAAGTCCTTTCTTAGCACAGCATATAAATCTTTTTTTAAGTTTGCATTTCCTGACCACAGCTCATGAGATTTAGATGCTACAATATGAAAGGACTCACTAAACCTTCCTTTGTATGTGACTCACTAATTTTATCTTCATCCCCATTTTCCGTGCTCAAGCATTCACATCAAAATTAGTTATTTAATGTGTTTTACCTTAACAATGGCTAGAAAATATTGTGGGAAAGATACTGAAAAGGCACAAAACAAAGGAAATATGTTCATTTAAAATAAAAATGGATAAAAACCAAAATAAACAAAGAAAACTTGAGTGTGCCAAGGACTTCAGTGAATGAGTCAAAACTGCACATGATTCAGAACTGTTGATTGCTTTTCATTTTTATACTATTTAATGTTGAAATATAAAGCATATTTCCACATTAAGGCTGTGATTTGTTTGTACAATTAACCTTCAGGACTTCAAACAACAATTATAGCATGTTATATTGTCCATGCTGTCATGCAAAGAAACATAGCTGCACGAAGAGTCCAAGACCATATCACAGCTGATGGAGTTGAACTATGAATTTACATCTCAATGACTGTTGACTTTTCTCAATTTTCAAGCTGTGTTCTTCCTGTTTCCTAGAATGAGTTACTTCTTACTATGTCATTAATGTTCTATAACTTTGAAACTCATTTTTCTACCTGCATAAGTTTGAATTTAGGGATGGCAACTTTTCAAATTCAAATACACTACCATACAGTACTTTCAAATTTGTGCAACTGTATCAGATTTATTGTCATTACTGGTTACCAATGTACACCTATCATTATTCCAGTGTAATTAAAGTATTCTCAATTTATTACCACATGCTGTACACTGGAAATATTCTGATTCAAATTATTATCACAATTCTTGTTTTTAAACATGCTGCCAAAATTATATTAAAATTAGAAGAATATAAAACATTGACTGATACATACCAGTATATTTATTACAACTGGTATTAAGCTAGCAAACATTCCTGCATTTCCACCTAGTTTTTCAGTTGCATATCTTACAGCTCGTCTTAGAATTCTTCTTAGAACATATCTAAAACCATTTTCAAAGATAACAAATTATTTGAAATTAAAAAAACATATATTTATGCAAATTATTTATATGATTATAGAAAACTTTAGCTTTTTTTCAGACATTAATATTACTTGTTCCACATTACTTTTATATAATTTTAACAGTGGCCAAGTGGTTAGCTTGCTTGGTTACAGATCAAAGGGATCTGGGTTCAAGCTCTGGATATGGCACTAATATTTCTTTTCTTGTGTTGTCTTTTTGCCTAGGTCTCGCTTTCCACCCATATCTTCTCTATGGCATATTTATACTGATAGGCCCCTCCTGTCAGATTGATGTGGCAAACAACTGCTTACGAAGTAATTCATTTTTCTTTATAACAAAGATTGTTTCCAAACAATGTCCCATTTACACTATATTTAACTGGTTACTTTTGCTTAATCTAAAACTTTTTTTAACTTCTAGGGTCAGCTACTTCTGCCCTATTAAACTATTATATATCTGTCAATTCTTCATCTATCATCTTTAGGTTCGATACTAATTTGTTCTCTAAGAATATGGAAATTTATAACCAATGTCAAGCCTGCTAAGAGAGGCCAAAGGGGTGATAACTATGCAGGAATTTAAAAAAAAAAGGGATTGCTTGAGTTTTTATTAACTTTTAGTTGCTTGTGTATAAAATTAATGCACACTTATTCATGTGCTTTATAACTACACTGCTGGCCATTAAAAGTGCACCAGGAAAGACAAAAGATATCAAAGCCATATTTAGTGAATACATAGCTTATGTTATAAATAAATAATAAATAAATACCCCCTCAAGCAGCTGCTTGCCACAGAGGTCTGACAGAAGACTGTCAGTTTATATGCCATAGTAGAAGGTCTGAGAGGATGGCAGGCCCTCAGCAGGAAAACAACACAAACAGCCATGCCTTACCCGGGGCTCGAACCCAGGTTCCTTAGATCAGTAGCCAAGCGCGCTAACCACTCGGCCACGGGACGGCTAGCTTATGTTACAAGATCAAATGATTACAAATACAAATTGGTTAGACTCGGGAAATACAAAGAAATCAGTATCTTGTATAGCCACCATGAGCGACAATAACCGCTGCTATATAGTCTGGCATTGAGAGGATGAGACATTGGATGTGCGTTTGGGGAATGTCAGTCCATGCAGTTTCAATATGTAGCCAAAGTTCATCTGTTGTAGCTGGTGTTTGGTGTGCTAGTCATTGTGAGATCATGGACCAGACATGTTCAATTGGGAACAGATCTGGTGAATGCGCAGGCCCAAGGCAGAAGTGTCACATGGTGGCTATCCAGGAATTGTTGGATGATGCATGCCACATGTGGTCGAACATTGTCCTGTTGGTAAATGGCACCAGACAGCCCCTGAAGATAAGGTACAACCACTAGCTCCAACACCTCAGTGATGTAATGCTGGCTGTTCAAAGTACCGGTAATGCATATGAGGCACATGCATGAGTGGAGTCCAATGGCACCCCATACCATAACACCAGGGACTGGACCTGTATGGTGTGCATCATGCATGTCTCACAGCCTGTCGTCATGGTACCACCAAATATGGATTCGTCCATTGTGGTGCTGCATACTGAAGCAGGATTCGTCTGAAAAGATGATGCGATGCCATTCACACATCCTTGCGTGACGTTCTTGGCACCATTGCAGTTGCATATGCCTGTGTTGTAGAGTCAATGGTAGCCAAAGCAATTGCTGCCTAGCAAAAATGCCCGAATGCTGCAGACAATGACGAACCGTATGTGTGAATACTGGTTGATGTGCAACACACCCTAACTGTTGAGCTGAGGTGGTTGATGTGGCTGTATGATCATTCAAAGCCTTGTACATGAGATGCCTGTCCTCTCGTTTGTTTGTGTGAGAGGGCTGTTGAGATCCCTCGCATCTGTGAGTTCATTCCTCCTCTACCCACCAACATATTATACTGGACGGAATGCTGCCACAGTGACATATTCTCATTACTATGGCAGCATTCCATCCAACACGAGCAATGATATCTCGGTATGATAATCCGCCTCCCCGTAATCCCACAATTCTCCCTCGATCAAAGTCAGAAAGCTGGTTGTATGGTTGCCTTGTTCTTCAATAGGCATACTTGATCCTTAGCGCACAAGAACTGTGAGTAAACACAATTCCGGTGCTTTACACTGGCTCTTTGTAATCTCCTCTTTAACCATTTCCAGGGGGCATTACTGTCACACATGATGTGCATATGTGCTGCACTTTGAATCATTTACATGTTCTCCCATGGGCTACCCATCTTGCATATTTTGGGACAATCTGATGAGTTCTCCCTGGTGTTGCACTTTTAATAGCCAGCAGTATAGTTCAAATAATATCATTGAATACTCAATTATGTGAAATTTCAGTGGAAGCTCCATTTTGGTGGTTCAAATTTTTATATTGATTTTGCTTACTACTGAAGTTGAGGAAGAATGGGACCATTTTAAACAGGCTTTTTACAAAACAGTACTATTTTAGGAAAACAGGAGCAGAGGAGGCAAATTTATTTGAGTGATATGGCACTTGAACTTATTTCAGAAAGAACAAACTGTAGGAATATCCTTAATCAATACTCTACTAGTCCTAATAGAAAGCATTACAGATAGCTTAATAAACGTGTAAAGGATCAGTTAGCTGCTGATAAGAATCTTTGGCTCAATGGCTTGGCTGACAAAGCTGAGGAAGCATTTAGACAGCACAACAGCAGAGAGCTGTACCAGATAGTTAATGTTTTGTGTGGTAGAAAACGGACACATATACAGGGATTGAAAAATAAACAAGGCAAGGTTATAGAAAGTGAGTATTCTGTCCTGGCTAGGAGGGTGAGCATTTCAGAGATGTTCTAAACAATATGGTTAGTTCTACTCCCATTGTTTGCAATGAGGATATGTGCATTATTAGCTTTGATGTTGGCCCTAGATCACATTCTAAAGTTACTTTTGCTATCTACCCACATGCAGGCACATCTTCAGTGGTGTCACCTCAGACAGAACTGGAACAAACAAGAATGGAGTACTGTGGTGTTTAGTGACGAATCTTGTTTTTGTCTTGGTCAGATACCAATTGGGTTTGTCTTGGACATTAGATATGTTCGCTGTCATCCAGGGGAAAGGAACGCCACCCAGTGCACGTGACATCGTCACACAGCTCCAGCAATATGATGTCTTGGTGTAGGGTGCCATTAGTCGGATATCTTGGACAGAACTGGTCATCATAAGGGGATCTCTAACTGCCCAATGATGTGTTACCAACATTTTGAAACCAATGGCTGTCCCATTTGTTCAGCAGCACAGAATCTTTTACCAGCAAGAGAACGCCTGTCCCCACACTAGCCTGCAGTATCTATGTGAGCAAAACGTTCAAGTACTACCATGGCCAGTACACTCGCCAGAACTTTCACCTATTGAACATGTCTGGGACATGATGGGTTGACAGCTCCAACAACACCCAAAAGGTGCGCCAACAACTGTTGCTGAAATGGAACAATGACTTCGCACTATTTGATGTTCTATCTCAGGAGGACATAATAGAGCTGTATGATAGCCTTCCCCACCATGTTCATGAATGCATTGCTGCGCAGGCAGTTCAACATCATACTAATTATACTACTTTACCGGGCAGGTAAACTGACAATTTTCCATTTTTTTTTTGATAATGTAATCAATCACACATTTCAGTGTATGCTAACAGCTGCCTGTGTTTCAATAAAATGGCATTAATCCTTCCAGATGTTGCAATTTTTTTTCCTGTAGTGTATATGAACTGCAGAGATCTATTCAACTGGAAATTTAAACCTTTTTCAAGCCTACATTTTGTAGATCAATGCATGACAGTACATCACTTATGAGCAAATAAACTTCTTGTCTAGCTTCTGCACCCAGCATTGACAATCCTTTTTATGTAAGTTCAATACCCAAGTCAATTTTGTAAACATTTGAGTGGCTAAGAATAAAATATATTTTAAATAAAAAGCAGTGCATTATATATTTATATATACTCCTCAAGCTCATAAATTTCCTCCACATTCAAATGCAGCTGATCTCCTCACTATACACTATTTTATATTTTATGTGTTTATTACAGTTTGTTTAAAAGCATAAAGCAAATTTTCTATATATTCTGGATTGTCTGGACTATCTCAGCTTATCCTTATCCCCTCTTACTCCTCAATCAGTCTTGACTAGCTAGGTTTTATTCTGTATACAAAAATATTTCAAATGAAACAAAACACAAAAAATGGGTAAAAGTTTGCTTTAAAACACTGATAACACTTAGGATATTTTTCTTGTTGAAAACTAATTTCATTCCAGTGGTCAAAATGTAATTGCTCTCTATGAATGCATATAATTTGAGGTTTTGAAATTAACTGCAAAAAATGCATATAATACCAAAAGTTATATATTTTGTTACTAAGAGATTGTATCATAAATAAATAAATTCCTCAAGAAGCTGCTTGCCACAGATCTGTGAAGAAACTGAGATCTCAGCAGAGAGATAGGACAAATATCCATGCTTTACCTAGGGCTTCAATCCAGGTTCCCTTTGATCAATAGCTAAGTGAGCTAACCACTTGACCACAAATATAAAACACGTTTAGAAAAAATTTTTTGTTCAAAAATGAATTATTTATAAACGTTTTTGCCATCCAAATAAATTACAACCAATTCAAAGTATATTTTAAAACTTGATAAAATAAGAAATACCACAGTATTTGTGATGAACTCCATTTCTGGTGGCAAAGTGCGATGTCATTTGAACTTAATAATTGGAGAACAATATTTTGATAATATTTTTCACATTTTTTTATTTATAAATGCTTGAGATGTCTTTTAGAAACAAAGCTAACACACTTTTGAAGTAATTTCACATATTTGTATCTGCATTGATAAATGCAACATAATGTGAAATTTTGAGATAAAAATGTTAAATAAATGCAAAGTTACAAAATGAAAATGCAATAAACATCATTTATTTGTGAGAAAAAAAATGTTTAAGGCAAAAATTCTAACAATTTACTTTTTAAATCATCAACTTGAAAACTTTCAACTCAAAAGAACTAGGCTTAGACATCTTATCCATGCTTCTCTAACTTGGATTTTTGTAAAGTTTCGCAATTTCCTACCATAACATTGTACTGGACCAATTTTTGTTATCTAATGGCAGAAAAATAATGAAAAATATAGGTATTCCCCCAACATATGCAATTTCGACTGCTGCAACTTTTGTGTTATGTGATTTCATATCACATTGATGCAAATAAATGCAGATGGGCATAACATCACCCTTATAGTTTAACATCACTAAATTTTTAATTAATACAGAAAAATACTGGAACTATTTGTCCAAATGCCAAAAAAATAGGTTTTATAAATGGTATTCAAGTTAATTCAGGATATTTTGCAATAAAAATTTTACGAAGTGAAACCAAAGAAGCTACAAAAAAATTATTGAAAGCAAAAAAAAAAATGAACATATTACTAATAAAAATGCTAGAATAGGATATCAAAGGCATTTAAATGAGCATCAAATCACACAGTAAGAAGTTAGACAAACTTGCCAGTTTCATCAGCTTTATTCTCATGCAATCAACAAGGAAGGTCAAAGATAGAAATAAATAATATTACTCAAAAATTAATAGATATAAGATAATTTCATGTAGAAAAGGGAATTTAGGCAAAATGTTCATTAAGCAATATTTGTTTATAAAGTTATTGCTAGTAGGAAAAAAAATCCAATTTATGCAATTTTGAGATAGATCATTCTTGGAACACTTGGGAAAGCAACCTGCATAAGTTGGGGATACCTGTACTTCAATACATCTCTGTTTAATACTGTACAGCCCATGTTCATTCCAATGCTTTAGAATGAATTTCCATTTTTTCAGCCCATATATATAAAAGTTCCATCCAAATGGTACAACAATAAACATATATATATATGGGTTTCTGATTGAAAGTGTTAAACAATAGCTATTGGGCAATGAAACATTTATTGACACCCAATATATGATACCCATGTCTACAATGAAACAATATCTAAATAACACAAATTCACTGAACATGACAGTTCTGAAAAAGCTCAGTGTTGTTGAATTTGCATTCAGGTATGGTAATTGTGTAATGGTTGAGACATTACACAATTGATAATATTAGATGAGTTGCTATAGGTCATTTCATCCCTGTGCAACAGTTTTCCTAATATAATAATTGAATGGGTAGGTCCCAAGGACACAAAGGCAAAAGCAAGCTTTTTAACATATACAAGGAATGAATCACTTGTGTTAGTACATTGTTTTCCACCCAATTTCAAAAATGATAACCCTTGAAGCCCACTGGTGTCTCATTTCTAAAGTCCCAATAAAAAAGTAGAGAAAATTATCAACTTAAGCTAGTGAGCCTAAAAAGTCATGAGCCGGAAGCACTACTATCAATTGCACTCTTTTGTTCCACACCATTATATGAATAATACAGTAATGAAAAAAAAATTATACATAACAAGATAGCTTAGATGTGAAATTGTTAATAGTTAAATAGAAAATAAAAAATCCTACAAACCCACGACCAGTATTGTCAGGTCTTCCACCATCAGCTAGAGCAATAGTTAATGTTCGAGCATGATCTGCCAATACTCTGTATGCCATGTCTATTCCATCAACATCATCTTTTCCAACCTTTCCTGTATACTGGCGTGCTCCTGTAGCCTAAAACATAGTTTTTAAATGAAACAGAAACAGAGAAAGTGAACAGAACTTTGATATAAAATACCAAAATAAGTTGTGATTATAATTAAACATGATCAGTGTGACCCTGATAACTAAATCTCAGAAACACTTCTGCAGAAATGACTAGTTATTAACTCTACTGTTTAAAGACAGGTTAATAATTGTAACTTCATATAGATTTAATGTAACTCAATAATGGATATAAAGGGGCATTATAAAGGAATATTTATATTTTAAAGTGCTACATTTTATTAAATAATTAAGTTAGAAAATGTAATTGTGTGTATAAAATGTTAATACACATAATCCCATAAAATCACTTAAAACTGATAAATAAATGTGGTGAACAGAGTTCATTTTATGCATTTAAAATACTTCCTGTAGGCTGGCATAAATCATAAAGAACTATGCTGCTCTTAGTGGTGTAAAGTTTATTAAAATAAAATGATGTCCAAATCAAATTTTTTCTAGTTTCTTATTGTAGAAAAAATTCTGACAATACTCTGAATAACATATGAAGCAGACTTACATAAATATTTACCAAGGTAAGATTCAACAAGAATAGTAATTTCAGATTTAAACTTAAATCCATTATCAGCTAGAATAGATTAAACTAGGTTATTACAAAAAAAAATATTAGTGATAAATATGACAATGAAGTATTCAGTTAATGAGGCTGAAAGCAGTGGCTCATCCTGAGCATATCACTCCTTAGAAAAATTAGAAAATAATTTTTTTTACAATAACAATTAATTATGAGTTCACAGCAATATAGTTAAAACAATATTTAATACATGATTTATGCTGTTTAAAGGGAATGAGTCTAGGAGCAATCACATTTACACATTGACTATCTCATGAATAGTCATGGTAAGAGTTGTTACAACTGTATGACAAAACTTAAAGCAATCTTTAAAATGATAAAGGTTCAAAGTAATAGTCATAACATTACCATTTTTCATAGAAAGTCCTGCTGGCTACAGCTGGTTAAGTGACATGATACGATCCCTTTTGGTGCAGTCTTTGTTATAGATGTAAGCACACACAGATGTAATCACAGAAGTGATCATAAAAGGTAGCACATATGCTGTTAGTTCACAAGTATTAACTGTCGATATATACGTATAATACTCCAGATACCAGTCCAGAACTACGTTGATATTAGCGACAACATATTTCAATAGTATTGATACTTGAAATTTTCAACATACTCATTGATGTGATATACTAAAGCTCAGGAAGCAGCTCCATTTGTCAACGTCCAGTATAATCAGGCTTCAAATTTATTTACAAGTTTGCATCCCACAAACTCCACGAACAAGCATATATCAGTGCAAGTTAAAAACCAAGTTAAAGCACTAGATTACCCATATACCATCAAATTTATGACGTTTCATACCCAGACGCGTGCGGGACTTCATCAGACAAAGTAGCAAGTAAGGTAGTGGATATATATGAAAGCATCCCCCTATCAGTGAGTTATCTGATTTGTTTGATGCTCGTGCAACAGGAAATTCCATGTCACCGGTCGAATGTCCGTGTTGCACAAGCGATCCTTATTTAAATTAATGTAAATTTTTTCAGCATAATGTAATTGATATTTATTTGCCGGTGCTGTTAATGGTTTAAAATTTAAGTTACTAATCTGTAATTGATTTTGTTTTACAGCTGTGCCAGAGATGTATTATCATTTCTTTTTTTAATGTCAGATTGATATTCCAACATATGTTGTGTGTATGACTGGAAAGTTTTACCAATATAGAAATTCCCCCCCCCCCCCAATATTTTATTCTCATCAGGTATTTCTATTTCATATACTCCCCCCGTTGGTTTCCATTTGTCTCTGTCATTTATAATTAAACTCTTAATAGTATTATTGATCTTTTGTGGCATTTTTAAGTCCTATTTAGCTACTACATTTTTGATAGTCAGATATTCTGGGTATAAAAGGGAAACTATGAGTATATTTTATTTTTGCAATTTGAGCGGGGTCCGGTTGTGAGGTTTTCTTCATACTATACTTCACTGTTTTTTGTATTTTATTTATACATTATTCGGGGTATCTTGCTATCTTTGCAATATTATATATAATAGTTAATTCATTATTTAATACGATTTTACTAGAAGAGTACCGATATGCTCGTATAAAATATGTTTTGATGGCAGATTTCTTATATTCCAAGGGATTTTTACAATAATTGTTATTCTCTCAACATTCGAAAATTATTTTTATTGCATATTTGTGTATTCATATTCTATATATGGAAAATATCATGTTCAGCATAACATATGTAGGGAAAGTATTTGCAACAGTGAGAGACGACCCTCCCAGCAGTGTAGAATCTTCTGTTGCAGGAACATAGCTGCAACAACAGGAACTAACTCCAGAGCACATTCTTATAAATACATTACCAGAACAGAGCTAATTGCTAGGTGAAGCTCTGTGAGACTTCGAGGCAAAAGATGTTACCAAATGTAAGTTTGAGTTCTTTTAAGTTCTTTCAAAACTTTTGTTGGTTAAATGTTCATTTTGGCCTTAGCTTAAAGTTAAAACTGTTTGAGCAATAGCATATAATGATATAGATGAAGGAAAGTGATATACCACACTTACATTGTGGATTGTAAAACCTAACATCCAGCAAAAGAAGCGCAACTCCATAGTCTATACGCTTAACAATATGCACAGCAACAGTCAACTACAAACCTTAAAAAAACTGGTATGCTGGCACTTTGAGTTATAATAATCTAAAATAACAATAGCAATACAACATCAACCAGCAACCAATTAGGCAGGTTTGGTTGTTTGGGGTTTAATGGTGAAAAGGCAACTAAGGACACGATGAATATTTTGTGGAAAAAATTTCGCAGACATATGGTACTTGAACCCACATCTCTCCAGAAATATGCCAGAGTATTCTTAACAATTGAACTAATTCTGGCTCATCATTTTTACACTAATTTTAAGACTTTAAACTCTTCACCAATGATTTAGGCACCTACCATTGGCGCCATCTATGATCTTGGGTGGCAATTATTTCTTTTTATATTGCGCTGAGTAAGATGGAAATAAATAATAAAGTCTTTTTATGCTATTTATTGTTATTAATGATTCAAACATTAATAACTACTGACTAAACATCAGTTCAATCGGTAAGAATACTCTGGCATGTTTCTGAAGAGATGCGGGTTCAAGTCCCATATATCAGCAAATTATTTTCTAAATAAAATTTATTGATATATTGATGTTAAAAAGTCAACAGGTAACGCTGTGATTGTCATCTATGTTTAAATCATTAATAATGCTAAATAGCATAAAGAGACTTTATTATGTATTTCCATTTTACTCAGTGCAATTCAAAAAGAAATAGTTGGCACCCGAGATCATAGAGGTGCCAATGGTAGGTGCCCAAATCATCTGTAAAGAGTTTAAAGTCTCAAAATTAGTGGAAAAAAAAAAGCCGGCATTAGTTCAATCGGTAAGAACACTCTGGTATGTTTCTGGAGAGATACAGTTCAAGTCCCATATGTTGGCAAAATTTTTTCCACAAAATATTTATTCATATATATATTGACGTTAAAAAGTCTGTGATTGTCATCTATGTTTAAGGACATGATGTGCCAAACAAGGTGTAAAAAGAAGGATCTAAAAATCAAGTAAACCCACAAAGTTAAAAGCACATGACAATACAATAAACAACATAAAGGGTAAACACTAAAGTAACAAACAACACAAAAGACTCAGATAAAATACAAAAACTAATAATAACAAATATCTAAAATAACAATGGGTGTAAAAGACAAGACTAAAAGGTAAAATTAGAGCAAATAAAATATCCAGTAGCCATCCCGGTGGCCGAGTGGATAACATGCTTGGCTACTGATCAAAGGAGCCTGGGTTTGAGCCCTGGGTAAGGTGTGGATGCTTGTGTTGTCTTTCTGCTGCAGTCCCACCATCCTCACAGATCTTCTACTTTGGCATATTAAACTGGCAGACTCCTGTCAGACCTCTGTGGCAAGCAGTTGCTTGAGGAGGTATTTATTTATTTAAAATATCCAGTAAAATGCAAACACAGGCACTAAAAAGGAGTCATCAGATAAAAGATGACCGGGGGTAAGGGACTCAAGCTGTAAAATTATGAAAGTTCAAATAGTCATTCAAGGTTAAAAACTGGAAAATGAGTGTTGCAAAACTCAAAGTTCAGTTCATTGTTAGCCTGAAGAAGAAATGAATGCATAAGAAATGAATGTCTAAGTGGAACCGAGCAAGTACAACTTCCTTATTGCAATTCCTGAGAAAAAAGGACTGCCATGGTTTTATAATGGGCTTGATCTTGAAAAGTTCGTTGCCAATACGTTCCAACCAAGATCTCTGCCAATGCCTCACTGAGATCAAAGCCTGTAGCGAGCTTAGCAAATTGATGTAAAGCACACACCAATGATGATACTTAGCTGCCACATGGTCCAAGGCAAGAATGATAGCGTGCAACTCTGCAGTGAAGATGGAACACTGCTGTGGGATCTGGTCTGCAATGATTACATCATAGCAGACCATGGATGACCCCACTGATGTGCCAGACTTCGAGCCATCTGTGAAGACAGGCAAGAAGTTTGGGTGCTCAGCATGAAGGCTGGCAAAGAGTTGCAGATACATGCAGTCGAGTGTAAAGGCCTTCCTTGTCCTGCAAAGAGAAGGGTTGCAGGAAGGGGAAACAGTGAGCCATGGTGGAAGTGGCTGGGCTGTCGACTGGGGAATGCTATCAAGACTGATGTTGATGTCTCTGATGTAGCCCTAGACATGCAAACTGAAAGGATGAATGGTAAAATTCTGGTATAGCACTTCCCAATGGGGAGTGAAAACACAGTCCCAAGTGGGATGGTCTGGTAGGGATCACAATTTTACAGCATACTGTATGGACAACTACTGATGGAAAATAGATAAAGATAGTTCATCATTCTCAATGTAAAGACTCTGAACTGGTGAGGTGCGTAAGGCCCCCAGGCAAACATGGAGGGACTGATGGTGAAGAGGGTCCAGTCCCTTCACCACCGAATCCAGGGCGGAGTCGTACACCTGGGCTCAGTAGTCCAGTTTTGACTGGACAAGTGCACAGTACAGGTGGAGCAAAGACCATTGGTCCACTCCCCACAAGTGGGAGTAGACCACCAACTAGGCAGCATCAAATATAACAACTGGTGATTACCATCAACTGACATCATGAACAAGCCTGCTTGAGCCAGCCTCAAGACTTTCAGCATAATGCTAGTAATGTCCTTTATACTCCCATCTTCGAAACTTCAGAACTATTTTTGCAGTTATCTAATGCTATTTTAAAGTCACTACCATTGCATAGGAAGCAATATGAATTAGCTCATAGAAATAAGCTACACTGCTCAAAGGGTTAACTTTTAATGATTTGAATATTAAAATTATTTTACAACCTGCAAGCTGAGTTTGACAAAGCAACCCAAGTTTTTTAAAATAAAATTTGCAATATATTTTTTCATCTTATTAAAAAATTAAAAAATGTGAACAATAAAATTATTTAATTCTCTAAAACATTGTTCAAATATTAAAAAGATAGCCTTAACTATTTTAAACTTTAATGCATTAAACTTTACCATTTGAAAATAATTACTGTATCAAAAAAATCTGCAAAAATACATACAAATTCCAATATCTATACACATTCCATTTTAAATTAGTTTGAAACAATTAGGTTAAGATTTCATCATGTGGAGGCATCTATTGCATAACAATGCATGACCCCAATGGTCAAATCTTTCCCATGCATAAATATAATGGACACACAATAGACCTTTAGAGGCATATTTTTGAATAGCATGAATAGGATACTCTTAAAATACTATAAAAAACAAAAAAAAAACTGCACTTTCACAGAAAATTTTAGAGCATAATTTACCGACTTGGTTTAAATCTTTGAAATTATTATCCCCTCTTCTTAATTTCAATTCATTGTAAATGGAAAATTTAACAATTTATATTTGCATCAGTTATGAAATATCAAGGTAGTCTCCCCTCCTCTTGCATGGCTGCATATCCTGTGGGATTACCAACTTCTGCTATGCATATTCAACATTACACAAAGTAGTTAAAGACTTTTGCCTTAACCCTTCCAGTGTCCAGCCTGAAAAACAGGTTTCTATCCAGGGGCCAAGTATTTTATGCCTATGCTCAGCCAAAAAAAAACTTTAAATTTAGAACTTTTTTGCCAAATAACTAATGAAAGGAATTATGGCATGTTGTATACCAAATTAATCAGCATTTAATTCTGGATTTTCTGAAAATCAAGTATTTAACAAAAAAGACAATGTTTTATTTTAACAGGACTTTTTTTTAGAGTCATGTAGTAAAAAATGCATCTGGCAACACAAATAAAAATTTATTTAAAAAAACTAATAGACAGAAATGATTGCAATGCACATGAATAGAATGATTATATATTTCTGAATACAAAAAAAAATTACTTTTTTGGATTTAAGTATACATTTTTTTTGTTTTCTAATTTTTTTTCTCAGTACCAATGGTAGCTAGGTAGTCACTGGAAGGAGAGCTATGCATCAATCCCCTGTGATGATGTATAGAACCGGCCAGGCCTAGCACCTAATGTCCGACCCCGCCTTCTCGTGGTGCAGACCGTTAGTACCTTTCAAAAGAGATACTCTCTTGTGGAAGTGAACGGAAGGGGAGGGCTGCCAGATTAGTGTGGCCTACTGATATGGACAACTATGGCTACTTTTCTTTTTTTTTTCTACCCTGCTAAGTAGTGGTCAACCACACAGGGTCCTGGTGCTGACCATATAAACCCACTGGACTGGACAGATATATGGCTCTGAGCTTGATTATGGATCCTGATTTTGCTGCACTGGTGGGCTTCTGTGGAGGGAAAATCTTCCGCTGTGTTTTCTGTTTGTTTGTGGGTTGACAGCCCCAAGTGAATAGATTCACAGGATATGTTTATCAGCTGGTGGATAATCCTGAGCAGAGGTCATCGCAGGCACCTGAACTCTTTGCTTCTATTGGCATCGTCAAATTCTACATTGGAGGAAGACTTCCAGTGTAGATGGCTTCAGCCTTTAGTGGTGGGGGAACGGGTCTTTGCCCCATGTCTGCGATTAGGGGGCTGTTTGATATTGTCGGCATTCCCTCTCTCAATAAACATAATTTCTTTAAACATCCTACTAACCATTTTCTCTCCATAGGTAGTTGGAATGTGAGGACTCTGCACAGAGCTTTTTCTCTTGATGTCCTCACACAAGAATTCCACCATTATAATTTAGATATTCTCGGCTTGCAAGAGACCAGATGGACAGATAAAGGTCAGATTCTTAAAAATAATCTTAAATTTCTCTTTTCAGGGAGGGACGACAATAAGCATCACCAAGGCGTGGGACTGCTTCTCAGCAGACACGCTAGTGATGCTCTTCTAGGATACGAGTGCATTAATGAAAGGTTTCTTACAGCAACATTTCAGACAAGCGTTAAAGACCTGAATGTTATCTGCTGTTATGCCCCCACTGAGGATGCCGATGAGGATGAGAAGGATAGGTTTTATGAACAACTTCAGGATATTTTGAATTCTGTCAAGAAAGGAGATATTACCCTTGTTCTTGGTGACTTCAATGCCAAAGTTGGTACTGACTCTGACCTTTGGGGAGGGGTGATTGGCCCTTTTGGTATTGGTAGCTGCAATGGCAATGGGCAATGTCTCCTACAGGTAAGTAAACTCAAAGGTTTCAGATATTCTCTTTTGGAAGGGAAAGGAAGGGGAGGGCTGCCAGTTCAGTATGGCCTGCTGATCTGGTCATCTATGGCCACTTTTTCCTTTTTTTCCAACCCTGCTGAGGAGTGGTCAACTTCACAGGGTCCTGGTGCTGACCATTTATACCTATTAGACTGAACTTGTTTATGGATTTGAGCTTGATTATTGATCCTGGACTTGCTGCACTGGTGGGCCTCTGTTGAGGGAGAGTCTGCTGCTGTGTTTTCTGTTTGCTTCTGGGTTGCCAGCGCTAAGTGAACAGAGGCATGGGATACCTTATATCAGCTGGTGGATAATCCTAATCAGAGGCCATCGCAGGTACCTGAACCTTACTTTGCTAGTTGGGCATCGTCAAGCCTAAACTGGAGTAATGCGTCTCAGGCAGGCCATGTGGCTCTTGAAAAAGTCCACTTGAAAAGGTGGTGCCTGAAGTTCTTACCAGCATCGGTGACTTCAGCCTTTAGCGGAGGAGGAACGGGTCTTTGCCCCATGCCTGCGATCAGGGGGCTGTTTGATATTGTTGGCCCTACCAATCTCAATAAACCTAATTTCTTTAAAAATCCTACTAATCATTTTCTCTCTGCAGGAACGTGGAACGTGAGGACATTACATAGAGATTATTCTCTTGATGTCCTCATGCAGGAATTCCAGCGCTATAACCTAGATATTCTAGGCTTGCAAGAGACCAGATGGACAGGTAAAGGTGAGATACTTAAAAATAACTTTAAATTTCTCTTGACAGGGAGGGAGGATGGAAAGCATCACCAAGGCGTGGGTCTGCTGCTCAGCAGACATGCTAGTGATGCTCTTCTAGGATATGAGTGCATTAATGAAAGGTTTCTTACAGCAAAATTTCAGACAAGCGTTAAAGACCTGAATGTTATCTGCTGTTATGCCCCCACTGAGGATGCCGATGAGGATGAGAAGGATAGGTTTTATGAACAACTTCAGGATATTTTAAATTCTGTCAAGAAAGGAGATATTACCCTTGTTCTTGGTGACTTCAATGCCAAAGTTGGTACTGACTCTGACCTTTGGGCAGGAGTAATAGGCCCTTTTGGTATTGGTAGCTGCAATGGCAATGGGCAACGTCTCCTACAGGTAAGTAAACTCAATGGTTTCAGAATAACTAACACATATTACAAACACCGCGACATACATAAATACACATGGGTTTCACCTGATGGGCTGCATAGGAATATGATTGATTATATATTAACAGCAAATGGGCTAGTTCTGTTAGAAATACCAGGGCATATAGGGGAGCTGAAATTGGATCTGACCATTACCTTGTTAAAAGTGTCTTGCAACTTAAACTTAAAAAGTGTTGTGCTAGGGTTAAAAAATTTACCTTTAATACTGAAGCTCTGAATGACCCAGTTATAGCTAAAGCTTACCATGATAGGTTACTTAGTCATTATGACAGTCATGGTTTGCTTAATACTGAAGTTGAGAAAGAATGGGGCCATTTTAAACAGGCTTTTTTGGAAACTAACAGTATTCTTTTAGGAAAAAAGGAGCAGAGGAGGCAGAATTATTTAAGTGATAGGGCAATTGAGCTTATTTCTGAAAGAAGGAACTGCAGGAATGTCCTTAATCAGTACCCTACTAGTCCTAATAGAAAAGATTACAGAGAGCTTAATAAACGTGTAAAGGATCAGTTAGCTACTGATAAAAATCTTTGGCTTGATAGCTTGGCTGACAAAGCTGAGGAAGCAGTTAGGCAACACAACAGCAGAGAGCTGTACCAGATAGTTAATGTTTTATGTGGTAGAAAACGGACAGGCATATAGGGATTGAAGGATAAACAAGGTAAGGTTATAGAAGGTGAGGATTCTGTCATGGCAAGGTGGGCTGAGCATTTCAGTGATGTTCTAAACAAAGTAGTTAGTTCTACTCCCATTGTTTGTAATGATGATAGATGCATTGGCAGCTTTAATGTTGGCCCTATAACACAATCTGAAGTTAGTTTGGCTATCTCTAAACTTAAACTTCATAAATCCCCAGGGGTAGATGAAATTACTACAGAAATGCTCAGAGCTGGGAATGTTTTGGTTACCACTTGGATGACTGAAATTTTGAATAACTTTTATGATAAAGGCATGGTTCCTAAAGATTTTACCAGAGCTATTATTATCCCTATTTTCAAAAAAGGTGATCGCAATTCTTGTTATAACTATAGGGGTATCAGCCTACTCTCTGTTCCAGGTAAAGTTCTTTCCATGATTGTGCTTAATAGAATTAAGAATCTGGTTGACAGGCAATTGCGTGATGAGCAATGTGGATTCAGAAGTGGTAGGGGATGTGTTGATCAGATATTTTCACTTAGGCAGATTCTTGAGAAATGTTTAGAGTTTCAGAAACCTTTGGTTGCTAGCTTTGTTGATTTCAAAAAGGCTTTCGACTCTGTTGATCATCATAATTTGTGGTTGATTGTGAGATCATATGGTATACCAGACAAGTTAGTTAACATAATGAAAGCTCTCTATAATAACACTGAGTCATGTGTGAGAGTTGGTAAGTCTTGTAGCAATTGGTTTAGCATTACGTCTGATGTTCGACAAGGGTGAATTTTGTCTCCTTTTCTCTTTAGTTTGATTATTGATTATGTTATGCGAAATTCACTTCAAGGGAAAGATTTTGGCCTTAAATGGGCTGGAGATACGAAAATTTCTGATTTAGATTATGCTGATGATTTAGCCCTTTTGGCAAATGATGTTGATGAGATGAACTCTTTCATTCGAGCTGTTGATGAGACTGGTAGTAGAGTAGGTTTGGTTATAAACAGAGAGAAAACTAAAGTGATGAAAATTGGTCAGGCAGGTTGTGATTCAGTTAATCTGAATGGTTGCAGTCTTGAGCAAGTGTCACAGTTTAATTACCTTGGGAGCTATGTAACTGATACTGGTGATGTGCGGCATGAGATTAACAGACGAATAGGTATTGCTGCCGGGACTTTTAAGAATCTATGGAGATTGTGGAGAAATAGGCGTATACACCTAAAGACTAAAATTAGACTGTATAATAGTTTGGTTCTTTCTAGGGTTAGTTATGGTAGTGAAACGTGGACGATGTGTAAGCAAGATAACAGGAAACTAGATGCTTTTGATTTTAGATGCTTATGCAGTATCTTGGGTATTAGGTGGTTTAACTTTGTAACTAATGATGAGGTTAGGCAAAGGAGTCTGCAACCTCCTTTAAGCAGCATATTGTGCAGAGAGAGACTCCGCTGGTTTGGCCATGTTGCCCGTATGGATAATTATAGATTGGCGAATAGGGTTATGAACAGTGTGCCTAGAGGTCTCAGAAGGAGGGGGAGACCTAGGATGCGGTGGGCAGACAATGTCAAACAGGACCTTGTTAGAATTGGTGTGCAGTGGCCTGATGCAGCAGATGTAGCTCAGGACAGATATGCTTGGAGAATTAAACTGCGCAGTCTGGTTGGACCTCCGTAGCCCATGGCTGCTTGAGGATGATGAGTTTGGGTTGGGTTGTTTTACCTCTGAGCGGCACTTTTTTGCACACCATGGGCTAAATGGCCAGGTCACAAGGACCCCGAAGGCTCAGAGAAGGTTGGGGGAGGGGACCCACTGGAACAGCTGTTGGGAGACAGATGGTAGCCTCCCGTCAAGGCCATCCAGCGTGTTCTTTAACATGCACAGGGTATGGCTCTCCCGCACACGGGGCCATAGCGCAACGTCCCATCCGACAGACGGCGGCCTTTCCAAGCCCATCGGTGTCCCCTACTGACCGTGGGCAGGGCGAGGAATTTTGCGGAGATAAATATCAACGCTGACCCAGCGGGACTCGAACCTAGGAACTACAGATTACAAGCCTGGCACGCTACCGACTGAGCCACCCCCGCCCCTGAGGATGATGATGATGATTACAAACACCGCGACATACATAAGTACACATGGGTTTCACCTGATGGGCTGCATAAGAATATGATTGATTACATATTAATTAACAGCAAATGGGCTAGTCCTGTTAGAAATACCAGGGCATATAGGGGAGCTGAAATTGGATCTGACCATTACCTAGTTAAAAGTGTCTTGCAACTTAAACTTAAAAAGTGTTGTGCTAGGGTTAAAAAATTTGCTTTTAATACTGAAGCTCTGAAAGATCCAGTTATAGCCAAAGCTTACCATGATAGGTTACTTAGTCATTATGACAGTCATTGTATGCTTACTACTGAAGTTGAGGAAGAATGGGATCATTTTAAACAGGCTTTTTTGGACACTAACAGTGCTCTTTTAGGAAAAAAGGAGCAGAAGAGACAGAATTATCTGAGTGATAAGGCACTTGAGCTTATTTCGGAAAGAAAGAACTGCAGGAATGTCCTTAATCAATACCCTACTAGTCCTAATAGAAAGCATTACAGAGAACTTAATAAACGTGTAAAAGATCAGTTAGCTGCTAATAAGAATCTTTGGCTTGATGGTTAGGCTGACAAAGCCGAGGAAGCAGTTAGACAGCACAACAGCAGAGAGCTGTACCAGATAGTTAATGTTTTGTGTGGTAGAAAACGGACAGGTATACAGGGATTGAAGGATAAACAAGGTAAGGTTATAGAAGGTGAGGATTCTGTCATGGCTAGGTGGGCTGAGCATTTCAGTGATGTTCTAAACAATGCAGTTAGTTCTATTCCCATTGTTTGCAATGATAGATGCATTGGTGGCTTTAATGTTGGCCCTATAACACAATCTGAAGTTATTTTGGCTGTTTCTAAACTTAAACTTCATAAATCCCCAGGGGTAGATGAAATTACTACAGAAATGCTTAGAGCTGGAAATGTTTCGTTTACCACTTGGATGACTGAAATTCTGAATATCTTTTATGATAAAGGCATGGTTCCTAAGGATTTTACCAGAGTTATTGTTATCCCTATTTTCAAAAAAGGTGATCGCAGTTCTTGTGATAACTATAGGGGTATCAGCCTACTCTCTGTTTCACGTAAAGTTCTTTCCATGATTGTGCTTAATAGAATTAAGAATCTGGTTGACAGTCAATTGCATGATGAGCAATGTGGATTCAGAAGTGGTAGGGGATGTGTGGATCAGATATTTTCACTTAGGCAGATTCTTGAGAAATGTTTAGAGTTTCAGAAACCTTTGGTTGCTAGCTTTGTTGATTTCAAAAAGGCTTTCGACTCTGTTGATTGTCATAATTTGTGGTTGATTGTGAAATCATATGGTATACCTGACAAGTTAGTTAACATTATGAAAGCTCTCTATAATAATGCCGAGTCGTGTGTGAGAGTTGGTAAGGCTTGTAGCAATTGGTTTAGCATTACTTCTGGTGTTCGACAAGGGTGCATTTTGTCTCCTTTTCTCTTTAGTTTGGTTATTGATTATGTTATGCAAAATTCACTTCAAGGGAAAGATTTTGGCCTTAAATGGGCTGGAGATACAAAAATTTATGATTTAGATTATGCTGATGATTTAGCCTTTCTGGCAAATGATGTTGATGAGATGAACTCTTTCATTCGAGCTGTTGATGAGACTGGTAGTAGAGTAGGTTTGGTAATAAACAGAGAGAAAACTAAAGTGATGAAAATTGGTCAGGCAGGCTGTGATTCAGTTAATCTGAATGGTTGCAGTCTTGAGCAGGTGTCGCAGTTTAATTATCTTGGGAGCTATGTAACAGATAATGGTGATGTGCGGCATGAGATTAACAGACGAATAGGGATTGCTGCCGGGACTTTTAAGAATCTATGGAGAGTGTGGAGAAATAGGCGTATACACCTAAAGACTAAAATTAGACTGTATAATAGTTTGGTTCTTTCTAGGGTTAGTTATGGTAGTGAAACTTGGACACTTTGTAAACAAGATAACAGGAAACTAGATGCTTTTGATTCCAGATGCTTACGCAGTATCTTGGGCATTAGGTGGTTCAACTTTGTAACTAATGATGAGGTTAGGCAAAGGAGTTTGCAACCTCCTTTAAGCAGCATATTGTGCAGAGAGAGACTCCGTTGGTTTGGCCATGTTGCCCGTATGAGTAATTACAGATTGGCGAATAGAGTTATGAACAGTGTGTCTAAAGGCCTCAGAAAGAAGGGGAGACCTAGGATGCGGTGGGCAGACAATGTCAAACAGGACCTTGTTAGAATTGGTGTGCAGTGGCCAGATGCAGTAGATGTAGCTCAGGATAGACTTGCTTGGAGAACTAAATTGCACGGTCTGGTTGGACCTCCGTAGCCCATGGCTGCTTGAGGATGATGATGATGATGATGATGATGATACTTTGAGAAAATTCTAGGCTTTTAGCCAACTGTGCTGAGTCATATAAACCAGTGAACTTTAAAATTTAAAAAAAAATAACCAATCAATGGAAATAGGTCATGCTATATACCAAATTAAACAGAATTTAATTACGAATTTTATGAAAATAAATATTATAAACAAATTTACAAGCATATTGATTTTAATAAGCCTTTTTCAATGTGATATGGTGAAAAAAAAGATTGCACTATACAATTAAGGCTTCATTTTGGAAAACCTGCTGAATAAAAATAGTTAAATTATATATTTATCGAAAAGAAATTTCCTCCGAAATAATATAATATTCAACCTGAAATATGATTTTTATTTCTTTTAATGATTCTTTTCAGTATCATATATTTTAAACACGGCCAGTGTTATGCAACGTGACTTGGCCTTTTCACATTCACAGAACTTATTGAACTGGTTATGAAATAGAAAAAAAAACTTCCTTGGCTGCTTTTTTTTTTTACTAAACATTATGAATTTTTTCTTTGGATGTTGAAGTTTGGCAATCTTGGCTAAGTGCAGAAAGGTTTGTGCGCCAAAGCACCAGCCCTTCCCGAAATTGCCCTCCCATATGATTGCCGATTTCCATAGCAAGGAAGTCTATTTTGCTTCTGCATCAAAGACATTCATTTTCAGAAAACGGTACGGGCTGAAATTTTTTTTTTACTAAAAAAAAGAAACAATAAAATAAAAATTACATATAACCTAATGGAATGCTAAAGAAATATCTGCAACAGCTTTTAAGCCAGCCTCCAATCTAGCATAACTCGGAAAATCAATAAATCAGCCGATTGAAGATCGCTAACTAATGGAAGTAAATATACAAAAATGAATTTGCTTTGATATCCAAGACCTCATTTATTTTTGGAAAATGATACTATTATCAAAGTTGCACTGGAAAAGTAATGAATAATACAATAAAAGTTAACATATAGCCTAATGTGATGTTAATATATCCACAGCCACAAGTTGTAGGCCTGCCATACGATATAACATAACTATGAAAAAATCAATACTTATTGATCAGCCAAAAGATCGTTAATTTCCAAAAATAAATCTACTAAAATAAAAACTAACCAAGGTTTAAATATAAAAAAAATACTAATTTGACAAAGAGTATCCAATATGCTGGACCAAAACTGTAAACAATGCATAGCACAAGCAATGGAGATTGCATCAGCCATCTGCATCTTGCTTGCCACAGTGAAGCATAACTAATTAAATGCAGGTGTAACCAGAATTTCTAAGGACGTGTTTACTTTTAGTTTTGATTTGAAGGTGGGAAAGATGCATAGAATGCTGGGAAAATGATAAAAATAATTTGGGAATATTGACTAGTTTTGTGACATAAAGAGTGTGAAACGGAAAAAAAAAATGACAGTACGTATTTTGTAATTACTTCCAAAATCTATGGTTTTTAAAAATAGCAGTTTTGTTTTATTTTTAGGATATTTTCGAAAATTTAGCGAAAAATTTGCTGATAATAGCTCAAATCAAACTTGTGAGCTTAAATTAGAAGGTTGCTTCAACAAATAGGTACATTAACAAGCAAATCGGCAATACCGTTTAGTGCTTCTAAGAAATGGCAATCAGATGGCTTTATAAAATTATTTATATTGTAGTTTAATAAAATTTGCATTAAATTAAAAAACAAAATATTATTTTTGAAACTTGAATTATATAATTTTATAAGATATATATATCAAAAAATTACAATGGCAATTTTTATTCTTTTTAAAAAATCGATTTTTTTGTTGTACTGAAAACGTGTGCAATGTCCTCGGCCTATTTATTCAGACGTGTACAGACGTGTTCTCCAGAGGTGTACAGACGACGGAGACACTGAAAGGGTTAAGGCCTACTGGATATTTGTCTTTGTTACATATGAGAAAGTACCCAATCAGTACGGCATGAAATATGTCATTTTTAGTTAAGCAGTTTTTGATGTACATTTTAAATAAATGTGTTGAAATGTTTTTAGTAGTTTGTGGAAAGTTATTTTTAACACTCTTAAAATAGCACATTAAACAACATATAGTGCAATTAATCTTCATCTAGCTGGTCAGAAAATATTCATCTGTCATAGTAGTTATAATACATAACTTGTATAAATTGCAATATTATCGATTTAAGATTGGTATTGGATATACAGGGTGAATCTGAAAAAGTGGGCAAAACTTTATGGGGTGGTAGAACGCGGCTATACGAGCAATATTCATCATAGAATGTATGGTCGGAATGCAAATGGCGAGCCGCTAGGTGGCGTTGGAAATGGTATAAAAGGGTCGGTCCTCGCACCCAATGGCATTTCTACCATGGATTGCCGAGAGGATGGCTGGTTATACTAACCACGAAATGGCGGATATGCACTTTGTGTACGGTGCGGCAGACGGAAATGCAAGTGAGGCACAGAGACATTACCGCGAAATGGGAAAATTTCGGGAAATGCCTGGTGTCTTCACAAATGTGCGTCGGTCCCTATCCCGCAGGTGTGAAGCCTGCATTACAGCTGGCGGCAGCTCTTTTGAGCAATTTCTTTGAGCATGTACCTCAATTACATTCCTGTTAATAAAATGTTTTCTGAAGTATCTCCTCTCCTTCTTGTGTTCATTCTTTAAATGTGACAGTGGAAAACTACCTTTTAACTTCTCACCGCTTGCGTTCCGACCATACATTCTATGACGAATATTGCTCGTATAGCTGCGTTCTACCACCCCGTAAAGTTTTGCCCACTTTTTCAGATTCACCCTGTATATTGGATATAAAGTATATATTAAAATAGATATATACTTGAGATATTAAAATTTAAATATTTCATGACATCCAATGTTTTATAAGCTACAACTCTATAACATCAACTTAACATTTATTAATTATTGTAATACTGCAACTATATGCCTCTGTCTTCATGTTTGAAACTTTGTCAGTATGGACTTCTATTTCTTATTATGTAAGAATTTTATGCAGTCTTAACCAGTGCTATATCTTGCCATTAATATTTTCTAATGAAGGTATGAGATTATGAATGGAATTTGACTCATACAATATGTTTGTCCCATGACAACTATAAAATTCGTATGTGGGACATTTCTCTTTGCTAAACATATAACTGCAATACTCACTAGCATTTAAAGAATTTTTACACTAGTTAAAGCTATTATTTTAATATTTCAACAGTATTAAATTTTTACCCATGTAAGCAATAAACTCCTACAGTTACATCTCATTAACACAATTGATATCTGATAATTATTTTTTGATTTAGAGGTATATAAGCTTTACTGACATATAGGCTTTGCTGGGTGTGCCAGTGTTTTTAAATATATGAAGGGAAAATACAGTGACAGAGTTCTGAAATTTCCATGTTTCACATATAATTTTGTGAAAATAAATAAGTCTTGGATATATTAAATACTATAAAAGATTAATTTCATTTGAAGCACATTACAGAAACAAGAATTTGTAACTGAAACAATTGAAATGACTAATGTAAGTCTATGAAAAAAAGAATACCTTTTGAATTGCATCAAATATTGGTACAAAGATATCAGTATCATAATTTGAAGTTTTGCACTGTATCACAGAAACGAGCCTTTCTAACCCCATGCCTGTATCTACGTGTTTCTTAGGAAGAGGTTTCAGTACACTATCACTCTCTCTGAAAATGAGAAACAGTTAAAAAAATTAGTCATCATTTTTTTGACATAGTCTTTTATCAGAAGAAAAAAGCTACCATTTCTAAAATAGTACTATCTGAAAAGACACATTTCTCAACTTTGTATTACTGTTATACACTGCTCTACTACATGAATATTAGAGAATGTCCATATTATGCCAATAGGAATCTAACTTTGAAGCTCTATAACTTCTAAAATATGCATTTAATGGAAAAACATGACTGTAGATAAATTAACTCTTTCAGTGCCAAGAGCTGATTAAATGGTTTTCAAAAATCATTATAAATGACCTTGCAATGTACTTTTTATGCATACCTACATTTTTTCCTTTCAATTTTTATATTTTTTGTTCAGAATTAAATGCTCTTTCTCTTAGTACACAAAGAGCTCCATATTATGAAACAGCTAACAAATGAAAAATATTTCATTTGTTAGCGGTTTCATAATATGGCTTTAAAGCTGGGTTGTATTTTTTTAGAGAAAAAAAAAACAACCCTGGTACTGTAAAGGTTAAAGATCATAATCAAATCTGTTTAAATATTGATTTTTAACACTATTCATTTACGGAGAGCATTCAAAAAGTTCTTGACACGTCTGTAGTTCTGCACTCATTCCTCCAAAGTTAATAAGCTAAGACTTGTTTGAAAGCTTGTCTAAACTTGTCATTATGTGTTAAAAACAAAGCTCATATTATAATTTCTCTCTTCCCGGTGGTGCATAAAGTTCAGTCTGTGAAATCTGTGCATTGTTGCTATGAAGCTTACTAAAGAAGGAGAGAGATTTTACATTTTCACAAGGATGCAGCTTGGAGATAATATGAAAAAAATTCATGCCAATTTATCACAAGTATATAGGGATCATGACTGTATATATGGCACTATTACAGGATGGATGTACGAATCCAGAGGATGGCAGAGTTTCAAAGACCTACTTCGTGGAGGAAGACTGAAGGTGGCAGTCAACATCAAGACCATAGCTGCTGTTTGGGAACTCATTAAGGAAAATCCATACATCACCATTCAGGTAATGAGTTTAGATGTCAGTGCATCTATTGGCAGAGTGGGAACAATTATTCATCAATATTTAAAGTTCTGAAAGAACTATTCCAAATGGGTACCTCACAAACTGACAGAACAGCAAAAAAGGACTCAAATCAATTGGTGCAAGGACAATGTTTGAACCTAGTAGCCCCCAAACAGTTAACAGACATTGTCACAGGCAATGAGACATGGTTTTATTGGACAGTAGATACAACTCCCAGAAAATCTCCTATAGACACAACTCCCAGAAAGATTGGCAACTATGTTTGGGTTGCAGAAGACAAATTGTGTTCCCTAAACCTCTGACAAGACTTTTGGTTCAAGGAAGAGGATGTTTGCAATTTTTTTCAATTCTCAAGAAGTGGTAGAAGCGGACACCTTACCTGAAAAAAAATATTCTAATGGCCAATACTACACCAACATTGTTTTTCCCAAAATGATGAAGAGGCACCATCCAGTAACAGGCATGTCAAGGTTTCTCCTTCAAGACAATGCCAGTGCTCACAAAACCCCAGTAAGTTAGGTGCTATCTGGAGCAGGTAAAAATCAAACAGCTACCCCATTCTGCATATTCATCTGATCTTGCACCATGCAATTTTTGGTTGCTTCCAAAAATTAAAAAGAATTGCTGGGAAGCCTTTTTCAAGGGTGCAAGACCTTTCAAAATGCATTCATTCAGAGTTGAAGAGTATTCCCCAACAGGAGTACTACTAAGCATTCCAGAATTGGAGTAGATATCTGCAATTTTGCATAGATGCTGTAGGGGAGTACTTTGAAAGACAGTAATAATTTTGTTGAGGTAAGTGCAATAGTTTTTGTTCTGCAGATGCTTTCTGAACACCCCTTGTACATCTACTGTCCAATGGTAATGGAAACTCCCAACTCCTCCATGAACAGGACTGATTACATTATTCTCGGGTCCAGGCTACATGACTGTGACACCATTTCAAGAGTTGGGTTGGGTTGTTTTACCTCTGAGCGGCACTTTTTTTGCACACAATGGGTTAAATGGCAAGGCTACAAGGATCCCAAAGGCTCAGAGAAGGTTGGGGGAAGAGACCCATTGGACAGCTCTTGGTAGACATATGGTAGCCTCCAGTAAAGGCCATCCCAGCATGTTCTTTAATACGTACAGGGTATGGGCTCTCCCATATACGGGGCCTCAGCTTAACATCCCACCCAACAGATAGTGGGCTTTCCAAGTCCATTGGCTGGGCAAGGAATTTTGCAGAGATAAATCTCAATGCTGGTCCAGCTGGGATTCAAACCTGGGAACTGCAGATTATGAGCCTGGCACACTACTGACTGAGCTACCTCCACCCCAGTCAAAGGGATGTATAGTAGGTTGATGGGCAGTGTCCAGCTACATGAAGCCTTCTGTCCACAGCTGAGAAATATACCTGCCTTCCTGTGGCTGCAAATTAGGTCTGAAGCTAGAGATGATGCTGTTTCTCTTTTGTTCCATCAGGAGTTCAATATCAGGTTACAACCTTGAGGGGTTGTAATCCAAGGAAGCCCTTGAACAGGTCATCTAATAAATGTTTTGGGATGTTTGAATTGCTATTATATTCTTGTGATAATAAAATGGTGGTCATCTCCATGATTGTTTGACCAGCCTCCAACTTTTTTTTTTTGAGGCATCATGAAGCAATTGGTTACTGCTGACTGACAATGTAGTATTTTATTTTGAATTCATTGAGCATCTACTAAAGAATTCCTTTTATAGGGTGCCTGTTTTAGGTATTCCATGACATTATACAGGATTTACACATTGATTTTTCCAAACTACACATTATATTACCTAGGTATATTAAAAACATTTTATTTACATTCCAACAATTTTTTTTACATTTTGATAATCTGAGCTTAACTTTTAATGAGCAATATACATTTTTACCTGTATGGGAAATCACGTTTGCCAAGTAAAAATTCAATAACAAAAAGCATCATTACTAATGAATGTAGACATGCTAATAATGTGCTTCTTGTTCACCCAGTTTATAGTTCTTTCAATGTTTCTGCTAGTGTTAGCTTCTTCCTACTTGGAAAATTCTATTTTAATCTATTCACAAATTTTTACCTGTATGGGAAATCATGTTTGCCTATGATTTTGCTCTGAACAAAGATACTTTTAGATATTCAAAAACTGACATTACTGCAGGGAAGTCAGTTATGGAGGAGTATAACAATCATGACCTTTGATCTAATATGATGAGGGCTTAGTTAAAATTAATTGATTAAACAACCATAGATAAGTATTTACTGATCTTAGAGAAACAACTTTTAACACCATTTTACAAGGGAATGTTGCAATTTCATACCCACAGGTCAAAGGTGTCATATTGAAAGAGGTCTTTTGTCAAAAACAAGTCTTGAAATTGTTGCTTTGGTTTCTACAGCTTATATATAGTACCCTTGGGGGGTCATTCCCCCTAAGAACAGCACAAAATTCAACTACAAGTGGTTAATGTTGATGATTGGCAATGCATGAGACTGCTAAAACCTACTTCAACTTATGGAGCAAGTCATTCAAAAGACAATTTCATGCCTGAATGTGTTCATGTTCTGTATATCTTATGAGAATATCATTAGAGACTGAAGTGTCCATATGCCCAATATTTCATTTCTATGAAGTAAATAAGAAAACTATATCAATTTTATGATAACTTTTCCTCTTATTAAAGCACTGTAATTAATTTTAGTGCTAAATAAAACTTAATAGTAGGGTTGCATTATTTTAACTATGAGTAGCACTTTTTGTGCACAAAATGGGCTAAACAGAGGAAGGGAACCTACTGGGCAAGTTTTAGGAGATAGATGGTAACTTCCCATCGAGGCTATCCAATGTATTCTTTAATGTGCACAGGGTATGGCTCTCCTGCACAGAGGGCCATACCTCATCTGACAGATGGCAACCTTTCCAATCCCACTGAGGAAAAGGTGGGGATTTAGGGGAGATAATTCTGAACACCGGCATAGGTGGGACTTGAACCTGGAAACTGCAGATTATGAGCCTGAAACACTACCAATTAAGCCAACCCCCAGCCCAAATTCAATGGTTACAAAGCTTAAGCATAAGTATAAATTTTGTACAAAAAGAATAAAGCAGATCATTACTAAAATAGTAAAATACTTTTTACAATTTCATTTAACAATGTTCTGCTTTAACACTTTCAGTCTCCATGTGTCCGTACAGGAACTCTATCTAAAAAGCTATTTTCAATCAATGTAAAACTGCAAAAGTACATTTTCAAATATTGTTTCCCATAAGAAAATCTGTACTATATTTGCAATTAAGGAAGGAATATTTATATTTTTCATTTTAACTTTATTTTGTTTGTTATTTTTTTATTTTCATTCTTTCTTTTGCTATCTTCCTTAATTGTAATAAACATCAAGCTCCAATCATCATTAGATGAACCAAATCAGAGGCTGAAAGTGTTAATACTTAGAGGTGAAAGAAATCAAGAACCACATGATTTATGTAAAATAAAAAGTTTAATTGCTTATAAAATTGTTAGAAATCTAAAAACACTTAAATAAAAATGCCTTAAAATCTAGTTATATAACCTAAATATTCTGACTAGATGAATGACTAAATATTCTGACTAAATATTCTTACAAAAGATGCCATATCATTGCTATACACAATAAGAATTGTAATGTATAGATCATCATTATACCTAAAATATATTTAAAGTGATATGATAAGTATCAGAATAAATATGGATGGCAATTACCAAAGATAAAGTTCAATGCATAGCTTCCATAAGGTAAGTTACTGAAGGCAGATCAACATATTACCTTTACCATGAGCAAAGATAAGTCTATTTTAGTCAAGGTAGGGAACAATTTCCATGGAGTAAGTTGACTGCAATTTTGTATTAAACAAATTAGTACCAAACAAATTAGAAATGTTTTTTCTAATTATCATTTTCATTGTTTCCAGTGGAAACTTCATGACATTCACATTCTACCACCAAAATTTCATATTTCTATCATTAATGCATTGTTGCAAGATTCGTTTGAAATTTTGGAATTTTCAAACCTTTTCACTTGTTAGAGGGCACAGTTATTGTGTATGGAAAAATTACTAAAGGGCAAATTATATTGCATCAATTGCTATCTAACCCTAAAAACATTTTTTCATTTATCTCTAAATACAAACAATTATCTGCTAAAATAAAAAATTATCATTTCCCACCCACTCCTGGTCTAAGAGGTATAATTCATTGTTGCCAATGGAAACATCATGGTGTTCACATTCCACCACCAAAATTTCTAAACTTAAATATGTCGTTTACAATATTTGTTTGAAATTTTGGAATTTGCAAATTTTTCCACCATTAGTGGGCACAATTATAATTTTTGGAAGATTTTAAAAGTGTTAATCATAATATTTTGTGAATTCCTATCTAACCTAAAAAGAATTTTTCATTTATCTCTAAAAACAAACAATTATCAGCTAAAACTAAAAAGGTGTGTTTTCCCACCCCAGCTGGGTTTAAGGGGTCAATTCATTGTTGGCAATGGAAACTTTGTGACCTTCACATTTCATTTACCAAAATTTTGAATTTTTAGCATAAATACATCGTTTGCAATATTTGTTTGAAATTTTCAACTTTTTCCAATGCTAGAGGGTGTAATTATAGCTCTACAGAGATTTGGAAAGTGCATATCCTAATATTTCATCAATTCAACACAAAAAGAATTTTTAATTTATCTCTGTAAACAAAAAAGTTCAATGTCTTACAGATGGACAGACAGTCAGATGATAAAGCGAATCTATTATCTTGCTTTTTTGAAAACATGATAAAAAACAATATCGAAAATAGTAAAAATTAAATCTTTGAAATTTCTAAGTGTGCAACACAAAAAATACAGTGTTTGCCATAAGTCTGACTTGGAATGAGACTACAAGAGGCCTCAGCAAGCTATTTATGGAATAGAGAATGCAATAACTGCAGTGTGATCTCATTGATTTGACAAACATTTGTAATTCTGATTAAACCAGATGTTGCTTAGTATGTTAATGACACACACACTTATTCTTTAAAACTACCACTCATGGAAAATAATCAACTATGAAAACAACAAAATTTTACACATCACCTATTGAACTGTATGAACACCAAGTTCCAGATTTCCAACACATCAGGTATGTCAGCATTCACTAAATCTTTAGCATCACGTCCACCAATCCTATCAAAATGTATTTCAGAGCAAGGTCCACATGGTCCAGTCTCCCCCATTTCCCAAAAATTGTCTTTCATTCCAAAAGGCAAGATTCTCTCTTCTGGTAACCTAAATAACAAATTGTGTCAGAGTACTTTCTGTAACTAAGAAAAATATTCCATACTTTAATTCCATAAATACCTTCAGACAATTAATTTATACATATTACACACATAATTGATACAAATACTTGTAGATATTTTCGCAGGTTTAGATTTCCTAAACAACAAGGGAAAAAACCGTTTCAGCGATTTAATAGGTTTTATAATCACACTGTAAAAACAAATAACTTCAGAACTTCATACCAATTACATTTGGGAAATTTTAAAATATTATTAATAAATATTTAGAGAATATGCATTGCTTTCAAGTAATGTGATTTTTTTCATTATATTTACAATTTTTATCATTTCTTTAATGTGATTTATTTTAAGCTATGTGTACACTCACTGACTATTTTGTTGCACTATAGAATTCCAAACACTAACCAAATAACTGGCTACTTTATTCACACTATTCCTATGTTAGTCAATGGAAATTCCAATTAGGTTTTCATTCAAATGTGACTGAAGATGTATTAAATAGCTCAATCAAATATATCTAAATCTTGATTTTCAACAATATTCATCCAGTGTTTAGAGTTACAGAAACTAGAATGTTTAAACAGTAACAACACCAGTCCTAAGAAATAGAAAAACTGAAATAATTATTTTACACCACAAACTTTTAAAATACATAATTATTTTGCTAAATGGTTTGAAATAATATTTTTTTGCTTTAATTTCTGAAGTAAATTCTTATGAATGTCATTACCATTGTTAAATATTCAAACTTGAATAACTCTTGAAACAGAATAAGTATTGTTGGAAATTAAGATATATATAGATTTGATTAAGCAGTCACATTTTTTCACAGAAGGCTTACTTTAGAAATTGAAAAATGGCCGGTGAATGTATGTCCCAAGTTAAAAGAATATAATGAAACCCAATATTTAATCATTAAGTATTTATATACACGATTTTATTATTAAAAATTGAATGCCTCACCAAGTGACATAATATTTCCAAACTTGGAAATACGAAAAGATTGGGGTCGGGGGTCGCTCAGTCGGTAGCGTGCCAGGCTCGTAATCTGTAGTTCCCAGGTTCGAGTCCAAGCTGGGTCAGCATTGAGATTTATCTCCACAAAATTCCCTGCCCTGCCCACAGTCAGTAGGGGACATCAATGGGCTTGGAAAGGCTGCCGTCTGTCGGATGGGACATTAAGCCATGGCCCCGTGTGGGGGAGAGCCATACCCTGTGCACGATAAAGAACACACTGGATGGCCTTGACAGGAGGCTACTGTCTCCCAACATATGTTCCAGTGGGTCCCCTCCCCCAACCTTCTCTGAGCCTTCGGGATCCTGCCATTTAGCCCATGGTGTGCAAAAAAGTGGTGCTCAGAGGTAAAACAACCCAACCCAACAACAAAAAGATTGACTTGATGCTATCTGCAAATTTAACTGCAGATGTTCATTCTCATAGCTGAAAAGTGAGATCAAGTACTACTGTATAATTTTGGTTTTAGGAAAGTAAATTTTCTTCTATACTCCTGATTTTAAAAAATGCTTTTACTTAGTCTTTTAAAATTCTTCTTTCACAATTTCATTGGCTTATTTTTTTTATACTGCCAAGATCTAGCACTCACAAACTTTAACTTACCCTACTTCTTTCCAGATTTCTCTGCACTCTACATCTGGTTCTAAGCCAAATCTTGGATCTCCTCCAAAGTACGTGACATAAAGGCGATCACTAGGTAATTTGTACACTTCTGTTAATAATTCCCAAGACCAGTGGCATATTTCCTTCTACATGTAAAATATATATATGGGCATAAATGACATAAACATTTTGTATTACTTACAGTGCGAACTTTATATCATAAATATAAAAATAAAAAATAAAAAAAATGCTGCTTAACCATGGCTTCTGAAAATTTTAGTAACAAAAAAATAGCCAGTTTTAGAAAGAAATTTTTTGTTTCTGTTTGTAACAAAATTGTACCAATTTTTACTGTTTGACAAAATTGTACACTTTATCAAAAGAAGTCTTCTAACAGGGATGAGTAAGCTACAGAAAACAAATGGCACTGTGTGGGGACATGAATTAATGTTTTCCTTTCTGCAAACTGCAGGGGATAAATTTTAAAAAACTGCAAAACATTCTTAATATTATGTATAAAATCTAGATTAACAAAGTAAATAATATTAAACATTTTGCTAATCAGCTTAAATTTATTAATGCAATAGAAATTATAGGAAGTGTAAATGCATGGTAAAGAAGGGGATATTAAAGAAAAAAAAATAAATGTTTAACTACTGTTTTAACTGTAATTTATATAGATATTATTATTTCACTCTCATAGCAGTGTTAAAACATTGAAGGAAATATAATTAAGGACTGTGATGAGATTCCAAAGTTTAAAGCAAAATTACTATCTTTGCTCAATCTGGCTGTTATCTGGTTGGTAAAAACAATCACTGTTGAAATCCAAAAAAGCAAAAATGGTATGAAGATAAAACAATTTAAAATCTTTAAACTTCAAAATACTGCAGTATAAAAATATCATTTTGTCATATTCATTAGTATTTATGATTTAGGTATCATCAGCCTGATGTTTAAATTAAAAATGTCATTATAAAATGACAGAAAAAAATCTGGATACTTATATTATAAATACCTATGGCAACATACAACATACTATCATTAGTTATCCCTGTATCATCATTACTACACTTATAAAATAATATATAAAGTTAAGCTGTAAACTTACCTTAAAGAAATCACCAAAAGACCAGTTCCCCAACATCTCAAAGAAAGTATGGTGATAGACATCCTTACCAACATCATCCAGATCGTTATGCTTCCCTCCAGCACGGATGCATTTTTGTGTGTTGACAACCCTCTTGTATTTTGCAGCATCACTGCTAGGATCCACAACACCAAGAAAAATTGGCTTAAACTGCAATATGAAATAAATAATAAAAAATGTAAAATACAACTTACCACTTAATCACTGTATTTCATAATTAGGGGGGTAATAACCCATTTTCTCCCACTCTTAAAATATGGTATATGGTTTTTAGTAAGATAAAAAATGAATATAATAAAATTATTTTTTCAAAATTTATTATTTAATTTCCATGATTATTTGTGGTATACAATCTTTTTATGGAATAATGGGTTGATACATTAGAGATCTAAATAAATTTGATCAAAACCACAATTCTAAGTGATGTTTGTTTAGTAATTAGTTATAGAAGCTGAAACATTTCACAACTCATTCTGAAGAAAAAAAAAGTGAAATATTAATGTTTAAGTTGTTAAAAATACACATACATTTTAATTTAATAGATATTGCTTTCATTCCAAAGTTTAAAGCAAAATTACTATCTTTGCTCAATCTGGCTGTTATCTGGTTAGTAAAATCAATCACTGTTGAAATACAAAAAAGCAACAATGGTATAAAGGGAAAACAATTTAAAATTCTTTACACTTCAAAATAATGAAATACAGAAATTATAAGATTATATATAATTAAAAATGAAATACTCACTAATAAGGAAATACAGAAAAAAATTTCAGACACTTAAAAAAAATTATTAAGCTTGAAATATTTCTAATAAATTACAATAAAAATATTAATCTCAAGCAAAAATTATAACAAATTCTATTTTCACTCAAACTTTTAATTCTTTAACACATTTTCAGATATATCTGTTGCAGACATGTGTGAAAGTCCACGTGTGTAAAGTCATTTTTTTAATCAATTTTTGAGAGCATTTTCATTTGCAGACATTGATTTGGGACATATCTATGCCTGCAGATGTGTGGTAGTTGCACTTACATAAAGATTAATTCTTGCTGTCTTAGCATATCCCCCCCCCCCCAATCAACATCATTTGATAAAAGGGTCAAATCATCCACATGATCTAAATTTTTAGACCGTTTCAAGCAAAAATCTTCCTCTTGCAGAAAATTCCACATAACTCATATTATGTTAACTAACTTGTCTGGTATGCCATGCAATTTCATAATGAACCACAAATTATGATGATCAACAGCTTTTCTGAAATCTATAAAGCTAGTAGCCACAGGATTCTGAAACTCAAAACATTTCTCAACAATCTAAGTGAAAATATTTGCCTATACACCTACTGCTTCTGAATCTACACAGTTCATTGAGCAGTGGTCTGTCAACAAATTCTATTAAATAGACTAATGCAAAGAACTTTACATAGAACAGAGAGTAAATTGATTCCCCTATAGTTATCATAAAAACTGTGATCACCTTTTTTTAGAAATAATGATAATAATAGCTATCTTTATATATATATATATAGACGAATTATATATTTAGATATAATAGATCCATTTTCTAAAGAAACAGCACCTTTAGAAAATATTCAAATTTTCAATCAGCTATGTAACAACAAATATTCCCAGCTCTACATTTCAGTAATAATTTCATCTACTCCTGGTAATTTCAGCAGTTTTAGGGATAAGTGAAAATATTTGAACAATACATCTCCTACCACTTCTTGATTCACACTGTTCATAACACAGTTGTCTGTCAATGAAATTCTTAATTTTATCATGGTTAATAACATGGCAAAAAATTCAAAGAAAAGGGTACATAAAATTTTATAAGAAATAAAAAAAATTGCAAGATTTTACTGTATTATTTCTATTTTAACTTCAGTAGAATTTTTAAAAATTTTAATTTTGTCATCTTTTCTAAAGCATTTTACTATTTTGATATAAATAAATAAAAAATTTAAGTGAAACATTTTGAATTATGTAGTTTTTTTCTAAAATTTTTAGTCATTTATGCAAGCAATGAATAATACATATGTTTTGATTTTTTTTATATTTGGCAACTGGCAAACTCTAATATACTACAATAAATAATAAAAAAAATAAATACCCCCTCAAGCAGCTGCTTGCCACAGAGGTCTGACAGGAGCCTGTCAGTTTATATGCCATAGTAGAAGGTCTGAGAGGATGGCAGGGCCTCAGCAGAAAAACGACACATACATCCATGCCTTACCCGGGGCTCGAACCCAGGTCCCTTAGATCAGTAGCCAAGCGCGCTAACCACTCGGCCATGGGACGATAGGGGTTCTCAACATGGGGTACGAGGTAAATTTTTTTGGGGTACGCCGTGAGAGCTTAAAAGTCACTAGATCTAGTAACAAAGTAAAAATAGCCATTGTTATACTATAACTGTATAGTTTTATCTATCTATACAAGGGGTATGACAGTTACATACACATTTCCAGGGGGTACGTGAAGCATAAAAGGTTGAGAACCACTGTACTGCAGTAATGACACAAAAATTTATTTTGCTTTAAAAACAGAATTTAATATATATAAAGTAGCCAAAAGTGTTAAAGAGCTGCAAAAAACTAAATAAAAATATTTCAACCTATCATTTATTTTATCCTACTTATGAATAAGGGAAATCTAAAAATTTGTCTGATTCAAAGTCAGAATCAACAAATATTTCTCTAAAAAACTGTAATTTTCTTGACCAACACTATTCAAAAACACCCAGCTGCAAGATTTCATGAATACATTAAGAAACTAAAAAAAAATCAATACTTGCCTGCACCATGTGAACATATATTCATTAGCTGCTCCTATGCAATACAAGTTTCAAATTAAAACCAAATATTTATTGCTATTATGCAGCCAATTACATGTTAAACGTATATTAAAAATAATACGTTTATTTATTTTTCCCTTCATATTTCCTTCATAAGATATATCTGATATATGACAAAAATAATTTTTAAACACTGAAACAATTTTGAATCATAAATGTACTAAAATGAAGGGGGAAAAAACATGACTACATTTTTGTAGGAATCATTGAAAAAACCACCATTAAAAAAAATGTTCCCTCAGTGTCTGACTTCATTTGACTGAAATCATGCAAGAGTGAATCTAGCATAAGAAATTAATAAATGCTTTCCAAGGTAGCACAGATACCTGGGATTGCTAGTTAAAAATAAAACTAGCCTACAGGCAATAGCATCATCTGGATTATGCTAACAAAAATTTGAAGGTTTGCAAAGGCTTATTACCTTTTGAACATCAAAAGTTGAGGAATAAACTGAAAAGGTTAGCATTATTTAAAAAACTGAAATATCTATTTTTTTTAAATATATATATATAAATGAACTCAAATTTTATAGTTTTAAAAATTTCAGATTTCTTTTATCATACTGATTACCTGAAAATTAGTTTTTTGACCAAACATGCAGTCTTGGATTTTGGCAGCTGAAGTTTTAAATTGCCTTAATTAAAAAAAATAATTTCTAAATTATGACAATATTGCACTGAGGATGTAATATTTTTCTACCCAGTTCAAGTATTAAAAAAATTCTTTTAATATGTATAATTTTTTGTCTCTATTTCAGTTATTATAATTATCCAAGGGGAAGGATCATACACTTGGCTTTTCCTTAGACCTGGACATATGCATCACATGTTTAAAACTTCCATGGTCATGAGTGTTGTAGTGTGTGCTAAATTTCCACAGATCAGAAGCATAAGTCAATGTTGTTGGCACAATAAATGAAACTTAGTTTTTTAAAAAATAGAAATAACCATTTAACATCTTTTTAAAATCTTATAAAAGTATCCATAGTAAATTCACAGATTACCTGTAGAAATAGACTTCAACAAATGTTAAAAATATCTGAAAAAATTATTGGTTTAATGGTTAGAGCACTCTGGCACGTACCTAGAGAGTTGCGGGTTTGATTTCCACCACATCAGCAATAATTTTTTTCAGATGTTTTTAACAATTGTTGAAGTCTTATAAAAGTATATAATATTTACCTTTTCTATTTGGTGCATATTTTAAGATACAAATAATTTCTTCTAAACATGTGTTTGCCATTTCTAGATATAAGGCATTTTCACTCCATTTGTTTCTAATATTCCATGCATGTTAAAGCAACCCTGTTGCTCACAAGTTTGATCTAAATTAACTATGGTAAAATTTTAAAATTCTTCTGAAAATTTACCAAAAACTATTTTTTAAATTGGAGGATTTTGGAAAGCAATTACCAAATAAGTATATATATATATTTTTTCCATTTTACTTCCCCCTACCCCAAACAGAATTTTTTCAATTATTAGTGTACAAGTTTATATGGAACTAGTTAAACCCTGTCAAAATCTGGAGTGGAACATCAGTCCATTCATAACTTTGCCAGTCATCACAATCTGACAACAAAAATAAAAAAGGTGTCATCACAATCTGACAACATTCTACTCCATTTACAACTCTCAATCAATAATGTACTACTCCAATTCATATTGTAGGCGACTGCAGCACCTACAGAGGGATTACACCCTTGACCCATGGCAGCTAGAAACATAATCTCTTAACCCAACACAGCTAGACTTAAGTGGGACCACCACATGAAATTTGGAACTGATTTGTCACAGGGAGTGGAATCACTGGAAACTGAATATTTCTGCCACCAATGGCATCACACCGCAGACATACAAGAAACATGTGTCCAAATATTCCAAATGAGTATTTGGAATATGGTTATTACATAATATGATGGTTTTAAGATTTTATCTCTTCTCTCTCTCTCTCTAAGTCTTGGCTATGCCATTCTGAAATTATGACAATTTTTTTTAACCTTAGCTCACTAACCTTTAGGCACTTTGCCATGATCCCCAAAGAGAAGCATGGTATTCAGCCAAAAATGTTTTGCTCAACTTTTATAAACAAGACAGGAAATCCTATGAGTATGAACAATGCAAAGTAATCTTGTGCAGTTCTGGCCAATGTTTTAAAGTATTACAATGGAAAAAAACAAAAACAAATAATAGAATTATTTCAGGTGAATTTATTAATTATATCTTTTGGAAAAAATTTGTTTTCCAATGATATATATATTGTTATTCATCAGGTTTTCCAAAATTAAACCTTAATTGCTTTGCCAAAACCTTTTTTTTTTCACTGTTATTATCATCATAAAAATGTCTTATTAAAATTAATGCTTGTAAATTTATCTAAATAATCAATTTTCATAGAATTCAGAATTAAATGGTTTATTTGTGCATATAACATGGCCTATTTTTTGTTGATTGGTTATTTGACAAAAAAAATTCTAGTTAATTTTTATTTGACTGAGCATAGTGGACAAAAATGCTGGACATTTCTCAAAGTATATTGTTGAGGAAAAAATGGAAAAAGGGTAATTTTTCTGTCTGGGCTAAAAATTTATTTTCATCTTATTCAGAAAGAAATCTCCTTTTTATTCATATGTACAAGTAGTTAGTGCACTTGGCTACTTATCTAAAGGACCTGAGTTTGAGCCCAGGTAAGACATGGACGTTTGTGTTGTTTTTCTGCTGAGGTCCCATCATCCTCTTAGACCTTTTACTGCGGCATATAAACTGATAGGCTCCTGTCAGACCTCTGTAGCAAGCAGCTGCTTGAAAGGGGTATTTTTATTCCAAAGTTTTTTTTTTTACCAAACAGAAACAAATTGAAACATAAGGAATGATCTACTTACTATTTGCTCTTATTCTCATTGTAAAGAAATATACATAGAAAAAATAAATTTTGAAAAACAACAACAAAAACTACATGCTATCTATGATACTGATTTATACCTGGTTCATTCCAGCATTGGTAAAAAGCAGTGTAGGATCTTCATGAGGTACAACAGATGATGAATGAACATACTGATGACTATATTTCTGAATGAAGAAATCAATGAATTGTTGTCTTATCTCCTGAGAACTTAAATTGCTGTTCATACTGCCAAATTTCTATGAGAAATAAAATGAATATTGTTTTAAACATTAGAAAAAAAACAAAGATGCATTAATAGTAAATAATGATACAACAAAATACATAGAATATAGATTGAGGCTAGTTTTAGGCATAAGCCAGTTGACACGAAGTTTTTGGGTCACCAATTCTATTTGCTATTTGAATTTCTCTGCATATCTCTATAACTTCAAAATATTTAAATAACACGCCCTATAGTTAATTTTGTATTGATTATGATGGTTATGTGGGAAAAAATATAGAATTCAAAGATCATCATATCGGTGCCTACGTGATGGTAAATACACCGGTAAAATTCACAAGCGTTATTTGTGCTTTTGTGGCAAAACAGCAACTAAGATCATATTGCGTAAACACGCTGCATTTAAAATAGTGAATCTGAAAAAAAATATATTTTTTTCCCCCACATATTTCAATGATTATCATTGTTTTAAGTAAAAATTTCAAACTGGTGGCCTCTACAGCATTTTTAAAATAGGTCACCATTGTCTGATGCAATAAGTCAATATATTTACTTTTACTCACAATTCATCAGAACTTTGCGCCTCTTTACATTAGCAAGACGGATATTATTTTTTTTAGATGATCTGAATTAATTTTCAATCATTAAAATTTTCTTTTAGCTTGAAAGGTCTAATGCTATAACAAATTATCAAAACTAACATTCAATATCAACAGATAATCAAAATAATTACAAGCCGCAAATTATACGGTATATACCTGATACACAATATGTTACTGTTATTAACGTTATAATTATGTATTAGAAATGGAAAGTTGTCATATTTACCTAAACGCAACAGCAAATATATTATTGCAACGTGTGTCATCCACACGTCAAGTGTAACAAAGAGTGTATTGCCGTTATCCTTATACCTATTTTTTTTTAAACTGGTCGATAATGGCCTAGCGGTTTTCAATCAGTTGCAATATTTCTAATTCAGAACATCAAAAGTTTGTGTAATCGAACTGTTGCCATAAAGTTGGGAGAAGAGAATTGTCGAGAATGTCATTATAGGCCGCGGCATTCAGAGTCCAATTCATTGGAACTAGGGGGCCCAGCCCGAATCATGAAAACATCCACAGAGCATGATGCCTCCTCCACCAAACTTCATATTTGGCACAACACAGTCAGACAGGTAACTTTCACCTAACATTCTTCACATCCAGACCCATCCGTCGGACTGCTAGATGGTGAAGCGCGATTCATTACTCCAGAGAACTTAGTTCCACAGCTCAAGAGTCCACAAGTGCAGTGCTTTACACCACTCCAACTGATGCTTCGTGTTGATCTTGTTGATGTTAGGTTTGTGTGTGGCTGCTTGGCCATGGAAACCCATTTCCTGCAGCTCGCGACGAACTGTTACGGTGCTGGCGTTGCTTTCAGCATGGTCGGTATATAGACGGCCATGCTTCCAGAGGCATTTTGGAACTCTGTTGTGAGAGTTGCAACCAAGGTCAGGCGATTTTGTAGCACCACTGCGTCAGTATTCGGAGATCCCGCTCTGTCATTTTACGTGTCCTACCGAGTCGCGATAGTGTTGTTGTGGCTCCTAGGCGTTTCCACTTAGCAATGACATCACTTACAGATGATCGGGGCAGCTGCAGCAGGGCCGAAATGTCCCGAGCTCACTTGCTGCTAAGGTGGCATCCTATGACTGTGCCACATTGAAAGTCACTGAGCTCTGCCATACTGCCCATTCTCTTGCTCATGCGTGTCTGTGAGGTTTGCCTGATATCTTTAATTAATATTATGTGCTCCAAGCGTATGGCTTATATCTCGAAGTCTAAAATAGTGCCTGATTGGCAATAACAAAAGTAAAATACATAAACCCCAAACGGCCACAAGGGCAAATGAAGTTGACCAGGACTCAGGACTTCAATTGACTGTCGCAGCGCCGGGTATGGTACCCATATCTGCCTTATCATGGGGTTAAGGGGGGGGGGGTGACAAGCCACAAGGCAATGTGCGCCCTTTTATACCTGTTTGGGCCATGGCTGTGGCGTATATGGGCGAATCCACTACTTAGAAGGGGTGTCCGAATACTTTTGATCAGATAGTATATATAGAAATAGTAAGTAAGAGTACATAAATTCAATTGTGCTGCATTAAAAGGTACCTGTGATTCACAACTAACGTTAGATGAGCCAAACATAATGAGGTAATTGTGATTAATATAAGCTTTTGAGTTCGGCTCTCTGTTGCTTTAAAAAACCTATCTGTTGCTGTCAGTGCAGGATGATTGGACAGCCTTGATGTACAGAGCTTAAAATTTCTGATTTAGATTATGCTGATGATTTGTGCTTTTTAACAAATGATGTTTATGAGAGGACTTTTTTCATTAGGGTTGTTGATGAGGTTGGTAATAGAGTACATTCAGCAATAAATAGAACGAAAACTAGAGTGAAGATTGATCAGAATCAGGGGCGGGGCTACCGCACGTGCAACTAATGGGAACGCTTCGGGTGGCAAATTTGCGAATAAGCTAACGATCATATCTACAGTAAGGTTTACCTAATTAGGTACGACTTACTTTTCAACAAGATTATCTTATTTTACAAGATAAATGTGATTTTTACAAGATAAATGTATTTTACAAGATAAAATGATTTTAACGTCAGCTAAGTTCATAATTAATAACTAAGAGCAAGCTGGAGGAAGGGGGGCGGCAGATATTCATGTTTGCTACAGCGTCGCAAAATAGCTAGCCCCTGGGCTCTGACAAGGATGATGGTGCTTGTTTTTTTAACTGTTGCACCTGAGAGCAATTTCTCTGTTTAATTTCCTCGGGAGTAGTGTAACAGGCAGGTACCCAAGATTTAGTTTCTTGGAGAGGTCTGAGGGTACGACTTCAGTGGGATTTCTCAGTTACTAAAATATTCCACCTGATAAGATAGGTTAAAATAATATTCTATATGGGGAAAAAATTTTAGTTGTTTTTTAAATCTATTTTTAGTATCTGATATATGAAATCGGGTAAAAAAATTGTACAAAGACAATTATCTATTTTTATGTATTTTGGAATTCAAAGGAGGTAGATAAGTTGGAAATTTCGTATAAAATGACCGATTTTTCGGCAGAATTTCTGGACCACCTAGTCCCTTTTCCCCCTGGCTACGTACCTGTGCAATAGGTACTGGAAATACGTGACTTGAGATTAACATAATTGGAATGCTGCTGGAACTTTTAAAAATCTGTGATGATTAGGGAAAAATAGTCGAAAACACCACAGAGTTCTATATATAATAGCTTTGGTAACAGATCCATAGATCACAACGGAGAGGAACTTAATTGGTAGAATAACATGATCATGAGTTTAGCAGAATTGGGATTGTTGTTCAGACTTTTAAAAATCCGATTCGCGAAAAATAGATGACTACACCATAGAATTTATCATCATCAAACTCGAGAACCATGGGCTACAGAGGTCCAACCAGCTTATGGAATTTAGTTCTCCAAACACATATCTCCTGAGCGATATCTGCTGCATATCACCACTGCAGGCCAATTCTAATAAAGACCTGTTTGACTTTGTCTGCCCTCCGCATTCTAGGTCTCCCTCTCTCTCTGAAGCCTTGAGGCACACTGTTCATAACCCGATTCACTATCTATAGTTATACATACAGGCAACATGGCCTAACCAAAGGAGTCTTTCTATGCAAAATATGCTGCTTAAAAAAGGTAACCAATTCATTTGCCTAACCTCGTCATTACTTACAAAGATGAATCACCAAATGACCAAGATACTGTGCAAGCATCGGGAAACAAAAACATCAAACCATTACATAGTCTAATTTTAGTCTTTAGGTATATACACCTATTTCTCCACAAACTTCATAGATTCTTAAAAGTCCCGGCAGCAATCCCTATTTGTCTCTTAATCTCATGCCGCACATCACCAGTATCTGCTACATAGCTCACAAGATAATTAAACTGAGACAACTGCTCAAGAGCGGAACTATTCAGATTAACTGAACCACAGCTTCCCTGACCAATTTTCTTCACGTTAAAGATTCCCAGCTCTAAGCATTTCGGTAGTAATTTCATCTACCCCTGGGAATTTATGAAGTTTAAGTTTACAAATAATCAAAATAACTTCAGCCTGTGTTATAGGGCCAACATTAAAGCCAGTAATGCATCTATCATCATCACAAACAATGGGAGTAGAACTAACCACATTGTTTAGAACACCACTGAAATGCTCAGCCCACCTAGCCATGACAGAATCCTCACCTTCTATAACCTTACCTTGTTTATCCTTCAATCCTTGTATGCCTGTCCGTTTTCTACCACATAAAACATTAACTATCTGGTACATCTCTCTGCTGTTGTGCTGCCTAACTGCTTCCTCAGCTTTGTCAGCCAAGCCATCAAGCCAAAGATTCTTATCAGTAGCTAACTGATCCTTTACACGTTTATTAAGCTCTCTGTAATCCTTTCTATTAGGACTAGTAGGGTACTGATTAAGGACATTCCTGCAGTTCATTCTTTCTGAAATAAGCTCAAGTGCCTTATCACTCAAATAATTCTGCTCCTCTGCTCCTTTTTTCCTAAAAGAGTACTGTTAGTTTCCAAAAAAGCCTGTTTGAAATGGCCCCATTCTTCCTCAACTTCAGTATTAAGAAAACCATGACTGTCATAATGACTAAGTAACCTATCATGGTAAGCTTTGGCTATAACTGGGTCTTTCAGAGCTTCAGTATTAAAGGTAAATTTTTTAACCTTAGCACAACACTTCTTAGGTTTAAATTGCAAGACACTTTTAACAAGGTAATGGTCAGATCCAATTTCAGCTCCCCTATATGACCTGGTATTCCTAACAGAACTAGCCCATTTGCTGTTAATTAATATATAATCAATCATATTCCTATGCAGCCCATCAGGTGAAACCCATGTGTATTAATGTATGTCGCGGTGTTTGTAATATGTGTTAGTTATTCTGAATCCATTGAGTTTACTTACCTGTAGGAGACGTTGCCCATTGCCATTGCAGCTACCAATACCAAAAGGGCCTATCACCCCTCCCCAAAGCTCATAGTCAGTACCAACTTTGGCATTGAAGTCACCTAGAACAAGGGTAATATCTCCTTTCTTGACAGAATTCAAAATATCCCGAAGTTGTCCGTAAAACCTATCCTTCTAATCCTCATCAGCATCCTCAGTGGGGGCATAACAGCAGTCATTCAAGTCTTTAATGCTTGTCTGAAATGTTGCTGTAAGAAACCTTTCATTAATGCACTCGTATCCTAGAAGAGCATCACTAGCATGTCTGCTGAGCAGCAGACCCACGCCTTGGTGATGCTTTCCACCCTCCCTCCCTGTAAAGAGAAATTTAAAGTTATTTTTAAGTATCTCACCTTTACCTGTCCATCTGGTCTCTTGCAAACCTAGAGTATCTAAGTTATAGCGCTGGAATTCCTGCATGAGGACATCAAGAGAATAATCTCTATGTAATGTTCCACGTTCCTGCAGAGAGAAAATGATTAGTAGGATTTTTAAAGAAATTAGGTTTATTGAGATTGGTAGGGCCAACAATATCAAACAGCCCCCTGATCGCAGGCACGGGGCAAAGTCCTGTTCCTCCTCCGCTAAAGGCTGAAGTCACCGATGCTGGTAGGAACTTAGGCACCACCTTTTCAAGTGGACTTTTTCAAGAACCATATGGCCTGCCTGAGACACATTACTCCAGTTTAGGCTTGACGATGTCCAACTAGCAAAGTAAGGTTCAGGTACCAGCGATGGCCTCTGATTAGGATTATCCACCAGCTGACATAAGGTATCCCATGTCTCTGTTCACTTAGAGCTGGCAACCCAGAGGCAAACAGAAAACACAGCGGAAGACTCTCCCTCAACAGAGGCCCATCAGTGCATCGTCCAGGATCCATAATCAAGCTCAAATCCATAAACAAGTCCAGTCTAGTAGGTATAAATGGTCAGCACAAGGACCCTGTGAAGTTGACCACTCCTCAGCAGGTTTGAAAAAAAAGAAAAAAGTGGCCATAGATGACCAGATCAGTAGGCCATACTGAACTGGCAGCCCTCCCCTTCCGTTCCCTTCCAAAAGAGAATATCTCTTTTGAAAGGTACTAATGGCCTGCACCACGAGAAGGCGGGGTCGGACATTAGGTGCTAGACCTGGCCGGTTCTGTGCATCATCACTAGGGATTGGTACACAGCTCTCCTTGCAGTTTACGCCTAGCTACCATTTACATTTCGATTGGGATTAGTTTCGTGAAATTAAGGAGAGGTGGAAAAATCTAGGAAAATTCGTACTACTTGCTACAATTCAGACGAGAGTAATTATTGGAACTATATCTGCGAAATTACGGCTAGTTGGCAAAATTAGAAGTCAAATGGAAAAATGCAGGAGAGTTGTTACCCCCCCCCCCCCCACTGAGTAAGTTTGCTCAGTTGTCAAAATTGCTCAGTTGTCAAAATTTGAATTTCGAATTGGAAAACTTTTGATTTCTCTACCCCCCCCCCAAAAAAAAAAAAGCAAAAAAACCCATAGTCCTTCGCTACGCCCCTGGATATGGTGCACTTCAAAGCATAGCTATGTGTGGAAAATCACTCACAGGCGGTTACTTCACTGAAGTCTTTTTACAGGAATGATCATTAAGCAAATACAGCGCCACAGATTTTTTTATTTCTCCCTATGTTTACCTCAAATTGCAAATAATTTACGGTGTTTTAATGTGAAATAAATATTATTATACTCCCGGCTGGATTTACGGGTGGGGGCTAAAGAGACCATGCCTCTTCCCCTTTCAGAATGCTAATAAGGGTATTAGAGACAAAAAAAAAACTATCAAACTTATTTACATTTCATGCATTTTTCAAGAAATTTCTTCATGATCTGTAAAACGAAGTGAGAAAGGTTATACTGCATTTAAAATTCAGTGCTTGCCCCCCCCCCCCACTTTTGCATATTTCCGGCTCGATTGCGTTTCATGCCCCACCCTCCTCGATATTTTCTAGATCCGGGCCTCAGTATCATTAATTCTCGCTGTCCCATTGTATTCGAGGATTATGGCTTTATTCAGGAGAAAAAAAGTATAATGTTTTTAAATCTCAGCTCTTAAAACTAAAAGCAAAATTTCGGAAAGAATAAACTTTTTACTTATATTTTTATCACTCAGGTTGAATATTCTAAATTCAGATGCCAATGCAAATATTTTTTTTTCGGTAACATACGTCGGAGAATCAGAATAACTTTTAAAATTCATCAAATGTAATTCACGATTTCATTGAGGTTCGGAAATTTCGCATCTGCGATATCCGCGACAATAGATGTAAAATTGCAGCTTTCTCACATTCAAAATGCATTAAGAGTGACTTCTGTGAAAGTCATAAAATAAGAAGGGGCGGGGGGGGGGGACTCAGTCAGTAGTACGCCAGGTTCGTAATCTGTAGTTCCCAGGTTCGTAATCTGTAGTTCCCAGGTTCGAGTCCCAGCTGGGTCAGAGTTGAGATTTATCTCCACAAAACTCCCCGCCCTGCCCACGGTCAATAGGGGGGACACCGATGATCTTGGAAAGGCCGCCGTCCGTCGGATGGGACGTTAAGCCATGGTACCGTATGCGGGAGAGTCATACCCTGTGCACGTTAAAGAACACACTGAATGGCCTTGACGGGAGCTACCATCTGTCTCCCAACAGCTGCTCCAGTGGGTTCCCAACCTTCCTTGAGCCTTCGGGGTCCTTGTGACCTGGCTATTTAGCCCATGCTGTGTTAAAACATGCCGCTCAGAGGTAAAACAACCCCCCCCCCCCATAAAATAAGATTTTTGAATTTTTGACTCCTACAAGTCGCGTTGTTTTTACAGGCAACCATTGCCCCCCCCCCCCACCTCTGTCGATTGTTAAAGGTGTGGTACGAACAGAGAAGTGGCGTACTCTTTCAGCTTGATTCAAAAGTTGATCGTATAATGTTGTGAAAGAATGTATAAAACGCTTCCACTTAAACATGAGGGAATTTTTTTTCGAGTTGTTTTAGTCATCCAATTTAGCCAATTTTTTTGTGTAATTGATGCTCTACTAATCTAGTATGAAGATATCGTTGCTTGTTCTCTCTACTACGATGATCTTTTATTATAATGATGATCTGTTAAACAGTATCAATTTTTTGCAGCTTGATAACAATTTACAAGCTGCCTCGCTTGGTATAGTGGTATCACATTGCCTCACTGTGGGGGGCGGGGGTGGCTCAGTCGGTAGCGCGCCAGGCTCGTAATCTGTAGTTCCCAGGTTCGAGTCCCAGCTGGGTCAGCGTTGAGATTTATCTCCGCAAAATTCCCCCCCCCCCTGCCCACGGTCAGTAGGGGACACCGATGGGCTTGGAAAGGCCACCGTCCGTCGGATGGGACGTTAAGCCGTGGCCCCGTGTGTGGGAGAGCCATACCCTGTGCACGTTAAAGAACACGCTGGATGGCCTTGGCGGGAGGCTACCCTCTGTCTCCCAACAGCTGTTCCAGTGGGTCCCCTCCCCCAACCTTCTCTGAGCCTTCGGGGTCCTTGTGGCCTGACCACTTTAGCCCATGGTGTGCAAAAAAGTGCCGCTCAGAGCTAAAACAATCCAATCAATCCAAGCCTCACTGTGACACTGCAACAGGTGGTGTCCGGTTTCGAATCCTGGGTGGTGGCATGGCTGTTTGTCCTGTGCTGTCTCCCAAAACATTACCCAATTTTAATTCTCTCTTCACCCTCCACTTCACCACTTAAATCTGAGAATCCCTCTGCCCAGTCACCCTCATCACCTCTTTCAAGGCCATTCAGCGAGTTCTTTAGTGTGCACAGGGTGCCACGGCTTAAAGTTCCATACGACGGTCGGTGGCCATTTCAACTATTTATTGAAACTTTTAGAATAGCAGTCCTGCCATAAGGCCGAAGTGGATCGTTACCCGCAATGCAATAATTTAATTATTGGATAGCGAGCCCCGGGTAAGGCATGGATGTGTGTGTCGTTATTCTACTGAGGTCCTGCCATCCTCTCAGACTTTCTACTATAGCATATAAACTGACAGGCTCCTGTCAGACCTCTGTGGCAAGCAGCTGCTTCAGGGGGTATTTCTTTTTTGCTCTTGTGAAATATAAATTATTTTAATAACGGGATGCTCAAACTAATTCGTCTAGGGACAGTAAAGATTAAATGCTTCCGCCATTAATAAAAAATAAATACCCCCTCAAGCAGCTGCTTGCCACAGAGGTCTGACAGGTGCCTGTCAGTTTATATGCCAAAGTAAAAGATCTGAGAGGATGGCAGGACCTCAGCAGAAAAACGACACATACATCCATGCCTTACCCGGGGCTCGAACCCAGGTCCCTTAGATCCGTAGCCAAGCGCGCTAACCACTCGACCATGGGACGGCGCCTAAAATAAATACCCCCTCAAGCAGCTGTTTGCCACAGAGGTCTGACAGGAGCCTGTCAGTTTATATGCCAAAGTAGAAGATCTGAGAGGATGGCAGGACCTCAGCAGAAAAACGACACATACAACCATGCCTTATCCGGGACTCGAACCCAGGTCCCTTAGTTCAGTAGCCAAGCGCGCTAACCACTCGGCCATGGGACGGCTGCTTCCGCCATTAGTCTCGAAAAAGTCTTTAATTAACAGACAGCGTTCTGCAAGAGTAGAAATCTCGAAATATTATTTACATTCTTTATTTAACTTTTCGTACTTAATTTTGCCATTGTCATAGCATTTAATTTTATTCGCTTTTTTTAGTTTCATTTAAATCGTTTCTAACTGACTCCATGCTGCCTTACTGAAAAAGAATGCAACTCCATGCCTGCTCGTATTACGATACACTCGATGCATACAATTCATCGCTGAAAATTCGTGCAAAGCAGGACAACAGGCGGGAATAAAAAAATGCATTTTTTGCAAAAGGAAAAAGACTGGACGCGATGCAAAATGGATCTCCCTTCTCGGTGCAAGTGAATAACGCAGCCAGGAAAGAGTCGAGCCAAATAATCCTCTCTTCGTTTCAATGATTTTTGAGCGGCAAAAGCGATGGTTCCGATGGGCGGCTTCGAAGCTCCAAAACAGGGCGCCACTTCCCATCGCCGATCTCAGGTCACACGCAAATGTCACAACGATGGCGGGTGGGTGGGGCGTTGCCAGGGCCACTCAAGGGCGGAGAAATCGATGGCTCTACTTTCGGAGGGAAAGGAAGTCAACTGTATAGCCGAGTAGGGAGGGGGGAGCGAGTTCTTTTTTAGGGAATCGCACTAACGACACTAGATTAGAACGCAATATTTGCAGAAGAGGGAGCTGAAAGGTTTCGAGTCAAAAAGGTCACTCAACACCATTTAGCAGAAGTCCACAGATGGCTACTGCCAATGCGAGAGTCGTATTCCGCTGATAGGCAGTGATTCGAAAAAATACAAAAACTATATTTAAATAAAACTACCGTAAAGAATGAGATGAAGATGAGCAAAGTTGAGAGAAAAAAGAAAAACTGAAGTTTCGCTGATGTCATCAGTCGACTGTTTTAGTTCAATGAAAGTAGAATGCCGCGAAGAATGTAGAAATCAGTCCTTGTTAACAGACGAGGAAATGCGTCCTCAGAGGTTAAAAGATTGACCTGCATTTTCAGAGAAAAATATTTCCGAGAATAAAATCTCTTATTCACCGAAAGAGAGTTAATGAATCAGAATTTGCAACTAAGAAGTCGATCTAGCTGGACATGAATTAATGAAGTTGGACAAGCTGGGCATAATGAAGTAATTTAAAAATTTAAAAATTAGATTACCATCAAGCAGCTGCTTGCCACAGAAGTCTGACAGGAACCGGCCAGTTTAATACTCAATAGAGAAGATCTATGAGGAAGGCGATACCTCAGTGGAAAAACAAGAAAGAAAAGAAACATTCATAACTTACCTGGGGCTCGAACTTAGGTCTCTTTGATCACTATCGAAGAGCGCTAACCATTCAGCCGCCATCCTGTACTTTTCCCCAGGAAAACCTGTAACATTGAGTTGCAATATGATATCCATCCGCATGTTTCAATGTTTATGACTGATATATGCTGTTTAGAAGAGTTCTCTCTAATGAGATTATTTGTTTACGGGGCTTTTCTTGAGTTGATTCTAGAAGAGTGGGAGACCAAGGATGCGGTGGGCAGACAATGTCAAACAGGACCTTGTTAGAATTGGTGTGCAGTGGCCAGATGCAGCAGACGTAGCTCAGGACAGACTTGCTGGGAGAACTAAATTGCAAGGTCTGGTTGGATCACCGTAGCCCATGGCTGTTTGAGGATGATGATGATGTTGTTAATGAAATCTTTTGATGACATTATTTTTTTTTGGGGGGGGGGCTTTATTTCAGTAAGGAAAAATGAGTTATTCTTTAGCAATAAGAACTGTTAACGAAATCTAGTTTTGATTAGTATATTAATTTTTGGGTCTTTTTTTAAGTGCAGAACTAAGATTTATTCTTTAGCGATTCGAGTTGCCAATAAAATCTAATTTTGATGAAATTGTTTAATTTTCGGGGTTTTTTTAAAGTGCGAAACGAGGGTTCATTTTCTAGCGATAAGCGTCGTTAATAAAATCTTGTTTTGATGAGATTATTTCTCAGTGATATCTTTAAAAGAAATATGATTTTCTTCTATGTAGCCTGCATATTTCTTTTATATATATATATGTATATCCTTTAAATTATATATATCTCCTCAAAATGCATCTCAAGGTAGATGCGAAACGGACTACTTTTACCATTCAAACTTTTTTTCACAGCGGCGAAATAAAACAAGATGGCGGCTGAGGTCCCTATACTGCAGTTCTGCCAGACGGTTTTTAATATAAAAGTTCTGTCACTTTCTAACTTAAGGTCATCTTTCACAACTTAGGAAAAAATTATTTTTAGCATCCTTTAGTGGGGAATTTTAAAACTAATGCAAGATTCGGAAAATGCCAATCATCATCATTATCATCATCATCCTCAAGCAGCCATGGGCTACGGAGGTCCAACCAGACCGTGCAATTTAGTTCTCCAAGCAAGTCTATCCTGAGTTACATCTACTGCATCTGGCAACTGCACACCAATTCTAACAAGGTCCTGTTTGACATTGTCTGCCCACCGCATCCTAGGTCTCCCCCTCTTTCTGAGGCCTTTAGGCACACTGTTCATAACCCTATTCGCCAATCTATAATTATTCATACGGGCAACATGGCCAAACCAACGGAGTCTCTCTCTGCAAATATGCTGCTTAAAGGAGGTTGCAAACTCCTTTGCCTAACCTCATCATTAGTTACAAAGTTACCCAAAGTATTTTGGGTAACTAACATCATTAGTTACCCAAAATACTGTGTAAGCATCTGGAATCAAAAGCATCTAGTTTCCTGTTATGATGTTTGCAAAGTGTCCAAGTTTCACTACCATAACTAATCCTAGAAAGAATCAAACTACTATACAGTCTAATTTTAGTCTTTAGGTGTATACGCCTATTTCTCCACACTCTCCATAGATTCTAAAAGTCCCAGCAGCAATCCCTATTCGTCTGTTAATCTCATGCCGCACATCACCATTATCTGTTACATAGCTCCCAAGATAATTAAACTGTGACACCTGCTCAAGACTGCAACCATTCAGATTAACTGAATCACAGCCTGCCTGACCAATTTTCATCACTAGTTTTCTCTCTGTTTATAACCAAACCTACTCTACTACTAGTTTCATCAACAGCTGGAATGAAAGAGTTTATCTCATCAACATCATTTGCCAAAAGGGCTAAATCATCAGCATAATCTAAATCAGAAATTTTCGTATCTCCAGTTCATTTAAGGCCAAAATCTTTCCCTTGAAGTGAATTTAGCATAACATAATCAACAATCATGCTAAAGAGAAAAGGAGACAAAATACACCCTTGTCGAACACTAGAAGTATTACTAAACCAATTGCTACAAGCCTTACCAACTCTCACACAGGACTCAGTGTTATTATAGAGAGCTTTCATTATGTTAACTAACTTGTCTGGTATACCATATGATTTCACAATCAACCACAAATTATGACGATCAACAGAGTCGAAAGCCTTTTTGAAATCAACAAAGCTAGCAACCAAAGGTTTCTGACACTCTAAACATTTCTCAAGAATCTGCCTAAGTGAAAATATCTGATCCACACATCACCTACCACTTCTGAATCCACATTGCCCATCACGCAATTGACTGTTAACCAGATTCTTAATTCTATTAAGCACTGTCATGGAAAGAACTTTACCTGGAGGAGAGAGTAGGCTGATACCCCTATAGTTATTACAAGAACTGCGATCACCTTTTTTGAAAATAGGGATAACAATAGCTCTGGTAAAATCCTTAGGAACCATGCCTTTATCATAAAAGTTATTCAAAATTTCAGTCATCCAAGTGGTAACTGAAACATTTCCAGCTCTAAGCATTTCTGTAGTAATCCCATCTACCCCCTGGGACTTATGAAGTTTAAGCTTAGAAACAGCCAAAATAACTTCAGCCTGTGTTATAGGGCCAACATTAAAGCCAGTAATGCATCTATCATCATCACAAACAATGGGAGTAGAACTAACCACATTGTTTAGAACACCACTGAAATGCTCAGCCCACCTAGCCATGACAGAATCCTCACCTTCTATAACCTTACCTTGTTTATCCTTCAATCCTTGTATGCCTGTCCGTTTTCTACCACATAAAACATTAATATCTGGTACAGCTCTCTGCTGTTGTGCTGCCTAACAACTTCCTCAGCTTTGTCAGCAAAGCCATCAAGCCAAAGATTCTTATCAGTAGCTAACTGATCCTTTACACGTTTATTAAGCTCTCTGTAATCCTTTCTATTAGGACTAGTAGGGTACTGATTAAGGACATTCCTGCAGTTCCTTCTTTCTGAAATAGGTTCAAGTGCCTTATCACTCAGATAATTTTGTCTCTGCTCCTTTTTTCCTAAAAGAGTACTGTTAGTGTCCAAAAATGCCTGTTTAAAATGATCCCATTCTTCCTCAACTTCAGTAGTAAGCATACCATGACTGTCATAATGACTAAGTAACTATCATGGTAAGCTTTGGCTATAACTGGGTCTTTCAGAGCTTCAGTATTAAAAGTAAATTATCTCATGCCACACATCACCAGTGTCTGTTACATAGCACCCAAGCACCATAGCAATTAAACTGAGACACTTGCTCAATAGTACAGCCATTCAAAGCAACTGAAGCACCATCTGCCTGGCCAATTTTCATCACTTTAGTTTTTTGTCTATTTATCACCAAATCTACTCTATTACCAATCTCATCAGCAGCCCTTATGAACGAATTCATCTAATCAACATCATTAGCCAACAGGGCAAATCATCTGCATAATCTAAATCAGAAATTTTGAAATCTCTAGACCATTTAAGGCCAAAATCCTTTCAAAGAATTTCGGATTACATAACTAATAACCAAACTGAAGAGAAAAGGAGACAAAATGCACCCTTGTCAAACTCCACTAGCAATGCTAAACAAACTGCTGCAAGACGAACCAACTCTCACACACGACTCAGTGTTATTATAGAGAGCTTTCATTATGTTAACTAACTTGTCTGGTATACCATATGATCTCACAATCAACCACAAATTATGACGATCAACAGAGTCGAAAGCCTTTTTGAAATCAACAAAGCTAGCAACCAAAAGTTTCTGAAACTTTAAACATTTCTCAAGAATCTACCTAAGTGAAAATATTTGATCAATACATCCCCTACCACTTCTGAATCCACACTGTTCATCACGCAGTTGAACATCAACCAAATTCTTAATTCTATTAGGGAATAATCATGCAAAGAACTTTACCTGGAACAGAAAATAAACTTATTCCCCTATAATTATTACAAGAACTGCGATCACCTTTTTTAAAAATTGGGACAATGATAGCTCTAGTAAAATCCTTAGGAACAACATTGTTATCATAAAAAATATTCAAAATTTCAGTCAGCCATATGACAACACAAAAGTTCCCAGCTCTAAACATTTCAGTGGTGATTTCGTTCACCCCAGGGAGTCCCTGGGGATTTAGGCAGTTTTAATTTAGAGATAGCCAATGCGAACTTCGGAATGTGATATAGGGCCATCATAAAATGCAATGTAATGCAAATATCCTCATTACAAACAATGGGAGTAGAAATAATCATATTATTTAGAACATCTCTGAAATGCTCAGCCCACCTAGCCATCACAGAATCCTCACCTTCAACCACTTTACCATGCTTATCTCTTACTTGCGTTGTTTATTCTTTTATTTTATTACTTTATTCTTTTACTGTGTACCTGTCTGTTTCTTCCTGCATAAAACATTAATAATCTGGTACAACCCCTTGCTTTTGTACTGTCCAACTGCTTCCTCTGCTTTGTCAGCAAAGCTATCAAGCCGAAGATTCTTATCAGCTGTTAACTGATCTACTGTTTATGATATCAATACATGTTTATTAAGCTCATTGTAATGCCTTCTGTTAGGACTAATAGGGTGTTGATTCATATTAATCCTGCACTTCCTTTTTTCAGAAATAAGTTCCATACCCTTACACTCAAATAATTTTGTTTCCTCTGTTCCCTTTTACACAAAAGAGTACTGTTGGTTTCAAGAAAAAGCCTGTTTAAACTGATCCCATTCTTTACCAACTTCAGCAGTAAGCAAACCACGATTGTCATAATGACTAAGTACCTATAATGGTATGCTTGGGCTATATCTTTCAGACCTTCAGTGTTGAAGGTAATTTTCTTAACCTTAGCACATTTCTTAAGCTTCAGCTGCAAGACACTTTTGACCAGGTAATGGTCAGACCCAATTTTGGCTCCCCTGTATGATCTGGTATTCCTAATGGTCTATTTGCTGTTAATTAAAATATATTTCTGTGCAACCGATCAGGTGAAATCCATGTATATTTATAAATGTCCCGGTGTTTGTAGTGTGTTAGTTATTCGTAAACCATTAAATTTATTTACCTTCAGAAGACGTTGTCCATTGCCTTGGAACCTAAATCTCCTGCCGAAAGGTCAGAGTCAGTACCACTTTAGCAATGAAGTCACCTAGCACAAGAGAAATATCTTTTTTCTTCACAGAATTCAAAATATCCTGAAGCTGGCTGCAAAACGTATCCTTCTCGTTCTCATCAGAGTCCTCTGTGGGGGCATAACAACAGATGATACTCAAGTCTTTAATTTTTGTTTTAAATTTTGCCCTAAGAAATCTTTCATTAATGCAGTCATGTCCTAGAAGAGCATCACTGGCGTGTCTGCTGAGAAGCAAACCTACATCTTGAAGATGCTTTCCATCCTCCTTCGCTGAAAAGAGAAATTTAAAGTTATTTTTAAGTATCTCACCTTTACCTGTCCATCTGGTCTCTTGCAAGCGTAGAATATCTAGATTATAGTGCTGGAATTCCTGCGTGAGGACATCAAGAAAATAATCTCTATGTAATGTCCTCACGTTCCACGTTCCTGCAGAGAGAAAATGATTAGTAGGATTTTTAAAGAAACTAGGTTTATTGAGATAGGTAGTGCCAACAATATCAAACAACCCCCTGATCGCAGGCATGGGGCAAAGACCTGTTCCTCCTCTGCTAAAGGCTGAAGTCACCGATGCTGGTAGGAACTTCAGGCACCACCTTTTCAAGTGGACTTTTTCAAGAGCCACATGGCCTGCCTGAGACACATTACTCCAGTTTAGGCTTGACGATGCCCAACTAGCTAAGTAAGGTTCAGGTACCTGCGATGGCCTCTGATTAGGATTATCCACCAGCTGATATAAGGTATCCCATGCCTCTGTTCACTTAGAGCTGGCAACCCAGAAGCAAACAGAAAACACAGCGGCAGACTCTCCCTCAACAGAGGCCCACCAGTGCAGCAAGTCCAGGATCAATAATCAAGCTCAAATCCATAAACAAGTCCAGTCCAGTAGGTATAAATGATCAGCACCAGGAAGAAGTGACTGCTGAGAAGTGATCACACTATGAAGTTGACCACTCCTCAGCAGGGTTGAAAAAAAAAAAGAGAAAAGTGGCCATAGATGACCAGATCAGGAGGCCATACTGAGCTCGCAGCCTTCTTCTTCTGTTCCCTTCCAAAAGAGAATATCTCTTTTGAAAGGTACTAATAGACTACACCACGAGAAAGCGGGGTCGGACATTAGGCGCTAGACCTGGCCAGTTCTGTGCATCATCACTGGGGATTGGTTCACAGCTCTCCTTCAAGTTTATGCCTAGCTTCCATTTACAGACCGTACGAAACACAGCAGCAAAAAATTGCTTAAGTGTAGGTCGATCTTTATCATTTTATATTCCTTGATCTTGGTCGTCTAGCAGCGAGAAGAAAGAGTGAAAAGGATTTCTTCAAATTATCTTTTGAATGCCAATGCCCACAAACGAAATTTATCATTTCGAGTATTTTTGTTTCTTAGTGTTAATGAGAAAACAACAGGCTGCGATGCACATAAATCGATTTTATTTGCTTAACAATATTTATACAGATAGACTAGCACATTCGCAATATCTCATAATAATATATACATTAAATCTCAATCTTCATTTGATTCAGTGCCAAAAATAGATTTTATTAAAAGGTCAAACAGACATGTTACTTAAAGGATAGCAATAATAAAAAGACAACTTCTAAATAAAACACGCTTTCAATGATAGATTTAACAGTAATATAGGTTTTAATGTAAAATAATTTCGTTTTTTTATGCGTTTTACAGTTAACCTGTTTCTGACTGAAAACTGCACGTGCAGTTGTTGTAGGAAACATCAAGGATGATGTTGCCAACAGGAAATGGAACCAAGGGGATTACGCGGAATGATCGGTTGCCAACAGTTCGCAAATGCTGAGGAGCATTAACGAAATTGGAGGTTTCTAAATTGCTTGCAAATGCGAAGGTGGAAAAATTTAACCCTCAATTGTCATGCCTACACTCTTATTATATAAAGGATCCACTGGGGTCTGTAGGATCTCACATTTTTATGATTCTAATCAATTTTCAATATTATATGTATATGACAGCAGGGGCGAATCCAGGGGGTGGGGCAAGGGAGCCATGCCACTCCCCCTCTTTCTGAATGCCATTAAGGGTGATAGAAGCAAAAATTATGAAACTTATTTATGTTTCATGTATTTTTCAATAAATTTTGTAAAGAGCTGTAAATTGAAGGGGAAAATGTACAGTCGCTCAAAAAAAGTATCCGAACGCTATGGTTGACTACAGAATTCAGGAAAAATATCTGGCAACGATTTTTTTAGAAATCAGTGATCTGGCAACCTTTGTGTACCGTATACGAAGGTTGCCAGATCACTAATTTAAAAAAAATCGTTGCCATATATTTTTTTTGAATTCTGTAATCAACCATAGCGTTCAGATACTTTTTGAGCGACTGTACTGCATAGGAACTGCCCCTCCCCTTTTCTTTACATTTTTCCGGCTCGATTGTGTTTATTGCCCCCTCTCCCCATCGATTTTTATTTTATAGATCTGGACCTGTATGACAGCAATGACTACATTAGGATGTTCAGTGTTCTAAATAAAGATTAACGTTAGATAAGTGAGGTATAACTAGCACGGGATTTAAAGGGTAAGAGGGTTGGGGGGGGGGGTCAGGGGCTATGATCGCTCTCCCTTTGAGAATGCTAGGAACCGGAACGGAGACGAAAAATATATTTGACATATATATTACATGCATGGATGGCGGCAGAAATCTTTCTAGGGAGGGGCAAAATATTTCCAGCGGGGGAGCGGGAAAAATCAATGTTTCAAGATAGAAATATTTAGGTCGAACCTTTCGCTAATGAGGTGAAGTTGCAAATGAGGAATTTTGCATACATCATACCATAATACAACTAAGGATGTCCGAAAACAATGCAAAAAACACTTATTATTGAAAACACGCTGGTTTCCATAAATTAAGGAAAATCCCTATGTTAAGTAAATGGGGAGGTAACGTCAAAGCTCTCTAACTTCTAAAATAAGTTTTTTTTTGTTTTGAAAAATGTGATTGCAGATAAAGATCTCAATCAAATAAATCAATATCTCGATTTTCAACAATATTCGTTCAGTATTTAATGAGTTATGGAAGTTTGAATATTTAGCGATAACAATGCCAGCCACAAAAATTGACTTCAGAAGTTAATTAAAACTTAGTAATAAGTATTTTATCAAAGTGTTTAACAAAAAAGTTTGTATTTTATAACTTTGTGTAAAGAATTCTTTCACTATTCTTCAGTTTTGTATAAGTTTCTTAAGACTGGCGTTGCTGTTGTTAATTCAAACTTCCATAACTCATTAAATACTGAACGAATATTGTTGAAAATCGAGATATTGATTTATTTGATTGAGATCTTTATCTGCAATCACATTTTTTTTATAAAACAAAAAAGAAACTTATTTTAGAAGTTATAGAGCTTTGAGGTTAGCTTCCAATTGACTTTACATAGGGATTTTCCTTAATTTAATGGAAACCAGTGTACATGTAAGCAATGTCCTTTCATTATAATAAATGAAAATAAATGAAATACTTCCGACAACAAAGCAAAAGGTAAAAACCAACAACTTGCATTTCTTTAAAGAAAAAAAAAACATTAAGTTTTGGTATACATGCTATTATTTAACGTAAATTAATTGTTCGATCCTTTTCCCAAAAACGGAGAGAAAATTTTATACCGCAACAGCATTCCGATTCGTTAATAATTTTCCCCACACTGCTTAATTTTTTTCTAGATCTCGGCCTGTACAAGCAACGAAAATACTTAGTTTTCCTTCACAAAGTGCAAAAAAGAAAAAGATCATCAATTACATCCTGCTGATAAAAATGGGCTTACCATGTGCCCCAGTTTGACCGTTGAGGAGGGCTCAACGGTCAAACACTTATCTAACGTTAATCCTGAAGTGACATGAAACCTCATAACAAAAGTCGAGGCTGAGATTCTCGTAACATGATCGTGATAGATGAAGAACAAGGTTTTATCAGCAATGTATCGAATGGATAGCAGTGAAACACGTTGACCTAATGGAATTGATTCGTCAACAATCGTGTCGGGATGAAAAACAGCCCATGAGGTAACATAGTTGAAATATCTTGAAAGAGCAAAATTCGATTTGAGAGCTATTCATGAATGGCATTCTTCCTCGAAGATTCCCTCTGATCTCAGATTTCGTACTGTTTTGAATAATTATTTAAAGCGTTTTCCAAGCTCTTGTATATATTGATCCTATTAAGGAGAAGAGCATCAAGGCGTCCAAAGACAGATTTTGGAGAGCACCAAGGATCCAAGAACAGACTTGGCGAGCACCAAATATTTTCCAATCCCCTTCATCCAAATTAAAGTAGTATAATGATATTTAAAATTTCTGCAGTGGTTACCATTTGGGATGCTCCAAAATTTAAACATTTTTTTGCTCCAGGGGTTCCATGATATGACTTGTACGTTTCACGACAAAAAAAATAAATAATAAATACCCCCTCAAGCAGCTGCTTGCCACAGAGGTCTGACAGGAACCTGTCAGTTTATATGCCACAGTAGAAAGTCTGAGAAGATGGCAGGACCTCATCAGAAAAACGACACACACATCCATGCCATATCCGGGGCTCGAACCCAGGTGCAGAATTAAATTCATAGAAAGTTGGTGGTGAGGGTGCGTGCTCGACTTACGAGGTTTCTAAAATCCTGCATTATATGCTGTATTTGGGCTAATAAGCAAAACAAGTGACGTGGCAATAAATCACTTTTCTTGTGATAAATATTTGGGAATTCTAACCAATGCGAACGTGCAACAAGAGACGAGTATTTTACGACGTCAAATTAAAAAGCTTTAGATGTAATGTGGGAAGGAATCCATTCAAATTTTTTTTCACCGCATAAAAATTCTAGTTTCATTCGAACTTTTTCCCATTTCGTCTTTGTCTTCTATGCTAAACAGTAAACAAGAAAAAACAACTGAAATGTCCATTTCTTTGACATTACTAGAGCATCAAATCTAATAAAAGCGACGTCGACATCACAAGTGAACTATTCAAAGGCAAATTTCGTCGTTCTCTCTCCAGGAAACTTAACTCTCGGCAATAAAAAATCATTATTGAAATATACTAAGTTGCCTACGCCGTGTTCGTTGGGAAGGACTTCATTCAGAGCAAAATTGGCTATTTCGCTTAGGATATATTCTCCGATTTCCTAATGTATGTAATTTGTTACAAATAAATAATGAAAACTACAAAGAAGAAGATGTCTACAGCGTCTATATGTGAATGTTATGAATGAGGCCGGGGGAAGGTGGACATTACCTTTTATGTTCGTGTCTGGATGAACTGTCTTTTGATTTTCCTTTCAGCAGACGGGTTACACCCTTACCACCATTTGCAGCTGAAAATGGCTCTTGCAACCATGGAAACGACTCAGAACAACGATGAACAGCAAGACATGAATACAATGGAGTGATCGTGGAGAAAGAAAAACTTCGTAAAAAAATCACGACTTGGTGGTTGGAAAATAGCTAATACCTTCAAACACAAGAACGTTTATAGAAACAAGATGGTTTTACCTGATAGGTTGTATATGAATAGGACTAATTATGTCAATCAATAGGAAACGGGCTACTTCTGTTAGGAACACCAAGCCATGGGAACTGAGATTGGATCCCAGTCAAAATGAAGGCATTAATTCGAGGTTAAGAAATAATGTGCAAAGGTTAAGCGAATTACCTTTTACGCAGAAAAACCCAGAGATAGTCAAAGCGCACGTGATAGGTAGTTTAGTCATAACTTAAAACTGAGGATGAGGAACAATGCTACAATTTTTAGACTATTCGTAAGCAAAAAATGCTCTGGATAAAAATTAGCACAAGAACGACTTGAGTGATAAGGAAATGCAGCTTATTATGATGCAAAGGAGTGTAGAGATAAACCGAATTTGTATCCTGTTAGTCTTAACAGACACCATTAAAGTAGTTTAATGCATATTTAAAGAATTAACTGAAAACTGATAAACATCTTTGGCTTGATAGCCTGTCTGATAAAGCAGCTTATATACCACAAAAACACAGCAAATATTCCGTGAATTAAAAATAACGAATAGTTTGTACAGACTGAAGGATAAAGGTGGCAGGGTTAGCGAAGGTTAAATTTCTGTTTAGGACAACAAAACATTTCAAAGATGTTCAGCATAATTTACTTAATTCTTCCCTATTGTTTGCAATGAAGATAGATACAGACACTGGAGTAGTTTACCCGAAGAGTGAGCAGTTAGGTTCCCCTCACACGCCCCCTCCCCCCCGCCCCTACGCCAGCAGCTGATGTTCGAATGGGTTGACATTTATAACCGATTAAAAATTATTTATTAGCCTTCTCATTGTTGTGGGATTTTTAGCCCTATTCATTATAATGTGCGGCTGCAGACCCCGGGAGAAAAAAATTTAATCCCCTCTGGCATTCGTTTGAAACAACCAAACGGGTTGACATTTATATCCGATTAAAAAATTATTTATTAGCCTGCTCGTGGAAAGCCCTCTCTGGCATTCAGCAGAGCCATGAGAAAAAAATTAAGTCCCTCTGGCATTCGTTTGAAACAACCAAATGGGTTGACATTTATGACCGCTTAAAAAATTATTTATTAGCCATCTCGTGGAAAGCCCTCTCTGGCATTCAGCAGATCCATGAGAAAAAATTAAGTCCCTCTGGCATTCGTTTGAAACAGCCGAACGGGTTGACATTTATGCCCGTTTAAAAATTATTTATTAGCCTTCTCATTTGTGAGGGAAGACTGACATTCATAAGAATAAAGGATTGGCCTACAGCTAGGTTGACATTTATGACTGAACTCGTTGGTGAGAAAAGTTTTTTAGCCGTACTCTGGCATTCATTAGAATGTGTGTGTATGTCAGCATAATATAGCTTCCGCTGACATTGTTAAAGTCTCCCAGTATCAAATCCTTTCAGGTATGCGCGTTCAGCTCTGAAAAAAAAATTACGCTTAGAGACGAAAAAAAGGAATTCTATGCCACGATCGACGAAACCTGGACGCCTCAGATGATGATCCGTTCTTTCGTTTAGAGAGGTATTTGAAAGGCCTCCTAATAATGTGTCGTTAATATTTGGGACCCCTCAAATCCTTTCAGATATGGGTTGGTCAATAACGGGTGCCCAGAAGAAGCCGCTCGGTGACATTTATGAAGACTGAAAATAATTTGCGACTTTATGAAAGAAATCGAGATTAAAGTGCCAAGAAGCGGGGATGAGACTATCAATAACGGCTTGGATAAAAAAAAAATATCACGTCAGTTTTATTAGGATCTAAAAAATAATTGTAGCTTTTCACTACGAATGAAACCCTTTGTTAACAAGAATCTTTACGGCATAGCTTAGGAGGCCAGCGACGGGGACACCCCTCGCTAGACTTCCTTGAAAGGGAAAGTGATAACTGAGGACGGAGGAATCCTTGCGACCCCTGGTGGCGCAGATGCGAACAGCCGAACGTTATTCCTACGAACAAAATTAAAACCTTTCACCAATTGATTCTTACATAACAGTATTGGGATGCATAAGATTATAGAAAAATATAGTTACTTAAAAACTGTAGATAATTGTTAGCCAAACAGAGTATTTAATTTTGGTTTATGTTAAAGAGGAGCTCACAGTCACGTGTTTATATGAAGAAAATTTTTAGAATAACTGAAATGGCTTTTTAAACCTTTCACCAATTGATTTTTACCTAACAGTATCGGGATGCATGAGATTATAGAAGAATGTAGAATATAGTTACTTAAAAACTGTAGATAATTGTTAGCCAAACAGAGTATTTAATTTTGGTTTATGTTAAAGAGGAGTTCACAGTCACGTGTTTATATGAAGAAAATTTTTAGAATAACTGAAATGGCTTTTTAAACCTTTCACCAATTGATTTTTACCTAATAGTATTGGAATGCATCAGATTATAGAAGAATGTAGAATATAGTTACTTAAAAACTGTAGATAATTGTGAGTCAGAGTAATTAAAGAAGTCACGTGTTCTAATAAAGAAAACTTTACAATAACTGAAATGGGCGATTTTTCCCGATCACTTCGTGAAAAGATTTTTCAAATGAGTACAACTACAAAAAATAAATATTATTATATCGAGGCAGCCGAGAAATTGGTACGCAATCAACGACAATTTTTGAAATATTTCAAAGTAACTCTAAATAAAATCGGCGTCAAAATGCTACACGTACGCGATTCATAATAATCATCTTTGATGAATATTTTGTCAACTATTAAGAAACCGTTGCGATCTTCCAAAATGGACAGGTTGAAGGACTTTAAGAGTTGAAAACCTAGACACTATTCAACCAACACGAGACAGTAATGTGAAGGGATAAATAAGATTCCGGTCAACGTTAGATTATAATAGCAGGAGTTGTCATGTAGAGAACTTTGTCTGAAAATTGCGAATAAAGATTTTAATCAAATTGTCATTAGTTAATAAATAATTTTCACAAAGACCTGATAACGTCGTATAAAAGTTATCTGAACTAAAGGAGAAGAACACAGTTAGTATCACGAGACTGCATTAAAAAGGTTTATGCAAATATACACGGAATTGAGACTCTCTACGAATCCACACGGTCGTTTTCGCGTTAAATGCGAACTTGGTAAAGTTTTGAGGCGACCTAAATTTTAGAAATGGCCGATTTCCGTCTCTCGTTTTTAAATCCGTACGCTAAGAAATAATTTGTGGTCAGAAGATATTTTCTCGCTATAAGAAAACGAATGGAGTCACTTACGGGGCAGGATTTCTGATTTAAATACGAATAGGGTTCATTTAGGTCGGCGCGGATTTTAACTGTCAAGATATTCAGCAAAACTATGATTTAAATCACCTGTCTACCCTAAAGCGCCTTCCCCTTGACACTATTTTGATATGTATCATCTTAATTATACCAACTGATTAAAAACTCTGTTGTACCTAAATACGCTGTAGAAAGAAAGAGTCGTTATTATTAATCTATGGTTCAATCATAGTAGTTTGAAATCGTCATACGCTCATTGGTCAACGATTTTGATTAGAATACTGCTGTGTCTCGTACGATCATCATTTTCGGCCAGCAATGGAAGCGAGGTGTCAAAATATGAGAGGGCGAAAGAACGATCCTATTTGGAATGGTTTCAAGAAATACCCAAAGGGTTTCGGGCCGTTTGCTTACAGTGTAACAAAGACATCATCGGTCTTGTACCACGCCTTAAAAGCCACCAATGTAAAGAAAAAGCTATAACATCTTGGCTAGACCAGCAAATCGCATCTGTGATGAACTCTTCCGAACCTGACAAAATCAGACGGTATCTCATCGTCATACAATCTCATCTAAAGGCCTTACGTGACCAAAGTTTCAACGTGAATGACTGAAAGACAATGTGATCTACCTAAGAACTGCTTCGGACGTGAATCGTGTCGTTCCCGACTGTTTAACCTAAGAAAGATTCATTTAAGCGATGATGCTAAACTTTTTGTGGAAGATAATTCATGTCGGAACTTTCCTATGTGTACGAGCATTTGAATACGTACTCGCTAAATATTGATAGTGTGGAAATATTGTTACTAATAAAGGATTTTGTATGTATGATTTCGTAGTGAACATCGATTTGTTGTATGTCTGATTATTTCTTAGCGCAGTTAAGTTTACAACGAACTAAAGGCTATGTGCTTTACAAACTCGTGAAACAAAGTGGGGTATGACTGATTGATATGTTAAATTCTATTCTGCAAATAAATACATGAAGATGAAATGCTTCAAACATTTGTCCGACTTCAAACTGAAAATACAAATTATTACACTCGCCAATATCAGATTAATGAATGTTTTTTGCAAGATTATGGTGAAATTAGCCTCCAATGTGTGGAACCATCGTGTTAAATTGTGTTGCTTATGTCCCACAAATCGTATTAAAGAGAAATGTAGACACCGCAACTCATTTCTTAGAGCTAAATTTGTAATGTGTTACACATAACTGACTGATAATTTTAGCACTTGGTCATTTATGAAAGTATTTTCCTTCTCGAGTAGTTGGGGAGAGAATGGTTTCTTTCTGTAAGAAAGCTTTTTTGGTGTAATTTTTCGAATAGTTACTTAACAATTGTTATTTCTAAAAAGAGAACTATCACAAATTATGTAAACGACTTCAAAAGATAATATTTATTGCACGAAGTAAAATGGAATTATTTACAGCACTTTAGCCAAAAAGAGAACGTTCTTTTTTTTTTACGGAGGAATTGGTCGAAGACAGAGAGCCATTTAAGCAGATACGTTTAGAACATCGCCAACGATTGAATTTTGGTCCCACAAAAGGTACCCAAATCCGTTAGTCAATAATTAAATGCTGTTCTGATGTATGAGCAAGCGTTAAAGAATATTTCACACTTTGCAGTCGTGGCTCTTTTTTCGGAAATATAGCTGGTTGAAGAAAACAATGTATTACATTAAAAATGAAATTTGACTGCGTATAAATTTCTTTTAAAGATTTGTTTAGAAATTATCCTAACAAGTATATTTTGCAACATACCGCTGGGAGAAATTCTCTTTGTATACAAGGTGGGTCAAACGTCCCTAAAATCAATAACTTACTGATCAGGTATGCTACATTTGATAGATGTCAAATAACATTGCTCTCCTAGAATTTCAGGGTCTGACATCGCGTCTATTTGGTTTGCATATTAATGATAAGTTCTTCAGACATTTACATTTTTTAATAATGCATCATAAGTCTGCCCTCTCGAAGAATCCTTGAAATAAACGTGAATTAACTGAATTGAAACTTTGTTTTTTTCTCGTAGTCATGTGTACAGAATAGAAATCTTTTACAGTAAGCTATAAATACGCAAATAAAAATTCCTATCTAATATAAAAATGGGGAGATCCTCTTTTTAAAGAAAAGGCGATTTAGGCAAGATATGTTGATCTATCATGTAACTTCCAGAAATAAAGTCTGCAAATATAATATTTTTCTTTTTACCATACCAGTTAAGTCCCAAAATGAACCTAATTACAGACGTGATTTTCCGATAATAAACAGTTTGATAGAATGCGTTGCCGAATGTACTCATTATTTGAAGGAAACTTTTTTTTTGCATTTCACATGAATTTAAGATCATTTATGGTGACGGGAACCATACATCCTTTTTTTCGGATGATAGCCCTTTATTTCACTGCTCTGTCCTTTAGATTTATTTTTCTAAAATGGCCATTTTGTCTTTTATTTGGTGAATTGAATATTGGGGCGCATCACACGATCCACAGAAACACGAAATTGTCATTTCAACGGCACTCGCTAACGCCGCGGCATCTATGGCTACGGCGTTAATGTGCGTGTGTACATATTGTATTTCACTGTGTGTAGAAGCTGTGGTGGGAGCGCGTGGACATCTTGAAGTTGCGTTGTCACGGGTGTACTTTGGCTCGACATTAATTCTTTGTGAAGGGAGTTCGTTCAAAATGTATTTTCGATGACAAAGTAAAACAGAACTATAAGAATCATCTCGGTGTTATCATTCTGTACATTGGCAGTTACTGAAACTTAAATATCAACGACGGCAAACTATTTTATGAAGTTTTGCATTAAAAGTTATGTCGCCAGTGAAAAGATCGAGGAATGACGAGTCCTGCCAATGTAAATGGGTTGAAATTTTTAAAGATTACACAGAAAAACACGTATCTTTTAAAAAACATTTCAAAAATCATGCAATTTTTGCTTATGTCTCCCCGGATCTAATGCCCCCCACGGAACGAGTATTTTCATTAGTGAACAATAAGTGGACCAATGAAAAAAAAAATATTGAAAGCATGCATTTATACCAAATGCAACTTTGACATGAATTGTATAGAGCTTTATGAATTTTTAAAACACAAAATTGATTTATTAGAAAAAGTTCATTCTTGTGAAAAGTATCAAAATTAAAATTTTTAAGTAATAATATCATTGTTGAAAATGCTATTTATATGCTTATATTTTATAATAAAACTTTTAGTTTTAGTGAAACAAATCAAACGCAACCAGCTATTTTATTATGAAATATAAGCATATAAATAGCATTTTCAACAATGATATTATTACTTAAAAATTTTAATTTTGATACTTTTCACAAGAATGAACTTTTTCTAATAAATCAGGTTTGTGTTTTAAAAATTCATAAAGCTCTATACAATTCATGTCAAAGTTGCATTTGGTATAAATGCATGCTTTCAATATTTTTTTTTTTTTTTTCATTGGTCCACTTATTGTTCACTAATGAAAATACTCGTTCCGTGGGGGGCATTAGATCCGGGGAGACATAAGCAAAAATTGCATGATTTTTTAAATGTTTTTTAAAGATACGTGTTTTTCTGTGAAATCTTTAAAAATTTCAACCCATTTACGTTGGCACGACTGGTCATTCCTCGATCTTTTCACTGGCGACTAACTTTTAATGCAAAACTTCATAAAATAGTTTGCCGTCGTTGATATTTAAGTTCCAGTAACTGCCAATGTACAGAATGATAACACCGAGATGATTCTTTTAGTTCTAACTGTTTTACTTTGTCATCGAAAATACATTTTGAACGAACTCCCTTCGTAAAGAATTAATGTCGAGCCACAGTACACCCGTGACAACGCAACTTCAAGATGTCCACGCGCTCCCACCACAGCTTCTACACACAATGAAATACAATATGTACACACGCACATTAACGCCGTAGCCATAGATGCCGCGCCGTTAGCGAGTGCCGTCGAAATGACAATTTCGTGTTTCTGTGGATCGTGTGATGCGACCCAATATTCAATTCACCAAATAAAACACAAAATGGCCATTTTAGAAAAATAAATTTAAAGGACAGAGCAGTGAAATAAAGGGCTGTCATCTGAAATAAAGGATGTATGGTTCCCGTCACCATAAATGATCTTAAATTCATGTGAAATACAAAAAAAAAAAGTTTCCTTCAAATAGTGAGTACATTCGACAACGCATTCTATCAAACTGTTTATTATCGGAAAATCACGTCTGTAATTAGGTTCATTTTGGGACTTAACTGGTATGGTAAAAAGAAAATATTATATTTGCAGACTTTATTTCTGGAAGTTACATGATAGATCAACAAATCTTGCCTAAATCACCTTTTCTTTAAAAAGAGGATCTTCCCATTTTTATATCAGATAGGATTTTTTATTTGCGTATTTATAGCTTACTGTAAAATATTTCTCTTCTGTACACATGCCTACGAGAAAAAATACAAAGTTTCAATTCAGTTAATTCACGTTTATTTCAAGGATTCTTCAAGGGGTAGACTTGTGATGCATTATTAAAAATGTATATGACTGAAGAACTTATCATTAATATACAAAACAAATAGACGTGATGTCAGACCCTGAAATTCAGGAGAACAATGTTATTTGACATCTATCAAATGTAGCATACCTGATCAGTAAGTTGTTGATTTAGGGACTTTTGACCCACCCTGTATACAAAGAGAATTTCTCCCTCCGCGGTATGTTGTAAAATATACTTGTTAGGATAATTTCTAAACAAATCTTTAAAAGAAATTTATACGCAGTCAAATTTCATTTTTAATGTAATACATTGTTTTCTTCAACCAGTTATATTTCCGAAAAAAGAACCACGACTGCAAAGTGTGAAATATTCTTTAACGCTTGCTCATACATCAGAACAGCATTTAATTATTGACTAACGGATTTGGGTACCTTTTGTGGGACCAAAATTCAATCGTTGGCGATGTTCTAAACGTATCTGCTTAAATGGCTCTCTGTCTTCGACCAATTCCTCCGTAAAAAAAAAAGAACGTTCTCTTTTTGGCTAAAGTGCTGTAAATAATTCCATTTTACTTCGTGCAATAAATATTATCTTTTGAAGTCGTTTACATAATTTGTGATAGTTCTCTTTTTAGAAATAACAATTGTTAAGTAACTATTCGAAAAATTACACCAAAAAAGCTTTCTTACAGAAAGAAACCATTCTCTCCCCAACTACTCGAGAAGGAAAATACTTTCATAAATGACCAAGTGCTAAAATTATCAGTCAGTTATGTGTAACACATTACAAATTTAGCTCTAAGAAATGAGTTGCGGTGTCTACATTTCTCTTTAATACGATTTGTGGGACATAAGCAACACAATTTAACACGATGGTTCTACACATTGGAGGCTAATTTCACCATAATCTTGCAAAAAACATTCATTAATCTGATATTGGCGAGTGTAATAATTTGTATTTTCAGTTTGAAGTCGGACAAATGTTTGAAGCATTTCATCTTCATGTATTTATTTGCAGAATAGAATTTAACATATCAATCAGTCATACCCCACTTTGTTTCACGAGTTTGTAAAGCACATAGCCTTTAGGTCGTTGTAAACTTAACTGCGCTAAGAAATAATCAGACATACAACAAATCGGTGTTCACTACGAAATCATACATACAAAATCCTTTATTAGTAACAATATTTCCACACTATCAATATTTAGCGAGTACGTATTCAAATGCTCGTATACATAGGAAAGTTCCGACATGAATTATCTTCCACAAAAAGTTTAGCATCGTCGCTTAAATGAATCTTTCTTAGGTTAAACAGTCGGGAAAGACACGATTCACGTCCGAAGCAGTTCTTAGGTAGATCACATTGTCTTTCAGTCATTCACGTTGAAACTTTGGTCACGTAAGGCCTTTAGATGAGATTGTATGACGATGAGATACCATCTGATTTTGTCAGGTTCGGAAGAGTTCATCACAGATGCGATTTGCTGGTCTAGCCAAGATGTTATAGCTTTTTCTTTACATTGGTGGCTTTTAAGGCGTGGTACAAGATCGATGATGTCTTTGTTACACTGTAAGCAAACGGCCCGAAACCCCTTACCCTTTGGGTATTTCTTGAAACCATTCCAAATAGGATCGTTCTTTCGCCCTCTCATATTTTGACACCTCGCTTCCATTGCTGGCCGAAAATGATGATCGTACGAGACACAGCAGTATTTTAATCAAAATCGTTGACCAATGAGCGTAGGACGATTTCAAACTACTATGATTGAACCATAGATTAATAATAACGATTCTTTCTTTCTACAGCGTATTTAAGTACAACAGAGTTTTTAATCAGTTGGTATAATTAAGATGATACATATCGAAATAGTGTCAAGGGGAAGGCGCTTTAGGGTAGACAGGTGATTTAAATCATAGTTTTGCTGAATATCTTGATAGTTAAAATCCGCGCCGACCTAAATGAACCCTATTCGTATTTAAATCAGAAATCCTGCCCCGTAAAGTGACTCCATTCGTTTTCTTATAGCGAGAAAATATCTTCTGACCACAAATTATTTCTTAGCGTACGGATTTAAAAACGAGAGACGGAAATCGGCCATTTCTAAAATTTAGGTCGCCTCAAAACCTCACCAAGTTCGCATTTAACGCGAAAACGACCGTGTGGATTCGTAGAGAGTCTCAATTCCGTGTATATTTGCATAAACCTTTTTAATGCAGTCTCGTGATACTAACTGTGTTCTTCTCCTTTAGTTCAGATAACTTTTATACGACGTTATCAGGTCTTTGTGACAATTATTTATTAACTAATGACAATTTGATTAAAATCTTTATTCGCAATTTTCAAAGTTCTCTACATGACAACTCCTGCTATTATAATCTAACGTTGACCGGAATCTTATTTATCCCTTCACATTACTGTCTCGTGTTGGTTGAATAGTGTCTAGGTTTTCAACTCTTAAAGTCCTTCAACCTGTCCATTTTGGAAGATCGCAACGGATTCTTAATAGTTGACAAAATATTCATCAAAGATGATTATATTTCTCGGCTGCCTCGATATAATAATTTTTATTTTTGTAGTAGCCCGTTCTCTTAGCGTATTACTCATTTGATAAATCTTTTCACGAAGTGATCGGGAAAAATCGCCCATTTCAGTTATTGTAAAGTTTTCTTTATTAGAACACGTGACTTCTTTAATTACTCTGACTCACAATTATCTACAGTTTTTAAGCAACTATATTCTACATTCTTCTATAATCTGATGCATTCCAATACTGTTAGGTAAAAATCAATTGGTGAAAGGTTTAAAAAGCCATTTCAGTTATTCTAAAAATTTTCTTCATATAAATACGTGACTGTGAACTCCTCTTTAACATAAACCAAAATTAAATACTCTGTTTGGCTAACAATTATCTACAGTTTTTAAGTAACTATATTCTACATTCTTCTATAATCTCATGCATCCCGATACTGTTAGGTAAAAATCAATTGGTGAAAGGTTTAAAAAGCCATTTCAGTTATTCTAAAAAATTTCTTCATATAAACACGTGACTGTGAGCTCCTCTTTAACTAAACCAAAATTAAATACTCTGTTTGGCTAACAATTATCTACAGTTTTTAAGTAACTATATTCTTCTATAATCTTATGCATCCCAATACTGTTATGTAAGAATCAATTGGTGAAAGGTTTTAATTTTGAAAAGGTAGGTGAAAGGTAGGAATAACGTTCGGCTGTTCGCAGTCAGAAAACCCCTCTGACCTCGCCATCTGCGCCACCAGGGGTCGCAAGGATTCCCCCGTCCTCAGTTATCACTTTCCCTTTCAAGGAAGTCTAGCGAGGGGTGTCCCCGTCGCTGGCCTCCTAAGCTATGCCGTAAAGATTCTTGTTAACGAAGGGTTTCATTCGTAGTCAAAAGCTACAATTATTTTTTAGATCCTAATAAAACTGACGTGATATTTTTTTTTATCCAAGCCGTTATTGATAGTCTCATCCCCGCTTCTTGGCGCTTTAATCTCGATTTCTTTCATAAAGTCGCAAATTATTTTCAGTCTTCATAAATGTCACCGAGCGGCTTCTTCTGGGCACCCGTTATTGACCAACCCATATCTGAAAGGATTTGAGGGGTCCCAAATATTAACGACACATTATTAGGAGGCCTTTCAAATACCTCTCTAAACGAAAGAATGGATCATCATCTGAGGCGTCCAGGTTTCGTCGATCGTGGCATAGAATTCCTTTTTCGTCTCTAAGCGTAATTTTTTTTCAGAGCTGAACGCGCATACCTGAACGGATTTGATACTGGGAGACTTTAACAATGTCAGCGGAAGCTATATTATGCTGACACACACACACATTCTAATGAATGCCAGAGTACGGCTAAAAAACTTTTCTCACCAACGAGTTCAGTCATAAATATCAACCTAGCTGTAGGCCAATCCTTTATTCTTATGAATGTCAGTCTTCCCTCACAAATGAGAAGGCTAATAAATAATTTTTAAACGGGCATAAATGTCAACCCGTTCGGCTGTTTCAAACGAATGCCAGAGGGACTTAATTTTTTCTCATGGATCTGCTGAATGCCAGAGAGGGCTTTCCATGAGATGGCTAATAAATAATTTTTTAAGCGGTCATAAATGTCAACCCATTTGGTTGTTTCAAACGAATGCCAGAGGGACTTAATTTTTTTCTCATGGCTCTGCTGAATGCCAGAGAGGGCTTTCCACGAGCAGGCTAATAAATAATTTTTTAATCGGATATAAATGTCAACCCGTTTGGTTGTTTCAAACGAATGCCAGAGGGGATTAAATTTTTTTCTCCCGGGGTCTGCAGCCGCACATTATAATGAATAGGGCTAAAAATCCCACAACAATGAGAAGGCTAATAAATAATTTTTAATCGGTTATAAATGTCAACCCATTCGAACATCAGCTGCTGGCGTAGGGGGGGAGGGGGCGTGTGGGGGGGAACCTAACTGCTCACTCTTCGGGTAAACTACTCACTGGACTGAAAAATTATAAACGTTTCCAGGATATGTCATTAAGGGATCAGATTCAAAATTCAATAATCTTTCAAAGTTTTTTTATAGTATAATATGACAGAAGATAAATACAATTGTAATCAACACTCTATCCAAATATAGATTTTTCACCAACGTTTGTTCAATATTTAAAAAGTTATTGAAGCTGGAATATTTAACAATAACAGCTCATTATAACATTCATTTAAAATTAACGAAAACCGATATAAACAGCACACAACTGCTAAACTACACTTAGGCGTTTTGATTTATTATCTCTCAAGCAGGGGTATTACCACAGAGATCTTACAGGAATGGGCTAATAATACGCCAATAGACATATAGAAAATTTGTGAGGACGTCAGCAGAAAGACGACACAAGAAAGAAAACATCCATGTCTTGTACTGGTCTTGAATCTTGGTCTCTTTGATCAGTAGTAAATGCTCCACTGGGCGACAGGGATGGACTTAAACAATTTAGAAATGTATAATGGTATATTTCTTGGTTTCAATTTAGCCTGTTTAACTTTGATCAGTTATTTTAACTGATTAAATATTCTAGCTTTCGTAACTCTTTGAAGCTGGAAATCGATATTTAAATATTTGACTGAGATCTTTATCTTCACGCACATTTTTCCATAAAAGAACTTATTTAAACATTTCCCTGATATATAGTTTCCCATTAATCGATCAAAAAATAAATAAAACAAATGCTTTAAATTTTTTGAATACTTTTAGCTTGAAGAGAAAGGAAACACAACAGAATCCCATCTTTAAAAGGAATGTTTTTAAAACAGACTGATTTGCATATGTGGATAATAAAGGATAATAATGTGAGTGAGTCCAGCTGAAGTGAAATAAGTTATGATCCTCGAAAAAACCGCCGGAAACCATTTAAATTGAATCTGAGTATGTGTATGTGGGAATAAATATAAATGACTAGCATGTAGCGAATATATTCGAGCTTAAACATCTGGAAACAGAAAAATATGCATTGCCCGAGTTAATTCGGGATCTTCAGAGTAGTGGTTAAGTTACTGAGTTATGAATCTGACTCCGATTAGCATAACATATCGACTTTTTAGTCCGGTAGCTGTTTATTATTGGTTTTACGTTTGGCACTGTGTCACGACCTGAAATTTCCTTGACGATCCAAAAAATTAAGTCACCAAAGGTAGAAGAAATTGCTGCTGAAATGCTGAGAGCTGGGAATGACTCTGCTACCACATGGTTAATTGAAGTGTTCAATGTTTTGTGTAATAGATGTTTTCTTAAGATTTTTCTAGTGGTATAATTATTTCTACTTTCAAGAAACGTGAATCCGTTCTTTAAATAATTAAAGGACATGAGTCTGCTTTCTGCTCTTTGTACTTTGCAAAATTGCAATTAATGCAACTAATCACTGGGTTAAGCAACAACTTATGTAGGCAGGTATTGAACTGCTATGCTTTCGAGGTGTGAAAATACGGATTAGCGAAGAGTTATGAATATTGTGTCTTTAACCTCTTAACAGTTTCTTTTTTCTGCCATATTGTGTCCAAAAATAAACACATTTTTGATAAACAATTTTGTATTCAAATCGATCATATAAATTCAAATCAGCAGTCAAAACTGTTACAAGTATTGAATTGCATAATTTATGATAATTTTTAATTATAGCGAAAAATTGGCATCTTTACTTAAAGTTTGCTTTTCCGAACAAGGAACTTCAGAAACTATTATTTCAAGGAGGTTACAATCAAAGAAAATATCAAGAAACTGTAAAGTTCCATTCCTTACATCAATCTCCAAATGAACAGCAGGATTCGCTGCGAAAGGAAATCGCGGCGGTGCTGGAGGATGATTACTAGTATGAATTTCACAAAAGTTCCGCACCTGAGTTAGAACATCGGAACTTTCCGTTTCCTCATCACTAGAGAAGTCCGATAACAAACTTTCACAACTTCCAGAATCATTTAGAGAAATTTCCGATTCATTATCTGATCCAATATCAGAATTATATTCTGTTATGAGCCGCTCACTGTCAGTCATTCCCCTTTTATTTTAGCGCAAAATTCAAAAGAAATAGTATTCGCAACGTGTGATACACTACACAAGTGAAAACAAAATTCACTCCTTCTCCCGTGTAAACAAAAAGCAGTAAAACCTGATAATAAAACCGGTGTACGCATGTTTTGCATTCCAATCTTTACTGGACTACTAGAGCCGTCTATTAGAAACATTGCAAACGAAAAAAAAGTTAAAGAGCCGGGCAAATCATTGGATTGGCGTAGAAAAATAAGATGCCCGAGCGGCGTACGGGCAAATCAGAAAAGTGACCTTTCGCAGCACCCGAGCGGTGTTCGGGCAAAACTGTTAAGGGGTTAAGGAAAAGGGACAGACCTCGAATGAAGTGGCTGACAATGAAAACAGGACTTTCTAGTGTGTGATGTACAGTCGCTCGAAAAAATATCCGAACACTATAATTGATTACACAATTCAAAAAAAATATCTGACGATTTTTTAGAAATTAGTGATCTGGCAACCTTCGTGTACGTACACGAAGGTTGCCAGATCGCTAATTTCTAAAAAAAAAATCGTTGCCAGATATTTTTTCTGAATTTTGTAATCAACCGTAGTGTTCGGATATTTCTTTGAGCGGCTGTACTCAGAAAGTTTCAATAAGTGTGGGTGGAGGTTTGGCATTTTTAAGTCAAATAGGAATTTGTTTTTTGACGTGCTTGAATCTCTGTTTTTTCGGGAAGTCCCTAAAACAATATGATATTGAAGCCCTCAAGGGGAGGGATGCCACAGTTACTAAAATTGGTATGTAGCGGCCAAATGCAGTTGCTGATGGCTCATACGTGTTCGGAGAACTATAGTCTAGTTGGGCGTAATAGCCTGTGGCTGCTTGAGGAATATATACTGGTGCTTAAAATTAAAGGAAAGCGGACAAAGTGTACAGTCCCTCAAAAAACTATCCGAACGCTTTGTGTCAGAGGCCACCCGACACTTCGTTTACAGATGCGCTTCAAGAAAATTTGGAGCAACTTGAAAAACGGGGGGGGCTTTAGGCCACCCGACACTTCGTTTACAGATGCGCTTCAAGAAAATTTGGAGCAACTTGAAAACACTTCGTTTACAGATGCGCTTCAAGAAAATTTGGAGCAACTTGAAAAACGGGGGGGGCTTTAGGCCACCCGACACTTCGTTTACAGATGCGCTTCAAGAAAATTTGGAGCAACTTGAAAACACTTCGTTTACAGATGCGCTTCAAGAAAATTTGGAGCAACTTGAAAAACGGGGGGGGCTTTAGGCCACCCGACACTTCGTTTACAGATGCGCTTCAAGAAAATTTGGAGCAACTTGAAAACACTTCGTTTACAGATGCGCTTCAAGAAAATTTGGAGCAACTTGAAAAACGGGGGGGGCTTTAGGCCACCCGACACTTCGTTTACAGATGCGCTTCAAGAAAATTTGGAGCAACTTGAAAACACTTCGTTTACAGATGCGCTTCAAGAAAATTTGGAGCAACTTGAAAAACGGGGGGGGCTTTAGGCCACCCGACACTTCGTTTACAGATGCGCTTCAAGAAAATTTGGAGCAACTTGAAAACACTTCGTTTACAGATGCGCTTCAAGAAAATTTGGAGCAACTTGAAAAACGGGGGGGGCTTTAGGCCACCCGACACTTCGTTTACAGATGCGCTTCAAGAAAATTTGGAGCAACTTGAAAACACTTCGTTTACAGATGCGCTTCAAGAAAATTTGGAGCAACTTGAAAAACGGGGGGGGCTTTAGGCCACCCGACACTTCGTTTACAGATGCGCTTCAAGAAAATTTGGAGCAACTTGAAAACACTTCGTTTACAGATGCGCTTCAAGAAAATTTGGAGCAACTTGAAAAACGGGGGGGGCTTTAGGCCACCCGACACTTCGTTTACAGATGCGCTTCAAGAAAATTTGGAGCAACTTGAAAACACTTCGTTTACAGATGCGCTTCAAGAAAATTTGGAGCAACTTGAAAAACGGGGGGGGCTTTAGGCCACCCGACACTTCGTTTACAGATGCGCTTCAAGAAAATTTGGAGCAACTTGAAAACACTTCGTTTACAGATGCGCTTCAAGAAAATTTGGAGCAACTTGAAAAACGGGGGGGGCTTTAGGCCACCCGACACTTCGTTTACAGATGCGCTTCAAGAAAATTTGGAGCAACTTGAAAACACTTCGTTTACAGATGCGCTTCAAGAAAATTTGGAGCAACTTGAAAAACGGGGGGGGCTTTAGGCCACCCGACACTTCGTTTACAGATGCGCTTCAAGAAAATTTGGAGCAACTTGAAAACACTTCGTTTACAGATGCGCTTCAAGAAAATTTGGAGCAACTTGAAAAACGGGGGGGGCTTTAGGCCACCCGACACTTCGTTTACAGATGCGCTTCAAGAAAATTTGGAGCAACTTGAAAACACTTCGTTTACAGATGCGCTTCAAGAAAATTTGGAGCAACTTGAAAAACGGGGGGGGCTTTAGGCCACCCGACACTTCGTTTACAGATGCGCTTCAAGAAAATTTGGAGCAACTTGAAAACACTTCGTTTACAGATGCGCTTCAAGAAAATTTGGAGCAACTTGAAAAACGGGGGGGGCTTTAGGCCACCCGACACTTCGTTTACAGATGCGCTTCAAGAAAATTTGGAGCAACTTGAAAACACTTCGTTTACAGATGCGCTTCAAGAAAATTTGGAGCAACTTGAAAAACGGGGGGGGCTTTAGGCCACCCGACACTTCGTTTACAGATGCGCTTCAAGAAAATTTGGAGCAACTTGAAAACACTTCGTTTACAGATGCGCTTCAAGAAAATTTGGAGCAACTTGAAAAACGGGGGGGGCTTTAGGCCACCCGACACTTCGTTTACAGATGCGCTTCAAGAAAATTTGGAGCAACTTGAAAACACTTCGTTTACAGATGCGCTTCAAGAAAATTTGGAGCAACTTGAAAAACGGGGGGGGCTTTAGGCCACCCGACACTTCGTTTACAGATGCGCTTCAAGAAAATTTGGAGCAACTTGAAAACACTTCGTTTACAGATGCGCTTCAAGAAAATTTGGAGCAACTTGAAAAACGGGGGGGGCTTTAGGCCACCCGACACTTCGTTTACAGATGCGCTTCAAGAAAATTTGGAGCAACTTGAAAACACTTCGTTTACAGATGCGCTTCAAGAAAATTTGGAGCAACTTGAAAAACGGGGGGGGCTTTAGGCCACCCGACACTTCGTTTACAGATGCGCTTCAAGAAAATTTGGAGCAACTTGAAAACACTTCGTTTACAGATGCGCTTCAAGAAAATTTGGAGCAACTTGAAAAACGGGGGGGGCTTTAGGCCACCCGACACTTCGTTTACAGATGCGCTTCAAGAAAATTTGGAGCAACTTGAAAACACTTCGTTTACAGATGCGCTTCAAGAAAATTTGGAGCAACTTGAAAAACGGGGGGGGCTTTAGGCCACCCGACACTTCGTTTACAGATGCGCTTCAAGAAAATTTGGAGCAACTTGAAAACACTTCGTTTACAGATGCGCTTCAAGAAAATTTGGAGCAACTTGAAAAACGGGGGGGGCTTTAGGCCACCCGACACTTCGTTTACAGATGCGCTTCAAGAAAATTTGGAGCAACTTGAAAACACTTCGTTTACAGATGCGCTTCAAGAAAATTTGGAGCAACTTGAAAAACGGGGGGGGCTTTAGGCCACCCGACACTTCGTTTACAGATGCGCTTCAAGAAAATTTGGAGCAACTTGAAAACACTTCGTTTACAGATGCGCTTCAAGAAAATTTGGAGCAACTTGAAAAACGGGGGGGGCTTTAGGCCACCCGACACTTCGTTTACAGATGCGCTTCAAGAAAATTTGGAGCAACTTGAAAACACTTCGTTTACAGATGCGCTTCAAGAAAATTTGGAGCAACTTGAAAAACGGGGGGGGCTTTAGGCCACCCGACACTTCGTTTACAGATGCGCTTCAAGAAAATTTGGAGCAACTTGAAAACACTTCGTTTACAGATGCGCTTCAAGAAAATTTGGAGCAACTTGAAAAACGGGGGGGGCTTTAGGCCACCCGACACTTCGTTTACAGATGCGCTTCAAGAAAATTTGGAGCAACTTGAAAACACTTCGTTTACAGATGCGCTTCAAGAAAATTTGGAGCAACTTGAAAAACGGGGGGGGCTTTAGGCCACCCGACACTTCGTTTACAGATGCGCTTCAAGAAAATTTGGAGCAACTTGAAAACACTTCGTTTACAGATGCGCTTCAAGAAAATTTGGAGCAACTTGAAAAACGGGGGGGGCTTTAGGCCACCCGACACTTCGTTTACAGATGCGCTTCAAGAAAATTTGGAGCAACTTGAAAACACTTCGTTTACAGATGCGCTTCAAGAAAATTTGGAGCAACTTGAAAAACGGGGGGGGCTTTAGGCCACCCGACACTTCGTTTACAGATGCGCTTCAAGAAAATTTGGAGCAACTTGAAAACACTTCGTTTACAGATGCGCTTCAAGAAAATTTGGAGCAACTTGAAAAACGGGGGGGGCTTTAGGCCACCCGACACTTCGTTTACAGATGCGCTTCAAGAAAATTTGGAGCAACTTGAAAACACTTCGTTTACAGATGCGCTTCAAGAAAATTTGGAGCAACTTGAAAAACGGGGGGGGCTTTAGGCCACCCGACACTTCGTTTACAGATGCGCTTCAAGAAAATTTGGAGCAACTTGAAAACACTTCGTTTACAGATGCGCTTCAAGAAAATTTGGAGCAACTTGAAAAACGGGGGGGGCTTTAGGCCACCCGACACTTCGTTTACAGATGCGCTTCAAGAAAATTTGGAGCAACTTGAAAACACTTCGTTTACAGATGCGCTTCAAGAAAATTTGGAGCAACTTGAAAAACGGGGGGGGCTTTAGGCCACCCGACACTTCGTTTACAGATGCGCTTCAAGAAAATTTGGAGCAACTTGAAAACACTTCGTTTACAGATGCGCTTCAAGAAAATTTGGAGCAACTTGAAAAACGGGGGGGGCTTTAGGCCACCCGACACTTCGTTTACAGATGCGCTTCAAGAAAATTTGGAGCAACTTGAAAAACGGGGGGCCACGGTGAAGCCCCTCGCAGGCTCTCGTCGGGTCGCTGCCACCCACAGGCGCCGGGAGTTGTCGAAATGCTCATTCACTTGCCCATAAGCAATGAAGGCTCGCATTGCTCATACCGATAAGAAGGCTCGCATTGCCCATAAGCAATGAAGGCTCGCATTGCTCATACCGATAAGAAGGCTCGCCCATACCGATAAGAAGGCTCGCTGGCTCATTCACTAGGCACACCCGCCAATCTATCCATACGGGCAACAGCGGAGCTGCTTAAAGGGGGGTTGCCTACAAAGTTACCATCTAGAGTTTCTTGTTGCTTACACGGCGTCCAAGTTACCTAACCCTAGAAAGAAGTCTTTAACTGTATACGCCTATTTCTCTACAATCTCCATAGATTCTGTCCCGGCAGCAATACCTACTGTCATGCTGCACCAGTTACATAGCTCAACCAAACCTACTACCAGTCTCATCAACAGTTCGAATGAATCAGTTCGAATCATCAACAGTTCGAATCATCAACAGTTCGAATGAATCAGTTCGAATGAATCAGTTCGAATGAATCATCATTTGACGGCATCAGAAATTTTCGTAAGCCCATTTAAGGCCAAAATCTTTCCCTCGAAGTTCGCAACCAAAGAGAAAATGCGTCGAACACCAGAAGCTAATTGCTCCAACACACGACTCAGTGTTAGAGAGGTGTCTGGTATACCATAAATGATCATGACGATCAACAGAGTCGAAAGTTTGAAAAAGCCTGAACACTGCCTAAGTGATCCACACACTTCTGAATCCACGTCAATTCTAAGCACAATTAGAACCTGGGTAGGCCCCTATCGATCACCTTTTGGGAAAACAGGGTAAAATCTTTAGGTGCCACAAAAGATCAGTCAAGTCCAGCTCTGAGCATACCGATAAGCAGGCTCGCATAACGTAAGTAGTTGCTGGAGGTTCAGGTCTTGCTAAGGTTGCGAAAGCTGTCAAGGTGAACCGAAGAACGTGTGTATATGTGCTTCATACCGAGGCTCGCAGCCGATCTTCTGAACCCGGCTAGGAACGGCCGTGGCTGCTTGAGGGGGGCTCTGGGAGTCGCGCCAGGCACCCAACAGTCAGTAAGTCCACGCCCGTTTGTTTCCCCACCGCTTGGAATTGCGGACTGAGAGCCAATGGGCGGCCCAGTCCCAGAGGTCTCAGCTGGGCCGCCCCCACGGTCGGGGAGCAACAGGCCATGTAGCCTAACGACGTGTCGTTCTATGGGAGCTAGCAAATTCACGACTAAAGGAGTAAGTGTCGAATGAACTAGACGACCTCCGTAGCCCACGAATGCTTGTGCTCACCAGCACATGGCGGCACGCTGCAAACGGCACCGTTCTCGCACCGAGCCTCTCGTCAAGGTCATCCGTGCAACGCGTCAGGCCCGTGTGCACCGAGGTAACAGATCCCTTTGCGTGCCGGGCTACCTAGACACCATTCTCTTGGGCATGCGCAGTCAGTGTTGAACATTGTGCAGAGATTGGCCATCCATTTGAATAATTATCGAATATAATTATCGAAATTATCAAATTATCGAATTACAAATTATCGAATTACAAATTATCGAATTACAAATTATCGAATTACAAATTATCGAAATACAAATTATCGAAATACAAATTATCGAAATTATCGAATTCTGTCATTGTAACGTCTGCCACCGCTAACGGGAACCTGGGACTCGTTATAAGAGCATCATTGTCCGTTCTATAGGAGCGATTCCTATTAAGAAACTACTCTAGGAAACCCGTTGCTTGGTAACCCATGGTTGCTTCCCTCGAGTGCGTGCCGAGAGCGGTGACCTTTCAGAGTGCGCGCCTCCTTCCGCGTGGCCCCCTCCTCTTGGCAACTGGCCTTCCAACCGCCAGCTCCCGTGAAGGGCAGAATCCGTTGCGTACTATGGGCTTAGATAACCTTCGGGGTTGTGTATGGTTAAAGTATATTCCATTTCTCAATAATATTACGGCTATGTAGAGGTAAAAATTGAAAATACGTCTCTTCTTGGTAATCGTAATATACGTGTTTAAAACATATATTTAAATTGTAATATTTAATATATTTTTCCGCATATGCTTCCATAACTTGCATATTAAAACCAATAATTTGAAGATGTGTCAAATGCGGCAAGTTTAATACGTCCACTAGACATTTCTTTTTAATTTTACATAGTAATGTTATATTTTTTAATGTGGAAAATATTTCTGTTATTTGAGTAATTTTGTAACCAACGTATTTTAGAATATGAGTGTTTTTCGTTATACTCTGTAACTGATTTAAATGATACTCTGAATCCTTTTTTAAATTATAGTACACTAAAGTTTCTAAATTATATGATTTTTTAGCTTCACCATAAAATGCAATATTTTTAATGCATAATTTTTTTATTGCCGGACAACATTTTAATATGTCTGATAATGTAATTAGCGAAATATTAATGATATTGCTACAATCATTACAGAATTGTAACACTTTAAGGTTATGCTTTTTTCGCGATAAATATTGTAAATAAAAGTTTTTTAAATTATTTTCGGTATAAATTAATAATTGTAATTCTTCTAGATTTTCTGGTAATAAATGGTAAACGTCAATTTTTAAATTAAATTTCAATATTTTTAAATCTGGTAAGTATTTATCTATTTGAGAAAATGTATGAATATCAAAAAACGAAAGCTCTAAATTTTTCAAAGCTACAGTTTGATTCAATAACTTTATCAAGTTATACATTCCATAATGTTTAATATATATGGGTTTGCTGTTTTTTAATAAAGAAAAAATTCCTTGACTCGATATTTTTGTATTAATCATATCTATATACAACAAGTTTTTAGGTAAATATAAAATTATATCGTCATTGATGAACCGATTATTAGAAATAATTAAAACTTTTAAATTAGGACAATTAAAATGCGTTAAATCACTCACGTTCGTACGACTAAGATCTACAAAGATTAAATTGTTGTGATTGAGTTGAATTTTACCGTAAGGAATATAACAATTAAATTGTAGGCCTCGTAAATTCTGTAAAAAAAAAAATAATTTTAGAAATTTTAAGCAGCTGCTTGGGGGTATTTATTTTTAAAATTATTTAAAAATTAAAAACTTACTCGACACCTTTCCAAGTTTTTGATACGTGTTTGGTAATTCTCTAAACATTTCAAACATTTATTAAAACACTTGCAGAGTTTATCTTCGATTATGAAATGTGTTAAATAATTATTGAAAATTAAATCGGGAGCACAATCTCTTTGATCCAGCAGTTGAAAATAAATTTCATCGCTATATAATTCTGTAAAAAAAGAAATATAACCGTTACCACCAGTCAACGCCTAAAGGGATTAATTAGCTCAAAAATTTTCACAGGCCAATTGGAAAACCTTCACCAATTCTTACACGTTTGTTGGGGAGTGCAAATTGAGAGCCCCTTTTGAACAGTTTCCTCAAGGCCTAAGTGAAAAAATACATCCCGTATTAAAAAAAGTTTCTTACGTAATATTGAATAATCAATTGGATTCTTTTTATAATTTTCATAATGAAAATTTATATTTTGTATAATATTAGCAAGACAAGTATTTACTAATTTTAAAACGTGACTTCTTTCATGATTCATTTTTTATTTGTACATTTTTTATTCGTATTTATACTTTCATGACCCATTTCGTACATTCGTAATTTTACTCATTAGGTAATCGGGAACGGCGATCCTCCCAAAACAGCTGTGTGAGAAAAAAAGGGGGGTGCGCGAGACTGGAGGGAGGATGGTCACAGTTTCTTAGATCCCACTCGTGGTTGAACAAAGCCGTGTGGCGTAACCGAGTTACTCGAGCAACAACCAATTAGTCTCCGTGCTCAAGACGGAAGAGTAATTCACTAGAGTTTTGGGGGGGCTCTAGAAGTTGATTGTGGTCCCAGCTTATGCCTCAAGCAGCCATGGGCTACTCCGTGTTCACATCTGTCCTCAGATTGCTTCACCGCAGGTCCCCACCTTTAAGATTCGACACACTAGAAAGTTGGTGGAAAACGAGTTATATGAGTCGAGGGTTTAATTGGAATCCTTGCTAGCAGCGTGCCGCCATGTGCTGGTGAGCACAAGCATTCGTGGGCTACGGAGGTCGTCTAGTTCATTCGACACTTACTCCTTTAGTCGTGAATTTGCTAGCTCCCATAGAACGACACGTCGTTAGGCTACATGGCCTGTTGCTCCCCGACCGTGGGGGCGGCCCAGCTGAGACCTCTGGGACTGGGCCGCCCATTGGCTCTCAGTCCGCAATTCCAAGCGGTGGGGAAACAAACGGGCGTGGACTTACTGACTGTTGGGTGCCTGGCGCGACTCCCAGAGCCCCCCTCAAGCAGCCACGGCCGTTCCTAGCCGGGTTCAGAAGATCGGCTGCGAGCCTCGGTATGAAGCACATATACACACGTTCTTCGGTTCACCTTGACAGCTTTCGCAACCTTAGCAAGACCTGAACCTCCAGCAACTACTTACGTTATGCGAGCCTGCTTATCGGTATGCTCAGAGCTGGACTTGACTGATCTTTTGTGGCACCTAAAGATTTTACCCTGTTTTCCCAAAAGGTGATCGATAGGGGCCTACCCAGGTTCTAATTGTGCTTAGAATTGACGTGGATTCAGAAGTGTGTGGATCACTTAGGCAGTGTTCAGGCTTTTTCAAACTTTCGACTCTGTTGATCGTCATGATCATTTATGGTATACCAGACACCTCTCTAACACTGAGTCGTGTGTTGGAGCAATTAGCTTCTGGTGTTCGACGCATTTTCTCTTTGGTTGCGAACTTCGAGGGAAAGATTTTGGCCTTAAATGGGCTTACGAAAATTTCTGATGCCGTCAAATGATGATTCATTCGAACTGATTCATTCGAACTGATTCATTCGAACTGTTGATGATTCGAACTGTTGATGATTCGAACTGATTCATTCGAACTGTTGATGAGACTGGTAGTAGGTTTGGTTGAGCTATGTAACTGGTGCAGCATGACAGTAGGTATTGCTGCCGGGACAGAATCTATGGAGATTGTAGAGAAATAGGCGTATACAGTTAAAGACTTCTTTCTAGGGTTAGGTAACTTGGACGCCGTGTAAGCAACAAGAAACTCTAGATGGTAACTTTGTAGGCAACCCCCCTTTAAGCAGCTCCGCTGTTGCCCGTATGGATAGATTGGCGGGTGTGCCTAGTGAATGAGCCAGCGAGCCTTCTTATCGGTATGGGCGAGCCTTCTTATCGGTATGAGCAATGCGAGCCTTCATTGCTTATGGGCAATGCGAGCCTTCTTATCGGTATGAGCAATGCGAGCCTTCATTGCTTATGGGCAAGTGAATGAGCATTTCGACAACTCCCGGCGCCTGTGGGTGGCAGCGACCCGACGAGAGCCTGCGAGGGGCTTCACCGTGGCCCCCCGTTTTTCAAGTTGCTCCAAATTTTCTTGAAGCGCATCTGTAAACGAAGTGTCGGGTGGCCTAAAGCCCCCCCCGTTTTTCAAGTTGCTCCAAATTTTCTTGAAGCGCATCTGTAAACGAAGTGTTTTCAAGTTGCTCCAAATTTTCTTGAAGCGCATCTGTAAACGAAGTGTCGGGTGGCCTAAAGCCCCCCCCGTTTTTCAAGTTGCTCCAAATTTTCTTGAAGCGCATCTGTAAACGAAGTGTTTTCAAGTTGCTCCAAATTTTCTTGAAGCGCATCTGTAAACGAAGTGTCGGGTGGCCTAAAGCCCCCCCCGTTTTTCAAGTTGCTCCAAATTTTCTTGAAGCGCATCTGTAAACGAAGTGTTTTCAAGTTGCTCCAAATTTTCTTGAAGCGCATCTGTAAACGAAGTGTCGGGTGGCCTAAAGCCCCCCCCGTTTTTCAAGTTGCTCCAAATTTTCTTGAAGCGCATCTGTAAACGAAGTGTTTTCAAGTTGCTCCAAATTTTCTTGAAGCGCATCTGTAAACGAAGTGTCGGGTGGCCTAAAGCCCCCCCCGTTTTTCAAGTTGCTCCAAATTTTCTTGAAGCGCATCTGTAAACGAAGTGTTTTCAAGTTGCTCCAAATTTTCTTGAAGCGCATCTGTAAACGAAGTGTCGGGTGGCCTAAAGCCCCCCCCGTTTTTCAAGTTGCTCCAAATTTTCTTGAAGCGCATCTGTAAACGAAGTGTTTTCAAGTTGCTCCAAATTTTCTTGAAGCGCATCTGTAAACGAAGTGTCGGGTGGCCTAAAGCCCCCCCCGTTTTTCAAGTTGCTCCAAATTTTCTTGAAGCGCATCTGTAAACGAAGTGTTTTCAAGTTGCTCCAAATTTTCTTGAAGCGCATCTGTAAACGAAGTGTCGGGTGGCCTAAAGCCCCCCCCGTTTTTCAAGTTGCTCCAAATTTTCTTGAAGCGCATCTGTAAACGAAGTGTTTTCAAGTTGCTCCAAATTTTCTTGAAGCGCATCTGTAAACGAAGTGTCGGGTGGCCTAAAGCCCCCCCCGTTTTTCAAGTTGCTCCAAATTTTCTTGAAGCGCATCTGTAAACGAAGTGTTTTCAAGTTGCTCCAAATTTTCTTGAAGCGCATCTGTAAACGAAGTGTCGGGTGGCCTAAAGCCCCCCCCGTTTTTCAAGTTGCTCCAAATTTTCTTGAAGCGCATCTGTAAACGAAGTGTTTTCAAGTTGCTCCAAATTTTCTTGAAGCGCATCTGTAAACGAAGTGTCGGGTGGCCTAAAGCCCCCCCCGTTTTTCAAGTTGCTCCAAATTTTCTTGAAGCGCATCTGTAAACGAAGTGTTTTCAAGTTGCTCCAAATTTTCTTGAAGCGCATCTGTAAACGAAGTGTCGGGTGGCCTAAAGCCCCCCCCGTTTTTCAAGTTGCTCCAAATTTTCTTGAAGCGCATCTGTAAACGAAGTGTTTTCAAGTTGCTCCAAATTTTCTTGAAGCGCATCTGTAAACGAAGTGTCGGGTGGCCTAAAGCCCCCCCCGTTTTTCAAGTTGCTCCAAATTTTCTTGAAGCGCATCTGTAAACGAAGTGTTTTCAAGTTGCTCCAAATTTTCTTGAAGCGCATCTGTAAACGAAGTGTCGGGTGGCCTAAAGCCCCCCCCGTTTTTCAAGTTGCTCCAAATTTTCTTGAAGCGCATCTGTAAACGAAGTGTTTTCAAGTTGCTCCAAATTTTCTTGAAGCGCATCTGTAAACGAAGTGTCGGGTGGCCTAAAGCCCCCCCCGTTTTTCAAGTTGCTCCAAATTTTCTTGAAGCGCATCTGTAAACGAAGTGTTTTCAAGTTGCTCCAAATTTTCTTGAAGCGCATCTGTAAACGAAGTGTCGGGTGGCCTAAAGCCCCCCCCGTTTTTCAAGTTGCTCCAAATTTTCTTGAAGCGCATCTGTAAACGAAGTGTCGGGTGGCCTCTGACACAAAGCGTTCGGATAGTTTTTTGAGGGACTGTACTTTGAGGAACTTTGAACTCTGTAAGAATCTTGTTCCCTGCACGGTCAAAAGAGATTGAGAACCGCATCCCGAGCAAAGCACTACGAGTTCATCGTTTCTTTAAATTAGTTTCTTCAAAATGAAATATTTCTAGTCGGTTTTATGGGTTTATAACTTTGGGAGTTCCGCTCGCCGCACTCAGCGGGTAGTCACCCAGCGCGCACTGACTGCGTATGGGAATCAGTGAACTGCACAAAGCTTACTAGCGGCACCGGGCTATAATTAGTTTGTAGTAGCTAAGGGGTTAAGACTTTTAAACGAGAAGGTCAAAAAAAAAGTGAATTTAAAAGGGGAAGTCTGAAGAGTTGGCCACAGTAGCCACGGCGAAGCTACGAGTTGTGAGCCACGGCGAAGCTACGAGTTGTGAGCCACGGCAGCTACGAGTTGTGGGCTACGAGTTGTGGGCTACAGTGGGTAAGTTTTTAGGTGTTAGCACTTACTTGGGGGGGGACTCCATTGTGTGGAGCCCGCTCCTATCCCGTTGTTGACGTGGGGGAAAGACGGTGCTACCAGAAGCGGTGCTACCAGGAGCTAGAAATAAGTACCGTCGCCAGCCTCGTAGTAGTTTCTAGCAAGTAAGCGCCGTCCGTCCGTGGGAAAGCCTTACTTGGGCCACGTTATTAAGTATGGATCACAAGCGGGTGGCCTTGGTCAGGTTATATACTTCGTCACGGATTCTGCGTGCACGTATTTACGTGTTTCCAAGAGCGTCTTGGTACGACAGCACCGTCTGACACCATCACTCTTCGCGTCCCCAGACCACTCCGTCTCTAAGTCTCCACGATGAGTTTCCGCAAAAACTGAATACCGTTCGATCGCGACAGCATTATCGTCGCATACACGGCCGTCGCACAAGACGAATCCTCTAATTCAGTCGTTGGCTTAAAAATACATATCGCACTCTCGGCACTAAGGTCCCCTAAAGCCTTTGGCTGAAGGCACTCACGAGTCTCCCCCAATAAGGAATACGTCTCAAAGGAGCACAAGCCACAAGTGTAAAGAGGAAGTGTTCTCGATTGGACGGATTCTGTCCGTGTGGTCTATGAGAAATAATTACTCTCCTTTAATTAAAGACAACCGGAGGGCAGTTGGTCCACACTGACCGCAAAAAATAAATAATTAATAAGTAAATAATTAATAAGTAAATAATTAATAAGTAAATAATTAATTAGTATAAGTAATTAATTAGTATAATTAATTAATATTAATAGGGCATTAAGCACTTTTAGCCATAGTTCCTTTTTTAGATTGTAGTAATTCCACCTAGATAAATATTCTTTTAGCTATTAGTTCTTAGATTCTCTTAATAGTAATTCCACCTAGATAAATATTTTTTTCTATAGAAGCCTCAGTTCTTAGGTTAAACCGACTCCCTTATAATGAGAAATACGTTGGGCCAATGGGGTGGGTCTCTTAGCACAAGCCTTAGTAATATACAAGTGTAAAGAGAAAGTGACACTTCCGGTTGATTTCCGTGTTCCTGATTGGACAGATTCTGGAAGGCCCGTGTTGAAAGGTCTGTGAGAATCTGAGTTGAGAGAAAAAATGTATATATATATAATAAATAAATTAATTAATTATTCCCCCTTAATTAAAGACAACCGATCGGGGGAGAGCGGTTGATCCACACTGAGTAAACCGCAAAAAAATGGCTTTATATACCAATCCTATTGATGACGTCACAGGAAAGATGCAATCTGATTGGTTGAAAATTAATTTTTCTCGCATTCTGATTGGTTGAAAATTATTAATTAAAAATTAATAATTAATTAATTAATTAGTATTAATAAGGCATTATTCTTTTAGCTAAATTATATAGAAGCTTTCTTAGTTAACTGGTAGCATCTCTTAAAGAAATAGTTCCTTATAATAGTAGCTTTTCTCTCTTAGTAATAAAAATAGCTTTCTTAGTTAACTAGTAGCATCTCTTAAAGAAATAGTTCCTTAGTAACTTTTCTCTCTTAGTAATAAAAGAAGCTTTCTTAGTTAACTAGTAGCATCTCTTAAAGAAATAGTTCCTTAGTAGCTTTTCTCTCTTAGTAATAAAAGAAGCTTTCTTAGTTAACTAGTAGCATCTCTTAGCATCTCTTAAAGAAATAGTTCCTTAGTAGCTTTTCTCTCTTAGTAATAAAAGAAGCTTTCTTAGTTAACTAGTAGCATCTCTTAAAGAAATAGTTCCTTAGTAGCTTTTCTCTCTTAGTAATAAAAATAGCTTTCTTAGTTAACTAGTAGCATCTCTTAAAGAAATAGTTCCTTATAATAGTAGCTTTTCTCTCTTAGTAATAAAAGAAGCTTTCTTAGTTAACTAGTAGCATCTCTTAAAGAAATAGTTCCTTAGTAGCTTTTCTCTCTTAGTAATAAAAGAAGCTTTCTTAGTTAACTAGTAGCATCTCTTAGCATCTCTTAAAGAAATAGTTCCTTATAATAGTAGCTTTTCTCTCTTAGTAATAAAAGAAGCTTTCTTAGTTAACTAGTAGCATCTCTTAGCATCTCTTAAAGAAATAGTTCCTTATAATAGTAGCTTTTCTCTCTTAGTAATAAAAGAAGCTTTCTTAGTTAACTAGTAGCATCTCTTAAAGAAATAGTTCCTTAGTAGCTTTTCTCTCTTAGTAATAAAAATAGCTTTCTTAGTTAACTAGTAGCATCTCTTAAAGAAATAGTTCCTTATAATAGTAGCTTTTCTCTCTTAGTAATAAAAGAAGCTTTCTTAGTTAACTAGTAGCATCTCTTAAAGAAATAGTTCCTTAGTAGCTTTTCTCTCTTAGTAATAAAAGAAGCTTTCTTAGTTAACTAGTAGCATCTCTTAGCATCTCTTAAAGAAATAGTTCCTTATAATAGTAGCTTTTCTCTCTTAGTAATAAAAGAAGCTTTCTTAGTTAACTAGTAGCATCTCTTAAAGAAATAGTTCCTTAGTAGCTTTTCTCTCTTAGTAATAAAAGAAGCTTTCTTAGTTAACTAGTAGCATCTCTTAGCATCTCTTAAAGAAATAGTTCCTTATAATAGTAGCTTTTCTCTCTTAGTAATAAAAGAAGCTTTCTTAGTTAACTAGTAGCATCTCTTAAAGAAATAGTTCCTTAGTAGCTTTTCTCTCTTAGTAATAAAAGAAGCTTTCTTAGTTAACTAGTAGCATCTCTTAGCATCTCTTAAAGAAATAGTTCCTTAGTAGCTTTTCTCTCTTAGTAATAAAAGAAGCTTTCTTAGTTAACTAGTAGCATCTCTTAAAGAAATAGTTCCTTAGTAGCTTTTCTCTCTTAGTAATAAAAGAAGCTTTCTTAGTTAACTAGTAGCATCTCTTAGCATCTCTTAAAGAAATAGTTCCTTATAATAGTAGCTTTTCTCTCTTAGTAATAAAAGAAGCTTTCTTAGTTAACTAGTAGCATCTCTTAAAGAAATAGTTCCTTAGTAGCTTTTCTCTCTTAGTAATAAAAGAAGCTTTCTTAGTTAACTAGTAGCATCTCTTAGCATCTCTTAAAGAAATAGTTCCTTATAATAGTAGCTTTTCTCTCTTAGTAATAAAAGAAGCTTTCTTAGTTAACTAGTAGCATCTCTTAAAGAAATAGTTCCTTAGTAGCTTTTCTCTCTTAGTAATAAAAGAAGCTTTCTTAGTTAACTAGTAGCATCTCTTAGCATCTCTTAAAGAAATAGTTCCTTATAATAGTAGCTTTTCTCTCTTAGTAATAAAAGAAGCTTTCTTAGTTAACTAGTAGCATCTCTTAAAGAAATAGTTCCTTAGTAGCTTTTCTCTCTTAGTAATAAAAGAAGCTTTCTTAGTTAACTAGTAGCATCTCTTAGCATCTCTTAAAGAAATAGTTCCTTATAATAGTAGCTTTTCTCTCTTAGTAATAAAAGAAGCTTTCTTAGTTAACTAGTAGCATCTCTTAAAGAAATAGTTCCTTAGTAGCTTTTCTCTCTTAGTAATAAAAGAAGCTTTCTTAGTTAACTAGTAGCATCTCTTAAAGAAATAGTTCCTTATAATAGTAGCTTTTCTCTCTTAGTAATAAAAGAAGCTTTCTTAGTTAACTAGTAGCATCTCTTAAAGAAATAGTTCCTTAGTAGCTTTTCTCTCTTAGTAATAAAAGAAGCTTTTTTAGTTAACTAGTAGCATCTCTTAGCATCTCTTAAAGAAATAGTTCCTTATAATAGTAGCTTTTCTCTCTTAGTAATAAAAGAAGCTTTCTTAGTTAACTAGTAGCATCTCTTAAAGAAATAGTTCCTTAGTAGCTTTTCTCTCTTAGTAATAAAAGAAGCTTTCTTAGTTAACTAGTAGCATCTCTTAGCATCTCTTAAAGAAATAGTTCCTTAGTAGCTTTTCTCTCTTAGTAATAAAAGAAGCTTTCTTAGTTAACTAGTAGCATCTCTTAAAGAAATAGTTCCTTAGTAGCTTTTCTCTCTTAGTAATAAAAGAAGCTTTCTTAGTTAACTAGTAGCATCTCTTAAAGAAATAGTTCCTTATAATAGTAGCTTTTCTCTCTTAGTAATAAAAGAAAAATAGCTTTCTTAGTTAACTAGTAGCATCTCTTAGCATCTCTTAAAGAAATAGTTCCTTAGTAGCTTTTCTCTCTTAGTAATAAAAGAAGCTTTTTTAGTTAACTAGTAGCATCTCTTAGCATCTCTTAAAGAAATAGTTCCTTATAATAGTAGCTTTTCTCTCTTAGTAATAAAAGAAAAATAGCTTTCTTAGTTAACTAGTAGCATCTCTTAAAGAAATAGTTCCTTAGTAGCTTTTCTCTCTTAGTAATAAAAGAAGCTTTCTTAGTTAACTAGTAGCATCTCTTAAAGAAATAGTTCCTTAGTAGCTTTTCTCTCTTAGTAATAAAAGAAGCTTTCTTAGTTAACTAGTAGCATCTCTTAAAGAAATAGTTCCTTAGTAGCTTTTCTCTCTTAATAATAAAAGAAGCTTTCTTAGTTAACTAGTAGCATCTCTTAGCATCTCTTAAAGAAATAGTTCCTTAGTAGCTTTTCTCTCTTAGTAATAAAAGAAGCTTTCTTAGTTAACTAGTAGCATCTCTTAAAGAAATAGTTCCTTAGTAGCTTTTCTCTCTTAGTAATAAAAGAAGCTTTCTTAGTTAACTAGTAGCATCTCTTAGCATCTCTTAAAGAAATAGTTCCTTAGTTAGCTTTTCTCTCTTAGTAATAAAAGAAGCTTTCTTAGTTAACTAGTAGCATCTCTTAAAGAAATAGTTCCTTAGTAGCTTTTCTCTCTTAGTAATAAAAGAAGCTTTCTTAGTTAACTAGTAGCATCTCTTAGCATCTAGAAATATAGTTCCTACAGGGTCATCATTTAGTGGGGAATAAGAACATAGGAAAGTATGGACGAACGCATAGTGGTGTACACACCTCTCATGCACAGTGACGCGCCATCGGATCCCATTGTACGAGACTCCCCCGTTGATAGTGCTCTTGTAGCACGCTGCCATTCGGGCCAGACCTACGGGCTGTCCATGCCGTTGTGAGTTCCACACGGTCGGCAGTTCGAGCACCAATGGTAATAACCCTGTTTCCGCCATTGAGGTTGCCACATGCTCTCCTTCGTCTACCAAAAATACCCGTCTCTCTTAGTAAAGGCTTAAAAATACCCGTCTTTCTCTTAGTAAAGGCTTAAAAAAGTAAAGCTTCCTCTCTTTGTTCTAAATATTAGCTCTTTTAGTAAATAAGTCCTCTCTTAGTAAATAAGTCTTAGTTTTTAGAAGGAGGATGTTACGGGCGGTTCCCGGTCATGCACCGAGTGTGGCGCTTTGCACGACCGGCCAAGTAAAGACATGACGTACGAAAAAATATTAGTCCGTGATCCTTGGATTAAATATAAAATAAAATTCGTAAATCAGTACATTATATTGGAATATCCCGATTGTTTAATATTTACCGTTCAATTAATAACTTTGCGTTTAAAACAACTGAACGAAATTTATGAGAAATATCCCTATGCTAAAACTTATGATTTCCAGGAATTGAATACAGTAGACTGGGAAGATACAATTATAAGTTTTAATTCAAATTATGATTTTATAAACGTTCCAGAACCATTAAAAAAATTTGAAAAACTGTACAAAATATTCGATCACGAGAAATCTTTTAATTATATATTCGGTATACATCCGTTTCCCCAGATAAAAATAAATAGCATTGTGTTGTTTCTACTAATACTGGTATCCTGTTATTTTGCGATATGGAACGTGAAATTCAACTCGAAGTGATTAATTTTTTTGTTAGGATTTTATTCGAATTTAAAAATCACAAGGACTTTATATTACGGTGGTTGGTCATCTTAAATGATTACGCGAAACTTCCGCACTTTAGGGGATTCATTCCCAGAGTGCCCGTCTTAGAATTAATGAGAAGGGGGGCCAAGTCCGTGTTAATAGTCAACGCGATAGATAAAAAATTAAATGTCGGGAATAAGAGAATCACCGTCTTTCCGCTCTGCCCCTTTCGAATATACGTTTCGGATAAAACGATAAAAGTACCGCAAGAGAAAATTATAGATATTTTATTCAAATATCTAGAACTCACGGGTATAAAGATTGTGGGTTTTTATGGCGTAATTAAATATAAAGAATTACAGAGTGCTTTAAAATCAAAGGATATAATCTGTTACCCTCCTAGGCTTTATTCTTTTTTCTTAAAAATGTCCTAAAGTGGGTGGGTAGTGGTGGGTGGGTGGGTAGTGGTGGGGGATTCTTGTTTAAGCTTCCAGTGAATTCTAAAACTAAGTTTAAAGCTAGTTCCAGTGAATGTCCCAGTGGATATTCTAAGGTTCCAGTGCCAGAATTTTTAAAAGCAAGCAGTTTAAGTAAATTCTTAAAGCGATGTCCCCACAGCGCTTCCAGTGCCAGAATTTTAAAGCAAGTTCTTAAGGCAAGCAGCTTGTGCAAGTTCTCAAGGCAATTGTTTAAAGCAATGAATGTTAGTGGAAGCTTTTGTCCCAGTGGATATTCTTTTTAATGTCCCAGTGAATTCTGGTTGAAGGTGGTAAATATTCTTCTATGTGTGCCTCTGTCGTGAGTGCTCTACGCATTGAGATACAAGGTTGACAGTTGTGTCACGGAATTTTCAAGAGTCTCAAAGTACTCAAAAACTTTTATTTTTATAACAGAATACATAATTGAAAGGATTTTATTGGTTCGTTTGTGAATCAGAGACTTGAGAATTATTCTCTTCATTTACAGTAGAGGAAATATTTCCATCTTGTACATTTTTGTTCAAAATAAAATGTTCAATTTCGTCATCACTATTGTCTGAATTTTCCGAAGTTGAATATTCAAAACCCTCTAAACCGTCTAAATCTTCGTCAATTGCTCCAGTAGATTCATTTATTAATGAATATTGTAATAAATTTGATTTAAGGTCTTTTAGACCTTGGTTAAGCGTTAATAAATCACGCATTAGTGGATTTATTAATGGATGTAATTTTCCTTCTTGTTGAAGTTTTCTTAATTTAAAAATAAAATCCTTTAAACTATACTTTTTTAAAAGCTTGACATCTCGTCTTATATCATTAATGTCTTCTACCTCAAATCTGGCGTATCTAACCATTGCACAGTTGCTTGTAGCACTTTCTGTTCTGGCTGATGGGCACCTCAAAGGGGTTGTCCTTACAATGGTTACAGTGTGCTTGTGCTTTTGAGCACTCTAATTTATATAAGTGTAGGAATGCTCTCCCCCCCGATTTTGCCATAATTTTAGCAGGAATTAACGGAAATAGCAGGAATTAACGGAAATAGCAGGAATTAACTGAAATAGCAGGAATTAACGGAAATAGCAGGAATTAACGGAAATAGCGGGAAACAACGGAAATAGCGGGAATTAACGGAAATAGCGGCAGGTTTCTAAAAATGGCTACAAATTTTTAATTTCATATAGCAATTTCTTCTGTACTAATAGGTGTTCATCTAACGTTTAATTTAGTCAGTAATTAGCTAAGTGTGTTAAAAGATCTGCATTGGTGTATCTCTAGAACATTGATTAAATATTTGCGTGATTTTTATATTGCTTTTAGTAAAATAAGTTGTGATGCTAAATAAGAATTGAACTAAATAAGCACTACTTTACAGAGTAGGTCTGCTCTTGCATTTAATTTCTTACTTGGTTAACTTTAGTGAGGGTTTCTTAACATATCAAAGTCTTGTGTGACTTGTTCTTGGAACGTGCGTTATGGTGTGTGAAGGTATGAACCTTGGGAGATAATAAATAGCATTGAGAGATTATAAAGGCACTAGGGTGTAATTATTTATGGAGGTCAGACAGTGTTACTAACGTGCTTAAAAGTATAACTAATAAGAGACAAATTTATTTATACCATGACTTAATTAAATTACAAATATGTTGAGGCAAAAATTGAAAATATGCCTTTTCTTTAGAATATAAATATACGTGGTTAAAATATATATTTAAATTGTGATGTTTAATATATTGTTTTGCAAATGTTTCTATAACTAGCATATTAATACCAACAATTTTGAAAGACGTTAAATGCGGCATTTTTAATATGTCTACTAGACATTTATTATTTTCAATATTACAAAATAATGTTAAATTTTTTAATGTGGAAAATATTTCTGTTATTTTGGTAAGTTTGCGACCAAATAATCTTAAATCACGAATGTTTTTAGCTATACTATGCAACTGATTTAAATTATACTCTGCATCTGAATTACTATTTAAATTAGAGTACTCTAAAGATTCTAAATCGTATGATTTTTTAGCTTTACCATAAAAAGCAATATTTTCAATGCTTAATTTTTTTATTGCCGGACAACATGTTAATATGTCTGATAAAACTGCTAGTGAAATATTAATGATGTTGTTGACGTCGTCATTGCGAAAGTTTAACACTTTAATATTATGCTTTTTGCGTGATAAATATTGTAAATAAAATTTTTTTAAATCATCTTCGGAACAAATTATTAATTTTAATTCTTCCAGATTTTCCGGTAATAAATGGTAAACATTAATTGCCACACTACATTTCAATATTGTTAGATCTGGTAGGTAATTATTTATTTGAGAAAATGTTTGAGAAACTTCATAAATATTAAACGATGTGAGTTTTAAATTTTTCAGAGCTACGCTTTGATTTAATAACTTGGTAAAGTCCATATCATATGCAATATAAATAGGTCTATTTGGAATATTTTTTAAGAACGAAAGAATTCCTTCTTGTGACACTTTTGTATTATACAATTCTATATACAATAAGCTTTTGGGTAGTTGTAAGAGCATATCGTCATTGAAGTGCCAATTTGAATAAAGAATTAAAACTTTTAAATTAGGACAATTAAGTATTAAATTATGTATATTCATATAACTAAGATCTATAAAGATTAAATTGTTGTGATTGAGCTGAATTTTCCCATAAATATCATAATGAGCAAATTTTAAAACTCGTAGATTCTGTAAAGAAGAAAAATTATAAATAGGTTATAAAATAGGAAAAAAATTTTAAGTATAAAAATTAATAACCTACTTGAAATGTTTCTAATTTTTTGATAAATGTTTGGTAATTCTCGAAACATTTTAAACAATCCATATTAAAACCTATGCAAGATTTACATTTATTTGTTGACATTTTAGTTATGAAATGTGTTAATTGTTTATTGAAAATTAAATCGGGAGTATATTTTATTTGTTTATATAGTTGAAGAAAAATTTCATCGCTATATAATTCTGTAAAAAAAGGAAAACATGAGTTATTTAGGAATATTTGGGGTTTTTTAAGATAGGACTAGTGTAACCCATCGCTGATTATGTGGGGCTTTATCCTTAAGCAGTCATGAGCTATAGAGGTCCAACCTCGCTCCAATATGCATCCGGCCACTGCACGGGTCCTGTTTGTCACCGCATCCTAGGTTTTTCCCCCGAGGCCGCGTTCATAACCGCCAATTTATGGGCAACATGACTAGTCTCTCTTTCTGTACGCCGCTTAAAGGAGGTTTGCAGACTCCTTTGCCTCATCATATCTAATACCCAAGATACTCGCATCTGAAAGCCCGTTGTTTACGTCCAAGCTACCATAACCTTAGAAAGAACCAAACTACTATTTCTCCACAAAAATCTCGGCTATCTAATTCGTCTATTAATGCTGCACCGGTTACATAGCTCCCAAGGCCACTGAATCATGGCCGACCAATTTTCATCCCTACTACCAGTCAACTAAAGAGAGAGACGCACCCTTGTCACTAGAAGTAAATTGCTACAAGTCTTACCTGTGAGATTACAACAACCATAGCAAAGTTTGAAAATCAACAAAGCTAGCAACCCAAAACGCCTAAGTGATCGGGGCCATAATTGCCCCTTAATTCTGCACGGAAAGAACCTAAAGAGCTGATACCCTCATAGTTATCACCCTTTTTTGAGCTCTGGTTTTCGCTCATAAACAGAATTTCAACCGAAACAGCTCTGAGCAGTAGTAATCTACTTTCTGTGGATAAGTTTAGAACTGTGTGGCTAACAGCCACTAATGATCGTCAGTATAAATTAGAAACCTCTGCTAAAAGAAACTATTGCAAGCATGAATTAGCCTCTGTTAATCCAATTATGTAGATTGTGTAATATGAAAAGTTTCTTACGTAATATTAAATAATCAAGTGGATTCTTTTTAAAATTTTCATTGTGGAAATCTATATCTTCTCTGATATTTTGAACGATGTTAACTAGACAAATGTCTATCAGTTTTGAAACTGGTTTTTGATTCATTTTATTGTTTATTATTGCCATTTTTATTCTTATTTATATGCGTATAAGTTAAATAACATACAAAGAAAACAAGAAATAAATGGCTGTGAAATTCTTTATGTAACTTTAAACTTGTTTTTTGAAGTTAGGCGACTTCTGAAAGTAGGTTCTTGGAGTAATGGTTTCGCTTTAGCGGATGTTTGGCACAAAGCCAAGGAAGTTGGCGTATGAGGACGCGCATGATGTAATCTATGGGAACACGCAAACTATAAAGGTTTCGTGCTTTTTAGTTAGTTTGTATTAAATATGGAACCTGAGTTTATAGACTTAACAACTTTTCATGGAGATTTTATAGACTTAACAACTTTTCATGGAGATTTTACAACTTTTCATGGAGATGGTAAAATTTATCGTGGTGAGACATTCTATATTCGTCAAAATTTTATGTGTCTAAAATGTTCTTTTCTCGACTACGATCCCAGTGATATAAGTAAATTAATTGGATCTCCTGATGATTATATATATTTTGAAAATATTAAATTAGACAGAAGACTTTATCGAGGTGAGATTTGTCATGTGCGTCAAAGTGATGACGTGTGGTTAAGCGTTTCCATTGACGATGAAGTGATTGAACCAGTGTTGAGAGTTTCAAGGACTCAAGTCCCTGAAGTTATAGGACTTGAAGTTACAGGACCTGAGGTTACAGGACTTGAAGTTACAGGACTTGAAGTTACAGGACTTGAAGTTACAGCCCCTGAAGTTACAGCCCCTGAAGTTACAGCCTCTAAAGTTACAGCCTTTGAAGTTACAGCCCCTGAAGTTACAGCCTCTAAAGTTACAGCCTTTAAAGTTACAGCCCCTGAAGTTACAGCCCCTGAAGTTACAGCCCCTGAAGTTACAGCCTCTAAAGTTACAGCCTCTGAAGTTACAGCCTCTAAAGTTACAGCCCCTGAAGTTACAGCCCTTGAAGTTACAGCCTCTGAAGTTACGGGGATTCCAATGTTAGATTTACCAAGTGATGTGACAAGTTTTGACCACGATGAAACGTTTCATGAAAAAATGTTTGATGAAATTTTTGATAATGATGAAATGTTTGATTTTCATCATGAAATTTTTTCTAATGATGAAAATGTTTTAAATAGTATAAAAAAAGATTTTCTGGTAAACGCGATGTGTCGTAAAATTCAAAAATTGCCATGTGATGTGAAAAAAAAAATATGTGCCTGTTTAACTTCACCTAAAAGGTTGCAGCCTAAAAGAATGTGTAATGTTGTAAAGAAAAAAGTATGTTATGGTTGCCAAAATTGGAAATAAAAATTTTGTTAATTTTATTGAGTGTGGAGTCTTAAAGAGTTGAAAGTGGAGTCTTAAAGAGTTGAGAGATGCGAGCAATTTGAAAGTTGGAGGGGAAATGGCTGATGAACAAAGTACCTCGTATAAGTTGCCTGACATTGTACACAATTGGCCAAGGGCTATGCAGAAATCTGGAAGACCTTTAAAATCGTTTAATCGTGGTGAGGAGTTTGCTCGTAATTCGATCTTTGTATGGATCACGCAGTTATTTCTGCTGCTCGCCGCATCTTTAGATGTCGTATACGGGCAACATACGTGCACAGCCTAAAGGGACTGTGTAAGCAGTGTCCTCACTCTTAAAGTTTAAATCTTTAGGTCTCCATAGATTATTTCTTGGCAGCCGTTTTCGCACGTAGTTCCCAATCTCAAGCACGACTGTTTATAACCTACCATTAACGGCTCAGAATTTTCGGCTCAGAATTTTCAGGCTTTCTATTGAACACCTTAACAATCGCATCCCGGTAAGAAAGTATTTTGGGCTTTACGTCTCACAACCGCCAGGGAGCAGTTGTGTCAGTTTTAGGCATCATGGCAGTGTTGGTAGGTGTGGTTTGGTCGACACGAGTTGTGATACTTGTAGAGGGGTAGTCAGTGTCACTATGTGCCTGAGAGTGTCAGTATACAGTATGGACTCAGTGCAGGAGGTACGAGAGTGCGTTGCAGAAGAAACCAAAGCAATAGTAACACACGTTGGCACTGAAAATTCGCATACAATGCGGTTACAACGGGTTAAATCGTGTGCCCAACAAGAAGCAGATGAAACCATAGATGACTTTAATCCAGAATTTAGCATGTCATCATCGGAAGAAAATAACGAGACTGCAGAATCGAACAACAAAAGAAAAGGTAAGAAAGCAAATCCAGTTGAGTGGAAAAAGACTAAAGCAAAACTTCTTCGAAACAATGGAAAACCTTATACATCATCATCAATTCGCAAGACAGAAATGCGGGCCAGAAAGATACGTCCAGCATGTAATGAAAAATGTAGACTAAAATGTTCAAGCAAAATAGAAGAAAACAATAGGCTCGTAATATTTGACAAGTATTGGTCACTGGACAGTCTAAAATCCCAGCGAGAATTTATCTCTAGAAGTATAACTACCGTTAGACCTCGGTACAAAAGAGAAGGAAGTAGGCGCCAATGTAACCATGCGTTCCATTTCGTAATTAACGAAGTAAACGTACGTGTTTGCAAATTTTTCTTTAAGGCCACGCTGGACATCAATGACCGACCTATTAGGACTGTCATAGCCAAATTAAAGGAAGGACAAGAAGATTTAAGAGGAAAACACGGACACCACTTTAAAATAGATCCAGCAATAAAAGATGGTGTTGTTGCTCATACAATTCAAAGTCTGTGCGCTACTCGGGAGTTTATAGAAGGTAGGAAAAGCTTAGCTGATTTACACCGCGATTACAAAAATGACTGTGTTGAAAAAAATGTTCCTTTTGCAAATCTCACAATGTATTCCCGAATTTTCAATCTCAAAAAAAGTGTGACAACTTCTATAACAATGCAAGGGAATCAATGAATTTAAAGAAGGGCAAAGAACTATTAAATCATATTCCCATTGATCAATTCTGCGAAAAAAACTGCCATATAAAGTAATTACGAACTCACTCAACAGATAGGATCAACCAGCGAAATTAAAGTATAGAAGAATAACCCCGGAGTTGCGAAACATCATTTATTATTGTGTACTTTTATTTTGTCAATAAGCTAATAAAACAGTTACCTAATTCAAACTTCATTTTTATTCTAAGTAATGGTATAATTTGGGAAAATTACTTGAGTAACAGATGGCACATAACTTAGAGACCTATTTTTACCTGGTAGTGCCAAATATCCTTAGCGGAAAAACGCCTTATTCGTGGGCTCGAACCCAGGTCCCTTAGATCAGTAGCGCGCTAACCAATCGGCCATGGGACGGCTTGGGGATAATAGGTTTAGGCGTCAAATTCAAACCAAGTTTTAACTCCGGTAATTGCCAACTTTAGTGTCCTCCAATTGATTTAGAGGCTCCGTATGTATCACTAAATGCCTCTATCTTATTAATTTCCTAATTTTTAGCTAGCTACCTCTCTGCTTACGGTCAGTAGGGGATACTGTCAGGAATTTAACAGTAGGTAGTGTGTGATAGCTATCATCCCCTTAATCTTAGCCTGTAGTTATGATAGAGACAAGTAAATACCACTGTTAGTTTCACCGGAAACGAGCCTACCAAACTTCTGTACTTTTCCATGGGCCACACTCCGAAGAAGGCTCAGAGAAGGTTTGGAGGGGTTGAAACAACTGTTGGGTGGTAGCCTCAAGGCCATTCAGCGTGTTCCCCGCATAAGGCTTTCCCGCATACAGGGCCACGGCTTAACGTTCAACGGACGGTATTCCTTACTGACCATGGGCGGGGAACGGAAAGCTGACGAACTTGGGAACTACAGAGCTAGTGCACCTGCTAGTTACCTTTTTTTGCCTACGGTTAGTAGAGTACACCGGGTCACCATCTGTCAGATGCAGTAGGCACCGTGTGATAACTATCAGTAGTTTTCACTTTGGGTTTTCCTTTAGAGCCTTCAAACGTGATCAATTAGGGTATGACAATCCTTAAATTTGATCACAGTCAAATTAGGAGCTAATGGAAAAATTCGCACCTTAAAAAAATCTAATTCACTGATAACACGACGTAGGCCCGTTCTATTGACATATTGTAAAACTATATAAGGAAAGAAAAGAGTGGTTATGTAACAGCCATGGAATTGATAATTAGTAATGAAACAGATTTTCCTCAGGAGGGAGATGAGAATTTGTCGCTTGTGACTAGAGTTATTAATAAGAATAATAATTACAATAATAATTACAAAGGGATAAATTGGAACAAGTTTCCATATGTTTTTACTTCTAAACTCCAAGACCTGAAACTGGGTTATTCAAAAGCTGGTGAAACCGTTTTGAAAAACATAATTTCTAATTGTTCTGATTTGGTCAGATTGGATGTTTTTGGAACGCAAATGACATTTAGTGTTTTTAAAACTGTACTGGACGAACTTACCCCCGACGAAACCACGAAATTATCTTCTCTTAAGGAATTAGTTATGACAGATTATTGGGACTATGCAAGTTCACACGAGGATTGGTTTCAATTAGATGAAATAGTTTGTATATTACGTAATTTTCCTTCGTTGACTCGTATCATGTCTAAATCCAATTGTGCGTGGGAGAATTTTTTAATAGGAGAAGCTATCGTACGGGCTATTTACTCGGATTTAATTGGGCCCGTAATAAATTTAAAACATATAGATATAGGATGTTCGCGTTTTTTTAATGCCGACATGATAAAAAAATGCTTTTCATCAACGTCTTGGACTAGTGTCAATATCCAAGTGAATGGTAAAATAGAAAATAAAAATTCAATGTTTTGGGAAACCTTGAAAAAGTTTATGCCATTAACAGTAACAGACATAGGTTTGAAGATTTTTCTTAATTATAAAGAGGATTTAGATGAATTAATCAACGCTTTAAATCTTTTCTTCATTCATAGAGGATCTCAAATTCAAACATTGACTATAGGTTATTGTGATAAGATTAAATTTTTTTTCGAAAAGATTTTATTATATTGTGAGGCTTTAAAAACTTTAAACCTTAAGGTGTGGGTTAAAAATAGAAAAAAATATTTGGACGAAAATTATATTATAGGTGAATCCTTTCCCAATATCGAGTGTTGTAGTGTCAAATTAAAAATTGATAAGAACTATAAATATTCATTATTTCTATTTGAAAATATCTTGAAGGCACTTCCCGGCGTTAAAATACTTCACGTGAAATGCTTAGGTGTGCGTAAGAATGATAAAATTAATATTATATTAGATGATCCATTTCATAAAGCATTTGAAGCGCATAAGTTTCTCCATTTGCGTGAACTTTATGTCATAAAGGAACAATTTAGTCCACAGTTTTTAAGTACATTTTCGAATCATTTGCATTCCACAGTAAAGTTTAATGCTCAGTAATGTTTCAAGTGCCATATGTTTGAAACAATTTATGTGTGTATTTAAAAGGGTGACAGTGTGAATGCAGAAATAACTTGACTTTTGTTGTTGCTCAACAGATAGTGTTGTTTATTATGGGATGCCTGAATCAATGGTCTTTAATCCTCCCTGTAACTAGTGTACCCCTTTGTATACAATGAAAATTAGTTGTACTTTTTCCTCGTAACTAGCACTTGTCTATAACAATGGAAATAAAGTTCTTACAGTGTTCCGAATACTTCTATGTTGAAAAGTTACTGGGATTCAGAGACATGTATCTTTTTAATGCTTTTCTTCTAATTTACAATTTTCATATTCAGCTAGCTACTGACTGTGGGAAGTAGGGCACACTTGATGGGGTTAAAAGGTGGGCATTAATTAACATGTGTGGTAAGTGCTCTAACAGCTAGCAGTACCAGCTAGCAGTACCAGCTAGCAGTACCAGCTAGCAGTACCAGCTAGTAGTACCAGCTAGCAGTACCAGCTAGTAGTACCAGCTAGCAGTACACTTTGCTCTGGGTTCCTCCTTCAAATGTTTAAACGGTGCAGAGATAATTTTTAATGGTATTCAGGAAACACATGTCTCATTTACCACCACTGGAAACACCTTTGCATTGAAGAAATATCCTTAGTCTATTTGTAAAAGAACTCTATATAAGGAAAGAAAAGAGAAGTTATGCAATAGCCATGGATTTGTGTGGTGAAACAGACTCGCCACGGGAAGGAGATGAGTCTCTTGTAACTCGAATCATTAATAAGACCGATATTTACGATCACGAATGGATAAATTGGATCGAGTTTCTACACGTTTTTACTTCTAAACTTCAAGTCCTGGAACTGGGTTATTCTATAGCCGGTGAGGAAGTTTTAAGAGAAATACTTTCCAATTGTTCTGATTTGGTTAGATTGAACGTTTCGGGAACGCAAATTACTTTTAATAATTTTAAAATTGTACTGGACGAACTTACAGCTGTGAAATTACCTCCCCTTAGGGAATTAATTATGACAGATTATGGTGAATATGCAAGATCTCATGAGGACTGGTTTCAATTAGAAGACTTAGTTTCCATATTGCGTAATTTTCCTTCGCTGGTTAGTATAGGTTCGCGGTCATTAGATACTTTCATGATTGGAGAGGCTATAGTACGAGCCATTCACTTGGATTTAATTGGACCCTCGATAAACTTAAAGCATATAGATATAGGCTTTTCTTATTTTTTTGATGCAGACATGATAAAAAAATGCTTTTTTCTTTTAAAGTCTTTGACGAGTGTCAGTATTCAAGCTAATGGTATAATTAAAAATTGTAATTCAGTGTTTTGGGAAACCTTGAAAGAATTTATGCCATTAACTATAACAGATATAGGATTGAGGACTGTTTTTAATAATAAAAAGCATTTAATCAATGCTTTAGATTTTTTCTTCATTCATAGAGGATCTCAAATTCAAACATTGACTATAGATTATTGTGATGAGATTAAATTTTTGTTCGAAAATATTTTATTGTATTGTCGGACTTTAAAAACTTTAAACCTTAAAGTGATTGTTAGATATTGGAAAGAAGATTTAGATGAAAATTATATTATCGGTGAATCTTTTCCCAATATCGAGTGCTGTAGTGTCGAGTTAAATAACGATAAGAATAGGAATTATAGATATGTATTATTATTACTTGAAAACATCTTGAAGGCTCTTCCCGGTATTAAAATACTTCACGTGAAATGCTGTGAGAATAATAAGATTATATTAGACGCTCCATTTAATGAAGCATTGGAAGGGCATAAGTTTCTACACTTGCGTGAACTTTATGTTAAGAAGGAACAATTTAGTTCACGGTTTTTAAATACATTTTCGAGTCAATTGCCTTCTGTAAAGTTTAGTGATCAGTAAATTTGTACACGTTGTTTAATTATGTATTTGTTTAATAAAAGCTCTGATTAACCTTCAATCCTACCTTAATCGGCACTTTTGGGCACAAGGACTCTAATTAGAGGGGACCTATTGGAACAGCTGTTGGTAGCCCGTGTTCTCGCATAAGGTACCGTATACACGGAGGCGACCAAGCTTAGTTCCCTATTAACTGTGGGTCTCAACGTCAGTTGAGAACCTGGCGCGCTACCGACGTTTATTGTCCGAAAAAATTCTTCTAAAGCAAACTTCCTGTGTACCTCGTAACTACTTTTAGATAGCACATAGTTTTCAACCCACGTACTCTAGCACTTAATGTCCGCTTTCTCGTGGTGCAGACCGTTAGTACAACTCTCTTGTGGAAGGGCTGCCAGTGTGGCCTACTGAACAACTATGGCTACTTTTAATAATTAATGTTATAAGAATTTAATTAAAATAATTAAAATTTTACAAATTGAAAGTATATAAAAAGATGATTTTTTGAAAATTGAGTCATTCAGGTGGGTAGCCGCGCCAGGCTTGGTTTAACAAGAGGACACTCTATAATTATTTATTATTAATATACATAATCATTTTTCATTTAGTTTTGAGTATCAGGAACACTCTTACTGAGTTCCTGGGTTTTTCCCATGACGTCACAACTTGATGACGTAATCAATGACGTAACAACTATATAATGACGTCACGACCACCTCTTAATGATTTATTAATTATAAGAATATATTAGTAATTACTCAAACAAGAAGTAATGATAATAATTAATGTTATAAGAATTTAATTAAAATTTATTATTAATATACATAATCATTTTTCATTTAGTTTTGAGTATCAGGAACACTCTCACTGAGTTCCTGGGTTTTTCCCATGACGTCACAACTTGATGACGTAATCAATGACGTAACAACTATATAATGACGTCACGACCACCTCTTAATGATTTATTAATAATATAAGAATATATTAGTAATTCATTTATAATTACTCAAACAAGAAGTAAGGTTAATGTTATAAGAATTAATGTTATAAGAATTTAATTAAAATTTTACAAATTGAAAGTATATAAAAAGATGATTTTTTGAAAATTGAGTCATTCAGGTGGGTAGCTGCGCCAGGCTTGGTTTAACAAGAGGACACTCTATAATTATTTATTATTAATATACATAATCATTTTTCATTTAGTTTTGAGTATCAGGAACACTCTCACTGTGTTCCTGGGTTTTTCCCATGACGTCACAACTTGATGACGTAATCAATGACGTAACAACTATATAATGACGTTACGACCACCTCTTAATGATTTATTTAATTATAAGAATATATTAGTAATTACTCAAACAAGAAGTAAGGTTAATGTTATAAGAATTAATGTTATAAGAATTTAATTAAAATTTAATAATTAAAAGTATATAAAAAGATGATTTTTTGAAAATTGAGTCATTCAGGTGGGTAGCTGCGCCAGGCTTGGTTTAACAAGAGGACACTCTATAATTATTTATTATTAATATACATAATCATTTTTCATTTAGTTTTGAGTATCAGGAACACTCTCACTGTGTTCCTGGGTTTTTCCCATGACGTCACAACTTGATGACGTAATCAATGACGTAACAACTATATAATGACGTTACGACCACCTCTTAATGATTTATTTAATTATAAGAATATATTAGTAATTACTCAAACAAGAAGTAAGGTTAATGTTATAAGAATTAATGCTATAAGAATTTAATTAAAATTTTACAAATTGAAAGTATATAAAAAGATGATTTTTTGAAAATTGAGTCATTCAGGTGGGTAGCCGCGCCAGGCTTGGTTTAACAAGAGGACACTCTATAATTATTTATTATTAATATACATAATCATTTTTCATTTAGTTTTGAGTATCAGGAACACTCTCACTGTGTTCCTGGGTTTTTCCCATGACGTCACAACTTGATGACGTAATCAATGACGTAACAACTATATAATGACGTTACGACCACCTCTTAATGATTTATTTAATTATAAGAATATATTAGTAATTACTCAAACAAGAAGTAAGGTTAATGTTATAAGAATTAATGTTATAAGAATTTAATTAAAATTTTACAAATTGAAAGTATATAAAAAGATATTTTTTGAAAATTGAGTCATTCAGGTGGGTAGCCGCGCCAGGCTTGGTTTAACAAGAGGACACTCTATAATTATTTATTATTAATATACATAATCATTTTTCATTTAGTTTTGAGTATCAGGAACACTCTCACTGAGTTCCTGGGTTTTTCCCATGACGTCACAACTTGATGACGTAATCAATGACGTAACAACTATATAATGACGTTACGACCACCTCTTAATGATTTATTTAATTATAAGAATATATTAGTAATTACTCAAACAAGAAGTAAGGTTAATGTTATAAGAATTAATGTTATAAGAATTTAATTAAAATTTAATAATTAAAATTTTACAAATTGAAAGTATATAAAAAGATGATTTTTTGAAAATTGAGTCATTCAGGTGGGTAGCCGCGCCAGGCTTGGTTTAACAAGAGGACACTCTATAATTATTTATTATTAATATACATAATCATTTTTCATTTAGTTTTGAGTATCAGGAACACTCTCACTGTGTTCCTGGGTTTTTCCCATGACGTCACAACTTGATGACGTAATCAATGACGTAACAACTATATAATGACGTTACGACCACCTCTTAATGATTTATTTAATTATAAGAATATATTAGTAATTACTCAAACAAGAAGTAAGGTTAATGTTATAAGAATTAATGTTATAAGAATTTAATTAAAATTTAATAATTAAAATTTTACAAATTGAAAGTATATAAAAAGATGATTTTTTGAAAATTGAGTCATTCAGGTGGGTAGCCGCGCCAGGCTTGGTTTAACAAGAGGACACTCTATAATTATTTATTATTAATATACATAATCATTTTTCATTTAGTTTTGAGTATCAGGAACACTCTCACTGTGTTCCTGGGTTTTTCCCATGACGTCACAACTTGATGACGTAATCAATGACGTAACAAATATAATGACGTCACGACCACCTCTTAATGATTTATTTAATTATAAGAATATATTAGTAATTACTCAAACAAGAAGTAAGGTTAATGTTATAAGAATTAATGTTATAAGAATTTAATTAAAATTTAATAATTAAAATTTTACAAATTGAAAGTATATAAAAAGATGATTTTTTGAAAATTGAGTCATTCAGGTGGGTAGCCGCGCCAGGCTTGGTTTAACAAGAGGACACTCTATAATTATTTATTATTAATATACATAATCATTTTTCATTTAGTTTTGAGTATCAGGAACACTCTCACTGAGTTCCTGGGTTTTTCCCATGACGTCACAACTTGATGACGTAATCAATGACGTAACAACTATTTTTTCTATTCCGCTGAGGAGTGGTCAACCACACAGGGTGCGACCTACTGGACTGATATGGCTCTGAGCTTTCCTGATTTTGATGCACTGGTGGGCTTCTGTGGAGGGCCGTTTGTGGGTTGACAGCAGTGTTTATCAGCTGGTGGATAATCCTGAGCCATCGCAGGCACCTGAACCTTGACATCATTCTACATTGGAGTCTTCCAGTGTCTTCAGCCTTTAGTGGTGCGGGGTCTTTGTCCCATGTCTGCGATTAGAGGGGGCTGTTTGATATTGTTGGAATTCCTTCTCTCAACATATTTAAACGTCCCACATTTTCTCTCCATAAATAGTTGTGAGGCACGGAGCGTTTTCTCTTGATGCCCTCACACAAGAATTCCACCGTTATAACCTAGATATTCTCGGCTTGCAAGAGACCAGATGGACAGATTCTTTCTCGGGGAGGGAGGATGCATCACCAAGGCGTGCACAGACACGCCAGCTCTTCTAGGATATGGGTGCTGAAAGGTTTCTTATAGCATTAAAGACTGTTATCTGCTGCCCCTCCACTGAGGATGAGAAGGTTTTATAGGATATTCTGTCAAGAAAGGAGATATTACCCTTGTTCTTGGTGACTTCAATGCCAAAGTTGGTACTTTGGAGCTGACCATTGTGTGACTTTGTTGTGCTAGGGTTAAAACCTTTGAAAGACCGCCAAAGCTTACCATGACAGTCAGCTTACTACTTGAGGGGGATCAACATTGGGGACACTTACTCTTTTAGTAGCAGAGGAGGCTATCTGAGTGGCACTCGGAAAGAAAGCCCCTACCCTACTAGTCCTAATGCAGAGACCTTACTTGTAAAGGATCAGCTGAATCTTTGGCTGACAAAGCCGAGGAAGTAGTTAGACAGCAGCAGAGAGCTGTACCGTTAATGTGTGGACATACAAGGATGGTTATGAGGATTCTGTCATGGCTAGGTGGGCTTAGCATTGATAAACATGCTCCCATTGTTTGCATTGGTGGCTCCACAAAGTTGCTGTTTCTAAACAAATCCCCAGGTGTAGATGAAATGCTTAGAGCTGGGAATGTTACCAATGACTGAAATTCTGAATTTATGATAAAGGCATGGTTCCTAAAGATTTTACCAATTATTATCCCTATTTTCAAAAAATCGCTTGTGATAACTATAGGGGTATCAGCCGTTCCAGGTTCTTTTCACTGGTTGACAGGTGAGCAATGTGGAGTGGTAGGGGATGTGTGGATATTTTCACTTAGATAGATTCTTGTTTAGAAACTTTTAGTTGCTTGTTCAAAAAGGTTGATCGTCATAATTTATGGTATACCTGTACGTAAGCTCTCTATAATAACTGAGAAGTGTATGAGAGTTGGTAAGGCTTGTAGCAATTACTTCTGGTACGAAAATTTCTAGCCCTTTTGGCAATCTTTCATTCGAGATGGTACAGGAAACTAGATGCTTTTCAGATGTTTATACTCTTGGGCATTAGGTGGTTCAGTAACTAATGATGGGTGCAACCTCCTTTAAGCATATTGTGCAGAGAGACTCCGTTGGTTTGGCCGCCCATAGATTGGCGGGAACCTTAAAGGCCTCAGAAAGAAGGGGAGACATGCGGTGGGGACCTTGTTAGAATTTTTGCGCAGTGGCCAGATTTGCTCAGGATAGCTTGGAGAATTGCACGTTTGGACCTCCGTAGCCCATGGCTGCTTGACTCTTTGATACAGAGCTCTGTATCTTCTGACTGTTCCTACAACAATTAGTAATTTCCAGTTACTTTTCCCGCCTATGGTTAGTAGGGCACACCGATGAAGGTCACCGTCTGTCAGATTCATAGGCACAGAATAATTAGTGCTCTGACGGGTGGATTTTGCGCCATGTGTTAGATTATGGTATGCAAGCTTCCCTCCTACTCATGTTTAAATTATGCAGAGTTCTTATTTACACCAACCCATGCCACTGGAAACGCCTATTTGAATCCCTAGAAAAACCCTATATAAGGAAAGAATAGAGAGGACATGCAACAACCATGGATTTGATAATTAGTGGAGACGAAAGGGAATTGCCGCGGGAAGGAGATTTAACTCTTGTGACTCGAATAATTAACAAGACTAATAATTACACAAAATGGATAAATTGGAACGCTTTTCCACACGTTTTTACTTCTAAACTCCGAGAGTTGGAACTGGGAGAGTCGGAAGCTGGAGAAGACGTTTTGAGAAATATCGTTTCTAATTGCCCTAATCTGATTAAGTTGAACGTTTCTAGAACTCAAATAACGTTTATAGACTTTAAAACTGTACTGGACGAATTTACAGCTGTGAAATTACCTCACCTTAAGGAATTGATTATGACACATTATGGCGAATATGCTCGGTCGTACGAGGACTGGTTTCAAATAGAAGACTTAGCTTGTATATTGCGTCATTTTCCTTCGCTGACCCGTATCAGTTCACAACCCAATGATTGCCGCGATAATTACTTGATAGGAGAGGGCATTTTAGAAGCCATTTACTCGGATTTAATTGGACCTGTGAATTTGAAACACATCGATTTGGGTTGGACTCGCCTCGATACTGAAATGTTAAAAAAATGTTTTTCTACCGTACCCTTGACTAGCGTTAATGTCGAAATTAATGCTAGGATTGAAAATAGCAATTCCACGTTTTGGAAATTTTTGAAAGAACACTTGCCCATAACGGTTACAGATGTGTGTTTGAATGGTTTTCTAGATAACAAGATTCGAACACATCTAAGCGACGCTTTAAATTATTTCTTTATACATAGAGGATCGCAAATAAAAACCTTAACGGCGGATGATTGCCACGATATGAAATTTTTATTCGAAAAAATTTTATTCTGTTGTAGGACGTTGAAGAATCTGAAAGTTAAGATGCTTGTGGGCGATTATGGTATGCTCGACATTGAAAAATATGTTATTAGCGAGAGTTTACCTAATATTGAATGGTGTAGTGTCGAATTAGAGGTTGGAGAAAACTACAAGTTTTTATTACTGATATTAGAAAACATCTTAAAGGCTCTTCCCGGCGTTAAAGTACTGTACGTGAAATGCATAAAAATATTTAGTATGAATAGTGATGTTGAATTAGACGTGCCATTTTATGAAGCTTTAAAGAAACATAGATTCCTTTACTTGCGTGAACTTTATGTTATAAAGGAGCAATTTAGTTCACATTTCATAAACACATTTTCGAATCATTTACCTTCTATTGTAAAATGTTCTTTGAGAAATAAATGATTGAAATATTTGTATGTTTTTTATTGCTGAGCACTAATGGGTGGACGTTGTTCGAGAGTCGGTGTGGGACTTAGCATGCTGCCACAATATTGAGGTTAAGTGCTGCCACAATATTGAGGTTAAGTGCTGCCACAATATTGAGGTTAAGTGCTGTCTTCGGAGGAATAATTATGTATACGTTTAAGTCGTCTCTTTAAAAACTTGCAATTTAGCATAATTAAATTATTTAAATCATATATATTTTCAAAAGATTTTACATTTTCAGGTTCACTTACAAGTTTAAAAATTTCTTTAGACATTTTATCACTATTGCTTTTTATATTTACTATATATTTATATAATGGATAAAGTCTTTTATCAATTTCCTTCATCTTATTTTTAGGTACTTATTTATTAATAGTATGCTTAGAACCTAATAGTCACATATAGAAGCTTGTAGAGACAGAGATCTTGTAGAGACCTTATTCATTTTTACCCGGTCGAGAATTACACAGTACAAAGAATCTTGTATTAGTCACATGCAGTGTATTGATGTTTGTGCGTTTTTATAAATGACCAATAGCAGGTAATAATTTATAAATAATTTTTTATTTTAGCAAGTAGTTACGAGTACATGAGTATAAATAATGAGTATAAATCAACAATTATAACAAGTAGGCAATTGTCGGAATGTTGACCAAAGTTGACAATGGCGCAAGTCCGCTGTTCCATTTATTTACAACCATCTGGATGACAGCTATCCAAGCTTTATATTTTTAAGGCCAGACTTTTTTAGGGCCAGACTTTGGTTTGAATGAGGGGGGTAGCTCCACTAATTGATGTGCTTGAAACATTAAATGGGATTAACTGTTAAAGTTAAATTATATTTTTTAACGATATTTGTTACAAATTCAGTATTAACATTACAATTTCTTAATCGTAAGCTTTTAATAGTAGAGGGTAATGATAACATTCTCAATTGGCAAAAGGGCATGAATAATTTTAAACTATACAAGCTTTTAGTCATATTAAGTACTTGGTGAATGCTGTATTCAGTTTCCCCGTCGATTGTTTCACTAAATACTACATATTTTAATTTTTTAATTGCAAAAGAGTTTTTGCTTGATCCATAAAAATAAAAATCATGTAAAGATAATGATTCTAGTTGAGGACATTGTTCCAGTAAGTCGCACAATGTATTGATATGTAGGTGTAGATTTGTAGTTCCCTGTAATGTAATTTTTTTCAGGTTCTGACAAGAATAAAAGGTATAAAAGTTCTTTAAACTATTTAAATCGGGGATGTACAAATTTATTCTTTCCAAATTGGGAATCAATTGAGTGGGAATCAACTGAGTATAATCATTGATTACACGTTCAAAATATAGTTTTTTTAATTTAGGACAAAATTTTAATACTTGAGGCAATGTTGACTCATCTGAACTATTAAATGTCAAGTGTTGTAATGTAAGGGTCTTACCCATTCTAATTATTATGTCACTAAGTTCAATATTTACACTTTTGCGGTACCAATTTTCACAGTAAAAATATTGTAACTCAGTTAAATTCGACAATATGTATCTTATCCCCATTGTGGTAATTTCAGTCTGGTTTATGTTTAAATACGTTAATTTTTCAGGTAGAAATTTTACACATTCATCGGTGATTAAAGTCAAATTTACTATTAGTTCTTTTAAATTAGGACATTTCATGTTCATCAAGAGGGAGTCATTAAAATTAGAATATCCTACATTTAAATGAACAATACTATAATTATATATGCTTCTATCTTGAAAGGTCCAGCATTCCAATTTCAGCGTTTTCAATCCCTGTAAGAAGAAATAAATTTTTTTTAAAAATTACATATTTAAGAAAAATAAGGTTTTAAATAGGGGTGAGCTCAGTCAGTAATGCATTAGGCTCGTAGGTTGGGTCCACATTTAGTAGGACCGTTGAACGGTTTCCCCTCCCAACAGCTGTCTCGATACCTTCGAGGGCCTCGTGACCTAGTCACCAATGCATACTTGACTGAATGAAGAAATACAAGAAACTTACCGATAATAATTCCCATTTATATTTCAATGCCTATAGGAAAAAAATTAAAAAACATGGTAAAACATGCATTGAAATATGGTAAAACATGCATCGAAACATGGTGAAACATGAAACATGGTGAAACATGGTAAAACATGCATTGAAACATGGTAAAACATGAAACATGGTAAAACATGCATTAGTGAAACATGGTAAAATACAGTTAAACATGGTAAAACATGCATTGAAACAAGGTAAAACATGCATTAAAACAAGGTAAAACATTGAAACAAGGTATGCATTAGTGAAACAACTTACCTCGCACTTGCGTTTTAAATTGTTGATAGTACACTTGGAAATTCTGTCAAAAAACTCGCTACGAAATTCACACACATCTAACGTTGTTAGAAATTTGTTTAAAATTAAGTCGGGTATGTAGTCAATATGCGTTTTATCTTCAAACTGATTATGTACGATAATGTGTTGATGCAATTCATTTGTATATATTCTTTCTATAAAAAAATTATAAGAATTAAAAGTAAGGAAATTGCAAGAATCAAAAGTAAGACCAATCAAAAGGTAAGACCAATTAAAAGTAAGGCATATTTAAAAAATACTTACGCAATAATAGATAGGCAATTTTTTCTTCACGATTCATATGTTTATATAATTTATCGTGCCTTTTTATGTTTTTTGCAATGTTATGCAAACAAAGGTTTATTAACGTTTTCATTTTTGTAGGACTGTAGCAGAACTGTAGCAGCTCTTTAGTTTGTGACAATATATATACTTAAAATGAGATGACTCATCATTTGAGTCATCTTTAATCGGAAATAGCAGACTTTTAGAAGCAGCCAGTGGTTGTAAAGCTCGTGGGTGCCTTTAGTGGCTATTCGGCGTGTTTGCTATTTTAATCGACCAATGATGAGCTTTAAATGTATGGAAGCTGGCAGTCTTCTTAAAGTTTGTGGGGGAGATCACGCTGTTGTTCACCTTGGAGATTGGGGGAAAGTTTTCGCTTTACAATCGGAAGTGGAGCATGTAGTGAAATACTTGGGAACACTCAGTGAAGACTTGTCCAAATGTATATAAAGAGCAAAGCAATTAAGGACGTAATAATAAATAATGGCTCAAATTGCGAAAAATGACGCTTATGTGGCTTTTAATTTTAACAGAAACGTGTTTAATTTCAGAGTTAGAAAATTTTGTATTTTTCTAGACTATGACAACTTTTATGTACAACCAGTTTCCGAGGGCCAAAACTGGTTTGATTTATTGACTCGTCATATCGAGAAATACAACGTGACAAGAATTTATTGTCTTGGCAAATACGAAAAAATATTTTTACAGTATTATTTTCCTCTTTTAAATGTAGAGAGAATCAAAAAGAAATATCCTTGGAGTGAGGATATTTCAAAATATGTACCCTGCAAATGTAATTTTAAATACTGTGCGTTTATCAAGGCTCAACAGATGGCGTTTTGGCACAAGGCTTAAACACAAGGACGTAAGTTAACAGTCTGTGTTCAGCAGTTTGAGGGTGATCCCAATGTTCTTCAGATAGTGACAACGTGATTCTTCAGACTCTCCAATGATTGATTCTTCAGACTCTCCAATGATTGATTCTCCAATGATTGATTCTTCAGACTCTCCAATATTAATGCTGTGTTAGATGCTGTGTTAGATGCTGTATTAGATGCTGTGTTAATGCTGTGTTAATGCTGTGTTAGATGCTGTATTAATGCTGTGTTAATAATTGAGACAAAAATAAATATATTTTAAATGTTTTTAATTGTATCTTTAATTACATGCAGTACATGTAAATTTTGTAGGTTGAGCTAATGGTTTTGTTCTGAGATAGTACAAACCAGTCTTTAATCCCTTTTGCCAACCGTAAAAATGCATGCTCGTTAATTTTTCGTAGTTGGGATCCGACATGTAAATGTTCATGGATTGGCTTTGATCTACATAGATTCCACGATCTGCCGCCATCTGAATCAAGTGTTTCTGTGGAATTTCCCAGACTGTTCTGTACAAGAGTTTAATTTCGGAGGGAACCTGTTCTAAATCTTGTATAGAACCGTTTTGGGCAATTATTTGTTGTCTAATATCTTCGGTCCACAGGTTTAAAGCCTCCAAATCTCTGACCAAATGGCGATTGACCATTTGAAATTCTCCCGAAAATACACGTTTCACGTAAATGTTGCTGATGTATGGTTCAAAAGATTCGTTATTACCCAATATTTGACTGGTCGTCGCTGTGGGCATGAGACATATCAACACGGAATTAAATAATCCATACTTGGATATTTCGCATTTTAGTGATAACCAATGAAAAGTTTCGTGTTTCACGTTCCACAAGTCGAATTGAAACAGATTTTGGGAAGTGGGAGAATTCGGGTAAGATTCGTAGTAACCATATTTTTTAGCCAGTTCGCAACTCGCTTCCAATGCTCCGTGATAGATTGTTTCGAATATTTTTTTATTGAGTCTTTGAGCCTTGGGTGAATCGAATGGGAATCGAAGTAACAAAAAAGTATCGGCCAGACCCTGAACTCCAATTCCGATGGGTCTGTGTCTCTCGTTCGAGAGTTTAGCTTCCTGTAAGGGATAATGATTAACGTCAATCACTTTATTTAAGTTTTTAGTCACGATTTTCGTGATTTCGTGTAGCTTGTCGAAATCGAAACTCTTATTGTTTACGACGAATTTGTTGAGAGCAATGGAAGCCAAGTTACACACGGCAATTTCTTTTTCAGAACTGTATAACGTCACCTCTGCGCATAAATTTCCACAGGGAATCGTACCCCAATGTTTCTGATTACTCTTGCGATTGATGGTGTCCTTGTATAGAATGTAAGGAACGCCCGTTTCGATTTGCGTTTCCAAGATGCGTTGCCACAAGTCCCTAGCCCTGATGCGATCCACCACTATTCGCTTATTGTTTTCGTAACCCTGATACAGAGATTCGAACCTAGTCCCCCAACTGTTGGAAAGATCGGGACAATCTCGTGGCCACATCAACGACCATTTTTTGTCGTTTTTCACTCTTTGCATAAATAAGTCGCAGACCCACAGAGCATAAAATAAGTCTCGCGTTGCATCGGCAGTTGTGTTCTTTTTTAAATTGAGATATTCAAATATCTGTGGGTGCCAAGGTTCGATATAGACTGCCATTGCACTGCTTCTTCTCTCCCCATCCACGTAATTTATAACCGAATTTAATAATTTAGAGGATTTGACTGGGTTTTTCAAAGAGTTTATGTTTAATCCTATACCCCCCGCACATTCAGAAATTATCGCGCATTTTTTAGCAACGTCTAGTGTTTCTTCTTTTCCCGTGGGAAATAAGAAACAACTAGATAATTGAGGTACTATTGTTCCCGCATTCATGAGAGTCGGGCACGCGTGAATGAATATTTTATCTCTCATTAACGCGTACGTTTCAAGTACAGATTTTCTATCGTTGCCGTGAATCTGCACAGCCACTCTCATCAGTGAATGTTGGGGACGTTCTACTACGACGCCATTAATTTTTAATAACGTACTGGCAACCATGGTTTTTAATCCCATGAAAGTGTAATCGTTATAGTCGTCGTAGGATATTTCATTATCCAAATCCAAACTTTCCACGAGATTGTAAAATTTCAGAGTTATTACTTTAGCGGTGAAACACTTCCACATGACATTACTGAATTTTTCTTGAGTAGTTTTGTAAATATTTGAGAGAAAAAAACTAGCTGCCAGAGTATCGTATTCGAAATGCTTGGTAATTAAACTAGCAGCAACATCGGCTATTAAATTTAAAATTTCGGTGGTATAATTGTATTTATGACACAGTCCTCTCTTTACTCTATCTGCTATCAATCTTGCATTTACTTGTTTTAAATCTTTGCTGGCCTTTTCGATCGATTCAAGCATTTGATGGTAATAGAAGGGCTCTATCTCCCCATTCCTTTTGTAAACAAACATTTTTTAAGCACTTGATGATCCACGCGACAGAGGGATCATATATAGGTGAGGAGTGCAACTACTTTTTAAAACATACTCGTTTTAAAACAAGCTCGTTTTAAAACTTACTTTTTAAAATAAGCTCGTTTGTAAAGGACGTACTTGGTTAAAAGGGTTTAAAATTAGCATTGTAACTCTTAAAATTAGTCATAATTTTTTCAAAAAATTTGGAAGCGCTGGGTATCGATCCCGGTACCTCTCGCATGCTAAGCGAGTGCTCTACCATTTGAGCTACGCCCCCCAGTGATAAAGTAACTCTTACAATCAGTATATAAACACAGGTCTCACATTTTTTTATTTTTGTACTGTCACCACAGTTGTCACCACAGATGCGTTCAAATTTTTACAGTGGTGGTTGTATGTTACACTGAGAAATTCTTTACTGGGAGAGTTTTTTCCAAACACGGGTACTTAAGCGGATACAGGCACAGCTTCCTTAAACGTACAAGGTGCTTGTAAGACAATTAGTGGCCATTTAGCCGGCCCTGTGCATTTAGCCGGCAGCACTTAAAAGAGCTAGGCAACTTTCGCTATTTCCAACTTCCTATGGGTGAATATATATTAGTTTTAGATAATTCGTCATATAAAAATTTTTCTGTAGCGGGTGTCAGAGGAAAAAAATTAAATATATCATTAGAGAGTTCAAAATTTGGAATTCTTTCCGAACGTTTAGGTGTATTTAACTGTCGAGGTGATTCTACTCTTGGTTGTGGAGGGAGTTTAGGTACTTTGAATTTTTCTTTCTTCATAATTGTTTTTAAAAGGTTCATATTTTTAACGGCGGCAGGTCTTTGAGGTGACGAGAAGTACATCTGCGATAAGGAAGGCATTGAGGCAGGTATATTGGATTCAGGCACTATAGTTTCAGGTGTGGTTCCCGACTGCTGGTGGAGCATCACTGATGTCAACTGCTGAGATGTGTGGAGCATCACTGGTGTCAATTGCTGGTGGAGAGGTGTAGTTTCCGTCTGCTGGTAGCGAACTTGCTGGTGGAGAGGTGTAGTTTCCGTCTGCTGGTAGCGAACTTGCTGGTGGAGAGGTGTAGTTTCCGTCTGCTGGTAGCGAACTTGCTGGTGGCAAGGTGAAATTTGCTGCTGGTGGCGAACTTGCTGGTGGAGAGGTGTAGTTTCCGTCTGCTGGTGGCAAGGTGAAATTTGCTGGTGGCGAACTTCCAATTGCTGGTGGCGAACTTCCAATTGCTGGTGGCGAACTTCCAATTGCTGAGATGTGTGGCACATCGTGGGTTGTTTAGCTTCTGGCATAGAAATTACATTTTCTATTGTTTCCATATACGATCTAATGGCTTCTTCACTTGCTACTTTTCTCTTTTTATAAATTTTCGGTGGTTGGTTTGGAATTTGGTCTGGAATTAGTTCCATTGGCTGTTTCATTCGTTCCATTGGCTGTTTCATTCGTTCTATTCGTTCCATTGGCTGTTCCATTGGCTGTTCTATTGGCTGTTCCATTGGCTGTTCCATTGGCTGTTCCATTCGCTGTTCCATTCGCTGTTCCATTCGCTGTTCCATTGGCTGTTCCATTCGCTGTTCCATTCGCTGTTCCATTGGCTGTTCTATTCGTTCCAAAAACAAAACTGCACTAGATGTTTCTGCTTCATCAACAGGTTTAACAATTTTAACTTTTTCAATAAAAAATAGGCAGTGAGTAGGGGCAATAAAAAGATAAGCCTGAGGACCACATAGAGTATACTCTTTGTTAGCTTCAAATAAAGTCATGTCAAAATAATTTGTAATGTCTTTAGAAATTAGGGCAAAATTTTCAGTTCTCTCACTTTTTTCTTTACCGATGAATTCTTGTAAAAAAGATCCATATTCTACCTTGCCACTATAGAAGTACAACGGAACTGAACAGGTTATTATTCTTAACATTTCATCGGGCTTTAGATTTTCAACTCCAGTTGAAAAATATTTATTGACCAACCACCATTTTTTATTTTTTGATTGGATTCCAGATATCTTATTTGCCGAACTTTTTAGATTCTTTAGAAAAAGTTCATAGGAATACCTTTTTGGAATAGAAGCCTTTTTAAACAACTGACTTAAAAAGTAATTTTTCTTTTTATTTTTACTATATCTCTTGCCACTAGTAGGTTGAATGCAGTTATCTTCTTTAAACAAAAAAGTATGGTCACTTACGGAAACTGTGTTGAACGTTTTGTGCTCGTTTTCGAATATAGCCTTTGCTCTAGCCTGAAAATTGTCCATGTTGAGAGATGGCAAAAATATCGTTTCCTCACCTATATATACACACAAAATTTTACTAGATAAATTACGTATGGAAGAGAGGCTGCACTCATGAGTGTTGGTGACCAATGAGCGTATGGGTGAGTGACTAATGGGAAAATTCTTGGGAAGGAAGGGGAAATAACCAATCGTGCGAGGTTAATAAGCTAAAAGTCCTTTATTAATAAACTACTGAGAATTATTTCCGTGTGCACGTGTTAGGCATGATTGAACCTATATAAATGAAAGACGGATTGGAGAAAGTCAATGATGAATGTCTATTTAACAAAAATTGTTTATCCTAGAGCTATAAGTTTTTATGAAACTCTAAAAGACAAGTTCCTAGTTTACGAAAAAACCTTTTCGAGTTTTATAGTCGTTTCTAAAGATAAAGACGAGATAATTGAAACCTGTCAAGTTTTCAGAAATTCTCTACAACTGGTAGAAGATATTGATGGTCCTTGGATTCGTGTCACAGAAATTGATAGACCATTTTTAGTGTATCCAGAGACGGATAAAAAATTCTTTGAAACATGCAACAAGTATCTGAGGAACAAACTTTCAGAATCAATGAGTATCTATTTCCAATAGATAGAAAAAAGAAAAAAATTTTGAGAAATAGTAATGGGGATAGATTATGCACTAAATGTCGAATTCAAAAGATGGAAATTTTAGTTTTGCCATGTAATCACATATCTCTCTGTCAAAACTGCTTACAAGAAAAATGTCCTAAATGTAAAATGATCATTGTTGAAATTATCAAGTTTTGAATAAAAGTGCTAAAAATGCAATATTTTGTCTGTTCTTAATACATTTTTGGTGAAAGGTGGGCCGTTCTTTCAAGCATTTTTGGTGAAAGGTGGGCGGTACCAGTTTTAACCGTTAAAGGGGTGTTAAAGGTCTAATTTTGCTCGCATGAGGATTGGCTTTGCGTGTAGGACCACATATTGTGCGCTGCTACCTTTCACACGCAAGTTCTCAGCCTGTAGCCTCAGTAGGTGCGCTGCTACCTTCCAAAGAAAAAACACAAGCTTTTTAATTTTTAATGAGTTTATAATAATCTTTCGTTTGAAGATTTACACTTGGTGTATAATATTCACTAGGAAAATTTCCAATAAATGTTGAATAACAGTCTTGATTTATACAAGCATAAGTACTAGGTACCAAATTTCTCACATATTTTTTCATCTGTTGATACATTTTTTTACATTTCAAAGTAGAAATCACATAACAGTAATGTACAATGTTTTCGGCGATACGGTCTTCGTTATTGTATGACAGTAGCAAATCCATAAAATCACTATAAATCTGAAACTTTGTAACTTTAACGCTACCATTAGGGAAAAAAGTTTTTTCCGTGATTTTAAGATTTTTCCAGATTGTGTAACATACCTGTGGAGGTATGTTGTTATTTGATTTTAGAGTAAAAGTTCCAGTTATTTCGTTATCCGTTTTAAAAATATTGTTCCTAGTTATGTAATATCGATCGTCATCCAAAAAGTCTTTCCTAAATGCCCAAACAACACTCTTTTGAGGTCGCTGCCTTTGAGGTCGCTGAATTTGGGGTCGCTGCCTTTGGGGTGACCTATGCTTCCTCTTGTTAAAATAAGTCGCATTACTATGTCTTCTATTGTCATCAGTTCTTCTATCGTAATATTTCTTGCGGCTTCTTTTTTCACTAGAACTTTTTTTAGTAGAACTTCTTTTTTCAGAGATACTAGAACGAGGACTAGGTGATCGGTAGGACGGAGAATATTGCGGGGAGGACGGAGAATATTGCATGGCTTCGTCTAGATTTTCTTCCTCGGGTTGTTCCTCGGGTTGTTTCTCCAAAGAACTCACTTTGTTATCAAATGGTGTTAAGTAACTTTTGTAAGGATCAATCTTGGGTTCATCCTTGTTGTAAAAAGTTTCCAACTCGCTCATAGTATCTACTTCCATTTTTTTAAGTGTTTTCTAACTCAAAGTTCGCTATATATATATAAAATTCCTTCAAAAATTTTGTCTTCTCGGATATTATAAAAACCTCTCTCATCCTCTTAAATCAACCAATGGATTTATTTACAAAACTGAAAACCTTTTTAAGAACAGACGGAACTATAATCGATAATGGTATTTTTCGATTATATTACAGAGTCACCTGTTCGATTCTCTTGGCCTGCAGCATTCTAGTGAGCAGCAAGCAGTACATTGGAGATCCCATCGATTGCCTTCCCCATAATAAAATTCCCACTAGGTTCTTGGATGCTTACTGTTGGATACACACTACTTTTAGCTTACCCGATTCGTGGAAAAAAAACGTGAGTGTTCAAGTTCCTTATCCGGGAATAGACACTTTTACCGGTAAAGAAAAAGTCGTGTATCACGCTTATTACCAGTGGGTGTGTTTTGTCCTGTTCCTTCAGGCAATAAGTTTTTACACTCCTAGATATTTTTGGAAAAATATGGAGGGAGGGAAAATTAAAAACATCATTCTCGGTCTTCATCTCCCCATCTCCAAAGAAGTAGAGACCAACTGCAAGCTATTAGTAAATTACTTAATAATTAATGAAAAAAATCATACTTTATATTATTTGTATTATTTTTTCTCTGAAATTTTAAACTTGGTCATCGTAATCGTTCAGATGATTTTAACCAATAATTTTTTGGGTGGAGAATTTTCGACTTACGGACTAGAAGTCGTTCGTTTTACAGAGTGGGATCAGTCTATAAGATATGACCCAATGGTAAAGGTATTTCCCAGAATAACTAAATGCAATTTTTATAACCTGGGTTCGTCTGGTTCGATTCAACGCTACGATACCTTGTGTATTCTTCCCATTAACATAATCAACGAAAAAATTTACATTTTTTTATGGTTTTGGTTTATTTTTCTCGCTCTGATTTCTAGTCTTCTCTTAGTTTATCGCCTGTTTGAACTATACATTCACAGGAACGAAAACGTGGGAAATTTATTCGTGTTTAGCCTATTGAAAAAAAACCTGGATCCACAAAATTATAAGCACGTAGTCGCTCGGTTTAAACAAGAAAGTATAAAATTAAAACAATATGAATACATTACAGAAGGAACTCGAGAATTTATTACAAAACGAAGAAAAATCAGTATCTAACGGCGAAAATGCCATTTCTTATTTAAAGGAAAAGCACGTTTCAAAACTCATGTTAATTTTAACCACATTCCCCATCACTCTTTTGTCGCTATTAATTTCGATATTAAATATAAGTTCTCTATATATTGTGGTATTTGTCATTTGTTATGCCATATATCTCTATGTGATTGTCGATCAAAAGATTGACTTTTTATTTAATATAGAGAGGTATATCAGAGAAAAGTATCATGTATGAATACGAATTTCGAAAAATTAAACTGTTTAATTCTGTCGTGGAAGCTATGAACATATTAGCATTTTTAAAGCCTCAATATAGACATTACAGCGTTTATTATTTCAAATATTTCAGGCAGAGAGACGACATTTGCGAAATTAAAAAGAAGAAAAATCATTTCGCGGTGTATTGCAACGATTTTTGGTTTAAATTCGTAGAATCTGTAGAAATACCACATTATCAGTGGTCGAAGCAACAGCACGAAGAATTTGTTTATCTCGTGGGTTTCGATAAAAAATGTTTGGTGATCGAATACCGATGCGAGATTACCCTACCCCCTTACGATGCTAAATTGGCGATATTTAATAGGAGCGATAGAACTTGTGGGATCTTATTCGAATTGGAAATGGCCACGGCAAAAACTAGAAAACTCATTTTGCCTGTGAATTTTGATATGTTATTGCCTTACACTTTTCTATTGAAGAATGTTTTTTCGGCCGGGAGAATACCTCCGTTTAAATTTTTGCCCAATCGCAGAAAACAGGTGATTAACACGAGTTTGCGGGAAATTCCCCACGCCCTGAAAGCGATCAAGCACGACGGAGTGTTTGGTTTTGTCACCTGTCACGAAAATTATGCGATTCAAGAGTGGGAAGATCAAATTTCCACCATAATTACGACGAATGATTTATTACCCCATTACGGTTTAGTATTTGCTGCAGAAAAACTAGGAAACGGCTCGATCGTTCTGCTAGACGTTTATCAAGCTCACGGTTCGCCGGTGTACAGACAAAACGTGAGTCACATTCTCCTAGACTTTTTACCCAGTTTGAAAACATCCTTTGAAGTTCAAAAATACAACACTTTTCTCTCTCCTCGAGACGAAATGATATTTCACACGTTGAACGATAAAATATACAAGTACAAATCAAAGATCACCATCGATTTATTGTATCAAAATGGATATTTCATAACGGAAAAATGTAAATATCTCCACCGTGGCGGAGAAGCATTGGAAAATGGTAAAGTGTACGAATGCGAAATTATTTCTTCGACAGAGTTTAAGGTCTTGAAACGAAGAGAAGATAGGTTTATGAGTAACACGAGTAAACAGATCGCCAATATCATGAATGCGGCAGGCATCTCTTACAACTGACGCATTGTTCGAAAACTGTGGGCATTTCGTCGCTTCTTCTAGTCTGTATGGTGAATCTCTTAATCTGGGGATTCTTACAACAGGGTTGAGTTTTTTTAACCGTTTCTTCTTTCCAGATGTTGCATAATTCCGAATCAAATAAAGTCTTTATGTTAATATTTGTTTTAGCCATATTTCTCTTGTTATTATACTATTTCATTCTAGTTTATTCTAATGTTACCCCCTATCGACCAGATGCGCCAATTCACAATTTAGTGGATTTAAATCACAAGCTATTCGATAAAAAATTTAATTTTATAAGAAATTTAGATCCCGGAGAATACTACAATGAGGAGACGGGAGAGTCGTCTATCACATCCTACAAAATTACCGAAAACGGTCCGTTGTTGAGTGTAGACGCTTGGAGAGTTCCTATACCCGAAGGATATTTTTGGAACGGGGACAGAATCAGCAAAGTGAATCCCTGTCGAGGAATGCCAGATGACGAATTAGTTATTGCCGAAGACGTTAGTGATATTTTACCTTTGACAGTCACCGATAACCTTTTTTATTTTCAATGCAAGGACGACCGGGTTTTTAAACTGTTGCAGTGTTCCCAAGGGCAAATATTTAACTTGAAAAGTTGCGAGCCCAGAGATATTTGCCTAGATAAACCCGATTTTTACAAATATAAATCCAACTTTTCTCAAACTCATTATTACGAATGCATAAATAAAAAAAGCGTTTTGAAAGAGTGCGAAAAGGGTAAAATTTTCAGTGTTAATAGATGCGTGACTTTGGGCCCCTGCACTGGTAAATCGGATAAAGAAGCCGTGTTAATAGGTGGTGGCGAACAATACGTTATCTGCAAAGACCAAAAAATTAAAGAGTACAGAGAATGCGACAAATTCGAATATTTTAATATAAAGTTAAACACTTGTGTGGAATCCACTTGCAAGAATGCAAAAGACGGGCTTCGAATTTCCCTTACTAAAACATACAAGAATTTGCGTTACATTTATGGCTATATGGAATGCAAAGATGAAGTACCTATTGAAAAAATTAAATGTCCCAAAGAATGGGACCGTTACGATTTTCGACCTCCCGTAAATTTAAGTTTCTTCAAGCAACAGGTGTTTGAAAATGGTGTTTGCGTAGATCCAGTATTTTGCAAGACCTTATTGCCAATTAATCGTGTAATTCTTGCCGGAAGTTCTTGGAGAAAGAGAGCGCCACATTCCATACAGGCCGAAATCAGAGATAGATTAGAAGCCCACACTTGCGGTGACCAGTTGAATATCGTCGAATACGAATTGAAAGATGACGAAATCGTAGACGAAAATACGTTGAAAGTCGTCAATCAATGTCAAACTGGAGTGAGAGTTGCACCAGTTCGCGACATTACAAAGTATTACGATTGTAGAGATAAAGTTACAAAGAGTTGTCAAGGCGCAAATGAATATTTTGACATACTGAAACGCGAATGTTTACCCAAGATAAAATGGGGCCACGAAATAAATAATTTACCGGTGTTTAAATTTAATAACTTATTGGAGAATTGGTACCTTCCTAGATCTTACCTCTCTGCCAGCGTACCACAATGTAATCCCCAGACAGAGACTCTCAAAAGTAATTACAACGTTTGCGTGGAAAACGAATGTCTCAAGTACCCCTTTCTAACAGAAATTAAGTTTGGAGCAATTAAAATAGATGATGAGTTCGAGTGCCATTACCACGAGGGCAAAATCAAGCGCAGAAAGTACGTTAGGAAATCGAAACCCTACACGCTAGACTATTATTCGCAATCGTTTAGAATAAAACCCATTCCTTGCGTTCCAGGCAGTAAAATATTTTCAGGAATCACCCTGTTAGACTCTACCATTTTCACTACCTGTGAAAAAGAACAGCCTTTCGTTTTTTGTCCGTCTAGTTCTACGACCTCCATAGAAAAACACGGTCACTCGTGGATGTGCAATAAGGTCGACGATATTTATCCCCTAAATATACCTCCAGACACCGAGTATACTTATTATCTCAGTGACTTGGGTTATTTTAAAATGACAAAGGATACGACCGTGTATGCTAATAATGATAAGAAGAGCAAATTACTTGCAGATACGAAATTCACTCAGGCTAATCTACTTAGCAGTAAATGGAGTGAAAAGGGCATATTGAATAAAATTAAGGCAGACAGACCATTTACCGTGTACAAGGAAAATTTTGTCTCAAATCCACTGTCACATTACATCGAGGGAGATAAACCTAAATTTACCAGTAAGGGAAAAAGTTATCTTCATAAATTAGCGGGCATAACCGATAAAGACGTGGAAGTGCATTCCTACGGAATCGAAGAATATGTTTCCGATTTCATTACCGATAAAGTCGTACAAAAAATCAAATCTTAAAGTGTTCCTGAGCTAAAGCATTCAATATGTGGGTGACATATTTACTCATTGCGGTCATTTGGTTAGTCATCGAATAATACATGGGGTTGGGAATTTGTAAAGGACTCTGTTTATTAATTTCTTCTTGAACCAGATAGGCTATACATTGTAATTCGTCGGGCCCAGAATCTAAATTAGACTGGTAAACCGCAAATGCCTTTTGCAAAGACTCGTCCGATATTAATTTTAAGAGATAGGGAGATACTATCGTGGAATGCAAAAGTTTACCAATAACGCTGCTTATCATGTTGAAAACGGAATTGAAGGCTAAGTACGATTTCTTTTGTAGTTCACAATGAACGCAGGTTTTAACTATGCTATAAGCTTTTAAAAATCCCTCTCTGTTATCCGGAATGTTTATGTCTCTAATTATCTTCTTACTGAGTGGCAACTGTTCCAAAACTTTTTTGAAGTAACAACAATAATATTTCAGTTTTGTTTCTTCCAAATCCTGTTGCAAATTCGCATTTGATTGATTACACTTGTTTGTAATTTCTTTTAATAGTTGAATATCGGTATGTTTGCTTTCCTCAGGGCGTATTATCCCAAGTACGTTCTCATAGCTTTCATTGCTTTGGCTTTCGTGGCTTTGGCTTTCGTGAATTTCGTGGCTTTGGCGGCTTTCATTGCTTTGGCTTTCATTGCTTTGGCTTTCATTTTGTTCTTCAACATTTTCAACATTTTGCTGACTTTGTCGGTCTTGTAGGTTTTGCTCAACGTGTTGGCCTTGTTTAATTTCCTCAATCCCCGTATTATTTTGTTCAATTTCCCGTTTAACTTTTTCATTGTAATTTTGATCATCACAGCTTGATTCATCGTATGACTCACTTTTCTCGTAACCGGTTGTTACGTAATTCTTAAACGTATATAATGGTGTTGTTTCTGGCCACTCTTCAAGTAACTTTGTTCTTTTGTTAGACCTTGAACTATTTTTAAGTTCACGTTTCATGCTTTACTTTCTTTAGATGATTTTGAAATATATTCTACTTTCTAAAAATGCTATTCCACCCAAGAAATTCAATAAATATGCAGCGGGCTATGACCTTTACAGTGCCTCAGACGTTGAAATATTAGCCAAAGGTAAAGCACTCATTCCCACCGATATTGCATTGTTAATACCGGCTAATCACTACGGTCGCATTGCATCCACTCTGGCCTCGAATATACACATTGGATCTGATATAATAGATACTAATTATACCGAAAATATTCAAATTTTACTGTTTAACTTTGGCAGTGAATCGTTTGTGGTGTCAAAGGGACAGAGAATAGCACAACTGATTATTGAAGAGATTGCTCATCCCGTGACCTTACAACAAGTGACTTCTTTCAAGACAAAAGGGGTCACATTTGATGATAAAAACGTAATATTTTACACGCCTTACGAAAAAAGAGATTGGTATTCTGTTCACGAATTAAGCAAGTATGGTGAAGAGAAGGCGATTAGCGGCAATGACGTGTAATTATAAAAATAGGAAGATTGCAAAATTACTCTCGAAAGAAAGTAGTTCAGATGAAGAGGAAAAAGTGGTCAGTTATTTATCGAGTAACAGGTATAGTGGAAGTTCTGAATCAGAAGATGAAACATTTGACTCCTTAAATTGTTCGGAAGAAAGTTTCGAAAACCTTAGCTTTTTCAGTGATGATGAAATTTTGCCAAGTACTTGTACAGAGGCAAGTGCTTGTACAGAGGCAAGTGCTACTGGACCTTTGACAAGTACTACTGGACCTTTGACAAGTACTACTGGACCTTTGACAAGTACTACTGGACCTTTGACAAGTACTACTGGACCTTTGACAAGTGCTTGTACAGAGACAAGTGCTTGTACGGAGGCAAGTGCTAATGGACCTTTGACAAGTGCCTCTAAAGAAATCAACTGGCCTGTGACAAGTCCTAATGAACCTGTGACAAGCCCTAATGAACTCTTTACAAGTCCTAATAAACTCTTTACAAGTCCTAATGAACTCTTTACAAGTCCTAATGAGCCTGTGACAAGTCCCAATGAACCTGTGACAAGTCCCAATGAACTTGTGACAAGTCCTAATGAACCTGGGACAAGTCCCAATGAACTTGTGACAAGTCCTAATGAACTTGTGACAAGCCCTAATGAACTTGTGACAAGTCCTTTTACTATAATATTCGAAACTACAGATGATACCCACGTTGAAGAACCATTAGATTTATCAAGTTTTGTCTGTCAAACTGGATCTATTCCCTTAAAGGTATCTCTTTCTCATCCTTCCAAGTATAATATCCACTTAGTAGATATAATTACCTCTCATCCCGCAAAAATTACAGTTACCAATCAACTTATTAATAAAAATGAGAACTATAAGGCAAATATTACAATTATTGATGAAAACAATAAACTTTTGCCGGCAGAAGTAAGTATTACGGGGAAAAAATATCGTGCGCCGTTTGATTTATATTCCATTGCTCAAATTTTTAATATATTATTACCCGCAGTTATTGTTGTTAAGGTACGTAGAGACACTGTACAATTTAAAATTTCCAATGATTCCCAAATGTTTATTCAAGTGAATAATTTAAATAATAGAATACGTGTATCTCTTTCGACTGTTTGATTCTAGGACTGCTATATATATATAAGAGTAATATGAGAAGTAAATGTTTTTTCTAATATTATTATTGTTCACTGAAAATGTATTTGCTAATTCATTTTGTTGCACATTTGAACGGGATTGTAAAGTTACACGTTCTTTGAGTAACGGAGAAGGACTCAATATGTTTAACGGAGAAGTGTTCTTTATTGATAAAGGTCAAGTGTGTGTTAATTACACGAATGAGAGATTGATGTATTTAGAATCATTGGATAGATATTTGGTGCTGTCATTAAATGAATATATAAGATTAAAATTAATGTCTTTTTATTTACTTGTAATGAAACAAAAAAAGATGATGTTACGTAAATAAAAACCTTTTATATGTATTTTGTTCCTTTTTATTGATTTGGAGGGGGGGGATGAAAATAAGAAGACATGTATTGTACTAGATGTAAAACCAAAACGAATACAAAAAATTTTTATTACACTTATAATAAGAATAGTAGAATATTAATAGCGGGAAATTGTGTTTCCTGCGGTGTTAAAAAACAACAATTCGTACCGCGACAATTTGTATATAAGGGCCCCGATATAATTGAGGAATAACACAGATCATGTTTTTATTATTACTTGTTGGCGGTGCATTGGCTAATCCATTTTGTTGCGTGTTTGAAGAGAATAAAGATTTAAGACAGAGTTGTGCGGATACCTATACACCCAAAAGTTCTTTACAGGGTATGATTAGATCTAATCTGGTCACTAGTAACGCAGATGTTTTTTACACGAGCAAAGATCAAGAAACCACTAAAGTATGCGTCAGTACTCCAAATAAGGAACTGATAAAATTAAGATTGCTTTCATTTTTTATTATGAACAAATATTATAATCTAAGACCAGAATTTCTAGTGAATCAAATAAGTAAAGATATGGTTAAAATTTCGTATCAGAATATGGAACCTAGCTTCTTGAGACTCGAAATGGACACTCTCTGCTGCTAAAATGCCTCACTTGTAGCCTTTGGACACTCTCTGCTGTAACCTTTGGACACTCTCTGCTGCTAAAATGCTTCACTTGTAACCTTTGGACACTCTCTGCTGTAGCCTTTGGACACTCTCTGCTGTAGCCTTTGAACACTGCTGTTGTAGCTTTTGGACATTGCTATTGTAACCTTTGGACACTCTCTGCTGTAGCCTTTGGACACTGCTGTAGCCTTTGGACACTGCTGTAGCCTTTGGACACTGCTGTAGCCTTTGGACACTGCTGTAACCTTTGGACACTCTCTGCTGTAGCCTTTGGACTCTGCTGTAGCCTTTGGACACTCTCTGCTGTAGCCTTTGGACACTGCTGTAGCCTTTGGACGCCTTTGGGATTAATACCGTATATACTTTTGAGATTTTTGAACATCTATGGTTGGAAATTCTATGGTTGGAAATTCTATGGTTGGAAATTCTATGGTTATCGTACTTAACAAATTTAGTAGATGCTGAGGGAAATGTTCATAATTCATCTTGCGACGCAATTGTAAATGTTCATTGTATTTTTTAAGATTTTTTTGTTCAATAAAATTATAAAAGAAATCGTATTGATCTTGGTTTAAACATCGTGGCACGTTGTCCATAATGTAGGGAATTTTATCTGGTGGACATTGGCAATTAATCTCCGTTAAACTAACAATTTTTAGTGTTCCCGATTCGCAAATGCTTGGGTTCTTTTCGTCACAATATTTTCCGCCAAAATACTGTGGTAAAGTGCAGACACAGGACCAATAGGGAATTTCTTGGAAATGAGTCAACATGATGGCACCTCCGTTTTCCTTGTGACAATCGATATTTGGTTCCTGTTTGGAACAGACGTTATTAGTGCAAATGTAATATTTGTCTGTGCACAACTTTTTACAATCGTTTAGACACAGAACCATTTCGGTAGCGCAGTCTTTTTTCATTTGTCTTTCCACATCATAATTATGAAAGACCATCTCTTCTTTGGGAAAGCACAAAAACAATAATCCCAGTAAAAAGCACAAAAACAAGATTACATACATTAATCCTTTAGTATATGAAATGGAGAGGGATATTGATAATATCTACGAAAACAAAATGGTTGCTACTCCCACGAGAAGAAAAAAAGGCGCTTTAGACGTTGCCACGTGGAAAAATGCTTGGATGTATTGTTGTCACGTTCTGTCCAATGTTTCGGAACTCGAACAATTTCACTGCATCTTAGAACAATGGATTCCTGCCATAGACAGAGCTCACGGCAGAATATTAAACTTAAAAAGATATCACACTCAATTTTATTATTCCCAGGAAAATACAAAGAGTACAGAAATCCTGCAAGCATTTTTTGACATGACCACTATTAACGACGGACTTGTACCTCTACATATTGTGTTTAACGTTCATCTATTCAAAAAAATATTCGATAGGTATTGCACCATGTTTAAAAATAACAGTAACTCGTTCCTGGCGGATATGGATCGTGGAACTGTCAATTTACAGATTAACGCTAATTTACAAATAGACACCTCTGAATTATTTAAAAGTTCAAACATGTGGTATCTGCTGTTTTTGGCGACTTGTCATTTAATGGCCCATATCGAATGTTTTGAAAAATACAATACCTGTAATTACAAAACGCACGATTATATCAGAAGCAGCACTTTTTCAAAATTTTATTTCTTTGGAGAAATAAAATCTAACAAGTTATTTTAATCACGACATGCAACGTGGCTCAACGGGAAGTGGCTCAACGGGAAGTAGTGATGTCAACGGGAAGTGGCTCAACGGGAAGTAGTGTCAACGGGAAGTAGTGATGTCAACGTAGGGAGGTAACGGGAAGTGGGGTCAGTGAAGCTTAACGGAAAGTAATGATTGGGCTCCTAACGTTGGGCTCAGTAGTGATTGGGCATAAAATAAAGCATTTATGAATGACTGTGATTAGGTATAAAAATGCTATCAGAAAAGAGACGAAGCATGTTTCAAATTGATACTCTTTGTTCTGAAATGACGGGCATAAAAATAAATAAGTTTTATTTTTCTGTTGGTTTGATCGTTAGCGATGAAAATGACGACATCGTATTAATTAAGAGACTGTTACCATACTGCTACGAAAATTATCTGATAAAAAGAAAAATCCCCTTAAATATGGAAAATCGTGCGAAATACCAAAGTGACTTCGAAAAGAAATACAGTTTTCCCAACCGAAAAGAGTTGATTGACTATTGTAATTATCAAAAAGGTAAAATTTTTGAAGACTACTTAGATTTTCCTCACGGTCAAATCGAAAACAAATATAGGTACATTAATGAGAGAAATGCATTTCAGAGACAACATCGAAAAGTTTTATTCGACAGCGCTTACAGAGAATTTAAAGAAGAAACGGGCCTGGATTTCAATTACACCTGGAGTGAAATGTATAGAGCTCCTCTTGTGAAAGTCAAATTCATCGGCAGTGATGGATATAAATACTGTCAAATGTATTTTATAGTGAAACACGTTTATTTAAGACTTGGTGTTCAAATGGAGAAGGGATACAAGACCGTGAGAATTAATAGAAACAAGGCAAAAGAATTTCTAACTAAGCAACAATTGATAAAATACGACAAGAAGCATTTGTTGATTTGAATGGTCTTTTGAAGGTTGAATAATTTGGTCTTTTGAAGCATTTGTTGAATAACTTGGTCTTTTGAATAAATATAACTTGGTCTTTTGAATAAATTATAACTTGGTCTTTTATGTTTGTCTCATTTAAAAGCCCTCACTGCTGCTTTTTTTACTTTAAGACTTGTTTACGCTACAGACTTGTTTACGCTTTTTTTACTTGATTTTTTTACTTGATTTTTTACTTTAAGACTTGAGGGTGTCTTCTTTTTACTTTAAGTCTTTTTTTTTAATATATTTTTTTGCGTGGGTTCTTGCGTGGGTCCGAACAAACGTTGGTGTCACTGATAAGATTAGTTATTCTAAAATTATCGGGTAGAGCTTTTGACGTAAATTGATTGCTGGTTGCCTTCTTTGGTTCTTTAGAGATTTTAAAGGAAAGATAGTGTCTGTCTATTTTGTATTCTCCGGCAATGACTAAATGCAGAGGGTTTATGAGCATGTGAGTGGTTACGAATCCAACTTTAGGAACGTAAATTAGGTTAAAGTTTAATGTTTTAGGATTCGAGTTTGGAAATTTCGATATTGTGCTGAAATCGGGGAAACAAGTGAACGTGAAAAACTGTTCAAATGGCGATAACTTGGCAACACTCATTTCTGGCTCATCCGCATCTGTCGTAATGATTCGCATTTTAGTTGTCATGTAATCGTGATATGGTTCGTTTGAGATAAATGTTTTTAGTTCATTGAGATTGTTTTGTACCAAATTCTTGAGTGCTACTTTAACCGAATCTGTACTTTTATACATATTAATCTTTTCGGTTTCAGCTATCGTTAGATTTCTTAAAATTTCGAACTGATAGTTAAACGTTAAATTGTCTTTACTTCGCATATTTATCAAGTGTTTTATATAAGTGTCCATCTCGGGATTCAATATGTAATCTGAGTTTTGAGGATTTGACGAATAATAGTCGTCTAGAAATTCTCTGGTAGGTAAAATTACAGTGTTCATTAAAAATTGAACGTTAGGAGCCACTATGAAGTATGGACCGCAAACACCATCCTCAGAGGGGGGCTTAAATACTTGCAATTTAACGTTTAAGCCAAATATGTTTTCTAAATGTTCCCTGCATATGATACGATTTAATATTAAATTACCATCTTTGGGGCACTGAACGTTTCCGCATTGAAATATACAATTATATGACGACATCCTTATTTTTATATACAAAAAAAAGATGGCTAAAATTCCAACTCGTTTGTTAAAATTTGCAAATAACGTTCAACTTTCGAGATATTTAAAGATACTTTTTCCGAAAAAAGTCTTTAAAGTAACGAAAATTGGTGACAAGACATTTATTAATAATATTAAGGCTCAGGACTTTTTAAAGAGGTCAGTTGGAAAACTAGATTCGAAAGTAGTTAAAACCATGGACGAATTTAATTTTCCCATAAAAAATGTAAGTGATTATAATAATTTAATTCGAACCAGCCCCCAATTCAGAGGCATTGCGAGAAACGTAATGAAATACGCACCCAAAGTTTTAGTGGCCGGTGGAGTTGCGGGCTTTCTCTCAGATTACATCTTGAAATATCTCGATAAAAACACCGGCTGTTTCCTAATAACCGATAATGTTAAATGTAAGATATCCGACCTGAGTTGCTGCAACAAAGCAACGACCAAAAATAATAGATGCGCGTTTAATTTTGGCGAAAACATTTGTCTGGGCTACGACGAATCCAAGGAGGAATCATGTTGTAGAAATTGTACTCGCGAATTTTTGGGAAATAGAATATCTGATAAACAAAGCCTCGAGTGCGACAAAGCAACTGTGGGAGAAGCCTTAGGCAATTTAGCCAATACCATCGGACACGAAATATTTAATGTGGGATCGCATTTTTTAAGTGGTTTTCTAGGAAAAGGATTAAAAACTTTTGCAATTGCATTTCTCGTTTCCATTGCAATCTTAATACTAATAAAGTAATTATGTGTTGTAATCAAACTTTTCACTTAAAAAAATATTTCGATATTACTACGACCTTGGATAGTTACACACTCACCGATCTTCTAATTAGTGAAATTCGAGGCTCGATTGTTGTACACGACAAGACAGTGCCAAATATACCATTTGCCAAATACTTGACTAAACAATTAGTGTACGATTATAACATTCAACAATTGGTGCAAAAGTACATTAGCATTCTGATTCGAAACAAGAAAAAGTACGGCGTTTTATACGATTTAGCTGATAATAAGGTGATTAATAAATTATCCATCTGCACTTCTAATTTATTGTTGATCGATCCAGCTCATTACAATGAGATCGTGTTTAAAATTCAGTCCATGGCTAAGAATTTTTTCAATCATCTAATCAAACCCACTTATTACGAGATAACATTCTTGGAAATTTTATATTTTTTGATACTCTTGGCTAATCCCAACCTAAATTGGGTGACTGTAGATTACCTATTACAATGTAACAAGAACCATCAATATTTAATTGTTACACCCGATCGTTTGGTGTAGCGTTTGGTGTAGCAACAGGCGGGATGGAGGGAACGGTTATTGAAAAACTGATGCCCATCAGATTACCTATGTAAACAAAGACCCATAATATTATCTGTTTAAAAATACAGATACATCTTTGAAAAAAAACGCAAATGATAGAAGTACAAGAGACTAGACTCATTTCTTATTTAGCATAACAGATTAAGTTTTTATTATGCAACATACAATCGATGCTTTTGTAGCATTTTGTAGCACAGATGCTTTTACAGATACTTTTACAGATGCTTTTACATACAGTTAAAAGCGACTCATTTATCAAAAATCCAGTTCTTCAAATTGCACATAATGCAACGTTTACAATCGTGACTAATGCTTTTGTAGCACGGATGCTCTTACATAGTTAAAAGTACATACCCATTCATCAAAAATTCGTCAAACTGCACATAATGCAACAGACACATACGTTGTTCGTGACTGATGGTAGCAGATCAATAGTTCTTGCAACATACAGTTAAAAGCATATTAGTGCATTCATCATGATCAAAAATCCAGTTCTTCAAATTATCTTACACATAATGCAACAGATGAATTTACAATTGTAGCACACAGCTTTTGTAGCACACAGCTTTTGCACAGCTTTTGCACAGCTTTTGTAGCACACAGCTTTTGTAGCACACAGCTTTTGTAGCACACAGCTTTTGTAGCACACAGCTTTTGTAGCACACAGCAGATGCTTACTGCACACAGCAGATGCTTACTGCACACAGCTTTTGTAGCACACAGCTTTTGTAGCACACAGCAGATGCTTACTGCACACAGTAGATGCTTACTGCACTTTTGTAGCACACAGTAGATGCTTGCTGCACTTTTGTAGCACACAGCAGATGCTTACTGCACACAGCTTTTGTTGCACTTTTGTAGCACACGCTTGTTGCACTTTTGTAGCACACAGTAGATGCTTGCTGCACTTTTATAGCAGATGCTTGCTGCACTTTTATAGCAGATGCTTGCTGCACTTTTGTAGCAGATGCTTGCTGCACTTTTGTAGCACATGCTTGCTGCACTTTTGTAGCAGATGCTTGCAGTTGAATAGAAAGCACAATATTGCTGCAAGAGGTTAGCCAATAGAAAGCACAATATTGCTGCAAGAGGTTAGCCAATAGAAAGCAAATTCTTGCCGCATGCAGTTAACCAATAGAAAGCACAATCACCTGGCAGCATACATTTTTAAGAAATTAATAAAATTAATTTTGGAAATATCTTCTACACATTCTATATCCATATATATTTTACAACACTTTTTGTGTAAAATGAAGTAATGCATTATGTTAAAATACATTTCGTATTTTAAAATTTTATCTGTAGGAAATTCTAAAAATTTTTTAAATAAATATTTACATGTTCTCGTACATGTGGGACTATTTTCGTTAGAATTATAGTTGTTATAGATATAGTGAAGCACATAGATAAAATCTTCATAAATTCCGAATTTAGAAGCATAAAGTCCTAATATTTGCATGGCAGTGGACCATTTTAAACCGTGATTTAAATGGTCCACTAAATTTTTTACGTTACTAGTTTTTACGTGAGATTTACAGAAGCGACAATAAAAAAGAATTATAATCTCACCGTCATCTTTTCTAACTGCAAACATGATGCGAGAGAAGCAAAGAAAGCAATCAGTTATTCAGTTGTATGAAAGAAAGCAGTCCTACAGCAAATGAAGCAGTCAGCTATCCAGTTGTATGAAAGAAAACACAGCAAATGAAAGAAAGCACAGCAAATGAAAGAAAGCAGTCAGCTATCCAGCAAATAGTCAGCCCAGCAAATAGTCAGCTATCCAGCAAATAGTCAGCTATCCAGCAAAGAAAGCAGTCAGCTAAATGGCAATCAGCTATTCAGTTGCTCTACAGTAAATGCAGTCAACAGTAAATGCAGTCAGCTATTCAGTCAGCTATCCAGTAAATGCAGTCAAGCTATTGTAGTAAATGAGGACTACTCCAGTTGCAAGCTTCTTTTATATGCGTGACCAAGGTTATCTACATCTCATCATTTCCTATTTCATCATTTCTTATTCCGTCTTTCCTGTAATATGATATTGAATAATTCTACAAATCCCATACACATCACCAAAATAATTCCTACAATTAATAAAATTATAAATATATTATATTCATTTGTTTCAGTAATATAATTACCAGTATAATTACCAGTATAATTACCAGTATAATTACCGGTATAATTACCGGTATAATTAGACATTTATAACCTGCTTTGTATGATTATATATATATAATTCTAATCTAAGAAAATTTCCACTTCTTGCATTCTATTTTGTTGTTGTAATAATTTTTCCAGTTCTAGTATAAAAAATTCTATTTGCTCCATTAATATTTCCAGTTGTAAAACTAAAAATTTAGTTTCATTTATAAAATCTACAGATATTGACATCACAAATGAACAGTAATGCCTTGAATGATTTGACTTTGGGGAGATGAGTATCAATGTTTTATAGGTTTCTCTGCATTAAAAGAACGTATAGGGAAAAGCCAACATGTGCGATTCAAATGATTATAAGAGCATAACTTAAATTAATTAGTATTTATGTTAATGAGTATTAAAATTGTCATTAAGTAGTGGTAATATACTATTCAACTAAAAAGAAAGAGGATTCGCTTATTATACTAAAAAGAATCGCTTATTATATACAATTCATCTAAAAAAGAAAGGATTTGCTTATTATATTCATCTAAAGAAAGGATTTGCTTATTATATTCATCTAAAGAAAGGATTTGCTTATTATATTCATCTAAAGAAAGGATTTGCTTATTATATTCATCTAAAGAAAGGATTTGCTTATTATATTCATCTAAATAAGAGAGGATTCGCTTATTGTATTCATCTAAAGAGAGGATTCGCTTATTGTATTCATCTAAAGAAGAGAGGATTCGCTTATTGTATAAAGGATTCACTTATTGTATACTATTCAACTAAAGAAGAGAGGATTCGCTTATTGTATACTATTCAACTAAAGAAGAGAGGATTCGCTTATTGTATACTATTCAACTAAAGAAGAGAGGATTCGCTTATTGTATACTATTCATTTAAAGAAGAGAGGATTCGCTTAAAATTCGCTTATTGTATACTATTCATTTAAAGAAGAGAGGATTCGCTTATTGTATACTATTCATTTAAAGAAGAGAGGATTCGCTTATTGTATACTATTCATCTAAAAAAGAAAGGATTTGCTTATTATATACTATTCATCTAAAGAAAGGATTCGCTTATTGTATACTATTCATTTAAAAAGAGAAAGGATTTGCTTATTATATTCATTTAAAGAGAAAGGATTTACTTATTGTATACTATTCATTTAAAAAGTGAAAGGATTTGCTTATTATATTCATTTAAAGAGAGAAAGGATTTGCTTATTATATTTATTTAAAGAGATGCTTATTATATACTATTCATTTAAAGATTTGTTAATTATTAATTAACACTAATTGCTTATTAAAACTTAATAATTTTTAATGATTTGTAAAATTTTAATTAAATTTTTAACCAACCAGATTTCGAGTTGCTAATTTAATCAACCAATCAAAACGAGTTACTAATTACGTCATTATTTAGCCGACTATTTAAGGGGACCACTTTTTGGGGATTGCTCATTATGGATCAACCGCTTTCCAAGTCGGTTCTATTTTGCCTAGGGGGCTATATTAATATTTATAATTATATAGTTATAGTTATAACTTTTTTCTCTTCAAGTCAGATTCTCACAGACCTTCTAACACTGACCAAAAGTGTATGTTTAAAATCTAGCCAATCACTGACCATGAGTTACAGACCAATTAGAAAACACAAGAACCAATTAGAAAACACAAGAACCAATTAGAAACACAAGAACCAATTAGAAAACACAAGAACCAATTAGAAAACACAAGAACCAATTAGAAAACACAAGAACCAATTAGAAACACAAGAACCAATTTGATACGGGTTCACCTTTGTTCTTGGGGCTAACCTTTGGGGAATTTCTCTGATAACCACAAACGATTGGTGGCCTTGAACAACATCCCCAGGATTACTCTGTAGTAATCCTGGAAGAGCTACCACTTGATCTAAAACTCTAGTTGGTAATTATGGGGAGGTAGAGCTTACGTTGGGCCCTAGCGAGTTGCTATCCATGGAGGTAGAACTCTAATGAGCTTAGAACCCTAACGCGCTTTCCCCCGTGGTAGCCATGGCAACGCCGCCGCACGTTGTTTACGGGTAGCCGTAAGCTGAATGCCACTTGGGTGAGACTGAATGGCTGCCGTAGCATGCTTGGGGTACCCCCTTCACGTTAATACACGTAATAACTGTGTGTGAGCATTTTTTACATGGGCCATAAACGATGGCCCTCCCTTTGGGGAATTGTGTGGGGCTGTGCAATAGGATGATGCGGCTGTTTAAAACCTGTGGGGCCTACGGCGGTTGCTAGTATGGTGCCTTGGAAAGAATGGCTGAGAGCGCGGTAGAGTTGTAAGAGGCACCCGAGTTCGGAAAGCTACTAATAGAAAGCAGAGAACGTGTGTGTAAAACTGCCGAATCTTTGGCCGCCGTGGAAGCAGCACTGTACCAATGGTAGAAAAAGGCAGGACCGTCATGGCTAGGTGGGCTGAGCAGTTCTATGTGGTTAGTTCTACTGCATTGGTGGTTGGCCTCACGCTAAACAAATCCCCAGGGGTAGACTGAAATTTTTAGAGCTGGGTTCACACTTGCTTCTGAGAGCACGGTACTATGGGGATCTTATTCTCTCTAGGTCGCTAGGCGTGATGAGCACAAGTGGTAGGGGTTCTTTTACCCTGCTGAGGTCAACCAAATAGGGTCCTGACCATTATAAACCTACTGGACAGGGCTCTGAGCTTGATTATGGATCCTGATTTTGCTGCACTGGTGGTGTGGAGAGAAAAATCTTCCACTGTGTTTTCTGTTTGTTTCCCCAAGTGAATAGATTCACAATGTTTATCAGCTGGTGGATAATCCTGAGCAGGCACCTGAACTCTTTGCTTGACATCATTCTACATTGGAGGAAGTCTTCCAGTGTGCTTCAGCCTTTAGTGGTGGGGGGGTCTTTGCCTCATGTCTGCGATTAGGGGGCTATTGTCGGCATTCCCTCCCTCAATAAACATCTCATCCCACTAACCATTTTCTCTCCATAGGTAGTTGGAATGTGAGGACTCTGCACAGAGCTTCTTTTCAGGGAGAGACGACAAAAAAACATCACCAAGGCGTGGGTCTGCTTCTCAACAGACATGCTAGTGATGCTCTTCTAGGATACGAGTGCTGAAAGGTTTCTTACAGCAAAATTTCAGACAAGCGTTAAAGACTGTTATCTGCTGCCCCCCACTGTGGATGAGAAGGATAGGTTTTATGAACAACTTCAGGATATTTTCTGTCAAGAAAGGAGATATTACCCCTATTCTAGGTGACTGCCAAAGTTGGTACTGATCTTTGGAGAGGAGTAATAGGCTTTTTTGGTAGCTGCAATGGGCAACGTCTCCTACAGGTAACTCAATGGTTTTAGAATACACACAAACATCGCGACATACATAAGTACACGTGGGTTTCACCTGATGGGCTGCATTGTTAAAAGTGTCTTGCAACTTAAAAAGTGCTAAATTTAAAACATTTACCCTTAATACTGAAGCTCTCAAAGACCCAGTTATAGCTAAAGCTTACCACGGTTACTTAGTCATTATGACAGTCATGGTTTGCTTACTACTGAAGTTGAGGAAGAACATTTTAAACAGGCTTTTTTGGACACTAACAGTAGTCTTTTAGGAAAAAAGGAGCAGAAGAGGCAGAATTATCTGAGTGATAAGGCACTTGAGCTTATTTTGGAAAGGAGGAACTGCAGGAATGCCCTTAATCAGTCCTAATAGAAAGCATTACAGAGAACTTAATGTAAAAGATCAGTGCTGAATCTTTGGCTTGATGGCTGACAAAGCCGAGGAAGCATTTAGACAACAGCGGAGAGCTGTACCAGATAGTTAATGTGTGAAACGGACAGGCATACAGGCATACAGGGATTGAAGCATAAACAAGGTTATAGAAGGCGAGGATTCTCTCATGGCTAGATGGGCTGAGCAGTGATGTTCTAAACAATGCGATTAGTTCTACTCCTATTATTTCCAATGATGATGCATTGGTGGCCCTATAAGACAATCTTACAGCTGGTTGCCCGAGGGGAAGTGGTGGCCTTTGTGGGACCGGTTGCTAGTATGAATCTTAGAAAGACCATGGCTGAGAGCGCTTTCTAGGGCGTAATTATTTTATCTTTTAAAATATCTCGGTTAAATTTTCTGAGAGAATTAAAATTATTGCATTTATTGTTGGGTAATATCTGATATAATCTCTTTTTCAAGTGGTTTAAATACGTGTGGTAAGTTTTGGGAAATATACTGTCGTCGCTCAAGAGAGTACTGCTCAAGTAATTAAAGATGGGCATGTGATTATCTAGAACGTGAATCACTCTTTTACCTGTCGGGTTTATTTTTTTAGTTTTTATTATGCTTTGTATGTGACTCTTTCTCAGTTTCTGAACGTATTTGAAATTTAAGCCCGTCACTAAAATAATTAAAATGATTAAAGATATATCATTGTGTTGATAAGTACCATTGGCAGTTTCAAATAGTATTAAGATCTCGTCATCGGAGAATGCGGTGAATGAATCATTCTTTTTTTCTTCGACCAATGGAGGCAAGACTAGAGAGTAATGTTTACTTACAATATTGACACAATATTTTATATAAGACTTTGCGCGGTCGTTATTTATTAAATAATTTCGAAACGTCACTAGACTGGAGACGTCTTTGGGAGGGAACTGATTTCTCTGACACCATTTATCGTAACAATTGATATAATCGTTATAAGTCTTTTGTGTAGTGGCCTTGACCATTTAATTACTTTATTTAGTTTGAATCCGGCTAATAACTTCCCACCGACATGTTTGAAAAACTAACGACAGTCAAAGAGTGGAAACACGTTATAAATTTTAATTGCTCTATATTCAAAACTCCTCTGGATATTAAATACGCGGTTTTGATTCCCAATACCGTGAGTTTCGATTTATTGCAAGATTTGAAATATTATGTGGACAATACTAAAACGAATTTGCCGAGTTTTCAGCACTTGTGCAGACAGAAGGAAATGTGCGTTCTTTACTTCACCGTATTCACCAATGATGAGTTGGTATCATTGGGGCCCATAGCAAAAGACACTTCTCAGAATATCTGCGCAGTTTTATTAAAGGAATTTTTATCACTTGGGCACATAACCGTAGTCACACACGCCTTTGTGTACAAACTAATTAAATTCAAGCGCGAGTTTATTCCTCACGATATTTTTTTCGTTTAAAACATTTGCACATTTAACTTTCTGACATTAAATGTGAATTCTTTTTTCTCTTCAACTGTCACCTGAAAGTGTTTCATTAATTTATATACAAAGTCCATTATTTCTTGTATACAGGGCACTATTAAATTAACGTGTGACGTATTTAGTTTTTGTTTTAGGTGATAACAAATGTCTATCATTTGAAAAGTGTGTATTTTTAATTTTTGTATATCCGCATTGTCTGATTTCGGCATTTTTAACCTGTCGGAGAGTTCGTCAATAAATTCGTAAGAAATGTCCATAGTCTCTTCGGTTTCGGTGTCCGAGTCGGAAAGCTCCTTTCGAAGCAGGTTCTTGTTGTATTTTTTGAGTTTAACATTCGTTTCTTTCAATTTTTTAATTTCTCTATTTAAAATAGTTACGTCGTCACATTTCCTCTTTAAGCTTTTCTGAGTAATAAATGTTTTTAGTTCTGGTAAATTTTTTATGAGTAATTCGGTTTTTAGATAGGAATAAATATCTTTTATTTCCGAAAATAAAGTTTTTACTTCTTTTAAATTTAAAGGGGGAAGTGTTTCTTCCCACAAAATTTTTATGACCTTGTCTCTTTCGGAAACGTAAGTTTTCAGATTGGCTACAGTTGGTTCTATCGATAATTTTTTCGAAAGATAAGTGGTACAGTTTTCGTAAAATATTTTTATTTCGTCCAGTTGGTTGAGTAAAACTTCCATATCTTGACCTTTGGATTGCTTACTGAGAGACTCGAATATCCCAAACATTCTTACGATTAAAAGTTTTCGTTGCTCTATTTCCTTTTCTAATTCACCTTGTAACTGTAAATTATCAATTTTCAATTCTTCATTGTCCTTAAGGCAAGCGGTTATTTGGTTTTTAAGTTGCGATTCTGTCGTTTTCATCAGTGACAAGTCGATATCACTTTCTGCCTTACTATTGTTAATTTTTAAGATTTCTTGTTCAAATTTTCGGTGTATTTCATCTTTTTCTAGGTTACTCTGTTTGAGTTGGGCAGTAATCTTGGTGCATTCTTCCGTCGTAGTATTTATGCTTTCGATGTACTGGTCGTGCGTTTCTTTCAATTCCTCCTGTGCCTTTAACAAATTGTCGGATAATATTTTATTTTTTTTCTCCCACGTGTCGTTTAGGCTATTGGTTATGTCCTGTGCTAAAAGCATCACCTGATTAAAAATTTTATCGATAATGTCATAAATAAAATTGTATTCTTTTTCGGTAACTTGAGATTTTAATGCCTCTTTCGATTGCTTAATTAAATTAATAAAAACGTATGGGTTTTGACTTAACATAGATCGTACTAGTTTCAGTTCTCCCATTACAAAATTTTGTAGAAAAGTTGTAATGTTACTCGTTTCATCAATTTTTTGTAGTAGAGCATCGTGCAATAAATTAATCGAGGAAACGGTTCGATTCAATTGTTCTGTGGGAAATATGGATTTCCCAAATATTTCGAATTTTAATTCCATGTACTTTAAGCTTAGCATTTCCGTGTAGGTTTTAAACACATCAAACATGTGTTTATAATCCGTTTCTTCGCCCAACATCACCACGTCGCTCTGATGCTGAGTTTGCAGTGACTCGTTTAATTTACATTTTAGCTCGGCAGTTGTTTCAATCAAAGATTTTATTTGTAGACTATCTTCTCCAACTTTTTGCTTTAAGTTTTCAATTTCGTGTAGTTGAGCTTTTATAATACTTGTGTGATTTGTACATTCAATTCTTTGTTTCTCGTGTTTTTGAAACGAGTCTTCGTATTTTTTAGTTAGAGCGATAATGTCACGTTGACTCTGTTCGAATTTAGTCAGTATGTCGTTCTTTTGTTTCCGCTCCAATTCAACGGTTTTGTTTAACAGCGATATTTGAGATTTAAAATGACCGAGTTCGATCTTAAACTCGGTGTCGCTTGTTTTCGAATCTAGCCGAGATTTTTCGATATGTGTTTTTTCCCTTTCTAGTTGCCTCTGCAGATCAATGACTTTTTCGCTCTCTTGATTGTATAATTTTTCGTAATTAGTCACACTCTCTCTGGTCTGATTCGATTCTTGTTGAGATTGCTGGTAGAGTTTATTCAGATTAGAAACATCGTGTTTCAATTGTTTATTTTCGGCATTCCAAGCCGTTTCTCGCTCTTTTAGTTTGGCGGCACTCCTATCTCTCTCCAAAGTAATTTCTCTTCCTAGAGAAGATATCTCGTCTTTTTTTCCCCTAAGTTCCGTTTTAATAGAATCAATTTCCAAATCTTTTTTAGCCAAATTTTCTTTTAGAGATTCCATTACCTGATTTACAGTTTCTCGTTCATCCGTATTTTTTAACAGGTTTAATATTTCGTTATTCAGATTGTTAATTTGTTTATTTAAACTTTCAATTTTTTCCGTTTTATCTTTAATGTCTAATTTAGTATTTTTTAATTCGAGGGTAGTGTCGAATAAATTTTTATTTGTCCGTTCTTTAACTTCCTCGTGTGTATTTTGTGCGTCTTTGAGTTGCTTTTCTAAAAGTTTTTTTTCGTTTTGCACGTCCTTAAGCTGAAAATCACATTGTTCCGTCAGTTTTTTCCTTTCGTTTCTAAAATTTTCCTGGTGTTCTCTTTCTATGCGACGTATTTCTTTTTCATTTTTTTCAGCGATATTTTTATTTTTGGCTTTTAGTTTTTCAATCTCTTCATTCAGAATACTTATTTGGTTATTAAAAGTGTCTTCCTGTTTTTTGTACTTTTCATTATTTAGCTCGATTTTGTCGCTTTTGTTAATTAATTCTATTTTACATTTATCGATGTCTTTCTTGAGACTCTTAATTGTCGCGTTAAGAGCTTCGCCCTTGTCTCTAATTTCCTTTATTTCTTTTTTGTATTTTTCGATTTCTTCATTAAGAGTAGTGATGGAATCTTGTAATTGTTGAATTTCACGCTTGGAATTTTTTGCAGTACGTTCCAGAATTTCAATTTCATTAGAAAGATTGGCTATTTTTTCTATTGAGAGTTTTTCTTTAGTCTCGCTCTGTTTTCTTTTATCCACGTAATCATCAATTATGGTTTGATAATCATTAACGGCCTGTTTTATGGCAATCATGGCCGAATCATCATCGTCATCATCTCTTCTCTTATAAAACATTTCATCTCTGAATACATAAAACAATTTTTCCAACATTTCGATTAATTTTTTATTATTGTTACGCAATTGTGCCGAGAGAAGATTTGCTTTTTCGATTTCATTTCTCTGTTTGGTTTCCCGTTTCAGAGTTTCGACATCTTTTTCGTTTAGGGATAGTTTATTTTTAGAAATGAGATCGTTTAATTCCTCATCTTTCTTCGATAAAGAAATGAGCATTTCGCCAAGTTCGGTTGTTTTCTGACAAAGTTCGTCTGTTTTAAGAGTTAAATCTGCATTTTTTTCGGATAAAAGACGATTTTTTTCTTTGATGAATTCATCTTTTTGAAAAATCACCATGTCTTTTTGAGTTACTTCGGCATTTATTTTTGTCAGTTTAGTTTCAATTTCTAATAATCGGTCATCCTTTTCTTTTAACCTCGAATTAAGTTCATATTCCCGTTCATTTTTTTGGCTTTCGATAAGTACATTGTCTTTATTCATCGTGGAAATCGTTTCGTTTTTTCGATTTAATTCTGCGTCTTTTTGGGCTAAACGACAATCTTTTTCTCTGATTATTTGATCTCTTTGAGTAATTTCGCTACTCGCTTGCGATAATTCCTCTTTTATTTGAGATAATTGACAAATTTTCTCTGTCAGTTGTTGTTCTAATTCGTTTTGATCTGTAGTGCGACATGTATCTTTTTTACACTGTTCCCAGTCTCTGTCACGTTGTGCTAAATCGCGTTTATATCTTTCTAAATCTCTGTTGCATTTAAATAATTCATTTTTACACCTTTCTAAATCTCTGTTGCATCTAAATAACTCATTTCTACACTCCCCATTGTTGTCGTCGTTCCAGTTGTCCCTATTGCCCAACTCATTTTGGGGACATTCTATTAATGGTCTATCTGGAATTTTGCAAATCTTTAATAAGAAATCGAGAAATGATTTACTATTGCGAAATTCATCCCAATTATTAATGATTAGTGGATGACTACTTTCGTATGCCGCACATAAATCATTTTGTAGATTATTACAAAGGGTTTCTATAACCGTGAAAGTCGTGCAAGATTTATTTTTTTCGTATTGTATTATCGTATCTACAAGTTGCTTGAACATTCTTAATAAAGCAATGCGACACACAGATTTGAGAACGCGAATGCAAATCGTTCGATTACATAATGAGGGGCTGAGTCAGAGGGAAATTGCCAGAAGACTGGGAGTGGGTCTCGCTACCGTTAATATGTGGGTAAAACGCGGAGAGGCCGATTTAGACTTGACAGATATGCCAAAGTCTGGGAGACCCCTAGCAACTGACGAACGTTCTAACCTTCAGATATTAGAATCTGCAGTAAACGATCCTTTCAAGTTACCTCCTCAGATTAAACTGGATTTGAATCTGAACGTGACCACTCAGACCGTGAGAAATAGGTTATACTCTTTTGGCTTACACGGTAGAAGACCCGCCAAGAAAGAAGCGTTGACACAGAGACATAGAAACGAAAGGTTAGAATTTGCAATCAATCACCACGACTGGACCATCCAAGATTGGAGAAAAGTGGTCTTTAGCGACGAAAAAATATTCACTTCGGTTGGGAATGGAAATATATACGTGTGGAGGCCAGTAAACACGAGATACGAAGCAAAATACGTCTCTGCTTTGGCTCGTTCGGGCCGTTTTTCCATTAGTGTTTGGGGATCCATAAAATCTGACGGTCCTTGTCACTTGCACAGAATAATGGGAAATTTAAATTCTCAGTATTATTGCGACGTCATTTTACCAGAATTCACGAGATATTACGACGTTGATGACGTTACCTTCATGCACGATCGAAGCTCTGTACACACCAGTAGATTAGTTAACGAGTGGCTGAACGAACGAAACATCAATGTCTTATCGTGGCCCCCAAAGAGTCCAGATGTCAATCCCATAGAAAATGTGTGGGCAGAAATGGAAAAGAGAAGCGCTAATAGAAATCCACAGAACGCCGAAGAATTGTGGCAATTAGTTCAGAGACTTTGGATCGATGTAGTAAATATGGATTATATAAATAAATTAATCGAGTCTGTTCCGGATCGCTTAACTAAAGTGATTGATTCCGACGGTTATTGGATAAAATATTAATTAGCTAAGCTTAATTAGTTAGCATACATTAGCACAATTAGCTTAATTAGCACACATTAGGTCAATTAGCTAAGCTCAATAGGCTTAATTAGCACACATTAGCTAGGCTCAATTAGCTAGGCTCAATAAGCAGGCTCAATAGGCAGGCTCAATAGGCTCAATTAGTACACATTAGGCTCAATAAGCAGGCTTAATAGGCTTAATTAGCTCAATAAGCAGGCTCAATAAGCAGGTTCAATTAGCACACATAGGTTCAATGGGCTCAATAGGCTTCTCTCATTATAACTTCAATGTTGTATGGAATACCTTCTGAATCGTCGGGGATTCTCTTCATTATTTTCCCCTTTTCGGTTCTATACAGACAATGATTTTGTAAAACTCTGCAAACCTGATTTGGTATTCTTAACAGATCTTTTTTCTGGAGATCTCTGATGGATAGGGTTGCGTGATTTGGTAGCAATGCCTTTTTATGAATTTTTGCGTTCAGAAAAGTTTCCACGTTGACTTTGGGATTCAAGTGACACTTTGCATTGGGATTGACCGGTCTTCCTCTTCTGCGTGGTGGCTGTGGTGGCGGGGTTGGAGGTTTTACCACTACTGTAGCTACTGCTGGGGGTCGACCTCTTTTGGGCCTAGCTCCTCCCACGGCACCCCCTATAACGAAGTCGTCGTCAGACGACGATGAAGCTAAATCGTTCAATGCATTATTAACCGCTGCAGCTATTACGGCAGCTTGTTCATTTGCGCGTGTAGACGACCTCGTACGCCGCGCTGCTCCGGGATCGGTAGAGGAGGAAGAAGAGGAATCAGAATACATTTGATTAGCATAATCTTGTTGATTTGGCCAATAGATGCTGTCATCTACATATAATTGCTTTCCATTGTTATTCTTTGAAGGTTTCTTCTTTGAATTTTTCGTTTTACTGGATGCTCCTACAATTATTGCTTCGTCTCTGTCGTTGAGTTTAGAACGACTTGCCATGCTTATTTCTGGCAAATAAATTTCGGGAAATAATACCTTTAAATATTTGAATGGAATCTTGTCTGTTTCTAAATAATCCCTATGTATTTTATCCCTCTGTCTGTTGTCGTATAAATATTCAAAGATGGATATTCCGATCATGTCTTTGTCTGTCATATTCTCTACAAACTGATTTAATTCTTTGATATTTTCTTTTTTTATAATTTCTCTAAAGTAAGGATAAGGTATTTCTGTAATTAATGGGAATGCATCGTTTGAGGCGGCAGTTGTAAATTCGCTTTTAAACTCATTGCTGAAGTCATCTTTGCTCATTACTAAATTAACAATTTCGCCCAATTCCTCTTTGTCTTCCTGTAAGAGCTGCTGCCGTTGTTTCTTAGTGATTTTTTTACCCTTGGATATATTTTTGCATTTCATAATTAAGATGTCTTATTTTAGATTCAGAATATTTGTTCGTTTAGATTATAAATTTACAACGGATTGGTATTACACAAAGACAATAATGATTACTGATAACTATTTAATAGATGAAAAATTTAATATAGCCCGCGAAGAAATTAAAAGGCACATTAAGCAACACTTAAAATTATATCCAGAGGACGTACTTTTTAACTGTGTCCCTCGAATAATTACTGACGAGATAAAAGATTATCACATTAATTACCAAAGAAGTAAAAGGATAGCGCGAGGTGGTTTTGGCTATGTGTATAGTGGTTATGACAATATACGAGAAGTTCCAGTAATCATTAAGGAAGTTTATAACAGGAAACCGATAGAAATTGATATTTTAAGAGTTTTGGAAGACGTACCTAAAGTTGTTCGAATTTTGAAACATTACGAATGGCCCGACTCTTATGTCATCATAATGGAATTTAATAAGGATAATTATCCTCTCGATTGGATAACCGTTCGACCCCAAGACGTGCATCACGTATTTACTCAAGTCGTTAGCACTATAAAAAATTGTTTTGACTTGAATGTGGTTCATCGGGACATTAAAGACTCCAATATCTTATTAAACGTAAAAACGTTGGACATTACGCTGATAGATTTTGGCGCCGCTCGTTTCGTTCAAGACCGGTATTATGAATTTGAAGGTACGAAGAAATATACTCCCCCCGAGTACATTATAAACGGATTCTATCAAGCGGAGGCAGCTAGTGTGTGGGCGTTAGGACTTTTACTGTATAGTTTACTCTTTCGTACTAGTCCATTTGCAAACGAATACGAAGTACAAAGATGTGCTCCTATAAATTTCAAAAATAATAATCCATACACAAAGATACTCAAGCTCTGTTTAAATTACAATTGGCGAAAACGACCTTCACTCGAAAAACTATTAAATATGTTAATTATAAAGGTTAAAAGTTAAATGCAGCTATGTTGATGCATGCGGCATGCAGCGTTAAAGGGTGCATGCGGCTTTAACTGCATTGATGCATGCAGCTTTAAAAGGTGCATGCAGCGGTATGCAGCTTTAATTGCGGCCTGTGACAATATGTAATAAAGATGCATAAGTATTTAGAACAATTGAGGAATTTCTTGTGTCCTTGTTATTCTGCCTGTAGATCAGAGACAAAGTATATCGACAACGAAGTATATTTGCGCAAGAAAAAATCAAAATTCTGGTCGTGTTTTCAATAAATTTTCGTTTATCAAGTAATCTCTCCATTCTATGGGTTTTAAGCGATGGTATAAATTAACTAATATTAATTTACGCCAAGTCCTATAAATGTGGTGGTTCCAATTTAAAAAGATTAAAAGTAACGCGATAAGAAAAAACATATCTCCTTATTTCAAATGCAAGTCTATACATTAAAATGGACTAAATTAAACAATAAACCCTCATTAGATAATGTAATAAGTATTTCAATTAAGACTTGCGACATAAATGGCGAAATTTGCTATTTTACTAAAAAGTTTCGAGAATGGATAGGCGTGGCCACCAATGATTTGAATAGAATATTGAAACGTATGAAAACATTGCTGTTGGATATTTCCTTCACTGTTGAAAAATTTTCCGACCGAAAATTTAAAGAATTGATTCCATTCTTTTACGATAGACTGAAGGAGGGAAACATTGATCCTTCGGAATGTAGTTTTTACAAGATATATCTGGAGAACGCTTGCACTTATGCGGTGGGTGAATTTTTAAGTGACAGATGCATTGCCTATTACGAGGAGAGTGACTGGATCATTCGCCTATACCTCGACGTGTGCACCAAGTTTAATACTAAAAAGTTTTATTACGGTTGGTACACGATTAACGATCATTCCGTGTTATTAGATGCACTGGAAGAGAAACACGGCAAGAGAAAAGATTTCCCACCCTTTGTAGTTGCCTCTTTCGATTTGGAAACTGTGCCTTGGGAAATTGGCAGAAGCAGAATTCCCACGGGACATGACCCTCACGATGTAATTGTCATGATTAGTCTCATTTTGAGTCGTCTAGCTTCCAATGGGAAAATCGGAGACATTTTTAAAAAGTACCTATTTTACCTCAATCCCTTAACCATTAGTTTATTAACCAGTAGTACTGACGATGTGGAGTATAGGGAACATTTCACAGAAATCGAAGTTATCCTAGACTTCTTGAAAACTGTCAAATTTAATCGCTCTATAGTGATTTTGACTGGTTATAACGTGAACAGATTCGATTTTCCCTGTCTGTTTGCACGTTGTTTTTACAAGAAAAGAGTGTTATGCAGTGCATTCGAATCTAAGATGGTGGGGAAACACATCGTGACGACCCTGGGAGATGTATTCGTTCTAGACATGTACAATTTTACTTTGACTTTCACTCCCGGCGGTCTCCCCAGTTTTAAACTGGACGATGTAGCTCAAAAAAAATTAAAAGAATCCAAAGTACCACTCAAACCCACCTCCATTCACGTTTGGTATCAGGCGAGAGATTTTCCCCACTTGTTGGACTTGATGAAATGTAACGACAGGGAGCGTTGTCATCAAGCTCTGAATCCGAGTCACCTGACCGTATCTGAATTTGGAACTTTCCCAGAATGCATGCATTACTGCGTAGTGGATTCACTGCTCGTCTTAAAACTCATTGATGTGGAAACGGTCATACCCTTTCTGGTGACGCGATCCAACAATACCACGTTCGATATAGAAGAATCTCTCTACTATGGCAATTCGAGGTACATTTTCCAATTAGTGAAATCGTACGGAACGCTGCTGGGTTATTTCGTGAATGCCAACTATTTCTGTAACAAGACCACTTGCGAAACTAGCGACGGTAGGTCAGTTTCTCTGCTCAGCGAAGGAGGTGGTAAAAATAAAAAAATTTATCAAGGAGCATTGAATTATTGCCACGAGAAGAGTTTTCACACAAATGTGACGTGTTACGATTTCGAATCGCTGTATCCCACGGTTATAATGAATGCCAATCTCAGTTACGAAACTTTTGCCATCGTACACGAGAGTCATTACGCCACACTGCCTCTGGCGATAACTAGACGATGCAGTGTCGTCCCTTACAGGGTTCACGATAACTCTGATTTTCAAGACTCTACTATCGTCGTCGGAGAACACTTTAGATATCCAGAACCTACCCCAAAAGATAATTTGCTCATGATTTCTTTTAAGGAGGAGAAAGGTTTCGTACCCACCATCTTACACAATTTCATAGAGAAACGTCGCAAGTACAAAAAACTCATGAAAGGTAGCGTTTATCACTACAACAAGCAATTGGATGTGAAAATTTTAGTCAACAGTTTTTATGGGGTCTTGGGATCCGTCGACACGTTATTGGGAAGTCTGGCGTTGGGCATGTCTGTAACCTGCATCGCTCGTTACATTCTACTGGGCTCCTATCATTATTTAGTGTCTCGCGGCGAAAACGTCCCCTATTGCGACACAGACAGCCTATTCGTTTCTGGTTGTAAGACCACAAATTCAGAGATAAACCTTTGGTTAAATCTGCAGCACATTAATCTCCAATTCGAAAAAAGTTATGCGAACATGTTATATTTGACTCGCAAAAAGTATTGCTTCAGAGACGGTAATGTCATCAAGCGAAAAGGTTTCGAAGTGAAATCTAACCCTCTCACTAAATCGCTTTTGGCTCGAGTTCTACAGATCGTGTTTCACCACTTGGAAAATCAAATCGTGGACGTCTCCACTGGTTGGTGTACTTTGGTAGACGTTTTAGTCGAAGCGTTCTTGACTAGCCGCAAGATTTCCGAAAATTGCATCAGTAGAAAAATTAAAGATCTGAGCGAATATGCCGAAAAGTGCACTAGTCCTCACGTTAAACTCATGAAAAAATCTAATCGAAAGTTTTATGCCAATGAGGTCATTCATTTTATCTACGTCATGACCGATGTCTCCACTAAAACCGGCAGAGAAATTAATCCCATTTTTGTCGAGGACTGTGCGAATCATTGCTTAGATTTTGAAAAATTAATTACTAATCAAAAGAAAAATATTTTAATACTCTTGAACATTGCTTTTTTTAAGTTTGAAACCTATAAAGCTTTGATAAAAGAATATTCAAAGATCGTCTTTATCATACGCTGGAAACGAATGGTGAATGCCGAAATTCGATTCAGAGCAAAGTATGGAAAAAATATGTTGATTTTAATTCAAAACGGAGTTTATTACGATACGTTCAAACGATTAAGATAATTTCGCAACACCCATTATTTTTTGAAAAGTGTCACTTGTAAATTTACCCAGAGTATTTAAAATAGTAAATTCACCCATTACCAAGTATAGCTGTACAACTGTGCACAACATTACTATTAATATGAGAAATAATAGAGTAGGTTTTCCCAGGATTAATGTGGCTAATATGATAATAAAACTTGTGGTTATCGAAGATAATAATAAAACCCCTGCTGCTATATTTTCATTTGACATTGTCTCTTACTTAATTACACAATGTGCCGTTTAAAAAGATCTCACATAATGAGGCTCTATTGAGCTCCAATAGATCCTCATTGTGCGAGAAGGTGTTGCGGCAGGTGTTTAGGAGCTACGTAACTGGTGCGGCATGACAGACAAATGGGGATTGCTGCCGAGATTAATGTGTATTGAAAGAATTTTGGTTCTTTCTAGGTAGTAGGAAACACGCGGTATCTTGGGTATGTAAAGGAGGTTAAAGGAGAACCTCCTTTAAGCGGTATATTGTGTAGATCCGCTGGTCATGTTGCCTGTATGGATAATTATGTTTACTTGGGTCTTTAGGAGGTGTACTGAGATGAAAGCTACTACTGAGTCGTGTATGAGAGTTGGCTAGCATTCGACAAGTTTTTCTCTTTAGCTATAAGCAAAATTCGAAGAGCCCTAAATTGATTGGCTTTTGATGGTGTTTGAAAATTGGTAAGGCAGGCTGTTGCCGGGCAGGTGTCACAATTACCTTGGAAGCTACGTATACTGCATTACGAATGCTGGGTCAAAAGTGGTAGAGAAATAGGCCACTGTAGTTTTGGTTCTGGGGTGTAAACGCTTTCCTAAGCAGTGTGCAAAGAGAGAGTCATGTTGCTCGTATAGATTAGCGGGTTTGAGAATGATGGTGATGAGAACAAATATCTTAAGCTGGATGCTTCAAGGTCAACATGAATTTAACAGAATTACCTTTTAACGAATTAATGATGTACGTTAGTTGCAATGCCGGGGGGGGGTGTGATTAGACATTGTAACCCCGTTTACTGCTTTCAATCTTCTTATTACAAGAATGTCAATACGTTAAAAGCTGAATGGACAGGAGGCCCAAACAGCTGTTCCAGTGGCAAACCTACTTTGAACGGCATATTGTGCAGATTTGGCCACCCATTTATTATCGAATATGTCATTGTACTACGTCTGCCAGCAAATCATCAATGGGACCACAATAATTATCTTTTCTGGTTCATCTAATAACGATCGAATGTAATTAGCTATAATTAGATTACTTGTAGATATTAGACGTTTATTCTCTAAAGCTAGCTATGTTTATTCTCTAAAGCTAGCTATGTTTATTCTCTAAAGCTAGCTATGTTTATTCTCTAAAGCTAGCTATGTTTATTCTCTAAAGCTAGCTATGTTTATTCTCTAAAGCTAGATTCGTTCTTGTTTTTACGTGTCTTTTTAAATTGAAGGATAAAGAATAGTAGTTATGAGTTAAGTAGCTTTCCCGCATTGGAGCAACGTATACGTAAAAACCAACATACATGGTCTTGAATGATTGTAAGAGGCTGAGTAACAGCATAAACATGTAGCTGAGGACAGTTTGGAGAAACTACACGATCTAGTAAGCTGGATGCTTGAGGATGATGGTGGTGATTAGAGAACAAATATTTTAAGCTGGATGCTTCAAGGAAGCTGGATGCTTCAAGGAAGCTGGATGCTTCAAGGAAGCTGGATGCTTCAAGGAATATCCATTTAGCAAAAGTGTAATTTCTCTTTCATGATAATATCTCTACTATTGTTTCACACTGTACACTACTAAAAAGTTTAGAAGTTCTACAACTAGTGGTACATGAATTTAACAGCTTTTTAACACACTATATCAAAGAAGTAAAGAAGTGATGTACGTAGAATTAGTTGCAATTCCCGGGATGAGACATTCTCATTAGTGTTTTCATTGTAACCCTGTTGACATTCTCATTAGTGTTTTCATTGTAACCCTGTTTACTGCTTTCAAAAGAATTATTACGAGAAGTTCAGTGGATGATCTTCTCTAGATTATTCGTCAAAGATATAAAAGTAGAGGACTTTTGTTTTGGGACCTCATTAGTGCGCATTCTCAGAAGGGAAAACCTCGGTAGGTGTTAGAAGCTGCGAGACTTCCGTAGCCCTCATGGCTCTTTGAGGTGGCTACAGTCTGTCGTCACCTTCTAAACCGTGGTTCACGTGACCCCAACTCAACTTTAACTTATTGCGATGTGATTTTTACTCATTTATTAAAGACTTTACTAAACTTTTACTTATTTAAACACCTATCAAGTTTTGCTACTAAAATTAAAAATTAATTATAAATTTTTTAAACCAATTTGACAATCAACCAATTAAATACTCAAATTAATTTTAAATTATTTAAAAAAAAAACAATTTTTTTTAGTGAAAAACACATTGGTTTCTAAAATTTTATTCAAATTAATTTTTAATTAGTTGAAACATTATTAGGAAAAAACGCATTGGTTTCTAAAACCTCATTAATTTGAACGAAATCTTACATATTAATTTTTTTACAACTAATTGTAACAAATTGGTGTGGGGTATTTTTGTTCGGAACGCTAAAACACCTCGACTAATTTAACTTTTTAAAATCAAATTAGGTGAAAGTTTTCCGCTGTTCGGTTTCGAGTCGTTTCCACCAATTTGGGGGTGAAATCAATTTCGTTTTGACCCTCATTGGTTCATGGTGCGGAATACCGAACGAAAAATAAATTTCACTTTTTCAGCTCATTAGTGGAAAATCGAAACCTAATTAGTGGAAGGATTTGAGGTGTTCGATAATTTTTATCCCAAATACCAACAACCAATTCTCAAATAATTAAATTAGTGGGCACTCCATTTACCGAACACCCGAATTTCTTAAACTAATGCGTGCCCAAAACCTTAAATTATTTGCAATTAAAAGATACCGAACGAAAATAATTACACTTTTTTTTTAATTGTTTTCTAGAAATTAATGAGGTAAAAAATGAAATTATTTGGCCTCTCTGAAACCGAACGGGAGACTAATTTAACGTTTCGGATTCTTTTTGAGGTCTGTTCGGCTATTTTTAGCCTCATTAGTTTAAAGATTTGGGTGTTCGGTAACTAAAAAGGTCAAATTCTTTCCACTAATCGCTCAATTAGTTTGTGTTTGTGAAAAAAAGTGAAATTAGTTGAAATTAATTAGAGAAATTAGGTGAAAGTTTTCCGCTGTTCGGTTTCGAGTCGTTTCCACCAATTTGGGGGTGAAATCAATTTGGCTTTGACCCTCATTGGTTCATGGTGCGGAATACCGAACGAAAAATAAATTTCACTTTTTCAGCTCATTAGTGGAAAATCGAAACCTAATTAGTGGAAGGATTTGAGGTGTTCGATAATTTTTATCCCAAATACCAACAACCAATTCTCAAATAATTAAATTAGTGGGCACTCCATTTACCGAACACCCGAATTTCTTAAACTAATGTGTGCCCAAAACCTTAAATTATTTGCAATTAAAAGATACCGAACGAAAATAATTACACTTTTTTTTTAATTGTTTTCTAGAAATTAATGAGGTAAAAAATGAAATTATTTGGCCTCTCTGAAACCGAACGGGAGACTAATTTAACGTTTCGGATTCTTTTTGAGGTCTGTTCGGCTATTTTTAGCCTCATTAGTTTAAAGATTTGGGTGTTCGGTAACTAAAAAGGTCAAATTCTTTCCACTAATCGCTCAATTAGTTTGTGTTCGGAAAAAAAGTGAAATTAGTCGGGGTTTTTCGCCCAAAAAGTGAAATTGTTTGGGATAAGATTTTTCCTAGTCCAAACAATTTCACTTTTTTAGCAAAAAACCTCGACTAATTTCATTTTTTTTCCGAACACAAACTAATATTCCTCATTAGTGGAAAGAATTTGAAAAAATTGAATTGGTCCAAAAAAGGGGCTAAATAATTTAAGTTTTTGAGAATAACGTAATTAGTTTAAATAAGTGAAATTAATTTTCAAATTAATTTCATTTATTTTAAACTAATTGTGGAATTTAGGGGAGAATTAGTTTAAAAAATCACAAAAAATGGACGTTTTAGTTAAAATGAAGCATTTTGTAGTAAAAGAATACAGTTATGCGAAATAAAGCAACTAAACTAGTATAAAAGACATTTTTCATTGTAAAACTTGTTAAAGAATGAGTAATTAGGAGATAAGTATTTCTTTTTTAGTACTATTTTGCCTTTAAGGGGTTCTCGGAGCACAAGGTAATAGAGTAGTTAGTGCATTCTAAAGCAGAGCATAGGGAGCACACCAGGTTCGTCTAGCGAGGTTTGCGCTCACAGACAGTATGGCCGTCCGTTGGATACCGTGGCCTCGTGTGCGACACGCTAGATGGAGGTTGTCTTCCCCCCTCAACCTTGAGCTTTCGAGGTCATTTAGCCTATGGTGTGCAGTGTTGCTCAGGCATACACGCTTCTCAGGAATACACGAGGTTCTAGGCTTCTAAAGCATACACTGAACTTTTCAGTGTATACACTGAGCTGTTAAACACGTTAGTCATTTAGCCGATGGTGTACACTGGACTTCAGTTAAAGCGTTAGTTCATTCTCAAGCATACACTGGGCTTCTCCCCTGGAAATGTAACTGGCGTACCTCTTGTATAGATAGATAAAACTATAGTTATAACAATGGGAATAAAATGAAGTGGTTCTCAACTGCTTCACGTACACCCTGGAAATGTAACTGGCGTACCTCTTGTATAGATAGATAAAACTATAGTTATAACAATGGAAACATAATGCTTTACGTATACCCTGAAAATGTGTATGTAACTGGCATACCCCTTGTATAGATAGATAAAACTATAGTTATAACAATGGGAACATAAGTCAATAAATCAGTCTTGGTTCTCAACTTTTTATGCTTTACGTACACCATGAAAATGTGTATGTAATCAGTCTTGGTTCTCAACTGCTTTACGTACACCCTGGAAATGTTGGCGTACCCCCTATATAGATAAAACTATAGTATAACAATGGGAATGAAACGTGGTTCTCAACTTTTTATGTTTCACGTACACCCTGGAAATGTGGCGTACCCCTTGTATAGATAGATAAAACTATAGTTATAACAATGGGAATAAAACGTATTGTTACGACAGATGAACGAGCAACAGTGACTTCATGACTTAATATGTACTTTTACGTTCAATTTAGCCAACGAATTAGAACTGAGAACGATTCGGAAGAATGAAAAAGATAGCAGTGTGTTTGTGAGATCTGACGTTCAGATAGTATGAGTCAGTGAGCGTGAAAATAATTAGTGTGTTCGCAGGTGTTTGTTTTCTGTTGTTAGTAACAAAAGTGAACTAGCACAGGACGAGAGTTTGAAGGTATTCAAGTGACATGGTAAACAAAGTGAAGAGGTAGTAGTAGAAGAGACAGAGATTGTAAGCTCTGTACAAAAAGGGTAATGACTTATGTATGATAGTAGTTAATTTAAGACACTTCATCCATATTTTTGTAACAATTTGCACTGTAATTAGTTTGAAAATATGGTTATTAATACTCACGCTCAGTGCCTATCCATTTTAAAATTCTCAACAAATATATCAGTGGTTCTCAACCTGCTTCACGTACCCCTTGTAAATGTAACTGGCGTACCCCTTTGTATAGATAGATAAAACTATAGTTATAACAATGGAAACATAAGTCAGTGGTTCCCAACCTGCTTTACGTACCCCCTGGAAATGTAACTGGTGTACCTCTTGTATAGATAAAACTATAGTATAACAATGGAAACATAAGTCAATAAATCAGTCTTGGTTCTCAAAAATTGGTTGTACAAGGCTTCACAGACATGCACAAACTCGGGAGTCCATTTAGCCCATGATGTGCCTTACTTCTCAGTTAAAGCATACAATAGGCTTCTCAGTTAGAGCGAACTTTTTTAATTGTCTACACGAGTGATTGATGACCTACATTAGGCTATTGATGGATAACATTGGACCACGTTAAAACTCAATAAGAATATCGGAGTCAATCTTGGAGCTAAATCTTCCATCATTAGGGTAGCTTTCAAATATTTGTAGGCTTGGTACTTTATTCTTAAATTGCTTATTCATTTCTGCATTGAAAATATATAATTCACGCAAGTTTTTAAAACCGTGTACTTTTAAAGCATTATAGAATGGAGTGTTCATTTCTTCATTAATTAATCTTAGAGACGTTGCCCTAGGTAGATTCGCATAAGGAATTTTATGCCATTTTTTGTACTTTAATTTTATTGTGATTACGTTAGGTATAGCTATTAGTATTCTTTCCAACACGTTTAAATCATAGTCTTCAAAATTCCATTCGCTGAGTATACCTATTTGGAGATTAACAACGTGGGATAATGTGGCTATATTTCCATCGAATGCTTCTTTTGCCTTGTGCATCATTCCTTTCTCAACAAATTCGTATAGATTTATATTTAAATATAGATGTTTCAAGTGACATTTAGATAGGATTATAGCCAATTTTTTAAAATTGTCACAATCATCTATAAAGACTGAATGAATTTGTGAACCTCTATCATTAAGGAATTTTTCTATCTTCTTTATATTGTAACGAGACAGGGCTCTCTTAAAAATTATTTTTTCTAAGGTTAAAGGACAATGATCGTTTAGGTATTGCCAACTTTGAAAATGGTGACTTATTTCTAAAATTTTTAATTTTGTAAAAGTAGAAAGGATCTTTTCTTCTTTATCTCGTATTTTTTGTATTTTTGTTAATATTAAATAATTAAGATTTAAATTTTTAATATCGTAGGTTAATATCGATTTTCTTATAATAGAATATAAAAATTTATGGTTTGGTTCTCCAACTCTTATCACTACGAATGTTTCAAGTGAAGGCAAATGACGTAATATTGGAGGTATAGCGGTGGGACCGTTGTCTTCCAATTCGTCGTAATCACAATTCCTTGTATCAATATAGGAAGCTTTTAAAATCAATCTTAATAAGTGGGGAAGTTTTACGTGATCGGTAGTAATAATTTCCTTACATTTTGTTTCATTACATAAAGTTTTTTTAAAGTTATTTAAACTTATATGGGTATAACTTACGTCCAATATAGTTAAAAATTCACAGTTTAAAATAATGTGTTTTAAAATTTTACCATCGCATTTTGAATGTTTTAAATCCAATACTGTAATGTTTTTCGTGATAATTTTATAATAAATATCTGGTTCTATATAATCTTTGTGATTTGCAGATAGTATGTGTGTTAAGGCGGAATCTTCAATGGGTAGCCACGAGTTTTGAGCTATCGATTTTGTAATTATGACTGTTTTCAAGTACTTGTTCAACACAAATTGTCTTACATTAATATCAGATAGATCAATGTTTCTTTTAGCTACTCGTTTCATTAATTTATCAGAAAATGTCATTTCTATAAGAAGTAAAAAATATTGGTTATTTGAGAAATTTGAATGCACCCTCTTACCCCTAAAACAAGAAAATACTTACTGAATCTAAGATACCATTTTGACTTTCCCGTCACGTGTCTAGTTACATTTGTTGCAATGTTCTCAAGACAAAGTTTCTGTAATGATTTCATTTGCTTGAGTGTTTTTTTTTCCATAGGTATTTATAGTGTCAGGCACCGCAAGCAACCCCATCATTCGATATTCACTAGGGGGGGGGTAGTGCACTAAGCTCAGTATGGATGACCTTGAGGTGCAAGCCGAACATGCTGAATGGCTCAGTGGATCCACTAAGTCTTTGGGGTGGCGGCACTTGCACACCATAGGCGCCAGGAGGACCTCGAAGGCTCAGGTTGGGGACCCACTGGCCGTTCCCGTCAAGGCCGTTTAAACGGGATCCCACACAAGAGGCCACGGTTTAACGTCCCATCAGACGGCGACCCATCGGTGTCCCCCTACGTGGGCAGGGAATTTTTGCATGCTGATCCAGTTGTGAACGAGCGCGCGACCGACCGCCCCCTTAGAAGTGAACCTCCCTCGCTAGCGCTTTTCCCTCATCGAATACACAATTTTTCAGACTAAGAAATGCAAGTTTTTTTAATAGCGAAAACACATAGTCACAATTACTAACAATTACTAACAATTACTAACAAGAAAAATAGTCTGGTAGACTCCATCAGTTATGGGGCCATTCTCGCAAAAAACGGCCAACATACACGATTATGAGCCGGCTTCTGAACTACATAAAGCGGCTAAACTTCTCATCGATTATTAAATATTGGAGAAATATCTGAATAGTCTACTCCACAATAATCACGTTGATAGTCGTTCTTAAATATTTTTAGACTGGGCACTTTATTCATAAATTGGCCATTCAACTCTGTATTGAAAATATATAATTCACGCAATTTTTTAAAACCGTGTATTTTTAATGCATAATTAAATGGTGCGTCTAAAGCCTCCTTAATTAATGTAGGAAGTGTCATCTCAGATAGAATAATAAAAGGAGTTCTATGCCATTTTTTATAATTTATTTCTATTTTAACCACATTAGGAGTGGCTACCAGTATTTTCTCTAACGCTTTTAAACCATAGTTTTTAATTCTAAAATCACCGCATATACCTATTTTAAGATTAACTACGTGAGGTAATGTGACTATATTACTATCGAATGCCCTTCTTAACTTGTGCATCGTGTTTGTCCAAATAAATGTGTATAGATTTATATTTAAATATAGGTGCGTTAAGTGACATTTAGATAGGATTATAGATAATGGTTTGAAATCATCACATCTACGTATAAAGACTAAATTAATCTGTGAGCCTCTATTGATAAAAAATTTTTCTGCTTCTTCGATATTGTAAGTAGACAAAGCTTTTTTAAATATTATGTTTTCTAGTGTTAACGGACAATGGTCGCTTAAATATTGCCAACTTTTAAAATATTCTCTGACTTCTAAAACTTTCAATTGCTTGAAAGCAGAAAGAATTTTTGCTTCAGTTTTTAGTGTGGGTTTAAAATTCCAGTATTCCGATATCATTAAAAGGTTAAGATTTAAATTTTTAATATTATCGTATAATATCATTTGGATTATACCCTGGTATAAATAACGATAATGTGATATGTTATCCTCTAATGCCACAAGGGTTAGTAGCGAAGGTATATGACGCAATATTTTAAGCATAGTGAGATATCTATCATTTTGCAATTCACGATACGAAGCGTTTAAAATTAATGTTTGTAAATTAGGGAGCTTCACTTTGTCCGTAATAAGTTCTATACATTCTGTTTTGTTACATAACTGATTAAAGTCTTTATAATTTACATTAGTTTCACTTACATCCAGCTCAATTAAAAATTCACAATTTAAAATAATGTATTTTAAAAGTTCACCATCGCATTTTGAATTTCGTAAGTTTAATACAGTAATGTTTTTCGTAATAATCTTATAATAAATATCTGGTTCTATATAGGTTGTGTGATTTGCAGATAGTATGTGTGTTAAGGCGGAATCTTCAATGGGTAGCCACGAGTTTTCTGCAATTGATCTCGTGATTATTAATTTTTTCAAGTACTTGTTCAACACAAACCTTCTTACATTAATATCGCTTAGATCGATGTTTCTTTTAGCTACTCGTTTCATTAATTTATCCGAAAATGTCATTTCTAAGGAATAAAAAATATTGGTTATTTGAGAAAATGCAAAAAAATACAATAGCAAAAATAAAAAAACCTAACACTTACTGAATCTAAAATACCACTTAGTTTCTTTTCCCCTCACAAGTCTAGATAAATTTGTTGCAATGTTCTCAAGACAAATTTTTTGTAGTGATTTCATTGAGTGTTCTTTCCCCCGGGGGGAGTATTTATTACCTTCCAGCTGCTATGAGTGACGTGTTTGAGTGTTCATCGTCTCTCTCCCCCCCTCTTAGCTTTTAGGTGTCATCACTTAGTCAACATACGACTAAAGACGTATCAGAGTTGGCCAGGCACTTCCGACCCCACCTTTTAGTGGTGCATACTGGTCAATTCTGCTGACAGACTTACTTGGAACCCGCTGCATTATTTGGCTTCTGTGGTTCTAACAGTGACATAGCTGGTCGCCTGGAGTCTCAGGCATTTTCACGCGTTTTTACCAGCATCGGTAACTTTAGTGGAACGGGTCTTTACCAGCAGCTGTACCAGTTAGTGAAAACAGACTACGTGAAAACAGACACGTTATTTGGGTTGTTTTTATCTTTGAGCGGCACTTTTTTGCACACCGTGGGCTAAATGGCCAGGTCGCATGGGCCCCGAAGGCTCAGGTTGGGGACCCACTGGAACAGCTGTTGGAATACAGATGGTAGCCTCTCGTCAAGGTGTTCTTTAACGTGCACAGGGTTCTCCTGCACACGGAACCACAGCTTAGCTATTAACCCTATAAATTTTTTACTACAGAAATGCACAGAGCTGATAATGGTTACCGCTCAGATGGTTACCGCTCAGATGGTTACCGCTCAGATGGTTACCGCTCAGATGGTTACCGCTCAGATGGTTACCGCTCAGATGGTTACCGCTCAGATGGTTACCGCTCAGATGGTTACCGCTCAGATGGTTACCGCTCAGATGGTTACCGCTCAGATGGTTACCGCTCAGAGCTGATAATGGTTACCTCTTGGATAACTAAATAAAGCACCTAAGAACCAGAGTTTAAATTCTTGTGAGCCTCTGTTCCTAATTTAAAATTGGAACGTGTGCTATCTAACTGTTGTTTACCTGCACTATTGTTTACCTGGATGCGTGACCACCTACTTAAACAACCCCTTATGGCATAAAGAAAGGGTGGCACGAGTTTTTTGTAGCAACTGTTTGCAACCATGTTAGAATTTCCACTCTTGGGGGCAATCAGTATCGCGCCAAGCTCGTAACTCTGTAGTTCTCAGCAGTGATTCCGTAAAAATTCCTCGCCCACAGTCAGTAGGCGATGGCCGCCGCCTTGTGCGGGAGAGCCCTGTACACGCAGCCTTGACGAAAGACCCAACAGCTGTTCCAGTGGGTCCCCCCAATCTTCTCTAAGTCTTCGAGGTCCATGTGACTTGGTGCCCGTGTAGTGCCGATGTAACTTTATGGAGGGTGCAAAGATTCTCTTTGAGCATCCAGATACGTTTCTTTGAGAATATTCTCCAGATGCAATGCTTATTTGTCCAAGTAAAGGTGGGGGGACTAAGTACGGCATATTGTGGCCACCCATTTATTATCAAATATTGTAACGCAAAAGAATGCGTTCTACGTCTGCTAGCATCCGGAACTATAGGAATTTTCAGAAAAAACCTGAACTCAATTAGTTATAAGAGTATCTTTAATACAATTGATAGCTTAATGACTAGCAAACTTATGTTCTACACGATGCCCTTTATGTCGTAACTCACATGTACTTTCTATAGGAGCAGTTTTTGCTATCAAGGATAATTCACTGATTCCCACTTCACCCCCAAATGACTAAGAATTCACTACTCTTCATCCCCAACACTTCCTAGAGTTATATCTCGTGTGTGCCTAAAAGTCTCAGAAAGAGGGGGGGATGCGGTGAGCAGACAATGTCAACCTTGTTAGAATTGGTGTGCAGCAGATGTAGCTGAGATGTTTTTGGAGAATTACACGGTTGGACCTCCGTAGCCCATGGCTGCTTGATGGTGGTGATTAGAACAAATAATCATACCCTAAGCTGGATGCTTCAAGGAATATTCATTTAGGTGTAATTTCTCTTTCATGATAATACTATTGTTTCACACACTACTAAAAAGTGTTCTACAACCGGTGATACATGAATACAGCCTTTTAACCTACGACATTAGAAATCTCAGAACTTCCATGTACTTTCTATAGGGGCAGTTTTTGCTAGCGGGGATGATTCCTATTTCTTCCAAATGAATTCACATTCTTAGGAGTAAACCCAACACTTTCTAGTATACCCTGTCGAATGCCTAAAGGTCTCAGAAGACGCTGTGGGCAAACCTTGTGTGCATGTAACTGAGGACAGTTTGGAACTAGTTGGACTTTTGTAGCTTGAGAATGATGGTGGTGATAACAAATAATGCTTCAAGGAATATTTAGCAGAAGTGTAATTGATAATCTACTATTGTTTCACACTGTACACTACTAAAAAGTTTAGAAGACCTACAACTAGTGGTACAGAGTTACCTCACAACTTACGATATCAGAAATTAGAGTAAAGATAGTTGCAATGCCGGGGGTGAGACATTAGTGTTTTCATTGTAACCCCGTTTACTGCTTTCAATTATTGCAATCATACCAAACATGAAAGTTCTCACTGAGTCGTGTAAGCTGTTGATGAGACTGGTGAAAAAGGCAGAATTCATCTACGTAACACTAGTAAATGTGCAGCAGGAAAATATGGTAGATATGGCATACCAGAAAGCTCTCTATGATAACATTCATTTGTGAGAGTTGGTAAGGTTTGTAGCGTTGTTCTGCATTTGTCTCCTTTTCTATTTATGCAAAATTCTTTGTAAGGGAAAGATTTGAGTTCAGAATTTCTGATCTATGTAGATACTTGTTGGCTAATGTACTTTCTATAGGAGCAGTTTTTGTTAGCGAGAATAATTCACTGATTCCCACTATTCTTCCAACTGAATTCAACATTTTTAGGACTTTCCCCAATACTTCCTAGGCCCTGTCGAATGCCTAAAGGTCTCAGAAAGAGGGGAAACTCAAGATGCGGTCAGACAGTGTTAGAATTGGTGTGTAGCTGAGGACTACACGGTCTAGTTGGCTGGATGCTTGAGGATGATGGTGGTGTAACTGTATGAGGAATATAGGCTAGATGTATCCAATGTCATTTAGCAGAAGTTTCTCTTTCATGATAATATCTCTACTATTGTTTCACACTGTACACTTACAACCAGCGGTACGTGAATTACCCACAACTTACGATATCAGAAATACGTTGAAATGCCGGGGGTGTGATGAGACATTGTAACCCCGTTTACTGCTTTCAAAAGCGCAAGAAGTTCAGCGAATTCTCCTAATTGCATCCAAAATATTTTAAAGGTAAAGGACTTTTTCTGTAACAGTTCTTGGAAGCACCTAAACTTCCTCAACCTTTGAAAAATAATGGTAGCTCTCTAACACTGAGTCGTGTGAGCTATTGATGAGACTGGTGATCAAAAATTCATCTGAGCCGCGTAACACTGGTAATGTGCGGTCAGAATTATCGATAAAGCACTTGGGCTTATTTCGGACTATAGGAAATGTTCCTCACTAATAGAGAACTTATGTAAAAGATAATGTTTAGAGTTTACCGGGGAAATGTAGTTTACCAGGGAAATCGTTTAGACCTATTGTTATAAAAATGTGATAGGGGCTTGTTCCGGGTTCTTTCCACGATTAATAGAATTAGGGGTTGACATTGCGTGATGAACACTTAGGCTGAGAAACCTTTGGTTGCTTGTCATAATTTATAGACAAGTCTCTAAAATAACACTGGTGTGAGAGTTGGGCATTTCCCGGCATTTTCTCTTTAGCTTAGTTATGCGAGGGAAAGTTTTTAGCCTTAAAGTTGGAGATATGTTTTGAATGTGACATACAACTGGAGAACGTGCTTAAAAATTTATTGGTATTTTTACACATGACTCTAAAACTTTTGGGGGTTACTTGCCTTAGCACATTCTATTATGGTCGTAGCTAGAGGATGCTACTCTCTCCTCCCACTCGTTTCCAGTAGCCGCCGAAATTGAGAGCCTGCCAGAGTAGAAGGTCTATAGGAACTTACTCAAAAACAACAAATGTAAAAATCAATCCTCCACTAAAAAGTTTAGGGCAACTTTTAAATATTTGTAGATTAGGCACTTTGTTTATAAATTGTTTAGAATCGTACATATCATTATTAAAGATGTATAATTCACGCAATTTCTTAAAACCGTGCAGTTTCAAAGCATTATTGAATGATATGTCTATTTTATCTTTAATTGTTTCTGCAGTTTTATAATTTAATTCTATTGTAACTACATTAGGAATAGCTACCAGTATTTTTTCCAACACAATTAAACCGTAATCTTCACCGCATATACCCATTTTAAGATTAACAACACGAGGTAATGGATCGAATGTTGCCTCGTCCCCTTCCTTAACAAGTTTATGTATATTGAGGTACAGGTGTGTCAAGTGACATTTACTTAGGATTATAGACAATTTTTTTAAATCATCACAGATGTCTATAAAGATTAAACTAATTTGTGAGCCTCTATCTCTAAAGAATTTCTCTACCTCTTCTATATTGTAACTAGATAGGGCTCTTTTAAGTATTATTTTTTCTAGTGTTAAAGGACAATATTCGTTTAGATAATTCCAGCTTTGAAAATGACTTATTTCTAAAATTTTTAATTTTGTAAAAACGGAAAGAATCTGTTCTTCCATTTCTCGTGTCATTTTTACATTCTGTTTTAAGTGTTCCGATATTTTTAAATAAGTAAGATTTAAATTTTTAATATCATATGCTAATATCGTTTCGTTTATAATTTTGTATAAATTACGATAGCATGATGAGTCATAAATTAATGCTACAAATGTTAATAGTGAAGGTAAATGGCGCAATATTTTAGGAATAGTTGTATATCCATCCTCGTATAATTCATTATAATAGCATATACCTTCTTCTACAATATATCGCACCTTTAAAATTAATTTTAATAAGTTGGGAAGTTTTACTTTGTCAGCAATGACAATTTCCCTACATATTTTTTCGTTACACAACTGTTCAAAATCCCTCAAACATATACAACTCATACTTACATCCAACTCTGTTAACAGCTCACAGTTTAAAAAAATATGTTTTAAAATTTCACTGTCGCATTTTGAATATCGTAAGTTCAATACCGTAATATTTTTCGTAATAATTTTATAATAAATATCTAAATCTATATCTGAATCTGTATCTGATTCTGAATCTGATTCTGTATTTGATTCTGTATTTGAATCTGTATCTGATTCTGATTCTGTATCTGATTCTGTATTTGAATAGACTGTGTGATTTGTAGATAGTATGTGAGTCAAGGCAGAATCTTCGATGGGTAGCCACGAGTTTTGTGCAATTGATCTCGTGATTATTATCTTTTTCAAGTATCGGTTCAACACAAATTTCCGTACATTAATATCCGTTAAATCAATGTTTTTTTTCGCTACTCGTTTCATTAATTTATCCGAAAATGTCATTTCTAAAAAAAGTAAAAAAATAGGTTATTTGAGAAATACAAAAAATGAGCATTGTAAAAAAAACCCAAGAAAACACTTACTAAATCTGGAATACCATTTAGTTTCTCCTTTCACATGTCTAGATAAATTTTTTGCAATGCTATCAAGACAAATTTTTTGTAGTGATTTCATTTTAAAGGTGTTCTTTTCCAGGAGGTATTTATATATTCACTAGGTAGGTTTAGCGTCATTTTTTCAAGCTCCACTAAAGTTTGAGCCACCATTTTTTAAGGCCTTTAGGTACTTCATTTGTCGCACAAGTGACCAGTCTCTCTTAACCCCATTGCTATAGGGAAGTCTCTATTGTGTTTCAAAGAGAGTGAGACTATTTTGCATGAGGTTAAATGGTCACATGGATTCACTAAAATTGGGTTTACCACCTAATGCCCATTGCGTAAGTGTCCAAGTTTCACTACCATAACAGAACTACAGTCTAATTTTAGTCATTAGGGCCCCCCATACTCTTCCTAGTAAAAGTCTTAGCAGCCTATTCGTCTGTCATGCCGCCAATTATCTATTACATAGCTACCAATAACTTTGGCAGTTCTTCCCAATCATGTCACAATGGATTCGTTCAGTCTTTTTACATAAGTAAACGTGACATTCGTTTTAAAACGATAAGTGACAAAGGCGAAATTTTCAGACTCGTACCCATAAGTTTCGATATAGGGGGGCAAACATGATGGCACACATTATCGGGCAAACATATCCATACATTCCTAGATGTGGGTTAGTGGCAAGTATTGCGTCAAGGGTGTTAGCCAAGTATGGCGAGTTGCCAAGTCAAGCGAATTGCCAAATATAGCGAATTGCCAAGTCAAGTATGACTAATGTTGAGTCATTAAGAGTTATTTGTGACCGATAAGATTTTTTCTTAGTAAAATTGCTGGTGCAACTTCCTTTTCTGTTACTATAAAAGAACAGTTGAAGTGAATATGAACCAGCAGTTTGAGAGAACAGTTAAAAGAGTAGAGACTAGCAATTTGAGAGGTGCAAACACCGGTGAAAAATGAACAGATGCATACGCTGTAATCATTATTGTATTAAACTTATTAATATTAGAGAAAATATTGAGTATATTAAAAATGTGTTTAAATATTATGCACTCAAGACTCCAGATACTGACCACGAATCTGTCATTGAGATAATCTTTGGGTTGAACTTAATCCACGACGAATTAAGATGTTATTCTGATGTTCATACCATAAATGATAGCGAAAGAGAAATATGTAAGTTTATTGAAAAACTCAAGAGATTGCCTCTACAACAAAGGCTGCCTCAGCAACAAAGACAGCCTCTACAACAAAGACAGCCTCTACAACAAAGACAGCAGCAAAGACAGCCTCAGCAACAAAGACAGCAAGAAATTCCATCGGCTACTATAGTTCAAGAAATTCCATCGGAAAATGCTATAGTTCAAGAAATTCATCAAGCACGCATATTTTCTGAATTTCGCCCGGAAAATACTCGTTCAGTTCAAAATACTTCAGGGATGCGTACTATACAACAAGATAAAGGAAATCTTCAAATAACTTTGGGAGCCCCTAAAAGGAAAAGGGTATGTTTAATTTTTTAACTATAAATTTCTATAATCAAGTAATGTCTTTGGTTATTTAATTGGTATGATTAGAATTACCTCTACACTTATAGTAACAAGCTCCTGGGGAACCAGATTGGAGGTTGACAATTAGTTGTTTAGAACGCTCACCTAGCCTCCCTCGTATACTTTTAGCTCTGTTGTGTCAACCAAAGATTCTCAATAGTAGCTAACTTTTATACAAGATATTTTAGCTTCACCTTGGGACTAGTAGGATATTCCCCTAGTTTCTTATAAGCTTAAATGCCTTATCACTGAAATTTTTCTATTATACAGGGTGATTCAGAATTCATCATCAATATTTAGTGGGGAGGAAGGGAATAAGAAAGAGATTTCACATAGGAAAGTATGGGGGCAGACGAACGCATGGTGGTGTAGAGGGCGCTGTGTGTACACACCTCTCATACAGAAGCACAGCTGTTTGACGCGTGCAGTCAGTTGTCATTCGATAAGGATCGATTTCTTTGTATGGGGTGCTATGAAAAACATGGTGTACGAGACCCCTGTTGATAGTGCTATGGATCTTGTAGCACGCATATCAGTTGCTACCTCAAACATCCGGGAAATGCCAGGCATCTTCCACAGGGTCCGGCTGTCCATGCAACGCCGTTGTGAGTCATGCATTCTAGCACATGGTCGGCAGTTCGAGCACCTCTTGTAAGTCTGTACAACCAATGCAAAGAAATGTTACATGTAAGATAATAAATGTTTTTTCCTTACCACTTCCTTCTTATGTGTTCTTTCCATCATTGAACTGGGGTCATTTTGCCCTACTACATGGCATATGCGCCCATGCTTTCCTATGTGAAATCTCCTTCGTTTCTTATTACCTACCTCCCCACCAAATATTGATGATGAATTCTGAATCACCCTGTATAGTATTAACTGTCATGCTTAATAGAGACTCACCAATGTAGTAAGTCCATAAGCTCAAATTATAAGTGGCAGCCCTCACCCATTAAAAGGTACTAATATCATGTACTACGAAAAAAAGGGGAGGGTAGGATTGTAAATTAAGCAACATAGCGGTAGTTAAAAGAGAGGGAAACCGTTATCAATAATATTAATAAGTTAAGAAACAACTCTTCCTTTTTTCAAACGACATTCATTTTTAAGGTCAGTAATCAATATGTACGTTAACCATTGCAATAAACGTATTTTGAAAAGGGTGCGTTCTATACTGTATTATTTATTATAGCTAAATATTAATGAATTACATTTTTATTTTAGGATATAGGATATCAAGGTATAAATTGACCAGACTGGACAAGATTGGACCAAATTGCACCAGATTTTAATGTCTTTTGATTATGTTTGGGGTATTATGTGGTTTTAAATAAAGAGCATATAAAAATATTCCTTGTGTTATAACATTCTTTGTGTGGTCTTAAGCGAGGAATTTATTGAGAACAATCGGAAACTTTTAAGATGGACACTTTGTGTAATTTATTTATGTGATAAGTGTGGATATTACAGGAACCGCCACAGGTTATATTGCACGTATGAATAATTAATGAGGCCTTAAAGCATAAAAGAGGAGGGAACATGCGGTGAGTAATGGAACCAGCCAAATGCTTGAAAGCCTAGTTGAATCTTCATAACTCATGGCTCCTTCATAAATAAACGTCGTGACTTACAGAGGTTCAACCATTTTTTCAAGCTAACTCATCTATTGGCACACCTAAATTGACATAATTGCACATTTGTAAATGGAGATTTATGTAAAATATTGATTCAATAATTCTTTAAATGTGTGCTTACTGATTAAATCTTCGTGATGTAGCATGTTTAACACATCGTCACAGATGACCTGATCGTTATCCATCACTCTTGACTTGTAATCAACAATCAAACTTTGTAAATTACTGCCAAGTTTAAAAAATCGATAACCGGGAGAAAAAATGGCCTTACTAGAATTAATGAGACAATCGAATCCGCTCTGTGCGTGAACCATGTATTCCTCCACATTCAGTCCGTCAAAGAAGGAGGATTTGATGTACGTGTCCCCTATTATTTCGTCTGGTTGTGTGTGCTCCATGTATTGTTCTCCGAGCGAGCCCACCAACTGATAGAGGTGAAAATTCGTTCCTTTGGCTCCAGATTTTACTTGTATCTGGAGACAATCTTGAGGTATCTTACTCAAGTTGGCTTCGAATTTTTCAAAGGAGACATTGCTAATAGATTTTAAATTTAAAAATTCCTCAAAATTAATCGAATAGGAAAAGAGATTCTCGGTCGCGTATAAATAATATTCTCTCAATTGATCGAAACACTCGAAGCATCTCTCGGACCCGTAAAGTTCATACACTGTGATTAAAAGTTCACAGAGGGTAGAATCGTTTCTAATATCTATGGGGAATATGTATTCTAATTCTTGACGTTTTAAATAAAAGGTTATGAGCATATCTTGACTCGGATGTAATTTTAACTTATTCGCGAAACTCTTCATATTGGACTTACTGTTCAAAAGCACTTGACATTCAGCGGTTTCGGGTATAGAACGCACTGGAAACAGGTTTAATTCATCGCCATCAAAATCAGCCCCCGAGGAGAAAAGAATTTCGTGGGGGATGGCAATACAGTGCCCCCCTTTACAAATTTCAGCCACTCTATGCGCGCTAAAATTTTCAGGTAAAAGTGACGGCATTCTGTTAATGATGACCCAGTCTCCGATTTTAATGTTTAATTCGCTACATATTTTTTCTGGGATGGATATTTCATTGGGTTTTAAGTGGGGGGCGGGAATTATCATTGCCCTAGCAGTGTGTTCCGCTCGTTTAGCGATGGCGAACATTCTATACAGCGAATGTTTTCCCTGCGACCGGTGGAACACGCTGCAGTGATTCAGAGGCGCATTCTGCACTTGTAAATAATACTGACACAATTTATCATTAATTGTATTCAATCTCTCTGTGCTTTCCCAAGGACAGTCGTAATAACTACCCAACTGTTTACGAATCTTCTTTGCGGAAGGAATTATACTGTAAATATTCACGGTTCTCTTTGTCAAGAAAAAAGTTAAAACCTGTTCGTAAATCAACGTAGATTGTATCTGCCAATATATGGGGTCTGGTAAAACTAAAAAGGACTGATCGCTCATTATTCCGCACTTTTTTAACTTGGCCCGAAGATAGGGGGGAATAAAATGAATGCCTTCAGTTTTTACAGCTATAGATTCAACCAAATAATTTTTAAATTTTTTAAAATAAAATTTATTGCAACAAGTTACAAAATTTCTAGAGAATTTCAGTTTAACCTTACACGTGATACATTCTCTCTGTACACTATTATGATTACGCCATATTTTTATTAAATTTATTGCATCTGGTATATTAAATACACGTTTTATGTCTTTAAGTGTCAATAATTTTAATTTGTAACTCGTTACCGACATTTTTATACTTTTCTTGTCGGGATGAGATATATATATCCTTATTTTTAAGTGTTTAAGATTGTTCCTCCTAAGATACTCTTTGAAAAGCTTATGAAAGCACTACAACAGCTTTGGGGAGAAGAGTGCTGACTCCAATGTTTCCAGCACGGCGGGAGTGCCGTTCCTGGCGTCCCCCCCCTAACTCATTAACATTAGGAGCACTTTCCCATTTTAGACACTTGGTAAAAGTTAGGAGAGCTATTCACATAATTGAACACTAGTTACCCCTGCCTAAGCCTTGCAAAGATAGGCTTAAAGTATATGGAGAAGTGCGTAAAATAAAATTTTTGCTAACCGCATAATTAAGTATCATTGAATTTAATTGTTCAATATATATATATTCTAAATTTTTATATTGATTATTATCAATTATTGATTTTATATATTTATCAGTTAATTTTATATGACTTACTAAATATAATAATATTAAACAATCTAGTTTATCAGATACAACTTTTAAAATAGTATCTATAAACATGTATTTATCATAATTAATATGTAATTCATTTACATTTTTTGCTTGAAACAACAAGTCTAATAAAACTTCGCTAGCTTGGGATTTAGTTAATTTATATAAGTTTATACGAAGTTTAGTTATTTGGGGTGAAATATTAAATATACAACATGATGTATATTTATAATGCAAAGTTAATTTTTTGAGATTAATTGTTTTTTTAAATATATAAGATATTAATTTAGAAAATTTGCGTTTTATGCTTAGATACATTTCATATACTTGCGGACCATAATTAGTAAAAAAAGTTTTCCATTCTTCAATATTATAATTTTTCCACCAATCAATAGTTATTTCAATCCAACAGTTAGAAGGAACAATGGGTATGTAACCTACTATTTTAATTGTTTTAAGATTTTTAAAAATTTTTGTTACATCAATTAAATCTTCAGTACTTAAATTATAATTTTCGCTTAATTTCAAATGTTCTAGCTCCAATTGATTTATGAGTTTACATCTGTAAAGGTTTAACGCAATTTGTACCAAAGGAATGCTTTCATAGAAAGCCATATTAAAACGTACATCTAATTTTTTTAAATGCTTAAACTTACACAAGATATATTGTAAACCTATATTTGTTATTTTATATTCTTCAACATCTATTTTAAGTTCATTTAAAGACGTATTAGTTTTTACTTGGGCTAATGTTGAATCATTAACATTTGTATAGGTTATATCAAATATTTTTAAATTAATGCATTTTTCCAATACCTTAAGTATTAGTTTATTACTGTATTTCTTTTTATAATCCTCGTGACAACTTATTGTTATTTTAGTTAAAGTATAACAATTTGAATCTATAATTATAGATTTATATATTTTTACGTTTTCTTTTTTCAAAACACACATGATACTTGTCATATTCTGGAAAAAAAAAGAGATTTTTAAAAAAAGAAACAATTTTTTAAAACTTTAAAACTCTTAAAAGAACATACCTTACAAGTTGATTCTATTGCTTTTAAAGTTTTTATACATAGAATCATATAGTCCAATTTTGTGAAATACTTGGTTATTACAAATTGTATAACTTTATCGGATTTTTTACTTAAATATTGTAAATATTCAACTGCATATTTTTTTTCTGAAAAAAAAAATTCATTAGCGTCACTAAGAATCAAGTCGCGTTACCCTCCCCCCCATAAATAAAAAAACTTACGAAATAATAATACACAGCTATTTTGATAAGTAGTTTGAGGAACTATATGTGCAACTGTATTTAAATATTTTTTAATAATACTTAAAGTTAAATCCTTAAGACTTTGAGGACTTTGAAATCTAGGCATGTCAAAAGTAACTTTATTGTCCAAGTGAAATCTGCCCATTTATATATGCGTTTACTTTTAAGGGTAATAACTCCTAATAAGTTCCTAACGTGTTCGCAACTGCCAAATGCGGCAAACGTCACCAGATGGCACCACTATGCAGTGCTACCTTATAACCTTGATACTTGCTTTGGGGAAGAACCAACATTACTAGTATACGCGGGCCAACACAAGCATCAATGGTCGAGGTTATAGCCTATAATAACGGCGTTTGGCATTCATGAGAGGTTCCTAAAGGTTCCTAAAGGTTCCCAATGATTAGGTTCCCAATGATTAGGTTCCCAATGATTAGCAATGATTAGGTTCTAATGAAGGTTCGCCAAATGAGGCACACATTAGTGAAACTCTTTGTCACCAGATGGCACCACTATGCAGCACTACCTTTAAGCAGTAATACGTGCTTTGGGGAAGAACCAACATTATAAAACACGAGGAACACGGGTCACACAAGCATCAATGGTCGAGGTTATAGTTAAATTGAAATACGACTCTATAATAACGGAATGCGACTTTAAAAAGCCCTTATGGGGGCAAGAATATTGTTTATCTTGTAAAAAGTTTACGGTAATTAAATCCGACACTAATTACGAAAAATTGCGGTTGGCATTCATGAGAGGTTACAAATATTACATCTGTGTCTACTTAAACACTTTAAAATTTCCTAAATGCGACAAGTGTTGCATGAATAATAAGTCTCTGCCCTGTCCCGAATGCGGATACAACAACAAGCAAAATAATATTCGTCACGAATATAAATGCAAGAGATGTTCTGTCAGACTGTGTTCGCATCCCAAAGCGCTAATTAATAATTGCAAAAATAATCTAATTTACCTATTGAATGTGGACGCGTTAATTTCCGACATTAATGTTTTTACGGAAACGGACATAGGAAGGCTAGATTTCCGAACTTTTCAGGGTTTTGCCAATTGTTTGTGGTGCAAGAAAAAAACGTGCAATGCTTGTAATTTATACGTTCTACTGGGTTCGAAATTTTACACTTTTATATGCAAATTGTGTCACGCAAATTGTAAATATAGCATAAAAAATTTATTTAACTCATTCACGAACAAAGTGGAAGAGGATTACGAATTTTTAAACGTTTGCCTTGTGGGCATGAAAGAATATAATAAGAAATTTACGAAATACATTCTTCAGATAATAGATACAAACAATTGCGGAAAAGAGTATAGGGTCAGACGTAATAATTACACTTGGACGTTTCTCACAAATAAAAAAAATATGTTGACTGGCGTAACGGAAGAAATTTCCTATAACGAAATATTTAAATAAAGTTTATGATAATTTTCTACTTGTATATTTTGCTAGTGTTCTATTTTATTGTCCTCTCGAGTTTTTTAACTGTGCCGACCACCTCGAATTGGATAGATTTTGAATTAAAGGCTGCCCCCATAAAAAAATACGATTTCGATCTACCACAGGAATGCGACGTAAGGGATCCTCAAAGCTGTAAACAGTGGCCCGGTTATAAGTGCGTTTGGGCTTATCATTTCCCCAAGTATAATAAATTGAAAGAAGGCATCTGTTTACCTCTGCCTCAAAACGGCGAATGCAATCCAAACACGGGGGAATGGGTTTTAGTTCACAAGGGCGATACTTTTCACTTGTCTTGCAGATGCAAGTATCCGAATTTAGTCACCCAGAGAGTAACTGGCGGAAATTGCGTCGTAGACGTTGCGTGTGGAGCACACGGCCATCTGAAAGATTCCGTTAATGTCGACCCGTTATTAGAGGGCGAATGCATTTGTCATAGCGACTACGTCCCCGTCAAAGATAATATTTTAGGTCCTTACTGCACTCCCAAAACTCAGAAAGACGCGTGGCCCTGTTACCCGGGTATCATGTTCAACGGCGATTGCAAATGCCCTCAGTATTACATCGACAGCAATTCTAAGGAGGCAAGAAGAACATTTTCCAGCGACTATCTGGCACAATTCTCGGGAATGCAAAGATGCCTTCAAAAACCCTGTCACTTTAACGTTTACGACGGACGACTATTAACTGCGGTTTCTTTCGAAAAAAACGAATGTTTTTGCAATGCTAAATATGGAAATTTCGGAGTACATTTGGAAGCTCAAAATTATTTACTAGACAACAGATATTACAATGCTTGCGGTAATATTTTTAAAGAAGAAAAATATTGTAATTCGTTAAGGGTACACTGCTACTTTTTTTACAAGGATTACTATCCCATTTGTTTTATACAATACAGCAATGTGAATCCCGATCAAGTCCTGCCAGAATTCGAAGAACTGGTAAGAGCGCACAAAAACATTATAATCGGAGACGAGGCGTGGCCCAATAATTACTTTCAACAAATATTCGAAGATAAGAATAATACTTTTTCTGCACTCACGAAAAAATGTTACTATCACCTTTTTTTTACTTACGAGTGCAATGAAAATTTATTTGTAAATCCATTTGTGGTGGATAATTGCAACCGTGTTAATTTAGACGAAGACACGACTGGACAAGCTGGGCGAAGACCCAAAGAATATAATTTATGCTTTTCTACACCGGTGTGTTTGTATAAACATGGCATAAACCCTCAATCTGGAGAGGAACCTTACGAAGATAGATTTATTATAAATCCGAATAACGTCAATGTTCCCAACGTTTTGGGTTTAAACAAGAGTACTGGAATTATTTTAAAACTAATAGACCATAACAAATATCACATTACTTTTGGAGATACTTCGTCTTACGATTATTTCTTTGAACGTAAGGGTTTCGTGATGGAAATCCCACCAATTTACCTGCCTTATAGTGACATTTTTTTCTATAACAAAATAGAAGGTGATAATTTCATACTTCACACAATAGGGGGTGGCGATACTATTGATGATGATGATATTGATGTTTTAGCCTTTTAATGTAAGGGGTTTCTCCTTTTAATGTAAGGGGTTTCTCCTGTAAGGGGTTTCTCCTTTTAATGTAAGGGGTACAGCCTGTAAGGGGTACAGCCTGTAAGGGGTACAGCCTGTAAGGGGTACAGCCTGTAAGGGGTACAGCCTGTAAGAGGTTTCTCCTTTTAATGTAAGGGGTTAAATTAAGATGGTTACTGTAACGGCAAACTTGTTACAACACGATAAAGAAAATCAGCCAGTAGTGATAGAACTTCCAGATAAAATATACATAGTGGGACCTCCCAAGCAAAATATTAGTGTTCGAGGACAAATGAAATTATTAATTTGTGACACCTCTTCGGGATTAAAAATATTATATCCATCTGAATCACGTAATTCTTGGTGGCGTCCAGATTGTGTCATGCCAGAAGTTACAGTTACTTTAACTTTACACGAAAATATTAATGGAATAGTCAAGAGCATAAAGGCACACGTATCAGAAAGAGGATTTGACATACAATTTCACAGGACTAATCGTCTGCTAGTTTCTGTCAGAGATTTCCCTCCCAACATCATGGAATTACACCTGACCAAAGAATTTTAAGTAAATAATTTGGTTATTAATATAGACAAAAGAACGGTCAAGATTATTAAAGTCCAGTTATTGCTGCTCCAATTGCTACTATGCTCTATTACTTTACTGTAGCAGATTTCACCTTTGTGATTTTTAGGGTACACGATCGTATTGGGAAATTTTAGCGCATAATAAGGCGCTTTCCCGCGCATTGCCAAGAGATCGTCTCCAGCCTGGTTTTTTGCATAAATCTGCACAGTCTTGTATTTATCGGTCCTATAAATTTCTGCCATTTCGTAAATGGGATAGTGGGGTAATCCTTTAGAATTTAAAGCGTAAAAAGTCTCTCCCACGCAGTCCCTAGCAAATATGGGCTTTTTATTCTTTTTGTGAGCATAATATTGATTGTTATATTCGTCTAGGCAATAAATCTGACACTTTTTAGAATTTGTGAGATAATATTCGTTTTTATATGCTAATGGGTAAATTTCTCTCTTTAGTATCTTGGAAGATGTGAGCACATTTATCTGGGCATAGATATATTCTTCATTTCCGATCTGAGCCGCTTTTTCGTTCTTGTTCGTATCTACTACGTAATGCTGATCTCCGGAATTATTAATGCAATAATACTCTTTTTCCTCGTCGTTTATAGCATAATATTCGTTCAAGTATTGCGTTTTGGCATAATATTCACCAAATCCATCGCGCGCGTAACGCTGTGAGCCAGTTTGAGTGTCCGTGATGTAAACTTCCTTCATTTCGAAAGTTCTAGGGTATCGTTCGGCTCCCTTGATCGATACATAAGCGTCTTTGAAATAAATTTCGTTTCCCACGATGTCGCGTGGATAATAAGAGATTCCGTAGCGTTTTGCATAAGAAAACCCATCCTCATTAGAAACGTTGATGGGAAATTCGCACTTTACCACGTTCTTGGCGTAATATTCCACGTATTGATCTTGTAAAGCGTAAAATTCTAAATTAGAGTTGTTTTTCAGATAGTATTCTGCACCTGTTTCCTTGCGGGGATAGATTTCTTTGGAATGTTCGTCTTTACAGTATATTTTATCCGCATATTCGTTATCGAAAGAATCTAAAGCATAATATTCATTCCCATTCTCGTCTAATGCAAATTGATAAGATCCATTAACGATGTATTCCTCCCTTTCCCCATTCCGTAAATAATATTCTTTGGACACTTCGTATCCACTCCTGTTTACTGTATATTTTCTAGCATAAAATTGATACCCCTGGGCAGTCTTTGCGTAAGAATTATTTGCGTAAATTTCGACTCCGTTAGTAGATCGCATGTAAAACTCATCGCCATCGCGCGTTCGAGGATATATTTCCTCTTTGGTTCCCACGTTTATTGCATAACGGGATGGGGTGACGAAATAGGGTGTTCCATCAGCGAGCGTTCCGTAAATTTCGACGTCGTTAACAGTTAAATAAAATTCTTTACCAGTCTCGTCTTTGGGATAAATATCCATTATTTCGTCAGTGGCATATATGTTGTTCAATAACACGTCTCGACCTTGCGAATTCTTGGGGTAATACTCTATTCCACCGCGTCTCGGGTAATTTCCGACAATGTACAGCTGATTTCCCGAAGCATCTCGCGGTAAAATATCGCTTCCTAAAGAGTCTTTGGCATAATAAGGTTTCCCATTTTCGTTTAACGCAAACACTGGATTATTATCCCTGTATAAATAAAATTCGTCACCTCCACTTCTTTGTGCGTAGATCTGTTTAGTGGAACCATTGGGATATACCACGTGTCTGTAATAATATTCACCGGTTGTCGATGATTTGGGATAAACTATATCATTCAAGTCGTCCGTGTCGTATAATTGCAAAATATCTATTTTTCCCTCTAAAGACTGCACGCTCGTATCTTCATCCACATTATCAGACATTCTTTATTTAAACAATTATGGGGTTTTCTAAAGGATTATAAGCTAAATGTATGTACGAATCATTAGCAAAATATATAGTGTAAGGTAAATATCTTAACACGTAAGCTGGCAATTTTTCACTCGAGAAGAGCGCTTTTGCATTTCGCAACGAAAGTATAGTATTTCGTTCTTTTGCCTCCGACATCTTACCTTCTATCAAACGAGGCTGAAATAATAATTCATTGTCGTTCGGTCCAAAATACGTTTTTACGGCAGACTGTTTCTGTAAATATTCACAAGTGTAGTATTTCACGTACATAACGAAATTAATGGGTATGAATCTTGTGCATTTTGCGAAAGAAATTCCTAAGAGTCTACGTATTTTATGAATGTCAAAATTGAGATTAGTGATTAGGGTATAAATCTCTTCTTCGAAAGTGAATAAATTAATATTCAGGCATTGATTAATAATATTCCTATCAATTTTTAAATTTAAGCACTTGATTTCTATATTTCTTAAGTCTAAAGCATCTACTTTGTACAAGTAACCGTAATTTGTATCTTCAGTTAGATAAATATATTTGAAGGGTTCATTTTCAGCCGAAAATATTTCTTCTTTTTGTTCTCGAGAATAAGGCCTTCCGTGAATATTTTCAGGAACGACTTCCCTATAATGAATGCTAATAATCACGTGATCTTGCAATTTACAATATTGATTTTTTTCCAACAGGTTCAAAACGAGAGTTTTATAAGGCAGGTATTTATTCATGCGTCTTTAATTTAGGTTGTAAAAAAATTGTATCAATAGAGCTACCAAAATGAAAAATAGAGTATTTAAAACGTATTTTTTTAGCGATAAATTAGATATGTATAACATATTAGACCTAAAGGAGTAAGATACCACACTTAAATCAACACCCTGTGGAAATTCATAAGTGTGAAGCTTGTCTTGTATGCGCACTATTAAACTCTGTTCGTAAACGTGTATAGCTATATCTATTTCGGGAATTATGTGAAAATAAGACAAGTCTATTTTAATTGTAAAGAAACGATTTTTTACTGTAGGCTTAGAGAACAGAATCATGCTTTATTTTATTGCTGCGGCTTCTTTCAAAAGGCTCAAAGGAGCAAGAAGGTAGTACCTTTCAGGAGAGTGGAACAGGAGAGTGGAACCTTTCAGGAGAGTGGAGAGTGGAACCTTTCAGGAGAGCCTTTCAGGAGAGCCTTTCAGGAGAGTGGAACAGGAGAGTGGAACCTTTCAGGAGAACCTTTCAGGAGAGTGGAACAGGAGAACCTTTCAGGAGAGTGGAACAGGAGAGTGGAACCTTTCAGGAGAACCTTTCAGGAGAACCTTTCAGGAAAGTGGAACAGGAGAACCTTTCAGGAGAACCTAAAAGGGAGGGACATCTCCGTTCAAAACATCTCCATTCAAAGAAACGGAACTACCAAAATTTTTTCTAGTGGCAACTAAATACTGATGATTCTTATTACCTTGACTTAAATAGTCTAACGTAATCCAATTATATTCGGGATTAATCAGGAGAGCAAAGAAATAATAGAGTTCTAAACAGGTAACGTTGAATCGAATATTATTCTCCTCGAAAAATTGATTGGCTATATCTCTAATAGCTTTGATTATGTCATCTCTATATTCGTAATCAAAGAGGGGAAAAGATTCTAAATCGATGTAGATATTAAACATTTTAAACCTTTTAATAAGATCAAAAAGAATACCATTAGACAATATTGTTTTTATATAATCTATAGCAAATTTCTGTATAGTGTAATTCGACACTAAATCTTTAGTCACCGCATTAAAGGGTAATATCTGAATTTTTTTCTTTGAAAATCTAGAAAGCAAACCGTCACCGATATTGTTTCTAGCAGCCTTGATTAACTTGTCCGCGTGAATATTTGAATTTTTTAGTTTAGATAAATCGTAATCTGTAACTGTACATGCCGAATTACACATTTTAATTGTTTACTTGTTTACTTCTGCCAGTTAATTGTTTACTTGTTTCTTTTTGTTTTTTATACTGACACCACGATAACCTATTGTCGTGATATTATTTAATTTTCTTCTCTTGGATTTTAACTTATTGGGATCTATTAATCCTTCCAAATCAACATCTATCGTTTCTCCCTCGTCATCGGCGTTCAAGTTTAAATATTCTGTCAGTTCCTTATACTTTTGAAACTCTTGGTCAAAACGGTCGATCAGTACATTTTCAGAAGTGGAAGAGAATCTCTTAACCGTTAAGAAATTTCTAACTGCCGATTTTAAATCGCTTTCCAGTGTCAAATCATTAGGATCCAGTTGGATATCTGCAAAATATTTGAATTGAGTGTAAATGTCCGTAATTTCTAAATAAACCATCTTAAAATCGATTATGCTTTGGGGTATGGGGGGAACGTGTAAGTATCCGTCTTTTAAGTTGATGAATCGCATGAGTCTGAAAATCATTAGGTAAAATATACCGTTGATGCAATTAGATATGATACTATCGTCAGACTTTGCCTTGTAAGTTCCTTGCTCAATCTGGTCGCAGATGGCCTCGGGCGCGTCTGTCACAAACTTTGACTTAAAGTGAAAAGGTACGATGCGTTCCACAAAAGCAGTAGTTGCGACGCATCCGGGAGCCCTGTTCGTAGTGGCCCACAGCTTTGCGGTGGGAATACCATATTTACTCTTCTGGAAAATATTGCGACTGGGCATCATATTATTACCCGATATCAGTTTCATAAAATTTTCGGATAGGGGACCGATCATCTCCTCAATGACCAATATTCGCCTGCAGAAAATCGCATCTGCCAATTCGGGCATGCAATCTCTCCTCTCCGCACCTATCAGAACGTTGGGGGAAACTGGAGCGTAATAACTCCCCATGACCCTTTCTAACATTTTGGCTAGTTTCGTTTTTCCATTGTTCTTCTCCCCTTGCAATATGAATATGAATTTGTAATAATTCGTGGCAATCAGAATGCTAGCTATTGCAAACATCATAAAATCCATCTCTTTAAAGTTAAAGGAGAGAAATTTGCACAAGTGAATGTAAAACTTTTTCATTTCGGTGGCCAAATTACTAATCTTTCTACCTATACAACAACACTCGTAATCTTCCAGAGTCAAATTTAAATCTTGTAGGTAGCGGTTCATCGAGCACGTTTGGAGTCTATTCTTGTACTGATTAAAAAATTCCTCATTCCACAATAAATTGCTTAACTTTATGAGCTGGGGGTCGCAAATCACCGAATGAAATTCCGATCTCGAAAAATTTACTCCTATCTTGGTTCCGAACAAGTAATGTTCCGGCACTGGACCACTGATGTGTTGAACCAAAAGATCTAATACTCCGCAATTAGTATTGACCAACCATTTATTATCGTTCATCGATATGTTTTTATTGTTGAAGAGAGATTTGTTCAGAATTGCTTGATGCCTAATATTTAAATCAGTATCTTTAATGTCAAATTTAGAGGTGGACAAGTGAGATTTGATGTAGGCCCTGTAAGACAAAAATATAGAACTGAGTAAGCTTTTTACGTTACCGCTACCCAAGTGCCAATAGCCATAAGTACAATTCCACACGTAATCTTCCTTCTCGTGACGTTTGACTATCGGATAATAAAGACATATCAAGTTAACTAATAATTCTTTAAACTCCTCGTTCGACTTGCAACTGGCTATGAGTAGGTGAGACTGTCTAAAAATGTGATTAAACTTATCCGTCTGATCGGTGATATCAATGTTCATATTGAGAGCGCAATAAGTTATGGTTTCTTTGGTAAAAGTACTCGAAACGGCCTTGATTAGATTAATGGAGATACGCTGTAACCTTTTCAATAACTCGTGACACAGCGGCGCTTCCAGAATAGCAAAGAGATTAGTGATAATTTCTTCTATGCTGTGAGGTAAACTATTGCAGAGAGCGTAAAACACGGGCAAGAAATAATAGCAGTCGTTATATTCCATAACTATCTTTAAGGGACATTCTGAATTTGTAAATTTAGTATTGTTTATAAGCAATTCTCTGTTTATGCTCGAAAAAAAGTAATCGTCTTCTTTCTTACACGCGATTTTTGCAGTTAAGAAATCCCACCAAAACTTAAGACAACTACTGCTAGTTTTAAATTCAGTAATCCTAGAACAATTTAATTTTAAGTAATCGTAGATGCCATTCTGCTTAATTTTAGTGGATAAAATTTTATCTTTATAAATATATTCGGGAACGTAATTTCGTCCCTTGTAACACAAGTAACGGGCAATCTCCACGTTATCTGTGGTAATCTCTAGAAAAGACGTATTGTAGCCAATCACGCGAGGTTTCAGGCCGCAGGTGGCAACTACGGGCATCATAAAAAAATAAACCTGCTCCAAGAAGGTCAATTGCGGTTTCGTCAACAGAATATTGAAAGCGGAACACGTATTTTTCTTATTTCTCCTAAACTGCTTCTCGGCTCGTTTCTTCTCTGTCGCAAAGTCGTATTCTTTCCCGCATTCGAAATGAACGTGTGTTTTATTATTCACGTAAATTATAGTCATTGGTTCGTAACGCGACTCTTGCACCTTATTAGATTTAGATAAAGAAAAATTTATAGGGATATCTAAAAAGTAAACTGTGCCGTCTTCCATTCTCTGATTCAAATGTCTCTGCATGTTTTGACAAAACAAAATGTAATCTTCGTTATTTATAACGATTTCTGGAAAATGTAAATGTATACCCCCATTTTCTCTGTGGGTTATTATGAGGGTAAAATAATCCAATTCGCACAATAGGTACTCCCTAAATATAGGAATGACAAAGGTGTACAGGTAATCTCGAAACGTCTCGTGAGAGTAAGGTTTCTCTTTGATATCTAAATCTAATACTATATTGTGACTGGCGGCACTACTTAGATTCAGAGTGAAGTAATTGGGATGAGGCGCTAGTTTTAAATAAACGTAATTAAAACTGTCATAATCTAATTTATTGACGTAATAAATCCCTCCCGTAATATCGTATATAAAATAACTGTCGATGGGAGCGGTGTCCTGACTTTTTGTTCTATGAAAATATTGTTCCATCTTTATTGAGAAGAAAACGTATTCTTATATATGTAAAATGGATCCTACAAAAGTTTAAGTGTTAAACGCACTCTAGTATATATATATAACACACCATAAAGATCACACATAAAAAAATGGACTATATACACTGGATAAACAGATTCAATAAAATTCTTCCCGAAGAGTTAAAAAACATACAACAAATTTACATTAATTTACTGAATGCCGTTTGTCCAGAGTGGGAAGAAGTTATTATTAATGCATATAAAGATCTGAAAAACGCCAAGCTAATCAAAAACAAAACCGAAACCAAACAGCAATTCGAAGTATACACCATCCCGAATAGTTTTAAAACCAACATTTTACTCGTGGGTTTTGTGAGATTTAAGGAGGGCGTATTGCACTGTTTCGACACGCCAGTACTCGACTCGCTAGGTAAACAATTGCCTTCGAATTACGGAGAATATTTTGGAATGACTAACTTATATCTAGCGAAATGCATGAATAAGTGTATTCAGTGTAAGATGCTGGTAAAGCAGAAATTCATTAAAGACAATAATGAATTTTGCACTACTTCTCTTAAAATGTACGACGGGATTAAGGCTAAATTCTTACCCTCCAGCCTACTGCTCGATTTCGGAAATATGACACCTTGCGTCATGGTGATTAACGTCGGAAAAATTATAACTTTTGGAAATTTTTTCAAATTTAGTGGAAGGTGCGAGCACATTATCTTTGCACCCGAATATTCGTTCAAAACCATTAAAACCATTACCGAAGATGACATAATAGATTTAGCCACGGTCAAACGTAAAATCGAAGAAGAAGTGGAGGAGGGAATTAAAAAGCCTAAAGTAACGGAAAACGACGAAGAGGAAATATTGCTCTTACCGACCAATGTCACTAGGTTCGAAAATAATGTGGAAATAATTTCCCGTAAGGATAAGTTAGTCGCACAATAAATCTGACAACAAGTATTCAAATATGTGTTCTATGGCGTTTATCATTTCGACGTCGTCTGGATCCCAAACGGTAAAGGGTTTTAAATTGATGCGTAAATTATAGTTATCGTCCATATTTGTATTAACCAAGTCATCTAGAGCTATTAAAAATATTTCTTCCCCATTGTAAATCTGTCTGATTATCTCTGAATGCTTGATCTTGCCGTATTTCTCTAGAGAATGTTGACACACGCTCCTCGCAAAAATTTTAGTTCCTAGCTTTTTTAAAAGAGGAAAATCTTTATTGATGACTCGTTTTACGTATTGATCCGAACCCAGACTCCACAGGATAAGATCTACTCGCGAACAGTACAGAGCTCTTAATAGCAAATGAGCGTGGGGTCTAATTATAAACGCGTTTTTATTGCTATTAAATCCCAGAGACGAATCTAAATCAAGTACCACGACAAATTTCATTAGCTTTTTTTAATGTCTAATAAATTAGTTTCCTTGGATATAGTTTTAAATTACATCAACAAAAAATTGGTCCACTTTAGAGCTTCGAAATGCACCTATCACCGGCACAAATTGTGTTTTCTCATGTATTCCAATTACGAAGGGACTCAATATCACTGTCTCTATACGATCCGAGCCGACATGTGGTGTTCTTACAATAACAGCATGTCTTGTGACATACCCATCCACTGCTACCGATTATTCGAGTTTGGAAAAAAGTACAGAGAGTTGACTTTACAGTTCTCTACTCATTTTCGCGACCCTTACGGCGGCACTTTTTGTCTCTTTGAAATGAAGCGTAATTATTACAATAGAATGCAATCTCCGCGCCAATTAGCCGACACTTTCATAGCGTTAGTGGCTTACGTTTCCGAAATCAGTTTTTCTTATGGCGGGAAAATACCCCAGATAAACAGTATGAAATTTGTTTACGACGACCGAATTCCCATCTTGACTGACATAGGTAAACGAAATTGTTCTCCCAAAAGTAAAATAACGCAATCCAAGTGGACAAATTTCTTACGCAGAACAAAGACGAGTTTAATAGTAAACTATATGCGCAACATTTATCCTCAATATTTTAACAAAAAAAGTGACAAGAAAAAATGTTTATTGAGTATAGTTACAGATGATTTTACACACACCACCATCTGCAAGACAAAAACCTTTTTCGAACTATTGAGTGGCGTTTCCGAAGAACATTTTCTCAAGCCCTTTTGTAACGATCTGGTAAAGAAAGAATTTACCAGATTGATTTGAATTCAAAGACTTGTCTCGTTTCAGAGTACACTAATCCTATCTCTTTGCCATTCAGGTTTAATTTTTTTAATCTCTCGATAAGTTTTTGTTTAGTCTGTAGGTTTCTAATTGATTTTAATAAATTTGCAATACAAATGGCGGTCATCTTATTTTTTCCAGCATTTTTCTCATTAGCGTTTGTTCGTTCTGGAATTCGTTTTCCGAAAATATCTTGTTGGGGTTCACGTCGGCAGATACTTCATTGTGTATCTGAAACCATACCTTTGTGTAATTCGAAACGGTTTTCATTTCGTTTTCAAACTTGGGAATTATATTCTTGTAGTGGTGAGCACAAAAGGAACAGAATAAAAATCTGTAGAGAGAATGTATGGTGAAATTTTGCCACATTTCTATAACTCGTTTGTCGCTTCTCATCTCTTGCACGCACAGAGCAACCAAGTGAATCATTCTCCAAATCAACGGTCCCCAATTCTGTGGAGTTGTAACGATGGGATTAAAGAAAGTCTGTTCGTAAACAAACACTGGAGGGACTCGAGTCACTGCACCAACGTCTTTCAAGAATATTCTGACAGACTCTGGACGACCCTCGGTTAGTCTGTGAATCATCTGATCCAAGTATAGAATATCATTTGGCGTCCATTCTCGTTTCCCGTAGATTAAAGAAACCACAGATAGAACTATGGTCTTGAAAATGGTTCTAAAGAAATAAAGCTTTTCGCTGTAAGGTGTGATAAAAGTTTTAGCCAGCCATTCGTGAATCATATCCTTCCCAATGAATTGAAAAAAAGTGACTACCAGTTCATTTACATAATCCTCTCTGTCTTCTAGCACTTTAAATCTGTCGCTAATGTAAGTGTCACTATATATCTTTTCTGGTTCGTCTAATAACGATCGAATGTAATTAGCTATAATGGGATTACTTGTAGATATTAGACTTTTCAAATTATTCTTAACATCGTCGCTTAAATTATGTTTATTCTCTAAAGCTAGCTTTAATGATTCGTAAGCAAATAAATTCATTCTTGTTTTTACGTGTCTTTTTAAATTGAAAGAAATCAGTGGGTAGACTCGGTAGCTTTCCCGCATTGGGTAAACGTATACGGAAAAACCAACATACAAGGTCTTGAATGATTGTAAGAAGCTGAGTAACAAAATTGTAATTAATTATCTATCATTAAGACGTGATTAATAATTAATTATTAATAAATCATTAAGAGGTGGTCGTGACGTCATCATGTTGTTACGTCATTGATTACGTCATCAAGTTGTGACGTCATGGGAAAAACCCAGGAACTCAGTGAGAGTGTTCCTGATACTCAAAACTAAATGAAAAATGATTATGTATATTAATAATAAATAATTATAGAGTGTCCTCCTATTAAACCAAGCCTGGCGCGGCTACCCACCTGAATGACTCAATTTTCAAAAAATCATCCTTTTATATACTTTCAATTTGTAAAATTTTAATTATTAAATTTTAATTAAATTCTTATAACATTAATTCTTATAACATTAACCTTACTTCTTGTTTGAGTAATTATAAATGAATTACTAATATATTCTTATAATTAATTATTAAATCACTAAGAGCTGGTCGTGACGTTATCATGTTGTTACGTCATTGATTACGTCATCAAGTTGTGACGTCATGGGAAAAACCCAGGAACTCAGTGAGAGTGTTCCTGATACTCAAAACTAAATGAAAAATGATTATGTATATTAATAATAAATAATTATAGAGTGTCCTCTTGTTAAACCAAGCCTGGCGCGGCTACCCACCTGAATGACTCAATTTTCAAAAAATCATCTTTTTATATACTTTCAATTTGTAAAATTTTAATTATTGATTAATGAATTACTAATACATTCTTATAACTTCTTATTTGATTAATTAATGAATTACTAAATACATTCTTATAACATTAATTATAAGAATATATTAGTAATTCATTTATAATTACTCAAACAAGAAGTAAGGTTAATGATAATAATTAATGTTATAAGAATTTAAATTTAATAATTAAAATTTTACAAATTGAAAGTATATAAAATGATGATTTTTTTGAAAATTGAGTCATTCAGGTGGGTAGCCGCGCCAGGCTTGGTTTAACAAGAGGACACTCTATAATTATTTATTATTAATATACATAATCATTTTTCATTTAGTTTTGAGTATCAGGAACACTCTCACTGAGTTCCTGGGTTTTTCCCATGACGTCACAACTTGATGACGTAATCAATGACGTAACAACTATATAATGATAACGTCACGACCAGCTCTTAATGATTTATTAATAATTAATTATAAGAATATATTAGTAATTCATTTATAATTACTCAAACAAGAAGTAAGGTTAATGATAATAATTAATGTTATAAGAATTTAAATTTAATAATTAAAATTTTACAAATTAAAAGTATATAAAATGATGATTTTTTGAAAATTGAGTCATTCAGGTGGGTAGCCGCGCCAGGCTTGGTTTAACAAGAGGACACTCTATAATTATTTATTATTAATATACATAATCATTTTTCATTTAGTTTTGAGTATCAGGAACACTCTTACTGAGTTCCTGGGTTTTTCCCATGACGTCACAACTTGATGACGTAACAACTATATAATGATAACGTCACAACCAGCTCTTAATGATTTATTAATAATTAATTATAAGAATATATTAGTAATTCATTTATAATTACTCAAACAAGAAGTAAGGTTAATGATAATAATTAATGTTATAAGAATTTAATTAAAATTTAATAATTAAAATTTTACAAATTGAAAGTATATAAAATGATGATTTTTTGAAAATTGAGTCATTCAGGTGGGTAGCCGCGCCAGGCTTGGTTTAACAAGAGGACACTCTATAATTATTTATTATTAATATACATAATCATTTTTCATTTAGTTTTGAGTATCAGGAACACTCTCACTGAGTTCCTGGGTTTTTCCCATGACGTCACAACTTGATGACGTAATCAATGACGTAACAACTATATAATGATAACGTCACGACCAGCTCTTAATGATTTATTAATAATTAATTATAAGAATATATTAGTAATTCATTTAACTCAAACAAGAAGTAAGGTTAATGTTATAAGAATAAGAAGTTATAAGAAGTTATAAGAATATATTAGTAATTCATTACTTAATCAAATAAAAATTTATAAGAATATATTAGTAATTTATTTATAATTACTTAATAAAAAGTTATAAGAATGTTTAATTAAATAAGAAGTTAATGATAAGAATTAATGTTATAAGAATATATAAATAATGTTATAAGAATGTATAAGTAATTAGTAATGTTATAAGAATGTATTAGTAATTCATTTATAATTATTTAATCAAATAAGAATTAATGATAAGAATTAATTAATAAATAGATGATTTTTTAAAATTGCGTCATTCAGTTAGATAGCTGCGTCAGGCTTGGTTTAACTGAAGGACACTCTATAATTATTTATTATTAAATCATTTATCAAGAACGTTCCTGGGTTTTCCCAAGCAATGACGTAATCAGCAGCCATGGGCTACGGAGACCAGACTATGCAATTCTCCAAGCAAGTCTATCCTGAGCTACATCTGCTGCACACTAATTTTAACCTGTTTGACATTGTCTGCCCACCGCATCCTAGGTCCTTTCTTCTGAAGCCTTTAGGGTTCATAACCCGCCAATCTCATTCATACGGGCGCCAAACCAGCCTCTGCACAATATGCTTAAAGGACCTTTGCTTAACCTCATCATTAGTTACACCTAATGCTCAAGATACTGCGTAAGCATCTAAAAGCCTGTTGTTTATGTCCAAGTTTTACTACCATAACTAACCCTAGAAAGAATCAAATTACAATTTTAGTCTTTAGGTGCTCTCCGCAATCCCCTCTTAAAAGTCCCGGCAGCCTATTCGTCTGTTAATGCCGCACATTACCATTATCTGTTACTCCCAACTGTGACACCTGCTCAAGAACCATTCAGATTGCCTGACCACTTTTTCTCTCTGGAACCAAACCTACTACCAGGTCTCGTCAACAGCTCGAATAGTTCATCTCGAATGTTCATCAACATCCCGGCTAAATCATCAATCAGAAATTTTCGTAAGCCCATTTAAGGCCAAAATCCTTGAAGTGAATTTCGCATAAAGAGAAAAGGAGACGCACCCTTGTCGAACACCAGAAGCAATGCTAAACCAATTGCTACAACTCTCACACACGACTCGGTGTTATTATAGAGAGCTTACTAACTTGTCTGATAATTTCACAATCGACCACAAATTATGACGATCAACAGAGTCGAAAGCCTTTTTTAAAATCAGCTGGCAACCAAAGGTTTCTGAAAACATTTCTCAAGAATCTGCTTAAGTGAAAATATCTACACCTAACCACTTCCAAATCCACATTGCTCATCACGCACTGTCATTCTTAATTCTGCACAACTTGGAACAGAGCCCCTATAGTTATCACACGAACTGCGATCACCCTTTTTGAAAATAACCTCTGGTAAAATCCTTAGGAACCGTGCCTTTATCATAAAAGAATTTCAGTCAGTGGTAAACATTCCCAGCTCTAAGCATTTCGGTAGTAATCCACCCCTGGGGATTTATGAAGTGCCAACTTGAAGTCCAAAGCCACTAATGCATCTATCATTGCAAACAATTGGAGTAACCACAACATCACTGCTCAGCCCACCTAGCCACGAGAGAATCCTCCCCTTCTATTGTTTATCCTTTAATCCCTGTGTACCTGTCTATTTTTTACAGCTCTTTGTGCTGCGCTTCCTCAGCTTTGTCAGCCAAAAATTACTATCAGCAGCTAACTGACCACGTTTATTCTCTGCTTTCTATTAGTGAGGTACTGATTAACCTGCAGTCTGAAATAAGCTCAATTGCCTTATCAATTAAATTGCCTCCTCTGCTCCTTTTTCCCTAAAAGAGTACTGTTCCCCAATGTTTAAAATGATTCTTCCTCAATTTCAGTAGTAAGCAAACCGTGACTGTCATAATGACAAAGTAACCTATCATTTTTAGCTGGATCTCAGTAATTAACCGTAGCACTTTTTAACCGTAGCACTTTTTAACCGTAGCACTTTTTAACAAGGTAATGGTCCCATTTCAGCTCCTCCTGCCCCGGTATTTCTAACATTTGCTGTTAATTATGCAGCCCACATTTATTTATGTATGTCGCGATGTTTGTGTGTATTCTGAAACCATTGAGTTACCTGTAGGAGACGTTGCCCATTGCAGCTACCAAAAGGGCCTATTACTCCTTCCCAAAGGTCGGTACTGGCAGTCACCAAGAACAAGGGTAACCTTTCTTGACAGAATTCAAAATATCCTGATCCGTAAAACCATCCTCAGTGGGGGGGCAGCAGATAGTTTTTGACGCTGAAATTTTGCTGTAAGAAACCTCACTCATATCCTAGAAGAGCATCGCTAGCATGTCTGCGGCAGACCCAGGCTTTGACTCCTTCCTCCCCGTAAAGAGAAAAGTACCTTATCTATCTGGTCTCTTGCATCTAGGTTATAGCGCTGCTGCAATCTCTATGTCCTCACGTTCCTGCAGAGAGAAAAGTAGGATTTTTAAAGATTGAGATTGGTAGGGTCATGAAACCCCGATCGCAGGCATGGGGGTAAAGACCCGTTCCTCCTCTGGGTCACCGATTGCTGGTAGGAACTTCAGGCCATTGAACAAGAACCACATGGCCTGCCTGAGACACTCCAGGCTTGCCCAACTAGCTAAGTACCTGCGATGGCCTCTGATTATCCACCAGCTGAGGTATCCCACGGTTCACTTAGAGCCCCAGAAAGCGACAGACTCAACCACCAGTGCAGCAAGTCCATAATCAAGCTCCATAAACAAGTCCAGTAGGTTGGTCAAATGGCCGTAGATGACCAGCAGCCCATACTGGCAGCCCTTCCAAAAGAGCTCTTTTGAAAGGTACATCATCAATGACGTAATCATCAATGACGTAATCACATAATTACATTAATCATTAATATTCTTAGAGTAGGGAAACCATTTGGATAAATTTGATTTTTATGAGCATAGTTCCTTACTAATGCTATTTTCAAGATGAGTGATAACTATAAGGAGCCTCTGTTCCCGGTCTTTCCGGTGCTTAATAGAATTAAGAATATGGGCAATTATTGTGAATAAAGGAATGTGTGGATCCAGACATTTTCACTTAAGCCTTGGTTAGAAACCTTTGGTTGTTAACAACCATGAAAAGCTCTCAACTGTGTAGCGGTTTAATGTAGCGGTGTTCGACAAGGATGCTTCTCTTTGAGGGAGTCTGGCTTTCTAAGCGATGTAGATGAAACAGGTAGTAGGGAACAGGCAGCAATGGTCTCATAATTACTTTGAGAGTGCAGTATAGACAGAATGAGGGCGAGGTTCAATTATAGACCTCGGTGGACCTTGTTAGCAGTAGCTTAGGACTGCGCAGTCTCCATGGCTGCTTGCTGACCTAGTTAACAAGGTAACTAGGCTTGCTGACCTAGTTAACTAAGGTAACTCTCATTATAGCTAAGTTAGACCATCTATTTAAAATATAAAAGGTTTAATTATGGGCGTAAATGTAAAACCAGTTCCTTCATTAAAATTTTCTCCAAAAAACATTTTGCTCACAGAATCTTTGACTTTATATTTTTTTCCCGAGATGACTTCATCTGTTAGATTTTGTCTCACTGCTTCGAAACATATCCTCTGTAAGCCCGATTTATTTGGATTTTTTTTCAATCCGTTACGATTTAAAGGTAGGGGAACACCGCTACAACACTGATATCTGACGATGGCAACGATATCGGTAAACGTTATACTATTTACCTTTGGATTTTTAAAAAATTGATACCTTATCATTTTTATAAAATTAAAAAAATAACAACTGATTCCACATTTTTTATACACGTATTTTACATCAGAAATGGCAACTATTTTGTTTAAATTCAATATTTTTAATAAGTAGTTAAGATTAATTTTTTTCTTGTAGAAGATGCGATAAGTATCTTCTACAAAAGATTTTATTATTAAAAAGGGTTTTAAATTATAATAGACTCGAGAACCGGTGCTAGTTTCGGCATAATTTGTTCTGTACTCTTTATAGTTATCGCAAATCTTGGGAACGCATGCATTTTCTATGATTTTCAGCAATCGTTCTACAGAATAGCCTTGGACTAAAATTTGATTAAATATTTTACTCTGTAATACTTCAGATATCTGAGTGAGATTAGTAAAAATGTATATTTCGTTGTATAATGCTCTTTGGCTACTTATCTTAGCATTTTTATTCAATTGCTTTAAATGTTTACTGTCTAAAGATTGCTGAGTGAATTTCATGGTGATTCTACACGTTAATAATATACCAAGAGGGTCACCGGGTTGCAAGAAATTTCTGCGTATTGTTTTAAAAAAATGCAAGAGGAAATGGGGAATAAAATCTGGTTTCTTTAAGAATATTCCTATATCATCTACGTTTAATAGATGGTTTTTAAAAATATTTAAAACCGAAGACATTTTATGGGGTCTGATTATATTTTTCATTTCGGTCCATATTTCTGGATAATTATCTTTCACGTGTTGAAACATGCGTTTAGAAACGTGCAATGCAATTTGCTGTTTGTTCATTTTAAAACATGGTTTTTTTTCTATTTATAAGAATTGAATCCTGCAAAACCTCCAATTAATACGAAAAGAATGAGTTTAATCGCTATATCAGCAAATAAAAGATTATTTGCTGATTTATACGCCACAATGCTCGTTAATATAAACGTAATCAAAATAGTAATCAAGGTTATGATAACGCCGATAGTTGGATAATGCATACTTAATTAAGCACTAAGTTTTAAAACTAATTTAAAGAATTATGCAGTGCTCTTTGTTTTCTTCTTTGTGGGTTATGGGAGCCGATTGAAGGCGTAGATTATTAACATATTTTCTCATAACGTCACAGATGTAAAACATTATTTTTTCACCCTCGAAATCAACGTATTCCTCCTCTATACTAGTCTTACTTATTCCAAAGCACATGGAATGTTTTATAAATATATATATAATTTTTAAAAGGTTAATATTACAGTTTTTGAGATTATAGTTTCGTATATTTAGGGTGAGTGTTGCCAAGTCATAGGGCAAATGCGGAATCATTTGTTTATCCATGGTGCTTTGTGGATAAATTTCTTGTTCGCTAAGGCACCATAGTTCGTTTTTCATTAATTTGTGTTTCACGTTGTATAACATGTGCCTGTGATCAAATGCAAAAACTTGTAAAACGACAATATCTGGATCCTGATGTAAATTAAATTTGAGCTTATTGAACATCGTTTCCGTGTTTTTAAATTTTACGATACCGCAGTAATTTAGTTTAATATTGGACAGACAGAAAAAGGTTTCTTTGTAAGTGTACCCGATAATAACACCATCCCACACCACGGTACTAAACTGGTCATTAAGGTTACTCGATTGGTGGTCGTACGAAATGGTAATCCACTTGATATTCAGGGGAGAATAATCGTATTCATAATATCTGTCGTAAGGCTTAGGAACGTATAAAATTCTAGTGGGATTAACACAATTGACTGCAAAACAGTTGAATTTTCGCTGTTCAGAAACGAAATTATCAGATTCGTACGAAATTTCTAAAGGGGTTTCGATCAAGATTCCCACATTGTCGAATTCGACGGCGGTATCCAAAATATCTTGCAAGATGTAGGCTGGATTAACGAAACACTTTTTCTTTTGTATAAAATTTTGACTTCTGTAGTATTCGTTACGAAGAGGTATGTCCCAGTCGTGAAGTTTTAACAGACTAGTTATCTCTGTCCTCACCGATTTGTGTTTGAAAGGAATATTTAAAATAAGAGTTTTTTCTGGAATAATTTGTTGCATTAAATTACGATCTCCCCCCACAAAACAGATTCGAAACCAGTCGTTTTTCACATTGGAATTTGAAAAGTAATATCCGCCAGGATATATTACGTCATATGGATCTAAAAATAGAACGCTGTTCTTATAATAGTAAATGTTTTCGTAAGTGGGAACTGCCTCTAGCGAGATCATGTATTTTTTAAAATTATCTAGGTTACTTTTGTTTACAAAATAAGTCGTGGCATTCAAGAAGGCGGTACCTTCGCTCTGCGGATAAATCAATTTATTGGAACCGAGTAGTAACGCCCAGGTGTCCTGTCTGTGGAACACGGTTAGAATGGTCTGGGTCTTGTAAAAACATTTTAAACTTTTAGCCAGTGGTCTATCACAATCCGTCCACACATTATCCGATAATTGTTTCATTTTTAAGACACTTAACTTCATATTAGTCAAACAAATAAGGGGAATACATATGTTATTCTCTTTGCTTTCGAAATAATTGGCTCCGTGATATTTTGAGTATAAATGAGCGTAGAGTTGAGAATTCATTCTATCCTTATTTTATGAAAGTAGGAAGCTCTCTTAGTATAAATGAGCGTAGAGTTGAGAATTCATTCTATCCTTATTTTATGAAAGTAGGAAGCTCTCTTTGCAAAATCCACCGGATCGTTATCGAAAGACATTGCCTTTTGGAAATGTATTTTATTAGTCAAATAATTATTAAAAGTGTCGGGACACAGTAATTTCTCTTCACCCACCAGACTCTGTGTAGTTGCACAGTCGACGAACCAACTCAAAACTTGATTATTGACGAATTGTTTCGTGTATAGAGAACAGGCTGTACGAAGATTATTATTAATTTCGTGAAATAAACGATCTCCGCATTCGCATTTCCCGTTCTCGTAACCTTTTGCGTCCGCATTGTAGATATTTCTCAGACAGTAATCGCTCAGACATACGAATGGAAGATCTTCCAGTTCGTACATTTTATTATTCATGTAATCCAGAGAATCACACTTGCAGACGTATCTCCTTTTCCCATTGTATTGCTCGAATAAGTCGTTCTCTACAAAGTCGGCCCTTTCTTCTAGTTTATTATCCCAAAGATAATTTAAGTGGTTATTCTTTGCCAAAGGACTGGTGCAACCGACTTTGGTGTCACCCTGTAACCCACTCCACATCTGTGGAAATCGCAGAATGCAAGACCAACCATTGATTCCATAAACGGGAATTGTGGTTTTTAAATTGCATCTGTCTATTCCCGTGGGAACGCAATAATAACCGTGATTCAATTTAACTGTGGAAACGTAAATAGACTCATTTTCACCCACTAATATTTTTACAAAATCTCGACCACAAATCTCCTGGCAATCGGTAAATTCTTCGCACTTGTAACCCGTGACGGGGCATAAAATTCTATCGAAATATGTATTCTGAACAAATAAATCTTCTAAAACCTTAGGTTTTTGTTTTTCGTATTCTATTAATATTTTTTTAACTGCGGGTTTGTAATAAAGATTTATTAGTGTAACAAAAAAAATGAGTAATAAGATTAAGAAGAAAGTATCTTTTTTCATCTTTGTTGATGAAGATGAAATTAATTTTTATAATTTTAGTGCTTTTATTACTGCTATATAACTTTTATTCGGTAAATATATTATTTTATAGTAATGATAATTTAGCTTTAATTTGGGAATACAAACAAAAGAAATACATCATTCATATTTTTCCCCAAAACGAGATCGTCATGGTTAATAAAAATAATATAAATATTTACTTGGAAAAAAATTCTTTAAACGATTACCTTCAAAGTTTAAAAATTAATAGAGATGGACAAAAGGTTTTAAACGAAATCGTTAATTATCAATATTTAATTACTTGGGGCAATCAGTTTCCACAAATTATACATTATCCTAATCATTTAGTGAAAGTTTTGGATATAGTTAATTATTTGGGATCTAAACATTACTTATATTAAGTTTGCCTAGTGACACTAGTAACAATTGCCCTAGTGACACTAGTAACAATTGCCCTAGTGACACTAGTAACAATTGCCCTAGGGTTGCTGCTCTAGTGCCCTAGGGTCGCTGCCCTAGTGCCCTAGGGTCGCTGCCCTAGTGTCGCTGCCTTAGTGACACTTAATTTGATACGTTAGTAGCTCCTTAGCTATGTTTAAAACTTACGTTTAAAGCTCTAAGGTGCCAAAATTAAAGCACGCAAGTTCCTTTGGCTCTTGCGTCTAGCTGTTTTTCCCGCTATGCATCTAGCTCCCTCCAGCTGTGTTTAGCTGTATCACGTTTTACCTTGTTCCGCCCTGAATAGTGGTGCCATCTGGTGGTTATCAGTAAAAACAATCTGGTGGTTATCAGTGTGCCAGCAATGCCCTCATTCCCTCTACGCTCGTGTACACAAACAAACTCTAAACAAACTCTAAAAAAAATAAGTCAATTTATTTGTTCATGATACAATGAAAAACAGTTTCTTTTCCTGATAAAACACATTGGTAACTTACAACTTTCACACACGGTCGAACATTTCCGATTGCATTGTTTACAAAATTTATATTTCGTATTAAAAGTTGGTATGTGGAGATTATTTAAAACTGTATAGGTTACAACACTTTCTACAACAATTGCCAATTTAGCCGATAAATGATAAATTGTACCGTCAAGTGTTGGTACAGTATCTATAGATATCGATTGGGGAATGATTAAATTCAAAATTATTTTGGGATACGACTCCTCATTAATCTTGAAATTAACTTGAAATTTAATATCCGAAGGTACTTTCACTATGATGTTAGATTGTATGGGGACCATGACGCGAGGTAGTTCGGCATCGAGATTTAACATTTCTTGCTCCAAAGAGTCGAGAATTTCAGGCACACAAATAATTATTGGAAAGGCAAAAGATTCAATTTCCATTTTACCGGGAAAGAAACGTGGAGACAACAGTTTAATCATCATGCCTTATATGACATGAACGGAAATTTTCCTATAAGCTTTGAATTATTATCTTGAATCAGTGACGAAAAGGTGGTCGGAACCAACTTATTCAGATATTTGAATGCCGAATCGAACGCTCTTTTCCTTTTAAATAATATTTTATTGTAGCAATATGTAATAATTTCCTGCGCCAAAGTATAAGGGTCCTTGGAATTATGAAAATGATTATCACTTAGATAGCGAGCAAATTCGTCACTTAACTCTATGACATTATGGAATTTACCGTGTATAAAGTAACTTTCTTCTTCGACCCGTTTACCATTCAGAGTGTAGATTACGTAATAAGGTGTACAGTCTTTTGAATATAAATAAAATTTACCTCTCAACTTACCCCTATTATTACCCTTATTATTAAAACTAATATTGTATATAGTATAATTGGGAGTTTCTTGGGTATACTTAATACCCCAAATGGCAGTTTTTCTTTTCCGCTTAATGGGGGGACAGACAAAATCTTCTTTTTTTTCAGTATAGGATTCAATGTTGTCTCCCCAATTACCATCTGCCCATTGCTGACCACTGACTCCCGCCACACCATTGACTCCAGCCACATCATTGACTCCAGCCACACCATTGACTCCCGCCACACCACTGACTCCCGCCACACTATTGACTCCAGCCACACCACTGACTCCCGCCACACCACTTCCTTGCTGACCACTGATCCCTTGTTGATTCTCGCCGCTGATCCAGTTTTGATCTCCCCACTCTTGATCTCCCCATTGCTCACTACCCTGTTGACTGCCCTGTGGAATTTCTCCACTAGTCTGTGGACCACTAGTCTGTGAACCACTCATCTGAGGATCCTGTTGAGTAAAATATTCAACATGTTCCAAAGGAAAAGATGAATACGGTTTCAAATGAGCAGGTGGAGATGGGGGCACCCAATCTTCGTCGTCGCTATTAATTATTAAAGGAGGTTCTGTCATGATTGTTTAGTTTCTAACTGAAATGTGAGCCTTTATATACTTTTTTTCACCCCTCCTTTTTTACTCCATAATAAATTAAGAACAATGATAAACTTGAGAGGAACTTTAGAAATTAATAAGTTAAAAAATATAGATATTACTTTATTACTTCCCGAGTTTATTTATGCAATAGAAAATGATATTGAGTCATCAAAAATAATCACCTGTCAGATTCCAATAACTCAAGTGGCCGATAATGAGAAATTACCGAAAGAATTAACTGTTTCACTAGAATTTTATGATTCATTTAAGGATGTTGACACTACCAGCATAAAAAGCATTTCTAGTAATTTACCACATCTGATGTTAAAAATTTATCGCGGTTACGACATTCAAGTACATATAAAAAGGTATGATAGTCTGATAGAATTTGCATTAAAGGTATAATGTTTGCTCCATATATCGAAGCTTACGGACACGATTCTGATAGTTTTGCTTTTGTCACTTGTCGCTTCAAAACCAATGTTACATTTACTTATGTACACAGACTTGGAGACGATGGACATTCTATTGTTAAAAGTTTAAGAAACTTGATAAGTCCCGTTTGTAAAGATACAATCATCGTTTACGAAACTGAACAAACTGTGCTTTACGACAAAGGAGGAGATGATGAAAAATGGACCTCGCCAGTCCCCGTAATATTATGCAGTAACAAATTTAATAAGTATAGACCCACGATATTTATGAAATTTGGAATGTATAATTTCAAAGAGATTAATATACGTATCGTTGACAGATGCATAAAAGAAGCTATTTTACTATCCATATTCAAAATTAAGAAAAATACTACATGCGTTCCAGTCTACTACAGTTACCGGCGTTGGCTATTTCTGATTCAAAGGAAAAAGAATTTACCGAAAAGATACTTGTGGATAGATAAAAAGAACACTGCGTTTTTTAATATTTGGGAACAGATAGCCTCAGACGTTTACAGCAAAAATGTAAATCTCGATAACTTTTTAAGAATCTGTGAAAATTATAAACATTTGGCGAAACATAATAGATGTAGCATGTGGACCGACGTCGTCGAATTAATCTTGGACATAATGGAAAAAACAATTCGGTTTGATACAATGAGGAGATTTAAATACGGCGAAGAATTATACATTCGAGATCACGATTTTAGTAGGTACGAATGCATGTCTCGTAAACCATCAATTAATAATGACTCATATTTTTATTATGAATCTGATTATTTACAATGCGAACTGTCGTTTAAAAGGGTAGAAGAACTGGGTAATGGCGATTGTTTCGGTATCATGTGCAATGTGGAAAATAACCAAGTGACTTATGTATCGACAATGATAATATCATTCGAGTTTTACAAGGAAATTTTAAATGCAAAAAAAACTGGCAGCATTATGGAATTTACAGATTATAGTAAGAAAGCGTGCAATGTCTGGTTTCCTCTATACACAAATAGGGACATTTGGCTAAAAAACGGTCGTTACTTGTTATTTTTGGATTTTATAAATTGTCAAAGAATTTTAACTAAAATTATATTGTATTTATTGAATTCTATTACTTTATGCGAAAAAATGGTATGCATTCTATGTGAACTGCTGATAATTTACAAATGTATACGTTATGCTAAAAATGACGTTATCGAAAAATTATTGTTTGGATGTATTTGTGAAAGCATTCCCCCAGTAAGCGACAATTCTCCATTGGACAGTTCCTCATTTCCAGCAGTAAATACTTCTAAATCTCCTCCAAATCCCTCTCTCCCTTTTAGTTCTAAAGAAGAGTTACACGAATGGATTATTAGCCACCCGTATGCAAATGCGGTAATTCAACACGAAAGAAGTCTGCTTCAAACATTGAAAAATGCCTATTGTATAAAGAGTTTACCATCGCATATAGATTATGAATTATTTTTGAAAAAATAAAAAAATTTTAAGATGTCTTGCGTGTTTTGAATGGAGGTTCACTTGAGGGAACACTTGAGACTTTACTTAAGCTTAATTTAAGACTTAAGGGTTCACTTGAAACTTCACTTGAGGAAGGTTCACTTGGAACTTCATTTGAGGGAACACTTGGGACTTCACTTGAAGGAACAAGTGAGGGTGGAACTTCAATTGAGGAAGGTTCACTTTCATTTGAGGGAACACTTGGGACTTCATTTAAGGGAACACTTGAGGGGCTTGAACGTTTCAAACAGGTTATTAATTTCTCAGTCTCTATGACGTAATTACACTTAAATATTTTGGCATCCTCGAAACACAAAATTTCAGATTTTTGCTTGATTCTCCCCGCTTGAACTAATCGGTCGCTATTATCCAGTAATTGATTTTCGTAACATTCTGAGTTTCCATTTCCTTGATATCCGTTTATTACTTCCATATTTCCAGCCCGCATCCCTCCTTTCCTAGAACGCCCCTTCACGGGTTGTCCAGTTATTTTGTCTTTGATGCAATTCACGGCAACATAAATGTGTTCGCTGCTCAAATAATTGATCAAGAAATAGAATGCAGATCCCACTAGGGCTCTTCCCCGAAGAGCAACGTCATTGGGGTTGTAAATTTTGGTGTAATCCGAACCGGATTCCCACATTTCGAAGATTTGGCCCATAGTCTGTCTCGAAGTGATACTCACTGGATTCAACAATAAATCAGGAACGATTTTTTCTTCATTTTCGCTTAAAACGTATGGCATTTCGTTACTAACGTAGACTACTCCCTTTTGACCGTGCAGGGAACACAATTTATCTCCGTTACAACAGGGATGAAAACTTTCCATAACTATAAATAAATAATCGTACGATAAATCGTATCTCACCACTTTAAAATTGGATTTCGTACTGTATAACTTGCAAACAAAATTATTAATTTTTTCCACGCGAGAATGCATGGTCTGAAGTAATACTATTAGGGGGGCTTCTGGACAGACCAGGGTCCCCAAAAAACTATCTTCGTCACTATGATTGTCGCAATAAAATGGAGTGAAGTATTTAGGAAATTTGTTTTCCAACTTAAACTTGATGGTGTAAATCTTGTGACAGTCGAATGTAGACCGAGTCTGAGCATTACACACTATGCAGTCTTCTTGGGTTAAACCTCGAAAAGAAGTGAACCACACTTTTAGTTTAGGAAGCTTTATGACCCATTTCTCCGAAAATTCATTCGTTGACGATAAGAGCGTCTCGTGATGGTGAGAAAGGGGCGTGTAAGCCGAAACCGTCTCTCTAAAATAATGGCTGTATTCGTTAGTATTCGATAATATGGCGTTCTTTAATGCATTCAAAGCTAAAACGTTCTTGGGGAAAGCGTTATGATTAAAATAAGGAATTAGGTCTATGTAGTGGCTCGTAACGAAAGCGAATCCGACTTTTAGGTTTGTATTCCAATGACCCAAGATCTCTGTCCAAAAATTTATGTCATTGGGTGTGACCCATACTCCGTGGTTTAAATATTTGTACAATATTCCTATCTTAAAATTAATGAATAGAAAGCTTTCTAGACGGAAACACTCGATGAACACGAATTTATGCTTTAGGGCAATCACGTCGAGATCGCACCAATATTTTTTAGTCACTGGGATACAAGCATTGTTGATCACGACATAGTATACGGAAGTGGGATCACATTCTATGTCTAGCGCTTCGTATATCGACTTTGTATCATCGGAATTTGAAATGTGAACCTCTCTAGCCAGCATCATCTGTCTTCCCACATTTTTAGACTCTGACGTCCCAAATAAGCAAAAGAATCCCGGATAAGCTTCCTTATAAGTCAACACATTAAAACTTTTAACTTTAGACGAAATTTGTAAATAGACCATTTGACTTAGGTACGGAATTAATTGATAATTTTGAAATTTTACATCTCTGTAACAAGTAGTTTTCTTTTCTGTGAAAACCTGGTTATTAATCCCAATTTCCCTACTCAGTTCCTGGGTAGAGGAAACCATTTTGAACTTATCGTATATCTCCTTGTAGAACAGAGTCTTCTTAGACAAGACGTGAAGCAAATCACCAGTTTCAACGGACTTGGAGATGATTTTGTGTTTCTTTTTAATTAGCTTCAACAAGTCTTTTAAATCGCCATCCATTTTCTTTAAAATAATATAAAGATTTTTGCGAAATAATTTAAAAAAGAGATAAGCGGGGGTTACTGCAATCTTGTTCCCCAAATGATCTATTTGAAAGCGATCATATATGAAATTAAACAGAGGTTCCATAGATAATGGATAAGTGGAGTTCAAGAATTTTTGTAAGGCGTGCAAATCGGGATTAACGATATTTTTTCCATCGGACTCGCGCAAAACCATAGTTCCACGCCCATAAATTTCGTCCGGCTCCCTGTAAAAATTGAGTTCTGTACCTTTTTCCTCGCTATCGTAACTATAGACCCTTATGATTGAATTTTTAACCACGTGAATGTTACTGACGTCGTTAAGAACAAAGCAGGGAATTTGTTTAACCGAGCCCGTGATTACGAAACAGGTAATTGCAATATCCGCCGTAGACCATTCGTATTCGTGCTGTAATATATTCTCGACTCCACCCAGAGTTAAAAAGGACCTCATTCCGTACTTTCTAAAACCCATATCTAATTTCGAACCGATCATTACGGGCCAAATATCACCCAGTGAATGTTTCTTTTTCATTTGTAAAACTACATTACAAGAATAAGTTTTTTTATGTAAAAGACACTCTTCAAAACTTTTTAGAGTGATTGTCAATTGACAGTTCAAAGAATTGAGAATTCGAATCAATTGATCCGTATAATGATCGTAATTACTAATTATATTTTCTGTAATTTTTTTAATATCCATGTTTAAGTTTTTAATCGCAATAATCTGACTTTTTCAGCAAACGAGTTTTCGCAATCCAAATCGAATTGATAAACGAACTGTGTGCACAAAGAAATGACAATAATTATCACAAAAACGCAATAAATATGAATATTATTTAATATTTTTATGTAGTGTTTATAATTAGGTCCCCAAAGAGATTTTAAAAATATCTCGTATTGATTTGACATTTATATAGTTACGATGGCTTGTTTTAGCAGGCTTGTTTTAGCAGGCTTGTTTTAGCATGGGTCCGGCCCACCGGTAGACTCCCCCCCCCTGCCACCTGTTGCTCGCTAGCGTTCATAAGTAACTGTGTCATATCGGTCGTCTTCGCGGTAGTAAAATATAGTAAACTGTTTAAGTGTAATCACTTTATCAAAAAATGTTTGAAAATTTTTACTCTTAGATGCTATTAAATATTTAATTTTTAAATATTTTAATTTTTTAAAACCGTGTTGTTTCCAAACATAATTTAATATCACTTTAAACTCACATTCTAATTTAGGAAAATATCTATCACCATAATCAATTACCAATCGAATTACATTGGGAGTGGCTAATAATATTTTAATCAATAACCAGCTACTATTATTATTAATACCGTTATCGCTATATTCACATATATTCAGGTTTAAATCTGTAATGTGAGGTAATATTGCTTCGCTAAATACATCAGTTTGATCTATATGATAGCAAAAATTATCAAAATTAACTACATCGTTATAGTAATAAGGGGAATAATATAAATTAACTTTTCTAAGCCAATTAAGGTCTATACTTAATTTTAAACTTTTTAAATTATTAAACTTTAATAAAACATCATTTAAAAGCCGTTCTAAATCAGAACTATTTATTACTGTTAAAGAGGTAACTTTATCTCCTCCTCCATTAGAGAAAAACGTTTCAACGTTATCTCTTACATCATTTCCTATAAACCAACATACGCATATATGGTTCCAATCCAATATGATTTCTTCTAAGGAACAATTTAAATATTGCCATCCGTTGAATAACGGGTCGATGTGTAAACATTTCAAATTAGGAAATACTTTTATTAATAAGTTTATTTGAGAAGCATCATTCGTTAATTCATGTTTTATAATTAGTTTTGTTAAATTTAAAGATTTAATATCCTTCAAGTGATGAAAAATAGCTTCATATAATAAATCGTCGTGTTTATATATGGAGAAATATTCTAAAGAGGGTATGTGTCTTAATATACAAACAATAAAATCGCCATTATCTTCATACCCATAACGGTTGATTGTTAACTTTTTCAAAAGAGACAATTTATTATGAATTTTGCAAGGAATAATACCCGTGCATTGTTTTTTATCACATAGAATGAACTTAAACATTTTTAAGTTAATACACGTATTACTTGCATCCAATTCAGTTAAAAGAGGACAATTTTCTACTATGTAACTCAAGAGGTCATTATCTGCATTTGAATACTTCAAATCTAAGACAGTAACACATTTTGTAATAATTTTATAATAGAAGTTTGAGTCTATTGCCGGTTTCGAAACGTGAGAAAGAATTTGTGTCGGTGTTAAATCATCCTTCGCATATTCATTTACGACTCGAGCGAAATTTTCGGTAATAACCATAATTTTCAAATATGGACTTAATAAGAATTTTCCTAAAATGACATTAATATTTAAGTCACCCATTATTAATTTTTTCATTAATTTATTCGAATATCTCTTTTCTGTAAAGGAAAAAAATTAAAACACCTTTAAGATATTACCCTTTCCCCCTTTATAAAAAAATTACTTACTAAAAGCGAGATCTTCTTTATCCCTTATTGCATATCTTAGTAAATTAGAATATATATTTTTCCAAGCTAATGAATGCAAAGTTTTCATCTTTGTTTTACTACACATTAAAGATGCTTTTATATTGGAACGTCTTTTAAATTCGAAGCAGTTACCAAGTGCTTAAAGGAATCCATTTAAAAGGGGGATCCATTACCTTGATAAGAAGAGACTGTGTGACACATTGGCTAAGTACTCTCCAACAAAAGGCACTCTTGCATCCATCCTTAAAAACTATCGGTTTACAACCCATATTATTCCTCTCAGTTCGATAAGAGCATGTTTACAAAAGGCATGCTGCTGCTAATTTTGAGTCCATCCTTAAAAACTCTGTTGTATGGCTAATACCCTAAACGAAAAGTAGTGGATACATTTTGATCTTGAATGCAATCTCTATTCATGATAAAATGTTCAATTTCATCGTCATCAGTGTCTTCGTGGTCACTTACAAAAATTTCGTCATCAGAGATATCTTCATCGGAAGACACATCGGAAATCTCATTCCCTTCATCGTCAGATATTACGATTGCTTCTTCAACCTCATCGGTTTCATTTATCACTGAGTATCTTAACAAATTTAATTTAATTCTCTTTAGGCCCAAGTTAAGATTTAATAAGCTACGCATTAGTGGCTGTATTAATGGATTTAATCTTCCCTCTCGTTGAAGTGTTCTTAGATTAAAAATAAAATTCTTTAAAACGTGCGTTTTTAAATGCTCAACCTCACGTCTCATATCAATAATGTCTTGTAACTTAAATTTTGCATATCTAACCATATTTAAATTTTCTCTTTCTTAAACATCAATTGACTATATGAAAAATAATTAAAACACAATTTGGTAAAAAATAATATTTATTTTTAAATACATGTCATGGCTGAAGGCCAATGGAGTGACCGATGTAGTTGCTGAAGGCCAATGGAGTGACCGATGTAGTTGCTGAAGGCCAATGGAGTGACCGATGTAGTTGCTGAAGGCCAATGGAGTGACCGATGTAGTTGCTGAAGGCCAATGGAGTGACCGATGTAGTTGCTGAAGGCCAATGGAGTGACCGATGTAGTTGCTGAAGGCCAATGGAGTGACCGATGTAGTTGCTGAAGGCCAATGGAGTGACACCGATGTAGTTGCTGAAGGCCAATGGAGTGACACCGATGTAGTTGCTGAAGGCCAATGGAGTGACTGAAGACACAGCTGATGGCAACCTTTCCCATAGCTATTGATAGAATCAACCAGTCTCAATGGTTGATTCTATCAATTTATACGAAGCATTTAAATATGCCAAATTTAATTTATCTTCTAAATTTAATAAGGGAATATTTTCTTCGAGGTGTATAAAAACTCGATCTATATCTTCATTTAACTGTTTTAAATTTAATTCATTAAAATCACTATTAAAAATTTTTTCTATTGTATTTATTACATCTTCAAGCCAAATTTTATTAAATGGGAGGGGATGAGATTGCCACCAGCATGGATGAGAGGGGAAATATGGTATTTCCCATACTTCTGGCTCTGGAAAATCCTCGTAAAAAAAATCTTCAACAATAAAATCATCTTCGTCAGACCCCGGTAACCATTCACTATTTTCCACCGAGGTTATCGGATCTAAAATAACTCTACACATTTTACACAGTTTCAGCAGAACATAAGCAGCGAGTGGTTGCTGCTTATATAGTAAAATTTATGCAAACTTCTAAGAACGTGTGGTGCAACAAGGAAATGCAAAAATGACGCATTACCGTTTTTCTTCTAAGAACATATGCAACAAGGAAATGCAAATATGACTCATTACCGTTTTATCTAAGAACACAAGGAAATGCAAATATGACTCATTACCATTTTTAAAAAATGTAACAAGGAAATGCAAAAATTGCCGTTAATTCTAAGAATACACGTGGACTCGTTGCAGTTTGGGTCTATATAAAGGAATAAGTGTGACTGCATTTCCAAATGTCAAAAGTGGTTGAATATATTTATCATTATAGATTAACTGGAAGAGATCAGAGAGCTGCATTGACCCATAAAGAATATAAGCTCTGTCTTGAAATAATACGAGATATTGAACGATTGGAAATTTTTCTTCAACAAAACGAAGAAACTCAAGTTATTACTCACGTTTGTGACGCTTACCTTAAAGGAAAAAGAGATGACCTGGAAGACCTCTTCAAGAATATAACAAACGAAATAATTGCTGAAGGCGGTATTAATTGGAGTAAGATTTCTGCTATATTTCTTTTTGTAGAACACTTGGCTAAAAATACCAGTGAAACCGTAAAAGTTCTTGAATATTTCTATATATTTTATGATAAATATTTGGAACAGTGGGTCATAGATCATTCGAGTGAGTTACTCAAGAAAAAGAAAACTCGTTGCACCATACTTTAAAACATGCTAGAATTGTGTCGTTGCTTCAGGGTTGAAGGGAACTGTCGTCTCTGCAATGAATACATGGAAGATTCAGTCCATCTCAGCCAACATTCAATGACTTTCTGCTTTAGTAAATTTGTAAATCTCAAAATGGAACAATTGATGAATGATTTGGGAACTGACTTAAAAAATGAAATACGTATCTGGGCCACTTTCCCAGAACGCAAAGATTTGATCATCAAGTACAATTATTTTAATAATTTACAAATTGAAAAAATCAATAATAATTATTATTTAGAATTAGTGATAACCGGATCATTTAAGGAGATGCCTAAAATTCTTGAATTAACTGCCAAAAGACTTTCTCTAATGTCCAAGGAAATGAAAATTATGCGCGTGACTTTAAGTAACGACCATCTGCCTTCAAATGAGCCTCCACACCAACGTCGCCAAGAGGCTTCTCCAAGTGAAGAAGAGAAAAACAATGCCTTATACGCTTTAAAAAACTTTAATGGTAACATTTACGACGCATTATTAATACAATACAGTTACGAAAAGTTTTTAATGCCTCAATTGTGTGTGATGTGCCGGGAAGATACTAAATATGACCCTCACACGCATTTTATAGAACATTGTTGGGAACCAAATGTGGATATTTATATAGAATTAATCATTAACCAACTCCAAGTGAAAGAAAGTTTTCAGCTGATTGCCAATTACGAGAATGAACACGCCAAGAAGCACATTCTCTATAGTGCCATATATTCACGCAAAAACTTTAAAAGAGCATTAGGCAGAATGTTGAAAAAACTGTCTATTGATTGTTATTCTTTATATTTTGAAATACAATAGCTCGAGTTTGAAATGTTATTGAAGCACTCGAAGTGTTATTCCTTTGATTCCTTTGAAATGTTATTGAAGCACTCGAAGTGTTATTCCTTTGATTTTTTTGAAGTGTTATTCTTTTAAAGTGTATTCTTTTAAAGTGTTATTCCTTTGATTCCTTTGAAGTACAATAAAATGATTTCTCTGTCAATTGTCTGTCGAGTACATTCTTAAAAACTCGATCCGAGCCACCCATTAAATGTAACAAAAAATAAAATTCTTCGTTTGTATTTCGATCAAAGGATTGAACGGGAGTATTTCCATCCAAGTCTTGCATGTTGGCTTGTAGGGGAGTAATAAATTCACGAAGGCAGCAGAGTGTTTGAAGCAATGCAAAATGCAGCAGTTTACCTCTTTTAGAAGCGATTAAATCGCAGAGAATGTGCAAAAAGGTTTTTCGCTTGTAAATTATAAACTTATTAAAAACATCCTTTAATCTAAAAACATCTGGTCTTAGAGCCATTAGCCCAACGAATCTAACAAACACCGAAATTAAGTCATCCATGTAAGTCAATTCCAGTACGTTGTTAGAATGTTTCAAGACTTGGTTTAAAATGAAAGCACAGACGTTAACTGAAAGAGTTTTTTCTTTAAAATATTCTGGTAAACTAGCTAGTAGTCTTAGTGATTCAGTCCAATTTTCGTGTTCTTCGATTATGCACTTATACATGAATAAATTTTTATTGTTTGCAGAAAAGAATTTTCTTTGAATAATTAATCCTCTATATGAAACTGAAGTCAATACCATAATGTCTTTAAAATAATTTTGACACTCTAAATCTACTTCGTATTGAGAAATTGAATTACTACCATACGAATGTGGTTTTAAATATTTGTTTAAAATATAATTTTTATATTTACTTTGATAAATTGAACTAAAAGTCTCCCATTCATCGTCTTCTGAACTGACCAGTTCGTCTGTACTAAAATCAAAATCCATTTTTTTAAAACATTTATTAATCAACAATTATATATACAATCAATTATATACAATTATATACAATCAATTATATACAATCAATTATATACAATCAATATGTTAAATATTGTGTCATTTAGTGTGCCACATTTATTTAGTGTGCCAAATTACCCACCGCAGTTTGTGCTGCAAGCCGCTTGATTCTTAGCTTGATTCATTCAGTCTTACCAGCATGACAAATATTTCTCCAAACGGGCGACTGTTTATACCTGTACACCCGCAGGTAGGGGCGGCTCAGTTGCCAGGCTCGCAAGTTCCCAGCTGGGTCAGCGTCGAGATTCCGCACCCTGCTCACAGTCAGTAGGGGATACCGACGGGCAAGGCCGCCGTCCGTCGGACGTTAAGCCGTGGCCCCGTGTGTGGGAGAGCCACCCTGTGCACGTTAAAGAACACATAGCCGGGAGTCTACCAACAGCTGTTCCAGTGGGTCCCCAACCTGAGCCCTCGGAATCCATGTGGCCATCTGCAAAAAAGTGCCGCTCATAGGTGAAACAACACCCGCAGGTAAAGGCTGCACACTTGCCTTGTTGTGTCTGAACATAAACTAAGTAATGAAAGAACAAATACTAGATGCAATATATAATTATCAGTTGAGTGGTTTAAAGCATGATCTTAAAAATTATCAAGATATTCAAATATTTGAAATACTAAACAAATTAATCGAAACTAAGAAAACGAGTAAAGATGCCAAATTTTATGTAGAACTAAGTATAGATATTGTAAAACACACAAAATGTGACATTATTAAACTAAATTTTGAATTTAATAGGGTCTTGAATGGTATGTTTCATCATTTTGGAATAAACTGTGATTCAATAGTATATTTTTTAATATTTTCCATTGATTTAGCTAAAAGATGTGCTGCACATGAAAAAGCCATTCTGTTAATGATTAATCTATATTATAAGGATAAATTGGAAAAGTGGATTTTAGAACATAAAGGATTCGATTTGTTAATTAAAAAGAACGAAAATATACTCAAACCACAAACGTATAAGAAATATATAGATACATTATTAATATTCAGTTTTTGTACAGGTCTTATAATTTTATTACCAGCAATATTTTGGTGCTATGTTTTGTATCGTTTATACATAACTTTTGTAAAATCTAACACAATAGCATCTCCTCTAAGTTCATTTTTGCTTGGAACAACACGTCCTTTTGAAAGCTTGTAGTCGCTTAGAGAGGAAACGTTTTGAAAGCCTTGGAGGTTTTGAAAGCCTTGGAGGAATTCTGGACCTCTTTGCTTGGAGGAAATCCTGGAGGAAATCCTGCCAGCTCATTCTCCCCCCCCACCTCAACTATATAAACAAGTTCGCAAATCGCACCAGTCGCATCTCTTTGTCCCAGTCGCATCTCTTTGCACCAGTCGCATCTCTTTGTCCCAGTCGCAATGGATTACTGGAAAACTTATTGGTTGAATAAGATAAACGCTTGGACCTATCTGAATATCGACGATTTAAAATTAACTGGTTGTGAACTGCATTTAAATGTTAATAGCAAGTGTTTACTCGAGGGCAAACACGAGAAGATCAAAGGAAACTTGCCCTCAAAGCAAACCGTAGTGTTGATGTGCCAGTATAATTTTGGAAAATTTCACGTGGCGAGACTGATTCGCAAAAATAGTCGGCAAACCAAGGAACACGATGCAGAAAAAACATTCAGCATCATTGTGGACACGTATGAACTCGGACTCATGTCGGCTAATCCGGACACCATCAAGTACGTTATGGAGCAATTTTCCGATCATAAGATCACTGCCACTTTTCATCGCACTCTGCTGGGCTATTACCACATAAAATACCAGAAATATCAAGATTGCGTTCATTTGCTGCTCCTATCGCTCATTAACAACGGAATCAGTATGGATGATGAATATTTTAATAGAAAAAATTTGGGTTACAGTGAAGAGGATCGGGAAAAAATGAAAGTGCTTCAAAATTATAAGAAAAAATTAGAAGTCTGTACCTAAAGTAATTAAAAGTCAAGTGAAGTCTGTAAGTTTAAGTCAAGTGAAGTTTACAGTCTGCAAGTTTACAGTCTGCAAGTTTACAGTCTGTAAGTGACAGTCTGCAAGTGATTAAAAGTCCGCATCTAAAGTGAATGTTTTACTTTTGAACCCCGCTCTGTGATATTCACTCACTGGACGTTCAAAGAAATTGGAGACGGATTCTAAAGAAATATTTTCCATGAAATCCAGTGGATTCTTTGTATTGTACATTTTAGAACATTTTAATTGAGTCAACAGGACGTCTGCAATGAACTGAATATATTCTTTCATTAAAATCGCATTCAATCCCAAGAGATTAATCGGCATAGCTTCTGTTAAAAATTCCTGTTCGATTTCAACGGCTTCTCGTACCATTTGTTTAATTTTTGATTCTGACAATTTATGTATTATGTAACTGTTGTATAATAAACATGCAAATTTTGTGTGCAAAGCTTCGTCTCTGGATATTAATTGATTTGCAAACGCTAAGCCGGGAAGTAAATTACGTTTTTTTAACCAAAATATGGCGGCAAAGGATCCCGAGAAAAATATACCTTCTACAATGGCAAAAGCCACTATGGATTCGGTTAAGCTTTTCCCTTCTGTCCAATTTAACGCCCACTGTACTTTTTTATTCACGCAAGGAAAATGTTCTACAGCATTAAACAATAATTCTTTCTCCTCCTCATCCGAAATGTACGTATCTATCAAGACGGAATACATTTCGGAATGAATGTTTTCCATGGCTATTTGAAACCCATAAAACGATCTGACTTCGGGTATTTCAATCTTAAAACAGAGGTTCTGAATTAAATTATCACCAACCACTCCATCAGATATGGCAAAAAACGCTAGAATGTGAGAAATGAAATATTTTTCTTCCCGACTCAACTTTTCATTCCAATCAATCAAGTCTCTTTCCAAATTGACCTCTTCGACCGTCCAAAACGATAATTCAGCTTTCTTATACATTTCCCATATATCCCCATATTTGATTGGAAATAAAACAAATCTTTTTTCCATTAATAACGGTTCATCTTGCATGTTTTCCATTAATAACGGTTCATCTTGCATGTTTTCTATTAATAACGGTTCATCTTGCATGTTTTCTATTAATAACGGTTCATCTTGCATGTTTTCTATTAGCGGTTCATCTTGCATGTTTGAGTTTCCTTTGAGGAGAAGTTCCTTTTATATATTTGAGAGGATTAACTATTTATAACCGAGACTTTGGTGGAAAATTTATGAATCAATTTATGACAATTTTATTCATTTGGCGCCTATTAATAATTCCCATTCTTTTTAAAACGATACCTCCTTTTCTATCTAGATATTTAATAATATATTTATTTCCATTTCTTTTAATCGCGTTGTGGGTATCTAGTATGTACTTGGACTTTTTAATACAAACTATTCCCTTTTACTATATGTTATTATTTTTTATATTTGCATCACCTTCTATAAATATGTCGATAACGCAGTTATTAATTCAAATAATATTAATTCCGCCAATATTAATACATTTATGGCTGAATCGTTTTATAATATATTAGAAGTAGAAAAAAATGCTAATCAGGACGAAATTAAAAAGGCATATTTTAAATTGATATTAAAGTATCATCCCGATAAGAATATTACGGATGAGGGTGAAAAATTTAAACAGATTACTAAAGCTTACGAAACTTTACGCGATCCACAAAAAAGAAAACAGTACGACAATGGTTCTAGCTACGATGGTGGCTACGATGGTTTTAGCTACGATGGTTCTAGCTACGATGGTGGCTACAATGGTTCTAGCTACGACAATGGTTCTAGCTACGACGGTTCTCGTGACATCTTCAAATTTCAATCTGAAACATCGTTTAAGGCGCAGTTTAAAACATATTTTGAATACATCTTTAACCCATTATTTAGAACACAGACCTTTGAGGCATTTTTTACCGATCAAATTTTTGTTACTTTAGAAGAACTCTACAATGGTTGTCGCAAAGCGTTTAATAAACTAATCGTAGATATTAAAAGAGGAATGAGATCTGGAGATAGAATTATTGCTAAAAACATAGAAATAACCATTCTTCAGATACCCCACCAACGTTTCAAGGTAAGTGGAGAAGATGATTTATCTATAACGATAGACATTTCTCTAAAAGACGCTCTTTGTGGTTTTAAAAAATCAATTAAGACTTTAGATTGTAGAAATTTAATTATAATATCGGAAAAAGTCATAAAACCGGGATACTTTTATTGCATAAAAAATGAAGGGTTACCTGCTCGATTCAACCCCGAAACAAGTGGCGATTTAATAGTTTATTTTGAGATCATTTTTCCAGACAGGATAGATCCTTTCCTACTGCTTCAATTACAAAAGATGTTAGCAGCAAATACACCAGCAGAAGAAAACACGATACTCGAAGGAGATAAAGTAATAATGATCGAAGGGTAAAAAACTATAAAACTAAAGCGCGCCAAGGGAAAACAAATGACGTTTGTAAAAATAAATTTTTTAAACTTGAACGATCTAGTCTCACGATTTCAGAATGGCGATTACGAAAAGACGTGCAAAGAGCAAGCAAATTTCGCTCTCATAGAAACCCAGATGTGGGAAGGTGAATACGGAGGCTTGTTTTTTAAAGATCAATTAACTTTACTAATGAATACTAAATATCCATTCGTTTATGACTACCCCACTAAAGACTACGTTATGGTTTGGTGGAAGTCCAGTGCTCCCTGTATAGGTGATTTATCTCTGTGTAGTATTAAATGTCTGGTCACTAAACAAATGATTTCGGAAATGAAACGGGTAAAATTATTCGAGTCCAGAAGTAACTATTTCTAACACGAAAGGTCTCCAGCAATATGTAGTGGATACTTTAATTAATTGCTCCACAGTATCTCTAGATAACGTAAAAATTCGATTATCTATCGAGGAGATGGTCAATAACTGATCTTGGTTACCTACTACGTAATAATACTGAGCCTTTCTTTGACTGCTTTCCACGTATACTTCTAAACTCTCATGATTCCCGATCCGTCTGTAATTGTAACACTTTATCGGTTTAAAACAGGGAATCAGCCAATCCGTTAGAGGCAACGGCATTTCCACGTGCATTGTCAAGTAAATCTTTTCTTTGGATTTAAACACAGGACCGTTAGTCACTATCTTGTTACTGGGCTTATAGCGCACTTCGGCAGAAACAACTTCATTTTCGGTGTATAATTTGTAGCAATCTATAAAATAGTTTAAAGATGTGTTCTCACAAATTAATAGAGTTATAAAAGGAACATCCTCTTTACCATTATTCATTCTAAAGAATATTGAAACGAGATGACCACTTATACAAGTGCAAAGTCGTGTATCGTTGACATGTATGAATTTATTCCTATATTCAATACAGTTGGGTTCAATAAACATTTTGAGAAATTAAACGAAGACCAAAAGCAAATTGTCGCTTTAATTAACGGCTGGTTCAAAGATAAATGTAACGCTATTTGTTTATTGAGCGGAGCCCCCGGTACTGGTAAAACGTATGCTGTATTGAACACTCTGGATCTCGTCAAATGTGAGTGTCTTAAATTAGCACCCACAAAGAAGGTAGCCAACAGCATCGGAGGGAAAACTTTACACAGCGCCTTTACAATTCCTTACGATAAGGGATCTGCCCTAGAGAAAATATATACAGAATCAGAAACGATTGAAAACAATGAAAAATATGTCGAATTATGCCAGGAATTGAGTAAAAGCTTACACAAAACATTTTATACAAATTCATTTAACCCCGGGGTCATAGATATCGTCTACATTGACGAAATTGGAATGATACCCTTTTGGTTTACACATCAGATCATCCACTATTTTATAACGCTGAAACCTAATACGCTATTCATCTTTAGCGGAGACAAGTTTCAATTACAGCCCATTCGCTGTAAATATAATGCATTCGATGTATATTATCCCATAAAAACTTTCTTGATAGAATTAGGAACGAATAATCGTTTCACCAGAGAATACAACGAATTAATAATCCAGATTAAAAGGTGCGTAGTGGATAAAAATAGCCCTCAACTGATACACTTGATTAAACAGAATTATAAAATGGTTAATGAGTTAAGCGATGAAATGTTAGAAAATTGTAGCGCCATATTAGCCTATAGAAATTGTACAGTAGACAAATACAATAAAATGTATCTAAAACACTTCCCCGGTAAAAAACTAACCATTCCCAAAATACTAAAAGACGTGGCTTACATTAATGGCGCTTTAAAAGTTAAACCCAACTGCTTATTAATCACCACTAAAACCTGCGAACTCGCCAATGGAACCAAGGTGGTTTACGAAAGCTTTGATCAACACAATGACAAGCTGGTGGTCAAAAACGAATGCGGTCTGTTTTTCAAATTGTCCAGATGCTATGGCCAGTTTCCTGTAAAATTGGGATTTGCAGTTACCATACATCGTTACCAGGGTGAAACGATCAATGGAAACATATTTATAGATTTCGATAAAAAATGCGATTTCCATTTGATTTACACCGCTCTCAGTAGAGTAAAGTCGTGCGATCAAATATTGGGAATAATGAACTTGGAATAATGAACTTGGAATAATGAACTTGGAATAATTAAGATCATGGAATACTATATTGCTATGAGCGAAATAATATGTCAAACAGCGATGGCATTCACTTATTATTTATTGGTTAAACACGAATATGATGAAATTCCACATCTAAGGTTAATTCAGAAAACTAACAATATCATACTCAATGATAAGTTTAGAAATATGCACAAACTGCGTTTTGACAAAAGAATCAGGTCTATTCCCGACCTTTACACTCAACGCTATTATCCCGGCATACATAGAGTCGATTTCACATTAAATGCGATCAGTGAAAATTTAAAAGTAGAAGACATGTCTCGCATATTTAAATCCATTTACAGAGACGAATATTCTAAAACAAATTATCCAATAATGGTGAAAAAAATTATTCCTTTACAACACGATTTCTCTAACTTGCACATTTCTACACTCGTACAAAATTACGATTTAATACGTCAATTAGCACCTATCAAAATAACCCTTCCCACAGACGTAAAATCAACTGTGATAAAATCAGACGAAACCGACAACAATTCTCAAATAGGTTCTTAAAATAAGATAATGGAATCAGATTTAGAATATTACATTGCCACTAGTGAGATTATCAGAAGCATGCAAATGTCATTCATTTATTATCTATTACGAGAATATGAATATGATGAACTATACACATTTTTGATACATATTGATTTTGTGACAAAAAATAAGTTGAATCACTTGTATGATAAGTTTTTTTACGGGCTGAAACGAACAAATGCTTTACCAATTAAGAATATTATTAAACGTAGGGAAATAAGTTCGTTCCACGTGAACCGATTAGCTGCAAATATCATTAGTAATGAATATGACTTTGAAACAGCCACTTTTAAAAGACCTTATTATAGACAAATATTTAATATGGACAATAAGGCTTTTGAAATTATAAAAGATTATACAGACTTGGACTATTCAAACGTGCTTTATTTAGAAATAATGATCCCTAAACCCAAAGAACCAATCAAAGAAGAATTTTTTGATGCAAAAATGGAAATTGATGATAAGAATCCTCTCAAGAGACCATCATCAGAATCGAATGATAAACTCAAAAACAAGAAAAAATAGCCCTTATTGAGCATTAATGAGCATTAAAAATAGCCTTAGCATTATTAAATTCCTGCATTATTAAGCATTATTAAGCATTATTAAGCATTATTAATTCCTGCATTATTTAGCATTTTGCCCACAGTTGATTAGTAATTTTAATTAAATTTTCAGACATATTAATATTATATTTTTCAACATCGGTCTTTGGATTGAAAATACAAAATCCATTCACCACACTAATATTACTTTGTGACCTGACTTCGTTAACATTGACTGTTTGAAAGGGTGATGCACGAATTATGTCCCATTTATTTTTCACATTTCCTAGAGAAAAGTCTACGCAACAAATTTTATCCACGTGCCTTTGAACCAAGCTCTCAAATGCTTCTAGCATTCTGTCGGGAAAACATATGACCCAGTTTGTAACACTCAGGTTATTATGCTTTAAAACCTCAAATATGTATAATAAATGAATGAATGCTTCGAAGCTGGTAGTCGTGTGTGACAAATCAACAACTATGTAGACTTTATTTTCGTAAAAATCTGGTAATTCTCTGTTGTATAGAGCTAGATAATCCGCATCGGGTTTAGTGGAGATTGTTTTGATCACGTGAGTTTGAGCAAAAGTTTTCCAGATATGCGTATTTCTATGAGTGACCGAATTATCTTGGCGTTTAATTAACTCCATTGACGTTTCCACATCTTTCTGTAAATCTTGGCCGTGGTAGTAACAGACATGAGTAGTTTCGTCATCTGGAACCTGAAACAGCAAATGACTGCTAAATATAATTATTCTGGCTATATGGGAAGAACTAAATATGATGCTATCGGCTTGTGGTTCCAAATAAATTAAAAGGTCGCATTTATCAAAAGCCGTGTTAACGTGTATATTACCACTTTCGGGAAAAGAAATATATTCCGATTTTATAACTATTTCTAGCGTGGGATAATTTTCTATCAAATATCTATATAATAGTAAGGGGTTTCTTGCTAAGTTTCCAAATACTACCGATATTTTTTGTTGTAATAAAAACTTGAAAAGCTTATCGATAGAATCCATGTCCTTTATTTTTCTAAAAAAACTTTTAGCAACGGTTGTAGCTTACAGGCAAGTTGTCATAATTGTGGTTACGTCATTATTTGGGGAAAACCCCCAAATGCCTAATGCAGCCATCCACTTGAATAACTAGTTGTTACTTATTAACTACTTGTTGAATAATGAACTAACACATATAATTAACTTTATTAAGTAATTAAATGAATCATTAACACATTTAATATTATCATGAACACTTTAGTTCCTGGGGTTTTCCTTATTATGACGTCACATCTTAATGACTTATTAATTACAATCATTAATTAATACTTGAGTGTATCAATGCTTGAAATGATTACTTGAGTGTATCAATGCTTGAATGGCTCAGCCTCTCATGATCATACCGTGTATGTTGGTTTTTCCGTATACATTTTCTTAATGCGGGAAAATCTCCAATAGGAAAAAAAATTTGATTCATAACTATGTTTGACTCTAACTACCAGATATTAACACATATAGCTAGCTTTAGTGAATAAACATAAGCGAAGTAATCCCGATGAGCCGCCATTGAAACTATATACAAGAAAACTCAGCTTGAGGAAAGCTATTAAGCTATATGTCCTGTGATACTGCCATCCTTTATGGTCCCAACCGTCCATTAAGCCGTGGTCCTAACCGTCCATTAAGCCGTGGTCCCAACCGCCGCCCATTAAGCCGTGGTCCCAACCGCCGCCCATTAAGCCGTGGTCCCAACCACTGTCTATTAAGCCGTGGTCCCAACCGCCGTCCATTAAGCCGTGGTCCCAACCGTCCATTAAGCCGTGGTCCCAACCACTGTCTATTAAGCCGTGGTCCCAACCATCCATTAAGCCGTGGTCCCAACCATCCATTAAGCCGTGGTCCCAACCATCCATTAAGCCGTGGTCCCAACCGTCCATTAAGCCGTGGTCCCAACCGCTGTCTATTAAGCCGTGGTCCTAACCGTCCATTAAGCCGTGGTCCCAACCGCTGTCTATTAGATGAAATCTCCGTGTGCACCCCCCTCCATAGTGCTTGATCACCCCCTATGAGATACTCCCGTGAGCGTATAAAAAGAACCTCCTTCCGTGTACAAACACTAGTAGATCTCCCTTCAACCCATAAAGTACAACTCCATTATTTTAAATATTTATTACACATGTATAGTAAATCATTATAAATATGATCAATCAAAATTTCACAATCAATTTCACCAATTTCATAATTATCAATTTCATAAACAATTCGATAATTAAACCATTTAGCTAATATCTCCAAGTTTAATGCATTAATTGCTTCATAGTAATATCGATCAAGATCATCCGTATTCATAAACAAACAAACATTTAAAACGCCACCGTGATGAACAATTCCACAAGCACAAACTTTTGCAGGACATTTATCTAAAATATAATACGTAACTTGAATAATTATGCATTGTTTTAATAAATTCCATACACTATCTCCATCTTTATAATTTGGGGGAAATAATTTGCTGTGACAAAACAAAAAACTTTGTTTATAATTCTCCCAGTATCTATAATATTTGGAATATTCATATTTTATGAGTAAACATAATTTTTTAAAATTAGAAATTCCAATAATTCTAGAAAAATGATTGCAATTTTGTTTCAAAAGAATTTTATCTTTAAAAATATCACTTGTTAAAAAAGTACCTTGGTTTAGTTCATTGTTTATTATTAAAATATCCCCTTCAACACCTTTACCTATATTAATTTGAGAGCTAAATTCTTGATAACGAAGGTTATCTAAATCAAAACACAATAGTCTATATAATTTAAACCATTCATCAGTTGTCAATTGAACATATTGGCCATCATTATTTATCAATTGAACATATTCTCCTCCCTCCAATTTTTCCCCATCACTTGATGTATCGCAAAAGTTACAATTTATATTAAACCCTAGAGAAATGGACATGTTTTTAACTAAAAACTCATTAAATATCACCTCTTTATATAAACATTTACAAATTACTACAAATGCATTTAACTTTATGCAAGGGACACTCAACTTTACCAATAATTCACCCTACTTTACGCAAGGGGCACTCAACTTTACCAATAATTCACTCTACTTTACGCAAGAGACACGCAACTTTACCAATAATTCACCCTACTTTACGCAAAGGGCATTTACGCAAGAGGCACTCAACTTTACCAATAATTCACCCTACTTTACCTCAAACTCAATGCACCCCACCTTACCTCAAGCTCAACTAACCCCACTTCAATAATTTCACCCCCGATTTACACCTCCGTTTCACAAACATTACTCAATTCTACATATATTTCTTGTAATAAAAGTTTATAGTTTATGGTAGCAATAAATTTCAAAAGTTGATTAATACATTCTAATTTTGCCACTTCCTCATAAAATTTCTGTGCGAGATCAGATAAATTAAAATTATAAACAGCCCTGTAATATTTAGTAATGTCGCATGGGTAGAATGAATGACAAGTGTGCATATCTTGCGCACGTTCATTGTTAACACATCCCTCGCATCCCCTCTTCATATCAATTGTCATTCTCCCATATATTTTAAATTTAAGCAATTTCTTTAATATGAATAAAATTTTTGAATTATTCAAGTTTACATCCATAGAATGATATTTCATAATCTTTATATAATTTTCAACATATAAAGGAAATAAGTTTTCAAATCTTTTACAAAGTATGAAATAAGAAAGTTCATTGCACGTTTTTTTCAGAGATTTAAACTGCTCTAAATCGAAACAAATAAGCTGTCTAAATTCATTCTCTTTATTCCCGTATAACAACAACATACCAGATGCATTAATTATTACAAATTTTTGAAAACCAAAGCAACTTTCAATTGAATCGTAATTTAATAGTATTTTATTTAATTTAAAATACTCATTAACATGCATTTTAAAGTTATTTTCAGATATTTCAAACTCTACAAAACCGTTACATATTTTACACTGAATTCCACACATCATGGGAAATATATATTCCTTTTTATCATCGAAATATAAGTCCTCATCAGAATCACTGTCACTGGTTGATATTATCTCTCCCATACTACCACTGTCGTCACTATACATGATTCTTCACCTTTATACGGGGTGCGATATATATATATCCATACAGTAAAAAATCTTTTTAAATGGATTCAACACTATTTGAAAACATCCTCGAAGAAATTTGTGTGAATGCGAGAGTAATAAGTAATTTTTTATCGTCATACACATACATTGACGATGAAACTAAAAGTAACATTCAATCACTAAATAAAATATTTAGAAGGTGGGAAAATTTAAACTATTACGCAAAAGTGTTCATGTTTACGTTTCTTATTATATGTTTTATAAATACATCAACAGGTAACGAACAATTAATGTTATGCTTATATTTTTTCATAATACTTTACGATTTTATATTTATGAGAAATGTCGAATCGATAATAGCAAATATTCCTAAAGAAAATTTGAAAATGATTAAGATTAAAATAAAACAAACTTTATTCATTAATAAAAACATCTCACAATCTACTCTAAAGGGGATTTCGTTTCTCTTTCAGCTCGAAGAGGAAAAATCCTCGAAATTTCAAAATATCTCGAAGCTTCTGCTAAAATATTTAATTACTGCACTTGAAGAGTTCTTAATCGAAATTGTAATTTTTGCTTTTCTCAATTTAGTACATTATACAAAACAAGACATTTTTTATGTTACCCTCATAATGTTTACTGTACTAAAAATCGTATTTTGGAAATATTCCAACTATTTTGCAATATCATCTGCATATTTACTAAGACATATTTACGAAGATTCTGAAACTATTAATAGATGGCTAGAATTATCAACTATTAGGACTTTAAGTTTTTATAGAAATTTAAGTTTAGTTAGATGCATTTTAAAAGAATTTCCCGAAAGTAAACAATTCGAGAAACAACTCGAGAAACAACTCGAGGAACAATTCGAGGAAAACAATCTAACTAGAGCAATGGCTGTTTTTTTAGTGATAAAACGAAGAAAATTATTGGAAAAATATATTGACGAAAGATCTGACAACGCTGAAGGGGTATAACAAAATGTAGCCTTTGATAGACAATGAAGCACACGCTCCTAGGTAACACCAGATATTAACCCCTTCCTCTGTAAATTCTTCAAAAGGGGAAAAAAGAGCGTTGAAACAAATTCTCTATAACACTGTGTGCTTGTGGCCGTTTAGATCCTGGGCTTCTAAGCACCTTCGAACGGCTGCAATCTTACTGATACTAGTTGGAGGGCAAGAGTTAGAAACAAACGCTTCAAGTCCATTTTAAAGCCTCTATGGACTTGTTCTCGGTTAGACCACCCATTACTACTTGAAGACGTATAGCAATCAGCTGAAAGCTCCACAATCAGCTACGCCCTCTTTTACTGAAGCTGCCAATATCCATCCTTCCAATTTTTATTCATCATATAAAGTACAAAATATATCTTCATAAACTTCCTCTAACAAAGCCTTCCAATTTTTATTATTTATAAATTCAAAAAGATAGGGAAGACAATTCATATCCACCACAAGCGTATAAACCCAATCTGCAAACGCTTTCAATTCTAAATCGTACATTATTTTAGCATATAACGGAACATTTAAATAGCAAACATTCAAATAATTATCGTTAGGAATATCTCGTGATTCACGCTTAAAGAACAATTCCATATCACGTAATACATTAATTATTAAGCATTGTCTAAATATTGTCCATAATTTTGTTTCGGGAGACATTTCGTCATCAATTACAGCGGGACAATTTTTTGCATAACGAATAAACAAAGAATATTTAAATTCATTTAAAGGCTCGACACTATTTTCGTCATAAATAATATCAGATCTAGTAATTAAATTTGGAAACTCTTTGAATTTTAAGAGCATTATATCATACAAGATAATTTCATAACTCTCATTCAAAGTCTTTAATTGTTCTTCATTTAGGTAGACGGCATTTGTAGTTCCCAATGGACGTCTACTTTTCCTGATGAGCAAGCCCCGTTTAAAGGGTAAAACAATGACTAACGCGTGCATAGAAATATCAAATTCAGTATATTGAGTGCATATATCAAAAGATTTCAATAACCCCAGAAACTCGAGCCATTCTTTCATTGACAAATTGATTTTACTACGTTCGTCTCCGTCACAAACCATAATTTCCCAATAATATTCATCGTTATGAAACGAAATTAAACCATCATTGAGTATGTGATATTCCATTATGGGGGAAAAGGAACTAGATGGGGGGCAATCAAAGACCTAGTAAGCAATCAAAGACCTAGTAAGCAATCAAAGACCTAGTAAGCAATCAAAGACCTAGTAAGCAATCAAAGACCTAGTAAGCAATCAAAGACCTAGTAAGCAATCAAAGACCTAGTAAGCAATCAAAGACCTAGTAAGCAATCAAAGACCTAGTAAGCAATCAAAGACCTAGTAAGCAATCAAAGACCTAGTAAGCAATCAAAGACCTAGTAAGCAATCAAAGACCTAGTAAGCAATCAAAGACCTAGTAAGCAATCAAAGACCTAGTAAGCAATCAAAGACCTAGTAAGCAATCAAAGACCTAGTAAGCAATCAAAGACCTAGTAAGCAATCAAAGACCTAGTAAGCAATCAAAGAGAACACTTAGCAGTCCAAGACCTAGTAAGCAGTCCAAGACCTAGTAAGCAGTCCAAGACCTAGTAAGCAGTCAAAGACTTAGTAAGCAGTCCAAGACCTAGTAAGCAGTCAAAGACTTAGTAAGCAATCAAAGACCTAGTAAGCAATCAAAGACCTAGTAAGCAATCAAAGACCTAGTAAGCAATCAAAGACTTAGTAAGCAATCAAAGAGAACACTTATATAGCACACACATTTTTAATTACACATTTTTTAATTATACATTTTTTAATTATACATTTTTTAATTATACATTTTTTAATTATACATTTTTTAATTACACATCATTTTTTAATTACACATCATTTTTTAATTACACATTTTATAAACATCTTCAAAAGTATAAATTAAATCTTTATGTAATTGAGTCAACAAAACTCGCAGGTTTAAATTATCTATAAACGTAGAAAGATGGGAAAACCAATCACCACTAATACTCGAGAAAAAAAAATCCTTAAAAATTTCCAAATCGATATTATACATTACATCAAAAAAAAATTTGCGAATGTCGTTTTCGTCGACCATCAAACAGGGGTGATTCAATTGACTGGGATCATTAATTTCGCAACCGTAACACTCAGTCTGTAAAAGCGGCGTGATGTCACGCGACGCATTAATTATAAAGCACTGTCTGAGAATAGTCCACAGTTTTTCTTCGATATTCATTTCGGCCGTAATATTTGCGGCATGCTTGATTGAGGAGCAAAAGTATAGAACATGTTTGTATTCCTTTAGGATTTTCACACCCGCACTTTCTTCCAAAATAATGTCGGCATCGAGTAAACTGGGCAGCTCTTCATATTTCAAAATCAATATATCGTACGAAACTGTTTTGTAAATATCTTTCAAAGCGTCCACCTGTTCTACACTTAGATAAATGGAAAATGGTACAATTTTATTTCTTTTAATGACTAAACCCACAGGTAAACTTATAACCATAATTTTACAAGAAATGACGTATTCAGCATAACTTGAATACCTTAAGGTTTTCATTAACCTGCCAAATTTAAACCATTCCTCCACATATAATTTAATGTGATCTGAATAAGACATAATGTCCACATAATATTTTGCATTTTTTTTACATATGGAACATTCACCAAAAGGTATGGAATAAACCATTTTTTAAAAACCAACCTTGACAATGTCAATTTATATAGTTTCACGTGATGGGTATGGTGTGCAAATCACATGATGGGTATGGTGTGCAAATCACGTGATGGGTATGACGTAATCATGTAATGAGTATGGTGTGCAAATCAAATGGTGGGTATAACGTGCACGTGATGGGTATGGTGTGCACGTGATGGGTATAACGTGCACGTGATGGGTATAACGTGCACGTGATGGGTATGACGTGCACGTGATGGGTATGACGTGCACGTGATGGGTATAACGTGTAAATATTACTTTAATGAATCAAAATCAATATAACTGTAAAATAAAATAAAATAAAACAATATTGTAAAACAACAGAGTTTTCATAGTGCGAATCTGCGTCATTAAACATTCCTCCGAGTATCCTTTTACTGTAATTTATGAACTCATCAATGTCCGATGTAAAAGCCGCCGTCGAACTAGACGAATTACTTGAAATCGCGTGCAGCATTGTTGCATTTTCGTCTATAAGCAACCCAGTCATTAATTCTGGAACGGATTTAGAAGCAAAAAAAAATTTTTCAGTTAAATTTTTTATCAGACGAGGTATTAGATTAAATAAAACTTTAAGGGTAGGACGTTTTTTAGTGATAGTTTGTTCAGTAACTGCTGGCGGCACTGTTTGTTCAGTAACTGCTGGCATATCAGTAACTGCTGGCGGCACTGTTTGTTCAGTAACTGCTGGCATATCAGTAACTGCTGGCGGCACTGTTTGTTCAGTAACTGCTGGCATATCAGTAACTGCTGGCATATCAGTAACTGCTGGCGGCACTGTGGTAACGGTGGTATCTGCTGGCATATCAGTAACTGCTGGCGGCTCTGTGGTAACGGTGGTATCTGCTGGCATATCAGTAACTGCTGGCATATCAGTAACTGCTGGCGGCACTGTTTGTTCAGTAACTGCTGGCGGCACTGTGGTAACGGTGGTAACTGCTGGCGGCACTGTGGTAACGGTGGTATCTGCTGGCATATCAGTAACTGCTGGCGGCACTGTGGTAACGGTGGTATCTGCTGGCGGCTCTGTGGTAACGGTGGTATCTGCTGGCGGCACTGTTTGTTCAGTAACTGCTGGCATATCAGTAACTGCTGGCGGCACTGTGGTAACGGTGGTATCTGCTGGCATATCAGTAACTGCTGGCGGCACTTTGGTAACGGTGGTATCTGCTGGCGGCTCTGTGGTAACGGTGGTATCTGCTGGCGGCACTGTGGTAACGGTGGTATCTGCTGGCGGCACTGTGGTAACGGTGGTATCTGCTGGCGGCTCTGTGGTAACAGTGGTATCTGCTGGCATATCAGTAACTGCTGGCATATCAGTAACTGCTGGCGGCACTGTTTGTTCAGTAACTGCTGGCATATCAGTATCTGCTGGCGGCTCTGTGGTAACGGTGGTATCAGTAGAATGTTCATCAAAAATTTCAATGTCACCTCTTTTATATTTTTTTCCCATTATGGGATCAATTAATTCGTCATTAAGGGGTAAATCTTCGCTAGTTATATACGAAAAGGGTCTTGCCCTACCACACTCATTAATCAAATAGGTCGCTTCTTTAATTTTCGAATCATAACCATAATTAATTATTTTAAAACGTATTCCCGTTATATCTGCCGATACAAATCCTCCACATATCAAAAGAATTAAGAAAATCATTTTTCTAATCATTTGATTTGGACTTAACGGTATATATAGATAGTATATCCAATATTTTAGTTAAATTCGCTGTCATGTTTTCATCAGAACTGATAAAGAGCTTTAACATTTCTAAATTAAAATAGGGAATGTTAATACCCTCATTAAAAAGTTTAAACTTGTTACTATAATACTCGATGAATTCAAAAAGCAATTTAGCATTACAAAAAGTATTTTTTTTACAAGTTTTCGATTGTTTATCAAAATTACTAGCTAATATGCTAAAAGCCGAAACGTAACCATAATAATTATGAATATTTGGAAATAAAACGTAAGGAAATACTTGCACACAGGCAAAATTAAGAATATTTTCGTTAGGAAAGGATATTTGTTTCCCAAGTTCTTTATTAACTATACCGTTCATTTTTGAAATTTTTTCGAAAAAGTCCAAACTCAAATGCAATTTGCACTCCCCATTTTGAATACATTTTTTTGAATAATGAAAATTAATATTCTTTCTGCGCGAAAATTCATTTTCAACAATTTTCTTACTTCTTTCGATTAAAAAATGTTGTCTTTCAAAATAACCATTGCATAATTTGTTGAGAAAATCAAGAACGAAATTAGCCAAAGTGTCTATTGAATCGCCACAGAGAAAACTGTAGACCATAACAAATACAATATCAAATTGTATGCAATTAGGAGAAAACTTTTGTCTAACGTGAGAGGCTAAAGCATTTAAATTTTGTAATAGGTGACCCGGAGACTGTAAAGATATTTGGTCTATAGGATTTTGAATAATCTCATAATCAGATACTAACATTTTCACATAAGGACATATAGTTTCAAAATAATGATCTATAATATTAATTTCATCTTTAACAAACTCCTTAATGTATTGTAAAATAGTTAAAAGTATGGTATTTATATCCTTATCGGGCCCATAATTAGTTTTTTCCACTATGCTTACGTATTGCTTTAAAAAATTCTGTATAAATTTTGAGTTTAACGTATTATTTTTTAAGAATAAATTAGTATGATAATTTACAAATTCTGAAGTTAATACTCCTAATAGGTGAATGACCATTATAAGCGTCTTGTATGAAACTAATAATTGAGTAGGTTGTATTCCAGGTATTCCGTCCAGATAAACTTTGCATATTATATCAACATTGCCCGTAGTCTCCGCAAAACATTTCGCAACAACGCAAGAACGAAAAGGATCTAATTGAGCCAATAAATCGTTTATTTCTAACGTTTTATTACACACCACACAAGAGATGGTTTTATTTATAATTTTTATTTCTGGATGACATATAGCTTCGGGACATAATTGTAACAAACATTTGTCAAACATCTTTACTTAACTACTTTGCGTTTTTTCGATACCTGTTTATTCGAAGTAATTTTCTTCAAATGCAATTTAATCAAATTAAGCTTGGTATCTGTTATCGTATCTAAATCTGTGACATATTTCAAGTAAACACTCTGTAGTTTCTTGTTAAAGTCGGAGTTGAGACAATTGTTGATTTCTTTGTAATAGGAAGCATTATTTTGTAAATATAGGTTCGAATCTTTTAAGATGTCTTCCACAATTATTTGACAATCGGAATCTATCAAGTTAGATCTGTAGAGTTCCAGCAAAGCGATCTTAACCAAGTGACAAGCGTCAGTACCCAATATATTTGCTGGAATTTCGTCATACATGGTTCTAACTGCAAAGACGTGTTGTTCTTCAATGCTGCTAGGGGCATTTCCTATACTCAAATTAGATATATAATTTTTATAATCATTGATCTGAGTGCCCAAGAGACCGTCAATAGCTAAAATAACATTGATTGTCGTGTTCAATAAGATTTTCTCTTTGCTCTCGAGTTTTCTATTGCCTTGATTTCTTTTAATGAGAGACATGATTAGCTTTTGACAATCTCCGTTGCTCAAAAAATCACACGATTTCAATTTTTCAAACCTGGTAAGTTCGTCGTGATTTGCATTTGAACTAGAAGAGGGAATAATTTTTTGATTCCACTCATTTTCTATGAGTTTAAAGATATCTGGATGAACGTATATTTTATCGTGAGAATTGCTATGTTGATATAGGGAAATGTTCAAAGCCTTAGCTACGCCATTAAGTACTCTATAATTGATTACTTCCTTTGTGGCGTATAAACTAGCCTTGTCATTCTCGTAATTGTATAAAGGTTTAATAGCATTCCTATAAATTTCATTTTCGTCCATGTTCTGCTTTAATATACGGTCGAGAATTTATAGTATTTACCAGCTGCAAAACGCTAATATAATTACTTTTCGATTAAAAGTAAGAGAAAATGAATTTATTAGTAAATCTAGGAGAATTTATAACTAATCAACTTGGAAATTTTATAACAAGCACTTTCCCCCAAAACTCTTTCCAAGAAAGCCAAGATGATAATCTTTTAGTGGTAGAAAAACCAGCATTGTGTGTTTTAATTTACGATAAAAATCACCTGATCAAATGTAATGTCTGCACTTTCAGATCACATTGGAAATGTAACAAATGCAATTTACATTTCTGTTACAACAAAAAAAGAAATTGCTATAAAAATTATCACGAAATTAATAAACTAAATTACCACCCTTAAATACCTTCAAATAGCTGCCGACGGGTTTATATACCTCAATAAAAACAAGACAAAATCATAATGAGTGCAAAAGACATTACGTATAAAATATTTTTAAGCTTATACGAGTTTATGGAGGTACTATCGATGGACATGTTAAACGAAGATCAAAAAGTTATTTTAAAGCAACACTTTAACGATTTATTCAAAGAATGGAACACATTTTGGGAGGAAAAATTAAAACTGTGGCTGTTGGAAACTAACCTTTCAGACCCATTACCTCAAATAATCAACATTACAGAATTAAAAAATTTAAAACCAATTATCATTTATTCAGTAAATTCCTATCCAGACTATTGGAAAGTATTTTTTGAAAATCTAAGAAAGGCACAGTCCGTTTTAAATGTGGAACTATAAATTTCCAGCAGAAAATTTTCATAAAACTCATTATATAAATAAAGAAATAAAGAAACTCTAAATTATCAATAAAAATGACAAACTTGGAAATCACCGCACTATACTCTATGGGAATAGGAATATTATACGGTATTCTAAATCTCTTTAAGGAAATTAATGTGTCAGTATTAATTTTGACGCTCATCTTAACCACAACTCTATTCATGATCTTGTTAAATAAATATTTAATCAAAACATATGCCAATCACAAAATTAACGACTTGATAAACAAAATGAAAACGAGCTAGACCAACTCGACATTGAAATACGTATCATCTTCATTAACCAAAGTGAGTTTATCGCCGACAGAACAGCCGAAAATGGCAAAATAATTCAGTTTTTCCCTTATGCAATCGTCACCAGAATAGGGTCTGATCGATATATCTTTGAATGTACTTAAAAATATGCGAAGATTAGCATTTAATTGTACTCTGTATATCGTATTATCTTGAAATTTAACTAATAAAATAATTTTGTTCTTATTAATAATTTGTGTAGATACCTTTTTTAATGGTTTAATTCCCTTATTTATTATACTTGTGATGGTGTCCAAAAATAAAGTCATGCAGAGATGTAATACGGTCACCCCAGATTTCTTCAAAGACAGTTGTACCGAAGAACAGGAAACTACTCTCCTGTCGGATTTAGAAATTGTTTGTGAGCTAATTAAAAAAAACAGCATATTTAAGCGAATCTTTTCAGATAATTTCATTCCCACAGACGAGGAAAAATTAGAAGCGGAACAAGCCCTAACACAAACGTATCCAAACAAAGATATACTGCAATTGTTACATTCAGTGAGGCCCGAACACCCCATGTTATCAAAGCAACAAGATTATTGTTTTCCCATAAAAAATATTTATGACGTGAAAAAACGAGAATTTTTTAACCCCAACATATCACCGGGTGTGAAAAAACAAACGGAATTTAACATAGTAGAATTCTTAAGATCATCCACCGATATAAAACCCGTTTTAAACTTTGATTTTTACATTGATGATTATTACCCCGATGACGAGGAGGAAGACCATTCAATAATCGAATATTCACTTAGAAACATAGCAAAGTTAGCTTTAGTCTTGAATAATTTAAAAGAATTGCCTTATCCCATAATCGAAGTTAATCCCATCAAATACATAGAATGATCAAACGTTATAAAGTTAAAAGTAAAAATTTAATTTTATTCTTAAATAAAAAACTATTTATATATTGGCTAGCATCCCATTACTTGTTAGAGAACAAAAAAATCAAATTTAAAATCATATCGCTTTCGAAAGTATATCACAAAAATTCCTTTTATTACGCAAATTTGGTAATATACGAATATGGTAAGGTTATATTTCGATCGCATTGACCCCACAATAAATAACTATAGGCACGTCATAGAATTTACTGACGAAAAACCACTGAAATATGTGACAATAGAAAATGACAAGCCGTGTGCTTGCAACACCATAGATGACATTTCAGTCTCAAACAACACTATTTATGTGGCTGATGACAAACACCTACTCTCGGGGTCAATGTATTATCTTATTCAATATTGCTCGTTCTCGGAATTTGAGACGGCTCTCGCTTGGATCCTAAAATCCAATTACAGCACGCCTAAATTTCAAAATTTCAAATTGTCGAATGAATACTTTAAACTAAAATGCATACAGTGCTGCGGATGTAAACGATTTCAAATCGAAGGTATCCCTTGTTTTTTCACACCAGAACAAATTGTGTTTCGCGAAATGATTGGACTAACTGTTAACAATATAATCTAAGATGGAAGTTATCGATTATGACATTAAGCACGCTCTAGCTTATGCCGAATATTACGTAACGAAATACAAATACGAAAAATGCAAGAAATATCACTACTTATTTACTTATGCACATGTGAGTGAAAGAGCAGCTACCGCAGATGATTTTTACATTCCGCCCAAAATTGCAGACAAGTGTAAGATCATTACTTACAAATTTAACGAAATTGGCTGCAATTTGATCAGTTGCTTTCCATATTTACCCAATGAGGGAGAATGTACCAAAGATTCGCAACCTAGATACATTCACTTGGGAGAAGAATACACATTAGCATGTCAGCCAGCGTGTTTTAAATTAAACCCCCAAAGCGATAAGCCTTCTCCATTCGACGTTAGTTTTAAAAATGGCATATGTAAAATGAATAACTTTATAATTAAAAAATTTGCTATAGACCAAAATAACAAGAGACCCATCAAACATACCGGATTAAACGTAGATGAGAACCATCGACTGAAAATAAACAAACTGTATTGTAAATCTTACGGCTTATTTTTCGACAAAGATGATTGTTATTTAAACAAGGGACAAGAAATTGCCGAATTTTTTATCGGAACAACGACATATAGATGGACCGATAGTAAAATCACTAAAGAGGAAATTCCTCCCCCTCCTCCCACTAAATTACCAGAATGGATAAGTTATCACTGGCCCAAACCACGTATGAAAAGAGAAGTGAATGAAGCTAATCACCCCTTATCGGCAATATTCAAAGATACTGAAAGTGTAGTTTTAAATATGGCCAGAGATATTTCCATAGATTTAGGAGTAGATCTTACATACGCCCAGTTGAAAAGGTTCATTGGTAAATCACTACCAAAAATGTTAACAAAATCCACGGCTAATTTATTATCAAAAGTTAACTCTAAAGTTTTACTGGGTGCTATCACTCATATTATAGTGAAGAAAAACGTTAGTTTTGCCATTTCACTCGCTGTCAAATTATCTACAGCAATGACCGTAATAGGAATTATATATATACTAGCAACGATATCTTTCTCAATCGCAGATATGATAGATCCTCTCGATTACAATACAGTTTTAAATAAAAAGGCATTAGACGCCATTAGTTTAGAATTTAACAATAAATTGTTTCATTATCTAGGGGTATACGAATATCCCGAAATTACTCCTATGTTTGTATGGGAATATCTCGAAATGAATCTCCCAGAAGACGAAAACTATCTTAAATTATTAATTGAAAAAATGAATGAATATATCGATGCGTTAGATAATAATTTTTATGGCCAAGCTAAAAAATTAAAAGTTCCCCAACTCTACCACGTCGAAAAGAAAAAGAATTCACACGTTTATTTTTTAGCTGGTCATTTGTTAATTACTTCAATCATTATAATATTTGCATTCTTATTTGTAAAAAAAGTAGCCCTTTTTTCCATTTGTTTTTTATATTTTACAATCTTGTATAACAAGTATGTATTAAACGATTCGTGGTTATAAAAAAACAAGACTCCCAAACTTCTAAACACGCTCGCCTACCTAAAAAATTTCTATTCCAAGCTTCCTCGCATACCAAGGTTCGCTTCCCAAGCTCGCATAAGCTTCCAAGAATAAGTATTCCAAGGTTCACTTCCCAAGCTCGCATAAGCTTCCAAGACTAAGTATTCCAAGGTTCGCTTCCCAAGCTCGCATAAGCTTCCAAAACTAAGTATTCCAAGGTTCGCTTCCCAAACTAGCTATTCCAAGCGCTCTAAGATACGCTTCCAAGCGCTCTAAGATACGCTTCCAAGCGCTCTAAGATACGCTTCCAAGCGCTCTAAGATACGCTTCCAAGCGCTCTAAGATACGCTTCCAAAGCCACACTAACCAAGAATAATGCTTTATTTTAACATTTTAATGTTACTCTTATTATTTTTAATGTATTGCAAAATGTATCAAAATTATATAAGTTATTTCACTGGAGTAAATAACATAAAAACATTTAACTTGTTAAAATTAAAACGAGAATCTGTCTTTATCTAATAAAGAATGGCTTACACAGATGTTCTAATGGGAAAAGAAATAATTAATTTCTTTAAAAGCATAATATTGGGCGGCGAAAATTCATGTTCTAGTAGTGATCCCGTTACACAATTACTGATAAACGAAACTAAACAAATTTTAGAAAAATATTTTAATGTGAAAGATGTCATGGCTAGAGGTGGTCTGTTAAAATGCCAACAGGATGTGAATGCGGATCTGCAGAGTTTTATTAATCACGTATCTGAGTGTAATGCTAATTTCTACAACGACAACAATAAAACATCCGAAAGGCCTCAATTTCATACCCCAATGGTTAATCGCTTTTACGACCAGTTACAAGTCGCTTGCAAAGGTGATTTAAACAGGGGTATATCGTCTAATAAATACGTTCACGATTTAATGAATCGTGACCATTCTCCCTTTAAACTCTCTGCCCCCAAGAAGAATGATAATTATTCAATCTTGGCGAGTATAATGAATGGAGACACCGATAGTGTTTACGAGTTTACAGACGCTCATTTTTGGGGTAGCATCGCTCGAAACACCATATTGAAAACATTATCGAACGACGAACGTTTAAAGATAATTAGGAACACTCCTAATCAGTACTTGAGAGATATACAGATATTATATCAGATAAAGTGCAACTCTCTAGGTAAAATCATCCCGCCATTCGCTTTAGACTTGGTGGTCGACGAGGAATACTTAGAAAGCATTCATTGGTCTAATCCAGACACGTTTCTCCACTTCTTAAAAGAATATCCCAATCATCAATTAACTCTCACAGTTAAACAATTATTCACAAAACTCTTCAATTCCTTCTTGAATGCGTCAGAATGCGACTCTTCCACATTACTAGAAGAAAACACTGCAAGATATATTTCTAAATTTATCAAAAATGTTTTAAATGTAGATATTTATATCCCCCAAGTCCTATCCAATAAGATCCCACCCAAAGTCATTGACGTATTTATACGATTATTAGCTTACGTTAACAAGGAAAATTTGTGGCAAGATATACCAGTCACTACAATCATCGCTGAAAATAACAACACGACTGCATTATTAAAATTATTTTATAAATATTTAACCATAAAAAATGAATTACATCAATTTAAAAAGAATGGCTTAACAACCACTCTCTAATCAGTAAGACCTTTTGAAATGCGCAACACTTGTTACCAAAATGAAAATTACAGTCTCTGATAATATTAGGATAAATATTTTGCAAGGTTTTTAAGTTGGGACAACCCACGTCTTCCAAGTTGAGATAAGGAATACCAGCTCTCTTCAAAATGTTAGATTGGAAACTATTACCCTTAATTCCAAACACACGAGCGGGAAATTTAATTTTTAATTTGGCATATCTCGTTTTCAAAAACCAAATGACTTGTTCGAATTCGTACATCTTATTACCCCGATATTGAAGATATGTACACATTTGTGTGTCTATCGACTTCTTTACTACACGAGGATTAAATAATCGAAGAGCCGTACTATAATTTAAATAACTCCTTAAGCAAAATTTAACAGATTTTCCTTCAATGTCATAGTATCCAACTTCTAAGATGTAATATCTAGTCTTTTCATCTCTATATAGTACGACTCCTTGCGTGTGAACGATAGCAGAAACAAGCGTCATTTAAATAAAAAAATCTTTTTCCTTTTCGTATTATATAGGAAGAAAAAATGGGCATTACCAATTTCACTCTATTATTAAAAGCTTTAAACTGTAAACCCGAACCTTATATTACAAATGAATTCGACAGTATATTAATAGACATTCAGAGCATTTTATATTCTGAAATATCAAAAATCGATTCTCAGATTTCAGACACACTGGATTTTGTAAAATGCAGCGTGACCAAATGCATAGGTAAAATACTCCAATCAATCTTGGATCACGACAAGCATACCTTAAATCATTTAAAAGTAATTATATCCTTCGACGGAAGTTGTGTACCCATGAAATTACCCACTCAAAAGGAGAGAAGACTAAAAAACACACCCGTACAGACCGAAAAAGAAATATTATTAGCTTCGTTATTCGAGAATAACGTGGTTTCCCAAACTGTAGCGAACCATCTGATAGACGTATTGGACACAAATAGTCAATGGTTTAAAAATAATTATTTATCACTAGTACGAACATTTCCCAATAAAATTACTTATTACATCAGCGGAAGTGATAACGAGGGAGAAGGGGAACAAAAGTTATTCGATTACGCCGTAAAATATCAATGTAATAAATTACTGATAATTAGTGTAGATAATGACGTGTTTATAATTTCTTGCGTTCGAGCAAAACATTTCGAAAGCATAGAAATTAGTAAGACGGGTAAAGATTTTTATGCCCTGAATGATTTATCACATTTTATCCAACAAAAATTAGTCTACGCGTCATTTTTATTTGGAAACGACTTTATTCCTACCATCATTAATTTAACGGAAAGTAACGTGAAAACCATTTCAAATTATTTAAAGAAAACGGAAAAAAATAACATGGTTGAAATTATCTATAATTTAATTAAAGTGTTACAGGAAACTAAGAAAATTAGATACAAAATTAATCAAGCAAAAAACTCATTCATTCTAGTTTCCTTTTGGAAAAATTGCCTGTGGATCTCGGATTATTATTCACGTTCTAATTTTCCGCAAAAGTTTATACACAACCATTTTTATTCGGCTTACGAGCGTAACGCATTTCTCGCTTCTAGTTTAAAGTGTTTAGAGGACGCCTTTCAAATAGCCAATAAAGAATATTACGCAATTAAGAATCAAACTATCAATACTCAGCCTGCAAAAATTCAAGTGTTTAACCCCACGATCTTAAAAATCATAGAGCCTTATCTTTTAAACGAAGTAAAAAAACAATACATAACCAGAATCCACTGGGACATTAAAAAAGTTTAGAATATCCACTAGAACAAAAGCTTTCAGTGGAATTGGCTTTAGAATTTACTTGCTTGCCTTGAGGACATTCTAAATTTCACTGGGACATTAAAAAAGTTTAGAATATCCACTGGGACATTCACTGGAACTAGCTTTAAACCTAAAATTAGTTTTAGAATTCACTGGAAGCTTAAACTTTTTTATCTATCGCGTTGACTATTAACACGGACTTGGCCCCCCTTCTCATTAATTCTAAGACGGGCACTCTGGGAATGAATCCCCTAAAGTGCGGAAGTTTCGCGTAATCATTTAAGATGACCAACCACCGTAATATAAAGTCCTTGTGATTTTTAAATTCGAATAAAATCCTAACAAAAAAATTAATCACTTCGAGTTGAATTTCACGTTCCATATCGCAAAATAACAGGATACCAGTATTAGTAGAAACAACACAATGCTATTTATTTTTATCTGGGGAAACGGATGTATACCGAATATATAATTAAAAGATTTCTCGTGATCGAATATTTTGTACAGTTTTTCAAATTTTTTTAATGGTTCTGGAACGTTTATAAAATCATAATTTGAATTAAAACTTATAATTGTATCTTCCCAGTCTACTGTATTCAATTCCTGGAAATCATAAGTTTTAGCATAGGGATATTTCTCATAAATTTCGTTCAGTTGTTTTAAACGCAAAGTTATTAATTGAACGGTAAATATTAAACAATCGGGATATTCCAATATAATGTACTGATTTACGAATTTTATTTTATATTTAATCCAAGGATCACGGACTAATATTTTTTCGTACGTCATGTCTTTACTTGGCCGGTCGTGCAAAGCGCCACACTCGGTGCATGACCGGGAACCGCCCGTAACATCCTCCTTCTAAAAACTAAGACTTATTTACTAAGAGAGGACTTATTTACTAAAAGAGCTAATATTTAGAACAAAGAGAGGAAGCTTTACTTTTTTAAGCCTTTACTAAGAGAAAGACGGGTATTTTTAAGCCTTTACTAAGAGAGACGGGTATTTTTGGTAGACGAAGGAGAGCATGTGGCAACCTCAATGGCGGAAACAGGGTTATTACCATTGGTGCTCGAACTGCCGACCGTGTGGAACTCACAACGGCATGGACAGCCCGTAGGTCTGGCCCGAATGGCAGCGTGCTACAAGAGCACTATCAACGGGGGAGTCTCGTACAATGGGATCCGATGGCGCGTCACTGTGCATGAGAGGTGTGTACACCACTATGCGTTCGTCCATACTTTCCTATGTTCTTATTCCCCACTAAATGATGACCCTGTAGGAACTATATTTCTAGATGCTAAGAGATGCTACTAGTTAACTAAGAAAGCTTCTTTTATTACTAAGAGAGAAAAGCTACTAAGGAACTATTTCTTTAAGAGATGCTACTAGTTAACTAAGAAAGCTTCTTTTATTACTAAGAGAGAAAAGCTAACTAAGGAACTATTTCTTTAAGAGATGCTAAGAGATGCTACTAGTTAACTAAGAAAGCTTCTTTTATTACTAAGAGAGAAAAGCTACTAAGGAACTATTTCTTTAAGAGATGCTACTAGTTAACTAAGAAAGCTTCTTTTATTACTAAGAGAGAAAAGCTACTAAGGAACTATTTCTTTAAGAGATGCTAAGAGATGCTACTAGTTAACTAAGAAAGCTTCTTTTATTATTAAGAGAGAAAAGCTACTAAGGAACTATTTCTTTAAGAGATGCTACTAGTTAACTAAGAAAGCTTCTTTTATTACTAAGAGAGAAAAGCTACTAAGGAACTATTTCTTTAAGAGATGCTACTAGTTAACTAAGAAAGCTTCTTTTATTACTAAGAGAGAAAAGCTACTAAGGAACTATTTCTTTAAGAGATGCTACTAGTTAACTAAGAAAGCTATTTTTCTTTTATTACTAAGAGAGAAAAGCTACTATTATAAGGAACTATTTCTTTAAGAGATGCTAAGAGATGCTACTAGTTAACTAAAAAAGCTTCTTTTATTACTAAGAGAGAAAAGCTACTAAGGAACTATTTCTTTAAGAGATGCTAAGAGATGCTACTAGTTAACTAAGAAAGCTATTTTTCTTTTATTACTAAGAGAGAAAAGCTACTAAGGAACTATTTCTTTAAGAGATGCTACTAGTTAACTAAGAAAGCTTCTTTTATTACTAAGAGAGAAAAGCTACTAAGGAACTATTTCTTTAAGAGATGCTACTAGTTAACTAAGAAAGCTTCTTTTATTACTAAGAGAGAAAAGCTACTAAGGAACTATTTCTTTAAGAGATGCTAAGAGATGCTACTAGTTAACTAAGAAAGCTTCTTTTATTACTAAGAGAGAAAAGCTACTAAGGAACTATTTCTTTAAGAGATGCTACTAGTTAACTAAGAAAGCTTCTTTTATTACTAAGAGAGAAAAGCTACTATTATAAGGAACTATTTCTTTAAGAGATGCTAAGAGATGCTACTAGTTAACTAAAAAAGCTTCTTTTATTACTAAGAGAGAAAAGCTACTAAGGAACTATTTCTTTAAGAGATGCTACTAGTTAACTAAGAAAGCTTCTTTTATTACTAAGAGAGAAAAGCTACTATTATAAGGAACTATTTCTTTAAGAGATGCTACTAGTTAACTAAGAAAGCTTCTTTTATTACTAAGAGAGAAAAGCTACTAAGGAACTATTTCTTTAAGAGATGCTACTAGTTAACTAAGAAAGCTTCTTTTATTACTAAGAGAGAAAAGCTACTATTATAAGGAACTATTTCTTTAAGAGATGCTAAGAGATGCTACTAGTTAACTAAGAAAGCTTCTTTTATTACTAAGAGAGAAAAGCTACTAAGGAACTATTTCTTTAAGAGATGCTACTAGTTAACTAAGAAAGCTTCTTTTATTACTAAGAGAGAAAAGCTACTATTATAAGGAACTATTTCTTTAAGAGATGCTAAGAGATGCTACTAGTTAACTAAGAAAGCTTCTTTTATTACTAAGAGAGAAAAGCTACTAAGGAACTATTTCTTTAAGAGATGCTACTAGTTAACTAAGAAAGCTTCTTTTATTACTAAGAGAGAAAAGCTACTATTATAAGGAACTATTTCTTTAAGAGATGCTAAGAGATGCTACTAGTTAACTAAGAAAGCTTCTTTTATTACTAAGAGAGAAAAGCTACTAAGGAACTATTTCTTTAAGAGATGCTACTAGTTAACTAAGAAAGCTTCTTTTATTACTAAGAGAGAAAAGCTACTATTATAAGGAACTATTTCTTTAAGAGATGCTAAGAGATGCTACTAGTTAACTAAGAAAGCTTCTTTTATTACTAAGAGAGAAAAGCTACTAAGGAACTATTTCTTTAAGAGATGCTACTAGTTAACTAAGAAAGCTTCTTTTATTACTAAGAGAGAAAAGCTACTAAGGAACTATTTCTTTAAGAGATGCTAAGAGATGCTACTAGTTAACTAAGAAAGCTTCTTTTATTACTAAGAGAGAAAAGCTACTAAGGAACTATTTCTTTAAGAGATGCTACTAGTTAACTAAGAAAGCTTCTTTTATTACTAAGAGAGAAAAGCTACTATTATAAGGAACTATTTCTTTAAGAGATGCTAAGAGATGCTACTAGTTAACTAAGAAAGCTTCTTTTATTACTAAGAGAGAAAAGCTACTAAGGAACTATTTCTTTAAGAGATGCTACTAGTTAACTAAGAAAGCTTCTTTTATTACTAAGAGAGAAAAGCTACTATTATAAGGAACTATTTCTTTAAGAGATGCTAAGAGATGCTACTAGTTAACTAAGAAAGCTTCTTTTATTACTAAGAGAGAAAAGCTACTAAGGAACTATTTCTTTAAGAGATGCTACTAGTTAACTAAGAAAGCTTCTTTTATTACTAAGAGAGAAAAGCTACTATTATAAGGAACTATTTCTTTAAGAGATGCTACTAGTTAACTAAGAAAGCTATTTTTATTACTAAGAGAGAAAAGCTACTAAGGAACTATTTCTTTAAGAGATGCTACTAGTTAACTAAGAAAGCTTCTTTTATTACTAAGAGAGAAAAGCTACTATTATAAGGAACTATTTCTTTAAGAGATGCTAAGAGATGCTACTAGTTAACTAAGAAAGCTTCTTTTATTACTAAGAGAGAAAAGCTACTATTATAAGGAACTATTTCTTTAAGAGATGCTAAGAGATGCTACTAGTTAACTAAGAAAGCTTCTTTTATTACTAAGAGAGAAAAGCTACTAAGGAACTATTTCTTTAAGAGATGCTACTAGTTAACTAAGAAAGCTTCTTTTATTACTAAGAGAGAAAAGCTACTATTATAAGGAACTATTTCTTTAAGAGATGCTACTAGTTAACTAAGAAAGCTATTTTTATTACTAAGAGAGAAAAGCTACTAAGGAACTATTTCTTTAAGAGATGCTACTAGTTAACTAAGAAAGCTTCTTTTATTACTAAGAGAGAAAAGCTACTAAGGAACTATTTCTTTAAGAGATGCTAAGAGATGCTACTAGTTAACTAAGAAAGCTTCTTTTATTACTAAGAGAGAAAAGCTACTAAGGAACTATTTCTTTAAGAGATGCTACTAGTTAACTAAGAAAGCTTCTTTTATTACTAAGAGAGAAAAGTTACTAAGGAACTATTTCTTTAAGAGATGCTACTAGTTAACTAAGAAAGCTATTTTTATTACTAAGAGAGAAAAGCTACTATTATAAGGAACTATTTCTTTAAGAGATGCTACCAGTTAACTAAGAAAGCTTCTATATAATTTAGCTAAAAGAATAATGCCTTATTAATACTAATTAATTAATTAATTATTAATTTTTAATTAATAATTTTCAACCAATCAGAATGCGAGAAAAATTAATTTTCAACCAATCAGATTGCATCTTTCCTGTGACGTCATCAATAGGATTGGTATATAAAGCCATTTTTTTGCGGTTTACTCAGTGTGGATCAACCGCTCTCCCCCGATCGGTTGTCTTTAATTAAGGGGGAATAATTAATTAATTTATTTATTATATATATATACATTTTTTCTCTCAACTCAGATTCTCACAGACCTTTCAACACGGGCCTTCCAGAATCTGTCCAATCAGGAACACGGAAATCAACCGGAAGTGTCACTTTCTCTTTACACTTGTATATTACTAAGGCTTGTGCTAAGAGACCCACCCCATTGGCCCAACGTATTTCTCATTATAAGGGAGTCGGTTTAACCTAAGAACTGAGGCTTCTATAGAAAAAAATATTTATCTAGGTGGAATTACTATTAAGAGAATCTAAGAACTAATAGCTAAAAGAATATTTATCTAGGTGGAATTACTACAATCTAAAAAAGGAACTATGGCTAAAAGTGCTTAATGCCCTATTAATATTAATTAATTATACTAATTAATTACTTATACTAATTAATTATTTACTTATTAATTATTTACTTATTAATTATTTACTTATTAATTATTTATTTTTTGCGGTCAGTGTGGACCAACTGCCCTCCGGTTGTCTTTAATTAAAGGAGAGTAATTATTTCTCATAGACCACACGGACAGAATCCGTCCAATCGAGAACACTTCCTCTTTACACTTGTGGCTTGTGCTCCTTTGAGACGTATTCCTTATTGGGGGAGACTCGTGAGTGCCTTCAGCCAAAGGCTTTAGGGGACCTTAGTGCCGAGAGTGCGATATGTATTTTTAAGCCAACGACTGAATTAGAGGATTCGTCTTGTGCGACGGCCGTGTATGCGACGATAATGCTGTCGCGATCGAACGGTATTCAGTTTTTGCGGAAACTCATCGTGGAGACTTAGAGACGGAGTGGTCTGGGGACGCGAAGAGTGATGGTGTCAGACGGTGCTGTCGTACCAAGACGCTCTTGGAAACACGTAAATACGTGCACGCAGAATCCGTGACGAAGTATATAACCTGACCAAGGCCACCCGCTTGTGATCCATACTTAATAACGTGGCCCAAGTAAGGCTTTCCCACGGACGGACGGCGCTTACTTGCTAGAAACTACTACGAGGCTGGCGACGGTACTTATTTCTAGCTCCTGGTAGCACCGCTTCTGGTAGCACCGTCTTTCCCCCACGTCAACAACGGGATAGGAGCGGGCTCCACACAATGGAGTCCCCCCCCAAGTAAGTGCTAACACCTAAAAACTTACCCACTGTAGCCCACAACTCGTAGCCCACAACTCGTAGCTGCCGTGGCTCACAACTCGTAGCTTCGCCGTGGCTCACAACTCGTAGCTTCGCCGTGGCTACTGTGGCCAACTCTTCAGACTTCCCCTTTTAAATTCACTTTTTTTTTGACCTTCTCGTTTAAAAGTCTTAACCCCTTAGCTACTACAAACTAATTATAGCCCGGTGCCGCTAGTAAGCTTTGTGCAGTTCACTGATTCCCATACGCAGTCAGTGCGCGCTGGGTGACTACCCGCTGAGTGCGGCGAGCGGAACTCCCAAAGTTATAAACCCATAAAACCGACTAGAAATATTTCATTTTGAAGAAACTAATTTAAAGAAACGATGAACTCGTAGTGCTTTGCTCGGGATGCGGTTCTCAATCTCTTTTGACCGTGCAGGGAACAAGATTCTTACAGAGTTCAAAGTTCCTCAAAGTACAGTCCCTCAAAAAACTATCCGAACGCTTTGTGTCAGAGGCCACCCGACACTTCGTTTACAGATGCGCTTCAAGAAAATTTGGAGCAACTTGAAAAACGGGGGGGGCTTTAGGCCACCCGACACTTCGTTTACAGATGCGCTTCAAGAAAATTTGGAGCAACTTGAAAACACTTCGTTTACAGATGCGCTTCAAGAAAATTTGGAGCAACTTGAAAAACGGGGGGGGCTTTAGGCCACCCGACACTTCGTTTACAGATGCGCTTCAAGAAAATTTGGAGCAACTTGAAAACACTTCGTTTACAGATGCGCTTCAAGAAAATTTGGAGCAACTTGAAAAACGGGGGGGGCTTTAGGCCACCCGACACTTCGTTTACAGATGCGCTTCAAGAAAATTTGGAGCAACTTGAAAACACTTCGTTTACAGATGCGCTTCAAGAAAATTTGGAGCAACTTGAAAAACGGGGGGGGCTTTAGGCCACCCGACACTTCGTTTACAGATGCGCTTCAAGAAAATTTGGAGCAACTTGAAAACACTTCGTTTACAGATGCGCTTCAAGAAAATTTGGAGCAACTTGAAAAACGGGGGGGGCTTTAGGCCACCCGACACTTCGTTTACAGATGCGCTTCAAGAAAATTTGGAGCAACTTGAAAAACGGGGGGCCACGGTGAAGCCCCTCGCAGGCTCTCGTCGGGTCGCTGCCACCCACAGGCGCCGGGAGTTGTCGAAATGCTCATTCACTTGCCCATAAGCAATGAAGGCTCGCATTGCTCATACCGATAAGAAGGCTCGCATTGCCCATAAGCAATGAAGGCTCGCATTGCTCATACCGATAAGAAGGCTCGCCCATACCGATAAGAAGGCTCGCTGGCTCATTCACTAGGCACACCCGCCAATCTATCCATACGGGCAACAGCGGAGCTGCTTAAAGGGGGGTTGCCTACAAAGTTACCATCTAGAGTTTCTTGTTGCTTACACGGCGTCCAAGTTACCTAACCCTAGAAAGAAGTCTTTAACTGTATACGCCTATTTCTCTACAATCTCCATAGATTCTGTCCCGGCAGCAATACCTACTGTCATGCTGCACCAGTTACATAGCTCAACCAAACCTACTACCAGTCTCATCAACAGTTCGAATGAATCAGTTCGAATCATCAACAGTTCGAATCATCAACAGTTCGAATGAATCAGTTCGAATGAATCAGTTCGAATGAATCATCATTTGACGGCATCAGAAATTTTCGTAAGCCCATTTAAGGCCAAAATCTTTCCCTCGAAGTTCGCAACCAAAGAGAAAATGCGTCGAACACCAGAAGCTAATTGCTCCAACACACGACTCAGTGTTAGAGAGGTGTCTGGTATACCATAAATGATCATGACGATCAACAGAGTCGAAAGTTTGAAAAAGCCTGAACACTGCCTAAGTGATCCACACACTTCTGAATCCACGTCAATTCTAAGCACAATTAGAACCTGGGTAGGCCCCTATCGATCACCTTTTGGGAAAACAGGGTAAAATCTTTAGGTGCCACAAAAGATCAGTCAAGTCCAGCTCTGAGCATACCGATAAGCAGGCTCGCATAACGTAAGTAGTTGCTGGAGGTTCAGGTCTTGCTAAGGTTGCGAAAGCTGTCAAGGTGAACCGAAGAACGTGTGTATATGTGCTTCATACCGAGGCTCGCAGCCGATCTTCTGAACCCGGCTAGGAACGGCCGTGGCTGCTTGAGGGGGGCTCTGGGAGTCGCGCCAGGCACCCAACAGTCAGTAAGTCCACGCCCGTTTGTTTCCCCACCGCTTGGAATTGCGGACTGAGAGCCAATGGGCGGCCCAGTCCCAGAGGTCTCAGCTGGGCCGCCCCCACGGTCGGGGAGCAACAGGCCATGTAGCCTAACGACGTGTCGTTCTATGGGAGCTAGCAAATTCACGACTAAAGGAGTAAGTGTCGAATGAACTAGACGACCTCCGTAGCCCACGAATGCTTGTGCTCACCAGCACATGGCGGCACGCTGCAAACGGCACCGTTCTCGCACCGAGCCTCTCGTCAAGGTCATCCGTGCAACGCGTCAGGCCCGTGTGCACCGAGGTAACAGATCCCTTTGCGTGCCGGGCTACCTAGACACCATTCTCTTGGGCATGCGCAGTCAGTGTTGAACATTGTGCAGAGATTGGCCATCCATTTGAATAATTATCGAATATAATTATCGAAATTATCAAATTATCGAATTACAAATTATCGAATTACAAATTATCGAATTACAAATTATCGAATTACAAATTATCGAAATACAAATTATCGAAATACAAATTATCGAAATTATCGAATTCTGTCATTGTAACGTCTGCCACCGCTAACGGGAACCTGGGACTCGTTATAAGAGCATCATTGTCCGTTCTATAGGAGCGATTCCTATTAAGAAACTACTCTAGGAAACCCGTTGCTTGGTAACCCATGGTTGCTTCCCTCGAGTGCGTGCCGAGAGCGGTGACCTTTCAGAGTGCGCGCCTCCTTCCGCGTGGCCCCCTCCTCTTGGCAACTGGCCTTCCAACCGCCAGCTCCCGTGAAGGGCAGAATCCGTTGCGTACTATGGGCTTAGATAACCTTCGGGGTTGTGTATGGTTAAAGTATATTCCATTTCTCAATAATATTACGGCTATGTAGAGGTAAAAATTGAAAATACGTCTCTTCTTGGTAATCGTAATATACGTGTTTAAAACATATATTTAAATTGTAATATTTAATATATTTTTCCGCATATGCTTCCATAACTTGCATATTAAAACCAATAATTTGAAGATGTGTCAAATGCGGCAAGTTTAATACGTCCACTAGACATTTCTTTTTAATTTTACATAGTAATGTTATATTTTTTAATGTGGAAAATATTTCTGTTATTTGAGTAATTTTGTAACCAACGTATTTTAGAATATGAGTGTTTTTCGTTATACTCTGTAACTGATTTAAATGATACTCTGAATCCTTTTTTAAATTATAGTACACTAAAGTTTCTAAATTATATGATTTTTTAGCTTCACCATAAAATGCAATATTTTTAATGCATAATTTTTTTATTGCCGGACAACATTTTAATATGTCTGATAATGTAATTAGCGAAATATTAATGATATTGCTACAATCATTACAGAATTGTAACACTTTAAGGTTATGCTTTTTTCGCGATAAATATTGTAAATAAAAGTTTTTTAAATTATTTTCGGTATAAATTAATAATTGTAATTCTTCTAGATTTTCTGGTAATAAATGGTAAACGTCAATTTTTAAATTAAATTTCAATATTTTTAAATCTGGTAAGTATTTATCTATTTGAGAAAATGTATGAATATCAAAAAACGAAAGCTCTAAATTTTTCAAAGCTACAGTTTGATTCAATAACTTTATCAAGTTATACATTCCATAATGTTTAATATATATGGGTTTGCTGTTTTTTAATAAAGAAAAAATTCCTTGACTCGATATTTTTGTATTAATCATATCTATATACAACAAGTTTTTAGGTAAATATAAAATTATATCGTCATTGATGAACCGATTATTAGAAATAATTAAAACTTTTAAATTAGGACAATTAAAATGCGTTAAATCACTCACGTTCGTACGACTAAGATCTACAAAGATTAAATTGTTGTGATTGAGTTGAATTTTACCGTAAGGAATATAACAATTAAATTGTAGGCCTCGTAAATTCTGTAAAAAAAAAAATAATTTTAGAAATTTTAAGCAGCTGCTTGGGGGTATTTATTTTTAAAATTATTTAAAAATTAAAAACTTACTCGACACCTTTCCAAGTTTTTGATACGTGTTTGGTAATTCTCTAAACATTTCAAACATTTATTAAAACACTTGCAGAGTTTATCTTCGATTATGAAATGTGTTAAATAATTATTGAAAATTAAATCGGGAGCACAATCTCTTTGATCCAGCAGTTGAAAATAAATTTCATCGCTATATAATTCTGTAAAAAAAGAAATATAACCGTTACCACCAGTCAACGCCTAAAGGGATTAATTAGCTCAAAAATTTTCACAGGCCAATTGGAAAACCTTCACCAATTCTTACACGTTTGTTGGGGAGTGCAAATTGAGAGCCCCTTTTGAACAGTTTCCTCAAGGCCTAAGTGAAAAAATACATCCCGTATTAAAAAAAGTTTCTTACGTAATATTGAATAATCAATTGGATTCTTTTTATAATTTTCATAATGAAAATTTATATTTTGTATAATATTAGCAAGACAAGTATTTACTAATTTTAAAACGTGACTTCTTTCATGATTCATTTTTTATTTGTACATTTTTTATTCGTATTTATACTTTCATGACCCATTTCGTACATTCGTAATTTTACTCATTAGGTAATCGGGAACGGCGATCCTCCCAAAACAGCTGTGTGAGAAAAAAAGGGGGGTGCGCGAGACTGGAGGGAGGATGGTCACAGTTTCTTAGATCCCACTCGTGGTTGAACAAAGCCGTGTGGCGTAACCGAGTTACTCGAGCAACAACCAATTAGTCTCCGTGCTCAAGACGGAAGAGTAATTCACTAGAGTTTTGGGGGGGCTCTAGAAGTTGATTGTGGTCCCAGCTTATGCCTCAAGCAGCCATGGGCTACTCCGTGTTCACATCTGTCCTCAGATTGCTTCACCGCAGGTCCCCACCTTTAAGATTCGACACACTAGAAAGTTGGTGGAAAACGAGTTATATGAGTCGAGGGTTTAATTGGAATCCTTGCTAGCAGCGTGCCGCCATGTGCTGGTGAGCACAAGCATTCGTGGGCTACGGAGGTCGTCTAGTTCATTCGACACTTACTCCTTTAGTCGTGAATTTGCTAGCTCCCATAGAACGACACGTCGTTAGGCTACATGGCCTGTTGCTCCCCGACCGTGGGGGCGGCCCAGCTGAGACCTCTGGGACTGGGCCGCCCATTGGCTCTCAGTCCGCAATTCCAAGCGGTGGGGAAACAAACGGGCGTGGACTTACTGACTGTTGGGTGCCTGGCGCGACTCCCAGAGCCCCCCTCAAGCAGCCACGGCCGTTCCTAGCCGGGTTCAGAAGATCGGCTGCGAGCCTCGGTATGAAGCACATATACACACGTTCTTCGGTTCACCTTGACAGCTTTCGCAACCTTAGCAAGACCTGAACCTCCAGCAACTACTTACGTTATGCGAGCCTGCTTATCGGTATGCTCAGAGCTGGACTTGACTGATCTTTTGTGGCACCTAAAGATTTTACCCTGTTTTCCCAAAAGGTGATCGATAGGGGCCTACCCAGGTTCTAATTGTGCTTAGAATTGACGTGGATTCAGAAGTGTGTGGATCACTTAGGCAGTGTTCAGGCTTTTTCAAACTTTCGACTCTGTTGATCGTCATGATCATTTATGGTATACCAGACACCTCTCTAACACTGAGTCGTGTGTTGGAGCAATTAGCTTCTGGTGTTCGACGCATTTTCTCTTTGGTTGCGAACTTCGAGGGAAAGATTTTGGCCTTAAATGGGCTTACGAAAATTTCTGATGCCGTCAAATGATGATTCATTCGAACTGATTCATTCGAACTGATTCATTCGAACTGTTGATGATTCGAACTGTTGATGATTCGAACTGATTCATTCGAACTGTTGATGAGACTGGTAGTAGGTTTGGTTGAGCTATGTAACTGGTGCAGCATGACAGTAGGTATTGCTGCCGGGACAGAATCTATGGAGATTGTAGAGAAATAGGCGTATACAGTTAAAGACTTCTTTCTAGGGTTAGGTAACTTGGACGCCGTGTAAGCAACAAGAAACTCTAGATGGTAACTTTGTAGGCAACCCCCCTTTAAGCAGCTCCGCTGTTGCCCGTATGGATAGATTGGCGGGTGTGCCTAGTGAATGAGCCAGCGAGCCTTCTTATCGGTATGGGCGAGCCTTCTTATCGGTATGAGCAATGCGAGCCTTCATTGCTTATGGGCAATGCGAGCCTTCTTATCGGTATGAGCAATGCGAGCCTTCATTGCTTATGGGCAAGTGAATGAGCATTTCGACAACTCCCGGCGCCTGTGGGTGGCAGCGACCCGACGAGAGCCTGCGAGGGGCTTCACCGTGGCCCCCCGTTTTTCAAGTTGCTCCAAATTTTCTTGAAGCGCATCTGTAAACGAAGTGTCGGGTGGCCTAAAGCCCCCCCCGTTTTTCAAGTTGCTCCAAATTTTCTTGAAGCGCATCTGTAAACGAAGTGTTTTCAAGTTGCTCCAAATTTTCTTGAAGCGCATCTGTAAACGAAGTGTCGGGTGGCCTAAAGCCCCCCCCGTTTTTCAAGTTGCTCCAAATTTTCTTGAAGCGCATCTGTAAACGAAGTGTTTTCAAGTTGCTCCAAATTTTCTTGAAGCGCATCTGTAAACGAAGTGTCGGGTGGCCTAAAGCCCCCCCCGTTTTTCAAGTTGCTCCAAATTTTCTTGAAGCGCATCTGTAAACGAAGTGTTTTCAAGTTGCTCCAAATTTTCTTGAAGCGCATCTGTAAACGAAGTGTCGGGTGGCCTAAAGCCCCCCCCGTTTTTCAAGTTGCTCCAAATTTTCTTGAAGCGCATCTGTAAACGAAGTGTTTTCAAGTTGCTCCAAATTTTCTTGAAGCGCATCTGTAAACGAAGTGTCGGGTGGCCTAAAGCCCCCCCCGTTTTTCAAGTTGCTCCAAATTTTCTTGAAGCGCATCTGTAAACGAAGTGTTTTCAAGTTGCTCCAAATTTTCTTGAAGCGCATCTGTAAACGAAGTGTCGGGTGGCCTAAAGCCCCCCCCGTTTTTCAAGTTGCTCCAAATTTTCTTGAAGCGCATCTGTAAACGAAGTGTTTTCAAGTTGCTCCAAATTTTCTTGAAGCGCATCTGTAAACGAAGTGTCGGGTGGCCTAAAGCCCCCCCCGTTTTTCAAGTTGCTCCAAATTTTCTTGAAGCGCATCTGTAAACGAAGTGTTTTCAAGTTGCTCCAAATTTTCTTGAAGCGCATCTGTAAACGAAGTGTCGGGTGGCCTAAAGCCCCCCCCGTTTTTCAAGTTGCTCCAAATTTTCTTGAAGCGCATCTGTAAACGAAGTGTTTTCAAGTTGCTCCAAATTTTCTTGAAGCGCATCTGTAAACGAAGTGTCGGGTGGCCTAAAGCCCCCCCCGTTTTTCAAGTTGCTCCAAATTTTCTTGAAGCGCATCTGTAAACGAAGTGTCGGGTGGCCTAAAGCCCCCCCCGTTTTTCAAGTTGCTCCAAATTTTCTTGAAGCGCATCTGTAAACGAAGTGTTTTCAAGTTGCTCCAAATTTTCTTGAAGCGCATCTGTAAACGAAGTGTCGGGTGGCCTAAAGCCCCCCCCGTTTTTCAAGTTGCTCCAAATTTTCTTGAAGCGCATCTGTAAACGAAGTGTCGGGTGGCCTCTGACACAAAGCGTTCGGATAGTTTTTTGAGGGACTGTACATAACGCAAAACGTTTTCTAGCAAATGCAATTAAATGTAGTATGGAAAGGTATTCTGACATGACTGGTTAACAGGAAGTGAGTAATGACGAAATCCTGAAATAGGCATGAGTGCGGCATATGAGATAGGCATAATGAAGATGCTAGATCAGGGGACTGATGTTAATTAGGAGTATGATCACCCCCGACTGATATGCATTCAAATACTCGTTCTCATACTTTTGGTGACGTTTTGTGGTAATAAAGCTCACTATGTCATATAGCAGATCTGAGCTCATCAAGGATTCTGGGAGGAGGCTGACGTCCTGCGATTCGTCTGCCTAGACTGTTCCACATCCTCAGTTGGATTTAGGTCCGGATACTAGCTACTACATCAAATGAATATATTCGCTTTTAAGGAAATCGTCGATCACAAAATCCCTATGAGGACAGGCATTATCATCCATAAAGAAGAATCGTGTCCTAGAGCATCCCTGAAAGATCTCACATAGGAAGCAAGAGTCTCGTTTTTGCATCACTGAGCAGTCAGAATATTCCCCTGAATGATGTGAAGCTATTCCTGTGTGTGTGTCCAGTCATTCCGATGCCAATCCAAACATTCACACTACCGCCACCAAAATGGTCCCTTTCTCTGATGTTTCAGCTGTTATGGAGATCTCCCTTTTCCCTCCAGAAAGAGAATCTGTTTTTGAACTCAATCTGAGCGATCTGTAAAGGAAACATTTGCTCACTGACTTGGCCTTCAAAGGTGATATTGTCTACACCACGCTAAACGAGCTCTGTTCTTGAAAGGGACGAGGGAGCACACACCATTGGCTTTCGTATACACAGATCTCGTTCATACCTTAGAACTGCCGTCCAAGAATTGGAGAGAAAATGTGTGATTGGAAGTAATTAGCGCTCTTTTATAGCAATTGCAATTTTTTAGCCAATTGCATTGGCTAAATGTGCACGGATTTTCTTCTTCCGCATTGCGAAATTTACATTACACCATATTTCATGCAATTTCTTTATACGTTTTTCGAGATCTGATATTATTCATAAATTTGGCTCACCATTGTAGTCATGAAGAATCGAGGTAGGATCCTAAGACGCAATTTACAACTAATCTATGTATGATAAATAATTCGTTTCATTCTGAGGAAATATTTAAGTAGGTTCAGACACCGAGAACATCCCTACAGCATGTTCGTCGACTCTTTACGATTTCCATATAATTAGCAGAGTATAGATTTAGATTTTATATACAGCTAAAGTTTTCTCTATTTTAAAAAATAAAATCTGTTTGCTCTTAATTTTTGAAGTCGACTGTTTCATTCGAAACGACATACGTTCTTGTAAAGATCCTTTATACGCATGGGAAAAACTCAGAAGCACGAATTTGCGAGAAATGCATCTGCGTACAAAGGCAAACACGACCTGATTTCGAAAATCTATACGTTCTATTATTTGTAGACGAAATCAGAGAAGAACATTATTTTAAACGATTCACTGAAATGGTGATATCACAGTAGGGTGGTCATTTGTAATGCCCTAAAACAATATTTTATTAATCGAAAAGTTCAGATTAATAAAAGATACTTCATTCCTTTGACTAGATTGATCATTTATATTAATATTTATTTACGCATTTTTGTGTGACAATACTGTACGACTGTCATACGACAAAGTTTAAAGCAATAATTTGAACAAGAAATTCAGGGAAATATGGATTTATGTGTAAGGCACATGAAATAGTGACTACATCGCTTCTTTCAACACATAATCAAAAAAGAATAGGTTATTGGTTATAATAATATAAGTACATTAACACTTCTTCTATTCTACATTTTTAATGGCATACAAAACGAAGGGAACGGAAACGCCACATTTTAAGCAGTTTCTTATTTTTATCTCAGATATATTTACTCCTAAAGATTATTTGACTCCAGGATGAATGAAACGTGAAGTCAGTGACTTGTCGCAATTGCATTTTATCTCTTTTGTGCTTTACGCTTTTCTTGTTTTTTCTTGACGGCGACAGAGGAAAAGAAACACGATTGGAAATTTGTACCTCACCTCTTCTCGCTTTCACTGCAAATTTGCACCTCACCTCTTCTCGCTTTCACTGCAAATTTGTACCTCACCTCTTCTCGCTTTCACTGCAAATTTGTACCTCACCTCTTCTCGCTTTCACTGCAAATGTCCGGTGGCCACACTACATCAGATGTAAATTTTATTGCTAGATCGTCACAAAGACAATAATTGATCTACCTGAGATGCAAATTATTTGCTTTATTAAATGAAAGACTCGAAATTATTATAGAGATGGGGCACTTTGGAATCTGTTTTCTAGAGGTGAAGGATTGGGTTGGTTGTTTTACCTCTGAGCGGCACTTTTTTTCATACAATGGGCTAAATGGCCAGGTCACAAAGACCCTGAGGACTCAGAGAAGGTTGGGGGAAGACACCCACTGGAACAGCTGTTGGAAGACAGATGGTACCCTCCCTTCAAGGTTATCCAGCGTGTTCTTTAACGTGCACACGCTGTCACGGCCTAATGTCCCATCCGACGGAAGGCGGCCTTTCCAAGCCCATTGGTGTCTCCCTATTGACCATGGACAGAGCGGCAAGTTGTGCGGAGCTTAATCTCAATGCTGGCGCAGTTCGGACCAGAACCTAGGAAGTGCAGATTACGAGCCTGGCGAGTTACACTAGGCGACCTCCGCTCCCTCGAAAGCTGAAGAAAGTCAAATTCAACTTATAATTGCGAAAGCGTCAGCTCCTCGTCAACAACAACAGATTGTCCATTAATAGCATGCTGGTATCAAAAGTCTATATAAAGCTTTAAAAAAGCATACCACGCCTGTTGTTCAAATTGGTGAAATGTTCCAGAACAATGAAACTGCAAAATGATGTTATTCCGGGGGTTTTGAGAGGGGGGGGATGAAATTTCAATATCATTTCTGAGCAACGTTAAAATGTTAAACTTATATTTTCTATAAAAAATTACCATTTTCTTAAAGCATCCGTTTTTGTCATCACATGTAAAATTTATACCTCTCTATGCAGTAATAAAGAGAGTAATTTTATTATGTTTTTGCTGCTGTAGAGATGTTGTGCAAACGCAGTCAACTCTCAATTAACCCGGATAAAGGTCACAGACAACTCAAATTCACGGTTAAACGAAATTAGAAGAAACGTGGGGCAAAACGGATTTAATGAAACTCCTTGATTAAAATTTCATCCAATATTTAGGAATATATTTACCGTTTTACAGACTTCATCCAAAAATGCAAAAGTAATACAAGTATAATAGAAACACGAAATATCACATAAATTTCTTGACGAAAAATGGCCAAAAAGGTCTATGATCATTTTTTACCACGGTTAATCTGCAAACCAGTTAATCCGATCCTGTACAATCTAGAGTTGACTGTATATAACTTATTAATAAATAAAATAAATAAATACCCCCTCAAGCAGCTGCTTGCCACAGAGGTCTGACAGTTTATATGGCATAGTAGAAGGTCTGTGAGGAAGGCAGGACCTCAGCAGAAAAACGACACAAACATCCATGCCTTACCCGGGGCTCGAACCCAGATCTCTTAGATCAGTAGCTAAGCACACTAACCACTCGGCCATGGGACGGCTATAACTTATTAAGTTGATATCAAATGAACTTTTTAAGTAATGAATTAGTTCATTTTAAAACACAATTTATACTTGAAATATCATGGGTAGAAATTTACGACTGTTAAAGAAGCAATAAATTTCTTACTTGAGAACTATTGATCTTTATTCAGTAATTAATTGTCCTAGATCTTTCTTCAATGATACGGGATTATTAGAGAGTGAGTAACGAAACTATAAAAGAGCAAATCTAGAGTGGAACATACAATAAATACTTTCACAAACTTCTGAAAAAAGATGATGATGTTTCGGGACTATGTGAGTGGTTGAAAAGAGGGAACAAACAAAAATGATGTCAAATGTAAGAAATGTACTAACATGTTGAAAACAAGTGATAACATTTTCATTTTCAAAAATTTCTTTCAGACCATGTCTCTAAAATATCAATAAATGAGGAGGAATTTCACTTACGGGCAATCACAGTGCAATCGAACATGGAAAATAAGTGCACACGTTCAAGGAAGTATTGACAAAGTGCAAAAGTACACACAGACACATTTTTCTGCTGTTCAATTCGTTGGTCGCTCCATTACTCTCTTCGCTGATCTCTTGCATCAGGAAGCGTTTTGCCATCCCCTTGTCTGCATATTTCTCTTCTCTCGCTCATTCAGTTTCCCTGTTGGAGGAGATGACTTTTCAAATGTTTCTTAACAATTTAGCTTTAAAAAGGAGGTATCGCTTGAAACCATCGTTTCCACAGATCTGCTGATGATGATATCAACAATTTCGTTTATGTCTGCTTTAAGTTCATTTGCAGAACTTCTTGGAAATATAATCAATGCCGAAGAACAATCGCCATAAAAGTAAAAGAGGCTGAATATATCACATCGAGTAATGGCTTTGGAAGGGGGCGCAATATAAATGAAAAATCATGGATCTCTTAAGAAACAGTTCTTCTGGCATTTCCTTTTCTTTCATTGCAGAAATTTGCTATCCAGGTTAATTCTCTCTCTACAAGGCAAAGCAAACTTATCCCATTTATGATTTATCACCAAACTGCACTGCTATTTGCGGTAAATTAGAACAATCAATGTTTTTTTTTTCACTTATAAAAGGTAGTGGATATAATAGGTAGAGTAGAACATGCGATATCCTGTTAACATGGGACTCTTGAATAGTTAGCTGGAAAATACATAATTTGATATAATTTGTACAAACATCAATATAAAAACATTTGATGCTATACAAAGTTAAATGAATATGAAACAGAGGAAGGTCACAAATGTACTAAGCTTGAGGTAAATGTTTAAAGAGTAAAATATAAAAATAAAACCCTTCGCTTCAGCAAATTAATGCCTTACTTAAACTTTGTATGTAATTTCATCGACGAAGATTATAAATATCATTTTCCACTCCAGTGGTAGTTTTGCTTCTTATTACTGATTTGGATGTTAGCAATTAAGCTGCATTAACTTTCCAAGGTGATTTTGAAACTTTAGTTATTGTTTGTTTGTTTTTTAAATGAAAAAAATAACATAATTAAAAATTTTTATCGTTAAATTTATATGATTAGAAACTTTTGTATATGACAACATTAAGCAATGTTTCCCAAGTGGTTTTATTCGTGCGGTCCCCATAAAACTGTCTTCAAGTTTAAATGGCCTTCCCCCTTCCCCACATACGCCTGATCATCCTTCCCGAGCATTAATATTCTTCTACGTCGAAACTCTAAACGGTTAATCAAAAAAAGACTATGACGTAGTCAAAACAAGAGCATAATATTACAAGCTAGTTTTACTGTTTATTAAATTTCCAATTAAGCTGCAAGCCTTTGTGCTGTTCCCAGACAAAATCTTCCCTGCTTTCTGTGGGCCCACGGTTCACAGTTGGAAAACATTGACATAAAGAATGCTTTCTGAAACCGCTTTTATTTCCACCAATTTACTCCAAAGCTTGTTTGGTTTTCGTACGTGGACGGTTTGGAATTCGTCAAGTGATCAGTGAAGATGGCTTTCGTCAAGTGATTTATGAAGATGATTTTCGTCAAGTGATCAGTGAAGATGATTTCCGTCAAGTGATCAGTGAAGATGATTTCCGTCAAGTGATCAGTGATGATTTTCTTTAAGTAATCATTGAAGGCGATGCACACGAATCTTAACTTTCTTTAGTGGACGGCATAGGTTTCTGATAGTACATGATATGCTGAGGACAGTCGCTTCACGTTAAAGGATTTCGGTTTCTACTTCGTTTATAAAATTTTCCGATGATGCTTGTATCTTGAAGTTCATTAAAGCGTAGTAGGTATAAAAACTTATACAACTTGATCCAAAAAACTCGAACTAAAGATGATTTCATAATACTGCTTCTATTCGGCTCTAAATTATATAAAAGGTTGAAAATTACCCCAATTCTGCTCCTTTAAATTGGATTTTTTACAGCCCAATTATGAGTCTCAATTTAGTTCTTAATCATCGTACACATTAATATTGTTTGCCGCCATTTCCTTCCATTAATTGTTTTTGAACATTTAAAATTTGAAATTAAAATGCACACACAATTATCATTCCCAACCTCACCTTCTTCGATTTTCATGAATTAGGTATAGTTAGAGAAAAAAAAATCCGTTGAAAATTTCAGAATTTTACCTAAATAATTTTCGAAGCTTTTTGACCAGCAAAATCTGACTAGCGAACTATTGACCTAGCAAGTGTGTTATCTGGAAACTTGTTCGACAACATTTGATAGCCGCAAATATGTTCGAAACGGAAATTTGTTCGACGGAAATTCGTTAGAAACGGAAATTTATTCGACGAAATTTTGTTTGATGGAAATTTGTTCGAAACAGTTTTTTTCGAAACGGAATCAAAATTATTTTAGAAAAAATGTCTGGAGATTGTATCTCTCCAGTGCGAAAGATTTTAGTGTGGTTTTCAATGGAGGGTTTGTGGCGATGAGATAGTTTTTGCTTTTTATATTCACGATTGACCACTTGGCTCTCTCCCAAAGACCAACATATTTATTCATGTATTCACGAGATCTAGGTTATTAGAAAAAAAAAAGATGAATAATCATTGAAGTGAACGTAATTGTTCGAAATTAGCGTCACACGACGTGACATGACCACTCCATGTTATGAGGAATGGGGCGCTAGTTTCGAAGCTCTATAACTTCTAAATCGGCGTTTTGTGAGAAAATGGGGGGGGGGGGATTAATTTAATGGTCTGAAACAAATCTATTTAAATATCGATTGTTAACAATATCCTCAAAGTCTTTAAGCAGGTACTGAAATTTAAACCTTTCAGAGCACCAATATGCTCTAGGAATTTATTTAAAAAATATTTAAGAAATTACTCAGCGTAGAATTGTAGTAGAAAAAATATCAAATAAAAACAATCAAAAATTAAAAATAGAAGTAAAAAAATGAGATATTAAAGTTGTTTACTTCTAAACCGCCAAAGTTGTTTCAAAGAAAGTTAAAAATGCAAGTTCTCTAAACTCCATTCAGTCTAAAGTCCCCAGAAGATACCTAAACAAAGGCCACCAACTCCACTTCAACATTCCAAGGATAACAGATATCCACCACAGACTAATATGTATTATCCACAAGGTACAAAGACATCAGCCTTTGCAGCTGAAACCCCTCAAGACATGGACAAGTGATGTTTTATTCTGCCAAGTTTCAAACTGATCCTTCTCTTCTCTCGCCTCTCTTCCCAGATCCCAGATCGCCTCACCTGTCCAATGATTCCTCAGTTATAAACCACAAGATCCAGGAGTACGCCTTCTAGCTGCCTCTTAATACTTCAAAATTATCAAACTTTTAATAAAATATTAATCGAAAAAATTTCCGTTTCCAACACATTTCCAGACGAACAAATTTCCGTTTCGAACAAAATTGCTTCGAACAAATATCCGTTTCGAACAAAATTGCGTCGAACAAATTTCCCTATGTCAAAGGAAATCTTAACTTCGAAGATCTATATAACTTGTAAAATATGTATTTAATGAAAAAATGTGACTGAAGATAAAGATCCTAATCAAACTGATTCAGTATTTAAAGAGTTATGGAAGCTGGAATAGCTCAAAACAGTAATGCGTCGTAAGAATTTATCTCATATTAATTAAAATCTAAATAATAAATATTATTTCAAATCATTTAATAAAATAAATATACGTTTTAGAAGTCTGAATAAGATTATTTCAATATTCAAAAATATTCTTTCAGTAATAAAAGAGTTATGGAATATGTAATACAGAACATCAACATGCCTGTGATAAAAAATTTCTCAGAAGTTAATTAAAACGCAAATAATAATTTTTATATTAAATCGTTTACTAAAATAAAGATATTTCACAAAGGTTAAGTAATGCTTCTTTCAATTTTCAGAAAAATTGGCATTTGTAGTAACAGTGGTTGTTATTAAATGTTCAAGCGCCAAAACGTTTTTAATACCTGAAAGAATTATCGTTGAAAATCAAGACTTGGATTTCATTCTGATTTTTAACTTATCTTCAATTTGATCATTTCGTAAAAAGTTTATTTCAGCAATTTCAGAGCTTCCCATTCCCCTGATGTCAACGTACTATGCGAAATATCGACTTCACAGATCACGTAATTCCCACAAAGCACCGTAGACTGTATTTTTAAATATTGACTGATGGTTTTTAACTGATGTTTTAAAAGAACGTCGCGAAACATTTTGTAAGCGGTGGAGCTTATCTAAGATTTGTCGGAGATTAATGCTTTCTCTCTGTCTCTGATAAGTCGATAGTTCCGTAACTAATAAATAACGGTAAGGATCAGAAATCTAACGGAAATTATTTCTTCAATGAGTGAGAAGGAAACGGGTTGGGTTGGGTTGTTTTACCTCTGAGCGGCACTTTTTTGCACACCATGGGCTAAATGGCGAGGTCACATGGACCCCGAAGGCTCAGAGAAGGTTGGGGGAGGGGACCCACTGGAACAGCTGTTGGGAGACAGATGGTAGCCTCCCGTCAAGGCCATCCAGCGTGTTCTTTAACGTGCACAGGGCATGACTCTCCCGCACACGGGGCCACGGCTTAACGTCCCATCAGACGGACGGCGGCCTTTTCAAGCCCAGAACGAAACGGAATTCGATCAAAATGTGAGGTGAGGTTGCGAAGCTGTATGCACCAGAGATCTACATTTCGTTTTCCCATGTCCAGCAGTTCGCTTCATCGACCCACCATTTTCTGAGATCTTTGTGTACGGACGGTTGAACAGCTCGCGAATGAAGCAAGTCGCAGAGCGTGCACTCCTTTTGATTGCTGATTTGGACGGTGTAGTTTTGCTTCCACTCAAAGTAGGAGCGGTACAAGGAGAAGTCTTTACCCACCCCTTCCAAGAAGTAGGCGAGGTGTTTCGGCGATTTGAAGCTCAGGGCGTCTATATACGACCCGGGAGGAACGAACTTCTTGTACTCCGCTCCTCCTAACACCACAGGGACCAGGTTGTACTTCAGGGTCCGGAAGAATTTCTCTGTGATGTAATCTTTACAATTGGTGTTCTCGAAGGCCAAGAAGAATTTGTATGTTTTGGCGAAGTTCTGAAAGCATTCTTCCGTGGCTCCCTTGGCGCAAGCCAACGTTCCACAGAAGCCGTACACGTCGACGTCGATGTACTTCTTCAGTTCGTTCACGTAGTTGTCCCTGCCTCCGCGAGCATTGCAGTTGCTGCTCATCCAAACGACCGACTTGGTTTTTTTTCTCCAAGCCTGAGCGAAGGAAATGCGATTCTGCAACTTTCTGGAAACAGACTTAACGATGTACCCGTATGGCACCACGATGTCAGAATCCGAGCGATAAGTCATCGTCCAATTGAACATGGAGTGTGTGAAGCGCAACCCTTGGAAATCCGAATAGGGCGGAGATTCGAGGCAGTAGAAGACCCATCGCTGATGAGGGAGTCTCTGGGGCGGCAGATCGACGAAGTTCATGTCGCGTGCGTGGAATATCACAGCGTCGCTGGCCAACAGGCGACTGCGATCGGTGGTGACAAGGCAATCGGTGCACGTGGAACAGTGACTGAATGGACCCCGAGGTAAGTATTCCCACGAGTCGAAGAATGATGTCCACAAGAGGATCAGTTTCGGTGAAGAGGAGGCATGTCTGCAGCTCCCTCTAGGCGGCAGCACTGAGGTTAAAGTGCTGCCAGTCTGACTCGTTGCCGCTAGAGAGCTACGAAGAGTACTCTTCGTTGCGGAGGAGTGCTCTTTTAGCACGGAAGCTGTCTTAATCTCCACAGTACTGCTTGTCATCGCTCTCGGATAACTTGAAGAGTGCACAGGGATAGGTTCGGGAAGATGAAACTGTCCCTCGGCCATTCGAGGCGACTGATCCGAGAGAAGGAAGCTGTAGAGGATGCACGCCACCAGCAAGGCGAAGAAAAGGCCGAACAGTCCGAACACTGGTCGACGTTTCACCGTGGAGATGATTTCCATGGTAAATGGAGATGGAACGTGACGGATGGTTTTGATAAGGAGGTGGCATTGGCTTCATCTCGTGCACCGTGGAATACCTGAGGAATAAAGGAAAATATCTTAGAGATGGGCGACAATTTAGTAATAGAATAATAACTAAATTTATAATACTGTCACGTAACAAATAATGAAATAAAATACTACATAGAGTGTCTAATAATTGTTAGAATGATAATTCTTTTAACAAGCTACTTTTATTTCTGTGAAAGATTAGTTGGGTTGTTTTACCTCTGAGCGGCACTTTTTTGCACACCATGGGCTAAATGGCCAGGTCACATGGACCCCGAAGGCTCAGAGAAGGTTGGGGGAGGGGACCCACTGGAACAGCTGTTGGGTGACAGATGGTAGCCTCCCGTCAAGGCCATCCAGCGTGTTCTTTAACGTGCACAGGGTATGGCTCTCTCGCACACGGGGCCACGGCTTAACGTCCCATCCGACGGACGGCAGCCTTTCCAAGCCCATCGGTGTCCCCTACTGACCGTGGGCAGGGCGGGGAATTTTGCGGAGATAAATCTCAACGCTGACCCAGCTGGGACTCGAACCTGGGAACTACAGATTACGAGCCTGGCGCGCTACCGACTGAGCCACCCCCGCCCCTTCTGTAAAGGAAGATAGGTCAGTGTGAGCTCGAGAGAAACAATGAGCACCCTGGTGGAAAGTTCTGGAAGATTCTGTAAAGCAGTGGTGATCATAGAGGGGGGGGGGGGCTATAAGAGATTTGCAAGTTCACTTTTTTTTTCATTCCTGAATGGATTTGGTCGCCATTTTATTTTCCGGGAAATAATACCTGTAACGCCCTCGGTACTCCAGAAATCGAATGTCAATGTGCTAACAAAGAACTCGATTTCCAAATAATCCATTACTAAAGTTAAGAGTGTCGTTTCTGAGTACAGATTTCTTCATATCCCTAAATGGCACTTTACAGATCGCCCCTGTTTTAAACGTGTGCTACGAAACATTTCACGATTGTTCAAGTGTTGTTGTTTCACAGAACTTTCCTTTATAAGCCACAGAGGAATGTTGAGAGAGAAACAAAAAGATAAATATAAATAAATTTAAAAAAATACCTGTCTTCCCATATGCGCTCTAAAAGTAGAAAATAAAACTAAAGCGCATCGATGGTGCAATCAGTCATTGAATTCATATTCACTTCAAAGGAAGATGGAGCGCCGGCAATCTTGTATAGGTAAATCGTGCTGCATTCTTGGTTAGAGGCTCTCACACATAATATGTTCTGAAATTAATACGCAGATGTTTTAAGGGCAGCCTGCCGTTTTTGTTGGTAAAATTTTGCAGTTGAACTAAAGGAAAATTGGAAAGTCACTTCTGGCAGGGGGGCGCGGGTGGCTCAGTCGGTAGCGCGCCAGGCTCGTAATCTGTAGTTCCCAGGTTCGTCAGCGTTGAGATTTATCTCCGCAAAATTCCCCGCCTTGCCCACGGTCAGTAGGGGATACCGATGGGCTTGGAAAGGCCGCCGTCCGTCGGATAGGACTTTAAGCCGTGGCCCCGTGTGCGGGAGAGCCATACCCTGTGCACGTTAAAGAACACTGGATGGCCTTGACGGGAGGCTACCATCTGTCTCCCAACAACTGTTCCAGTGGGTCCCCTCCCCCAACCTTCTCTGAGCCTTCGGGGTCCATGTGACCTGGCCATTTAGCCCATGGTGTGCAAAAAAAGTGCCGCTCAGAGGTAAAACAACCCAACCCAACTTCTGGCAGGAGTTCACATTTTCAATTGTGCACGAAATTTTCTAAGCATAAAAAAAGTAGTAATCAATTTCGGAAAAGCGATCGTCCAAATGTTGTTTCTTCTATTTTCAGAGGAATAATAGTTTGAATAGGTAAGCTTTTAGAGACGAGGAAGAGAGTTTTGATCATTTCAACTTTTGATATTGACTAAGTGAAGAAGTCAAAAGAGACGGAATGAACTTGTCGTCCTGAGAGTTTCTCGTGAGCCGCCATCGCGGTCTCCACCAGCTGCCCTAGTGAGCACGTCACGCGATGGACCTCCTGCCATTACTGAGAGGAGACGAAGAAGTTCGCTGAGATGGACAGTGAGGGCGGAACCCCGAAAAGGACGCGATATAGAGGAAGATGATAGCACGTTGATGGAGGCTGCTCGCGCGCTCCCCCTTCGCCAAGATAATGACATTGCAGCTCAATAGCTGTCTGCTAATGGAGACGAGATCGGACTGCAGGGAAATAAAGGTTTATGGTAATTGATTTCATCAGTAAATGAATCTTTTAGTAGAATACGAAGAGTCATTCCACATTTCCTCTCTCACGCTTTCTCTACCAAACAAACAGGATTCTTCCTTTTCTGTCTCTTCATCATCATGCTTCACGCATAACTTCGGTTTCGCCATTTGCAAACCCGATGGGCTTGTAAATGGCCGCCGTCCATCGGAGGGGACGTTAAACTATGGCCCCTCGTGCAGGAAAGCCACAACCTGTTCATTAAAGGACACGCAGGATGACCTTGACGAGAGACTACCATGTCTCCCAACAGCTGTTCCAGTGGATCCCTTCCCCCAACCTTCTCTGACTCTTCGGGATCCTTGTGACCTGCAATTTAGCCCATTGTGTGCAAAAAAGAGCTACTCAGAGGTAAAATAAGCCAACTGACGTTCGTACTTGCATATATGTATGCATGCCTACGTACATAAATTCAGATCCGGCTCTAGGAAAAAAAAATAAAAGGCGGGCAGGGGGGGGGGTAAGAGACTGGATATCCATTGCAGTATAAGATTTCTCCTTCCGTTTTGTAGGTCTTAAAAATATTTCTTTAAAAATGCAAAAAAAAGGAATATCAGAATTTATCATACGTGAAACATGATGAAAATTTATCGTAAGTTTAATCGTTTTTTGCCTCTATTAGCCTTATTAGCATTTTCAAAGGGGAGGGGGATGACCCCTTTGCCCCCCCCTCTAGATCCGACCCTGCATACATACAGGACCGTATATAGGGTGGAGGAAGGTCGTGGCCACCACTCTCAGAATGGTAGGAAGGTATATTGAACAAAAAAAAAAGTCTTAAACTTATTTATTTTCATGCATTGTTCAAGAAATTCTTTTAAGACCTGCAAAACGGAAAGAGAAATGTGGCGTTTGGTGGTGTTTTGGGCTCTATATGTAGGAAAGATTAAGAAATTTCAGATTCCCTCGAGGTCAAAGGTGAAATTGAGATCTGTCAATGCCAAAGAGCTACAATTTTGATTGATTGATTGATTCATTAATTCATTCATATATACATACTGTTATGCATATGCTACCCCCGATCCTATGAGATGCCTCTGAGTCCCTTCTCGAGATGATTAACGCCAGTAACGTCCAAGTTTCCTTGCATCGTTGCCCACAGGTGCAGCGATCCGACAGGAGATCGGCCAGCTTCAAACAGCTTTACAATCCGACAACGCTGTCACGTGTCCATCTGCTGATATGGCTGGGGGAAGTGTCGTTATGGCTCTTCTACACTTCACGCTCAATATCTGCTACCAACATTCTTTCGTAACTTCCTACAGAGCCCTACAGCACCCGAAGCATTTGGCTTAGCTGCTCAAACGTTCGTTCTGTGATCTGTGCAGATACCACGTGACTGTTGGAGAAACGTAATCGTTTTCATCTATCTGCACTCACAAGTCAATTTGCGTGACTCTCCGACCGCTGGAGATGTTTGGATCCAATTCAATGCCGAGCAGTGTCCATACGAAATACTTAAGCAGCACCATGGGATACATGGGTACTTGATTCCTCGAAATATGTCTATCATTAGGGAGATTAAGGTCACTTTTAAAAACAATTTGTTCTATTTTGCTATTCAGATCATTTTGTACTCTTTATTTTATAGAAGAAATGTTTTTTCCTTGTTCTCTCTTTTCAAACACTAGCAAAAATTTGCATTTCTAAAAATTTAATCATGTCAAAATATATTCATAATTTAGAAAAAGTTAAATTAATATTAAAGAAAATGTTAAATATAAAAGTAATTAAAAATTACTGAGCAAATTTTAAAAATTAAACAGAATTCTGAAAAAACTGAAAGGTACCGAATTTTCAAATTCAAATAACATTTATTTCTTTATGTGGGAATTGGTCAAAAAGGTTACAACAGGTTCAAATATCGAATTTCAAAAGAAAATTATATAAATGTAATTTCAGATGAATCACTGAAATTAAAGCGAATGAATAAATTAACTGACTTTTGATATCATCTGTATATCAGTTTTATAACGTAAGCTCTTATCATGAAAACTAATCTTATTATAGAGTCAACATTCTTCACATTGAAATATTTTTCTTTTTTTTTTCAGTTTTTTGTCCGATTTGTCGAATTTAAATCATCACATCTCTCCCACTCCCTGGAGTAAAGATCTACAAAACAAAAAGCGGATACAACTTTACGTCTTGTTCCATGTACAGCATCGCAGAATGACTTGCCATTGCTACACAATTGCCATGCTTTCAGATAGTCCTCACAATTCGATGTTGTTTCCATGGAAATATACCTCCCATTTCGTCACAGTGCAATGCGGTGATGTATTCACCGCATTGCACTGTGCATGCATTCTACTGTCACCTCATGTGCAGAATATGCTACATTTCCGTAATCTATGCGATCCTAAACAAAAGTCCAACAACAGATAAGAAACAGGTTTATTATGTACATGGCCATCCGAACCTGCACACGGATGCACGCATTTCCGGTTTGCAGGACAAATGGTGATAGCTCTTCGCATAACCATAAATATTTCAAGAACTTCAGAGAGAATCAACTTTTACCCGAATGACAGAAATTCGTGCTATAAAGTTTAGTATTTTTCTCTGTCACCTGTTAGGTCTGACTTATTAGATATTGTTCCCAAAGCTGCTCTATAAGTTTCTCACATTAAAAGGTATTTCGCAGTTCCGGATAAGTGTTATATCAGCCTTATTAGATAGGTGTGCTGGTACCGCAGAGTGTTCATGAGGAATCAAGCTCTGACTGCTTACGTGGGAGGTGAAGGTTGACACAAAATATTGCTGGAAACTTTTAAACAGCGCTCGCAGAATGAAATGGTGGTTTCCAAAAAGTAGTACTCTAACAGGTGGCTCTGGCGTTCATCAGAAATCCCTTCGTTGTACACTTTGTAGTAAATAAGATTCCCACTCGAAAAGTTCTCCTTCACTTTACATCATTTTCCCCTTATGATTTAAATCGTCAAAGCTTAGCATTTTTCTTTGTCAAACAAAGAAAAGATCATTCGTGAAAAGTTTCTAAAATATACAGAAGACTCTTCTTATTACCATATGGCGATTATTTTCATTATTTACAAAATACACTGTTGGTTAATTCTGACTATGCTCTCCTAATTCAGAATTTGCTCCTACAAAATAATCAGATCACAAGAACCCCAAAGGTTCAGGATGGGGTTGAGAAATAGTACTGAACTATTGCTGCTAACAAGAGAGTTTACTGTGACTTTTTCACCATTCCCCTACAAGGCAACCGGCACAGAGAGCGACACCACTGCACTGGTGGGATTTTTTTACTTAACTAATTAATAACTAAATTATTTTACTTATTTAATACATAAAGTAATAACTTTGTTCTTGAAAAACTTCATTGCTGTCTTTTCTTAAATCAAAAATGCTCAAACGTCATTCGATCTATAAATCGATCCAATCTAATCCCTTTCGGCATTGATTGGGATCAGCTTATTTAAATAAAGAAAACTAAAATATAACAAAAACTGAACCAATGAAATATTTCGGAGAAAAACAATGCATGCAAACTGCTTAGAATGCTAAATTACATGCTTTTAATTTACGTAATAGATAAGAGATGACATATTCAAAATATTGCGAGTGGAGATTTCCCAAAAGTTTAAAATGACACACGAATAAGCTTTTGCAGATATGTAACTGGTTTGCGAACACTTCCCTACCAAAATATTAGAGAATTTCGATCCTTTGTCAAAGAGAATCTTAACTTCGAAGATCTATATAACTTGTAAAATATGTATTTAATGAAAAAATGTGACTGAAGATAAAGATCCTAATCAAATCGATTCAGTATTTAAAGAGTTATGGAAGCTGGAATAGCTCACAACAGTAATGCGTCGTAAGAATTTATCTCATATTAATTAAAATCTAAATAATAAATATTATTTCAAATCATTTAATAAAATAAATATACGTTTTAGAAGTCTGAATAAGATTATTTCACTATTATACAATGGTGAATGATTTTCATAAGGCAAAATAAGTTACTCTTAAATATTCTATCTTCCATAACTATACTGCTCACAAAAATTAGGGGATATTTCAACGCTTCATATTCATTTTGAGATATCCCCTAATTTTTGTGAGCAGTATATTTAAATACTGAACGAATATTGTTGAAAATCGAGATTCAAATAGAGTTCATTATTAACTTTATCTTCAGCTACATTTCCCCATTAAATGAATATTTTACAAGTTATAGGGCCTCGAAGTTAGATCCCCATTATGATCAGATAGAAATTCGCTAATTCTTTGGTAGGACATTATATATACTACTAGCTACAGTCCGCCAAAATTTGGCGCGAAACGTCCTCTACTCTTCATTGATACCTTTCGCGTAATAGCGAAGTTAGTTAACGCTATGTAGCGAACTATATATAACGTTATGTTAGCGAAATATTTTTAGTAAAAATACAAACTAATAATATCTATGTTATCATTTTTATTATATATGTATATATGCAGTAGCGTCGTCCAACGGTTCGCACCAGTTCAATCAATCCACTTGTTAAAAAAAAAAAATTAAAAAATTGGAAAAATGAAACTTATCAATATTAATAACAATTATTAATAAGGAAATAAATGCATATATGTAAATAAAATTGCTGCCACTGCTTTTTCTGCTATCGATTCTTTAAAATTTGGTTTAAGAATAATAATGAAATAAAATTGCAATTAGGAGACCCAGTTATGAATAAATAAGATGATATCATTCGATGCATTCTAATAATTTATGTAAGCCATACAATCGAAACTACTGAAGACTGGCACGTACCAGGATTTAATTTCAGAAGGGAGGAGACAATTATAACGTTGAGTAGGGCTGGAGAATTTAGTTTGAGGGGGGTCATAAAATTCATTTTCGGTGGGGTTAGTCTGAGAATAGAACTTGAGTAAGGTTTCCCAATTACTAAAATATTCCACAGGACAGGAAAGGTTAAGTGATATAAGATATAGAATAAAATTTTACAGTTGTTTATTTTTGTATGTCTACTTTTAGTGGTAGGCATAAAATATGGGTTAGAATAAAATTATATACAACTGTTTTGGATTTCGATTTCAAAACAGACAGACAAGTTTCAGATTTCTATAAGACGACCGTATTTTCAGAAGGGTGGGTGAGAAGAGGGGGTCGGCGGACACCCCAGGAGGGGACATCCCTGACTGAAGAAATTTTTATCCGAACTCATTAACTGCTTCTGCTGTTTTGAAACATTTTTACGATGCTATTTTCACCCATTTTTCCCCTTTCATCATCATCATCATCATCATCCTCAAGCAGTCATGGGCTACGGAGGTCTAACCAGACCGTGCAATTTAGTTCTCCAAGCAAGTCTATCCTGAGCTACATCTACTGCATCTGGCCACTGCACACCAATTCTAACAAGGTCCTGTTTGACATTGTCTGCCCACCGCATCCTAGGTCTCCCCTTCTTTCTGAGGCCTTTAGGCACACTGTTCATAACCTTATTCGCCAATCTATAATTCTTCATACGGGCAACATGGCCAAACCAACGCAGTCTCTCTCTGCACAATATGCTGCTTAAAGGAGGTTGCAAACTCCTTTGCCTAACCTCATCATTTGTTACAAAGTTGAACCACCTAATGCCCAAGATACTGCGTAAGCATCTGGTATCAAAAGCATCTAGTTTCCTGTTATCCTGTTTACAAAGTGTCCAAGTTTCACTACCATAACTAACCCTAGAAAGAACCAAATTATTATACAGTCTAATTTTAGTCTTTAGGTGTATACGCCTATTTCTCCACACTCTCCATAGATTCTTAAAAGTCCCGGCAGCAATCCCTATTCGTCTGTTAATCTCATGCCGCAAATCACCATTATCTGTTACATAGCTCCCAAGGTAATTAAACTGTGACACCTGCTCAAGACTGCAACCCCATTCAGATTAACTGAATCACAGCCTACCTGACCAATTTTCATCACTTTAGTTTTCTCTCTGTTTATAACCAAACCTACTCTACTACCAGTCTCATCAACAGCTGGAATGAAAGAGTTCATCTCATCAACATCATTTGCCAAAAGGGCTAAATCATCAGCATAATCTAAATCAGAAATTTTCGTATCTCCAGCCCATTTAAGGCCAAAATCTTTCCCTTGAAGTGAATTTCGAATAACATAATCAATGACCAAACTAAAGAGAAAAGGAGACAAAATGCACCCTTGTCGAACACCAGAAGTAATGCTAAACCAATTGCTACAAGCCTTACCAACTCTCACACATGACTCAGTGTTATTATAGAGAGCTTTCATTATGTTAACTAACTTGTCTGGTATACCATATGATATCACAATCAACCACAAATTATGACGATCAACAGAGTCGAAAGCCTTTTTGAAATCAACAAAGCTAGCAACCAAAGGTTTATGAAACTCTAAACATTTCTCAAGAATCTGCCTAAGTGAAAATATCTGATCCACACATCCCCTACCACTTCTGAATCCACATTGCTCATCACGCAATTGACTGTCAACCAGATTCTTAATTCTATTAAGCACAATCATGGAAAGAACTTTACCTGGAACAGAGAGTAGGCTGATACCCCTATAGTTATCACAAGAACTGCGAACACCTTTTTTGAAAATAGGGATAACAATTGCTCTGGTAAAATCCTTAGGAACCATGCCTTTATCATAAAAGATATTCAGAATTTCAGTCATCCAAGTGGTAACCGAAACATTTCCAGCTCTAAGCATTTCTGTAGTAATTTCATGCTACCCCTGGGGATTTATGTAGTTTAAGTTTAGAAACAGCCAAAATAACTTCAGATTGTGTTATAGGGCCAACATTAAAGCCACCAATGCATCTATCATCATTGCAAACAATGGGAATAGAACTAACCGCATTGTTTAGAACATCACTGAAATGCTCAGCCTCTATAACAGAATCCTCACCTTCTATAACCTTACCTTATTTATCCTTCAATCCCTGTATACCTGTCCGTTTTCTACCACACAAAACATTAACTATCTGGTACAGCTCTCTGCTGTTGTGCTGTCTAACTGCTTCCTCGGCTTTGTGAGCCAAACCATCAAGCCAAAGATTCTTATCAGCAGCTAACTGATCTTTTACACGTTTATTAAGTTCTCTGTAATGCTTTCTATTAGGACTAGTAGGATATTGATTAAGAATATTCCTGCAGCTCTTTCTATCCGAAATAAGCTCAAGTGCCTTATCACTCAGATAATTCTGTCTCTTCTGCTCCTTTTTTCCTAAAAGAGTACTGTTAGTGTCAAAAAAGCCTGTTTAAAATGATCCCATTCTTCCTCAATTTCAGTAGTAAGCATACCATGACTGTCATAATGACTAAGTAACCTATCATGGTAAGCTTTGGCTATAACTGGGTCTTTCAGAGCTTCAGTATTAAAAGCAAATTTTTTAAACTTAGCACAACACTTTTTAAGTTTAAGTTGCAAGACTCTTTTAACAAGGTAATGGTCAGATCCGATTTCAGCTCCCCTATATGCCCTGGTATTTCTAACAGAACTAGCCCATTTGCTGTTAATTAATATATAATCAATCATATTCCTATGCAGCCCATCAGGTGAAACCCATGTGTACTTATGTATGTCGCAGTGTTTGTAATATGTGTTAGTTATTCTGAAACCATTGAGTTTACTTACCTGTAGGAGACGTTGCCCATTGCCATTGCAGCTACCAATACCAAAAGGGCCTATTACTCCTCCCCAAAGGTCAGAGTCAGTACCAACTTTGGCATTGAAGTCACCAAGAACAAGGGTAATATCTCCTTTCTTGACAGAATTCAAAATATCCTGAAGTTGTTCATAAAACCTATCCTTCTCATCCTCATCGGCATCCTCAGTGGCGGCATAACAGCAGATAACATTCAGGTCTTTAATGCTTGTCTGAAATTTTGCTGTAAGAAACCTTTCATTAATGCACTCATATCCTAAAAGAGCTCCACTAGCGTGTCTGCTGAGAAGCAGACCCACGCCTTGGTGATGTTTATTGTCATCCCTCCCTGAAAGGAGAAATTTAGAATTATTTTTAAGAATCTGACCTTTATCTGTCCATCTGGTCTCTTGCAAGCCAAGAATATCTAAATTATAACTGTGGAATTCTTGTGTGAGGACATCAAGAGAAAAACTCTGTGCAGAGTCCTCGCATTCCAACTCCCTATGGAGAGAAAATGGTTAGTGGGATGTTTAAAGAAACTATGTTTATTGAGAGAGGGAATGCTGACAATATCAAACAACCCCCTAATCGCAGACATGGGGCAAAGACCCGTTCCCCCACCACTAAAGGCTGAAGCCATCTACACTGGAAGACTTCCTCCAATGTAGAATTTGACGATGCCGATAGAAGCAAAGAGTTCAGATGCCTGCAATGACCTCTGCTCAGGATTGTCCACCAGCTGATAAACATATCCTGTGAATCTATTCACTTGGGGCTGTCAACCCACAAACAAACAGAAAACACAACGGAAGGTTTTCTCTCCACAGAAACCCACCAGTGCAGCAAATTCAGGATCTATAATCAAGCTCAGAGCCATAATTCTGTTCAGGTCGGTATATATGGTCAGCACCAGGACCCTGTGTGGTTGACCACTCCTCAGCAGGGTAGAAAAAAAAGAAAAGTAGTCATAGTTGTCCAGATCAGTAGGCCACACTAATCTGGCAGCCCTCCCCTTCCGTTCACTTCCACAAGAGAGTATCTCTTTTAAAAGGTACTAACGATCTGCACCACGAGAAGGCGAGGTCGGACATTAGGTGCTAGGCCTGGCCGGTTCTATGCATCATCACAGGGGATTGGTGCATAGCTGTCCTTCCAGTGACTACCTATAAAAAGACTGCACATTTATTTTAATATCAATTAGCTTTATAAAATTCCCCTTTCATTACCTCCCATACACAGATCATCCCTCATTTTCTCGCATCCCGCCAAATTTTTAACTTAATCTCGGTCTTTTTGCTGGAGCACAGAGGAACCATTCACCTCACAACCAATCATCAGAAAATACTGCCAAGATACATAAAAAATTTCAAAAATTTCAGTGGCCAACAATTTTTTAAGGAATGAAAACTTTCCAAATGCCTAAGTATTAGGAAATAAAGTGACCTACTTTTGCCCATTGTGCTGCAGATGACAAAAGCGACGTCGAACTACTGCAGGGGCTATGTTACAGAAGCCGCACTCTCTTCCTCATTGCACTTCGTCTTTGAAGAGGAAACCTCCCCCGCCCCCCCTATTCTCTCACCTATTTTAACAGAGATACAAAATAATATTACGTCACTCTATTGACTTGGGTGCATTCGTAGCAAAGGTCACAAAACCCGGCAATTGCTACTTTGGCGACACCTACATCGAATATCGTGTGAAAGAGATAAAAGTCCCGAATGGCAGATATAAAAGGCAAAGAATGCCCAGTAGCGAACATTTTATTAAATCAAGGCCAATGTACAAATTATTAAACGATGCCAATAAAAACAAAGCTCGTGCGAAATGGATTGTCTTACATTGAAACAACGACAGATGTACATTAATGAAATGAAGACGAAAATGGGACAACACGTGGATCAGCATACTAAATAAATATCTGTCAGTTTATGTTAGCTTAAATGTTACAATTTTAGAGGCTATAAATTGATATTTTAAGGCATGGATGTGTGTATTGTTTTTCTGCTGAGGTCCTGCCATCCTCTCAGACCTTCTACTATGACATATAAACTGACAGGCTCCTGTCAGACCACTGTGGCAAGCAGCTGCTTGAGGGGGGATTTATTATTTTATTTATGTATTTATTTATTTTGCTACAAGATGTCAAAGATCCAATTACAATTCACACGTTCAAGGGAAAATATTAAAATTAATACTTATACAAAAAAATACACACAAAATCGCAGAGGAATCGGAACTAAAATCTAAGTACTAAGTAATATTACACAATGCAATTTAAAAAAAATTTTAAAGACATAAACAAATTGAGATAATTGTTATACAAATCGGAAAAGCTGGAAATTTTAACCATTCCAAAATTTATCACTGTATTTGATTTATGAAATGGAACTCTGAAATGTGGACTATTACTAAGTATAATCGCTTGTTAACGCAAATAGTTCGGTGCAATCTGTCATGTAATTTATTGATTTATAAAACATATCGACGGTGCAATCAGTCACTGAATTCGATATCTTCAAAGGAAGATATTGCACCGGCAATCTCGTTAAGTACATAAGTAGGCGCCCTCTCTTCCTTTTAAGAGAATACGAATTCAGTGACTGATTGCACCATCGATATGATTCAGATTTATTTTATACTTTTTACGGCACATATAAGAGAAATATTTTTAAATTTTTCAGCTAATTCGTTAGGTTTCGATCCTGTGCTCATTTCTCGGATATTTTTAAAAATGTAAATAAGTGGGAAAAAAAGCTGTGGAAAAAGAAATCAAAAAGCGAAGATATGCTATTATTCTTATGCACAACAATTTCAGATGTAATGTAGTACGAATCTGCCTATCCATTCTCTCTGGCTCTGTTTCCAGCCAACTGAAACGTTTCTCCTATATACTCTGTAGTATTGAAATCGCACCAGCCAGGAGAAGTGGTTCGATCAGCAGGTGAGTGCAGCATGGGGGGATACGCAAATGAATCGGGCAGAGGGGTTATGCGTTATAAGGCAAGACTTGCCGCTGCCTCGACCGAATGTTCCACGAGTTTGCAGCCACTACAGAACGAAGCCCTTAGGAAGAGCATCAGCTATGGAATTCCAAGGCAATGCATTCGCAAGCCACGTTACCAGCTTACGACATTTCAGAGAGATCAGATCATCGGACTCCATGAAGCGGAGTGCTCAAGATGGTGTAGAGTGGAATGTGTTGACTACAACCATATGATGATAATCTTTCTATGCTGGCAACAGGGGTTGCAAGAAGCCGCATACAGTGTTCATCAAGTCAGTCATCAAATTATTTTGCGATAGGCGTCAACCACCCAACGGCAACTTGAGCCACCAACAGCAGTTAGGCAGGCCTTGCGTGTCTTTCAGGCACTTTGAAAGTGCAACACTATATCAATGATATGCTGGAACCATAGCACTCCCTTTCATCGCAAGAGTGCCTGAAGTCCTCTTTCATCTAGATAACGCCAGGCTACGTTACCTCTAACATTCCCAGGAATGTCTATGACTTGTCGACACTCTTCCTTGGCCATTCAGGTATCCGGATTCATTGTCTGTCGAACATATTTGGGAGCTGGTAGGGTTAGAAGAAACTAAGGTCGTAAAATGATTACTTTAAACTCTTCGAAGACGAGCATTAGATATTCGCAAGAGACGATTGGTCAATATTGTTTTATTTTGTAACATACAAATTAAAGTGACTACTCGACAAAAGCTTAAAGATTCACAAATCGCTTCTTATACAACCTGAGTTGCCCACCTTTCCTATACATACATGTCATAAAAGTTTGGGTAGCGCAGGTAATTTACTACAAAGGGTTTTTAAAATGAACAGGAATGCATTTTTCGGTTTCAAACCCCAGAGAACTTTCTCGACATATTCAGCGAATCCCTTCAGGGGTCACCTTGACTCCTGACATAAGTCGTTTCGTTGAAGGCTGAAGTAATAGGAGAAGGCGGACTGCCGATTGTTGTTAATGTTTCCTGTCTGCGTAAGCAGCACGAGATCTTGTAATGTCATCCCGAAGAAGAATACGTTCAACTCCCAGGTGAGATTTCCTCCTCGTGGGCGTCCTTCGATTTCTAACTCATAATGCATTATTACTCAGCGTTTGTTCATGGATTTCGATTCCAGAAAAATGACGACTGACACTTTCCATCACCATCTCAGAAGGGTGAGTCGCTTTCACCACCGAATTATGATCTCGTGTACATATATATACATATATGAAGGAAGGACAGGAAGTTTGGGAGAGTTGGGTTGGGTTGTTTTACCTCTGAGCGGCACTTTTTTGCACATCATGGGCTAAATGGCCAGGTCACATGGACCCCGAAGTCTCAGAGAAAGTTGGGGGAGGGGACCCACTGGAACAGCAGTTGGGAGACAGATGGTAGCCTCCCGTCAAGGCCATCCAGCGTGTTACGTGCACAGGGTATGGCTCTCCCGCACACGGGGCCACGGCTTAACGTCCCATCCGACGGGCGGCGGCCTTTCCAAGCCAATTGGTGTCCCCTACTGACCGTGGGCAGGGCGGAGAATTTTGCGGAGTTTGGGAGAGTGAAGAGTGAACTTGAGACGGACAACCTACCCCCCCCCCCCCCACCACCACCACCGAAATTCTACGACGATAAAAAATTTATAAGCTTAGGTTTAAGAAGTTAATTTTTGTGCAGTAATAACTTTATTTTAATTGGTTTATTAAACTGTTACAGGCAGGCCCATTTCTAGAGAAAAATTAAGGGTGATGGAATCGATCTGGAAAGAACTGGAATACTGTTCATCCATGTAAATTTCCACACTGGTTTAAAATACAAGATGAATTTAGAAAATTTTAATTTTCTTGCTAAAAAATATCGTAATTCCTTTTGCTTTTTTTTTGTTATTAGCATCTAAAAAAATATATATATAGACGATCGTGATTGACTGACTGATCCGAAATTTGACCTCCGACGTGTCCTTTAAGGTCAAATGGAGGTCACATAGAGGTCGAACCATGATCTACGAGTGCTAAAAACGTGAATATTAATGCCTGGGGGATTTCGGGTCGTAGATATCAGAAATGTTACGAAATTTCGGATTCGGGTGGTCCTTCAACATAGCTAGAAACCTTCGAGATTACTAGAAATCAATTTAAATATTCGTTATATATATATAATTGATTAAAAAACAATTAATAATTCCAGTCAGTCAAGTAGAAATCGATCGGTACCTGCGACACCTCTTGATTTCTAATCAACAAATAGTAGGGGGGGGGACATTTAAATTTCTCTCTCGAAAACTTTTCAATTTCATCTTCTGCGGATGTAATAGATTCCGATTCTGATGATATTTCTATTTGAATGCTTTTCCTTATTTAGAACACGCCAAGCGTAGTGATGCATTTCAGGTGGGCACTTGCGGGTTCAACTTTTGTTAATACGACTTTGAATCGAGAACCTAAGAAAAATAAATAAATTTAATACAAATATTTTTTAAGTTTGATAGCTGATTAATGGTTAAAGCCGCAACCGAAATTATTTATTTCGTTTTCAGTCTTGAAGCAGAAAAAAAAAGTCCTTTCGTTTCGCTTTTTTCGCTTTTTTGTTCTCATAAATTTTTTTTAAATTCCGTTATTACGTTTCCGTTTATAAAAGAAAAATTTAACAATAATTATAGAGAACAGCAATATTAGCAATGCACTGCTGTTTGGGTGAAGCAGAAAGAATAAAAATATCGTTTTGAGCGTAAAAAAATTCCTGTATTCAATATATCATTTCTTGAATAGACATAGCATTGCTTCGTACCGCGACCCCCCACCACGACCTCTTCTTCACACATCGTGCAGCAATACTGCCGATTGGAAATCACTAGTTTAATGCACGATAAAAAAAGATGAAGGATAAAGGTGTGTGTGGTGAAATGGATGTGAATTGTGCATGAATGGTGGGTTGGGTTTTCTTTGAGCGCTACTTTTTTGCACACAATGGGCTAAATGGCGAGGACACAAGGACCACGAGGACTCAGAGAAGGTTGGGGGAAGGGGACCTACTGGAACAGCTGTTGGGAGACAGATGGCAGCCCCCCGTCAAGCGTGTTCTTTAAAGTGCACAGTGCATGGCTCTCCTGCACACGGAGCCACGGCTTAACGTTCCGTCCAATAGACAACGGCTTTTCCAAGCCCATCGGTATCCCCTAACGACCAAGGGCAGGGTGGGGAGTTTTACGGAGATATATCTCAATGCTGGCCTAGTTGCGAGTCGAACCTGGGAACTACAGATTACGAGCCCGCAGCTCTGCCGACTCACCCCCACCCCTTCCTTCTTGCTCCCTCGCAAAAATGATGAAATTATGAGACAGATAATTTATTCAGGTTTCGATTGATAATAATAAATAAAATAAATACCCCCTCAAGCAGCTGCATGCCACAGAGGTCTGACAGGAGCCTGTCAGTTTACATGCCATAGTAGAAGGTCTGTGAGGATGGCAGGCCCTCAGCAGAAAAACCACACATACATCCATGCCTTACCCGGGGATCTAACCCAGGTCCCTTAGATCAGTAGCCAAGCGCGCTAATATTAAAAAAAAGGATGGTTTTAGTAGTCAGAAGGTGTTTAGTTGAAGAAGGGAAAATGGTGTATTATGCTACCAAACAGTATTTAAAAAACTAAGAATATTATGGAAAACAATAGTTGTAGTAAAACGAAAAAAAAGAAAAAAATATTACTAGATGTTAAAGGTCAGTTAAGCAAACCTTGAGTTTGGCCAACATAAAAAACAGAGCTTTTTGTATGAAAAAAAAAATAGCATTTATTGGGAATTCCAAATAATGCGAATTGAGATCATCAATTTTTCGCATGAAGAGGTGTTGTAGTCGAAAATAGAATGGGAAAACGAGATTAGGGGCGTTTCTCGATGCATAGTGCCCTTTTAAAAAGTGCTGACAGGAACAAGTACAATGCGGATAAGAATATAACGCAAAACAACGAGATTATCGTGTGCTGCTTTGAAAAAAAATTATCAGACGAAGAGACGGTGTTTCGAAAAGGGAAAAGGAAAAGAACAACTCCCGGAAATACAAGGATTAAAATAGATCTTGCAGTGTTTAAGACGATATGGGAGAAGCACGATGGAGCGGAAGTTGCTCGTGCCGTATTAAATATAGTGCAGATCAAAGTTAGCTACTCTCTTGCAGTTATCGTCTTCTTTTTTTAGTTTACTTTTGAAGACACCTCCGTCGTCCACAGGGCTAATGTGCATCGACTCTTAACGCAGGAGAAAAAAATGAAAATAGCATAAATAAGTGCACAATAGTAGAAGAACAATAGTTGTAGTAAAACGAAAAAAAGGAAAAAATATTACTAGATGTTAAAGGTCAGTTAAACAAACCTTGAGTTTGGATAACTGGATCTGGGATGAGAGTTCTGGACTAATGGTGGTTAAATTTTAACCTATGGTAACCACCACCCAGGCTGAAGACGGCGATGGTTACAAACAAGTTTCCCATGATCAATGATCCCTCCTTGCTGCTATTGTATGAATTTAAGTCAATCAAAGACTGCAACAAGGCAGACAAGCGAAGTCTGGGTGTAAGAGTGAGAGGAATTGATCTCTGCCGACGGGAGTGTTTCGGAGTTAGCAGATGGAGGTAGGGAGAGAGTAAAACGTGTTGTGTTGGGCAATGAATTAGTCATTTCCTTAACTGCAGGGGGAAATGCAGATATGTTCTGATTGTGCTATTTTGACAACAGATAATCGGTTGAATAACGTATAACTGAGATGGTCAGAAAAGAATCTTGTGAGGAAGAGGTAAGACCTCAGCAAAATGGAAGCATGCATTAGGAAAGAATCTTGTAGGGAAGGTGGGATACTTCAGCATAAAGGAAGCATGCATTCGGAAAGAATCTTGTGAGGAAGGTGGGATGCTTCAGCATAAGAAAGCATGCATTCGGAAAGAATCTTGTAGGGAATGTGGGATACTTCAGCATAAAGGAAGCACGCATTCGGAAAGAATCTTGTGAGGAAGGTGGGATGCTTCAGCATAAGAAAGCATGCATTAGGAAAGAATCCTGTAGGGTAGGTGGGATACTTCAGCATAAAGGAAGCATGCATTAGGAAAGAATCTTGTAGGGAATGTGGGATACTTCAGCATAAAGGAAGCACGCATTCGGAAAGAATCTTGTGAGGAAGGTGGGATGCTTCAGCATAAGAAAGCATGCATTAGGAAAGAATCTTGTAGGGAATGTGGGATACTTCAGCATAAAGGAAGCACGCATTCGGAAAGAATCTTGTGAGGAAGGTGGGATGCTTCAGCATAAGAAAGCATGCATTAGGAAAGAATCCTGTAGGGTAGGTGGGATACTTCAGCATAAAGGAAGCATGCATTAGGAAAGAATCTTGTAGGGAAGGTGGGATACTTCAGCATAAAGGAAGCATGCATTCGGAAAGAATCTTGTGAGGAAGGTGGGATGCTTCAGCATAAGAAAGCATGCATTCGGAAAGAATCTTGTAGGGAATGTGGGATACTTCAGCATTAAGGAAGCACGCATTCGGAAAGAATCTTGTGAGGAAGGTGGGATGCTTCAGCATAAGAAAGCATGCATTAGGAAAGAATCTTGTAGGGTAGGTGGGATACTTCAGCATAAAGGAAGCATGCATTAGGAAAGAATCTTGTAGGGAAGGTGGGATACTTCAGCATAAAGGAAGCATGCATTCGGAAAGAATCTTGTGAGGAAGGTGGGATGCTTCAGCATAAGAAAGCATGCATTCGGAAAGAATCTTGTAGGGAAGGTGGTATACTTCAGCATAAAGGAAGCACGCATTCGGAAAGAATCTTGTGAGGAAGGTGGGATGCTTCAGCATAAGAAAGCATGCATTAGGAAAGAATCTTGTAGGGAATGTGGGATACTTCAGCATAAAGGAAGCACGCATTCGGAAAGAATCTTGTGAGGAAGGTGGGATGCTTCAGCATAAGAAAGCATGTATTCGGAAAGAATCTTGTAGGGAATGTGGGAAACTTCAGCATAAAGGAAGCACGCATTCGGAAAGAATCTTGTGAGGAAGGTGGGATTCTTCAGCATAAGAAAGCATGCATTAGGAAAGAATCTTGTAGGGAATGTGGGATACTTCAGCATAAAGGAAGCACGCATTCGGAAAGAATCTTGTGAGGAAGGTGGGATGCTTCAGCATAAGAAAGCATGCATTAGGAAAGAATCCTGTAGGGTAGGTGGGATACTTCAGCATAAAGGAAGCATGCATTAGGAAAGAATCTTGTAGGGAATGTGGGATACTTCAGCATAAAGGAAGCACGCATTCGGAAAGAATCTTGTGAGGAAGGTGGGATGCTTCAGCATAAGAAAGCATGCATTAGGAAAGAATCTTGTAGGGAATGTGGGATACTTCAGCATAAAGGAAGCACGCATTCGGAAAGAATCTTGTGAGGAAGGTGGGATGCTTCAGCATAAGAAAGCATACATTCGGAAAGAATCTTGTAGGGAAGGTGGGATACTTCAGCACAAAGGAAGCACGCATTCGGAAAGAATCTTGTGAGGAAGGTGGGATGCTCAGTATAAGAAAGCATGCATTAGGAAAGAATCTTGTAGGGAATGTGGGATACTTCAGCATAAAGGAAGCACGCATTCGGAAAGAATCTTGTGAGGAAGGTGGGATGCTTCAGCATAAGAAAGCATGTATTCGGAAAGAATCTTGTAGGGAATGTGGGAAACTTCAGCATAAAGGAAGCACGCATTCGGAAAGAATCTTGTGAGGAAGGTGGGATTCTTCAGCATAAGAAAGCATGCATTAGGAAAGAATCTTGTAGGGAAGGTGGGATACTTCAGCATAAAGGAAGCACGCATTCGGAAAGAATCTTGTGAGGAAGGTGGGATGCTTCAGCATAAGAAAGTATGCATTAGGAAAGATTCTTGTAGGGAATGTGGGATACTTCAGCATAAAGGAAGCACGCATTCGGAAAGAATCTTGTGAGGAAGGTGGGATGCTCAGCATAAGAAAGCATGCATTAGGAAAGAATCTTGTAGGGAAGGTGGGATACTTCAGCGTAAAGGAAGCATGCATTCGGAAAGAATCTTGTGAGGAAGGTGGGATGTTTCAGCATAAGAAAGCATGCATTCGGAAAGAATCTTGTAGGGAATGTGGGATACTTCAGCATAAAGGAAGCACGCATTCGGAAAGAATCTTGTGAGGAAGGTGGGATGCTTCAGCATAAGAAAGCATACATTCGGAAAGAATCTTGTAGGGAAGGTGGAATACTTCAGCATAAAGGAAGCACGCATTCGGAAAGAATCTTGTGAGGAAGGTGGGATGCTCAGTATAAGAAAGCATGCATTAGGAAAGAATCTTGTAGGGAATGTGGGATACTTCAGCATAAAGGAAGCACGCATTCGGAAAGAATCTTGTGAGGAAGGTGGGATGCTTCAGCATAAGAAAGCATGCATTAGGAAAGAATCTTGTGAGGAAGGTGGGATGCTTCAGCATAAGAAAGCATGCATTAGGAAAGAATCTTGTAGGGAAGGTGGGATACTTCAGCGTAAAGGAAGCATGCATTCGGAAAGAATCTTGTGAGGAAGGTGGGATGCTTCAGCATAAGAAAGCATGCATTCGGAAAGAATCTTGTAGGGAATGTGGGATACTTCAGCATAAAGGAAGCACGCTTTCGGAAAGAATCTTGTGAGGAAGGTGGGATGCTTCAGCATAAGAAAGCATACATTCGGAAAGAATCTTGTAGGGAAGGTGGGATACTTCAGCATAAAGGAAGCACGCATTCGGAAAGAATCTTGTGAGGAAGGTGGGATGCTCAGTATAAGAAAGCATGCATTAGGAAAGAATCTTGTAGGGAATGTGGGATACTTCAGCATAAAGGAGGCACGCATTCGGAAAGAATCTTGTGAGGAAGGTGGGATGCTTCAGCATAAGAAAGCATGCATTAGGAAAGAATCTTGTAGGGAATGTGGGATACTTCAGCATAAAGGAAGCACGCATTCGGAAAGAATCTTGTGAGGAAGGTGGGATGCTTCAGCATAAGAAAGCGTGCATTCGGAAAGAATCTTGTAGGGAATGTGGGATACTTCAGCATAAAGGAAGCATGCATTCGGAAAGAATCTTGTGAGGAAGGTGGGATGCTGCAGCATAAGAAAGAATGCATTCGGAAAGAATCTTGTAGGGAATGTGGGATACTTCAGCATAAAGGAAGCACGCATTCGGAAAGAATCTTGTGAGGAAGGTGGGATGCTTCAGCATAAGAAAGCATGCATTAGGAAAGAATCTTGTAGGGAATGTGGGATACTTCAGCATAAAGGAAGCACGCATTCGGAAAGAATCTTGTGAGGAAGGTGGGATGCTCAGCATAAGAAAGCATGCATTAGGAAAGAATCTTGTAGGGAATGTGGGATACTTCAGCATAAAGGAAGCACGCATTTGGAAAGAATCTTGTGAGGAAGGTGGGATGCTTCAGCATAAGAAAGCGTGCATTCGGAAAGAATCTTGTAGGGAATGTGGGATACTTCAGCATAAAGGAAGCATGCATTCGGAAAGAATCTTGTGAGGAAGGTGGGATGCTTCAGCATAAGAAAGAATGCATTCGGAAAGAATCTTGTAGGGAATGTGGGATACTTCAGCATAAAGGAAGCACGCATTCGGAAAGAATCTTGTGAGGAAGGTGGGATGCTTCAGCGTAAGAAAGAATGCATTCTGAAAGAATCTTGTAGGGAATGTGGGATACTTCAGCATAAAGGAAGCACGCATTCGGAAAGAATCTTGTGAGGAACGTGGGATGCTTCAGCATAAGAAAGCATGCATTCGGAAAGAATCTTGTAGGGAATGTGGGATACTTCAGCATAAAGAATCACGCATTCGGAAAGAATCTTGTGAGGAAGGTGGGATGCTTCAGCCTAAGAAAGCATGCATTCGCAAAGAATCTTGTAGGGAAGGTGGGATACTTCAGCATAAAGGAAGCATGCATTCGGAAAGAATCTTGTGAGAAAAGAGGGAGACTTCAGCATACAGGAAGCTTGAATTAAGAAAGAATCTTGTGAGGAAGGGGCGAGATGTCAGTAAAAAGAATACATGCATCAGAATGAACACGCCACTCCTTATCCGGGATTTGAACCCAGATCTCTGTACTTCCCAGCCTAGCAGGTTAACCACCCAGCCACTGCGAATCAAATTAGCATAAATGAATAAACAAGAAGAAAAAGAATATTTAATGAAATAATTAGTTTCTAAATTATAATAATTAATTTTTCTGGATATATTATTTCTTTCGCAGCTAAGAAATGTAATTTTCTTCTAATGAAACTGAATAGACTAAAATCTAAAAGAGAAGATCGATAAGTGAATAAACTTCGAATGTTGACTTATTCTATTTCAGAGTTCTTACTATACAACAATATTTACTTTAAGTGTATCTTGTAATCATTTCATATAACAAAAGTATTGCATAAAAGTTTAAAGAACCTTTTTAAAGAACAATGAAGCATAATAACCAACAGATTTTCGTGTTTTGTGTGATTTCTTACATTTACGAATCATTAGTGAGAACTGTGGAACATTAAAGATAGGTTTAAGAATATTTGAACACCTTGAATAATTCCTTTGCTTTATAACTTCTGTTTCATTATTGAATATTTTCAGCCTTTTAGCATCTAGTCCAGTTCAATTGAAGCCCTCTGCTTCGCAATGGTCTTCCTGAAGTATCGCACCTTCCTTACAAGATTCTGAATTCAAGCTTCCTGTATGCTGAAGGCTCTTCTTTCGTAAATTTCTAAATGTTAGAAATTTTCAATTTTAGATTTATTTTAACCCCTTCAGAACCTGAGTGCATTGAAATGTACATTAGTTTTTAGATTTTTTTAAACATAAGAGATGTCTGTGGGCTTGCAACGTTTACAAAGTGTAGACCAGCCATTAGTACACAGAAAGGAAATTCAATTTGGAGCCATCTATGGATATAATAGAAATTAGATACAATAATATTGAAGAAAATTGTGGCTGATCTAAAACAAAAAACTGTTTTGCTACATTTGACAGGTGTCATTTATTTGATGTTTTGTGGCCGAGTGGTTAGCGCGCTTGGCTACTGATCGAAGGGACCTGGGTTCGAGTCCCGAGTAAGGCATGGATGTATGTGTCGTTTTTCTGCTGAGGTCCTGCCATCCTCTCAGACCTTCTTCTCTGGCATATAAACTGACAGGCTCCTGTCAGACCTCTGTGGCAAGCAGCTGCTTGAGGAGGTATATATATATATCTTGACAAAATGCATTTAAATCATAATTCTTTTCTTTTACGTTTCTTTTCACCCTTTTCTGAAGTTGTAGAATTTTGAAACTTTTGGGAAGGTTTTAGTGTTAAATTACACATGTTGAATTGCAGTGAAATGAAGTTAAAGGAAATAATTTTTGTATATTCTTGTTGCTTTGGTCATAAATAATACACATTTAAACAGAAACATTCTTTCTTCTATGAACAAAAATTCGGGCCTGAAGGACTTAAAAGTAAAAGAGCACTTATCAATTTTAAAAGAATTCAAATTACAAGAAAATGCGACAAGCACGTGTGCAAATGATTTATAAGCTTCCCAACGTGCACACTCAGCTGAGAAATTACGCAATTATGTGCTGCTCGTAAGCTAGACAAATGCCTTCTTCTATTTCCTGTTTACTAACATCTCACTACGAATCTTAATTTGATGCCAAGTTATTTATTGAATTATGGCTTCATTTTAATTTATATTTCAGAAAATTTCTAAATAAGAATCTTAGGAAACTGTTTACTTACAATATTGAAATATAGTGACAAAAATATAACGAAAAGCTCAAAATTGTACTCCTTTGAGAAAAAAATTATGCATTTCAACTTTTTAATTTTTTTCTTTCCTCAACCGCTTTATTTATCGTTAATCTGTCCATGCATAAAGAGCTTGACTATTTAAATATATTTGCATTTCTGGAACCATAAAAAAAATAAATACCCCCTCAAGCAGCTGCTTGGCACAGAGGTCTAACAGGAGCCTGTCAGTTTATATGCCATAGTAGAAGATCTGAGAGGAGAGAATAAACCTAGGTGGCCCCTGTACTTTGAAATTCGTTATTTCAATTATATACCTTTGGGGTTGCTTCAGAGAGCCAAAGAGGCCTCAAATGAACCAATGGGATGAATACTCTCCATAGCAGAAGCCGAACTGAGGACTGATAGCGATGCGTCAAGTCAGGCAAAAAACATTCACAGCGTTTACTAATGCTTTTAACAGTTTATGAACGAGTCGCGCGGTCTATTCGTGATGAACTAGCACTCATCAGTTCTCAAATAAAATCAGTCTAAAAATTTAAAACTTTATTACGGATTTTGAGAAGGAAAAAAAAGATTTACAGAGAGATTTTGCAGAAGTTTAAGGAGAAGAAATAGAGATAAGGGCCTACTTGGAGGTATAAGGAATCCCATATCGTATGAAAACTTCAATTTTGTAGGAAGACATAGGCTCGGAAGGTCAGTTCCTAGCAGCCGAGGAGTGACTCCAGGCTCCGAAAAGCATTGGGTCATGCGACGATAGGGCACGAAAGGTGTCAAGGCACATCGGACAGGGAAACCGTCGAAGCCACCAACAGAAACTGGCACCGCCGACCGACACGCGACCACGTACTGGCCAAGTTCCGTCCGCAGCGCCAGCCAGCCCTACAGCGTCATCTATGTTTTATAACGAGTACATATCTCGTTTCTATGGTAACGGAAACACCTGCCTGGTTAGTACGTCCAGTGATTTTTTTCTTCAGTAATTTTTTCTTCATTTAAGTTACAGTGCTCTGATGGAATACTTAAATGGCCATTAATCAATTTAAATACTCGAATTTCGATTCCATTTCTTAGGTGTTGTTGGATATCTCTCGAAGACAAAACCGGACTGAGAAGTGAAGGTCCGGTTATTATTAACCCGTAACTGACAATCAATAATGTTTCCTACCCTAAGGAATGGATTGCAAGCAGTTGACATAGAAATCTCCCATTGAGTGCACTAAGTGTAAACAGTTAGTCACGTGAATCCATTTCCAAAGGTGCTGATTAAGGCTTCGAAAACAACTGATTTAACAAATATCCATCTGTACTTCAAAATAAAAGATATACGGGTTACGCAAATATTGTAACTATTGTTACGTTCACTGTGAAACAACAACAACAAAAGAAACCCCCAGGAAATAAAGACATTTTAGGTTCTTTTTGACTGTTTTGTCATGATTAAAACCAGGGGCGTAGCCATGGGGGGGGGATGCTCCCCCCCAAGTAACTCGGAGTTGGCAAAATTCGAAGAGACTTCGTAAAATCTAGGTGAATTCTGAAAATTTGCCATTTTTTTTTTGGTAAATTAAGGGGAGTTGTCAAAATCGAGGCAACTTGGCAAATCTAAGGCAGTTTGGAAAATGGAGAGACGGCAAAATTTAGAGTAGTTGGCAAAATTCAAAGCCACTTAGTAAAATACAGGTGAGTGGCAAAATCTTAGGGAGTTGGCAAAATTCGGAGTGACTTGGTAAAATCTTGGGGAGTTGGCAAAATTCGGAATGACTTGGTAAAATCTTGGGGAGTTGGCAAAATCTTGGGGAGTTGGCAAAATTCGGAATGACTTGGTAAAAGCTTGGGGGAGTTGGCAAAATTCAGGTGAGATGTAAAAATTAGGATTTTTTTTCTGTAAAATTATGGCGAGTTGGCAAAATCTACGGACAGTTGGCAAAATTCGGAGTGACTTGGCAAAATCGTAGGGAGTTGGCAAAATTCAGGTGAGATGTGGAGGTGAAATTCTTTCTTCGACTTTATTCAACTATCCTGAATTTCACAAACCCAATCCCAATTATTACAACTCGCCCGTATTTTCCAAGTGGATTCGAATTTTGCCAACTGCCCTACATTATGTTAAGTTTCCTCAATTTATCCAACACTCTTTCATTTCACAAAACAAATCTCAATTTTCACAACTCGCCTATATTTTACCAAGTGCATTCGAATTTTGCCAACTACTCTAGATTTTGCCAACTCGCCGTAACTTTACATAAAAAATTGCACTTTTTACATCTTCCTTGAATTTGCCAAGCCACTTCGAATTTTATTAACTCTCCTTAATTGCACAAGAAAGGCACAATTTTCACAACTCCTCTGTATTTTACCAAGGGCTTCCAAATTTGTCAACTCCCCTAGATTTTGCCAAGAGTTCTTGGTTTTTCCAACTCTCCTTAATTTCACAAAACCTATCCAAATTTTTACAACTCCCCTGTACTTTACCAAGTGGTTTCCAGTTTTCCCACTTCCCTAGATTTTGCAAAGTTTTTCTCGATTTTATCAACTGTCCTCAATTTTACAAAAATAATTCCAATTTTCACAAATCGCCCGTATTTTACCAAGAGGATTCGAATTTTGCCAACTGTCCTAGATATTGCAAAGTTGCCTCGATTTTGGCAACACGCCAAAATTTTACAGAAAAAAGATTGCAATTTTTACATCTCACCTGAATTTTGTCAACTCTCCACGATTTTGCTAAGTCACTCCGAATTTTGCCAACTCGCCATAATTTTACAGAAAAAAAAATCCAAATTTTCACATCTCACCTTAATTCACAACTCCCCGCGATTTTGCCAAGTCACTCCGAATTTTGCCAACTCCCTAAGTTTTGCAAACTCGCCATAATTTTACAGAAAAAAAATCCTAATTTTTACATCTCACCTGAATTTTGGCAACTCCCGTGATTTTGCCAAATCATTCCGAATTTTGTCAACTCCCCACGATTTTGCCAAGTCACTCCGAATTTTGTCAACTCCCTAAAATTTTGTCAAGTCACTCCGAATTTTTCCAACTCCCCAAACTTTTACCGTCATTCCGAATTTTGCAAACTCCCCAAGATTTTACCAAGTCACTCCGAATTTTGCCAACTCCCTAAGATTTGGGGCGGGGGTGGCTCAGTCGGTAGCGTGCCAGGCTCGTAATCTGTAGTTCCCAGGTTCGAGTCCCAGCTGGGTCAGCGTTGAGATTTATCTCCGCAAAATTCCCCGCCCTGCCCACGGTCAGTAGGGGACACCGATGGGCTTGGAAAGGCCGCCGTCCGTCGGATGGGACGTTAAGCCGTGGCCCCGTGTGCGGGAGAGCCATACCCTGTGCACGTTAAAGAACACACTGGATGGCCTTGACGGGAGGCTACCATCTGTCTCCCAACAGCTGTTCCAGTGGGTCCCCTCCCCCAACCTTCTCTGAGCCTTCGGGGTCCTTGTGACCTGGCCATTTAGCCCATGGTGTGCAAAAAAGTGCCGCTCAGAGGTAAAAACAACAACAACAACAACCCTAAGATTTTGCCAACTCACCTGTATTTTACTAAGTGGCTTTGAATTTTGCCAACTGCTCTAAATTTTGCCGTCTCTCCATTTTCCAAACTGCCTTAGATTTGCCAAGTTGTCTCGATTTTGACAACTCCCCTTATTTTCCAAAAAAAAAGAAGAAGAAAAATTGTGGAGTTTGAAAGTTTGAAATGATTTGGCAAATTTAGGAGAGATGTAAAGATTGGGATTAGTTGATTACTTTCGTGAAATTAAGGAGATTTGACCAAATCAAGGCAAAAATTCATACTGATTTGCTACAATTCAGACGAAATGTAAATATTGGAAGTATTTCTGAGAAATTATGGCTAGTTGGCAAAATTGGAAGTCAAATGGCAAAATGTAGGAGAGACTTGAAAATTGGCTTCCCCCCCCCCATGGAGCGAAAATTTAAGCACGTTTTCTCAGTTGGCAAATTTTGGACTTCTCCCCCCCCCCCCCCCAACCATATTCCTTCGCTACGCTCCTGATTAAAACTCAAGTTGAAAATGATCATTGGACGTTATCTGAGTAGACGGCGTATCGGACAGAATAGGATGATCTAATGACTAACACCCCTCTTGGTACAAATGGGACATCGGATTGCCCTTAGAAACAAACAGAAAAAATTTAAAGAGTTCGTGCAAAGTTTTATAATCTTTTTTTGCTATTTCTTTAATCTTTCTTTAACCAGTGACTTTATTTTTTGCCTTTATTACTGCTAAATTTAAGAGCTTTCAGCATGAAACTACGAAAGTAAGACTATTTTTAGAAATAATAGAAATAAAGAATAGTTTTAGTTATGGGGTCGTCCATATTTTGTGTAAGCTACTTTAGCCAAGATCTAACCTCTCTCTGCATAAGAGGTGCGCCCAAAGGAGAGGGGGAGGTCAGGTTTCACCCTCGAAACTCTAATAAAAAAAAAACCCCAACAACTTAACGTATTTTACGGTATATAACTCTCGGCCTTCTGTTTTTCTCCAGCGTAAAGTTAGTTACATACAAACATACATAAACATAAACACCGAAGAGCCAAAACATTATGACCAGCGCGTCTTTATGCAAATCGAAGCAACTGCAAGTAACGACGGCGCGTGTGAAGGTCATAGTATAAATAACACCTGATACTGAGCTCTGTTAATCAGTGTTATTCTTGTTCTTCAGATGGGAAAGGCAGCGGACTTAAGTGAGTTTGACAAAGGACAAATTGTAATGGCCAGATGACTAGGTCAGAGCATTTCCGAGAAGGTACGCCTTATGGGGTTCTAACGGTCAGCCGTGGTTAGTACATTCGAAAAGGGTTCCGAGGAGGGAAAGATTACGAACCGCCGGCAAGATGGAGGCGGCCATGGATTACCGATGCTAGAGGTGAGCGAAGGCTTTCCCCGTATGGTAAGAGCCAACTGAAGGGATACTGTGGCGTAACTCGCCCTTAATTTGAATGCTGGTGACGGGAGTAATGTGTCACAACACACAGTACATCGAACCCTGCTGAAAATGGGGCGGAGTAGCCGCAGGCCGCTCCGAGTGCTCATGCTAACCTCGGTTCACCGTCGAAAGCGCCTATAATGGGCATGCGAGCATCAAAACTGGATCTTGAATGATTGGAAGAAGGTCGTCTGGTACGATGAATCTCATGTCCTGTTTCACCATGTGGATGGCCGAGTACGTGCGCATCGTTAACTGGGGAAGTGTTAGCACCAGGATGCACGGTGGGACGAAAACGAGACAATGGAGGAAGTGTAATGCTTTGGGCAATGTTTTGCTGGAAAACTTGGGTTCAGTCATTCATGTGCAGGAAATTATGACGTCTACCACCTACCTAAACATCATTGCAGACCAGGACATCCTTTCATGGCAGCGGTATAACCCTCTAGTAGTACTTCCTTTCAGCAGGATAATGCGCCATGCCACACTTCCCGGATTGTTCGAGAATGGTTTGCGGAACATGAGGAAGACTTCCAGGTATTGCCCTGGCCTCCAAATTCCCCAGACATCAATCCAATCGAGCATCTGTGGTTTGTGTTGAAACAGCATATTCGATCTGCTGCGGATGAATCACGTAACTTACAAGAGTTAAAGGATCTGCTGGTAAGTGTTGGTACCAGATACCACAAGACACCTTTAGGAATCTTGTAGCGTCCATTCCTCGCCGGGTAAGAGCTCTTTTTGGCGGCACATAGAGGACAACATCATAGTAGGAAGGTGGTCGTAATGTTTTGGCTCTTCGGTATATATATACATACATACCTACACACACACACATATACAAAACCCTCATGCAGCCATGGACTATGAGGTCCAACCAGACTGTATAATTTTATTCTCTAAACATGTCTGCCCTGAACTACAGTTGCTGCATTTGGCCACTGTAGACCAATTCTATCAAGGTCCTATTTGATATTGTCTGCTCACCGCATCCTCGGTGTTCTCCTCTTCCTGAGGCTTTTAGGCACACTGTTCATAACCACTCATTAACCTACAGTTATGCATACAGGGCCGTCCCGTGGCCGAGTGGTTAGCACGCTTGGATACTGATCTAAGATAAGGGACCTGGGTTCGAGCCTCCGGGTAAGGCATGGATGTGTGTGTCGTTTTTTTGCTGATGTCCTTCTATCCTCACAGATCTTCTACTATGGCATATAAACTGACAGGCTATTGTCAGACCTATGTGGCAAGCAGTGCTTGAGGGTTTTTTTTTTATGGAATGCGGGAAACATGGCCAAACCAACGGAGTCTCTCTCTGCACAATATATTGCTCAAAGGCAACCACTTAGGTTGACAACCAACTATAAAGTTTAAAATATATTTATATTAAGCAACTTATCTTAAAGTTAAAATATATAAAAACTAAAATATATATTAGCAATGTGACAGGTGCCCCGCCCCGTCTGGAATATAAATATGTTGAATGTCGCAACACAGTCGTTCATGTGTAAGCGGTATGAGGTAAAAAATTAGCAGGGGCTGTTGTGGGGTTGTGGGTTGTTTTACCTTTGAGCGGCACTTTTTTTGCACACCATGGACTAAATGGCCAGGTCGCATGGACCCCGAAGGCTCAGAGAAGGTTGGGGGAGGGGACCCACTGGAACAGCTGTTGGGAGACAGATGGTAGCCTCTCGTCAAGGCCCTCCAGTGTGTTCTTTAACGTGCACAGGGTATGGCTCTCCCGCACACGGGGCCACGGCTTGACGTCCCATCCGACGGACGGCAGCCTTTCCAAGCCCATCGGTGTCCCCTACTGACCGTGGGCAAGGCGGAGAATTTTGCGGAGATAAATCTCAACGCTGACCCAGCTGGGACTCGAACTTGGGAACTACAAATTACGAGCCTGGCGCGCTACCGACTGAGCCACCCCAGCCCCACCTGTTGTGGGGAGTATACAGCGTACATCCAATGTTGAGTAGATATTTTGCTGTTCTCTAAGTGAATCAATTCGATGAGTTTCAGAATTTTGAGGAGTTCCATTAAGCATTTAATATTCAAATTGTTATCTAGAGCAGAACACGAGAATTCGAACTCAGTTTTGAATTGGAATGACTGTAATAGTTTGCTGTCGAAAACCGTTTCTATCTAGGTCCATTTTATAAATAATAGGATTGATATACGTACACTTAATATATTTAACTAAAGGAGTTAAATTTGGTTTCGGCATTTGACTTCAATGGGTTACTAATATAACTATAACAGAGAAATTCGAAGACTGTTATAGAAATGCAAAAGTTGAGTTAGAATGGTTTTATTAAAAGTGATCAAAATACTTTTAATTTTAGGTGAAAAACATTTGCGTTTTTAACCATAATAATTTTAAGGTAATCGTTACTTCCCTTGCCATCATTGACACTTCGATACTGAGCTTCTCGACCACGCAGTGAGAACCGACAAGAAATTTTCTCTGCAACGATTCTCCTGCGACGCTAGCGAAGAGTTCGAAATTTTTTCTTTCTTTCAAATTATCTCTAACAACCATTTCGCATGAAAAGCGTCTTATACGTTATCTTTGCTGCTCTACAGAATCGGCATTTAGAAATCCTGCGCTTTACTTACCAAACTGCATCGACTAACAAGAAGTTGCTTTACAGAAGGATACGATTTCGTAAGAAAGGAAATAAGAAATTGGGCCTCGAAGCCTCTCCGAGTGCGTGGCGAACACTAAACTCGAGTATTGTGATCGAAGTGCTGTTGTTGCGTTTCTTTCATCTCTCTTTGGGCGATGTTTCCTGCAAGAGCCTGAAGCTCTTTGCTCAACACGAACTCTGCGATTGAGCCATAAATGAGAAGATTTACGGCCACGGGTGAATCGCTTTTCATTTAGGAGATAAAATTAGAAGAATGGAAAGGATGATTTATACTCAAAGATGAACTGAAATATTTTCTTGCAAACGATTAAGTTTCAGCTCACTTTCCTATTGTGTTAATTTTTATAACTCATTTTTTTTAAATAAATAAACCAGATGCTTCATATCAATCACAAAGCAACAAGAAACCTAGAAAAGTCAGAAACTCGGCTCAGTGTCTTTCATCATCACAATTATTATTGGCCACGCATATAAAAAAGTTGAGATCTGAATTTTTCATCTTCACTGTTTTACAGCAGATTAGCGAGATAATGAATCTGACGAAATCCACACCATGCTGCCTCCCCCCCCCACCTCTTTGCCTCGGGGTATCCGATGGTATCCGATGGCAGTGTTCTGACCTTTTGTTCCTAACACGGGACTTGTTTCGTATTTCACTTGAGACGTGACTTCCTTTCCACGTGAGTGCCAGAATGCAGTCCTCGAACACCCACCCACGAAGCCAAAATCTCCTCTCGTCGCAACGAATACGCTACAAGCGTGTCTTAACCTGTTGGAGCACGACAGCTAAAAAGGACATCTGATCCTGCAAGTTCCTCAGGAGATCTAATCGATTATACTCTCATAGAATATAGTAGCGTAGAATTACGGAAAAATAAAAATTAGAGGCATATCGACGCTTAAAAAATATGAAGGTTTTAAACCTTTACTTACATCTAGACCTTGTTAAGAGTAATAATGGAAAAGTCCACAAAACTTTCAATTTGGCAATGCTTGATAAAATAGTCTGCTACTTTATATTTATCATATCAGTGATATTCCTATTTCACATTGTCCATCACATCCTCCTCATCTCCTTTCCTTTAACTGACTTTTAGTCACAAAAGTAAAGAATATAATTTATTTACCATTTGCCCGCAAAGTTAATAGCTTATCTTCAGAAAAGTGAATAAATCAGCCACGATAAGGCTTTTACATCATAATTTGTTCACAAAACACCCCAGTTATAATATTTCTCTAATTATTTTACTCAAATGTTCTTTTAATTCCTTTTCAAAAATATCCACCCTTTCCAAACGAATAAAAAGAATAATTGAAAAGAAATTAACCTACCTAAGACACATTACTCCAGGGTAGGTTGGCGATGTCAGTAGAAGTAAGAGTTCAGGTACCTGCGATGGCCTCTGATCAGGATTATCCACCAGCTGATATAGGTATCCTGTACATCTGTTCGCTTAGGTTTGACAACCCACAGGCAAACAGTAAATATGGCAGTAGATTTTTTTCCCTCGACAGAGGCTCACCAATGCAGGAAGTCCAGAATCCGTAATAAAGCTCAAAGCCATAATCTAGTCCAGCGGGTTTAAATAATCATCACCAAGACTCTGCAGGGAAGAGAGAAAAAAAGGAGAAAATGTAGCAATAGATCAGTAGGTTGGGTTGGGTTGTTTTACCTCTCAGCGGCACTTTTTTGCACACCATGGGCTAAATGGCCAGGTCACAGGACCCCGAAGGCTCAGAGAAGGTTGGGGGAGGGGACCCACTGGAACAGCTGTTGGGAGACAGATGGTAGCCTCCCGTCAAGGCCATCCAGCGTGTTCTTTAACGTGCACATGGTATGTCTCTCCCGCACACGGGGCCACGGCTTAACGTCCCATCCGACGGACGGCGGCCTTTTCAAGCCCATCGGTGTCCCCTACTGACCGTGGGCAGGGCGGGGGAATTTTGCGGAGATAAATCTCAACGCTGACCCAGCTGGGACTCGAACCTGGGAACTACAGATTACGAGCCTGGCGCGCTACCGACTGAGCCACCCCCGCCCCTACTCTTTGTTAAATCTGATTTCAACTAATCTTATGTAATACTTCTAATACAATAATTTTCCAGTTTTTTTAATTAAATTACAGATGGCTAACGAATCGAAATCTTTAGAAATACCAACAAATAAAACAGCTACTTTTTTGTCTTCGTTAAATTTTATTATAAATTTTACTTGTGAGCATTGCAATAACTTCTTCAGAACCCCGTTTTTTCGAAACCCAAATTGATTATCAGAAATAGCATTATTTTTGTTCAGAAAACTTTGCAATCTTACATTTATAATTTTCGCAATTAATTTTGAGAAAACTACTTTCATCGAAATGAGTATATAATTGTTTACATCCGTTTTCTCTCCTGATTTAAAAATAAGGATGACCAATGAATTTTTGGGAGAAGACGGAAAAATTCCTTTTTTAAAGGAAAGAGTAATCATTTTTTCTAAATTATGACAAATATATGGAATAATTTCTCTTAATACAAAAGTGTTATCTGCACGTGGTGATTTATTTATTTTAAAGGCATTTATAATACTTGTAATCTCCCATTCTGTTGTTGAATTTAATATATTAATTTTCAGATCAATAAATTTTTCGTATATTCATGTATTTTTTGAAGCTATATTTACAAAATAATCATTAAAATATTCAACAGTTTCAGTTTTATTTTCATTTAGAGATAAAATGTTTTTCCAAACTTTTATTTCTTTAATACTATTGTTTCTTGTAATTTCATTGATTGCTTTCGATTTGCCGTTCAGTATCAGTTAAAGGATCAACAAATGTATGATTGCTGATATATACTGAATCTGAGATGTTTTAAAGACAATTATATAAGTGGAAAAAAACTTTTTTTAAATTATAATCAAATATTTCAATATTGGGTTTCAGTAAGGATTTCATCAAGGAACATTGCTAAACACAATTTATACAGATCAGATCTAATGTCGAATGCTTGGACTGTAATCTGAACAGCATTTCTTGCCCTTTAAGTGCCCTTTAAACTTGTTACAGCCAATGAGCAAACAATAACCGACTCAAGCTAGAAAGCCAACATATTAAGTGAGAACAAAATAGAAGGCTCCAAGAGGCCTAACTTTTGTTCTTCTCTGGAGGATTAGAAAAAATTATTCTTGAACTGAGCTTTTCAGCTGCACAGTTAAACAAATTTGTACGTCACGAAGTTCCCGAGGCTCAGAGAAATCACTTTAGAGTATCCCATTTTACGTTTTCTTCCAAAAACCAGAGCTTTTGAAGCGAAATTTTGGTTTCTGGATGAACGAAACCTCATTGGTGAAAACACAATTCTCCTCACGAAGGCACACATCAGTTAGTGAGGCGTAGTCTCTGTTAGGTATCGCTCTATAGGAGACTGAAGAAGGGAATTTCATTTACGATCATTTTATGTCTCCCAGAATCGTCATCATTTGCAGTTTCGTATCACGCACTGTCCCCACTTAGTTCCGTCACGCACTCTGCTGCCCCCTATGTGAGAGCAGAACTGCCACGACGCAGGCAACGCCACTTGCGAATACACATCACTGCAACGAGGCTCTAGAGAGAAGAATTGGGTTGGGTTGCTTTACCTCTGAGAGGCACTTTTTTGCACACCATGGGCTAAATGGCCAGGTCACATGGACCCCGAAGGCTCAGAGAAGGTTGATGGAAGGGACCCACTGGAACAGCTGTTGGAAGACAGATGGTAGCCCCCCCCGTCAAGGCCATCCAGCGTGTTCTTTAACGTGCACAGGGTATGGCTCTCCCGCACACGGGGCCACGGCTTAACGTCCCATCCGACGGACGGCGGCCTTTTCAAGCCCATCGGTGTCCCCTACTGACCGTGGGCAAGGCGGGGAAATTTTGCGGAGATAAATCTCAACGCTGACCCAGCTGGGACTCGAACCTGGGAACTACAGATTACGAGCCTGGCCCCCACCCCACAAAAGACTATGAATACTTAAATTGTGTCACTCCGATAAATATATTTTTGTCCGGCGAACATGCTCTAATTTGAAGAAATGAAAATTTAATTACCAACAGTCAGCTCCCGATGTCCCTGTTAATCAGGGGTAATTGACTGTAGGTCTTTTCAATCTCTGGAGGCTCCCACAAAATGATAATTTTATTATTTGATTATGTTCTATTCCGAGTTATTTCCCCCCACGTGGGAAATGGGTTTCGACCGTTTTTCACTCTCACGGCATTTGAACTGCCATGTCCAGCATTTTTATTGAATCCTCACTCAAATTGCTTCCCTTCCCAGGGGTTCTATTCGGGGCAGCATAATTTAAGACAGAGAGAGGCGAATCCCGTTCAGTTGCAAAAGCGCCACTCCCTAATTGAACATTTAGAGTTAATTTATTTTCTGGTATCTATGACAACTGAAATATCCATTTCGGTTTTATAATCTGTTACTTTTATACTCTTTGAGAAATCAGATGTTTCTTCTTATACTTTCTTTTCATCTTACAATTCATATTTTTACCGATAAATTTAAATATCCTATTCTCTTTAAATTTTACTCAAACCTGTTCTGTGCACTTTCTTTTGTCTTCTCATCTATTCTTCTTCTTAACGAATCTACTACTACTTCCAAGAATTGTTTTGAATCTTATATCTTCATTGACATTATTGTCTATTAAGTTTCTGTCATTCAAATATTCTCCTTAAATAAGGTTACTCCTGCATGAAACTTCTTTACCATATCTATATCCTTACCCTTATGAGAATTTAAGTTACTATTTTCTCACTGTTTTGCTTATTAACAGTGGTAAAAACGAATGTCCCGATACTTCAGAAGAAGAATTTCACTACAGCGGAAAATGCGTTGGGATGTAGTATGGTCATCACCACTGCAGTATGGTCATCACCACTCGCTAGCCACGATCACCACTGCAGTATGGTCATCACCACTCGCTGGCCACGATCACACTGCAGTATGGTCATCACCACTCGCTGACCTCGATCATCACTGCAGTATGGTCATCACCACTCGCTGGCCTCGATCATCACTACAGTATGGTCATCACCGCTCGCTGGCCTCGATCATCACTGCAGTATGGTCATCACCACTCGCTGGCCACGATCACCACTGCAGTATGGTCATCACCACTCGCTGGCCACGATCACCACTGCAGTATGGTCATCACCACTCGCTGGCCACGATCACCACTGCAGCATGGTCATCACCACTCGCTGGCCACGATCACCACTGCAGTATGGTCATCACCACTCGTTGGCCACGATCACCACTGCAGTATGGTCATCACCACTCGCTGGTCACGATCACCACTGCAGTATGGTCATCACCACTCGCAGGCCACGATCACCACTGCAGTATGGTCATCACCACTCGCTGGCCACGATCACCACTGCAGTATGGTCATCACCACTCCCTGGCCACGATCACCACTGCAGTATGGTCATCACCACTCGCTGGCCACGATCACCACTGCAGTATGGTCATCACTACTCCCTGGCCACGATCACCACTGCAGTATGGTCATCACCACTCGCTGGCCACGATCACCACTGCAGTATGGTCATCACCACTCGCTGGCCACGATCACCACTGCAGTATGGTCATCACCACTCGCTGGTCACGATCACCACTGCAGTATGGTGATCACCACTTGCAGGCCACGATCACCACTGCAGTATGGTCATCACCACTCGCTGACCTCGATCATCACTGCAGTATGGTCATCACCACTCGCTGGCCTCGATCATCACTACAGTATGGTCATCACCGCTCGCTGGCCTCGATCATCACTGCAGTATGGTCATCACCACTCGCTGGCCACGATCACCACTGCAGTATGGTCATCACCACTCGCTGGTCACGATCACCACTGCAGTATGGTCATCACCACTCGCAGGCCACGATCACCACTGCAGTATGGTCATCACCACTCGCTGACCTCGATCATCACTGCAGTATGGTCATCACCACTCGCTGGCCTCGATCATCACTACAGTATGGTCATCACCGCTCGCTGGCCTCGATCATCACTGCAGTATGGTCATCACCACTCGCTGGCCACGATCACCACTGCAGTATGGTCATCACCACTCGCTGGCCACGATCACCACTGCAGTATGGTCATCACCACTCGCTGGCCACGATCACCACTGCAGCATGGTCATCACCACTCGCTGGCCACGATCACCACTGCAGTATGGTCATCACCACTCGTTGGCCACGATCACCACTGCAGTATGGTCATCACCACTCGCAGGCCACGATCACCACTGCAGTATGGTCATCACCACTCGCTGGCCACGATCACCACTGCAGTATGGTCATCACCACTCCCTGGCCACGATCACCACTGCAGTATGGTCATCACCACTCGCTGGCCACGATCACCACTGCAGTATGGTCATCACTACTCCCTGGCCACGATCACCACTGCAGTATGGTCATCACCACTCGCTGGCCACGATCACCACTGCAGTATGGTCATCACCACTCGCTGGCCACGATCACCACTGCAGTATGGTCATCACCACTCGCTGGTCACGATCACCACTGCAGTATGGTCATCACCACTCGCAGGCCACGATCACCACTGCAGTATGGTCATCACCACTCGCTGGCCACGATCACCACTGCAGTATGGTCATCACCACTCCCTGGCTACGATCACCACTGCAGTATGGTCATCACCACTCCCTGGCCACGATCACCACTGCAGTATGGTCATCACCACTCGTTGGCCACGATCACCACTGCAGTATGGTCATCACCACTCGCTGGTCACGATCACCACTGCAGTATGGTCATCACCACTCGCAGGCCACGATCACCACTGCAGTATGGTCATCACCACTCGCTGGCCACGATCACCACTGCAGTATGGTCATCACCACTCCCTGGCCACGATCACCACTGCAGTATGGTCATCACCACTCGCTGGCCACGATCACCACTGCAGTATGGTCATCACTACTCCCTGGCCACGATCACCACTGCAGTATGGTCATCACCACTCGCTGGCCACGATCACCACTGCAGTATGGTCATCACCACTCGCTGGCCACGATCACCACTGCAGTATGGTCATCACCACTCGCTGGTCACGATCACCACTGCAGTATGGTCATCACCACTCGCAGGCCACGATCACCACTGCAGTATGGTCATCACCACTCGCTGGCCACGATCACCACTGCAGTATGGTCATCACCACTCCCTGGCCACGATCACCACTGCAGTATGGTCATCACTACTCCCTGGCCACGATCACCACTGCAGTATGGTCATCACCACTCGCTGGCCACGATCACCACTGCAGTATGGTCATCACCACTCGCTGGCCACGATCACCACTGCAGTATGGTCATCACCACTCGCTGGTCACGATCACCACTGCAGTATGGTCATCACCACTCGCAGGCCACGATCACCACTGCAGTATGGTCATCACCACTCGCTGGCCACGATCACCACTGCAGTATGGTCATCACCACTCCCTGGCCACGATCACCACTGCAGTATGGTCATCACCACTCCCTGGCCACGATCACCACTGCAGTATGGTCATCACCACTCGCTGGCCACGATCACCACTGCAGTATGGTCATCACCACTCGCTGGCCACGATCACCACTGCAGTATTGTCATCACCACTCGCTGGCCACGATCACCACTGCAGTATGGTCATCACCACTCGCTGGCCACGATCACCACTGCAGTATGGTCATCACCACTCGCTGGCCACGATCACCACTGCAGTATGGTCATCACCACTCGCTGGCCACGATCACCACTGCAGTATGGTCATCACCACTCGCTGGCCACGATCACTACTGCAGTATGGTCATCACCACTCGCTGGCCACGATCACCACTGCAGTATGGTCATCACCACTCCCTGGCCACGATCACCACTGCAGTATTGTCATCACCACTCGCTGGCCACGATCACCACTGCAGTATTGTCATTACCATTCGCTGGCCACGATCACCACTGCAGTATGGTCATTACCACTCGCTGGCCACGATCACCACTGCAGTATGGTCATCACCACTCGCTGGCCACGATCACCACTGCAGTATGGTCATCACCACTCCCTGGCCACGATCACCACTGCAGTATGGTCATCACCACTCGCTGGCCACGATCACCACTGCAGTATGGTCATCACCACTCCCTGGCCACGATCACCACTGCAGTATGGTCATCACCACTCGCTGGCCACGATCACCACTGCAGTATGGTCATCACCACTCGCTGGCCACGATCACCACTGCAGTATGGTCATCACCACTCGCAGGCCACGATCACCACTGCAGTATGGTCATCACCACTCGCTGGCCACGATCACCACTGCAGTATGGTCATCACCACTCGCTGGCCACGATCACCACTGCAGTATGGTCATCACCACTCGCTGGCCACGTTCACCACTGCAGTATGGTCATCACCACTCGCTGGCCACGATCACCACTGCAGTATGGTCATCACCACTCGCTGGCCACGATCACCACCGCAGTATGATCATCACCTTTACCAACTGCTTCCATTCTTGGAAATTTACTATTACTTTCAGAACCAGAACTCTGCTCAATAAATTTCCTATTTCTACACATAGTATTACTAGTCCTAATATTATTCATTATATTCTTTAGTGTACACCAGTGTGGTGTAGTCGAGCTAGAGCGACGCCCCAAAACTTTAGTTCATTAGATTTTATGAGATTTTGGAGGAATATACGGACGGACATTGGCGAATCACCACTGCAGTATGACTCACGGATGAATTCACGGATGCCTAAAATGTGAATTTACGTTGAAGAATAACTGAAGTTCAGATAGAGGCAAATCCGTGAATCAAAAAATGTGTATTTTTGTTGAGTTTAGAAGAGTAATGATCAGATCCTACTTTCATTGCACATAAATGACACTTAAACTGCACTTATCATCGTCTTACTGTCAATGACTTTTATTTTCATATTGCTACTTACATTTCGATTAGCACATGTGTAATCGAAGCAACCCAACGCATTTTCCGCTTCAGATAAATTCCTCTTCTGAGGTATCGACACATTCGCTTTTCTTGTATTTACAAGTTGCTCGCCTCCTCCAATTGTTTGCTGCAAAATAGCAAAGACATTCGGTGCAAACAAAAGAGCCGAATTCGGATTCTTCACCGTAGCACGCATTACGTTGCAATTTCCTCTAGGTTCCTACTTGACTTCCATATGCAACTAGCTGAGATAGAAACGGTGATCAATGGAGCCTCTATTTGGACCCCGAACGCAGGAACTAAACTGATCAAAGTGGAAATCGCAACACCGCGAAGGAAGTTCGGGTTGTTTTACCTCTGAGCTGCACTTTTTTGCACACCATGGGCTAAATGGCCAGGTCACAAGGACCCCGAAGGCTCAGAGAAGGTTGGGGGAGGGGACCCACTGGAACAGCTGTTGGGAGACAGATGATAGCCTCCCATCAAGGCCATCCAGCGCGTTCTTTAACGCGCAATAGGTATGGCTCTCCCGCACACGGATCCACAACTTAACGTCTCATCCGACTGACGGCGTCCTTTCCAAGCCCATCGGTGTACCCTACTGACCGTGGGCAGGGCGGAGAGTTTTTATGGAGATAAATCTCAACGCTGACCCAGCTGGGACTCGAACCTGGGAACTGCAGATTACGAGCCTGGCGCGCTACCGACTGAGTTGTTGGGTTGGGTTGTTTTATCTCTGAGCGGCACTTTTTTGCACACCATGGGCTAAATGGCCAGGTCACATGGACCCCGAAGGCTCAGGAAAGGTTGGGGGAGGGGACCCACTGGAACAGCTGTTGGGAGACAGATGGTAGCCTCCTATCAAGGCCATACAACGTGTTCTTTAACGTGCACAGGGTATGTCTCTCCCGCACACGGGGGCCACGGCTTAACGTCCCATCCGACGGACGGCGGCCTTTTCAAGCCCATCGGTGTCCCCTACTGACCGTGGGCAGGGCGGGGAATTTTGCGGAGATAAATCTCAACGCTGACCCAGCTGGGACTCGAACCTGGGAACTGCGGATTACGAGCCTGGCGCGCTACCGACTGAGCCACCCACGCCCCCGCCAAAGAAAGCATACGCCCGAAACTCACGGACACTCCCCAAGAGTTAGCATCGAAACATCTGTCCACTGTTAACTCTGCGCGTCGATAACGCACTACTCCATTCATGACTTTCAGCTCCCCCATTCACAAGGTATGCGACTGCATTTCTGATTTCGGTCACATGCTGCGGAATTAATCCTCATCCGCCGCATGTACTCAGCAAGACCCAAGTGGAGCTACCACGCCAAATTCGGGACCGATGGGTCAAGTACCTATGGAATTATGGGGAACGGAAAACTTCCGCTACCAGTGGCATCACCCCGGACAAAATAAAAAAGTGTCCGCGCATCCGTTTGGAATACGCTTGTGTGCTAGCTGCTCTTAGTCAGTTTATTAAGACCTGAACAATTCTGCTAATAACTGATAAAGTAAATCGTTACCTTTTTTATTTACACCTTAAACGTGAAGGTCAGTGGAATGCTTGACACTTCCGCTTCATTTTGGATACGCATACGAATAGTGGCAAGTGCATAATCCATTTCCTCCTTTAAACAAGAAACGTGACAGCAGCCATCCCTGACGGTATAGGAAGGCCTTGAAGAGATCACCGAGTCATGTTAGGCGTTAACTCCACTGCAAAATATCCTTTTGACCACAAGCTGCACTTGCCAAGGTTATGACCAGAGCGTAGGTGTAATTACTGTTACAACAAAAACTTTGCCAAACGTTACAGTTAGCTAGTATTACTAATGTACTAATGGCATGCAATAAGTGAAGAGGAATCTTACATTAAGGAGTTTTTTTTTTGTCTGCTGTCATAACGTATAGTATTGAAGGGAACAGAAATTGGCTTTTGAAACTCTATACATAAATATCGATATGTCCCTCATGCAAACTTCAAATTCGACCAACTGAAATAAATAATGGGCAAAGCTTATACAACTGTTTAGCTATTTTATTATTTAGAAATAAAAAAATGCTCCTCGTGAAAGAGATTATGAGTAGGGGCGTATTAACAACCACGTCTAATTTCGGTTTCTACTGCTGCCTTTGTGATTCATCACGTAGAATACATTGTTACGACAGATGACCGTGCTGCAGTGAATTTATGATAAACGTGACATGAACGCTCGTGTATGCTTCTGGGAGAGATTTATTTTAACCAACGAATTGGAATACAGAACCGATCTAAAAAAAACGGAAGAGATAGAGTTGTTGTTGGAATTGTGGAGATCTGAAAGGAGGCATAAATAGCCTTAGTTTGTGCACGAGAGTCTAAAGAATAAATGTTTATTTGGTGTGTGGGCGGGAGGTCGATTAGTTTATTGGTGTGGATCGTGGTGTTGTTAAGCTGGTAAAGATGAAAAAGAATTTGTCGTCTTGTGTGTGGTGATCGATGCCCGAAAAGAATTGGTTCTGAGAAGCCAGTACACTTAGCCACAGTTTTGGAGTACTTAAGAAGGAAAACATTTTGTGCTTAGTTATTTAGTTATTTAGGAATTGGTAAGGTTATTCTCGAGATATTGCAAGTATTCACATATATGATTCTAGTCAGACTGAATATTTATTTATCAACATGATTTTATTGTTCATTGAATGACTTTAGTCTTGTTTTGTGAATCGGATGTGAATAGAATTGAGATAATGGATTCTTCTGAAAGTTGATCTTTGTATTATTATAGAGTTTCGTACCGGTTGACTTAGTTTGTTTATAAATAATTTCATCCATGCTTTTGTAATAAATTGCATTGTTTTGTAATTTTTATTGACCAATATTTACTTGAACTCACGCTCAGTGCTCATCCATTTTAAATTGAAGCAATATGTTCAGCGAATCGCAGGTAAACTACTAAGGCGATTCTGTAGAAAGCAAGAAAGCATAGGTACCTATATAGTATAGGTATAAATTGTCAAAAGTGGAAAAATAGAATATTTCAATTTACGATTTCTTTGACAAGCTTTTATTAATTATTTTAAACTTTATTATTGAAATATTTTAAAACATTTCCTTATTTATTTTTTCTGTTAGCTGCTCTATATTACGACCAACCAAATTAAGTAATGCAATTTACTTTCTTATTGTAATAGAGAATGCATGGCCGCAAGTTTCTTAATTTCATTAAAAAGTTCTATTTTTATTACTGTTTTTCAAATATTTCATTATTTCTAATTTCAAAAATCAGAAATGGAACAGTACCAAATGAGTTTTCTAAATATACTTAATCTTATAATATTTTAGACACAGTCAGAATGGATACAGAGGTGAGCAGGGGAACGCAGAGAATGAGAAAATACGAAAAGGGGAAAAGTTGACAATCCTAAATACAACGATAAGGATTCACATGAATTGTACGAAGAAAGCGACCAAACTCTCCTCAGCTAAATTTCGATAACCAAAGAGATAATCCTGAATCGTTAGTCACCTTCCTGCCATCTTCTTTAAATATCATGGTAGGAATACGTGATTACGTGACTACACCGAGGGACCAGGCTATTCATGGAAAGGGGAGGTAGTACGAAATAAAGTGGCCACTAGTGGATATGTTAATGGATATCAGAAGACAGTCCTCGGTGCTGTTCGTCTTTATGAATAAATCTAATATTAATAAAAATCTTTGGTGGTTTACTAATTTTGGGAATGACATCCTACTAATTATTAGAAGACATACCCGGTGGGGGATCGTTCCCTATTTCTTCATCCAATACCACACCACTGGTTGTATTTTATATTCTGAATATTTATTTACTTGTTGTTTTTCAAGTATGATTCAATCCAATTGTAAAGCTTATTAATTTATTCGATTTGCCGATATACCATTCTAACCAAAACAAAAAATTAAATATACATTAGGCAGATCCAGTTGTGACTTTGTTTTATAATAAACCTTTCCGAAATAATTTCTAAAAATTCTTTCAAAAGATCGAAAATTTTCTGTGTATTCAAATGTTCATTCATTTCTTAGCATGAGAATTTCGTTTCCATTAATAAGAATAATAACATAAAAAAAAGAATAACTGTTTACATTACATTCGTTGTTTTATCTTATTTTATAGATTAATAATATTGTTACGACAGATGAACGAGCAACAGTGACTTCATGACTTAACGTGACTTAAACCCTCGTGTGTGCTTCTACGTGAGATTCAATTGAGCCAACGAATTGGAACTTAGAACGATTCGGAAGAATGAAAATATAGCAGTGCAGTGTGTAAAAAGTTGTGAGATCTGAAAGGACGTTCAGATGATCTGAGTCAGTGCGCGTTAAGTGAAAATAAGTATCTTTTATGTGATGTGTGTGCGGGCGGTCGTTTTGTTTTGCTAGTGTGATAAGTTTAGTGAACTAGCACAGGACGAGAGTTTGTTTACGTCTGAAGGTATTCAAGTGACATAGTAAACAAAGTGAAGAGGTAGTATTTAGTAGAACAGACAGAGCTGATATTGTATACTCTGTACAAAAAGGTTAATGACTTATGCATGATAGTAGTTAATTTGTTTATAAGGTACTTCATCCATATTTTCTTTGTAACAATTTGCATTGTATTGTAATTAGTTCTAAAATATAGTTATTAATACTCACGCTCAGTGCCTATCCATTTTGTAATTCGCAACATTGATATTTACTAAATGCAATAAAAAAAACACGAAAGGTTTTATTTATAGTATTAAGACACACTAGAAAGAATTATTTTTAGTATTATGGAATAGTATCTAGAAGTAGCATAGTAGCAACATGAAAGGAATAGTTGAGGATATTATTGAAACCGTGGAGGGTGATGTATTTCTCCCTCCATAAGTTTAATTATTCATGAAATGTGTGTTTTATTAGGAACGTAACGTTAACCTTCAAGGCCTTGGAACAAAACTTTATCGTATATTTGAAATAATCAACACTTTCATTATTGAAATTGACCTTGAAGCATTGAAGTGAAAATTGGCTTCACCCGATAATTAGACTGTGATTGGCTGAGTGGGTAGCACGCTTGGCTACTGATCTAAGGAACCTGGGTTCGAGACCAGAGTAAGTCATGGATGTTGTTTTTCTGCTGAGGTCTCGCCATCCTCAAAGACCTACTACTATGGGATATAAACTGACAGGCTCCTGTCAGACCTCTGTGGCAAGCAGCTGCTTGAGGGAGTATTTATTTATTTTTTTTGGCATCGAATCGCAATAGGCAAGAAATTGTAATTCCTATTTTAGATTGAAAGCCAGGATTTACAACAACGTTTGGGTACGGGTGTCAGTCACTTTCACCTAATTTGGAAACACATTTTTTTCCCTTTGCGCAAGAGAATTGTGACGAAGCATTGGAGCGCGACCATTTCGGTCATTGGGGAACCACTTAATGATGTCATTAAAAACAACTCATGCCCGTCAACACTTCCCGAACAGTAACGGAAAAGGCAAAACAATAACACCATTCAGATGTTTATTAACTGCGAGATGAACTGAATGGCGAGAATGAGTAGAACACGAGGTGCTCGGAACAGGAAGCGGCCCTTATTTCCTCTCTAGTTTATTGGCAAGGTGGGAAATTCGTGGCGAGGTGTGATCCTAACTTTGGCAGAGTTGCGATCTCATTGCTTATAGGGCTTCTGGAAGCCAACAGTGATTGACCTTGGAAAGCCTTTCTCCGTAAGTAGGGTGTCGATAGGAGGCGAACCAGATCTTCACTCCGCAGGTAGGAAGCCGAACAGAGACGAACTAGATCCTCACTCCGCAGGTAGGAAGCCGAGCAGAGGCGAACTAGATCCTCACTCCGCAGGTAGGAAGCCGAGCAGAGGCGAACTAGATCCTCACTCCGCAGGTAGGAAGCCGAGCAGAGGCGAACTAGATCCTCACTCCGCAGGTAGGAAGCCGAGCAGAGGCGAACTAGATCCTCACTCCGCAGGTAGGAAGCCGAACAGAGGCGAACTAGACCCTCACTCCGCAGGTAGGAAGCCGAACAGAGGCGAACTAGATCCTCACTCCGCAGGTAGGAAGCCGAACAGAGGCGAACTAGAGCCTCACTCCGCAGGTAGGAAGCCGAACAGAGGCGAACTAGAGCCTCACTCCGCAGGTAGGAAGCCGAACAGAGGCGAAGTAGAGCCTCACTCCGCAGGTAGGAAGCCGAGCAGGGGCGAACTAGATCCTCACTCCGCAGGTAGGAAGCCGAGCAGAGGCGAACTAGATCCTCACTCCGCAGGTAAGAAGCCGAGCAGAGGCGAACTAGATCCTCACCCCGCAGGTAGGAAGCCGAGCAGAGGCGAACTAGATCCTCACTCCGCAGGTAGGAAGCCGAGCAGAGGCGAACTAGATCCTCACTCCGCAGGTAGGAAGCCGAGCAGGGGCGAACTAGATCCTCACTCCGCAGGTAGGAAGCCGAGCAGAGGCGAACTAGATCCTCACTCCGCAGGTAGGAAGCCGAGCAGAGGCGAACTAGATCCTCACTCCGCAGGTAAGAAGCCGAGCAGAGGCGAACTAGATCCTCACTCCGCAGGTAGGAAGCTGAACAGAGGCGAACTAGATCCTCACTCCGCAGGTAGGAAGCCGAACAGAGGCGAACTAGATCCTCACTCCGCAGGTAGGAAGCCGAACAGAGGCGAACTAGATCCTCACTCCGCAGGTAGGAAGCCGAGCAGAGGCGAACTAGATCCTCACTCCGCAGGTAGGAAGCCGAGCAGAGGCGAACTAGATCCTCACTCCGCAGGTAGGAAGCCGAGCAGAGGCGAACTAGATCCTCACTCCGCAGGTAGGAAGCCGAGCAGGGGCGAACTAGATCCTCACTCCGCAGGTAGGAAGCCGAACAGAGGCGAACTAGATCCTCACTCCGCAGGTAGGAAGCCGAGCAGGGGCGAAGTAGATCCTCACTCCGCAGGTAGGAAGCCGAACAGAGGCGAACTAGAGCCTCACTCCGCAGGTAGGAAGCCGAACAGAGGCGAACTAGAGCCTCACTCCGCAGGTAGGAAGCCGAACAGAGGCGAACTAGAGCCTCACTCCGCAGGTAGGAAGCCGAACAGAGGCGAAGTAGAGCCTCACTCCGCAGGTAGGAAGCCGAACAGAGGCGAAGTAGAGCCTCACTCCGCAGGTAGGAAGCCGAGCAGGGGCGAACTAGATCCTCACTCCGCAGGTAGGAAGCCGAGCAGAGGCGAACTAGATCCTCACTCCGCAGGTAAGAAGCCGAGCAGAGGCGAACTAGATCCTCACTCCGCAGGTAGGAAGCCGAGCAGAGGCGAACTAGATCCTCACCCCGCAGGTAGGAAGCCGAGCAGAGGCGAACTAGATCCTCACTCCGCAGGTAGGAAGCCGAGCAGGGGCGAAGTAGATCCTCACTCCGCAGGTAGGAAGCCGAACAGAGGCGAACTAGAGCCTCACTCCGCAGGTAGGAAGCCGAACAGAGGCGAACTAGAGCCTCACTCCGCAGGTAGGAAGCCGAACAGAGGCGAAGTAGATCCTCACTCCGCAGGTAGGAAGCCGAACAGAGGCGAACTAGATCCTCACTCCGCAGGTAGGAAGCCGAACAGAGGCGAACTAGATCCTCACTCCGCAGGTAGGAAGCCGAACAGAGGCGAACTAGATCCTCACTCCGCAGGTAGGAAGCCGAGCAGAGGCGAACTAGATCCTCACTCCGCAGGTAGGAAGCCGAGCAGGGGCGAACTAGATCCTCACTCCGCAGGTAGGAAGCCGAGCAGGGGCGAAGTAGATCCTCACCCCGCAGGTAGGAAGCCGAACAGAGGCGAACTAGATCCTCACCCCGCAGGTAGGAAGCCGAGCAGAGGCGAACTAGATCCTCACTCCGCAGGTAGGAAGCCGAGCAGAGGCGAACTAGATCCTCACTCCGCAGGTAGGAAGCCGAGCAGAGGCGAACTAGATCCTCACTCCGCAGGTAGGAAGCCGAGCAGAGGCGAACTAGATCCTCACTCCGCAGGTAAGAAGCCGAGCAGAGGCGAACTAGATCCTCACTCCGCAGGTAGGAAGCCGAGCAGGGGCGAACTAGATCCTCACTCCGCAGGTAGGAAGCCGAGCAGGGGCGAACTAGATCCTCACTCCGCAGGTAGGAAGCCGAGCAGGGGCGAACTAGATCCTCACTCCGCAGGTAGGAAGCCGAGCTGGGGCGAACTAGATCCTCACTCCGCAGGTAGGAAGCCGAGCAGGGGCGAACTAGATCCTCACTCCGCAGGTAGGAAGCCGAGCAGGGGCGAACTAGATCCTCACTCCGCAGGTAGGAAGCCGAGCAGAGGCGAACTAGATCCTCACTCCGCAGGTAGGAAGCCGAGCAGAGGCGAACTAGATCCTCACTCCGCAGGTAGGAAGCCGAGCAGAGGCGAACTAGATCCTCACTCCGCAGGTAGGAAGCCGAGCAGAGGCGAACTAGATCCTCACTCCGCAGGTAGGAAGCCGAGCAGAGGCGAACTAGATCCTCACTCCGCAGGTAAGAAGCCGAGCAGAGGCGAACTAGATCCTCACTCCGCAGGTAGGAAGCCGAGCAGAGGCGAACTAGATCCTCACTCCGCAGGTAGGAAGCCGAGCAGAGGCGACCTAGATCCTCACTCCGCAGGTAGGAAGCCGAGCAGAGGCGAACTAGATCCTCACTCCGCAGGTAGGAAGCCGAGCAGAGGCGAACTAGATCCTCACTCCGCAGGTAGGAAGCCGAACAGAGGCGAACTAGATCCTCACTCCGCAGGTAGGAAGCCGAACAGAGGCGAACTAGATCCTCACTCCGCAGGTAGGAAGCCGAGCAGAGGCGAACTAGATCCTCACTCCGCAGGTAGGAAGCCGAACAGAGGCGAACTAGATCCTCACTTCGCAGGTAGGAAGCCGAGCAGAGGCGAACTAGATCCTCACTCCGCAGGTAGGAAGCCGAGCAGAGGCGAACTAGATCCTCACTCCGCAGGTAGGAAGCCGAGCAGAGGCGAACTAGATCCTCACTCCGCAGGTAGGAAGCCGAGCAGAGGCGAACTAGATCCTCACTCCGCAGGTAGGAAGCCGAGCAGAGGCGAACTAGATCCTCACTCCGCAGGTAGGAAGCCGAGCAGAGGCGAACTAGATCCTCACTCCGCAGGTAGGAAGCCGAGCAGAGGCGAACTAGATCCTCACTCCGCAGGTAGGAAGCCGAGCAGAGGCGAACTAGGTCCTCACTCTGCAGGTAGGAAGCCGAGCAGAGGCGAACTAGATCCTCACTCCGCAGGTAAGAAGCCGAGCAGAGGCGAACTAGATCCTCACTCCGCAGGTAGGAAGCCGAGCAGAGGCGAACTAGATCCTCACTCCGCAGGTAGGAAGCCGAGCAGAGGCGAACTAGATCCTCACTCCGCAGGTAGGAAGCCGAGCAGAGGCGAACTAGATCCTCACTCCGCAGGTAGGAAGCCGAGCAGAGGCGAACTAGATCCTCACTCCGCAGGTAGGAAGCCGAGCAGAGGCGAACTAGGTCCTCACTCCGCAGGTAGGAAGCCGAGCAGAGGCGAACTAGATCCTCACTCCGCAGGTAGGAAGCCGAGCATAGGCGAACTAGAGCCTCACTCCGCAGGTGGGAAGCTGAACAGACCTTTCATCAGAGTTAGCTTTTAGAAGCTGTTTTTGACCGCACTTGCTATAATTTCAGAGCCCCTTCATATGAATACGCCACACTCCACGGGCGGTCCAACTTGCAATATTTTAGCAGTTTTTAAGTGCATTCACAAGACGGCTGCTAAAGACTTGCTCTGGTGAAGAGGAATAACTTTTAGCTGCAGGTATCTCTTTGGTCAGCACACTTGACAAGTCGTGACGATCGTGGGTTCGTATCCCACTCGGCTCAAGGAACTTTTCCCTCTACACCCATGATGATTTGTATAGCGTAATGCGGTCGAATATTTAGGCCAACGTCTGAACCGCTGTGGATAAAAAGTGATCACTCTTATTATTTATAAACTGCTTCCTGTCGATGCAGAGAAAGTTCAGATTAACAAATTTCGACACTTTTTTGTCTTGTCATCGTAGAATGCTTGCTAATGTTTCAGTTTCAGCAACTAGTGCGATTTCTCGAAAATTTAATACTGCAGACGTCAACTGTAACGATACGGAATAAAATGAAAATTTTGATCTCGGAAGCTGGCTCCTTGCTTCAGAGTTCTCACCGAAGCTTAAAGACAAAATTCGAATGAAATTTCTGAGAGAAGAGCGACCTTAGAAGAATGAAAATACATTTACTCTCTCCAGGATTCGAACCCAGATCACTTTCCTCCGAAGGCAAAAGCACGAATTCGATGTTATCCGCTGTCTACAGCGTGCAAGCACGAGATATCTCGCGAAATATTGAAATGCTTCGTTTTCATTCGTCCTCTTCACGAATCAAACGGAAGAAATCGAACACAAGATCCGGAATAATTAATTCTTACTGTCATTCCTTACTTCAAACTGAAGTTACAACTTTTGACCCATAAATAACATCCTCTCGAGTATCCTTAAGCATCACGTTATGATCAATGAGGATGCGACTTCGAAACACGCTAATTCAGACGAACTGCCGATGAACGAGTGATTCACGAGTCGACATGTGTATACGAGTCACCGAACATATTGTGACAAGCTGCAACTCGCCATGAGGCCGCTTTGTTAAGATACAGAATCAGTCCCCGAACTTTTTTTATTCACACCATACAAAACGCGTTCAAAAAGTTCTTGACACGTGTCTTGAGATTTGCACTCGTTCCTCCGAAGTTAACGAGCTACGACTTGTTTGAAAGCTTGTCTGAACTTGTCATTGCATATTTAAAACAAAAGCCGTATCATCATTTCGTTCTTCGCTGGCGGCACATAAAGCTTGGCTTGCGAAATCTGTGCGATGTTGCTATGTTGCCAGCCAAAGACGTGGAAAGATTTTATATTTTCACAAGCATGCAGATTGGAAATGACATGAAATCAAATTCATGCCGATTTATCAAAACCGCATGATAATCGGGATCATTACGGAATGGATGCGCAAATTCAGAGAAAGATGCCAGAGTTTCGAAGACCTCCCTCGTGCAGGAAGACCGAAGGATGCCGTGAACGACAGAACCATCGCTGCTGTTCGTGTTCTCATTGAAGAAAACCCACACATCACCGTTCAGGTAATAGTTTAGATGTCAGCGTATCGATTGACAATGTGGAAACAATTTTTCATCAACATTTAAAGTTCCGAAAGATCTGTACCAAATGGGTATCCCACAAATTTAACAGAACACCAAAAAAAGGACTAGAGTCGATTCGTGCAAGGAGATGCTGGCAATGTTTGAACCTAGTGGCCCCAAACGGTTAACAGGCATTGTCACAGGTGACGAGAGTAGTTTTATCACTATACAACTCCCAGAAAGATCGACAATTCTGTTTCGGTTGCGGAAATGCATCTGGTTGAAAAGTAAAGCAACATGCACAAAGTAGAGCAACTTTAAATTTCAAAATCATTTGCAACTGCTGCTGCTCTCTTAATCACAAAATGATGGTGCATTATAATTTAAAAACTTAAGACCAGGATTCACTTACTTGGGAGTAACTTTCCTAATAGTTTTTCGACCCCTGACTGGGTCCCTCCTCGGAAGACGACCCCAGTCAGGGGTCGAAATATTAGGAAAGTTACTCATAAGTAAGTGAATCCTGTTTCTAAGTTTCTAAATTATAATACACTAACTATTCTAAGGCAGCCATGAATACAATTATTACAAAATGATGTTTTGCACATGTGTGTTTTCAAGTGTGGTATTTATCTCCTCGTGCAGTTTATGAAACAAGTTTTTGAATATAGAATCTATATAACAAAATTTCATGTCCTGTCTAACATATTGTCCTAGAAATTATTAGCCACAGGTCAGAAACCCGCAACCGAAACAGAATTGTCGATCCACATCCCAATTCGGTAATGACCTTTCCAAGTGCATCTGGCTTCTTTGAAACATTGCGAAAGCGATGACAGGACAGTTTCATTTTGGGAATCTGGGGTCATCAGGGTCAGAGGCCACTCTTGTACGCACTTTCGGGACCTTGAGCTTTAGCCAGTATTACCCAGATGGATAATTGTGTGGTCTACAGCAGAATTATGAGCGACACTTAAAAAGATAAGAATTGTTCACAATGTGTTATGATTCAAGAGTTTCCAAATGTTGAGCCATTGTATTTTAGTAATATGAAGTTAATCAGTTATAAGATTTGAGTCATATATATCATTGTTCATGTAGATAATTTGATTAAATTCTGAAGTCGCAGGTTGGTACTATTTCTTTTATTAGAAACTGAAGTGACTGTTGATTCACAAGTGCTCTCAGTGCTCGAAAGAAAGAGAAATATGTTTTCAAGTGTAGACGAAATGCCTTGTGAATGAATGAAATCATTTAAGAAAATAATTGCATGTTAAATTTTTAACCAACATAAAAAATATCACAAATCAAGAATTCGGAATCGTTTTCCTTCTACATATTAACTACAAAAATATCAGATCGCTTTTAGCACGTAGAAATTGCCATTTCTAAAACATTGATACATTTTACTGCGTTAAATGCTAATTCTGGCTTTTTTAAAGAGAAAACTCAAAACAATGATTAAAAGTAAAACGAACTCTTTCCATCCGTGGAAAAAATTTCTACAAAAAGTGGAATCTATTGGAAATGCAACACGTATTAAAAAAAATCCATTTTCCTTACCTTGTGGATAAAACTTATATTATTCCAATTGCCAATCGTAATAATTTCGGTTGGAGAATTTCTCCCATGCAATGGCCAATGAGAAAATGAACGAAAATGTTGAAATCTCATTTCCCTTCAGACATATTCTCCCAGTTTCGTATCCAGGGAAGAGTCGGAGATTTGCATAGTCTAGTAACAGACGCTTGTGTCACGTGCTGAAGGCAACTTCTTTGGAGGACTGGCACCTATTTTCCTGTCTCTCTCGTCCACAGAAATTTAATACTTTTTTTCCCGGTTCACTATCTCTGATTCGTTACTGTGTTATCAAAGTCTCGTTTGGAGCACTTAACGCCTGGGTGTCATTGCGTATCTGACACGTGCTCTGACGTCGAAATAAAAAAGTACTTCTCATTGGCTTTCCGCTCGTAAGGTGTTGGCCGTGACTATAATCGCTCGGAGACTCTACCTCTGGCAATCACATCGTTCACTTGGTCAATTATTTCCAATATCTTCAACTGTTTTATAAGAAGAAGCTAAGAAGAAGGCGAAACAGGGGTGAATAGCAAACCGGTTCGCAGACCCGATGACGTGAGGAAGCAACTAAAGCTTGTGCTCCCACGCTGATGTGGACTGTGGAGGCATTGCCTACACAACTCATCCCGCAGCACTTTATGTCGCTGGTTGCCAAACTATTCTTATTATCGCCCATCCCACACGTTGGATCAATTGGACACATCCGCACTCTCATCCTTTTTCTTTCAAACAAAATCTACTTCTCCTAGGAAAACGTCGAATTTGCCTACAGGTACAGTTCATCCCCAGGAAATAAGTAATTGGCTAAAGAAATGCAATGTGAAACTAACATTCAATATGTTTAATGTAATATATTCTTTTAAATATACTGTCCTACCAAAATATTAGAGAATTTCTAACTTCGAAATTCTATAACTTCTGAACTGAACTTCTTACTGAATTCTAACTTCATTTAATGGTAAAATGTGACTGAAGATAATGAAAAAAAAATCTATTTAAATCTCGATATTTCAATAGTATTCTTTCAGTTATATCATTCAGAATTGTTTAATAATAAAGTCGCCTTACTCGAACTTTTAAAATGCATATTTATTTCAATTAAATGGTTTGAAACACTATTTTCGTTTTAATTAATTTCTGAGGTAAATTCGTAATGAAGCATTACTCTTGCGAAATATTCCAGATTCCATAACTCTTTAATTTTCTTTCCATTCCGGTTATTAGCATTCTGAAAGGGAGCGCGACCATCTCCCCTTTAATCCTGTGCTAGTGTATTCCTCACTAACGTTAACCTTTCTCTTATGATGTCATACAGGCACGGATCTAGAAAAAAATCGAGGGGAGGGGGCAATAAACACAATCGAGCCGGAAAAATGTAAAAGGAGGAATAAAAGGTTGAATCTCCAATGCAATATAACGTTTCCCCTCTGCTTCACAAATCTTTAAAATTTCTTAAAGAATGCGAGAAATATACCGATAATGATAAATTTAGCAATAAAAAAAGGTAATTAAGATTTTTATTTGAATTCGGCCTGAAACATCATCTAGCTTCGTCTGCCAATCTATCTGAAACGTTCTTGTCTTTATTTTTATCCGATCTCATAAACATTGGTTGTGCAGACAGACAAACCGATAATTAAGTCTCTGTTTTAAGAAATAACGTTTAAAAAGCATTAAAAGGGGGAAAGGGGAGGTTTCCCAGTGACCGAAACCTCACCCTTGATCTGCCCTTGGGTTTGGGAATGGAGAAACAATTGCATAGTTCGTCTTGGGCGCCAATTGCTAGCAGCTAATTTAGGGCCTCCCTGATTAATCTGTCACATATTTATTAAGCTCACTGTGTAATGTTGTCTGTTAAGTTGGGTTGTTTTAACTCTGAGCAGCACTTTTTTGCACACCATGGGCTAAACGGCCAGGTCACATGGACCCCGAAGGCTCAGAGAAGGTTGGGGGAGGGGACCCACTGGAACAGCTGTTGGGAGACAGATGGTAGCCTCCCGTCAAGGCCATCCAGCGTGTTCTTTAACGTGCACAGGGTATGGCTCTCCCGTACACGGGACCACGGCTTAACGTCCCATCCGACGGACGGCGGCCTTTCCAAGCCCATCGGTGTCCCCTACTAACCGTGGGCAGGACGGGGAATTTTGCGGAGATAAATCTCAACGCTGACCCAGCTGGAACTCGAACCTGGGAACTACAGATTACGAGCCTGGCGCGCTACCGACTGAGCCACCCCCGCCCCTTGTCTGTTAAGACTTAATAGGATGCTGATTCAGCTTACATCCGTACTACTTGCATTCTCAAATAAGCTGTATACTTTTTCAAAACAAGTTTAACAAATTTTGAAAAATCGATTTTTTGCTTACCTTTATTAAAAGTTAGAATAAAAATGTTAAAATCTCCTTTCCCTTTCGACATATAGCCGTCCCGTGGCCGAGTGGTCAGCACGCTTTGCTACTGATCTACGGGACCTGGGTTCGAGCCCCGGAATTAGGCATGGATGTGTGTGTCGTTTTTCTGCTGAGGTCCTGCCATCCTCTCAGATCTCCTACTGTGGCATGTAAACTGACAGGCTCCTGTCAGACCTCTGTGGCAAGCAGCTGCTTGAGGGGGTATTTATTATTTTTTTATTTTCGACATATGTCCCTTTATTATTTTCGAAAAAAAAAATGAATGCAATATAGTTGTATATGTGACAACAATTTATTAATATTTGAAATTATCCTCTGTTTCCTTATTTGAATATTAAAAATAAAAAATGGTGAAAAAACTAAACAATGAAACAAAGGCTACATTGATAAATTCGTAATTTATTGCCACATATTTATTTATCTTACATTCATTTCGACTGTGAGGAGTATAAACAAATAGAACAACAACTAGGTCGTGATGATCTGAACACAGAACGAATCATTAGGTATTACTTTGGTCCATAAAAAGTATCCTCAATGAAGTTATTTTTATGGGTTATTTACAGAAGGTAAATGTAGTTTTTCACTTTTAGATTCATGTTCAAGACTTCTGAATACATCTTTAATTTGAAACAATTTTGGCTTCGTTTGAATGATACCACAGAATATCCAGAAACCATGATTCTCGAATTCCAAGATTCAATTTATTTTTGATGTTTCTTGGGATGGATCCATGTAAGGTGGTGGTGGGGTGGGGAGAGTACCTAATTACATGACATTCAGGGGAGACAAAAATCATCCGGAAATGGTTAGCATATATAAGTAGTGCTTCAAATGTTTACGCAAATTTTCTTCAATTTCAAAAGTACATTGTAAAACACTAATCATAATCAGTTTGTTGCAGAAGAAAGCCATTCTATTCGTTATCGAGAGATTAGGGTGTTTGAATTGCTGAGAGGGAGAGAGATTTCGGCTCAGGAGGGAATTCAAAACGTTTTAGGAAACGGGAATCGAAGAAAGATTTAAGGGAAAAGACATTGTTTGAACTGCTCCAAGGCATGATTACAAGCGTAAATTTCAAGTGTTGTCTAAAAGGAGATGGCCTTTCCGTAAGGAACTATTCTATTAGATTTTAGTGGCACTAAGGGATAAGCTGAGGTGCTGGGTTGTTTTACTACTGAAGAGCGCTTTTTTCCCACACAGTGAATTAAATGGCCAGGTCACAAGGACCCCAAGTTCAGCTGAGAAGAGATTTAGTTTCTCTTAGCGAAGGACAAAGTAACGAAAATGGATATCGAGATTCAGAGCAGGGTGGGAAATTTGCACCACAAAGGATGCGGGAGTGAAAGAAGCGTGAACCTAGTGGCACATTCGAGTGAGAAGCATCAAGTAGAAGATCGGTTTATGACGTCACTCGTGGGAAGGCAAAGGGAGCGGACGATTTCATGTGGGAAATGGTGTCGGAAAATGAAGCGAGTTTGGGACCTAACTACCCCAAAAATTGAAAAAGACCGCCAAATTAATTTTTTGTTTTAGCCTTATGGTTGACGTTAATGTATAATTTATAGGATTCCCCCAAAAGAAAGAAGGAAGCCTTCTGGTGAAGAAACGTCGTGTTCTATTCAAGTGCCGAAAGATGAAAAAAAAATATGCGGCGAAGACGGGAAAAGGCATTCAAGGGCTCTAGGTTCGTAGTGTGACGTCAGAAAGGAAAGCCCTATACACTGAGAAAAGAAAGAATGATGCCCATCGTCTCATGACATTCCAAAGTATGATTCTTACGTTGGGGATTTGCTTCACGGAGTGGGTTTATGAATCTCCTTAGGAAAAGGAAGAAATTTTGCTTTCCAAGAGTTTTTTTTTGGGGGGGGGGGGGGCTGATTGCAGCTGGGGGGATGTAGCTTCTTGGGGATTGTAGCTGAGAATATTTTTGGTATCGCCCCCTCCCCCATTCTTCACCGCTCCCTTTGATTAACAAAGAGCTCAGCTGAATGGGAATGTAAAACATTAAATGCGGTGCTTCGAGTATATTACCATTTGTGCGGGAACGCAGTTAGTTTCAAGATAATTCTGCCCTATTGCTCTCTACAAGCTTATTTCAATGAGAAAATAAAAAAAAGAGTGTGCTCCTAAAATGCTTCATTTCTCTCAAACTTGAAATGATGACTTCAAGAGATTGAAAAAAAAAGTCCTTTTGTGTACTAATCATTTTAGCTCCTGAATGCACCAAAATCAATGTGCTCAAAAAGGTGGTTCACAGTAATTTGTTTCTCCATTTTTTTTTCTTCTTTTATGTGTTAAGCTCTGCCAAGACTTCTAGTCTGGCCGTCAGTGGCGCTATTCCGTCAAATTGCGTTTTTTTCCCGACCTCTCGACTATATCAGCGAAATGAAAATTCCCATAGCCAAGGCCCTTGCGAATGCCAATGCTTCCAAAAATTTTAGCTTTCAATGCCATCTTTTCTGCATATACTTAAGTCACAACTCAAAAACGGAACCAGATTGTTACCTATCAGATGGCTAATTTCCTTTTCCACTTGTGTATTCTTAATTTTGTTCACTAAATAATCTTGTATAAAGATCAGTGTTATTTTTGCATACCGAAGGTGAATAAGAGACAACCAAAAACAGCGGATTATGTTGAACTGCCATTTATTATGAACTTTTCTCATATAACACTTATAGAACTAACAATGACAGGCATGTAAATTTTACAGTTCAGTTTCGGTTTTAATCTGATCAACAATAACAAGTCTCCTTCAATTCTGTACTGCAAATGTACGAAACAAACCATGTGATATCTGGGAAACCATCAAAGGTGGGTTCTAATCAATGATGTCATCAGAGAAACAGTAACGTGACACCGGAATTAAAAACTGTTTACAGTTATACCATGACAACGTAGAGGATAGTGCGGAGATCGCACACGTTGGTATATGTTGATACACAGAGCACGGAACAGTCATTACGTCACCAACACTTCCAGAAGCCATTGAGGATATCGTGGAACAAATCAAAAAAGATGAAATAATCTCATTAAACGCGAAAACAGAGTGGAAGACTTGTGAAGGCGTCTATTTTAAGATTTGGAATAACTGATCGACCTAACACACGTCTACGGTCGGTTTCTATACAACATATGAAAATACGGGGTAAGTCAACATTACACTGAGAGGCAACAACAGATGGACACAGAATTATTTACTGCAGATGGAATTGATTGTTATTGCCGCTTGTTTTGCACAACAGACGTCCCTCCTCAACTGCGCAGAAATCACCGTAGACCTGCGTCATTCACCTGAAGGAACACTCACTCGCAGACAAATTTCTTTTCAGTTGCTTTAGAGCCCAACTACTTACTTGCTTCACACGACAAACCATTTCAGCAAGGTTTTTGCAGAAACTTTATTAGGTATAGGTCACTTCAAAACCTGATCAATATTATTTGTATATGCGGAATTATATTTATAGATACCAGGAATCCAAAACATTTCGAGGATAGTTGTCGTCTGTACATATTTTGTCTATTTTAAGAACAGTTAGTAGTAGTTTTAATAATGTGTTCGACACTTGTATTTAAATATATTTCTGAAGAATTAAATTAATACTGAAAACTCTACAGATGAGCAAATCTAAGGATAGCAAATATGGCAACAAGAAGAAGTATTACACCTATCGCCATCTGGTGGCGCTTAGAGAAGGAATCGTGCGATTAACTGACAGTATTTTTTTCTCTTTCTTTTTTGATTATTTAGTTAAGAACGAAACTTCAGAATTAAAAATACAAATTGATTTTAATAATTTTTGATAATATAACTTAAAGCTGTTTATGACCGTTAAAAATGAAAACCTTCACGAACAGCATAATTAGCATAGCTAAGAAAACAACAAGAACATAAATAAAGTTGGATCCGAAATGATAGTACTCGATATTTTAGTAAAAAACAGAATGAATAGTAGGAAAGGAAATGATTCTTTTACCGTTGCTCACTTTTAACACTAAAAACAATGCATGAAAATGTGCATAACGACATTTAGTTAAGGAAATATATCGTCAGAAGACAGTTTTGTCTGCGTTGAAATCTTATCATTAACGGTTTGTTACGGAAATAATGCATGATCTTTAACAAAAAAAATTTCTAAACGAGATTAATTATACTATTATTTAAACATTTGTGTATTATTTCATAGAGCATTATGAACTAGTTTCCTTCTTAAAAGAAACCTTCAATTAAATATTTAGATCATAAACAATATTTGGATCCAAGTGAGCTTTCCACAAATATTTTGTCAACCTTTATATCGTCTCGCCGGTGCAGGACATGCACAACTAATTACAATATAGAGATGACGTATTAGTCAAAGACATAATTTCTAATCTCAAAGAATCAATTGCTGCAGACTTTGGCAGAATTGATCCCTTTCCAATACGTCTTTAAGGTTTGATGCTTTTGCCGCGAGGGTCTTTCTCTTTCTCTCTACCAATTGAATGAAAATGCTGACAATGTGGAATTTCTTTACGAAAAGAAATGATCCCATTGCAAAGAGACGTAGAGCTGCCTTCTACGTACAGTCGCTCAAAAAATATCCGAACACTATGGTTGATTACAGAATTCAGATAAAATATCTGGAAACGATGTTTTTAGAAATTGGTGATCTGGCAATCTTCGCTTCACGTGACACGAAGGTTGCCAGATCACCAATTTCTAAAAACATCGTTGCCATATATTTTATCTGAATTCTGTAATCAACCATAGTGTTGGGATATTTTTTGAGCGACTGTACATAGAGGCGTGATTGAAACGAATTATATTGCAGCTCCTCACTTAGAGGAGAAGAAAGGAAATTGTGCATTAAATGTAATACGATTGCTCGCGAAAGATCGACTTTCACTATCTGAATCTATATTCAATTGGAATCCTTTCTGTAAGAAATATTTAGAAGACAATTTTTTTTGAAACTTGTCAAGAGTTAGCAATTAAAAATGCTCTGCAGCTGCAAGACCAAAGAAGCAGCGTGTCATAGAAGCATTAAAAAATATTTTTGAATCTCTTTCACTATCAATTTCTCTTTACAACAAACCTAAATATGTTTTGTGGAACCAAAAAATTATGTCAGTTATTGCAATCATCACCTGGTTCTAGGATAGTATAATGTCATTTGTATTTCACTAAGAAGAATCTCTTGAAATTTTTATTTATGAACCCAGTCAAGTTCTGAAGCCTAAATAACACATACACACGAAAATTAAAAAAATAACTGAGTTGACTTTTGTATGTTAACGGTTAAGACGTTCTATTCAGATGAATGAGGCATTCAAATCAGAATAAAATTATTCAAAGGTTTCGAACAAATCGAAAATCTTTGAATGTAACTTGAAAAGTGAAGATTTAAAATCTAGAAACAGACTTCCATAAAATTTTGACTTCGGTTTTTGACATATACATAGAAAGATTAATATAATTCTTAGAGTCAATAATTTACGAACTGCCGAAATGTGTACGTAGGAATGTTTTTTCTCTTTGTATCCGTGTCACCAGTTCCAAGCCATCAGAGGCCCATTTAATGAAAGCCAATAAGACATAAACAGGACTCCTTTAATGTCAAGTATTTTTGGAAAATCGATCACAAGTGAGATGAACATTTCAAAGGTTAGATCAAAATGTATTTCGTCAGTAAATGAAGAAGCTAACAAAAGTTTCGTTCGGAAGATCGTTTTTAAACAATGAGGACTAAATTAAATTTTTTTTCATCACATCAGTTAAAAAAGTTGAAACTTATCTTACATTCGTTGAGTGGTATACAAAAAGCAAAATTGCTTCCATGCTTGACATCACAATTATCACGCACACAAATCAGTGATAAAGATACTCGAACAATTTCAAAATAAACATCTTAAGTTGTAAAGAACAAGAACAACTCATACAGCAGTTGCATAACAAAAGAAATATTTTTTTGAATTGATCATAATATTAGTTATTACATTCTTTTTCATATTTTACACTCACAATCTTAAAACATTTTGTGAAACACAAATCGAAACCAAAAAAAAAAGAAATAAAGGGATTAATCAAATACAGAAAACAACTGCGACTAGATGGAGGGGGGAAAAAACTCTAAACGAAAAAGTTGTTCCCTTTCGATTTGCTTTGAACAATAAAAGTGACATTACCTTCTACATAAAACCCAAGACAATCTTAGATGTACAGTGCATAACAACCCTTGTCGTTTGTTAATGTAACTACCTGAACATACATTAACCTACCAAGTGATAAGATCTCCGTTTCATAATATTCTACTTTTGAATGGAGTGAACATTTTGGCAAGGAAATCTCTAATACCAGCAGACGATAGAAAGTAACCTCGAAACAGTTGAAAATATGATTGTCAAATAGGTTAGTCTACCACAAAATGTACACCAATCTCGGTGATCTGATTCTATTGCTTTGTGAAAAGCAGTTTTTAAAGCGAAAATTGAACAGTCGAACTGGATTATAACAAACTTGCCTACAGTGAAATCTCAGATTCAACGCTACAGTGTGACTGGTCCCATCGCCTTTCCCACAATATTCCATTGGCTATATATAGACTCATATATACATGTGTGTGCATCTATAATAAATATATTTATTTTGATAATCCAATTTTTTAAATACATCTTTCTTACATTCAAGCTTCAACTTATACAGATATTAATATGCACTGAATTAAGAATCCATTAAAATAGCAACTTCCACATTAAAATTTTCTCAGTAATTTACTGAAAGCTCTTCCTTGAGCTGCAATAATTCCACTCAAATGTTCCATCTGTAAGCGACGACGAATGGAAACTGTCAACCTCCTTTCACTTCACTCGAAGTGGAAATTTTTTTCATGAACTGAGAATTCGAGTCCTTTCCAAGTCGGTCGTGCCATGGGACATCTTACAATAAAATATCCTATGCGTTTAATCGAGTTCATTCCCAGTGCAAAAAGATCTCAAGAGATGAATGTATCCATCTGGGTGGGTTAAAGCGGCTTCATCCAATAACTGAAATTTGCTCTAGCCGTTCAGTTGCGTTTCGGAGAAATTTTCTGCTTATTAACTATTTCAATAGGAAGGGAAAAGTTTAATTCCTAGATTGAATGTTCTTCAAATAGGCTGAAAAGAGTCTAATGAAGAAGAGACCTTGGCACAGCCTATCAAGTTTGTCTGATGTCGATTACTCTATAATGATGCACCTGGATTTCCATCTAACGAAATCAACATATTTCAACTTTTTGTCGCGTGTTTGATACTCTTATTTTAACCCTATTCATTTCGACAGAATGAGATGACATTAGATGCATTGCGCTTAATGTTGTTTTCTTTACTTAAAGTGCTTTCTAAACGAATCTTAAGAGAGAGATTTATGATTTTTTTTTATCACACAAAGGAAATTTAACTTGGTTTTGATTTCTGCATTCAGAATAACGAATTTCGAATGGCCAAATAGACGAATTTTTATATTTCCTCTTTTTCATTTCAGTTGGGCTATTCAAAATGCATTTAACAGATGCAATTAAATGGAGGATGAGATCAGAGAGTCTGTAGTTATGTTTCAATAATGAAATCGAAAGAAATTTTAGCCCTTCTCAAGGCAAAGAAAGACTGCAATCGATTTCTTTTTCATGGTTTACTTTGTATTTTATTGCCAACGCTGAATAACTTTTCTCATGACTAAGTTCGTCTCTCGCTTAACTGTTCTGTCGTCTCATAGCAAAGGAGGCAGAATAGGATCGCTTTAGCACTTTGCGAAATATTCTCACCCATTTATCAGCATTTAGTAAAGAGGGCATGCTTGTCTGTTGTCAGGGAAACCTCTTGATTTTTTCGCGGGCTCTGTCATGGGAAAAGGGGTAGGGGAAGGCCGAAACAAAATGTGGTTATAAATGCAGGAGATTTTAAAGAATAAAATAGAATTTTTTTTTATTTTAGTGCAGTGTTTTGAATTTATGTCAATAAGGTATATTCGCTATTTATTGGTTAAATAGAGTTATTTCGTACAACATCCTGAGGGAAACAAGGCCTAACTAATGGTTATTGAGGATTTCAAAGATTGAAAGATCGAGCATTACCCTCCACCTCACCCTCTCTTCTGGGTATGTGTGCACCTGCGCACTCTAGCGAGTTCCTTTTGATATTTTTAAAACGCATACTTCAATTAATTGATGCCAATGTGACACTTCTTCTCTTGAGTAATATGAATAGAATCTTACAAAATATCCGGATTCTCCAGAAGGGGTCTGCCATCGCTCTTTGATTGCCAAAGATGATATTTGGTGAATTCCAATGAAGACGAATAAAATTATATTTTTTCAAAAAGATAGTTTGAGGCCAGCTCTTTCTAGTCAACTCTCATGGCCGTCTTAATGGAATTAGTTTCTTAAAAAATATATTAATTTCGTTGAAATAGTTGATACTGTTTTGAGAAAATTTTCTATGAATAGAAATTTTTACATAATTTTCAGATGAGCTTTACCGATATAAAATAAAAACAGTTGCATTTAATTGCATGCTTTCTGTAGCAGTTCTCCTACTTTAGTCATTTCGTTTTCTTAAATTACAAAATACTTTGGTATGATAAAAGGCATTAATTTAAAAATGTGCATTTCAGTCTTGTCAGATGTGTTCTTTTCCAATTTGCTTGTTCTTTGTCATCTGCGAGGCGATCATTTTGATGATCATTCTGTGGAGAGGAAATATGGCGCAGGATAGTTCGAAAGGGGGAGGGGGAGAATGGCAACCCCCTATCTGAATTTATCTCAACTAACTTAAGAAATAACTTATGTGTTTATTTGTTCCTTTTACGTTTTGATTCGAATTTAAAAAAAAACAGCGTGAATAAAAATAGAAAAATCTATTAACCTATTGCACAAGATCAAATGGTCATAATCTAATCACACAGAAGTAAATACTTTTAAATCTTAAATAAGAAGAGAAGAATGAATTACGAGGCTGAGCAGATATCAGATTGATCACCCATTTGAACCAGTTCTAACATATTCATTGTAATACATAGGAAAAGTAATCGTTTCTAATACAAAGAGAAAACTGACATATAATAATAACTGTTTCGGTAAAAATTATTGCATCCATTGCATTTTAGTACCACTTAAACGACATTAAATAAATCACACTGAACATCAAAATATTTTTATCATTTTTCGTTTTATTTCATTTCTTTTTAACTAGCCTGAAAAAAATGTTGGGAACTTTAAGTCCATTGATTACTAAACGTTTCTATTAAAAAAGTAACGCACAGCAGCTTATTTTCACAATTCGTGGTTTCGACAAACCTCAGATATTTATTTCTTTTGAGAATTACTTCATTGATGGTCTCGGAAGACAAAGCAGTTTTCAATGATAAGACAAAATAATTTTCAACGATAAGACGAAATTTTGAGAGGACATGTTTTGCAGTTGACTTGGACAGAAGCTTTCAACTGAAATACAATTAATGACATTTAAGCAAAAATACTTTTTACATTTACTTAGAATTTACAGAGCTTTAGACATTTTAAGTTAAAAAAATGTCTTTTTGAACCTATTCTCATATTTTTTGTGACATATTGCAATGCGAAGTTTATTAGTAACCCCCCCCCCCCCAGACTCTTCCTTAATGAACTTCGGTGGGGAAGAAAGCCAAATCAAATAAATCATTACTTATCTATTAATCAATAAATATATTCATCCTAATTCATGAATCAGATCCAAAAATTAGTTTAAGTTATTAAATTGATCTGTGAATAACGATTTTTTATTGACTAACTGAGATTGATTGAAATGCGAATTAAATTTAACGAATATGTAAAATTGGTGATTTTGAAAGTGTTCCATGTGGGAGCTATTTCAACTTAAAATTCATGTTTAAAAAGGGAAGCGACCAAATGAAATGATGATAAATTTTTCTCTCCTAAAAATTGGCTTTGCTTACACGTATTTTTTTTTATTCAATGACTTGCTGTTATTTTCGCTTCTAGAGAAATTCCATTTCAACATCCGCCAATGCCTTTCCTTGGATCCAGATGTTAAACACGCTAAATGATTTAATGTGGCCATATTTGGGAATTATTCAAATTAAAACATTACTTTGAATAGTTAGCTTTTTTTTTTCAGCTAACATTCTTCATTATAATTAAGCTATAGAACTTACTGAAATGGAACTTTACATCCCTATCTGATAATAATAACTGTGAAACTGTATAAAAGTCAGAAAGAAACTGAAACGAAAAAGCAAATAAGTGCGCAGGAAATAAAAGACAAAACATTTGCCAGTTAAAACATTTAGTTGAAACTCGTGAGGTCAGCCGGAAAAAGAATGTGGAAGAAACCCAATTTCTTTTCCTTTTAACCTAGGAAGTTTTTCTTCTTGAATGTGGAATTAAAATATTCAGATTAAATTCGCAGAGTTCTGCTACTGAAAGAAGGAAGAGCATGCTTTGCAAGTGACAACTTGCTCGTGAGGCGATCGCCGTGCTTAGACCGTCAGCTGGAATGAGGCACTGACGGTGGGCACCGGCAGGGAAAGAAAGATGGGATCCATCTGATGAGGAAGAAGAGACTGAATTCAGCTGAGCACCGCCATCCGCTGGAGGGAGCCGAAAGACGCGATTCCGTGTGCACAAGGGTCATCTCGTGTGCACGCTAGAAAGATCTCGCTGAGCAGCCTTGACGGGAGGCACTCTGGTGACCCTGGCACTTGAGCACGACTAGACTCAGTTCCTTCTTCGACGATAAACGGAAGGATCCGCGCGTTGCCTAGAGCAACAGTTGCCTCTGCTCTTCACTTGAACTTTCACTCTGCGGGAGTCAAAAGGAAGAGGAATACATTGACGAAAACTAAGGAAATGTCAAGACACGTTGGATGTCATTTTCATACTACTCGGGAATGTTTCTTTCGTAAATAACAATATAAGGATTATATAAAAAGGTAAGAAAAAAGAATTATTGGAGTAATGGGATGTAAAGATATAGAGGAGTTAAATGATTATGAAGTTCATCATCAGCCAACATTTAACTCACGTTCATTGCGTGTCGCAGAGAATTTCAACCACACGAAACATTAATAAAAGCGATTCGGATGGAGGGGGGGGTAGGGGGGGAATCCGAAGAAACAAAGAGTTCGTTGAGCTGTTGCTAAGGCCGCCATGATGTCCCCTGCCAAGGCTGCACAGCGTTGATCTTGGTCGTGCACAACAAGTGTTTCGTGAAGAGAGTCACACGGAAATAAAGTTGATTCGACTTTTTCCTCTGACGGACGGCGGAACTTCACTCAACGAGCTCTTGGACTTCGGTTCATGCCTTAAACGATTTTCGAGAGAGACGATTTGGAATGAAATTGATCTATGCTTTGTCTCTTGACTGTTGCCATGGAGAATCGTTTCAGTCTGTCAACATCTGATGATGCCCAGTGTCAGTATCGTGCGAAAACGTTCTCGCAAAAGGTCGCCTTTGCGCCTGACATGAACTTTGCCTTAGCTTATGGCAGCCAGGGAAAAATCGTGCTTCGCTCTGCACTCGGAACTTTCCAAGACTCAAACTTTTGAGACTCAAAGCAGGATAATATAAAGGTCTTGGAATTAAACGAAAATACTTTTTCCTTCCGGTCCAGGAATCCGAAAAAGTCGTTGATCCTTCCGGTCCAGGAATCAGGAAAATGTGATGACAAACAGTCCAATCAAAAGAAGGCTTTTTTTCCGCTTCTCGTTAACGACGGACCCACCGTCGAGGATGCTCCTCCGTGCACCGTTTAAACGAATCCCAATTAGTGACGCAGCGCGTGGCGTCTTTGGGGACGAACGTTCGTGTCATCACGAAGTGCTCGATTCGCCATTTCAGAAAGGGAATCTGATTGCGCAAATTTCCTATTTTTACAGGTGGTTAAATTTCTCTGCTTCAATCCGATGAAAATTTAAACTATTAACCTACTTTGCTAGTTCTGTAAAATACGACTGAATGTCATTTGCACAATTCTTTCAGATATTATTATAACTAGAAAAAAGCAAAGAAAAAAAGCAACACTGACAGAGTTTTAATATTTTCCAGCAATTTCCCTGTTATTTTCAAAACCAGTCGGCATAATTGAATCATCAATAAAATCTAGAAGGTAAATTTTGCTTCCCAAAAACGTGGCTTTCTGATCCCATGACCAATAAGCATTCTGCCCACTGAGGTACGAGGGCCGGATCCAATTACGGCTAGGAGGCCTTTCTTCATCATTTCACGTGCTTCGTGATCAGTTTCAGAAAGCTAATGCTGAGCGGCACCTAGCGGATGCTCGTAAGGTTAGATTTCTTTTTTTACACTTGTTGCTTTGCTGCAATTTTAAATTATGACAAAAAAAAAGACACTGATGAGCCCAGGTGACAAAAATCGAAGCCCTGCATCGTCCCTTGAAAATCCCCTCCGCAGGAACTGCATCAACGAATCATCGAACGAGGTAATTTGAATTCGGAAGATGCAGACGAGTGGGTTTTGAGAAAATTCTTTCGTTGTCTGCTGATGCGATTGGAAGAAACGGACTTTGCCAAGATACTAAGAAACGTTTTCCTTCTGGAAGTGTGGCAAAGTTGTTTTTCATTTCTAGAGAAGGTATTCCAGGGCATCTGCTGCTTCTTAACTCTAAGTAGGCGAAAGGACAGAAATTGATTTTAATTTTCTGTTTCGAAACTCTTTGAAAGCAATTATTATTTGATTTCTCTTTCTTCACCTGAGATTGGAATGTTAATTTTTTTGTATTAAAAAACATTCGAATGTCTTCGATTTTAAACTTTATATTAAAGATTTAGTTATAATGAATTTTTTTATAGCAAACAGGAATTTCGTGTTTTTAAAATATCCTCTCAATATTTTAAAAGCAAATTTTATCCGGTTTTGGGATTTTTCTTCTTCTTCAATATGCTTAAATAGGATAAATTTCGAAGGAAACACCAATTCATCAGAATTGTTTCCTTTTCTTAGATTCAATATAGGAACAGCGATTACTTAATGAGTTGCTTTTAAAATAAAAACTGTCCTTTGAATTAAAGTAGTCAAAAGGATTGTTTGTTTTATTGTTTTTCCCCTTTCATAAAAGTCATGTGAAAAGAAAAGATTCAAAGAAAAAATTATTTTAAATATAGGAATTTTTCCCTCATATTAAAGTAAGTTTCTCTGCATTATGCTTCTTCTTTTTCTTCTTTGCTTATACTGCTTGCATTTTTGTTGTTTGGCACGCACACACATAAAACGCAAAAGTGTGTTCGAATTTCTGTCAGGAATTCTAAATTGGCTGTGAAAGGTGAGCTAGAGGAATGTATGAAGACGTCATCGGACACGTGACAGGAGGGGGTGGGAGAGCAATGATAGAACGGCTACCTCAGGGTTCCGTGCGTTCTCCTTTGACAGAAGAGCAGGAACTTGGAAGGGAAAGGATGACTCGCGATCAACATTTCAAGAAATGGATGGGAAGAAAGACAAAATTGAAGTTCTGACGCTGCCTACTCGAGTATAAAAATTAATCTTAAGAAACAAGAATGTGATTAGCAGAAATGTCTATGAAAATCATCTTCATTTCCATAATTTTTACACAATGCCTGTACGATACCGACAGTGAACTAACCATATCACCAGCACAACACGAAGTTCTAGCTTCTAATGTCTTAAAAGTGTGCTCTACATTTTATGTTCTCAAGTGTTGCCAAGTTGCCAATGATTTACCTTCTCCCTAATTGGTTTTGCGGTAAATCCAGAAAAATCGAAGCAAGAACTAGAGAGCTAATCGGTTCACTTAATTATGACAGAAGTAAAGATAGGTGCCATTCTTAAAATTGCCTTGGTGGTGATAAAAACTCCTGAAGCGGTTAAACCTGAGAAGAACATTTTAAAACCTATCTAAAGTGTATCCTTGTAAGCAAAAAACTACTCTTCTAGTGACAATGGCTTCTCAAGAAACAAGGGTACTGAACGCTGAAGTTGAAAACGAAAATTTTAAAGTTGAACTAAAACAAAAAACTTACGAACTCAAAACAACAAAATTAAATTACAATCTTTGCAATATAAGAATTAAATTTTCGTACAGGAAAGGAAATAATATTAAATACATTTGTTTTTCTATTGCGTACACGTTGTTTTCATAGAGTTGAAATTAAAAAGGCAGTAATTATTAACAACTTCAACTTCCTTGACTAATCTTAGTCTGCAGAGCTGAGAATTTTAAAAACAGGCATAAATTCTATACAGTGGAATTCGGAGACAGATTTCTTGTCTCTCTTACGAACTCGGCGAAGACACCGTAAACAAATATCAGATGCTATGGAGTGTACGGAGACAAAATGTCAAAATAGAAAAGTAAATGCACATCTAAGCTCTGCAAATGGCGTTACGTATTTGCTTTCAGCTAACTCCGATGGCAACTCCTTGCTCTTGGCATTCCTGACGATCCCTACTGCCTCACTCCATCATTTACCAATAGATGGCAGCACGGGAGACCATAAGAATCGAAAGCAACAGAAACTGTAAGCTAACCCTAATGCCAAACGTAGTAAGTATTACACAGCGAGACCGAGATGGGATGATTCCTACGAGGCTTGTCAGTACGATCACCTCCTTGACGAAAGCCATCTCCAGTGCCTTTCTTCTAAGATGAACTGGATGCTGCCGTGACTACTTAATTCTCAGCAGAGCCGAGGTTATCAGAAGAAATAAAGTACAACAGAACGTAGCGCGCATGTTAGTGTAACATGCAACCCGTGTTGTCTCCCGTTGCTTGGTTAGGTTGATTACTGTTACAGCGGCTGTGCTTGATGGCAACCTGCAAAGGACAGAAGCGATAACTGAAACGAATTCATTTCCATATATCACAAAGAACTTATTCATCAGTAAATGGTTTAAAAATTAAAACAACTCTGTGAGAAAATATTATGCATCCATGTTGATACATTAACTCCAGACATCAAGTGGATAAACTATTTACAGGATGGTTATAAAATAAGTTTCCTTATTCCAGAGAGGGGACGAAAGGAGATAGCGCCGCGAAAGCGAAGAAAAAATAGTTCGAACGTTCGCCACCAAAGGGAAAACAGGCGCTGCAAACACCAGAAATAAAATCACAGGCGAGAAAACGAAGTTTATTGGTTTGATGCATACGTACGTCTGTTACAGCAACTGCTCGATTTCCTCTCTATCGGTGCAGAGGATGGGATGGAAATGAAGGACTGCATAGGCCACAGTTGCCTGAAGTACAGTCGCTCAAAAAAATATCCGAACACTATGGTAGATTGCAGAATTCAGAAAAAATATCTGGCAACGATTTTTTTTAGAAATTAGTGATCTGGCAACCTTCGTGTCACGTGACACGAAGGTTACCAGATCAAAGACACCCACAGCTCAGAGAAGGTTGGGGGAGGGGACCCCTGGACAGCTGCTAGGAGACAATTGGTAGCTTCCTGTCAAGGTCATCCAGCATGTTCTTTAACTTGTCCAGAGTATGGCTTTCCCACACAATGGGCCATGGTGTCACCTACTTTCGTGGAGTTAATCTCAACGCGGGTCCAGCTGGTGTTATGTGGGAAGAAACAAGGCTGGCATAAGAATCTAACAGATAAACATGGTCAGATCATTAAAGGTGAGGGTTGGATTGTTTTACCTCTGAGCGGCACTTTTTTGCACACCATGGGCTAAATGGCCAGGTCACAAGGACCCCGAAGGCTAAGAGAAGGTTGGGGGAGGGAACCCACTGGAACAGCTGTTGGGAGACAGATGGTAGCCTCCTGTCAAGGCCATCCAGCGTGTTCTTTAACGTGCACAGGGTATGGCTCTCTCCCGCACACGGGGTCACGGCTTAACGTCCCATCCGACGGACTGCGGCACTTTTTTGCACACCATGGGCTAAATGACCAGGTCACAAGGACCCCGAAGGCTAAGAGAAGGTTGGGGGAGGGAACCCACTGGAACAGCTGTTGGGAAACAGATGGTAGCCTCCCGTCAAGGCCATCCAGCGTGTTCTTTAACGTGCGCAGGGTATGGCTCTCTCCCGCACACGGGGTCACGGCTTAACGTCCCATCCGACGGACGGCGGCCTTTCCAAGCCCATCGGTGTCCCCTACTGACCGTGGGCAGGGCGGGGAATTTTTGCGGAGATAAATCTCAACGCTGACCCAGTTGGGACTCGAACCTGATGTGATTAGTTCTTCTATTGTTTGTAATGAGGCTAGATGTTTTACCAGCTTCAATGTTAGCCCTATATCACAATATGAAATTAATTTGTCTATCTCTAAATTAAAACTACATAAATTTAAAGGTGTAGGAGAAATTACTGTTGAAACACTTAGGTCTGAGATTGCTTATGGCTGACTGAAATTTTGAATATTTTTATAATAATGGTGTTGTTCCTAAGGATTTACTAGTTACTCTCTGTTTTTAAAAAAGATAACGCAGCTCTTGTGATAATTATAGGGCATTAATCTAATTTCTGTTCTAGATATTGTAGTAACAGATGGCTTCTACAAAATAATTAAAAAAACGCAGACCTGTGCAAAATTAACATAAATGAATGAATTATTTATAAAATGTTCTCTGCATTATTGTGCTTAATGGATTTAAGAATCTTGTTGACAGCGACTGTGTGAGAAGCAGTGTGAATTCAGGAGTATATATGTATAGAAGAAATATTTCCACTTACACAGATTCTTGAGAAATGTTTAAAGTTTCAGAAACCTATGGTTGCTAGCTTTATAGATTTCAAAAATGTTTTTGACTGTGTCGATCGCCATAATTTGTGATTGATAATTAGCATAATATAATTAATAACCAAACTGAAATGTAAAGGACAAAACACACCCTTGTCGAACTCCAAAAGCAATGGAAAACCAATGGCTGCTAAACCGTGCCTTCAAATTTTGATTTGAGCAGAGTCGAAAGCCTTTTTAAAATCGATAAAGATGATAACCACAGGTTTCTGAAACTCTACACATTTCTAAACAATCTGCCTAAGTGAAAATATATGATCTATAACCAAATGTTTCTGAAATTCTGCACAAGTGAAAATAATATTAGATTGGAAGATCGCATGACATAACGACAAGTAGTTAGTGTAATGATGGCTCTCTAAAATAATTCTGAGTCAGGTGTGAGGGTTGATAAGGCTTAAAGCCATATGACATATCTGACAGGTTATTTAGCATAATGATGACTCTGTATAATAACTCTGAGTCATGTGAGAGTTGTAATGGTAAGGTTTGCAGCAATTGGTTTAGTATTGCTTCTGGAGTTCGACAAGAGTGTGTTTTGTCGTATTAATTTGGTTATTAATTATGTGATGCGCAATTTATGTGCAATTTAGTGCCATAGAGAATGGGATCTCAATGGTCTAGAGCAGTGGTTCTCAACCTTTTATGCTTCACGTACCCCCTGGAAATGTGTATGTAACTGGCATACCCCTTGTATAGATAGATAAAACTATAGCTATAATATAACAATGGGAATAAAATAAAACATATATATCAGTGATTCTCAACCTTTTATGCTTCACGTACCCCCTGGAAATGTGTATGTAACTGGCATACCCCTTGTATAGATAGATAAAACTATAGCTATAATATAACAATGGGAATAAAATAAAACATATATATCAGTGGTTCTCAACCTTTTATGCTTCACGTACCCCCTGGAAATGTGTATGTAACTGGCGTACCCCTTGTATAGATAGATAAAACTATAGTTATAGTATAACAATGGGAATAAAATAAAACATATATATCAGTGGTTCTCAACCTTTTATGCTTCACGTACCCCCTGGAAATGTGTATGTAACTGGCGTACCCCTTGTATAGATAGATAAAACTATAGTTATAGTATAACAATGGGAATAAAATAAAACACACACATATATATACACACATCAAATTTTGTATTCATAAATTACATATATCGATAAACACTTAAAAATTACATTTTTGCATAGCAGTGTTGCCAACTTAGCGACTTTGTTACTAGATCTAGCGACTTTTGAGCTCTCACGGCGTATCCCAAGAAATTTTACGGCGTGCCACACGTTGAGAACCCCTGGTCTTGAGAATATAAAATTTCGGATTTAAATTATGCAGATTATTTGGACCTTCTGGCTAATAATGTTGATGAGATGAACTCTTTTATTACAGCTGTTGATGAGATAATAGAATAGATTTGATGATAAAAAGAGAGGAAACTAAAATGATGAAAATTGATCAAGCAGATTGTGGTTTAGTTAATCTGAATGGCAACACCCTTGAGGAAATGTATTAGTTTATCTGAAGATTCTTTTTACATATGAAGAATGGAAAGACTTATATGGGTAATGGATAGGAAAAGTAAGCATTTTGTTTCAAAAATTAATGACATGAAAAATTCTAAGCTTGTAAAGGTAAAAATGTAACAGCGATTACAAGTTTTCGTTGACTTTGTAGCAGATGAAACTTTGAACTAATTGAAAAACACAAACCTATGTAAAAGAAACGTTGAACTGTCTTCAATACAACAATTTTGGCTAGCATCTCTGTTGTGACTTGCAGGTAGTGGCTCTGTTGATGGGTCTGCAGCTGGAATATACGAAGTATTGCTTTTTGTTATGTAAATGGGACAGCCGAGCAAAGACTTTGCACTACGTGAAGAGAAACTGGCCTCAGAGGAAATCTCTGAAGGTCGGAGAGAAGAATGTGGAACACCCAGCACTGGCAGAAATGCACAAAATCCTGCTACCGTCCCTACATATCAAACTCTGTATGATGAAAAACTTCGTAAAAGTCATGGACTGCATCAGCTTTCAAGTACTTGGCTAACAAATTCCCTCAACTCAGCGAATTAAAGAGGGAATTTTTGTGGGTCCTCAGATCCGCGAGCTGTTCAGAGACCAGATGTTCGATAACCTGCTTCAGGGTGACGAGAAAAAAAGGTTTGGGACCCGTTTCGTTTGGTGTCAACTAAATTCCTCGGGAATGTCAGGGCAGACAACGACAAGAAACTGGTTAAGGACATGTTGTCTCTGTATCACAAACTTGGCTGCAATATCTCCAGAAAGATCCACTTTCTCCATTCCCACTTAGATTTCTTCCCCGACAACTGCGGCATGGTTAGTGACGAGCAGGTGGACGTTTTCACCAAGACATTGCAACGATGGAGGAACGATATCAGGGAAACTGGTCCATTTCAATGTTGGCTGACTACTCTTGGACGCTCATCAGAGATGATCCTGAACAGCTGTAAAAGCGACAGGCAAAGCGACGTCGGAAGTAGAAGCGGAGGTTTACCTATACATGCCATATGTACGTATTACTCTATTATATAAGTAACTATTGCGGATTTCCCAGAAATCGTGGCCAATTTTGCATATTCATTGTCATAATCGTGTTCAGCACCTTGAAATCTTTAAGAAATGGTAACTTTTATCTCAGAGGCATCATCATCATCATCATCATCCTCCTCAAGCAGCCATGGGCTACGGAGGTCCAACCAGACCACGCAGTTTAATTCTCCCAGCATATCTGTCCTGAGCTACATCTGCTGCATCCGGCCACTGCACACCAATTCTAACAAGATCCTGTTTGACATTGTCTGCCCACCTCATCCTAGGTCTCCCCCTCCTTCTTTTCTCTAGGCACACTGTTCATAACCCTATTCGCCAATCTATAATTATCCATACGGGCAACATGGCCAAACCAACGGAGTCTCTCTCTGCACAATATGCTGCTTAAATGAGGTTGCAGACTCCTTTGCCTAACCTCATCATTAGTTACAAAGTTAAACCACCTAATACCCAAGATACTGCGTAAGCATCTAGAATCAAAAGCATCTAGTTTCCTGTTATCTTGCTTACACAGCGTCCAAGTTTCACTACCATAACTAACCCTAGAAAGAATCAAACTATTATACAGTCTAATTTTAGTCTTTAGGTGTATACGCCTATTTCTCCACAATCTCCTTAGATTCTTAAAAGTCCCGGCAGCAATCCCTATTCGTCTGTTAATCTCATGCGGCACATCACCAGTATCAGTTACGTAGCTCCCAAGGTAATTAAACTGTGACACCTGCTCAAGACTGCAACCATTCATATTAACTGAATCACAACCTGCCTGACCAATTTTCATCACTTTAGTTTTCTCTCTGTTTATAACCAAACCTACTCTACTACCAGTCTCATCAACAGCTCAGATGAAAGAGATCATAACTTTTATAAAAATTTGTTGCCCAATGTTACAGGACAATCAGTGTACTTTCTCTTCCAGGTAAAGTTCTTTTTACTATTGTACTTAGCAAAATTTAAAATTTGGTTGTTGGACAATGGAATGGTAAACAGTGTGGATTCAGAAGTGGTAGGGGATGTATAAATGGCATATTTTCACTTAGGCAGATTATTTAGAAATATGTAGATTTTCAGAAACCTGTGGTTATTAGAAATAAAATTTAAAAATGCTTTGGTTGCGCTGATGTCAAAATTTACAGTTGATTGGAAGATCGCATGGCATACATGACAACTTAGTTAATTTAATGATGGCTCTCTATAATAATTCTGAGTCAGGTCATGATAATAATTATGTCATCAAAAGCCAATCATAGTTTATTCATTACACATTCGTGGTGTGTGTAATGAATAAACTGTGATTGGCTTTTGATGACATCATTATTTCTGCGGCATCGAATTTTCTACTCAAATGTTTAGCTTCAAATTACATAAGTGGAAATAAACCAGCAGCAGGTAAAAAAAACTAGTGAGATCACCCTTTCTTAGAACTTTTAATCAGTCCTCATTGCGAAGGTCTATATTTTAGTTGAACAAATTATTTTAGGTAAAGAGGGGAAGAGGGTCTATAGAAAGAATTAATCTTCACAGGGGGTACACAGAAGAAATAAGAATTCCTAGTGGGTTCCTGGCACCAAAAAGGTACTGATCTGCTGATCTACAAGTATGAAAATGTCTGATTGTTTCATGCTGATCATTCACCGACATAATTAAGACTGATAATTTATTCAGCCTCCCTCCCTTCATTTCCCATGGAATGTTCTAGGACCTTTAATACTTTACTCAAGATAACCACGGGCTACAGTCTCTGAAATGTTTTTTTTTTTCTCCATACACATCTACAGCTGTTACAATTGGTCACTGCAGGCCAATAACAAGGTCCTGTTTCACATTATCCACCTATCATATTCTAGGTCTCCCTCTTTTTATGAGACCTTTATGTACACTATTCATAACTCTATCCACTAATGTATAATTCTGCATTCAGGCAAAATGGCCAAACCAACGAAATCACTCCCTACATAGGATACTACTCAAAGATGGTTGATTATTCTTTTGTCTAACCTCAGTATTACTTACGTAGTGAAAGCACCTAATGCTCAAGATACTGCGTAAGCATCTAGAATGAAAGGCATCGAGTTTATTGTTATTTTTCTTACAAAAGGGCCCCAATTTCTTCACCACCGCTAACTTTAGAAAGTACTTAATTTTATTTTCCAGATGCATACTCCAATTTTTCCATAAACTCCACAGATCTTTAACGATCCGAGCAGCAATATCTATTTTCGTGTTTTTCTCATGTTGTACATTACCAGTATCTGTAACACTCCTGAGATAATTAAAATGGGAAACCTTTTTGAAGAGTACAGCCATCCAAAAATACTGTAGCATCATCTACTTTACCAATTTTCATCACTTTAGTTCTTTCTCTCTTTGTTTATCACTAAACCAACTCTATTACCAGCCCCATTAACAGCTTTAATGAAAGAGTTCACCTTATTAACATCATTTCTCAAAAGTGCCGAATCATCAGCATAATCTAAATCAAATATGTACATATCGCTATACCACTTAAGGCCCCAATCTTTCCATTTCAAGGAATTACAACATAATCAATAAGTAGATTGAATAGAAAAGGTGAACAAATGCAGCCTTGTCTAACCCTAGTAGTATTGCTAAACAAATCGCTAGAAGCCTTACAAACTCTAACAAATGATTAATTGACTTATCACGAATGTCATACGATCTCAAAATCAACCATAAATTATAGCGGGAAACAGACACAAAAGCCTTTTTCAAACCTACATAGCAAATAACCATAGGTTTCTGAAACTCTAAACATTTCTCAAGAATCTGTCATCAGGCATAAAGATTCTACTTATGCAGCTTCTATCACCTCTGAACCCACACTATGCATCACGAAGTTCTTCATCGACCAGTTTCTAATTCTGCTAACAATAATACAAAGAACATTACCTGGAACAGAGAGCAGAAAAATGCACTTACAATTATCAAAATTAACCGTGAGCACCTTTCTTGAAAACAGAGATAATAATATACTTAGTAAAATCCTTAGAAACAACCCCTTTATCATAGAAAACAATAAACACTGCAATAAGCATCTGACAATAGAATTATTCCCAGATCTAAGCATTTCAGCTGTGATTTCATCTACCCCTGAAGGCTTGTGTAGCTTTCATTTAGAGATAGCCAAAGTGACAGTGGACAACTTTAACATTGAAATCACCCAGCATAAGAATAATATCTTCTTTCTTGACGGAATTCAAAATATCCTGCAGCTTCACGTAAAACCTTCCTATTTCATTCTCATCTGAGCCCGCAATGGGAGCACAACATCGAACAATACTAGAATCTTTAATTCTTATTTTAAATTTAGCTGTAGAAAAACTTTTATTAATACATTCGTATCCTAAAAGAATATCACTAGCATTCTTGTCAAAAAGCATAATTGTAGATGTTTGTTATCTTCATGTCCTGAAAAGAGAGATTTAATATTTGTTTCAAGTATCTGACCTTGATCATCTAATCTCTAGCAACCCTTACATATCCAGGTTATACAGCTAGAATTTCTCTGTGAGGATATCTAGAGAATAATCTCTGTTGAGAGAGTCCTCACATTCCAAGTTGCTGCAGACAAAAAATTGTTACTAGGTTTTTTTTTAAAGAAATTGGGTTTATTGAGAGAAGTATGGCAAATATCAAACAGCTCTATATAGTAGCAGACATGGGACAAACACCAGTTTCTTGTTCACTATGAACTAAAACCACTATGTTGGTAGGAACTCAGACAAGTAATGGAGTTCTTTACCATCAAAATCCATTCCATTATTTTGAGTGTTAGCAAGTTGTTCTCTGAGAGATATTGTACTACAGGAAATAAAAAATGCAACACTTGCAAGAAGTTATGCAAATGTGATGAAATTTAGGGAGGCGGTAGTAGTTGGAAATGCATGGAAATGATTAAGTTTGTAGGACGATCGAAACGATTGGACAGGCGCAATCTGACATCACAGGTGGGAGCAGGCAAACACAGACAAAGGCAACCAAAGCTCCCTGGTTGACAAAACGATGTGGAAATTGTTCTAAACCGCTAAAGACGCCCTTACACAGACATCAACAGCCGGTACAACAGTTAACAGACATTGAACGTAGAAGAATCATAGGCCTTAGAGAAGCTGGTTTGTCGTAAAGAGATGTGGTCAACCTTGTTGGCCGCAATCCCAGTACCATCGTACACATATGGTGCCAGTGGGTTCAAGAATCCAGCACATGCTGACAAGGCTCAGGAAGATGACATATGACCACGGAGCGACAGGACCACCATTTGCGCTGCATGGCATTGCATGATAAATTCGTGACTACACCGCAACTGCAAAGGGAGGGCAACAGGTTGCACATCGAATACCTACCAGGTGGACGGCAAACAACAGGCTTTTACAGTTTTTATTCGGAGCTTATCATCTAGCACTGCATTTGCCCTTCACATCTTCAGTTGTGTTGCCTAAGATAGAACTGGAATGAACAAGAATGGAGTGCCGTGGTGTTTAGTGACGAATCTCGTTTTTGTCTTGGTCAGCACAACGGTAGACAACGTGTTCGCCTTCATCCAAGGGAAAGGAACGCCACCCAGTGCATGCGACATCGTCACACAGCTTCAACACCTGGTGTCTTGGTGTGGGGTGCCATTAGTCGGACATCTCGGTCAGAACTGGTCATCATAAGGGGATCTTTAACTGCCCAACAATATGATACCGACATTTTGCAGCCAGTGGCTGTCCCATTTGTTCAGCAGCACGGAATATTTTACCAGCAAGATAACACCATCTCCACACAGCCCGCATTAGTCTGTAGTATCCACACGAGCAGAACGTTCAGGTACTATCATGGCCAGCACGCTCACCGGACCATTCACTTATTGAACATGTCTGGACCTGATGGGCCGACAGCTCCAGCAACACCCAAGAGGTGCACCAACCACTGTCTGAAATGGAACAGCGACTTCACGCTATTTATCATTCTATCCCTTAGGTAGATTGGGTTGGGTTGTTTTACCTCTGAGAGGCACTTTTTTGCACACCATGGGCTAAATGGCCAGGTCACAAGGACCCCGAAGGCTCAGAGAAGGTTGGGAGAGGGGACCCACTGGAACAGCTGTTGGGAGACAGATGGTAGCCTCCCGTCAAGGCCATCCAGCGTGTTCTTTAACGTGCACAGGGTATGGCTCTCCCGCACACGGGGCCACGGCTTAACGATCTCATTCGACGGACTGCGGCCTTTCCAAGCCCATCGGTGTCCCCTACTGACCGTGGGCAAGGCGGGGAATTTTGCGGAGATAAATCTCAACACTGACCCAGCTGGGACTCGAACCTGGGAACTACAGATTACGAGCCTGGCGCGCTACCGACTGAGCCCCCCCCCCCCCCCCCCGCCCTTAGGTGGACATTATAAAGCTATATGATAGCCTTCCCGCCATGTTCATGCATGTATTGCTGCACGTGATGGTTCAACATCATACGAATTATACCACTTTATTGGGTAGGCAAAGTGGTAATTTTCATGTTTGTTTTTGATAATATAATCATTCACACATCTCAGTGTATGCTAACAGCTGCCTACATTTCAATAAAATGGCATTAATTATTCCAGGTGTTGCAATGTTTTTTCCTATAGTGTATTTCAGTTTAGGACTGGCTATGAAAAAAATAGTTTCTAGGTTCAGGTACCTGCATTGGTTTCTGATCAATATCATATCTATATCCAGTCGACATAAAGTATCCTGTACATCTGTTCAATGGGGCTGGCATCTGTCCAAAAAATGGAAAACCCAATGATAGATTCTTCTTATTCAACAGAGACTCATCAGACCATAAGTCACAATTCAAAATAAAAATCCATAATCATTTGAATTGGTTTAGGTGGTCAGTATAGAGATCCTGTGAAATCAAACACTTCTCAGTAGTAGGGTTTCCAAATATCTGACATTTGATAAACACAGTTATAGGTTGGGTTGTTTTACCTCTGAGCGGCACTTTTTTGCACACCATGGGCTAAATGGCCAGGTCACATGGACCCCGAAGGCTCAGAGGAACAGCTGTTGCTCCACTGGAACAGCTGTTGAGAGACAGATGGTAGCCTCCCGTCACAGTTATAGGATAGCGATATTTATTTACTGAGGAATGTCAGCTAAACAGAACATAAAAAGACTTAAAAACATTCAATGGCTGAGAATCTCATGAAAATATTTTATTTGTTCAGTTTTGCCGTCAACTGAAAAGATTCTCAGATAAACTGCAACAGATTTTGTGACCCATAGCACACCGTCAATCTCAAGAAAATTGTCCTATCTCTCAGAATTTTTTTTATTGAGGTCCCTCGGGTAGCCCCATATTGCGTTCGAAAATAAAGCCTCTATCCATAATAAAATCGGATATAAAATTCAGAAGTCATTTTTTTTACAGTTCTTTTGTATTCTCTCATTAATCTAACTGGTTGGGACCTCGAAAATACCAAATATTAGCCTCCCAATCCTGAATTTCTCCAGTGCTATTCCATAATGAATTAATATCCAAAGTATCAATTCATTCATTATCGATATCCGAAAGTCAGCGAGATATTCTCTCACCTGAAGCGGAACGGAAAGGGAACTCGTCCACATTGATTTCACTTACCGATTTCGACTTCTGAGGCCAATTTTCCCACTCCTGAAAGTTTCAAAAAAAAAAACCCCCTCAGGTTTCTAAAATGAAAACATCCGTAACTGGTATCTACGAATAGTATGGTGCATATCCGTATCCGGCATCCAGAACGAAATTTTCAATATCCTTTTTTTTCTGATTTCTACGTAAACTTTAACGACTCTTAAGAAAATGATCGCATAAGTATACGAGCTCTCTCTATGTGAATAAATCACGTAGGTTCACGTATTATTCGTTTCCGAGCCCTTAGGGTCATTAAAATTGGGAAGGCTGCAAAAACATTTCTCATCCTGTAGCAAAAGAAGTAAAAATTGATGCCGTTTTAAAAATTTATATCTAGAAAGTCGAATTTTTTTTATTTTTCTAAAATATGTAATACAGAAAAAAATTTTAGAAGGTACGTTTGGCTTCAACAGACCTTTTTGGTACAAGGATGTGCTACACTTACACTGAAATAAGATTTGTTGATATAACAGTTTGGACAGTTGTATTGTCATTAAATGTACAGTCGCTCAAAAAACTATCCGAACACTATGATTGATTACAGAATTCACAAAAAATATCTGACAACGATTTTTTTCAGAAATTATTGATCTGGCAACCTTCGTGTCACGTGACACGAAGGCTGCCAGATCACTAATTTCTAAAAAAATCGTTGCCAGATATTTTTTCTGAATTCTGTAATCAACCGTAGTGTTCGGATATTTTTTGAGCGACTGTACCACTGTTAAAATCATGTGTTAGTTTTATACAGATTAAGTTCCGTAGAAGGTTTTGTTCTTTCCAGCCGTTAAATTTTGTATGTATAGAGTTAGACTGCAAGTACCCTGAGCATCAAAATGATATCGATCCACTCACCTCCACTGTCATTGGTTCAGTATGCTGCATAGTTAGGACTGGTGGGAGAAGTAATGGGAGAGCCTATTGTAGCAATGGGTTTCTCGCCCTGGGCTGGCTCGCCATCTCTCCAGGCCTTGTACTTGGTGTAGCAGTCTGTCGCATACAGAATCGCTCCCACAAAGCCGAAGAACTGAAAGAGAAGGAAACTTTTTTTTAAAGGTTTTGGCAAGAGTGTTTCTATTTTTAGAATATTTAATTAAAAAGATAAAAAGACAAGCAGAAGTGCTTTCTTTATAAGTACAAAGTCGAAATCCTATTTAGGGCTTGGTTGGTTGGTTGGTTGTTTTACCTCTGAGCGGCACTTTTTTGCACACCGTGGGCTAAATGGCCAGGTCACATGGACCCCGAAGGCTCAGAGAAGGTTGGGGGAGGGGACCTACTGGAACAGCTGTTGGGAGACAGATGGTAGCCTCCTGTCAAGGCCATCCAGCATGTTCTTTAACGTGCACAGGGTATGGCTCTCCCGCACACGGGGCCACGGCTTAACGTCCCATCCGACTGACGGCGGCCTTTCCAAGCCCATCGGTGTCCCCTACTGACCGTGGACAGGGCGGGGAGTTTTGCGGAGACAATTCTCAACGCTGACACAGCTGCGACTCAAACCTGTGAACTTGAGATTACGAGCTTGGCGCGCCACCGACTGAGCCACCCCCGCCCCCCTATATAGGGCAACGTATAAATTGTTACAGACGATTTTAAAAGAACTCAAATGGCTGATTGCCAGAGAAGTTTTGGAAACCTTTCATTTTTGTAACAGTGTATGCGAAAAAACAATATTTATGTTTTTTTTTATCATTGCAATGCAGATATAAAGAGCGATCTTGCCAAATGGGAAAGTGTGTGACGAATTGATTTGACAAAATCGAATTCATTGAGAAGGAAGAAGTGTAAAAATAAAACATTACATTTGTCTTACAGTAACATTATCTGTTACATTTTAATCTGTTACAATTAATTTTAATCATTATCTGTTACATTTTAATCTGTTACAATTTATCTGTAACATTTTAAATCACAGCACTTCATGCTAACAAATTTTTTAACATTATTATGCTGTTTGGTCAAACTTATAGCATAATAGTATTCTGTCAACTGTGTGATTTATAAAATAATAGTATTCAAAATGTTGTTATTCGTCTTACAGAATCTTTAATGCTGAAAGAATCATGTCTATTCTTCTTCCATTCCCATCTCTGCTCCAGAATGAATCAGAACATTGTGGTCAGGTTTCAAACAAAAGGAAATGTTTACGATGAGAATTCAAAGTATGAAGTGTTTTTTATCCCTTACGTTTTTTGGCATAGACGGATTTGTTAAACATTTTACTTTCTTGGAAGATTAAACTGATTCAATACACGCAAGAGAAATAGATCTAAACAAAAGAGAAAGTAATAATCAAGTGAAGTGATAAATAAGAAAGTGCTAATCAAGTGCTAAAGTAGCTCTCTGCTACGTAACGCGTACATCGCGTTATTGTACGCCAGTTACATACCCATTTCCAGCGGGTACGTGAAGCATTAAAGGTTGAGAACCACTGCTCTAGGCAAATAAGGAAAAAGAAGTTTTCTAGGAGGATCTGGCTAAGGGCAAAGGAATTATAGGAACAGATGAATCTAAGAAGGTAGTTGTGGGGACAATTAGCACATTTCATAATAGCTTCTGATAAAGTTTATTTTTTTCGCAACATTTGATTTAAAACTATTAAACTTATTATATTTAATAGTTTATTTCCTAAGAGATATTTTAACAGTGACGTCTCTATCTTTATATTCCGAATTAATTTTTTTGAATGTGGAAAACATGAGGCTCGCGTTATTGTTCTAGCAATAACGTTCGCGTTATTGTTCTAGCAATGGCGTACAATGACCCTTGTATAGATAGATAAAACTATAGTTATAGTATAACAATGGGAATAAAACTTTGTTACTGGATCTAGTGACTTTTGAGCTCTCACGGCGTAACCCAAAATATTTTACCGCGTACTCCACGTTGAGAACCCCTAGCATAAGCCAATGGTTGGAAACTTCTATTCTTCTTCTCAATGAATTTTAGAGATAAGTGCATTAGCCTTACAAAAGTTTACTACTGACTATCAACACTTTGTAATCAAAACAGCAGAATGTTTTCTGTTTTTTCAATGGATACGATACTTTACACATTTTAAAATCTGGAAGTTACTCAGGGGTTTTATTTTAATTCAAGATTTTTCTTCTTATCCTTCCAGTCTACTTTTCATTGTTCGAAAATGGCTCTAAAATGAGATCAATGAGGAATATCTTTCTTATGATCTTGGTATGTTTTAGAAGTGGTTTAGATATGACTCCTTCCTTCGAAATGTTTAATTGGGTATAATGACACGGTTTATGACACTAAGCTCGTCTTCTATTATGTTTTTTTAATCCATCTTATATGGATAGGTTTTCTATACCTAGCAAAGACATTTCTTTGCCTTTTAAAATTTTCATTCCATCCATTTCAAAACGACTCATCATATTGCTTTTTTTTTCTCCCTATACCTCAAAAGACTTCAACTTCAAATATACTTCTGAAATAATGCTAAAATTCAGAGCATTAAATAAAAAAAATTAAAATTCGCAGCTAAGTTTTTCATCTAAATATAAAGATGTGATCATGTGATCGTTACAATACCATGTTGATCATTTACATTTTCCAGATGTGTTTTTCCTAAGCAAAGATGCTTATATTCTGTTCATGGAATTCAAAATTGAGAGTATTCTACTCGATCTTTCAGTTGCTTTACTCGCTGTTTACCTTTTCCTACTGCTTCAAGAATACTTCTGCTAATTACATTTTCTGATCTGTCACTCTGCATCCTAGTAGTCCAACATCTTCCTCCATGAGATGATTCTTAGTGACGTAAGCATCTGCTGTTGAAAGAATCGTACCAATGATCTGCGGTTCAAATAAAAATCAGTTCTCTCAATGGAAATATGAAATTATCGTTATCCTTTTTCTTCTCTGCTTTCATTAATTCCCAGAAGTTAAACTTCCAATTTCATTTCTCCTTATGGGTCATACATCAGCAGAGACAAAGAGGAACTGCAGTCTGTCGAAGCCATTTATCTTGCTACAAGGCATGGAACTTTTTAAATGAAATGTCACACACCTGACTAGTTTTCAGCGTTTTGGGGTTCTTCGCATTCGACACAAAACTAAGAAAGCGAATTGATTTCTAGAGTATCGTTAGCCACCGAGCCCAATCATCAGAACTGAAGTAAAATATTCGCCATTTTCCAGACCAGTGGTCCATCATTATTTCCACTCAAGTACCACGAAAGAGAAGATTTTCGCCTGAAGTCTCTCTCTTTACAGAACTTTTCTTAAATGCATTAATCAAATGGCAAACTGAAAACGAAACACGACAAGTTGCAGCTTTGTCTAACTCCGTTGGAACTGAACCTCCTATTAGTCCCTGGGGCGGGGGTGGCTCAGTCGGTAGCGCGCCAGGCTCGTAATCTGTAGTTCCCAGGTTCGAGTCCCAGCTGGGTCACCGTTGAGATTTATCTCCGCAAAATTCCCCGCCCTGCCCACGGTCAGTAGGGGACACCGATGGGCTTGAAAAGGCCGCCGTCCGTCGGATGGGACGTTAAGCCGTGGCCCCGTGTGCGGGAGAGCCATACCCTGTGCACGTTAAAGAACACGCTGGATGGCCTTGACGGGAGGCTACCATCTGTCTCCCAACAGCTGTTCCAGTGGTTCCCCTCCCCCAACCTTCTCTGAGCCTTCGGGGTCCATGTGACCTGGCCATTTAGCCCATGGTGTGCAAAAAAGTGCCGCTCAGAGGTAAAACAACCCAACCCAAATCCTATTAGTCCCTCTTCTGTTCTCCGTAAAGACGTAAAAACATTCGATAGAAAGCTATTGTTACGTCAATTAACTTTCCAGATATTCCACTTCGTGATCAACTAAAAATTACATCTTTCAAGAGAAATGTCTTCTAATCAACAAAGCTCATAATCACGTTAGTTTGAAACTCTGATCACTTTTCAAAAATCTGTTTCAGTAAGAATATTCAGATTACAAAACCTCTGAAACTTCTAAATCCATATTTCTCAGCTTGAAGTTGACTATCAACGGTATATTTTACCATATTAGGTATAATTATAAAAATACATTTATCAAGAGTAAAAAAGCGTAGATGCACTCGCAATGATCTTGTCTCGCGAAGGTCGGCCAAAAAATAAGTTTACATGACATATAATTCGAGTTTTCATTATAATCTCTAATACGAAAAATAATTATAGGATAATTCTACTGAACTCTCTCTCCTTATAGAGCTTCTCTTATTACATAATCAATTGCCAAACTTAAAACGAAAAGTGACAACGGAAAAGAGACATTGTCTAACTCCGTTTGAAATACTGAACCAAATTCTGTCATCCCACTACTTTTCGACAGATTCAGGCACTTATCTGGAACGAGTTTGTTTTATTCCTAGTCTGTAGAAGTTCGAATCCTTTTTAGTTAACCATTGTTTTACTTTTGATTCCACGTCGTCGTCACTTCGAAACCCGTGGTCTCCAAGATATTCTTTTAGCGCTGCAGAAAGATCAGATAACGCAGGACCTTAAACGAAAATGTCCCAGGCTTCTCCGGAAAGGTGTTCTACTTCTGCACTGCCTCACCTTGCCATGGAACAACTTTCGCAGAGTTTCCAGTGGAAGTTATCGGAGCATCCTTTGTATAGCCCCTGATCTGACATATATAGGTTATCCTGTTTTCCCAACGCTGCAGAAATATCTTAAAGGTCACAAGTTTGGGAGTGATGACGGCATGGGAACAGGAGTGAAACGATGGTTGAGCAAAAAGGATACAGACTTCTACCGACAAGAAATAGATAATACTCGTCCCAGAGAAGTGCTTGAATCTGCAGAGACTGTCGAAATGAAATGGGATGATTCATATTTTGGATTATAATAAAAATGATCCCCAACTTACATGCGTTTCAAATTTACTTTCTTGCTGATCCTCCTATTACAAGAATTTGTGATGATCATTTATGAAAACTGAAAGAGATGTTTTTAAAATCCCCGAGAATCGCGCCGGTTTCAGAGAAAGTTAAACATATTCACCTACCACATGGCAACAGCATCATCGACATTTCTCACCATTTTAGTAAGACGATTTTATCCACATTTGGTGATTCATTCATCTTAAATTTAGGAACTGGCTTGTGTAATTTCAGTTAGCATAACATGATTAAAGCTAAAGCCAAATGACCTTTCACACTGTCATTAATTATTGAAACATAAAGGCGAACGTCATTGCAAACATCGTTAAAATGCTCAACTCATTTTACTATGTTTCAGGACATGCGAAGGCCAAACAACAGTTGCAACCTATGGTGCAATCATTTGGATCATGGAGCACAGTTGCATTTGCTATCAAAATGGTTATTAGAAAGTCTTTTTTTAGTGGGGCGGGGGTGGCTCAGTCGGTAGCGCGCCAGGCTCGTAATCTGTAGTTCCCAGGTTCGAGTCCCAGCTGGGTCAGCGTTGAGATTTATCTCCGCAAAATTCCCCGCTCTGCCCACGGTCAGTAGGGGACACCGATGGGCTTGGAAAGGCCGCCGTCCGTCGGATGGGACGTTAAGCCGTGGCCCGTCTGTGGGAGAGCCATACACTGTGCACGTTAAAGAATACGTTGGATGGCCTTGACGGGAGGCTACCATCTGTCTCCCAACAGCTGTTCCAGTGGGTCCCCTCCCCCAACCTTCTCTGAGCCTTCGGGGTCCATGTGACCTGGCCATTTAGCCCGTGGTGTGCAAAAAAGTGCCGCTCAGAGGTAAAACAACCCAACCCTTCTTTTAGTCATACAACTGCACAAAGAGTTTTTAGAGAAACTTTTATTTTTACAAATATTATGTTTTTTAAAAATTTATATGCTTGTATAATAAATATAAACAGATGAATATTCTATTGTTTGCATTAACGAACAGAACCCATGTTGTGCATAATGCTCCTCCGATGCAGGACCTTGGACGTCATCTCTTTGCTTAACTATTGCGACTCACTCTCATCGAAACCCAAATGGTTGAAAGAGTGATTCTCACACACCCGTGCCGCCAATCTGCTCCAAATGCGCGTGGCAATCATATGAGCATAACACAGATTCAAAATAATAAAAGAAACATGTTATGTTGCATATCAAAAAAAAAAGACGAAATCTATTTAATGTTTAAATTATTCAGACTCCAGGAGTTATATAGCACAAAATTAATTTGAATTAATGGATGAATCAGAAAACACAAATCGTAATATATTAATAGTATCTATAAAACACAAAAAGAATGTTTTATATATTTCCTAAAACAAAAAGATGCTAAATGTCTGCAGACGAACACACGAAAAAGTGAAAATAATAACTCTTTTTAATAAAACTAGCCAAAGCAAATTGACATATTTTAAAAGGCTCTGGGTGTGTCTCGCGCTGTCTCCATTTCTTGGCGTCAACCGTTAACGAGGTCGTTTGCCATCAGTGCCACAGAAATTGCAATTTATTTCACAAACTTTTAGCAGTTTTTCTCCAGTCTACAGCTTTATAATAGGACCCGAGTTCGATTTTAAGACTACCGAATGAAGTATGCATTTCCATCCCACCAAACGTTGGCGGCGACATGCTAATTAAATATGTACGAATAATTTACAATTAAACTCTTTGAATGAATAAATTCTCATTAACTTATTGGCTTGTTTTCACTTACCTCGCTTTCACTCTCCTACATACTGCATAATGAACTCATGAGAACATTCTGGTCGACCAGAAAGAATATATAATCTTAGTACCACAATTTAGATATATAGACGTCGTCTGCAACCCCCTAGATATCATTATTCCCGTTTGCTCTTTTCCAAAGGAGCTCCGCATGGTATTTTTGCTTTATTGACAGTTTCTCGGTTTGCAGTAGGATCCATTCCCTTCATTTTTGCGACCAGCACGTCCTAAGATTCATTTTCTATTCTGATCTTTCTCATACTGTATCATCTTCACGAGAACACAACGAAATGAATGTAGGCTTCAAATAGCGATGCAAACGTCAGATGATATTTCTGTTCAGACGGCCTGATCAGTTGATCTCCTGTCGGGTTGGGTTATTTTAACTCTGAGAGGCACTTTTTTTGCACACAATGGGCTAAATGGCCAGGTCACAAGGACCCCGAAGGCTCAGAGAAGGTTGTGGGAGGGGACCCACTGAAATAGCTGTTGGGAGACAGATAGTAGCCTCTCCGTCAAGGCCATCCAGAGTGTTCTTTAAGGTGCAAAGGGTATGGCTCTCCCGCACATGGGGCCACGGCTAAACGTCCCATCCGACGGACGGTGGCCTTTCCAAATCCATCGATGTCCCCTATTGACTGTGGACAGGACGGGGAATTTTACGGAAATAAACCTCAACGCTAACCCAGCTTAGCCTTCTTCAGCCCATCCGGTAAACCGAATAAATCGTGGAATGTTCAGACCTGAACAGTAGGCGCCTACAAACTGAACGTCAATGGGGACTCAAATTACGATCAAACCAACAACAATTGCTTGTTTTTTAAATTTATAATGCTTATATATTTTTCCCATAGAAAGTTCGTAGAGTACTGACTAAGAAGCAATGAGATAAACTATTTTGATTTAAAGTCTTACTAATTAATATAACGATTGTAAAACAAAAGAAGATATTATTTTCACAGCGCGTGCTCAGAAGCCAATATTACGTGTTCAAATTTACATTTCTGTAGGGAGGAAAGAAACAAAAATCCAATCATCGAAGTGAGTTACAATCAATAAAACCTAAAGCACATTTCCGACAGTGTAAAGATCGTTATTTTTATATTAATGAGATTTTGAGTGAGGTTTCTCGATCACTTACACCAGCAGCTGCCCAGGCGTCATCTCTCCCTCCTTTCACTGCCACAACCAGAGCAGCGATCATGTAGAATAAGGTCCACGTGGCGCAGTACAAGAGTTCCTGGTGGAAATGAAAAGGAAAAGTATTAGAAGCGATTCAGAGGAACAGATCGACTGTTTCCCTGATAATGAATCACACCACTCTTCACATGTTCAAGCAATGCATCTCGTAATAAACATCTCGGTCAGTTTTTACTTTACATTGATGTCTTCGATTATCACACTACGCAGAATATGGAATGAGAAATAAGAATAAGAATAGCAGTCATAAAGAACAATAAGTATTAAAGTGTAATGCATTGTGCCATATGGATATCAAAACTATACACAAGGTGGCAGTAATAAAACATACAAAATACAGAACGGAAATTGCAAAGCATTCATGAAAGCACAATAACAGGTAAGAGAGATTTTGTTTGTTATACAGAGAAGCTAATCAGAAGCAAAGAGCCATCGTTTGACTCCTTTGCTGAGTATTTTTCATTTCTGCTCTCATCCAAGAATCAACTGGATTCTTGCATCCCAGTCTCGTCGTGATAATCTTAGAAGTATTCAGTCCCCAGTTCAAAAGATTTCCTACTTTAATATCTTTTTGTGCAACGATGTTTGTTTTGGCTTAATTTACAAATCAGTATTTACCTCAACTCAATAATAGAATTTACTCTCTATGTGATTACAACTGCATTCATAGCTAACAACGCAGTCTAGGTTGTAAAATTTAATAAAACGTCTCACTTTTGAAGTTTCAAAAAATAAAGTTAGTCTTTTCTCCTTCCATATAAGGATTGCTTTTTATAAGAACTAACTTCATGCTATGCATATTTTCGAAAATTTTGAAGCTTAAAGGTAATGTATGAATATAATACTTGGATAAAATCATACCTTACCTATAGTGAGGCAATATATCTGAATCACATATACTTTTCATTATGACACAAATTCATATAATTCGATGTATTATGAAGAACAAAATTATGAGTGTGAAAAAAATGTTGTAAAAGATTAAATGTTCTGTTTATTAGAAAACTACATGTTTATAATGTTTCACTAATCACTGTAAAACGATCAAGGTATGCAATATACTAAAATTCCATTACAAAATACTAGCTATAGTATAAATTTTATATTAGATGTTATTTCTGTTCGTAAAACCATTATGTAGCAGAATTTCATTTATCTAGCTCCAAAATTTCTTAATCTGCCTAATGATGTAAAGTCTGAAAAAAATGGGTACAGTTAAAAAAATGGTTTCAAAATATTACAGAAAAAGAACTTTGTTTTCTTTAGAGGTCGCTCTCTCGATTACGATTGTTAAAACTGTCTCAATATTTATTTGCTGAAATTATTTTGTTTGTTAATTAGTTTGTTTCTTTTCTGTGTTGTATTTCAGTCGAAATCCAAGCTTCCCTAAACATCCTCTCTGCGTGTATTATAGTGACAGGCTCCTGTCAGACCTCTCTGGCAAACGGCTGTTTCAGGATTGGATTGGATTGTTTTACCTCTGTGCGGCACTTTTTTTGCACACAATGGGCTAAATGGCCAGGCCACAAGGACCCCGAAGGCTCAGAGAAGGTTGGGCGAGGGGACCCACTGGAGCAGCTGTTGGGAGACAGATGGTAGCCTCCCGTCAAGGCCATCCAGCGTGTTCTTTAACGTGCACAGGGTATGACTCTCCCGCACACGGGCCATGGCTTAACGTCCCATCCGACGGACGGCGGCCTTTTCAAGCCCATCGGTGTCCCTTACTGACCGTGGGCAGGGCGGGGAAATTTTGCATAGATAAATCTCAACGCTGACCCAGCTGGTACTTGAACCTGGGAAGTACAGATTACGAGCCTGGCGCGCTACCGACTGAGCCACCCCCTCCCCGCTGTTTCAGGAATAATTCATTTTATTTTGTATTAGAGTTTTTCGTTACTACTGTTAAACAGAATTGACATAAAACCTGTTTTGGCAAATGTGGGCTCGTGTACTCTGGTAGTTGTTATTTTTTACAGACAGATATAAAATTGTAAAAGTTTACTACTTGCCAATTATGGCAAATATTTTCCATATGTAAAATGGGAAATAAAAACTGAAGCTAAAGCCATTTCCCAGTAAAGAAGTAAATTGCTAAAGCCATTCATAAATATTAACTGGGAAGCCAAATAATAAGAGACGAATACGAAATGTACATTTTCAAAGAGCATATAGTTTTGTGATTTACCAAATTTAGCACTCTCTATTGGCGAAAATTCAAAATAATGAAAGATTCGAAAAACAGGAAGAATTCTCTTTGCAAACGAGCATTCTATACCCACCAGAGGTGAATTATTTTCTAGTTAATATGAATGTTAATTTCTCTCATTGTACATGCAATTGAGAAGTATCTATGAAAACAAGAGTAGTAATGCTTCCCTTGGAATTCTTATAAAAATAAAAATAAATACCACCTCAAGCAGCTGCTTGCCACAGAGGTCTGACAGGAGCCTGTTAGTTTATATGCCATAGTAGAAGGTCTGAGAGGATGGCAGGACCTCAGCAGAAAAACGACACAAACAGCCATGCCTTACCGGGGCTCGAACCCAGGTCCCTTAGATCAGTAGCCAAAAGTAAAAATAATGAAGATAATAAGTAAAACATTTTCAATATATATATTTATGTTAAAACTCTAATGATATAAAAGTAATGCATTTTCATAACTTTTACAATGTCGTTCTGAAACAGGTTCATATTTTTATAATAGCCTTCAAATTTCCTTACGTTCTAATAGTGAGGTTAATAAGAGAACTGTTTGTGCCTCCAGTTTATTACGAATTGGAAAAACGAAAGGGAAATTCCTCCTCCAAAGGCTTAGCATGCGAAGGAGCAGCAGGTTGTAGCAATATGACAGCATTTCCACTGCGCATGCGTCAGTCAGGAAGCACCATGAATGTGCCCTCTATGGAGGCCATTTTTGATTGAAACCTCAATGTTGCGTGAATGTTACCTGATCTAATTGATTCAACTTTAAAATATCCTTGTAGAATTCCCCCAAAGCAGATAACAGACACAGCAGGACACAGTTTGTTTACCACACTCCTTAAGTGATTTGAAAACAGTATAAGTGTTTCAGCTTATTCTTTGAAAGTAGTACTCAAGATAATTCGATCAAAAGCTAGTTCAATTTCCAACTCTACTTTATGCTGATACGTCAGAGTGTAAGATAGGGCAATGTCTGTTAATACATCTGTGTACAGTCGCTCAAAAAATTATCCGAACACTATGGTTGATTACAGAATTCAGAAAAAATATCTGGCAACGATTATTTTAGAAATTAGCGATCTGGCAACCTTCGTGTCACGTATACGAAGGTTGCCAGATCGCTAATTTCTAAAGAAATCGTTGCCAGATATTTTTTCTGAATTCTGTAAACAACCATAATAAAAAAATAAATAAATACCCCCTCAAGCAGCTGCTTGCCACAGAGGCCTGACAGGAGCCTGTCAGTTTATATGCCATAGTGTTCGGATATTTTTTTCAGCGACTGTAGGTATCGTTGTGTGTTCCCTGATGGAATCCACAATTTTGTGTATTAAAAACAGTAATGACTACACCTTAGGCAGTAATGTAAAAATAAAACAAAAAAGATACTGGTGGTAATGTTACAAATATAAATAAATAAGAGAATTTTTTAATAACCATATGCATTTATGTTTTTACGTAAATATCTAAAAAGGTATCTGTTTTTAATTGCGAAAATTGTCTAGATATCTCAGTTATTACCATGTGCATTTGCTAACTTATTTCTACATAGCTTTATTTATTGTTTTCATAATTCTCAATTTTTTTGGAAAAGGAGTTCATTCATTAAAGAAACAAATCGACGAGTTCTTTTCAGAGGCGAATTTTACTTCTGCGGATAAGAGTTTTCTCTTTGGTGGTCTTTGTTTTTTTTTGATAAATATGAATATTATTATTTTTAATGTGAGCTATGGATTATACAATATGTGAGCACACAATACGTGCGGGGCGGGGGATGGCTCAGTCGGTAGCGCGCCAGGCTCGTAATCTGTTGTTCCCAGGTTCGAGTCCCAGCTGGGTCAGCGTTGAGATTTATCTCCGCAAAATTCCCTGCCCTGCCCACGGTCAGTAGGGGACACCGATGGGCTTGGAAAGGCCGCCGTACGTCGGATGGGATGTTAAGCCGTGGCCCCGTGTGTGGGAGAGCCATACCCTGTGCACGTTAAAGAACACGCTGGATGGCTTTGACTGGAGGCTGCCATCTGTCTCCCAACAGCTGTTCCAGTGGGTTCCCTCCCCCAACCTTCTCTGAGCCTTCGGGGTCCATGTGACCTGGCCATTTAGCCCATGGTGTGCAAAAAAGTGCCGCTCAGAGGTAAAACAACCCAACGTTAAAGAACACACTGGATGGCCTTGACAGGAGACTACCATCTGTCTTCCAACAGCTGTTCCAGTGGGTCCCCTCCCCCAACCTTCTCTGAGCCTTCGGGGTCCATGTGACCTGGCCATTTAGCCCATGGTGTGCAAAAAAGTGCCGCTCAGAGGTAAAACAACCCAACGTTAAAGAACACACTGGATGGCCTTGACGGGAGACTACCATCTGTCTTCCAACAGCTGTTCCAGTGGGTCCCCTCCCCCAACCTTCTCTGAGCCTTCGGGGTCCATGTGACCTGGCCATTTAGCCCATGGTGTGCAAAAAAGTGCCGCTCAGAGGTAAAACAACCCAACCCAACACAATATGTGAACTGGGTGAGATTATTTTTAAAATTTCACCCGGTCCAAAAAAGCTCAAAATCAATGACTACTCTATGGACTGCTTTCAATAATTCTTTTTGCAATGCAAAAAAGTTTTTCACTGTATCAAACCTTTTTCACATGTATCCATAAGGGGCCAATCATAGGGCCCTTTGCAACGTATCATGCCCTTCACCCTTTAGAGTCGGCATGTGATAGAAAGTTTTTCCTCTTCAAGTCCATCAGCATCTTCTTTGCTGTTAGGGGAGCGAGAGGAAAATGTCTTAACCCTGACATAGTTTGGATTCGAACTCGTGCTTTCGTGCACGAGTTCGAATCTCGCGGAAACTCGGTTTTTTTTTTCAGTTAATTCTTCAGTTGTTACAAGATAACCGAACATTTTCTGTGAGTTCCTGTTGTTGAAATTATCTATGACAAAGCTCGACTAAAAGTTGCAGCTTTCTCTGAACCATTGTTTCGCTCTATGGCCAATAATTGGTTGATGACTCCATGAGAATCTCCAAATCAAATCGTGGAATCAACTTCACGGTCTCGCATTAGTTAAAGGTTGAAAGCGGTTTAGATAATTCAAGAAGTAAGATAATCTAATGCATTTTCACCAGTACGAAGGTCAATGCACAATTTAATTGAATAGTAAGGAGGGAGCGAAACTTTTGAATCTTACCGTGTTTTCACTGCAGCACCAGGAAATCAGAATTCTAATATTCTTCAAAGCGGAAATGCTTTTATTCGTTGGTGAAATATTGCATGCTTCATAGATCTCGATGCTCGCAAATGGATATCTGGGAATTTCTTTTTTCCTTTTTTTGATTTTGAGACGATCGATTTGGATTTAGATCAATGTTTCCCAAAGTGGGCGATACCGCCCCCTGGGGGGAGTTGGAACAATCCAGGGGGTCGTTAGTAGCCTCGGGTGCAATTGGAGGGCGGTGGAGGCATAAAGAAAGAAGGGAAGATAAGAAAATTTTGAAAAACCGTTCGTACATGTTTCATCTGTTGTGTAAAATAGAGTTAAAGTCGTAGCGATTACTTTATTTTCCAAATAAACACATAAAATTATCCTTCGTTATCTTAATTTTCTGTGTGTAATGCGAATGTTACTATAGTTGATTTTAATAAATAATTTTATAATTTCAAGCTTCAAGGTGTCCTATTTACAACAACATCTTTCTTTACTATATCGTAGGAAGAAATATAGATACATAAAAGAACACAAATTTGTCACTGCATCTTTCTGTTTGTTCGCTTAAAGAAAGTAGATTTCCAGGGGGGCGCTGAGTAATTTTTTTTCTGAAAAGGGGGCGGTAGGATAAATAAGTTTGGAAACCTCTGATTTAGATGATTAGACAACCAAAATCCTGATGGCTTCAACATTTATTGAATTCAGAACTAGAAGTTCTGAAATCTACAAATATTTAAAGTTCTTCAGTGTTTTTATGTATAATAATATTTCAAGGGACCAAATTTGCAACTTTGTAGGAAGAGTATGTCCTGGTGGTGAAGTGAGAAAAGAAGGGATTGTTTCATTTGTTGTTAATAGAAGGATGAGGAGGAGGAGGAGACTTACGATGGCCAGCCAGGGAATGAATCGAAGCTTCTCGATGATATGGAAGAAGTAGAAGACGAGGAGCAGAAGGGTGACCGTGAGGCCCGTGGACGCCACGAAGTTGAACCAATTGCTGTTGGAGCAGTAACTGCACGAGGAGGCCATGATGCAGATCATTCCGACCACGTTATTTATCTTAAAAGAAGAAAACAACATCAGAGAAAGAAAATTCATCATTAAATAGCTACATCAGATTATTTCATGAGGTATAATGATGGAGATTTAAGAAAACAGTTTTTTAGTTTCGAAAACGATTTCTAATTTCAATTTCAAAAATATAATTTCACCTGAAATTTGCTAGGTTTTCGACTTTATTAATTGAACAATAAAAAAATAATCCTTTTCTCCTCGGAATGCTTTATTCCTGAGCGTTAATTATTTTCTGCACAAGATCACAAAGACCCAAGAACCTTATATGAAAATAGATCTCAAACTATACATGGCCAATGATCCTTTAAGTCATCTTTTGGGAAGTAGAGACCCCTTCATTAAGAAAATGCTTAGATTCGTGGTCCCCTGATTGAAGAATAAATTTACCCTTTGATCTTATATGGATGGTTTCGCTAAAAATTTAAACAACAAGAATCAAATAAATGTTGCTTATATTCCTAGATTTTCGATAGTTTGTTAAAATAGGACTGACTCTTTCTAGTTTATGCATCTGAGTAAGATATACCGTGACATATAATTTGATTTTCTGTTTCTATCTTTCTTCTATCATAAACAGAATCGATGGATGGCATTTATTGTTCACTTACAAATATAAATTTGGCTATTGGTCGATCTATTCGCCCTCTATCACGTGGGATGCGAACAGGTTTTGGAAATGTGCGCCGAAATTTTCTTTTTCATTTCTTTGAAACCAATTCCAATTTTTTTTCTAACTTACACAATGCACTAGTTATGTTCTTTTGAAAATATTTTTATCACACTTCGATTGAAGTATTAACTACATGCACAAATCTGTTTCTTCTGGGCATTTATCCCTTCTTACAAATCTGTTTGCTGACTAAAAGACGAAACAGATTTTATCCTCAGGATTAACAAAATGTCATCATCTTCTTATCCATTCTTTTATTTTAAATGCAGACTCACTGTTACGAACATTTAATTATCATTCATTAGTTAATGGTGCAATAAGAGATTCGAAAGTAGGGAGAAAGTCTCTTAGTGTGAGAATCATCTGCTTCGTGAGGCTCGGTATCAACAGACGTGACGATTGCCATTTCTCAAAGTCGGTCGCCCAATGTTAAAGTTGTCACCTGCAAGCGAAGACGCCATTTCTGATCGCAAGCTCGAAGAAGCAAAATTATCTGGCTGAAATATATTCATAGCGGAGATCGATTCTCTGGTGGGTAACATCCTGCAGATGGATGCGTCGATCCTTCCGATGGCCGAAACCTCGTTTCCGCGCATTGATTTGCATTGCGCGCTCAACGATAGCGATATCTGTATCGGATGAGCCACAATAGAGCGAACCCGCAATCCGGCTATCGATTTATCAGCTATTTATCACCTGAGGCTGGTAAATAAGAGCATCTCTGCGTCGATCTCAAATGTAGACATGTCATTAGCGGTACAATGCTTCACAGAACATTAACTCCAGCGCTTGATGAAGGGAAAACTCCGATGGACGAAACGATACCAGAGACTGATCAGGGGACTGCGGACAGTGGCCCTCGGTGTTGGTCTGCTTGCCCGCTATCTACAGAACACACATGCTCTGAGGATTGAGGAGAAATGATTGCCAAAATAGAAATCATTTTCAGAGCAGTGATATCAATGAAGGTGAGTGGAAAACGAAAGCGAAAAAGAACAGTTTTCTTTGGGTTGCATTCAGAAGGATCTAGAGGTCACTGAAAGATGTCTTCCTCTTCAACGGTCTGCAGCAGAAATCCTGACAAAGATTGGCCAGAACAGACTCTTCAAGTGCTGCCTCGAAAGCTTCTTCGCTGCCCTGGAGTAAATTTTATATCATATTTTTAAATGAAAAGTTAAATGGACTAGAAAATTCTACCTATCTTTGGAGTGACCGAGTTATTTTTATCTTTTCACTTCGAAGATCCCTCGACTATTACAAATATTTTTTTATTTGGAAAGTTCCAGTTCATTAGAGAGTGTCAGGACTCATAAAGACTACGAAGAGAACCTGAACGACAGGACTAGGCATATCGAAAAATTCCCTGTGACCCGCTAAACTATGAACAGCAGGAGATTTATCTAGGTAAGAAATCTTTTCTCCAATCCAGAGTTATCTCCCATATGTTCTGAATAAGAAATGATTAAATAAAGTATTAAGAAACATTATGGGACGCAATTTTGGAAACTTATTCTTTGCGTGTCACAAAAATATTGCAGTGAAAGTTCATAGAAGTTTCCTTTGTTAAACGATTCGAGAGAGAAGAATTAGCATACGTCCGTAAGCGCCCTCTGCGAAGAGGCATTTTAAGGAGTGCGAATTATTTTACCCTGATTTGCAGCATCAAATGAAATGATTACGAAGCAATTTAGCCTCACTTATATTTCATGAAGAACGAAAATCTGTTTGTAATTGTAGATGACGTTTAAAAGTATTCAAAACACTTCAACTGATATAATAATAAAATGAGGATCACAGTTTTACTTCTTATAATTAAATTTTCTTTTGCTTATTTTTTCCAACTAGTGTTGCCAGTTTAGGGAGGAAATCTGGTTTCAGATTACACCAGGAGTCGAACCCGGGGAATTTGGTGCTCTTCCACTAGGTTATTAAGGAGAAGCCAGCTTGATTGTGGGAAATATGTCTTTGAGAAGTATTTCTGTTTAGAAGCGAAGAGTGGGAGAGAAAGACGATCTCACATTGAATGAAATGGATCACAGTCATCCGCATCTTCCAAGAGATCAACTTCATCTTCCCTTTCTATCAACGGAGAAGGAGATATTTGAACATTTTTATTGCAAACGCGTGAAGGCAACAGAAGTGGAAGAAGAAAAAGAAAAGCCACTAAAACGTTAAATGTTTCCCTTCCTAAATCTCCGATGCGCTTCTCCAACTGCCTCCCCCTTCCCCTCCCCCCCCATCTTCTCTTCATAAGAATCGGACGATGGGAATATTGCGCCAAAGAACTGTCAATTATTCGCATTTAGAGAGCGAGAAGCAAGTCTCGACGGTTGACTAGCAACGTCCCCTCGCGCTGCGCGAATCACCAGCGCCGACAATGGTGTCTCTGCTTCCATCAATAATATCGTCTCGGTGTTCTTTTCTTCGATGGGCACGGTGACCACGTGACTTCTGCTAGGGCAAGCCCTTGGGCGTGCTGCAGCGCGCACAATGGACTCGGAAGATGCATGCTTTATGGAGCAGACGACAAGCGGGTGGTGCGCCCTCTCTCAGCCAGCGGCCATTACACACGACGGCTCCGTCGCAGGACAAGTAAAGGGATTACCTTCCACTACAGATATGGTAATTCCCATGAATATGACAGAATACAAGTTCTGGTTTCCCCTTCGTATAATTTTTTTCTGCGGGGAAATTCTTTTCAAAGCTTAGAAGCACACACAGAAGTGCACAGTTCTGTCACATGCCCTGTGCATGAACATGAATTTGCTAATAACTGTCATACTTCAAGAATTTGAACAGATGGAGTGTGAACATGGTGGCATGTGAACAGGGACGTAGCGAAGGACTATGGTTGAGGTGAGGAGAGATAGCGAAAATTTTCCAACTCGAAATTCTAATTTTGTGCCAACTGCGATAATATTGTCTCTTTCTGGTTCGTACCTAGATTTTCGCTCCTTGGAGGGGGGGTGAGGCAATTTTCGCAACTCTGCCGTGCTGCATTTGCCTTTTGACTTCTAATTTTACCAACCAGCCATAATTTCACATTAATAATCCCAATATTTACATCTCGCCTGAATTGTAGCAAATAAGTGTGAATTCTCCCAATTCCCCTTGATTTGGCCAATTTTCCTTGATTTCACAAAACCAATCTCAATCTTTACATCTCTCCTAAATTTACCAAGTCATTTCAAGTTTTCAAACTCCCCAAGATTTTGCCAAGTTGTTCCGATTTGGCCAACTCTAATTTCATAAAACTAATCCCAATTTTCACAACTCACCTGCATTTTGCCAAGTGGTTTCCAATTTTGCCAACTCCTCTAGATATTTCCAAGTTACCTCGATTTTGCCACCTTTCCTTAATTTCACAAAAACAATCTTAATTTTTACATCTCTCCTGAATTTGCCAAATCACTGCAAATTTTTCAAACCCCAAAATTTTGCCGTTTTCTCGATTTTTGTCAACTCTCCTTAATTTCACAAACCCAATCCCAATTATCACAACTAGACCGTATTTTACCAAGTAGGTTCGAATTTTGCCAACTGCCCTAGATTTTGCCAGGTTGTCTCGATTTGGTCAACTCTCTTTAATTTCACAAAACTAATCCGTTTTCACAACTCGCCTGTATTTTACCAAGTGGCTTCGAATTTCGCCAACTGCCCTAGATTTTGCCAAGTTTTCTCGATTTTTGTCAACTCTCCAAAATTTCACAAACCCAATCCCAATTATCACAACTAGACCGTATTTTACCAAGTAGGTTCGAATTTTGCCAACTGCCCTAGATTTTGCCAGGTTGTCTCGATTTGGCCAACTCTCTTTAATTTCACAAAACTAATCCGTTTTCACAACTCGCCTGTATTTTACCAAGTGGCTTCGAATTTCGCCAACTGCCCTAGATTTTGCCAAGTTTTCTCGATTTTTGTCAACTCTCCTTAATTTCACAAACCCAATCCCAATTATCACAACTAGACCGTATTTTACCAAGTAGGTTCGAATTTTGCCAACTGCCCTAGATTTTGCCAGGTTGTCTCGATTTGGCCAACTCTCTTTAATTTCACAAAACTAATCCGTTTTCACAACTCGCCTGTATTTTACCAAGTGGCTTCGAATTTCGCCAACTGCCCTAGATTTTGCCAAGTTTTCTCGATTTTTGTCAACTCTCCTTAATTTCACAAACCCAATCCCAATTATCACAACTAGACCGTATTTTACCAAGTAGGTTCGAATTTTGCCAACTGCCCTAGATTTTGCCAGGTTGTCTCGATTTGGCCAACTCTCTTTAATTTCACAAAACTAATCCGTTTTCACAACTCGCCTGTATTTTACCAAGTGGCTTCGAATTTCGCCAACTGCCCTAGATTTTGCCAAGTTTTCTCGATTTTTGTCAACTCTCCTTAATTTCACAAACCCAATCCCAATTATCACAACTAGACCGTATTTTACCAAGTAGGTTCGAATTTTGCCAACTGCCCTAGATTTTGCCAAGTTTTCTCGATTTTTCCACCTCTCCTTAATTTCACAAAAACAATCCCAATTTTTACATCTCTCCTGAATTTGCCAAGTCACTGCAAAGTTTTCAAACTCCCCAAAATTTGGCCAAGTTTTCTCGATTTTTCCACCTCTCCTTAATTTCACAAAAACAATCCCAATTTTTACATCTCTCCTGAATTTGCCAAGTCACTGCAAATTTTTCAAACTCCCCAAAATTTTGCCAAGTTTTCTCGATTTTTCCACCTCTCCTTAATTTCACAAACACAATCCCATTTTTCACAACTCGCTCGTATTTCACCAAGTGGATTTGAATTTTGCCAACTGCCCTCGATTTTGCTAAGTTGCTTCGATTTCGCCAACTCGTCACAATTTTACAAAAAAATCCCAATTTTTACATTTCATCTGTTTCTTGCAAAGTTACTCTGAATTTTGCCAGTTCCCCACGATTTTGCCAAGTCACTTCGAATTTTGCCAATTGCCCCTAGATTTTCCCAAGTCACTCCGAATTTTACCAACTCCCCGAGATTTTGCCAAGTTTTCCCGATTTTGCCTTCTCACCTAAGTGTCTTCGAATTTTGCCACCTGCTCTAGATTTTGTCGCCTCCATTTTCCCAACTGCCCTAGATTTGCCAAGTTGCCTCGATTTTGACAACTCCCCTAGATTTTGCTAACTCCTCTTAATTTTGCAAAAAAATTACAATTTTTCAAACTCACCTAGATATTACGAAGTCGCTTGGAATTTTGCCAACTCCGAGTTACTTTGGGGGGGAGCCTTACCCCATCCCCCCATAATTACGCCCCTGCACGTGAACATCGTTTATCATTGCGAATCAATTATTTTTCTTGTCCGATCGATGCACTGATGACGTACATATTTCATTGGCTACTGCAATCATCGGTATTTTCCCAATCATATGTTTTTCTGGCGCTTTCAATGTTTGTGGCTTTAACTTCAGATAATCCTAAAAGTTCTTTCTATATGAAATTGTTGCATTCTTCAATTAATCAATCAATTAATTTTATTTTATCATCATATACAATTTACAAAGAAAAATATGAGTAAATCCAAAAACCACATGGTTTGTCTGGGGCACTAAAGGAAATTAATACAAAAATCAATAACAACTTACTCACTACAAAGATCACAAAAAATAAGTGTCATTTTTCCGATATAGGTATATACAATAAATTTCTGCTTTACACTTGAATATTTAACATAGGTGCAACATCTTCCAAATAAAAGAGAAAGCTTTTTAAGTTCTGCTTGAACATATTAAATTTTTTTTCACTTCTAATTTCAAGAGGCAACTGATTGAAGATTTTAGGTGCGATATACGAATAATGCTTATGAGCAAATTTTTTTCGGTCAAAGGAACTGAGTATTTTGGACCTTTCTCTTTGAAGTTGCATAAATTCGGCTGAATGTGAAAATTAAAGCAATTTTGCTTAAAAAATATCACTCTAAAAACAAATATATGTCTAATAAGTAGAATTTTTAACATAGAGTAACGACTGAAATTGCTTAAAATATCAGTGTTATTTTTTGCAATTAATTTAATAATTTTGTTTTGCAGAGACACCAGAAGTTTAAAAACCGAAACATAATTTCCACCCCAACAAACTATACCCTATTGAAATGCCGCTTGCATCCACGAGAAGTGCATATTAAAGTGCGAAAAAGCATATTAAGATTAACTTTGTATTTCAAGTGGTGTAATTTAAGAAGTTTGTAATATGCTTTACCTGTGATGCACTCAATATGTTTCTTCCATTTTAGATTATTATCTATGAAAATATCTAAATATTTAAAGCTCTCAACTTGTTCTATGTCATCACAACCGCAATAAATATGTTTATATCATTGAGGTAAATGCAGCATAATGGCAAAAGTATTTACAGCATTTTGGTTATTTTTCAATTTGTAGAAACAAATTTAGTTTTATTCTTATTAATTGAGAGTTTATGTTTTTCAAACCACATATTAACTTTCTCAAGAACATTATTGACATTGGACATTAAATCTGTAATAGTTTGGTTACTGAAAGTTAATGTACTGTCATCTGCAAAGGTCGTAATATTATAATTAATGTTCATTTCACATAGGTCATTAATATAAATATTAAACAATAGGGGACCAAGAACAGAGCCCTGCAGAATGCCAGATTTAATTTGTTTCGGAATGTTGAGGCAGTTTTTTTAATTTAACTAATTGAGTTCTATTTCCTAGGTAACTGATAAACCATTCTAGAGCAATCCCTCTCATGCCAAAATGCTCCATTTTTTTTTCAAAAGCAATAAACGGTGTCAAAAGCTTTTTCAAGATCTAAAGAAACTGAGAGAGTTAAATTTCCTTGGTCAATTCATTTATAAATAAAATTGGTAAATGACAATGACGCATGATCAGTGCCCCTTACCCTCAGTGAAGCCAAACTGATTTGACGAAAAGAAATTCATTTTATTTCAATAACTCAATACTCTGAATTTCAGTAGTTTTTCAAATATTTTTTGAAAGAACAGGCGAGAGCAAGATCGGTTTGTAGTTTGAAAGGCAGTTTTTATTTCCCTTCTTGTAAATCGGAAGTATAATAGAGGTTTTGAGAACGTCTGGAAAAATCCCAGTTTGAAAAAATAGGTTAAAGATATAGACTAAGGGATGATTAATGAAATTTTTGCCCTATTTTTACTGTACTTACTGAAATTTCATCGATTCCTGGGCATTTGTCTTTTATTAGATTTGTAATGGTCTTATCTAATTCTTGTACAGTTATTGGAGTGAAAAAGAAACAGCTATCTGTTTTATAATAACTTTTATAACATTCATAATTAGTAGGTTTATCATTACGTATTTTGCCATGAAAATCGACAAAATAAGTGTTAAATTCATTTGCTGTAACTTTAAATTCGTTAGTGTTACAGTCCTCAATATTATTCATTTAATCTGGTAGAATTTCATCTTTTGAGTTATTCCCAATTAAATTCTTTACGAACTTTCATTTTTTTATAGCACCATTACATTTTAAAAATTCTTCCAAGTAATATTTGTTTTTGGCCTCCTTAGTTTTAGACCTTAAGTTATTCCTATGTTCTAAAAATTGCTTCTCAAGGTCCTCGTTATATGGGTATTTTTTAAAATTTTATTTAGCTTATTTCTATGCTTAATCATATCGCAGATTTCATTTGTGAACCAAGACTTTTTCAGTTTCTGAATGTTTCTTTTTCCATAGGAAGATGAATCCTTAATTACTTTACACAAAATCTCTGAAACTTTTTTGTACGCATTATTAACTTTAGTTTCCTGTGTATCCCCTCCGATTTATAATCTTTTCATTTATCATTTATTAGTTCATAATTAATTCTGAGAACGTAATCTTTAATATTATCATTTGTTTTGTCAAAGGTTTTATTTTCCTTACATGTAATTTTAACTACTATAGGACAATGATCCGTAATAGGCATTTTGTATACTGCAGTTTGTACATTAATTCTATTATTAATTTTTAACCAGTAGATGGTCCAAACAAGACTGGGTATAATGGATCTCTTTCCTAACAATATTTATCGTTTATTCATATCCATACAAAGCAGTTAGATTTAGATATTCATTTACAAGGTTAGAAGTATTTGCTTACAAATCTATATTTATATCACCAGTTATGATAATATTTCTTCTATTTAACCTGTGCATAATATGCTCTAATTCATTCATAAAATCAGATGGTGAATAACTGTGGGAACGGTAGATTGCAATTACTGATATTTCACATAATGAAAGCTCTATATGGAGTAACTCTGCTGTTGGTCTGTAAATGGTAGCTAGGTAGTCACTGGAAGGAGAGCTATGCACCAATCCCCTGTGATGATGCATAGAACCGGCCAGGCCTAGCACCTAATGTCCGACCCCGCCTTCTCGTGGTGCAGACCGTTAGTACCTTTCAAAAGAGATACTCTCTTGTGGAAGTGAACGGAAGGGGAGGGCAACCAGATTAGTGTGGTCTACTGATCTGGACAACTATGGCTACTTTTCTTTTTTTTTTCTACCCCTGCTGAGGAGTGGTCAACCACACAGGGTCCTGGTGTTGACCATATAAACCCACTGGGCTGCACAGATATATGACTCTGAGCTTGATTATGGATCCTGATTTGGCTGGTGGGCTTCTGTGGAGGGATAATCTTCCGCTGCGTTTTCTGTTTGTTTGTGGGTTGACAGCCCCAAGTGAATAGATTCACAGGATATGTTTATCAGCTGGTGGATAATCCTGAGCAGAGGTCATCGCAGGCACCTGAACTCTTTTCTTCTATTGGCATCGTCAAATTCTACATTGGAGGAAGTCTTCCAGTGTAGATGGCTTCAGCCTTTAATGGTAGGGGAACGGGTCTTTGCCCCATGTCTGCGATTAGGGGGCTGTTTGATAATGTCGGCATTCCCTCTCTCAATAAACATAGTTTCTTTAAACATCCCACTAACCATTTTCTCTCCATAGGTAGTTGGAATGTGAGGACTCTGCACAGAGCTTTTTCTCTTGATGTCCTCATACATGAATTCCACCATTATAATTTAGATATTATCGGCTTGCAAGAGACCAGATAGACAGATAAAGGTCAGATTCTTAAAATTAATCTTAAATTTCTCTTTTCAGGGAGGGACGACAATAAGCATCACCAAGGCGTGGGTCTGCTTCTCAGCAGACATGCTAGTGATGCTCTTCTAGGATATGAGTGCATTAATGAAAGGTTAAGTCTTACATTAATGAAAGGTTTCAGACAAGCGTTAAAGACTTGAATGTTATCTGCTGTTATGCCCCCACTGAGGATGCCGATGAGGATGAGAAGAATAGGTTTTATGGTCAACTTCAGGATATTTTGAATTACATCAAGAAAGGAGATATTACCCTTGTTCTTGGTGACTTCAATGCCAAAGTTGGTACTGACTCTGACCTTTGGGCAGGAATAATAGGCCCTTTTGGTATTGGTAGCTGCAATGGCAATGGGCAATGTCTCCTACAGGTAAGTAAACTCAATGGATTCAGAATAACTAACACTTATTACAAACACCGCGACATACATAAGTACACATGGGTTTCACCCTTTGGGCTGCATAAGAATATGATTGATTATATATTAATTAACAGCAAATGGGCTAGTTCTGTTAGGAATACCAGGCCATATAGGGGAGCTGAAATTGGATCTGACCATTACCTTGTTAAACGTGTGTTGCAACTTAAACTTAAAAAGTGTTGTGCTAGGGTTAAAAAATTTATTTTTAATACTGAAGCTCTGAAAGACCCAGTTATAGCCAAAGCTTACCATGATAGGTTACTTAGTCATTATGACAGTCATGGTATGCTTACTACTGAAGTTGAGGAAGAATGGGATCATTTTAAACAGGCTTTTTTGGACACTAACAGTACTCTTTTAGGAAAAAAGGGGCAGAGAAGGCAGACTTATCTGAGTGATAAGGCACTTGAGCTTATTTCGGAAAGAAAGAACTGCAGGAATGTCCTTAATCAATACCCTACTAGTCCTAATAGAATTCATTACAGAGAACTTAATAAGCGTGTAAAAGATCAGTTAGCTGCTGATAAGAATCTTTGGCTTGATGGTTTGGCTGACAAAGCCGAGGAAGCAGTTAGACAGCACAACAGCAGAGAGCTGTAAATAAAAAAAAATAAATACCCCCTCAAGCAGCTGCTTGCCACAGAGGTCTGACAGGAGCCTGTCGGTTTATATGCCACAGTAGAAGATCTGAGAGGATGGCAGGACCTGAGCAGAAAACAACACGAACATCCATGCCTTACCCGGGGCTCGAACCCAGGTCCCATAGATCAGTAGCCAAGTGCGCTAACCACTCGGCCACGGGACAGCTATACCAGATAGTTAATGTTTTGTGTGGTAGAAAACGGACAGGTATACAGGGATTGAAGGATAAACAAGGTAAGTTTATAGAAGGTGAGGATTCTGTCATGGCTAGGTGAGCTGAGCATTTCAGTGATATTCTAAACAATGTGGTTAGTTCTATTCCCATTGTTTGCAATGATGATAGATGCATTGGTGGCTTTAATGTTGGCCCAATAACACAATCTGAAGTTATTTTGGCTGTTTCTAAACTTAAACTACATAAATCCCCAGGGGTAGATGAAATTACTACGGAAATGCTTAGAGCTGGGAATGTTTCGGTTACCACTTGGATGACTGAAATTCTGAATATCTTTTATGATAAAGGCATGGTTCCTAAGGATTTTACCAGAGCTATTGTTATCCCTATTTTCAAAAAGGTTATCGCAATTCTTGTGATAACTATTCGGGGTATCAGCCTACTCTCTGTTCCAGGTAAAGTTCTTTCCATGACTGCGCTTAAAGAATTAAATATCTGGTTGACAGTCAATTGCGTGATGAGCAATGTGAATTCAGAAGTGGTAGGTGATGTGTGGATCAGATATTTTCACTTAGGCAGATTCTTGAGAAATGTTTAGAGTTTCAGAAACCTTTGGTTGCTAGCTTTGTTGATTTCAAAAAGGCTTTCGACTCTGTTCATCGCCATAATTTGTGATTGATTGTGAGATCATATGGTATACCTGACAAGTTAGTTAACATAATGAAAACTCTCTATAATAACACTGAGTCATGTGTGAGAGTTGGTAAGGCTTGTAGCAATTGGTTTAGCATTACTTCTGGTGTTCGACAAGGGTGCATTTTGTCTCTTTTTCTTTTTAGCTTGGTTATTGATTATGTTATGCGAAATTCACTTCAAGGGAAAGATTTTGGCCTTAAATGAACTGGAGATACGAAAATTTCTGATTTAGATTATGCTGATGATTTAGCCCTTTTGGCAAATGATGTTGATGAGATAAACTCTTTCATTTGAGCTGTTGATGAGACTGGTAGTAGAGTAGGTTTGGTTATAAACAGAGAGAAAACTAAAGTGATGAAAATTGGTCAGGCAGGTTGTGATTCAGTTAGTCTGAATGGTTGCAGTCTTGAGCAGGTGTCACAGTTTAATTATCTTGGGAGCTATGTAACAGATAATGGTGATGTGCGGCATGAGATTAACAGACGAATAGGGATTGCTGCTGGGACTTTTAAGAATCTATGGAGAGTGTGGAGAAATAGGCGTATACACCTAAAGACTAAAATTAGACTGTAAAATAGTTTGGTTCTTTCTAGGATTAGTTATGGTAGTGAAACTTGGACACTTTGTAAACAAGATAACAGGAAACTAGATGCTTTTGATTCCAGATGCTTACGCAGTATCTTGGGCATTAGGTGGTTCAACTTTGTAACTAATGATGAGGTTAGGCAAAGGTGTTTGCAACCTCCTTTAAGCAGCATATTGTGCAGAGAGAGACTCCGTTGGTTTGGCCATGTTGCCCGTATGGATAATTATAGATTGGCGAATAGGGTTATGAACAATGTGCCTAAAGGCCTCAGAAAGAAGGGGAGACCTAGGATGTGGTGGGCAGACAATGTCAAACAGGACCTTGTTAGAATTGGTGTGCAGTGGCCAGATGCAGTAGATGTAGCTCAGGATAGACTTGCTTGGAGAACTAAATTGCACGGTCTGGTTGGACCTCCGTAGTCCATGGCTGCTTGAGGATGATGATGATGATGATAGTCTATTGTTTTAACGTTATATGAGATTTAACATATATTATTACACCATCAGCTTTATTATATTGTCTACAGTTATAATATGTTCTATAACCTTTAATCTGATAAATATCAACCTCATCTTCCTTAATCCAGATCTCTGTCAATATCATAGAATCAAATTTATAATCTACAGAGCTTATAAACAATTTGAAAAGATTCAAGATTGGATCTTAAACTTCTAATATTTAAATTTAAAACATTTAGACTATTGCAATCAACTGTTCCCAAAAATGTAGTTAAATCAGATTCTTCCGTGATTACTAAATTATTAATAACATTATCATTGTCTGTCATTAATTGTCAGGAAATTTATCAAAGTCTACTTCAATATGAGCCAAATTATGTGTTTGAGAGTTTATCCAGGTCTTCCTCATTATTTATTTATGTGTAAAGTTTTAGATACATCGGATTCCCTCAAGAAGTCTTTTTTCCCATCCCTAACCCATGCATACTAACCCATGTACCCATGCATACTAACTCATCCCTAACCCATGTACTTCATTTTTTGTTTACACTGCTTAGTTTTATTAAGATGATGATTTGTGTGCGTCTTGCAAGAACTTCAGTAACCAGAACGGCGGAAAGAGTAGGTGTAACACGAGGAACTGTATCGAAGATTATGACTACCTATTAAAAAGTACAGGGCGTTGCCTCCAAACGTGCAAATTGTGGACACCATACGAGGTTGTCAGATAGGGATAGGTGAACGTTGTCACGAATTGTACAACGGAAGCACAAGACCACGACACCGCAAAGAGCATCAGAGTTGAACACCAGTCGCAATGATCCCGTTTTCATCAAAACAGCTCGTCGCGAACTTCATCATGCCGGTGTTCATGGCAGTGCTGCAATTCATAAACCAACATTAATGCAACAAAACATGTAAAATGATGCAAAGCACATAAAAACTGGGATATTAAAGACTAGCAACGTGTCATCTGGTCTGATGAATCGTAGGAGTATGAGCAGTATGCCAAAGGCTTCAGGAACAGGGAGAGACCTAGGATGCGTTGGGCAGACATATCAAACAGGACCTTGCTATAATTAGCCTACAGTGGCGAAATGCAGTAACTGTAACTCAGGACAGACAGCTGTGGAGAGCAAAATTATTCAGGTGGTAGAACCTCCGTAGCCCATAGCTGCATATAGATCTTGTATGCACGTATGCAATTTTGTTTTCGTAACGGCACCTCTTTGCACACAATAGTCTAAATATTCTGAGAATAAAGCCTCCAGGAATTAGTTAGGATCCTTGTGACTGCAAAGATCGGTGAAGGTTAAAACAGTACGACTGGTAGAGCAGCAAGATCCTTCACAGCTGAAGGGGTGAAGGGGGTCCACTGAACGTATGTATCGTCTGATGAGAAGGCAAAGGAAACAGACAATATCCTTAATTGTTCAAACATATCGAATATATGTGTATGACGAACAGAATGAGACGATAAAATATGTGTATGGCGAACAGAATGAGACGATAAAATATGCGTATGCAGAACAGAATGAGAATAAAATATGTGTATGACGAACAGAATGAGACGATAAAACATGTGTATGACGAACAGAATGAGATGATAAAATATGTATATGACGAACAGAATGAGACGATAAAATATGTGTATGAGGAACAGAATGAGACGACGAAGTATCTGTATGAGGAATAGAATATGCAAGAAAACGAGCAAAGGCGAAACGTGAAAGATGGAAAAAATGTAATTGCGAAATATGTGGATGGCAAACAGAAACGAAACAACGAAAGGTGTGGATAAGGTACAAAACGATATGATGAAATATGTGTCGATGGAATCCGAATAAAATATGTAGACGATAACAGAACCAAATGAGAAAATATGTGTAGATGATAAGCGGGATGAAATTATGAAATCTATTGATGAGCAGAAGAATGAAATAAAAGAGGATGACGAGCAGAATGAAATAAAAGAGGATGACGAGCAGAATGAAATGATGAAATTCTCACATGATTAGTTAGGATCCTTGTGATGTGGGATTAGTTAGGGATTAGTTAGGATCCTAACTAATCCCTGATTGTTCATGATCAGTCATCAATGACAATCAGAATGAATGGATTATATGTATATATGTATATAGCATGACAACGAAATGATGACATCTGTGGGTGATGAATATGATGAAATGTATGTGCATAACAAGAAGAATGAAAGGGAAAATATGAGTGAACCAAAGGAAGGGCTCCTGAGTTAATGGGAATATTCCTGTTGCAATGAGAGAAATAAAACGAATGAGAATAACAGCTTCTCTGAGCATTAGAAGATCAACAACTGATTGGCTTCATCTGGATACAGAGAAAGGAGATGGATGCCAATCATATTTATTGATTATGGTTGTTGAAAGGAATCGAGTCTATTCGGTACAAAACAGATAAAAACACAAAACGTTTTGAGCTTCGTCAGGGTTACCGTCTCCCGAAAATCAGCCCTAGAATAATCAAATCTCGATTTAATTATTATGGGTCATGGAATCTACAATTTTGAGGTTCCTAATGGCCGAGTGGTTAGCACGCTTGGCTACTGATCTAAGGGACCTGGGTTCGATCCCCGGTTAAGGCATGGATGTGTGTGTCGTTTTCCTGCCATCCTCTCAGACCCTCTACTATGGCATATAAACTGACAGGCTCCTGAGGCATGCAGCTGCTTGAGGGGGTATTTATTTATTATTTAACCCTATAAGATCATAAACAAGGGATATTCTCAAGAAACTGGAATTCCTCCCAACCCTAAAAGAATAGGAAGCATTAAAAAGTGACATGTACAGAAGAAGGGGTTACACTCTTCCGACGGGTAAACCTAAGGCAGATAAGGTCTGGATTTTCAAGAACATGCAATGGATTTAAATGTTATTCGAATACAAAATATTGAGTGAGAAGGAGAAAGAAAAGTCTCACATTAACGTGTTGTAATTAGAATATTTAAAAGATGGAAAACACGAGAAAACGGGTTTTGGGCGAGATAATTTTCAAACGAGGAGAAAGCTGAATTGAAGTCGAATTAAAGGTTTGCAAACGTTATGTTTATAATTTTTTTTTTCATTTCTGTTTTTAATGTGACCTCCTCTGTCTATAGATAAGAACGAAGTTTTTTATTTATTTTTTTTCTCTTCAGTTAGTTGATTCTGATCGCCAAAGAGATTACTTTGAAGCTGCATCACCGTTTACTCTCTAGCATCGAAACTACTCTTCATTAGAAGGGCAAGGAGAGATTCTTGAAAACCTGTCTCCATGGCAATCAGTTGGATGTGGAGGTTGAAGAGCGAAACAGAACGAGGGGCTTCATACGTGAGTCGGTGGAGAGCATCTCGTGTTCTCGTCAGTAAAGAAACTCATTTCTACAACTGTGCAATAAAGAAAAGCAGATATTATCATTCATAAAAATCTCTTCCTGTCATCTGATCCAAATTAATATCCTCGTGAGTCTTATTGACCATCGATTTCATATCAGCTCTTTCGAATGGCATCCGATATTCAATTTTTGGCCACATAGATCAGCTGATTGGTTCACTTAACGAGCAAAGCTTGATGCTTTCTCAAAGAGAAGGAAAAAACTGATGATTGAAAGTTGGGACTTTTTCTAATATTTATACTTTGCCAGGATTTAATAAATTGTTGTTTGAAAAAAGAATCAAAGAGTTTTTTATTTCCACGATTCCTTTTCGATCAGTATTCGTCTACAGAAATACTTTTCTTCCAAAACAATACTATCTGCAATTGCTCTTCCACCAAATGAGAATTCTTGAGAATTTGATTCAATTCCCTCGTTTACGTATCGCAACTGATTTTATATGAAGCACAAATGATTCAGAAAATCAATGCTGCCTTCCTTGCTTTCATTTTTAGATTCTAAAACTTGCTCTTCTGCAAAGAGCGAAAGAATTCGAATTGTGACTCATAGATACAATTGAAAATTTTCATTCAAAGAGAAAAGAACTTTCCTGCCGATCTTCGACTTACCACTTCGGCCACTTTGATCATTCCTGGGAACGTCCTGACGTAGCTGTTGTCAAAGCGGATGGATACGTTCGGCTTGCTTGGGTGCTGTTGGGGAGGCACACCGCCCGTCATGTAGGCCGTGTTAACGGCATTAGCTGCGGTGGTGACGGTGGCCGCTGCGGTCACCGTCTCCTGGAACCCGGGGCTCGCCATGCGGGGTGAAGAATCGTGATTGCTACAAAAGGGGAGAAGACGAAATATTGAATCCTCATTCATAATAATCGATGAACAAAATAACAGAAAAATACATTCACTTGAATCACAAAAAAAGTTTTTTCTTATCCAAGTAACTCTTCACGCCCTGTCTCTGACAACGATTGTTGCCGTGTGAGTATGTAAGTGAATATTGGTGGGGCTTCAACTTTCAACGCTTAATGTAATTTAATATAGCTATGCAAGTTTTTTTTTCCTTTTTTGCAACCTATAGGACGTAGAAGGGTCCTATAACTTACTCTTAGTTTGTATAGGTCTTCTGATATAAAGACATAATACCCTATTAAGGCCGAAGTCACTGCTGACCACTGCCTCAGTTAAAGCTAACACAAGATACATAGTTTGCCCTGCTGGAACACTCACCACTTCACTAATCACTATGCCAGTCGACGAATAACTCCATTTCAAACAACATTTCCCAACTTTATAAAAATTATATACTTCACGCATAATATGCAATAAATAAAAATTAGGGTTCCTGACTTTAGGATCACCCTGTATTAATAAAAATGTTAACACCCTTTCACGCTGTGTTAATGAAAAGCAACATTCAAGGCTCTTTTTCTTTGTAAATAATCTTTTTTTGTTGTGAAATGTCACGGAACAAAATGAATATTTTAATCAGATTAATACATATCTCGACTATCAACAATATTCACTTAACATTCAAAGTAATGGAAACAGATGTTGTTAATCATAAAAAATTATCTCAAAAATTAATGGAAACCCAAAAGATAACTTATAAACAAATCGTTTGCTAAAATATATATAATTTTAAAAATTTGGCAAATGATTTAATTTTTGTCAATTTTAAAGGAAAATGATTACTCCTATCGTTAAGGGCAATGACTTCTGTTCAATTTGACAGCTTCAGTAACGCTTTAAATACAGGGTAATTGCAAAGTAACTTTGAATTATCAAACATTACACTATTTTGTTCTTGACACGAAGGAAAAACAAATAACAATAAAGTGAAATACATCAAGTTTACAGAAAGGTGCTGAAGTTAATGAGGCAGACACCCCAAAGAAATTCCCTTTTGTTCCATACTCTACGACCCTATTAGGCTCTACTTGGGCTCTACCTACAGCAGTCCTGTCTTTCAGTTCATTAATTATGAACTGCATCTTTGATTAAACCTCACAACGAAGGAAGAAATAGATTTCAGATAAGATGAACGAGGAGACAGCTTTGGCGGTCCACTAGGCCCGATCCAGCGGCCTCAGAGTGGATCATTTAGACCAGTGGTTCCCAAACGGAGGTCTTTTAAAATTTGGACAGGAAGAGAGGAACGTTTCATTCAGTTCTTCGGTATAAATAGATTAAATAGAATATCGAATAGTTTTTTCTATATTAACATAGAAATGCATGTTTTATATAGAAATTCATGTTATAGAAATTCACGGATGCAAAATGCTCGTAAAATTGTGTTCACTGCAAATATTATTGCAACTAGTTTTATACAGAAAAAAACATTTTAAAATCCATGACGGGGTCGTTATAAAAAGTAAAGGAGGATTTAGAAAAGTGAAGGATTGGGTTGTTTTTCCTCTGAGCGGCACTTTTTTGCACACCATGGGCTAAATGGCCAGGTCACAAGGACCCCGAAGGCTCAGGGAAGGTTGGGGGAGGGGACCCACTGGAACAGCTGTGGGAGACAGATGGTAAGCCTCCCTTCAAGGCCATCCAGCGTGTTCTTTAACATTGGGTTGTTTTACCTCTGAGCGGCACTTTTTTGCACACCATGGGCTAAATGGCCAGGTCATATGGACCCCGAAGGCTCAGAGAAGGTTGGGGGAGGGGACCCACTGGAACAGCTGTTGGGAGACAGATGGTAGCCTCCCTTCAAGGCCATCCAGCGTGTTCTTTAACGTGCACAGGGTATCTCTCTTCTGCACACGGGGCCACGGCTCAACGTCCCATCCGACGGACGGCGGCCTTTCCAAGCCCATCGGAGGTCCCCTACTGACCGTGGGCAGGGCGGGGAATTTTGCGGAGATAAATCTCAACGCTGACCCAGCTGGGACTCGAACCTGGGAACTACAGATTACGAGCCTGGCGCGCTACCGACTGAGCCACCCCCGCCCCGAAAAGTGAAGGAAGCGTTAGAAAGAGTAAAGGATTCGCTGGGCTCAAAAAGGTGGGAAATCAATGTTTTAGACAATCTCTCACTTGCATCAGTTTAAAGGTGAGGTACTGCAATTAGTTTCTTCAAACTAAAACACTTCAGCAGAACTTGCCCTGGACAGGACAACAATTAATAAAGCAATTAAAAAAACAGTTTTTTTATTTCTCTTCATTGTCAAGTCATTTGTTTCCATTTCATGTGACAAGCATCTATAAATATTTAAAATTCTACTTTGTTATTAAAAAAGTTCACAGCGTACCGATTTTGAGAGATTTGAAGTAAGATATTAAATTTATCTTCAGCGGCGCTTTTTTTTGTAAAACATTTATATTAAAAGCTAGGATACTCTTTGTGTGTGTTTCCATTTCCATCACATCCCCATAATTAATACAGTGCTTAAAATAACATATTTCAACACACTAAAAAATGTTGTGCACACTCGCAAAGTATTTTTATTATCCATGACGTTTAACTCTAAAGGCCTCAGAAAGAAGGGGAAGACCTAGAATGCAGTGGGCAAACAGTGTCAAACAGGACCTTGTTAGGAATGACGTCCAGTGGCCAAATGCAGCAGCTGTAGCTCAAGAGAGACGTGTCTGAAGAAGTAAATTAGACAATCTTGTTAGACCTCCGTAGCTCACGGCTGATTAAGGATTCTGTAAGTATTTAGGTATTGTTATGAAGATGTTGGAGTAAAAAAACGGAGAAATCTCCGCGCAATTATCTCGTATCCGAATTCTGATGCAAAGATCGGACAAATGTAGATTTGAATTTATTTGAAAAGAAACTTGCAATAATTGAAAACTTTTAGTGGGGGACTGACGAGAGAATCTCATCCCAATACTTCTGGGGGCGGGGGTAGCTCAGTCGGTAGCGCGCCAGGCTCGTAATCTGTAGTTCCCAGGTTCGAGTCCCAGCTGGGTCAGTGTTGAGATTTATCTCCGCAAAATTCCCCGTCCTGCCCACGGTCAGTAGGGGACACCGATGAGCTTGGAAAGGCCGCCGTCCGTCGGATGGGACGTTAAGCCGTGGCCCCGTGTGTGGGAGAGCCATACCCTGTGCACGTTAAAGAACACGCTGGATGGCCTTGACGGGAGGGTACCATCTGTCTCCCAACAGCTGTTCCAGTGGGTCCCCTCACCCAACCTTCTCTGAGCCTTCGGGGTCCATGTGACCTGGCCATTTAGCCCATGGTGTGCAAAAAAGTGCCGCTCAGAGGTAAAACAACCCAACCGAATACTTCTAGGCAGCCATGGATCTACACTCATTGCCGTTTTGCAAAAAGAAAATGCTTCCTTGTGTCATGCTGAGCGAATGACAATCGCAGAAAGATCCCTCCCATTTTTCAATCCTTTAGGAGAAATGTTTCTTTCCAATGACGTTTACTTCACTTTCCTTCATTAACAGTACGGGAGATAAAAACAGATGCACACCCAGTCAGAGTATAATTAATATATATATATATAATATTACTATGTATTAACAGATAGGTATACAACATTCAGGTGCAAAAATTAAACTGCAAATACCAAAACGACGATTGCTTAAAAGTGTCTTTACAGGTTTTAAGTAAAAGGAATAAATAGGTAAGTTGCAGTATGATAGCAATTCTACATAATAATAAAGATTTTGAAATGAAGAGTTTTATGATCAATATTTAGATGAAGATACGAAAATGTGTCCAGGACGGTGAGTGAACAATCACGCTAATATGAAATATGATCACTGCTGAGAGCAATGGGGGACTCACCATACCTCCCCCTCACACTGAATAACAATGCCTACAATCAATTGCGAATGTAATAAATCCCCTTGGTAAAAACCTTTTCTTATGATCATGGGGGGGGGGGGGGCTAAGACTGTCAATCTGTCTCCCCAAGGCATCTCAGACATGCTCAATAGATATAGATTGAGTCGATATCTTTAATACATAACATAACAATTTTTATTTAAACATTTATTGAGGTATACATATGTGTCATTTGTCAAAGTCTACAAGAGTTGAAGAACTCGCTAGGGGACCACATATAATCACAATTCAAGTTTACCTGCACGTAGAGATTTTTATACAAAACCTACACTCAGTTGGATTGGATTGTTTTACCTCTGAGCGGCACTTTTTTGCACACAATGGGCTAAATAGCCAGGCCACAAGGACCCCGAAGGCTCAGGGAAGGTTGGGGGAGGGGACCCACTGGAACAGCTGTTGGGAGACAGATGGTAGGCTCCCGTCAAGGCCATCCAGCGTGTTCTTCAACGTGCACAGGGTATGGCTCTCCCGCACACGGGGCCACGGCTTAACGTCCCATCCGACGGACGGCGGCCTTTCCAAGCCCATCGGTGTCCCCTACTGACCGTGGGAAGGGCGGGGAAATTTTGCGGAGATAAATCTCAACGCTGACCCAGCTGGGACTCGAACCTGGGAACTACAGATTACGAGCCTGGCGCGCTACCGACTGAGCCATCCCGCCCCCTTACACTCAGTGAATACAACAAAATAACATTTATCAAAACACATCAAAGGTTACTGTTACAAGTTCACAAAGAATTCTGACTAACAATCAATTAATCATGTTTTTTAAACAATATATTGCTGTTTTTCTGCTTCACCCCACAAACCACCCAACTCCAAGAAGAAGAAACGCTCTGGATGGAAGCTGTAGAATCCAACTCCACACGTGCCCATAATCCTACAAATAGCAACATCAAGGGGGGGGGGGGGGGGGGGGGAGAGAAACAAGAAGATAAAGTCACAAAAGAAAAAAATCCAAGAGCAAGAAAATAATCGGCACGAAAACATTACAGAAAACATAGGAGAAGAAAGAGAAAATGACTCAGAAAATGAAAATGACGTCATAGCAGCAGAAATAGAAGAAGCAAGTAAAAATCAGACGAAAACAGTTTTGAAGACAAAAATATGGGAAAGAGATGAGTCAGCAGATGCTACAGATGAACTTATCGAATACATCTTCAACTCATGTGACGAAAATTACAAAAAAAAAGAAGCAAATCCCTCCAGTAGCCGATCGATAATTTGAGAAAAGCAGGGGCGGGGGGTGTCTCAGTCGGTAGCGCGCCAGGTTCGTAATCTGTAGTTCCCAGGTTCGAGTCCCAGCTGGGTCAGCGTTGAGATTTATCTCCGCAAAATTTCCCCGCCTTGCCCACGGTCAGTAGGGGACACCGATGGGCTTGGAAAGGCCGCCGTCCGTCGGATGGAACGTTAAGCCGTGGCCCCCTGTACGTGAGAGCCATACCCTGTGCACGTTAAAGAACACGCTGGATGGCCTTGAAGGGAGGCTACCATCTGTCTCCCAACAGCTGTTCCAATGGGTCTCCTCCCCCAACCTTCTCTGAGCCTTCGGGGTCCTTGTGGCTTGGCCATTTAGCCCATGGTGTGCAAAAAACTGCCGCTCAGAGGTAAAACAATCCAATCCAATCTATGAGAAAAGCAGTTAATAACCAATATGTTGTAAAACCCAAGTATATCAAATTATACAGCAACATTTTGAACAAATACTTCAAGAAGGGGCCATTTATCATCTTGGAGAACTTTGCAAAAGAATTGGCTAATTTAGATTCTTCTCGAGCTCCAATTTCGCCATAGATCAGTATCTCAAGAATTCATCCTCCAATAGAATCGATGAATAGCTCTCTGCCAGGTCCGGAACTTTCTTAACTTGATCCTCTGACTGGACACTGTTTAGGGTCACACAGCTTGTTTGTTGGTGTTGCATCGCAGACCTTGGGGTGGTTTTTTATTGTATATCTTTTATTCCTACCATAACATCTTAATTTCTCTGTGTGGACTCCTACATTTTTTCAATATGAGTTTGTTCACCCAATATTGGGGTGAGATGTAAATCCCAGGTAGGTCGATGTGAAGAAGAAGAAGATAACCCGCATTGACAGTTCTGCTAACATGTCATTCAAGTTGTTGATGACGCAGATGATCTTTCTCTAGAACGAATGTTGGATGTCCAAAGGATAGCCTCTGATGGAAGATTTGTACAGGAAACATCTAAAGGTTATACAATATTTTACTGTGCTATTCATATTTACATGTGTTTGATATAAATGAATAGTGATGATAATTTATGTATAGCATATATTAGTATTAATTGGTTGAATAATATTAATGAAGCAATCTTTCAAATGAATATGGATTAATGATTAAAATTAACGAGATAATTATCTCAATGAGGCATTTACAAATTAATCCCACTTAATAGCGATTATGAACTCTTGAAGTTCCTTCTTACCAGATATCGGAATCACTTTCGATTTCATGCTTTTGGTAATAGTTCAACTTAACAAAGATTTGGGTTGGGTTGTTTTACCTCTGAGCGGCACTTTTTTGCACACCATGGGCTAAATGGCCAGGTCACATGGACCCCGAAGGCTCAGAGAAGGTTGGGGGAGGGGACCCACTGGAACAGCTGTTGGGAGACAGATGGTAGCCTCCAGTCAAGGCCATCCAGCGTGTTCTTTAACGTGCACAGGGTATGGCTCTCCCGCACACGGGGCCACGGCTTAACGTCCCATCCGACGGACGGCGGCCTTTCCAAGTCCATCGGTGTCCCCTACTGACCGTGGGCAGGGCGGGGAATTTTACGGTCTTAACAAAGAGCAAAGAAAGATTCTTTTAATGTTCTCTTTAAGAGTTTAGAGACAGAATAAAAAAAATTCATTTCAAGATCAACTAAAAACTAAAATATCAGCTCTTTTCTATTGTAAACAAATTCCAGTTTAAAATGCTAGAAAGGTGTCCATTTGTTTTTCAACTCCACTCTTAGTGAACACTAAATTGAATGTCAGATACAACTTAAATTTACTTCCTGTTGCAATATTCAAAGCCAGAGCATCACCTCACATGAACTCCCTCATTCATTTATGAGCCCAGGGGTTTCATTCATTTTTTAGATCGAATTTTAATGTTTAATTATGAAATAAATGTTTATGCCTTTCATCGTTTAAGAGAAAAGACAAAGTATTCTGAGTATTTATATCACAAGTGTCAATAGGTAAGGTTTGAAAATCGTTCACAAGAGGATCTATTTTTTTCTCATTGCATCATTCCTGCATTGTTTCTTTCAATTTCGTAGAACACTTAATAGAACGAAACATTAACTCTAATATTTTAGAGAATACAAATATAGTCTTTTTCATAATCCTGGGAGACTTTCTGAACTTGAAGCTCCCTCACATATAGCTACTGGTCCCACAAGAGAAATTGCGGCATCGCTCAAAATATTGACAATTTTTTTCATCCTTCTAAACTAATCTTTTGAGTGTGAAGCATCTGAGTTGGAATAAAGCAAGCGTCTTTTTCAGATCAGTTCATCCTGGGGATCATTTCATCTCTTCATCCAGACTCGGACCTCCTCACCCTCCCAAAGATGCCATTAAGCGACGGATGTCGTTGAGCTCTGCTGATTACTGAAATGAATGCAGATTCATTTAAGAGATCAGCGAAACAAATTAAAAGAGGAAGAAGGGGAGAGGAGAAGGAATGCTCCTTTCGATGCAAATGGCATCTTCATTAGGTCGTATTTTTGTGGCGGCAGGACGGGGGGAGGCGGGACGGGAGCTACCGCGTCAATCGTCGCCTGATGCTTCTTGTAATTGTCACGTGACGACATTGTCTAAATGCATCGGCTACTCGTGACCGGCCGAGAAAGATGAAACGAAAGGAAGACAGAGGGGGGGGGGGGAGTAATGGAGGGAAACCTTTCGTGCAAATTGCCGCAATAAATATGGCGTTGTCAAGCAACATTAGTTAATTGGTCTGAATTGATGTTGCCAGAATGGGAGGAGGAACTGGATGACATCCGCTGAGGGAACTCATTCCAGATTATTAACTTGAGGTCCGCAGAGTTCTATTAATTTGAGGAAGTGCTCGTGGAATCGTTTCTCCAGGAAATTGCCTTAACACAGAAATACAACGCCTAATTTAAAGCGATTGTAACTCTTTATTTATTCACCAGAGATTGTATATAAATCATATACTTATTCAGAAAATTAACCATGAAAAGCAAATTAACGACTTTAATGAGTTAAAAAAGGTATGTAACAAAAAGAGATTGAAATAGCCTGATTTACAATATTCTTATAGTCAATTTAAATAACATTTTTTGTTAATGCTTTTGCTTAAATGATGGGGTTTAAATTTTACCAATTTAGAGTTGGGTTCGTAGAAATTTACAGAAGGAATTAGCAAAAGACAGACTGACCATTATTTACCATAAAAGATAATTTATGGAATTATTAATCTAACAGGAAATTTTGGAGAAATCAACAAAATGCTTGTCATTACATGTATGTGAAAAAAAAATCACCGTCAAAGTTTCCCTACATCTGATATTATAGGGATATCATCCTACATCTTGTTCTCTCGTCATCAAACGCGTCATCTCGAATCTTTCAGCAGGCTTAGCCATTGAGTCACGTGATGATAGCATCAATTAAGATGGAATCTGTAGCAAAAGGGCCACTGGTCTTCTGGCATAGAGAACGCTAGTCTGCCATGGAGACTAGTAATAACAGAGTAAGGATAACTAAATCCTGAAACAGAAAAATCGAATGATCTAACAGACTTCGTTAAGTACTTAGTATGGAGTAGAGTTTCTTCTGATGATTACAGAGTATTCCCCTCCCCAGCCCAAGTTCAGCGAGGGGATCTCTGTCAAACATTGTAGCAATAAATTACTTCGTTAGCCTCAGCCGTGAAAAGGTTGTGACTTAGGTCTAAACCTTTTCACTCGTTCGGTGCACCATCGCCTTAGTTGTAGGGATGTCAACTAAGCTCATTTTTACTCATGGAGAAATTAGCTTAGTTGACATTGTGACTAATTTCAGTGTGAAATTAGCTAGTTGACATTGTGACTAATTTCAGTGTGAAATTAGCTCAGTTGACATTGTGACTAATTTCAGTGTGAAATTGGCTAGTTGACATTGTGACTAATTTCAGTGTGAAATTAGCTTAGTTGACATTGTGACTAATTTCTGCTCATGGTTGAAATTATCTTAGTCGCTGTCTTAGCTAATTTCAACTCATGAAGAATATTTCGAAATGGCTAACGATTTGCTGGAAGCTTCACCTGAGACATTTGCATAAGTCTGCCATTGGATTTTTAAATTTACCTTCCACGTTGGAGAATCCGTTTTCTGCAGTTGCTCTAGAGTCACCCATTAAAATTCCAATTCCTCCCCTTCCGATGTTAAAAATCGCAAACACATAAAAAAGGCAAAATCATAGTTTTGTTTGATATTCTTGGTTTTCATGACATACCTACAACTAAGGCTATGATGCACAAAACCATCAACGAAAGTCTAAAAATGCAAAATACAAAGAAAATAATGAAATAAGGACAACTCAAAAGATAATGATGTAAAAGAAATCGGTGGTGTAACGGAATCATTGTGAAAAACGATATGATTGAACCAATGGGGGCGGGGGTGGCTCAGTCGGTAGCGCGCCAGGCTCGTAATCTGTAGTTCCCAGGTTCGAGTCCCAGCTGGGTCAGCGTTGAGATTTATCTCCGCAAAATTCCCCGCCCTGCCCACGGTCAGTAGGGGACACCGATGGGATTGGAAAGGCCGCCGTCCGTCGGATGGGACGTTAAGCCGTGGCCCCGTGTGTGGGAGAACCATACCCTGTGCACGTTAAAGAATACGCTTAATGGCCTTGACGGGAGGCTACCATCTGTCTCCCAACAGCTGCTCCAGTGGGTCCCCTCCCCCAACCTTCTCTGAGCCTTCGGGGTCCCTGTGACCTGGCCATTTAGCCCATGGTGTGCAAAAAAGTGCCGCTCAGAGGTAAAACAACCCAACCCAACCAATGAGCAATATTCATTATCGATTCGATATGATTGAACTAATGAACAATTTTTTTAAATGCAGAAACCAGTGTCAGATGAGAGTGAATGTGTGCAACCGTAAATGGTAATGGTATCAGTAAATCGAAATGGTATCAGTAAATCGAAAGCTCAATCAAAAAAGAGAGGAGTCACAAAATTCGTAAAGTTTGGTCGTCCACCCAAAGGCAAAAACAATGAATTTAAAAACATGTTTCAAACGGAAACGAGCAGGAACAACTTCCTGCATACGATTAGGGTAAGACACCAATCTGCCATGGTTTATTCTTTAAAAGGAGCTTGATTCCCAATTGTCAATTCCTGTGGCCAGAGCATAAAACAAATCCGTAAATCCATTTTGCAAATCAACAGTGGAATGCCGTAAAAAAAGGTGAATTTATACTGACGAGAATCAAGCTTAGAATCACAAAAGACTTAGAATCATATGGAAAAGCTTCCCACCACAACCACCATACCTTCCTTAATCAAGAGTGAATTGCTCCCGTCTTAGCTCAAATGGTAGAGCAACTGGCGCGTAACCACGACGATCCCGAGTCCGGGGAGGGAGAATGGGTAGTTTATTTTCCACAATGGCCTAATTACTAGTCTATTGAACTCTGTCAATGTTTACCCCGATCCAGAAACTCGATCAGAATCGGACAATGATAATTAAATTAAAACGGAGTTTGTCACTCAAAGTCTATCACTTTCAAGCAGCTGCTCGTCACTGATTACTCTGGTGCTGATGATTTCCTTCTATGTGGACCCGTTTCTCTGTGCAAAGACACAAGGGTCACTCGCTCTATTACTCCGATCGAGAGCTTTTCATTTGAACCATTCTTACATAGGTGTTACATTAAAGGAACTTTGCAAATCTTTATTTTAAGGTATAATAATTAGTTCATTATACATTAATAAACCATCAACGAAAAGTTTTCAGCCCATCCAAAATACCTGACGATGATACTTTGCGGCATTAATAATAAAACAATGTGTGAAGTGGCCAACCCACTTGCCATTTATTATCCTGCTTTAAGAATGTTGTGAGAATAGATTAAGGCGATATCTCTTTTATTTTGACCTGTCATTACTTTAAAAGAATATTCACCCTAACAGAGGTGTAATTCTCATTAATATTCTTCGTTAATAAGGTGAAATTTATATGTTCAGGGTTTTCATATTAAATAAGAATATTATTGAAGGAAACAGTTTTTACTGATATTACCATTTGTTGTTTTTTGGAAAAGATCTTCATTAAATACTTCCTAGTGACGAAATAAACATGCAGTATCGCTTCCCTGAGATTCAAAATGGCTTTCATATTGAAAAGAATCAATTGGCATTAAAAAGTACTCCTATGTGTGAATATTTTTGCTACGCTGGTCCAATGGCTAGGTTACAATGACCCCAAGGCACCATTTAGGATTAAGAAACGAGACCGCTTAGAGAGATAGATGAAAGATTCCCGCCAAAGCCCCCTGCAGTATGGCTTTCATCCGACAGAGGGCGTCCTTCCTAAGTCCCAATAATGTTTCATTTTGGCCAAGAGAAGGAACCAAACAAATCAATGCTCACACAATCGAGACTCGAACCTAGAAGCTTCCCGTTTCCTCCCGACCATTAACATGATCGAGTTGGAGGGATGAGTAAGTTCCCATTGCAGTAAGCTCCCCCTTCTGTTGTGACAGAACACCCATTAAGAGCAAAGCAAACGGCTACACAAAAGGTTCAGCCTTATTAACGTTCCAATTTGTTGCGAGGCCATTTCGGTTGCTGGTAATGGTTCTGTTTTAAGACACCATAAAGTTTCGAAAGGTTAGTAACGTTCAAACCACTTTTTGTGTGGCTGAACCCTTAAAGTTCCCTCTCCTCGAGGGGCATCAATTCTTTTAAAAGAAAATCCAAACGGAAGACAAGACGGATTCTTTTCAGGACATCAGCCTTACGAAGAAAAAGACATAATGGGGAACTATCAGCACTGTGGACATCGATTCCCGGATGTTTCACGATCGATTCAATAATTCCATTTGGCCGAGGCATCGTCCTCATGTCTTGCTTACGAAGCTGACAGAAGAAGAGACTGCCTCGTCTGACAGATTATTCCGTTGCTTCTTATTCCAGAGTGAGGGTAATGCATCGGCAGAGGAAGTCACTCAACTCGATTCGATTGCTGCTGCTAACGATCATCATCCGAGGGAATCTCGAGGCCGATACCCCATAAAGCCGACAGCCATCCTGGTGTAGCTAAGATGCTCAGTGGTCAGAGGGTCGTCGATTTACCGACAGTATCACCTCCTGTGGATGATGTAACAAGGCAATAAAGTCTCATTCATTACGATGTGGGGAATTTATTCTGAACATCAAACGCATTTTTGCTCTTCACAAAACAACGTCCCTTCCATAAATAATGCGATTCCGCAGGAGAGCAACCGACGACGGTTTGAGGTTCCCTGATGAATCTTTATTGGTTCATTGATAAATATATCTATTGAGTTCAGTTGCAGAAAAACACCCTGAGGCGTATTTCTCGGCTGGACAATGGGCCAAATGGCCAGGTTGGGTTGGGTTGTTTTACCTCTGAGCGGCATTTTTTTGCACACCATGGGCTAAATGGCCAGGCCACAAGGACCCCGAAGGTTCAGAGAAGGTTGGGGAGGGGACCCACTGGAACAGCTGTTGGGAGACAGATGGTAGCCTCCCGTCAAGGCCATCCAGCGTGTTCTTTAACGTGCACAGGGTATGGCTCTCTCCCACACACGGGGCCACGGCTTAACGTCCCATCCGACGGACGGCGGCCTTTTCAAGCCCATCGGTGTCCCCTACTGAACGTGGGCAGGGCGGGGAATTTTGCGGAGATAAATCTCAACGCTGACCCAGCTGGGACTCGAACCTGGGAACTACAGATTACGAGCCTGGCGCGCTACCGACTGAGCCACCCCCGCCCCACTAAAAAAAGACTTTCTAATAACCATTTTGATAGCAAATGCAACTGTGCTTCAATAACTTCAATAACTTTCCCATCCTTCTATTTTAACTATGGTTGTGATTTTCACGTCTTTTATCCTTTATTTTCTAAATTGCTTGGCACCTAATGGTCATAGTTGCTAATGAACCACTTAGCCTGGCCCCGTGTGCGGGAGAGCCATACCCTGTGCACGTTAAAGAACACGCTGGATGGCCTTGACGGGAGGCTACCATCTGTCTCCCAACAGCTGTTCCAGTGGGTCTCCTCCCCCAACCTTCTCTGAGCCTTCGGGGTCCATGTGCCCTGGCCATTTAGCCCATTGTGTGCAAAAAAGTGCCACTCAAAGGTAAAACAACCCAATGCAGAATACTTCAGAATTAAATTGAAACTTAAGTAATAAGTATGATTTGAAGCCATTTAATGAAACGAATTCTTCTCGCATTCGTCACTTTTGTATGAGATTGTTGAATTATCATTGTTCTTCTTAAATATTTCGGGCTTCCTGATCTTTTAAATACTGACGATATTTTTGAAACTCAATCTTTATCTTCAGTTATATTTTATCACATAAAGACGTTTATAGTAGTTGCGAAACATTGGCACATATCACAGAGCAGTGCCATTCGGTTCTCTGTAATTCAGATAGCATGGAAATGCACTAAATCTTTGTTTACGCAATGCATGTAGGCCTAACCAACGTTATTGATTGGTTTGTAAAGTATTTCTGCTCTCTGTTCTCCAACACGAGAAATGCTTTTATTCCTTATGAAAGATTCGAACACTGGGTGTTTTATTCCTTCCAAGGAGCTTCCCAACGGGTGGGATTTGGAAACAGCTTCAGGGAAATATTTGTTTACTCAAAATTTTCGTCATCCTCTTCGCTTCTTGAAGAATATATTTTTAATTTTAGGAAGTCGAAAATAGAAATTTTCTTCGATTTATTTTATTGAGAAAAAAATAAAAGTCTCTTGTGACGGAAAATATGCATGAGGGCGCTGCGAGTCATTTAATTCTTTTACAAATTTATTCAGATTTAAAACAAAATACCCTCTCAAGCAGCTGCTTGCCACAGAGGTCTGACAGGAGGCATGTCAGTTTATATGCCATAATAAAAGGTCTGTGAGGATGGCAGGACCTCAGCAGAAAAACGACACATACCTTACCCAGGGCTCAAACCCAGATCCCTTAGATTAGTAGCCAAGCGATCTACCCACTGGGCCACGGGACGGCTAATGCATAAATTAAAAAACTTCGCACTTTTTTCGTCTTTATATCGTTGAATTATCCATATATGTTTCGGCTGGTTGGATTCCTCAGGTGGGATATAAAATAAAAAAATTCATATATTTGTAAAATAATGGCAAATTATATTAATTATTAAAATTAATTATTATTTAAAAAAATATCTAAGCGTGTGTGTTTTTTTTTCTGGTGCCCCGCAACAATTTCTGAAAAGTGCGCCGGGGACAAGAGTTGTGAAGCGTTGTGTAAGTGAATGATTCGAGGAATCACACCCGAGAGGAAATAATTTTGATGGAGAGATGAAAGTGAGAGCGCAATTGATCAGTAACTGATGTCAGATTAATGATCTCTTAAATCTGTTCAAGATATCAGCTGTTGATCATTTTTCCCTCGTTGTACGACTCTTTGTGTTCCTTGATTGTTGCGTCAAAGGCGCTTTTTAAATCTACGCAGTTTCCTAAGGTGAAAGGTCAAATGGGTTCATTTTCGTGTTAACCCTCGTCAGATCAAGGGCCTCTTTTGCTCCTTCTAGAGTCTTTTTTATGTTGCACTGCAACTTCACTCTCGAAAGGAGATGAACTAAAAAGCAAACAACTGTTTCTGGGTATTTAAAAAATGAGCATTACATTTTCATGAAGGGTCTCGTGCTAACCATGTGAATTTTAAGTGAGCAACTATAGTTTGCAATTCACCTCTAAAGGAGGAATTTTGACGGAAATAAATTTAGGATCTGAAAGTATGTTTTAAAGAAACTGACGAATAGTTTTAAAGTCATTGAGGAGAATTATTTCTTGAACTCACACAAATTAGAAATGAACTAAAACAAATTATGACAGTAGTCATGTTAATCACTTGGTTTTAATTAATGTGATTAAGAAACTGGCATGAGATTTGATAACTTGAATTTATGTGATCCATGGAGATGATCCTTTACAAAGAAGGTGTTTTCAAATTGACACTGATGGAAGTGCTATGACACGTGGCGCCTTTTGAAACAAGTTGATTTGATAGGGACATAATTATAGCAATTGTTTTCATGAACAAAGTCAGCAATTTGAGAGGAAAAAAAATTCTGACATTCTTTAGAAAGGAAGAAAAACACGACATTCATTTTTTTTATCTAACGAAAGTAATTATTTCTAAATCTGTTTCTGAGCCCATTGTCAAATTATAGCAATTCTGAAGTCATCCAATTCCAACAGAAGGGAGGATATTAAAAGTATTTTCGAACGGAACAAGGAACGTATAAATTGGTTTTAAAATCAGACGAAATTGTTTGCCGAAGAAAGAAGTCTATCCTTTCGCAATGAGAAGAGATTCTACGATCAGTGAGAAGGAACAGAATAGAATCTCCATGAAACCAAAATACCGATTGATATTCTTTCATCAAAGATCTTCAGATCATTCAGATAGGGAGAGATGAAAACGATTCGTCACGTGACCTAATGATCCTTTCTTACCTCCCTTTCCACCACGAAAGAGAAGTAACGAGGCTGAAGAAGGGCGAAAACCGACGCCATTAACGATCCACGGCATTCGATGCCAATCAGCGTCTTGAGCAAAGCCCCCCCCCCCTCCCTAAACTACGCCTCTTGCAACCAAACGCATTTTGAATCCACCCCGGGATTCAATTTACATTATCCTGCAGAGGTCTTAATAGAAAAGAAGAACTAAAGCGATGAGCAGAAGGAATATTCTCCAATCGAGAATATCGTCTAATTCCCAACTTCATTTTTCCTTTCTGACTCCGCGAACCGAAATCATTTAACTCGAAAGAAATCGTGTCGCGAGCAAAACGTCTGATGAAGAGCAACTGAATGGAGCCAGCTCGGAGAATATTTCTTGCCAATCTCTCCTACAAATATTTTACGTGTTCATTCGCCATATGATTAGACCCCGCGCGGTGTCTTCCAGATAATCAGCTCTCAGCTGATTAAACGGATCTCCTCCTGCGGGGAGAGGCGAGGATGCATTCCAGCTTCCCCGCCAGCTCCTCTTCTTCCTCGCGGCGTCAGGTATCGAGATGCTCAGCAGCTGGGCGCTCGCGGTGCCAGCTGGGAAACAATCGATTTCGTTGGCTGGGCCTCGTGCATGGCAAAACGACCGAGGGATGATTAATAACAGTTCACAAAGTAGGGACGGCGTGCTTTGGAGAATCTCAAGCCACGTGGGTGGGAGAGTGGAGGTAGGGGGGAAGAAGAGAAAGGGGGAGAGCAGCTGAAAAGAGAGCGCCCGCTCTCCGACGTCATGTGATCCTTTTCTCTCTGCGTTTGCTGCTGATTGGCCGAAGTTGCAGATGATATTTGTATAAGTTATGACAACTTGGGCCACGCAAAGGGTTTCGCGGAATTTCCCTCGCAGCGCACCAAGCGGACGCATTTCGCGGAAAAAAGCAAGTTCGCTCTTCAGATGCGTGGGAGACGTTTTGTGGAATGGATCACGAGAGGGAGACGATGAGGCATTCTGGGAAAACATTGGCTCAATGGTCTCCTCCTCCTCCTCCTCCCAATTCTGGTGGAGGAGCAAAATGAAGATCAGCAGCGCCGTGAGGGAAAGAGAAGAAGATCGAATGGCGCACTTGGCATCCGAGGAGGATGACCTCTTTTCTGAGAAATTCATGCAGGAGGAGGAAGAAACATTTCAGCTTCACTCAACTGATGCTGAAGAATGAGTCAGTTGCCACTTCAGAAATTGGGATTCAGATTATTGCAGAGATGAAATGTCAGTAGGGAGAAACAAGAATTAAAAGATTTTGAGAGCGCAGAGATCCGCTGTGTGGCGCTCGGATCATTTGTATATGCGGCAGATGATGGGAAGGGATTCGACCCAGAGCGATGGACAGAAGAGGGAACAGGCGATACTTATCGGAAGTATGCCACTCTCGTCGTATTTGGGAAATTTTCAGTTTTGTCTCTTTTAATTTGGAAACAGAATAAAATTTTTCATATTTTCAACATAATTATTCTGGTGATTACTTTCAAAGCATCAATCAAAGAATGTGAAATTGTTATTAAAGTATTAGAGAAAATACACTGGTGCTGAAAAGTCAAGCAACAAAGACAAAAGCATGAATTATAAACAAGTCCTTTCTTGTATTTCAATGAAACGACAGGTGAAGTCCACGATGACATATCTCACTAATACATCATCATCATCATCATTCTCAAGCAGCCATGGGCTACGGAGGTCCAACCAGACCGTGCAATTTAGTTCTCCAAGCAAGTCTGTCCTGAGCTACATCTACTGCATCTGGCAACTGCACACCAATTCTAACAAGGTCCTGTTTGACATTGTCTGCCCACCGCATCCTTGGTCTCCCCCTCTTTCTGAGGCCTTTAGGCACACTGTTCATAACCCTATTCGCCAATCTATAATTATCCATACGGGCAACATGGCAAACATACATGAAAAACAAATTTCCGTGAATATTTAATGAGATATTCAAATTATAAAATCATTACCTCAAAATGGCATGTAAAAGTTAAATGATATCTTTAATATGATGTGCGATCACCTCTGACAGCGATACACAACGACTCGTCATGCTGCAGATCAGGGTGTCAGTGAAGGTTTCATGCCATTCATGCACGAGTGCAGATCAGAGCTCCTGGAGGGTCTGGGAGGTGGACTGCGACCGGCGATGCATCGCCCTAGAGCATCCCAAACATGTTCTATTCGATTTAGTCAGGTGATCAGGTAGGGCAGTCCATGCAGCATCTGGTTTCACTCTCGAGGTATTTGTCCCCCAAGAGAGCGAGGAGCATTGTCGCCCATTAACATGAAATCACGACCGACTGCTGCGAGAAATGGACGAACATAATGTTCGAGGATCTCATTGCGATACCTGCCCCTCCTGAGAAGACATGAAGGTCTTTGCAGCCATTGAGAATAACTCCTGCCCACACCACCAGATCCAAAACTCTCTTTCCCAGATGTTAATGTGATGGTGTCTGGTTCCAGGCTGTCTCCAGAATTTGTCTTCTTTTTGCTATTTAATGTCAATTATCAAAGGCGACATACAATGCTCCGATTCCCGTTCAGCCATCTGCCTACCTGACACTGACATTGTCCGACCTCGAGCTTCCCGAGTGCTCGCCACTTCATTTCTTCACTCAGAAGATTTCTTCCGGCCATTATCTATCGGTTGGCCATCTCGGATGTCGTACGTCAAGCTCTAACACGAACTGACGCGCACGTACAAATGAGGTGCTTCTTATACTGACCTGTTTCGCACGAGCGACTCTGTTTAATGACGTGATCGTTTTTAATGCAAAGAATCTGACTTTTGTCATTGTCAATCATCGCACAAGATATGCCGAGTTTTGCATTGGTCACTTCACTTTCAGCACCAGAGTGTATTTGACATTTAACTGGAACATTTTGTGTCTTTATTGAAGAGGAGGGATAATATAAATTGCTCGGAGTCTGGCAATTTAGTCTCGAGACAAATATTAATTTATCATTCTTTCAAAAATATCAAACATTATTAGATTCACTAAATAGTGAAACGCAATTCTAGATAATTGTTTCTACTTTATTTTTTATTTGCGACATATAGGACAGAGAAGAATCCTGGAAGCTACACCTAGCTTAATACAGGCCTTCTCATACAAGGACATGCCCTACTAAGACTGAAGTCACTGCTGACCACTGCCTTAGTTAGAGCTAACACAACACACAAAGTTTGCCTTGCTGGAACAGTCGCTAGCTGCCTAACCACTATGCCGGTTAAGGCTTTATTATGCACTCCTCGCCATTGAAATTGCCCTACCCAGAAGGAGTCGATGGACTCGCCCGAAACTTGCCATGCAGGTAGGGCCCATATCGGTAGGCCAATGAAATGCATCTCCTTGAAACAGACGATTTTTCTCTTTTGAAAAGCAATTACCAGAATCTGTTGGTGCGGTGCGCGTCGGTGAGAAGAGCGCCATCTTGTGAAATATCTGCGGAAACTTTCAGAACACAACAGATAATTTATGTAGATGACAGGCTTGATTTAGAGCTTGATGAAGACACCAGCTGGTCATTTCTCTTTTCGTCCAAACAAAGATGGTGCAAGAAGCGCCTCGAGCTGATGATTGAAGCATCGGGTTAAGAGACACGTCCCTCGGGGAAGTGGAAAAGTGGAGCTTTCATTAATTAATGATGATTTTGGCATCAAATAAGACAGATGAGGGAATCTCTAAACATTTAATACCGCATTGGACGTGAAATGAATAGAGAAATCGAAAGTCTCTCTTTGAATTGTTGTGTCTTACACAAATGTAGCTTTCTAGATCAGGTGAATGCTGAACGGAAATGCTTTCGCAAATTCCTGCAGCCATCAAGTGAAAAGTTGTTTTTTTTTTAAACCTCTAGGATGACATAAGATTTGCAACAGAAAATATCTTCCTCTTTTAAGGCAAAATCGCTTATTTCATTTGTAATCTGAAACAATTTTGAATTTTTCCATTCCAATTTTCTTTTCTCGTTCATTTTTTGTGCTTAGAAATTTTTTAATTCTTCATGAATTGAGAAATAGATTCAACGTTGAGAAATTTATTAACTTTTTAATAGGTGGCAGTGCAATCTTGCTTCCTTTCGCAATCGAATTTCCTGACGACTTTCAAAGCAAAAGAGATTCGTGATATGAGTTCAGAAGTGGTCGCGATTGAATCGAGCGATGCTTAATGATCACCTCACAATTGCTTGGTCATCTTCAGACCAGATGATCAATTCATCAGAAAGAAATATTTAACAAAAATAAAGTAAGGGAAATTTCGAAGCTCTGATGATCCTCGTGCAGCACGAGAGTTTCACAAGATTTAAAAACTAAGAGCACGAAGTGGAGCAAAGGAGAAAGCTAAGCTCAGTTGTTCAAAATATCGGATATCCTTAATTCCAGAGATAACTAAGATCCTGGAACTGAGAGACAATTGGTCGAATTGGGATTGATGTACGAAATCACAAAGATTATGTGGCTTTGTTGAAAGTTGGGTGAAGGAGATTCTTTGGCCAACATCGACTCTAGACAAGGTATCCATATTCTTTAGCATACAAAGAATGTCCCCTCCGCGTGGCGCCAACCTTTTTTCTAAGTTCTTTATTGGCTCCTGTGTAAACGAGAAGGTTTCGCGAGCAGTCGGTAAATAACTCCACTCTCACAGATTCAGAGATAGAACGCAAAATCTTTCAATTATTTCATCCCGATACCTTTTGATAGGGAGATCCCTAAGACACAGATGCGCAGCCGATTAGTGGTTAGCAGAAAAACGACTTTTTAGAAAAATGGTTAATTTTTCTTTACCATCAAAAACAACAAAAAAATACTTCGATCAGTGATTGTTCCTGAGATTGTTCCTGATATGTCCACAATCCTTATTCTCCATCCCTTTTTCCTTATTCTCCATCCCTTTCCTTATTCTCCATTCTTCTCCTTATTCTCCATCCTTTTTTCCTTATTCTCCATCCCTTTCCTTATTCTCCATTCTTCTCCTTATTCTCCATTTCTTTTTCCTTATTCTCCATCCCTTTTTCCTTATTCTCCATCCCTTTCCTTATTCTCCATCCCTTTTTCTTTATTCTCCATCCCTTTCCTTATTCTCCATCCCTTTTTTCCTTATTCTCCATCCCTTTCCTTATTATCCATCCCCTTTTCCTTATTCTCCATCCCTCTTTCCTTATTCTCCATCCCTTTTCCTTATTCTCCATCCTTTTTTCCTTATTCCCCATCCCTTTCCTTATCCCGCATCCCTTTTTCCTTATTCTCCATCCCTTTTTACTTATTCTCCATCCCTTTCCTTATTCTCCATCCCCTTTTCCTTATTCTCCATCCCTTTCCTTATTCTCCATTTCTTTTTCCTTATTCTCCATCCCTTTTTCCTTATTCTCCATCCCTTTTTTTCTTATTCTCCATCCCTTTTTCCTTATTCTCCATCCCTTTTTTTCTTATTCTCCATCCCTTTTTCCTTATTCTCCATCCCTTTTTTCCTTATTCTCCATCCCTTTTTTCCTTATTCTCCATCCCTTTACTCATACATACCTAAAACTTTCTACGCTTTCTTCCCCAAGAGAGTGACTTCTAATAAAGGGTCAGCTGCTTGTTTCTAAATCGAGATTCCAGTTGGAGATAAATAAGGTGTAAAATAATAAATGTGACGCACAGATGTTTGAAATGACAAATAACTACTTCAATTGCATTTTCTGAAAACAAAAACAATATTCCATTCTTATTTGTTGATACATAAAACGCAGAAAAAAGGGAAACATTTAGTTTGCGGTGGGCAGCAGACAATGTCAATCAGGACTCATTAGAATTGGCCTGCAGCGCACAGATGCAGCAGCTGTAGCTATGGACAGATGCGTTTAAAGAACTAAATTACACAGTTTAGTTGGACCTCCGTGGCTCACGGCTGCTTGAGGATTTTGTATGTGAAATCCAAAACTTTATCAGTAGCAATTCTCATTCATTTGAACACAATGTCAGTTTAACACAAGAATTTCAAAAGAGAACTTTTTGGTTCTGTAATTGTGAAGCTCCCAGTGTATTTCGCTATTCAGAAGATTTTTCCTCTTTATTTACAGATGGTTCTTACTGACTGTTCAATGGGATTTCATGACTGAAAGAGTTTTCGGAGTTTCCAAACTTGGTCACTCTATCTGAACACTCTATCAGTTGTCCATTGTTCACAGAGAGAATAGGAAATTCCGCTTGGCTCCATTCTTTGCGTTAATTGCCAAAACAATTGAAATGTAGTCAGTCTCTTTTTGATTCCATTCCGAGCCTTGAATCGAAAGAATACGCTTCTGGCATCTGATTCCATTTAATTCAGTTTTATGTTCGGGCAACATTTCTCGTTGCAGGGGAAAGATTCGAGAGATGACGTCATTTCGAATGTTGATCTCGTGTCACGAAGGAGAGGGAGGAAGTGAACTCGATTGCATACGTTCGGCGTGAAAATGATTGTCAAGAATGAAACTGCCACCTGAAATCCTTGAAAGGAGTGTTCGTTTTGAAGACCAGAGCCTGAATGTTTTTTTTTCAAAGCGGCGATGAAGTGAGCGTTGCTCATCTCCCTCCCTTCGGTGGTTATCCCAATTCTAATCTGTACTTTGGTAAGCATATTAAAGCAAAATTCAATACGAAAGCAATTTGCACGAGACGGGAGAATCGAGATAAAAACAGAGCAAAGAAAAAAAAAGAAGTTAATGAGAATATTCATTAGGGATTTTTTTTTTTGTCAGACGATGCAACATGTTGGGATCATTTTCCTTCCTTCTTTTTATTGCACGTGCGCAATCGATAAGCATTTAACGGCTTACTCCTCGTGGATGAGGAAAGGAATAATGGGGGTGAGGAGGGAGGGGGATTGTCAGCGAATCGTTTCTTTTTATATCGCATTATCTCTTGTCTTCATTTGTCTGAACATTGCCCTTTGCTCTTTCTTTAGTTTAGACCCTCAACCGTCGTTCTAATTCATCTTCCCATCAATATGAACCAATTTTCATCATCTCCTTCTCTTCCGATGACCGTTGCCCATTTTCTCCCTCCAGGAATCTTCTCACGAAGCAAGCCACGCTTTGGAGAGATTAAGATTCATTCGTATGTTAATGGCATTCGATTGCGTCACTGCAAATATCGACAAACCAACAGATTCCTGATTTCCCACTACTCGATTTTCCGTTAATCATTTCGTCACAGGAAATAATACCCCCCCCCCCCCCCCGCAGACCTCAACTTGGATCATTCATCCCGAGGATGCTATTTCGAAATGATTGGGAACAAGCATTGAGAGCACAGCGAGTGCCGACCCTGATGTGGGAAGCGATTCCGCATCATCTGAAATGCGTGAATATTCATTGGCGATTATCACCACTTTTATGCGCACAACGAAAGGCTTCCGCTCCATTTCCCATTCTTTTCTGATAGTTTCTGAAATTCTCCCATTTAATCCTTCCTTCTATCCAAAGAAAAACTCTTCGTGTTTCGGAATTCTTCCAATTGACAGAGATTTCGCAATAGACATCCTGAAATATTTTTCTTGATTCTCTTTTTTTCTTTCACTCTTTCCGATATGCGTACACTGAAGAAGAGACTCTCTTCACATTTCAGCTCTATCATTCTCTAAATTTTTTAAAATCACCTTGTCGGATCTAGAGAGGGGTGTCAAGGGGACCTTTCCCCCCCCCCTTGACAACACTAGTAAGGAAAATGGATGCAAAATGTTATGGAACTTATGTACTGCACGTTGCATGCATTTCTCAAGAAAATATTTGAAGACCTCCAATAGGAAGAGGAAAACTTTTTGGGCTATTGACAAAAATGAATACAATTTACAAAATAAGATTCAAATTCAATTAAACAAACTTTATGAGTACTGTGTTAAATGGAACCTGCACATTAATATTAACAAAACTCTTCGTATACGTTTTTTTAAAGCTAAAACTTACTCTCCTAAATTTGTTTTAAAGATTAACTCAATTGGCATTAATTAAGTATCACAATGCAAATTATTAGGTTTTTATCTAGATTCTAGATTAACTTGGAATACTCACCTAGAACAAGCATATATTTCCGGTTCAAAATTGTTAAATACTTTAAAAGTTTTTGCTTTTAAAAAAGAAGGAACCCAACAAAAATATCTAATTACACTCTACCAAAATTTAATTAGAGCAAAAATGGAGTACGGACTTGAATTTAATGGAGTACGGACTTGAAGACCTTGTGTTACAAAATTGAAGAAATAAAATATTATACAAAATAAATGTTTAAAAATTATTTTAGGTTTATCTAATTTCTTTGGAGGAAATCTTCCAGTGTAGATGGCTTCAGCCTTTAGTAGTGGGGGAACGGGTCTTTGCCCCATGTCTGCGATTAGGGGGCTGTTTGATATTGTCGGCATTCCCTCTCTCAATAAACATAGTTTCTTTAAACATCCCACTAACCATTTTCTCTCCATAGGTAGTTGCAATGTGAGGACTCTGCACAGAGCTTTTTCTCTTGATGTCCTCACACAAGAATTCCACCATTATAATTTAGATATTCTTGGCTTGCAAGAGACCAGATGGACAGATAAAGGTCAGACTCTTAAAAATAATCTTAAATTTCTCTTTTCAGGGAGGGACGACAATAAGCGTCACCAAGGCGTGGGTCTGCTTCTCAGCAGACACGCTAGCGATGCTCTTCTAGGATATGAGTGCATTAATGAAAGGTTTCTTACAGCAAAATTTCAGACAAGCGTTAAAGACTTGAATGTTATCTGCTGTTATGCCCCCACTGAGGATGCCGATGAGGATGAGAAGGATAGGTTTTATGAACAACTTCAGGATATTTTGAATTCTGTCAAGAAAGGAGATATTACCCTTGTTCTTGGTGACTTCAATGCCAAAGTTGGTACTGACTCTGACCTTTGGGGAGGAGTAATAGGCCCTTTTGGTATTGGTAGCTGCAATGGCAATGGGCAACGTCTCCTACAGGTAAGTAAACTCAATGGATTCAGAATAACTAACACTTATTACAAACATTGCAACACACATAAGTACACATGGGTTTCACCTGATGGGCTGCATAAGAATATGATTGATTACATATTAATTAACGGCAAATGGGCTAGTTCTGTTAGGAATACCAGGGCATATAGGGGAGCTGAAATTGGATCTGACCATTACCTTGTTAAAAGTGTGTTGCAACTTAAACTTAAAAAGTGTTGTGCTAGGGTTAAAAAATTTACTTTTAATACTGAAGCTCTGAAAGATCTAGTTATAGCCAAAGCTTACCATGATAGGTTACTTAGTCATTATGACAGTCATAGTTTGCTTACTACTGAAGTTGAGGAAGAATGGGATCATTTTAAACAGGCTTTTTTGGACACCGTCCCGTGGCCGAATGGTTAGCGCGCTTGGCTACTGATCTAAGGGACCTGGGTTCGAGCCCCGGATAAGGCATGGTTGTATGTGTTGTTTTTCTGCTGAGGTCCTGCCATCCTCTCAGATCTTCTACTGTGGCATATAAACTGACAGGCTCCTGTCAGACCTCTGTGGCAAGCAGCTGCTTGAGGGGGTATTTATTTATTTTTTTTTTAGCTTTAATTGCTGAAACTGCGTTTCCTACTTTCGAGATTAGACATAAAATTTTAATCCTCAAATATTATTTAAAACTGCATCTCAAACTTCCTAACCATCCTTTTTATCTTAAGTTTAAAAGAACTCCATTTTATAAATTAATCAAAAATGTTCCTATTATTTACAATTTCTTTTAAAAAATTTCTAAAGAAGATATGAGAGGGGATATACCAGATCTTTTTGCAGATTGGTGTTTTCAACCCATCAACTCTAATATTGAAATTCCTTGTTTATATTCAAAAAAGAACATATCTAATGAAGCCATGTTACAACTCTTTTATAATTTTAAAAATGAAACTTATCAAGATTTTTTAGAAATTTATACGGATGGCTCTTCATCACAGAAACGGGAGCGTGTTCAGGTGAAGATTTCCGTTTCGTCTCAGGTGGGGGCCAACGAGCGACGGAACAAGGCCAGTCGGGAAAGAAAACGAATTTTTCGTCATCCCCCACCCCCTCTCACTCGATTTGTTGTACATCTGCATGAACTCATTCAGACGAACTCGTTTCTTTTTGTGTCTTCTGTCCGCAGCCATTCCGAGATATCAGGAGGCGAGATTAGGAAAGCATCCTCTCTTCGTAGATGCCCGGGCTGGCTGGCCAAAGCGACCACAGTGTTGCCATCTGAGCAGTTCAATGGCAAAGCAATTTCGATCTCCGCTTGCAACGACCATCGAAGCGCGTGTCACGGCCGTGCGAGGCGAGCAACTTCTCACGTTTTTCTGTAACGCCTCGGCCGCAACGGGCGCGCGTGAGCGAACGGCACCCCTTTCGTGAACATGAGGAGCCGAGCCGAAAAGTGGATGCTGCTGCCGACACACGAAGGAATCCTCCTCGATTGAAGAAGGTAGGCGCCACTGGCACGTCGCTTGGCCACGTCAAGAAATGAGAACGAAAAGTTTTTGGCCACAATATTTAACCTTTAAACGACCCTTCATTCTGTACATCAATATCTTGATCCACACATATGTTCTGATGTGGATGCACCACGTAACAGAACTTGTAGCATCAGCAAAGGACATCAGCTATCTTTAGCATCTATGGATATATTACGAAATTGATATCTTATCGTTTGCTAATTTTATCGAAATAGACAAATTTCAAAGAGAGCGAAAAACAGTGTTGGTCATCGTCATTGTAATTATACACTCTGAACGTTATTAATATTTGAATACGTTCACTGAAGATAACAAATATATGAAAATAAATTACCCCTCAAGCAGCTGTTTGTGAAAAAGATTTGACAGAAGTCTGTCAGTTTGGTCTGTAAATGGTAGCTAGGTAGTCACTGGAAGGAGAGCTATGCACCAATCCCCTGTGATGATGCATAGAACCGGCCAGGCCTAGCACCTAATGTCCGACCCCGCCTTCTCGTGGTGCGGACCGTTAGTAACTTTCAAAAGAGATACTCTCTTGTGGAAGTGAACGGAAGGGGAGGGCTGCCAGATTAGTGTGGCCTACTGATCTGGACAACTATGGCTACTTTTCTTTTTTTTCTACCCTGCTGAGGAGTGGTCAACCACACAGGGTCCTGGTGCTGACCATATAAACCTACTGGACTGGACAGATATATGGCTCTGAGCTTGATTATGGATCCTGATTTTGCTGCACTGGTGGGCTTCTGTGGAGGGAAAATCTTCCGCTGTGTTTTCTGTTTGTTTGTGGGTTGACAGCCCCAAGTGAATAGATTCACAGGATATGTTTATCAGCTGGTGGATAATCCTGAGCAGAAGTCATCGCAGGCACCTGAACTCTTTGCTTCTATTGGCATCGTCAAATTCTCCGTTGGAGGAAATCTTCCAGTGTAGATGGCTTCAGCCTTTAGTAGTGGGGGAACGGGTCTTTGCCCCATGTCTGCGATTAGGGGGCTGTTTGATAATGTCGGCATTCCCTCTCTCAATAAACATAGTCTCTTTAAACATCCCACTAACCATTTTCTCTCCATAGGTAGTTGGAATGTGAGGACTCTGCACAGAGCTTTTTCTCTTGATGTCCTCACACAAGAATTCCACCATTATAATTTAGATATTCTTGGCTTGCAAGAGACCAGATGGACAGATAAAGGTCAGACTCTTAAAAATAATCTTAAATTTCTCGTTTCAGGGAGGGACGACAATAAGCATCACCAAGGCGTGGGTCTGCTTCTCAGCAGACACGCTAGCGATGCTCTTCTAGGATATGAGTGCATTAATGAAAGGTTTCTTACAGCAAAATTTCAGACAAGCGTTAAAGACTTGAATGTTATCTGCTGTTATGCCCCCACTGAGGATGCCTATGAGGATGAGAAGCATAGGTTTTATGAACAACTTCAGGATATTTTGAATTCTGTCAAGAAAGGAGATATTACCCTTGTTCTTGGTGACTTCAATGCCAAAGTTGGTACTGACTCTGACCTTTGGGGAGGAGTAATAGGCCCTTTTGGTATTGGTAGCTGCAATGGCAATGGGCAACGTCTCCTACAGGTAAGTAAACTCAATGGATTCAGAATAACTAACACTTATTACAAACATTGCAACATACATAAGTACACATGGGTTTCACCTGATGGGCTGCATAAGAATATGATTGATTACATATTAATTAACGGCAAATGGGCTAGTTCTGTTAGGAATACCAGGGCATATAGGGGAGCTGAAATTGGATCTGACCATTACCTTGTTAAAAGTGTGTTGCAACTTAAACTTAAAAAGTGTTGTGCTAGGGTTAAAAAATTTACTTTTAATACTGAAGCTCTGAAAGATCCAGTTATAGCCAAAGCTTACCATGATAGGTTACTTAGTCATTATGACAGTCATGGTTTGCTTACTACTGAAGTTGAGGAAGAATGGGATCATTTTAAACAGGCTTTTTTGGACACTAACAGTACCCTTTTAGGAAAAAAGGAGCAGAAGAGGCAGAATTATCTGAGTGATAAGGCACTTGAGCTTATTTCGGAAAGAAAGAACTGCAAGAATGTCTTTAATCAATACCCTACTAGTCCTAATAGACAGCATTACAGAGAACTTAATAAACGTGTAAAAGATCAGTTAGCTGCTGATAAGAATCTTTGGCTTGATGGTTTGGCTGACAAAGCCGAGGAAGCAGTTAGACAGCACAACAGCAGAGAGCTGTACCAGATAGTTAATGTTTTATGTGGTAGAAAACGGACAGGCATACAAGGATTGAAGGATAAACAAGGTAAGGTTATAGAAGGGGAGGATTCTGTCATGGCTAGGTGGGCTGAGCATTTCAGTGATGTTTTTAACAATGTAGTTGGTTCTGCTCCCATTGTTTGCAGTGATGATGGATGCATTGGTGGCTTTAATGTTGGTTGGGTTGTTTTACCTCTGAGCGGCACTTTTTTGCACACCATGGGCTAAATGGCCAGGTCACATGGACCCCGAAGGCTCAGAGAAGGTTGGGGGAGGGGACCCACTGGAACAGCTGTTGGGAGACAGATGGTAGCCTCCCGTCTAGGCCATCCAGCGTGTTCTTTAACGTGCACAGGGTATGGCTCTCCCGCACACGGGGCCACGGCTTAACGTCCCATCCGACGGACGAAGGCCTTTTCAAGCCCATCGGTGTCCCCTACTGACCGTGGGCAGGGCGGGGAATTTTGCGGAGATAAATCTCAACGCTGACCCAGCTGGGACTCGAACCTGGGAACTACAGATTACGAGCCTGGCGCGCTACCGACTGAGCCACCCCCGCCCCTCTTTAATGTTGGCCCTATAACACAATCTGAAGTTATTTTGGCTGTTTCTAAACTTAAACTACATAAATCCTCAGGGGTAGATGAAATTACTACCGAAATGCTTAGAGCTGGGAATGTTTCGGTTACCACTTGGATGACTGAAATTCTGAATATCTTTTATGATAAAGGCATGGTTACTAAGGATTTTACCAGAGCTATTGTTATCCCTATTTTCAAAAAAGGTGATCACAGTTCTTGTGATAACTATAGGGGTATCAGCCTACCTCTGTTCCAGGTAAAGTTCTTTCCATGATTGTGCTTAATAGAATTAAGAATCTGGTTGACAGGCAATTGCGTGATGAGCAATGTGGTTTCAGAAGTAGTAGGGGATGTGTGGATCAGATATTTTCACTTAGGCAGATTCTTGAGAAATGTTTAGAGTTTCAGAAACCTTTGGTTGCTAGCTTTGTTGAATTCAAAAAGGCTTTCGACTCTGTTGATCGTCATAATTTGTGGTTGATTGTGAGATCATATGGTATACCAGAGAAGTTAGTTAACATTATGAAAGCTCTCTATAATAACACTGAGTCGTGTGTGAGAGTTGGTAAGGCTTGTAGAAATTGGTTTAGCATTACTTCTGGTGTTCGACAAGGGTGCATTTTGTCTTCTTTTCTGTTTAGCTTGGTTATTGATTATGTTATGCGAAATTCACTTCAAGGGAAAGATTTTGGCCTTAAATGGGCTGGAGATACGAAAATTTCTGATTTAGATTATGCTGATGATTTAGCCCTTTTGGCAAATGATGTTGATGAGATGAACTCTTTCATTCGAGCCGTTGATGAGACTGGTAGTAGAGTAGGTTTGGTTATAAACAGAGAGAAAACTAAAGTGATGAAAATTGGTCAGGCAGGCTATGATTCAGTTATCTGAATGGTTGCAGTCTTGAGCAGGTGTCACAGTTTAATTATCTTGGGAGCTATGTAGCAGGTAATGGTGATGTGCGGCATGAGATTAACAGACGAATAGGGATTGCTGCCGGGACTTTTAAGAATCTATGGAGAGTGTGGAGAAATAGGCGTATACACCTAAAGACTAATTAAAATTAAACTGTATAATAAAATTAGACTGTATAATAGTTTGGTTCTTTCTAGGGTTAGTTACGGTAGTGAAACTTGGACACTTTGTAAACAAGATAACAGGAAACTAGATGCTTTTGATTCCAGATGCTTACGCAGTATCTTGGGCATTAGGTGGTTTAACTTTGTAACTAATGATGAGGTTAGGCAAAGGAGTTTGCAACCTCCTTTAAGCAGCATATTGTGCAGAGAGAGACTCCGTTGGTTTGGCCATGTTGCCCGTATGAATAATTATAGATTGGCGAATAGGGTTATGAACAGTGTGCCTAAAGGCCTGAGAAAGAAGGGGAGACCTAGGATGCGGTGGGCAGACAATGTCCAACAGGACCTTGTTAGAATTGGTGTGCAGTGGCCAGATGCAGTAGATGTAGCTCAGGATAGACTTGCTTGGAGAACTAAATTGCACGGTCTGGTTGGACCTCCGTAGCCCATGGCTGCTTGAGGATGATGATGATGATGATGATGATGATGTCAGTTTAATACGCGATAGAAACTATCTGTGAGGAAGGCCAGACCTAGCAGAAAAACAACAACACAAAAAAGAAACTTATCCTGGTTCGAAATCGGGTTTCCTTTGACCACTAACCACCATTGCCAGAAAAAACGTGTTTTAAATTTCGTTTCGAAACGAAGGAAATTTAGCAGACTCCTTATGTAGCACATTTTCATTTGACACAATTTGTTACGATAGAACCTTCGCTTAAATGAAGATAGAGATTATACATTTCGCATTCTTGGGGAGATTTGGGGAGACACATTTCGCCTTTTGTAGAGGAAAAAAAGATGGGAGTGGGATGAGGGTAAATTAAGAGCTTCTGACACTCCCCGCATCACAAGCTTTGGTTCAATACGTAAAGCTTTTCGATCGACCACAGGGATGGGAATGTAGCGTGAAAAACTATTTTAAGAAACACCGAAACTGAATCACCGAAATGAGAAATGTAAAGTGAAAAGCAATCGGAAATGTCTTTGATGAAAATGTTGAAATAGATCAAGGCTCGCTTCTTGAAGTTGGCAGAATTATCAACAGTGTTTCTACAGACTTTAGGGAAAATGGCAGATTTACAAAGAAGCAATGTCAAACAGAATCTGTTTTAGAATTGTCCAAATGTTGCTTAGGAGAGACGATTATGGAGAAATAATTATAGACGGTTTAGGAGTCTGCAATCTCTCTGTTTGTAAGCAGATAAACAGAAAAAGATCCCAAATTGTAAATATTTAAAGTGAGATGATTCAATCTTTGTTTCTCTTTCTGACGAACCAAGGTTCACTGATGTAGATATATTTCATAACCAAAAGAAATGGTGACCTTTAGGTGAATGGTCATCAACCAACAAAAAGCATCAAAACCCAAAAAATTATCGGTGACTATGAAAATATTATCATGAAAATCAAATCAAATTTTAAAGCTTATTTTCGGTTGTTTGAGCCACTTATTTTGTCTCTCCTGAATGTAGAATAAAAATGAGTAGCTCATAAGACTTTGGAGGATTAGAAATACTTGGAGATTATGAAAGTTGGGTTGGGTTGTTTTACCTCTGAGCGGCACTTTTTTGCACACCATGGGCTAAATGGCCAGGTCACAAGGACCCCGAAGGCTCAGAGAAGGTTGGGGGAGGGGACCCACTGGAATAGCTGTTGGGAGACAGATGGTAGCCTCCCGTCAAGGCCATCCAGCGTGTTCTTTAACGTGCACAGGGTATGGCTCTCCCGCACACGGGGCCACGGCTTAACGTCCCATCCGACGGACGGCGGCCTTTCCAAGCCCATCGGTGTCCCCTACTGACCGTGGGCAGGGCGGGGAATTTTGCGGAGATAAATCTCAACGCTGACCCAGCTGGGACTCGAACCTGGGAACTACAGATTACGAGCCTGGCGCGCTACCGACTGAGCCACCCCCCCCCCCCCCCCGCCCCTGATTATTAAAGACTTTGAGGAAATTATGAAAGACTATTGTTGGATATTGTGAAACACTTTTCGAGATTAATAGAGACTTTTTGTTGGATATTATGACTAAATTTGTAGAAATTAGGAAAGTCCTCTTTTTGGAGATTATGAAAACTATATTAAATGTATTAGGAATTCCTAATTTCTGGTTGGCATAAAATGAACGACGAAGATTTGCGATTTCTTCTGTCACAAGTCCAGTGTCGTGTTCTGTCTTTCCAATCGGAGTGCTCTTCACGTGACCAGTCGATCGCTTGCAAATATCTGTGAGTGACGTAGCGGGTGAAGAATGGCGGCGAATCGTTTGCAAAACTTTCGTTAATTATTTGTAAGAGCGGAATAGAACGATTTCTCTCTGCAGTGGTGAAAAGATCGGAGTGTTAAAGGGGAAAAAAACGTTTAAGGAAGGCAGTCGACGCTATTGGATAAAAAATGCAGATCCTTGAAACTGAGCCAAGACATCGTTAATGCTTTGAAAACAAGCATAAAATAACTTTGCGAAAGGAAACGATCAAGATACTTGCAATTAGTCGGTAACGGATGTTGGAACATAAAATGTTTGGACTCGATACGAAACTTGTTAAAAAAAATATCCGAAGTGAACGAACTGACGCAATTATAGCTGCTGTGGGGAAGTGACTCGTTTATTTAGGAACACTTCTCGCAAAACATATCAGAGTGTCTTGTGAGACACAGTTGCCTCTTAAAAGATTCGATCTTTAGGCTTTCTTGATGTCAGCATTTCTATGTTCCGAATGCACTAAAAGCAAAGCAGCAGATAGCGTCACCACTTTCGCCCAATTTGCAATTCCTTTTACTTTCAGGCAGACGTCGGGTCTCGCTGTGCCTCGCCTGCTTCGATATGAGGGGAAATCACCGGCTTATGGCACGAGAACGGATCATTTCCGGTGCCAAGAAAACTGCGGAAAACGCAACAGACAAGCTTCAAAGCATATGCCACATTTCACCCAAGGAAATAAATGAAAATGCCATCTTACTTGTAAAATACATGAACATTATTTGTTACTGCGAGGAAATGGAGGAATTCCTTCGCTGATACGCAATTACGCATAAGTCACTGAGCAACAGTGCGCTGGGAAAAAAGCTCTCTGACAAAATATTTCTGAGCTTAAAATCAAGAAAGAATTAAAAAAACTTATGTTTATCTTTAAATCGCCTCTATGTAGCAGAAGAGGGGAAAATATTGCTCTTTGAAGCAAATTATATTAATAATAAATAATACCCCCTCAAGCAGCTGCTTGCCACAGAAGTCTGACAGGAGCCTGTCAGTTTATATGCCATAGTAGAAGGTCTGTGAGGACGGCGAGACCTTGGGATGTAAAAATAAGAGAACTTCAAGATAGCTGGTTGCAATGAATTGATAAAACTGAACTTTCTAATTCCTGTGGAAATAAAACATACGATTCTAAAAGATTTTTTCACTCTGAATTCAGATCAGTTTTTATATAATTTCTATCGCATATACATTTTGAGAAAAGCGAGATTTTATTATGAATTTAATAATTCTTCCATGGATATACAGTTAGATAAATGCACGTAATCAGTTACTTCAAATGAATTTGTGATTCTTTTTCGCTTACGTGAATGTGAAAGGAGATCGTTTTCCTATGAAGGATCAAGAGTCATCAGCTGCGATATTTGGAATCCATCTTCCCTACTTGTTACTTTTCGAAAGTTGAATTTATCTTGATGGCAGCATTACTCAGAGATCAAGAAAATTCTCAGAAATGCTCAACTAGGAACAGGTTGGGCTGTTTTACCTCTGAGCGGCACTTTTTTGCACACCATGGGCTAAATGGCCAGGTCACATGGACCCCGAAGGCTCAGAGAAGGTCGGGGGAGGGGACCCACTGGAACAGCTGTTGGGAGACAGATGGTAGCCTCCCGTCAAGTCCATCCAGTGTGTTCTTTAACGTGCACAGGGTATGGCTCTTCCGCACACGGGGCCACGGCTTAACGTCCCATCCGATGGACGGCGGCCTTTCCAAGCCCATCGGTGTCCCTTACTGACCGTGGGCAGGGCGGGGAAATTTTGCGGAGATAAATCTCAACGCTGACCCAGCTGGGACTCGAACCTGGGAACTACAGATTACGAGCCTGGCGCGCTACCGACTGAGCCACCCCCGCCCCAAAACAACTAGGAACGGAACAAAATGAATTTTAATGGCACGAAGCATCCGTTTCATGATCTGTTATCAACATTTTATCAACATTATTTTTACAGTTTCCCGCTCTTTCTTTGCTTCTCACAAAATTGATCACAAATGGCTTTGAAACTTTCCTGGACTTTCTTTTCTTTATAAAACCGTATAAAATACAGTCACTCAAAAAAATATCCAAACACTATGGTTGATTACAGAATTCAGAAAAAATATCTGGCAACGATTTTTTTAGAAATTGGTGATCTGGCAAGATTCGTGTCACGTGACACGAAGATATTTTTTTCGGATTTTTTTTGAGCGACTGTACATCCTCACTCAGCAGTTCCCAAATCTGAGAATCCCCCAAATACTCCTAATTTTATTTTTGCTTTACTATTATATTTTTTTTTAATTTTCCTTAATTTCATTAGTCGTCTTGCTGCCCAATCATGGATAAGGTATGCAATGCTTACACCTTTCACGGCTATCCCATTCACCTAAAACACAGCACTTTTCCATATAACTCACCTGCGTTCCCGAAAGAAATCAATAGCTTTTAGATCATCACACTTATTCTAGTTTTGATATTCAATGCTGTTTGACAAGTATCGCATATTTCATTAAATTCCTTCAGTTAAAATGAATGAAACAATTGAAACGGAATGGATTTACCATTTTTCAACTCAGTTTTGATGAGGATCTGAGACAATACGCCGATCCGCTCTCATCTCATGCAGAACAATCGAGTGGCCCTCGCTTCCCATCTGCTGAGCCTTGGGTGGTCCCATGGTTTCTTTTTCAAATGCAATGGCATCAAAAACCTCGATTGAACGGAACAGGAGTACTCAATTCTTCAACCGTGTCAACCAAATTCATTTGGGTTGGGTTGTTTTACCTCTTAGCGGCACTTTTTTGCACACCATGGGCTAAATGGCCAGGTCACATGGGCCCCAAAGGCTCAGAGAAGGTTGGGGGAGGGGACCCACTGGAACAGCTGTTGGGAGACAGATGGTAGCCTCCCGTCAAGGCCATCCAGCGTGTTCTTTAACGTGCACAGGGTATGGCTCTCCCGCACACGGGGCCACGGCTTAACGTCCCATCCGACGGACGGCGGCCTTTCCAAGACCATCGGTGTCCCCTACTGACCGTGGGCAGGGCGGGGAATTTTGCGGAGATAAATCTCAACGCTGACCAAGCTGGGACTCGAACCTGGGAACTACAGATTACGAGCCTGACGCGCTACCGACTGAGCAACCCCCGCCCTTCAACCAAATTCAGATCATTAGTGAAGTCCAAAGGATGAAATCGACATGAGAGAAAGGAATGCAAAGCAATTCTCTCTCTCTCTCGTCAGAGGAAAGCAGAAAAGAAGTATAACCAACTTTCCTTCTGTTCTCTCCCCCGATGATGATTCGCATTAATGTGATATTTTTGAGGAAGTTCAAAAAACGAATCTCGCCATTTCTCACCCCGTCGTTGTTTTTGAGGTAATGAACAATTCGAAGGAGAATTAAGAACCAAAATAAAAGAAGGCGGCTTCGTGCATCCCCGCATGTGCCTCTGTCACGAGAAGATCCGAGCGTTGCTAAGGTGCAGCCCCTCCCCATCCTCTAACTGGGAAGCGAATCTTTTGTCGCAACCAACCTGACCGCTGTGGGTCATGGCGCCGCAGGAGTCAGCAAAGTTCGCGCACTAATTTTCCAGCTCCGCCCCAACTAGATGACGGCACGTGCTATCAAGAGGCAGACATCGACCGCGGCGACTTCATCCGACCTTGGAGATCTCATTGATCTCCCGCGATCGTTACGTAAAGGAATTCTCCTCTCTCCCTCGTGCCCCAAACATCCGGTGTATCTGACAAGGGAGGCGTCGCTCGCCAAGGCATTCCTCCTCCCCCCCGGGATGGACTGTGCGTGCACAAAACACTGGAGGAGGAAGGGGAGCTGTTCCCTTCTTCAGAATGCAACAATGGTTGATGCTCACTAGACGAGAGACGACACGGAGTGGATCATCTCCTTTTCTTCACGTGGCGGATCATCTTCTTACCCCTCCTTATTCATTTGCCGACTCATCTCTCTTCTTTCTTTATTTTCCGACTCATCTCTCTTCCTCTTCATTTAGCGAATAGGATCCCGTGGTTCCTCTTCTTGTGTTCCGATATGTTTTTCCCCTTATTTAACGGAACTTTGTTTTCCTCTTCTCGTTCAACGGAATCCTCTTCTTACTCTTTCATTTACCGAATTAGCTCTCTTTCTTTACTTCGTTTAACAAATCATCTTTTTTCTTTCTTCATTTAGAGAATCATCTATCTTTCTCTTCTTAATTTAAAGAATCATCTATCTTTCTCTTCTTCATTTAGAGAATCGTCGACCTTTCTCTTCTTCCATTTACCGAATGGGATCCTATGATTTGACTCATTCAGTTTCTTTATTTGACATTTTGTATTTCATTTAGCGAATGTTTCTTTTTCTTTTCTTCAATCAGGGGGATCCTTCTCCAATTTATTGAATTTTACAAATTTACCTAACGGTATTCTGTGACTTGTTTCTTTTTCGATTCTTTATTTAATGATTTCTTTCCCTTCATTTAGAAGGGTCATTTCTCCTTCTTCAATCAGAAGGATCCTTTTTTCCTTCATTTACCCAATCATCCCTCTTCCTTCCTTTCAGTTAGGGAATCATCTCTTTTCATTTTCTTCATTTAAGGGATTTTTTTATTTAGTCCTTCAGTTTTAATTCTAAAACTTTTATTACTATTTAGCGTTAATATTCAGCGGGCTTGCACGCAGCGATTCAGTCAGTCCTGGTCCTGATCTCTGAAAAAGTGCGACTAGTTACTTAATCGTGCCAATAAACAGTTGCCAGCCTCCTCTTCCTATTGATTTCGCCTTGACAATATTTTCTGTGATTTGGGTTCACCCTATCTACTCTGAATGAGTCTGCATAGACCACTATTACTATGCAGGAATATTCATCATGAGATTTGAACAACAACAACAACAACATCACCCTATCTGAAAACTGATGCATTTCGTTCGCCCGCAAAGAGTCCTGATAAAAATCCTGCTCTTTCGACACTGGAAGATAAAGAAATCTTTTATTGATAAAGTTTAGGAGGATTACATCAGCATTTCAGACAACTCTACTGGTGATCACCTCTGTTTACAACAAAAAGACCAAATTCTGACATTATCCTCGGTTTTTAATGTTTAGGTTTCATAATCATCTCGTTTTATATCATTATCCTGGAAGAGTGCTCTGCAACTTCTTCTGCAAAATTCCCCGCCCTGCCCATGGTCAGTAGGGGAACCGATGGGCTTGGAAAGGCCGCCGTCCGTCGGATGGGACGTTAAGCCGTGGCCCCGTGTGTGGGAGAGGCATACCCTGTGCACGTTAAAGAACACGCTGGATGGCCTTGACGGGAGACTACCATATGTCTCCCAACAGCTGTTACAGTGGGTCCCCTCCCCCAACCTTCACTGGGCCTTCGGGGTCCATGTGACCTGGCCATTTAGCCCATGGTGTGCAAAAAAGTGCCGCTCAGAGGTAAAACAACCCAACCCAGCATCTTCTTCTATCGTGGAACAGAGAGGCAAAACGAGAGGAAAGAAGAAATCGCATCATCTGCTGAAAGAGAACATCTCAAGAGAAAAAAGAAAATGCCTAATGGAGGAAAAAGCAATCGATGTCATTATCCACACAACATGGTCTGGAGGAATTCTAGAAATTCTTCAGATAATGAGGCAAATTAAAATTCATCGCATGCATTTCTCGGCGCCGGGCATCGACACCTTATAAAAGCCTTCCTGTTTCGCTGCGCAAATCCGAAATGGAAATATTGAATGACGTCTGCAGTTGGGTGAAGAGTTTTCAAGAGATATCTGCTTGAATAACTAAAGACAGAGTGTGTGATTAAAAATCTAAACGGTTTTAATAAAGATAGTTTTTTTAGCCTGGCTTATGAAATGAAAAATCAGCCAATTCTATTCTTCTCACGCCACTCAAGATAATTGGATGAGCCAAGAGTTTTGCTTTAACATGCCGTTGAATGCATGTTAGAGAGGTTTAAGCAGATGAAGTCTTAGGCAGTGCCATCCTGAAAATCGGACAGGTGTTTCATAGCAGTGCCTTTTATATACAAAGAAAATGCTTTAAAATGGTTAACTTCCGACTGTGCTGTTTTTCTTGATCTAGTGCCCAGGTCTACAACTTCATTGGTTGTTTTCATCTCTCTCTCTTCAGGATTCAATTCTCAAGATGATCAAATATTGTTGAATCGTCCCTTCCTTCTGACCACTTCTCCCTTTACGTCATATTCAGTGCCAAGAATGCTCATTTCCATGCATGTAGAGGAAACAAATTTCCAGATCTTAAAGAAGCGATCTCAGAGCTTTCGAAATCATCAAGAAGAACTATTCCCAATGGAACTGGATTTGGTTGAAAGGGTTAGTGCGCCAGACTGATTTTTCTCTGACGAGTTACCGTTTTGTCTGCGTTGGGCTCTTCTGCTGACTCCCGCCCTATCCGAGGCGTTAAAAGGGAGACAAAGATGCGATTTGAAAGTCAGTCGTCAGCCGGATGAGATGCTTAAATATAATTCTAGTGTAGAAGAGTCATACCTTGCGCACATCAAAGATCACTCTGGACAACCATGGTGGAAGACTTCGATCTAACTTTTTAACACTGACCAACGGATCCTTTTCCCCTCTAACCTTTCAGCCTTCTAACTCTTCCTTGTCACTTGGCTATTTATGCCCTTGTGTTCAGAAAATGCTGCTTACAGGTAAAACAATTCAAATGTTTCGTAGACTAAGAAATTAAAAAAAAAGTGATATCCAGAAAAGCAAAAACAAAAAAAGCATTAACTCGAATGATTGACCAAACAAACTTGAAAATGAAATAAATTAACGTCATCTCCTTAACCATTTTGGGCAAAACATTGTTGGTGCAATATTGACTATTTATAGTCATTTTTTCAGGTAAGGTGTCCACGGCTACCACTCCTTTGGGAATTGGAAAATATTGTGAACATTCTCCTCCTTGAACGAAAGTCTTGTCGGAAGATTTGGGGACTTGGTTCATCTTCCGCAATCGAAACAGAATTGTCGATCTTTCTGGGAGTTGTATAATAATATAACCATGCGTAATTTCTGTTAACCGTTTGGGCCACTAGGTTCAAACATTGCCAGCATCTCCTTGCACAAATCGACTCTAGTCCTTTTTTTGGTGTTCTGTTAAATTTGTGGGATACCCATTTGGTACAGATCTTTCGGAACTTTAAATGTTGATGAAAATTCGTTTCCACACTTCCAATCGATACACTGACATCTAAACTTATTACCTGAACGGTGATGTATGGGTTTTCTTCAATGAGAACACGAACAGCAGCGATGGTTCTGTCGTTCACGGCCTCCTTCGGTCTTCCTGCACGAGGGAGGTCTTCGAAACTCTGGCATCTTTCTCTGAATTTGCGCATCCATTCCGTAACAATGCCATACGAACAGGCATGACCCCATGTACTTGTGATAAATCAGCATGAATTTTTTTCGCGTCGTCCCCAAGCTGCATTCTTTAGAAAATATAAAATCTTTCCCCGTCTCCATAGCAACAACGCACAGTTTCGCAGACCGAACTTTATGCGACGCCAGCGAAGAGAGAAAGGATGATACGACCTTTGCTTTCAACATGTAATGACAAATTGACACAAGCTTTCAAATAAGTCGTTGCGAATTAACTTTGAAGGAACGAGTTCAAACCTACAGTCAAGTGCCAAGTACTTTTTAACACCCTCCGTTGCTGATTTTTCACGTCTAAACACTTTTTTAAACTTCAACTGCAGTATAAAATTTGTTCGATTAGTCAAGCGATGAACAAAAATTACTTGCAGTTGCATTATCAATATTTTAATATTTTTTTTCTTATTCCTAAAAAGTTTGATGACCTTCTGCTCTATATATGATTTTTATTGACTCTCTTAAATTGATATTTCTAACCACTCTGCAATAATAATCTTCAAAAGCTGTGAAATCAGAGCTATATTTCTAAAATTTTCATTTAATAATTAATAACACGAGAGCTAATTAATATTATAATTAATAATACGAGAGATTAAATACTCTAGAATCATTAATAACACGAGACATGTCATGTCTCGTGTTATGTGATTCATTCCAGAATTCATCTCTTTTGAAACGAGACGCATTCTTTTGCGAAATCCTTCTGCAGATTCTAATGCATCTGGCGATATCAACCAAAAAAAAAGAGAAATTGAATACAATTATTTCATTGTGCCGATAGCTATCCTTTTTACATCTTTCAAATTCAGAGGAAATGGAAGAAAGCCTGTTAACCCATTATAACAACCTTGGGGGGCATTTTTTTCTCTCGATGGATTGTCCCAATTTCTTTTCTAAAGCATCATTATCGTTAGGAGCTAATCCACTTTTAATGCTTCTAATGTTTCGATATACAGGGTGATTCAAAACTCTTGGGCCAAACTTTAAGGGGTGATAGAACACACCTAAACAAGCACACTTTTCGTCATACAATGCATGGTCGGAACTCAAGCGGTGAAGCGCTAGAGGACACTTTTCAGCGAACACTTATAAGCACTGGATTTTGCACTCTTCATTTCTACCGTGGATTGCAGAACGGATGGATTGTTTCACGAATCAGGAGAAGGCGGACATGCATTTCACGTACATTTACGGAGCTGCGGACGGGAATGCGAAGGGAGCCCAAAGACTTTCAAACCTCTTCTGTCATTCTTGTGTTTCTTCATTTCCTGACACAGTAACTGCTAACCCCTAGCGCTTCACCGCTTGGGTTGGGTTGGGTTGTTTTACCTCTGAGCGGCACGTTTTTTCACACCATGGGCTAAATGGCCAGGTCACATGGACCCCGAAGGCTCAGAGAAGGTTGGGGGAGGGGACCCACTGGAACAGCTGTTGGGAGACAGATGGTAGCCTCCCGTCAAGGCCATCCAGCGTGTTCTTTAACGTGCACAGGGTATGGCTCTCCCGCACACGGGGCCACGGCTTAACGTCCCATCCGACGGACGGCGGCCTTTCCAAGCCCATCGGTGTCCCCTACTGACCGTGGGCAGGGCGGGGAATTTTGCGAAGATAAATCTCAACGCTGACCCAGCTGGGACTCGAACCTGGGAACTACAGATTACGAGCCTGGCGCGCTACCGACTGAGCCACCCCCGCCCCCCGCTTGAGTTCCGACCAAGCATTGTACGACGAAAAGTGCTTGTTTAGGTGTTTTCTGACACCCCTTAAAGTTTGGCCCAAGAGTTTTGAATCACCTTGTATACAGCATCATACGTTCCCTGCATTATTCCTGAGAAAATTCTTTCTACCCTTGGTATTCTTGCTGATATAGATTTGAAGTTGTTCAAAGTCTCAGAAGAAGAATGCGAAAGAGAAATCTAACAAAGCAAAGAAAGAATCCAAAGAAAGAAAGAAATATCTTTTCAAAAGCAAGAAAGGAAAAAGGATCCGCTAATAATTTTATTTGTTTTTTGTCCAACTCTAGAAAACCGATGGAAGTTAGGTCTTCTGATTGCGAGAGTCAATGTTTGTCAATGAAGTCGGAAGGAGATTCTCTGCAGAGGAAATAACGCCGACGCAGTCAATCAATTCATTAGAGAGCTTCCATTTGTGAACCGTTGACCACGTGATTTCATCGCTGCAGCAAGATCTGCTGATTTTGCTCGTGGAAGATTTAACCGCGCGTGGCAGCAGAAAAAGGAAGCGACAGGTAAAAAAGAACTCTTTTAATTCGATCTTTCCAAGACCATCCCTCTCTAAGGTTTTCTCGTCTATCTGCGAAGGAACAATTCGCTGCCTCTCTTTCTAGCTTATACTTCAAGGCAGGCACACAGCACCAAAGCATTGACTTTTGCAGAAGAAATGGTCGGAAAGGGGACCAAGGACCGTAGGGTTGCCGGCTGCGCTGATGGATGTTTGGTTTTCTTTTACAGACATCCATTTCTTCCGTCATCTCTCACCAGAAACTGACAATAAAAAACTCTATTTGTACTATATATAATATGGCCAAAAATTAACATGTTATGTAAAAAGGGTGGAGAATCCTGCTATACACTATTCTGTTTCTCTCCACTTGAAATACATTGGTTTCCATAAATTAAGGAAGGTTGTGTTATTTGGGTTGTTTCACCTCTGAGCGGCACTTTTTTGCATACCATGGGCTAAATGGCCAGGTCACAAGGACCCCGAAGGCTCAGAGAAGGTTGGGGGAGGGGACCCACTGCAACAGTTGTTGGGAGACAGATGGTAGCCTCCCGTTAAGGCCATCCAGCGTGTTCTTTAACGTGCACAGGGTATGCCTCTCCCGCACACGGGGCCACGGCTTAACATCCCATCCGACGGACGGCGGCCTTTCCAAGCCCATCGGTGTCCCCTACTGACCGTGGGCAGGGCGGGGAATTTTGCGGAGATAAATCTCAACGCTGACCCAGCTGGGACTCGAACCTGGGAACTACAGATTACGAGCCTGGCGCGCTACCGACTGAGCCACCCCCGCCCCATAAATTAAGGAAAATCCCTACGTTAAGTCAATGAATAGCTAATGTCCAAAGCTCTATAATTTCTAAAATAAGTTTTTTTGTTTTGAAAAATGTAATTGCAGATAAAGATCTCAATCAAATAAATCAATATCTCGATTTTCAACAATATTCGTTCAGGATTTAATGAGTTATGGAAATTTAAATATTTAACAACAGCAATACCAGTCTTAAGAAACTTATACTAAACTGAAGAATAGTGAAAGAATTCTTTACACAAAGTTCTAAAATGTAAACTTATTTTATTGAACACTTTGATACAGTACTTATTACTTCTGAAGTCAATTTTTGTCACTGACATTATTATCTCTAAATATTAAAATTTCCCTAACTCATTAAATACTGAACGAATATTGTTGAAAATCGAGATAATGATTTATTTGATTGAGATCTTTATCTGCAATCACATTTTTTAAAACAAAAAAAAACTTATTTTAGAAGTTATAGCGCTTTGACTTCCCATTGACTTAACATAGGGATTTTCCTTAATTTATGGAAGCCAGTGTATTAACATGTATAGTTGTGCTGCATACATAGCTTCTTTTTCTAATTTTTTCCAATTAAGCCAAAATTCTTATCAGCATTCAACGAATTCCTTAAACATCTGTTACTCTCCCTATAACACTACCTTGTTCAGAGTAGTGAGTTCATTCAGTTTATCCCTGCATTCCTATCTTTCATAAAAACGTTACTTTGACTTATCACTCAAAGGACTATGTTCCTTTTTACTCCAAACGGTAACTGAATCAGAAGAATAACAGTTCAATAGATTGCTTAAAGTGGTCCCCAATTATCCTCAACTTCATTTGTAATAAAACAACGTTTGTCATAATTACTAAGTAACCTATCGTAGTAAGCTTCGGCTATATGATGGTCTTTCAGAGCTTCAGTGTTGAAAGTAATTCTTTTAAACTCAGCACAACATTTCTATGCTTCGGTTGGGTTCTTTTGCCTCTGAGCGGCACTTTTTTGCACACCATGGCCTAAATGGCCAGGTCACAAGGACCCCAAAGGCTCAGAGGAGGTTGGGAGAGGGGACCCACTGGAACAGCTGTTGGGAGACAGGCAGTAGCCTCCCGTCAAGCCCATCCAGTGTGTTCTTTAACGTGCACAGGATATGGCTCTCCCACACACGGGGCAACGGCTTAAAGTCCCATGCGACGGACGGCGGCATTTCCAAGTCCATCGGTGACCCCCACTGACCGTAGGTAAGACGGGGAATTTTGCGGAATTTCTTTGCTTCAATTGTAAGACACTTTGAGCAATATAATAGTCAGACCACATCTCATATTACAAGAATGATCTGATTTTCCTAACAGAGGTAACTTATTTGCTGCTTATTAATACATAATTATATTCCTACACAACCCAATAGTGTTCTCGATCTCCTTTTTTGCTAGAAACAAAAATATGTTGAAGTGTCCGTAAAAACCTCTCTTTCTCAGTCTCATCCGAATCTCCAATGGCATAGCAACAGATAACAGTCAAGTCTTCAGTCTCTATTTTAAATTTAGCTGTATGAAATTTTCATTACCGCAGTTATATCCTAGAAGAGCATCATTGTCATTTATGACGAGCAACAATCCTGCACTCTGTAGATTATTGTTATCCTCTCCTTCTAAACATAGAAATTTAACTACATTGAAGTATCTGATCTCGATCTGTCCGTCTGATATTTCGCAAGCCCAGAAGGTTCAAGCAGGGCCGGATTAAGGCCAACTGATGCCCTAAGCACAGCCCAACAATAGTGCCCCCTCCCCCTCGACTCTTCCATTGCTTAATTGAACACGTTTCATCTTGGCGTCTGAAAATAAAGAAATCAAAATTTAAAAATCCGCCAAAGAATGTCGATCATATATATTGATAATGATTAGAAAAACACTGAAATTCATGCAGAAAAACGTTGGTAAAACAGTCAAACGTATTGAACTCTAAGGCTCTATCTGTCACCTTCAAACGTTTAGAATGTAGTCACTCACCATACCAAAGAGGGCTTTTTTTAACAATTCAGATTAAAGTCGAACACGGCAGATAAGGACAATTGTAAAAAAAAATCGACTAAATTCGTATGTGACAGTGAAAGCGTTAAGGGCATGATAGGTAAGGGGGGGAAAACTCTGTCCTTCCCTTGGTGCACTAAGCACGTGCTTATTTTACTTAATGGTTAATCCAGCACTGGATTCAAGTCATAAAGCAAAGAAAGTGTTCTTAGGTGAAGACATCAAAAGAATATTTCTGTTTAATGCCCTCAAATTCCACTACCTGTGCAATTTTTTGTTTGTTTCGAAATCGAAAACTGCAATTCTGACAAATCAAAGTCCTCTCAACAAATCCAGAGTTAAGTTTCATAGAATACCAAGAAGTCACAAAGGAAGTTGAAAAGGAGCTTGATCATGTGGCCCTTGCTTGAAATCTTCTATCTTGTGGTGTTGCTGTGGAGTAATCTTCCAGGAACTGTATAAAAATAAAAGGTCTGTCATAATGTGTCATTTATTAGGCAAGTATCAAACTACGCATTTTCCTTTTCACAAAAGTTTCTATACCTCACGTGTGATACGAAATGAATAAAGGTTTGTGTTTCTTGACTTTCGTGTCATCTTGCATGTTGTATTTTCATACTTTGATAAATCTACGTTTTCGGTTTCAGCACTTATTTTTCTGTTATTTTGTTCATCGATTATTATGAATGAGGATTCAATATTTCGTCTTCTCCCCTTTTGTAGCAATCACGATTCTTCACCCCGCATGGCGAGCCCCGGGTTCCAGGAGACGGTGACCGCAGCGGCCACCGTCACCACCGCAGCTAATGCCGTCAACACGGCCTACATGACGGGCGGTGTGCCTCCCCAACAGCACCCAAGCAAGCCGAACGTATCCATCCGCTTTGACAACAGCTACGTCAGGACGTTCCCAGGAATGATCAAAGTGGCCGAAGTGGTAAGTCGAAGATCGGCAGGAAAGCTCTTTTCTCTTTGAATGGAAATTTTCAATTGTATATATGAGTCACAATTCGAATTCTTTCGCTTGTTGCAGAAGAGCAAGTTCCAGAATCTAAAAATGAAAGCAAGGAAGGCAGCATTGATTTCCTGAATCTTTTGTGCTTCATTTAAAATCAGTTGCGATACGTAAACGAGGGAATTGAATAAAATTCTCAAGAGGAGCACAATTGGTGGAAGAGATTGCAGATAGTATTGTTTTGGAAGAAAAGTATTTCTGTAGACGAATACTGATCGAAAAGGAATCGTGAAAATAAAAAACTCTTTGATTCTTTTTTCAAACAACAATTTATTAAATCTTGGCAAAGTATAAATATTAGAAAAAGCCCCAACTTTCAATCATCAGTTTTTTCCTTCTCTTTGAGAAAGCATCAAGCTTTGCTCGTTAAGTGAACCAATCAGCTGATCTTTGTGGCCAAAAATTGAATATCGGATGCCATTCGAAAGAGCTGATATGAAATCGATGGCCAATAAGACTCACGAGGATATTAATTTGGATCAGATGACAGGAAGAGATTTTTATGAATGATAATAACTGCTTTTCTTTATTGCACAGTTGTAGAAATGAGTTTCTTTACTGACGACAACACGAGATGCTCTCCACCGACTCACGTATGAAGCCCCTCATTCTGTTTCACCTTTCGTTCTGTTTCGCTCTTCAACCTCCACATCCAACTGATTGCCATGGAGACAGGTTTTCAAGAATCTCTCCTTGCCCTTCTAATGAAGAGGAGTTTCGATGCTAGAGAGTAAACGGTGATGCAGCTTCAAAGTAATCTCTTTGGCGATCAGAATCAACTAAATGAAGAGATAAAAAATAAAAAGAGAAATGAAAAAAAATATAAACATAACGTTTGCAAAACTTTTATTCGACTTCAGTTCAGCTTTCTCCTCGTTTGAAAATTTTCTCGCGCAAAACCTGTTTTCTCGTGTTTTCCATCTTTTAAATATTCTAATTACAACACGTTAATGTGAGACTTTCCTTTCTTCTCACTCAATATTTATGCATTCGAATAACATTTAAATCCATTGCACGCTCTTGAAAATCCAGACCCTATCTTCCTTAGGTTTACCCGTCGGAAGAGTGTAATCCGTTCTTCTTTAAACGTGACTTTTTAATGCTTCTTATTCTTTTAGAGTTGGAAGGAATTCCAGTTTCTTGAGAATACCCTTTGTTAATGACCTTATAGGGTTAGGAACCTCAAAATTATAGACTCCATGACCCATAATAATTAAATCGAGATTTGATTATTCTAGGGCTGATTTTCGGGAGACGGTAAAATGACCTTCTTCATTCTCATTTAGTAGTTTATAATAAATCTGTCTATAAATGTTAGCTAGGTAATCACTGAAAGGAGAGCTATGCATCAATCTAGTGATGATGCACAGAACCGGCTAGGCCTAGTACCTAATGTCCGACCCCGCCTTCTCGTGGTGCAGGCAGTTACTACCTTTCAAAAGAGATGCTCTCTTGTGGAATGGAACGGAAGCGGAGGGCTGCCAGATCAGTGTGCACTACTTACATGGACTACTATGGCTACTTTAGTTTTTTTTTACCTTGCTGAAGAGTAGTCAACCAAAGTCCTGGTGTTGACCATATACACCAACCGAAATTGAATAATGGTTCTAAGCTTCATTTGAAGATTTTCCTTCAACTTTCTGTTGAGGGAAAATCTTGCGCTGTGTTTTCTGTTTGTTTCTGGGTTGACAACCCCAAGTCAATAGATTCACAGGATTTATTTTATCAACTGGTGGATAATCCTGATCAGAGGCCATCGCAGGTACATGAACACTAGCTTCTAAACGCATTATTAAATCCTACATTGGAGAAAATCTTCCAGTGTAGATGGCTTAAGCCTTTAGCAGTGGTGGAACGAGTCTTTGGGTTGATGGCTTGGTTGACAAATCAAGGAAGCGGTTACAGAGAACAACAGTAGAGTTGTTAATTTTCAACCTTCCAAAATCTACTACCAGATAGTTAATTTTCTGTGTGGTAAAAAACGAACAGCTACATAGGGATTAAAAGATAAACAAGGTAAGGTTACAGAAGGTGAAGATTCTGTCAATGGCTAGGTGGGCTGAGCATTTCAGTGATGTTCTGAACAATGCGGTTAGTTCTACTCCTATTGTTTGCAATGATGACAAATGCATTGGTGGCTTTAATGTTGGCATTATATATCACAGTCTAATGTTATTTTGGCTATTTCTAAACTTAAATTACATAAATTCCTAGGCGTAGATGAATTACTACGGAAATGCTTGGAGCTAGGAATGTCTCGGTTAACATATGGATGATTGAAATTTTGAATAGCTTTTATGATAAAGTTGTTTCTTAGGATTTTACAAGAGTTTCCCTAAGTTTCACTACCATAACTTATTCTAGAAAGAACCAAACTATTTTACAGTCTAATTTTAGTCTTTAGGTGTATACGCCTATTTCTCCACACTCTCCATAGATTCTTAAAAGACTAAATTGCACAGTCTGGTCCACCAAGACTGTGCAATTTAGTTCTCCAAGCAAGTCTGTACTGAGCTACATCTGCTGCATCTGGCGACTGCACACCAATTCTAATAAGGTCCTGTTTGACATTGTCTGCCCACCGCATCCTAGGTCTCCCCTTCTTTCTGAGGCCTTTAGGCACACTGTTCATAACCCTATTCGCCAATCTATAATTATCCATACGGGCAACATGGCCAAACCAACGGAGTCTCTCTCTGCACAATATGCTGCTTAAAGGAGGTTGCAAACACCTTTGCCTAACCTCATCATTAGTTACAAAGTTGAACCACCTAATGCCCAAGATACTGCATAAGCATCTGGAATCAAAAGCATCTAGTTTCCTGTTATCTTGTTTACACAGCGTCCAAGTTTCACTACCATAACTAACCCTAGAAAGAACCAAACTATTATACAGTCTAATTTTAGTCTTTAGGTGTATGCGCCTATTTCTCCACACTCTCCATAGATTCTTAAAAGTCTCAGCAGCAATCCCTATTCGTCTGTTAATCTCATGTCGCACATCACCATTATCTGTTACATAGCTCCCAAGATAATTAAACTGTGACACCTGCTCAAGACTGCAACCATTCAGATTAACTGAATCACAGCCTGCCTGACCAATTTTCATCACTTTAGTTTTCTCTCTGTTTATAACCAAACCTACTCTACTACCAGTCTCATCAACAGCTCGAATGAAAGAGTTCATCTCATCAACATCATTTGTCAAAGGGACTAAATCATCAGCATAATCTATGTCAGAAATTTTCGCATCTCCAGACCATTTAAGGCCAAAATCTTTCCCTTGTAGTGAATTTCACATATCATAATCAATAACCAAACTAAAGGGAAAAGGAGACAAAATACACCCTTGTTGAACACCAGAGCAATGCTAAACCAATTGTTACAAGCCAGATAAGTTAGTTCACATAATGAAAGCTCTCTATAATAACACTGAATCATTTGTTCTCACACACGACTCAATGTTATTATAGAGAGCGTTTATTGTGTTAACTAACTTGTCTGGTATGCCATACGATCTCGCGATTAACCACAAATTATGACAGTCAACAGAATCAAAAGCTTTTTGATATCTACAAGTTCTAATAACCACAGATTTCTTAAACTCTAAAACATTTCTCAAGAATCTACCTGATTGAAACAATCTGATCAATATATCCCTTACCACTTCTGAATCCACATTGCTCATCACGCAATTGTCCATCAACCGGTCTTAATTCTATTAAGCACAATCATGCGAAGAACTTTACTTGGAATAGAAAGTCGACTGATATCCCTATAGTTATCACAAGAAAGTTGATCGCCTTTTTTAAAATAGGGATAAAAATAGGGATAAATGGATTATGAACAGTGTGCCTAAAGGCCTCAGAAAGAGGGAGGAGACCTAGGATGCGGTGGGCAGACAATGTCAAACAAAACCTTGTTAAAATAGGTCTACAATGGCCAGATGCAGCAGCTGCAGTTCCGGACAGATGTGTTTGGAGAAATAAATTACATAATCTGGTAGGACCTCCATAGCCCAATTCTGCTTGAGGATAATGAGATGATGAGCTTCCATTTCTTGCAGTATATTTATGATGTATGTGATATATTTGAGATGTACTTGCACTTTAATATGTCTTTTTCCTATACTCTAGTTTGCAACATCATTTGCATGTATTGAGATGTTTGCATCAGAAGGGATTGTGTTATGTCAACCACGAAAATATTGAATAAAAAAAGACTTAAAAATCTTCCCTGCAAAATGTCTTTGTGAATTCCTATGAAACTAATAAGAAGCTAATAAGAAAGTTATCAAACAGTGTTTTCTAATTTGATCATGACATTTCCTGTTTTAATGTAGATGTAGAAATTTGTAGGTATGAGCTTTGCTGCGGAGATACTTTTATTAAAAGGTGATCTTGCCACACACAGCCAAATGCCTTTTTGATGTTAATAGAGAAAGCTTCAGCTGGTAAGTGATTGCTCATTGCATTCTGCATATCAATAATCATCGTGTCTATATTTTCATTCATTTTTTTAAATCTGAAGAGCTACAAAGGATTCTGTTTTTTCTCGAGATACCAATTAATTCTATTTTTTGAGTTTTTTTTTCGAATACTTTTAGGAATGTTAGTTTTGATGTTATGGGTTTGAACGATCATTTATCTATTGTTTGTTTCTAAAGTTTTTTTTATCAGGCAAACTAGTGAATTTTTGTATTCTTGTAAGAAGATATTTTGTTGCCATTATTTTTGTAAATACTACTAATTGCTTTTTGGATTTTTCAGTTTTTTTCTATGGCAAACATGAAGCAAAATTTAGAAAAAAGCGACATATCATTTGGCCTAGAAGCTGAGTTCTCTTAGAGTTTTAATGTCTTGACAGAACTGATGGTAGCTAGAGTTTCATTCCATACGCTATTCGTCCTCAGGTGTTTACCCAAAGAATTCTACAACTTCTTTTTGTTTAATTGAGTTAAAATCGTTTTCCATCTCATCTGTATCTGACTTAAAAAGGTGTCCTTCAATCTCACTTAGCAATGAGTGAATATCTTGATCAAAATGAAAGCTTTTTTTTCCATTCCTTCTTGAGCATGATATCTTTGTTGATGGAGTTGACCTCCACAATCTGTTGTGTGCATTGAAATCCCTACAGACCAGGTGTGATGAGATAGGTGGTGGATAATGATCAATAACTTTGTGGAAATCTTCAATATTCGTGTTATTTCCTGAATTAGAAATATTAATTATAGGAAAGAGAGAATTTCATTCTATTACTATTTCAAATTTATCATGTTCTTCACGAAAACAATTTGTACTTTTTAAATTTTTAAAGAAACAACATTGAGAGAGCTTGATCCAACAACTATCGAAAGCACCTAGAATGGGCACGCGAGCATCAAAACTGAACCAGGAATGATTGGAAGAAGGTCGTCTGGTCCAACGAATCTCGTTTCCTTTTGTACCATGTGGATGGCCGTGTACGTGTGCATCGTTTACCTGGGGAAGTGTTGGCACCAGGATGCACTGTGGGATGAAAACAAGGTGGTGGAAGAAGTGTAATGCTTTGGGCAATGTTCTGCTGGGAAACCCTGGATCCAGTCATTCATGTGCAAGAAACTATGACGTCTACCACCTACCTAAATATCATTGCAGACCAGGTACATCCTTTCATGGCAACGGTATGCCCCTCTAGTAGTGCTTCCTTTCAGCAGGATAATGCGCCATGCCACACTGCTCAGATTGTTCGAGAATAGTTCTCGGAACATAAGGAAGCTTCCAGGTATTACCCTGGCCTCCAAGTTCCCCAGATGTCAATCCAATCGAGCATCTGTGGTTTGTGTTGGAACAGCATATCTGAACTGCGGCGGCTCAACCACTTACAATATTTAAAGGATGTGCTGGTAACGTGTTGGTAGATACCACAAGACACCTTTAGATATCTTGTAGCGTCCATACCTCGGCGGGTAAGAGCTGTTTTGGCGGCACGTGGAGGACCAACATCATATTAGGCAGGGGATCATAATATTTTGGCTCTTTGCTGTATATAAGGCCATCGTTATGTGTTCCAGATGTCTTTCAAAAGCTATTTATTTTACCGTACCATCAGAAGAGTGGCATTACTAAAGGAATGGAGAAAACAATTTTTAGAAACATCGTTGATAATGAACAGGAAAGCCGTTACATATTAGTTTTTAAAAAAATTCCTTTGATGTTTACGTTGATAAGTTTATATTTTGCGTTATTAAGAACACATATTTTTCTTTTATTTTTGCTTAATAATCAGTATTATAAAAGGATATTTACTTCCGTTGCATCCCTGAACTTTTTGTCCATGTTAATTAACCACCTAACAAATAATAATTTTGCGATATAACCAATGGAAAAGCGATCGAAAATCATAATTATTATATAAACTATCACTGAAATTTTTCTACAGACATCATAACAAGGATTCTGCTCTGAATCGCAAATCAAAGATATGAAATTATTTTGTTATGAATTACAATAGCAAGCCGAATCAACGTATTTATAAGTTTGTTTTCGCAAACTGATCAATGCCAAAATGAATGCACAATTTTGCTTTCATGTCCCTATCTAATGTCAACCATTCATCACTCTGTCTTTATACAGGGTGTTTCAAAAAGGACGCAATCCTCTATTATTTTTATTTAATGATATGTATTCCTCTGGTAGGAAATAAATTTCAGAGCAATTGTTTACCTTTAGGAGAGAGAAAGGGCCATTACACCAATTGTTTACGCACACAGTGACGTAGCCAAAATGTTTGAATGTAATATGGCAATTTTTTTATGCTTTGATAATTATAAATAATATAATAGTTTATTATATCCAAAAAGTATACAGAAAACAATACACACACAAAAGATACAGGGTGTTTCAAAAGAGATGCAACCCTTATTGTATTTTTCTATTTAAACTTGACAAAAGACACAAATTTCAAAAGATGAAAATTAGACATATATCTACCTTTACAACAGATGTTGAAAGTGATTTTCTGCAACCTGGATGCAGGTTCGTACCCGTTTCATGACATTTGCAGCCACCTCTCGTAAATTTTGTTTTCTTATGTTTAAAATCTCTCGTTCAATGTTAGCCTTCAAGTCTTCAAGTGTATGAGGATTGTTTTGAAACACTACACATTTGAGATATCCCCAAAGGAAAAAATCTGGAGGAGTAAGATCTGGGGATCTTGGGGGGCCACAAATTTTTTGAAATCAAATGATCACCAAAAAATTCCTGCAACATAATTATTGTGTCATTTGCAGTATGGGCAGTTGCGCCATCTATTTAAAACCAACACTCTCGTTCATTCACATCCAATAGTGCAATAAACTGTTGGATGAGATCACGATAAACTTCACCAGTTACAGTTGAGTGAAAAAATAAAAGTCGTATCACACGACGACGGGAAATTGCACACCAAACACCAATTTTCATGAAAAGTGTGAGGATTTTCACTGCTCCATATTCGACTATTTTGACTGTTCACGTACCCACCCAAATGAAACCAAGCCTCGTCAGTAAAATAAACACGGTCCAACACCCCAATTCCATTTTCATGAACGAAAGAACGAAAGCAACGACAGTACCGTAAACGTTTTTCATGGTCTGGTTCATTCAGTTGGTGAACGATACAAGGGCGGTAGGCATGAAATTTTAACTTCTTAGTAGCCCTGAAAATAGTATCTGGTGACAGTCCAACCTGTGAAGATAACTTTCTAAGAGATTTTCTGGATGAGCGAGTTAAACGCTGAGACACATCATCAAGAACTTCGGCAGTAACAGTGATGGCGCCTGAGTTCTTTCGATCCTGTGCAGACCCAGTGTAACGAAATTCATCAATCAAACGAGTTGGGAACGGAAGACTGAGGAAACTTCAACTCAAACTCTTCTCTCACACGTTTGAAAGATTTGTACGCACAATAAGTCTCAACAATAAATACACGTTCGTTTTTGGAAAACGACGCAGCTGACACAACACAAAGGAATGAATGCTAGAGTGAGACTTGCGCGTGACAAGGTCATTTCAACTGCTAAAGGCTGTTAACCTTGAGTACAGTAATGCCAACTAACTAATAAATAAAATAAATAAATACCCCCTCAAGCATCTGCTTGCCACAGAGGTCTGACAGGAGCCTGTCAGTTTATATGCCAAAGTAGAAGGTCTGTGAGGATGGCAGGACCTCAGCAGAAAAACGGCTCATACATCCATGCCTTACCCGGGGCTCGAACCCAGGTCCCTTAGTTCACTAGTCAAGCGCGCTAACCACTCGGCCATGGGACGGCTTAACTAACTAATATTATGGCATAAAATGTTCATGCGCGTAAGTTCTACTCTCTTATATTTGGGGTTGCGTCCTTTTTGAAACACCCTGTATATACTCCCAGTCTTCTACAACAAAATGGCATGAATTTCAAAAAGGACAAATAATTTATTCATTCGTGCAAGTTTATTTACATAAGCAAGCGGATTACATAAATCCCCTGAAGAGTGTTAGCACTCTCCAGAGGAGGAAACACGATCACATAAATATTCATTGCCAAAAATTTGATTATTTATGTAACACTTGTTTTACAACATTTATGGATATGCTTACACAAATAACAGGAAAAACTTTAGCGTTCAAATTATAACGTTAATTTTTAAATCCTCTCACCACAAACTTTAATGGGGCGGGGATGGCTCAGTCGGTAGCGCGCCAGGCTTGTAATATGCAGTTCCCAGGTTCAAGTCTCGCCTGGTCTAGCACTCAGATTTATCTAAGCAAAATTTCCCACCCTGCCTTCAGGCAGAAGGGGACACCCGATGGGTTTGGAAAGGCCAGCATCCATTGGGTGGGATGTTAAGCCGTGGCTTTCGTATGCAGGAGAGCTACACCCTGTGCATGTTAAAGAACACACTAGATGGCCTTAACGGAGCTACCATCTGTCTTCTAACAGCTGTTCCAGTGGGTCCCCCTCCCCCAACCTTCTCTGAGCCATCGGGGTTCTTGTGACTAGCCATTTAACCCATTGTGTGCAAAAAAGGTGCCGCTCAGAGGTAAAACAACCCAAACCACAAACTTTAAAGTTCTGGTCCACCCTCACTAACTAATAATTTACTTGTTTTGTGCTCTATCCAAAGTGGAACCAGAGAGAAAAATCACAATTCTATCAACACTTAAATAATTTCTTCCGTTCCAAAATCTCCCAAGTTCTCGTGTTGCAGTTCGCCCAAAGTGCACATGCAGTTGGAATCACGGCACTGAAAATAAATGTTTTGGATAACTACTACCACGAATGGCCAAGTTGTAGTAATATAACTATAAAATTCTCATTGTTTTTCGATTCGTTGTTCTCAGCCCCTATCGTCTTCTCTTTCACTTTTCTTCTTCCTTCCAATCTTTTACATCCTCCTGGGTGCTTTCTAAAGAGAACATTGTCTCCATCTGGAAGTGATATCTGTGATAATGCTCTTCTCTTTCTTCTTCATAGCTATCAAGTCACATACATTTATCACTTTCTACTTCTTTTTTTTTCTTAAGCATATTGAGTATCATTGTTTATCTGCTGCAATAGGTTGATCTTCCCTTGATTATTTTTCTCCATCCTAACCCTCATCTATAACCAATACATCCATTACTCTTATACACTATTACAAATTAGTTAACGTAACTCTCCATCCTAACTAATCATAAGTCTCTAGCATCCTAACAATAGCGGGGCGGGGGTGGCTCAATCGGTAGGGTGCCAGGCTCGTAATCTGTAGTTCCCAGGTTCGAGTCCCAGCTGGGTCAGCGTTGAGATTTATCTCCGCAAAATTCCCCGCCCTGCCCACGGTCAGTAGGGGACACCGATGGGCTTGGAAAGGTCGCCGTCCGTCGCATGGGACGTTAAGCCGTGGCCTCGTGTGTGGGAGAGCCATACCCTGTGCACGTTAAAGAACACGGCTGGATGGCCTTGACGGGAGGCTACCATCTGTCTCCCAACAGCTATTCCAGTGGGTCCCCTCCCCCAACCTTCTCTGAGCCTTCGGGGTCCATGTGACCTGGCCATTTAGCCCATGGTGTGCAAAAAAGTGCCACTCAGAGGTAAAACAACCCAACCCAACCCTAACAATAGCTTGATATCCTCTTCTTAACCTTTTAACATCATATTCATTTTAAATAGCGTAATTTGTCAGAAATGTCAGAAGCAATACTTATCGCAATATTGACGGAATGTGTCGTAGTGTATTTTTCTTCTATTAGAGTTGTTTCAAATCTTCGATTTTGAGATAAATATTTATAAGTTGAGCAAAATTTTAGAAAAGCTGTATTTATAACGAGCGAAAACATTCGTCAATGTCTGGGCAAAAATTGCATGCAGAGAAATTCCATTACAATTAATGAAACATTTTCATTTATACACAAAAATGTATTCAAGGAGGATATAAATAATAGAGATGTCATGTATTAACATGCTCATAAATATTCATAAATATTCTGAATATCTTAAATGAAAGGAAATTCAAAATCCATATCAACAAAAGTCGAGCTTAAAGATTGCGAATTCTTCCATTTCTTGATAAATAAATAAAAATAAATAAATACCCCCTCAAGCACCTGCTTGCCACAGAGGTCTGACAGGAGCCTGTCAGTTTATATGCCACAGTAGAAGTTCTTGATGAACAACAGAAATTCTAAGGGAAAGATAAATCATCTCTGATCATTTTTAATCTGTTCTGTAAGTATTCGCTGTTTTGTTGAAGTGAAATGGGAAGTTCATATAACCATTCAAATATATTCGACCCAATTTTGCTATTTCGTCACATTTTAAGTTGAACTTTGCTATCGACAAGAAAACGAAATTATGTTTCAGTTTCTTCTTATCCTTTAGCCAATGACAGGTAACATCATTTCTTATCCAATGACAGGTAACATCTTTCTTCATCCCTATTATTTTCACTACTCATTTCCCATCATCCATAAAATGATCCCATAACATCCCACCACATCATACCTTCAATAAACTCAATATAACTATTAAGTAGTTATTGCCAACATGAGCAAATTTTTCCTTTCAGGAGAGTGCTTCCCCTTTAATAGAACAATTAAGATTTTTCCATGACCACACAATAATTATTCTTATTATAATTACTATCTTGAGCGGTTCGGATATTGCTTCATTAAGACTCATTTTGCTAAAACACACTCTAAGCTACGATCTTTGGAAGCAATTAATTGTACATAGGATTCCCATATATACCGTTTTTCGAATTCAATATTTCGAAGCATTACGAAACAAAACAAAATTGTGTTTTGTGAACATCATTTGTGAACAAATGATGAGCTCTTTCTCTGGGAAATGCTCTGCTCGAAACAAATCATTTTATGGGTACAAGGCTAACAGTGACGCATTTCATTTTTCAGCTAACAAAATTTACTGAATGTTTTGCTGGAAAGCCACGACGATAACTTCCCTCACCGCATCGCTGTAACCATCGCCGGCCAAATCAATGGAATGTCTGCCGGTTGGGATACAAGTGGTAAGCATGCGTAATCCTTAAGAACAAAGGTCATAGACGTCAAATCACACATCACAGTTTGTCCTCTACTCCCATCTGTCCGACCCTCAATTAACATCCCTCCTTGAAAACGATGTAACAGCATCTTTTTTCAAAATATTTAATTACTAACGAACTCTCTACGTTTCTGCTTTGTGTAATAAGAAAAATAGCAAAAAGGAAAGTTAAAGGAAAATTATTTAAGCTCTGTGGGATGTAATCGTCCCGATAACATGACAGATGATATATTTGAGTGAGAAAAATGGAACACTGCTCACTCTGTAACAGAGTAAACAATCCAACTCATTTTTATGAAAATGATGATTTTATTGATAGCTGAATGCTTTAATATCGTTGCCGAAGCACACTCAGCATTAATAGCTCACACTTCTACGTGTGGGATGAATCTCTTTGGGACTGCCCTTGGTCGACTTGTTTATGTTAAAAACTGGATGTTTGCTTTCCTGGATGTTTGCTTTCCTGGATGTATACTTACAATGCAGTGAAACCTACTTTTGTCGTTAAATGCTTCGAAACACATAATTGTCTCTTTTGTTCCCATTTGTTTAGCTTATATCGCTGAGAGAAAAAGGAGCAGCCTCATAATGCGACTTTGCACGCTTAATAATGGTGAAAAGGAAAGAACGGGGAGGGGGGTGATCTATGAGGATTTTTCTGAGAAGGACTCGATGGGACAGAAAAGGGAAAATCTCGACTCAAAGCTTCAGAATGGCACGCAACATTCCAACACCAAACTACAAATTTTTAATTAACCGAATAAATATTTTTCTTCTTTTCGTGTTAAATAGTTTACAGTAAATTATACCACAATCGCTTTTTTTTTTGTTTCAAAAGATGGCAAATTTGACAGGTTGAGTTTATTAAAGGATTTTCATGCTTTGGAAAGTATTAAGAGAAACAGATGCATCTTTCGCGGCTGGCCATGATTTAAAATTAAATGGAAAATAATTCATTTTAAGTGACCATACAATCCGAAACCTACATAAATATTTTTGTACATCTGATGTGTCATGCGAGTACCTTTAAAATTAAACGTATTAAAAATTTAATATTGCTATCCTTTCATAACTCAAAACTGAGTTATGAAAGATAAAGGAAAAGAAAATACGACAGTATGAAACACATATACCTATAAGGACAATGATATTTCACTCTTTTTTTGACGCTGACTTGCTTTGCTGACTTTCAGAAAATTAGATATGAATTTAATTTTAATTGTTCAAGAGTTGGTCGTAACAAAATATAAAAAAAGCTAGTTATAGCACGAGATATAGCAATAACTATATAGTCTTGTTGAATTGTTACCTTGAAAGACTGTGCTTCAAAAATGTTACATTTACCATGCACCAAAATTATTTTACTCTGCCAGACATCATTAAAATGGTAAAAAGTATATAGCTTCACTACAAATCTTCATGAATGGCTACAGGATATTAAAAAAAAATAAGTTGCATTTTTTGTAAGAAATTTTTTTTAATTGCTGCTTAGATCTTTTTTGTTTGTTTTTAATTCCTTTAAAAACAGGAACCAAATTGGCTTATATTATTACCATTGCCAAGGAGCTCAAAGACTGCAATTACATGAGCTATTTTTAATCGGGAAAATAAATTTACTTACTTTCAACTATTTAAATAAGTATAGTTAGATTTTAAAAAAAAGAGAGATAAATAATTTGGCAATTTCCTCTTTTTTTTTCTCTTCCATGCACTAAAAGGAAATCTTTTCTACATGTCGGAATCGTTTGGTGTACGGAAAAGAGTCTTTTCCCGCCCTCCAAAAGCTTTCACTCTTCGAAACCTTTTTCTCACTTCAAAATGATTTCATGTTTTCCTCTCTCTCTCCTCTTCCCTCTTACTCAACTCTCTCATTAGCAGTTGCTGTTGAGGCCGAACATTTATCCGAGGATAGCAGATTTTGAAAAACTTATTCAGAGTCATCTCTAGAATTGAAAGAATTAACTGAGCAATCCCTTTGGAGATGAAATTAAACAGAACTGAATGAACAACGTTATGGTGGGAAAAAAAGCATCGTTCTGTTAAAATTCAAATTTGCTGAAAAAAAAAATAAAAATCGAAAGTCTTTGTAAGAATTCAATACATTGTCATTGAGCTGCATCACTCTAAATCCATCTCCAATTATTTGTCTTGTGAGCATCACTTTCTATATTATAATGTCCAGGTGAGAAGACCAGGAGAGAAAATCTTGAATCGCTATTTGTGGTTTACGAACTGATGTGTTGTCACTTTGCAAACAGAGTTTCTGGTGTTATGGAGAAAGAGAAATGTAAAAGGAAGGAAAGCATTTGAAATAAATCAACAAATTGAAAAAAAAAATGTTAGATTAGTCTCAATCTACTTAAAAAAAACTTACATTTAAGAGTGTCATCATATAATTCATCAAGTCCGTAATTAATCCTTTTCTTTTTTCATTTTACACATCAAATATTTACAATTTTACTCACACTGGTTTGGAAAACATTCACTATTAGTTTTGTCTAGTAAAGCACCAAGAAGGTTTTCAAAAATTTAATGTCCATGCTCAGAGATAATCTCAAATAACTTATAAAAGGAAACAAAGCTTTTGTGACTGTAATAATCTGAAAACATTTATTAATTTTCTTGATAAAACTATCAATACTTCAGCCATTTCCTTTGCATTTATAATCCCGCTTCTAAAAGCTTGTTCATAAAAATAATCCAACCATATAATCTGAAACCTATATAAATGTTTTTGTACATATCTGTATCAGAGCTGGTGTATTGATCCAGTATTTAAGAAGATATTATGGAATCGCTTGTACATCAAATTACATGATATTGTACCATAAAAAAGGCTACTTTAATGTGTAAAACTTCTACCTCTTCATTTTAATCCAACAATGTTTATCCATTTTCAGTGCCTTTATTGGCAGGTTGCAATTTTCGTTTCCTTTGGTCTCTGTCCCATTTCCCCAGAAACAGATGATTTAAGAAGTTTCTCAGCTTCTGGAATTGGATTCTTCATTTGCACAAGAGCAATGGTCCTTTGGTTTAGAGGAGTCATTTTCCCACTCATGACTATAATGAAGGAATGCCTCCGCGAGGTTAGTAGCTAGAAAATTATTTTTTGGGTTGGGGGGGGGGGGCAGTTAAGATGGAAACTGAAAAAAAAAAGAAAGGTCCAAACGACTTTCTCTTTTATACTTCAGACTGACACAAACTTTTTTATTAAAAAATGTACATATCAATGTCAAGGGGCAAATCGATACTATCCCCCAATGTGTCTCTTTCTAGACTGAAGGCTTTAAGAAAACAGTAATTCATTACCTTTTAATTTCCATCGAGCATTTCAATGATGCTTTTTTTTTCGTTGCTCTGTCAACTTTGCTTTCTTGCATGAAAAGCTGGTTTTACAATAAAATTAACATTTATGCATATTTATTCATCGCATCAGCTAATTGCCATAACGCCATACTGCACCTTTTCTAATTTGTGCTTATGAATTCTGTCGAACATCTTCAACTGAAGAATCAACTTACATGCTTCTTATTAGCAATCCTCTTGTCCAATCAATCAGAAAAGCTTTCATCGAAGCTCCTCGTCAACGATACTAATCTCAGTGTTACGTCAGTTGAGGTATTAATTAATTATCAGCGAAAAAGAAACGTTAATTCTCCGACAATGAAGAAGCGGTCACAATTGCAAATGAAATCAATTGCAACAGGAAGTGAACGTTATTGAGGCGCTAATGAAAGTGGACTTAAATATTAACTGGAAACCATTGCGATGTTAAATGAAGGGTGTTGAGGTGTTAACTGAAGGTTATTGAAATGTTAACTGAAGGGTATTGAGATGTTAACTGAAGGGTATTGAGATATTGAGATGTTAACTGAAGGGTATTGAGATGCTAACTGAAGATATTGAAATATGAAATAAAAGTTGTTTACCGCTAATCGAAAGCTATTCCCATGCCAATGTATATCTATGGAGAGGCTATGGACACTAATGAAACACTAATTGAAGGCTAATCTGCTGCTAATTAATAGCTACTTAGATGCTAATTAAAACCTCCAGAATGCTAAATGAAAGCTATTGAAATGTTGATTGGAAGTTTTGTTCTTTTTGCTTTGCAACAAAAATCAGGCAACCAAAATAACATGCAATATACCTAAAAGCAAATAGATAAGAAATGTGAAATGTTTTCCAAGTACTATTTAAGAAATACTAATTGCTAATTGAAGTGCATCGCAGACGATACGAAACTGAGCTACTTTGAACACCGGAACTGAAAGACAAACAAAAACCTACTTTCCTCTTGACCTTCAAATCCTGACCTCTAATAGAGATCTAAGTCTTCCTCTTTTCTCTTAAAAAGATAAGAATTTCTTTATTTCTGAACTAGAAACAAGAGATGAAATGTTCCTTCGTGTTAAACAATGAAAGGCAGAGGGGGTCTGCTGAACTATCTCAGTAGTGTATCGAGATTACCTTGGGTTGGGTTGGGTTGTTTTACCTCTGAGCGGCACTTTTTTGCACACCATGGGCTAAATGACCAGGTCACATGAACCCCGAAGGCTCAGAGAAGGTTGGGGAGGGGACCCACTGGAACAGCTGTTGGGAGACAGATGGTAGCCTCCCGTCAAGGCCATCCAGCGTGTTCTTTAACGTGCACAGGGTATGGCTCTCCCGCACACGGGGCCACGGCTTAACGTCCCATCCGAAGGACGGCGGCTTTTCCAAGCCCATCGGTGTCCCCTACTGACCGTGGGCAGGGCGGGGGAATTTTGCGGAGATAAATCTCAACGCTGACCCAGCTGGGACTCGAACCTGGGAACTACAGATTACGAGCCTGGCGCGCTACCGACTGAGCCACCCCCCGCCCCATCGAGATTACCTCAATTCTTTTTAATATCAAGGTATTTAGTTTACAGAACAAAAATATTCAAAGAAAACTCTTAATACCGAAACCTTTTGTTCTTAAAAGTATTTCTTTACACGTTACTTTGATATTATATAGAATTAAATCTGTGTCCGAATGTAATGCTACATAATCTACTGTAAATTCTTTTATTTACTACAATTACTTCTATTTTCAACTATTTCTTTTAATTTCAATTTGAACCTTTCAAGCTTTTTCAGTGCATTATTTTTTTTATCCCTTACGAGAATCTTCCTCTTTTCAGAAGGTCACTAAGGCGAGTTTTATAATGTTCCATTTGATTCCTGATCTTCCTCCATCCACTTGCTGCTTAGGAAGCTCATTGAGGAAACGTTTCAATGAGAATCGATGACTCGATCACTTTAGTTGCTTTCCCCACTGCTGATGCTGCTTCGAAGTGATGATCGCTTCTGTTGAGCTAGCTTTACCCTGAGAAGAAAACTCTCCGTCTGGGATACAACTAGAAATCGTGCTCACCAAAGAAACTTATTTCGCAGTCATTTCGGAGTCATTTTGAGGAAAACTTCTGCGCTTCATTATAGGAAAAAAGGAAATGTGCAAATCTATTGCTATCAGCCACATCGTTCTGAAAGTATTCAGAAGAAAACATTTTAAAAGCATGGATTTGAAATTGAATCTGTTGAACCGCAAAATGTCATATGATGAAATGAAATCTTCTACTGATACCGGGGAACAGTTTTAGATGGGGTTATATTGATTGGATTCGTTTCAAAAGGTTATCAGTGTTCAAAAAAATCCCTTTTCACCCCAGCATTTAAAATGCGATTGTAATGGTGTGAATATACCATATTTGGGAAACAAATACAATTTAACAGCAAGTTAATACTACCCTTTCAATTTTTTGAATAGAGTTACTGTAAAATATTTATTTTAGTAGAAATGAAATTTTAGCTAAATTAATTATAATTGAGAAAAAAAAACTAAATATATTTTTAAAAAATTTTGTTTCCCTTTTCTTTTCTCAGATATCAGAGAGAAATCATGCCAATGAATATCAGCACGAAAAAGAACTTAAGGAGAAGAAACTTCCGAAAGAGATTGCCTTGGATGGTGATCAGTGATCAAAACTCAGCGAACCGATAAAAAATACTTTTCTAGTCCTCCCCCCCCCCCTCCCCCGATCTCTCCAACTCCTCTTAGATTGTCAGCCTAAACAGAAATATCGAAATAGTGTTCATTTTAGTCGAAACAGAAGAAATAATTTCCGTTTAAATAATAATGAAACTTTTTAATTGGATCCTCTTTTAAAACTCGTTAGAAGGCGCCCCCACCGGTTGGTTTTTAGTTATCTTCTTATTGCTTTTCCCTCGTCGTTTGTCGGTTTGTGAGCTTTTCAAAATGGCTGCTCTGTCTTATCTTGTAACCCGCTGACCTATCGCTACAAGTTAAGTGCCAAATGATAGTTGGTGACTTTGTGAGCACCATAGGCTATTAACACAAATTTATGTTTCCCCCTAAAAATGTGGAAATGTGTGATATTTTTTCTGTTATGTCTTTCAGCATAGTTTTCAGCATTCTTACACTCACTAGATCTTCTTCCGGACATGGGATCCCAAAATTGGTTTCTCTTATCAGTGAACAAAAATTGCCGGTACCCAATCTTCTTTTGTATACATATACGGTTCTGGGGGGAGGAAGGATCTACCCCCCTTTCTTCAGTGCCAGTAAGGGTAATGAAAACCAAAAGTTATTTGACTTGTGCATATTTTAAGCATTTTCCACGAAACGTTTTTAAAAAACTCTAAAACAAAGGGAAACTATTACACTTCAGTGAGAATCCAGTCTCTTTTGCCTTTTTCCGGTTCGATTGCCCCTCCCCCCCTCTTTATTTTTTTTTCTAGATAAGTGGTCTGTATATACTAAACGAAAACTTGTGGCGTGGGGATTTTGATAGGCTACCTCAAGTTACGCCCCCCCCCCCCCCCCCCGCTCCCTATTATCTCCTCTTCTCCTGAAAAAAGAGGAGATAATTTTACGGGGTCGATCGCATCGAGCTATATTTAGCTTGTCGTGGAATACTCCAAATTATGTTCGTTCCTCAAAAATCAATAACTGAAATGGAAATTTGGCGGGGTTCGATCGTAACGCATCAGCAGTCGAATGAAAGTTGGGACATGTAGAGGTACAGAGAAGGCGACAATTTTCTCCTACGAAACAGAAGAAAGATGGCGCCTTCAGTAGCAAAGCTCCCTGCGAAGTTGCCACTGAAAAGCAAAATTCCCCGCCCTGCCCACGGTCAGTAGGGGACACCGATGGGCTTGGAAAGGCCGCCGTCCGTCGGATGGGACGTTAAGCCGTGGCCCCGTGTGCGGGAGAGACATACCCTGTGCACGTTAAAGAACACGCTGGATGGCCTTGACGGGAGGCTACCATCTGTCTCCCAACAGCTGTTCCAGTGGGTCCCCTCCCCCAACCTTCTCTGAGCCTTCGGGGTCCATGTGACCTGGCTATTTAGCCCATGGTGTGCAAAAAAGTGCCGCTCAGAGGTAAAACAACCCAACAAAGCCACTGAAAAGCAAAAAAATTACACACAGTCGCTCAAAAAAATATCCGAACACTAAGGTTGATTACAGAATTCAGAAAAAATATCTGGCAACTTTTTTTTAGAAATTAGTGATCTGGCAACCACACAGACATGGCCACAACACATAGACATGGACATGCCCACTGGCTTTCAGTAGTCAGTGGGCAATGTCCTTATCTATGTGTTTCTATGTTGTTATTGTGTTTCTATGTTGCTACATCATCTATGTGTTTCTATGTTGTTATTGTGTTTCTATGTTGCTACATCATCTATGTGTTTCTATGTTGCTTCATCATCTATGTGTTTCTATGTTGTTATTGTGTTTCTATGTTGTTACATCATCTACGTGTTTCTATGTTGCTTCATCATCTATGTGTTTCTATGTTGTTACATCATCTACGTGTTTCTATGTTGTTAGATTGTTTGTGTGTTTCTATGTTGTTATATTGTTTGTGTGTTTCTATGTTGTTATATTGTTTTTGTGTGTTTCTATGTTGTTCATGTGTTTCTATGTTGTTATATCATCTATGTGTTTCTATGTTGTTATATCATCTATGTGTTCCTATGTTGTTAGATTGTTTATGTGTTTCTATGTTTACATCATCTACATGTTTCTATGTTGTTGGATTGTTTGTGTGTTTCTATGCTGTTATATTGTTTGTGTGTTTCTATGTTGTTTATGTGTTTCTATGTTGTTATATCATCTATGTGTTTCTATGTTGTTAGATTGTTTATGTGTTTCTATGTTGTTAGATTGTTTATGTGTTTTTATGTTGTTACATCATCTACGTGTTTCTATGTTGTTAGATTGTTTGTGTGTTTCTATGTTGTTATATCATCTATGTGTTCCTATGTTGTTAGATTGTTTATGTGTTTCTATGTTGTTACATCATCTACGTGTTTCTATGTTGTTAGATTGTTTGTGTGTTTATATGTTGTTAGATTGTTTATGTGTTTCTATGTTGTTACATCATCTACGTGTTTCTATGTTGTTAGATTGTTTGTGTGTTTATATGTTGTTTATGTGTTTCTATGTTGTTACGTTATCTATGTGTTTCTATGCTGTTATTGGGTTTCTATGTTGTTACATTAGCTACGTGTTTCTATGTTGTTAGATTGTTTATGTTTCTATGTTCTATGTTGCTATTGTGTTTCTATGTTGTTACATTGGCTATGTGTTTCTATGTTCGTTAGTCAGGTATGCTAACCAGTAGACCAGGTTTGGGCTACTTAACCATTTTCTTAAAGTTAAGAACACTTTTCTCTAATTATTGTAATATTGAATGCATTTGCCTTTAGATAATTGATTGTTTTCCTTCGTATATTCTTCTGTTCACTTAAGCTGAAATCCAAACAAATTTAAAATGGTACTGGAGTACAAAAGTTAGTACAACCCTATGTTATATGCATCGATGTTCTATATCTATAAGCTTTTAAAATATGCTTTTAAGGAAGAATAATAAATAAATAAAAATAAATACCCCCTCAAGCAGCTGCTTGCCACAGAGGTCTGACAGGAGCCTGTCAGTTTATGTGCCACAGCAGAAGATCTGTGAGGATGGCAGGACCTCAGCAGGAAAACAACACATACATCCATGCCTACCCGGGGCTCGAGCCCAGGTCCCTTAAGTTCAGTAGCCAAGCGCGCTAATCACTCGGCCACGGGACTGCTGCTGAGGAAGAAGACGAGTCGAGATAAAAAATCTCGATAAAATCAACCTGATTATCTATTTTTAACAATATCTATTTAGTATTAAAAAAGTTATGGAAGTTTTAATAGTTTAGCACCACTTTTAGCCCTAAAAAACTCAAATTGAAAGCCTCTTTGCCGAAATCTCTAGGTGTACACTTATTAAAAGGTACAGAATAATATTCATTACTTAAATCTTGATTAACTTTTGAGCAAAATTCTTTCGACTTCCATTTCCGTTGTTAAATATTCAAATTTCGGTATTCCTTAAATAGACTGATCGAATATTGTAAAAAAAAATTGAGGTTTTGATTTCATTCAGGGTTTTAATTTATCGCGTCACATTTTTACCACAAGAAGTTTCTTTCAGAATTTCTCATTCCTACTGGCATAGCAGACATTTGTATCTGTTCGAAGGGAGGAGTCGGGGGTGGGGGGCGGTGCTCTCGGGAATACTTTGGAAACAAGTGCATTTTAGTTGCAGAATTTTTCAAAAAAAAAAATATTGATCAAAGCAAAATGTTAACATTTTTTAAAAGAAATGCTTTCGACATTTTCTAAAACTAACAAATCGTTTCATAAAAAAAAATCTCTTGTAATAAATTTTAGCTACGGAAAATGAAATTGGCGAAAAGATACTGAAAGTATCTGAAGTTTCGAAAAGAAGAGAGAAGAGAATGGTCGAAATGAGCCATTCTTCTTTTTTCTTTTCGCCCATTTTTCTCCCTTCCCCTCCGGTTAGTAAGAAGAGAGAAGGCGATGTTACCAAGACAGTGAAGCAGGGGACCGGTGAGGAGGGAGGTGGGGGGGGGGGGGTTGAACACCATCGCTTCTGCTCTCAATACGACCTCGCGAGCCTGGCATGTCCCTGGCCTACATTAGGAGCCGTATTGATTATTGCAGACCCCGAAGCAGAGGATAGAGAGGCAGGAGAAAAAACTTTGCTTTGATTGGCCGAGAGCGACGAAGTTGAAAGCGAACGAAAAAGATCCCCTTTTCCACTCCAACGCCATCTTATCTGTTTCGCAGTAGACGAAGAAGAATCGAATCTGAAGAGGGAAATTCCGACGCAGACGAATACAAACAACACTTCGCAACCATCGGGGGATGGACGCACGAAGCCTTCATTTTTTGTGCGTCATTCGACACCGAACGAAGAGAAAACAGCGCTTAAAGATTTACCTGAATGCAGATGAGCAAAAGAGCGGTCTTCACACACTTAGCAGTGAGCGTCAGAGGTGGGGAAAAATCCTTCTCCAAAGCAACAAACCGAAGCGGGCTCCGGCGTCGGTCGCTACAGCAGTTCACTTCGCCATGTCTGTCTCCTTCTTCTCGCGTCCAGCGCCATCTACAGGCCAGTGGCCGAAACTCCTACCGCACTTGAATGGCACCGCAAAAATCCGAGATTCCAGAAGAGAAGAGGAAGATGAGGCCGACACCTGAAGAGGAGGAAGAGAAGAGCCCACGGATGAAGCGGATGATTGAGCTGCGATGAGAGATTGAACGGTCGGAGGCGAGCGATGCGAGTGAGAGAGAGAGGGTCGTCGCCTGGCGCGTTCTTCCCGGTGAGGCGCCGGCCAGAGCGGTATATAACTGAAGAGCGCGAGGAGCGTGGGAACAGAGTGGAGAGACTCAGGCGGCCGAGACGTAGTGGGATCAATATCTGCAGCAGCAGCGCAGGAGAAGAGTCCATGTCCCGCCTCTGCAGCCAGGGGGTAGGGGAATAGAGGATGGCCACCAACTGAAGAGGTAGATTCGGCCTCTCCTCTCTATCCATCCTGTCAGAGAGGATGTCAAGGTCAGTGGGATGACAGAGGATGCATTGTGCCTCTCCGACTAGCGAGAAAAAGATACAAATAGCGAAGCAGATTGCGGTTGGTAGCAGAGGATGTTAGATGTTCAGAGAGGAAATGATATCCAGGTAACAACAGAGGAATCATTGTTGTTTTTTTTATTTGAATGATAATGGGCAAGAAGATAGAGAGAAAAAATGACAGCTATTACGTCTTCTGTTACTCAGACAATAAAGAAAAAAAACCGCATGCGAATGTTTCATTTATTTTTATATATGATTAGATTTCATGATCGAATGCGAGAAGGTTTCATCTTCCTATTGTAGTTCAGAAGTCCAAATGCATTCGTCTGCTAAATAAAGCGTTCACGAAATTTAAATTACAGCGCTGGGGCTGTTGATGTGATCGTCTGGGATTTCATAAGCAACGTAGAAATCAAAACATCGATCTTTTGCAAGAAAAACATGTCGCCAAAAAATGAAACTAAAGCAAGAAGAGGAAAAGATGTGAAGATGCGTCGTCTTGACTCTATAATCAATAGAATTAAAATTAAAACATATTAAGTTGAAAAGGAAGCAAACATGACTTTTACGCGTTTACCGTCCGGCAGATGTGTCAATCTCCGTGGATTAGATCGATTGCTGACGTCCTCTCTGGCAACAGAAGCAGACACTGAAAAACGCTTATTTAAACTTGAGCGTTTAAATTAATATCCAAAATTACTTGTACCTTGGCTTTACTGTAACCTCCTGCATGAAATAAATTATTGTGAAGATGAAGTGGTCGCTTTGGAGATAAAATTATAATTTAGAAGAAAAAAGAAGATCAGAATCAGATTGAGACAATTTGTGACTAAGGATAGTTCACTAAAAGGGAGATTTTTGTTTCAGATTATTCCATCAAATAAAAGATAAATAAAAGCCACTTCAATGATCCATTCTAAAAAAATCTTCTTCATGCAGAAGGAGACGATTGAAGGGTTGGGGAGATGCACGATAACAGATGAAGAGAGGGTGATGCACTCTCTGATGATTTTATTCCAGAACTTCCAAGAATCGATTCTGAAGATTCAATTACATATCGTCGTGCCCTTTCTCTGAGAAAACTTTTCTCATTTCCTCTAACTCGGTGGAATATCCATTCTCCGCAAGGGGTCGGTCCACTAGCAGAATTTCCAGAGTGATGAGGGAGGTTTAATGGGGGAGTAATCTAAACATAGAATTTGGAAACAGTTCAAGGCACTGATGCGACTTTGTTTTCGATAAACACTTGTAAAAGTAACATTTCATTGCACAAAGAATGTATAAGGAGCAAGAAGAAAGAGACGGCGACGAAAACGGTAAAGGGCGTCCTCTTGCGGAAAATTTCACTTCAGAGTTCAAAGAGCACTGCAGGGAAGCTGACTTTTCAGGGGCTCCCACACAACAATAAAACAATTAAATGTTCAAAATAAATTACAAAAAATTATGTTAAATTTTACTTTTTATTGTTGTGTGGTAGTATTTGTAGAAATAAAAAATATTTTTGTGACATAATAAATAGGAAGTTAACTATACGCTTTTCAAACATAATATATGCATCATCTTATAATTACCACTATTAATTAATATTATTTATATAGATATAAAATATTTATAATGGATTGCTTTCCACAAATAATCAATAGTAATATTTTCTGATATAAGTTTCATTGTGTATTTGAAGATTATTCAATTATTTTCCAGATAAAGGATAGGAAAGAAAGTGTCAAAAGTGTGAAGGGCGCCCTCTATTGGCCATTTTCAGTTGAGGGTTGAAGCAATCGTAAAAAAAAGGCAAACTTCCAAGGGAACAGTATTTTGTTAGTTCTTTGTCCCTTCTCGAATTCTTTCCATTGAATGCTGCAGAGAAAAAAAATCGTTTCGGAAGTCTCAACAGTTTTAAATTGTTTCTCAACTCTGACTTTCATGATGGTTCCTTCCCCTCAGTCTCCATGGTCTCAACTTCTTAGTTTTCCAGCTTCGAGACCAAACTATGAAGTGGCCCAGTAAAAAGAACCAAACTATGAAGTTGTCTATTAAGGAGACCAAACTATGAAGTTGTCCATTAAGGAGACCAAACTATGAAGTGGCCCAGTAAAGATATTAAACTATGCTTTTGCCCAGTAAAGAGATTAAACTATGCTTTTGCCCAGTAAAGAGATTAAACTACGCTTTTGCCCAGTAAAGAGATTAAACTATGCTTTTACCCAGTAAAGAGATTAAACTATGCTTTTGTCCAGTAAAGAGATTAAACTATGCTTTTGCCCAGTAAAGAGATTAAACTATGCTTTTACCCAGTAAAGAGATTAAACTATGCTTTTATCCAGTAAAGAGATTAAACTATACTTTTGTCCAGTAAAGAGATTAAACTATGCTTTTACCCGGTAAAGAGATTAAACTATGCTTTGTCCAGTAAAGAGATTAAACTATGCTTTTGCCCAGTAAAGAGATTAAACTATGCTTTTGCCCAGTAGAGAGATTAAACTATGCTTTTGCCCAGTAAAGAGATTAAACTATGCTTTTGCCCAGTAAAGAGATTAAACTATGCTTTTGCCAATAAAGAGGCCTTATTTTTGAAAGATATGAAAATAATTCTTCATGTGAAAAGTGAAGCCATTCTCTACTATCGGTGAGAGTCATTTTTTGAAATCAGAAATTTGCCATCTTTTCTCGACGAGAAGTGAGTCCATATACCAATCTCTGTCACGAAAAAAATCATCGTTAGGTTAGTTGGTTGGGAAGTTGACACCATTTATTGCATAGGAGGTGACGCCATTCTCCACTCTTTGTCAGAAGTTGGTTGGTTCTTGGGGGCTTTATGGCGAAAGAGCAACCAAGACTATGTTAAAAACAGGATAAACAGAAAGGTAAAAGACATTGAACCCACAACCAAAGGTAAAATCAACACACAAAATGTGAAGAACACTGCAGGAACAAAAGGGAAAAAATCGGAAAGGTGGGGCTGTTGATGAGAGCCAAAGCCGTTCTCAGCTTTTAATAAGAAGGGAACGTTTCCAAGATTGTAAATTAAGCCATTTTTCGCTATGGGGGGGACTCAGTTGCCAGGCTCAGCTGGGCCAGAGTTGAGATTTTTCTCCACAAAACTTTCCCCCTTCCCACGGCCAGTAGGAGACACCGATGGGCTTGGAAAGGCTTCCGTTATAAGTTATTATGGGACGTTAAACCATGGCCCCGTGTGCGGGAGAGTCATACCCTGTGCACATTAAAGAACACGCTGGATTGCCTTCGTGAGAACCTACCATCTGTCTCCCAATAGCTGTTCCAGTGGATCTACTCACCCAACCTTCTCTAAACCTTCGGGGTCTTTGTGACCTGGCCATTAGCCATTGTGTGCAAAAAAGTGCCGCTCAGAAGTAAAACAACCCAACCCATTCGCTATGAGAGTAGTTATCGTTAAAGTCGTAAAGGTCCCTTTCGTAGATAGAAATTAAATGCAATGTCCATTCGAGATGAGAAATGCGTCATCTTTAATATCGGAGAGGTGACACCAATTCTTGGATGAGAGGTGAAACCATTTTCCGTTCTCGGTGGGAAAGAGACAACTTCGATTCTTTGATGGGAAGTAAATCTGCTCTCCACTCTCTCTCAGGGCGGAGGCGTCGTTCAAATCAGAAAGGTTCTTGCATGAGAGGTGAAGCCAATTCTACACTGCAGATGAGAAGGAGTCATTGTTGAAATCGGAAAGGTTCTTGCATGAGAGGTGAAGCCAATTCTACACTGCAGATGAGAAGGAGTCATTGTTGAAATCGGAAAGGTTCTTGCATGAGAGGTGAAGCCAATTCTACAATGCAGATGAGAAGGAGTCATTGTTGAAATCGGAAAGGTTCTTGCATGAGAGGTGAAGCCAATTCTACACTGCAGATGAGAAGGAGTCATTGTTGAAATCGGAAAGGTTCTTGCATGAGAGGTGAAGCCAATTCTACACTGCAGATGAGAAAGAGTCATTGTTGAAATCGGAAAGGTTCTTGCATGAGAGGTGAAGCCAATTCTACACTGCAGATGAGAAGGAGTCATTGTTGAAATCGGAAAGGTTCTTGCATGAGAGGTGAAGCCAATTCTACACTGCAGATGAGAAAGAGTCATTGTTGAAATCGGAAAGGTTCTTGCATGAGAGGTGAAGCCAATTCTACACTGCAGATGAGAAGGAGTCATTGTTGAAATCGGAAAGGTTCTTGCATGAGAGGTGAAGTCAATTCTACACTGCAGATGAGAAGGAGTCGTTGTTGAAATCGGAAAGGTTCTTGCATGAGAGGTGAAGCCAATTCTACACTGCAGATGAGAAGGAGTCGTTATTGAAATCGGAAAGGTTCTTGCATGAGAGGTGAAGCCAATTCTACACTGCAGATGAGAAGGAGTCATCGTTGAAATCGGAAAGGTTCTTGCATGAGAGGTGAAGCCAATTCTACACTGCAGATGAGAAGGAGTCATTGTTGAAATCGGAAAGGTTCTTGCATGAGAGGTGAAGCCAATTCTACACTGCAGATGAGAAGGAGTCATTGTTGAAATCGGAAAGGTTCTTGCATGAGAGGTGAAGCCAATTCTACACTGCAGATGAGAAGGAGTCATTGTTGAAATCGGAAAGGTTCTTCATGAGAGGTGAAGCCAATTCTACACTGCAGATGAGAAGGAGTCATTGTTGAAATCGGAAAGGTTCTTGCATGAGAGGTGAAGCCAATTCTACACTGCAGATGAGAAGGAGTCATTGTTGAAATCGGAAAGGTTCTTGCATGAGAGGTGAAGCCAATTCTACAATGCAGATGAGAAGGAGTCATTGTTGAAATCGGAAAGGTTCTTGCATGAGAGGTGAAGCCAATTCTACACTGCAGATGAGAAGGAGTCATTGTTGAAATCGGAAAGGTTCTTGCATGAGAGGTGAAGCCAATTCTACACTGCAGATGAGAAGGAGTCATTGTTGAAATCGGAAAGGTTCTTGCATGAGAGGTGAAGCCAATTCTACACTGCAGATGAGAAGGAGTCATTGTTGAAATCGGAAAGGTTCTTGCATGAGAGGTGAAGCCAATTCTACACTGCAGATGAGAAGGAGTCATTGTTGAAATCGGAAAGGTTCTTGCATGAGAGGTGAAGCCAATTCTACACTGCAGATGAGAAGGAGTCATCGTTGAAATCGGAAAGGTTCTTGCATGAGAGGTGAAGCCAATTCTACGCTGCAGATGAGAAGGAGTCATTGTTGAAATCGGAAAGGTTCTTGCATGAGAGGTGAAGCCAATTCTACACTGCAGATGAGAAGGAGTCATCGTTGAAATCGGAAAGGTTCTTGCATGAGAGGTGAAGCCAATTCTACGCTGCAGATGAGAAGGAGTCATTGTTGAAATCGGAAAGGTTCTTGCATGAGAGGTGAAGCCAATTCTACACTGCAGATGAGAAGGAGTCATTGTTGAAATCGGAAAGGTTCTTGCATGAGAGGTGAAGCCAATTCTACAATGCAGATGAGAAGGAGTCATTGTTGAAATCGGAAAGGTTCTTGCATGAGAGGTGAAGCCAATTCTACACTGCAGATGAGAAGGAGTCATTGTTGAAATCGGAAAGGTTCTTGCATGAGAGGTGAAGCCAATTCTACAATGCAGATGAGAAGGAGTCATTGTTGAAATCGGAAAGGTTCTTGCATGAGAGGTGAAGCCAATTCTACACTGCAGATGAGAAGGAGTCATTGTTGAAATCGGAAAGGTTCTTGCATGAGAGGTGAAGCCAATTCTACGCTGCAGATGAGAAGGAGTCATTGTTGAAATCGGAAAGGTTCTTGCATGAGAGGTGAAGCCAATTCTACGCTGCAGATGAGAAGGAGTCATTGTTGAAATCGGAAAGGTTCTTGCATGAGAGGTGAAGCCAATTCTACGCTGCAGATGAGAAGGAGTCATTGTTGAAATCGGAAAGGTTCTTGCATGAGAGGTGAAGCCAATTCTACACTGCAGATGAGAAGGAGTCATTGTTGAAATCGGAAAGGTTCTTGCATGAGAGGTGAAGCCAATTCTACACTGCAGATGAGAAGGAGTCATTGTTGAAATCGGAAAGGTTCTTGCATGAGAGGTGAAGCCAATTCTACACTGCAGATGAGAAGGAGTCATTGTTGAAATCGGAAAGGTTCTTGCATGAGAGGTGAAGCCAATTCTACACTGCAGATGAGAAGGAGTCATTGTTGAAATCGGAAAGGTTCTTGCATGAGAGGTGAAGCCAATTCTACACTGCAGATGAGAAGGAGTCATTGTTGAAATCGGAAAGGTTCTTGCATGAGAGGTGAAGCCAATTCTACACTGCAGATGAGAAGGAGTCATTGTTGAAATCGGAAAGGTTCTTGCATGAGAGGTGAAGCCAATTCTACACTGCAGATGAGAAGGAGTCATTGTTGAAATCGGAAAGGTTCTTGCATGAGAGGTGAAGCCAATTCTACAATGCAGATGAGAAGGAGTCATTGTTGAAATCGGAAAGGTTCTTGCATGAGAGGTGAAGCCAATTCTACACTGCAGATGAGAAGGAGTCATTGTTGAAATCGGAAAGGTTCTTGCATGAGAGGTGAAGCCAATTCTACACTGCAGATGAGAAGGAGTCATTGTTGAAATCGGAAAGGTTCTTGCATGAGAGGTGAAGCCAATTCTGCTGTCCAGATGAGAGTCATCGTTGTAATCGGAATGGATTTTGCATGAGAGATGAAGCCAATTCTGCACTGCAGATGATGAGTCATCGTTGAAATCGGAAACGTTCTTGCATGAGAAGTGAAGCCACTGCTGTCCAGATGAGAGGAGTCATCGTTGAAATCGATAACCAATACCGTTTATTTTTTGATGAGAAGTGAAGCGGTTTTCCGTTCTCAGTGAAAAGGAGTCGTCACTGAATTCAGAAAAGTGGCACTTGGTTGGGAAGTGAAACATTCTCTTGGTGAGGAGTCGTCTTTAAAATCTGAAAGGCGATCCCGTATCTTTCCATTTGTTTCTGACCGTGCTTTCTGATCCCAGGCTGACTGTGAGGCCCGCCATTAATCTTCGTATCAGCAGCCTATCATAAAAGAAGTCGCGAGGTTCGATTTGTCTTTCGTTTTTATTCTTCAGATTTATGCAAAACTCGGTGCTTGTGACTTCGTCGCAACCTTTGCCTCTCGTGTCCTCGAGAGCAAACGAGTTGTGTAGTGGCGCGATCGTTAGCCTCATGTTTTAATGTTTATGTTTCTTCAACGTCGTTCGTATTAAAAAATATTTATTTTGTTGAAACCTTCAGCTGCACTCAAATGTACTTATTGGCATGACTCGATAAGACTTGGAATGAATTACCATAATGAAACTGGCGTCTCGTCCAGACCCATGAACTACAGTCGATGGTAGTTCACGAGGTTTGCGCGTGGATGAAAACGAACCATTCATGAAGCAGGGAGTAACTCACGTGCTATAACTCGCATTTTAGATTACCTGAATAGCTTAAATTTCGAGCATCAGAGGTGGCTAAATTTGAAAAGGGAAATTTCACGAACTTTTAAAAAGATTATTATTATTCCGTTCACGCTGCAATTTGAAATTTGAGCAGAAGATTCTTTGGTAAAAGGGTTTGCATTGACAATAACAATTGAGATGCTTATACCAGAGAGGGTGAAGAGATGAGGAGAGAGGCGGAAATTTCTTTTTTGAAGAGATAAACGAAAATTTATTTCTGTGTTGAATTTGGGTTGGGTTGTTTTACCTCTGAGCGGCACTTTTTTGCACACCATGGGCTAAATGGCCAGGTCACATGGACCCCGAAGGCTCAGAGAAGGTTGGGGGAGGAGACCCACTGGAACAGCTGTTGGGAGACAGATGGTAGCCTCCCATCAAGGCCATCCAGCGTGTTCTTTAACGTGCACAGGGTATGTCTCTCCCACACACGGGGCCACGGCTTAACGTCCCATCCGACGGACGGCGGCCTTTCCAAGCCCATCGGTGTCCCCTACTGACCGTGGGCAGGGCGGGGAGTTTTGCGGAGATAAATCTCAACGCTGACCCAGCTGGGACTCGAACCTGGGAACTGCAGATTACGAGACTGGCGCGCTACCGACTGAGCCAACCCCGCCCCACTCTGTGTTGGATGCCAACTAATAAAATGTATTTTGCATTTTCAAAATCATTGGTTTTGACTTCCACTACGTGATTCCGCCAAATTAAAAAAAAAAACAAGACTGTTTCCTGTTAGGTTCGAAGTGAAAGGTCAATCATTTCTCTTTTCATTGGCTTTGAAGTTATGCTCTAATCTCTGTGAGAAATGAATCAAGGTTTGGTTTGGAAATGATACTTATTATGAAAGATGAAATTTTGGTCTCAGGGAAGAACGTCGAACTATCTTCACTTTAACGATTTACGGACGACGATGTTCCGGTAACAGAGTCGGTTTGAGGATAAACAGAGTGAAAACTGAACTGATGAAAATTGGTCAGGCAGTCTGTGATTCAGTTAACCTGAATAGTTCCACTTTTCAGCACGTGTGTGATTATCTTGGGAATAGGGTGACGTGCGGCACGAGATCAACAGACGAATAGGGATTGCTGCTGGGACTTTTAAGAATCTATGGAGAGTGTGGAGAAATAGGCGTATACACCTAAAGACTAAAATTAGACTAATAGTTTGGTTCTGTAATGAAATGTGGACCCTTTGTAAACATGATAACGGAAAACTAGATGCTTACGCAATATCTTGGGCATGAGGTGGTTCAACTTTGTAACTAATGATGAGGTTAGGCAAAAGAGTCTGCAACCTCCTTTAATCCTTTAATCCCCAAAATGGCTAACGTTATGCTTTATTTCCTATTTTTTAGGGCCCTATAGGAAGATAGGTATTTTTTTAATCTATATTTTCTGTTGTCACTAAAAACATGTACCTTCCAAAACTTTGATATACGACTCATAAACATCGAGCACATTTACCTCCTTTTGGAGTCACGTTTGAAGTAGATCACGACATTGGAGCCTTCACAAGCTTTATTTTGAGATACGACTCGTTAAAGTCGACACCAGAGAAAATCTCTTCCCCCTCCCCCCATTTTATCAGGAGAGGGAATAGTGGGAGCTAAATTCGAAATAGTTGACGACTTTCAGATTTCCCAATTTTTAGAGGTAAAGAAAGAACGTGGGGGGGGGGATAATATTTCGTAACCTACGACATCCCCGCATCAGAAACTTTCATTCGACGTATAGCTTGTTACTTTCGGTATTTGCGTTTTGGAGATGTAGCGGAAGAAGTGTTTCCCATTTCCCCCTTTTTAGGGGGGAAGAAAGCACGGGAGGGTCACGTTTTTATAGCCTACACTTCCCGGGTCACAAACTTTCATTCGACACATAGCTCGGATTCAGAAGATACGTGGGAACAATCATTTTCAAATTCCCTCATTTTTAGGGAGGATGTGAAAGCATGAGGGGGGGTCAAATTTTCGTAGGACCAACCGCCAAATGTGAAAGCCAAAAGCAATAGGGAGGTAGATAAAAAGGATAGGAAAGGTAGATAACAAAAACAATCTGTTGTCTTCACTTTGTTATCCGCCTGTCGATAGACATTCAACCTCTTTGCTTTTAAAGCTCAATGAAAATTTCCTTTTGAGTTGGGGCGGGGGTGGCTCAGTCGGTAGCGCGCCAGGCTCGTAATCTTTAGTTCCCAGGTTCGAGTCCCAGCTGGGTCAGCGTTGAGATTTATCTTCGCAAAATTCCCCGCCCTGCCCACGGTCAGGTAGGGGACACCGATGGGCTTGGAAAGGCCGCCGTCCGTCGGATGGGACGTTAAGCCGTGGCCCCGTGTGCGGGAGAGCCATACCCTGTGCACGTTAAAGAACACGCTGGATGGCCTTGACGGGAGGCTACCATCTGTCTCCCAACAGCTGTTCCAGTGGGTCCCCTCCCTCAACCTTCTCTGAGCCTTCGGGGTCCATGTGACCTGACCATTTAGCCCATGGTGTGCAAAAAAGTGCCGCTCAGAGGTAAAACAACCCAAATCCTTTTGAGTTAGATATATCTTAAATGAGTTAGTGCAGGATTCACATCTTCCGAGAGTCTTAATTTCCACCATTAGGATTTACATCTTCCGAGAGTCTTAATTTCCACCATTAGGATTCACATCTTCCGAGAGTCTTAATTTCCACCATTATGATTCACATCTTCCGAGAGTCTTAATTTCCACCATTAGGATTCACATCTTCCGAGAGTCTTAATTTCCACCATTAGGATTCACATCTTCCGAGAGTCTTAATTTCCACCATTAGGATTCACATCTTCCGAGAGTCTTAATTTCCACCATTAGGATTCACATCTTCCGAGAGTCTTAATTTCCACCATTAGGATTCACATCTTCCGAGAGTCTTAATTTCCACCATTAGGATTCACATCTTCCGAGAGTCTTAATTTCCACCATTAGGATTCACATCTTCCGAGAGTCTTAATTTCCACCATTAGGATTCACATCTTCCGAGAGTCTTAATTTCCACCATTAGGATTCACATCTTCCGAGAGTCTTAATTTCCACCATTAGGATTCACATCTTCCGAGAGTCTTAATTTCCACCATTAGGATTCACATCTTCCGAGAGTCTTAATTTCCACCATTAGGATTCACATCTTCCGAGAGTCTTAATTTCCACCATTAGGATTCACATCTTCCGAGAGTCTTAATTTCCACCATTAGGATTCACATCTTCCGAGAGTCTTAATTTCCACCATTAGGATTCACATCTTCCGAGAGTCTTAATTTCCACCATTAGGATTCACATCTTCCGAGAGTCTTAATTTCCACCATTAGGATTCACATCTTCCGAGAGTCTTAGTTTCCACCATTAGGATTCACATCTTCCGAGAGTCTTAATTTCCACCATTATGATTCACATCTTCCGAGAGTCTTAATTTCCACCATTAGGATTCACATCTTCCGAGAGTCTTAATTTCCACCATTAGGATTCACATCTTCCGAGAGTCTTAATTTCCACCATTATGATTCACATCTTCCGAGAGTCTTAATTTCCACCATTAGGATTCACATCTTCCGAGAGTCTTAATTTCCACCATTAGGATTCACATCTTCCGAGAGTCTTAATTTCCACCATTAGGATTCACATCTTCCGAGAGTCTTAATTTCCACCATTAGGATTCACATCTTCCGAGAGTCTTAATTTCCACCATTATGATTCACATCTTCCGAGAGTCTTAGTTTCCACCATTAGGATTCACATCTTCCGAGAGTCTTAATTTCCACCATTATGATTCACATCTTCCGAGAGTCTTAATTTCCACCATTAGGATTCACATCTTCCGAGAGTCTTAATTTCCACCATTAGGATTCACATCTTCCGAGAGTCTTAATTTCCACCATTAGGATTCACATCTTCCGAGAGTCTTAATTTCCACCATTAGAGGGTGATGAAATTAGGAAATTTATTCATAGCATTAGAGAACTATTTTAAACAATCGATCGGTGATAGGAAATTGACATTTTGAATATAAAATATGATGGTCAAGTGATTTCCATTAATCGCATCAATTTGCGTCTCAGGGGGTGAAAAAAATGAAACTTTTCTTTTACGAAATAAATTAATTTTTTTTGTTTCAAATAGGTACTATGAAATAATAACATTTACATCTTGTGAAGCCTCGATTAAACTGAATTCAATTTCCAATGCTAGAGGGCGCTAAAGTCGTAAAATAATGAACTTCATTCTGTTCGAAAAAAATTCGTCACAGGTGGAGATGTTTTTCTGGTTTCTTTCATTCTTTTCCTCTTTTATTTTTTCGATGTTTTTGTTGTAAACTTCAGTTCTGCATTTATATACGTGTTTAGTTCATTTTATTTTTGACCCATTTGGTGCAATAGAGCCTTTGTTGGTTGGACGTCACAAAACACAAACCGACATAATTGCCTGTTGCAGCTGGAGTTTCCAAGTAAAGAGATCCAAAAATTAATTTGACCTCTTTTCACACTGATAGAAAAGAAATGCTTTTTAAATTCACTCAGAATTCAAGTCATAGAGGGAGGGGGGAGTCTTCATAAGTGTCTGTTAAGCATCCGATAGTCCTCAGTTACTTTTCAAATCATTTGAGGAGCGATTCATTTTCGAGAATCACTTCTGAAATTAAATTCCACGAACTCGACAACAGACGCTCTTCGTTTCTAAATACTACGCCATTCAAATCCGGAATCGTGTTCGTTCGTAATATCATTTTTCATCGGCTCTTAGGAAATATTTGTAAAAATCGCGAAACTTGTTGATGATGGCCTTTGGTTGTCCCCAAATAGCTCTTTTGTCTGACAGCACAAATAGGCGACGGGCAAACGCAATTAATTATGAGCAGTTGAAGAGAAGTCATCGAAAGTGACTTTTCAGTGTCAGCAAATTAGCTTTGATGCATTCTGAGAGAAGGGGAGGAGGAGGAGGAAGATGCCACGAGATCAGATGCAACGAGCTGCGTACAGAGGTCGCTGAGAAATGAGCCTCACTATCGACTGGAGAAGAAGAGACGCATTTTCACGTGAGGAAGGGATTGCAGCGTCAGCTCGAACCTTTCAGAAGCTGTTCTGAATTAATAATGGAAAAGTGTAAACATAAGTGAAGTTTGCTCGTTCCTGTAATGAATGAAATCAGCTCTCGGAGACCTTGGAGGAGCTTAAGTGGGAAGACCTTGAATGATCTTTGAAGCGAAAGATCGGACAGAGGTTCGAGGGAATGCGTTGATGACCTTTCAAGGAAAAGAGGGTGGGGAGACAGGCTTCAGTGCTGAGATGGACCGACGAATAGAAGGAAGGGAAAGCGAGATCCAGCGACGGTTAGGAGAGACACATCTACGTCTTCAAAGCGTTGGCACGTGTTTAGATTCTTTAGTAAAGAGAAATGATGCAAAGTATCGTGAATCGAAAATATGATAGAGATTTAAGAGGAAATTTTATTTGGGTGATTCTGTGATGATTGACATCGATAATAGGCAATGGGCAAACGCAATTACTTATGAGAAGACTAAGAGAGTCACCACGAAGGGACAGATCCTCAATATCGCATTCCGTTTCTTGTGAATTCTTCTACGTAGAGAGTTTTCGCTTCAACTAGATTTGTGGTTCACGAGTTTCCTGTTAAACTTGGTTGAAAATTCGTGCAGAAGAAAAGAAATGGGAGAAAAATGAGATTGCTTCTGTTGTTTTGGGGGGTGAAAAATATTTAATTATTTTATAATAAACTTAGCAGTTCGAAATGTTCTTCTACCGGAAACAGCTCCATCTTCTGCATTCCTCGTGCATCTCAGCAGACGCAGCAGGCCGATGAGACTACCAATAGAGAAGAGCATCTGCGAGAGGATGAATGTTCTTCCTGCATCCGATCCCATCGAGAAGAACTAGATGAACTACGATTCGCTTAAGTCTTCTCGCAGCGAGTTCACGAGGACTGAAGATGGGTGATGCGGCCTTTGTTCATTAAGGATCATGGAGATGATTTTCGGCATTTGGAGCATATACGTGTAGGGGAAGTGGAGGGCGGAGGAGCACTCGTTCCTCCCCTGAGAGGTAGTCTCGCGAGTGGTAAAGAGGCGGACTCCCTCTCCAGAGCGGTGCAGCGAAAGTCGCATTACGAATTCCTGCCCTTCGCGAGCTATGGTCATTGCGTGTAGAGGCTGCTGCTGCACGTTACAGTGCGGCAGGAAGGCGTGCACCTCCGATGGACTCGTGCCCACGAATAGTGATGTAATTTTTCCTCTCGTGCATCGGTGGCGGGATGCTCGGAGGCAGGCTTCAATCAGAGAGGAGAGCGGAGCAGCGTTCTCACGCGCTCTCTCTTCTCGCCGCGGCGCACGTGATGACCGCTGAGCGGCGGACGCCATGCCAAGCGGCACATGCTTATTGTGGCTCATCGATTGGTTGGTCCGACGTGCACGTGCCTAGTAATCAGACGCGGAAAACGAACAAATTAGTCGACGTTTTTGGCCCCGTCTCCCTCGGATCTATCGGGATCGTCGAGAAGATTCCTCGGCCCTCGTCACTTCGAGCGATAAATCCCGAAGCGAAAACTGAAATGCAAAATAAATCTGTTCCTATTTGACTGACACGGAATGCAAGATCCCACAGGTCATAATGCAATTTGGTGGTTTTCTCTTTCAATCCTCTACGCAGATGTAACACGAGACGCGAAGTCTCCTCCTCATCCGAGTCCTTGGCTTCGTTCTTCGGAGAGGAATTCCTCTGCCAAATTATTTAGCCTTTTAGAAATGGTTTTCCACGAATCAGGAAAAATAAAAATCGGTGTGTTTTTTTTTTATAGGGAAGGATAAGGTAAGACAAAATTCAGTTTTATTGCGGAGACTCATTTCCATGGAAATATGTTTTTTTTAATTTAGCCGAAAACGAAAAACTATACGAGGCCATTATTTTCCATCGGTTAAAAAGTTAAAAGTATTTTCTTTTCATCATTCAAAAAAAAAATAATAATCTTTGTCTCATTTCGGAGAAAATTTCGAAAGTAATCGGATGTTTTTCTATCCAAAAAAATTTACTTTTTTCATTTCTTTTTTAGCATATCATATGTGTTAATAATTGAGTACAGTGTACAAAGAGTTAACCTTCAATGCGAAAGGGTTTTGTAGAGGAATTATTGCTTTCCGTATTTGTTACAAAGATATTTCTTATTGTGGGCATTTCAGGTGAGCTTTCAGAATAAAACAAAGAGATTATGGCATTAATTATTGTTTACTTCTGATTTTTCTTACTCTAAATTTCTTGTGAACACTTTGTCTGTTGAAAAGCTCTTTCCAAGTGAAAGAATTAAGATTTAAAAGTTTTTTTTTAATTTTAACGTAAATTTCGAATTACTAGAGTCATTGAACTTATGAAAAATAAATGCTCCTCTTCTCCTGTTAATCTTCAGTTCAGTGCAATCTTTTTTCCTTATGAGTTATCTTCAGTTCAGTGCGATCTTTTTTCCTTATGAGTTATCTTCAGTTCAGTGCGATCTTTTTCCTTATCAGTTATATTCAGTTCACTGCGATTTTTTCCTTATGAGCTATCTTCAGTTCAGTGCGATCTTCTTCTTTTCCTTATGAGCTATCTTCAGTTCAGTGCGATCTTTTTTTCTTATGAGCTATCTTCAGTTCAGTGCGATCTTTTTTCCTTATGAGCTATCTTCAGTTCAGTGCGATCTTTTTTCCTTATGAGCTATCTTCAGTTCAGTGCGATCTTTTTTTTTTTCCTTATGAGCTATCTTCAGTTCAGTGCGATCTTCTTTTTTTCCCCTTATGAGCTATCTTCAGTTCAGTGCGATCTTTTTTCCTTATGAACTATCTTCAGTTCAGTGCGATCTTTTTTTCCCCTCATGAGCTATCTTCAGTTCAGTGCGATCTTTTTTCCTTATGAGCTATCTTCAGTTCAGTGCGATCTTTTTTCCTTATGAACTATCTTCAGTTCAGTGCGATCTTTTTTTTCCCTCATGAGCTATCTTCAGTTCAGTGCGATCTTTTTTCCTTATGAGCTATCTTCAGTTCAGTGCGATCTTTTTTCCTTATGAGCTATCTTCAGTTCAGTGCGATCTTTTTTTCCTTATGAACTATCTTCAGTTCAATGCGATCTTTTTTTCCTTATGAGCTATCTTCGGTTCAGTGCGATCTTTTTTCCCTTATGAGCTATCTTCGGTTCAGTGCGATCTTTTTTCCTTATGAGCTATCTTCAGTTCAGTGCGATCTTAGTTACTATGAGTCTTTGTGGCAGCCGACTTTACAGGAGCAGAGCATTTTTACATCGACTTTTGAGAATTCACATGAAATTTGCTTTTTTTTTCAACGTTTCAGACTGAAACTTTCAGGAGGAAAGAATTTTCTCATTGACAAAGAGAGTTGTTTATCTGGCAAAATGCCATGTTAAAAAATTTATAACTGCAACCGTAAGTGACGATGCGGTCCTGATCTCTTATTCTGGAAGCTCACTTCAAATGCGTCATAAATGTTTTTCTAACAACTGTGGAAAACAATAATTCTTTGAGGAAAATTCCGTTTCTTCCTGAACTTCAACACCTTGCAGATACGGGCAAATAGAAAGTTGGTCTGTTTTGCTCCTTAGAAGCAGTATTTTATTTCATTCGCCAGGACACTCGGGTTCAAAAGAGGATTATTTGAAACGAAACTCAGTGGACATGAAAGCCTCCAGCCAATAAAGTAGAGTGCCGAGTACGTTTCTTTTATACGAGCCCTCCGGCCAACTTTCCCATCCGTCAGTGGGCCACCCCTGTCCAAGCGCAATGGTTTTTCCTACCTAAGGCAGAGGTGGAGGTCGGGATTATGGGGGGGGGGGGGGTTGTAAGAACAGAAATCTTCATTGTTATCAGAGTTAACAAACTTTTACTCAAAATAATTATTAAAATATATCTCTTTGTGAAGTTTATCTGTATGTCTATTCATTTCCTTTCAAAATCCCTTAAGATATCGCAACTAAAATTTTCATGAAGGTTCCTGAAACCAAGGAGAAGAATTTTTGTTTAGGTTTGATTATCCCCTCCCCCTGAAAACTCAGAAGAAATGCACAAGAAGAGTTACAATCACTAAATTTAGTCTATACCTTTCTCTTATCATAACTTAGAGAAAGCTAAATGTTCGCCCTCCAAATTTCTTTCCCACTCCTCTCAAAAGTGAAAAAAAAAAGTTATCGTTGAGAGTGTGGTCGACTATATTCTGTAGTTTCCTCTGGTCAAAATTTAACGTAAAGGATTGCCTAGCCTCCGCACCCCTCCAAAAAAAAAAAAAAAAGAGGGGGTGAGGATGTCCAAAAGAGTTTTACCTCGAATGAAACTCCTGACATGGCTTCCCTCAAATGATATTCCCTCTTTTCTGTCTTCCCTCCCTCCAAGAAAATAATTGATTCCTCAAGCAGCTGCTTGCCAGAGATATGACCGAAGACTGTAAGCATAATATGCTATAGAGAGGATCTGTCAATATGATACTCCATAGAGAGAATCTGTCAATATATGTCACAGAGAGGATCTGTCAATATGAGAGTCATAGAGAGGATCTGTCAATATGAGAGCCATAGAGAGGATCTATCAATATGAGAGCCATAGAGAGGATCTGTCAATATGAGAGCCATAGAGAGGATCTGTCAATATGAGAGCCATAGAGAGGATCTGTCAATATGAGAGCCATAGAGAGGATCTGTCAATATGAGAGCCATAGAGAGGATCTGTCAATATGAGAGCCATAGAGAGGATCTGTCAATATGAGAGCCATAGAGAGGATTTATTAATATAACACGCCATAGAGAGGTTTTGTCAATATGAGAGCCATAGAGAGGATCTGTCAATATGAGAGCCATAGAGAGGATTTATTAATATAACACGCCATAGAGAGGTTCTGTCAATATGAGAGCCATAGAGAGGATCTGTCAATATGAGAGCCATAGAGAGGATCTGTCAATATGAGAGCATAGAGAGGATCTGTCAATATGAGAGCCATAGAGAGGATCTATTAATATAACACGCCATAGAGAGGATCTGTCAATATATGTCACAGAAAGGATCTGTCAATATGAGATAAATAGAGAGGATCTGTCAATATGATATACCATAAAGAGGGAAGAAATAAACGGCCATAGCTGGGGCTCGAACCTAGATCCCTTTGATCAGCAATCGAGCGCGTTAACTACTCGATCCCGTGAAAAGCAGGAGGAGGGATATTTCCCCGGGGTCGATTCTGATGAGTTTTATGTGAAATGAAAGCTGGCATCTATATATTTCGGAGAGTTCTATCTAACTGCTTTAGGCTGAAGAATCAGACCATTGTATGCAAACAGATCCTTAGGATGTGAATAGAAAGCCTCATTTAAAGATCTCTAAATTTGAAAATAAGCTTTTTTACGGAAAATGTAGAAATAAATTGAAGACTCTCTCTCAATCTGGGTTTTCAACATCAGTCGTTTAATATTCAAAGAGTTATAAAAACTAAAACATTCAGCAGTGTGGGTAGTCGTAAGAGTTTACTGGAAAAGTTAATTAAAACTCAAACAATAATTGATATGACGAATCACTTACTAAAGTAAGTGCAATTTCAGGAGTGCGCAACACTTCTTCCACTTTCTCTTTCTTAAACAAAGTGCGCAGGGTGAGCGACAGCAGCAGCGGCGTCTGCTGTAACTTCCATAACTGTTGAAATATTAAACGAAAATTCTTGATAAGTTGAGATATCAGAGAAAATTAAGTGACATTTTCAATCGATTTTTAGTACAGTCGTTCAAAAAAGTATCCGAACACTATGGGTGATTAAAGAATCTTCGTGTCACGTGACACGAAGATTGCCAGATCACTAATTTCTAAAAAAAAAATCGTTGTCAGGTATTTTTTCTCAATTCTGTAATCACCCATAGTGTTCGGAAACTTTTCTGAGCGACTGTAATATTTTCCCGTGGAAAGCCTGTTTCGATAGGAACTTTTAACAGGAACCAATCAGGTAACAGGAAAGGGCCCGAACCCTTTCAGCCTTATAGTGCATGAAGTGTTAGGCAGATCGGCACTGAGTGGGGAATATGAAAAAGAAGTGGATCCTTTGTGAAGAGGAGTGTCAGAATGGAGAATCTCTTTTTTTAAGAGATTCGCGGATTGTTTCTGTCGAAAGAATGGATCTGGCTCATTTCTCTGCTTCGTAGAAATCAGCGGCGTAGGTAAATGTGTGAAATACAAAGAACTCTTCGAGAAAATGACGCTTCTTTTAATTTTTTAATTAACACGAATTGACGGAGGAGCAGAATCCCTTTCTCAAGTCCCCCCCCCTCTTCTATCCCCACATTGTTCAGTGAGCTTCTGCCTGAGATTGTGTCTTTTGCTTCGCTTTGCGAGCAGCCGATTCTCTTTCGCCAGTCCAACATTTCACTCAATTTTCGCAGATATTTTATTCTTCTCTTCCTTATTTATTAAATTTCATTTCGTTTCTTTTTTTTCCCTTTCTCTCTGAATCTCAGTTCGTTTTCAGTATATTCTTGATTTTTCTTTTTTGCTAAACAACAATTAACATAACTGATTTATTTAGCACAACAGCGTTTCAATTTCGGCCGCTCGCGGAATCTCCACCTGAAAGGGAAAGATTCCCCCGACGTGCAAAGAATCTTTCAAAAGGGAATCTCTCTTTTTGTTTTTGAATCGCTCTTTCAATGGCAAAGATTTTTCCACCCACGACACTTCACTCAGTGGAAATTTTAATTCTGCGACACGGAATCTAATTAGAAGAGAAATCGATCCGTCTGCCTCCTTAATCAACTTCATCCTTTCTCTTCGTTCAGTGCCGTTATTATTAATGTCATCAACCCTGCGAATCGTCTGAAACATCGCCAAATACCGACGACTGGGCGTCCGTTGCGACGGTCACACCCATTGAAACGCATCGTCACGAGATTTTCTGATGGCTTCTGCGGAATCGAATTCAGTCCGACGCAATTATTCGTTAACTCTGTGGAGCCATTCCAATCACTTTGCAAGAACGCTGTTGATTTACCACACGGTCGTTTGCTGTATCAGAGTAATTATTACGAAACAAATGTCCCCCCCCCCCTTGCAATAACAATCATGGAGCTTAGACAATTGGAAATAGGTCACCTGGCCTGATGAATCGCATATCGAGGCTACGAAAATGTGCTTACACATCAGACAGTGCAGGCCGCTGGTTTCATTGCCTGGGGGGATGCATTCGCACCTCTGATCATCTCAAGTTGTGCCCACGACCACTGCTTAACATCTCACTTTAAGGAACATACACGACGGATCTCATGGAAGGCTTCCGCTCGTCTCCTCCAAGCTGTCCAGGTGAATTATCTTCCTTTACCTAAATCTGACCTTTAGTGTCCTTGTGACCTGGCCTTTCAGAGCACTGTCTGCGCAGAAGAGCTGCTCTCAGCTGAACAATCAGTACTGCATTTTTTTTAAACGTTACTTTTTTTGCTTCAACTTTACTCAATTTTAGCAAATATTCTTTGGCCGATCACGAATAACGTCTTTGCGAATGATGCCAATTTTTCCAGGCTACAACAACACAAGACCAAGACCAATTACAGACAGCATGTAACAACATTCTGGAATGGAGCGTGCGTAACGAACTGCCTATCTCGACGACCAAGTCGTCAGTCATTCATTTACACCCCAACAATAACCACTACAACTATTATGTTGGAAACAATCCCCTCGAGTTTGTCCACGAATTTCCTGATCTTGGCATCACGTTCAACGACACCATGTCATTCTCATCCGATTGTAAGAAAGTTTCCCATTAAGGCCCTTCGCATTGCCAGCATGATTCTGAGAAGCCATCGAAAGTGCAGTCATGTTATCCTCATTAATGACTTCATCATATATGTTCGACTCATACTCGAATATTCTTCGCCAGTGTTCTTCGCCTTCCAATGTGACATTGTCTCATTGGAAAGGCCACAGAGATGGTTCACTAAAGACTACTTCAACTTGACATACGAATAAAGACTGGCAAATCCTAATATCCATTCACTACGATGGAGAAGACTTGATCTGGAAACATGCCACAAACTCATTTATGGGACAACTCAGCAACACATTCAACCTCTCTTGCTAATAATTTCAAGTACCAATCGTGAGAAGACACCCCATGTGTATTAACATTCCACTGACCAAAAAAATTTGGAACCAATTCCGACGGACGTGTCCTGACATTACAGAGTTCCGACAGAAAATTGAAAGAAGTGGACTTGTCACCATTTCTTTGATGCATTAGATTCTAAACTTCATAGTGAACTTTATTTATACAAATATTAATTATTATACAATCTTTCACTTTGCATTTTTTGGTTTTAAACCAACAGGGAGGGAGTAAGAGTGCCTCGCGCCTTCTGATCCTTCTGTGCATTCAATTATACGGAAAACGAATTATTATTTTAAAAAGATGTTACAGTTGAGAACGTAAAGTATTGTAAAAAAAAATTAACATCCCCTCAAGCAACTGCTTGCCACAGAAGTCTGACAGCCGCTTGCTAGTTTAATATGCCATAATAGGAGGTCTGAGAGGATGGCGGGAACTCAGCACAAAAACAACACAAATATTCATGCCTTACCCAAGGCTTAGCCAAGCACGCTAATCACAGAACGGCTTTCGCTATGGCTGATAAAAATAAAAATTCAACCACTGATCCCATAGTTTTCATTTGACTTTCCAATTAGTAACGTGATGTACCAAATTAAAAAAAATTCCTTTCGGAAAAGAGGCGGGAGTTGCCTCATAATTTGCAGTTTCCAGGTTCGAGTCCCAACTCTGCCAGCGTTGAAATTTTTCTCCGCTAAAAACCGGCGCCCTCCCCTTAGTAAGAAAGGGGACACCGATGGTCTTGGAAAGGCCATCGGTGTCCCCTTTCTGGACAAGGAGCCACCTCCCATTGGAAATGCTAGTAAGGGAAATAATGGAGGACCCAAATTATTAAACTTGTGCATATTTCAGGTCTTTTTATCGAAAATTTTCAAAAACCTCTAAAACGAAGTGGAAAATGTTACACTGCAATGGAAATCCAGTCTCTTGCACTAACTCCCCCCCCCCCAACACACACCTTTATTCTTTCTAGATCCGTGACCTGGCCCATTGTGCGCAAAAAAAAGTGCCGCTCAGGGGTAAAATAAAAGCGCCACCTGTTGGAAAGAAATGAACTCGCGATCGTTAGTTTGTAACTGGAGTAACAGTTCGACGCTAAACCTTGGAACTTCTGCCTCCCCCTCTGGGCAATGGTAGGATCCTATCCCCATCCTCTCGCAGGGACCTACAAAATAAAGAAAAAAACTTAGTGGCAGCATTGCCAGCAGCGCAGGCGAAGTTAGATCTACTAATATTAACTTGAATGTTTCTGTTGCAGCTAAGGGTAATGAGAAACGTGGACAGAATTCTGCAGAGGGTGACCCAGGGCGGATGTCTTTGCGACGAAAGTGGCCTCGACTTCTGACTTTATTTGAACCGAGACAAGGGAGCAGAAACCTCTTTTCTCCCAGGTCACGTGTGTCGCCAAAATTTAATAGGTACCGTCCGCATTGCGTCACCAGAAGGAAAAAGAAAGCGAGAGCGAAAGTGACGATGGGAATGAACGCCCAAAAGATTATCGTCGCCCCTTTTGTCTTTAGCTTCGAAAACTGATCAAAATGAAAAGGCAAAACAACTTCCACGACTCTCAGATATCGACATTTTTCGAAGTCAAAGCCCAATTTTTTACGACATCTGCAAATTACTTACCTCCTTCGAAATGTTAATAATTCTTCGCAAATTTTCCATACTTATTCCCTTTCTGAAAACAATAACAAACTCTTCGGAACAATGCACTTTACAATTATAGATATTTTTTTCACAATAAAAATAACTTTTCTTTTTATAGTACTAACTCAATAGAGATTTTTTTTTCATCGATGAAATAACCGCAAGAGCAGACTGCCGTTTCCCTCTGCCGGGGTTTTCGATTTAAAAAAATCTTCATTTCTCACCGCCACCCCCAAACAAAGACACACAATTTGAAAGTCGGAAGCGCCCAAGTTTAACATACCAAAAAAAAAAAATCTAACATCACGAATACAAAATAGATATATCTAACACTTATTCCCTAACCAAATGTTAGGAGACAAATGGACGACTTCCTTAATGTACATCTCTTACAGCCGCAGACACCTGCTTTACGTCCCATCCGACTTTACCAGGATGTCGGCGTCCTCCTTTCCTTCCTTTGTCGGTGTCCTTTTTCCTTCGTTCCCATCGTAACTGCAGAATTCAAGACCGGGGGGGGGGGCTCTGTCGGTGGCGCGCCAGGCTCGTAATCTGTAGTTCCCAGGTACGAGTCCCAGCTGGGTCAGCGTTGAGATTTATCTCCGCAAAATTCCCCGCCCTGCCCACGGTCAGTAGGGGACACCGATGGGCTTGGAAAGGCCGCCGTCCGTCGGATGGGACGTTAAGCCGTGACCCCGTGTGCGGGAGAGCCATACCCTGTGCACGTTAAAGAACACGCTGGATGGCCTTGACGGGAGGCTACCATCTGTCTCCCAACAGCTGTTCCAGTGGGTCCCCTCCCCCAACCTTCTCTGAGCCTTCGGGGTCCATGTGACCTGGCCATTTAGTCCATGGTGTGCAAAAAAGTGCCGCTCAGAGGTAAAACAACCCAACCCATGAACCACTTGAATGATGAAAAAATATTTCGCTGCGAACGGAATTCGAACCCACGACATCCTTATAACATGGCAAGTACTCTGACCACTGAGCTATCGCAAGCTAGCTCAGTTGAGCTGAAATTTTACATCAGATAATGCTCTTATATTGGAAAAGTGATAAGATTTTTATAGATTTTTAAAAAACGACATACTGTAATTACTAAACATTATCTACGTGTAAGAATCGAGTAGGCATGCAACTGCCATGTTGGATCGTCGATTCGACCCCGATGTGCACTGCAGCAGATGGTGAATTGTCCGATGCGAGGAATGACAGTTGTAGACCGAAGCAGACCGAGTTGGCGCAGAGAGTCTGAAGCTGAAGAAAGCGGTGATCATCGAAGGAGAGCATTCAGTGCATCGGAAATCCGTCCAGCTCCTTCAAGTTTTTTGTTCAGGAATTAAACTGCGCTTAATTCGGAGAGGGTGTGGCGAGGAGGTGAAAGGTGCAATAAATGGAAAGCATCCATGCACGAGATCCTCCTCCTCCCTCTCTTCCTGCTTCTCCAATCTCGATGTAGAAGTGGCGCTCGACTGCAGCAAATTTGAGAGTTGGCTCGGCGCGGATCACGTGACGTAGCACCAACTGCAATGTGGAGTCACGTGACTGGGCGCCGCCGATGGCAACGTAAAGAGATGCGCTCGGCGACACGGAGCATGTAGCGGAGAGCACGAGAAAGAAGATTCGGGGAGCGCGAGGCGGCGGTTTCCTTATGCAAATCTACAAGCGAAGAGGAAAAGAGGGAGCTCGACTGGCAAGAGAGAATTGATTATTTGCTTCTGCGGTTGTTCTTTGCAGAGGAGCAGGATTGGTCGGGCTTGCAAGCGAGCAATAAGAGCTGGCTGGGCTCTCGTTCCATCTCGATCTGCAGATGCATCCCCACAGCGGAAGAGATCATTTAGCCGTGCCACGCTCATCGCTTGGTGGCCACGGAAAACAGAAATTAAGAGCAAAAGACGAATTACGGATAAATAAACGGAAAAAAATAAAGAAAAACGACATTCCTTTCGCTCTTATTATCGTCAATTGTTCGAGGTTCTGCTCGAAGGCTAAACAAATCGCAATTCCATAAATATTAGGATGAAACCAATTTTGAAATCAAATTTCAGCAAAAGTATTTTGATGTCCATTCAAAAGAGTGATTTTTATTGTCTTCTATTTAGCGTAAAATATCCAAACAGGAATGTTTAGCATCTGTTGATCGATCCAATTTGTTAACCAATTAAGTTTTTTTACACAACCTCAAAGAAATAATGACTCAATGCTAGAAAAAAAATTATTTTCTTCTTCTTTTAATTTCCATTTTTTTTTTATCTTATGAATAACAAATGATGAGGAGTAACTTGAAATTGAAAGCTGATGAATTATTTAAGAGACTGAAGAATTAACTTCAATGTATTGAGAACGTCTTATTATATGGAAAGTTAGTAAACTTCGCTTGGGAGAGCAAAAACATATTAGTGAAGAGAAACTACCGTATCGAAACTATCCTGACTAACCTTTCTCCAAAATATTGAAAGTGAAATTAATCAACGTTTACAAAATGAAGAGAAATCACTGCAGAGTTGGAGATTCATCCGTGAGTCATGCGACATTGGTTTTGGGACGAACAGCGCTGCATCATCACATGTCAAAAGGGAGACATAATTTCTACAATCAAAGCTGATAATGAACCGGAGCGCCGTTTTCATTCTATTATTATGAAAATACTTTGATTTTTACGCCAAAAAAGTTTAATATTCTTAATTTATTATCTGTTTAATTTTTGTTTAATTACCGTATATTTTCTTGCGCCATGCACATATTTTTTTCGAATTTAGAGCCCAATTTATTGGATGCGCACCTTATATGAGCATAAGCATTTACCGTACCAAACGGTACCGATTGCCGTGGCAACAACCTCTCTTGATTGCCAAAACACAAGGTCAGTGTGTTACTGTTTTGGGAAGTTGGTCTCAATGTAAAGACTCTGGACCGGTGGAGGTGTGGAAGGATCCTGTGCGAACACACAGGGCCTGATGGTGGAGAGGATCCAGCAGCTTTGCTACCAAATCCCGAGTGGAATCATACACCTGGGATCCGAAGTCCAGTTTAGAACAGACAAGAACACGATACAGGATGAGCAAAGAGCATCGGTCCTCTCCCCATGAAAGAGAGAAGAGGACCTTGATACTCAACGCCCATGTGCACTTATACTGTATTTGATGAATGTGAGATAAAAAGGCCAATTTCCAGTCAAAGATGAAACCGAGAAACTTGGTCTCCACCACAATTGGAATGATGTTATCCCCTAGCTGTAGCTCGGAGTCTATACGAAGATTACACTTGTGCAAAAAGTGCATGCAAACGGTCTTCTATGGGGAGAACTGAAACCCATTGGCCGGCGACCAAACAGAAAAATTGTTCCGAACAATTTGCAGTTGACTTTCAATGACCCTCATGCTGAAGAAGAGCAAAAATGCTAAAATCATCAACATAGATGGCACTGCCTGTAGTTGTAGGAAGTTGTCTAGCAACAGAATTAATGTTGACAGTGAAACACTCAGGACGTAGCCTTGTGGTACCCTTTGAGTTCTTGGGGGTAAGGCCGCGACAGAGTATTGCCAACACAAACACAAAAAGAACATGACGTTAAAACGTTGGAGATAAAAATTGGCATGTAACCTCTCAAGCCCAAGGCATGGAGGTCAAGAAGAATGACGAATCTCCAAGCCGTATCGTATGCTTTTTCGATGTCCAAGAAAATTGACATCAGGTACTCTCATTTTAAAAATGAATTTCTGATAGCCAATTCAAGGGATATCAGATAGTAAAGAGTTGACCATTGTCTGTGAAAGCCACACTAGACGTTATAAAGAAAGTTGTGGTGTCGTAATACCAGATGAGTCTGGCATTTACCATTCTTTCGAACACCTTGCACCCACAGCTAGTCGATACAATGGGACGATAATTCGAAGGAATCTTGGGATCCTTTCCTGACTTTGGGGAAGGCTAAGATAATAGCCTCCTACAAGAAGTGCAGAAACTGCGGTTCTCCGGTTGTTCTTTGCAGAGGAGCAGGATTGGTCGGGCTTGCAAGCGAACAATAATAGCTGGCTGTGCTCTCATTCCGTCTCGAGCTGCAGGTGCATCCTCAGATGCAAAGAACCTCTCTGCCCCTTGAGAAAAATGCGTTTAAAAAGATGGAGCAGCGACCCTTACTCAATGGTGGGAGATGTTTGAGCATGGCATGATGGATGCTGTCTGGCCCGACAGCAGATGCATGAGAGGAGTGATTCACAGCACAGGAGCTTCACCTTGCTCTGGCAAGGTGAAGCTCCTCTGCTGTGAATGGCCTGTTATAATGTTACAGGTCATTCGAGCGGAAGGATAGCAGTGAGTGTTCCGCATTGCTCTTGCGGGGTAAAAACTCGGGGGAATAAGATGAGGAAGAACTGGAGGAAAACGATTGCCCCAGAGTATCAGCAATTGCTTGGGGTTGTTGGGTTGTTTTATCTCTGAGCGGCACTTTTTTGCACACAATGGGCTAAATGGCCAGGTCACATGGACCCCGAAGGCTCAGAGAAGGTTGGGGGAGGGGACCCACTGGAATAGCTGTTGGGAGACAGATAGTAGCCTCCCGTCAAGGCCATCCAGCGTGTTCTTTAACGTGCACAGGGTATGGCTCTCCCGCACACGGGACCACGGCTTAACGTCCCATACGACGGTCGGCGGCCTTTCCAAGCCCGGCGGTGTCCCCTACTGACCGTGGGCAGGGCGAGGAATTTTGCGGAGATAAATCTCAACGCTGACCCAGCTGGGACTCGAACCTGGGAACTACAGATTACGAGCCTGACGCGCTACCGAATGAGCCACCTCCCGCCCCCCAATTGCTTGGGGATCAGCAATTTCCTGTCTGTAGCGAGCTAAGTGAGTTGGTGTAAAGCACACATTGACAATGTGGCTTAGCCACTCTGTAGTCAAAGACAAGGCTGATAGCATGCCACTGTGCAGTGAAGATGGAACACTGCAGTGGGATCTGGTTTGCAATAATTATATCGCAACAGATCCAGGCTCAATAATAAGTGGGGCGTGTAGTTCCCACCCACCTTTCGTAATTTATCCCACATGATCTTAGAACTGGTCGTGTGGGATAAAGTCTGTCTCATTACCACTCTAGAGGGTACCGCTTCTAGAGTAAGGAAAAAAGTGTAGGTTTGTTTCTCAGCAGATACCTAAGTGTGTCTCTAGAAGCCGTACCCGCTAGAGTGGTGATGAGGGGTACGACCTAAATTGAGAATGGTTGTTCACAAGAATAGCAACACCCCCGGTGAGCTAAACCGTCGCCATCCCGTTGAACTAGTAAAAGTGCTGGATCATGGGATCTGTGACCGGCTGCAAAGTACGTCTCCTACAGGCACACACAAATGGCTGATGTGCCTGAAGGAGTACCTTGATGTCATCTAGATTCCTCTGGAATCCACGACAATTCCATTGTAATAGTGTGGCCATATCAGGACTTAGGTGAATGGGCAGACGACATTTTGCTATTCAGTTTAACTGCCATGGACCACGGTTTATTAAAATATGGGCAGTCAATATTAGATTCAGTACCACCTTCTGATGAAATATATGGAAACAGGAGTTGATGCCAGTCTCAGTTTTGCCTGTGTGAGGAGGTATTTTTCTGCAGGCAAGAAAGTTTCAGTAGGGGTACAATGATATCAGCCTGCACCACCACAGAGGTAATTGAACCATACGGGTTTCTCCCTATGCCCCCTTCAAAACAAAAAGGTTTTCTCTCTCCAACGTGCGAGCTACGTTTCACCGAATTCAGTATAGATCTTCATCGTAAAGGAAGAGCATAAAGAGACTAAGTATTTGACTCACCCCAAAATAAGACCTCCATAAGAGCTAAGATCTCAGAGTTCAATATAGAGCTCCTCTCATCATGACTTAAAGCAGTGGATAGGTCTAACCCACTTCTCCAGAAAGGGAGAAATACATAAACGATTACCAGGAATAACAATTTATATAATATCTCAAATTAAAGCTTCCAATATGTAGACGTATGATGGATTATCTTAAATTATGTCCCCCACTCTCTCCCAAGAGGGGCGGGGGTAGCTCAGTCGGTAGCGCGCCAGGCTCGTAATCTGTAGTTCCCAGGTTCGATTTTTTGGGATCTGTGATAATCTCAATGCTGACCCAGCTGGGTCAGCATTGAGATTTATCTCCGCAAAATTCCCCGCCCTGCCCACTGTCAGTAGGGGACACCGATGGGCTTGGAAAGGCCGCAGTCTGTCGGATGGGACGTTAAGCCGTGGTCCCGTGTGCGGGAGAGCCATACCCTGTGCACGTTAAAGAACACGCTGGATGGCCTTGACGGGAGACTACCATCTGTCTCCCAACAGCTGTTCCAGTGGGTCCCCTCCCCCAACCTTCTCTGAGCCTTCGGGGTCCATGTGACCTGGCCATTTAGCCCATTGTGTGCAAAAAAGTGCCGCTCAGAGGTAAAACAACCCAACTCTCCCAAGAACAAGCGTAAAAATCTTCATTGGAAGTCTTTGCAATGAGTTATAGCCAATGAAAACTCACAAATAGAAACTCCCATCAATTATGTACTTTAGTGAATTTAAGACCCGAACAATACTAGTAATAATATAAATATTCGTTTTAAGTATTGGTGTTTTCCAACTTTGAATTTCCATTCCTCGTAGGACTTATACTCACACACACAAAATCCTCGTGCAGTCAGTTGCTACGGAGGTCCTACCAGACTATGCAATTTTGTTCTCTAGACATGTCTGTACTGAGCTACAGCCGCTGCATTTGGCCACTTTAGACCAATTCTAGCAAGGTCCTTTTGACATTGTCCGTCCATCGCATCCTACGTCTCCCGCCTTTCCAGAAGCCTTTAAGCACATTGTTCACAACCTGTTTGCCAATCTGCAGCCAAGCTTATGGACGAAGCCCTTAAGCTTAACTGAAGATTGGCAAATCCGTATGCATAAGATATGCTATGCATTGGAATTACATGACAATGGGACCCAACAGTCTGCCCAAAGGTCAGAGTCAGCAGCGACTTTAGCATTGAAGTCACTAAGCACAAGAGAAATATCTCCTTTCTCGACAGAATTTAAGATATATTAAAGTTGTCCATAAAACTGGTTATTCTCGATCTCATCAGAGTCCTCGATGGGGGAATAACAACAGATAACATTCGTCTTTTTGTTTTAAATTTAGCAGTAAGAAATATTTCATTAATGCAGCCATATCATAGAAGAGCATCACTTATATGTCTACACTTTGGAGATGCTTTCCATCCTCTCTCTTTGAAAAGAGAAATTTAAAATTATTTTAAAGCATGACTTTTACCTGTCTATTTGTTCTCTTGCAAGCCAAGAATATCTAAGTCATAACGACGGAATTCCTGTGTGAGGACATTAAAAGAATATTCTCTATGTAACGTCCTCACATTCCACGTAACTGCAGAGAGAAAATTATTAGTAGGATTTTTGAAATAGGTTTATTTAGAGAGGTAAAGCCAACTATATCAAACAGCTCCCTAATCGCAAGCATGGGGCAAAGACCTGCCTCCTGACTGCCAAAGGCTGAAATCACCCATGATGGTAGGAACTCCAGGCACCACCTTTACAAGTGGGCCTTTTCAAGAACCAGAATTTAGATATTGGCCTGCTTGAGACACATTACTCCAGTGTAGGATTGGCAATGCCCAAATGAGGGTAAAGGTACCTGTGATAGCCTTTGTTCAGGATTATCCACCAACTGATAAAAGGTATCCGGTGCATCTGTTCACTTAGGGCTGGCAACCCACAGGCAAACTTATGTATGTCGCGGTGTTTGTAACAAGTGTTAGTTATTCTGAAACCATTGAGTTTACTTACCTATAGAAGATGTTGCCAATTGCCATTGCAGCTACCAATACCAAAAGAGCCTATCACTCCTCCCCAAAGGTCAGAGTCAGTGCTAACTTTGGCATTGAAGTCACCTAGAACAACGGCAATATATCCTTTCTTGACAAAATTCAAAATATCCTGAAGTTGTCCGTAAAACCTATCCTTCTCATCCTCAGTGGGGGCATAACAGCAAACATTCAAGTCTTTAACTTTTGTCTGAAATTTTGCTGTAAGAAACCTTTCATTAATGCACTCATATCCTAGAAGAGCATCGCTAGCGTGTCTGCTGAGAAGCAGACCCACGCCTTGGTGATGCTTATTGTCGTCCCTCCCTGAAAAGAGAAATTTAAGATTATTTTTAAGAATCTGACCTTTATCTGTCCATCTGGTCTCTTGCAAGCCGAGAATATCTAAATTATAATGGTGGAATTCTTGTGTGAGGACTTCAAGAGAAAAAGCTCTGTGCAGAGTCCTCACATTCCAACTACCTATGGAGAGAAAATAGTTAGTGGGACGTTGGGTTCGAGCCCCGGGTAAGGCATGGATGTATGTGTTGTTTTTCTGTTGAGGTCATGCCATCCTCTCAGACCTTCTACTATGGCATACAAATTGACAGGCTCCTGTCAGACCTCTGTGGCAAGCAGCTGCTTGAGAGGGTATTTATTTATTTATTATTAAAGAAACTATGTTCATTGAGAGAGGGAATGCCGATAATATCAAACAGCCCCCTAATCGCATACATGGGGCAAAGACCCGTTCCCCCATCACTAAAGGCTGAAGCCATCTATACTGGAGACTTCCCCCAATGTAGAATTTGACGATGCCAGTAGAAGCAAAGAGTTCAGGTACCTGCAATGACCTCTGCTCAGGATTATCCACCAGCTGATAAAACATATTCTGTGAATCTATTGGGGCTTTTAACCTAAACAGAAAACACAGCGGAAGATTTTCTCTCCACAGAAGCCCACCAGTGCAGCAAATTCAAGATCCATAATCAAGCTCAGAGCCTTATTTCAGTCCAGTTGGTTTATATGGTGAGCACCAAGACCCTGTGTGGTTGACCACTCCTCAGCAGGGTAGAAAAAAAAGAAAAGTAGCCATAGTTGTCCAGATCAGTAGGCCATGCTAATCTGGCAGCCCTCTCCTTCCGTTCGCTTTCACAAGAGAGCATCTCTTTTGAAAGGTACTAACGGCCTGCACCACGAGGAGGGTCGGACATTAGGTGCTAGGCTTGGCCGGTTCTATGCATCATCACAGGGAATTCATACATAGCTCTCCACCCAGTGACTACCTAGCTACCATTTTTACAGAGATAAATCCCAACTCTGGCTCAAGTGGAAATCGAATCTGACAGTGCAGATTACAAGTTTGGCTTGCTAACCTGAGCCACCACTGCCCCTCAGTCCAGCACAACGATAATTTTTCATATATTCCTTCAGAAGTATTGAATTTACAGAACGACAGCAAAATGAAATAGTTCTTTTGGAAACGAGCTAAAAAGTTAAGCAATTGTAATTACAATTCAGACGCAGCTACTTTTAAATACACATATAACAGTCGATTCATAGTCAGACGATAATCACCTTTAACCCTTAAAATGTCAGGTTTCTCACAATTTATGCAATTGTGGCAAAGATAATTTTTTACTTTTCTTGGCAGAAAGGAACTTTAGAACTTTATTCTGTAGTGACTAAAATATATATGTTACATATCAAACATAAAAAAATTTCATTCTGGAAATAAAATTGTAGAAATTCAAAATAAACTAATGGCAACTTAAACTTAATTTTTAAAAACTGTTAACCCTCTTTGGACACTTTAAGGGTTAATATGCATATACAAATTTGAAATGGAAACTTTACTAAAGCTTCCGAAAATTAAGTTTCCAATTTTGTTCATTCCGAAGTTTTAGCTAGGGTTGAGGTCTTATGTTTGACGCCTCTGCTCTAGATGAATAGCAAAGCTATTCTTCGATATTCCATAATATTAATTTTAAAACCTAAGAAACGATTACCTTATTTAAAAAACACAAGCGGTACCAACATATAGTATTTAAACCATTTATTATCCTTATTCTCCAGTGATACATGAACAAACATATATACATGGGTGTTTTAAACAATCCTTAAAGTATGTGGACCACACAGTGGCCAATAGTAAAGGACGGACACGACATAAACTACACACCAGTGCTGGCGCTGCTGTTGCTAGTTATAAATCCTTAAATTGTATCTGTTTCCAGTTTATTGAAAGTCTTCTAGTCCAGTATGATATTGATGTATGAGTTATATATTGCGTGTTGCTCCAGTTCTGACAGTATAAGTTGCGATACATTTTGATTACAAAAGCACACTGAATTGTTAAACGAAATAAAATTGCTCAAATTATTCTACAACTGTCAATCAACATTACATTCAGCTTTTGCTACTTTCTTTAGTGGTAAACTTCTTTAGTAACTGTAGATGGAGTTGAATTTGTAAGCAATACATCTGAGGGACTGATGTAAACCTACGATTATGGTACTACTAGCCCAAACCAACCATCATAAAAAAAAATACCCCCTCAAGCAGCTGCTTGCCACAGAGGTCTGACAGGAGCCTGTCAGTTTATATGGCCGTAGTAGGTCTGTGAGCATGGCAGGACCTCAGCAGAAAAACAACACACATCCATGGGGCTCGAACCCAAGTCCCTTAGATCAGTAGTCAAGCGCGCTAACCACTCGGCCATGGGATGGCTCAACCATCATTGGTGTTCACATATTCATCATCTGAGTTTTAACTACCATTAACCTCTTCAGCTCAGCACTTTTGATGCAACAGTTATGAAGGAGAGCGCAAATAATTTTCTTGTCCAAAACACAGACGAGTTTGACTGTTAATATATGATAGATTCATAATATTACCAGGCTCGAATCCCAACTGTATCTGCATCGAGCACTTTCTCCACTAACCCCTCTGCCCATACTGAAAAAAGGGGACACCACTAGGCTTAGAAAGGTCACCATCCATTGGAGTGGGCACTAAATCAGGGCACTGTGGGCAGGAGAGGCATACCCTGTGCCTGTAAAATACTACACTGGATGGTCTCTATGGGCGATTTCCATCTCTCTCAATAACAGCCCAGTGGATCCCCTATCCCACCCTTTTCTGGGCCCTTGTGATCTAGCCATTTACCTATTATTGCCCTTGTGTACAAAAAAGTACTGCTCAGAGGTAAAACAACAGAACCCAAAAGACAAGGTTTTACTTATTTTGATAAGCATCATTTACAATCAGTAGTCCTTGGGGAAAATTGATTTTTATTTCCTAGTGCTTAATGAGTTACTAGTGTGCATCTCAGTAATCAGAAGGCCTTAAGCTCATATTTCTAATAGTAGATTTCCAATCGAGATAAAGTCGCCGAGAGAGGACCTTCTCATGGTCTAGGGGCTCCCTCCTTAGACGGTCTAACTCTCTCTGAGGTGCAATTTGGACTGCCTGATGTGAATCCCAGGATATGGTTGTCATGGCAAGTGAAGAAACCGAGATGGTGGATTCTCAAGTAGAGAACGTCACACCAAAATCTAGTGGATTTTTAACAGAATTGGACTCAATACTGCAAAGCAGCGTGAGCAAAGTCACTAAACAAGAAGCAACAGAAATAAGAGGTCTATTTGGCAAACTACAAGATGTGGTACATGAACAGGCACTCAAGACAAGCAACCTCTAAGGCTTGCTGAAAGAGCTGAATTGATCAAAGCTATAGGTCAACCTTCAAAAATCCATTCAGAGATTATGAAGAGGTCTAGCACTCCTAAGTAGCTGCTTCTAGGATAAACTCTACTTAAGTTGTAGGGTCTAATAGACGTCTCATTAGCAGCGACTTCACTGGAGGCCACATTCTCCATCAATAAAGAAGTTAGTGAGATGCTTTAAGTGTCACAAATATGGTCATTTTCAGATCAAGTGTTTAGATGAATCCGAATGTGAAAAATGTGATCAAAATGATCACAAACGTTGGGACTGTAAAGCAACCTATATTGTCATGTATCAATTGTAAGGTTGCAAATGATAATTTTAAATTGAAATTATTCAACATTCTAGCTTTGACACGTAGTGTTCCTGTTACAAAAGAGAAATGGAACTAATAATAAAGCGAATTCAATATTGAAAGTAATATTGTGAAAGTAGTTCAGATTAACTTGCATTATGCTAGAGCTTCCACAAGCTAATTTACGTACAGTTATGAAAGAAAAAGATATAGATACTGCTCTTTTGCAAGCCCTGTGTATAAAAGAATAAGAGGAATTACAGTATGATCGAGGGTGTTGTGCTCGAAATACACGCCTACTATGTGTGATAGTTATTAATAAACCATATTTAAGAGCCTTATGGATCTTTTCATCAAGAGATCTGGTGGCGATCTCCTTGGAAAAAGGAGAATGAAGATGCATACTAATATAAATATATTTTCCGCCAAAGGAACCGTTGAACTTCCAGAAAATAAAACGCATTCTACAATCTTTCCCTGACTGGGACAGTCCTTGGAGGGGCTTTAACGCAAACAGCAAATTATGGGGTCCTCCTATAAAGAACCAAAGAGGAATTGAAAGTCTTATAATTCATTAACTCAAATGGGCAAGTAATTTTAAATGACCCAAATAGCAGTCCTACTTTCTCAGGCAGTCGAGAAGGCTGGACAGATATTACTTTACATAGAGTTATTCTTCAAGATTTGGTGATCGAGTGGTCAGTTGATGAAAAGGTCAGCTGTAGTGATCATGCATATATTCTCTTTAATCTGAACTTCTCTAAAAGTATTGTTGCTCGAAAAGGTCTTTCAGACTTTTCAAACACCTCCCTAGAGGAGGTTGAAACTCAACAAGGCATCGACCAATACATAATTCAAGTTACAGAAGTAGTAGAGAAATTATGTGAAGAAATCTTGTCTGTCTGTGATTATCTTCTGCTTCTCTTCTGGGCGTCTTTAAGATTTTACTTATTGTCCCTATTTATATAAGTTCCCGAGTCCCATGGTGGACTCGGAAATTTATAGTTTGAAGAAAGACAGTAAATAATAAAAGAAATATCAACGCTGTTATTCAGATTAAAGTCAGCTGAAAAAAAAAATTGTTACATGAAGCGAAACACAAAATAAGTATAAATATAAAGAGCAAAGAATATATATTTGAAAATATTGGCGTATAATATAGCAAAGAATAACATTTGGAAACATTTTGAGATGAAGTCACAAAGGTACGTCCTTTCGGGCCACATTTCAGTATAGCTAAAGATTCACGTGGAGCATTTATAAGTTATTCTCTGATTGCCAAGAGGATGGCTCTCTCACAAAAAATACGAGAATCATTATTCAAACCAGGGATGGGCAACCTTTACTCTTTGGCGAGACATATGAAGATTTTTCAGAGGGCCAGAACCATAATAATAATAATAAATACCCCCTCAAGCAGCTGCTTGCCACAGAGGTCTGACAGGAGCCTGTCAGTTTATATGCCACAGTAGATCTGAGAGGATGGCAAGACCTCAGCAGAAAAACGACACACACAACCATATAACATTAAATATTCTAAACTTAATTTCCCCTCCCCCACCACCTACCCCCCCCCCCCCCCCCCCCCCGATAGGGGACCACCTTGTCGTGGTGGGGGCGCCTAGGGCCCAGCAACCCGGCTGAGGCTTTGCCGGTCGGGATGATCCCCAGCTGGAGCATGCCGAAGGCTTTGCCGGCTGTAGTGGGCACCAGCTGGAGCATTGCCAAGGTTTTGCCGGTTGGAGTGGTCCCCGGCTGGAGCATTGCTGAAGCCAACCGAGGTTGAAAATGCTGCTGGCTGGCTTGATTGCCGATCGGATGGTGACGGCGTCGGAGACCTCACCTATCAGGAGCTCAGTGGAGCTGTTCGAGGGCTCGGCAGAACGGATTGATTCCTAGTAAGCCAGAGCCCTCACAAAAGTCTGGGTCTTACTAAGAGTCTCCACCCCGGGTGCCGATCGAGCTTGGATCTATATATCCTTGCACATTTGCAAACCGGGGAATAGATTAAAGTTAGGTTTCTTCCGGTGGTCAGCTTTCCTTCTATAGGACTGCTGCCATGTGAGGCTGGGGTTGAGGTGCGCCTATAGGGCGTATTCCTTGCCCCCGGCTCTAGATGGTCATGGCTTTTCATAACCAGGTAGTGCTGTACAAGCAGAACCGGGAATTGCCGTGGTTGCATAAGATCGCAACAAAAGAGATTCCCCCACCACCTACGTCCAGTGGCTTGAGTGAACAATATGCGTTTACAACCAAGGTAATTATTCAGATGACAATCATAAAATATTAAGAATTTTATAAAATATAAGCAGTTAAATATGAAATATTTATTTAAAAAGAGAGCATTTACTTTTTATATTTTAATTAAAAACTAATATTTAATTAAAATTAGGATTAAATATATAAGAAGTTTTAACAGCAAAATGAAACGCATTTAACACAAATACCACTAATTGAACGGTGTCAGAAACATCGCTACATTCGTTAAGAGGAAGAAAAATATTAAAATTTCGATGTAAACTTCGCAAAATTATTTTCTATATTGGAAGCAAGTTCATCGAAGAGTGATTATGGTTCTGAGGGATAAACTTATGTTATTAACATATTTTTTTTCTCTCTGGACACAACATATCAAAAACTCTCCAGGCACTCCTTTACGAATAGGCCATCAGAATAATTTTTGGAATATTTTGCAATTTTCTCACTAATAACAAAACTTGCACGCAGCAATAGCATTGGAGTCTTGAAACCTTTGGGTGAATAAAATTTTGTGCGTTTAATGCAGTCATAAATTTCTCAAAAATTTCTTTTCTATGTTGACCTTGATAACTTTCATAATTAGAATGCGTACTGATGTAGGGGCTTATCGAGTGAACGTCAAGGTCAGGGCAATTATGCAAAAGTGTTGAACAGATTATATGGGATGTCAATGAGAAATTAGGGCTTAAAAGGCACCATATTTGAAGAACTATATAGACTATATAAAAGAGGTATAGATCGGATAGTATCTTTATGTGTGTGGAGTACAGTGAAGATGAGAAATAAACTACAACAAACACAATTAGCTTCATCGGGAATTACAAGATGCTTTAGAACTTATATCAACAGCGGCACTATAAATAGTAGCAGAAATTCTACCATTAGATTTAGTAATAGAACAGGAAGCTGCAATATATCAAAGCTACAATTTCGGTCAAGAAGTTCGAATATGGGGAAAATTACAGAGATCATTCTTTTGGAAACAACAAGAGCAAATGAGTTACACAAAATCTTGCAAAACAATGTCAAATGGGAAAAAATCCTCCCAGATGAAAATCAACAAAGTCTTAAGATATATACAGATGGCTCTAGAATTAAGCAATACATAGATCCTCTAGTGAGAAATGGTTTCTATAGGTTTTGTTTATCGAGCTATTAGTGTTTTCCAGTGTCTTCAAACCCAATTTTCCTAGATTAGTTTTATAGATGAAGCTCCAAGAAATCTTGACTCTCTTGCTGTTGACTTCCATCTTTCATAACCATTTTTTTCCTGCATGCCCTACATCTTCTTCCTTGAGTTATGCTTGGTACAAAAGCAGACTTTGCATAAATCAGTGAGATTCAATTGATGGTCAAAAGGCCTCAATCACTTGTCTTCTGGCCTGTGTATCGTTGTTTTATTATTGCAGCACAGAAGCTTCATATCGAACGTCTGAACATCTTTCTTTAATATCGAACATAAAGGAAAATAGCGCTTCGGAGGTCTTCATGCTGTTCCATTTGTACACGCTCTTTGTTGAAACTTTGACTACGAAGGTTTAGAATACGAGAATTATAAGTAAAATTTTTTCATTGTTAATTTTTTTTCCTACTAACTGAATTTCAAAAAGAAATATAAAAATTTAATTTTTGGAAATAAGTGTCCCCAGATATATTTTTCTTCATAGAAAGTGTTAGGCGTAGCTGACCCTCTCTTTTGTTTGAAAACTGTTCTCGTCCACGGAAGATAATGAACAGAACATATTGCTTTAAATCATTTCCATGCTTCATTCTTATGTATTGAACAAAAGTTAATTGCAGATCACAACTGAAAACTAGCTAAATGTCATATCCTTCATAATAGTTTTGGCCTGTAAATGGCAGATAAGCATAACTTGAAGGAGAGCTGTGCATTATTCCTGTGATTATGTACAAAACCATTAGTACCTTTCAGTGAGATAATTCTCTCATCTAAAGAGGAATTGAAGGGAAGAGCTGCCAGATCAGTTTAGTCTACTGATTTGAACTTTTATGGCCGCTTTTTCATTTTTTTCACCCGTTCTGAGGATTGGTGAATAAGGTCTCAATGCTCATTACCTAAACCAACCCAACTAGCTACGATTTTGATTTTATGCACTGGTGTGCTTTGCTGAAGGAGAATCTACTGGTTTTCTGTTCTGCAGATTGCCAGCCATAACTGAACAGATACACAGGATACTTCATATCAGCTGGCAGATGATCCAGATCAGAAGCCATCACAGGTACCTGAACCCTTGAAACTAGTTCTTGCATCGCCAAACCTAAATTGGAGTGTCTCAGATACCAGCTTGCTGACACTAGAGAGGGGATGGGATGGCTTCTGTTCCTAAAGAACTCCATTACTTGTCCAAGTCCCTACCCATGGCAACTTTAGCTCCTAGTAAACAGGGAATAGATCTTTACTTCATGTTTGTGATTAGCGGGCTGTTTAATATTGACCATACCTCTTTCAATAGAACTAGTTTCTTTACAAAACCTAACCACTTTCTATCCAGAGCAACTTAGAATGTGAAGCTTTTAACAAAGATTATTCTCTGAATGTCCTCGCACAGGAATTCTAGTGGTATAACCTGGACATTTTAGGCTTGCAAAAGATGGGCAAGGTCAGATATTTAATAATAATCTTCTCGGCTATGCTTCTCAGCAAGAATGCTGGTGAGGCTCTTCTGGTACATTAATACATTAAAAGGCTTCTTATAGCTAAATTTAAAACAAGGATTAAAGAGCAGGTTAAGTTTATTGGGAACACAAGTCATAATAGGGAATGAAACTGGGTCTGACCATTTCCTTGTTAAACGTGTCTTGCAACTCAAGATTAAAAAATGCTATGCTAATGGTAAAAGAATAATTTTTAAAAAACTCTGAAAGACCATCAGATAGCCAAAGCTTACAATAGGTTACTCGTTCTTTATGACAATCATCGTCCATTTACTACTGAAGTTGAGCATGAATGGGACCATTTAAAATAGGTTATTCTTGAAACCAGTAGTACCGTTTGGCTAAAATAGCACATACGAGGCAGAGTTATTGGACTGAATAAGGTTATGCAGCTTATTTCTGAAAGAAGGGACTACAGATCTGAGTTTGAATAGATGGCATTATAGTAACTTAATAATCGTGTAAATAATCAGTTGAAAGCTGATAATCTTTGCGTTGATAGAGGAAAAAAGCTATTAGAGGCAACAGAGTCATATCAGATAGTTAACCCTTTGCACTTGATCCTCAGTCACCACTTGGTTTGATGCAACTCAAATGGCGACTGAGAGGCGACAATAATTGTTTTATAAACAGATATTTTTCCTGTTTACATTTTAGATGTGTAAATCTATTGTCTATGTGCACTTCATAGTACAGCATTGTGTTTAATTAAAATTATTTTAAACTTAGTCTGCTTTTAATGGTTATAAAAATGGAGTCAAATGATGAAATTAGTAGCAGTGAAGATGAGTTTGATTTTACGTTGTTTACGCATGGTTTATTTTTATGTTAGTTGTAAAAAATTTCATCAACTTTTTAGCAAAAAAACTTCGAGTTGCTACTTCCCTATAGCGAAAAAACCTTCGAGTGCAAAGGGTTAATATTTTGTTTAGGACGAAACAAATTGGCATACAGGTAATAAGGAATAACGATGGAAAAGTTGGTTGATTGTTTAGGCTAAGTGGCTCATTAGCAACTATGACCATTAGGTGCCAAGCAATTTAGAAAATAAAGGATAAAAGACGTGAAAATCACAACCATAGTTAAAATAGAAGGATGGGAAAGTTATTGAAGGTGACGTTTCTGTTATGGTGAGATGAGCAGAGTATTTTGGTGATGTCCTGAACGTTGTGATTACTTCTACTCCCATTGTTGGTAATGGCTTTCATTGCTGGCTTTGATAACGGCCCTAATTCACGATCTGAAGTTACTTCGGTAATCTCTAAATTAAAACTAAACAAGTCTCTAGGGGTAGATGAAATCACAGCCAAGGTAGTGTTTAATATTTTCTATAATAAAGGTATTCCTAAGGATTTTACTACAAGTATTATAATCTGTTTTCAAGAGGAACAGTTTTCTTTTTTTTTGGTAATTACAGGGGAATCGGTCAAAGTACTTCCTATTGCTGTTCTTAACAGATCTAAAATGTGCTAGATGGGAAACTTCAGGATGAACAGTGTGGGTTTAGAGGTGGTAGGTGCTGCATAGACGAAATCTTCATGCCTAGACAGATTCTTGAGAAATGTTTCCAGTTTCAGAAACCTGTGGTTACTTGCTTTGTAGATTTCAAAAAGGTTCTAGTTTTTCGATCATAATTTCTGGTGATCAAGTGGTAGCATTGGTTACTGATCAAAGGGAGTTTGAACTGTGGGTAAGGCATAGATGCTTGTTTCTTTCTGCTGAGATCTTGCCTTCCTCACAGATCTTCTCTATGGCATATTAAACTGAAAAGCTCCTGTCAGACCTCTGTGGCAAGCAACTGCTTGAGGAAATATTTATTATAACAACACTGAGTCATGTGAGAGTTGGTAAGTTAGAGCAAACTGCTACTGGAGTTTGACAAGGGTACATTTTGCATGTTTTTTTCTGTTTACTTTGGTTATAAGGAATTCCAGCAAGGGAAAGTTTTTTGCCTCAAATGGCACAGAGATTTTAAAATTTTTTATTATGAGTTGGGTTGTTTTACCTCTGAGTGGAACTTTTTTGCACACCATGGGCTAAATGGCCAGGTCACATGGACCCCGAAGGCTCAGAGAAGGTTGGGGCAGGGGACCCACTGGAACAGCTGTTGGGAGACAGATGGTAACCTCCCGTCAAGGCCATCCAGTGTGCTCTTTAACGTGCACAGGGTATGGCTCTCCCGCACATGGGGCCACGACTTAACGTCCCATCCAACGGACGGCGGCCTTTCCAAGCCCATCGGTGTCCTCTACTGGCCGTGGGCAGGGCGGGGAATTTTGCGGAGATAAATCTCAACGGTGACCCAGCTGGGACTCAAACCTGGGAACTGTAGATTACGAGCCTGGTGCGCTACTGACTGAGCCACCCCCACCCATTTTTTTTTTATTATGATGATCTGATCATATTAGCATATGATTTTAATGAGATGAATGCTTTCACTAAGGCTACTGATGAGACTAGTAATAGAGTAAGAATGGTATGAAATATCAGGAAACCAAAAAAGTTCATGCAGTTCTTGAGTAAAATTCAACCATATGTAAAAAGTGAATAAAGATATTTTATTCAAGAAAGTAAGCACCAGCACAATCTATAACCTTTTCCCAATGAGATACAAGTTTGTAAATGCCACTCCGGTATATCCAGATGTTTAGAAGTGAAGAAAGCAGCCCACTCCATTTCCAGTGCTTCCCAATTTAGAAATTGTCAGTTGCACATATGACTGTGCAGCTTTAGTTCCCAGTTTAAACTCATAAAGTAAGCATGCTCAAATAACTGTATTCAATGCAGATATGTTTTCGTCACCCTTCCCAATTTCACAGCTGGTACCCATCAACTGATTCAGCATGACTTATGCTTTCAACTGTGTATCAATGCATGCACACCACTTGCAATACACAATTAAAATAGACCTTCTTGCTCAGAAATTAATTAAAAATAACTTAAAATTCTCTGTCATTGAGCAATAATATTTTTAAAGTTTATCCTTCAAACTATTTGAATGTTAAAAATTTTTAGGAGAAAACTCAGAACTTTTCAGAGCAAGAACAGTGCTCCGTCTTCAATGAAGTGACAGTGTCACTTCACTGAAGACAATGTAAATGTCACTGTGTCACTTCACTGAAGACCCGTAAATGTCACTGTGTCACTTCACTGAAAACACTAGACATTATAAAAATTAATATATAACAATTATCTCAAAATACTGTAAATAAATAGTAAAGATAATATTTTTATATTTTTGATTGCTCTTCCCAGACATTTTGGAAACCTCTGCTATACAGACTACAAAATGGCATATTGATATTGTAGATTCATTAAGTAAGTAGTCTAAAAAGTTATACTGCTGAAATATGGGGTGCGACACTAAAATACTGGATTAGAGGAAAAACACCATAAGAAAAACTGGTTTGGGAGCACAGGAGCAAAACGTGCTTTTAGTTGTGTATAGTGTTATCACTCATGTTGTCTACACTGGTGAGAAACACTAGTCCAGATAAATATGATGACTGTGTAGAGCAGTGAAATCCAACACTAATGTCAGCACTGTCATTACATCTGAAATATTTGATAATGCATGAAAAGAGGATGAATATCACCTTGATGTGCTCAGAGTTACCAATGATGTTTACATCAACATAAACAGAACTGCACATAAAGAACCAAAAAACAATATTTACTCATAACAGAAAAGTGTATATATACATTGTACTGTTTATGAGCAACTGATGTTTGCATTTGCATGGTCTTTTTGGACATCCTATACATTAATGTCGCAAAATATTTCAAGAGAAATAGCAATGGTAAAATATTATGCAACTTTGAACAACCTGCACATACATTTAAAATTTTTGATGGATATTACCAAAACAGTTTCAACTCACAGTTATGATTTAGAATCCAAATAACATCTATGGATATAAAGTAGTTAATGCACAATAAAACTAGAAACAATAACACAGCAAATGAAATATTAACCTACTTTAAAATTTACAAATCAGTGATTTCTCTATTAGCAGCAGCCAGCACTATTTGGTGCGATCAAATGACTTTATCAGTTACATGATGAATGAATAATGCTCAGAAATTTAAACACAGAAAATTAATTGGAAAGCTTTTAATATCTCCCAAATATTGCTTAAATCAGTTTAATAATAGACAAAAAGGTATATGTTTTATGAAAACTACAATATATGCCAAATATGCAGAAGCAAAAAACCATGATATTTATCAAACTTTACCTATTCAAATTCAATCAACGCTAATCAAACAGCAGCTCCAAGGTTAACTACACTTAAACTAGAATTCTAATATTATTAGAAAAGCTTTTCATTTTAAATATATGAAGTAAAAAACGATAATTTTTTTTTCTCAAAGAATAACTGAGTAAACATCCAAATACATTTCAAATAACTTAGATGAAATTTCAAATATTAAAACAATTTCTTAAAGTAAAATTAAGTAACAGCAAGAAAGCTTAAAAAAAACCCAGAAATTTCAGCATCATGTTACTTAACTTAATAAAGTAACATAAAGTAACAAATTTAATTATGCTACTGAATAATATGAACACCACAAACAATTTTATTTCAAATATGGCAAAATCTGAGTGAGCTCATTTTGGAGGAAAGAATTTTACTAAGTTGATTTATGTTAGCACTGTATATTTGAAAATTGTCTGTAATCAATATATTTAAATTTTTTCATAGATTCAATATTTTTTTCACACAATTATCTGTTATGCACAATAAAACTGACTTCTGAAAAGTCTTGGATTAAGACAAACAGACATGCTATGATTAAGATATTAAAAGCTAAAACAGCACAAAAATTATTATAAATGAAATTATTAAATACTAATTTAAGAAGTTTGCACATCTACATAATTAGATAAAAATTTAAACATCAATTCACACATTATATGACTTTATAAAGGCACTGGTTTAGTTAACTGTCAGCAAAGTCATATTATGAAACAAAATATAAGACGTATAATTCATTACCCACCCTTGCATGGTTTTACAAACATTATTTTACAAAGTTCAGCACCATTATCCATCACCCGTTGACTATTTTTTAGCCATCCAAAACCCAAGTTTCTTTCGAATATCACAAGATAGACAATGACTAAGCAGCTTATTTAAATTCAGCTCACTCTCATACTCATTATGGCAGCTTTGTCAAAAATACTTTGCATGTGTATTGAGTATTTATATAGACATTTACAAACTGTATACACACAAAAAACAGAGTTGTTAAGACACATAAGCTACAAGGTAAAAAAACACAACAGAAAAATTTAAATGCTGGTAGAGTTTCAATACTTAATATTAATTTTGGTAATCAAAACTTCTGAGAAACAATAGGAAATCCCATTCTTACATATATATATATTTCAAGTATTTCTAAAAAGATACACATTTAATTTCTATTTGCATATTTAATAGAATAGGATCAAATTCAATAGGTTTATAGGTGATACAATACTTATTTTTTTATTAGAAAAATATAAACAGAGACTTAAATTTATATTACTGAATCATTTTTAGAAATATACTATGCAAAAGAAAAAGATTGCTTCAGGTTTACTTTTGTACCTTAAGAATACTGAGTATTGCAACCTTAATCCATATCAATGATGATATCTTTACATAACCATTAGTGAAATTTATTAAAAATTAAAAGATATCAACTACATATGTGATCACATACTTAATACATTACTCATGAGAATATGAGGGAACAATATGCCACAATAATCTCTGAGGCTAAAAACAACTAAAATATATAACTTAAGACAAAATCCAAAGCTAATTAATATCGTCTGATGTAGTTCAAATGTAAAACCAAAATTTACAACAATTTAAATCACTGCTGATCAATTCGCATTTTAATCAGTTAGGTTTTTTTACTTCCGAGTGGCACTTTTTTGCACACCATGGGCTAAATGGCCAGATCACATGGACCTCGAAGACTCAGAGAAGGTTGGGGAAGAGGACCCACTGGAACAGCTGTTGGGAGACAGATGATAGCCTCCCATCAAGACCATCCAGCATGTTCTTCAATGTGCACAGGGTATGGCCCTCCCACACACAGGGACACAGCTTAATGTCCCATCCGACGGACAGCAGCCTTTCCAAGCCCATCAGTGTCCCCTACTGATTGTGGGAGGGCAGGGAATTTTGCGGAGATAAATCTCAACACTGACCCAGTTGGGACTCGAACCTGGGAACTACAAATTATGAGCCTGGCACATTACCGACTGAGCCACCCCACATAGGAATAATATTCAGCTCTATGACGATATGAGCAATGCAGATTGAAAATAATCTGCTGCCCATTCCATAGTTATCAAAATGGTAGAATGCATCAGAGAAAAAAGATCATAAATTTCTAAGATTTTTTGTTTGCATTTCCAAGTGTATTTTTGTATGTAATGCATTTAAAATCAACTATTGTGAAACTATGCATTCCAATAGAAAAGAGTATCCGAAAGAGTAATATTTACTATTGAAATGTGATGATATTTCTTCATATTAATTTAGCAGGAATGTGGTGGCATTGTACTCGAAAAGTAAGTGAGAAGTGTTCATATTCAGAAACATGAGTGGGAACCAAATCATCTAAAAAGAAAAGTAATGAAGTTGAAAAGCCAGAGGCAATAACATAAGTGGAGAGAAAAAAAGCTTTCCATCTGTATATTTAGCCATGATGAATGCATACATATTGTACAAGACTAAGCACATCAGTACCACTCATTGGACACCCAGAAAAACTTTTAATTATGAGGGAGGCTAAAATATAAACCAGATTTCATTTCTTTAATTACCTTTCATTTATCTTCCTGTGTAAAATAAAATCAGTTTATTGCTAATATGGGGGGTACATGTTATAATGTATCACTGCATGTTTAAATACAATTTGTCACTAGTAATCCATATTAAGTGAACAAATGCTCTCAAGGACCCAAGTATTTTGAATGGAGCAAGTCATTTAAAGAAAGAAGAGCAGAAGTTGAAAACATGACATGCATCTGTTAATCAAATGAACATTGAACAAATCAACTGCCTTGTTCAGGACAATCGCAACATCATGGTCTGTAAATTAGCTGAAATTGTGTAAATGTTGACAGTGTCAAAATACTAATTCATGATGAACTGAACTTTAAGCAGTTAGTGCACATTGGGTTCCAAAAGCTGCTATAAAATGAACAAAAGAAAAGACAAGTTCAAATTTTAACTCAGCTCTTGAACTACATGAAATGGAGAACCCATTCCCATATTCAACAGTCATATGATGAGGCATGAATGTGTTATTCTGATAGGAAAGAGTATCCAAAAGGAACTTAAAAACTTTATTGTTCAACAACAGAGAATTTTAAGTTATTTTAAAACTAAATAAACACGTAAAAGCATACAGAATAAATTGAATATAACCTAGAAAGCCATCTGTAAAATTGCAATCCAAAGTAAATATCTTGTATTTCTAAGAAGACAAAGGTAACAATACAAGATTTTCCACAAAAATGAAACCCTTTTTCTCCCTCTAAACCAGGTATTAGGAATATATTTTTTTTACCACAGCAGAAAAATAAATCTGAGACCTGCAAATTATAACTTTTATGGGGGGGGGGGAGAAAAAAATTATTCATTTTATTAAGAAAAATAAAACTATAATGTAGAATTTAAAAATAAAGATATTCAAGGGTATATTATAAAACTGTATTGAAAATTTAAGAAAAAAACTGCCATTCATCAGTGTGACTTTTGAGTCATTTTTTGGCCAACTTATTCAAATTTAGAGAATATTTAGAGCATTTGAATTGATCAGTGCTTTCAAACTATTGTCTGCTGACCTACTCTGGTACTTTGATTTTATGAAATTAACTGTAGAAAAATACTTTTTCACAGCTGATCATTGAACCAAAAATAGCAAGAACCATGTTTCAGTGTTTTTGGAGCTACATGGTGCTCCAGATTTGTCAGTTCCCAATCTCTGCTCTTAACAAATATAAGCTTTCTTTAAATATAAAACATGTGTACACAATGCATCAGTTGAATATATATATATGCACATTCTACAAATATTTCCATGTTAATTATAAAATTTGCCTGACACTTCAGCAGCAGCAAAGACATTTGAAATACATTTTTTTACCAAAAGTTACAGTCAGAGAGCAAATGGTTTCTTATTTATATTAAATCACAGTTTTTTTTTTTGCTTTAAACTTTTATGCCAGTGTCAAAAATCAATAACACAATATTTGAAAAAGTACATCATCCGATAACACATTCTTGAATGACAGAAGAGATCATCCTACTCTAAGCCTTAGACTTTCATATCATAAGCTGGGTTGCTTTACTTCTCAGTGGCATTTTTTTTTTTTCTTTTTTTGGCACACAGGAAAATAATCATCTAAATAGCCAGGTCACAAAGCCCAAGGACTCAAAGAAGGTTGGGAGAAAGGAACCCACTCGACAGCTATTAGGAGACAGATGGTATCCTCTTATCAAGGCCATCCAGCATGCTCTTTAACGTTCACAAGGTATGGCTTGCATGCATGAGGGACCATAGCTTTACATCCCATCTTATAAACAGCATCTTTCCAAACTTAATGGTGTCCCCTACTGACTGAGGGCAAGGTGGGGGTTTAGCAGAAATAAATCTCAGCACTGACACAGGTCAAAAAAGGAAAACCTGGAAATGGCAGCATACCTTAAGTCCTAGCAACATAAGATTTTCATGAAATAAAATGAAGAAAATATCTTTTAGATAGTACACCCATCCCTCGATTTACACGGTACTCAGTTCACACAATTTTGGCTTTGCACGGTCAAAAAATGCAACCAGTTTCGATTTACACGGTAGTGACCGAGACGTACATTGAAAGGAAATCTCAGTCAGTACCATGTAAATCGAAACTGGTTGCATTTTTTGACCGTGCAAAGCCAAAATTGTGTGAACTGAGTACCGTGTAAATCGAGGGATAGGTGTATTGTATATTGATGTACTTTTTTAAACATTACACTATTAATTTTAATACTGTGCTACAGATTTTTGTAGAAAAATTGCAAATTTTTTTTCATTAAAATTCTTAAGAATATTCTGTTACATTCAATTCACATTAAAGCAAATTTATTGCCGGCAGAAGATCCAAGAACAAAAAAAAATCTGAAATCAGTTCCTGATCAGCTTTTTTGAGTAAGAAATGACACTCCCATGATTTGGTCTCAATACTTCACTTAAAACCTGCATTTCAAGGGTTAAGCAAAATTATTACTGCACTAATATATATGTAAATACACAATATCTTATTTCTTCCCTTTCTTTCCAACTTTACATTATGTAGCATTTCTCACTGTAAAAATACAATAGCTTAATGTCACTAGTCAATTGATGGCAATATATAAAACTGAAGTTCATTGATAAGTTTATACCAACAGTAAATAAACAGTAGTAAGAACATAAAAGCTGACTGCTAAAGTAAGCATAATTGTGTTGAAACTCTACCATCATTTATACATACAATAATACAATTTCACTCTGTGAAATATTAATGACAGTTTTCAAACAGCACACAAGAAATTAAGATATCTGTAAAGTGCTTTGCTTGTGCAGCTTTTAAAAATTTAAAATATGCAAAAGATAAGAACAATCAGATAATATATCTCTCTATGATACATCAATACACAGAAAAGTCATTATGGTTAAACCTTTGCATACAAAATAACAGTTAAAAATGTTTGCTTTACAGATGATAAGGTGAAGTCACAAGAGATTTTTGTCAGGAATTACTTCGAGGTCATCTCTACACCGGGGAACATACAGTGTGCAACATGCATGCTCCCAGATATCTTGCGGGTAATGATTTCCCATTGTCCAAACTCCTGTTTCAATATTGTAGCACTCAACAACGCCACTTGCACGATCAAAAGTTGTAGCACTGTGAAACCCACCAACAATATACAGCCATTGACCTATTACAACAATACCTGCATGATAACGTGGTGTAGGTACACGTGTTACTACTGTCCAGCTATCTCTAGCTATGTTATAGCAATCAATTGTATCAACTAATACCCTTGTTCCTGTAGCTTCATCTTCATACCATCCACCACAAACATATAATTTGTCACCACAACACACCATAGAATGATCAGCTCTTGGAGTAAGCAGTGGTGCTCTCATCTCCCAGTGATCAGAGTCAGTATTATATTTCCACAGTGAATTTAAAACAAGATCTTGATCAAGTCCCCCTGATACAAACAAGTAATTTCGCCATGTTGTCCCTGCATGTTGTGCCCTTGAGCCGGGAAGAGATGCTATTGGAGTCCACATATCTGAAACAGGATCATATTTCTCACAAGGAGCACTGTCATCAAGTACATCAAGATCCCCTGATTCACCAGCACCACCAATTGCAAAAAGATAGCTTCCAACAACACCTAATGAGAAGCGGCATCGCTCTTTCTGCATTGGAGCCATTGTTGACCATGAATTAGTAAGAGGATTATATCTGAAACCGAAAGGATGGACATTCTCTTGAAGGCTTTGATTGAAACATCCTCCTACAATATATAACTCATTATTTAAAACGGCTGTACCAAAATTACACTGCTCAACATGAGGGATTGATGTTAAGTACCTCCACTTTCCAACACTTGGAAGGTAATAAGCAATTTCATTGGTAACTCCACCAATACCAAATCCTCCTACTTTTAACAAAGCCAGTTCCATTCCTCTAGAATTTATCAGAGAGATGCCACAGTGCTCTGGCCATACTGAATGCGGTGGTGGTAAATGCCACAACCTATTCCACAAAGCACCACCAACACAAAGGCACTTCATAACAGTTGAATCAGCAAAAGCAGCAAGATTGGCTGAAGGGATTTCAGTAAAATGAATATTTCTCAATAACTGATGAGAATATTTTAATCGTTCATGAGGCATATGTTCAATCCATTTCAACACAATTTCTAATACTTCACTTTCAGGACAATCAACAGGAAAATCACATTTCAGTACATGCTCAAGCTGAAAGACAGAAAGCCTCTGAAATTCTGCTTTCTGTGAAAATTTCTGAAGATTTCCACATATAAATCTATAAACTTCTTTCAAAAGTTGTTGCAATGAATACATTTCAGCAATAGTTGCTACATCTACACAATTATCCAAATCAAGTTGCTCTTTAAGATAAGAGGAACATGCTTCTACAACAGCTAATAACTGGACATGATTAGCTGCTGATAACACATCCTGAATATTTGCTAAGCTTAATGCCAATTTTGAGGTATATGCATATTCAAGAAGATACCTCATGCCTTCAGCTGTAACTCCATTTAAACAAATCTCACTTTGTTTACTTTCTTTCATTGCATCAGTGAACATGGCACGAAAGTAATCACTGCAAGAAGCAAGCACCACACGATGAGCTTGAAATGCTTGTCCACCAGCAATAAGAGTTATGTCCAGAAGCAAGCCTTTACTTCGAAGAGTGTTTAGTCCGCTCAGTAAAGTCCCCATGTGTGAAGGAGATTCAAAGTGGACAGTGCGGGAGCTAGGATTGCTAGATGTTGTGTTTCGTCTAATTTCACGCATCCTCAGAACTAAGTTTTGAGACAAAACTGCAAAAGATAAAATTGAATATAATAGTATTACTTTTAAATTTATAATTAATGTACAGCATATTCAGTTAAAACATTTTAAAATAAACTAAACAAGAAAATTTATCTTATGATTCATTAATAAATATATATATACTTATTCTAAGTGTTATGTAATTTTAAAAACTTTCAGACATAATTCATTTTTTGAACTAGGGTGATTACAAATATTTTTAATTTAAAAAAAGGTATGAAACATTAACAAAGATACAGTGCAAAAAACATGTCACACTAATACAGAAAAATAGAAAAGTTTTATTTTTCAGATAAATAACAGTTACTGATTACTTTCATATGAGGTGCATTGATGGTCCAGTCTTCAAAATTGTATTTAACCTGGGTGTTTTTGTGTATGAAACATTTTTTTAGCTGAATAATTATCAATGATAAAATTTACTGCACTATACTAGAATTTGATGCCTCTGCTGCTAGAGGACAAACCTCGTGTTTGTTTCAGAAGGATCATGTGATACACATGTTCACAATGAGGTCACAATATTTATGAAAGAGAAATTGTTTGATCTTTTCAAGCCTAATCACTGGATTGGACATGAACAGTTCATTTCTTGACCAACTCATTTACCCAACTACCCTCGATTTTTTTTCTCAGAGTATGTTAAAAGTGTTTGTTCTACCAATACCAACAACTTTTGATATTTTGAAGGAAACAACGTGTGATGTTGGATTGTTTTATTTTTGAGCAGCACTTTTATGCACATTAATGGTTTGGGGTTTTGTGGCATAAGGGAAACCAAAGCCAAACAAGATTTCAATAAAGAGATAAAAGACATGTACACCCTCAACCAAAGTTGAAAAATGGAAAAGAGCACAAAGCAAAAAACATAAAACCATAGAGAAAAACCAACACAATTAAAACCCTGTGTAAAAAAGTTCAACTGATGTAGAAAACAAAATCAGCAACGCTGGCAGCAGGTATAAATATCTAAAAAGCATTGAATACGTGGAAAGTAACTGATAAAATGCAAAAATGCAAACACAGGTGGGCAAAAGCGAATTATCAAAGATATATGAGTGTAAGAGGCTCGGACATAAAATTGTGGAAGATAAAATAAACATAACTTCAAAAATAAAAGCAGGACAATCTATCAAAATGTGTTTGATAATTAAAATGGTGTCACAAAACTCAGTTGGGTTCATCATCCACCCATAGAAGAAACAAATGACCTAAGTGGAACCTAGCAAGTAAAACTTCCTCCTTGAGTTTCCTGAAAAAACATGATTGCCACGGTTTAACAATAGGCTTGATCTCAAACAGCTTGTCCACAGGCTGTTCCAACCAAGATTTCTGCCAGTGCCAGAGCTTGATAGAAAAACACTGCCGGAAGTCCCCATATGGAACCAGCAGTGGTCAGTTGGGCAAAGGCATGGTAGCAGCATCTGCCAGGTCAGCCATGCCTTTGATCCCAATACATCATGCCTTTGATCCCAATTCGCCATGCCTGGCAATGCCTCTGATTCCAATTTGACTAGGCACCCAACAGAAGAGAATGGTGGTTGTGGCTGCCAGATAATGGGGCTGCTGGTGGATATTGGAGAGAGCTGAATGAGGTCGATGCCTCACCGAGATCAAAGCCTGTAGTGAGCTAAGTGAGTTGGTGTAGAGAACACACTGACAATGATGCTTAACCACCATGTGTCAAGGCAGCTATCGTGCAATTCTGCAATGAAAATACAACACTGCTATGGGATCTTGTAATGCTCCAAAAGTATGTTAAACTTCTCCTCTTTGGACCTTTTGACTAATCCAAATTTAACTAAACTTCCGGAAAATATCAAGCACCAGGCAATATTAACTTGCCAAATAAAGTTAAATTAGAGTTCACTAAGTATATGGGCATTACTTATTGAGTAATAAATCAAAAGATTGTCAAATTTATTAAAGTTAAATCTTAATAAAAATCAGTTATCATTGCTCAAGAGAAAAAAATAACAAAGTCAAAATATTTCATATCACAAAATTTATTCCCAAAAAATTCAAGACTCACATACAAATTGGTGAATACAAAAGTCTGAGCAACTAAAAGCTCACATTTCTACTAACTTCCTTCCTCTACTGACACTCTCTCATTATTCATCTCTCATTCTGACTATCTTACTGACACCGACTTAATGTCACATGCAGCATGAAACTGACACATTATACGCTGGGAAAAAACATGCATAATCTTACGATCACACATTAGCTATGACTCAAGAGGAGGCGTGTCTTTAATATGTGCATTAGCAGCTGTCAATCAAAAGTCTGAGTTGCGCATATACAACTCCTTTAGTGGATTGGAAGAGGGAAAAGTGATAAGTCCAACTGACGTAAATCTCCAAAATGATAAATGCAGTGTAAATAAAGTAAAATTGGTTCAGAAAAAGTAAAAGTGAATGGGTGACCATCACAACCTGTTCTGCAATAATATTATCAGCAAACAATAGCCAATAACACCAATGTGCATGACTTTGAGCAATCTGTGAAGACAGTCAAGAGTGCACAGCATGATGGCTGGCAGATTTTTGGTACATGCAGTTGGGTGTAAAGGTCTCACTGTCCTGCAAAGGGAAAAGTCATAGGAAGGGTAAACAGAGAGCTACAGTGGAAGTGGCTTGTCTGTCAACTGGGCAATACTATCGAGACTGATATTAATGTCTCATAGGTAGATGATTGATGTTTTTGGGATTTTATGCCACTTTAGCTACTAGGGCTATAATGCACCAAACGAGATAATAAAGAGGGTAAAAGACATGTCACCTGCAATCATAGTTAAAATCCAATACAGTAAAAGGCAAAATACAAAACGAACAATTTTATATTTTGCTTTTTTTAAATAATATAAAAATAGGTGTAAAATAATTAATACATAGATACAAAAGATAAAAACCAAACTAGGTATAAAAGACCCAAGTCAGAAATAATATAAATAACAAAGCAGTTAAATTATAATTTGGTAAAATGGCCAGTACACCATATAAAGGCAAAAACGGGGTAAAAAAATGAAAGATAAAATGTCAGAGTATAAGAGGCTCAGACATAAAATTTTGAAAGTTTAAATACAAATGCTGTTTATAGTTAAAAGCGATACAGTTGGTTAAAATGTGTTTGATAATTAAAACGGTGTCACAAAACTCAACACTTAGGTTCATCATTCATCCATAGAAGAAAAGAATGTGATAAACAAGTGGCCTATGTGGAGCCAAGCAAGTACAACTTCCTCCTTGCGATTCCTGTGAAAACATAACTACCATGGTTTGACAATAGGTTTGATCTCTAACAGCTTGTTCACAAGCTGTTCTGACCAAGAGCTCTGCCACTGTGACCAGAACTCGATGGTAAAATGCTGCCGGAAATTTAGATACAAACCAGCAATAGAGAGCTGCACATGGGCGTGACTGACTTGGCAGCAGTGTCTGCCAAATAATTTCCCCTGATGTCAACATGACTTGGCACCCAACAGAAAAGAATGGTGGTGGCTGCCAGACGATATAGCTGCTGGCAGATCTTGGAAAGAACAGGGTGAGGCTGATGCCTTACTGAGATCAAAGTCTGTAGTGAGCTAAATGGGTTAGTGTAAAGCACACACTGACGATGATGCTTAGCTGCTATACGGTCCAAGGCAAGGCCAATTAGCATGCAACTCTAAAGTGAAGATGGAACACTGCAGTACAATCTGATCTGCAATAATTACATCACAGCAGACCATGGCTGATCCCACTGATGTGCCAGACTTTAAGCCATCTGTGAAGAAAGACAAGAAGTCAGGATGTTCAGCACGGTGACTGGCAAAGAGTTGTCGGTACACACAGTCGGGTGTAAAGGCCTTCCTCGTCTTGCAAAGAGAAAAATCACAGGAAAGGGAAACAATGGAAATGACTTGCTGTCAACTGTGCAATGTTACTGAGATGGGTGTTAATTCTTGCAGGTAACCTTGGACACACAAATTGGAAGGACAAATGGGAGTCAGGTGATTAGTGTAAAGCATCTCCCACTTGGGACTGAAAACACAGTCCCAAGTAGAATGGCCTGGCAGGGATCACAATTTAGATGCATATTGCAGGGACAACTGCTGATGGCAAAGACATAAAGATGGTTCATTGATCTCAACGTAAGGACTCTGGACCAGTGGAGGTGCATAAGGCCCCCATGCAAACATGGAAGGCCTGATGGTGGAGCACCTTCACTACCAAAAATCCTGGGTGAAATCATACACCTGGGATCTGTAGTTTAGACCAGACAAGTGCAAAGTACAGGCGGAGTAAAGAACATCGGTCCGCTCCCCAAGAAAGAAGGAAGAGGACCTTGATGATATTCAAAGCCTGCAAGCACTTGAACCTGAGATAACATATGGTAAAAAGGTCAATTTCTGGTCGAAGATGAGAGCGAAAATTTGATCACTGCCACAACTGTATCCCCAAGTCATAGCTAGGGGTCCAGATGAAGATTACACTGTGACAAAAGTGCATACAATTGATCTTCTGTGAGGAGAACTGAAACCCATTGGCCATAGCCCAAATAGATTGTTCAGGGCAATTTGCAGTTGTCTTTCAATGACCCTCATGCTGGAAGAGCAAAAAATGCTAAATTCATCAACGTAGAGGGTTGGGTTGTTTTACCTCTGAGCGGCACTTTTTTGCACACCATGGGCTAAATGGCCAGGTTACATGGACCCCGAAGGCCCAGAGAATGTTGGGGGAGGGGACCCACTGGAACAGCTGTTGGGAGACAGATGGTAGCCTCCCGTCAAGGCCATCCAGCGTGTTCTTTAACGTGCACAGGGTATGGCTCTCCCGCACACGGGGCCACGGCTTAACGTCTCATCCGAAGGACGGCGGCCATTCCAAGCCCATCGGTGTCCCCTACTGACCGTGGGCAGGGCGGGGAATTTTTGCGGAGATAAATCTCAACGCTGACCCAGCTGGGACTCGAACCTGGGAACTACAGATTACGAGCCTGGCACGCTACCGACTGAGCCACCCCCGCCCCCATCAACATAGAGGGCACTGCCTACAGTTGGGGGAAGTTGTCTAGTAATAGAATTAATTTTGACAGAAAAAACCATAACACGTAGGATGCAGCCTTGTGATACCCCGTTTTGAGGTTTAAGGCCATGATAGAGTATTACTAACATGAACGTGAAAACAACGTAATAAGAAGTCAGAGTAAAGATCGGCATCTCAAGCCAAAGGCATGAAGACCACGAAGAATGCCGAATCTCCGAGTCATGTTGCATGCTTTTCGATGTCAAAGAAAATGGACACCAGGTGCTCTTGTTTTAAAAATGAATTTCTGATAGCCAATTCGAGGTGTATCCAATGGTCAAGAGTTGACTGTTGCCTGCGAAAGCCACACTGGGTGTTGGAAAGAAGGTTCTGGTGTTCTAAATACCAGATGAGTCTGGTATTTACCATTCTCACCTTGCACATGCAGCTCATCAATGCAATGGGACAATAATTTGAAGGAATCTTTGGATACTTTCTTGGCTTCAGGAAAGCTAAGACAACAGCCTCGTGTCAGGAGTTTGGAAACTGCTTCTCCAAAAAAATGCAGTTGAAAAGACTGAGCAGCCAATCCTTACTTGATAGTGAGAGATGTTGCAGCAAGGCGTAATGGACATCCAGACAGACAGCACATACATGAGAGGAATGCATCACAAGGTGAAGCTTCTCCACTGTGAATGGTCTGGTGTAAGACTCCAGGCCATTCAAATGGAAGGACAGCAGTAAGCTTTCAGCCTTGCTCTTCTGGGCCAGAAACTCGGTGGAATAAGATGATGATGAAGAGATGGAGAAAAACAATTCCCCCAGAGTGTCAGCAATTGCGCAGGGATCAGCAATTGTCTGCCCATTTTGCTCCAGGATCAATAATGAATGGGATGTATAATTCCCACCCATCTTCCAGACTTTATCACACACCACTTCAGAGCTGGTTGCGCAGGTGATAGAAGAAGTATATTTGATCTAAGATTCCTTCTGGCTCTGTTGACGGATGAAATGGCCTTTCGCACGGTACATTTGAATGCTTCAGGGTTGGGGTATGTCAGATATCTCTGAAACATCCTCCAAGCCTTGTTCTGAACCTTACAAGTGGGCCTTGCAATGGATAGCATTAACGAGGATAGCCAGTTAACCTGACAGCAGACATAAGACTATGATAAGAGAGTTGTTGTTTTGGATTGTTTTACCTCTGAGTGGCACTTTTTTGCACACAATTGGCTAAATGGCCAGGTCACAAGGACCCTGAAGGCTCAGAGAAGATTGGGGGAGGGGACCCACTGGAATAGCTGTTAGGAGACAGATGGTAGCCTCCCGTCAAGGTCATCCAGTGTGTTCTTTAAACATGCACAGGATATGGCTCTCCCACACATGGGGCCATGGCTTAACGTCCCATCCAATGGATGAAGGCCTTTCCAAGCCCATCGGTGTCCCCTACTGACCATGGGCAGGGTGGGGAGTTTTGTGGAGATAAATCTCAACGCTAACCCAGCTGGGACTCGAACCTGGGAACTTCAGATTACGAGCCTGGCGCGCTACCGACTGAGTCACTCCCGTCCCTTATGATAAGAGAGCCAGTGTATAGGGAGAAAACTACCCTCTGGACATCTTATGCAATTTAACAAGCATATCAGGTAAAAAAATTCCATCTGTATCACCAAGGGAAGGTAAGACTTTGAACATATATTACAGAAGTTTCCGACCTAATGGTGACACAGTGCAGCTATTACCAAAGTTGTACGTATATAGCTTCTCCCTTTATTTTTAATTATTCAGGAATAGTGTCTTTCATAGATTGTTTGAATACACTCTGAACTTAAAACAATCTCATGAATACTTCAAGTGGGGTTGTACCTCTACTATTCATCTTTGTTTTGTCAGGAAGACAAAGATTACACAAAAACAAATCATACAATCTCAAGAATTTTGGCAAAATGAGATGAATAGTAATAGTAGTAACACCATTGGGCTCAAAATGCTAACATTATTGGCAAATTCTGGAGTGAAATTATTTGTTACAATTCTGAACCATTTGAATACAACGAAATAGCCATTACTGCAGTGAATAAGTATTATATTATAGAGTAAACAGAATAATTTTGAGTGATAGTCACTGGTCAATACCAATATTTGTAGGGATTTGGCTCACTCCATAAATCCCATAATATAATGCACCCTGTTCCTAAATATGGTTCAAAACAATCAGCAAACAGCGATATGGGTACCCCTGTACTCAAATTCTGAGTTTATGAAAAAGTGATATTTTTCCAATTTTATGTGGCATATTAACAGTTGGAAATTGGGTTTTTCCAAAGCCAACTGTTAATAAGTTCCCAGTTGACATTTGTGTTCCAAGATACAAGGCCTCGGAATATGGTACAATTAAAAAAAAGAGTGGATAAATGACTACTGTTTATGGAAGTCAAAGGTACACTAATTTGTGTTTCTGCCTACATACAGCATTGAGACAAAATTATGAAACAAGAAATATGATTCTCACTGACAAGCTAAGAATTAATAAAATTGTTTAAATATCCTTATGTAGTCTGTGAAACAGCTTAAAAATTTTTCCAACGTGAAACTGGATTTGTTCCTCTAAGTAGCACTTTTTTTTAACACAATGAGAAATGGTCAGGTCACAAGGATCACAAGAGCTCAGAGAAGGTTGAAAGAAAGGGATCCTCTGGACAGCTGTTAGGAGGCAGATGGTAGCCTGCAGTTAAGGCCATCTAGCATTCCCTTTAATATGCACTGGATATTACCAGTGCACACAGGGACATGGCTTAACATCCCATATGGTGAACAGCAGCCTTTCCAAGCTAAGGGTGTCTCCTTTCTGACAGAGTGCAGGTGGAGCTTGAACCTGGGAACAACAGATTACAAGCCCAGTACACTACTGATTAAGTCAATCCCACCCCCTTGAAGTTATGTTCTATTACACAGTGGATGAACTTAGAGCAAAAATTGGAAGACCCGAAACTTGTTCAGTATTTGTGAAAACTTGCATGTTTAGTGTAATTGAAGAAGTTTGTCCTCAAAAGATAAATTACTTCAAGATATCAATCAGCTCACATTAGCACAACGAAGAGATTTGGGATATTTACTTGAACAGTTAGATGATAAGGTAAAAACATTCAATTATTACTCACTTGTCTTGGATGGGAGTAATGATGCTTCAAACATTGTTCAATAGTGATATTTATTCATGACACAGATGAGAACTTTCTGCTTGTGAAAAAGGCCTTCAGCAGTTAGTGAAATGGAACTCTATACATAAGTCATAAATAACACCATCAACTATATACAAAGACACTGATTTGCTGTCACTACCAGCAATTTTTGGAAGAAACTGAAACAGAGCTTGGAGATTTCACTATCATACTGAAGGAGGCTGAATAGAAGAAAGTGATGAAAAGAATTATTTCAATGAAGGCAAAAATTAATAAATTTGATGTCTCAAAAATGGCACATAAATACCAGAACACTCTGATGCATAATGGATTCTTGATCTGACACTCTTGGTAGATTCTCCCCATAATGATCTCAACACAAATCTTTGAAGAAAACTTTAGATTAATGCATGTTTAGATGTCAAAAGCTTCAAACTGAAAATGGTATTGATAAAGAAACACACTGAAGAACAAGGCCAATTTACCTTTTCTATCCCCTGTCAGACCTCTGTGGCAAGCAGCTGTTTGAGAGGATATTTATTTTTTTTATCTGTACTTCTATTGCTTTTCATGACACTTTTGACATTTACAGGTTGTGGATTTGTCAAAACAATTGTTCTTGATATTTTCCCAATCAGGTGACTGATCAAGACAAGTTATGCACCAAATGAGAACTTGTGACTAGGGAGTGCCATAGGTTACAAAAAACTTGCCCAATCCTTTTTACCTACCTAAAAATGAGAAATTTGTAAACAATTATTCCCTTATATCTCTCTGTACAAGAGTGTTGAGAATAATATGTACCAAGTGAAAGCTTCAGAGATTGGACAAGAACTGGTGTTTTCAGCTTGGTATGGCTATTGGCATGTAATATGCAGTCATACATGGAATATAGCAATTCCCTCCTCTAATGCAGGTGGAAAGTCAGATGATTTTAGTGATAAAGTCCCCTGCCACTAAAAAGAAAATATATAATTTAAAGTAAACTATCTACATGTGCCATAAAAAGCAAAAGTAAAACAAAATTGTAAATGATGAAATCATTTATCCATTCATATTAATTTTAGAGGATGATAGTGAGCCAAAACAGATTCTTTTTATCAATTAAACAAAGAAGTCCCCAACTATCTTACTTTGAATTTAAAATAATTTAGTAAATGATTTTATCATTAGCATTACATTTTACTTCTAATTTTTACTTGGTACAGGACATATGGGAAGATAGATATTTTTTAACTTGTATTTTTAGTAGTATTCTTAAATATTCTCCAGAACAAATATTGCCAAAGATAAATTTATGACAATTATTTGGAAGCTATTACTAAACTTAATTTTCATCAAAATTCACCAATTTTCACTATCATCCAAACGAAGTTTGTCTCTTTCAGAATCCTTCCAAAACAGACATCAATGACATTTGAAAAATCTGTATATGAAGAGAACTGAATTACAAGCAATGGCACATTAAAATGTGCATTCAACTGCATAGATCTGAGGACAATTGTTTCTAAACTATCTACTGCAACCTTTCTTCAAATTAAAAACTTTGCTGTAGGCTGATGATATCCTTCTTAAGCACATATTTAAGATAAGAAATTTTCTCACTTCTGAACTTCAGAAAGAACAGATGTAGTTCAAGATTAAGCAGATGAATTCCTGCATCAATGGAAAGCTGTGGACTGCTACATCAAATTTCAAGGAAAGCATAGAAAAACTGGCACACAATACCCAATCTCAAAAATCACATTAGTTACAACTGTAAGCCATCTGATTTATTTTAACTAATTACTAAATGAATAGTTATATGAATCACATTAACTGCAGATGTAAGCTGTCTGATTTTTATGAATTACTAATTAATAGTAATATAGATGAATTTTGTCATAATATTTTGGATAAAAGTGGGAGAATTGGCCCTCAAGGAAGATATGGTAGGTATGATATTCACCATAACAAAAAGGCTGCTGATCTAGGATCATGATGATCTGCAACCAGCATGAACCATAGAGGTAATGCATGCTGCATCCAAACTATAAAAAGGAAGTCTCAAACTCTGGCCTATGATAATATGGATTAACATACACTTAATGGAAAAATGTGACTGCAGACAAATTGCAAATCATAAATCTATTTAAATCTCGCTTTTTGAGATTATTCATTCATTATTTAAAGAATTATGGAAGCTGGAATATTTAACAATAAATTACCTATCTTTATAAAAATCATTCATAATTGTCTAATATTGAAATAATCATTATGCAAAATTCTAATATATATATTATTAAATGGTTTGAAACAATATTTATTATTACAATTTTAATTAATTTCTGAGGTAAAGTCTTATGACATATTACTGTTGTGAACTATTCTAGCTTCCATAAGTCTTTAAATAATGAATGAATATTATTGAAAATCAAGATTTAAATAGATTATTATCTTCAGTCATATTTTTCCATTAAATGCATATTTTAGAAGTTATAAAGCTTTGAAGTCAGATTCCAATTGACTTAACATCGAAATTCTCTAATATTTTGGTAGTGTTGTGTAGTTACTACCTTTAAAGATGCCCATGATGTTTCAGATGAGGCTTCTCTGGAGGTCTCACTTCCTTGATGTGACAAATCCTCCTCTTCAATAATTCTTTCCATCTTTATTCCTTACTCCCTATGTACTAGTCTGGTTTTTCTACACACACAAAAACGTTACTATTGGGTACAACAGAGAAAGCTCCAAGAGACCTCAACTGTTGTTGAGCTCTCTAGGAGCTTTCTCTGCTTTGTTAGTCAGGCTATCATTAATTTATTGCTATTGTTATTTTTGATGCATTAATTTAACCACTGTAAGTGGCTGCAAATTAAATCATGGTATGCCAATATGTATTGCTATGTGTGTGCTACATTTCACCCCTATCCCCTCACTCCTTCTGGGTGCAGTAATTTCAATGTCATGCAGTGTATATTGAATAGATGAATAATTTTCATTAACTGTACTGCAATGTGTGTACAGTACAACTATGTGTACAGCATAAGCTGTGCATACTAATTTGCTGCTTTGATTTATTTCTCAAAACATCTCTATAACATCAGTGAGAAGAGTTTAATAAATTAATAAATATTTTATTAAACTCACTGAGTGAGTATAATAAAATATTTTTTTCAGAGAGGTGGGGTGCTACTTATATTATTCTTCTTAAAATGTGAAACAAAATTGTCTGAAAAGTGTCTTGGAGTTCCTAGGAGTTTAATTCAATAGTCCTGAATATCTAATGATGGGCAATTAATTTAAAACTGTGAATTTTCTTATCCTGAATATACAATAATCCAACACCACTCAAGTTCTGAATGTGCAAAATTATTGGAATTTTACTGTATTTGGAAGTTGCATAATGAGCATCATTAAACTATTTTCACCAATTTAGATTACTTTCAGGAAACCTATATTCTAGTTTTAATTTCAGAAATGATATCAACTCCTGGTCTTTTAACAACATAGAATTAGTCATGCAAATTACAGTGATTCGAAAAATTACCGTCCCGTGGCCGAGTGGTTAGCACGCTTGGCTACTGATCTAAGGGACCTGGGTTCGAGCCCCGGATTAAGGCATGGATGTGTGTGTCGTTTTTCTGCTGAGGTCCTGCCATCCTCATAGATCTTCTACTATGGCATATAAACTGACAGGCTCCTGTCAGACCTCTGTGGCAAGCAGCTGCTTGAGAGGATATTTATATTTTTTATTATTTATAAAAATAAAGGATAACTCTTTAAATTACCAATGCAAATATATACAAATTATAATTTTCATTTTTTACCTCATCCAGTTCCAACAATCCAAGGATGTTTTTCACCTCTTCTGCAGCAGCAATGAACAGCTGGGATTTTTCTTCTGTTTGCATACATGGGTGAAGCAATATGAATTCAAATAAATCTTACTATTTTCTATTTTCTTTCTTACTCAAGTTCAAGAGAGCTATGTAAAGAATATATTATAATCAGAAATTACACATTTTAAAGAGTAAACCTAAATTATGGATATATAGGTCTGACAGAAGCTAAACTGATTAACTCCAAATTTTGTACATTTCAGTTCTGTCTGATTATTTCAGTTATCTGTATATTTTCAGAATTTTAGAGTACATTCTTTTACAGATGTCTAAATTAATGTCCATTTCCCCATTTCCAGTGGGGAATTTAATCTGAAGTTTTTGCATTCTATATAGATATTTTTTTGTGTGGAGAATTTGTGTCTTGGAGTTACCTGGTTTGGCTTCTGGCAAGCCTGTCTCTTTTAAACACCGATAAAAACTGATGGAAAGATTTTTAGTTTATAAACAGTGTAGAAATAAGATACATTTATCAATAAATTTAAGAATGCTGTATTTGAATATAGATTAAAAAAAATGGCTATCATTACAAAATATTTACTTTTGTTAAAGGCATTCCAATTGGAGATATACGTATCTCTTAAACCAAAAAAGTTGAATTTACAAATGGACAGATGACAAAGTAAAAAATCACAGTTTTTAGAAAAATGAGCTTAAAAAAATTGATTGGGGTGAAAGGTGAAATCAGAAATATCTGCCAAGAAATTTCACAGATCAGTGTCCAAATGCATATTTTTTGCAAAACATTAGACAGACCTGTTTCTTCAGTTTGTTTTCAAAACTGCCCAATTACCTCCAATTTTGGATGTAATGAGGGTAATTATTTACACATATATATATACATAACAATGTAAAATGCAAATTAATAAAATGTTGTATTAAGTCTACATATCTGAAAATTTACAAAAAAAAATTAAAAAACAGCAAAACCCAATGAAGATTTTTAATAGTTTGCAACATGCATTTTTCTATTTGTTCAATTGCATTTACTTTCATTATCACAATTAATATATCACCTACAGATTACAATTTTTTTTACATTATTTCTTGCTTTGTTTCTAGCTAATAACTAGAAGAAAAGGTTGGGGCAGTACTGCAACTGTAAAATCATGCACCTTGAATGAAGGCTTCAATGCAGTAAGTTATCATTTGATCATTAACCATTGCAGTCCGCATCGTCTGTAAACGTTCAGAGAATCTGAATTGAGAAGCCAAGGATGTATGTATCCATTTTTAGTACAACAAAAAAAAATACTGATTTTTTCAAAAATTAAAATTGCTGTTGCAATTTTATATATATATATCTTATCAAAATATATATTCAGGCTTCAAAAATATTTTGTTTTTTAATCTGATGCATATTTTATTAAACTACAATATAAATAATTTTATAAAGCCATCTGATTGCCATTTCTTAGAAGCACTAAACAGTATTGCCGATTTGTTTGTTAATGTTCCTATTTGCTGATGCAACCTTCTGATTTAAGCTATTATCAACAAATTTTTCTTTAAATTTTCTAAAATCTTCTAAAAATTAACAAAAAAAACTTGCTATTTTTAAAAATGATAGATTTTGGAAGCAATTACAAAATACGCACCTGCCATTTTTTTTTTACATTCACACTCTTTTCTGTCATAAACCTATTTCAGTAATCCCAAGTTATTTTTATCATTTTTCTCAACATTCGGATGTGAATAAATGGCTGTTTCTAAACTTAAACTTCATAAATCCCCAGGGGTAGATGAAATTACTACAGAAATGCTTAGAGCTGGAAATGTTTCGGTTACCACTTGGATGACTGAAATTCTGAATATCTTTTATGATAAAGGCATGGTTCCTAAGGATTTTACCAGAGCTATTTTTATCCCTATTTTCAAAAAAGGTGATCGCAGTTCTTGTGATAACTATAGGGGTATTAGCCTACTCTCTGTTCCAGGTAAAGTTCTTTCCATGATTGTGCTTAATAGAATTAAGAATCTGGTTGACAGTCAATTGCGTGATGAGCAATGTGGATTCAGAAGTGGTAGGGGATGTGTGGATCAGATATTTTCACTTAGGCAGATTCTTGAGAAATGTTTAGAGTTTCAGAAACCTTTGGTTGCTAGCTTTGTTGATTTCAAAAAGGCTTTCGACTCTGTTGATCGTCATAATTTGTGGTTGATTGTGAAATCATATGGTATACCAGACAAGTTAGTTAACATAATGAAGGCTCTCTATAATAACACTGAGTCATGTGTGAGAGTTGGTATGGCTTGTAGCAATTGGTTTAGCATTACTTCTGGTGTTCGACAAGGGTGCATTTTGTCTCCTTTTCTCTTTAGTTTGGTTATTGATTATGTTATGCGAAATTCACTTCAAGGGAAAGATTTTGGCCTTAAATGGGCTGGAGATACGAAAATTTCTGATTTAGATTATGCTGATGATTTAGCCCTTTTGGCAAATGATGTTGATGAGATGAACTCTTTCATTCGAGCTGTTGATGAGACTGGTAGTAGAGTAGGTTTGGTTATAAACAGAGAGAAAACTAAAGTGATGAAAATTGGTCAGGCAGGCTGTGATTCAGTTAATCTGAATGGTTGCAGTCTTGAGCAGGTGTCACAGTTTAATTATCTTGGGAGCTATGTAACAGATAATGGTGATGTGCGGCATGAGATTAACAGACGAATAGGGATTGCTGCCGGGACTTTTAAGAATCTATGGAGAGTGTGGAGAAATAGGCGTATACACCTAAAGACTAAAATTAGACTATAATAATTTGGTTCTTTCTAGGGTTAGTTATGGTAGTGAAACTTGGACACTTTGTAAACAAGATAACAGGAAACTAGATGCTTTTGATTCCAGATGCTTACACAGTATCTTGGGCATTAGGTGGTTCAACTTTGTAACTAATGATGAGGTTAGGCAAAGGAGTTTGCAACCTCCTTTAAGCAGCATATTGTGCAGAGAGAGACTCCGTTGGTTTGGCCATGTTGCCCGTATGAGTAATTATAGATTGGCGAATAGGGTTATGAACAGTGTGCCTGAAGGCCTCAGAAAGAAGGGGAGACCTAGGATGCGGTGGGCAGACAATGTCAAACAGGACCTTGTTAGAATTGGTGTGCAGTGGCCAGATGTAGCTCAGGATAGACTTGCTTGGAGAACTAAATTGCACGGTCTGGTTGGACCTCTGTAGCCCATGGCTGCTTGAGGATGATGATGATGATGATGATGATAAATAGATTAACTCTGTTTCTTTACATTTTCACAGTTCAGAAAGTCTGCATACATATTTTTTGATATTAACTAAATTCAACTTAATCATTACACATACACACACATACAAAATCCTCATGCAGACATGGGGACCCAACAGACTGTAAGTTTGTTCTTCAAACATATCTGTCCTGAGTTACAACTGATTCATTTGGCCACTATAGGTACTGTTTTGTGAATTCAAGAAAAGTCCTGTTTGTCACTCTGCCCAACACATCTTAGGTCTCCCACTTTTCCAGTCACATTTAAGCACACTGTTCATAACCCGATTTGCCAATCTTCAGCTAAGCATATCACAACTGGCAAATCCAACAGTCTCTCTTTGTGCAATATACTGCTCAATGGAAGTTATTGACTCCTTTTTTTAACCTCATCATTAGTTACATAGTCTAATGAATCTAATGCCCAAGATACTGCATAAGCATCTACAATAAAAGGCATCATATTTCCTGCTTTCTTGTTTACAAAGGATTCAAGTTTCACTACCATAACTAACCCTAGAAAGAACCAAATTATTATGTAGCCTAACTTCAGTCTTCAGATATATGGGGAGTATATATATATACAGTATATACCTATTTTTCCACACTCCCTATAAATTCTTAAAAATCCCAACAGTAATCCCTATTCTTCTGTTTACTTCATGTCACACATTACCAGTACCTGTTAAACAGCTCCCAGCATAATTAAACTGGGATATTTACTTAAGAGTGTGACCATTCAAAGCAGCATCCGACTAATTTTCATTACTTCAGTTTTATCTCTGTTTATCATCAAACCTACTCTACTAACAGTTTCATAAACAGCCATAACAAATGAATTCATCTCATCATCATTAGCCAACAGGGCAAAATTATCCACAAAATCAGAAATTTTCAAATCATGACCAATTAAGGCTAAAACCTTACTTCTGCAAATAATTCTGCATAATATAATCAATACCCATTCTAAAGAGAGGAGATAAAATGCACCTTGTATGACTCCACTAACAATGCTCGCAATAGTTTGTATTCAACAGCTTGTAGCAAACAAATCGCTATGAGACTTGCCAACTCTCACACATGATTTAGTATTAAAGAGGGGCTTTCATTATGTTAACAAACTAGTCAGGTATGCCATACAATCTAACAACCAACCACAAATTATTATGATCAACAGTCAAAAGCTTTTTGAAATGCATAAAGCTAGTAATCCCAAGTATTTGAAAATCTAAATATTTTTCAACAATCTAAGTGGAAATTTTTGATCTATACATCCACTACCACTTCTGGATCCACACTGTCCATCCCACAGTTGTCAATCAACAAAATTATTATTTCTATTAAACACAATAATGCAAAGAACTTTACCTGGAACAGGGTTGGGTTGTTTTACCTCTGAGTGAAACAGGCTGTTAATACCTTTCAAAAGAGATATTCTTTTGGAAGGGAACGGAAGGGGAGGGCTGCCAGTTCAGTATGGCCTACTGATCTGGTCATCTATGGCCACTTTTTTCTTTATTTTTCAACTCTGCTGAGGAGTGGTCAACTTCACAGGGTCCTGGTGCTGACCATTTATACCTACTAGACTGGAATTGTTTATGGATTTGAGCTTGATTATGGATCCTAGACTTGCTGCACAGGTGGACCTCTGCTGAGGGAGAATCTGTCACTGTTTTCTGTTTGCTTCTGGGTTGCCAGCCCTAAGTGAACAGAGGCATGGGATACCTTATATCAGCTGGTGGATAATCCAAATCAGAGGCCATCGCAGGTACCTGAACCTCACTTAGCTAGTTGGGCATCGTCAAGCCTAAACTGAAGTAATGTGTCTCAGGCAGGCCATATGGCTCTTGAAAAAGTCCACTTGAAAAGGTGGTGCCTGAAGTTCCTACCAGCATCGGTGACTTCAGCCTTTAGCAGAGGAGAAACAGGTCTTTGCCCCATGCCTGCGATCAGGGGGCTCAATGATATTGTTGGCCCTATCTATCTCAATAAACCTAGTTTCTTTAAAAATCCTACTAACCATTTTCTCTCTGAAGGAACATGGAATGTCAGGACATTATATAGAGATTATTCTCTTGATGTCCTCACACAAGAATTCCAGTGCTATAACCTAAATATTCTAGGCTTGCAAGAGACCAGATGGACAGGTAAAGGTGAGATACTTAAAAATAACTTTAAATTTACTTTTACAGGGAGGGAGGATAGAAAGCATCACCAAGGCATGGGTCTGCTTCTCAGCAGACATGCTAGTGATGCTCTTCTAGGATATGAGTGCATTAATGAAAGGTTTCTTACAGCAAAATTTCAGACAAGCATTAAAGACTTGAATGTTATCTGCTGTTATGCCCCCACTGAGGATGCCGATGAGGATGAGAAGGATAGGTTTTACAGACAACTTAAGGATATTTTGAATTCTGTCAAGAAAGGAGATATTACCCTTGTTCTTGGTGACTTCAATGCCAAAGTTGGTACTGACTCTGACCTTTGGGGAGGGGTGATAGGCCCTTTTGGTACTGGTAGCTGCAATGGCAATGTCTCCTAAAGTTAAGTAAACTCAGTGGTTTCAGAATAACTAACTTATTACAAACACCGTGACATAAGTACACATGGGTTTCACCCGATGGGCTGATAAGAATATGATTGATTATATATTAATTAACAGCAAATGGGCTAGTTCTGTTAGAAATACCAGGGCATATAGGGGAGCTGAAATTGGATCTGACCATTACCTTGTTAAAAGTGTCTTGCAATTTAAACTTAAAAATTGCTGTGCTAATATTAAAAAATTTACCTTTAATACTGAAGCTCTGAAAGACCCAGTTATAGCTAAAGCTTACCATGATAGGTTACTTAGTCATTATGACAGTTATAGTTTGCTGACTACTGAAGTTGAGGAAGAATGGTGCCATTTTAAACAGGTTTTTTTTGGAAACTAACAGTACTCTTTTAGGAAAAAAGTAGCAGAGGCAGAATTATTTGAGTGATAAGACACTTGAGCTTATTTCAGAGAGAAAGAACTGCAGGAATGTCCTTAATCAGTAACCTACTAGTCCTAATAGAAAGGCTTACAGGGAGCTTAATAAACGTGTAAAGGATCAGTTAGCTGCTGATAAGAATCTTTGGCTTGATGGCTTGGCTGACAAAACCGAGGAAGCAGCTAAGCAGCACAACAGCAGAGAGCTGTACCAGATAGTTAATGTTTTATGTGGTAGAAAACGGACAGGCATACAGGGATTGAAGGATAAACAAGGTTATAGAAGGTGAGGATTCTGTCATGACTAGGTAGGCTGAGCATTTCAGTGATGTTCTGAACAATGTGGTTAGTTCACTCCCATTGTTTGTAATGATGGTAGATGCATTGGTGGCTTTAATGTTGGCCCTATAACACAATCTGAAGTTATTTTGGCTATTTCTAAACTTAAACTTCATAAATCCCCAGGGGTAGATGAAATTACTACAGAAATGCTTAGAGCTGGAATATTTCAGTTACCACTTCAATGACTGAAATTTTGAATATCTTTTATGATAAAGGCATGGTTCCTAAGGATTTTACCAGAGCTATTATTATCCCTATTTTCAAAAAAGGTGATCACAGTTCTTGTGATAACTATAGGGGTATCAGCCTACTCTCTGTTCCAGGTAAAGTTCTTTCCATGATTGTGCTTAATAGAATTAAGAATCTGGTTGACAGTCAATTGCGTCATGACCAATGTGGATTCAGAAGCAGTAGGGGATGTGTAGATCAGATATTTTCACTTAGGCAGATTCTTGAGAAATATTTAGAGTTTCATAAACCTTTGGTTGCTAGCTTTGTTGGTTTCAAAAAGGCTTTCGACTCTGTTGATCGTCATAATTTATGGTTGATTGTGAGATCATATGGTATACCAGACAAGTTAGTTAATACAGTGGACCTTCGTTATAGTGCTGCTCGCTATACCGCGCACTCGGTTATAGCGCGGGCGATGTTCGCGATAAGTTCAAACATGTTTATACAGGTCCGTGCGGCATTAGTGAGTATCGCATTTTATTGTTACTGCGTATTGAGTAATTGTGTATGTATTGAGTTCCTGCATGTATTTTGAATAGTGTTTAATTATTGTATGCATGATGAGTAAAAGAAAAGCTTACAGTGTGAAAGAAAAGCTTGACATTATTGCTAAAGTAAAAAGTGGAGTTTCGAAAGCAAACATAAGAGAATACGGCATACCTGAAGGAACTGTAAGGGGTTGGATGGCAGAGGAGACAAAACTGAATTCATTTGTTGATAAGCTTGACCAAGATGCTGGGCTTACTCGAAAAAAGACAAGACTTGGAAAAAATCAAAATGTTGACGATTGCCTCTATGCATGGTTTGTGCAAAAAAGAAGTGAAGGTATTCCCGTATCTGGAACTGCTTTAAAGTTGCAAGCTGAAAAATTCCATGTAAGCTTAAAAGCAGAAGGAGATTTTAAGGCTTCTGACAGTTGGTTGTGGCATTGGCAAAAACGACATGGCATCTTCCAAATTTCCATTTCTGGTGAAGCAAAGTCTAGTGATATTGAAGGTGCTGCAGAATTTTCCAAACAGTTCACAATTTCCATTAAGGAAGAAGAGTATACTGATGTACAAGTTTATAACTGTGTTGAGACTGATAATATCTTCACTGAGGCTGAAATTTCTCGTATCCGGGAAATATTGAATGAGCCAGAAATAACTAATGATTCTTTGACTGAGTATTTGTCAGAATATGACTGATGAAATGATTATCGAATCCATTTGCAGTGACGAAGATTGTCAAGAAGAAACAGAAAATGATGATGAAAGTGCCAGTGGGATAGCTGATATACCACCAACAACCAAAGAAGCAATAACAGCCATGGAAACTGTTATAAAATGGGCTGAATCACAAGAAAATATTAACAGTGTCAGATTGTTGCAATTAGCATCTTTCAAAAGGGAAATGATACAGAAGTTATCAAAAAGCAAACAAGTAAAAATTACTCACTTTTTTAAGTGATGTTTTGTAATTGAAATGATGTCGAATACATAGATTTTAGTCAAGTTATAGATAGTGTTTATTTTTACATATTTTCAAGCATACCTTATGTACGTAAATAAAATAATAAATATATGTACTTATTAAGATGTATAACTATGTTATGTGAATTTTAATAAAACACTTAATAAATAAACTGGTTTTTTATTAAAATACATAATATATATATATAGTTGATGGGATGTTTCAGTATATAGCTCAAATCGTTCCGAGTAAATTTATTGTGTCGCCACCGCGCCGCTCGGTATAACGCAGTTCACCTTATAACGCGGGTGTTGTTTCCCGCCCGACATGCGCGTTATATCGGGGGTCCACTGTATAATGAAAGCTCTCTATAATAATACTGAGTCATGTGTGAGAGTTGGTAAGTCTTGTAGCAATTGGTTTAGCATTACTTCTGGTGTTCGACAAGGGTGCATTTAGTCTCCTTTTCTCTTTAGTTTCGTTATTATGTTATGCGAAATTCACTTCAAGGGAAAGATTTTGGCCTTAAATGCGCTGGAGACATGAAAATTTCTGATTGAGATTATGCTGATGATTTAGCCCTTTTGGCAAATGATGTTGATGAGATAAACTCTTTCATTTGAGCTGTTGATGAGACTAGTAGTAGAGTAGGTTTGGTTATATACAGAGAGAAAACTAAAGTGATGAAAATTGGTCAGGCAGGTTGTGATTCAGTTCATCTGAATGGTTGCAGTCTTGAGCAGGTGTCACAGTTTAATTACCTTGGGAGCTATGTAACAGATACTGGTGATGTGCGGCATGAGATTAACAGATGAATAGGGATTGCTGCCAGGACTTTTAAGAATCTATGGAGAGTGTGTAGAAATAGGCATATACACCTAAAGACTAAAATTAGACTGTATAATAGTTTGGTTCTTTCTAGGGTTAGTTATGGTAGTGAAATTTGGACGCTGTGTAAACAAGATAACAGGAAACTAGAAGCTTTTGATTCTAGATACTTACGTAGTATCTTGGGTATTAGGTGGTTTAACTTTGTAACTAATGATGAGGTTAGGCAAAGGAGTCTGCAAGCTCCTTTAAGCAGCATATTGTGCAAAGAGAGATTCCGCTGGTTTGGCCATGTTGCCCTTATGGATAATAGGGCGAATATTATATATATTGGCGAATAGGGTTATGAACAGTATTAGATTGTATAATAGTTTGGTTCTTTCTAGGGTTAGTTATGGTAGTGAAATTTGGACGCTGTGTAAACAAGATAACAGGAAACTAGAAGCTTTTGATTCTAGATACTTACGTAGTATCTTGGGTATTAGGTGGTTTAACTTTGTAACTAATGATGAGGTTAGGCAAAGGAGTCTGCAAGCTCCTTTAAGCAGCATATTGTGCAAAGAGAGATTCCGCTGGTTTGGCCATGTTGCCCTTATGGATAATAGGGTGAATATTATATATATTGGCGAATAGAGTTATGAACAGTGTGCCTAAAGGCCTCAGAAAGAGGGGGAGACCTACGATGTGGTGGGTAATGTCAAACAGGACCTTGTTAGAATTGGTGTGCAGTGGCCAGATGCAGCAGACGTTGCTCAGGACAGACTTGCTTGGAGAACTAAATTGCACAGTCTGGTTGGACCTCTGTAGTCCATGGCTGCTTGAGGATGATGATGGGCTAAATGGCCAGGCCACAAGGACCTTGAAGGCTCAGAGAAGGTGGGGGAGAGAGGACCCACTGAATAGCTGTTAGGAGACAAATGGTAGCTCCATTAAGGCCATCTAGTGTGTTCTTTAACATGCACAGGTTATTGGCTCTCCTGCATACAAAGGGCATGGCTTAACATCCCACCCAATGGATGTTGCCTGAAACAGAAAGTATTATTTTTTTATATAATACTTTCTTACCATTTTTACCTGAAACAGAAAGTATACTAATTCCCTCTATAATTATCATAAGTATTTGTGATCACCTTTTTTAAATTCATTTTACCTGGAACCTCCATCTGTCTCCTAGTAAAATCCTTCAGAACATCATCATTTTCATTAAAAATATTCAAAATTTCAGTCAGCCAAGTGATAACACAAAAGTTTCCAGTTCTAAACATTTCAGAAATAATTTGATATACACAGTCATAACAGAATAATATGACCACCTACCATAGCATATATATGGTAGGTGGTCATATTATTCTGATATGACTGTGCATATCCCTAAGTATTTATGCAGTTTTAATTTAGAGATAGCTAAAGTAACTTCAGAATGTGATATAGGGCTAACATTAAAGCCAGCAATATATCTATCCTTATTACAAACAATGGGAGTAGACCGGGGAACAGATTAAATTTAAGTTTTGAATGATGGATGAACCTTCCTTCTATAGGATTGTTCGCCATAGGTAGCTGTGGATGAGCTGTGTCCTTGCGGCTCTGTCTTGCCCCGGCATAGTTAGTGGAGATTATGGCATTCTCCCCACAGTTGGTGTGCAGCCTTATGTTGTGGTACAACTAGGAATTGCCTTTACCTATTGTATAACGTTCCCCTCCCTGCCAATACAAAGGCCACCAGAATATTTTTTAATTCAGAGGTACAAAACAGTCTAGGTCTATTAATATGGAATGGTATCAAGAAAATCTTTGCTAATTGCTAGTGAAGCAAAAAAAAATTCTAAAAAAAAAAAAAACTTATAATTATTTTAACCCCAATGATTTTTCTTGCCAGAATGTCATTTCAGTTAATCCTGCTAGTACTTGAACATAATTTCTTAACCAGTTATTCTGCTCATTACTTGGAAAGACCAATAATAGCATTTTAAAATGTGCTAATCCCAGAGAAATTTTTAGTTGCCCGATGCCACTGAAAAAAAGTAACAATACATAATAAATAGTTGGAATTATTTGTGGATTTTTCACAGGAAATTATGCATACAGTTGAAACATGCAACAACAATTTGTAACTAAGCTTAAAAAACAGAGCCATTCATTTGGAACATAATATTAGCCTGTAATTTTTTTAAACAAATGAATTATTAAAAAAATTGGCAAGTGACTGCATATCAAATATTTACACATACTTAAGTATTACAGGCAGAAAATTAACAGGAAAAGTAAACTTTACAAAAAAAAAAACTTCAAACATTTTTAAAAGTGCACTGAAAACCTTTCATTCAGAAGTCAAAAACAAAATTGCTGTACCAGACTGTGCTTACATTTAAGCATAAAAATTAGTTATTATGATTTCAGTATAGAGCAAACATCCAATACTTTCCACAATGCTTCATATTTATTTTGTTTCATAATGCAGTAAAACAGTTCTTTTATTCAAAATTAAAAGATTTATAAGTAAATAAATTGGTCAAAATTCTTTTTCTTTTACCATTTCAATGTTATGGCATCTCAACGCAGAGTAGTTTTACTATCTCCTGAAGAAATGGAAATTTCATTATAAGTGTAGTTTCCATATGATTATATTTCAAAGTGATATATATCCATTTAATTTACTCTATTAAGTTAGTTAACTGGTACTGTGTGGAAGTCAAACTTTTATCTATTAGCCATATCCTTCATAGGCTCCAGATTAATACTCGATTTTTTTCTCTGTATTGAATAACTTTCAGAACAAGTTTTTGGTCATGCCCTCATTGATGAATGCAATCAATAAGCACTTTATCTTGCCACACATGCACTTGCTCTGGTACATTGCATAATTTTGTCAAAACCTATTAAATTCATGGCAAATCTGCTCACATGATGGCTACTGGATAATAAACCATACTAAATATCAGTGAATACTTCTACTCTGAAGACAATGAAAAATTGGGGTTTCTGTTCATATCAGCTCTTTAGCGAGTAGGAAATAGTGCAGACCTATATTGTATCACATAAAAAACAGTAATAAAAATAATCATTTTCAAGTGGGAGAAAATACTTTTATTCCCAAAAATCTATTTTTATTCATTTAATTTTTTTAACTTTAAAATTACTCCAGGGGGTGTATGTGCTCCAGAGAATAGGGCTGCCATATACTATTACAGATGAATTCATATTTGATTATTGCTTCCAAGTTACAGAGAAATAAGAGTATGTTTTGCCAAATTTGATTCTATCTAATTTTGATTTGACAATCATGTTGTTTACTTATTTTTTTTAGTATTATTATTATTTTTTTAAAATATGTCAATTAGGTATTTTGATCAATTTGAATAAGGCATTTACTCAATTAAAAAAACTTTAAAATAGCAAAACTCATTAAAAAATACAACCATTTTTAAAGCCATCCTATGGCCAACTGGTTAGCATACTTCACTACTGATCATTGAGAACCATGTTTGAGCTCTGGATAAAGTGTGGATGTTTCTTATTGTTTTGCCAAGGTCTTGACTTCCTTACAGATAATCTCTATATTACACTGACAGTCTCCTGTCAGACATCTGTGGAAAGCAGCTGCTTGAGGGATAATTCATTTTTTTTAACTCTCTGAAACAATTGGGTCAAATCATAACTATATCAGTGTGCAAACAGATGACAATATTTTTCAGTATACCAATGCTTAAAGGTTAATTTTAAGTGGGTTGCTAAAGTTACCGTGGTGGGAATAGCCAAAATAAGACTTTCTTTGCTATCAGTCAAGTGGTTGTGTGAGGTGTAAGCAGCATACCAGCAGAATAGCTTACTTATATTTCTATATTTTTTAACACAAATTTTCTCCTCAAGCATATAACAAAAAAACTAGTATATTTTGTATTGTACACTGTTAGCCATAAACCAGCTAGCACCCAGAGCCATTCCATGAGATTTTTAATCATGTGTTGGGTTGTTTTACCTCTGAGCAGCACTTTTTTGCACAAAATGGTCTAGATGACCAGGTCACAAGGACCTATCCATCAGTGTCCCCTACTGAATGAGGGCAGGGTGGAGAGTTTTGCAGAGATAAATTTCAACACTGGCCCAGGTGGGACATGAAACTAGGAAGTTCAGATTACGAGTTGTTGTTGTTGTTTTACCTCTGAGCGGCACTTTTTTGCACACCATGGGCTAAATGGCCAGGTCACATGGACCCCGAAGGCTCAGAGAAGGTTGGGGGAGGGGACCCAATGGAACAGCTGTTGGGAGACAGATGGTAGCCTCCCGTCAAGGCCATCCAGCGTGTTCTTTAACGTGCACAGGGTATGTCTCTCCCACACACGGGGCCACAGCTTAACGTCCCATCCAACGGACGGCAGCCTTTCCAAGCCCATCGGTGTCCCCTACTGACCGTGGGCAGGGCGGGAATTTTGCAGAGATAAATCTCAACGCTGACCCAGCTGGGACTCAAACCTGGGAACAACAGATTACGAGCCTGGCACGCTACCGACTAAGCCACCCCCGCCCCTCAGATTACAAGACTGGCATCCTACTGACTAAGCTACCCTACCCCCTTGAATCATGCAACTATGTAATATAATTGTTTACTTCAGATAGAATTCAATACAAATTTCTCATCCTTTAATGCAAAGTATATGCCTAAAGTAAGTGCAAAGTACACTCTTCCATTACTGTTTGCACTCATATGTGAAATCTAATACACTTGACTTTTTAACATTATAAATCCGTATTAATTCAGTTTAGATCAATAACAAAAACACTATATTGCCATTATTTCATAAATTGCACACATACACATAATTCATTGTTTGGAACTGGCTTACTGGATGATCAGAATCAGATTGTAAAAAGTTCAATATTATCCATAAAATTTATTCCATTTTACAAAGTTTTCTTCTAAAATTAAATAAATTCTTTAATATATTGGTCTTAGTTTTAACTTCTTAATAGCACATGTTAGAAAAATGGCACAGTAATATTTAAATCATTTTTGTATGGGACAAGTACGCTTTCTACAAGAACAGTTTAGTTCCATAAAATAAATTTTTATCTTAGCCACATTCAGAACATATTGAAATTAATTCTGTTTTGCATAACCGAAACAATTTCATCCATATCCTATACACATTGAATGCTCTGGAGCGTATGAAAGAAAATAAATACGAACTAGAGCCATTCAATATTTATATATTGCATTATATCTTTTTACATAAGAGTAATCTTTCAGTTTTCAATATTTACTAACACTATGTCACATTATTTACTTATTAAACAAATTTGGAATAAATCATGTGTAAAAATTTTGTCAAGAAATTACTCTCTTAAAATATATATATTTTTATAATTATAAAAAAATTATACCTTTCGATATCCTTTAGTTTGCACTCTGTAGAGTAATTCACGATTCATCATTCTTATACATTTAACAGTTTTATCAGATTATTAACATATGACTATAGAGTAAAAAGCAGCATATATATCATATAGCGTTTTGAATTCAAGCCAAAAAATGCTGCGCCATTAAAGGATTCTTCATTTTTTTCATCCGATGTAGCAGCCATTTTGAATATTTCTACCCTCGAACGCAATTTCAGAAATGGGTAACCATTTATCTCTGTAGATTAAAAAGGATTATGGTCAAGTGGTTAGGTTTATATTTGCAATGAAAAATATCTAACATAGAGATTCTTAACCAAGGGTAATTGAAGGGGGATCAGGCGTTGCGAATTGTTAAAGATTTAATTTTTTGAATATTAAAAATCATCTAAACTCGAGAAAACTAAACTGTTCATCATTTCTAGATTTTAACTAATAAAAAACAGCATCATTCTAGTTGATTTTAGTGCTTTTCTCTTATTAAAAATATTAGATTTCTTTTTGTTTAGTTTTAGTGGTATTGAATGACAGGTTTAGCTAACTGCTGATATTTTTGCTTTGTACTATACTGTTACTTGGTCTGTAAATGGTAGCTAGGTAGTCACTGGAAGGAGAGCTATGCACCAATCCTCTGTGATGATGCATAAAACCGGCCAGGCCTAGCACCTAATGTCCGACCCCACCATCTCGTGGTGCAGACCGTTAGTTCCTTTCAAAATAGATACTCTCTTGTCGAAGTGAACGGAATGGGAGGCCTGCCAGATTAGTGTGGCCTACTGATCTGGACAACTATGGCTACTTTTCTTTTTTTTCTACCCTGCTGAGGAGTGGTCAACCACACAGGGTCCTGGTGCTGACCATATAAACCCACTGGACAGGCTTCTGTGGAGGGAAAATCTTCCGCTGGGTTTTCTGTTTGTTTGTGGGTTGACAGCCCCAAGTGAATGGATTCAAAGGATATGTTTATCAGTTGGTGGATAATCCTGAGCAGAGGTCATCGCAGGCACCTGAACTCTTTGCTTCTATTGGCATTGTCAAATTCTACATTGGAGGAGGTCTTCCAATGTAGACTGCTTCAGCCTTTAGTGGTGGGGGAACGGGTCTTTGCCCCATGTCTGCGATTAGGGGGCTATTTGATATTGTCGGCATTCCCTCTCTCAATAAACATAGTTTCTTTAAACATCCCACTAACCATTTTCTCTCCATAGGTAGTTGGAATGTGAGGACTCTACACAGAGATTTTTCTCTCGATGTCCTCACAAAAGAATTCTACCATTATAATTTATAAATTCTCAGCTTGCAAGAGACCAGATGGACAGATAAAGGTCAGATTCTTAAAAATAATCTTAAATTTCTCTTTTCAGAGAGGTAGGATAATAAGCATCACCAAAGCGTGGGTCTGCTTCTTAACAGACACGCTAGTGATACTCTTCTAGGATATGAGTGCATTAACGCAAGGTTTCTTACATCAAAATTTCAGACAAGCGTTAAAGACCTGAATGTTATCTGTTGTTATACCCCCACTGACGATGCCGATGAGAATGAGAAGGATAGGTTTACGGACAACTTCAGGATATTTTGAATTCTGTCAAGAAAGGAGATATTACCTTTGTTCTTGATGACTTCAATGCCAAAGTTGCTACTGACTCTGAACTTTCGGTAGGGGTGATAGGACCTTTTGGTATCGGTAGCGGCAATGGGCAACGTCTCCTGCACGTAAGTAAACTTAATGGTTTCAGAATAACTAATACTTATTAGAAACACCGCAACATATATAAGTACACATGGGTTTCACCTGATGGGTTGCATAAGAATATGAATGATTATATATTAATTAACAACAAATGAGCTAGTTCTGTTAGAAATACCAGGGCATATAGGGGAGCTGAAATTGGATCTGTTCATTACCTTGTTAAAAGTGTCTTGCAATTTAAACTTAAAAAGTGCTGTGCTAATATTAAAAAATTTACCTTTAATACTGAAGCTCTAAAAGATCCAGTTATAGCTAAAGCTTACCATGATAGGTTGAGTTGTTTTACCTCTGAGCGGCACTTTTTTGCACACCATGGGCTAAATGGCCAGGTCACATGGACCCCGTAGGCTCAGAGAAGGTTGGGGGAGGGGACCCACTGGAACAGCTGTTAGGAGACAGATGGTAGCCTCCCGTCAAGGCCATCCAGCGTGTTCTTTAACGTGCACAGGGTATGGCTCTCCCGCACACGGGGCCACGGCTTAACGTCCCATCCGACGGACGGCGGCCTTTCCAAGCCCATCGGTGTCCCCTACTGACCGTGGGTAGGGCAGGGAATCTTGCGGAGATAAATCTCAACGCTGACCCAGCTGGGACTCGAACCTGGGAACTACAGATTACGAGCCTGGCGCGCTACCGACTGAGCCACACCCGCCCCACCATGATAGGTTACTTAGTCATTATGACAGTTATAGTTTGCTGACTACTGAAGTTGAGGAAGAATGGTGCCATTTTAAACAGGTTTTTTTGGAAACTAACAGTACTCTTTTAGGAAAAAAGTAGCAGAGGCAGAATTATTTGAGTGATAAGACACTTGAGCTTATTTCAGAGGGAAAGAACTGCAGGATTGTCCTTAATCAGTAACCTACTAGTCCTAATAGAAAGGCTTACAGAGAGCTTATTAAACGTGTAAAGGATCAGTTAGCTGCTGATAAGAATCTTTGGCTTGATGGCTTGACTGACAAAGCTGAGGAAGCAGTTAAGCAGCACAACAGCAGAGAGCTGTACCAGATAGTTAATGTTTTGTGTGGTAGAAAATGGGCAGGCATACAAGGATTGAAGGATAAACAAGGAAAGGTTATAGAAGGAAAGGATTCTGTCAGGGCTAGGTGGGCTGAGCATTTCAGTGATGTTCTAAACAATGTGGTTAGTTCTACTCCCATTGTTTGCAATGATGATAGACGTATTGGGGGCTTTAATGTTGGGCCTATAACACAATCTCTAGTTATTTTATTTTGACTATTTCTAAACTTAAACTACGTAAATCCTCAGAGGTAGATGAAATTATTATGGAAATGCTTAGAGCTTAGAATGTTTCGGTTACCACTTGCACGACTGAAATTTTGAATATCTTTTATGATATAGGCATGGTTCCTAAGGATTTTACCAGAGCTATTATTATCCCTATTTTCAAAAAAGGTGATCACAGTTCTTGTGATAACTATAGGGGTATCAGCCTACTCTCTGTTCCAGGTAAAGTTTTTTTCCATGATTGTGCTTAATAGAATTAAGAATCTGGTTGACAGTCAATTGCGTCATGACCAATGTGGATTCAGAAGCAGTAGGGGATGTGTGGATCAGATATTTTCACTTAGGCAGATTCTTGAGAAATATTTAGAGTTTCACAAACCTTTGGTTGCTAGCTTTGTTGGTTTCAAAAAGGCTTTCGACTATGTTGATAGTCATAATTTATGGTTGATTGTGAGATCATATGGTATACCAGACAAGTTAGTTAATATAATGAAAGCTCTCTATAATAATACTGAGTCATGTGTGAGAGTTGGTAAGTCTTGTAGCAATTGATCTAGCATTACTTCTGGTGTTCAACAAGGGTGCATTTTGTCTCCTTTTCTCTTTAGTTTCGTTATTGATCATGTTATGCGAAATTCACTTCAAGGGAAAGATTTTGGCCTTAAATGGGCTGGAGATACGAAAATTTCTGATTTAGATTATGCTGATGATTTAGCCCTTTTGGCGAATAATGTTGATGAGATGAACTCTTTCATTCGAGCTGTTGATGAAACTGGTAGTAGAGTAGGTTTGGTTATAAACAAAGATAAAACTAAAGTGATGAAAATTGGTCAGGCAGGCTGTAATTCAGTTAATCTGAATGTTGCAATCTTGAACAGGTGTCACAGTTTAATTATCTTGGGAGCTATGTAACAGATACTGGTGATATGCGGCATGAGATTAACAGACGAATAGGGATTGCTGCCGGGACTTTTAAGAATCTATGGAGAGTGTGGAGAAATAGGTGTATACACCTAAAGACTAAAATTAGACTGTATAATATTTTGGTTCTTTCTAGGGTTAGTTATGGCAGTGAAACTTGGACACTTTGTAAATATGATAACAGGAAACTAGATGCTTTTGATTCTAGATGCTTACGCAATGTCTTGGGCATTAGGTGGTTCAACTTTGTAACTAATGATGAGGTTATGCAAAGGAGTCGGCAACCTCCTTTAAGCAGCATATTATGCAGAGAGAGACTCTGTTGGTTTCGCTATGTTGCCCATATGGATAATTATAGATTGGCGAATAGGGTTATGAACAGTGTGCCTAGAGGTCTCAGAAGGATGGTGATACCTAGGATGCGGTGGGCAGACAATGTCAAACAGGATCTTGTTAGAATTGGTGTGCAGTCGCCAGAAGCAGCAGATGTAGCTCAGTACAGATTTGCTTGGAGAACTAAATTGCACAGTCTTGGTGGACCTCCGTAGCCCATTGCTGCTTGAGGATGATGATGATGACGATGATGACCTATATAGACTGCGCGATGGGGTAGTTATAAGTTTCAAGCTTGGAGTGGACCATTCAGGGAAGTATGGAAACAGAGAAGAACTCTTACTTTACTAATGGATTATTTAGCAATTGAGATCCTTTTTGAAAGCTTCTCATTTGATATCTAGGGTAGTAAAGGTTTTACGGTTTTAACTCCCTAAAACAGAAAATGCGATCAAACTTTGCACCCATAATATCTTCAGAAGTAAAAATTGGCTGAAGAAAACACTCGCAGGTCTCTTACACGCAAAGAAAACGTGAGGAGAAGAATGAACGACTTGTATCCTTAGCTGAGTCATTACTACCGCCACTCAACTCCAGATACACACTGTTGTGAAATGTGCTTAGAGGGGCATAGAGTAAACCAGCTGTTGGTAGTCTTGAATTATCTCTGCGCATGCACACCTAAGTTGAAATGACTATATGATATTAACTAAATTTGTTATGCTTTTTTATTTTAATTACATTCATTGCATGTGTAATCAATTTAAAAAATCTTAAAATTTTAAGAAGGAGTAAGATTTACGTTGACATTTTACAGTGTTCAACTTGTTATATGGAATGAAGATTTACCAAATAAATATAAACCAAATTCGGGAAGGATTGCATGAGACAACAAAAAAAAAATTAACTAATCATCATGTCAAAAAAATTTTTCAGATAAATTTGTTGAACACAGCAAAAAGAAAAGTGGAGTGAGGGAGCCTAGAGGAGTTAGTGAGGAATGTAGTGCATTTGAAAACTACATATATGTATTATTAAAAATTGCATCAATCAAGATATTACTAATATTTCCTTTCAGGAACATACGTAAAGTACTGAAGGAATAAAAGAAACGAATGTTGTTTATCATATCAAACGAATGTAATTTATCATTTCGTTGTTCATCTGTAGTGAATCTCTTCCCTCCTAAATGCTCCTTAAGTGGACTAAACATATGCAAATCACTTGGGGGCAAGTCACGACTGTAGAGGGGATGTTTCAGTTAGAAATCTGAATTAGGGACCGAGATCAGTACCATCAAAATTAAATCCAATTGTCGTATGTTTATATTCACTTTTTGTTAAGCATAATTCCCATAGGCATCATACAAAAGACTGTCCTATTCTTTGTCATCTGTCACAAAAACTATAACGATAGGCCTAAAAGAGGTTACTACTACAGTTAAACAACAGTTAAATATATTACTTCCTTAAGAAGTACCTAAAATGCAGACAAGTATCTAGAAAAAGTTAAGGGGACAGCGAGCTACTGGATTCCCATTTCAGCATAAAAGATTTTCACTCGATTTTAGTGGTCATTAAAAAGTTGTTGAAAAATGGGTAAAACATACATGCATGCATACATATTGACTAGAAACTATGCAAAATACACATATACACACACAAACCTGATTGCCTGCCTTACATATCTACTGATACATAAACACTGAGATGCCGTTTATTAGGTACATCTACCAAGTAACGTATTACCTGTCCTTTGGCCTTCAGAACAGCCTGAATTCATCAGGTCATGGAATTTACAAAATGCTGGATGCGTTGTGCAGGAATGTTTAATCATGTGGAAATGATTCCGTTGTGCAGTCACAGCAAATTGGATGGCTGCACAGTCTCGCTATAAACAACCATTACCACTTATCATGTTAAACTTATGTCAAAGATGTTTGATAGGGTTTAGATCTTGGGACTGTGCAGGCTGATGAAGAAGGGAAACGTGGCAGCATATTCTCGGAACCATTCGGTGATGATACATGCCTTGTGAGCAGGTGCATTATCATGCTCAGCATGTTCTTTCGAGTGAGGATAAACTATAGCCATAAAGGGATGAACTTGGTCAGCAACGATGTTCCAATACGCAATGGCATTCAGGTGTCCTTCAATGAGTATGAGAGGGCTTAATGTGTGCAAAGAAAACATTCCCCACACCATCATACCACCATTACCAGCCTGTATTAATGACACCAGACAAGATGGCACCATGGCCTCATGTTTCTTGCACCAAATTCTCATCCTTCCATCATGATGCAAATGAAACATTGATTCGTTCAACCAGGCTATCTTTTTTCAGTCTTCAGCGATCCAGTGTCGATGCTGCTGCACCCACTGGAGAAACGCTTTCATGTTCTTCACTGATAACATTGGCACTGGACATGGTAAGCGGCTGTTGTAGCCCATTCATGAAAGGTCTGATGTGCATTTGGAGATGAGTTTCTGCATACCAATGTTCGATTCTGTTGTGATTTGCATGGTTGAGGACTGTCTGTTCGCTTGCACGATTTTCGCCAGTCTCCTTTTACCCCTCTGATCCACAATCTGTTTTCGTACACAGGATTGCTGATGACTGGTAGTTTTTTTACCCTTCATACCATTCTCAGTGAACCTTTGAAATGGCTGTGCATGAAAATCCCAGGAGGATGGCCATTTGGGAGACAGTGCATCTGGCACCAGGTTATACCATGTTCTAAGTTGCTCATGTCATTCATTTTGCCCATTCTGATGATCAATACAACTCTAACTGATGCTCGAAGTGCTGGTCTGCCTGATTTACACCGCATACCATAGCCACATGACATATTACATGTTGAATGAACCATTTATGGGATGAGCGGTGGTGTACCTAATAAACTGGCATCTCAGTATATATCCATACATGAATATACAAATAAATTATATTCCTACCTACCGATCTACCTACCTATGAAGGAATGATTATCTTTATAAACTTCTTACTGTGGGCCGTTAATAAAGCAAAATAAATATGAAATATGTGAATAATGGCCCAAAAACCATGGATGCCAACCTAGGTAGGTAGGTAGTATGTAGTATATATATATATATACACACATACCTACTGTATATTTGATTCATATTTACATATATATATTTCATCATCATTATCCTCAAGCAGTCATGGACTATGGAGGTCCAAGCAGATTATACAATTTAGTTCTCCAAATTTCCAAACACATCTCTCCTGTGATACATCTCCTGCGTCTTCCCCTCTTTCTGAGGCCTTTAGTTTAGTTAAGGCAAAATCAATGTAGTCTCTCTCTGCACAATATGCTGCTCAAAGGAAGCAAGTTACACCATTTAATGACCAAGATACAGAGTAAGCATCTATAATTAAAAACATCAAGTTTCCTGTTATCTTGCTTACAGAGTCCAGAGTCATTACCATAACTAACTCTAGAAAGAACCAAACTATTATACAGTCTAATTTTAGTCTTTAGATATATATGCCTATTTCTCCACACTCTCCACAGATTCTTAAAGGTCCCAGCAGCAATCTCTTTTTCTTATGTTTATCTCATGCAGCAAGTCACCTTATTCCCAAGATAATTAAATTGACACCTTCTCAAGAGCGTAACCATTCAGATTAACTGAACCACATATTGCATCACCTATTTTCATCACTTAAGTTTCTCTCTGTTTATCCCCAAACCTACCCTACTACCAGTCTCATCAACACCTCTATAATGAAAGAGTTCATCTCATCAGCATCATTTTCCAAAAGGGCTAAATCATCAGCATAATCTAAATCAGAAATCTTCAGATCTTCAGACCATTTAAGCTCAAAATCTTTCCCTTGCAATGAATTTCGCATAGCATAATCAATAACCAAAGAAGAAAGGAGACAAAAATGCACCCTTGTCTAATTCCACTAGCAATACTAAACCAATTACTGCAAACTTTACCAACTCTCACACATGACTCAGTATTATTACAGGGAGCTTTCATTATGTTAACTAACTTGTCTGGTATATCATATGATCTCACAATCAACCACAAATTATGACAAACAACAGAGTCGAAAGCCTTTTTGAAATCAACAAAGCTAGTAACCAAAGGTTTCTGAAACTCTTTAACATCTCAAGAATCTGCCTAAATGAAAATATCTGATCTACACATCCTCTACCACTTCCGAATCCACATTTCTCATCAGGTAGTTGTCCGTCAACCAGATTCTTAATTCTTTTAAGCACAATCATGCAAAGAATATTACCTGGAACAGAAAGTATGCTGATATCCCTATAGTTATCACAAGAACTGCGATCACCTTTTTTAAAAATAGGGATAATAATAATTCTTGTAAAATCCTTGATAACAATGCCTTTATCATAAAAGATATTCAAAATTTCACTCAGCCACATGGTAACAGAAACATTTCCAACTCTAAGCATTTTAGCCAAGGCTACTGATCTACGGGACCTGGGTTCGAGCCCTGGGTAAGGCATGGATGTGTGTGCTGTTTTTCTGCTAAGGTCCCGCCATCCTCACAGACCTTCTATAGCGTATTAAACTGACAGGCTCCTGTCAGACCTCTGTGGCAAGCAGCTGCTTGAGGGGGTATTTATTATATAACTTCAGAATGTGATATAGAGCCAATATTAAAGCCAGCAATGCATCTAATCTGAATGCAAACAATGGAAGTAGAAATAACCACACTGTTTAGAATATCTCCGAGATGCTCAGCCCACATAGTCATGACAGAATCCTAACCTTCAATAAGTTTACCATTTTATTCCTCAACTCCTATGTACCAGTCTGTTTCTTCTTATGCAAAAAAATATTATCTGATGCATCACTCTGCTGATGTGTTGTCTAGCTGCTTCTTTTGCTTTGTCAGTGAAGTTATCCAGCCAAAGATTCCAGTCAGCTGTTAACTGATCCTTTATAAGCTGATTAAGCTTTTATTAATGATGTCTGTTAGGACTAATAAATAAAAAAAATAAATACCCCCTCAGGCAGCTGCTTGCCACAGAGGCCTGACAGGAGCTTGTCAGTTTATATGCCATAGTAGAAGATCTGAGAGGATAGCAGGGTATTAATTCAAGCTATTCCTGAAATTCTTTCTTTCAGAAATAAGCTTCGTAGCCTTATCACTCAAATGACAATGTTTTCTCTGCTCCCTTTTTCCCAAAAGATTTTCAAGAAAAGCTTGTTTACATTGATCTCATTCTTTGTCATCCTCAATCGTAAGCAAACCATAATTGTGATAATGACTACGTAACCTATTATGGTAAGCTTTGACTAAACAATTTTACAAGATCACTGGAGTTAAGATATTACTCCTATAACGATCAAATGCTATCTGCAAATTAAGTTTACAAACTTTTACGTACAAATATTTCACGTATATAACGAGCACGCTTCACGGATATATCGAGCAAACTTTGTCCATTCGGCGTTGTCTTATACGTGGCGGTCAGCTCCTTCAACTCTCACTGGGATTCCAACGGACGAAAAGGAATCCCGAAGCTGATCGGTTGCTTTCCTGGGTTCTCGAGCCCAACTCCTCTCCCCCCCCCTCCCCCCCACTTCTCCTTCAGAGAGGCTTCTAACTCCATGGTTGTTGAACAATAATCTTCTTCTAAATCAGGAATTGCTAACCCGCTAGGGAGATATGGTGGTACAATAAGTTAAAACCAGGGCTGGATATAGGGGCGGCACGCCCTCCCCCCCTCCCTTCACAATGCTAATAATGGTAAAAGAGGCAAAAATGATTGAACTTTTTCATATTTCAGGAATTTTTCAAGAAATTTTTTAAAAATCTATAAAACAGAGAGAAATATTATATTGTATTGGAATTATCCGTTTTTTGTTAGCGAGGAATTTTTCTTTTTCTTTTTTTATTGGGCGCATAACTTTCGAAGCGGGTAGAACTAATTGGCTCCCTATTCCATTTGGGTATAATTATCTTAGGTGAATTATTATTCCTAAAAAAAGCATCCGAGTTAAAGCTGTTAAATGAAAAATGGCGCTGATAAATAAACTTATCTTCCTCTCATCTCCAGATAAGCAAGACAGAATTCTGGTAAAATCATTCAGATGCAAATTCGGCACTAGCTGCTAGAAACACAACTATAGAAATGCAGAGAACGGTTCTCTTTACTTATAAAATTATGATATTCTTTTCCAACCAATGAGTCTTGCAACTGAGTTATCATACATTTTTCTACTTTTCATTCTCTGAATCTTGTGCAGTTTTGCTAATTTTTCCCAAGCATTTAATAATGGAAAACAATATTGCTTCTTGAGAGCTTCAAGAACAAGTGAAGCTTTTCGTAAATTGTGGAATTTTGCTTTTTGTAGATATTACTGTTTGCATGTCTTTTTTTTTGCATACTAGTTTTGCTCATTAATAAAGCCGAAATTGAACAATTCTTCATTTATAAAAAAGAGGAAATTTTTTTAATAGCCTTTAACACTGCCTACGTCACAGAAGAAACAACCCCCCCCCCTCCCCCCCCCCCACACACACATACAAGAAATTTTTCGGTATGTTTATGTCGGGGAGATAAATACAATTGCATTAATAAATCCTCAAACGAATGCGCAAATGACAAGTAGAAAGCAATATGATCATAAAACACAAAATTATTGTTAAGTATTTTATTTATTTTCGGATATAATTGAATTCTTGTCATCATTTATCCGATTGAATCATTCTTGCTGAGACAATTTGTACGTATCTTTTGCATCCTCAGGAACTGGCAGAGACCTCCATAAATGGAAGCCAACCTTCACAGCAGAATCTGATTGCAGAATAAGTCAACGGAAGCCATGATCAAGGGCTGTGGCAATGAAAGTTGCCATCTCGCACTAACCTGTTTCTTCGGTCCATGTAAGGAGCAAGGAAACTTCCGATGCAGGCCACGTGCTCCCAAACAGATGAACAAATGGCGAAGCTGGCCGTGACGTCACTTCAGGCATTCATCGTGTGACGAGGGGCGGTCATTCACCGCCTCGTGAAAAGCCCGATTCTGATCCAAGGATGGCGCTAATTATTTGCGTGGCCTTTAGTGCTACCTACTCACCCTGAGTCCTCTTGGACTCTTCAGTCTACTGCTAAATCCACAACGAATTCCGTAACAGTTTAAAGGTCGTGGAAAATAGAGACTCCCGACATCAAAGTGTTATAATTCTTACAATTAAGCTACTCAATCAAGTACAAACTCAACTTTATTAACAACATATAAATTTTACCATTAAAAAAGTAAAAATAAATTACCCCTCAAGAAGCTGCTTGCCACGGAATTTTCCCAGATATTCTATATAAATACACTCAAATAACAGGAGACACTTAATAAGAGTGCATGATTCAGACAGGGGAGGTACCAGCAATCATTTTTTGTGTGGGGGGGGAGGGGGCAATTGTAGTATTGTAAGGCAAGACCCGATGCTCCGCTATTCAAGACAGCACTACATCTTGTGGGAATTACCATTAACCACCATCCACACTCTAGAGAACCTTCAATAAAAATCATTACTGCTGTATAACAGCAGGGAAAGGACCTGTCCTTTGGAGCGTGACCTTACTGATAAAACATGCTAGTCTGGATTTTTAATCATTTAGGTGTAATGAGAGGTCTTTTCGAACTTTGAGCGTTGCCTAAATTGTAAAGTCAAACATATTAGTGAAATTTCCTTCCAAATCTATTTGCCAAACTTAATCACATCTGTGATGGTAAAGTTTTGAATTTAGTCAGACAATCAACAGAAATTCTTAACTTTTCAATTGGGGAAGCTATCGTGGTGGAGACACCTGGTTGGTTTTTCCCATCGGATCCACGCTTAATAGAGGTCCCCACACCCGTTCGGCATGACCCTCGACCTCGTCCTCTCCATCCGGGACACCAACCAGCAGCCCCCCCCCCCCCCCCGGCAATACCTCGAACCCAGGACTTCGCTGCGGCCGAGTTGATGAGCCACTTGACCAGGCTAGCCAAACCCAGTCAGCAGGCCCCCAACAAGGGCCACTCCATCGGGGCTCCATGGCGACCAAAGACTTCACTGTGTCTGAGTCGATAAGCCCACTTGACTGCGCCACCCAATCCCGGTCAGCAGGCCCTCAATAAGGGCCACTCCATCAGGACACCAAGGCGGCCTAGGATTTCGCTGGGGTCGGCCGATGAGCCCACCTGACTGGGGACTCAATCCCAGTCAGCAGGCCCCTCCATCGAGGTTGCAAGGCACGCCAGAGACACCAACGAGCCGCTACCCAGCTTCACAAAGGCACCTTCAGATCCTCCACCATGTCATTCAATATAAACTTCTAATCTTGGTAGCTGGGTGGGGCGGGGGTGGCTCAGTCGGTAGCGCGCCAGGCTCGTAATCTGTAGTTCCCAGGTTCGAGTCCCAGCTGGGTCAGCGTTGAGATTTATCTCCGCAAAATTTCCCCGCCTTGCCCACGGTCAGTAGGGGACACCGATGGGCTTGAAAAGGCCGCCGTCCGTCGGATGGGACGTTAAGCCGTGGCCCCGTGTGCGGGAGAGCCATACCCTGTGCACGTTAAAAACACGCTGGATGGCCTTGACGGGAGGCTACCATCTGTCTCCCAACAGCTGTTCCAGTGGGTCCCCTCCCCCAACCTTCTCTGAGCCTTCGGGGTCCTTGTGGCCTGGCCATTTAGCCCATGGTGTGCAAAAAAGTGCCGCTCAGAGGTAAAACAATCCAATCCAATCTAATCTTGGAATGCCGAAAGAGCTTGCAGGGGACTCTTAGTTCGGCTGGTCCATCGATAAGCCTGTCGACCAGGGATCCCACTCCCAGTCGCAGATCCCTCAATTTCGTCCTCTCCATCTAGGACACCAACCGGCAGCTCCCCCAGCAATACTTCGAACCCAGGACTTCGCTGCGGCCGAGTTGATGAGTCCACTTGGCTGGGGACTCCAATCCCAGTCAGCAGGCCCTCAACAAGGGCCACTCCATCGGGAGCTCCAAGGGGACCCAAGACTTCGCTGCGGCTGAGTCAAGAACCCACATTACCAGGGCACTCAAACCCAGTCAGCAGGTCCTCAACTAGGGCCACTCCATCAGGGCACCAAGGTAGCCAAGGATTTCACCGGGATCGGTCGATGAGCCTACCTGACTGGGGACTCAATCCCAGTTAGCGAGCCCCTCCATCGTGGTCGCAAGGCACGCCAGGGACAGCTTCTCAGAGGAACCTTAGCCCCCTCCCACCACCACCACGACAAGGTGGTCCCCTTTCAGGGGGGAGGGGCAACGAATTGAATACTTGACATTCCCGGTGCACCACAACTCAAGGCTGTATATCACCATAAGGGAGATGTCACTGAAACCACTATGAAATAGAAAGCTCCTATCAATTAAGCTTGCCTTTCAATTGTCCTGCCTACAGCGAGAGAAGACCTGTATGTGAAGAGAGAAGCACTGCTGTTTAATATTGCCTGCTCGAAGATATAATCATTGAGGTGCAGTGAGAGTGGGATCGTTTGAATTTTGAGCGATGTCTAGGAATATGCCCATCACTCACTGAATTTTGCCAAGAAACTTGCCAATATATAAATAAAAAGATCTTAGTCTTTTGAATTTTGAGCCAGAAATATAAAAGAAGTCCTATCTTTTTGAGCCTCCGCAGCAGAGGCCCAAGGTACTTCCATCAGAAGCCACACCTCGAGGGACTCCAATCCTCTCGGCACGACCCCCAACTGCGTCCTCTCCATGGAGCCACGCGTCTTGCAGCCTACCCATTGCTGGAGCCGACTGCAGCACCCAGAACCACTTCTCAGAGGAACCAAGTTCCTCCACAGCAAAGGCAGGTCTAAAGGAGCTAGCCTACCTTTTGGAGCCCAGTAGAGGCTCCTGGGTACTTCCATCGTCAAGCCACACTTACTCAGGTGCCCCCACACCCTTTCGGCAGGCCCTCAGTCTCCCTTCTTCATCCTCTCCATTGGGCCCGCACCACCACTGCCCTGCTCGCCGTGTGACATCTGCACCCCGCCGAGGCCGCTTCGGGGACACCAGGCCAGCCACCCACAAAACCAGCCGGCGGCCCTCCCACGACCACCGACAAAGCTCTCTGCCAGCCTAGGCTTACAAGACCGCAGCAACACAGACCAAACTTCACAGAGGAACCCAAGCTCCCCTACTGCAGCCATGAGTCCAAATCTCATTCATGTGGGACTCTTAGTTTGGCTGTTCCATCGATAAGTCCGCTAGCCTGGTGGACTACTCCAGGCCGCGAGCCTCCAACTTCTACCTCTCCATTGTTCACGGGCCGAGGCACCCCGGACCTCCATCCACCTCAATATCACAGGGACCGCATCAGGGAGCCCACAGACAAGTGCACAAAGAGGTGTACAACTCAGTCCGCAGGACCCCCCAATAGGCCTGAAAGACAGAAGGACAGGGTCAGCTACACCCCGTCTCGGCCGTCTGAACGACTCCTCAACCAAGGCTGTGACCCCCAGCTTCGCTGGGGAACAAGTCAACAAGCTGACTGGACACAGCAGTCCAGTTAGTCCGCCAGCCCTCAACAGGCCCCCTCCACCGGGGGCCACCGGACTTCAATACCAGAGCGCCAACGATCTGAGCCCAACTTCTCAGAGGCACCGTGAGCCCCCCCCCCCCCTCGTCAAGGAGGTCCCACTCCGGGGGGGGAGGGGCAGTGAGAACTCTCTGAAACGGAGCTCATGGAATTAAGTAACGGTTCTCTCTGATTTTTTGTCCTAACGTTTGAGGAGGATGGACACGCCCGGAGTCAGAAACAGCTTATCTAAAGACCAAAATAATAAATACATAAAATTACAAAAACCTCTTAAACTTATGCTTAAAATCTGCTGTGAACTTTTAAAGTTAACTAAACTTGCAGGATAGCAAGAAACTTGATGCCTTTGTTTCTAAATGCTTGCACAGTATCTTGGGTATTAAGTGGTTAGACTTTGTAAATAATGATTAGGTCAGAAGGAGCCATCAAAATCTTTTGAGCAGCATATTGTGCAGAGAGAATCTGCGTTGGTTTGGCCATGTTACTCGTATGCAGAGCTGCAGATTGGAAAACAAGATTATGAACATTGTGCCTAAAGGTTTCAGAAAAAGGGGAGACCTAGGATGTGATGGGTAGACAATGCCAAACAGGGCCTTGTTAAAATTGGCCTAGATTGGCCAAATGCAGCAGCTGTAACTAAGAACAGACATGTCTGGAGAGGAAAATTACAGTCTGCTAGGACCTCCATAGCCCGTGGCTGTATGAGGATTTTGTATGTATAAAAAAATTTATACCTTTTCAAGCAGCTGCTTGCTACAGAGGTCTGACAGGAGCCTGTAAGTTTATATGCCATAATAAAAGAACCTCAGCAGAAAAACAACACAAATATCCAATCCTTACCTGGGCTCGAACTCAAGGTCCCTTATATCAATAGCCAAGCGTGCTAACCACTCGGCCACGGGACGGCTTTTGTTTTTATGTATTATGTATATATGTATGTAAACTTATGAGATATCATCTTTTGTTAAACCAAGCGCATTAATCAACAAAAGACTTCTTTTCACATTTTTATTGATCTCTCCAATTCAGTTTCTAAGAGAAGAAAGTGAACTAGTTGTCCGAGAGTACTATATCATTTCACGAGATTATTCTATTCAACACCATGCTAAACATGTGCAATTTATAACATTATATAACGCAGACAATATAAAATCTGCATTAATTTCTCTACCCCAATTTCTCAACTGCAGGTTGTTGTTTTCGTGTTAACAGTTTTTAGAGTACGTTTCAATGATCAGAAGTCCTGTTCCCAGATATAAGTACTTTCAGTATTGCCATTTAATATTTAAAATGTTTTATCAATTACAAATTAATATTCAAATGGTCTCGCTTTTACAAGCTAAAGTACTTTTAAAGACTTTGATTAATTTTTTTAGAAACTGAACGAAAACATCAAATTCGTTGTTTGTCTTAATGAGTATCGATATATCGCATTTGGAGTGACGATGTGCCATCTATTTAGCACCTGTGATCTCAAGCAAAAGATTGCGAAAGAGATAAACACAAGCACTAAAATAAAGGCTCTCTTTAGGATCATATGGCCTATACAGAAATGTGTTGGAATTCGATCTCTATTGCTGAGAAAATGTCGATGAATATCATTCGAATCAAGATCCGAGGACCACTAGTCCAAATGAAAACATGAAATTTCAACTTAATAGCTGGAAACCTTGCAAGAGATGTGGAAGCCCCCCCCCCCACAAAAAGGAAGCTTGAGGAAAAACACTTTCTCGGGCTCCGTAAAATGTACCTCAAATCACAAAGCTCATTGTCATTTTTTCTTTCGCGACATTTTTCTCTGTGCTTCGTATAAGAAAGTATAAATTTTCTTTATTCCAGGAGCGTTCGCTTATTTTTATATCCAGAGATATGATGCATCCCTTGCATGCAGGGTTTTTCGACGCCGTTCTGTCTCTACGCAAATTGTGGGCTTTCACCGCAGTCTCAGAGCACAGAGATTTTTGCCTCCCTTCTTTTCGTTGAAGCATCTCCATTTGTAGAGCTGTTTTCGTTTGAATATACTACGATCTGTGATCTTGCGAGTGACGAGGAGTGAATTCTCTTCATTCAGATTCAGAATGCTCCTTCTTCCATCTGAACCAGAGGCACTTCATTCAATCAACAGTAAATCCTGACATACATAATCCTTTCGAAGGATTTTGAAATTTTTTTTATTCATTGATGGTCGCAGTGGATCTATGGCTGCTGCTTGCTGAATACCATTCTTCTCCACTAACAATTCAAAGTTTTATGGAACCCAGGATTCATTTACGGGGGGCACCCCAAGAACTCATAGTAGGTGGGGAAATGGCATCCATTGGACAGGTGTTAGGAGACAGATGGAAGAAATCTCCCATCAAGGCCATTCCGAATGTTCCTTAACCTTTAAGTGGTACTATGGAATCAACATGACCCCATCCATACATATATATTTTAAAAATTTGTAAAAAAAAAAAAGAGAAATTATTTGTTTTACATATGCATACCGCAACTCAAACTTTTTTTCGCTCACGACACATTATTTTTCGCCGTGAATACTCGCGGCGCACTAAACCTTTAAGTTATGAGCACTATGTGCTGCTTGCGCATGCGCAGTTTGCCTTCATTAACAGCCATTTCTGTGGAGTCGTTCGAAACGTAGAGCTCTGAAGTTTACTGAGGTTAGTGCTTACGTGTTATGGACATGTTTCGTGTTAATTTTGATTTTATCGTAAAGATTTATTACGGATAAGTTTTTTATTAAGCGGAAGTTTATTTATTTATTGAGAGGAATGTACAAAAATATAGAATTGTTTAACAGATTTCCTGGCATCATCGTTAATGTCACCAAAAAGAGTGGATTTTCCATCTCTCTAACAATGAGGTTGAAAGACAATGTCTTTAGCAAATAAAAAAAGCCATAAAAGGGAATTCCCTTTCTTTCCAACTTGATTGAAAAGTGTTGAATAGATTCTATAGTTATGCATTTATCTTTGGTAAACTATAAATCTTGTTTTTTTTTCTGTTTTCAATTCAACTGCTATTACATAACGTGGGTTCAGAAAGTAAATCAAGAAAAGTGTCACATCTCTCTCCTTCCAAAATCTCATTCTCTATAATTTTGAATTTCTTGTTCCAACTGTCATTCCTCGCTTTATTCTCTTCATTCTTCACTTCTTTCTTTATATCTTCAATAATCTTCTTTTTCTTTATTTAGCCATTTCTTCTATCATTCCTTCCTCATCCGGACTTTCTCCATAATCTCTTTATTCCTGCAGATTTTTTCGATTTCCGAATTTTCTCTCCCCGCCTCTTCCAAAATCTTATTCTCTGCCATTTTACATTTCTTGTTTCAACTGTCATTTCTTTCTTCAGGCACTTCATCCTTCACTTCTCTCTATAAACTTCAACAAACTACTAATGAATTTCTATGACTGAAACATTTTTCACATCGGGAACAAATCACAGCAAGCCTTTCTTTCTGACATTCATGTATCTAGAAGACTAGTCATTGTCAACTGACACTATTTGTTGCCAGTTGTTCAGCAACCACGGCAATCCCCGGTTCCGTCTCACGACACTACCAAGTTAACGGAAAGCCATGACTATCTAGAGTCGGGGGCAAGAATACACCATATAGATGCATCTCATCCCCAACCTCACATGGCAGCAGTCCTATAGAAGGAAAGCTAACCATCGGTAGAAACCTGAAATTTAATCTGTCCATGAACAAGGATATGTAGATCCAAGTTCGCTCGGCACCCGGGGTGGAGACTCTTTGTGGGGCCCAGACTTTGAAAAGGGGCTAGTGCCTACTAGGGGACCAAATCCGTTCAGCCGTGCCCCTGAACTGCTCCACGGAGCGCCTGATGTTGAGGTCTTGACACTGTCCAACCAGGCCACCAAACCGGTCAGCAATGTCTTCGACCTCGGTTGGTCTTGGCTCTGTCCAACCGGGGACCCAATCTGGTCAGCAAAGCCTTCGACCGGTTGCTGGGCCCGAAGCCCCCACCACCACCACCACCACCACATCAAGGTGGTCCCCTATCGGGGGGTGTCAACTGACACGCTAATTCACCCCAGAATTATAGCCTATCGACCTAAGAGTCCCTGCCCATGGTCAGTAGGGGACGCTGTTGGCTTTGTAAATGCCGCCGTCCTTCGGATGGGACGTTAAGCAGTGGTCCGTGTTTGAGAGACCTTGTGCACGTTAAAGAACATGCTGGATGGCCTTAACCGAAAGGTTACCATCTCTCTCCTAACAGTTGCCCAATAGGTCCCCTCCCCCAACTTTCTCTGAGCCTCCGAGGTTCTTGTGACCTGGCCATTTAGCCCATGGTGTGCAAAAGAATGCCGTTCAGAGGTAAAATAACCCAACCTAACAGTGTTGCACACTGTCGTAACCAAATGCCATACTATCAATACAGTTATTGTACTATTATGCATAATGCATCATTAACTAACCCTGCAAACTTACTTTGAAGAACAACCCTCATTCTATTACAAGAACAGTAGGAAAGATAATCAGAGATGAGATAGAGAATGAATACGATGCAGTAGAGGAAAAATTTATAAGAATTTAAATAAAATAATATTCGTGGAATTATGTCATATGTCATAACTTATTTAAAGACCTATCGTATAAATCGTATGTTTCTACATAAGGTGTCTTAGTAGTCAGCGAACTTTGCTTGCACATCAAAGGTTCGGTCCTCAGATAAGGCATAGAGGCTTTCTTCTTAGTGTTGTCTTTCTCATAAGGTCTCTTCTTCCTCACAGATCATCTCTTTGGCTCATTACATTCACAGACCTCTGGGGCAAGCAGCTGCTTGAGTGATAATTTATTTACTTACTTTTGAAAGTCTTTAAAAGAATGGAATAGAGAATGTGAAGGAATAGATACACGGGACTGTAAGACATACAATCCTCACCATATTTTCAACACATCTTATTTTTTGAGATACTCATAATTTTTTCATAATATTCAAAAGTGGGAGATGAAAATTAATTTTGAGAAACAAAATATATTGGAGCAGAAGATAATAGACGGATGGGATTATGGTGAGAAGGTAAAGACGTTAAATGTCTTGGATCTGTCGGCCAGGAGAATGGTACATTCACAGTGGAAGTAGGAGCAGGAACGAAAGATGCAAAAGTGTAAACCTCACTTCTTTCCGTGTTTCTGAAGATCAATACGATCTAACTAAATCAGTCGGTAATTTAAGGTGGTCTGGGTGTATCAAAGACTATGGAAACCTTTTGCATTTAGAAATACACTGCGATGTCAGTTTATTGATTGCTCTTTCTTTGACCTTCAGAAGAACAGCCCGAATTCGTCGGGGCATGGAGCTTACAAGACACTGGATGCATTGTGCAGGAATGTCATCATCATCATCCTCAACCAGCCATGGGCTACGGAGGTCAAACCAGACCGTACAGTTTAATTCTCCAAGCATATCTGTCCTGAGCTACATCTGCTGCATCCGGCCACTGCACACCAATTCTAACAAGGTCCTGTTTGACATTGTCTGCCCACCGCATCCTAGGCCTCCCCCTCCTTCTGAGGCCTCTAGGCACACTGTTCATAACCCTATTCGTCAATCTATAATTATACATACGGGCAACATGACCAAACCAGCGGAGTCTCTCTCTGCACAATATGCTGCTTAAAGGAGGTTGCAGACTCCTTTGCCTAACCTCATCATTAGTTACAAAGTTAAACCACCTAATACCCAAGATACTGCGTAAGCATCTAGAATCAAAAGCATCTAGTTTCCAGTTATCTTGTTTACACAGCGTCCAAGTTTCACTACCATAACTAACCCTAGAAAGAACCAAACTATTATACAGTCTAATTGTAGTCTTTAGGTGTATACGCCTATTTCTCCACACTCTCCATAGATTCTTAAAAGTCCCGGTAGCAATCCCTATTCGTCTGTTAATCTCATGCCGCACATCACCAGTATCTGTTACATAGCTCCCAAGGTAATTAAACTGTGACACCTGCTCAAGACTGCAACCATTCAGATGAACTGAATCACAACCTGCCTGACCAATTTTCATCACTTTAGTTTTCTCTCTGTTTATGACCAAACCTACTCTACTACCAGTCTCATCAACAGCTCGAATGAAAGAGTTCATCTCATCAACATCATTTGCCAAAAGGGCTAAATCATCAGCATAATCTAAGTCAGAAATTTTCGTATCTCCAGCCCATTTAAGGCCAAAATATTTACCTTGAAGTGAATTTCGCATAACATAATCAATAACCAAACTAAAGAGAAAAGGAGACAAAATGCACCCTTGTCGAACACCAGAAGTAATGCTAAATCAATTGCTACAAGCCTTACCAACTCTCACCCACGACTCAGTGTTATTATAGAGAGCTTTCATTATCTTAACTAACTTGTCAGGTATACCATATGATCTCACAATCAACCACAAATTATGACGATCAACAGAGTCGAAAGCCTTTTTGAAATCAACAAAGCTAGCAACCAAAGGTTTCTGAAACTCTAAACATTTCTCAAGAATCTGCCTAAGTGAAAATATCTGATCCACACATCACCTACCACTTCTGAATCCACATTGTTCATCACGCAATTGACTGTCAACCAGATTCTTAATTCTATTAAGCACAATCATGGAAAGCACTTTACCTGGAACAGAGAGTAGGCTGATACCCCTATAGTTATCACAAGAACTGCGATCACCTTTTTTGAAAATAGGGATAACAATAGCTCTGGTAGAATCCTTAAGAACCATGCCTTTATTATAAAGGATATTCAAAATTTCAGTCATCCAAGTGGTAACGGAAACATTCCCAGCTCTAAGTATTTCAGTAGTAATTTCATCTACCCCTGGGGATTTATGAAGTCTAAGTTTAGAAATAGCCAAAATAACTTCAGACTGTGTTATAGGACCAACATTAAAGCCACCAATGCATCTATCATCATTGCAAACAATGGGAGTAGAACTAACTACATTGTTTAGAACATTACTGAAATGCTCAGCCCACCTAGCCATGACAGAATCCTCACCTTCTATAACCTTGCCTTGTTTATCCTTCAATCCCTGTATACCTGTCCGTTTTCTACCACACAAAACATTAACTATCTGACATAGCTCTCTGCTGTTGTGCTGTCTAGCTGCTTCCTCAGCTTTGTCAGCCAAGCCATCAAGCCAAAGATTCTTATCAGTAGCTAACTGATCCTTTAAACGTTTATTAAGCTCTCTGTAATCCTTTCTATTAGGAGTAGTAGGGTACTGATTAAGGACATTCCTGCAGTTCCTTCTTTCTGAAATAAGCTTAAGTGCCTTATCACTTAAATAATTCTGTCTCCTCTGCTTCTTTTTTCCTAATAGAGTACTGTTAGTTTCCAAAAAATCCTGTTTAAAACGGCCCCATTCTTCCTCAACTTCAATAGTAAGCAAACCTTGACTGTCATAGTGACTAAGTAACCTATCATGGTAAGCTTTAGCTACAACAGAGTCTTTAAGAGCTTCAGTAATAAAGGTAAATTTTTTAACTTTAGCACAACACTTTTTAAGTTTAAGTTGCAAGACACTTTTAACAAGGTAATGGTCAGATCCAATTTCAGCTCCCCTATATGCCCTGGTATTCCTAACAGAACTAGCACATTTGTTGTTAATTAATATGTAATCAATCATATCCTTATGCAGTCCATCAGGTGAAACCCATGCGTATTTATGTATGTCGTGGTGTTTGTAATATGTGTTAGTTATGCTGAAACGTTGTCCATTGTCATTGCAGCTGCCAATACCAAAAGGGTCTATCACCCCTCCCCAAAGGTTAGAGTCAGTACCAACTTTGGCATTGAAGTCACCTAGTACAAGGGTAATATTTCCTTTCTTGACAGAATTCAAAATATCCTGAAGTTGTCCGTAAAACCTATCCTTCTCATCCTCATCAGCATCCTCAGTGGGGGCATAACAGCAGATAACATTCAAGTCTTTAATGCTTGTCTGAAATTTTGCTGTAAGAAACCTTTCATTAATGCACTCATATCCTAGAAGAGCATCATTAGCATGTCTGCTGAGAAGCAGACCCACGCCTTGGTGATGCTTTCCATCCTCCCTCCCTGTAAACCGAAATTTAAAGTTATTTTTTAGTATCTCACCTTTAGCTGTCCATCTCTCTTGCAAGCCTAGAATATCTAGGTTATAGCGCTGGAATTGCTGCGTGAGGACATCAAGAGAATAATCTCTATGTAATATCCTCACATTCCACGTTCCTGCAGAGAGAAAATGATTAGTAGGATTTTTAAAGAAACTGGGTTTATTGAGATAGGTAGGGCGAACAATATCAAACAACCCCCTGATCGCAGGCATGGGGCGAAGACCTGTTCCTCCTCCGCTAAAGGCTGAAGTCACCGATGCTGGTAGGAACTTCAGGCACCACCTTTTCAAGTGGACTTTTCCAAGAGCCATATGGCCTGCCTGAGACGCATTACTCCAGTTTAGGCTTGACGATACCCAACTAGCTAAGTAAGGTTCAGGTACCTACGATGGCCTCTGATTAGGATTATCCACCAGCTGATATAAGGTATCCCATGCCTCTGTTCACTTAGGGCTGGCAACCCAGAAGCAAACAAAAAACACAGCGGCAGACTCTCCCTCAACAGATGCCCACCAGTGCAGCAAGTCCAGGATCAATAAACAAGCTCAAATCCATAAACAAGTCCAGTCTAATAGGTATAAATGGTCAGCACCAGGACCCTGTGAACTCCTCAGCAGGTTGAAAAAAAAAAGGGAATGTTGTACCTTGCGGAAATGACTGTATCGCGCAGATGCTACAAATTGGACGGTGGCACAGCCTCGCTAGGAACAGCCCTTACCAACTCATCCCAAAGATGTTCGATGGTGTTTAGATCTGGCTATTGTGCAGGGCAACGAAGCAAGGAAAACTCGTCGGTATGTTCCTGGAACCATTCAGTGACGATATGTGCCTTGTGAGGAGGTGCAACTAATCATGCTGAATGTGTCCATCCGAGTGAGGATAAACTGTAGCCATGAAGGATGAACTTGGTCAGCAACATGTTCAAATAAGCCGTGGCGCTCATATGTCCTTTGATGGGTATCAGGGGTGCCAGATGTGTTGCACTAATGTGTGCCAGGAAAACATTTCCCACACCGTCAGACCGCTACCATCGGCATGTACTACTGATATCAGACAAGATGGCTCCCTGACTTCGTTTTGCTTGTGCCAAATTCTGATCCTTCCATCAGCATGACGCAAGAGGAATCTTGATTCGTCCTACCAGGCTATCTTTTTCCAGTCTTCAACGGTCAAGTGTCGACGCACACTTTCGTGGTCTTCACTGACAGCATCGGCACTTGACATGGTCTGCAGCTGTTGTAGCCCATTTGTAGCAATGTCCGACACGTGGTGCATTTGTAAATGACCTTCTGCACACCAATGTTTAATTCCGCTGTGAATTGCCTCGTTGTAGCCCGTCTGTTAGCTTGGACGATTCTCGCCAGTCTCCTTTCACCCATTTCATCTATAAACTGTTTTCGTCCATAGGATCACCGATCACTGGTAGTTTTTCCTTGTCGCACCATTCTCGAAATAACCTTGAAACGGCTGTGCGTGAAAAGCCAAGGAGGACGGCTGCTTGGGAGCTGCTGGAACGGCACGCCTAGCACCAACTATCATGCCACGTTCAAAGTCGCTCGTTTTGGCCAAGCTGACGCTCAATCCAACTCTGCTGCTCGAAGAGCTGGTCTTCTTGATTTGCACCGCCGTACACATGACGATACACACCGATTACACATGACGTATTATGTGTTGGAATGAGCCTTTTATGTGACGATGGGTGGTGAACCTAATAAACTGGCATCTCAGTGTATATACAGGGGAATTTTATATCAATGCCTATCTTATTTACTTAAATATACTACAAGTTATCATTCAACTAAGGTCTCGCTAACTATTACTGAAGCTATCTAGCTAACTTTACCACCAGTCAAACCAATGCCGAATCTGAGCCCCAGAAGGACATAGCCGTGCCAAAGAAAAAAGAGCCAAAGGGTTAAAAACCCAAGTTGCACCTGGCTCATCGTCTTCGTACAGAGGCGATCCCAAGAATTTTTTTCGTGTTCTTCAGTCAGCTTGCTCGGTGCTTTTTCCGTGACTAGGCATGTGGGCATCGCCTACAAGGGCCAATTGAATTATTCCCGTATGTTCTGCTAGGAAATGTCATCATGCCACCAGCAGGACGAAAAAGTTCTCAGTTATGTTGTTGACTTGTTTTTGTTCCTTTTAATCTTCCAAGTAATGGCTGCCCTTGCTGTTTGGTTGAGAAATATTAATTGGTGAGTTCATGCTCTTCGTTTGAGTGTAACAAGAATAGATTCCTTACACAAAAAAATCAATAAGAATGATAAATTGATTTATGAGATAGAAGTATATCAAGAAAGAATAAAAGAATGATATTTTCACACAGTTGTAGAGAGTATTTAACATGTGGAGCAAAGACACGGATCCTGACAGAAAGGTTAACATCTAGGATAAGAATTGAAATGAATTTCTGGATAACATGTGCACAGACGGCACGAATAATTATAATAAAAAATGAAGAAATGAAAAGAAATAAAAGATGTAAAGGAGAATATTAAGGAAGTTACAGAGAGAAAGAGATTGAGAGAGCAGGAACAAATGAATAGGATGAAGGATGGCCCAAGGAAATATGGAAATGGGCACCCACTGGAAGCGGAAGAGCAAGAGAGAAATGTTGTGGAGGAAGAGATGAGGAAAATAGACCTTCGAGAGGAAGACTGGGTAGACCAAAGAAAGTGCTGTCTATATAGAGGCAACCCCAAAGTAGGTAAAAGCTTGGGAAAATAAAATACAACTAATTAAGTAAGCAGTACTCGTGGCAGCTTCCACAGGAAAAATTTATAGTTTATAAAGCTACCAAAAGCTTTGAAATTCTACTTGAGTTTCGATAAACTGTTATTTTTTTAGTGTCAGTACGAGGAACGTGATTTAAACCATGAGAGTGCGATACTAAAAGTCTTGACTAAAAATTCATGATTTTGGTAAATGATCTCTTGATTGAAATCGTGATTTTTTTCTCCATTCACAAATGGTGAACCCTTCCCTTCAAGGTTCTGCTCATTAAATGATTTCCGTTTCGCTCATTCATTGGCCATTCGGTTCCTTCCATTCTTTCTTGCTTCTGCCCCTTCACTTACAACCCTGGGAAGTGTTAGTTTGTTTTCAAAACATCTCATTTACCGTTCACTGCATAACCTTGGCGTGCCTTGAACACTCCCGTACGACCGGCAAAGGGGGAGGGGGGAGAAGTCGCTAGCCTTGACGACAGCGGAAGTAGAGAAAGCACATAGAGAAAGCATCAGTGACGACACGCGCTGCGAGACGCTGACCGTACGGAAATAGCTCGTTTATGCACGCACACGTGCAGTGTTATCTCTGCATCGCAGCGGAGGTGGCGGTGACCATTGTCGCGGGGGGGAGGGAAGCCGGAACTTGCGCTAGATGAAAGAAGGAAGTGACGCAGCAAAGCTTTTGCTCAAAAGGGTAAGTGATGGAGACTCCTTTGGACACCAGGATCTGGTCTCATAATGAAAGGTACTTTCAAGAACCTCACGCATAAAGCCAATGTTTACTTATTAAACATTTTTTAATAAACTCTTGAGAATTCATCATTTTCTCAAGATCTGGAAATTTGATGCTCATTCCTAAGCCTGGCAAAGATCGTTCTTCCTCACAGACTTGCTTCCTGATCAGCTTGATTTCTTGCACGGGCCAGTTGTTTGAGCGAACAATATTGAAGAGAATTGACTTCTTTACACGCAAATCATCCTTTATGCTCAGTTTGGATCCAGGAAGAATCATTCAATGATCCTCCGATTCTTCGAGTAGTGGAGATTTATTGCAGAGCGTGCGAACAAAGAGGAGACCGTCGCCACTACCTTTTCAGATGTTGCCAAAGCATTTGATAAGATGTGGATAGATGGTCTCATTTACTAATTGATTCACATTGAGTTCCTATTTCCACTAGTTAAACTCATCCAATCCTCTTCTACAAATAGAACATTTAAATTCCAAGTTATCGATGTAAACCTCTCCCCAGAAAGAAGAATCAGGGTGCCCCAAGGATCACTCCTTGGTCCCATCCTCTTCAGTATTTACACTCACGGCTTTCCTTCATTGGACATGATTCAAATTGCAATGCACAATAACGACATCACATTGCTCCTTCTCTCAATCCAAAACTTGCAGTCAACTAAAGGCCACGTGGCCTCGATAAGTTAAAGAGAACTGCTACTCAAGATGGCGCATTGAAATTAATGCTGACAAGGGTGAGTCAGTTTTGTTTACACACAACTGATAACTTTCAACCACTTAATATTATTGGCAACGCTATTCCTTAGTCTAAGACTGTTAAATATCTAGGTAACCTTCACTACACACTCATCTGGACTCAACACATTAATAACGTAGTGACGTTGGGTTGGGTTGTTTTACCTCTGAGCGGCACTTTTTTGCACACCATGGGCTAAATGGCCAGGTCACATGGACCCCGAAGGCTCAGAGAAGGTTGGGGGAGGGGACCCACTGGAACAGCTGTTGGGAGACAGATGGCAGCCTCCCTTCAAGGCCATCCAGCGTGTTCTTTAACATGCACAGGGTATGGCTCTCCAGCACATGGGGTCACGGCTTAACGTCCCATCCGACAGACGGCGGCCTTTCCAAGCCCATCGGTGTCCCCTACTGACCGTGGGCAGGGCGGGGAATTTTGCGGAGATAAATCTCAACTCTAACCCAGCTGAGACTCGAACCTGGGAACTACAGATTACGAGCCTGGCGTGCTACCAACTGAGCCACCCCCGCCCCACGTAGTGACGTAAACACCAATAGCTGGATATCAGTTTGATCTCTTATTGGCGTAAATCGCAACTTTCAACTGAAAATATACCTACTATTAAATAATACTTATTTAGAAAAGAATAATTCCATCAAAGCCATCCAGCGTGTTCTTTAACCTGCAGAGGGTATGGATCTCCTGAACACGGGCAATGACTTAACATCGCATCCGACGGACGCCATCCATCCACGCCCATCGGTGTCCTCTATCTCACCGAGGCAGGGACTTGTATCTCATTGTTGGGACTAGAACATGGGAACTGCAGATTACGAGCCTGGTGCGCTACCGACCCCTCCTCAATGATAAAAGGACAAAAATATTTGGTTGAATTGTCGCCAGTTGAAACTTTATATATTACGAGCCTACGTTAGGCCTCGTTCTGCGTTAGCTTTGTCTCTTCGTTATAATTTCATATTTGTCAAAATGACTCTTGAGACAGGAATCATCTGGATTCCAGAGACAGATCCGATGTCCTACGAGAAAGAACCAACTGGGAAAACACTGATCATGCGAGATCTCTTCCCAATTTGCGTTGCAAAATGAGAAAAATGTTAGGGATAAAACAACTACTCTAATTTTGGAGCAAAATATTTTCAATAACGTTTTCAATAGTCATTATTTCGTCTTGTGATGTGATGAAGTATTTCGAAAGAAGAATTGGAAATGTTTGGCGATCATTGTTCCGTTGCCTTTTAATGAGAGGGCGCTGCGTAGACTTCACGAGCTGCATGAAGCTGCCACCGTTCATTAAAAGATCTGTTTCCTTTGGACTCCGAGCACTGCTTCCACCGACAGTCACCTGCATCACAATGGAACGACCTTTCCTCGCAATTTTCTCTCTCTTGGAAAACAATTTTCTCTCTTTGGCCACTCCCACCTTGTCACCCTTCGAAGAATACTTCCATGCAAATTGTTGTCATTTCATTCGAATAATAACCTAAGTGGGATGTCAGATTCTGATTTTGCGTCTGTAAGGGAACATAAAACTGAAGTTAAATTTATTTGCTTCCTTAGCTTATTAAGTATTTAGGGACTTGGGTTCGAGCATCGGGTAAGGCATGGATGTGTGTGTCGTTTTTCTGCTGAGGTCCTGCCATCCTCACAGACCTTCTACTGTGGCATATAAACTGACAGGCTCCTGTCAGACCTCTGTGGTAAGCAGCTGCTTGAGGGGGTATTTATTTTTTTTTCATTTAATTATATGTATTCCTATGGTAGAAAATAAATTTCAGAGCAATTGTTTACCTTTAGGAGAGAGAAAAGGCCATTACACTAATTGTTTACGCACACAGTGACGTAGCCAAAATGTTTGAATGTAATATGGCAATTTTTTTATGCTTTGATAATTATAAATAATATAATAGTTTATTATATCCAAAAAGTATACAGAAAACAATACACACACAAAAGATACAGGGTGTTTCAAAAGAGACGCAACCCTTATTGTATTTTTCTATTCAAACTTGACAAAAGACACAAATTTCAAAAGATGAAAATTAGACATATATCTACCTTTACAACAGATGTTGAAAGTGATTTTCTGCAACCTGGATGCAGGTTCGTACCCGTTTCATGACATTTGCAGCCACCTCTCGTAAATTTTGTTTTCTTATGTTTAAAATCTCTCGTTCAATGTTAGCCTTCAAGTCTTCAAGTGTATGAGGATTGTTTTGAAACACTACACATTTGAGATATCCCCAAAGGAAAAAATCTGGAGGAGTAAGATCTGGGGATCTTGGGGGCCACAAATTTTTGGAAATCAAATGATCACCAAAAAATTCCTGCAACATAATTATTGTGTCATTTGCAGTATGGGCAGTCGCGCCATCTATTTAAAACCAACACTCTCGTTCATTCACATCCAATAGTGCAATAAACTGTTGGATGAGATCACGATAAACTTCACCAGTTACAGTTGAGTGAAAAAATAAAAGGCCTATCACACGACGACGGGAAATTGCACATCAAACACCAATTTTCGTGTGTGTAATGGTCGTTCGTGAAACGTGTGAGGATTTTCACTGCTCCATATTCGACTATTTTGACTGTTCACATACCCACCCAAATGAAACCAAGCCTCGTCAGTAAAATAAACACGGTCCAACACCCCCAATTCCATTTTCATGAACGAAAGAACGAAAGCAACGACAGTACCGTAAACGTTTTTCATGGTCTGGTTCATTCAGTTGGTGAACGATACCAGTGCGTAGGCATGGAATTTTAACTTCTTAGTAGCCCTGAAAATAGTATCTGGTGACAGTCCAACCTGTGAAGATAACTTTCTAAGAGATTTTCTGGATGAGCGAGTTAAACGCTGAGACACATCATCAAGAACTTCGGCAGTAACAGTGATGGCGCTTGAGTTCTTTCGATCCTGTGCAGACCCAGTGTAACGAAATTAATCAATCAAACGAGTTGGGAACGGAAGACTGAGGAAACTTCAACTCAAACTCCTCTCTCACACGTTGGAAAGATTTGTACGCACAATAAGTCTCAACCATAAATACACGTTCGTTTTTGGAAAACGACGCAGCTGACACAACACAAAGGAATGAATGCTAGAGTGAGACTTGCGCGTGACAAGGTCATTTCAACTGCTAAAGGATGTTAACCTTGAGTACAGTAATGCCAACTGACTAATATTATGGCATAAAATGTTCATGCGCGTAAGTTCTACTCTCTTATATTTAGGGTTGCGTCCTTTTTGAAACACCCTGTATGAAAAGAGTAAAATGATGCAGTTGGATGCCCGTCCGAATTCTGCTGAAACTATGAATTGAAATGAAATCCTGCAACGGGATGCCGTGGCAAAAATGAGGAGCAACAATCTGCTGTTGAATCGCTTGATATTAAATTTTCTATTTGAAGGATTAAAAATGAACACATGGAAAGGTTCTCGTTTTTTTTTTGTTCCTTTTCAATTCTAAGCTCGAAAGGTAAGGCGTCTATGTAAGAAGAATCTCTGTAAAATGCTTTCTTAAGCTTAGATTGCTTTATATAGTAATTTCCTTTATCCTGAGCTAAAAGTTTTCCGTGGTAACTAAGTTTTTCTTTATATATATATTAAAATAAATTTGAAAAAATAAATTAAATTTGCATTATTATGTAAATATTGCAGAAGAAAATAAATATTTCAAAATTTAGTTCTAAATACAGTTTTCAAAATTTCTTTTGGCACCAAATTCAAATGATTTCAATTATATTAGCAATTTCCCCCCTAGCTACAAATACCATATTGGAATATATACATGCAAAATGCAAAGCAATAAAATTATTTATTGGATACAGGAATATACAGGGTGTCTCAAAAATATAGGTACAAACTTTTAGGGGAGGTAGATAACATCTAAAGGAATGAGAATTGCATAGGAACCCATAACCGGAAACGTCACCGTAAGTCAATAGGCGGCGCTGTTCATCAGTGCGCTAGAGGGGAAATTTCGGATTTCCTCATTCGAGCTGTAGTCGACTGACGAAGAGCATGCAAAGGTATTCGAACAGGGAGCTGGCAGACATGCACTTAGTGTATGGAATAGCTGAGGGCAACGGACGAGCCGCTCAACGAATGTATCAAGAACGCTTCCCAGACAGACATTTACCGGGCCACCGTTTGTTTGCGCGTGCGCATCAAAATTTGTGCGAGTATGGGTCATTAAGAGGTAGCAGAAGTGAGGGCAGGCCACGATCGACGCGTACTCCCGCCATGGAAGAAAGTGTGTTGGATGCCATGGAGACTAATCCTAGTACCAGCACACGTGCCGTTGCCTCTGCCTTAGGAGTGTCTCGTTGCAGTGTACAGCGTGTTTTGCACTGCGAGTCCTTACACCCCTTTCATCTCCAAAGGGTTCAGTTACATCTCCCCGCAGATCATCCTGCACGTGTGCGTTTTGCGCAGTAGTATCTCCAAGAAAGTGCCCAAGATGTGAATTTCCCAGCTTATGTTTTGTTTACTGATGAGGTTAGTTTCACCCTGGATGGCGTATTCAATCAGTACAATGCGCATTTGTGGGCTCACGAGAACCCCTACGGTGTGCGCACCCATGCAGCACAACATCATTTCGCAGTAAATGTGTGGGCAGGTTTGGTCGGCGACTGCTTAGTAGGGCCATACCTTTTACCATCCCGCATGATCTCCGCGAAGTATCTGATCTTTCTGGAACAAATTCTACCAGACTTACTTGCCCATGTTCCAGCAAATGTGAGACGCAACATGTGGTTTCAACATGATGGGGCGCCTCCCCATTATGGAAGGTGTGTTCGTGCGCATTTGAACATTAATCTCTGTCTAGTGTCCTTTCAGATCTTGTACCTCTGCTACCACTTTTCCATGACGTTTCCGGTTATGGGTTCCTATGCAATTCTCATTCCTTTAGATATCTACCTCCCCTAAAAGTTTGTACCTATATTTTTGAGGCACCCTGTATACACGCAAAATGTAAAGCAATAAATTATTTCTCGAAAACTCTTTCTTTATCAAAATTTATATAAAATATACCTGAGTTCATTTGAAGCTTGTCAGCATGAGATTTGCATTTTTCATTGCAGTTGTTTCCCCTTTGACTTAGGTAATCACCATATGATCTCACGAATTCTAATTTCCCAGATTTTTAAAACCCTTAATGAGAACAAATGTGCAATTTAATTTTGCTCCTGAGTGTATTAACAGAAACATGATTAACTTATCAGCAGTTAAAAGAAATGGAATTTAGATAAAGGCATTCTTTGGGTAACATGCAGTTTTCTAAAGCAGTGGTTCTCAAAGAGAGCCACGTGGAACTTTTTCTTCCATCTAACAGCCGCTACGAGAGGGGTCAACGGAGGTAAATGAAGCAGGAAGGAGGCTATGAACAAAGAAAGGTTGAGAAACAATGTTGCAAAGAGCAATTTATCATTGGAGTAAATCCTTCCGAAAAGCTATGCTCCTTTCAAGTAACAATAGCCATGAATAGGAACATACAATTTTTTTTTCAAATGGAGGGAGGCGGAATTGGATCCCATTTCACCTTTGCTGTGGGTGTCCATGTCGGTGAATGTGTGCTTATGTGGGTTGGGTTGTTTTACCTCTGAGAGGCACTTTTTTGCACACGATGGGCTAAATGGCCAGGTCACAAGGATTCCGAAGGCTCAGAAAATGTTGGGGGAGACAGGTGGTAGCCTCCCATCAAGGCCATCCAGCGTGTTCTTTAACGTGCACAGGGTATGGCTCTCCCGTACACGGAGCCACGGCTTAACGCCCCATCCGACGGACGGCAGTCTTTCCAAGCCCATCGGTGTACCCTACTGACCGTGGACAGGGCAGGGAATTTTGCGTGCTTATATGGAATGTGAGAGACAATAATTCTCTATTCAGAGCAAAAAAAAGGGATTTTTTTTGTTCAATTTAAAACAAAAATCATAAAATTTTGGTTAGCTTTATACACAATGACTTAATATAACATAAACGGGAGTCGAATGGTTTGCGTGCTTGGTCACGGATAAAAAGGACCTGGGTTCGAGCCCCGGATAAATCATAGTCATGGCCATCCGCAGAGGGGGGCAAACGTGGCACTTGCCCCCCTCCCCCCGTGGATCGAGTAAAAAATTCCACAAATTATAATCGTAACAATTTAAACGCAATTAATTTATATACATTATGTATGTGTTTTTGTATTGATGCAATACTGTATTCTGTAATCTACTTGTGAAAAAAAATCCTAAAAAAATAAATAATTAAAAAAATTTATTGATGTAATTATTTGTCTCCACGCTTTGCCCCCTCCCCTGGAAAATTTTCTGCGGACCCCCACGGTCATGGCTATTTCTTGTGTTGTCTTCCTGCTGAGGTCTTGCCCTTCTTTTCAGATCTGTGTGGCAAGCGATTGCTTGAGGGGGAATTTCCTTTTTGAAATCCGTAGCACATGTAAGGTCAGCTTTTTCATTCTGAGCAGAAAGCGCAAGAGTCATTTCATTTTAGCAAAGTCATCTGTTTTCCTTTGCCGCTCTCTGGTGAAGACATCATCTTCTGCTGAGCATTTCGATCATCGGGAAGCCGCGCATCTTAATCGGTATCGTTTTTCAGTCGCTTCCTCCCACGTAACTGAGTTAATCAAATGTAATCCCAAATCTGAAGGATGCGAGTTTTAAATCGCATTTGCATTCGCTCATATCCGTTTCTATACATTGACGGTTTAAGGGCGGGGGGGGGGGAATGAGGAAATGAGGAGGGGTGCTAATAACACCCCCCCCCCTTCATTCTACCTCTAGTCCTGAACTAAAGGGATTTAGTTGGGTTGTTTTATTTCTGAGCGGCACTTTTTTGCACACCATGGGCTAAATGGCCATGTCACATGGACCCCGAAGGCTCAGAGAAGGTTGGGGCAGGGGACCCACTGGAACAGCTGTTGGGAGACAGATGGTAGCCTCCCGTCAAGGCCATCCAGCGTGTTCTTTAACGTGCACAGGGTATGGCTCTCCCGCACACGGGGCCACGGCTTAACGTCCCATCCGACGGACGGCGGCCTTTCCAAGCCCATCGGTGTCCCCTACTGACCGTGGGCAGGGAGGGGGATTTTGCGGAGATAAATCTCAGCGCTGACCCAGCTGGGACTCCGAACCTGGGAACTACAGGTTACGAGCCTGGCGCGCTACCGACTGAGCCACCCCCGCCCCAAAGGGATTTAGTAACTAAATCATAATATCAATGATATAAAACCTGAAATGTGAGTTAGATGTAAATGAGGATGTATTTTTACTTCTAATATAAGTTTTCCTAGCCTATAGGAATAAAATAATAAAATGCTAAATTGAAATTCGGTTACATTCCTTTTTTATCTTGTTTTAAAAGAAAATGAGATAATAGTTTCGCTTTGTTGTCCGTCTGTCTGTCCGTCTGTACACATCGAACTTTTTTGTTTACAGAGATAAATCAAATATTCCCTTTGTGTTGGATAAGTATGGATGAAATAATACGATATGCACTTTTTGAATCTCTCTAAAGCTATAATTACGCCCTCTAGCGGTGGAAAAAGTTGAAAATTCCAAAATTCAAACGAATATTGCAAACGATGTATTATGCTAAAAATTCGAAATTGTGGCGGTGGAATGTGAAGGTCACGAAGTTTCCATTGCCAACAATGAATTGACCCCTTATACCCGGGGGGGGGGGGGGTGAGAAAACACACCTTTCTAGTTTTAGCAGATAATTGTTTGTTTTCAGAGATAAATGAAAAATTCTTTTTTTAGGATTAGATAGGAATTGATAAAAAATATTATGATTCGCACTTTCGAAATCTTTCGAACACTATAAATGCGCCCTCTAACGGTGAAAAGTATTGAAAATTCCAAAATTTCAAGCGAATATCGCAAACGATGTATTTATAATAGAAATTTGAAATTTTGATGGTGGAATGGGAACGTCATGAAGTTTCGATTGGAAACAAAGGAAAAGGAGAATTGGAAGACTTTTTTTTCAGTTTCATACTAATGAAATATAATTCACATTTTTCAAATACTTAGTAGTTTTAATATCTATCTTTACAGATAACTGAAATGAGGAAACAGTATAACAGCTTTCTAATTTTATAAATAATTTGTATAGAATAGAAATTTGAAAAATAAGTGATAGTTTTTAAGAGATATTCCACTGAGAGCAATAATCTATCCACTTTTCTGAGAGAAGTGTGAGAAATGGAACTTTTTAGATTTAAGAATTAAAAGACGAATACTTTTATGTTATATAATTACTAATAAATCACTATTTGCATTTTTCCCATCATCCACTAGCTCAAATTAAAACTTTTAAGGAATGAAAGAGTAGGTAAAGAAAAATATTTATTCTCTTTGAAAACGAGATTCTCATATGCGCCATGAGAGACGATATGCCTTCTTCTATATGAGTTCTTCTAGTTTATATGGCGATATACGTTCTTCTAGTTTATATTAATATAGACATAATTTCCAAAAACATATTTATGCAAATGCATCCTTAAAAGTTCTGTTTGATTAAGTGGCGCCCTCACGTGTTGTTTATCCTTCACGTACTCGGTCATTAGGAGTGCATTGTAAAGATAAAAAAATAAATAAATACCCTCTCAAGCATCTGCTTGCCATAGAGGTCTGACAGGAGCCTGTCAGTTTATATATGCCATAGTAGGTCTGAGAGGATGGCAGGACCTCAGCAGGAAACCGACACATACATCCATGCCTTACCCGGGGCTCGAACCCAGGTCCCTTAGATCAGTAGCCAAGCGTGCTAACCACTCGGTCATAGGACGGCTGAAATAAATACCCCCTCAAGCAGCTGCTTGCCACACAGGTCTGACAGGCTGAATGGAACCGAAAACTTCTATTGACAGAAATGTTGTCGTTTTTTTAATAGCAGTTCCGATCTGCGTGTGGATGTCTACAATGAATCCTTTGTAGCGACGCAAACGAACAGCTGCTCTGCCAGAAGAACAAAGTCTGTGATTTTAGTCTCGATATTGATTCCTCTCTACCAGTCAAGACATTACTCCTAATACCGACTACTTGGTAGAAAGAGAGATCTAGGATTTCATCGCTGTGAAAGAGAAATTTCTTGTTCAACCTTAGAACAGCGGACATGTTTGGGTTCGTGTTTCACCTGACCATTTTGGGGCGGGGGTGGCTCAGTCGGTAGCGCGCTAGGCTCGTAATCTGCAGTTCCCAGGTTCGAGTCCCAGCTGGGTCAGCGTTGAGATTTATCTCCGCAAAATTCCCCGCCCTGCCCACGGTCAGTAGGGGACACCGATGGGCTTGGAAAGGCCGCCGTCGGTCGGATGGGACATTAAGCCGTGGCCCCGTGTGTGGGAGAGCCATACCCTGTGCACGTTAAAGAACACGCTGGATGGCCTTGAAGGGAGGCTACCATCTGTCTCCCAACAGCTGTTCCAGTGGGTCCCCTCCCCCAACCTTCTCTGAGTCTTCGGGGTCCATATGACCTGGCCATTTAGCCCATGGTGTGCGAAAAAGTGCCTCTCAGAGGTAAAACAACCCAACACACGTTAAAGAACACACTGGATGGCCTTGACGGGAGGCTACCATCTGTCTCCCAACAGCTGTTCCAGTGGGTCCCCTCCCCCAACCTTCTCTGAGCCTTCGGGGTCCATGTGACCTGGCCATTTAGCCCATGGTGTGCAAAAAAGTGCCGCTCAGAGGTAAAACAACCCAACACACGTTAAAGAACACACTGGATGGCCTTGACGGGAGGCTACCATCTGTCTCTCAACAGCTGTTCCAGTGGGTCCCCTCCCCCAACCTTCTCTGAGTCTTCGGGGTCCATGTGACCTGGCCATTTAGCCCATGGTGTGCAAAAAAGTGCCTCTCAGAGGTAAAACAACCCAACACACGTTAAAGAACACACTGGATGGCCTTGACGGGAGGCTACCATCTGTCTCCCAACAGCTGTTCCAGTGGGTCCCCTCCCCCAACCTTCTCTGAGCCTTCGGGGTCCATGTGACCTGGCCATTTAGCCCATGGTGTGCAAAAAAGTGCCTCTCAGAGGTAAAACAACCCAACACACGTTAAAGAACACACTGGATGGCCTTGACGGGAGGCTACCATCTGTCTCCCAACAGCTGTTCCAGTGGGTCCTCTCCCCCAACCTTCTCCGAGTCTTCGGGGTCCATGTGACCTGGCCATTTAGCCCATGGTGTGCAAAAAAGTGCCTCTCAGAGGTAAAACAACCCAACACACGTTAAAGAACACACTGGATGGCCTTGACGGGAGGCTACGATCTGTCTCTCAACAGCTGTTCCAGTGGGTCCCCTCCCCCAACCTTCTCTGAGCCTTCGGGGTCAATGTGACCTGGCCATTTAGCCCATGGTGTGCAAAAAAATGCCGCTCAGAGGTAAACCAACCATTTGATCAACCCTCCGCACTTCACTCTACAATCCCCTTACCTGGGATTTCTTTGCAATCGATTATTTATCTGCAAACGAAAACTTTTCATTTATAAAATTTTGCATTTTGCGTACGAATGAAGCCGAAAAAGGTGTCGTTCGATAAGGCAGACATACACGAAATTTTAAATGTTAACATTGATTATAAATAATAGTTTAAATTTTCAAGTGGAACTGTATTTTTTACGTTCTGTTTTAGATTAGTTTTCTGCGAAGATAACTGCTCTTGGAACCATTCCAAATGTTGATAACACGTGATGTCCCACTTGTGAGTATCGGCAACGATAAGAACTGAACGGGAGCTTTTAAACACGTGAATCTAAAATTAGCGATAAAAACTTGGAGAGGTTCGCTTAAAAAAAAGATATCTTTCAGTCATTTTTGCGTATTACTTTCTATGCACATTTTAATATAAAGACACAATGAGGTGAACTGATCCATTTTTATTGTAATCGTGTGTAATGCAGAAAAGAGTTTTTTTCCAAGATTCATCAATTGAAGAAGGAAGAAAAAAAAGAAGTTCAGGAATGACAAAACAAAATCAAAATCAGTCAGTTTTGTGACATTTCTGTGTTGGCCCAAACCTCCCTCTGTGCGACGTCCTTTGCTGAATGAAATATCTGTCATGGTTAATATATGTACACTATAAGGTAGCCCAATAAATGTCCAGATAGAAAAAAAATTTTCGGTTTATCGCCTATTTGATAAGATAATATATACTGCAAAAGAATGAAATAATTCCAACAGAACAAAACGTTTGGGATGTTTTACCTCTGAGCATCACTTTTTTGCACACAATGGGCTAAATGACCAGGTCACAAGGACCCCGAGGGCTCAGAGAAGGTTGGGGGAAGGGAACCCACTGGACAGATGACAGCTTCCCTTCAGGAACATCCAGCGTGTTCTTTAATGTGCACAGTAATGGTTCTCCCGCACATGCGCCACGGCTTACCGTCCCTTCCGACAGACGGCGGTCTTTCCAGACCCATCGGTGTCCCCTACTAGCAGAGGGCGGGGCGGAGAGTTTTGCGGAGATAAAGGTCAACGCGGGACCAGTAGAACCCGAGAACTGCAGATTACGAGTCGCGAATGCTACCACAGAACAGAACGCATGGGACCGAAGAATCAATTTTTTAAATTTCCACATATATCTAGAATTGAGAAGGAAACAAAATTTCATTTCTGCTGTCCCCTGCCGATGAGATGATAATTACGTTGGTTTACAGTGACACTACAACTGCTAGGGACGGGTTCGACTCCCGGTGATCGCATGGTCGTTTGTTCACTCAAAGCCTGCAAATAAACTAGTAGCGGGTCTAATCACGAATTAAAAAAAAATCTCCCCCCCCCCCCCCTCAGTTGTTCCATTGTGTTCATCCAAGAAGAGGAGACTCCTTTTCAGAAGAATGTGAACTGAAAATCGGAATGATCGAAGGAATGGTTCTATTCATGTATGGAAAGGAAATTTTCTTTCAGAATCTGTGAACTGAAAATCGGAATGATCGAAGGAATCGATCTATTCATGTATAGAAAGGAAATTTTCTTTTAGAATCTATGAACTCAAAATCGAAATGATCGAGGGAGTCATTCCAGAGAAATTTGAACACGTTTTGAAAAAGGAACATGCGAAATTTTTCAAAAATATTTTTCGTCTTGTATATTTTGAATACGAAGGCTTAGCTCCAGCGCCTGCCTCTTCTGTAGCCAATTGAGCAACCATACAGAAGAGAATTGCTGCTTTCAGAAGAGTATCCAATTCTTTTTCAGAATTTCGCTTGATCCCACTGCCACGAATTAAAGGATCATTGTTCCAAAGCATCTCTCAATTTCTGCCTTACATCCCAATATGCAATGGATTCGTCCTAAATGTTGATTGCAAATTATTTTCTTTCCGTATCGGAAGCTTTTGCCCATGCCTCATACGCACAATCGTCATTTCCGTTACTTTTGCAGGAAATGATACGCTTCGATTTGACCTTGTCAATGAGAACGCCCGAGGCAAATGCTCCGAGGACGATGGAGGAGAGAGGAAAGTTGGCACGTGCTTTCTGATAAAATGTGAGTTTCGCACACTCAAGAAGCAAAATGAAAGTGGTGTTTGCTCCTCCGGATTGCATCCGGATCCACCTGCTTCATCCACTTATACCGCTTAGCCAGTGGTAAAAATAGACTTGATTTTTCATTGATTAGGCCACGACTGCCCCATAAAGAATTCTTCTTCCCCTCAGATTAAAAGGTTGGATAAGCTATCGTTTGGCAATACTCAAAACATTATTTTGATTCTTTACATATTTGTCCAATGTACCTCCCAAAGATAAAAGCTGATGTGAGAATATGACTTCATCCATGAATTAGAAATTGTTTTAAGCAAAAATAAAGCAACTAAAGGGTTTCTGATTTTTTTTTTCATTAAGAGAATTGGAGATTAAAAGGGATATAGAACTTGCCAAGATTAGTGCAGGAAATAGAGCGTATCCTAGTGAAGGTGGCTCAAGTTCCCTTAGTAGACAGACGAGCATTATGCAAAATGCATTACCAAATCCACCGAAATATGAGGAGGAACTCCCTCAATTCTTCGAAAGGGCTGAAGAAATGTTTGCTTTAACTAAGATAGCAACGGAAAATCAAGCCCAGATAATCTTGAGACTAGTGGGAAGGTTTGCGGAAAACACGATAACTTCTCTGAGCATTGCCGAGTGAAAATCATACGAACTGATCAAAGAGAAGATTTTATCCGAATGCCTTTAACCCCGATTGCTTATAGGAAAATATTTGATGATGCTAAAAAAAAGAGACGACGCGAGTTGGTCTAGTTTCGCCAGTAGATTGGAGAATTCTCTAAATTATCACATTAAGAGTAGAAATATACATAATCAGTCACTTCTTGTTAAATTAATAGTCACTGACAAAATTATAACTCTGTTACCTGCAGAAACACTGAGCTATGTGAGCTAAGCTGCAGGAGGTCGATTCGTGGTTCGAATCACAAAAGCTGGCGGAAACAGCTGAGTTACATGCACACAGCATATCAGCTCCTAGAAAGAAGGCCTAAGTTTGAGGAGCAAGCGAAGTTGGGTTGGGTTGTTTTACCTCTGAGCGGCACTTTTTTGCACACCATGGGCTAAATGGCCAGGTCACATGGACCCCGAAGGCTCAGAGAAGGTTGGGGGAGGGGACCCACTGGAACAGCTGTTGGGAGACAGATGGTAGCCTCCCGTCAAGGCCATCCAGCGTGTTCTTTAACGTGCACAGGGTATAGCTCTCCCGCACACGGGGCCACGCCTTAACGTCCCATCCGACGGACGGCGGCCTTTCCAAGCCCATCGGTGTCCCCTACTGACCGTGGGCAGAGCGGGGAATTTTGCCGAGATAAATCTCATGGCCGAGTGGTTAGCGCGCTTGGCTACTGATCTAAGGGACCTGGGTTCGAGCCCCGGGTAAGGCATGGATGTGTGTGTCGTTTTCTGCTGAGGTCCTACCAGCCTCACAGACCTTCTACTATGGCATATAAACTGACGGGCTCCTGTCAGACCTCTGTGGCAAGCAGCTGCTTGAGGGGGTATTTATTTATTTAAATCTCAACGCTGACCCAGCTGGGACTCGAACCTGGGAACTACAGATTACGAGCCTGGCGCGCTACCGGACTGAGCCACCCCCGCCCCAGCAAGCGAAGTACAAGATGCCTCAAGTCCATAGGAATTTTCATTCCCAGGATGTAAAGCCGCAAAGAACTGAAAAAACAAGATTTTTACCTGCGCACTCCTACACAAAATGCTACGTTTGCGGAGCTACAAGACATTTTAGGAAGAATTGGCCTAGAAGGCGGCAGCACGAGCAAACTCTTACTTAGCAAGTTTAAATGAATGACGCTGAGGAAAGTAATAGGGAGACTGCTATTATTGTCACAGTTGCCTAGTAATAATATAAGGTGGAAAGTATTAACAGATCAAAGAATACGTTTCTGCAAGAGCTGGGCGAGGTAGTTGTTAAAGTTGGTAATATTAAAATTAATAGCATTCTGGATACTGGAACTCAGATCTGTGTAGTCAGATCCGATTTGATCCCAGCACGTTTCCTCAAACCTTGTGGAAAAATTGGTCTTGTTAGCGCGTTTGGTGACGTGATCACCACTGACTTGAATAAAGTAGAGCTGCAACTTGCTGAAATTAACGGAAAACCGGTGATTTCTAACTTCCATTGGAGGCATTTTGTGCTACTACTCCTAAGCTATGCAGAGCAATGCTCCTGAGTCCAGATGTGTATGGCATGTTACATAAACATGTTAATTATACAGCGGTAGATAAAGAAGCAACTAAGTTGGGTTGGGTTGTTTTACCTCTGAGCGGCACTTTTTTGCACACCATGGGCTAAATGGCCAGGTCATATGGACCCCGAAGGCTCAGAGAAGGTTGGGGGAGGGGACCCACTGGAACACCTGTTGGGAAACAGATGGTAGCCTCCCGTCAAGGCCATCCAGCGTGTTCTTTAACGTGCACAGGGTTATGGCTCTCCCGCACACGGGCCACGGCTTAACGTCCCATCCGACGGACGGCGGCCTTTCCAAGCCCATCGGTGTCCCCTACTGACCGTGGGCAGGGCGGGGAATTTTGCGGAGATAAATCTCAACGCTGACCCAGCTGGGACTCGAATCTGGGAACTGCAGATTACGAGCCAGGCGCGCTACCGACTGAGCCACCCCCGCCCCTCCGAAGCAACTAAGAGTATGGAACATAGTGCATTGAATAGTGTCGATTTTATGTCTACCAAGCGTACAACTGATAATAATAAGGTACAACGATGTAATAATGTTATGAGTGTAGACCATAATGCTAATGAATGTATGGAGAAAAAAAGAACACAAAGAAATAACAATATGGTAAATTTAAAGAAAGCCGAGAATATGTTATCTGATTGCGCCAAAGTGAATGTGGAAATTAGCAAATATAATAATCCCAATTGTGTACCAATTAATTCAAAAGTTTCTGAACCCTTGATGCAGGATATGATATTGTGTACAGAGTCACTGGTTAAAAACCATTGTTCAGAGACTGATCTTACAGATCGGTGTTATTCTGGCGATAAATATAAAAATAAATAAATAAATACCTCCTCAAGCAGCTGCTTGCCACAGAGGTCTGACAGGAGCCTGTCAGTTTATATGCCACAGTAGAAGGTCTGAGAGGATGGCAGGACCTCAGCAGAAAAAACACATACATCCATGCCTTATCCGGGGCTCGAACCCAGGTCCCTTAGATCAGTAGCCTAGCGCGCTAACCACTCGGCCATGGGACGGTATTTCTCTTTTTAACCTCTTTTAATTTGTTTCTTTTACTCTTTTTAGACACCTTATTTTGGCGATAAGGTGTCTAAAAAGAGCAAAAGAAACAAATAAAAGAGGTTAGAAAGAGAAATAAGAATATACTGAATTGTAAAGAAGAGAAACTGTAGCGTCAATGAGATGTCTACAGCGAAAGAATCTCTAAGGCTCCCATCTCGGAAGGGATGCTGGCCAGGAGAGCTGATTGGTGAAGCAATGCTTGTTAGTTCCCTGTCTAGGTTAAAGCATCCAGGGGAGGGAAGATAGGGGACACTGTGTAGAAATATTTTATCTAGGGAATGGCAAACACGAATTAATTACTTTAAAGTGTTTATCAGTGTACAGGGTGTAAATTTAAATATTTTAGTGTTTTTCTTGTTATTGATTTACCAACTATGCTCATGTTGTTTTATGAAGAGTTGTTGTAGTTTCGAAACATATCGAAAATTTTAGGAAACCCCTCTGGCTGTAGCTATGCTATTACTGCAGTCGATCAGGCTAAGCTCAGCCTGGATAACTCTTGATGAAGGAGGGGGCGTGTCAGGTTTCGATGCGATACGGGGATATAATTTTGCCATTTCATGTATATATTTGTATTTGACCTTGCATTGTAATCCTTTGAGTGAAATTGTTTCCTTTCTCCCACCAATGACAAGACTGTTTATGGCTCGTGTGTCTTGCTGTATGGCACCTGCTCATCAGGGATTGGCCCCCTTTCCGGCCCAGTTCCTTTGATCAAGGAGCGCAGGTCAAATGACCATTCCATGGGACGGGAAGGTCAGCGCTGAACGCCGAACGAGAAGGTCAGGTAGTTCTGAGTTAGTAACTAGCTTGAGCAGACGTAGACGGCGTCTGCTCGGTGAATAGATCATTCCCGAGGTGGGAGCTTTTCCTCTGTTAGGTGCGTAGAGTCGCAATCTGTTAAACAATCCGCACGTGGTTGTAACCAACTTAGCCAGTAACCAATGTCAGTACTTAGGGAGACTCTGTAAATATCTTCCGAATAAATCTTTTTTATTACTGTCTTAGACTTGGAGTTGGTTATCATTCTGCAATTCTCAAACTTCGAAAGCCCAATAAAGAACGAACCAAAATCTTATTTTCTTACCTGTGGGCGCCGTGGATTAATTACATTCTACCATCCCCAGGAACTTACAGTCCCCTCATCCAGTACATCCCTGAGTGGGAGTTGACTCAATCGGTAGCTTGCTAGGCTCTTAATCTGATGTTCCCAAGTTCGAGTCCCACCTATCAGGGCAGGAGGTGGCTCAGTCGGTAGCGCACCAGGCTCGTCATCTGCAGTTCCTCTTTTCGAGTCCCACCAGGACCAGCGTTGATTTTATCTCGGCAAAATTCCCGCCCTGCGCATGGTCAGTAGGGGACACCGAGGGGCTTGGAAAGGCCGCCGCTCGTCGGATCTGACGTTAAGCCGTGACCCCGTGTGCGGGAGAGCCATACCCTGTGCATGTTAAAGAACACGTTGAATGACCTTGACGGGAGGCTACCATCTGCCTTAACCTTCTCTGAGCCCTCGGAGCTATCAGCTAACACTAGAAGTGTGTTCATTTAACAAAAAAAGCTCACTTACATATCATTCAGATGATTCTGCTTCTTTTTTACTCAAAATACAACATTGTTTTCAAGAATAATTTGCTCAAAATTTAGAGGGTCTCATTCTTCCTAAAATTCAGTTGTCAGCATAAACCGCGATTGCGTGATGATTAATCATCCTGTTATTTCGCTCTTTCCGGGTATTTGAAATTGTTAAAAATAATTTGCTAAATATTTCTTTTCTGTTTTAAGACACTTTAAAGATGATAACGATCAGAGAGAATTTCGGCTTCATTTATGCCACTTGACGTTCGCATATTTTAGCCTCTTTTATTTCAAATAATGTAATAAAAGTGTCATTTCGTATACCTTTGTATGCTTTTTAGAGAAATTGCTGAAGTGATGAAGATGAGATGATTACACGCTTTTTTTTAAACTTTCTTTCTTCTTGAAGAGTTCCTCATTTTGGGACTGCTGATTAGAACGTAATTCCGCGCCACGAACTGGCAAGAAGCAGATCCATCCTTCAGATTGCATCAACATTCTACCATCCCCAGGAACGACATGTCAGCATCAACTGACATGTCGATGGATGACGTCAAAGGAAACGGATTCCACGTGATCAGAGGCAAAGATGGAGATTTTTCCTCTACTCGCAATTATTCTTAAAAACAATCAAAACACACACTGGATGCTTCAATAACTTCAGATCAGAAATTCTTCTAATGGATTATTTGTGATTCTTTGGGAAAATGACATCGCATCGATATTATTCTCTGCTTTATATGTAGCAACAGATTCCTTGCCTCTCCTCAGCATCAGATTACGAATTTTTTCTTCTTGCCCTCCACCCCCCACCCCCTGCTCTTAAATATCACCGTGATCAGCATTTCCTCGTGGATATCTCGTTGAGCAACCTGTTCCTTGTCAATGAGTGGAGCGGAGCAACACGATCTGACAATACAATTATTCTCCTCGTGATGTACGCAGTTCTGTCTTACCTTGCTGCTTGCTGTGCACTGTCGTAAAGCATTCATAAGATAGAGGTATCGACTCCACTACAAAGCCTTGCCATTGGCTCAAAGTTCCTCGCGTACTTTGCCATACCGGTTTCCGGTTTGTCATCCCGCAGCCGACAGAGCGGAGGTGCACACTTGTTGTTCGACTTCTGCCTTCGCCGCATCTCGCTTCACCTTGTGCCGAGCCTCTCCTCCTTTTCGTTGCCGTGAGGATCCCAATCGTAGGATACGTGAGAGCGATCCCGTGCACGCAGACATGATGGGAGAGATGGCTGCCCCGACGAACAACAAGGTCGACACGAACACCTCCCACTCCGTGGGGGTCAATGTCACAACTAAAGTAGAACCGACAGGGATCGGAGAAGGACTTGCTCTCAACCCTTGGCATTTTCGGACTATTCCTGGCATCCTTCAGATTGTCCAATTGGTGAGTAATCATCTTTGTATGCAACACCTCCGGGCATTTCTATGCATTGAGGTGTTTCATAGGTATAAGTGAAGCAAAATTAATTTTGACGAAATGAAAGTTAATATTCTTGATGAAAGGAATTTTGTTAACATTTCTTGGGGAAACTGAAATGTTTTCCGCCACGCCCAGAATGATTTAACCTTCTCAGCGGAAGCGAGGTACGCGTTTGTTGCTGGCAATGCCGCAGGGCGAATAAGGGAAACGAATTGCGTCACTGCACTTGAAACGCACGGCCATTGGCTGACACATCCTCGCACTTCATCAAATGCTTTTGTCATTATTTAGAAAATAATTTATCCTAAAACAACATTAGTATTAATTTCAAAGATGAAGAAATATTATTCACAGTACTGCCAGGTTTTCCTTCAGCCAATTGCCATTTCTCTTACTTCATTCTTCGCCAAGGTTCCGAAATCAGTAGAGAATGGGAGAGCTTTCTCTTCTTAATCGGGGCGGGGGTGGCTCAGTCGGTAGCGCGCCAGGCTCGTAATCTGCAGTTCCCAGATTCGAGTCCCAGCTGGGTCAGCGTTGAGACTTATCTCCACAAAACTCCCCGCTCTGCCCACGGTCAGTAGGGGACACCGATGGACTTTGAAAGGCCGCCGTCCGTCGGATGGGACGTTAAGCCGTTACCCCGTGTGCGGGAGAGCCATACCCTGTGCACGTTAAAGAACACGCTGGATGGCCTTGACCTTGAGGGAGGCTACCATCTGTCTCCCAAGAGCTGTTCCAGTGGGTCCCCTCACCCAACCTTCTCTGAGCCTTCGGGGTCCATGTGACCTGGCCATTTAGCCCATCGTGTGCAAAAAAGTGCCACTCGGAGGTAAAACAATCCAAACCTCTTCTTAATTCATCAACCTTCAAAGTCTTCCTCTATGAAAGAGTTCTCTATAATCTGCCAGATAACGAGATTCTCCTGAAGAGATTTGGAAAAATAACTAAAGAATAACCTATCGCCTTTTGGCGAATAAGAGAGTGCTAGTTTTCAAAGAGAATTCTTTATTTTCTGCCTTTTTTTTTTCCCTCTAACAGCGGAAATTTAGACTAAATGATGAAGTACGGTTCCCGAAAACTAAAGCGTAAGTCAAATTCGAGTAAAACGGGAAAATTTTCCCCATATTAACTAATAGAAATGTTCAGGTTATGGGGAGCGCAATTCTTATATGAGCCTACCCAACCAGCACGGAATTTCAAATTGAAATGTTAGAATACAACAATTTTAGAGTAAAAAATTAATCCGAGACAGCTAAACATAATATTTAGGTAAGAAACACGCATTAACTGCTGCGTCGGACAAACTTATTGAATCTGGAGAAAGGGTTGGGTTGTTTTACCTCTGAGAGGCACTATTTTGCACACCATGGGCTAAATGGCCAGGTCATATGGACCCCGAAGGCTCAGAGAAGGTTGGGAGAGGGGACCCACTGGAACAGCTGTTGGGAGACAGATGGTAGCCTCCCGTCAAGGCCATCCAGCGTGTTCTTTAACGTGCACAGGGTATGGCTCTCCCTCACACGGGACCACGGCTTAACGTCCCATCCGACGGACGGCAGCTTTTCTAAGCCCATCGGTGTCCCCTACTGACCGTGGGCAGGGGGGGGAATTTTGCGGAGATAAATCTCAATGCTGACCCAGCTGGGACTCGAACCTGGGAACTACAGATTACGAGCCTGGTGCGCTACTGACTGAGCCACCCCCGCCCCATTTTTATAGAGAATTTTCATTATGTTAACTAACTTGTCAGGTATACCATATGATCTCACAATCAACCACAACTTATGACGATCAACAGAGTCAAAAAGCCTTTTTGAAATCAACAAAACTAGCAACCAAATGTTTCTGAAACTCTAAACATTTCTCAAGAATATGCCTGAGTGAAAATATCTGATCTACACATCCCCTACCACTTCTGAATCCACATTACTCGTCATGTAATTGCCTGTGCTTAATTCTATTAAGCACAATCAAGCAAAGAACTTTACTTGGAACAGAAAGTAGGCTGATACTCCTATAGTTATCATAAGAACTGCTATGATAGTGAACTGCTCCTATAGTTATCATGAGGCTATGAACAAAGAAAGGTTGAGAAACAATATTGCAAAGAGCAATTTATCATTGGAGTAAATCCTTCCGAAAAGCTATGCTCCTTTCAAGTAACAATAGCCATGAATATGGAACATACAATTTCTTTTTCAAATGGAGGGAGGCGGAATTGGATCCCATTTTACCTTTGCTGTGGGTGTCCATGTCGGTGAATGTGTGCTTATGTGGGTTGGGTTGTTTTACCTCTGAGAGGCACTTTTTTGCACACCATGGGCTAAATGGCCATGGTCACATGGACCCCGAAGGCTCAGAGAAGGTTGGGGGAGGGGACCCACTGGAACAGCTGTTGGGAGACAGATGGTAGCCTCCCGTCAAGGCCATCCAGCGTGTTCTTTAACGTGCACAGGGTATGGCTCTCCCACACACGGGGCCACGGCTTAACGTCCCATCCGACGGACTTTCCAAGCCCATCGGTGTCCCCTACTGACCGTGGGCAGGGCGGGGAATTTTTGCGGAGATAAATCTCAACGCTGGCCCAGCTGGGACTCGAACCTGGAAACTGCAGATTACGAGCCTGGAGCGCTACCGATTGAGCCACCCCCGCCCCAAATAAGAGATTGCTAGTGGGTTCTGGAGAAAAGGTGAATGGGGGGGGGGGGTTAGCTCATCAGAATTGGATGGCACTGAAGACGACGGTGGAGGGGATGTTCAATTGCTTCTTCGTCTGCAGGATATTTGGCTGTCGATGCAGGACTCTGGATTTTTCTATTCAAAACGGGACAGTCCTGCACAAAAGCCTCCTCGGTAGCGTTATGGTATCGTGTTGATGTGCGGTGACACTATAACTGCTGGGATCTGGGTTCGAATCCCGGGATGACATGGCCGTTTGTTCTGTCATAACCTGAAGATAAGTTAGAAGTTTTGCGGATCTCATCACAAAGAAAAGAAATCGTGAGTCTGGCAAACCTGAGTCCTAAATGCTCGAACTTCTAGTGCACAGCTGGCAACGAGTTGTGAGCATCTTACTTTTTATACGAAGGGGGTGATTTTCATGAATCAAGTTGGGAGGATCACTAGCGTCACGTGCTGAGGGTTCGTTTGAAACCGCGTCAGTCAACCTCCCCCCCCCCCCCCTCCTGAAAATCCTGTCGTCTTATGCGAAATCTCAAATGTGTCTAACTGCTCTGAAATCCAAAACAGCTGTTTTCGTATGAATTTATTTTAGCTCCATAGTATATGTCCGACCGTGGTTCCATATAGAATATCCTTTTAACATTTCCTGTTCGGTAGAATGTTTCAGCAATTCGGAAAACCTACTCCAGTCTTATTCTCAGATTTTCCACCTTACCCCTGAAACGAAATCCTGGGTACGTGCCTGCTTTCAATAAATTCCGATGTTTTGAGATTTTCAAAGGTGAACGAAGTAACGATGTATACAACTTGCGTCTACTTAACAATTTAAAACATAGCTTAGTATAGGCCTGGGAAAATTTTTTAACTGAAAGGCAGTATAGAAATTTGAAAAGGGCGGCTCGCCAAAAAATGTATAATAAACAAAGTGTGTGTAACCAACACAAAAAAAAAAATCTAAATCGAATATAATTTTATTAAAATTCATCATTTCAACAGAATTCGCTTCGCCGAAGTCGGATCTGTTGTCCTCTATACGTCATCAATATCTCGCGGGCAGCACGAAAGAGGGGCGGGGGTGGCTCAGTCGGTAGCGCGCCAGGCTCGTAATCTGTAGTTCCCAGGTTTGAGTCCCAGCTGGGTCAGCGTTGAGATTTATCTCCGCCAAATTCCCCGCCCTGCCCACGGTCAGTAGGGGACACCGATGGGCTTGGAAAGGCCGCCGTCCGTCGGATGGGACGTTAAGCCGTGGCCCCGTGTGCGGGAGAGCCATACCCTGTGCACGTTAAAGAACATGCTGGATGGCCTTGACGGGAGGCTACCATCTGTCTCCCAACAGCTGTTCCAGTGGGTCCCCTCCCCCAACCTTCTCTGAGCTTTCGGGGTCCATATGACCTGGCCATTTAGCCCATGGTGTGCAAAAAGTGCCGCTCAGAGGTAAAACAACCCAACCCAAGCCGCACGAAAGAAGTTGGCAGGCTTTAGTTTGCCCACGCCTACCTTAGTGTAAAGGCAAGGACGGCGTTAACGCACGTGCAACGTATACGACTGCACCGGGCGGCGTTATTTGAGTTGGTGCCAAACAACCTACAGACCATACCTGCAGTAGAGTTTATTCGAGTGTGACCTATTTCTCAGCAGATAATTTTCAATTAATTTTTAAAATGATATTAAATTTAACTAAATTAATTATTAATATGTAAAATCCGACTTGGAGAAAGGGACGACAGATATCCAAGTTCGCTCCGTGTAATGGCATGCTTACAGAACGTAAACACTGTAAGAAAATGGCGGGCACACGAATTACCGATTGCTTAGCGCCCCGGATAAACACTTAAATGGCGACTCTCCTTTTTCCTGCAGCAAAATATTAATCGGCACTTTTTAACTTTTTTACAACCTGCTCTTCTACGAGTGCTTCGTTCTCTTTCATTGGCACTCAGACCAAAATACACTGCTCACAAAAATTAGGGGATATTTTATCGCTTCGTATTCATTTTGAAATATCCCGTAATTTTTGTGAGCAGTATGTTATCTCCAAAGCAAGGCGCTTGGCATCTGCGAACCTTTCACTTGTCGGCTTAAGAAAACTAAACAGCACGGGAATCTTTTTTCTCTTTTACACGCTTAAGGAAATTTACAAGTCAAAATATGCTTTTCGTGGAGCTAAAGATATAATTAAATAATACAATTTTTTTTATTATTGTCTTCGAAAAGTCAGATAAAGGATATTTTTCACCTAAAGAGTCTTCTGATTTTTGGTTTACCTAATCCTCCCATTGCTTGTCACATTACCGAGGGGGGTCATTGCGTCAGAATCATTCTCATTCCCGATTCGCTGTCAGGCGTCGGCACTTGCTCTGACGATTGAGCAACATTTTAAACGAAATCCTTGACGTTGCCCAAAAGCGCATGCGCAGTTCGACATCTGCATGGATGGGGGAAGCGTTTCTCCGTCGGCAGCGAATCTGACTCCTAATCTGATGTTCCCAGATAGCTCTGCGTTGAGATTCATCTGTACTAATTCCATCGTGCCCTCTGTGAGAGAGGCGACCTCGATGGGCTTGGTAATGCTGCTTTACGTCTGATGAGGCATTAAGCCGTGGGCAGAAAAACACACCCTGTGCACGTTCAGAAACGTCCTTGATGGGAGGCTGCCATCTCTCTCCTAACAGCTGCAATCCATTGGATCCCCTTCACTAAACTTCTTTGGGACTTCTGAGCCATTGGGGTTCTTGTGACATGGACATTTAGTTCACTGGGTGTTAGCAGAAGTGTCGCTCAGAGGTAAAACAAGCCCAACGCTTTGAAGCCAGCTCCTACAAAGAGTTCCCAATCCGGTATCAATTACGTGTCACTCGTTGCAAAAGTTAGGATAAAAAAAAAAAATTTTTGTAAAAAAATATTCGGTTGACTAAAGAGCAATCCAAAAATTCATTAAATCGATTCGTCGCTTGAAACATGATCTTGTTTCAAAGACCTCTCTCTGCGATGAATATTTTTCTTCCATTGAAAACTTTCGTACTTTTAAAATATTCAAATTATTCGTTTCCATTTCGCAGATTCTTCTTTCGATTCCTTTTTCGCATCCAAAGAGCGTCTTCAACCTGACAGCTCATTTTGCAGAAGCGTCAAAGAATCTGTGCTAATGAGATGAGCTGAAGCATTTCCCTCCGCCTCGATCTCTGGGTGAACAGGTGCATGCCGACACAGTAACACGTGCGCGCACAGGTCACGATGACCCACTTTGACCCTGCTGCTCGTCGCCATGGTGCACAGCCACGACACAATGCGCCGTGACAAAGGCTGTCAGGGTCACCAGTTCCGTGCATTGAGACGCAGTTGTATACGAGTGGGTCAACATCACCTGCTCGTCTTTCATGTTAACGACTTTGACGTAAGAGTTGTTCCTCTTTGACATCCCCCCCCCACACACACACACACTGGTGTGTAAAGGTGACGGAGGGTCATCGCACAGCAGACGAGGTCGCGCTCTTTCTTCCTTTCCGGCTTCCTGTGCAAACGATTCTTACCGGGCTGAGTCGGAAATTTCCCGTTTGATGACGAAATCACCGTTTGGTTCTTTCAAGAGTTTTCAGCTCTAAAAAACTTTACGTTTTATTGGCAAAAGCTTTCACTACTAAAAGCCTCGACTCCCCAGACTGTCCAACTCAGGCTACGAGGAGCGACTGAAAGTGCTCCATACTCCCTCCTTGGAATGGAGAAGGTTGATTCACGATCTGTTATAAAATCATTAACCACCTTCTCTATTCGAATCCAGTGGAGCCATTAATTCATGTCTTGGCCTCGAGCAGAACAATCCTCAGTGGATATAAATTCCTCGTGCGAGAACAAACTGTAAAGATGATTCCTTCCTATGCAGTGTTGGTCGTGTTTGGAACTCTCTAACTCCCGATTTTTTGTTCTCCCCAAATTTGCGTATTTTCAAAGATCCCCTGAATACAATCGACTTGGCCAAGTTTCTAAAATGTTTTTTAACTTTCGTTATGTATGTAATTATATGTTCTCAACGTGTATACCATATGTAAACCACAACAAGTGTTAACCGTATTGTAAATATTTCTCTGTTCCTGATGTCTTGAGAGGGGCGGGGGTGGCTCAGTCGGTAGCGCGCCAGGCTCGTAATCTGTAGTTCCCCAGGTTCGAGTCCCAGCTGGATCAGCGTTGAGATTTATCACCGCAAAATTCCCTGCCCACGGTCAGTAGGGGATACCGATGGGCTTGGAAAGACCGCCGTCCGTCGGATGGGACGTTAAGCCGTGGCTCCGTGTGCGGGAGAGCCATACCCTATGCACGTTAAAGAACACGCTGGATGGCCTTGACGGGAGGCTACCATCTGTCTCCCAACAGCCGTTCCAGTGGGTCCCCTCCCCCAACCTTCGGGGTCCATGTGACCTGGCCATTTAACCCATGGTGTGCAAAGAAGTGCCGCTCAGAGGTAAAACAATCCAATCCTGATGTCTTGAGACGTGTATTTTTGTGCCTTCCTCTCAATAAACAATTACGTCATCAAATATCCATTGACACTTGGAATAAAGTCAGAGATTCCCAGCTAACTTTCTACTCTCGATTTTTATCCACTGCTCTGCACTATCCTCCAATATGCACTCGGATACTGTCAGCCGAATGGAAAGCTAAATCCGAAACTGACTCGCTTCGCAAAAATATGCTCTTATACGGAAAAATATCACTGGAGGAAAATCAAAGATATCAATTTTATTCAAATCTCGATTTCCAATAATGAAAATTCCCCCCTCCCCGAACATCTTATACGAAATCTGAAATTTGCCTCCACCTTTTTTGAAATCCAAAACACGTGTCTTTATATGATTTTATTTTATTCCCATATTTCATGCCCGTCGCTAAAAAAAAAAGATTAGAATAAAATTTTATAGTTTTTTTTTAAATAGAATATCACTTTAACCTTTCCTGTCCGGTGGAATATTTTAGTAACTGGGAACCGAAACTAAATTTTCGTCCATCCAATTGCGCGAGAGGCAATTTTCCATTCGAAGTCATTTCAAAAGTAGATCGCTTTCAATGGGACTTTTACGTAACATGACGTTATCGCGACGCATGTCGGAAGAAGCAGTTGCGTTGTTTTATCACTGAAGGGCACATTTTTTTGCCCACAAGGGTCAAGTCCCAAGAACTCCAAGGGGTCATAGAAGGTTGGCAAAGGGGACTCGCTGATCAGCTGTTAGGACAGATGGTAGCATCCCGTCGAGGCCATCCACCATATAACATATGTAGGACTCTGTGTATGAACAGGACATCTCTCTTGAACACTGAACCACGGTTTAACATCCCCATCTGACGAACGGAGATCTTTCTAACCCCATCTGTGTCGACTTTCTCACCGACGGCAGGGCAAGGTGGGGGTTGAGGGGCGATAAATCTCAACGCTGGCACTCTGAACTGGCAACGGAAGATAATATCTGCGTAAAGGTAGATCAAAAATTCCGTTGGCAACTTTTGATGCAAAAAGATGACAGCACTCTGCGTCACAAAAACAAAAATCCGAAGCATGCAGGGCAGGATCTAGGAGGGACAAGGGACCCCCACCCCTTAAGAATGTTTGTAAGGATAACTGAAGTTAACCTGTGCCAATTTCACTCATTTTTTAAAAACAATTTTTATAAACATCTGAAACGGAGAAAATATTACACTGTAACGGAAATCCGGACTCTTGGCCCTACCTTTTTATATTTTTTTTTTTCGATTGCGTCGCTGCCCCCCCCCTCCCTTCCCCCCTTTCAATTTTTTCTAGATCCGGGCCGTACAATCTGACAGGAAATGTCACTGAATAATTTTACTCAGAGATGAAGGGAACAGATTATGTTCGCAGAGACATGCGAGAAAAATTGTCAAAGGGCATTAGACTGAAATTTACAACATTATCCCAGTTAATAGACCAGTTATCGGATGAACAGATAAAAAGGCGTAAACTGCGTAACTAGGAACTTTTATAGTTAATGTTTTTATAATAAATATAAATGTGGGACATTAACTAATTTTTTACTTCTTTCAGCTGATATACCACTAAGACCAGTGGTATATCTTCACAGGATATACCACTAGGAGCAGTGCAGTTCAACCTCAATTGAAAACCAAATGAAATGGTTTCCTTCTATTCGAACTCTTTTTTTTTCGGGTTGCTATGAATCACGTGACTGTCTCGCAGAACGAAAGGGGGAAACCTTTTAAAGGCTGAAACGCGGAAGGAAGATTAAAAAAAAATTAAAGTGATTTCTTTTTAGAGCGAGCAAAGAAAATTGTGCAAACGCCACCCGTAATGATTTCTTCCTCCTTTTCGGTATCTGTTGGCTTTCGCTCGAGACTTTCCTCTTGCGCCATCTGTTGCAGTTAATGATCACATTTTCAGCCAATTGCGCTCCCTCTTCCGACTGCGAAACGCCAATGGCGCCTCTTCCCCCCCTCCCCCCATCGAATGGCGTTTAAGTTTAATTCCCACCACTTTGTTCTCCAGGATGAAATTGGTTGGGAACTGAATACAATTCGATTTCACGTTCACTTTGTTTCAGGAAACAGGAATTTTGTCTTTACGAGCTGATTATTTTTTCGAAGTTACTAAATATTTTTACACTAAGGAAAGTATTAAAACTGATGCCTATTAATTTTCAAATTAAGACGGGATAAAAAGTGATCTTTCTGCTAAAGTCCCGCAATCCTCAATGATGGGCTTGGAAAGACCGCCGTCCGTCGGATGGGACGTTAAGCCGTGGTCCCGTGTGCGGGAGAGCCATACCCTGTGCACGTTAAAGAACACGCTGGATGGCCTTGACGGGAGGCTACCATCTGTCTCCCAACAGCTGTTCCAGTGGGTCCCCTCCCCCAACCTTCTCTGGGCCTTCGGGGTCCATGTGACCTGGCCATTTAGCCCATGGTGTGCAAAAAAGTGCCGCTCAGAGGTAAAACAACCCAACCTTGTGAGATCTCAAAATCTGTTTTCTATATTGTAAAATATTGGATGAAATAAAAAATACTACCACTGAATTTCAACGTTTGCTCAACACTCGACTTAAAACTCTCGCATCTTTTGCACTTTGATGACGTAGGCGCAGGGGGGGGGGCAGGAACTACATTTCGGAAGAGGGGGGAACTGAATTCAGTGGCATTAAGCGATGATTCTATCTCTGAATTCAACAGCCTCTGCCTGGGTGGGGATTGGTTCATTAGGTTCTTCCGTTTCCAGGTTCAGGTCCCATTTGTGCCTGGGTTGCAATTTATCTCCTCTAGCCGTCCCATGGCCGAGTGGTTAGCGCGCTTGGCTACTGATCTAAGGGACCTGGGTTCGAGCCCCGGGTAAGGCATGGCTGTTTGTATCGTTTTTCTGCTGAGGTCCTGCCATCCTCTCAGACCTTCTACTCTGGCATATAAACTGACAGGCTCCTGTCAGACCTCTGTGGCAAGCAGCTGCTTGAGGGGGTATTTATTTATTTATTTTTTTTTTAAACCCAGTTCTTTCATCTGTGAGAAAGGGGAAAAACCGTTGCACTCTGAAAGGGATAGATGGGATGTTAAGCCATGGTCCCGTGTGCGGAAGAGCCATAATCTATTCCCGTTAAAGAACATGTTAGACTGCGCTGATCCGGAACCTTCCGTCTCCTAACCGCTCTCCAGTGGATCCCTTGCCCCCCCCCCCCCCCGACACTTTCTCTCAGCTCTCGGAGTCCTTGTGACTGGACATTTACCCACTGCGTGCAAAAAAAAATGCCTCTTAAAATTCAACCCAATCTTTTTTCGCAAGCTCGCGATTTTTATATCTCTGCGAGAAAAATCGATCTCTTTCAACCGCAAAAGAAATCTCATTTGATTGCGGCGAAGAGAATCGCGAACACCATCAAATGAGGATATTGGGCATCGGATAGATCTCATTTTTCTCATTTTGGGTGTTGATGAAAGCAATCAAAGATTCGTTATCAAAATAAGACATTTCTTTTCCATTACCACGGGAGGGGCAAAGGTCACTTTCTTCACTCGCAATGCTCAGCAGAAAGCATTCTTGCCAGAAACTAGAGTAAGAAGTCGGAACGAAATCTACTTTAACCTCTGTAGCCATGAGAACAAACAGAAACATTTTGTTTATGGGGGCGGCAACGGAGAAGCGTAAAAGAAAGGATTTCCAGGGGAGGGACGAACGTTTTGAATGAACGCGTTTTTTAATGACCTCGGGAGTGTTCTGCACGTGGGCTTTCCCTCTTGAAAAGTGTTGGCGGAATCTCTGTACCCAACATTTTTCGCTATACATATAAGAGTATAACGCCCTTCATTATAGAGTAGCAAATAAAAAAGCTTATCTGGCAAAATCTTTTTAGCAAACCAATCGAATTGCATTTCAGTTTGTTTCCATCAATTGGCAGCAGAAGTCGCACAATAAAAAATATCTCCATCTTGAAACTAAAAATACAGCTCTGAGGGAATTAAAAAGGAATCTGTTTGCACACTTCCTGTCAATCATCTCTTCTCTGTAAAGGAGGTAAAGCCAATTTTTCATTTTCATTGGCTACCTCTCATTTAGAGTCTTAAACAGTTAAAACCTCTTTAAACGTATTCACGCACTGAAGACAACTATTATTAAACAGCTGCTGGTAATCAGTACATTTTTAATAGAATATCTTAACAAAGAGTTAACCAAATGAAAAAATAAATTTCCGACATGCGCAAGATCCTGAAGGTAGCAAACGATTCCTCTTTGACGAATTGCAACAGATAACAGATTGCCTGAAGATGACCAACCGCTTTCCTTCATGTGATGCAATTCTTTCTATTCTCTGTGCAATAAAACGACTCGAACATTTCGTTTGCCGAGGAACCTGTTCCTCGTCGTCGATGACACTCGGGTTGTTCGTCATTCTCGCGAGTCCACCTTATCTTGGGCGGACTTCCTACAGAGCGGCGGTGAGGTCGTCGTTGTCACCCTCCTCCACTTTTCTGCAGCGTCAGTGGCTTTGATTTACTGCAGGCGTAATTCTCTTCCCTCGCAACCATCGCGTACGAGAGTCGCGGTCCGGAAGGAAGGAGCTTTAAGGCAGCTTCCTTCTTCACTACTGATCAACCAATTCAATCTTTTGTATCTCGGTGCTGCACTGTTTTCCACACAATGGGTTTAAGTGGCCAGGTCACAAGGGCTCCGAGATGGCCTCCCGTTAAGGTCATCCAGCGTGTTCCTTAACGTGTAGAGGGTGTGGCTATCCCGCACACAAGTAACGGCTTACCGTCACATCTGACGAACGGCGGTCTTTTCAAGGCCAACGATGCTCCTTTTGTCCACGGAGTGCAGGCAAGAGGCTTAGCGGAGAAAAATCTTTGTCACGGTTAGGCCTCGAAACTGTAGCCATCGCTGGTGCTCTCATCCATCCATGCATTCACAAATGAATGATAAATGATCTAGCAAATAAGTAGAGTTCTGATTTACTTCAGGAAAACTTTTTGAGCGTAATGGAATTTGTGAATTTGAAGACTCCAGTGAATCATTTAACAGATGCGAGAGAGGCCATTCCATGGAGCGCTCAAAATGTTTGTAACGCGGATACTGCCCAACATTTGCTAAAGAAAGAATGAAAAAAGATTAATTAATTTCGATAATCTTTAGTAATGATTCATATTTGAAATCTGTTAATATAAGTGTAGGTGGAGCACGTGTCTGAACCCCGATGCCCAGATTGTATTTCATCCACGTCATGCCGAAATAACTCTTCGCAACTCCCCTCCTCTGGTGGATACAAAAGTTGTTGCTAGCATGGATGTACACAGAGGGGGTGAGGGACCCCCCCCCCCGTTTTTTAATCTCAAACTTGTGTACCTGCTTTAAAATCCAAAACAGTTACAGGGCTAAAATAAAATTACAGAAATACATTTCATGCTCGACACTCAAGATAGATTAAAAAAACTATAACATCTCATTCCATATAGAATATCATTTTAATCTTTCCTGTTTTCTGAATTATTTTAGTAATTGGGAAGTCATACTCTAAACTTATTCTCAGACACCTCCCCCCCCCCCCCCCAATCCCCGAAGTTGGAGCCTCCCCAAAACTGAATTCTCGAACCCTCCAAAACAAAGTTCACGGGCACCACCCGAAATTAAATCCTGGGTACTTACCTGATCGTTAGTGAGAACTTATTACCACATAACTGCTGAAACAGATTTCTATCTTTTTTTTGAAACAGATATCTGTCCTCTCTAATCCTCCAAATATTTGACAGTCTCTCCTCTTTGCCACGTGCGTCGCATTAAAAATTCAACTCTATTGGAGTGCCCAAAGGACTCGTTGACTGCCAACAGAAAATGTGTTGCTTTAAAACTTGAAGTCTGCATCTATAATTCCCTACCTGGTCTAGTGGTTAGTGTACCTGGCGACTAAGACCAGCGGGCCATGTCCTTGTGTGTTTTTTTATGTTGTATGATAAACCAGGACATGCTAGTGAAATTTCCAGGTTATCTCTTTCCTTTGTGTAGGGAAGTACCTTATTCCTTTTTTAAATTTATTATTATTAAACCAATTTTGAAATTTAGAACAACATTTTCTTTTGCCAATTTCTTTAGTTTGCAATTTTGAATTTTTCAGATTTCGTTCGCCAAATTTCGAAGGTCTTTCTACGAATATTTAATAACGGTAATCAGTCTTATTTATGAGCTGATGATTTCCATGGCTCTTAGTCAGACGGTGACTTTCACATCATAAATCAGTATTTGCTTATGAGTAGACGGCGTGATCTGATGGTTTGATCTTGATTGATTTCAGTAGACGGCGTGAATCTGTAGTTCCCAGGTTCGAGTCCCAGCTGGGTCAGCGTTGAGACTTTTCTCCGCAAAATTCCCCGCCCTGCCCAAGGTCAGTAGGGGACACCGATGGGCTTGGAAAGGCCACCGTCCGTCGGATGGGACTTTAAGCCGTGGCCCTGTGTGCGGGAGAGCCATACCCTGTGCACGTTAAAGAACACGCTGGATGGCCTTGACGGGAGGCTACCATCTGTCTCCCAACAGCTGTTCCAGTAGGTCCCCTCTCCCAACCATCTCTGAGCCTTCGGGGTCCATGTAACCTGGCCATTTAGCCCATGGTGTGCAAAAAAGTGCCGCTCAGAGGTAAAACAACCCAACCCATTTCCCGTACGAGGATTCTCGAAGCCATTTCGCACTGCTTCAAAAATTCACTTCTTTACCTATAATGGAACCTGAGTTGGAATTTTTCATTTCATAAAACTGAATTCAAGCACGAACTTAAAAATATTTCGCTCAGATATAAAAGATTATTTTGTGTCATAAAACTTCATTACATCAAATATTTTTTTGGTTACTAAAATAAAGGTTAAAGTAAGTCTTCTTAGTGTCCTTTCAGCGTATTGCAGCTACCGCAAGAGAACATTTCCTCGAACACCCACTTATAGCATTTGACACCACTTTGGCGTAACTGTTTTGCTAGACACCTGCCTGCTGAGATCTCCGTGAAGAACCAGTAGTTTCCAGAACAACTGCTCCCCCGTTGCCGTTTCCGCCTAAGTAGCTCGAGACACCGCCCCTCCCCCCCCCCCCCTCCGTCTTTCGCGGTATTAATTAGATTCGTCGGCGCGTGTCTCCTGTGCCAGGGATCCATCACACCTTGTCTAACGCTATTGTGAAGCAATTCGACAGTCACCCGGGAAAATGACATGTCGTGACTAGCTGACCCCGTATATCACTTCCGGCAGACCCTATCCGACACAAACAAGTCATTTGGAAATTAAAAGGGGGGTAGGGGTTGGCTTGAATTTAAGGAGGGATTTTTTTTTTAACACAGTAGGCTATATATTTAGTACAATATAAACAAACCCAAAAGCATTCGCTTCTCTAGGTTGTTATAGTTAGCATTACATTATTTTTTTTATTATTATTGTTACGACAGATGAACGCGCTACAGTGACTTCACGAGTTAACGTGATTGTAGCCCTCGTGTGTGCTTCTGCGTGAGATTCAATTAGCCAACGATTTGGAACTTAGAACAGTTCTGAAGAAGAAGAATGAAAGTATAGCAGTGCAGTGTGTTAAAGTTCAGAGATCTGAAAGGTTGTTCAGATGGTTTGTGTCTGTGAGCGATAAGTAAAAGACAAGAAGAATCTTTTGTGTTGTGTGCGCGGACGGTCCTCGTATTATTTTACTAACGTGAAAAGTTTAGTGAACTAGCAGAGGACGATAATTTGTTTACGTCTCAAGATGTTCAAATGACATGGTAAACAAGGTTGAAAAGGTAGTATTTAATAGAATAGACAGAGCTGTTGTTGAGTATTCTGTGCAGGAAGATTGATGATTTTTGCATGTTAGTAGTTAATTTGTTTATGAGAAACTACATCCATATTTTCTTTGTAACGATTTGCATTGTATTACAATTGGTTTTAAAATATAGTTATTAAAACTCACGCCCAGTGCTATCCATATTTTGTAATCCGCAACATTTGGTGTCAGCGGTGGGATAATTTAATTGAATGCCTTTCACTAGAAGTATGGATGAGTTAATAAAGCTGATGACTGCTATGAAAGCCGAAATGGCTACGCAGATGACTGCTATGAAAGCCGATATGGCTACGCAGATGACTGATATGGCTACACAGATGAATGACATTAAAAGTCAAAATAGCGAAATGGCCGCACAAAATAATGAGTTGAGAACTGAGATAGTTTCTCAAAAAGATGATTTGAAAGCCGAAATGGCCGCACAAAATAATGAGTTGAGAAATAAAATAGGTGACCTGGCCGCACAAAATACTGAGATGAGAGCTGAAGTGACTTCTCAAATTGATAAGATTATTGATCAGTTCAAGGATATCAAAACCGAACTCAATAGACAATGCAATAGTTTAAAGGTTGAATTTGTCAGTGAAAAAGCTGATCTTGATAATGTTAAGTTAGATTGTAAACATGAAAAAGAAAAAGAGAAAGGCAACGCCCTTTTAAAATGTGAATCACAAACCAATAGGTGAATATATCTCCAGCAATGGGAGCTATAGTACAGATGAACATAATGCTGATGCGGGAAAGAAACGATGCGGAACCGGAAAACATTCCAAGATTCTTCGCTATCTGAAAAACAAGCAATTTAAGAAACGATGCGGAACCAGAAAACATTCCAGGATTCTTCGCTATCTGAAAAAGAAGCAATGTAGATTCAATTCGTTTTTACAAAATTCGACGGACAGGAGAAGCTCGCTGGGGCAGAGGCGTTCTAATGAAGCCTTCGTATGGATTGAAGAGATCTCGAGAGAGATGGCGAAAGTGCGAGAGGACTGCGAGAGGAAGATTACAAAAGAATCGAATTTTCGCAAGAAAGGAGAATCTCGAAATGTGGATCTGCTACTGAAAATCAAGAAACGTAGAGATAGCGCAGATAATGCCTTTGACCACGCAACTACTGGTGATGCTTGGCAGAGTGTCTATGTCGCTGGTGACATGTCTAGGAACTGTGAGGAACAATCACTCAGATCAGAGAGCTGTGAGACTATACAGTAAGCTTTGCACTTCAAAATACCTAGGTATACAAGTCTGGCACGATCTGAAGAGAGATCCACACAAAAGGTATTCTATTCCTCGCTGTCAGCAAAATGCGTCATGGACAATTATCGCAAAGGCAGAGTAACGAGTGGTAATGAGGGGGAACGAAACAGAGTTTACGTTTCGCAGAGTGGTCCGAATAGAGAAGAGTCGTCAGATCGTATCGTCGACAATGAAAAAGCAGAGGCGTCCATTCATCATAGAAACGAAGTGCCATTCGACGTTAATGGGGAAGTCGGAGAGATTTTTCCGAAGCATATAGCCACACTCGAATTGTTTGAAGAAAGTGGGAATTTAAGAAAGAAGAATTCCGAAGAATGGCGTAGAAGCATAACAGGTAATGCTGGTAAAGGAGCTTCAGGCAGAGACAGTACTTCAAAGACTGACTTAGATATTCATTTTTCTATGAGTAATAAATTGTGCTCGGATAATAGTAACTTTCTGGATGAAACTAAGTCTCAGAGTTACGATCAGAGAGAAGTGAAACCCTCAGATAATCTCAAAGTAGCCATGCTGAATTTCTTTTCTGAACAGTCAATGCGCAGATTTGGACATTATAATCATTTAGATTATAAGGATATAGAAAAGTTTTATCACGACTACAAGAGCTCTAAAGTGGACAATATCATGTTACAAAACTCGTCGCTGATCTCCAGAATGAACAATTTGGCAATCATGACTGATGTTTCCCTGGCTAATTACAATGAGAGCTCCAAGAAAGTGAATTCGGAAGAAACAGCAACTATGACCTCCTCGGGTCATGTGTTTTGCTGGAGACCCGAGTGGCGCCATCGGATGGTAGATAAACACAGCACAGGAGGTGTCGGCGACAAAGTGAGTCTTGTCTTGGCTCCTGCACTTGCTGCTTTAGGTCTCAAGGTCCCTATGATCTCCGGTCATGCTCACCAATTGACGGGAGATACTCTGGACAAATTGGAATCCATCCCTGGCTTCACAGTCGACTGCACTAAAGATAAAATCGAGCAGATGATGGAAGACGTCGGATGCTACATCGTAGGACAGACAGAGGAGCTGGTGCCAACAGATAAGGAGATTTACCGCTGCAAGGATCTGACGGCTACCGTAGATAGCGTTCCTCTAATGATATGCTCAACTGTGTCCAAAAAGCTGGCTGAAGGAGTGTGCGCTTTGGTTTATGATGTTGAATTCGGAAAAGGAGCTATTGATCTCATCAGTACAGAAGATGTTGCTGTTGATTTAGTTAAGAAAATGGTTGCAGCATCACAAGCTCGTGGAATGAAGAGTTTGAGTTGTTCAGCTGTTATCAGCAACATGGATTCACCTCTCGAAAACTCTGTTGACAACTCTCTGGAAGTGATGGAAGCTGTTCAGTGTTTCCTTGGTAACGGATCCTTGGAACTGCAAGAGCTTGTCGAAGAGTTAGGAGGAGAACTTCTGCGTTTGGTGAACATTGTGGATAATAGGGTAGATGAAGCATCACGTGTCCGCAAGGTTCTGCATAACGGCAATGCTTTGAACAAGTTCCGTAACATGTTAATAGAACAAAGAGTATCTGAAGATGTTGCAAGCTGGCTATGTGAAGGTAAAACAGAAAAAATATTGCTAGCAGCCCGACACATAGCTGATTTCACTTATACAGGAGAAACAGGTAAGGTTGTCGGATTAGAAGCTGCAGTTCTAGCAAGAGTATGGAAGGAGGAGATGGACCGAAGCGCTAAAAAGAATTATGGAGCTGATATTATAATTGTGAAGCACCTTGGGGATCAAATTGAATCAGGTGAAATATGGCTGAAGGTTCATCACGATAGTTCTGAATTAAGTGAAAGTCATCTGACAAAAGGGTCAGACTGGAGGATGAAACTTCTCCCTAGATTTTATGTCACTAATGACTTTCATTCCTTGTTACTGTTGATAGAATTAAAAAAATCCAAAGAAGAAAACTTTTTACAGGTTTTGCACGAAAACTCTTAGTCGATTCTTCTCCCTGCGGAGACATAAACGTGTTCACAAGGGCTATAGGCCTTACACGTATTATGTTTGTGGACGAGGCTTCAGTCAGAAAAGAAATCTACGTCATAATGAGATTCGCTTTCATTTTAACAGACATGTGGATAAACTGAAGAAGCTTCGGAATCCAGAATTGTTCGGGACGAACAAGACCTAAGAGGGGGCAGTGTTACGACAGATGAACGCGCTACAGTGACTTCACGAGTTAACGTGATTGTAGCCCTCGTGTGTGCTTCTGCGTGAGATTCAATTAGCCAACGATTTGGAACTTAGAACAGTTCTGAAGAAGAAGAATGAAAGTATAGCAGTGCAGTGTGTTAAAGTTCAGAGATCTGAAAGGTTGTTCAGATGGTTTGTGTCTGTGAGCGATAAGTAAAAGACAAGAAGAATCTTTTGTGTTGTGTGCGCGGACGGTCCTCGTATTATTTTACTAATGTGAAAAGTTTAGTGAACTAGCAGAGGACGATAATTTGTTTACGTCTCAAGATGTTCAAATGACATGGTAAACAAGGTTGAAAAGGTAGTATTTAATAGAATAGACAGAGCTGTTGTTGGGTACTCTGTGCAGGAAGATTGATGACTTTTGCATGTTAGTAGTTAATTTGTTTATGAGAAATTACATCCATATTTTCTTTGTAACGATTTGCATTGTATTACAATTGGTTTTAAAATATAGTTATTAAAACTCACGCCCAGTGCTATCCATATTTTTGTAATCTGCAACATTATTAACAAAATTGGAACGTGAAAGTAACTTTACCTTATGAAGAACGGCAATCATATACAACACCATTTCATTGTACACGTTACACAAAAGTGCAGTTTTCAACACTAAATATACCACTATAAAATACCAACCGTCCGTAGAAAATATGATACGTCCTTGAAATTTTTTAGATATCCTGAAAACACACAGAATTTAACAAGATTTTTAAAATTTTGCAGGAACTTCAGCAAAGTGTTTTTTTTTTTGCAATAATGCACAAAATTTCCATTATCGCTTTCACTGTTTGTAGTTTGAATTTATATGAAACCTCAGCATTTACGAAAGATTAATTTTTAAAACAACTAATGAACAGCCAGGCGACGAACTAAAGAGAATGAGGGGGGGGGGGGGGGGGGGGGGTTAGGGTCAAAGAGTTCGAATTTTGACTCGTACTTCTGATACAGGTTCTAACATCAGGGGGAACGAGCACATAAAAAAGGAGCCACTCCACATACCAACTAAAATGGCCTATGCCAAATAAAAGGAGCCACTCCACATACCAACTAAAATGGCCATGTGCCAAATAAAAGGAGCCACTCCACATACCAACTAAAATGCCCATATACCAAACAAAAGGAGCCACTCGACATACCAACTAAAATGGCCACTCCACATACCAACTAAAATGGCCATATGCCAAATAAAAGGAGCCACTCCACATACCAACTAAAAGGCGAAATTTTTGGAGAATGTGCTTAAGGGGAGTTTTTTTTTTATGTCAAATATTGAGTTTAATAAGTCTTTTTTTTTATCAAAATTTCAGCTATTATAATAAAGCAAAAAAAGTTGGCTTTTTTTACTATTAGGTGTGTGAGAATAAATGGTATTATATTTCAGAACTGTGTCATCAACATAAAAAATTGGGAAAATCTTCTCTAATCTGCCACTTCTTGCATCTAACAAATTACTTCGAAATAATCGTCTGTTTTAATGTTATGCAATTGTTTCTGAGGAATTTTTCAATATTTAAATCACTGAGAGCAAATCATGACTCATTACAAATGCATGATTAAACTGGGAATCCGATAAGGAGGTTCATTTGCTTTGTCTCTCTGCTGCGGTCTCGCCTTCCTCGTAGACCTCCTTTATGTCGTCCTGTACTTGCCAGGATCCTCAAAGACCTCTGGATATTTTAATGAGTTTTATTTGTGATAAATTAGTTAAATTATGTTAGTGGATAAATAGATAACTTTTTTTATGCTGTTTTGTTTAATAAGATCGCATTTTTATTACTGAATTTTTTTTTGTAATGCCATATCCAGCGCAAAAACAGCGTTTTGAAATTTAAAGTAAAACTATATTAAGTAAATCAAATATTTAATTAAAATAAGTGTGAAGTTACTCTGTATTGTTTTGCAATTCTAAATGTTTTTATTAAATATATAATTCTAAAGTAACCTTCAAAACCGAAGTCATCAATTTCCGACTACATGATGGTCTTGCAAAACGAGTTCAAACGAAGACCTGCTTCTTCAAGTAGAGACGGAGGAAAATGATTGACGAGGAAAATTTTGCCACAACCGTGGGCGAATTTCGATTAGAAAATATAGGCGTCATTCCATGGGGAGGCGTTTTCATTTGATGGCTTTATCGGAGTTGTCAATGCGGTCCTTCCCAGAGATGTCGGGGAAGGGGCCATCTGAGAGATAACGGGGAAGGGGACCATCTGAGAGATGACGGGGAAGGGGCCATCTGAGAGATAACGGGGAAGGGGACCATCTGAGAGATAACGGGGAAGGGGCCATCTGAGAGATAACGGGGAAGGGGCCATCTGAGAGATGATGGGGAAGGGGCCATCTGAGAGATGACGGGGGAAGGGGCCATCTGAGAGATGACGGGGAAGGGGCCATCTGAGAGATAACGGGGAAGGGGACCATCTGAGAGATGACGGGGGAAGGGGCCCTCTGAGAGATGACGGGGAAGGGGCCATCTGAGAGATGACGGGGAAGGGGCCATCTGAGAGATGATGGGGAAGGAGCCATCTGAGAGATGACGGGAAAGGGGGCCATCTGAGAGATGACAGGGAAGGGGGCCATCTGAGAGATGACAGGGAAGGGGGCCATCTGAGAGATGACGGGAAAGGGGGCCATTTGAGAGATGACGGGGAAGGGGGCCATCTGAGAGATGACAGGGAAGGGGGCCATCTGAGAGATGACGGGAAAGGGGGCCATTTGAGAGATGACGGGGAAGGGGGCCATCTGAGAGATGACAGGGAAGGGGGCCATCTGAGAGATGACGGGGAAGGGGCCATCTGAGAGATCAAGGGGAAGGGGCCATCTGAGAGATCAAGGGGAAGGGGCCATCTGAGAGATGACGGGGAAGGGGGCCATCTGAGAGATGACAGGGAAGGGGGCCATCTGAGAGATGACTGGGAAGGGGCCATCTGAGAGATGACGGGGAAGGGGCCATCTGAGAGATCAAGGGGAAGGGGCCATCTGAGAGATGACGGGGAAGGGCGGCGGCAGCAGGAGAATCAAGATGATTCGCGTTCGGAAACTCTCCTCTCGAAACACGTGGAATCGAAATGTGGAACAGCTTCTTCCCGAGTAACAGCTCCTGAGCATCGCAGTTCAGATATCTCTTATTAATCCTCCTTAAATCGTAAGTCTGTAAAGCTATGCGCTGTTTTTCCGTCTGTCTCCTTAGTGAGCTCAATTTGTTCCTTTAACACTTCGGAGGACCATTCGCTGGAATGTTTGTTCGAAGCCCGCCTCGTCTGTTGGATTTGCCACGTGCAGGAAACCGGATGCGAAAGTGCGACTTCCTACTTCGTTGCGAGGCAAAGAGCACGAGCCAGGTGAACGTGCGAAATCCGCAGAGCGGAAGCATGCGGCCATGATGGCATCCTCTGGCAGGCGATATGCGCCATTTCAGGTGGCAATCAGATCGATTGCATCAATCCGTTACCTCCGACAAGAAGGAAAGAGATTGATTTTAGGAGAAAAAAGGCGACACGTGTGTAAACACGTCTTTGCTAATACAGTCAAGGTTAAAGAGATAAAAAAGGAAAGAATAAAGAAAAAGGAGAACTCTGTTGACGGTTGGTGTGTTTGTCTCCGATGACGTCGAGGTCAACGCGCAATATGCAAGCAAACGAAACGGAGGATATTCGAGTTCAGATATTTGTCGATCCATTTTCTTCGATCCTTTCTTGTCCAGCCCATTGAAGATCAAGATGATTCGGGCCACAGAGTAAGAATTTCGAACCGAGGATGTTCACGCTTCACACTAGCATCCTCCACCTCCCGAGTCTTCACCGATCGTCATGGCGAAGGTCGATGTCTTCCGTGACATATCTATTGATGATGACTTGTGGAAAGCAGCTGCTTGAGAGAATTATTCTCGACCCCATGCCAATACATCGCTTATGTTTCAAAAATTGTTGTTTATTTGGAACATCACTTAACCATTTTCTTCTTCTGAATTCCAAATGCGTAACAGAGGAAAACACTGCCTTCGTTAGTATTGTTGTTTCAATCCTGTTGGGAGGAAAGAATCTGTTTTGCTCCCAAGTGGCCACTCGATCACAACAGATTCCTTCTCTGTGAATTGGGAATTAGGCTCAATAACATCTTAACTCTTTCGAGGGAAAATGGGGTTGGGTTGTTTTACCTCTGAGCGGCACTTTTTTGCACACCATGGGCTAAATGGCCAGGGCACATGGACCCCGAAGGCTCAGAGAAGGTTGGGGGAGGGGACCCACTGGAACAGCTGTTGGGAGACAGGTGGTAGCCTCCCGTCAAGGCCATCCAGCGTGTTCTTTAACGTGCACAGGGTATGGCTCTCCCGCACACGGGGCCACGGCTTAACGTCCCATCCGACGGACGGTGGCCTTTCCAAGCCCATCGGTGTCCCCTACTGACCGTGGGCAGGGCGGGGAATTTGGCGGAGATAAATCTCAACGCTGACCCAGCTGGGACTCGAACCTGGGAACTACAGATTACGAGCCTGGCGCGCTACCGACTGAGCCACACCCGCCCCCGTGAGTCGTGCCTTGAGGTGTGAAGCATTTCTCAATTCCTCGAGTGAAGCAAAAGATTTCTCACTGTGTGTGTGCCTCGTTCTCTTTTCACTCAGGGGAAGGAAATTCTTCCCCTTGAAGATTTCTTTTACACGATTTCAATTAAAGCATGGCACTTCTAAAGATTCCCCTTTAATCATTAACCGAACGAAAACTACAGATCAGTACGATGTTCCATAATTATATCTTTCTTGATATGGCTTTTCAACAGGTTTTATGAGCAAATAGAATATTTAATTGATTTTTATTATTTCATTTACATAAATAGTCAAATGCATTTTAGTCATCTGCTTTAAACTATTAGTGGAACAATGGCTAGAAACTCAAGCCCACGTACAATAACCAGATCAAGATGTCGACTTAATCATAAAACGATATGAACGAACAAGGCTCGAATCGATGTTATATTGTAATATCGAAGTGAAAGATCATCGTAATAAAAACTTTTCCGTTTTCATCGATTAATCTGCTTGTTGTTAAGAAGAAGTCAGAATGTGATTTGTCACGGGAGTTTTGTTTTTCTCTACGCCCTGCACAACTGCGAGTGTTTAGCCTTGGGGGAGTTGACACCCGAAGTAAAATAAAAAGCAGGAAATGATCGTCGTTCAAGTTTCCTTATCAACGCGATAAATCTAACAACTCTCTTGGATCGAATGTTTGCCTCGTCTGCTCCTTCGCATCGTCTCATCGTCAAGAGTCACTAGTAAGGTGAGAAACTCAAATGAGAAATGAATTGAAAACACAAATAAGAAGTGAATTCAGAACACAAATGAGATATGAATTTAAATTGAATGTTCCGAAGAATATCTTTTCTATAATCGTCAGAATCCGCGACTGATTCGCACAAGGGAATATAATTCCCGAAGGCGTAAAAGAGAGTCAGACATGATCACTTTCGATAAAGGAGAAGGAAGATGATTTTTTTTTCTCTCTAATAAAATCAAAGCAGCGTTGAATGTTGGGTCATTTCCGAGGTCAGACGTTTCTGCGACGATGGAGTTCGAAAATATCGGAAATAATCCAATCGAGTTTTGTTATCGGAGTGAAGTTCATTCACATCTCGGTTGGCAGTGACAAGAATCGATTTCATCGATTCACCTGAGTATGACTCTTTGTATCGCCATTCGATTTCGAGCATAAGTAGTAAATATTCGCTCAGGCAGCTTCTGTCCATAGAGGTCTTGCAGAGGAGCCTGTCAGTTGATACGCCTTAGTACAAGGTCTGCGAGCAAGACGAGACTTGGCAGAAAGACAACACAAACATCCATGCCTTACCCGGGACTCGGCCCGAGTCCCTTTCATCAGTAGCCAAGCGCGCTAACCACTCGGCCACCGGGACTAGAAAGATCGAAATATTAATTTTTAAAACAGTCTAAAATATCATTTGTATTTGGCTTAAATTGATTTAAAAATTAGGCAATCAAAAAACCGATCGGTAAGAGGTTTGTGCAACTAAAAATTACCCCCCCCCCCCCATCGAAGATCTGCTGACGAATCAACCCACAAGGGTAACAATGGGATGCTGACTGCCCCCTCGTAGGCCATCAGCTGCCATAAACAACAACTGTTGCTAAGGCAGACGTGTAGGAAGAACTAAATGGCACAATCTGACTGCAGCGGAGGAAGCGTGCATTTGGGAGCAAGGGCTGCGACCCACGCCGAGCACACAAGGCCACGAAGACCGACGCTACTTTTCTGCAGTTGAATTTTTTTGTTCCGCTAATCCACGTGCTCTGCAGAAGCATCGGGAGCTGGGAGACTTTCCCCTGCATCGCAAAGTCACGCGACGACCTCGTTCTGCGCGCGCTTCGAGATCTCTTCGCCGCACGAATGATAAAAAAGGAATTCCAAGCAAACGATTCCACGTCGAATTGGTCTCAGAGGCGGGAAATCCAATTCGCGGAAGATTTTTTTTCTATTGCCTCGCTCTGCTCTTGCAATTTGATCGAGCACAAAGGAGGAAGATCAGCATCAAATCCAACGGCATGGCACGTGAAATGAAAGTAAGGAAACGGGACTTTCAATTGCTGCACGAAATCAATGAATTTCCTTAACCCGTTTGCTTTCGAAATTAGCAGGAGAGCATGACGTGTTCCAGCGAAAATTGGACATCATCACAATTGGCGATTACTTGAAATTTTTTCGCTGACCAGGAGTTTGGGAATCCAGAGAAACGGCAAGGGGGCCAAAGACCGTCTTTTGCGCATGCGGCCGGAGCCTCTCCATTTCCGTCGAACGATACAAGAAATTTCTAAGTTAATTTTCGTTTCGTTTGAAGGATTTTATTGCTGCCTACTATGAATAATAAGAATCTTGAAAGACAATTTGTTTCTGCTTTATTTGTTTTGAAATAATGCTATGATTGCAGCTGCAACGAGATGAGATGTCAAATTCAGGGACGTAGGAAATGACCCAACATTCAACGCTCTTTGATTTTATTAGAAAGAAAAAAAAATTAATCTTCCTTCTCCTTTATCGAAAGATGATTAAAATTATGTCTGACGCTCTTTTAAGTGAATGGGGGTAGGCTCCCCCCCAAAGTAAATTGGTGTTAATTTGGTGATGTTAGTGAATTTCTTCATTGTAAAGGCGCATGTGGTGGCTATGTCCATTTTTATTGTGTTGGAATAAAGCAAAGTAATTTTAAGATGTCTTTAGAAAAGAAAAGGAATTGGCTCTGTTCGAAATGTATCAATCTTCCCAGTAACTCTTCTAAGCCTAAATCAAATAAACAACAGAAACTACAGCAACATAAGAACGTGCCATCGAGTGATGTAACAACAGTTGACATGGAAACTAAAAGTTGTACAACAAATAAATTAAACAAATCTGACAACATGGAATTTACTTGTAAGGTGTGTAGTAAGGACGGAGATTTAAAAAAGGAATATTTACAGTGTTATGGTTCATGTAAAGCTACTTTTCATATTGGATGTGTAGGGATAAGACTCGAGGTTTGTAGAAATATGTCAGTAGACAAAAGAAGCAAATGGGTATGTAATAATTGTAAGAAGAAAAGAGTTACCTCAACGATGGGCGGTTCCCTTTCTACAAGTGAAGTAGAACATGTGCAGCCATCTATGGGAGATGAATATAACCATTCTGTGAACAATGGTACGCCAAGTTGCTTTATGGATTCTTCTGATCATAATTTAAAAGAGGAGCTTATTAATATTATTAAGTCGGAAATTGGAAAGAATTCGCAGAGTTTGAAAAAAGAATTAATCAACAAAATGTTGATATTCTTAGATCTGTTGAATTTTGTAGTAAAAAAAAGATGACTTCGTAAAGGAAAATGAATTAATTATGAATGAGCTTAAATGTCATAGGTCTGATCTTGACGAAACTAAGGAAAATGTATTTTTATTGAAAAAACAAATTAACATATTAGAGTCTAAGATTAATGATTTAAGACAAGATGCATTAAATAAAAATCTAGAGATTGTTGGTATACCTCAACAACCGCAGGAGAATTTACAATTAATTGTAAATAAGGTGTCTACTATATTACAAATTCCCCAGAAACAAGAGGATATAAAATTAATTAAAAGGGTTCAGTCTCGTAATGCTGACAAACCTGGTAATATTGTAATAGAGTTTAAGAACGAAGACATCAGAAATAAGTGGTTAGACGAGAAAAGAAAAGGGAAGAAGTTATTTCTAAATTCGCTAAATGAAGAAATGGAAGAGAAACCATTTTACATAAATGAGCAATTAACAATAGAAAGGAAGAGATTACTCTATAAAGTCAAAGCTCTTCAAAAGGAATTTAAATATAAATATGTATGGATTAAATTGGGAAAAATATTCCTAAAGAAAAACGACGACTCAAATGCCATCAGAATTGACAATGAGTCAAACTTATTAATATGTGATGCGCTATAAAGTTCCTTAAAATGCGTTTTTGATTTTTTTGCTTTGGTTAATTTTTTTTCTGGCCATAAAATGGAAAGAACATCGGGTATTTATATTGACCTCGAAGAACTTAATTTGATCCATTCTGATTTCAAAAAAGGAATTAGTTTTATTCATTTGAATATCAGAAGTTTACGGGCGAATTTTGATGTGTTTTTGGCATTGATAGAAAGTAGTAATTGTAAACCGGATGTAATAATCCTTTCTGAGATTTGGATACCTGACAATGAAACATCTTTATATTGTTGCGGATCACAAAAATGGATAGCACTGGGCGTGAGTATTAAAAGCTATATTTCAAAACCAAATTCAATACAAGGTAAATTGTTACAAAGGAAATATGGATGAAGTATCTTATCAACAAATCAACTATTAACATGCACAAGTCATCAATCTTCCTGCGTAGAGCACACAATATCAGCTCTGTGTATTTTACTAAATACTACCTTTTACTTGATTTACCAGGTCACCCGAAGATCTTCACTCGTAAACCAATTCTCGTCCTGTGCTAATAACTGTTCACACACTAGCCGAACAAAAAGACAGTCCGTGTAGACATTCGAAGTTAGCCATAAAAGTTCCCACTTTTATACTTCCGTGTATACACAACACATCAAGTTACTTCTTGATACTTAACGATAAAAGATCCCACTTTTATCCTTCCGCGTATACACAACACATCAAGTTACTTCTTGATACTTACGCGCACTGTCTCAGAACAGCTCACCGTCCATTTTCGAACTCACCGACCGTTACAACACAACGACCGTTACAATACAAAACCGTTAACGCTCCACTCTTCTCCAAATTCTCCCAAAGTTCAATTCGTTGGCTGAAACTTTGCTTTCGGTTGCCAGATTCTTCTGTCGTAACAATATCATATTGAGGTATACAAAGGATTTTTTAACTGTAGACATTTTAACAGATCTGGTGGAATTGTGGTTTACATCAAGCAGCATTGGTGTGCTTCCCAGTTAGATTTCGAAATGAACTCGGCCGAAGTTATTGCATTAAAAATTCAATTGAATTCGACAATGTCGGTAATCTTATTGGCGATTTATCGTTATGTTGGAGGTGGAGAAATAAATTTCATTGAAGAATTGTTTCAACATGTCGATAAACTTCCAGATCGTAATATTATTCTTACCGGAGATATAAACTTGGATATTTCAAAATCTACAGAACAAATAAATAGTTATTTAGATCTTATGTCTCTATACAACTTGTCAAATTATATTACGGGGACTACGAGATCGCAATCACAAACTTGTATAGATCATTTATTCATAAGGAAAATAAGTTCTTTTTCTTTTTGCGCCTATATTGTAACTACGGACATCACAGATCATTATATGATTTATTTCACCTTTTCTTCATCAACAATTGTCTCGGTCAAAGCTAAGGAGTCAATACAGTTAATTACTTACACAGACAAAGTGAAATTACAACAAGGCTTCAAGGACTATAGTTGGAATCATATACAAAATTATTATGACGTAAATGAAGCTTTTGACCATTTCTTTGAGGACTTTAAAAAATTAGTTAAAAAAGCTACAGTAAAGAGAAATGTGATTAAAAAAATTAAAAAATTTAAAACCGTGGATAACCACAGAACTTGTTAAGTCAATACGGTACCGAAATCATTTACATAGATTATGAAAAAAAATGGAATTGATGCTAACTATTACAAAAGTTACAGAAACTCCTTAAATAGCATAATATCAAAAGCTAAAAATTCATATTTTCAAGAAAAACTGGCATATGCTGGAAATAACACAAAGAAGAAATGGGATATTATAAATGAAGTAATTAATACAAATAGTAGGAAAAAAAATCAAAATCGTCTATTTGAAATGAGCTTAAATAATAAAATGGTATATTTTACAGATAGTTCCACTGAAATAGTTAATGCTTTTAATGATTATTTTGTAAATATAGCTACTGAATATGAAACTGCTAATTCGGAATCAGATTTGGTAGTGCCTGAAGATCTTAAAAGACAGAATAATCATTTCCCAGGGCAATTCAATGGGTCTGATAGCAGTTTCGTTTGAAGAATTAGACAGCATAGTAAAAAATTTGAAAAGGACTTATTCAATTGGCTGGGATGACATAAACGTGGATAATTTTAAAGCAATATATCCATCGATACGAACAATATTGTGCTACTTGTTTAATATGCCTTTATCTTCTGGTATTTTCCCAAATGCCTTAAAATGTTCAATAATAGTTCCTATTTACAAAAAAGGAAGCAAAATTCTTATAGAAAATTATCGACCTATTGCTTTACTTCCGATAATGTCAAAAATATTGGAAAAGTTATTTTCTGTCAGGTTGAACAATTTTTTATTAAAGTTTAACATAATAGCAAAAAACCAATATGGATTTCAACAGAAAAAAAGCACAGAAGATGCTATTTTACATTTAATAAATTCACTAACGTGGTCTCTAGATAAAGACTTTAAAACACTCGCAATTTTTTTGGACTTATCAAAGGCTTTTGATTTAGTAAATCATGAAATATTGCTGGCTAAACTTTATAAATATGGAATCAGAGGTACCAGTTTTACATGGCTAAAATCCTACTTGGAAAATCGTTCACAAATCGTAAGGATAAATGATATATATAGTTCTATGAAAAATATTAATACAGGTGTACCACAAGGTTCTGTACTGGGACCTCTGCTATTTATATTATATGTAAACGATATATTTGACAAAAATTTTGAGGCAGAAATTATTTCTTACGGTGATGATATTGTTGTTATATAAAAGTAACACCTATGAGCAATTATACCAAATGGCAAACAGAGATATTCATCGTTTCTATCAATGGCTAATGTTGAATAAATTAAGTTTAAATAAAGCTAAAACATGCTATATAAAATTCCAGTTGAAGGCATCAACTGATGGTAGCAGTGACTCTGGAGTGGTTTCTCATCACAAGGACTGTTACAACATCCTAAATTGCAGTTGCGAACGTCTTACGAAGGTTGACCAAATTAAATACCTAGGAGTGATTATTGATAAAAGACTTTCATGGAAGTTGCACACTGATTATACTGTTGATAAGATAAAACCATTCATAGCAAAATTTTATACACTAAGATTCTTACTCGATAAAACAAGTTTAAAAATGTTATATTCTGCTACAATATGCAATAAAAGCCTGGGGAGGAGCTGCAAAAGCAAATTTAAACAGGCTGTTGCTTCTGCAAAAATTTATAGTTAGAATCATTGATCATAAAGGTCGCTTATCTGAATCTCGTCCTATACTTAAGAAATTGGGGTTACTGACTCTGTCTCAAATTTACATTTTAAAAGTTATTGAATATGTCCATTTCAATCTACATCTATTTCAGGTTCGACAGACATATATACCACTTAGAGACTCATCTTTTAAATTGCAAATACCACGTATATCAAAGAAAGCTACTACCCGTAATATAAACTATATTGGGCCTAAATTATACAACAGTATTCCAGATACAATGAAGAAAATTACTTCTAAATATTTATTTAATAAATCTCTTTCTGAATGGATACTAAACAATGAATGATAGCTGTATGTAAAACGAATTTTTTTGACTTCTGCATCATTGATTGTTTCAATTATCAATTGTTGCCTTTAATTTTTTGTATTTATATTTCTGTCATAATTATACACCAGCGCTCAAGTATTCAGTTGCTTTAGCTGGGTATATTTCATAAATTTTTGTATTGATACATATCTATGTTGAATAAAAATTGAATTGAATTAAATTGAATTGAATTGTGTTGGCAAAATTCGAAACACTTGATAAAATCGTTTTTTCATAAAAAATCGAATTTTTTTTTTGAAATTAAGAGGAGTTGGCATAATTTTGGGAAGTCTGCAAAATTCGAAATGACTTGGTAAAATTCAGTGATATGTAAAAATTGGGATTTTTTGGGTTAAATTAATGCGAGTTGGCAAACTCGAGGCAACTTTGCAAATTCCAGGGGAGTTGGTAAAATACAGGTGAGTTGTGAAAATCGGGATTGTCTTCGTAAAAGTAAGGAGCGTTATTATTACTGAGATATTAGTGTTTGGGAATTCATGTGTTAACGTTTCAGACAATAGCTATCAATGAACCATGTCTGCTGCTAATCGATATGTTTGCTTGAAAAAGAAAATGGCGCTCCAATCGCTCTCACATTCCCTGTTGATGAAGATTTCAGTAGAGCTACTTAATTAGAATAATGAGTGTGATAGAAATTTTAAAGTGAATTTACCTTTCAGGAAATAAACGCTGAATACTGAGTTAAGTGAAAGACGAGTCTAAAATTTATGTACACGAATAAGATAGATCCAACGTCAATTAGCGAATGTGTGTTAGCCTCTCATAAGTGACGCGCAAATGTTATATTTATATTAAAAGAATTTCTTCAATTTGAATGATACTAGTTGGTGAAATTCCTTCGTCTGCATCTAAACATGAAGAAACTCGTATGAAATAAGCCAGGGATGTGGGGCGCGGGGGCGGGGGGGGGACCGCCCCTCCCCTCCCCTAAAATCCGGTTGTCTTATGCGAAATATGAAACTTGTGTACCTGCTTTGAAATCCAAAACAGTTGTTTTTGTATAATTTAAGCCCCATATTTTGTATAATATAAGCCCCATATTTTGTATAATATAAGCCAGTATATGTCCGACACTAAAAATGGATTTAAAAAATAACTATAAAATTTTATTCCATATAGAATATCGTTTTAACCTTTCCTATCTGGTGGAATATTTTTAGTAATTGGGAAATCATACTCAAGTCTTATTCTGAGATCTTCCCCCACAACCGAAACTAAATTATCAGTACCATCCCCACCCCCCATGAGACTAAATCCTTGTGTCCATGCCTCACATAAGCCACAATAGAAATAGAAATATTTTATTACACGTGTACATATGATGTTCCTTTTGTCAGTGAGGACAGAATTTGGGTTAGATGAGGTAAATTGGCGATTCTGCGCACTGCCATCTGAGTCAGCACCGCCTCTGCTAAGTTGGTTTCTCTCTGAACAGAATTAGGCTCTATTGAACAAACTCTGTCTTGTAAAGAATTGCCCACCACTCACTCGACCATGTACTATAGAGGTCTAAAGAGGTACTGTGGAAAAGAATTAGACCCATTTTAATCACGTTTCTTAGTTATATTGAGCCTTGGCTACTCCAGTGTTTCCAAATATTGACAGATTTCGCAGCAGTAAGGTAAACGCTTTTGTTATGTCTATTTTGAAATAATTTGATAAGTGCCGTGTTAAGGAAAAGAATTGTCCATAAATCTAATAAGCTATTAAATTCTTATGGATTAATAAGAATATAGAATGTGATGTGGCTTAACTTTTTGACCTGATTAAAAGAAATCGTAGAGAATTAGTGTTTTGGAAATCGAATAATATAATTTCTGTAGCTTTACAAATTCAAACCACAAAAGACAACGGTGAACTCATTTTGTGGTCGATTGTAGGTTTTCCTAAACTAGGAAAGGTTTGTGAAAAAAACAAACATTTTTTGTGTAAAATTCTTAGCCTTTTTATGGACATTTTTACCAACACGTCAAATTTTGAGAAATTTTCACTGCTGTCGGCATCGTTGATTGAAAGTGAACTCCTTTGAGAATTAAGTTAAACTTCATGGAGAGGAGGACAATTGGACTGCAACATAAAAAGTGGAAGAAGATTCTTGCTGCATTAGAGTGGAAGAAGATTTTTGGGCTTGCTGCATTAGAGTGGAAGAAGATTCCGGGGCTTGCTGCATTAGAGTGGAAGAAGATTGTGATGCTTGCTGCATTAGAGTGGAAGAAGATTGTGGGGCTTGCTGCATTAGAGTGGAAGAAGATTCCGGGGCTTGCTGCATTAGAGTGGAAGAAGATTGTGGGGCTTGCTGCATTAGAGTGGAAGAAGATTGTGGGGCTTGCTGCATTAGAGTAGAAGAAGATTGTGGGGCTTGCTGCATTAGAGTGGAAGAAGATTCCGGGTCTTGCTCCATTAGAGTGGAAGCCTTTTCTCTCCATAGATGGAATGGGTTGAATGGAGATGTTGGCTGTCCCCCACCCCAAAGCTATTCACTTTACAATAACAAGGAAAATTATAAGCATTAGATATTATTATTTATTATTAATAAGGAAGTGACTGACTGTTTGCCAAAATCGAGCCCTACAAAGCCGAACAGCATTGTGGGAAGATCTTTGTTTGCCCTCCTCCCTTTAACCTCGTTCCCAGTTGGCGCGGAAACGTGTTGTTGGACCTGAAGCCTTTTTTTTTTGTCTCTTGCTAAAATGAACGGCACGAGAAGAGAGAGACTTCCATTCTCTTGGAACAAAAGACCATTCCGAATGGGGCAGAAACCAAACGATTTCAGTTCCTCGTCTTCAATTCGAGATCGACCAGTTGGCATTTTCCCTTCGCCTTTCTTCTCTGCACAAGAACGCCATTACCCGCTCCAAAACAGAATATTGTCGGGGCTCTTGAAGCTGACTCGCGCGAGCACATCGGCGATCAATGCACAAAGGGAGTTCCACCCTCCCCCTAACGAGGACAACAAAAATAGCCCAAATGCCAGGTAAGTGGGTGAGAAAGGGAATTTCTAAAGGTAACGATCACTCTGCAGACGAAACACGTAAATCTCGTTTAGACAACACATTACCCTCGAGAAAAAGAAAGGAAGGAAAAGAATCGGTTCTTCGGACGGCAGACGATTGGTATGACTTTGCTGCAAGCGATTTTAGAACTGATTGCTTCTGATAGCAAGGCGGTCTGCATGAATGCCTGGCCCATAGGATTGGATTAATTTGGCGAGGGCTTTTCTGTTTTTGCGTAACGGTATTTACTTCAGATAAGGAAGTTTGAAAGCGCTTTCTGATTAATGTACTATTTTTAAAACAATCGAATCAAAAGAGTTTTTGATTTTCAAATTCTTTTAAATAGGATCGGACGAGAGGAAACATCCACTGAGGACACGTGGAAAGATAACGTGACTTTTGAGCCAATATCTTTTTGAGGAGGAAATCATTTTCTAATATTATTTCTTTTTTGTATCAGAAGTCAATAACCTCTTTGAGAAATTTTCATCGTTACCAATGTTTTTTTAGAAGTTTCTAACACAAAAGTCTCTCAAAAATAATAACCTTTTAATTAATTTTTGGACTTAGATGCCAGTTCCTATGATTCCATGACATCCAAGATCCTGCTAAAATTTCCTTCTCGCTGAAGCATGCCTTCGATTTCGAGAGTGCAATAAGAGGTGTTCTGAAACGTTGCCTTGGGCCAATTAATCGGATCAGAAACGAAATCGTGATCTTCATTTCCGTCTTCGTAAAGTGAAGCACCTTTCGTCATAAAATCCCTCCTAAGAAAATGGTCGCAAAATTCCGCCAAAGTTCTGCAGGTCAAAAGAAATTTTATTTGCAGCAAAAATGCGGAGTGAGTTTGCTTCAATTAAAATTCTTCTTCCATTTGAATAGCCACATCAATACAGAAATAATATTTTCCATCGAATGCCTCTTTCACGCACCGCTGTGCGCATGCGCCGCAGAAAAGAAACCGACGCAGCTTCTTATCTGTCTGTCTGATCCTCACCCACGTCTTCGACATAACCTAAAGATGATGAGGGTCCATGACCCTGGAAACCCCCAGCTGGCCCTCCCCTTCAAATCGCGTGCTCTTCACGTGGCTTGCTTGTTAAAGCGAGAAACAGGTTGACCGCAATGGGCCTCAGGGGAGGGATCTGGAAGTAAAATGGGTGGTTGGGGGGGGGGGAGAAAGTGAGGAAGGAACAAGGGTGAGCTGACAAGCAGAGGCAGCACGTGGGAGGACCAGGTGGAGATGTTTAATGAGCAATATAAAGCTGATGTGGCAGTCATCGGTTTGTGATGCCTTCAGTCCTTGACCTGTACTTTAACGATCAGGTGTTAGGTGGGTTGGAAGGATTCGTCTTGTTGTGCCTTTTGAAATAATGGATGCGTTTAGATAAATAAAAGGAATCGTTAGAAACTGAGATTACAGGTTGAAATTGTAAAGCTGATAACGATTTTCGGAGTATAACTAAAATAAATTTAACTTGTAACTTAGTGTTTTAAAGCATCAAAATATAGTGGTAACTGAGAATTTAGAGATTGATGGTTAAATATTTGACGATTATATATAGATTGTTTATTAGCGTACAACCTCTTAGACACGAAATCAATTTTCTTAAGACGAAATCTTTTCAAGATGTTTTATCTGTTCAAGTAAATGAGATGTTAATCCATCCATCCTTCCGACTTTCAGAAACAAAAAATAATAATGTTTTTGGTGTAAATATTTCATGTGGCAAAAGCCACGTTTTCAAAAAAATTTTCCTCTGATAAATAACTTGCATTTTAAGCTTGTTTCTATTTGCGTAAAATTCCTAATTTTAGGTGCCATCTTTAATCCCTTTTCCCTCCCTAATTCTCTGTCTCGTGCTGAGTCTCCTTCCTTTGCTTCCACTGTAAAACTTCCCGTGCTCTTCTGCATCGCCGACACGCCTGAACTCTTTCTGTCTCCATCGCCGAAAGTCGCACCTGGCACACAACAATCGTTGCCCTTCGAATCTGTTGCATTATCTCGAGTCCCAGCTGGATCAGCGTTGAGATTTATCTCCGCAAAACTCCTCGCCATGCCCATGGTCAGTAGGGGACACCGATGGGCTTGGAAAGGCCGCCGTCCGTCGGATGGGACGTTAAGCCGTTGGCCCGTATGCGGGAGAGCCATACCGTGTGCACGTTAAAGAACACGCTGGATGGCCTTGACGGGAGGCTACCATCTGTCTCCCAACAGCTGTTCCAGTGGGTCCCCTCCCCCAACCTTCTCTATGCCTTCGGGGTCCATGTGACCTTTGACACGAAATCATTCTATTTGCGTAAAATTCCTAATTTTAGGTGCCATCTTTAATCCCTTTTCCCTCCCTAATTCTCTCTCTCGTGCTGAGTCTCCTTCCTCTGCTTCCACTGTAAAACTTCCCGTGCTCTTCTGCATCGCCGACACGCCCGAACTCTTTCTGTCTCCATCGCCGAAAGTCGCACCCGGCACACAACAATCGTTGCCCTTCGAATCTGTTGCATTATCCATCAGAGATCCATTTTTTTCTTTGAATGTAATTCGTAATGGTTTCTTTATTTCAAAGCGCGAGCTTCCATCATTTAACTCTTCCAACTGATTCTGCCGTAAACTTGAATCTCGTCTCTTATCGTGATTCAGAGAGAAGAATTCCCGAGTCAGATTTCAGAGCGAGATTCTTCCTTTCTCTTGTGTCCCCCCCCCCCCCCGCCTGCATTTTGCTGCCAGAGCCAACGAAGCCCGAATGCTACGAATCCTGTTGGCAGAGCATGATAGACTTTCGGTCCTATTCAGCAGAAGAAGCCAAGTGCAGCAGAGCAAGCTGCATTTGCCCCTCGAGCGCCCACAGGCGGGAGCTGGTCGGTTATTAAGCGCGTCCAGTAAGGCGTGGTGCTCCTGCCAACCCCCCCCCCCCCCGAGGCAGAATTTCCCCTCATCTGCCGCCAACTGCACGGTGCTTGCCACATCGCAAGAGCAACAGCACAACCCGAATTTTAAATCCTGACACTCAAGTAGATGATGCCAACTAGCTCTGAGTTTATTTCTTCACTTGGAACTCATTTTTCGGGGGATTATCTTTCGTCTGCTTAAATATTTTCGCTTCCGGGTTTATTCTTCGGTTGCTAATATCTAATCGTCTGCATAATGTCGCCATTTCCGTTTGTTTTTCTCACTTTAAAGTTTTAGTGGATGTCATGAAGAGAAAACAACTACATTCCTGGAAAGAAAAACATAATTTTTTGTCGCTTGAAATAGAGCACTGAGGAATTTTGAACCTAGTGAGGCAATTGTAAAAAGATGGAATGCGATTCGAGAGTTACCGAGGGATGACAACAACTAAACATTTTCTGATCAGCTGATGTATTTTCTAAATCTATGCAATTAAAAGATGGTTCTTCGAGAAGAAATCTTTTGAACGTCCTGAAGTCTTTTGTCTTCGGTAGAATTGAATTCAATGAAGCGCCAAAAGCACTCAAATGAAGCGAAGAAGAAAACTTTCTCGACTCGGCTGTCAATAAAAATCAATATGGCGCATTTCGGATCGATTCGTTCTCTTTAAGTGTTTGCGAACAGAACGAAAGAAACGGAAATTGAAACAAGCCGAAATCTGAACGGAATAAGGAAAAAACAACATTAAAGATATGAAATTTAAACGTTCAGCTCAGGAAGAAGAAATAAAGTTAAACTTCTCTTTATTCTAACGGGGGCGAATGTTTCTCACCGTAGCCATCCTTTTTATAGTTAGAGAAATATCCTAGCGTAGATCTTTCACCCGCAACATTCACAGTCCTGTAGAGAATGGAATAATGAGAGAACTATTTAGAATTAAGGAGGGTATGAAAAAAAAGAGTTTTTTAATTAAAAAAAAGGTAAAGAGAGCTACACAATTTTTATTTTTGGATAGCTTTTTAATTCGTTTGCACTGTGAACGCCAAAAAATAAAGTTTTCTACAGGAACCAAGTGCTGTGTCATAAACTTTGTTCGCTTGCTTTCGACCTCTTCAAAATCAGCGATTTGAAGATTATGTAGGGAGTGAGGCAAGAGAGGCAGTCCCCCCTCCCCTTTCCAAAATGAGAATAAGTGTAAAAGAAGCAAAAAAAATTATTTAAGTTATATGTATATTTCATACATTTTTAAAGAATTTTCTAAAATCCCGTAAAACGGAGGGAGAAATGTCATACTGCATTGGAAATCAAGTATATTGCCCCCCCCCCCCTCAATTTTTTTTCTAGATCCGGGCCTGCATGCAATACTCTCAATACATTCGGTTCATTCCTCCTTTCATCTTCTGATAAAATCAAAAATGCTCTCTCTGTTAGAGTACGAACGAGATCTTACGAGTATCAACCCCGAGACGTTCTCCTCAGGTAGTTCGGCTCTTGATACCATGATTCAAGGTTCATATTCCATTTCTTCGAATTCCAGGTTAATTTTGTACGAATTTGAATTATATATTAGTTGCACAAATTTGAATATTTTCATAACGAAAATAAATATAGACAAGAAACAACAGAAAGTGGAATTCCCCCCCCCCCACGTCTCGAATTTGTGCCTGAGCCATGTAACTCTCATTCCATGAACCTGATGGGGGGGGGGATTTCCCCCACACACAAGTCTCGAATTTGTGCCTGAGCCATGTAACTCTCATTCCATGAACCTGATGGGGAGGGGTTTCCCCCCACGTCTCGAATTTGTGCCTGAGCCATGTAACTCTCATTCCATGAACCTGATGGGGGGGATTCCCCCCCCACACACACACACACACACACGCGCGCGTCTCGAATTTGTGCCTGAGCCGTGTAACTCTCATTCCATGAACCTGATGGGGGGGGGGGGGGATTGCTCAACGGGTGACAAGTCGGTCCCTTAATCTGCTGATAATCCCCGGGTAGTTAGAGTCCCATGCATGGAGAGATGAAAATCTTCGTTAACTCCTGTTTTGCCATCGGTGATAAAGGAAATACCGAACTTGAAAGACTTGAAAGAGGCATAGGCCGCCGTCCATCGGATGGGACTTTAAGCCGTGACTCCATGTACGGGAGAGCCATACCCTGTGCACGTTAAAGAACATGTTGGATGGCGTTGACGGGAGGCTACCATCTGTCTGCCGATAGCTGGCCAGTGGATCCCCTCCCCCAACCTTCTCTGAGCCTTCGGGGTCCATGTGACCTAGCCACTTAGTCTATTGTGTGCAAAAAAAAGTAGATCAGAATAAAACATCCCACCCATGTGGATCCAAGTGTAGAAGGAAAGGCCTCTCTTTCATTTCCCCTCGAGAGACCGTGCTACGCAAGGAGCGAGAATCGCATCTCTTAATAATAAAGCTTCTGATGAATTTTCGATGTTACCTAGCACGTTGTGAATAGGTCAGTGACGTCACACACTCTCGTGACCTGAGCCAAAAAATGAGTTGGGAGGGGCGAATACCAGCACCTGGGATGATAAATCGCGAGAAGAGAGCGGATGAAATTTTCATGTTCACGTGCGAGTGCTTTCTCCACCGGGTGAAGTGAAGGAGCTGCGAGAGCAAATGAGCCATCGGACCACGTGACCCCTCGGGGCTCGGCTCTCTTCCGCATTCCTTCGTCATCGCTACTGACCTTACAGCATCGGATGAAGAGGAACAATCCGCATCGCTGTTGCAGCCTCCGGATTTCCATGTGGACGGTAATCTGCATGAATGTGCCACAGGAGGCTGCATCTTCCACCTCCCTAATTGACTTGGTCGTGAAGGGAGTGCTCTCGGTGAAGCTTTCTGAATTGTATCATCCGTCATAATGGCATTGAGACGAAAACAGATTCCTTTCTATTCAAAGATGAAAAAGACGGAGATGGATCATAAAATCCCTTGGGAAGGAATAACCAAATTAATCCGTTCCTTATAACATTCTTGGTTTAAACTAGTTCACGTTCCCTTGATTATTAATGTAATAAACATTCTGCAGAAATCGGTGATCTAATTCTCGCTCTTCCCGGGATCAATGTCATGAAAGGGGCGGAGGAAGTGAAATAAGAATCTCCAAAATCTCGTTTTTGTTCTTTTACATTTTTTTTTTAAAATTGCATTTAAATTGCAATTTCATCACATTGCTTAAACACGTGTTAAAAGCATCTGGGGTATTTCTAAAAGCCAAAGCTACTAGCAAGTAATTTTTTTTCTATAAACTCTTAAAACTTTACCGAAAAAAAAAATGCTTTCATTTATTGCTTTTTCTTAAATTTTTGAAAAAATATAAAACTTTTATGAATATAATCTTTATAATAAAGATCTTTTGACGAACAGAATTTAGATATTTTTCATTGTAGACAAAGATTTTTCTGACGCTAAAATTAGTATCGAACAAAACTCGAAAGTTTCTCCAAATGAGGTTACTATTCGCCATTAGTGAAAAGCACAAAAAAAGAAACCTTTCCGGCAGCCTCTGTTTGCCACAGAGGTCTGACAGAAGCCTATCCGTTTTATAACGACGTAGAGAAGATCTGTGAACAAGGCGACACCTCATCAGAAAGACAACACAAGCGTCCATGCCTTACCCGGGCACGAACAGAGAGGTCTCTTTCATCGGCATCCATACGCGGTAACCATTCTGCTACGGGACGGCCCGGGGCTCGAGACCCAAGTCCCTTTGATCAGCAGGCAAGCTCGCTAACGTACTGGGTCACGGGACGGCTTGAAAAGCTTGGGTTGGGTTGTTTTACCTCTGAGCGGCACTTTTTTGCACACCATGGGCTAAATGGCCAGGTCACATGGACCCCGAAGGCTCAGAGAAGGTTGGGGGAGGGGACCCACTGGAACAGCTGTTGGGAGACAGATGGTAGCCTCCCGTCAAGGCCATCCAGCGTGTTCTTTAACGTGCACAGGGTATGGCTCTCCCGCACACGGAGCCACGGCTTAACGTCCCATCCGACGGACGGTGGCCTTCCCAAGCCCAACGGTGTCCCCTACTGACCGTGGGCAGGGCGGGGAATTTTGCGGAGATAAATCTCAACGCTGACCCAGCTGGGACTCAAACCTGGGAACTGTAGATTACGAGCCTGGCGCGCTACCGACTGAGCCATCCCCGCCCCACTTGAAAAGCAGGGAATGGGAAAGAATATATATTGTTACGACAGATAAACGTGCTACAATGAACCGTGATGTATCGTCTTGATGTTCGCGTGAACTATAAATAAAAAATAAATACCCCCTCAAACAGCTGCTTACCAAAGAGGTCTGACAGGAGCCTGTCAGTTTATATGCCACAGTAGGAGATCTGAGAGGATGGCAGGACCTCAGAAGAAAAACGACACAAACAGCCATGCCTTACCCGGGGCTCGAACCTAGGTCCCCTAGATCAGTAGTCAAGCGCGTGGGCGGGGGTGGCTCAGTCGGTAGCGCGCCAGGCTCGTAATCTGTACTTCCCAGGTTCGAGTCCCAGCTGGGTCAGCGTTGAGATTTATCTCCGCAAAATTCCTCCGCCCCACCCACGGTCAGTAGGGGACACCGATGTCCTTGGAAAGACCGCCGTCCGTCGGATGGGACGTTAAGCCGTGGCCCCGTGTGCGGGAGAGCCATACGCTGTGAAAATACCCAAAGCCAAGCGCGCTAACCACTCGGCCATGGGACGGCTCGCGTGAACTACAGCGTGAGAATTGAGTGAGAATTTGAGAAGGAATACGTAGGTTGTTGAAGTCTATAGAGTATAGTGAATAAGAAGTTTTTTTCTTTGATGTGTTCGCCGAAAGATAAATGAGTTAGTGTGATCCAGTTAGGTAAGAAAAAATAAAGATGTTTGGGACACCTGAAGATGTGTCTGAAGAGGTTTTATGCAAGTCGAACTTTTCTGGCGGAAGAGTTCATCGTTTCTTACATAGTTGTATTCAGTTTTTTAGGAATTGGTAAGGTTAATCTTTTTAGATTACAGGCTTGTTCACAAATATGAACACAAAATGAACACAAATATATGTTCACACTTATCGACTGTTCAGAATTATAGAGGAAACAACTTTTTATATGATTAAAAAAGGTGATATGTTCTTCTGAAAGTTTACTTTTATACTGATATAGAAATGATGTGGGTTGACTTTAGTTTATACAAATGATTTTATCCATACTTTTGTAATAAATTACATTGTTTTAGAATTAGAATTGTTATATGCTATTTATTTGGACTTACGCTCAGTTTTCATCTATTTAATTCGTAACAATATTGTTGTTAAGATTCTCACCAGGTGTCGCAAGAGAGGAGCGATCGCAAATACGTCAGCATGATCTTCACCAGGACATGATTCTCTCTTGTTTTACTCAATACAGGTAGCCTTCCATTCTCTTTAACGCCTCTTGCAAAGAAACCCGAAAAATGGCGCCATGCAATTTTGTTTCTTCTATTTTTAAAAGAAATAGTGATTCTACTGACCTACATAATTATCGATCGAGTGGTTAGCGCGCTTGGCTACGGATCTAAAGGACCTGGGTTCGAGCCCCGGGTAAGGCATGGATGTATGTGTCGTTTTTCTGCTGAGGTCCTGCCATCCTCTCAGATCTTTTATTTTGGCATATAAACTTACAGGCTCCTGTCAGACCTCTGTGGCACGCAGCTGCTTCAGGGGGGTCCCAGCTGGGTAGGCGTTGAGATTTATCTCCGCAAAATTCCCCGCCCTTCCCACGGTCAGTAGGGGACACCGATGGGCTTGGAAAGGCCGCCGTCCGTCGGATGGGACTTTAAGCCGTGGCCCCGTGTGCGGGAGAGCCATACCCTGTGCACATTAAAGAACACTGGATGGCCTTGACGGGAGGCTACCATCTGTCTCCCAACAGCTGTTCCAGTGGGTCCCCTCCCCCAACCTTCTCTGAGCCTTCGGGGTCCATGTGACCTGGCCATATAGCCCATGGTGTGCAAAAAAGTGCCGCTCAGAGGTAAAACAACCCAACAACAACTCACCGACTTCCAAACAGTTAATGATAACTATCACAGCAGCCACTACATCACCAAATCCTTGAGCCATAAAATCCGAAACAATCAACTTGGACCAAAGAGGTGAAGAAGCCCCTCTTCATTCGAGTAACAGTAGACGTTAATTGCAGAAATTATGGTTGTGGACCTGGTTGAACGAATGATGTTAAAGGAGTCGATGAGGTGCACAAGCATTTGGAATGAGGCGTAAACTGCATAAAATTGGCTTGGTGGGTTCGCAGCGCTGCACAGGCTGCTGACAAGTATTCAAGTGGAGGAATAAATTCACAAAGTATGAGAAACTTTAATAGATGAAAAAGTGTCTAGTGCTCACAAATCCTGAAACGTGTTTTTTCGTCGCAAAACCCCTAGCGGTAAAATGTAGAAGAGTTGTCTGAGGGACTCTTGCATTAAATTATTGAGCTGATTTATTCAATATAAATGACAATTATTCGGAAAATGAGGTAAGTTAAGACCATCAAAGAAAGGAATGTAGTTCAACTCCCTTCTGTAAGCAGACGTTTCCATCCCCTCTGCAAAGTCTATTGACCCGCCAATCGCATATTATCCCCTGTATTTTTTTCGGCCATTTAAACTCTCGTGGGCCTCACTTCGACTGACAACTTCAACGATAAATCTTCTTCTTTTCCAAAACCTTACAGATCGGGGTGGGGCTCAGTCGATAGAGCGCCATGCTCATAATCTGCATTTCCCTGGGTTCGAGTCCAAGCCTTTAGATTTACCTCCGCTGAACCCGCATCCTGTATTCGGTCAGAAAGGGGACCCCGATGGGCTTGGAAACGCCGTAAGCCACACCACGTAAAGCCGTGACCTGTGCATATTAGTGCCATACCCGTACACTTTAGGGGCGGGGGTGGCTCAGTCAGTAGCGCGCCAGGCTCGTAATCTGTAATTTCCAGGTTCGAGTCCCAGCTGGGCCAGCGTTGAGATTTATCTCCACGAAACCCCGCCCTGCCCACGGTGAGTAGGGGACACCGATGGGCTTGTGGAAGGCCGCCGTCCGTCGGATGGGACATTAAGGCGTGGCACCGTGTGCGGGAGAGCCATACCCTGTGCACGTTAAAGAACACGCTGGATGGTCTTGACGGGAGGCTACCATCTGTCTCCCAACAGCTGTTCCAGTGAGTCCCCTACCCCAACCTTCTCTGAACCCCCGGGGTTCTTGTGACCTAGCAATTTAGCCCATTGTGTGCGAAAAAGTGCCGCTCAGAGGTAAAGCAACTCAACAGAAATAGCTCATTGACTTGGAAAAAATTAGAGCCATAATGCTTTAATGTAGATTTTAGTCACCTAGATCAGTTTTCTTAAACTTTTTTAGTCGCTCAAAATGGCTGACTCTAAAGCATTTCGACACTCTTCACGGAAAGCGTTTTGATAGTTTTTCTCAACAGCGAAAAGATGCATTAGGAATTAGCGAACCCCACAGAAAACTCTAAAGGGCGCTAACCGCCGTTGATAAAAGCGCTGACCTTCATCAGTAAATGCAGATTCGTCGGTCTAAGGTTCATTTTTTTACCATATTAGAATTTCTTTGCGTATATACGTTAGGAGAAGGGCTGTCAACCACCCGCATATGACTATGTATTATTGTGGTCTTTTATCTCGGAGTGGTACTTTTTTGCACACAATGGGCTAAATGGCCAAGTCACAAGGACCCTAAAAGCTCAGAGAAGGTTAGAGGAAGAGGACTCATTGAACAACTTCTAAGGAACGGATGGAAGCCTCGTGTCAAGGCCATTCAGTGTGTTCCTTAACGTGCATAGGAGATAGATGGAGCATCTCCTGCACACGGGGGGCGGGGGGGGGGCTCAGTCGGTAGCGCGCTCAGGCTCGTAATCTGTAATTCCCAGGTTCGAGTCCCAGCTGGGTCAGCGTTGAGATTTATCTCCGCAAATTCCCCCCCCCCCCTGCCCACGGTCAGTAGGGGACACCGATGGGCTTGGAAAGGCCGCCGTCCGTCGGATGGGACGTTAAGCCGTGGCCCCGTGTGTGGGAGAGCCATACCCTGTGCACGTTAAAGAACACGCTGGATGGCCTTGACGGGAGGCTACCATCTGCTTCCAATAGCTGTTCCAATAGCTAACCCACTGGAACAGCTATTGGAAGACAGACCTCCCCCAACCTTCTCTGAGCCTTCGGGGTCCATGTGACCCTGGCCATTTAGCCCATGGTGTGCAAAAAAGTGCCGCTCAGAGGTAAAACAACCCAACCCAACCCAATTGGCATGACGTTCCCGGCTGAGCCCCCCCCCCCCCCCCCTCTTATGACTATGGGACTGAACCATAGTATGCCATGGGAATTTCTTTAATGATGGGTTAACATTATTTCAACATCATCCACAACTAATTATAAATTTCAATTTTTGATATTTTGGTTTCCTTTAATTCCTATTAAAGAATATTTTTTATTAATAATTAAAGGAAATTACTTTTTGTTCAAATCGCTTGGTGAACCAACCAAAACTTTACGATGACTGGCGCGAGGCCGATCGAACCCATTGCAGAACAATTCTGCCTCGTGAGGAATAGTTAACTCTCTTTGGGATGATTTTTTGAGAAACGTAAAACAGCATTCCTCAATTAGCATCATCTGTGAAATTCGAGTGTTAATTTTGGGGAAACACTTACATATGGTGGTGTTATTTAAACAGGGGCATAGCCAGAAAATTTTCCCTTTTTGGGAGGGGGGTGAATTGGTTTGGAGTAAGAAATAAATCAGTGGCAAATAAATATTGTTTTGGAACCACAATTGGCCATCCATCTGATTGCCGCTAATTTTGGCACCACGATTGCTCTTGCATTGCTTCAAGAAGTGCACAAACTCTTCACAAGGAAATATGTTCCCTTAGATTCCGCAGGGACAGAAACAAATTTATGCATAGACCCTTAATCTGAAACTCTTTTGCAACACGATCCTTTTACTCTGATATTTCGAGCCCTCTATTCATCTGTATACATTTGGATTTATCTACTTAAAATATATATGTCCTCTTCTTGGGAGGAATAGAGCACGGCCCCGGTGAACCAATACCTGGACACGTCAGTGATTTTAATATTCCAATCTTTCATTGGAATCAAATAAGTATTCTTCCAGTAGAATGATGAAAAACATCGCCCTGCTGCGGGAGCCACTTAAGTGTCGAAATGCTCCGCCAGATGGAGACACCAGATGGTGGCTGCCCTTCCCATGACGCAATAGGGATGGCGTCGTCAACAAATCGTTTGGTGATAAAGGCGTGGCAGATGGAAAAATCCACTCGAAGCATAATCCCTTTAACAGATGTCAATTTCCGTTTAATTTCTCAACAGATAAAGCTCTTAATTTTATTTTAAGAAGAGAAAAAAACAAGTTACCTAAATCACTTATCAGAGGCACGAGTCACTTAATACTGTTTTCGGAGGTAAGCTGTTCGCCGACCTGGTTAGCTCACTCCGTAGTGCGTGCAGCTCTTAATTCCCCCCAATTATTAATTAGAAGGGAGAGCACGCCACGAGCGCGAGCACCAGTTTGGTATTTTGTTCCGCTTTCGTTCATATCGCCAGGTTTTGTTCCCCACCCCCAGCTGCTTAGCAAAGGGAAAGCCATTGGCCAAATGTTTTATATATTAACGCTGATGAAGAAGCCGTAATCTATGAAGTCAATTTCGGATGCGAAAGAAAAATTCTGTTTGGTGGTTTTTCGAATGAAAAAAATATAATAAATATCAAGGACATTCTGTTAAATGAAAATTTTTCTCGTAATGATTTCGAAAATGAATGCGATCTTGTTGTTTTTTTTAAGTTTCTGTTAATTTTCAGAACGATCTTTCTCCATTTGCTGATGCTATTGGGGATGTAGGGGAATTTTTTTAAAACTTAATGCAATTTGGAAGGAAATCCAAAAAATTAAAAAAAAAATCTTTACTCTCTCCCAAAAGGTGAAACTGTACCTATGATGAAACCACTTACTGATTTAGTATGAACGAATTCAGTAAGGAAAGTTCTGAAACTTTTCAAAGGGGTCTTCAAAAACATTCTCAAAAGGTGTGGGCCGTGACCTTTTCACTCCTTTGAAGTTCATACGAATTCATTAAGTGATTTCCTCATAAGGTCACGGCCCACACCTTTGAGAATGCTAGGAAGGGTAAGAGCGACAAAAATTATTAAATTTACGAATATTTCGCGCATTTTTCAAGAAATTCTTTAAAGATCTCTAAAACGGAAATGTGGGTGGGAGGCATGAAATGGAAATCTAACACCTGTCTCCTCCCCCCCCTTATTTTTTCTGCATAGGTTTAATCTTTCTGCCCCCATTTTCCTTATAGATCGAGCCCTGCATGGGAGGGGGGGGGGCGAATTTTTTGTAACCTGTAACATTCCCGACGTCCCAAGCTTCCATTTGACGCATAATTTTTAGTTTCTGCCATCGCGTTCGCAAAATATAGTGAAACATTTGTTTTAACATTTCTTCTCTTTTAGGGGGAAGAAAGATTTAGATTATTTTTTATAGCCTACTTATATAGCCAACAAATAAAAATACATCTGCAACTATTATGCTTGAGATTGTGTCACTAGATGGCGGTACCAGTTGCCAATTCAGATCGAAATGTTTCACTTTGAAATGAATCGTGTTTTAGCGCGTCGTTTGAAGCCTTTTCACTACCGTTAATTTTTGCTTTTCAAAGTTTCCAATTCAAAAGATTTCACTAAAATTAAAAAATTTCATAAAAATTTTGTAGTTCACGTTTTGATTTTGCTGAGCTCAATTTTTTCGTCTTCTATTTGGTTTCGAGCGAAAGCAGGGTTGCCAACCTTAGAGAGAATTGTTTACAGACGAGAAGGAAAAATTTTACGAACACAATATTGCTTCAAAACAAACGACTTTAAAGAATAAAACTGAACAAGACTTAAATATTCCTTATTATTACTTCACAAAACCTGACCAAAAAAAAATTGCTTATTTCGCTTACCAATTAATTTTAGCAATGCCAGTCTTAAGAAACTTATACAAAACTAAAGAATAGTGAAATAATTCTTTACACAAGGTTCTAAAATAGAAACTTATTTTATTAAAAGCTTGCTAAATTTTAATTGACTTCTGAAGTCAGTTTTTGCGGCTGGCATTGTAATCGCTAAAGTTTCATTTTCAAAACAAAAATTTATTTTCTGTATTTTTTAGGTTGGGTTGTTTTACCTCTGAGCGGCACTTTTTTGCACACCATGGGCTAAATGGCCAGTCACAAGGACCCGAAGGCTCAGAGAAGGTTGGGGGAGGGGACCCACTGGAACAGCTGTTGGGAGACAGATGGTAGCCTCCCGTCAAGGCCATCCAGTGTGTTCTTTAACGTGCACAGAGGTATGGCTCTCCCGCACACGGGGCCACGGCTTAACGTCCCATCCGACGGACAGCGGCCTTTCCAAGCCCATCGGTGTCCCCTACTGACCGTGGGCAGGGCGGAGAATTTTGCGGAGATAAATCTCAACGCTTACCCAGCTGGGACTGGAACCTGGGAACTACAGATTACGAGCCTGGCGCGCTACCGACTGACCACCCCCGCCCTTCTGTATTTTTAGCTAGTTTACAAAGACACGAGCTAATGTTTGCGCTTTGTCGTCTCTCTGTTCATCTACAGACATTCAAATTTTTGTTTTATAGATAATTCAAGAATATTAGGATTCATATTTCCCGAATCTCCCAATAGTTTAATAACGCCTTCTGGCGGTGGAAAAATATTACAAACGATCGATTTATACTAGAATTTTTGTTGGCGGGGTGTGAGAGTGTCTAGATTTACACGATAGCAATGATTTGTCTTCTTAATCCCCAAGGGGTGGATGTGGGGGGGGGGGGGGGGAATGCAACTTTTTCGTTTTCAATGATGAAGGAAAACTTCTTTTAGCGCTTCATAGGTGATAATAAAACTGTTTGCATCTTTTGTATTGGCGATTATTAGGTTTATTTGAAGTAATTATCTTCGCTCTTGCATTCTGCCAATATTGCGTATAAGGGAAAAATTGTATTAAGCATGGTGGGATCCGAACCGAAGATCTCCTGCTATAATCCAGAAATGCATAGGTTGGAGGTCGTGGATTCGGTGGGATCCGAATCCACGACCTCCAACATATGTAATCAAGAAGTCTTGGGTTCGGATCCCACTTTTCATACCCAATATCGGTAGAATGCAAGAGCGAAGTTGTCACTTCAGATAATGTTTCCATTTCACAATCATCCTTCAATTCGTATTAAAGAATCGCAGGGTGAGTCCTGTAGACATGGAACTCATGAAACAATGAGCTGAAAAAAGCAAAACCAATTTTTTCAGCTCATTATTTCATCCTTGAATTCCCTTCCACTTATAAAGCTGGAAAATAAGAAAAAGATTCATTTTTTTTTTTAAATCATCCCATATTCTCAGAGGCAATATTTTTTTTCTAAGTAATCTCTGAATTTAATGTTCCCAATAATTCTGTTCATTTCTTTTTACCATTAATATTACTTATTTTACCATTAATGATTTTACATTTCGAAAAGCATTTTGTTTGAATTTTAATCGTTTCTGAAATAACGTGATTTTTTTCCCCCGTCCAGGTAATCGCCATCCTGTGCATGGGTTGTGGCTCTCCTGTGATAACGAACTACACCAAATTCTTCATGTTTGTAGTGGCCTTTTACTTCATCTTCACTTTGTTGGTCTGTCTTGCCTACTTCTTCACGCTGAAGAACATTTTGCCCAAATATCCTTGGCTTCTCATGGTAAGTTTGTATTATAAGCACATTTAGGAATGATTTTTCTCTTAAGTTACAAAATCCCAAAACCAGATGTGTTGCCTTTCCATTTCTTTAGGTTTCATCATTCATTCGCTTCTAAGTTGAAGTATTTGGAATGGAGGAGGTTAAATCTTTTTCGTTTACGAATCTCATCACTTAGGACTTCAGATGGAGTTGAACTAAAGAAATGGCGCCAACCAAAGTGTTGAAGTCCCACCATTTCTAAATCTCTGGCCTTTGGGCTTCTCGAAATAAGATATTGTCAAGGGAGGGATTTCTCAGTTGGTCGCGAAGCTGAAAATCAGTTTTCCGCTCTCAAGGCCAAATGACTCTTCAGTCTAAAAGTGCGGCCAAAAGAAGCCTATTAAGAGACAACTCTTTGCAGCAAATGGTAAGGTCTCAGTTTAGTCCTATGGTGTAACCTACGATGATTAAAATCATGAATCGAAACTAACGATTAACGAGAAGACCGGGCAAAGGTCACTTTCAAAAGAATGGAAATAATGGCGTGAGACTTACCACCGAGGAACCACAGAGTTTCTACTTGAGCCAATCGCAAAGCCATCATTCAGAAATGCAAATACGATTCTAGTATTGAGATTGCTAAAAGAGCGAAGTCTAGAGATCAATCTAGAGATGTGCTCAGATGTAGAACAAATGAGGTTCATCTACCGCAACCCAAACATAATTGTCTGTGTTTCCGAGATTTCTACAGTAAAAAAACCACTTTTTATCACCTTTGACAATGCCTGTTAACCGTTTGGGGCCACTAGGTTCAAACATTGCAAGAGTCGACTCTAGTCAATTTTTGCTCTTGTGTCAGTTTGTGGGGTACCCATTTGCCAATCGACACACTGACATCTAAACTTATTACCTGAACGGTGATGTGTGGGTTTTCGTTAATGAGTTCACGAACAGCAGCGATGGTTCTCTCGTTCACGGCCTCCTTCGGTCTTCCTGCACGAGGGAGATCTTCAAAGCTCTGTCGTCCTTCTCTGAATCTGCGCATCCATCCCGTAACTGTGCCATATCAACAGGCATGATCCCCACATACTTGTGATGAATCGGTATGAATATTTTTCGCGTAGTCCCCAAACTGCATCCCTGTGAAATATTTCCCAGTCTTTAGTAGGCATCAGAGCAACAACGCACGGATTTCACAGACCGATCTTTCAGCGCTGCCAGAGAAGAGAGAAATGACGATACGGCCTTTGTTTACACATAATGACAAGCTTTCAAACAAGTTGTAGCTCGTAAATTTTGGAGGAACGAGTGAAAATCTACAGACTTAAGAGCCTTTTGAACGCCCTCCGCATCAGTGAAACTTTTACAATAAAGTTTTAAACTACTGTGTGAATTTTACAATGTTTCTAAATTTGGAACATTGTTTAATCTTTTTGTCTTGTCTCCCCTAGGAGCTCCTCATCACTGCGAGTGCTGTCGTCCTCTACTTCATTGCCGCCGTAGTCCAATTGGCAATGACCACCAGAAGAGATTATCATTATGTGCTCTCTTACGTCGGATATTACGGCGCTTATGTCGCTGCAGGTGTAAGTAAACAAATTCCTTCCCTATAATTATGAAAAATATACAAGGAATAGACTAAAAAAAAACATATGATAGTTCTAGTTTAAAAATTCTAGCAGAAACTCATCTCGACAATAATTATCAAAATTTTTTACACATCTATACTGACGGCTCAGTAGACCATGATGGGGGCTCATCTTCTGGAGCATACTTTTGTCCTCCTGAAAATTATTCATTTAAATTCAAATTTAACACTTTAACACCTGTCATCATAACTGAAATTACAGCAATCGTATAGCACTAGACTGGGCAATAGACTGGGCAAAAAAATACAATAATAAAAAATAGTAATTATAACTGACAGCAAATCCTCCTTAGAAATAATATTAAATAATCCTATACATTCAAACTTTCCAATATATTTAAAGGACATTTACATTTTATTATTTGAACACTTAAAATTAAATAATATAATATATCTACAATGGGTATCTACAATGGGAATATGTAGTTTCATTGGCTAAACAAGCAAAATCTTTAACAAAAACTATTACCACTCCTTTCATGTTCAATATATTTAAAACAAACAATAAAATTAACAGACAAAAAGAACTACAAGAATGGTATATTAATAATGCTTCACACACACCTAGATTTAAAATTTCACCTTCAATTATAAATCTAAACAAAAATGCATTTCTTATTCTATATTAATTTCATACCTTAAAAAAATAAATATCTTAAATGCTCTATAATTAAATTGTTATATATTTAAAATCAATCCAAAAAGTTTTCTGAATGAGTCTACGAGGGACTAGAGTCCTCGTAGGAATATTCATGTTGGAGATTTGTTTCGCATCGCATCCATTTGTGTAGATAATTATTCACCGAGATTCTACTGGTAGTAGTTACTTGATTGGCTGATTCAACCAGGGACGTACCTAGGATTTAGTTTCAGGGAGTGGAGCGGGGGGGGGGAAGTGTTCTGAGAATAAGACTTTTGAGTATGGTTTCAAATTTACTAAAATTTTCCACCGGACAGGAAAGATTAAAATGCGATTCTATATGGAATAAAATTGTTGGTTTTAAAATCTATTTTAAGTGTCGGACTAATCTACTATTGGGCTAAAATAATGCAAAGAGAACTGTTTTCGATTTCAAAGCATGTAGACACGTTTAAGATTTACGTCGTAAAGACGACCGTATTTTCGGGGGGTTCGCCCCCCCCCCCTTCTGGGTATTTCCCTGGATTCAATACCAATGCAACGAAGAGGTCTGAGGTTTTGTTACTTACCAAAAATCATCTTTGGATTGCATCAGAAGCGTTGCCAACCTTTTATCTGCCAACAACGGAAGGACATTTCGATATGGAGATTTAGCAATGGACTGAATATTTTGTCTACAATGGAACACTTCGAACTCCTTTTACAAAGTGTTTCATTCTCTGTACTTAGTTCAGTACAATGTCATTTGAATCGCAATAGAGTTTCCGGTTAGATACCAGACGATCATCATAGGATTTTCTTTTATATACCTCATTGTTTTGCCGTGTCTTTTTTTTTAACAATTTATTGCGTAATAAATTAATACATATATTTAATATTAACTGTTAATTTTTAGTTTTCGATTGCTTTATTATAATTGAATATAATTTCTATTTCAGTATATGTATTTTAGTGTCGCGCAACTTTGTTCATTTAAGAATGCCAAAGCTCTAAGTATTTAACTTATTTATATAAAAAAAAATACCCCCTCAAGCAGCTGCTTGCCACAGAGGTCTGACAGGAGCCTGTCAGTTTATATGCCACAGTAGGAGATCTGAGAGGATGGCAGGACCTCAGCAGAAAAACGACACACACATCCATGCCTAATACCGGGGCTCGAACCCAGGTCCCTTAAATCAATAGCCAAGCGACCTGGTACTTATATTTTATTTTTTAACTTTATTCTAGTTAAAGAAAGATATTATATTAATTATTATAAAGAAAAAGACAATTTTTCAAGTGATAATTTACGACGAGTAATTCAGTTTAAGATAATGAATATAAATTTGAAATCGCAACGGAGTCGCAAAAAAAATAGTAAACCTGCATATTTCACATTTTTTGCACAGATAGTTTTTTAAAATACCGCTAGGAAGTCGTCCTCTACGGCATGGTGTATAAATATATATCTGAGAGGAAACAGATATAGAGGTAATTATTATATGAGAGGGACAAATTATTGAACTGGAAAGGACCAGAACGCCTTTCGGAGTTTCCCCTCTCTCTCTACACGCTGGATGGGAGCTCCCTTGACGGGAGGCTACCATCTGTCTCCCAACAGCTGTTCCAGTGGGTCCCCTCCCCCAACCTTTTCTGAGCCTTCGGGGTCCATGTGACCTGGCCATTTAGCCCATGGTGTGCAAAAAAGTGCCACTCAGAGGTAAAACAACCCAAAACAACCCATCCTCACAGATCTTCTCTATGGAGTATTAAACTGACAGACCTCTGTGGTAAGCAACTAATTGAGAGGGAATTTATTTTACTTATGTTTAATTTATGTCTATAATTCTGTTGCCAGTTAAGTTTAATTTTTTGTACGAGTTGTATATTTGCATTTTTACGAATTGTGGCAAGTACGTGTTACGGTATTATTAGATATAACTCGATTGTTCCCCAACACGAATAAGCGAGAATACCCGTGACTGCTGAAGTTGAAGTAAATGACACAGAGTCCAAAATGTGTGGCGATTGTATTTCACAAAAGTGCTGCTTAATTGCTCTCTCTCATGTGAGGGTCCAAAATTTAAACGACGCTAAAGGTTAAAGACCAAAGAACGATAATGATAACCCGAACTGCAAAGGATGATCGAGGGAGCTGCTCGGAAGATTCAAGGCTCCAAGAGACTAATGAAAATTTTCTGAGGCAAGTCCTCATCTACAAAGAAAGTAAAAGGCAGGTGGGGGGAGGGCAATTGCCCTAATCGAGCTGGAAAAAAGGAATGGGGGGGGGGATAAGACAAGTAACTGGATTGCTGTTACAACACAAGATTTTTACCACTCTTTTAGTGCGTTTTAATAAAAATGTTTTACAAAATGCATGCCAGCACCATTTTGGTTATTCTCGTTTCCAAAGTCGGAGTGGGGGGGGGGGGACCTGCCCTCCTCTAGATCCTGCCCTGTTCTGAGAACCGAAGTGTCAATGTATACGAAAATACTTTTTGTTTCTGCCATGGAGTAGAATCACTAGATTCGAAGATACTTTTCATCAATAAAGTGCAGATACTTAAAATGATGTAAGAATGGGCCATTTTAAAAACCCATTAAGAAAACTTTCTTGAGAAGTAAGTTAATTTGCTGCTTCCCAATCACAAAATCGGGATATTCTAAGAAAACTTTTGATCCGGTTTAAAAAACATTTAAAATTTCATTAATTTTTGTCAGCTACATGTAGAAATTGGGTAGTAACATGCTGTCTTTTATCAATCCAAAACTTTGAAATTTATTCTTGATAGTAGCAAAAAATGTCTGCGTGTTGTTTAACTTTAATAACATTTTGTCTTATATTTTGCTTTCATTTTTGCTATTGTACTACAGTGTGTATGTATGTATATATTTGAATATTGCCAAATTGTAGCTCTGTGATATTCTTGCTTGCCATATTTTAACAAGATCTATAAAATGATTGATTATAGAATTTAGATATTTCTAAATTTTGCTTATGTTTTGGCTCTAGATCATGTGTGCTATAAAGACTGTACATTAGCGCCAAAATATAGGCGAAATTTCCCTGGTAGAAAAAATATCAAATGTTTCACTGCTTTTGAAATATTTTGAAATACGGCAGACATTTTTATTACGGAGGTTGCAGTCGAATCTCCCAAATGACATTTTGATTCCCTTTCAAATGATTTGTTCCCTCCCATTTTTTTCTCCCAGGTCATCTCTCTGTTTAACGTCGTCGCCTACGGACTCGGAGCATTATTCCTGCTGAGAGAATGGCGGGAATCTCGACAAGCAACTAGCCCTTCTCCAAACTGATTCAGCTTCCGCCTTTCATCCCTGGACATCATCGATATGGATCTCCAACGGCACGATTCCTTAGATTGTTTCCTTACTTCGATGTCTGCGAGCATCTTTGTGAGGATTTGGCACGGTTGTTACAAGAGCCAAAGGCATTCATCTTAACTGACTGCGATGATCTTGCATCCTCGAGACAATTCCATCAAAGATCATTGGTCAGGTTTTGAACAGAACAATTAATTTCGCAATTCGAAACAAATGTTATTTATATAAATAAATTCTTTGTTATAAATAATATGAAATGGTATAAAATGGCATTCGCGTTACTTGATGCCAGTCTGATATTTCGCGTTTACATTTCTCTAAATACAAACGATATGCATTGTCCAAAATATTGATTATATTGAAATTATTTTTCTACCTCGATTTGTCGAAACCTTGAAAAAAGGTTAGCTTCGAAATGATAAATGTTTTTTAAATGATTACTTTTTAACGAAAAGAAGTGACAAAAAAAATTTGTAGAAATTTATTACTGGTTCGCTTTACAACTTACAGTTTTAAGCAATGCACGAATATCTCCCTTGCTCTTCATTCCTCTGGATGAAACCGATTTCAAATGAATGCTCTCTTGACCTTCGTGATTTCTTTCCAGCACGACCTGCAAAATCCGAGACAATCGGAATCGCCCTCCCCTCTCCCATCAGATGATTTCGAATTCTTGCCAGTAAAAATTTTGTACAAATTGTTAATGGAGGTGATTTAAGCACTTTATCCTAAAACCAGTCATTGTGCATGGCTTATTTCTATCAAACGATCATCATTACTTCCATTCTTCCTCGTAAGCGTTCGGCTGCCAATTTCTGTTGGATGCATCTCCTGGGGGAAGAAAATGTAGAAATCACTTATTGTTTGTATAGACATATTAAATTGGTAGCCCATATCTTTTCAGAATTATACACTATTCAAAATAACTCGCACAAATTTTCATTACGTTACCAAAAGTGTTTAAACATTTATATTCAACGCCACATTCAAAAACCTCTAAGTTTAAAATTATGCATTTTACTGAAAAATGTAACTGCATATAATTTATGCATCTCATTCAAATCTCCTGTCCTGCCCAAGGTCAGTAGGGGACACTGATGGGCTTGGAAAGACCACCGTCCGTCGGATGGGACGTTGAGCCGTGGCCCTGTGTGCAAGAGAGCCATAACCTGTGCACGTTAAAGAACACGCTGGATAGCCTTGACGGGACTACCATCTGTCTCCCAACAGCTATTCCAATGGGTCCCCTCCCCCAACCTTCTCTGAGCCTTTGGGGTCCTTATGACCTAGCCATTTAGCCCATGGTGTGCAAAAAAAGTGCCGCTCAGAGGTAAAACAATCCAACCCATTCAAATCTCCTCTAAATCTAGACATTTAACAATAATCTTTTGATATTTAAACGGTTAACGAGGCTGAAATGCTATCATAACAAATTACCTCAAAATTTAACTGAAACACAAATAATATTTTTGAAATAAATCGTTTATTAAAATAAATATATATTTTAGAAGTTGGTGAAATGAGGCCCGTATCTAGAGCGCGCGCGCTCCATGCATAAACTCGGGAAATAATTTAACGAAACACGTGTATTCATAATTGATAAATAAATATGCGATACATACAATTGATTTATTTATTAACTTGCAAATAATGTAAGACATTTATTTATCAATAAAATGACTTACAATGCAAATTACATTTATCACATTAATCACATTAATAAGTTTTCAATATCCAGCTGCCATCAAACGTTTCCAATTTCAACAACGCAACAATATTTGTTTATTATTTTAAGAAACATGGGCCCACTAACCATTAAAAATAAAATGGTTAGACCACAGAAAAATAAAACTTTTTTTCTCCAAAAAAAAGCTAAGTTGCATGTCAGACACAAAAGTATTTATATCGATTATTACTGAAAATTTTAAGGAAATTAAATATTGCAATAATATGGATAAAAAAAATAAGTTTTATTTTGGTAACTGTCATATTTTACATAACTATTCGTTTTTAATTTAAAGACATTAAAATTTCAAAGCAAAAGGAAATAAAATTCCATTTTCTGGAAATGTTTAAAATTTATTTTCGAGATCCATCTAGATGGCGTTCACACTCAAAATACTGAATTAGAAAAATTCCATACGAATCATTGGAAATAATGAAATGCTAGTCTGGTTACGACTAGAACCCTGTCGTTCAGGTAGCACTGGCAGCATTGCTTTCAGCAACTTTTATAAAAAGTTAAAGAAAACTCTTTTGGAATTTTTAATTACGAGACAAAATATTTGTGAATTCGTTAAGTTGACTAGTAAACGAATGTTACTCAAGCAATTAAAACAAAGATTTAAAATAATGAAAACGGAGTCTTTATGCTGTGCATGCAGAATTTCAAGACTTCTCCACAGCACAACTCATTCAAACCTCTGCTGTTGACCTTCGAAGCTAATATTTTTTTACACTTTTTGAGGTGAACTTAAACTCTCTTTGGTAACACTCGATCGAAGACTTGAATTCATGCGATGAAAAAGAAGAAAGAAACCATTTGAACCAATCCCTGAATGTAAAAAAAAATAGAGGGATAAAATGAGTGGATGAAGCTGGAACGCATCTGGTATAAAATTTCCTCTCCGTTTTAGCAGTCTTTCAAAATTTTCGAAAATAAGTGTAATATATGTAGGTTTATTATCTGATTCACCTCCCTACCGGTTACTAGAATTTTCAAAGGGAGGCATGGCCTCAAGCAGGTTGTGTAATTTTATTCTCCAAGCAACATCTGTTATCAGTTACAGTTATTGCATTTGGCCACTACAAGCCAATTCCAATCAAGTCCTGTTTAGCAATTTCTGTCCACTGAATTCCAGGTCCTCTCCTTCGAGTCTTTAGTCACACTGTTCCTAACTCGAATCGAGCATCCCCTGCATATGCGGACAACATGGCCAAACTAACGCGCGCTCTTCTTACAAAAAGCACTGCCTAAAAGTGCTTCATAACTCTTCTAATCTTATGATTATTTACATAATGAAAACATATAATACCTAAGATGCTGCATAAGTCTCTAGAATCCAAGGCATTATTTTTTCTGTTACTTGTGAACAATGTTGCTCTGAAGCCATATGGAAAGAGGTGAAATCATTCTGTTCATTTTAGCCACCCTTGACAGGGCATAAGCAGACCAAAAATGCATAAGGTCACCGAAGCAGTTTTCCGTACTTGAGGGATTCCGATGGATCGACTCAGATGCCGAAATCCAGGGGATCCGTTTCGATTCACTGAATCTTGAACGTATTTCATTCCATTCATTGTTTCATACATATCCAGAGGCGGAAGTATTCCAAGATTCAGAATGGTAAACTAATATAAGAAACGAAAAAAACTTCGAAGCTGATTACCACACAATAAATATTTGAAGTTTCTAAACGAGATTCAAAACTGGCAATAGTCGAATTGTCTCTGTGAAAGTGAAGAGAGATAAGAAAGAAATCCATTTCCGAATTCAAAGACATCAGTTTCCCATTCTGTCTGCATTTGTGGATCTTCGCCAAAGGTCACTAAATGTCAGATGCTCAGTCTATCGCCCGATTCATCTGGCATAATTGAAATTCCTCCCTAACAGATCAAAAGGAAAGCCTGATATTAAAATATTTATTTCAGCCTCATTTAGCATGATGATTTCAAATTATCTTCCTCGGAGATATATCTTGTAAATAAGTTGCCAATATATGCTAGTATATTTTAAGTTGTATTTAGTTGTCCAAAGTTTTAGAAGTTTAGTTGTGTAGTTTAAATCTGTTTCATTGTTAAAGATTGTTTGATGGAGCAGAGTAGTTGGATTAATAAAATGCAATATATTCATGTCTGTTTCAAGAAAGTTAATATTTTTATGGGAGACGCAATAAAATTGTTTTAAAATTTCAGTCATTTTCATTTTTTGAAACAGTTTGCATCTTTTCAAATGCACCGGAAGTATAAGAACTGAACATGGTTAGAAACAATTCTGGTCATCAGAAATCAAATAATCCCGAAAACACAAGGAAAGAAATATATAAAATACTTATATTATTTCCCGATAAATTAGAGAAAAAAATATTTAATAGAGTTGAATGTTTTGTTGAATGACAAATTGGAGATCTACAACATGTTTGAAAAGTGATACTGGTTTCGTAGATAAAATGTTTTCATTAATTTCGAGCCAAGTCTGCAGAAACATTTAGAATTTCAAAACTCTATAGTTACTACTGTAAACGCCAAATTGAAATGAATCGTTTGCTAATAATCGGGACCAAACTACTACTCGTAGACTAACCATTTCAGGTTTAAGTCCTCACTATGCTTTGGACTGACTAGCCTCCATACCGATAGGCTTAGTAATGCCACAGTCCATTGTAAGCCGTGATGGTGAACGAGCGAGCTGCATGAACTTGAGGAAAAGCTTCCGTTACGAAGCAGCTCTCTACTGCATTCATATCTACCCAGCTGTAACAAGGTATTACTACCGTCATGTAATCTATCTGTGGGTGAAATAAATTTGTTCCTTTCTATAACTTTCATAAATTGTGTGTTAGACATCTGCCAACCTGTTTCGTCTGTCATTCTAATATCATTCCAACCATTTTTTTTGGGTTGCCCAATTTCAGTATCACACAGTGTATAATATTGACTTAGTTCCTATTCAGCGGAGGATAAATTTGTAACATAGATGAAGGAATACAGAATAAGAGTCAATACATTATTGTGATTATCAGTCATTAATATTGAACTATTATATTCAGCTAGGTTTTAAAATTCATTTATTATACAATTTTTTTGTATATAGCCTAAAAACAACTCTCTCTGCATGCCATCGCGCATACATCACGATATATTATTATGCTATTGCAAAGTTGTGTTGTTTGGCCTTTGAATGGACTTTTATGAACACGATGGGCTAAATAATAATCTTATATGTGTGTTACCACTCGGAAGAAATTCAAATTTTGTAGAAAGATTGTTTCAGAAGGAGGTCTAAGAATGGATTCATTTCCACCACTTTGTTCGGTTGTTATTACCAACATCACATCAAGGTTCGATTTTAATAGTGACTTAAATACTCTGGACAGCACATACCCAGGATTTAATTTCCGAGGAGGGGGGGGGGGACCTCCCTGACTCTGGTATTTCATATGGTTTCATGTGATTCTAACAGTTTCATGGTGGAATTACTCAGAAGTACAATATGAATCGACGCTAACTATTTGCCGTTCAGAGCGAACCCTAATTCTGCGATTTTTTTTCTCCAGTCTCCTCTTAGATATTAGAGATTAATTTAATTAATGTTAATAGAATGCACTGTATTTCTTCAATTACTTTTCAAAATAATATTTATTGAGAAATAAGTCGTACTTACATAAGTCGATCTTATTGCAGTTATGGTTGTTGGTATATTTGCAAATTTGCTGGGCTATATAAAAATTACCGTCCGTTAACACCGGATATGCCAATACTTGACAGTGGTATGAAACCAGAACCATTGACTTGAAAAGCCAACATCCTATTCACTAGATCAGGGGTCTCCAACCTGTGGTGTAAGTGAACCATTGGCTGCAGAGAAGAAAATAAATGTGAAGCACATGGTATATATAATGTCATTCATTTCTCTATCAGGGTACAAGAATAATACATTTTGATAAAACAAATGATAATATCAATAAACCTGAAAATATATTAATGAGCTCAAATATAGGTCTACAGTCAATACAGAAATACATATGACAACACTCCATTATATTAAAAAGTCTGAGGGACTCAGAAAAATCAACTTTGGAGTCGCAAGTGGCCCTTGAACATAGGGACCTCTGCAGTAGCTGTGTATGTGATTTTCAAAGTTTAATCAGTTAACGTTACAATAAAATAAATTACATACCAAATAACATTATTGATCACACTCTGCTGTCACAGCCCAATTTTCGATTTTTGTCCAAGGTGTACGATAAATTATGCCTGGAACACATAAAATGACCTGGAAATGCACAGGACTTGTTAAGGATGTCTGCAGAACTGCTGTAGAAAAACATGCACTAGATCAAAGAACTAGCTCTTCTGATCCACTGCAGTTGTTTAATTCAATTGGAGAAAGAATTAGGAGACTATATGCTTGAACAATCGATATTTCAAAAACTCTCGTAGATCATTGTTCGATTGATAGGAGATTGATTGGCCACTGACCTATGATCTATGAAAACCATCAAAACATCACCTCTCCTGTCTCATTTCTCCCCAATCTTATCTGTTGTTACTTATGTTACATCATTGAGTTTACCAGAGGATGGTTAACTTTGAACCCATCATTGTAATAGTGAGACCACTACAAAGATATTAAGCTTGATCAATGACAAAAGTTCTCATTACATTAGCACATGTTACCCTTAATTCCAACTGAGCAGCATCATTTTTGAAGAAAGACTATGACTTTTAACTTTTAAACTAGGTTATTTTAAAATTCTGCTCAACTCCAAACTTTGAATGATGATCTAACTAGCATCGTACATTATTAAATATTAAATGCAATGGAATAAGAATACCATTGCTAATTTGAAATAGTTTTGTTGCATTTCATGCATAAACGAACGCTATTGCTCGAAATTCCTTCCTCGGTGTAGCTTTTACAAATTTAAAAATTTCTTATTCCAAGGATAATAAAGATCTATAATTTCAGCCAGTGGCATACTCCCAGACTCTAAGGGAAAAAATCAGTTTTTTTAAACATTCAACCAAAATATTTTGATAGCTACATCAAGTATTAAAGTTGTGAAATAAACAGTGGCAGCACTGCCATATGCATTCCTAAAGGTAGTAAGAGACATTGGGTGTAGGTTGGTGTATTAGGAGAGTATACAGTAAGAAAACAACAGTATCGTTGGTTTATATTCACAGCCCTAAATTTGGGGAATATTTGGATTCATCATACTCTATAAAAACAGATTAATAACCAAATGATAATTGATGAGGAATAGATGGCCTATGTATATGTCCCTGTCTTGGACAAAGATTGAAGCAACATAGTGGTGGAATGGAAAGAAATGTTTTTGTAGCTTGTAGATAGCAGGCAAACATATATTCTTGCATCATACAATGGTTACGTGGATTAAGTCCGTTCAACTTGGGTGGCAAAGTGTGACATCCACCCATTAAGCAGAAAGTGTTGCCCATTGCGTCCCTCATGGTCGTCAATAGGTGGTTGATGGTGGGTTCAATTTGGTGTAGATACTGAAATCACATTGGTTGGGTTGTTTTACCTCTGAGCAGCACTTTTTTTTGCATGCAATGGGTTAAATAACTAGATCACAAGGATCCGAAGGCTCAGAGAAGGTTGGGTGAGGGTACTCGCTGGAACAGCTATTGGGAGATAGGTGGTAGCCTCCCGTCAATGCCATCCAGTATTTTCTTTAATGTGCACAGGGTATGGATTTCCCGCACACAGCGCAACGGCTTAACGTCCCATCCGACGGACGGTGGTCTTTCAAAACACATCGGTGTTCCCTTCTGACCGTGGGTAAGGCTGGGATTACTGCCCTGCCCATGGTGTGCTCCCTTCTAGTGAATCATTTCGACCCAGCAGTCTGATGAAAGTGACACAATTCCTTGGAAAGACTTTCGTTTTCCACCATAGTTCAAGGCTTGGGATATACAGAACTTAATGCAATAGTGGCAATGGAAAAATCCACGAAAATCGAAATCAATTGAGCACCCCATCCTACTCTCCGGATATTTGTGGGTTCACAAGATTAAGCAGACATCCAGGGGTCGATGATTGCGGACTTCACAAGCATACTGCTCTTTTCCTACTGTCCAAAGAATACTGGTTACCAATGCTATCAGACGACTACCATAAGCGTGTTTGAAAATGTTTTGTGCAGCAATTACTATTATGGAATATAATCGTGAAAGCTGTAAATAAATACGGTTTTCTATAAAGTTGTCCTAGTAGAGTAAATTTAAGAACTATGGAGAGTGTGGAGAAATAGGCATATACACCTAAAGACTAAAAGTAGACTGTATAATAGTTTGGTTCTTTGTAGGGTTAGTTATGGTAGTGAAACTTGGACGCTTTGTAAACAAGATAACAGGAAACTAGATGTTTTGATTCTAGATGCTTACGTAGTATCTTGGGCATTAGATGGTTCAACTTTGTAACTAATGACGAGGTTAGGCAAAGGAGTTTGCAACCTCCTTTAAGCAGCATATTGTGCAGAGAGAGCAGTGGCGGCTCGTAGCTAAAATTAGTGTGGGTGCTGCTCCAGAAAAATTTTAGCCTTTGTACCTCTTTTACCTCTTTTCTTAACTGCAACTTTCTCATGGAGAGACAGCTGTGAAAACTTAACTAATTCTACACTTTATCACATTCAAGAATATGGTACACGGGTTTTAAGCACAACACACGCGGAGTAAAAAAAACTACCTTCAACCAGCAAGCCAGGGTCGGCACTGCGGGAACGACAGTGCTCTCTCTCCCTTGCAGCCTCGCGTGTAGCTTCCTATGTGCGCATGCACACAACAGTCAAACACCTCGCCGCTAATACTGTAAAGCACACAGTTCCATACAAAGATTTTTGTAACTTTTTCATAAACTGGGGGATGGCTACTGACATTAAGCTGAAGGATTATATATTGTACAAGTATAAAGAAAGAATTAAAGAAAAAAGGACTCATTATATTAAATGTTATCGATAATATCAAGTTGAAATTGGGGGTGCTGCAGTTTCACAGTGCCTATACGTTGGCCGCCACTGTATTTCAGCCCTCATATCTGTTATAAATTTTACCAATTATTCCATCCTTCTAGTGAAAGGCATTCGAAGTATCCTGACACTAATTGTTACAGATTTTTAAGTTGTACTTTAATGTAGTTAAAGCATACTTTGTTATATTTGACATCCGTGCGTGAATTTGTAATAAACAGACAAATAAGAAACCACCTGATTTAAAACTGAGTCAATCTATAAAAATAACAATAAAATCTCAATTAGCTATTTGAAATACTAATTGATAATTAGATAATAAATAATTAGATATTCGAAAACAGAATTACAAATCAAGGAATAGGTAGAAATCTTGCAACCATACTTCACTGGTTAAACATCACTCGTGAAAGAATTACCTTTTCTACGAAAAATAGAGACGCACTATTCTGTTAAAGACTCTAGTCTTACCACTCCAAATGTCAATAGTTTATCACCGTGCATGACACAAAACAAAATTGCATTTTTTTTACACACTTCAAAACCTTTTTCTGGTTACTGAATTCTCCTCCTTTTCAAATCCATCGTGTTCCAATCTGTTTATGTCGTAATTATACTAAGTGCGATGTCTCGTTGGTCTCGAAGTAAGCGATCACGATTTCATTGTTGCACCTTCACAATCCGCTTCAAATAGTAGATCACACAGGTAATGTCTTGCTAGTTAAGGTACAGTTAAATGTCAGGGTCTGCTAAGAAAAATTACGATAATTAAGACTTAGCCACTAGACTTTCTACCTGCAACAATTGCTACGGTAAAGTAGCTCACCTTTTCCAATCTCAGTTAATAAGACTACGCCAGTTATTAGCAATGAGTTATATACGGACTGGAAAGAGTTATGAAGCTAAAGTAAGACCGTTTATTGACACAATCTCAGTGTGGACTGCTAAACAGCTGTACCTTTAACTATAACGTATGGGAAAATTGATCTTGATCATAAATATATAATCTATAATGTATGGGAAAATTGATCTTGATCTTAAATATATAATCTATAATGTCATTTTCATATTAATAGCATTAAAGAGAAAATTTAAAACATGGACCATTGTTATTTCTCTGATAATGATATAAGTTTTGTAATTACTGCTTAAAGAAATAAAGTGCTAAACGTATTTCTTTACGTATTCCACTAGCAGACCTCTGGCCCATTTTAACGTATTTAATTAAAAGGAAATTATACTTCTCTCGCATAACATAATCAACAACCAAACTAAAGAGAAAGGGAGACAAAATGCACCCTTGTCGAACATCAGAAGTAATGCTAAACCAATTGCTACAAGCCTTACCAACTCTCACACACGACTCAGTGTTATTATAGAGAGCTTTCATTATGTTAACTAATTTGTCTGGTATACCATATGATCTCACAATCAACCACAAATTATGACGATCAACAGAGTCGAAAGCCTTTTTGAAATCAACAAAGCTAGCAACCAAAGGTTTCTGAAACTCTAAACATTTCTCAAGAATCTGCCTAAGTGAAAATATCTGATCCACACATCCCCTACCACTTCTGAATCCACATTGCTCATCACGCAATTGACTGTCAACCAGATTCTTAATTCTATTAAGCACAATCATGGAAAGAACTTTACCTGGAACGGAGAGTAGGCTGATACCCCTATAGTTATCACAAGAACTGCGATCACCTTTTTTGAAAATAGGGATAATAATAGCTCTGGTAAAATCTTTAGGAACCATGCCTTTATCATAAAAGTTATTCAAAATTTCAGTCATCCAAATGGTAACAGAAACATTCCCAGCTCTAAGCATTTCCGTAGTAATTTCATCCACCCCTGGGGATTTATGAAGTTTAAGTTTAGAAATAGCCAAACTAACTTCAGATTGTGTTATAGGGCCAACATTAAAGCCAACAATGCATCTATCATCATTCCAAACAATGGAAGTAGAACTACCACATTGTTTAGAACATCACTGAAATGCTCAGCCCACCTAGCCATGACAGAATCCTCACCTTCTATAACCTTGTTATCCTTCAATCCCTGTATACCTGTTCCTGCCTTGCAATCCTGCCTTGTTTATCCTTCAATCCCTGTATACCTGTTCGTTTTCTACCACACAAAACATTAACTATCTGGTACAGCTCTCTGCTGTTGTGCTGTCTAACTGCTTCCTCAGCTTTGTCAGCAAGGTCATCAAGCCAAAGATTCTTATCAGTAGCTAACTGATTCTTTACACGTTTATTAAGTTCTTTGTAATGCTTTCTATTAGGACTAGTAGGGTACTGATTAAGGACATTCCTGCAGTTCCTTCTTTCTGAAATAAGCTCAAGTGCCTTATCACTTAAATAATTCTACCTCCTCTGCTCCTTTTTCCCTAAAAGAGTACTGTTAGTTTCCAAAAAAGCCTGTTTAAAATGGCCCCATTCTTCCTCAACTTCAGTATTAAGCAAACCATGACTGTCATAATGACTAAGTAACCTATCATGGTAAGCTTTAGCTATAACTGGATCTTTCAGAGCTTCAGTATTAAAGGTAAATTTTTTAACCCTAGCACAACACTTTTTAAGTTTAAGTTGCAAGACACTTTTAACAATGTAATGGTCAGATCCAATTTCAGCTCCCCTATATGCCCTGGTATTTCTAACAGAACTAGCCCATTTGCTGCTAATTAATATATAATCAATCATATTCTTATGCAGCCCATCAGGTGAAACCCATGTGTATTTATGTATGTCACGGTGTTTGTAATATGTGTTAGTTATTCTGAAACCATTTAGTTTACTTACCTGTAGGAGACGTTGCCCATTGCCATTGCAGCTACCAATACCAAAAGGGCCTATTACTCCTCCCCAAAGGTCAGAGTCGGTACCAACTTTGGCATTGAAGTCACCAAGAACAAGGGTAATATCTCCTTTCTTGACAGAATTCAAAATATCCTGAAGTTGTCTGTAAAACCTATCCTTCTCATCCTCATCAGAATCCTCAGTGGGGGCATAACAGCAGATAACATTCAAGTCTTTAATGCTTGTCTGAAATTTTGCTGTAAGAAACCTTTCATTAATGCACTCATATCCTAGAAGAGCATCACTAGCATGTCTGCTGAGCAGCAGACCCACGCCTTGGTGATGCTTTCCATCCTCCCTCCCTGTAAAGAGAAATTTAAAGTTATTTTTAAGTATCTCACCTTTACCTGTCCATCTGGTCTCTTGCAAGCCTGGAATATCTAGGTTATAGCGCTGGAATTCCTGCATGAGGACATCAAGAGAATAATCTCTATGTAATGTCCTCACGTTCCACGTTCCTGCAGAGAGAAAATGATTAGTAGGATTTTTAAAGAAATTAGGTTTATTGAGATTGGTAGGGCCAACAATATCAAACAGCCCCCTGATCGCAGGCATGGGGCGAAGACCTGTTCCTCCTCCGCTAAAGGCTGAAGTCACCGATGCTGGTAGGAACTTCAGGCACCACCTTTTCAAGTGGACATTTTCAAGAGTCATATGGCCTGCCTGAGACACATTACTCCAGTTTAGGCTTGACGATGCCCAACTAGCTAAGTAAGGTTCAGGTACCTGCGATGGCCTCTGATTAGGATTATCCACCAGCTGATATAAGGTATCCCATGCCTCTGTTCACTTAGAGCTGGCAACCCAGAAGCAAACAGAAAACACAGCGGCAGACTCTCCCTCAACAGAGGTCCACCAGTGCAGCAAGTCCAGGATCCATAATCAAGCTCAAATCCATAAACAAGTCCAGTCTAGTAGGTATAAATGGTCAGCACCAGGACCCTGTGAAGTTGACCACTCCTCAGCAGGGTTGAAAAAAAGAAAAAAGTGGCCATAGATGACCAGATCAGTAGGCCATACTGAACTGGCAGCCCTCCCCTTCCGTTCCCTTCAAAAAGAGAATATCTCTTTTGAAAGGTATTAACGGCCTGCACCACGAGAAGGCGGGGTCGGACATTAGGTGCTAGACCTGGCCGGTTCTGTGCATCATCCCTGGGGATTGGCCTTAAATGAGCTGGAGATACGAAAATTTCTGATTTAGATTATGCTGATGATTTAGCCCTTTTGGCAAATGATGTTGATGAGATGAACTCTTTCATTCGAACTGTTGATGAGACTGGTAGTACAGTAGGTTTGGTTATAAACAGAGAGAAAACTAAAGTGATGAAAATTGGTCAGGCAGGTTGTGATTCAGTTAATCTGAATGGTTGCAGTCTTGAGCAGGTGTCACAGTTTAATTACCTTGGGAGCTGCGTAACTGATACTGGTGATGTGCGGCATGAGATTAACAGACGAATAGGTATTGCTGCCGGGACTTTTAAGAATCTATGGAGATTGTGGAGAAATAGGCGTATACACCTAAAGACTAAAATTAGACTGTATAATAGTTTGGTTCTTTCTAGGGTTAGTTATGGTAGTGAAACTTGGACGCTGTGTAAGCAAGATAACAGGAAACTAGATGTTTTTGATTCTAGATGCTTACGCAGTATCTTGGGTATTACGTGGTTTAACTTTGTAACTAATGATGAGGTTAGGCAAAGGAGTCTGCAACCTCCTTTAAGCAGCATATTGTGCAGAGAGAGACTCCGCTGGTTTGGCCATGTTGCCCGTATGGATAGTTATAGATTGGCGAATAAGGTTATGAACAGTGTGCCTAGAGGCCTCAGAAGGAGGGGGAGACCTAGGATGCGGTGGGCAGACAATGTCAAACAGGATCTTGTTAGAATTGGTGTACAGTGGCCGGATGCAGCAGATGTAGCTCAGGACAGATATGCTTGGAGAATTAAACTGCGCGGTCTGGTTCGACCTCCGTAGCTCATGGCTGCTTGAGGATGATGATGATGATACTTCTCTCAAATCCTTATCGAAAATGGCAACATTAAAAATCAAAATACTTCAATGAAATACTCTTGAATAGAGTGGGGAAGCTGTAAGAATTGAATTGTTGGTAGTTGAATTTCGTATATTTTTGCAGTTATCACATGTTTGAATTATTATTAATAATATATATTAGCCCCTTATTGGAGGCTAATTTCGCCATGAACTTATAGCACCTTGAACCTTGTTTGAATTTTAATTTTCCTAACGTGTGAGCCTCTGGGTAAATGAAGCCGAGTTTTTTTTATTTTGTTTCTTTTAGAGATCAAACTTAAGAGGAGAGTTAGGGGTACAGATTTTCGAATGTAGCATGGGACTATAGATATGTAGGTTTGCAATAATTTTCTCTAATTGTATTTGCATGTCAATGAAAATGTAATTAGTATCGTTGCAAAAATGCGCAGTAGTTATAATATTCAAAGGAGATGAAACAAAATGTGCACTATAGTGAAATATCCTGTATCGCTTAGTGTTAATCGATTCACCATTTGGTTAATCGCGTTATTCCAGCTATAAGCTTAACTACAAATTAGATAAGCTGAAGCATAGCTTTCTTCTGGAATTAAGTATTTATAGTCCTATTCCAAGTAGGAGTTTATTTAAAGAAATAAGCTCCCAGCTTGTTTTTGACAAGATTGTGCTGATGGAATACCACTGATTGCAACCTTAATATTTTGATTACACTCCAAAGAGTTTGATAGTTTTGCTTTTATAAATAAACTAATAATTCCAACTTTAAATATATAATTGGCAAACTTTATAAGTAAGTTAAATGTAAAGGCTTGGAGTGATGCCAATTGAAAAAAAAAATTGGAATTGAAATTGCAATATTTGATTTCAAATGCCATTTTTTTTATTACACTAACTACTTCACCCAAGGTACTGAATTAACAATAACCATACCTTTTAGTAAATATATCTCTAAATGTAGTTTCCTATTTTAAGTGGAGAACCAAACAGTAAATATATATATCAAAGGTAAATTTTTGAACAATGCACCAAAATATGTTTCAGCACTTAAAAAACAAAACCAACAATAAATCTTATTAAAGACAACATTTTGGTAACAACACAAATCTTTATTTCCACACTTTAAGACAAAATAATCTCGTTAAAAGTGATTGCATCATTTCCATAATGCATATCATTGAATATGGAACACCATTTTCATACTAAAAGAAAGTTGCAAGTAATAAATTTTGAATCATAATTTTAACCCTTTAATACCCAGAAAAGTGTAGAGGGTATTAAAGAAAGGGATAGCACTATTTGGAAGAGTCCATTTCAAATTTCAGCCTTATGGGCATTAAAGAGTTAAAGGCTGTAGAAATAAATAAAAATATGTAATATTTCTACAGATTGCTTAGAGTGAGACATGGTCATAAAGTACATAGGCAAATGGGTATCAAATTAGAATTGAACACTGCAGTCTCTCTGCCCTTACAATAAGAAAAAAAACCAAGATGACTGATAGTTGAGGGTCAAATACAGCATCATAGCCATGAAAATTTTCCGAAATGAATAACATCAGCTTCCTAGATATGAAAACGCAACCTCTAGTAATTTAAATTGAAATTCAGATGTTTCAGGAAACTATGTCTAGTTTTTAAAGGCTTCTTTTTTATTAATATTTAAATATTCAGGCTTTGTAAATAATTGCTTATAATGATAATTAAATAATTGTAAATGTAAAACTGTAATGTAAAGGCAGATCCAGAGTATCTAGTGCATGATTTCCACACTGTTTATGCATTATCCAAAAATTTTTTATATCAGGTGTATATAAATCCTACATTTTCTGAATAATTCAGTTATTTATTATATCAGAAAAACCATACATTCTCTACAGAAGAGGTTTACAGAGCATCGGACAGATGTCAGCCAAAAGAAACCAATAAACATGACAGCATGGCAATTCAACATGTAGCTTCATAGACTGGGAACATGCCACACTTGCTAGCACATGCATTCACTTACTGTGGAGCAATCATCCATAATCATATTCCAATAATGACCTCATTTACCCCCACTTGCAACTGAGACACTGGAATCACTCTTCATGACGTGAAAAGAATTTCTAAACAGCCCTAATGCCACCATATAGTGTCACTTCATTGTAGACAATAGTACTGTCCTTGCTCCAAAAAGCTTCTGAGTTTGCTCCTGGAAACTTTAATGTGCAAATGGTTTGAAGAATAAAGTTTAAAAAAATTAATTGTCAGTGACAAAGAATTTTCAGCTATATTAATTATTTTCTGAGCAAGAAGGTCTTTCAATTGCATTTTGTGCCTAAATCATCATTATTACTTATATTTTTCATCTTTTTTTTTAATTTCTAGTAGAGATAATCTCTTTGTTCTCACAAATGATCTACATAAATATGTAGATTGTTTACACTGAATCATAGTTTTTCACATATTAGAGTAGACCTTTGTTATAGTGCACATGCTGTTTTATCATGTTTTTTACTTCTTAACTGATCAAAAAAAGTATTTTTCGTAATATTCTTGAAGAAGAATGCCAGTAGTTTAAGGGAATATATTTTGAGAATAGTACTATTTGACCAAAAATATTTTAGGTCATGTGAAGAGACATTTCCTAAAAACTGTCCAGTGGGCCCTCTTCCCCCAACCTTCTGTGAGCCCTTGTGACCTGGAAATTTAGCCCATTGTGTGTAAAAAAAGTGCACCTAAGAGATAAAACAACTGAACCCAACCCACTGCCTATATTGTTTAGAATAATATGATATCCTTGCTCTGAAAACCAATGAAAGATATCAAATATGAGATATGAATAATGGAATAATAACAAAGGCACCAACAACTAATAAAGCAGCCAAAATATTTTATGCATCTAATTTATATTTTATCAGACATATTTAGAAATAAGAAATATAAGCATAAGATGAAATCAGTGGCAACACATGTAACGTATATACATAATCCTCAAACAGCCATGGACTAAGAAGGTCCAATCGGACTGTGTAATTTATTTATCCAAATATGTCTATCTTGAGTTACAGCTGCTGCATTTTACCATTTTATGCCAGTTCTAAAATGATCCTGTTTGACATTTTCTGCCTGCCACATTAGGGCTTACTTTCTTCTGAGGTCTTTAGGCACACCATTCATAAACCTATTCACTAATTTTTAGTTATACATACAACATAGCTAAAATTAATGGAGTCTCTGCATAATGTGGTACTCAGAGATGGTTGCTGACTTCTTTGTCTAATGACATCTTAACTTACAAAGTCAAATCACCAAATTCCCATATGACATTCAAGATGGTCTTAGTGGATATGTGATTTGGAACGCGCATTTCAAAGTAGTTAGGTATCTTGCGCGGGGGTGGCTCAGTCGGTAGCACGCCAGGCTCGTAATCTGTAGTTCCCAGGTTCGAGTCCCAGCTGGGTCAGCGTTGATATTTATCTCCGCAAAATTCCCCGCCCTGCCCACGGCCAGTAGAGGACACCGATGGGCTTGGAAAGGCCGCTGTCCGTCGGATGGGACGTTAAGCCATGGCCCCGTGTGCGGGAGAGCCATACCCTGTGCACGTTAAAGAACACGCTGGATGGCCTTGACGGGAGGCTACCATCTGTCTCCCAACAGCTGTTCCAGTGGGTCCCCTCCCCCCAACTTTCTCTGAGCCTTCGGGGTCCTTGTGGCCTGGCCATTTAGCCCATGGTGTGCAAAAAAGTGCCGCTCAGAGGTAAAACAACCCAACCCAAATTTCCAAGATACTGCATAAATGTAGAGTCAAAGGCATCAAGTTTCTTGTTGCTTGCAAAGGGCCTAAGTTTCACTCCCATAATTAACCCTAGAAAGAATCAAACTATTAGAGCATAATTTTAGTCTTTAGGTGTATAAGCCTATTTTTACTTATCTTGAAATAATTAGTTGAAAAAATATGTTGCCCTGAGTGGGATTCAAACCCATGCCTCCCAGAAGCATACAGGGTTTCCTAACCACTGGAAGATTTGGTTCAAATCCCACTCAAGATAACCAATTTTTTTCAACTAATTATTTCAAATGTTTCTTGTCTACAGGATGTTTTCCTGTGATATTTTATTACTTAATTACCTATCTTCCTATTGCTTTTTGATTGTCCTTTGTCAGTTTGTGGATTTGTCAAACCAGTTGTTTTACCATATTTTTGGAAGTGACAGACAAACTTAATTATTTATGAGTCAAATGAAAGTTGTGGTGTGGAGAGCATCATATGCTGTAAAAAATGGACTGCCATGCTTTCTTCCCCCTAAAAAAGGAGAAATGTAAAAATGATTATGCCACTATATCTCTAGAATGCGAGTGCTGAAAGTAACAAGCTACACATCAAATGAAAGTTCGTGATGCAGGAAGTGTCATAGGCAATAAAGAAAAGATGACCCTTCCCATGCTTTTCCCCCCTACAAAAGGGAAATATGAATGATTGCTCCGCTATCTCTTTAGAACACAAGAGCCAAAAGTAATGGATTATGCATCATGTGAATGCTTGTGATGTGGGAAATGTGGGCAATAAAAATATCTCTCTCTTGATTTTTTCTCCGCTAGAAAAGGGGAAATGTGAAATTCGTTCTACTATATTTTAAAAATGCAAGTGCCTACATTACTAGTTAGGTGCCAAATGAAAGCTCATATGAGGACCATCATAGACTACTTCAAATTATCCCCCCTATTTTCTCCTCCCCCAAAAGGGGATGGAAATTTAGGGGGTGTTGACCTTAATGAGTTATATCAATGAAAATGTTTGAAGGTTTTAGTGATAAAGAAAAATTAAAAATTTACAAAATACCAATCTTCCCACGTGCACACCAAAAAGTAGAAAATAAAACAAAAATATATTGAATATGCAATCAGTCACTAAATTGTATTCACTTCAAAGGAAGATAGAGTGCTCAACAAAATTGTCAATGACCATCTTCCTTTGAAGTGAATATGATTTCAGTAACTGATACACTACCAATATATTTTAGGTTTATTTTCTACTTTTTAGAGCACATATAGATAAAATAACTGTTTTTTAATTTTTTTTAAATTTATTTATTTCACACACTATAGATTCTTATTATTCTGTTTATCTCATACCACACATATCTTTAATTTTCTCTTTGTTTATCACCAAACCTATGCTACTACCAGTCTCATTAATAGCTCTAATCAAAGAGTTCATCTCATCAAATCATTTGCCAAAAGGGCCGAATCTTTAATAATAATAATTGAATTAGAGATATAGGTTTGTATTTTAGATGTATTTACTTTGTCTATTCATAGCAGTGCTATTGTTTTTCACATGGGTTCTTAACACACATTGCTGATTTAATTTATGCTGTTTTTTTTATATTTGCCTTTTGCTGCTGGTTTTTAAATTTGTGAATTATCTGCCTTTTAACCTTTTCTTTTACCTCACCCGGTGCATTATAGCCTCAGTTACTGATGAGCTATAAAACTTCAAACAACCAATCAACCACCTCATCCATCTAATGCACTCCATAACCCAAGTACCTATGGTGGAATTGATCAATTTAAAACCTTAACTATTCTAATGTACTAATTTTGTATTTTTCAGTAGTTTGTACAAAAAAAAGGTGGAGTGACATAATAAATCCTTTTGCTCTCTTCACCTGTGGTAAAAATACCTAGAATATACACACGTTTCCAGAATAGACAACCTTCCTAGAATATACACACCTCTGGCAAGCAATAGATTGAGGGGTCATTTTTTTTATTATTATTATTTTCTCTAAACAGCATCATCTTATGACTGGGAATCATGAAAGACTGTCTGGCTAAATATGTTAGTAATATATTGATGCTCTTACATGCAAAAAAAGAACCAAATTGGCCATTTGATTTTTAACGAATTATAGATCTGTAGTGTTCAGTAAAATGATAATGATAAACTGAGTTATGTTCAATTTCCCCAGATATAATGTAAATTTCTCTTAGCCAATAAATGGCATTATGACATTTAAACATTTTAAATGAATGTAAACAAATAATTTCAGTGTTTTCTGTAATTATCTAGAAATCACTAATATTGACAAGAAATGGCATTAATTGAAAAAAACAAGAAGCAACCTCCTCAAGTTACAAATGGAACGCTGATGATCAAACTTTTAGGATGGAATACATCATACTTGTGTTCTGTTCCAGGATTTTTAAATGTCACTGAAATCGTAAGTTACTTATAAATTGTGTTTCATAAAATTTTTATTTCTTGTATTAAATGTAGTTAAGTATTGCATTCATTGGTGATGCAGTGTTAACACTTTGATTTTTGGTCACACTATAGTTGCCAGAGTCAATGAAATCCTGGATACTAGCATGGATGTTTATTTTTAAGAGATGGGGGTATTATTTGGCCTTACACTTCTCTCTGTTGAAAAAATTATGACAACCTCCTGTCAGGCCTCATTACAAATCATCATGAAAAAGATACTTCACATTGATCCCTGTCAGAACATAATTTATTCTTATGCCTTTTCTTAAGTTGAATTCTGCATCAGTTTTTTTAATAAATACTTGCAATCATTAAACCTGAAATGACTTGCACTCTGAATGGAAAGTGAAGGTAAATTATTGAAAAAATTCAAATTTCTGAATGGAAAGTGAGGTAATATTTCAACATTAAAAATATGGATTTTACACCTTCCATTGTCTGTACGCTAGAAGGCCAGTAATTTGTATACCTGTCACAGGAGAGAGCGGTTGAATTGGGCATGCACCCATATTAACTGGACAGAAGAGCAATGGAGGTCCATACTCTTCACAGATGAGTCCAGGTATTGCTTTCAGAGTGATTCTGGACATTGATATGGACAGAATGAGGTACCTGCTATCATCCCAGTAACATCTGTCAAAGGGAAAGTTATGGTGGAGGTAGTGTGTGTGTTTGGGTGGCATTTCCTTAGGTGGATGCACAGTCCTCTATTTGTTCAGGAGTGGGAACCTCAATGCTCAAAGGTATAGAGATGATATCCTGGACCCTTATCTATGTCCTTATATTGGTGCAATAGGTGAAACATTCATCTTACAAGATGATAACGCTCATCCACACAGAGCTCGACTAGTAGAACAATACCTTCAAGAGGAGACCATTATGCGCATGGAGTGGCCAGCTCGATCTCCTTACCTAAATCCGATTGAGCATGTGTGGGATGCTCTAGGCAGACATGTTGCTGCCCTCAACCCACCACCTGAAAAAGGGGGAGCTTATTACTGCTTTAAAGAAACAATGTTCATTACTCCCTACTGAGCTGATTCACTACATCATAAACAGCAGGGAACATCGCTGTGGTGCCTGCATTGCTGTGAGATGTGATCACACTCCTTATTAAAGAACTTTGTCCATTGCATTCTGACACCTCATTTTTGGACAAGTTCCTGTGTTATTTTTTGACGAAAAATATTTCTAATGTAAAATATTTTATGCCATTCTGAAACTGACATTGTAATTCATGTTTTCATCAAATTTCATTAAAGTCATTCATATAGTTTTTTTATTTATCATAATTTTTCTGATTTTTCCTTAATTTATGGAAACCAGTGTATTAGGAATTGGTAAAATACTTTAGTTATGCACCTAAAATTGTTTGGTCAAACAGTTGGAAGAAATGATCCAGATTCAGTATTTTTTTTTGTGTGTGTGTTTTATGAGCTGCAAGTTCTTTTGTAATAAACCATAGATTAGACGGGCCTGCTTCACATATATCTCACTCATATTGTCATTCAGCAGTAATTTTAAAATTTCAAAGGTTTCTGATTGTACCAGGATATTAATAACTGATCCAGCTCTATTTTTTGTGAGCAATCCAGATCAATGAGCTATTATTGATTTGACTGGACCTTGAAATGCCACTAAAATCATGTCATCTATCATCACTCTGTAGGATTGAAAATCTTTCTTAGTATCTTGTGATCGAAACCTCACTCACTCTCTTCTTCAGATAATCTGAATTCATTGTTTTCATTCTCTGAGCTGTCAATGGCAAATAAAATGTTCAGAATTTTTTTCTCCATCAAAATTTCCATTTACAGGAAACCATCTCAAACAACAAAAGAAAATATAACAAATATAAAAATTTAACTCCTCCAAAATTCTATCAGTGAATTTTAATACCTGCTGACTTATCCCCAAAATATTGAATATGAAATAATTCATATTCATATTCATTTATTCCCCAAAATATTGTAAAAAATAAATGCATATGTTACTGGACAGAAGAGCAATGGAGGTCCATACTCTTCACAAATGAGTCCAGATATTGCTTGCAGAGTGATTCCTGATATTGTTTGATATGGAGCCCTAAGCCTTGGTCTTTCCTTGTCACCTGTTCCATTTCATTTAGTGCAAACATCTGATTCCTACCTGAAGATATTAGAACCAGAGGGTACTGACTGAACTGGGCAGCAAATTTGCCAATAAGCTAATCATATCTTCTCTAAAGCTGACCAAGCTAATGGCAGATCTGAAGAAAGGGGTGACAGTTATCCAACTTCACTCCGAGTAGCAAAATACCTATTGCCAAACCTGAGGGGGTCAACAATATACATTGACAATTAGCATTGCCAAACTTACATCCACAGGCACAATGGAACCGTACAACCTGTTCACCCCATAAATAACCAAACCTACCCGTGCTGATAAAAGTGACTAGGGATCTACTAAAGGGAATTCTAAAATTGACTTGTTTATTTGACCTGCTTGAAATCCCAGACTTTTCTCAAAGTATAGTACTGTGAAAAAATTTCAAATAGGAAATAATTTTCTTTGTTTAAGAAAAAATATTTACTTTCCTCTTATTTATATTCAAATTTTTCAAAAATTCATAACTTTTTAAGTAATGATGAGGTTAGAAGAAGGCTTCTACAACCTCTTATGAGCAGCATATTGTGCAAAAAGAGACAGTGTTGATTTGCCCATTTTGCCCATAATGCATAGCTTCAGGTTGCCAAATAGGGTTATGAACAGTGTGCCTAAAGGCCTCATGAAAAAGGGAAGACCTAGGATATAGTGCACAGGCAATATCAAATAGAACCTTTCTAGAATTGGTTACTTCTACACAGTCTGGTTGGACATCTATAGCCCATGGCTGCATAAGGATTTTGTATATATATGTATTAAACTTTTTTAATTTATCAACTGCTCAGTAAAGTTTTTGTTGCTTATAAATGAACTCTATGTGAAATTATGTGTTGCTTCCATTTGTATTTGCCAAACAAAAATGTATAGTTAAATATATTTTAGTTTAAAATGTAAGGTAATTTTTAATAAAGTTCACCTCAGCTTTGCTCTATTACATACAATTATACTTCTACCTTATTGCATCAGTGTATTTTGAATTTACTAGATTATTCATATATCAACAAGAGAAACAGATCTAAAACTAAGTTTGCTTTATCTGTAAGGATTTAGATAGAGCAACAAATGAAAATATAGTAACTTATTTTGTGTAGTTGTGTATAATTTCCAGAAAAATTTGTTAAATAATTCATTGGCATTACTAAATCAGCTGAAAACTGATATAATAATATAAAATCAGCTGAAAACAATATAATAATTTTTCATTTCTTAGATTTTATGCTTTGTGTGTTTGCATCTAATGATGCAGGCTTGCATTCCTTCATACTCACCAACTTCTGGAGGATTTATTGGTACAACCCAAGAAACTTATTTCCTTCTTAATGTGTACAGCGCACTAATGAGTACAGGAGTTATTTTGTTATCTTTTATTATATCACAGCCTTCATGCACACTCATGGGAAGAACAGTTGGGGTAAGTAAAATGCAGAAAATGTAAAATTTGAATTGTTGTATGCATGCATTTTATTTAGTGACAATCTAAACTCTGTATATAAGATGTTTCTCAAAAAGTACAATTATGAAATGTATGATGAATTGATTAACTTTGGATTGGGTTAAAGGAATATCACTGGATAGCTGTTAAAATCAAATGGTAATCTCATACTGGGTATTCCTACAAAGTGTGACTTACATACAGGGCCATAATTTAACATCCTACCTGATAGTGTTTCTAAGCTCACTGATATCACCTCTTTCTCACAAGAATAGTTTTAAGTTGAAAAAATTTCAATGTTTCAGTGGCTCAACTTTGTTTGTATCATCCAGGCTCTAACCTAAGAATGTGCAAATCTCAAGTTTGCTAGGTATAAGCCTAATATACTGACACAGCTGCCCATGTCCTAACAAGGGAAATGTTAGGCTCATATACACATATGCAAAGTGCAATCCAACAGTACCTGGACTGGATTGATAAAAAATCATAGGCTTACCTTAGGTTTTAATCACTGTTATTGCCTTCAAAGTGGTTCACTTGGGAGCTAATGCAATGCACCCAACACTTTTTTCATTGCTGAAACACCTCTGAAAACGCCTGTTTTGAGATGTTCAGCACTTCCTTCAATTCTGCCTGAATCACTTCAACACAGTCAAGTCATTAACCCTGAAGGTGGACCTTCATCTTGGTAACAGGAAAAAGCCACAGGGGGTGATGTCTGGTGAGTAGGAGGGTGGGGACATATTATTTTTGGGAAACACTGCTGAACAGACTGAGTGGTTTGGGCTGCCAGAGTGTCATGATGCACCTCTCAGTCCTGTACATGCCATTTACCTGGAGATTTCAGCCTCACATTCTTCCCTCAAATGCTTCAGGACTTTGATGAAGTAGTGTTAATTAGCTGTCTGGACTATAGGAACAAACTCCTTGTGCATGATTCCCTCCACATCAAAAAAACAAATCAGCATGCTCTTCACCTTCCTTTCTTTCTTTGGTTGTAGTAAAGGAGGACTCTTCCACTGGGATGATTGCTGCTATTTTCCTGGGTCATACCCATAAACCCAGCTTTCATCACCAGTCATGATCTTAGAAAGGAAGTTTTGGCCCTTTTTGATTTGCTCCTGAAGGTCACTGCACACAGTGAATCAATGTTGTCTTTGGTCCTAAATGAGCAGTCAAGGCTCAAATTTTGCAAATTTTTGGAAAAAGCCACAGGGGGTGATGTCTGGTGAGTAGGAGGGTGGGGACATATTATTTTTGGGAAACACTACTGAACAGACTGAGTGGTTTAGGCTGCCAGAGTGTCTTGATGCACCTCTCAGTCCTGTGCATGCCATTTACCTGGAGATTTCAGCCTCACATTCTTCCCTCAAATGCTTCAGAACTTTGATGAAGTAGTGTTAATTAACTGTCTGGACTATAGCCACAAACTCCTTGTGCATGATTCCCTCCACATCAAAAAAACAAATCAACATGCTCTTCACCTTCCTTTCTTTCTTTGGTTGTAGTAAAGGAGGACTCTTCCACTGGGATGATTGCTGCTATTTTCCTGGGTCATACTCATAAAGCCAGCTTTCATCACCAGTTATGATCTTAGAAAGGAAGTTTTGGCCCTTTTTGATTTGCTCCTGAAGGTCACTGCACACAGTGAACCAATGTTGTCTTTGGTCCTAAATGAGCAGTCAAGGCTCAAATTTTGCAAAAATCTTCCTCATTTTGAGTTCCTCCATTAGGATACGTTGGCATGATCTGTAGATTATTCCAACAATTCCACAGATGTCATTAATTGTTTGTTTATGTTCCTTGCGGATGAATGGCCTGACACACTTTCTCCACGTTTTTAATTGTTTGGCTTGTCGTGGGCCAACCAGAACATTCAGAATCTTCCAACAGTACCTGCAATCCAACAGTACCTGGACTGGATTGCTAACTTTTAAAATATCAGAAGCTTTAAAGCATCTGAATTCAGACCATGATGGCATTACTAAATGCTTGTTTAAGCATTTCCTGAGTCTGCACTGTTCTTTAATGTTTCCAATTTTTATGTTAAAAATAATGTAAACTGGCACAAATGCAAATACACTTGTAAAGAAGGCTTCGTTCCAATTGTCATTGTGACACTTTCCAGACTACTTGACAAAAAAGTGTGCATGCAACACCTAGTGGCAGAAGTCACAACTACACATAGGTAGCACTACACATGGTAAGTCCAGGAAATTTTAGATTGCACCATACATTACAGTTTTTACATATGCATATACATTATTAATTAGCAAAATTAGAAAAAGTTTTGTGCACAAATAAAAATGAATGAATTGATGTGTAAAGGCATAACAGTAAAAGTTTTATTGAAAATAGAACCAAAGTCTAATTACTAATGAACTCAATGAAACATTATTAACCTTAAGTGGTATAACACAGGATTGTGTTTGGGGACATTTAGTTTTCCTTGTGTATCAACAATATAAATTAAATACCAGAGAAATGATCTCTTTTTTGCAGATGATTGCCTGTAGCAAGGCTGGATCTATGGTGGGGCATCCCCCCCCCTTTCAGAATGCTAATAAGAGTAATGGAGGCAAAAAATTATTAAACTTGTTTATATTTCATCATTTTTCAAGAAATTTTTTAAAGACATTAAAAAAAAAGGGAGTGGGATGTTATAATATAGCATTGGAAATCCAGTCTCTTCCCTCCCCACTTTATATTTTTCTGGCTCAATTATGTTTCTTAGTCCCCCCCCCCTTTGATTTTTTTTCTAGATCCAAGCTTAGTCTTGGATCTAGAAATTTTAAAAAAAATTTAAAAATTAATTTAATTTTTAAATAATTTAATTTTTAATTAATTTAAAAATTAATTTAAAAAAATTAAAGAATTTAAAAAGAAAGCCTAGTCTTAGTCTAGTATTTGAAGTATAAAATAAGTATGCAGAGAAAAATTAGTAATAGTTTAATAATTATCGAAATGGTTTATCAATAAAAAAAACTTGAATAGCAATAAATGCATGTATTTAAAATTAGTTTGTGCATTCATTTAACAATGCCAATTGAATTCCATCAATTGAAGTGCTTAAGTAAAATTTGATAAAATTATATAAATTGTGATTTTAACAAAATCATTCATAGTTTATATAATTTAATTTAAAATGGAAAAAGCACATTCACACTCTCTTCAAAATGAAATGGAACTTTATATAAAATGTTTTACATGAAATATTATGTTAATTATAATTTCCTATGAGGCATTTACTTTGTGTAGGAACAGTTTACTATAATTTATTGTTGCAAGGGTGAATATATGAGGTAAACCAAAAAAATAAGGTTCCCAATTTGTTCCCCACTAAGCTAACAAGAGTACTAAATAGTGTCATTAAGTGGCAGCAGTCATCACTGTTGCACACCTGTGCTGAAAGGCACAGAGTTAAAGCAAACATGGTGAAAGTACTGCATGTGTATACTGGGCTGGAGATCCAAGCAGTCATTCAGTTTCTGTGGGTGCAGAAGACCCAGCTGTTGGAAATTCATCCACAGATTGGGGTTATATATCACTCAAATGACCTGTCAGTGCAACTTGTGAGAAAATTGTGCTGTGTGGTCAAAAATGGTCACATGACTGTAGTGGATAAGGATCTCCATACCTGGTGATGGGCAACAGTTCACTATCCACCACATTATTTAATCAAAGTATTACATAATTTGTAGTCTATTAGTCTCTTACAATCAAGACTTGGCACCATCAGATTTTCACTTGTATGGCAAGCTGAAGAAATAATCTCTGAGGATGATACTTTCCATCAGATGATGTAATCAAAGAGGAAGTTAAAAAGTGGCATCAGGAAAATCATGTCCTATCAGCAGACTTTGATAAGATGATGGACTGTTACGACTAGTGTTTCAATAAGTCTGGTGACTTACGTGAAGAATAATACATGTGGATATTTTCTGTGTATTGTCTTCAATGTAATTACCTATCTTCCGTGGATATCTGAAATGAAATAATGCACCTTTATGACTTACTCTCATAAATTAAACTTTTTACTATTAATTTATTACAAAATAAAATTTATTAAAAATAAATTAAAATTCTTTGTACTATTAATTTATTACAAAATAAAATTTATTAAAAATAAATTAAAATTCTTTGTCGTTGAGCAATACAATTTTAAAGTTTATCCTTCGAACTATGCAATATATCATGCAAATAGTTTGAAGGATAAACTTTAAAATTTTATTGCTCAATGACAGGAATTTTAATTTATTTTTAATTAATTTCTGAGCAAGAAGGTCTTTTTTTTAATTGTGTAAATAAAATTTAATCACATTTCGCCAAGAGTATGATTTTATATGATATATGCAATATACTGCCACTAAGGATATTACTTCTATATTTTTCAGCCCATTTTGCATAAAAGTAAAGACAGTTCCAATTTTGAAGTATAATTTTAACCCCAGAATTATGGGCTTACAGTTTTATATAGAAAAAATAAATAAAAATTTTCTATAAAACTTTTTATTGTGCTTAAATTTTTGAATTCACTGGTTTAGGCAATAAGAAGCAAAAATGTGTAACAGATTTTAAGAAATGCATCAATATTTTTCAAAGTAAGACAATATTTGAAAGTACAGTGTCATTGTAAAAGAACACCCATATTTGAAAGTTTTATATTTATTAAATAATTGAGTAAAAAAGTAATTGTGTGTTCAAAATGTGAAGAAACTCTGTAACAATTCCATGTTATGACAGTTTAGAGTTAGTATCACATATAATGCCAAATTGCTGAATTGGTAGAGGTGGATCAATCTTGTGGTCCTCAAGAAGCCGAATTTGGCACCACTAGACTTCTTTTTTGGAAACACATTAAAAACATCATTTATCCTGCTAATAAGATCTTTATTTGGCATCCCAAAAACTAAACCAGCTTTTTTTTATAAAAAAAATTCAATATTATGTCTTTATAAATGAATTCAGAATATATTTACAGTTTAAAATATCTTTAATAGTTGAATTGAGCAGTATAACCTTTCAAGCAAGTGTACTCTAAAATTCTGAAAATATGATGCTCTGAGACAACGTGACAGTAAGAGAAAAAATTTGACAAGCCTACCTGTAGGATACAACTCAGATTTTATAACAGTGTATAAGAATGATATTTAAATATTTAATTTGAAAGAACATCGAGAAATAAATTACTTAGTTATTACTAAGTTTACTAGAGACATGTATATCATCTATCTTATTTGTTCTAATTGAGCAGAGAATACACTTCATATGACATAAAATTCAAGTTTTGCCCTTCAGGTAAAATTATTCACAGTGTGCTAAATGAGTGGCAGAATGCTTCAATGCATTTCCTCCCCCCCCCTCCTGTTGTCTTCTAACTCAAATACATTGTAATTCCAAAAATAGTAAATCCAAACTATGTGATCACTTTAATTTATATTGTTAAAGGGCCATTAATATATTGTAGTTTTATTCAACAATAAAGAAATATTTTTGATAAAAAAAATTCTATGGTAACCAACTCTCAAAATAGCAAGGAAATGTTCTCACACATTCCCACCTCAATATGGTATTGAGTTGTTAATATCATTAAATAGAGATCGTGATCAGCAGCCAGTAGCTCAATGGCAGAACACCTGATTGTCATTAAGATTTATTGAGGTCATGTGTCACTTAGCTTAAGACTATATTTGTGTTGTAATTTAGAGAAACTAAATGCTATGAGAAATATCAATTTTAAAGATTTATATTAATGAAAATAATACTTTAATAATGCTTTTTTATATAATCAATGTCATATGTTCCACTTTACTATAAAATAAAACTGCTATCCCTTCATTTTTTTATATTATCTTTACGAGACATATTCCTTTGTTTTCCATGATTGATTTTATTGATCTTTATGCATATGATTATATATTCTTTGTGTTGACAAATTCCATTTTTTAGGTTCTGTTGGTTTGGCTGTTTGCATTTGTAACTTCTATAGTTACGAGTCTGTTTTTATTCATCTCTGTTTTATCTCCATTTCCCCCTGATGATAAATCTTATGGATACACTTCAAAGGTCACATCATCTGTAAGTGATATAACTGTTTATTCTGTCATATTCAGTTTTCATTTATGATTAAGCATTTATATTGCTATATTCAACTCGTTTAAACCATTGAACTTAGGTTATCTGGCATTTTTGGGGAATGGGGGTTGCTGGTTAGATGAATCTATGTTTCCATGAGAAATATTTTTTATAGAAACCAAATAGAATAGGTACAATATTGTATTGAAGCCTTAGTTGAAATAAAAATGCAGTTAAAAACAATGATAATAAGAATGAAGTATAATGCCCTTAATGCAAATGTAAATATCTAAAATATTATTGCTTTTTATATGTATTTTGACACTTAATGAATGTCTAAATCTGTACACTTAACAAAAACTTTGGGAACTGCTTCACTAAATCCACCATGGAAAGAGTTGTAATTTTGGCAGTCAGATGGCATTGACTTCTGGCAGTATAGTATTTTCTTAACAGAATGTGAAAGAGAATTTTTGAAAGATAAATTTGGTAGAAAAGCATATACAAGGCAAAAAAAAAAATATTATCTGAAACATGAGCATAGTGAAACTAAGCTGAACTTAAATTTCAGAAAAAAAAATATTACTTATATATATGTGTGTGTGCAGTGTAATTTACTTGCTAGGTTCTAGAAACTTTATGGCATTTTATCAGGATCATCTATTGAACTAGCATTTGATTCTTGAGCAGCAGCTGATGAGGGTTGAGAAGATGTAAAATTAGGTCTATGGCATCCAGGAGAACAACCTCATGCATTGAAATTGCCATACTGAGTTCAAAGGTTCAATTTGAAATTTATGCTGGTTGATGAGAATTCCGAATGCTTGAGATCCAGGTAACTGGGAGTTTATATTGAAATGAATTCTGACATCTAGACTACAAACTTGTTACAACAGTCTACTAATACCAAGGGCAAATCTAATTGGAGGGAGGGGGCAAGGAGATCATGACCCTCCTTTGGGATTATTACTAACTGGAAAAAGGCCAGAAAAAATGTAGCTGTTGCACATATTTTGCAAGAAAAGTAATATGAAAAAAGGAAACTATTACCAGAACAATACTGATCTGTTTCAGTTCAGGCCCTATATGCCCAGGTAGGTGGAAAATGCAATTGTTTTGTTTTAAGAAATACACTTATCAGCCAATACATTAAAAATACCTCTGCATTATGCAAAGAAGTGGGTGTGCAGCCAATCAGTGTCATGTGCCAAGGTCACAAATGATATATTTAATACCTGGGTTGGAGCTCTCGCAGGCAGTAGTTCATTTCGTCTCATCATGGGAAAAGCAAAGGATTTATTTGATTTCAACCAAGGCCAGATCATTATGGCAAGACCCCTTGGTAATAGCATCTCCAAAACAGCGATGCTGGTAGTCTGCTCATGCTATGCAGTAGTTAGTACCTATCAAAGATGGTCCAAAACAGGTGACACTTGGAGCCATTGATAAGGCATGGGCTGGGTTGTTGGGTTGTTTTACCTCTGAGCGGCACTTTTTTGCACACCATGGGCTAAATGGCCGGGTTGCAAGGACCCCGAAGGCTCAGAGAAGGTTGGGGGAGGGGACCCACTGGAACAGCTGTTGGGAGACAGATGGTAGTCTCCTGTCAAGGCCATCCAGTGTGTTCTTTAACGTGTACAGGGTATGGCTCTCCCACACATGGGGCCATGGCTTAATGTCCCATCCAACAGATGGCTGCCTTTCCAAGCCCATTGGTGTCCCCTACGGACCATGAGCAGGATGGGGAGTTTTGCGGAGATAAGTCTCAATGCTGACCCAGCTGGGACTCGAACCTGGGAACTGCAGATTACAAGCCTGGTGCGCTACCAACTGAACCACCCCAGGCATGGCTGGCCAGCGCAGGTTATCTCGTCTTGTCCACAGCAACAGGAAAGGCTACTGTGGCTGACATTACCCATAATTACAATTGTGGAAAGGGTCCAATGTGTCCGAACACACAGTTCATCATAAGCTCTTGGATATGGGTCTCCGCAGCTGCATTCATGTGCCTATGCTCACAGCCGTTCACCATCGTCAATGCTTGCAATGGGAATGTAATCATCGACATTGTACCATAAAAGACTGGAAAAGGGTCGCATGGTCAGACGAATCCCATTTTCCGTTACACCATGTGGACGGACAAGCTCATGCATAACATTTACCTATGGAAGCCTCACTGGGATGCACTGTGGGACAAATCCAGGCAGCTGGAGGGAGTGTGATGGTCTGGGCAATGTTTTCTTGGGGAACACTTGGACCAATTATCCATGTAGAGCAAACTCTGACAGCTGTCACCTACCTGAACATCATAGCTGACCAAGTACACCCCTTTATGGCAACTGTATTCCTTGACAGAGATAGCGTCTTTCAACAAGACAATGCCCCATGTCACACTGAGAAGAAGGTTCAGGAATGGTTCCTAGAATATGAGGAATTCCATTTATTGCCATGGCCCCCAAATTTGCTGGACATTTTACTCTCAAATATGACTAGAGCAAAAAAAAAATTAACTAGAACTTTTTTTTGCCAAATAACTAATGTTATAATTTTATTCAAATTATAACATTGCAATGCAATAATAAATAATATGAGTATATGCTTTTTATGCACATGTAAAGCTTACATCTCAAGCAGCTGCTTGCTGCAGAGGTTTGACAGGAACTTCAGTATAATATATCACAGAGAAGATTTGTTGGGAAGTCAAGGCTCAGCAAAAAGACAACACAAGAAATGTCCATGACATCCAGGAAATAGGAAGTAAGGTAATTGATATGTGAAATAAGAGTTTTATGACTGAAAATTGTGATGAATATAGGCTTGACATTTTTAATTTCTTATCCTCTATAGTCAGATGGCTATGACTGTTATAATGATTATATCTTAGGTGTTTATGGCTTTCAAATTTTAAGTGGAATAGAATCATAAATAATGATAGGGGGAAAGGGCTTATGTTTGAAAAAAAAAAAAAAAACATAATTTGAAATTACGATATGTTTCCCCCCTTGTAATGCCCACATGATATACCAAAGAAATTTATTGTAATTAGTCATCTGTAAAGTAATAATCAGTATATCATATTTAGAATTTTGTTACTGAACCACCAGACATGAAATGTAACTGATTTTTAATATATATATATGTAGCATATTCATCAAAGTACTTTTTTATTTTATGAATAAAAAGAGTCAATATTTAAACCTGAAATATAAGTAACACTTAAAAATCAATCCAAAGTGAATGCACAGTACTCCCTGTTAAGATAGACATCAAACATTAATAGATTCTGAAAAAAAAAAAATTCATCGCTGCCACGATGATGAATTTTTTTTCACAATCTATTAAAGTAATACTTATTTAAAGCAACTGCAAATTTATTATTGTTTTCTTTTTCTAGGTATTAGGTATTGTCAATTCTCTTCTATATTTACTAAGTGGACTTCTAGCTTACAGAACATGCAAAAATAGCTGGCAATAGCATTGTAAGTTTTCTTTGGTTTTAACTTCTGTACTTTTTGAAATTTTATTCATAGTAATTTTCTTATTAATATATTTTTATATTTCAAAATTCAAGGTGTAAGATCATGGTGAAATTAGCTTCCTATGAGGGGTTCTCTATACCAGTAAAAACAAGAGAATGAGAAAGCAGAGGCAGAAGATACTCAACTATCTCATGAATCTGTTGACTGTACTAATCTCGTAAACATAGAAGTGATAAAAGAAGACATTAGACCTTGCAGTAAAGGTCAATGTTCTGAAAGAAATCAATAAGTAGTCACGAGTTTGTTCACTGCAGCTTCTTGTTCTGGTGGGTTCCAAGAAGGAAGGTTATGGAATAATCTGTGATTGCAATAGTATGAAGCTCCTAAAACAGAGCTTCTCTTTCAGCATTGTAGTGGGAGCAGTTAGCAGTATGTGAGATATAGTCTCAGGTATGCTGCATGTGACACAGTTAGGACTTGCAATGCACAAGCATATGTGGACTGGTGTTTGTAAGTCAAATTCTATGCATATGCTCCACAAGCTGGCTGTGCTGTTGAACAAGTTTCTTAGTTTATTTTGGTATATATATATGTGTGTGTCAGAAACTGGTAATGTGTGGCATGAGATAAATGGAAGAGTAGGGATTTCTGCTGAAACCTTTAAGAATCTTAGGAGATTAGGAATATAAAGTTAACATCTAAAGACTAAAATTACATGATATAATGGTTTAGTCCGTTCTAAAGTTTCTATAGTAGTGAAAATTTAACCTTTTGTAAGTAGGTGTTAGGTAGTTTGACTATATAAGCAATAATACCCAGCTACTGCTTACAACCCATTATTAAAACAAAATTATTTACCTTCATCAAAAAATTTGCTGATGGAATGTGATCATTATTAGAATCCTGTAGGAATCTAATAGCTTTTTTTCCACTTTTTTTTTATTTAGATGTAAGAGTAAAATAGAAGTTGAAAAATATGGTTTGACTCTTCCAGGATCTGTTTCTGTCCAGAGGCCCAGCTATTTTTTCACTATGATTACACCAAAAAAAAAATTAACTAGAACTTTTTTTTGCCAAATAACTAATGAAAGGAACTATGGCAATGTTATATGCCAAATTAATCAGCATTTAATTTTGGTTTTTCTGAAAATGAAATAATTTATAAAAAAAAAAGACAACTAGTTTTATTTTAATAGGGCATTTTTAGAGTCATGTAGTAAAAAAAATGCATCTGGCAATGCAAATAAAAATATATTTAAAAAAACTAATAGAAATTTATTGTAATTAATTAGGCATCTGTAAAGTAAAATTATATGAATAGAAAGACTATTTTTGAATAACAAAAAAAATTACTTCCTATTTGTAATTTATTTTCTCAGTACCATACTTCGAAAAAAGCCCAGGTTTTTTGCCAGCTGTGCTAAGTCATATAAACAAAACTTTGGAATTAAAAAAAAAACAGTCAACTGAAATAGGTCATATTTATACCAAATTAAACAGAATTTCATGAAAATAAAAAATTTAAACAAATTTAAAAACGTTGATATTAATAAGATTTTTTTCGTGATATGGCAAAAAAAAGATTGAACTATGCAATTAAGGCTTAATTTTGGAAAACCCAATGAATGAAAATGGTTAAATTATATATAATCAAAAAGAATTTTCTTCCCAAATACTATAATATTTACCTGAAACATGATTTTTATTTCTTTTAATGATTATTTTCAGTATGGTATACTTTAAAACACAGGCCAATGTTATACAAGGTGACTTGGACTGCTCACATTAACAAGATTTTCTGTCCTGTTTATGAAATGGGTGAACACTTTCTTAGCTGCTCATTTTTACTAAACATTGCAAATTTTTCTCTTTAGGTGTTAAATTTTGGTTTTATTTGCTAAGTGCCAAAAATTTAGTGCACCAAAGCAAAAAAGTAATCATCTGTATTGTCAGAGTGGCACAGGCAAGATATTATGGGGAGAGGAAGGGGTCTTTTAAAAACAGTGCAAATGTCATTTTTTAAGAAATAAAATTTTGTCAAGGGGGGAGTAAAATGCCCTCAGTGTGTGTGTGTGTGTGTGGAGGGGGAACACTTTCTGAAATTGCCAATGCCACATGAGAATTGATTTCCATGTCAAGTAAATCCTTTTTGCTTCCATATCAAAGACCTCATTCATTTTAAGGAAATGATACAGATCAAAGTTTTTTACTGGAAAGCAAAGAAATAATAAATGAAAAATTAACATATGACCTAATGTGATGTTAAAATATCCACAGCAACAAGTTGTAAGCTGGCCATCCGATGTAGATAACTCTAAAAAATTGTTTAATTATAAAAAAGGAAATAAAATACAAACTTTATGAAGTGGGTATCCAATATACTGGGAGGAAGTATTTGGACTTAAATTATCAATGTAAACAACTTCCATTTAGCAGATGGCTCTTCCGCCTTCCCATGCAGGGGCAATTAGAACACCTGTGACTTACCATGACGTGATGCTTAAGCTGCAGCCAGTATTGAAGAAGCCTTGCTATGAAGACTTTTTTAGTTATAGTTTTCATTTAAAGAGCAGTAAAGATGCATAGAATGCTGGGATAAATGTTAAAAATAATTCTAGGAATAGTGAAATAGATTTAATGCAGAAAAGAACGTAAAATGGGGAGGGGGAGAATATGTATTTTGCAATTCCAAAATATTCTGTTTTTAAAAATAGCCGTTTATTTTTATGGGATTTTTGAAACTTTAAAGAAAGATTGGTTGATAATAGTTCAAATCAAACTTGTAAGCTTAAATCAGAAAGTTGCTTCAGCCAAGAGTAACATTAACAAAAAAAAAATTTGCAATGCTCTTTAGCACTTCTAAGAAATGGCAATCAGATGGCTTTAGCATATTATTTATAAAAAAATATATACTCTGAAGCAGCAGTTTGCTATAGAGGTCTGACAGGAGCTTGTCAGTTTATATGCCATAGTAGAAAGTCTGGGAGGATGACTGGACCTCAGCAGAAAAACAACACAAACATCTATGAAATTGTTATCTGGGACTCAAACATGTAGTTTAATAAAATATGCATCAAATGAAAAAAGAAAATATTATTTTTCAAACTTGAATTACATATTTTTAAAAGATATGTGTAAAAATATTTCCAAACCCCCATTTCTATTTTTTTTTAAATTGAAGGTTCATGTGTTGTACAAAAGACATCTTGTTTGTCTTTGGCTTCTCATTTCGGATTGTGTCAATATATGAGAGTGTTTATAGATACAGTTAAATGTTCAAATAAGCATGACTATAATTAAAGTATTCATTCCTAAAGTGGCATTTTTAGAAATTTATATTTTCTTAATATATATCAAGGAACTAAGGATATCTGAAACAAATTTGCCTTAGGTGGGTCTTAAACACTCAGTCCCACCCTCCGTTTTGACTATAACACTGTCCTCCTACAAGGTTCTTCCTAAAAGAGTTCAGAATTGTTGGACATTTCTTTTAAAAATAGCCAAATGACACATATAGTGTTAAGATTCCTTTATAGGCAGCTTGAGTTACCACAGGGCATGAGTAGTTGGCACATGACACTATGTGTCTCTAGGATCCAATGTTATGCAGATGTTATTTTCATAGTAGAGAGGGGCAACAGGTCTTGCACACTCCCTTATGTTTCTTCAGTAATAGTATGTACATTACTGCTACAACAAGTATTAGTATTCATTTCTATTAAAGAAAATTGTTTTTACTGTGTCATTGTTATTCCCATTTTTTCTTTCAATTTTTAAGGCCTTTTTATGAAAAAAAAAAGTGAATCCTCCATTTTATATGAGGATTATTCTATTTATACAGAAAACAAGTATTAAATTACTTATGCCTATATTTTTCTACGTGTATATGCTTATCTATTTTTGTCCCTTTTAAGTTTGGATCCAGTGAACTCTGCATGACTAGTCATGTGGGGTCCATTGGACTCCAAGAAAGGGACCACATATTATTACTCCTAACAAATCAATATGAGTGTTTTAAATGGTTAGGGATAAATTTAAGAACCTTTTTTATAGCATAATCAGGTAAAAGTATTTGTAATTACTTTATTGAAAAAAAAGGTGATTTAAATTTTAGATTATCCAGAACTTGTTTTCATTTAACTTCTGAAAGCAGTCACATAATGTAGAATATCAAAAGTATGAAAAATTCTCATGTAAAACACAAATCTTAATTTTAATTGAACTAAGCATTCATTTACTGAACTAATGTACTAAGTTTTTCACATAAAGACTTCTTACATTCTGAACAAGCAAACCTTATATGTATTCCTCACACCACAAAGACACAACTCCCTCTCACCTCCTGGCATGGGGGTGGCTCAGTTGGTAGCATGCCAGGCTCATAATCTGAAGTTCCTAGGTTTTAATTCCAGCTGGGTCAGCGTTGAGATTTATCTCTGCAAAACTCTGCCCTGCCCATGGTCAGTAGAGGCTACCATCTGACTCCCAACAGCTGTTTTAGTGGGACCCCTCCCCCAACCTTCTCTAAGCTTTTGGGATCTATGTGACCTGGCCATTTACCCCATTGTGTGCAAAAAAGTGCCTTCTCAGAGGTAAAACAATCCAACCCAACCCTCACCTCTTCGGAATTCCATCCACTAAACACAAACCAAAAACTAAACTTTTTTTATGGCATCACTAGCCAATTTCTACAAAAAGATAAAACCACTAGCACCATCTTCAGTTTTCAAAAACAATTTGAAAAAAATTGTCTAATGTTAAAATTTGAGTGAGATCCAGTGGACCCCTTGTGATGTTTCAGCTGAATGACTGAGCAGATATGTTGACTGATAGTGAACACAGAGTGGTAATCTCATGTGGGCAATGGTGAACTTGATCTGTTTTCTCATTAGAAAGAAAAAAAATCAGGGGAATCTTCCGTGATGCCATCAAATATAACAAATATAAATAAGATACAAGAGTTATAATATGCAGTTTCCCCAGGTTAACAATTATAAATTAATGTAAAAATTTATTTTCTATGCATTTGGCACTCAAACCTCTCAATCACTGTTTACCAGTCTGAAGTTGTAAGGTTTGAAACCCACCCAGACCAAAGATTATTATACCACTGCTTATTTTATGTAAAACCCTTAGTATACCTAACCAAAGAAGGTATCAGCAAATCTATTTTAATAAATTTGCATGTTTATATTTTTCAGTATTAAAGGAATAGTCATTATATTCATTGTTAAATTTATTCAATGAGAAAAGGTTAGAGTGCTTAAACTAAATAAACTGTTTTACTTTCCAGAGGTGTACCTCAAACAGTTGTAACAGCATCTGATAGAGTGCAATTTGTAATGTACAGAAATGAAGACAATAATATAGAGTGAAGTGATAGTGCATTAGGTTTAAATTGTGCAACATCTTTAAATGTTTTTTTTACATAGCTTATATTGTCAGCATGCTATGTACATCATTGTTAGTTTTAAAGAACAGAAATGCCAATTTAAGCCAGCTTTGAACATTTGAGGTATTTAATAAATTTAAGAGACTGATATTTTACTATACCTTGGATTTTTCATTGCATGTGCTTTTTTTTTTTACTTTGACAGTTGAGTTAATTTATATGTACTTTAAGGTTTAGAGTCTAATTCTGACACTATTACACTATTATGATTTTCCTGTACATACTTCCTGCATTTTTGTGGTCATTGCAAGTATTTATAAATCAGTGTCCAATTGATATTTTTCAATTGGTGTTAGTGAGCAATCTCGAGACCTTAAGCTGTTGTATTGTTTCATTGAGAAACACTACTGACTCGTCACTCAATTCTTGAGACCAGGTACATAGCCAGAATATACACACTGATATTCCAGTTTATTAGGTACACCTACATAGTAGTGTCATTCAGAACTGTCTGAATTCGTTGGGGCGTAGAACATAACAAATGTTGGATACTTTGTGCATGAGTGTTGTACCATGCAGAAATGCTTGTATTGCACAGTTGCTTTAAATTGGATGGCAGACACTGCAAACAGCCCTTACCACCTCATCCCAAAGATAATTGATAGGATTTAGATCTGGGCACTTGCAAGCCAGTGAAGCAAGGAAGACTCGTTGGCATGTTCCTTGAACCATTCGATGACAATACATGCCTTGTGAGCAGGTGGATTATCATGCTCAACATGTATATCCGAGTGAGGATAAACTGTAGCCATGAAGGGATGAACTTGGTCAGCAACAATGTTCAAATACACCATAGTGTTCAGATGTTCTTCGATGGGTATCAGGAGGCCTAATGTGTGCCAGGAAAACATTTCCCATGCTATCACACCTCCATCACTGATCTGTACTTGATACCAGACAAGATGGCTCCATGTCCTCATTTTGCTTATGCCGAATTCTGATCCATCAGCATGATGCAAAGGGAACCCTGATTTGTCCAACCAGGCTACCTTTTTCAAGTCTTCAATGGCCCAGTGTCAATGCTCCTGCACCCACTTTCATGGTCTTTGCCGACATCATCGGCACTCAATATGGCCGATGGCTATTGTAGACTATTCGTGAAGAGGTCCAATATGTGATGAGTTCAGAGATGACCTTCTGCAACCAACATTTAATTCTGCTGTGATTTGCCTGGTTGCAGCTGATCTGTTTCCTTGCATGATTCTCGCCAGTCTTCTTTTACTCCTGTGTTCCACAAGCTGTTTTCGCCCACAGGATCACCAATCACTGATAGTTTTTTGCTTTTCTCACTGTTCTCAGTAAACCCTTGAAACAGTTGTATATGAAAGGCCCAGGAAGACATTTGTTTGGGAGATGCTAGAACTGGCATGCCTAGCACCAACTACCATGGCACATTGAAAGTTGCTCAGGTTGCTTCTTTTGCCCATTCTGACACTCAGTCCAACTCTAACTAATGCTCAAAGAGCTGGTCTGCCTGATTTATACCACATTAGATGTTGGAATGAACCATTTATGTGATGGGGGGTTTTGTATCTAATAAAATGGCATCTATATTCATGGGAGAATACATTTTTGGTGTTTGATGCTTGGTGATATATATTCCAGATTTCTACCAATTTGCCCCTATTATATATTTATTTATTTTTATTATTATATTTTAATTATTATTTATATACAAGAGTTATAATGTATGCTAAGCCTACAGTATAATCAAGATGTAAATATCGTATCTATTAATATAATTTCATTAACAGTATGATACCACTAATTCTCTACCAAACATTTTGCAATAGGAATAGTTATGTCTTTATATATAGGATATTTTCAAGATAAAAAAAATATGAAAGCAAACTAGTACATAGATAAAATGTACAAAGTTTTTCTATTGTGTATAATGTACTGCAAATATATTGCAAAAATAATCCTTTGTAGTGTTTAAAATTGGAATATTTGAACGTTTTATTTAGCCATTCATTCTCATTGCAGCCATTCATTCTCATTGCTCATTCACTCATCCTTTTCAGTGAATAAAACATCAGAGATATTATCAAGAATATTATTTTAGCTTATATTCACTAGTGTGAGAATCACTGAGCCACTGTTCTCAATTCATGTGTCAGTCAGAGCATAACAGCACTTGTCAAGGTATGTAATGTCAAGGACTTAATATTTGCATTCTTTCCAGCTTACATCATTTAATATATAACTTTGCAATTACAGTGCACAGTACGTACATTCCAGACTAGTTTACTGTCTACTGAACTTAGGAAAATCGAAGGTAGTTTGTATTGATATCTCTTTACCTGAGACTGCTGGATCCTATGACTAGATACCAGAAGTGTCAACTGGTTCCTTTATCTGATATCAGCAAAAACGTTAGGTCTGTTCTTTCACCAGAACAGCACATCAAATCACTAAATCTATAATTGACTACAAAATGGTAGAAAAGGGGGAGAGAAGTTCTTTCCATTTGAATGCTGATCCTGACCTGTTTTGCAAGGGTTTCAATGCCCTTAAGGTAAATGTTTTCACCTCAGCTAAAGGAATTCCAGGAAGAGATGGGTGAGACTACTTGCTCACTGCACAAAAGGTAACCTTTACTATATTACTACCATTCATACCTAGCAAGTACCTCAGGCTTGATTTATGATCCTACAGAGCATATAGTCCACTGAACACAAAATGTATGTCTTCTGGTTGTTTTGGAATACCTTAAATATTGTCATTTTCATATGCTGTGATAAGTGCTCAGTCCCTGACATATCAGCCCCATTTTAAATTGAGACAGTTGCACTGTCTCAAATTACAGACTGTACCTGTAAGAAGGACTGGTATGAGTATAGTATACCCAGTTGTCACGGATTATTTCAAATCAGTTCTGAACAGATGAGAGCTTATGTGTAAAGTTTTTTTATTTGCATTACTGTAATACTTGCAGATGGCTCAGCAGTCATACACCCAAGTTGGAAAGCACCTCACTGCTCCATTTGTCTGTTATCAGTGGCACTGCCTGCTTTGTGAGCCTAGATCCATTCTCCCACAATTTGTGAATTTGACTTTGGCACTGTGTGTGCTTTGTCACCCCTCCCCCGCTGTCTTTCTTTTTAGTGTGTAGTGATCATCAGCTTGTAGCAAAATTGTACATCTACATACCTATTTTCAAAATTTCACATTGCAAAGCTGCAATGCATGTCATCTCACTACTGCTCACCTTTATTTATGTCATTGTGCTTCTGCTGCTTTCAAATGACATTATTCTGGCTGCTGCTGAAATGCAATAAGTTTTTTTGCATCTGCCTTTTAATTTTTCATTATTTCTCTCAGTGATTGACCAGAGTCTGCTGCTCTGTTACATTTCATATACAGAAAGTTATTTCTTGAAAGTGCACCTACTGCTCTCTGCCTAGAGTCTGATCAGCTTTAGTGTTAAACTTCTGCTTATTTCCCTAGTTAGGTATATATACTAGTATTACTAGTTAGGTATATATATACTAGTATTACTAGTTAGGTATATACTAGTATAGGCAGAGGTAGTAGCTATTACTACCTCTGCCTATTTCCCTAGCATAATTATTTGTATTTCCATTTTGTTTCTATTCCTAACAGTTATATTTAAATTTACTTTCTCCTAATTTACTTAATTTACAAAAAAATTCCAAATTTACTGTTGCCTGTCATCTTAGTGTTGTTGATAAAGACAAATCGCATACTACTATTCACTTCTGTTGTTTCCTGTTGCTTTGCAAATCTTTTACAATATAATGCTCTATGTTTTTACCTTTCTGTTTTATGTACAATGTTTTTACCTACACTGCAGCTGCCTGTGTTCGAGTATCAGGATGTCAACATTGTGTGTTCATGTACGTTTTTGTGTGTGTATGAGAATCTAGGGCAAACCTGATTGAGCTTCTATATTACAAATCCTTTTTTAAAAACAGTTTTAATTGAACTCTGTTAAATGTTGCCATTTGCAGTAACAGTAATTTAGTTACAAAAAGTTATTCTAAAGTAAAGGCAATTATACCTCTAAAATTAGATTCTATAACACTGTGTATAGGTGTTAAATAACACCTTTGACAAATACATATTGATATCAAACTTTATTTTCAAAAGCATATAATTTCAGAATATAAAAAACAAAATTCTAGTATACCAGCTGCATTTTTGTACAAAAGTCTTAAATGTTTATGAAAAGGAATGGTAAAATCACATAAAGTATTTATTGTTTCAGTATGGTGATAATTCCAGTGGAATAAGATATATATTGATAAGTCCAGTGGAATAAGAAAATGGTAGATATCCATTATTCAGTGACTAAAGAAGCATCGATGGTCAGGATATCCTTTTATGACCTCATCATCTAGAGGTTGCTGTGCATTTATAGTCCTTTTTAACCTCACTTTATAGATATGAGATAAGGTTGTCAGGCATTAGTCCAGACAGTCTGGTTTTTGTGGTGTCTGTCTAGGTATAAAGAAAAAATAGGCCATGGAAATGTCCATTTTCTGTCTTTGTGTGGTTTTATTTTAAAATAAAAATCGAATATTATTCCACACATGTAAGAAATGGGAAAGGAATACTTGTTTGTTGATTCTGTCAAGAAATTTACTATATAAGCACTTCAAGTTTACACAAGAGCACTTTGTTATCTGGACAATTGGTATCCATTTAATAATTTATAGTACTGAGCTTTTAGCTGCCTTAATATTGATACAGTTGTTTAAAGGCCCTACTTTCAATGAATTCATTGAAATATGAACTTTGTCATCTTGGGAAAAGGAAACTTCTGCAGATAAAACTTTATGATGAAAAAATTGTTTTTAAAAAAGTTTTACCATCACTGGAAGAAACCTCACTTGAAATGTAGTGTAAATTTTTCATTAAATATTATGCTCCAAACATACTTAAAATTGTACATTATGTCATAGCTATTCCCTTTCAAATGCATATGTTAAGAGAGTATTTAGTGTGATGAAGAATGTATGGACCGATGAAAAGAAATGTGAAGTGTAGAGTCTATAAAGTGCTAAAAAGTTGGCTGCCTGATTCCTGATAAAAGATGGCGCCACTGGCGAATCAACAAAAAATGCAGGAATGCTTATATGTCACTTTCTTGGAAATATGGTTTATCTCAATGAGCCAACAGTTAAGATTCCCATCATGCTTCTGGGAGACCTGGGTTCGAATCCTAGCCAGAACAACCAATTTTTTTCAACTAATCAGATAACCAAAAATGTTTGTGCAGTTTTTGAGGGTAAAACTAAACCATACATAAACAGTGAACAAAGATATTTTATTCAGGAAAGTAAGCACCAGCACAGTTTATAACATTTTCCCAAAGAGGTATGAGTTTGTAAGCCACTCTGGTAGAACTCTTGATGTTTAGAAGTGAAGAAAGCAGCCAACTCCATTTTCAGTGCTTCTCTCTTTCAAAATTTCCAGTTGCTCATATGATTGTCCTGTTCCAAGAAAAGATGGTAGTTGGATGGCACAATGTCTGTGGAATACTGAGGGTGGCGTAGAATTTCCCAACGAAGGCTGTGGAGCTGGTTTCGGATCACTTGCTCTGTGTGAGGACGAGCATTGTCTGAAGGACCACAATGCCTTTGCATTGAACAAGTGCAGGCTGTTTTTGGAGCAGTGCATCTGCAACCTGTTGTAGCTATGCTGAGTAGATTGTCACAATGATTGTTTGACCAGTGGCAAGAAGTTCGTAATGGACAATACTTAAAAGCTGTAGTCCACTAGACACAATAAAATTTTCTGTTGGTAGATCCTGGGCTTCGTTGTGTGCAGTACAGGTTCACTGGACGACAAACATTTGGTGTTCCTATAGACTCCATTTTTCATCACACATCAACAATCTGTACAAAAATGACTCGTTCTTGTGGCATGAAAGTAACAACAAGCAAATCATAAGTTGCTGCAGTTTGTTGTCAGGAGTCAGTTCAGTGGAACTCACTTACTCAGCTTCCAGACTTTTCTTAGGTGATATAGATGCAAACAAATGGGTTTGCCATTTGCATGGAACCTTTCTGCAAGCTCTTGGCATGTTCAATGTGAATCCAACTCTATGCTGCCCTTCAGTTCATTGCCATCAATGATGGTCAGGCTTCCCTTGTAGGGTACATCTTCAAGTGTCTCATCGCCTGACGTAAATTTTCTGAACCACTTTTGGGCAGTCTGTTCACTCACTGTGTTCTCTCCAAATGTCATACATGTCTTGTGGGCTGTTTCCACCACTTTAGTTCCCAGTTTAAACTCGTAAAGTAAGCACGCTCTAATATACTTCTTTTCACACTTGCTACACATCAACTGACTCAGAGTGCCACATGCTTTTGACTGTGTATCGACACATGTACACCACTTGTAATTCTGCTTACGTATTTTGTGTGGTTTTTCAATGTTATCATTTCAAACTTATTTGGTTACTTGATATTTCAAGTGTTTCTTGTCTGCAGGACGTTTTGTGATACTTTATTACTGACTTATTTAAAAAGTGAGTTATGTGTGTTTTTCAATATTCCATACACATTTAAAATGTCATTTTGGTGAATAAAATTTGTTATTAATAGCTGCTGCATCTAACAAATGTACTGAAAATGTTTTCATTATTTCTGTTCATATAAGGAGGGGTGGGGGTGGGATCATCAAGCAATATGTCCTAGTTATTTTTAGGCATCACCCGGTAACCCTAATATGGGCAAAAATTGCATGCATAATTGAAGTGCATCATTAAAAGTTTAAAAGCTTTAAAAATATATATTTGTGCTTGCTGTCTATATCAGTCTGATTAAAGGATGGGAAATTTTTAATGTATTGATGACCAGTTATATATTACACTATCTGATCAAAAATATCTGGACACCTCTTCTGAGTAGCAGATTTGCCCATATGCACCACAGCCATGACCCAAACAGGTGTAAAAAGACGCACATGGCCTGGCAAACCTCATAGACATGCATAAACAGGAGAATGGGCTGTACAGCAGAGCTCAGTGACTTTCACAGTCATAGGATTCCACCTTAGCAGCAAGTCAGTTTGGGACATTTTGACCCTGCTGTAGCTTCCCTGATCAACTGTAAATGATGTTGTGAAGTGGAAATGCCTAGGAGTAGCAACAGTGCAATCACGATCCAATAGGCCACATAAAATGACAGAGCGGGACTGCCGAGTAATGGTATGGCAAAATTGCCTGTCCTCGGTTGCAACACTCACCAGTGAGTTGTGAGTTCCAAAATGCTTCTTAAAGCAAAGTCAGAACCATAACAGTTTGTTGCAAGCTGCAGGGAATGAGGTTCAATGGTCGAGCAACCACACACAAGCCTAACATCAACAAGATCAATGCCATGTGTTGGTTTGAATGGTGTAAAGTACGGTGCGTGTGGAATTTTGAGCAGTGGAACTGCATTCTCTGGAGTAATGAATCAGGCTTCACCATCTGGCAGTCCAATGGACAAGTCTAGGTGTGGAGGATGCTAGGTGAACGCTTCCTGCCTGACTTGTGGCAACTGTGAAGTTTAGTGGAGGAGGCATCATGCTCTGGAGCTGTTTTTCATGATTCGGGCTAGGCTCTGTAGTTCCAGTGAACAGGACTCTAAATGCCATGGCCTATAATGACATTCTCGAGAATTCTGTTCTCCAAACTTTATGGCAACAGTTCAGTGAAGACCCTTTCCTGTACCAGCACGACAGTGCCTCCATCAGCAAAGCAAGGACCATGCAGGAATGGTTTGATGAGGTAGGTGTGGAAGAACTTGACTGGCTTTCACAGAGCCCTGATCTCAATGCCATTGAACACCTTTGGGATGAATTGGAAAGCCGACTGTGAGCCAGGCTCAGTAACCTGCTCACCAATGCTCTTGTGGCAGAATGGCAGGCAATTCCTGCAGCAGCGTACTAAAATCTAGTGGAATACCTTCCCTGCAGAGTGGTGGCTGTGATAACAGCAAAGAGTGTACCAAAGCGATATTAATTCCTTTCCTATTACCAGGAGATTGTGGATGAGCAAGTGTCCAGACACTTTTGAACATATAGTGTATATCTTTAATTTCTGTCACATAAAGTTCAATATGATTGTACGAAAGTAATAATAATATGAAACTTTTGAATATGCTTAAACCTTCCTGGGCCCATCAACTAAACACATTGCCAAAATCCTAATTGACAGCCTAGAAACAGCTGTATCTGTTTCTAGTATATGAAATTTTAATTTTTTAAAAACAGAAATTGTCATTTAAAAATTTTCTTACATATAGCTTATAAAAAAATGCATAATTCCAGCTTTAAAAATAATACTTCTTCATTTGATGCATATTTTTATAAGTTTCGATATAAATAATTTGTTTTAGCAATGTGATTGCAGCTTTTAGAGAAGCTATATGGCAATGCTGATTTGTTCATTTCCATTTTTCTGCATTGAAGCAACCACGAGTTTGATATGAGTGAAAATGCAAATTCATTTTTTTTTCGAAAATTAAATCAAATAGTTTCCAAGCATTAATCAAAAGCTGCAATTTTTTAAATTGGCAAATTTTGGAAGCAATTATGAAGTATGCCTATGCCCCCCCCCCCCCCCCCCCCCATTTTACTCTCTTGCTATCGTAAACCTATTTCAGTGTTTCTGGAATAATTTTTATCAGTTATCCAAGCATTCAATGCCTAATTTCCCATTATTGAAACCAAAACCACTTGTTTCTGTAATTATCCTGTATAAACTAGGTCGCAGCCCAGCAAAATGCAGATGTCACTAATTAACGTTATGGCATACTTTCATACAGCATTACCCTTATTTCTCAACATTAGATATCTTATTCTTTTAATTAGTATTTATACTTTTTCAATTACACCGTTTTCATTTTCATAGATTTATACACCCTTATCGATCTTTTTGAGCTATGCTACATTGACTGCTTTTTATGACGAAGTCTTACAATAGGTTGCTTCGGATATTTTTTAACATCGATTTATGTTATTTGTTAATTCTTATTTCTTAATTTGCTGGTGAAAAAGCGTTTATCTTATATCTTTTCCTGAGAATGAGATATTTTATACGGAAACAAAAAGGATTTCCTTGGCATGGAAATCAGGCCCCCTACCGTTGGTAAAGACAATTTCGTCAAGAGCGTTTTAATGACAGCACCCCCCCCCCCCCCCCACCTCAACACACACATACACACTTATCTGACATTGGTTTCTTTTAACCATCTTCCTCCTCTTGGCCGAATTTTATTTCAGAGAAAATAGTTTATATTGAATGGTTTTTAAAATATAATTTATATTATTATTATTATTTATTATGGTTATTATATAATTTATTTAAAATATATATTATATTATTAAATGGCTTTCTTGGCTGTGCCTCTCTGGTATTAAATATTTTTTTTTGGTTTAGTGTACTAACTTTTTGGTACTTTGCCAAGATCTACCACCCGCAGAAAAAAATGCATGGTACTGAAAAGAAAACATCCAAAAAAGTGATCCTCCATTTTCATAAACCAAACAGAAATGCCATGAATGTGAGCTGTTAAAGTCACCTTGTGTAACACTGGCCCTTATTTTAAAATATACCTTACTGCAAAGAATGATAAAAAAGAAATAAAATTCATGCTTTAAGTGAATATTATTCAGAAAGAAGTTTCTATTCATGCATAATTTAACTGTTTTTATTCATCAAGTTTTCCAAAATTAAGCCTTAATTGCCGTGCCAAATCCGTTTTTCTTTACTACACTGGTTTCCATAAATTAAGGAACTTGGAAACCAGGTTTTTTCTCAAAGATTCTTTGGAACTACTACATGTGAATCGATAGATAGGTGTATAGAAACCCTGTGCATAAAAATAGTTTTAATTCCCAAAATTATATATGAATACATATATATACAAAAGGTGAAGTTCAACTGAGATAGCCCAAATGGTTCAGTATGGAGTGTTGGTCACCTCTTACCACTATGCAGGTCTCACAGCGATGCCTCATGCTGCTGATAAGACTGCCCAGCATCGCTGTGGATAGTAATCTCCATTGCTCCTCCAGAGCATGTTGAAGTTCCAGGAGTCTCGCAGAAGTGATATTCAGGGAACTTCTCCCAAGATCATCTCATGCATGTAATGTCATATTTAGGTTAGGAGACCAGACTAGCTACTCCACATGGTTCTGGTCCAGGGATATACCCAGAGGAGGATCCGGACATACACTGAAAATCCTGTCGTCTTATACTAAATCTCAAACTTACCATCATGTAGGAGGAAGGTATTAACAATAGCACCATATATGGATGCTTGAAAGGATTTACTGTACCAGTGATGCAGCCTGTTGGAAGCACATACAGATCTATGTAGCCTCTCAAAAATATTCCTCTCCAAACCATGGATGGCCCATTACCACCACCATAGGTGCCCGATTCATGGGTTGATGGGCTTGGAAAGGCCTCTATCTGTCGCATGGGACTTTAAGCCATGGCCTATGTGCAGCAGAGCCCATACCCTGCCCACTTAACGAACATGCTGGATGACCTTGACTGGAGCCTACTATCTGTCTCCCAACAGTTGTCCAGTGAGTCTTCCAGCCTTCCCTGAACCTTTAGGGTCCTTGTGAACTGGACATTTAACGCTTATGTGCAAAAAAAGTGCCACTCAGAGTAAGATAACCCAACCCATTTATGGATATTTGTGGCATGTTCGTGGTTTCCTCTATATTACTTGATATTGCAAATTGCTGTGGAGGACAAAACTCAATTCATCCATGAAGTGCACTGTCATTGCTCTTGGGTACAGTTGACATAATGTTGGCAGAAATTTGGATGGTCTTTCTGAAACACTGGTCAGGAACTGCTTAGCATCATGAAGTCTCTGGCATATAGTGCTAGCGGATATTTCCATTCTCTAGTGCGAGTCCATTCTCTAGAGATTGATGTGTTGACATCCTGGTCCTCTGGAAATCAGTGAACGGCAGGATTTTCGGTGGAGCCCCCAGATCCCCCCTCAGGAGCATACCCAGAGGGGGTTCCAAGGGCTCCAGACATCCACCGAAAATCCTGTCGTCTTATACTAAATCTGAAACTTGTCTACTGCTTTGAAATCCAAATCAGTTGTCTCTGTATAATTTTACCTCCATATTTTATGTCAGACACTAAAAATAGATTTAAAAGAAAACTGTAAAATATCATTCCATGTAGAATATCATTTTAATCTTTCCTGTTCAGTGGAATATTTTAGTAATTGGAAAATCTTATTCAAGTATTATCAGATTCCACCCCACCCCTCTGGAGCTATTCTCTCTCCCACTCCCCGAAACTAAATCCTGGGTACATGCCTGCTCTAGGCACATAGCATCAGATAAGTCCTTTGGGTTGTTGTCCGTCGTCGTCCACTACTGAATCATCTGCATGCGCTCTGTCCTTGTTGGAATCTCTTCCAAAGTACTGAACCACTGAATTCTTCACATAAGCCAACTGGCAACATCTACTGGACTTTGGCCTGTGTCGAGCTGACTTATTCCTCGCCACTGCACTTGTTCCAATCAATGATGTCTGTAGACATAACCAATAAATATGTTATCTCGAAAACTCCGCCTCGCACTTCTCTGGGGAACAGCTTTCACACGCCGTTTTTAATGCTCGATACATTTGCATATATCGCTGCTAGCGCCATTCATTTTCATACCACATCTCAATCCTGTATCCTATTTTACATACATACTATATATGATTTTTTGCGCAATTCTATCGTCGGAGTTTTAGGATATCATTTATGTGTAGTGTACATTACTGTGAAAACGTTTTATTAATATGTTTCAGAATTTGTTTAATTATTTTTATTTTCGGAAAATGCTGAGTACAGTTGACAAAAAGCAATTTCTTAAGATATATCGCTGAGAAAAAAATTATGGAACAGAATAAATTTCTTGCTTGAAGTAAAAAATACTTTTATTCAGAAATAAGTGGCCTTTCTATTCATATCATCATCTACAAGCAGCAATGGGCTACAACCAGTTTGTGCAATTTAACTCTCTAAACATATCTACCCTGAGCTATATCTGCTGCATCTGATCACTGTACACCAATTCTTACAAGGTTCTGTTTGACATTGTCTGTCCATCGCGTCCTAGGTCTCCCTCCTCTTTCTGAGGTCTTTATGCATACAGGTAACATGGCCAAACAAACGGGAGTCTCTATCTGCACAATATGCTGCTCAAAGGAGGTTGCCGACTCTTTTGCCTAACCTCATCATTATTTTCAAAGTTGAACCACCTAATACCCAAGATACTGCGTAAGCATATAGGATCAAAAGTATCAAGTTTCCTTTTATTTACAAAGGGCACAGTTTCACTAACATAACTAAATCTATAAAGAACTAAACTATTATACAGTCTAATTTTAGTTTTTAGGTGTCTACGCCAATTTTTCCACTCTCTCCATAGAGTCTGCAGCAATCCCTATACGTCTGTTAATCTCGTGCTGTACATTATCAGTATTTGTTTCATAGCTCCCAAGATAATTAACTGAGACACCTGTTCAAATTAACTGAACAGAACTGTTCAGATTAACTGAACCACAGCCTCCTTGACCAATTTTCATCACTTTAGTTTTCTCTCTATCACCAAACCTACTCTACTACCAGTCTCATCAACAGCCTAATAAAAAAATTTATTTCATCAACATCATTGTCCCAAAGGGCTAAATCATCAGCATAATTTAAATCAGAAATTTTCGTATCTCCAGACCATTTAAAGCCAAAAATAATTTAATCTGCACATTCCCTACCACTTCTGAATCCACACTGCTCATCACTCAGTTGTCCATCAACCAGATTCTTAATTCTATTAAGCACAATCATGCAAAGAACTTTACCTGGAACAGAAAATAGGCTGATACTCCTATAGTTATCACAAGAATTGCGATCAGTTTTTTTTTTAAATAGAGATAATAACTCTTGTAAAATCCTTTATAAAGAAGTAAATTTTTGAATTTATAAAAACTTCAATGTGGTTGATAATTTTGCTAATTACATACACTACGCAACATTGAAATTGCACCATCCAGAAGGAATGGACAAATCTGCATGCAAATCATCGTGTGATTGTAGGGCAATGATACATGCAAATGATTATTCCCGTTCAAACGGTATTTCTGGGCGATCACAGAACAAAAGCTGAACAGCTAAGCCAAATGCTTTATGTATTTTGCTTAGCAACTTGTACATAGTTGTCTGCAGCAAGCTATGAAAGAGTGTTGATAGCAGATATCGAAAATGAAGTGTAGAAGATATCAGGACGACCGTCTTGCCAACCATAGCAGTTGTATGCATTTCATTTTGGTTAGATTGTGTGAAGCTAGTTAGTCTACCCACTGTATCTTCGGACTTGTGGGTCATGATGTAAGGATGGTTGAATCTTGTTGATACCAGTCATCTTAAGAAGGTACTCAAAGTGATGTTAGCAGACACAGTCGTAGATACCATTTGATGAATTGTAACTGCTGCTAGGTAACTTCTCATCAAGACTAGGTGAATTTTCAGGAGACTGGTAGATGCAGGGTTGAGACCCTGCATACTTTTCCATAGACTGACCTTGACTGTGCACCAATGTTTGGCTCGGCTGGATCTGGGTGGGACTAGAGTACCTGGAATGAGAAATGACAATGCAGTGATGGAGAGCATATAACGTTTGGCCATTTCCCATGTTGATCCAAAGAGTAACGTTCAGTTTATGGACTTGATACTAATTGGCCTTGAAAATAATTAATCATGATGAAAAATATTGAAGGGTAATAAGGGTCGACCTAAAAGACCCACGTTCGGTACGGACCACGTTTTATTGACGGTTGAATCTTGGATCTGTGTTGTTTCCGTATCAGGTCTTACATCGTGAAAACCCACTGACACTCGAGACGGTTCTCAGCATTCCCAATTCTACCCTTTATGATAGGTCAGCGTTTCAATGTAGACTTTTGAAATGACGCGTCCTAAACCTTCAAGAGTTGAGCATATTTAGTCTCCATCGAGGTTGAGACCATCAGATATAGGTGCTTCCGCGTCAGGACTTGTCTTGGAAAGTGGTTTTACGTTAAATTCCTTACAAATTTCAATCACCTCTCAATTTATTAACTTATTTTCCTTTACGAAGTCATTTCAAAAACATCGTGATTGCAAAAGTATGACTAATAAAACTAACTGTTTTAATTCCTATATACCCGTTACGCGACACGGTTTAAAAATACTTATTACTGCTGTATGCTCAATACTGGGAAGTAACGCTACTCGAAGAAAAATCAGCTATGTGAGTAATCATTAATCTACAAACGCTCACACAGTTTTTAAAAATCGTCTCTTCCACCGTTTATCGGCGAACGTGAAGACGCTGACGAAATTCACTTTACAAGGTCAGTTTTCATCAGGTAAAGACTGCGCGGTAGAATGCTAAAAGTAGAATTCACACGTTTCCGTAAAAAACGCAACACGAATGCGTGTTAATAGAGGACAATAGTTTTAACAATAACCTACTATAAAAAAATGTCTCACTCGAACGTACCCTTCTCAACATACGTAGGCTAATCCACCGAAATGAGAAAGCTTCGGCGCAACATGAAAATCCAACTATATGTTCTGATCGGGTTTTTATAATAAAGGGGAAGGAATTTTTTAATAAATGGGGTTTTTTTTAATAAAGGGGAATTAATTTTTAATTAATTATGGGTTATTAATTGATTATTAATTAGCTATTAATTAGGGGCGTTGTCAGTGACGTCATAGAGGGAAAAGCACTAGTGGGGGTCCCATAGTGTCAGGACACTACTAACATATCCTGTGAATCTATTCACTTGGGGCTGTCAACCCACAAACAAACGGAAAACAGCGGAAGATTTTCCCTCAGAAGCCCACCAGTGCAGCAAAATCAGGATCCATAATCAAGCTCAGAGCCATATATCTGTCCAGTGGGTTTATATGGTCAGCACCAGGACCCTGTGTGGTTGACCACTCTTCAGTAGGGTAGAAAAAAAAAGAAAAGTAGCCATAGTTGTCCAGATTAATAGGCCACACTAATCTGGCCGCCCTCCCCTTCCGTTCACTTCCACAAGAGAGTATCTCTTTTGAAAGGTACTAACGGTCTGCACCACGAGAAAGCGGGGTCGGACATTAGGTGCTAGGCCTGGCCGGTTCTATGCATCATCACAGGGGATTGGTGCATAGCTCTCCTTCCAGTGACTACCTAGCTACCATTTACAGACCTCAAAATAATTATGAAGTTCAAAATAAGCCGTCCATGACTAGAAAAGTATTAATAAGGCATATTTTCATACAGAACCTTTAATATGACAATCACAACGTAAAAATTATTCCAGATATTGGAATTTCTTTCTGAAACTATGAAGCGACAAACAAATGTTTGTGTTAAGCACACAGGATATTGATATTGTTTGTTATACGAAGGGCGTTCAAAAAGTTCTTGACATGCATATGCAGAACAAAAACCATGGCATTTACCTCAACAAAACTTATTACCCTTCAGAGTACTTCCCTCCAGCATCTGTGCAAAGTTGCAGACGTCTATGCCAATTCTGGAATGCTTGGCTGTACTCCTGTTGGGGAACACACAACTCTGAATGAACGCATTTTACAAGGTCTTGTACCTTTGAAAGGGGTTTCCTTAGGAAGTTCCTTTTTAATTTTTGGAAACACATGCAAAATCGGATGAATATGCAGGATGGGGTAGCTGTTTCATTTTTTTCCTATTCTGCAAAGGCTGTAACTTGCCGGGTTTTGTAAGCACTGGCATTGTCACGAAGCAGAACCCTTGACATGCCAGTCGTTCCATGCTGTTCCTTAAACCATTTTGGGCAGAACAATGCTGGTGAAGTATTGGATATTTATACTCATTTTTGTCAGGTAAGGTGTCCACGACTACCAGTCCTTGGGCATTGAAAAAAATTGTGAACTTACTCTTCGTTGTGTGAAAGTTTTCGGAGGATTTAGGGACAGTTTATCATCTGCAAACCAAACATAGTGTCGATCTTTCTGAGAGTTTTACAGTAATAAAACCATGTCTCATCACCTTTGACAATGTATGTTAGCTTTTTGGAGCCACTAGGTTCGAACATCTACAGCATCTCCTTGCAGGAATCGACTCGAGCAAATTTTTGATATTCTGTCAGTTTGTGGGGTACCCGTTGGCACCAATCTTTCAGAACTTTAAATATTAATGAATAATTGTTTCCACACTAACAATCGATACATTGATATGTAATCTTATTTCCTGAACCGTGATGTTTGGGTTTTCCTTAACGAGTTCATGAACAACAGCGATGATTCTATCATTCACGTTCTCCTCCTTCGGCTGACGTCCTTCTCTGAAGTTGCGCATCAATCCCATAACAGTGCCATATCAACAGGCATGATCTCCATATATTTGTGATGAATCGGCATGAATTTACGTCATCCTCAAGTCGCATCTGTGGGAAAATGTAAAATTTTCTCCTTCAGTAGGCGCCATAGCAATAACGCACATATTTCGCAGACCGAAATTTATGTGTCGCCAGCAAAGAGAGAAATTATTATACGGCCTGTGCTTCTAACGTAATGACAAATTTATACAAGCTTTCAAACAATTCATAGTTAGCTATGGAAAAACGAGTGCAAATCGACAGACACGTATCAAAAACATTTTGAACGCTCTCCGGAAAAAGTGAAATTCGATAATTTCAAGTGTAGGAAAGCAAAAGGGAAATATTTCAACTTATTATTTGCAGGAGTAGTCTAATAGAGTAAAATTACTAAAATGTAATTATTGTGTGATAGATTATTAAAATTTTATAAACGTGTGATTAATGATGCAGGTTTTAAGGTAACTATGTTATACTCTATTGGTTTTTGTCAAGACAAAAATATGGACAAATCCACATTGAAATGGCTGTGCACATTTCCCGGAATTCAAAGGCAACTTGAAATATATGAAACAATTACAGAAGTCCAATTAGGCTGTTTAACTTAGTTCTCCAAATGCACGTCGATCATGATCAATTGTATGCAGATGACCACTGCAGACAATTCTAATAAGGTCCTTTCCGATATTGGCGGTCTATCCATAAGTGGATTTGTGGGTCTGGCGCAGTAACCAAATTTAGCACCGCTATACGGAGACGTCACGCTTGGCTGCTGATCAAAGGGACCTGGTTTTGGTCCCAGGATGTTTGTGCTATTTTTTCTGCTGCGGTCCCGCTATTCCAGAACTACTATGACATATAAACTGACAGGCTCTTGTCAGACCTTTGTAACAAGCAGCTGCTTGAGGAGATTTTTATTTTTACTTTTAAAAAGGCGCATATATATATATAAGTGCCTTTTTCTATTCACTATTCAGGAAACCCCTTCTCGGGAATCTACCTCTGCATCCATCACATCCTACCTATTCGTTGAGTTTTCAGACACACTTTATTTGCTACATGCTGAATGGCTTTGATAGGAGGCTATCTGTCTCCTAACAGCTGTGCAGTGGGTCTTTTGTCGAGCTGGTGCTTGCCATGGAGGTTTCACAGGAGAATGTCAATTTAATATGGCATAGAGAAGATCTGTTAGGAAGGCGAAACCTCGACAGAAGGACAAACATCATGCCCCCGCGACTAGAACCCAATCCCTTTGATCAGTAGCTAAGCTCTAACAACTCGGCCATGGGATGGCCTAGCTTATATAAAATAAAATTATTACCAGATGGAAATATTACTGAAAATTTTAAAGTACCAAATTTATAAAAAAGCAATCGGTTGAATTTAAAAATTTGTAATTGAAACAAAAGACATAATTATTCCGTTCATCAACCCATACTATCACCGGGATTTCTATTATATAGACATATCGTTTGCAATATTACTTCAAATTTTTTTCCCTATATTTAGCGCCTCTAACGATGGTAAATTATGACCATTTGGAGGATTTGAAAACCATGAATCCTATTTTGTTTGTACTTAACTCAGAAAGAATTTAATTAATCTCTCAAAACAAAAAGTTGCATTTTTTCACCTAGCCTGGGGGCGAATGGAGATTGTTGCTGCCATTGTAAATACCTTGATCATCACACTCCACCAGTAAAATATCAAATAGCCCAAAATAATCGTTTTCAATATTGGTTAAGAAATTTCTATCACCATACGACGCTATTAAACTTTTGGGAGAGTCCTAAAATGTAAATTATAATAGTTTATCATTTCCTCTCCAACCCAAAAGAATTTTCAAATTATCTCTGAAAACAAACAATTATATCTTAAAAATTGCGTATCTCTACCCTCGAAGGTAAAGGGTTGGGTTGTTTTACCTCTGAGCGGCACTTTTTTGCACACCATGGGCTAAATGGCCAGATCACATGGACCCCGAAGGCTCAGAGAAGGTTGGGGAGGGGACCCACTGGAACAGCTGTAGGGAGACAGATGGTAGTCTCTCGTCAAGGCCATCCAGCGTGTTCTTTAACGTGCACAGGGTATGGCTCTCCCGCACACGGGACCACGGCTTAACGTCCCATCCGACGGACGGCGGCCTTATCCAAGCCCATCGGTGTCCCCTACTGACCGTGGGCAGGGCGGGGAATTTTTGCGGAGATAAATCTCAACGCTGACCCAGCAGGGACTCGAACCTGGGAACTACAGATTACGAGCCTGGCGCGCTACCGACTGAGCCACCCCCGCCCCGAAGGTAAAGGTGAAAATAATTGTTCTCAATGCGAACTTCATGACACTCACTTTTAAAAATCAAAATTGCAAATTCTAACGTAATTACATGCTTGCAATATATTAATTTGAAATTTTGAATCTTATCAGGTCGGGCTACCATCTATAGGAAGGTCCCGAAAGTGCGAATCTTTATATTGCAAGGAACCCAGGACTGGAACCTACACACACCGCCCACTGAATTAGAAACCTTTACTCAATACCGAGTTGGATCTCCTTTAGCCTGAATTACAGCACGTTTGCGGTTTGGCATAGATTCCACAAGGAGTGCCTTTTCATCTCCAGCATACCAGGTGTTCACCAGAGTCCTTAAACTGGCTCAGATTTGACGGAAGAAAACTTTGCTCCGGATCTGTTTTTTTAACATGTCCCATACACTCAATGGGGTTCAGATCCAGGCTTTGTGGTGGCCAAGGAAGATGGTGGAAGTTGCTGTCATGCTCGCTGAACCACTGCTGAACACATCTTGCGCGATGGACACTAGCATTGTCTTTCATGAAATGGCCGTCACCTGCTGGCTAAAAAGTCAAACATTACAGGAGGACTTGATCGGCAACAATGTTCAGATAATCCTTGGAGACACCCGACCATCCAGCAATATCAGGGATCTGTACCAACAGAACGTGCCCCACACCATAACAAGGCCTCCAGAACCTTGAGTTGTGTTTACAAGGCAAGTTGGATCCATTGCTTCATGGGGCTCCTACCAAACTCTCTGCCTACTGTCGATAGAGTACAAGGTTTACCGCGATTTGTCAGACCACATTCGGGGTGGGGGTGGCTCAGTCGGTAGCGCGCCAGGCTCGTAATCTGTAGTTCCCAGGTTCGAGTCCCAGCTGGGTCAGCGTTGAGATTTATCTCCGCAAAATTCCCCGCCCTGCCCACGGTCAGTAGGAGACACCGATGGGCTTGGATAAGGCCGCCGTCCGTCGGATGGGACGTTAAGCCGTGGCCCCGTGTGTGGGAGAGCCATACCCTGTGCACGTTAAAGAACACACTGGATGGCCTTGACGGGAGGCTACCATCTGTCTCCCAACAGCTGTTCCAGTGGGTCCCCTCCCCCAACCTTCTCTGAGCCTTCGGGGTCCATGTGACCTGGCCATTTAGCCCATGGTGTGCAAAAAAGTGCCTCTCAGAGGTAAAACAACCCAACCCAAAGCCTTACCCAGGGCTCAAACCCAGGTCCCTTAGATCAGTAGCCAAGCGCGCTAACCACTCGGCCATGGATGGCTAATAATTCGAAAGTAAGTAATTTATTACAAAAGTATGAGCAAAAATATTTATATAAACAAAAGTCAATCAACACAAATCTTCATCAGAATGAAAACCTTCAGGAGAACATAGCACCTTATGACTATTCCTACAAAGAGTTGTTTCCTCTATAATTCTAACTACCTCCACTCAAAGCATAAAATAAGGCTTTTTACAACAGTCGATAAGTGGCACAATCATATTTGTGAACAAACCTGCAATCTGTCAAGAATAACCTTACTAATTCCTAAACAAATTAAATAACTCTACACCAAATGACTTCCTTCTAAGATTTTAGTCATCAAGTACTCCAAAACTGTGGCTAAGTATACTGGATTCTCAGAACCAGTTTTTTTCAGACGTTGATCACCACCCACAAGACGATGAATTCTTTTTCTTACTCTTTCACTAACAAGATCCACACTAATAAACTTATTTAATCTCCCACTCACATACCAAATATAGATATTCCTTCTTTATACTATAGTTGACAGACAAAGGCAAACTACTTTTCCTTCACACACTAATTCTTCACAATTACAACTCTGTTATTCTTTTTTTAACTTGATTCAATGCTCGAAGTGTTTAGTGACGTAATTCTCACGGTGAATTAAACACAAGCATCAAAATGATACATCATTTCATGGTTTCATTGTTGCTCGTTCATTCGTTGTAACATTGCCCCTTCCTTAGGTCTTGTTCGTTCCGAACAATTGTAGATTCCGAAACTTCTTTAGTTCTTCGATGAAACGGAGCCAAACGATCCATGTGAAGACTTTGCACTTGTAGACGGACGTTGACGAATGCGATACACCACGTCGTTAATTACCGTATATAGACCTTCCCAAGTCGGATGTGGATTGTATAGCCAGACAAGATCTCCTTGATTGAAAACAGTTCTATTTGTTTTACTGTAGTACCGCGTTTTGTATCTCTCGCTTTCCAAGCTGATATGTCTGACGGAGTATTGGATTTCTTCTAGTTGTTGTAATTCTTGTACGTATTGTGAAGTGGACACAGGAATTATTTCTGGCCGACCATATAAAAGGTCACAGGGAAAACGTAATTCTCTTCCAAAGAGCATCATGGAAGGTGTCTGTCCAGTTGTCTCGTGCACTGCTATTCTGCATGCCAACAAAAAGAGTGGTATGTGGCGATCCCAGTCACGTTGATGATCGTCGACAAACAACGCTAGATGTTGTGCAATTGTCCTATTAACTCTCTCAACCATACCATCCGACTGAAGGCGAAGGGGAGTTGTTCTGGTTTTCTGAATTCCTAATAGTTGACATTTGCCTTTAAACACACTGGATTCAAAATTCCGTCCTTGGCCTAAGTGGAGTTGCAAAGATACTCCATACGTACTAATCTAATTATTTACTATCATCTCTGCAACTGTTGTTGCCTCCTGATCTTGGATGGGATAAACCTCAGGCCACTTCGTGAAATAATCCATTACCACTAATAAATAGCGATTTCCATCATCAGTCCTAGGAAACGGACCCATTACATCAATGGATATTCTCTCAGAAGGGGCACTAACGTTATTCGTCTGCAGCTTATCCCGACTCCTAGTGGCGCATTATAGCCTTAGTTGCTAATGCGCCAATAAACCCCAAACGACCAACCCGACTCCTAGTCTTAGGTCCTTTCTTTGTTGCACAGACCTCATATTGCCTACACCATCTTTCAACCTCTGACCTACTTTTTAGTCATTGAAATCGTTCCTTGGCTTCCGCTAATGTCTTATTAACACCGAAGTGTCCTCCAGAGTGGTACTGTCATACACATCTTTCATCACTAGTCCACTCGGGAGCGAGGAAGGATTTTCTGCCAACGGATCAGTCGTCCAGTGGGATTCTCCCACCTTCTGTATAAATACACCGTCTTTCACTTCTAAGGAGTCCCACTGCACCCAGTAACTTTTAGTAGTTGGACTATACCTCGAAATTTGCTACCAATTAAGTCAAATCAGATTTTTCATCAAATTTATTATTGGCTTCTATCTTCATTGTCTAGTTGGGCCTTTCTAATTTCTATTGGACTCCAGATGTTAGCGGTATCACTGTTTTCTTGTGTCGATATAATTTATCTTATGGGCATTATATCTTTAGTACCATATTTCAACTCTGTATTATAGCAATGCTTACAGTTGTCAATACATGGATGTCTTGAAAGGGCATCTGCATTTCTTTGTAGTTTGCCACTTCGATGCTTAATTGAGAAATTGTACTCTTGCAAATGCTCTGTCCACTTAACAATTTGTCCAGGGTTTTTAAAGTTTAGTAACCACCTAAGTGCAGCATGATCGGTACGGATAAAAAATTTCTGGCCATAGAGAAGATGATGAAAAAATGTTCTATTGCTTTTATTATTGCCAACAGTTCTGTTCGTGTGACACAATAATTCCATTCTGGTTTAGATAAAGTTTTGCTAAAATATACAATAACTCTTTCTTGTCCATCTTGTTGTGAAAGTACAACAGTGTTGCTTGCATCATTATCTATTGTGAACTGTTTTCCAGCGTTGTGGAAAGAGTTTGCTTCAATTGTTGAAAGGCCATTTCACATTCGGTGGTCCACACGAACAGCTGGGACTCCTCTGTCAGACGATGTAATGGTCTTGCGATGTTGGAGAAACCCTTGATAAATCTTCTATAATATGTCCAGAGTCCAATAAAACTACTAAGTTTATGAACATCTTGTAGTAGAGGTCAATCTCTTATTCTTACTAGGTTTAGTCTTAATCCCTGATATAGTGATAATATGACCAAGGTAATGAACTTCTTGCTGTAAACAGTTTACACTTAGTCGGTCCCAATCAGGGGCATAGCGAAGGACTATGGTTGGGAGGGGGAGAGTATCAAAAAATTTCCAACCCGAAAACAAATTTTGCCAACTGACAAAATAATGTCTGTTAGGTTCGTACCTAGATTTTCGCTCCGGGGGTGGCGGGTGAGGCAATTTTCACAACTCTCCTGCATTTTTCCATTTGACTTCCAATTTTGCCAACTGACAAAATAATGTCGGTTAGGTTCGTACCTAGATTTTCGCTCCGGGGGTGGCGGGTGAGGCAATTTTCACAACTCTCCTGCATTTTTCCATTTGACTTCCAATTTTGCCAAATAGCCATAATTTTACAGAAATAATCCCAATATATACATCTCGCCAGAATTGTCAGTGTGAATTTTTCCAACTCCCCCTTGATTTGGCCAAATCTCCTTAATTTCACAAAACCAATCTCAATCTTTACATCTCTCTTAAATTTGCCAAGTCACTTCAAGTTTTCAAACTCCCCAAGATTTTGCCAAGTTGTTCCGATGTGGCCAACTCTAATTTCACAAAACTAATCCCAATTTTCACAACTCGCCGGTATTTTACCAAGTGGATTCGAATTTTGCCAACTACTCTAGATTTTGCCAACTCTCCTTAATTTCTTAAAACTAATCCCAATTTTCACAACTTACCTACATTTTGCCAAATGGTTTCCAATTTTGCCAACTCCTCTAGATATTTCCAAGTTACCTCGATTTTGCCACCTTTCCTTAATTTCACAAAAACAATCTTAATTTTTACATCTCTCCTGAATTTGCCAAATCACTGCAAATTTTTCAAACCCCAAAATTTTGCCGTTTTCTCGATTTTTGTCAACTCTCCTTAATTTCACAAACCCAATCCCAATTATCACAACTAGACCGTATTTTACCAAGTAGGTTCGAATTTTGCCAACTGCCCTTGATTTTGCCAGGTTGTCTCGATTTGGCCAACTCTCTTTAATTTCACAAAACTAATCCTATATTTTACTTAGTAACTCGCCTAGTATTTTACCTAGTAACTCGCCTATATTTTACCAAGTGGATTCGAATTTTGCCAACTACCCTAGATTTTGCCAAGTTTTCTCGATTTTGCCAACTCGCCACAATTTTACAGAAAAAAAAATTTTTCCAATCATCCAATAACTCGGAATTTCCACTGTTAAAAGGTGCAAAAGTCAGAAAATTACTTAAAATAAGTAATATAACAAGCTTCATTCTCTTTGAAAGCGAAGTGGAATATATTCACCAGAGATCATATGCGTTCTTACGATTATAACTGTTTCCATAATTACCCTAAAATTCCTAAATTTTTTCAGTTTTTTACTTAAGTTTTATTACTTTTTTTATTACTATTTTCAAAGTAGATAAAATTCACCTTTACAATTAATTTGTATTTTAAGTAATTAATAATAGCATCCTTACAATTAATTTGCATTTTAAATAATTAATAAAAGCACCCTTACAATTAATTTCTATTTTAAGTAATTAATAAAACACTCTTGCAATTAATTAGTATTTTATATTAGGGTTAATATTTCATTCCTTTTACTGTCTTCTTCGGTCTGGTTGAACCACCACTGACAAAACTCACGAGCTGCGACTTCTTTATTATAATCTTCACTTTCCCATTAATAAAGGTTTATATGATACGAAGATGTTCTTTTAGAAATATGGGTGCTTTAAAAAGATATCTTTCAAAATATGTTCGTTTTCGCCTCATTAGCCCGTTGTGTTGGAATGCCATGTTAGACTTGTGCTCGTTGTTATCATCTGTTTTTAGCTCAGAATTCTTAATAATAATAATGCATTTTACGATCATGTGACCAAATACAGAATCACTCATGTGCCAACCGATCTCAAGGAAGAGGAATCGAATGGCAGCATAAGAGTAGCAACGCCTCCAGTAGCTACGAAGCGCATCGTATATGAGCCGACGGTGGCCTCGCCTGTGAGCACTTTGGCGCCACCGACTGACTCCCACATCATTTTTCGAAAGCAACGAATAACGTCACATCCGATACAGAAAAGGCGGAAGTCCCCAATACGGCCCAGTCGTCTGCCCCTGCAAGAATGTTACGCGAATCTGTTCAGCGAATCATTCTGGTGTTTTGCATCTCTTATTACAATTGCTGAAGCAAAGTATCTCGTACCGATTGGATGACGGTAGTAATTCTTTTTTCCCAGCGAAAGATGACCCGCTTCTAACAGTTCCAGAATTGTCAGCCAAAATGCCTCCCGCAGTGACTGTTACTTCTGGCTGTTCTGTCAGGAGTAAACTTTCATCGTTATCCATAGATTTGAACGTAGGATATATTCAGACGCTGCATGGCTCACTAAAGATTGCCCACACGGTAAGTTTCTTCTTACAGAACGACTGCACTACAGGTACACTGACTAAAACTGGAACACGCCCTCCACATAGAAAGTGCGCATTACATGTCAGTGCTTGCAGTCGTTCAGCTATCTCCTTGCAGTTATTTCATGTTCAAAAAGCTGACCATATTTCTGCCTACATTCCTCAGTTCCTCATGTTATCGTTTATTATGCTCGACGACGTGGCATATTAAGTGGTACTCGTTCCATACACAGAATCGTTCATAAAGCGTTGCGCCGGCACCTTTTCATAGGGCCCGCGCTATAATTAAACTAGGTAGAATATGCTCTATCTTTAGAGTGTTAGTCCTGACTGTCAGTTTGTGTCAGAGATGAGATAAGATGCAGATGAAATTAAGCCAGAGCATATAACATACTATGAACTCATCTGGAATTTTCAAGGTCGTTAATTCCTTCCTAGTACTATCCTATTCTTTCGCCGAGTACTTATCCATTCTTTCGTGTTTTTGTAAGTGTTATAAGATAGATCACAATATCCTAAGTCTTCTTAATTTTGCTAGTCACCCTTCTGTTGAGGGGCGGGGGTGGCTCAGTCGGTAGCGCGCCAGGCTCGTAATCTGTAATTCCCAGGTTCGAGTCCCAGCTGGGTCAGCGTTGAGATTTATCTCCGCAATAATTCCCCGCCCTGCCCACTGTCAGTAGGGGACACCGATGGGCTTGGAAAGGCCGCCGTCCGTCGGATGGGACGTTAAGCCGTAGCCCCGTGTGCGGGAGAGCCATACCCTGTGCACGTTAAAGAACACGCTGGATGGCCTTGACGGGAGGCTACCATCTGTCTCCCAACAGCTGTTCCAGTGGGTCCCCTCCCCCAACCTTCTCTGAGCCTTCGGGGTCCATGTGACCTGGCCATTTAGCCCATTGTGTGCAAAAAAGTGCCGCTCAGAGGTAAAACAACCCAACCCAAAGCCCACGGTCAGTAGAAGACACCGATGGGCTTGGAACGGCCGCCATCCGTCGGATGGGACGTTAAGCCGTGACCTCGTGTGCGGGAGAGCCATACCCTGTGCACGTTAAAGAACACGCTGGATGGCCTTGACGGGAGGCTACCATCTGTCTCCCAACAGCTGTTCCAGTGGGTCCCCTCCCCCAAACTTCTCTGAGCCCTTGGGGTCATTGTGACCTGGCCATTTAGCCCATGGTGTGCAAAAAAGTGCCGCTCAGAGGTAAAACAACCCAACCCTTCTGTTGTAAATGGCAAAAATCGATAATGAATCGGTTACAAAATCAGTACAGGACCGGTAACCTTCCCTGCAGCATATTTTTCTTACATAAGTAATAAAAACACATCCTGTGTTTGATGTTTTGGTGAGATAAAGGCAAAAGAATTACATTTAACGGAAGAGTATGTGATGTTCGAAGCACATGTTACCCTAAAAAAAAACTCTGCATCCATAATAAATATCGATAAATCGCGATCGAACTGGTCAGATGTGGAATGCTTTGAAAAATTTTTCACCTAATATTTTTGTTGTGTTAATAGATGCGATATTTGAATAAGGTCATTTCAAGAAATTTCACCATGTTCGAATGGGGTATCATTTTTATGTTTTCTCCTGTTCTTACCTTATGCAAATGAAACATATGCTGTAAATTTTTTCCAGTCTACCGCTCGTAAGCTATAGATCTCCAAAGTGCTCCGAATGACTGAAAAATGAGTTCTATACGGTTTGTGCTATTAGACACTTTTTGACTAAGATAATGAGACCAAGAATCATTTTAGAGCGTTAAAATATTTCGTAACATTTGTGATGAAGCACATTACTCTCAGGCAATAGTTATCTAAGACATTAGGTGTTAAAATTCATTTTCTCTAACACATTTTTTACTTACTAATGTTTCAGGAATTGGATAATCAAACACGAAATTTCTCACCAATCTAGCTTCCACCTGATAGTATCAATTTTACCTAATTCTCGCGGCTTAATTTCTTTTGCATAAGAAGCCGCCTCGAATTAGGAAAAAAAAGAGAAAATTTATCTACTTAATCTTGCATTATTTTAACTGCAATAAGAATCGTTTAGCTGTTTTGGAGTTACAGAATTTTAAAATTGAGAGAAACCCATTTTCTGATCCTAATGTCACAAAAACTGGTTAAATTTAAAAAATCTGATTTTTCTTTCTCATGTAAAAGGTCAAACCCGCAAAGCTAGTAGCTTATCTGCATATTATGATAGAACAAACATCATATGCGCTTTTTCATCCATTTTTTCACCCAAAATTTTCTAAAAGTTAAATTTAAAAATCTGGAGACTGCTGAAGTTTCTCCTGTTCCGCTTTACCTAGTAGAAGTAGTTTTTTCTGTCCGGTCTTGTTTCAAAATTGCTAAATTTCAAAATTGAAACAGAAATCCGAAAGTTCTTTTTGACCGAAGTTTGGCTAACAGGGTTTGAAATTAAAAATCCTAAAATTTTTCCTGTTTTAAGTATGTTGAGTATCGCTTTGTAGTTCAAGCATGTTTCAGAGTATTGCGTTTCGTTCAGAGTTACGAAACGTAATATTTGAAAAGGATGCTGATAAATTGAAATGGAATACAAGAAAAGCGCATTTTCAAATCTTTTTCAAATCCTAAAAGTTTTAAAATTAAGAAAAACTTTTTGCCCTATTTTACATTTGCATCGATTTGTTGTTCTGGCATATTTTAAGGTTAATTTCGACTTTTAAAATCTATTCCTCATTACGTTTTACTGCCGAACAATTTTTCATTAAAATTTGTTATTAATTTATTATTAAATATTATTGGTAAAATACGATACAGAAAGGTTAGATAGAGAAATTTTGAGATTTTTAAATTTAGCCCTTTTCAACCAAATTATGGTCAAAAAGCCAGTTTTCGAATTTTTATTTCAATGTTCAAATTTAGCAACTCATAAACTGTTTAAAGCTAGAAAGCGATACTCCGGGTAAAATAGAACAATCGGAAATTTTGCAAATAATTTTTTAGATTTAAATTAAATTTCATCTTTTTTTAGTGAAATTGACGCTTGAAAATGCGGTTTTCTTTCATATTTGCTCAATTTAAAAAATCCGTTAAGTCAAAAAGGGCTAAAACTACTAAACGATATTTCTTATAGGTAATGTAAAATAATGGTATGTTAATTGAACAACTTTGTAAATTTAGCTTCCTTTACTGAAACAAAAATTGTGAACTGAAAATTTGTTTTCTTGATTTTTTTTTTCAGTTTAAGGCAATTTTTTTCATAGAAGAAACTAACCCCCAGAATTAAAATCTACGGTTTCAGAAAGAATAGTATAGTTCGTTAAAAAAGTTATTTTTTGAATTTATCTCATTCCTGAGACATTTATTATACAGCATGAATTTTGACTCCTAATATCTGAAATAAATATAAGCTCATTAATCCTCATAGCTAATGTCGCAAAGTGATAAGATTAGCTTTTGGTCATCTTGAACCATTTAGACAACCTATAAGTTCACGAACAGTTAGCTGGGAGAATTGCATTTCTCCTTTCATTTAGTTAATGCTAATAAATAAATAAATAAATTAATAAAAAACAGAAAATGACACCGCATCCAAATTTGGGGGAATTTTATTGAATGACCGAATAAAATCTTTTTAGACAGAGACTTTTGTTTTTGCATATGCTTTCCTTGACCATGTTACTATTGTTTATGCTGCATTCAGTCAAAAAAAATGAAAAACATGAATAACCCCTCAAACAGCTGCTTACCACAGAGGTATGACAGGAGCCTGTCAGTTCATACGCCAATAGTAGAAGGTTTGAGAGGATGGCGGGACTTCAGCAAAAAAATGACACATTGCATCCATGTTTCTTGGGGGTCGATCCCAGGTTCCTAAAATCAGTGGCCAAGCGTGCTAACCACATCTGAATTAATTTTTTTGTTGCGTAAAACTATTGTGGGCACATTTTTTTAACCATTAGCCATCCCATGGGGCGAGTGGTCAGCGCACTTGGCTATTGATCTAAGGGACCCGGGTAAGACATGGATGTATTTGTCGTTTTTCTGCTGAGATCCTGCCATCCTCTCAGACCTTCTACTATGGCATATAAACTGACAAGCTCCTGTCAGATTTCTGTTGCAAGCAACTGCTTGAGGGGGTATTTATTTATTTTTTATTTATAATTATTACTCTTCATCTACAGTTGCATATAGTTTCAAAGTAGCAGTTACAAAGATACCTATAGTTTTTTTACAATACCAATACCAAACTGCCCTTTAATACTGTTACGACAGATGAACGCGCTACAGTGACTTCACGAGTTAACGTGATTGTAGCCCTCGTGTGTGCTTCAGCGTGAGATTCAATTAGCCAACGATTTGGAACTTAGAACAGTTCTGAAGAAGAAGAATGAAAGTATAGCAGTGCAGTGTGTTAAAGTTCAGAGATCTGAAAGGTTGTTCAGATGGTTTGTGTCTGTGAGCGATAAGTAAAAGACAAGAAGAATCTTTTGTGTTGTGTGCGCGGACGGTCCTCGTATTATTTTACTAATGTGAAAAGTTTAGTGAACTAGCAGAGGACGATAATTTGTTTACGTCTCAAGATGTTCAAATGACATGGTAAACAAGGTTGAAAAGGTAGTATTTAATAGAATGGACAGAGCTGTTGTTGAGTATTCTGTGCAGGAAGATTGATGATTTTTGCATGTTAGTAGTTAATTTGTTTATGAGAAACTACATCCATATTTTCTTTGTAACGATTTGCATTGTATTATAATTGGTTTTAAAATATAGTTATTAAAACTCACGCCCAGTGCTATCCATATTTTGCAATCCGCAACATCCCACTTCTGAAATGTTGCGGATTACAAAATATGGATAGCACTGGGCGTGAGTTTTAATAACTATATTTTAAAACCAATTGTAATACAATGCAAATCGTTACAAAGAAAATATGGATGTAGTTTCTCATAAACAAATTAACTACTAACATGCAAAAATCATCAATCTTCCTGCACAGAATACTCAACAACAGCTCTGTCCATTCTATTAAATACTACCTTTTCAACCTTGTTTACCATGTCATTTGAACATCTTGAGACGTAAACAAATTATCGTCCTCTGCTAGTTCACTAAACTTTTCACATTAGTAAAATAATACGAGGACCGTCCGCGCACACAACACAAAAGATTCTTCTTGTCTTTTACTTATCGCTCACAGACACAAACCATCTGAACAACCTTTCAGATCTCTGAACTTTAACACACTGCACTGCTATACTTTCATTCTTCTTCTTCAGAACTGTTCTAAGTTCCAAATCGTTGGCTAATTGAATCTCACGCAGAAGCACACACGAGGGCTACAATCACGTCAACTCGTGAAGTCACTAAAGCGCGTTCATCTGTCGTAACACTGCCCCCTCCTTAGGTCTTGTTCGTCCCGAACAATTCTGGATTCCGAAGCTTCTTCAGTTTATCCACATGTCTGTGTTAAAATGAAAGCGAATCTCATTATGACGTAGATTTCTTTTCTGACTGAAGCCTCGTCCACAAACATAATACGTGTAAGGCCTATAGCCCTTGTGAACACGTTTATGTCTCCGCAGGGAGAAGAATCGACTAAGAGTTTTCGTGCAAAACCTGTAAAAAGTTTTCTTCTTTGGATTTTTTTAATTCTATCAACAGTAACAAGGAATGAAAGTCATTAGTGACATAACATCTAGGGAGGAGTTTCATCCTCCAGTCTGACCCTTTTGTCAGTTGACTTTCACTTAATTCAGAACTATCGTGATGAACCTTCAGCCATATTTCACCTGATTCAATTTGATCCCCAAAGTGCTTCACAATTATAATATCAGCTCCATAATTCTTTTTAGCGCTTCGGTCCATCTCCTCCTTCCATACTCTTGCTAGAACTGCAGCTTCTAATCCGACAACCTTACCTGTTTCTCTTGTATAAGTGAAATCAGCTATGTGTCGGGCTGCTAGCAATATTTTTTCTGTTTTACCTTCACATAGCCAGCTTGCAACATCTTCAGATACTCCTTGTTCTATTAACATGTTACGAAACTTGTTCAAAGCATTGCCGTTATACAGAACCTTGCGGACACGTGATGCTTCATCTACCCTATTATCCACAATGTTCACCAAACGCAGAAATTCTCCTCCTAACTCTTCGACGAGCTCCTGCAGTTCCAAGGATCCGTTACCAAGGAAACACTGAACAGCTTCCATCAGTTCCAGAGAGTTGTCAGCAGAGTTTTCAAGAGGTGAATCCATGTTGCTGATAACAGCTGAACTCTTCATTCCACGAGCTTGTGATGCTGCAACCATTTTCTTAACTAAATCAACAGCAACATCTTCTGTACTGATGAGATCAATAGCTCCTTTTCCGAATTCAACATCATAAACCAAAGCGCACACTCCTTCAGTCAGCTTTTTGGACACAGTTGAGCATATCATTAGAGGAAGGCTATCTACGGTAGCCGTCAGATCCTTGCAGCGGTAAATCTCCTTATCTGTTGGCACCAGCTCCTCTGTCTGTCCTACGATGTAGCATCCGACGTCTTCCATCATCTGCTCGATTTTATCTTTAGTGCAGTAGACTGTGAAGCCAGGGATGGATTCCAATTTGTCCAGAGTATCTCCCGTCAATTGGTGAGCATGACCGGAGATCATAGGGACCTTGAGACCTAAAGCAGCAAGTGCAGGAGCCAAGACAAGACTCACTTTGTCGCTGACACCTCCTGTGCTGTGTTTATCTACCATCCGATGGCGCCACTCGGGTCTCCAGCAAAACACATGACCCGAGGAGGTCATAGTTGCTGTTTCTTCCGAATTCACTTTCTTGGAGCTCTCATTGTAATTAGCCAAGGAAATATCAGTCATGATTGCCAAATTGTTCATTCTGGAGATCAGCGACGAGTTTTGTAACATGATATTGTCCACTTTAGAGCTCTTGTTGTCGTGATAAAACTTTTCTATATTTTTATAATCTAAATGGTTATAATGTCCAAATCTGCGCATTGACTGTTCAGAAAAGAAATTCAGCTTGGCTACGTTGAGATTATCTGAGGGCTTCACTTCTCTCTGATCGTAACTCTGAGGCTTAGTTTCATCCAGAAAGTTAGTCTTTGAAGTACTGTCTCTGCCTGAAGCTACTTTACTAGCATCAATTGTTACGCTTCTATGCCATTCTTCGGAATTCTTCTTTCTTAAATCCCCACTTTGTATAAACGATTCGAGTGTGGCTATATGCTTCGGAAAAATCTCTCCGACTTCCCCCTCATTACCACTCGTTACTCTGCCTTTGCGATAATTGTCCATGACGCATTTTGCTGACGGCGAGGAATAGAATACCTTTCGTGTGGATCTCTCTTCAGATCGTGCAAGACTTGTATACTTAGGTATTTTGAAGTGCAAAGCGTACTGTATAGTCTCAGAGCTCTCTGATCTGAGTGATTGTTCCTCACAGTTCCTAGACATGTCACCAGCGACATAGACACTCTGCCAAGCATCACCAGTAGTTGCGTGGTCAAAGGCATTATCTGCGCTATCTCTACGTTTCTTGATTTTCAGTAGCAGATCCACATTTCGAGATTCTCCTTTCTTGCGAAAATTCGATTCTTTTGTAATCTTCCTCTCGCAGTCCTCTCGCACTTTCGCCATCTCTCTCGAGATCTCTTCAATCCATACGAAGGCTTCATTAGAACGCCTCTGCCCCAGCGAGCTTCTCCTGTCCGTCGAATTTTGTAAAAACGAATTGAATCTACATTGCTTCTTTTTCAGATAGCGAAGAATCCTGGAATGTTTTCTGGTTCCGCATCGTTTCTTAAATTGCTTGTTTTTCAGATAGCGAAGAATCTTGGAATGTTTTCCGGTTCCGCATCGTTTCTTTCCCGCATCAGCATTATGTTCATCTGTACTATAGCTCCCATTGCTGGAGATATATTCACCTATTGGTTTGGGATTCACATTTTAAAAGGGCGTTGCCTTTCTCTTTTTCTTTTTCATGTTTACAATCTAACTTAACATTATCAAGATCAGCTTTTTCACTGACAAATTCAACCTTTAAACTATTGCATTGTCTATTGAGTTCGGTTTTGATATCCTTGAACTGATCAATAATCTTATCAATTTGAGAAGTCACTTCAGCTCTCATCTCAGTATTTTGTGCGGCCAGGTCACCTATTTTATTTCTCAACTCATTATTTTGTGCGGCCATTTCGGCTTTCAAATCATCTTTTTGAGAAACTATCTCAGTTCTCAACTCATTATTTTGTGCGGCCTTTTCGCTATTTTGACTTTTAATGTCATTCATCTGTGTAGCCATATCAGTCATCTGCGTAGCCATATCGGCTTTCATAGCAGTCATCTGCGTAGCCATTTCGGCTTTCATAGCAGTCATCTGCGTAGCCATTTCGGCTTTCATAGCAGTCATCTGCGTAGCCATTTCGGCTTTCATAGCAGTCATCAGCTTTATTAACTCATCCATACTTCTAGTGAAAGGCATTCAATTAAATTATCCCACCGCTGACACCAAATGTTGCGGATTACAAAATATGGATAGCACTGGGCGTGAGTTTTAATAACTATATTTTAAAACCAATTGTAATACAATGCAAATCGTTACAAAGAAAATATGGATGTAGTTTCTCATAAACAAATTAACTACTAACATGCAAAAATCATCAATCTTCCTGCACAGAATACTCAACAACAGCTCTGTCCATTCTATTAAATACTACCTTTTCAACCTTGTTTACCATGTCATTTGAACATCTTGAGACGTAAACAAATTATCGTCCTCTGCTAGTTCACTAAACTTTTCACATTAGTAAAATAATACGAGGACCGTCCGCGCACACAACACAAAAGATTCTTCTTGTCTTTTACTTATCGCTCACAGACACAAACCATCTGAACAACCTTTCAGATCTCTGAACTTTAACACACTGCACTGCTATACTTTCATTCTTCTTCTTCAGAACTGTTCTAAGTTCCAAATCGTTGGCTAATTGAATCTCACGCTGAAGCACACACGAGGGCTACAATCACGTTAACTCGTGAAGTCACTGTAGCGCGTTCATCTGTCGTAACAATACCAAAGATATTACTATAACAATACTTATAATTCAACGATGGTAATTTGCAGGAAAATAATAGTAATGCCTAGCTGGGGATCATAGGTACCTGGGTTCGAGCCCCGTGTAAAAGGCACGGATGTTTCTTTCTCGTGTTGTCTTTCTGCTGAAGTCACGCCTTCATCACAAATCTTCTCCTGGGGCGTATTATACTGACATGCTACTTCAAACACATGTGACAAGTAGCTACATAAGAGTAATTGCAGGTAATAGTAATTCCTCTTACCTTATAACAATTAAAAAATTAGTTCACAAAATAAAAACTGATTTCGGAAACAGTGCTGAAAAAGAGCCCACAATCGAATGAAAACATGTCCCCCCACCCCCAAACCTTTTTTTTTTCAGCTAACTCATTAATTGTTGGAATAATTCATATCAATGTTTTAATGTTACTGTGTATCCGGCAGGAAATATTTCATTAGTTGCCTCTTTGGTATTTGCATTTCTATCTGTTTATAAACGAGGTTTTTTAACTCTTTCGGTGATATATATTTAGAATTCAGGGGCGTCTCGTCCATTCGTCACCCAAATTAATCACACACAAAAAAACTAATTTCAAATTTAGTATTCATAATTTGTCATATCTAAATTAACATATCATTTTAAATCATCATTATCAACATATCACTTTTTTTACAATTCGTTGTAAAGTATATATGTAATAAATTAATATTGAAAATGAAATATAACCAAAACACAACTTTTCAGCTGATAATTTACGACGAGTAATTCGGTTTAAAAAATATATAAATTTATAATTGGAAAGGAATAAAAAATATATATAATTAGACATAACTTTCACGAATAACACACATATATATATAACAGAAAAGAACAAGATCACCTTTTCGAGTTTGTTTTTAGGTTTTTCTTTTCCCCCAATTTTTTTGTTAAATAGTGCGTTTTGAGAATAGCTAAAAAAGAACGTACCCCCATCCCTCGATTTACACTGTAGATAGGTTCCGGGAAATCACCGTGCAAATCGAAACCAACAACTTAGGGAAAAGAGGAGGAGAGGTTCTTAAAAAAATCCTTTTTAATGAATATAACGTATATTGAAAGTTTTATTTAAAGATATTTATCTCAATTGCCAATTCAGCAGCAATAATAAACATTAACGTAGCCCTATTTGTACTAATTAAGATAACAAATATCCCCTCAAGCAGCTGAATGCCACAGAAATCTGACAGGAGCCTGTCAGTTTATACGCCACAGTAGATCTGTGAGGATGGCGGGACCTTAGCAGAAAAACAGCGAAACATCCGTACCTTACCCAGGGCTCTTACCCGGGTTCCTTTGATCAGTAGCCATGCACGCTAACCACTCGGCCACGAATAAGCTTAATTCTCACGCATTTGTTTTTGGTCACGAAAAATACTCGTCGTTAATGTAGACGTACATTGTCGAATTTGAAGAAAATTGGAAAGAGAGATATTTATGAGTTGAATATAAATTAGAAATTTAGCATTTGTACCAACACTTTGTGCTTTATTTCGGAAGATTAATTCTTGTACGATATTTTATGAAACAGCATACTTAAGAATCGGTTGCAGTTAGTCTATATAATAGTCTATAATGTTGCTAAAAACGGAAAAAAAGCGGGTTTTTATTAGTCTGAAATTTTCAGGTTAGAAAAGCGAAATCTCGCTGCCGATTCAAAACAAACCATTTATTCAATATGTCTCGAGATCAGCATACGAGATAGAGAGAGCCATTTGAGTGATAAAACCATGCAGCTTATTTCTCAAAGATAGGATTTCGGGGCTAAATTGAATCAACACCGTAACTTAACCCTTCACTTAACAAAGAGTATTACAGAGAGGCTTGATAAAAGTGTAAGTGGATTTGAAAGCTCATAAGAATCTTGGGCTTCATAGCCTGGCAGACAGAGCAGGGAAAGCGGCCAGAAAACAGAACAAAGACAATAGTTGTATCAGATAGCAAATTTTGAATGGGCAAAAAACGAACGGCATACACAGACTGAGGGAAAAATATGATAAAGTTATTAAACGGCATGTTTTCGTGATGGCTGGATGGGCTGAGCATTTCAGAGAGACCCTGAACAACGTCATTCTATTCCCATTCTTTCTAATAAAGATAGATGCATAACTGGCTTTAATGTTATTCCCATATTATAATCTCAAGTGACTTTGTCTATCTGAAAATTAAAACTACACAATTCTTCAGGGATAGAAGAAATTATTGCTGAAATGCTTAGAAATGGAAATGTTTCTGATATCAAATGATTGACTGTAAACTTAAATGGTTTTTCTGCTAAAGGCTAAAGGGACTATTCCTAATAATTTTACTAGAGGTATTAATTATAATTTTCAAAAAGAAAAAAATGTGATCGCAGCTCGTGCATTAAATTACAGGGACATTGGTCTACTGTCCAGGCTAGAATTCATTGTATTGGTTAATAGAATTAAGCATTTGGTTGATGGACAACTTCGAGATGAACAGCTTGGGTTGAGAACTGATAGGGGTTGCACAATAAAATGTTTTCACAAAAGAATCTTGACTCTTGATTGTCACAATTTGCATAGAATCGTATGATATGACATACTCGCAAAATTATCCTAATAACAGCTATCTATAATAACACCGAGTCGTGTCAGTTCGTAAATCTCGCAGTGATTGGGTTCAGCATTATTAATCGAGTTGATACGGCTGTGTTCTTGCATCTTATTTCCTTTGGTTTTGTTTATGATTACGTTATGAAGTCATCATTGCAAGGGATTTTTAATTATTCAATTATTAATCATTATTTTCAAATCCTAATATATATTCAATTTCAAATCCTAAACATATTTCTAAATCAATTATTTTTAAATCTAGATAGTTTGAAAATATTTGATTTAGAGTGTGCTGATGATTTGGAAATTTTGGCAAATAATGTTCATGAGATGAGCTCTTTAATTAACGCTGTTGATTAAACTATAATAATAGATAGGTCTGGTGATAAATAGGAAGAAAACTAAAGCGATGAAAATTGGTTAGGCACTTAGTGCTTCAGTTTATGCGAATGTTTGTGCTCTTGAGAAAATCTGATTTGAATCACCTTGGGAATTGTGTCGCCGATACGGTGATGTGTAACATGAGATAAGCGAAAGAATAGGCATTACTGTTGAAACTTTTAAGGATCTCTGAAGATTATCCAAAAATAGTCGGATACACCTAAAGACTAAAATTAGGATATAAAATTCATTGGTCCTTTGTAAAGTTTGCTATGCAGTGAATGCCTTTGTAAACAAGATAATAGGAAACTTGATGCTTTTGATTTTAGACGCTTAATAACGTTTGATTACCGCTGCTACTTTACGTAAGATGTGTAATACTGAATCACAATGCAGGTAGGGCACCAATAAATTTAATTCTAAACACGGAAAAGGTCGCCTGACGGCACCTGGTATTGAGGCAAGTAGTGAGTGATGTCAAAGCATACGGTGGTTATGAATTCCGTGGCATACAAAATGTAACACCGGAAATTCTTTGTTTCTCTGAAGGGGAGTGTGACAATTAATCCGTAACAGTGTGCTATTAATAGTACGAAGGCCACTGCTGTGACGATGCTTATGTGGACAGATCGCAATGATAGTGAAGTCGAAATGTTTTTGATGGATTGACTTAAAAGAATGACAAAAATCTGCTGCCAATATCATGAGTAAACAACCATTATCTCTTGTTTCAAATCATTATCCAATATACATTCGAAAAAAAATGAGCCAACTGAGGCAGTGTCGGAAATGAAAAACCTTTCTCACTCTCAGTGCAGATACCATGTATTGAATTCGTGTTATTATTAGCAGTTGGAAACATTATACGTACAAAAGATCAAGATCGCTGATAGGAAGATACCGAGGTTCCAAGTGTACAGTGGCTCGAGATAAATGAATGCTATTTGGTTTGTGAATAAATACTAATTCTTAAGGGGCGAAGTGAGAGGAGGGGGGCTTGAAATTGCGCATCGGACAAGATACTTCTATTGGGGGGTCTTTAAAATCCTCGAATGTTCGACATTTTAACATGAAAAGAAATATAAACAGAAAAATTAGCATAATCCAAGTAAAAACTATATAATTAAACCTTCGTTATTCGAATTATTTAAAATTTATAACCTGACAAAATGTTAACGCGTATTAAATTACAGTATTACTTTTAAGAACTGCCGTGATGTTGATACGCAAGTGCATAAGACGATTGCCCGATTCGCCGTAATCTCATTAAATAGTTTCTCATTACATAAAATATAGCATTACTCAAAAACCGTAATGTTATTTCGTACGTTTTTCATTTTTCACAATAATACGCATTTCCCTTGTATATTATCATTTAATAGCCCATTGACCTGGCACTGTTCGAGTCGTTTAACTGGAATTAAACTCTAAAATGCATAATAAATGTCACTCTCCACATCGCAAGCTTTCTTTTACACAACTCGGTGTGATAGGCTCTGTGAAATTCACTCTTCGATTTTCCTGGTGCATAAAAGGAAGGGACATAATTTGAGTTAATCCATGATACTTCCGACATCAGATGATTTCATTTGAGATATAATTCGTTACGCTCGGCAATCGTTTACGTATTTACCATATTTGGGGGATCAATGGGTGCACTAATTTTTGGAAACGGGAGAAAAGTTCTGGGGGAAAAACCCTTACATTAGCTTACGATAATAGGAAACTGTATACCGAATTTGATAGCCATTTAGGAGGAGTTCTTCCTCTTTTTTTGGAAGGCGGGGGGGGGGGGGGGGGGTTCTCTTTTGCGGAAGCGGTTTAGGGGAGCAAATGCGTTTCTTTTAACTGCGGTTGGGGGAACCTATGTATCGAATTTGGAGGTCCCACCTTTTATGGGCTAGGAGAAATACTTCTCTCCTTTTTTTGGAAACCAAACCCTTACGTTGCTCTAACTTGTGATCACAGAAAGCTGTATAGAGAATGTGGTGGTCTTACTCCTTAGGATAAGTTCTCTCGTTTTCTGGGATGAAAGAAAAAAAAAAATTAAGGTCTAAACCCTTCTCTCACACATTGACGAAAACATTTTCCTTGATCTCAGGAACCATCATGCAATATTTGGTTTTGATATCTTAAGAGGTCGACAGATTCATTGCGAACAAACAACGTTAAGAATTATTACACTGGTGTTCAATTTGAAAGGGTAATGGACAAAAGCGTGCGTTACTCCAAATTGTTTTCAGCAAATGCAATTAATGCATTGAATAATGTGATGTAACACAAGTGGGATAATGACGATATCCTGTAATATTCACGAGTTTTGCATATGAGAGCAAGATATTTCGTAACGGAGGTGCTGGAATTAGGTAACAGCAGATGTTAATAAGACGTAATCATCACTGAAAGCCATACAACTCACGCAACCCTCTCCTACTGTCGATGAGCTTTGTTGTAATAAAGCCATTCTCCCAAATGGATGATTCAGGGAGAGTCCTAACGTCCTAAAATTCGCCTCCTCGGGGTATTCCACACATGCTTAATTGAATCGATTTCCGAGGATCTGTCTGGCCGCTGCATCCTATGAACATCTTCACATTCAATGAAATCGTCTACCACATCAATTACAATCGTCGATAAAATTATTTACAATCGTCCATAAAGATGAAAGCATCCCTGAGAGGCCTCTTTTAGGGCAGTGTGCTTCCCTGAAAGATGTGAAGCTGTGTGTTCTTGTAGGGCACAGAGCCCACACCGCTGGTCTTTGTGCACACAGACCTCTTTCATGCAACCTCCGCTATGGCCTCTAATCTAAGAGCTTATGGCCTCTAAGATCCGGCGAGGCATTGTTTTTATTAAGTGTTGGTTTTTATTGCTATTTTGTGTTTCTTGTATTCTTGTTTCCAGAGTTCTTCCTGTTTCTCCAATATTACGTTTTTTGCATTCACCTATTATTTTGTAAATTACTCCATTTTTCTCTCTATAATGTTTTTTATTTGTTGTTATATATTTTTATTGATATTTGTGGTATTATTTAACATTTGTTAATTGCAATTGTTATTGGAATATGAAATGAAAATCATGAATATTATTTCACTTGGAACAGCAAAGGAAATGCTATCAGAGGTATTCCTAATGAAATCAGAAGCTGTTAATCTTAATAGTTAACAGTTAATAGAAAAACGAAACGTGCACAATCGTTCCTTTAGACTTTGAGAATAATGCATTTCGATATTTCCCATCTTTTTAAAAGCATCTGCATAATTTTCATGTTTATTTTTCATTTTTATCAATATTTTTTTATAATCATGATTAATATTTTATCAGCACATTAAAGTAAATTATGACTTTGGATTCTAGCGGTTTTTTTTTTTTTCCTTTCAGATGGTGGGTGTTGTCTGCCTGTCAGTGATCGCCCATTACTGCCAGTATTTCCATCCCTTGACGGGATTGTCGGTCGGATTCCGCTGCAGCAACGAAGCCACATATTTCATGCTCGTGTCGTACGGCTGCTTCGTCACTTCTGCTCTGCTGTTGGCATCCAGCCTCGTCTCTTACTTCACGGCATCCTTCCTGCCGAAGACAGTCTTCGTAAGTGGACAACAGCTTTCTCCAATAGAACAAGAAATAAGTCCCAACCACTGGGTGCATTAAGCTACACTTCCATCCAATAGATGATGGGAATTTCCAGGTTATGTGAATGGAGAGACACTTTCAGCGAAAATGAATCCACAGCTAGTCATTGATTTACTAAGTATTTAATCACTCTTAAGCTGTTTAAGTAACAGGATGAAGATGGATGTACTTAATCGTATCAAGACAATTTTTCCTCTGCACTCATTTTTATCCTGTTACTTAAACAACTTAAGAGTGATTAAATATTTAGTAAATCACTTTCAGAGATTTCTGATTTTGAAAATAAACTTTCTACGGAAAAATGCCATTAGAGATAAAGATTTCACGTAAATCTCGATTTCAACAACATTCGTTCAATATTTAAAGAGTTATTGAAGCTGAAACAATTATCAGCAGCTCCTCGGCTAGTGCTAAACATTTTTTTAAGATACGAAAGCGGAAAGAGTCTTTACACAAACTTCCATAACTATATTTATTTTAGTAAACGATTTATTCTAACAGTTTTTATTTGGGTTTTAATTAACTTTTCAAGTAAATTCGCATTGCTATCAACGTCTGCTATGAAATATTTCAGCTCCAATAGCTTTTTAAATATTAATGACCGTTTTCTTAAATATAATGACCTCTTCCAGTTCTTTCACAATTTATACCCCTAAAAGAGTTATTAACCATTATACCAGTGATCTCGGTAGCGTAATTATTCAGCACTTCATATCAGATTTCTATTCATTAGAGCTGCAAAAACTGTTATGTTCACTTTCAAAAAGGCTTTCGGTCTAAGTGGACGTTAAAAACAGTAAATTATGCTGACGTCCTTAATAGCCGATGTATTAATAAGACTTCATAATTTTAGGTTAGACTGTACAGATTTTAGGTAAGCGTTGAAATCAAATGTTATTGGGATGAAAAGTCGCAAAAACTGAACATAGTAGACTCGTGAATAAAAACCGTCAGTCTTTGTTCCCTCACGCCCGCACAAGAAATAAGTCGCCTAAAGGATTCAATAATTTGTTTGCTATAAATTTATTTTTGTCTTCGTTCCCACAAGAATGAAGAATGAGATCAAAGGGGAAAAGATGTCTTCTGCGCTTTTGTTTTTGATTAGTGATATAGTCTGAAGGGAAAACAGGAGATTAGCCCCTCCGAAGGAGGCTAGAATGAATTTAATTAATATCTACATTCAAGAGTAATAATAAATCCTGATATTGAAAACATTTTCCACAGCTCTAACAAATGCTGAAATTGTGATCTTAATCGTAAATTACGAAAAAAAACAACTTTAGTACTGTAGTATACTCAGTTTGACATTCTAATAAAGCATACGTGGATAAGGAACGAGAGAGAATTGAGACTGAATCACTTCAGTCTGAGAAAAGAATTGTTCTAACACCAATTGCGCAGTTTCAATGACTCCACCGGTCCCTACCTTCGATGAGTAAGGAGACACTAGTAGGCTGGGAAAGACAACTGTTGTCAGATGGGATATTAAGCTATGACCCCTTGTGCATGAGAATGTTTACACACTGGATGGCCTTCATGGGAAGTGTCCATTTGTCTCCTAACAATTATTCTGTGGATCTCTTTACCTGTCTGAGTCCTTGGGTCCTTATGACCCTAAAATTTAGCCCTTTGTGTGCTCAAAAGTGCCACTCGAAGTTAGAAACAACGCAACAAAGTCTGTCACAAATTGTTCACGCCACTGATTCTACTATGACATCTGTAGCGTTAAAGAACAACATCCTATAATTCGTTCTTTCAATTGTCATTATATTTCACTTCACAGAGCCCTACGAAATCATTAGAGAATTTCCATGTTGTGTCAATGTAAAGTAAAATTATAAAATATCCTGAAGAATAAACTTTTTATGAAAATGAGAATGAAAGTAAATAAAGATTCAAAATTTACCTAAATCTTGAATTTCAGGAACATTTCTTTAGTATTTAAATGCAATTCACTCATTCTTGAAACATTTTGTAAGATGAAAATTAAACGAATTCCTAAATATACAATTATTTCAGTAAACGGTTTGAATTAATTATTATCGTTTTTTGATTAGCCTCTGAAATAAATTCTTATATCTGCCAGTTTATATCATTAAATATTCCAGCTGACATAAAACTATTAATATTGCTAAAAAGTTTTTAGAGAAATTTTATATTTAATTTACCTTCAAGATATTAAATTTTCAAATTTTACTTTCCATTAACATAAATGGAAATTCTCTGATGAATCTGATGAATTAGATTAGATTTCTGATGATGAATTAAATGGTCTCTCTATGTCACAAATATTTAATTGAATCGTTTCTCATTTGTTTTCGAACTTTTAATGCGACATTTCTGTCTGCATTTTTTATAATCGCATTTTTTTTTCCAAACCACATTGTGATAAGAGTGAAAATTCTTCGTTTTTTTCTTGTTCAGAATGTTGCCTCTGTGTTTTGTCCTCACGTGCGAAATCGTTTCTTTCTCGTCCTGCAGGAATTCGTCTATCATGGTGTTGCCACCTTGCTCTACATCTCTTCCAGCCTCGCACTCCTTGTCACCATAATTCTGTCCAATGCAGATAAAGCCCAGTACAAGGAACCGGGCTACGGAGCCAAGATCGCTGCAGCGGTAAGTGGATGCTGTCCATCGCGATGCCTTTTCTCCGCTCAAAGCATAAAAAATGCATGGAATGAAACACACTCACTGTCCTTGAAGACTTTTTCCTCTATGATCTTTTTGCTTCCTTAAATCTTCGGGATTCTTCTTTTAGAATATCAAGAGAATAATCTGAGATTAAAAGTGTTCATCTTAAAGATTCCTTTGGAAAGGAAATGATTAGTGGGTTTTTAAACCTAGGTCTGTTGAAAAAATTGGCCCCACCCAACCTCTCCTCTATTGTAGGAGACAATATACGAGAGGAGTGATACACCAGGAAGTTTCCGTGTGGGCCGATCCTAAAGTTTGAAAATATTCATTCTTGTCTTCCTGGTGGCTAAGCGGTTCGCATACTTAACTGCGGATTAAAACAGGCCCGGATCTAGAAAAAATTTCGGGGGGCGGGGTAACAAGTGAACGCAATCGAACTATAAAAATTAAAATTGGGGGCTAACAAACTGGATTTATTACATATTGCCCTCCTTTTTAGATTTCTTTAAAATAATTCTCGAAAAATGCGTTAAATATGCAGAAGTTTCACAATTTTAATAATTTTATCCCTCCATTATACCTATTAGCATTTTCAAAGCCCTTCCTCCTCCCCAGAGCCGGACTTACGCATAAGCTAATTAAGCTACACTTAGGGCCTCCCAATTATGAGGGGTCTCAAAAATTAAATTTGAAGTTTACTGTGTCACAAAAATTTTTTATATTCAAATGAATCTATTGTAAAACATTGTTTATCTCAAATTTACACAGTCATTATTGTATACCAGTGTTAGGATTGTGTTTTCACTACATCAGTTTCGTATTTATTTTGAAATATTTTCCTTCAATCAGAATAATAATATAATTTATTTCGACTATCGAAATTTTGGGGCCTCTTAAACTTAGAACCTCAGAAGGTCGTAGTCCGCCCTCCCCCCTCCCCACCTCTAGATCGGGCATGAATCAAACGAAGAGACCTGAGTCTGATGCTTGGATAACGCATCGATATTTCTTTTCATATATTGTCTTTCTTCTGAAGGCTCGCCTCCCTCCCTCCTTTTTTTGCGATATAGGGTGGGGGTCGATGGCTTGTAATCTGCAGTTCCCAGGTTCGAGTTCCATTTGGGACAGTGTTGAAATTTATCTCTGAAAAACTCCCTGCCCTCACTCAATAGGGGACATCGATGGGCTTGAAAAGGCCACCATCCGTCGAATGGAACATATGCTGTGGCTCCGTGTGCAGGAGAGCCATAACCTGTGAACGTTAAGAAACGTGCTGGATGAGCCTTGAAGGGAGGTTACCATCTCTCCCAACAGCTGTCCAGTGGGTCCCCTTCCCCCAACCTCCTTTGAGCTCTTGGAGTCCATATGACCTGGCCATTTAGCCCATTGTGTGCAAAAAGTCTGCTCAGAGGTAAAACAACCCAACCTTTAGATATATTCATAATAACAGACTCCAGTTAGAACTTTGTGGCGTACACTACATGAGGAGATAGTAGTTGTAACTTTTTCTAACGTCTGTTTAATTTTTCCTTCACAATTATGATTACTCAGTACACGACTAGTACAATATCGAAAAGTCGCCCTAATGGTACAAAGACCCCAACAAGATGGTTTTTGAAACCCATTACTACAGTTTAGGAGCATCGATGATCCTAAACTGTAGAGCATCGACCTTGGAACCATGGGTTCAGGTGTCTAGAATGATCACCGGCAGGGATCTGATATCTCTCATTGATGAGCTCATATCTCTCATTCGTCTGTTCATTTGGGGATGGCAACCCACAAACAAACTGAAAACACAGCAGTAGAGTTTTCTGCAACAGACGTCTATCACTGCAGCAAGTGAGTTTGAAAACGATTAGACAGCAGAAGCAAAGGCAGAAGAAGTCTTTACTAAATGATCAGCAACGAGATTCTGTGAAGTTGACCACTTCTCATTTAGAATAGATCAATAGATAATTAAATTGGTCTTTCAGACTTTCATTTCTCTTCCGCTTCAGAAGGGAATGTCCTCTTTGAAAGGAATAATAGCTTGCACCACTAGAACGTGGGATCGGATGTTAGGTGCTATCCTGGTTTTTTTCAGTGCATCATTAGAAGAAATTGTTCACGCCCAACTAACATATACATATGAAATCATTAAAAGGACACTTTTTCTGAATTATTTCACAGGCAGCCCGTACGCCACTCCAATTTAACAAGAGTTTTTCGATATGATGCGTCATCGAAAATATCTGAGGAAAGCATATTACAAAAGAAAGACAAATGGAAACATCGATGATTTTTCAGGGCTTGAACTGGCAATCTCTTTGTAGCTGAAACCCTACACAGCCAAATCCGCTAAAGTGTGGCTGCTCTTATTTAAATATTGATCAAATTACGTGTTGCCAATATTAAAATAAAATAAATTTCTCTTCAAGCAGCCGCTTGCCTCTGATGTCTGAGAATAGGAGAAATCAGCAGAATGAAGGTCAGTTTAGACCTGCTGATCTATTAGGCCACCTTAGATCTGAATGCAAAAGAAATTTTCAACACTTTCCTCAAAATTAATTTTAGGCAGGTGTAGACAAATATGGCCTTATATCTTAGAACCATCTTCAAAATTGGCCCTTTGGTGGATGGCAACAGGATTTGGAATCCGTCGCTTGCCTGGGGAATGAATGATACCTTTACCACAGCTCGAACTAGAGATATTTTTTTGAGGTGTCAGATAAGAATTTACTTCGATAATCCAAAAGATATAATAAACTTTTCTGTTAAATCTATTACGAAATATTATGAATCGTACCTACCAATATGATACTTAGTATTACTAATCGTAATACTTATTTTAACGAATCATAGATACCTACATAATGCTTATTATTAAGAATCATACATAATACTTAATGAGCCATGAACTACGGAGAGTCTATTAAACTGTACAAATGTGTAAACATAACAATCTGACAATAGAAATTTTATGCTAGCAATCCTGTGAGAGTATTAGGTGAATATTACTGCCATTTATTTACATTTGTTGCAACAGTGTGAATTTTCAGATACAGTGTAACCTGAGTATCCGGCTATCGGTGATCAGGATTATCCAGTTTTTTGGGTGGTTTTTCGTAGCTCAAAAAATTATCAATGAAACGAAAACATTTTTTTATGCTTATCTACATTTTGTATACATAAAGCATATGAGCTCTATCTGTAAAAAAAAGTGTTAGTTTTAAACTAAAAGAAATACCAAACTGTTTTGCAAATGTATTATGCACTGAACTGTACAAGCAATGTGTATGATACCGCATTTTAAAATTATTTTATGCAATTTCTATGGAACAATCTTTTATTTTTCCACTCTACAACTTCTCCAAACTAATGATGCCAATCAAATCATTGGTGAAATATTCTACGAATTGAAATGAACATTCGTTTATTTCACTCTGAAGTTTTTTTTTTTTCTTTTCAGATTCTAGGTCTGGTAAATAGTGGACTTTACGCAGGAAGTACTTATTTCTCTTTTATGTCTCAGAAGCAGCTTGGCTAAAACAATTCTTTGGGAAGAGAAAAAAATGGGAAAACTCCGAGAGGAATGATTTCATGTAGGAGAAATTTCGTCCGCTGTGAATAACTTCTGTTTCCATCGTGGTCATGTCGACGATGGAAGTGAGCGCCCTCTTCCCTCAGAGGTCAATATAGGAAGGAAAACGATTCTGTTTTTGTTGTTTTTCAATCGAATTGATACTCGGTTAGAAGATGGAGATGTCTGCAGTGACAAATGAGCACACCTTCAATTTTGAATTTAAAGGTTCATGTATATTCTTCATATGTATAATGATTTAAGAATTTTTTAAATAAATTGTATCATTTTTAGTCCTTGTAGTAACTACACTGAAAACCTACATTTAGGGTTCATTTGTTATGAGTCCATATACAATGTTTGACAAAATTAAGGTAACACGGAAAAACTGGAATACCTTTATTGTAAAATGTAATTAAACGAAATTGTGCCCTGAAGTGTATTTTAGCATAACGATGAAATGTATAGATAACGAAAATTCTCAAACCGGAAATGAACGTATTACAAAGACGTCATTAAAACAAGAAAATATTGTGAATCGCAGAAGTTGACTTCCAGTGCTCCAAAATATGCACATATGATGTCAATATGGAGTACGAAACCTCTGACAGCTGTAAGGTGGTTCAGAAGGGCTGAGGCAGCAAATCCCATTTTTCCACAATAGCTATATCAAGGAGTGACCGAGGAGGTGGCTGTCGGTTTACATTGCTTCTACGAAAGTCATCCCATACATTTTCGATGGGATGTACGTCATTCGTTTCTCTTGCATCAGGTTTGCTCTATACAGACCGACTCTAAGAAAGTCGCATGTAGGATTCAAGGATCTCTGTACCTCTAATTAGTTACGGAGCTTTCACTGAACATACGAAGAGGAGTATGGTCGTTGATGGTTATGCTACCCAGACTAGCACATCACATGCACTATATCCCTTTGATATTGGACGAATGGTATCACATTCCTCGTTCTCTCCAGATTAAACAACGTCCAGAATCTAGCTGTAGACTAAATCGAGACTCGTCAGAAAACAGAACATTGTTCAGGGCTCCGAGTTGACGGCACCAGTTTTGACCAGCTTTTCAGTGGTTGGTGATTGGGACACTGTCCTCCTGCCAAAGAGTCCACGCGTATTAAGCCTTCATTACACTATTCTGCTGGTAATCCTTTTACTGCGGCAGTACAAACTTCGAGAGACAGTTGACGTGAAGTCGTATTGTACCGTCTTGCCATTAGAGCCAGAAAAAGGTCAGTTCGGGATGAAGTAACTCTCTGGCGACCTTGGCCAGCTCCTTTCGTAATGGTTCTTACTTTTAAAATGTCGATACCACCTTTCTTGAAGCATCACACCAGCTATAGGTTAATGGTTGATCATAACGCCTTATGGAATATTTAGAAAGTTAATTAATCTAAAAAGGACTATAATAACGAGTAATGTCTAAGAGTTGATAAATCCAGCAACGATTGGTTTAGCATTACCATTCAGTTTTTTCTTAACTGAAAAAAAAAATCTATTTCCAGCCTAAAGAAAAAAATTATCTCGTTAGCGTTATTTGCCATGGGAGTGAAATCGTTACCTTTCGTCAAAAAATGGAAATGTCTACGGAACATTTTGGCAAATATGAAAATTTCGGAGTGGAAAGATTTAAAAAAATTATACCTCTTGCCACGGAAGTGCGAATGTCATTGATCTTGTCAGATATCCGTGACGTGTTCATCCCGTTTGTAGAATAATAGGCCACAGAGAAGATCTCTAAGAATAGCAATACCTCAACAGAAAGACAACATAATCAACATCAAGGGCGCAGCTATTGGGGGATGGGGTAAGACTCCCCCCCCCAAAAGTAACTCGAGTTGGCAAAATTCGAAGCGACTTCGTAACATCTAGGTGAGTTATGAAAATTTGTAATCTTTTTTTTTGTAAAATTAAGGGGAGTTAGCAAAATCTAGACAACTTGGCAAATCTAGGGCAGTTGGGAAAATGGAGACGGCAAAATCTAGGCCAGTTGGCAAAATTCGAAGCCACTTAGTAAAATACAGGTTGGTAAAATCGGGACAACTTGGCAAAATCTTGGGGAGTTAGCAAAATTCGGAGTGACTTGGTAAAAGCTTGGGGAGTTGGCGAAATTCGGAGTGACTTGGCAAAATCGTGGGGAGTTGGCAAAATTCAGGTGAGATGTAAAAATTGGAATTTTTTTTTCTGTAAAATTATGGGAGAGTTTTTAAAATCTAGGAGAGTTGGCAAAATCGAGGAAACTTGGCAAAATTCGAATCCATTTGGTAAAATACGGGCGACTTGTGAAAATTGAGATTGTTTTTTGTGAAATTAAGAAGAGTTGACAAAATAGAGAAACCTTGGCAAAATTTTCGAAAGTTTGAAGTGACTTTGCAAATTCAGGAGAGGTGGCAAAATAGAGGCAACTTGGAAAAATCTAGGGGAGTTGGCAAAATTGGAAACCACTTGGCAAAATGCAGGTGAGTTTTGAAAATTGGGATAGGTTTTGTGAGGTTAAGGAGAGTTGGCAAAATCATGGGGAGTTGACAAAATTTAGAGAAGTTGGCAAAATTCGAATCCACTTGGTAAAATACAGGGAGTTGTGAAAATTGGGATCAGTTTTGTGAAATTAGAGAGAGTTGGCCATATCGAGACAACTTGGCAAAATCTTGGGAAGTTTGAAAAAGTTAAAGTGCCTGCATATTTAGGAGAGATGTAAAGATTGGGATTGGTTTTGTGAAAATATGAAAAGTAGGGCAATTAGGAAAATTTATGCTGACTAGCTACAATTCAGGCGAGATGTAAATATTAGGATTATTAATGTGAAATTATAGCTAGTTTGCAAAATTGGAAGTTACATGGCAAAAATACAGGAGAGTTGTGAAAATTGACTCACCCCACACACACACGGAACGAAAAATCTAGGTACGAACTTGACAGAGACATTATTTTCTCGGTTGGAAAAATTTTATTTTTGATTTGGAAAATTTTCGATTTCTCCCCCCCCCCCAACCATACTCCTTCGCTATGTCCCTGATCAACATTCGTGCATTTTCATGGATTCGAAAGCAGACACACTAATCACTCGACCACAGATTATGCGAAAATTTTACAGCTTAAAGTTGCCGACACTTTCAAAGATACGTCATAGTCCTAATGTGCCAAACGAGGGCGGAGTCCCAAAAAAATCTTAATAACAAATTTTCGGATTTTGAGGATTTGAACTCTAACACATTTTTTGAAGGCAATACCTTATAGCTGATATTACCCGTTTTCATCACTTTCTCACTTTTGTCTGTGCTTCTTATATAATTTTTAAGTTCATAATTCGTTGAGTTTTTGGCTATCGTTTCTAATTCCGTCCTGACTTCATCGCCCACATGCCTCACTTCCGCCTTGCCTATCTATCCGGAAGCAGACTTAGCGCGTGCAACTTCAGCGATCAGCTGCACACGTTCTCAGTTTGCTTGAAGGCCACCGCCATTGTTAATAATGGTTTTGTTTTGAAAAGCCAGAAAGTTGAAAACGCCAGAAACTCTTAAACTGCTTTTTGTATAACTCTACCCTTTTGACGATAGAAACGATTGGAAGATGTGCAGCGCGCGTCTGAAAAGAAGTTCGAGGACGCAGCAGTCTTTGAGCAAGAAGTCGACGGAAACGTCATCTATGCGATTTCGTCTTCTTTGAAAGCAACTCGTCCTGAAACTCTTAAATTCTTTTAGGAACTTAATAGAGAATGAATAGATTTCGTTATTTCAGCTGATTTTGTGTCAATATTCGGTGTGTTATTGCCATTGAGGATCTGAAAAGCTAATTAAAAACGGTTTTCTCAAGTATTTATCTGGAATTCTAGAAGACTGCATTTCTTTTTTTACTGCTACAAGTCGTAAGTAATTTTCTAAGCTCTCCGTGTATCTGTTTCTTCTGTTCCTTCAATTGTTACTCTCAGAAAATTTCTTTGTATTAAGAGAGTGTACTTAGGTCCAGGTATCTTTATTAAGAAATCAGTGACAAATCTTACCGAAAAATTTTTTTGAATTACATATTGAAATCACGAGAATCATCTCTCTACAGATCATCAGAGAGGCCCCACGAGCTGGCTCTTCAGTCTTCGTTATTGGATGCTAATGCTACACTCTATGAGAACTGTCTGTTGTGAAAAATAAAATGACGGGAAGGTTTTAATTCTACATAGAGCAAACTTTATGCTTATTGGCGACCCAAAACAATGGGTTGGGTTGTTTTACCTCTGAGCGGCACTTTTTTACACACCATGGGCTAAATGGCCAAGTCACATGGACCCCGAAGGCTCAGAGAAGGTTGGGGGAGGGGACCCACTGGAATAGCTGTTGGGAGACAGATGGTAGCCTCCCGTCAAGGCCATCCAGCGTGTTCTTTAACGTGCACAGGGTATGGCTCTCTCCCATACACGGGGCCACGTCTTAACGTCCCATCCGACGGACGGTGGCCTTTCCAAGCCCATCGGTGTCCCCTACTGACCGTGGGCAGGGCGGGAAATTTTGCGGATATAAATCTCGACGCTGACCCAGCTGGGACTCAAACCTGGGAACTACAGATTACGCCCAAAACAATGGAAACAGAAATTTATTGTTTCACCTCTTTGGGTTCAACCTGCTAAATTTTCCTGGAAGGAGGAGACTGACAGATCCTTTCATTACCTTTGGCGTCTCTTAGCATTTTTATGCCTCTGCCAGCGATGGACGACGTCTGCACGACACACAGAATGACGATTTCAAGGATTGTGAAAGACATCGTATGAATGGCTGCTCTTAATGCAAAAATGCTCATGAATTATCGCTACTGAATATGAAATGGAACATCAAGTTTTAACTATAACTGATATTATGTGCATTTTGAACGCATTTCTTTCTAACTTCTTTCTTCTTCAAACCCAATATGAAAAGGACGGCAGATATTTTGTTTTATACACAGTCACCCATAAGCATTCGCGGCCATTTTGTACACTTAAACTAAAAATTAGGGTTATTCATCCTGTCAATAAAAAATAACATATCAACCATTAGTATATATACAGTATATATCCGTCAGATGGGACGTTAAGTCTTGGTTCCGTGTGCAGGAGAGCCATGCCTGCACAAGTTAAAGAACAATCCGTATGCCTTTGACGGGAGGCTTCCATCTACCTCTTAATATAATGCTCACAAAAATTAGGGGATATTTTATCGCTTCATATTCATTTTGAAATATCCCCTAATTTTTGTGAGCAGTATAGTTGTCCAGTGGGTTCCCTTCCCCTAGGCAAACCTGAGCCCTTCAAGTCCTTGTCAGCTGGTCATTCAACCCACTTCGTTCATAAAAGTGCCGCTCAAAAAGAAATAATCTCTTACCACTTATGCGCAAATAGACTTTAGCTGTAGATTCTCGATCTTTTTCATGCTAGGCAATGATCATCAGCATCACTTAAAAATGTCTAAACCTTAAGGCAAACAGCAACTAATCATTATGATCATTGGCCCTCTCTCAACCTACTGCTTTGCCTTGCAATCATTTTTTGCCCTAAAATTGCTTCCTCATCCTTTCTCGTCGGTAAACTCATTCTTTTGTTTATTTCAGATTTCTTTTTTTATTCTTCCATAGTGCAGATTTTGGAGAAAGCTTAAACATCGATTCGCAAAGTTATAAGCTTAGTTAGTCATTGGACCAATAAAATTAATTGCTCAGAGTTCCTTAACACTTCACGAGCGAGGGTCTTTCTGATTGAAACATCATCACTCCATGTCCTGAAGTCAATGGCAAAGCAAAATCTTTTCCTCTGAATCGAGGAATTCTTCTCGAGTCTCTGTTCAGAAACACTAGAACGAAGGCTTTACCGAAATTCTCACCGTCCAAGTGGCTCATGCCACGGTCGACCGTGTTCACCGAATCATTAGTTTTAGTCGATTGTTGGTTTTACCTCTGAGGGACCTTTTTGGCACTAAATGGTCAGGCCCATAGGACCCCGAGGGCTCAGAGAAGGTTGATAGGAGAATCACTGGACAGCATTTAGGAGACATGGTAGCCTCCCGTCAAAGCCATCCAGTGCATTCTTTAACGTGCCTGGGTTATGGCTCTCTCATACAATGAGATATGGTTACGTCTCATAAAAACAGAAGACGGCTTTCCAAGCCCATCGGTGCCCCTTACTGCGAGGGCAGGGTGGGGGGTTTATCAGAGAAAAATATCAACGCTGGCACAGATGGGACTCGAATCTATGAACTGCAGATTACGACCCTGGAGCGCTACCGACGAGTCAACCCCGCTCCTTAGGCGCTTGACTTCTTACTATTTAACCTCATGACAACGGGAGTTATAAACCGATCCTTGTTAGGCCTATCATTATATAAGTATAAAACCTGCGTCAGAGATCAACTGCTTTTTATATACCTATTACTTCGCTCCTCATTTTCGGTTGTGGATTTGTCAAAACAGTTGTATTATATTTTTCGAACGCGACGGACAAACTTATTGATTTATGTGTCAAATAAAAGCTTATTACATTGGGAATGTCAATAGACTATAAAAATTTAACCCCCATGCTTTCTTCCCCCCTAAAGAAGCGAAAATATGAAAACGATTGTTCCACTATATCTCAGCTATGCGTCAAATGAAAGCTTCTATACGAGAACTGTCCTAGAATATAAAAAAAATTGACTCCCTATGCTTTCTTCCCCTTAAAAAAGGAAGAAAATATGAAAACGGTTGTTCCGCTATCTCTTCGAAACGCGAAGGCCGAACCTAACAATTTGTATGTCAAATGAAAACTGCTTGTGATGTGGAGAATGTTAAGGTTAAAGAAATTCTACCCTCCTTCCCTTCTAAAAAGGGGAAGATTGGGGTGGGGGTGGCTCAGTCGTAACCTGTAGTCCCCAGGTTCGAGTCCCAGCTGGATCAGCGTTGAGATTTATCGCAAAATTCTCCGCCCTGCCCACGGTCAGTAGGAGACACCGATGGGCTTGGAAAGGCCGCCGTCCGTCGGATGGGACGTTAAGCCGTGGCCTCGTGTGCGGGAGAGCCATACCCTGTGAACGTTAAAGAACACGCTGGATGGCCTTAACGGGAGGCTATCATCTGTCTCCCAACAGCTGTTCCAGTGGGTCCCCTCCCCCATTTTTCTCTGAGCCTTCGGGGTCCATGTGACCTGGCCATTTAGCCCATGGTGTGCAAAAAAGTGCCGCTCAGAGGTAAAACAACCCAACAACCCAACCTTCTCTGAGCCTTCGGGGTCTGTGACCTGGCCATGTAGCCCATGGTGTGCAAAAAAGTGCCGCTCAGAGGTAAAACAACCCAAAGGGGAAGATTGAAATTCATTCTTCAACTATATCTTCTGAATGCGAGGGCCTACAGTTGCGAGTTTGATGCCAAATGAAAGCTCATATGCAGACCGTCGTACACTGCTTCGAATTATGTCCCCCACCATTTTCCGTCCTTCTAAAAGGGGACGGAAATTTAAAGGGGAGATTGACCTTAACGAGTTATATCTCATATTACAGCTTGTGACGTCTCCAAGTTATGAGCTACCTCAAAATAAAAAAATAATAAATACCCCTCAAGCAGCTGTTTGAGGGGTATTTATTGTTTTTCAGACCACAGAGGTCTGACAGGAGCCTGTCAGTTTATATGCCATAGTAGAGTTGTTGGGTTGGGTTGTTTTACCTCTGAGCGGCACTTTTTTGCACACCATGGGCTAAATGGCCAGGTCACATGGACCCCGAAGGCTCAGAGAAGGTTGCGGGAGGGGACCCACTGGAACAGCTGTTGGGAGACAGATGGTAGCCTCCCGTCAAGGCCATCCATCGTGTTCTTTAACGTGCACAGGATATTGCTCTCCCGCACACGGGACCACGGCTTAACGTCCCATCCGACGGACGGCGGCCTTTTCAAGCCCATCGGTGTCCCCTACTGACCGTGGGCAGGGCGAGGAATTTTGCGGAGATAAATCTCAACGCTGACCCAGCTGGGACTCGAACCTGGGAATGCCATAGTAGAAGGTCTGTGAGGATGGCAGGACCTCAGCAGAAAAACGACACACACATCCATGCCTTAACCCAGGGTTCGAACCCAGGTTCCGTACATCACTAGCCAAGCGTGCTAACCACTCGGCCACCGGACGGCTACCTCAAAACACGACTCAAAACAAAGGGGGAGGAAAAATGCGGTTAAAATTGAGTCATTTATCAAATGAAAGTTTCTGAAAGTTGGTGTTTTTAATGACAAAGAAAAAAAGTATAAATAAATTGAAAATTTTCAAAAATACCTATCATCCTGTATGCGCTCTAAAAAGTAGAAAATAAACCTAAAACATATCGATGGTGCAATCAATGAATTGAAATTCAAATAAAGATAAGGCGCCGATTTACCTACTGAACAAGATTGTCGGCGCCCTATCTTCCTTTGAAGTGAATACGAACACTGTGACTGACTGCGCTATAGGTTTATTTTCTACTTTTTAGGGCGCATATAGGAAGATAGGTGTTTTTTTTTAATTTACATTTTTCCCGTTGTTTTCCAAAAAAAAAAAAGAAAAAACATTCTGATATCAGTGACCATATTATTGAAATCGTTTCTTCAATGTTCAATTTGCAGCCTAATGTAAATGCTTCACCTTGGCCCATCCTTCGTAAGAAAAATGCAGCTGTCCCACAACAAGATCGTAATGCGACTGAATAAAAAAAATATGAGAAATGCAAATGAAAACATATTTTATCGAAGCAAAGCATATAACGTTAAGTATCGGATTGATTTGAAATATTGTTGGATACGAAACGGAATTTTTCAATTTCTGGTAAAGAATTTCGCGTCATCTTTAAATATTCTGACGCAAGCGTTTTCAAAAAATCTGAAGAAAGAAATTCCTTCTGTTAGACTGAATTGGCGATGCGATGACTTAGATCACAGTTTTCATATTTAGTTTCTTTTGCAGATTATTGCCATCTTACGCTCCACAAAGCTTGCAAAGATCTCAACCTACCGCTGCCAACATCTTCGGTGATGGCGGACAGTGTCAGTGGAGCGCATGAAGTGCCGGTGAGCAGGGCCACGGTCATCAACTCCTCGGTCCCCTGCGCAGAGGAAGTAGTCATCACAAGATTCGGCATCAGAATCAATCGGAGTTATTTGTCCAGTGTGCGAGGAACGCTCAATATAATCCAAGTGGTAAGCATTACTCACTTTCTTAATGCACATAATTCGTATCTTGTACAACAGGGGTGCTCAACTCCTTTGACATAATGGCTTCCATTGGAAAAATAAGACAGCAGGAAGGATTGGGTTACTTCTGAGCGGCACTTTTTTTGCAGACAGTGGGCTAAATGGCCAAGTCATAAAGACTCCAAAGGCTCGGAGTAGGTTGAGGAAGGGGATCCACTAGGCATCTTCTAGGAGTTGGGTTGTTTTACCTCTGAGCGGCACTATTTTGCACACCATGGGCAGGTCACATGGACCCCGAAGGCTCAGAGAAGGTTGGGGGAGGGAACCCACTGGAACAGCTGTTGGGAGACAGATGGTAGCCTCCCGTCGAGGCCATCCAGCATGTGCATTAACGTGCACAGGGTATGGCTCTCCCGCACACGGGGCCACGGCTTAACGTCCCATCCGACGGACGGCGGCCTTTCCAAGCCCATCGGTGTCCCCTACTGACCGTGGGCAGGGCAGGGAATTTTGCGGAGATAAATATCAACGCTGACCCAGCTGGGACTCGAACCTGGGAAGTACAGATTACGAGCCTGGCGCGCTACCGACTGAGCCACCCCCGCCCCGTCTTCTAGGAGACAAATGGAAACCTATTAAGGCTACCCAGTGTGGATGAAGGCAGATTTTCTGGCAAAATGTTGAAATAGACGTCTAATGAGTCGCCATGGGTATGAGACACTTTTTTTTTTCTCACGAAAATCATCTAAATTTATAGGTTTATCGGATTTGAAATATGTCTCTAAAGTACAAATAAATAAACCAAAGCTTTTGAAATTTACCACGGCCTTGTGTGTTGGGCAGCTCTGCAATGTATTGACAGTTTGAGAGAACTTCCCATTGATCTGATTTCCTTTTGTGTCTGTGTTCATTCTGAATCGCATTAAAAAAAAAAATTGAAATCTATTCCAGATCAGTCGAGATAAGCAAATGGCGAAATGACGTAACAATGTAGAGAATATCAGAAGGGCAGAGTGGCCCATCTGATATTCTGTCAAATGTTACTGAAACTTGACCTTTGCAGATCTGCATTTTATTAATGAGCTAGAGTCGATCTAACGCTTGTAGTGGATTTCTTTTCTGACGGTTTGCAATTAGTTTCATCCAAAGATAAATATAATTACCGTCAACGAATTCAGAGCTTCTCTTTCAGTTTCTTTAGAGGGAAAAAAAGAGATGACACAATCGGTAGCGCGACAGACTCGCAAATCTGCAGTTCCCAAGTTTGAATCACAACTATGCCTGCGTTGAGATTCATCTCCGCTGATATCCCACTCTGTCCTCTGTGAAAAAGGGAAACCGTTGGGCTTGAAGTGGCCGCCGTCCATCAGATGGGATGTTAATCCGTGACACCGTGTGCAAAAGAGTTATACCTTGTGCACGCTAAAGAACAAGCTGGATGACCTTAATGGGAGGCTACCATCTGTCTCCTAACAGATCTCCAATGGGGCTCCTTCCCTCAATCTTTTCTGCCTTTGGGGTCTTTGTGCCTTGTGATAAAAAAAAATCCATCGTGTGCAAAAAAGTGCCGAACCAGAGATAAAAATTTTCATCAGGGAATGACGACACTGTCGAAAAAGAATGTTAGCCAGAAGCTGATTCTGTAGATGCCATTAGCAGAGATCTAATTGCCATTGAGAACAGGAGACGAGATCGAGGAACATTGAATAGTGAGTGAAACGGAATGGGAGAGCCGTGACTGTGGAATCAAAGAGAATTGGAACAGTAATTAGCTTTGGTAATTAAATGTGTAAAGCTCTATTTTAGAATGGATTGGATTGTTTTACCTCTGAGCGGCACTTTTTTGCACACCATGGGCTAAATGGCCAGGTCACAATGACCCCAACGGCTCAGAGAAGGTTGGGGGAGGGGGCCCACTGGAACAATTGTTGGGAGACAGATGATAGCCTCCCGTCAAGGCCATCCAGCGTGTTCTTTAACGTGCACAGGGTATGGCTCTCCCGCACACGGGGCCACAGCTTAACGTCCATCCGACGGACGGCGGCCTTTCCAAGCCCATCGGTGTCCCCTACTGACCATGGGCAGGGCGGAGAATTTTGCGGAGATAAATCTCAACGCTGACCCAGCTGGGACTCGAACCTGGGAACTACAGATTACGAGCCTGGCGCGCTACCGACTGAGCCACCCCCGCCCCATTTTAGAATGGAGTTACATTTAGCTGGTTTAAATAAATGAAATTTAGTAATTATCAGGCAACGACGAATTATGCGCATTTCGACATTTCTTCCTGATTCCATTTCTTGGGAAATTTAACCACATGAAATAATAAATACACAATAAAACCACAATAAAGTGATAAGAATCTGATGTTGGTTATTTTAGTTCTGAGCGGCGCATTATTTCGCATAATTGGTTAAATGTCCAGGCCCCAAGGACACCAGCGCCTCAGGAAAGAAGGAAGAGTTAACGGTGAGAGGGGGGGGGGGGGGGGGGAGAATCATCCCCAATGTAGTCCCACCGAAAATAAGACACAGGAAAGTCTCTTTTCAAAACCATCACGGGGTATGGCTCTCGTGCACATGGAGCCACGGTTTTGGTTTTCAATGCGAAGGACTTTACAGTTATTGAGTCTCTTTTCTCTCCAACGATAGAGAGGGGTTAATGGAGGAAATCTCACGGAAACAGAGAGTCGAAACGGGTGTAAAAATAAATTTGTTATAAAAATCGTGTATTGGAATGCTGATGTGTGAATATTGTTTAATCTTAGATGTACATGACGTAAGAAAAATTTGCCAAATTTGTTAGGACTCCAGATTATAATTATGAAATATTGCACTGTTGGTAATCTGAACCAATCCTGTAGAAAACGTTTGTAGATGGTATCCCCTCCTCAATATAGCATTGCATTCTTCTTTGAAGCATTTAAATTCACTGTGATGTGGTTTTAGTTGACGAAAACAGTTGGAAGTTACAAAAGCTTTATTTTAAGCAGAAAATTAAACTCAGAATTAACAGATTCGTTTTCTGATGTTTTACTATTGAGCACCATGTTTTCCATCCTCCTCCAAGGTGGATGAAATCAACAGGTCACAAGAGCCTCGAATCTTAGGGTGAGGTAAATTAAAGCAACCTAAAGGGCAATTGTAAATTAAACACTCTGAAGAATTGCTAAGATTCCTTAAGAGGGTGAAATTAAAAGTTTACTTATTAGAACAACAGTCCGGAATGCATGATTTACCTATAACCTAAGCAAAACTACATATTAAAACTTTTGTTATGTCTCTGTGGCAAGCAGCTGCTTGAGGGGGTATTTATTTTATATTTATTTATGTAAATGATTTTTTTTCCTTTCCAGCTTCTAGGATTGATCGCCCTGTCAGTGAATGCTCACTACTGTCAATTCCTAACCCTTGGAGGAAAAAACGTCGGATTTTTGTGTGCTCATCCTGACACTTACTTCTTCGTGGTGAATTGCACTTGCTTGATCACCACAGTGCTTCTCTTCGTTTGTTGCCTCTTCTCTATGGAAACGGCCACTCTTCTCCTCACCACCATCTACGTAAGTAAAAGATGATCTTCCATCCTTGAATGTAGCAGGTCACAATGGTCCTCGAGTCTCGAAACAGGATTACAGAATTAAGTAATAACGTATCAGAAAAAAACGTTCAGTAGACAGGAAGCACTGGAAATAATCATAATGGAAGTTGAAAAAAAATTGGTTCTTCTGGGTGGGATTCGAACCCACGCCTCTCAGAAACATGCCGGATGTCCTAACTGCAAGACTACTAGAGGTACCATTTCTTCAACAGTGTGACATATAATCACATCTCCAATTTTGTTGATTCGACAGTGGCGTCATCTATTATCAGGAATTGGACCGGCAAGCTGCCACATATGATGGAAGTAATATATGTCAGGCACAGCACTTTAGAAATAATTCAGTAATAGAATATCACTGGAAAACGTCCTGCAGGCAAGAAACGCTTGAAATAATTAGTTGAAATATGACACTGTGAGCGACAAATATTGCTACCATCCTATGTGGCAGCTTGGCGGTCCAATTCCTGATAATAGATGGCGCCACTGGCGAATTTGCGGGAATACATATATGTCACATGGTTAAAGAAATGGTTAGCGTCTGGGGAGCGTTTTAAGATCGCTGCCCACAGTAACTGCAGCTGTGGGGCTCCAGATGCAGACGTCGGGCACTATATCATCCAGTGCCTGATCACTGAAGGGTTCGCTAACGAACTCGGAAGCTCCGAAGCAATCAGTGAGGTAGCAGGCGGGGCTGTCATGGTGTCCATCAGGAGTGCCCGAGTCAGGGCGCACCTAAGGGACATGGGCTGGCTCGTCTGCCGGCTCCGGCACTCACTCCTTTAAGACCGAAGCTGCTTTCGCTCTCCTACTTATTTTCCAACTCCTAACTGGACTGCACTCTGCACCCCCTTTAACGCCCCCCATACTCCATGTCCCTACTGGTCTCCCCTGAGACAGTATCTTCTATTTCCAGGCTTCTCATGCCACTCGTGTAGTGTCGTAAGACGGAATACGAGTTTTCCCAATGGGGGATCCCAATTATTGAGAGGTGGTGGTTTAGTGGTTATTACACCTGGCATGCTTCTGGAAGACATGGGCTCAAATCCCACTCAGAGAATCATTTTTTTTCCACTAATTATCTCAAGGATCAGAGAAGGCTTCCCGCAGAGATTTCCATTTTGTCTTTCAAAATGGGCAAGGCATCCGCTGCTTTGTCGCCTCAATCCGATGGACAGGTTTGAAGCCAACCAGGGTGCCAATGGGAGAAAATCTCGAGCCTGTGATCTTCAGAAGATGAAAATGGCGTGAGAGCGAATGGGTTCTTACTGAACGATGTCGTGTCCAGGTTAGTGATCGTTTTCAGACAGAGACTGTTTTTAGTTTTAAAGAGGAAAGATGAGCTGGTATCGTGAGCTCCTGGATCTTTGTGACCTCGTATCTAATGCCTCGAAAGTGTCCAACTAATCCACTTTAAGAACCTCAGTCTAATAGTTGATGAATGAATGGCAACGAGCAGAAAGCTCAGATTTCGACACATACATCTGGGTCCGTGCTAAGGCACGAGCGAGTGGCGCAATGAAATTTAGAGCGCAGTTTAAATAATTCTATTTCCTAGTCAATTTTTAATACTATACTCCAAAACCAACTTTTCAATAGGGTGCAAGAAAACTATTTTTTTCGTTGGCGAGAGCAACTTTCCTCCCAGAAGCGAAATTAGCTAGGCTCGGTCCAGCTGCCAATCAATATCCAGATTTCTTTTCCTCCCTCGATTAATAAAATCACTAACGAGACCAAATATCCGTCAGATGAAACTTCTTGGGACGACCAGCACTAGGGGCGGGGGTGGCTCAGTCGGTAGCGTGCCAGGCTCGTAATCTGTAGTTCCCAGGTTCGAGTCCCAGCTGAGTCAGCGTTGAGATTTATCTCCGCAAAATTCCCCGCCCTGCCCACGGTCAGTAGGGGACACCTATGGGCTTGGAAAGGCCGCCGTCTCTCGGACGGGACGTTAAACCGTGGCCCTGTGTGCGGGAGAGCCATACCCTGTGCACGTTAAAGAACACGCTGGATGGCCATGACGGGAGGCTACCATCTGTCTCCCAACAGCTGTTCCAGTGGGTCCCCTCCCCCAACCTTCTCTGAGCCTTCGGGGTCCATGTGACCTGGCCATTTAGCCCATGGTGTGCAAAAAAGTGCCGCTCAGAGGTAAAACAACCCAACCCAACCATCAGCACTCGAAAACAGAAACTGTCATTCGTTACGGCAATGATCACCAACTCGTGGCTACTGGAGAAAAAAAATCTTTTATAGAGAGCATACCTGTTCCTCGAAGCGACAACTGCTCAACCCCGCTTGATCCTTTTAGACGAACTTATTTCTCATGTTCACGCTGAAATTTTTTGTTTACAGTTATCGCAAGGCTGCGATTTCTGCGCTGAAAATGATTCAATTCTGGCAAAGAAATCGTGTGGCCAGCAGCCATCGACACAATATTCTAAAAATAGCTTAATTTTCCTTATTCTCGTTAATCTTTCTTCATTTCAATAATAATTAAAATCGCTTTATTAAATATAGCCACTTTGTTTAATCTTATTTCATTTATCTATTTTATTCAATTCAATTATTATGCTAATTTCTTTTTATGATCATAACTCGCTGCTTTTGTGCACTAATAATCAGCTGTCCTCACTAATAGCAAATCTATCGAATATTACTAATAATCAACATTTCTGAATTGCTGGGATTTTGATGCTGGGGGAGGGATATTCGCTGCTAAGGGAGGGATATTCGCTCAGCCGATTTTGCTTGCCAAGGGAGTGATATTTGCTGCAGCTGATTTCACTGCTAGGGAGGGATATTCGCTGCAGTTGATTTCACTGCTGAGGGATGAATATTCGCTGCAGCTGATTTCATTGCTGAGGGATGAATATTCGCTGCAGCTGATTTCGCTGCTGAGGGAGGGTATATTCGCTGCAACTGATTTTGCTCACCAAGGGAGTGATATTTGCTGCAGCTGATTTCGCTGCTGAGGGAGGGATATTCACTTCAGCTGATTTCGCTGCTGAGGGAGGGATATTCACTTCATCTGATTTCGCTGCTGAGGCCACTTCTGAGTTAGCTATATCGGGATTTTTCAAATTTTGTAAAGAGCCGCAGAACATTAAATTTTTGACTTTGAATTTTCTCGTTTTTTTTAAATTTATAAGTGAATGAATAAAAATTTATGTATTGAATCAGTCATGTTTCTGTTTTGCATTCATGTCATAACAGAGACTGCTTCAAGGGAGGGGGAGGGACGGAAGGAGTAGTCGTCTTCTCCCCCCCCCACCCTAAGGCTAAGAGAAGGAGAGATTCATTGCACAGTTCCATTGAGCTCCATTTTGAGAGATGAATTTCTAAAGACATTTTTTTTCTAGTTTTTTTAAGGTAACGTTTATATACATTTTAAGGAAACTCGAAATCTTGCCTTCCAGATAGATGCCTTCCAATGTATCCCAAACCACGTAAGTGTGCCAAATATCCGTTTGGAGATGGAAAGTCTGCGATGTTGATGAATTTCAACCGTAAGGAAGAAAAAAGAGTTGTTGCAACTTACTAGTGATGAAAACGCTGAAACTGACACATAGATGATGCTCTTTCAACTTCCGGATCAAATTTAGAAACGAATACCCAACATAGAGTGGAAAAGCTGTAACTTTATTCATCTTCTTTATAGCAACGGACATGTGTGAAATAGATTTCTCTTTCCTTAAGATACTGATGACGCCTGAAATAAATCCTTCGAATAACCTTCTGATAAGTGGAGCATTAACTTAACTGGAAAGAACTAACAGAAAAGAAACAAATTCATCATTCGCATTAAATATCATAAGAAATATTCTGTAATATACAATCACAGCTATTAAAGGGTTTATTATAATTTCAAATCCCGATTTAATAAAAGTCGAAAGGAACCAAAAATTTTTAATACAAATGTTGAAATCAGTGTTATTTTTATTTCATGAGCCTATTCACCCATCACTGTGATTACTTCGTTGAAATTAAATCTGATGATATTAAATAAATTGTAAGAATATTAAAATTTAGCTTCATATTTAGTGTATGTTGCCATTCTGAAAATTTTCAGCGTTAGAAAGGGTTTCAGAAGAGGTTTTTTTTGTGGGGGGGGGGGGAAGTCTTTAAGAAAAATATTTGAAAAATCGTGATTTACATCATTCAGTGTTAGGTTAGACTGATTTTCTCTCACTGCACTAATTATGCGTTTCAGTTAATATTATGAAAATTAAAAGTTATTAGATCATTGAATTTATTACGAATTATCGTTGTATTAGATCGAATTTATCATTTATTAGTTATCGAATGTTTTTCGTTTTTCTTTCGTTGAACCAGGAACTCGCCTACTACGTGCTGGCCCACGTGCTTTACCTGACGTCTGCTGTCAGCCTATTGGTGAGCGTGATTCAAAGGAATGCCGACTACGCTGACAAAGAGTACGGATTCGGAGAAACGATTATTGCATCGGTAAGTAGCATCCTCATTAGCATTCAGTGCTGAAACCAATCTCTGCATCGTCATCGCTTTTGCGCTTATTTTGAGGCGATCGTAAGAGCAAGTAAAGTTCAGGATTTGGATAAACAGCTGCTGGCAACGGAAAAGGCAGAACTACAAGTAGTGAAGGTGAAAGCCAATTTCAACTCATTCTCGAAAATGAAAAAACAAAATAAGAAGAATAACATCTAGTCCTCTAGTTCCTTCAAACTGGTTTTCAAAGAGAAGGAAGTTTCTCATTTTGGGTTGTGGCATCCTTTAACGTCGAAAATTCGAGCTAAGGGATGATTCGGGAAATGTAGGGACTAATTTCTTCATTAATAAGCATTACCTGTATAAAGTAATATTAGTCATCCAACCCAAAAATAATTCATCTCTTAAAAAAAGTTGCCTTTTTCCACCCTCTCTGGGGGTGATAACCCCACACCCTAAAACTTAAAATTTCTAGCACGAATAGAACGTTTACAATAAATAAAAAAATACCTTCTCAAGCAGCTGCTTGCCACAGAGGTCTGACAGGAGCCTGTCAATTTATATGCCAAAGTAAAAGATCTGAGAGGACGGCAGAACCTCGGCAGAAAAACAATACACACATCCATGCCTTACCCGGGGCTCGAACCCAGGTCCCTTAGATCCGTAGCCAAGCGCGCAAACCTCTCGGCCAAGGGACGAGTCGTATAAAATGTTTCCCATTTTCCACGTTCAGCGCCTTTTAACAGTGACGATTAAAAATATTCCGAGATTTGAATAATGCGAATTGTAATATTCCATTCGTATCAATCCAGAAAGGAATTTTCTTTTATCTCTAGAAACAAAAAGTTGAATGCATAAAGATCGCTTTTGACAAGGAGTTAAAAAACGAGGAATCCATTTCACTTTGTCGTCGGCCTCTTCTCTGTGGGTCTGCAAAGTTTTTTTTTTCTTTGCTTTATACAGGTAAATGAAAAAAAATCCTTTTGTGTTGGCTTTCAATAAGATATTACGATTCGCATTTTATGAATCTTCCATTAGTTGGGTTGTTTTACCTCTGAGCGGCACTTTTTTGCACACCATGGGCTAAATGGCCAGGTCACATGGACCCCGTAGGCTCAGAGAAGGTTGGGTGAGGGGACCCACTGGAACAGCTGTTGGGAGACAGATGGTAGCCTCCCGTCAAGGCCATCCAGCGTGTTCTTTAACGTGCACAGGGTATGGCTCTCTCCCGCACACGGGGCCACAACGTCCCATCCGACGGACGGCGGCCTTTCCAAGCCCATCGGTGTCCCCTACTGACCGTGGGCAGGGCAGGGAATTTTGCGGAGATAAATCTCAACGCTGACCCAGCTGGGACTCGAACCTGGGAACTACAGATTACGAGCCTGGCGCGCTACCGACTGAGCCACCCCCTCCATTAGTTGGTATTTCTACCTTAAGACGATGCTAAATTTCAAAATTCCTACACCTTTTCTTTTTGCAAACGAGCATTCAATATTCACTAGATATGATTGGACTTCCTATTTGCCTTTAAATTCAAACTACTTGGTAAGGTCAAGTTATTCCTAAACTTTCCAAATAGCAATCTCTCTATTACCTGGGATCCGAAACACATTACAATAATATGAGTGCGTCACAGTCCAAAAGATGCTATTTTTGAAGTGTATCTCAGATCAAATTTCATCAGAAGATGCCATTTATTAAATTCCAAAAATAAACATTTTTTTATATTGAAGGTAAATGAGTTCCGTTCTTACCTTTCTTTCTCTTTATTCCTTATTAAGAATTTACTGATTTCGATAATCTGTAAAGAAAAAAAAAGATATAATCTTTATTGCGAAAATGTTCGATTTCTTGATAGAGGATTTTTTTTTAAGGGAACACGGTACTCCCTTAAACAAACGACGGAGATAACCTAGAAGAAGCTCTCTCGGGCTTATCCTGGTTTCTCATGCAACATCAAACACATAGACAGGGACATGCCCACTCGTTCAGTACTCAAGTACACTAAAGAGAAGGTTACTAGAAGGAAACCTACTGGACAGGCAGGTGGATCAAGGCCATCCAGCGTATTGTTCAGCGTGCACAAAGTAAGGCTTCCTGTACAAATGAACCATCATAGCTTGACATCGCATCTGACTGACGGTGGCCTATACAAACTCTTTGGGTTTCCCTTTCTCACACGAAGGCATCGCAGAGATTTAGTGGAGATCTCAACACTAGCACAGATGGAACTCGAACCTGGGAACTGCAGAATACGAGCCTGGGGCGTTACCGACTGAGCCATCCACCCGTTGAGAGAGGACTTTGATTGCAAGTGTAATAACTACTTTATTAATATTGCGGGAGTAGCTTGGTTTAAAAATAGCTGCAGAAAATCATCTAATAAAAATAATCTAGGAATAATAGTGTAAACATTACAGGTAAGAAATAAAGGATTTGTTTCATATAAATATTGATAATTATATAAAATATTTAGAGATTTCATTTCTCACCAAACATATGTTAAACAGAGAATAATATAAAAAAAATCCAAAATTAGATAATAGAACACTAATAATAAAATAAGAGTTATTACTATAGAGATATCTCCATTTCTACACTAATACTGTTACATATTCCTAATATGAGAAATAGTACCAGCAGAAACTCTAAGTTTAAAGCTAAAAAAGAATATATCTCCTAATATTTTAGCAATATACATATCACCAAACATTCTCATCTGTCTGTTTCATAAAAATTATAAACTTTGGTTAAATAATGCAGCAAAGGAAAATCAAATAATTATAGAATATATTAATAATGATACTATGAAATTAAGAAGTCAGGTTCTGAAAATTATCTGAAATTTACTCAGAGATAAATTTGAGAGTCTGATCACAGGCTATACTATAGAAGAGGCAGTTACAGATAATATCACAAAACCGATCACATTAACCTTAAATCACAAAATAAAATTGTGTCAAAATATTTAATTATATGTAGTAAAGCTGCATATCATTGCATAATATTAACATTTCTAGGAACCTAAGTCTTATAATTGTGGAAATCTTAATAAGGTTAAAATTGAAACAAATTGCACAGAAAAAAAACTGGAATTGTAATAATTTGAACATTAATGAAAAGATGACTAGGGCCTTATTGGAATATTGAGGAAGATATCCAAAATTTAGAGAATAATTCATACTATTGTACTTTATTTAAACATAAATACAATAAGATATTGAATCGGAATATAAAATCAGATTTAGAGATTAACAAAAAAAAAAAAACAAAGCTAGGATGGCAATAGACAAAACTTAATTGTGAAAAGGAATTTTATCCTTTTTTACAATAGATACAAAAGCTACAATAATAATGTAAAAAATTCATCTTATAAACTTTAAAAAGTGTGTTATAACTCAGGTAAGGTAATAAAAAGAACTCTACTATAAAAATAAATTACTAACTAAAAGAATAACAAACGTGAAAATTTATGCACGAAATTTTAGAAGATGAATTTGTTGAAACAACAGATGAAACAATAATCTAGAAAAAAAAAACTTATCCTCACAACAGGTCGCAAATAATTATAATAAAGTGTATAACACTGTGATTAATGAATAAGAGAACAAGTTTTTAGACAAATGAATTCACAGCTCATCATTAATTTACTGAGTTTCTCTCCACTGAGGAGCTGTTTTATGTAAACAAGGTGAAGTCATCAAGAGGTCTGGGCGGGGGTGGCTCAGTCGGTAGCGCGCCAGGCTCGTAATCTGCAGTTCCCAGGTTCGAGTCCCAACTGGGTCAGCGTTGAGATTTATCTCCGCAAAATTCCCCGCCCTGCCCATGGTCAGTAGGGGACACCGATGGGCTTGGAAAGGCCGCCGTCCATCGGATGGGACGTTAAGCCGTGGCCCCGTGTGCGGGAGAGCCATACCCTGTGCACGTTAAAGAACACTCTGGATGGCCTTGACGGGAGGCTACCATCTGTCTCCCAATAGCTGTTCCAGTGGGTCCCCTCCCCCAACCTTCTCTGAGCCTTCGGGGTCCTTGTGACCTGGCCATTTAGTCCATGGTGTGCAAAAAAGTGCTGCTCAGATAAAACAACCCAACCCATCAAGAGGTCTTGGGTTCAGATCCCACCAGGTTCAAGCGAATTTTTCCTCTACACGCATCTTCATCCTATTACATAAAACAGCTTGATAGGGAACTGATAGATACTCAGTAAATAGAACAAGTATTAAAAAGAGACGAAAGCTTCATACCACATAATTTACAAACCATTAAAAACTAATTATACATACTATTAATAATAATAATAATAATATCTTTATTTATGCTCCAGTATTGTTATATACATAAATTACCCAGCTAAGCCTTGTGGCTTGTCATTTACGAATTATAAACCAATTATAAACACTGTGCTGTAAGCTCTGTTATTAACAAAATTATCGCCTATTGCACAAATCGTCATTTCACACTTGTAGTTGCTTAAAATAATACCTGATACAGGATATGACTTTGTAAGCATTTCTTTTCAAATATTAACATCTAATAACCATTTCAAACCTTTAGTTTTAATTCTGCATAAGTGCTCAGGCATAATAGATTTCTCGTTTGAGAGTTAAAAAATTTTTGTATTTGATAAGAATAGAGAATAAGTAAATTATAAATATCAACTCATTAGATAGCAATAAATCACATGGATATGACATTCCCAACACCGATATTAAAATAAAAAATGAATATTGGCTAAAATTTTTCCTAATATTATAAATCGAAGTATATCAATAGGAATAATACCGAAAAAACTTAAAAATTGCAATTGTAAGATCTTTATAAAAGGTGGTAAGAAAACGGATCTGATCAACTCTCCACCTATTGCAATTTTATGTATTGCAAAAATGTTAGAAAAAAAGTGTTTATCAGATTTTATACAGATTGCTTCTAAAGCATAAAATATTAAACGAAAATTACTATGGCTTTACAACAAGGAAAAAAAATATATCTCCATATTTGCTGATAAGCTAAACAATATATTAAATAGGGGTGAAAAAGTAATGGCTATGTTTTTAGACTTTCCAGAGGCTATTACAGAGCCTAAACTATTGCTGAAAAAACTGCAAAATGAATGATAATGATAAAATATTTTAAAATTAATTTAACAGACAGAACTAACGTAATAGATAATGTAGACAAAAGCTATGACCGCAAAAACAAAAAACTCGTACAGCACCAGTAATAAGGTAAAACTGGAATTCATCAGGGGTCAATTATGGGACCATTACTATTTTTAATATACATAAATGAATTGTTAAATTTAACTTAAGAAGCCGAATACATCTATATGAAGAGATATGCTTTTTCCATTAGTAAAAAAAACTAAGTGATCAAAATTATTCAAACAGATTTTAGCAAAATTTCCGGATGGCCCACTGATGTTCAAATAGATAGCCTAAAGGTTGAATGTGCATAACAACAGTTGTTAAAATATTTGCTTCGGTTCCCATTCTTCACTCACTGAATAAGTTCAACTGAAAAATGACGCCCAAGATTTTCGTTCTTAATTTCAACGCTTCTTCGATTTATACTTGAGAGGGTTTTTTTTTTGTCTTTTTCAGATTATTGGTTTGCTGGACTGCATCGCTTATGCTGCGAGCGCTGCTTGGCTGAAATGGATCGGAAAGAGAAAGGTGTGACGCGGGCAGACGAGGAGAATTCGGAAACACTTCAAAGGGAAGAAAAAAATTCATCTGCAGTGATTTTTTCGTGAAAATATATGCCACTTCGTTAATGGATTTTTTTCTGCATTAACAAGCTTACAAAGAAATTATCCTTCTTTTAACAGATTCAATTTTCGCAGGTTCCTTTGCGATGTGATTATTCTTTACCTGCTGAGGCATCCTAGAGTTCTAAGAAAGCAAAACTTAGCATGGCTTCTTATATTGTAACGTTTGCGAAATAAATATTTCGCAACTGCAAAATTCCTTCTAAGTTGGTTGTTTTCTTTATTAATAATAAAAAATTTTATTTCAATCATATATACATTTTTACCAAATACAATATCTCCTGCCAAAGGCTTACGTTCATGGGTCTGGATGCCCCCTCCCCCCTTATAATATGGTATATGTTTTTAGAAAAATAAACAATGAACATTTTCTTCGAAATTTGAAAGATTATTGCTTTCCATTACTTATAATAACATTTTGCTCTCCTATATATTTTCGTTTGAATGGTAACTGATTTTAAATATTTGACATACTCTCTAAGTTTCGGACGCCCCTTCCCCCTCCTCCCTGTAAGAAAATCCTGAATATTCCACTGGCTCCTGCTAACCGAAAGCTTACCAACAGGACATAATCGTACAAACTTTGCTTTAGTTATTAAATCTCACCGAGCAATAGATTAATGTAAAGGGTAAAAAAGGAATATAAAATACTGAAAATCATTCGTTGTTTTCGGCATCTCTTGATTTCTCGTTGGTCACTCCGACCCCTATTTCACCTGGAATGCGACACCGGATCCGAAAATTCCTTTCATTTCTGAGTCGCACTGCCCGAAAGAGCCATCTTCAATTTTTTAGCTCTCCAGGACCAGTATATCGAATTTGACCTCTGACCTCCGAGGACCCATCACATGCATAATTTCGCAAGATTTTCGAGATCTATGAACTAATTTTTAGCTCTCTAGCACCAACTGATCTAAATTTCGCCTTTGACCTCCGATCCTATATTTCGTAACGTGTACGAGATTTACGACCCGAAACATCCACAGACACCACTTTTCACCTTTCTAGTACTCGTATATCCTTCATTCAGTTGACCTTGATGGACACGTCGGAGGTCATATTTTGGATTTTTTCCGAGATCTACGCCCGGGATTGCCCCTTGGTGCACATTTTCAGAGCTCTGCCATTTCTCCTGTCAGTCAATCACTCACCATCGTCTATATAAAACACACAAAAGTTAACCGTGTGTATGAAAAACTCTCCGTAACTCTTGGCAGCTCTCCAACTGATGCCGGTGACTCGTCGCTGGTTAGAGTTACCAACACAAACGGTGGCAACATATTTTTCTCCGTTTCAGCAGATTTTGTTCCCCAGTGGTTCTGCAGATACTTGACTGCACGGTCCCAGGTTTTTCCTGCATCTCGTGTCGCGTTGAAAATTCAAGTTAATAGAATGCAATTTAGGATTTTGAATTTAATTTACCCCCGTTTTGAAAAATGAACGATTGAAATTTTGCACTCTCCTTCCCCCTATCTGAAATGAATATTCATTTTATTAAGTGGTTTGAAACGATACTAATTTAACTTTTAATTTATTTCTGATATAATTCTTATAACGCATTACCATTGTAAAATATTCCGATTTCCATAATTCTAAATACTGAACAAATATTGTTGAAAATCGGGATTTAAATCGATTTGATTAGGATCTTTATCTTCAGCCACATTTTTTCCATTAAATGCATATTTTAGAAATTGTAGACCTTCGAAGTTAGATTCCGTTTGACATAACATTGAATTTACCTGATATTTTAATAAATAATAAAATAAAAATAAATACCCCCTCAAGCAGCTGCTTGCCACAGAGGTCTGACAGGAGCCTGTCAGTTTATATGCCACAGTAGGAGATCTGAGAGGATGGCAGGACCTCAGCAGAAAAACGACACACACATCCATGCCTAATCCGGGGTTCGAACCCAGGTCCCTTAGATCAGTAGCCAAGCGTGCTAACCACTCGGCCACGGGACGGTAGGAGGGTGTTTAATGAAAATAACCTTTTCTTCCGTAGTAAATACACAGATTAACTGTAGAAATAGATTTCAACATTAGTTAATACTTCTGAAGAAAATTTATCGCCGATATGGCGGGAATCGAACCCGCAACTCTCCAGGTTTATGCGAGAGCGCGCTACCATTACACCCCGCATCAGACGAGAAAATCTTTCAGTTGAAGTCTACTTCTACAGATAATCTGTGTATTTACTACAGATGAAATTTTAATAATAAACGATTGAGTGTGATTCACCTACTCGCTTATTTTTTTCAAAATTATGCGAAAATAAAAATTTTGATTGAACACTAGCCGGAAGTCGCGTGCGCTATTTCAAGAGAGCCGAACCTCATCTTTGGTGTGTACCTTTTACACTGCTTAAAATTCTCGGAAAACAGTTTCCCCGATCATCCCGACGACCCCCCTCCCCCGTAGCATCCTGACGAGTAGCAGCGGGCTTGCGTCGCCGTTAAAACCGTCCCGTGATCCACCATTTGGCAAGCCCGTGGCCAGTAGCGAGGTTTGTGAGCTCAGAGCTAAGAAGTTGACGGAGGATGCCGACACTACCCATCACTCGCTCCCACTCGGTGACGCAGTCGCAGGTGAAAGGATGCTGCTCGTGCAACACAGAGTTCCTTTGTACGCAGCCGGGACTATGCAAGATCGGAGAAGTGGTAAGTACAAGATGATACAGATCACTGTTTTATTCACGCGGACAGATCTTAATGTTTTTTTATTCATGCGATCAGATGTTTTGCAACGAAAGGAAAATTTCCTCAGGAGCTCATCATCTCGTGCAAAAGAATAAAATCCTTCGAATGATTCTAATTATGGTAAAGAGGTGACCATCTGTTGAGCATTGCAGATCGATGGAGTGTAAGAGACATTTCGTTGAAGAATTACGAACGCATAACGAAAGAGAAATTGGCAGAGAAAGTGGAGAAGAGGGTTCTTATTAGCTCTGCGAAGGAGAATTAGGGAGAAAACTTACAACTGAGCTTAAACAAATGAGTCGGATGATTTCGGTTAATGATGCTGTCTGCTCGCTCGGGGCAGCATTCGCAATAAGACTCCATGTTAAAGGATTCTAAATGATTTGTAAACAGCATCGAAGGATTTTTATCGTATAAAATCTAAAGCATGAAATATATATTGAATTTATTACGTACCACATATATCACAATACAATATTTCAGTGTTTAAAAGCAAACTTCTTAACTTTTACCTTGTTATAATTTTGCGTGCGACTTTAGAATATTATTATAGTTTCGCTTCACATTTTACTTTTACTCGAGTGCAGTGGCATTGGGGAAATTTAATTTTAAAGACACTTCATCGGCTTACATTACAAACATTCTTCACCTCCACTTCCTCAATCAAAAATTCTGGCTGTGCCATTGCTCGTATAAAATGAACTCAAAATTATTCCTCTTTTAAATCAGAATCAGATTTAGAATATAAATAGCAAGGGCAGGAGGAGGGAAATGAAACTGAGCTAATTAACTTCTAATCGCTTTTGAAGAAATTCTCATGATATTTACTCGGATGTAAATAAAGAATATGAATATACGTCCCCTATCCCACCCCCTGCTTCTATTCCAGATAGTTTTAAAAGCTACTAAATATGGTATACGAGTTTTTTTCTTCTTTCTATTGAATAGAATAGAGAAATATTTAAGCTTCCTAATTTATGCACTATTCTAAGCAAGACGCAAACACGTACACCTTTCGGCTTCTTAATGATAAATGTGTAACCTAATGCATAACACTGGCAATGAATTAAAAATATATAAACCGAAAAAGCATCAGTTTCAGTCCACTTCACGTTCAAGTTTAGTTTGATTCTGATCGATACTCCGAGGGCTAAGGCAATGTGAAAAAAAAATTGCATATCATTCGACACAGTTGGATATGTAACGATCTGCATCTACACGAAAGCGACAGAAAATCTTGCCGAGACTTTATGGCTGTTTCTTCCTGTATTAATAAACTCGTGAACAGTTTTCCATCTTTGATATGGAAGTAAATATTGCATAACATGAAAACATTTCGTAAAACTCTTTCTTCGGTTGAATGACGTTATGATCTGACACGAAGACATTCATCTTGAAAAGGCGAAGTTGCTTTCGACTGATTTCGAACTGGAATCCCTCTTCACTGCAGAAGATGACGAGCCAAATGATGACGAAATTCTTTATCCCTCTCTCTCTCAAAACTAAGAAATGGAGGCGATTTTGTTCGTCACTCGAGAAAAGAAAAGGGTTAAAATAAAGGGGAGTTTTCCTTTTCCATTGGGGCGGGGGGTGGCTCAGTCGGTAGCGCGCCATGCTCGTAATCTGTAGTTCCCAGGTTCGAGTCCCAGCTGGGTCAGCGTTGAGATTTATCTCCGCAAAATTCCCCGCCCTGCCCACTGTCAGTAGGGGACACCGATGGGCTTGGAAAGGCCGTCGTCCGTCGGATGGGACATTAAGTCGTGGCCCCGTGTGCGGGAGAGCCATACCCTGTGCACGTTAAAGAACACTCTGGATGACCTTGACGGGAGGCTACCATCTGTCTCCCAACAGCTGTTCCAGTGGGTCCCCTCCCCCAACCTTCTCTGAGCCTTCGGGGTCCTTGTGACCTGGCCATTTAGCCCATGGTGTGCAAAAAAGTGCCTCTCAGAGGTAAAACAACCCAACACACGTTAAAGAACATACTGGATGGCCTTGACGGGAGGCTACCATCTGTCTCCCAACAGCTGTTCCAGTGGGTCCCCTCCCCCAACCTTCTCTGAGCCTTCGGGGTCCATGTGACTTGGCCATTTAGCCCATGGTGTGCAAAAAAGTGCCGCTCAGAGGTAAAACAACCCAACTCAAATCCTTTTCCATTAGAATGGAGGCTTGTTCTCCAGTTCGTGCAAAAGTGGTTTAAGAAAGCCTTAAACAATGCGACTTCAGTTTAAGGAAGGATTACCTGAAGCCGGTTTACGTCACTCTTGTATTGGTGATCATTTCAACCCATTTGAGAAGGCCTACGAAGAACACCAAAGTGAACTGAAAGGTTACGAAACTGATTATTCACTTTTGCTAGCAATTCGCTTCACTGCCTTTAAATTGATATCACATTACAAAAAATTTACTGCAATTAGATCCACTGGGAAAAATCACTAGTCGCTGAAAAAAAATCTTAAATTTTTTAGATACCCATTTTATTTATAAGTATTTATATATCCTATAAGACGTCCCGTGGCCGAGTGGTTACCGCGCTTGGCTACTCATCTAAGGGACCTGGGTTCGAGCCCCGGGTAAGGCATTGATGTATGTGTCATTTTTCTGCTGAGGTCTTGCCATCCTCTCAGACCTTCTACGTTGGCATATAAACTGACAGGCTTCTGTCAGACCTCTGTGGCAAGCAGCTGCTTGAAGGGGTATTTATTATTTTATTTTTTTATACATCCTATCAATTAAATAAATACCCCCCTCAAGCATCTGCTTGCCACAGAGGTCTGACAGGAGTCTGCCAGTTTATATGCCATAGTAGAAGGTCTGAGAGGATGGCAGGACCTCAGCAGAAAAACAACACAAACATCCATGCCTTACCCGGGACTCGAACCCGGGTCCCTTAGATCAATAGCCAAGCGCGCTAACCACTCGGCCATGGGACGGATCATAGAGAAATAAAAAAACAATTGTGGCTGGATTGTTTCATCACTCTTTGCATACAACTTACTATAAGTCCAAGTCACAAGAACTCCAAAGGTTCAGAAAAGTTTGGGAAAGGAATTCATGGGCAGTTGTTGGAGCCCAAATGAATTCCATCAAGGCCTTCTTTAAAGTGCGCAGAATCAATATCAGAACTATTATTAACTAGAAAAATATTTTTATGCTGTGCTTTTCTGTGTTTTTAATTCCCTTCCTATATTACAACCTTCTATTTTCATTTGATTTATAATTATCTTTAAAACTTTTTTTTTTACAATAATTAACAGCTGTATGCTTTGATACGAATAAAAAGTCTGTTTCGCCATGACGTCAGTGTCATCAGTTGGCATTAAAAAGCAGTTTTAATAAAAGAAATATTTGCTCTTTTTTCCTTTGTATAAATACCGGATAGCAATTAAAAAAAAAAACAGAATCTTCCGATGTACCAGATTCGACTAAATACGAGGATACATTAAGTGGTCATTTCTATCAACAAAGTCGAGAAGTTTTCGGGAGAAATCTGGGTATGATTCAAATCTTCAAATAAAGATCACTGGAAACCAAATTACGAAACTTGAAGAACCCGATCTCGACATTTAATCTAGACTTATCATTCCTAGAACAAATAAACATCGTTGTTTATTTTTAAATCTTTAACATCAATTTGAAATGAACTACTCCCACATTCAATTCTCCCATAATTTATTAATGATACGTTAATTTCAAAAACCCATAATAAGTGTTTTGTGAAAAAATGGGACTGAGGATAATTTAAAGATCTCAATCTATCTAAATCTCGATTTTCAACAACTTTCTTTCGGTATTCCTCAATTTGCTCTCAGATCTTCTCTATGGCTTAATATACACTGTCGTATCAGAATGATGTGACCACCTTCCATAGTATATATATATATGGTATGTGGTCATATTATTCTGATACGACTGTGTATACTGACCGTCTCCTCCTGCCAGACCTCTGTGACAAGCAGCTGCTTGAGGAATTATTTATTTATTTATTTAGTTAAGCAAGTATGGTAGTTTCACAGCAGTAATGTGTTCTAAGAAATTTATCAAAAAAATTAAACGAATATTGAGGGATTAATTTACCCACACTTTTAAAATACAGAATTGTTCATGAAATAATACCTTTTATTTCAGATTCAGCTAATTTCAAAATAAACTCTTTTGTCTAGCATTTCTGTTGTCAAATGTTCACACTTCCATAACTCTTTTAATATTAAAGGATATTTATTGAAAAATCGATATTTAGATAGAATTGATTGAGATCTTTAAATTACCTCTCATAGTCACATTTTCTCTAAAACGCTTATTTGAAAAGATTCGAAGTGGCCTGACATAAGATGGAGTGGAGTCGTCATAATTCCACTATCCTCTGCATCAGCCAATGTTAGAAAGCGACATTTTTCCACAGGGAAAGAGAAATGCGATAGAACATAAAAGAAGCGAACGACCTTCACCATGTGATTTTGTTAAACTCGGCAGACGTTCATCAGTGCGGGGTTTAAAACTCTTTATTGTAGATATTTGCAGGAGAATTCGCAACCTGATCTTCGGGAAGCATCAACCTTCTATTTTCATTTGAGGAATGGTTGTGGTGTCTTCTCTAGGCAAAAGATTCGTTTGAGGTAAAAAGCTCCGTGATTGCATCGGCGACGTCAGATCCCAAGGGGTGAATAACACGGCTGACACCGCGAGACTCCAGTGGCTGCCAAAAATATCCCAGTCTGGTATGTGTTCGTAGACCACAGACCCGACACCAAACTGAGCACCAGCATCAACAGCTGTCATTCCGGGAAGTTTTTTGCAGCGGCAAAGAAAGGTTAGGGGGACCGAGGATCAACTGGCAAAAGAGAGGGGGGGGGGAATATTACGGGCATTTCGGACAAATGATCGTATTTTAAAGCACTTTCGTCAAAATTTTGATTTCTTTGTTGTCTTTTGCTTACAGGTGGATACAATGAAAGGAAATAAAGGATCGTCAAGGTAAATAAGATGCAAAAAATATAGGAAAATATTCGCAGATAATCTTTGCCTTTGAAGCAAATGGGATGATAAAAATATTTTTATGATGGATTTCTGCTTTTAAACAAAATAAAGACTCTGAACTCAGTTTCTCGGAAGTCATGCGACTTCAAATGTCAACCTGATACAAACTGCACAAAGATGCAGAATATCCCTGGGTATTATTCTCAGATATTCCACATGACTCAGACATTTTCAGCTGAAGATGATTTAGTTGGGTGGTTTTTTTTCTCTATATTCTTTATCTTTGTTCTTTTTATTATTTTCACTTTTTTATCTTATTTTTACTTTGTCTTCTGCCCATCAGCAGATGTTCAACTTTCTCGTTTTAAGAGATAAATGAAAAATTCTTTCTATTTTGGATAAGTATTATTAGCTAAAGTAAACATTGCAAACATTGCGAATTCTCACACATGCATGCCTCAATGTTATTATAAAATAAAAATAAATACCCCCTTAAGCAGCTGCTTGCCACAGAGGTCTCACAGTAGCCTGTCACAGTTCATATGCCATAATAGAAGATTTGAGAGGATGGCAGGACCTCAGCAGAAAAACTACACACACAACCATGCCTTACCTGGGGTCAAGCGCGCTAACCACTCTGCCATGGAGAGCCATAAATTATATTAAGTACTTTTCCAGTATGCCATATGATCTACGATCAACCTTAAATTAAGAGAAAAGTATTTTTGAAATCTATGAAACTAGTAACCACAAATTTTTGAAACTCGAAGCATTTCTCAAGAATCTGTCTAAGCAAAATTATTTTATCTATGCATCCTCTACCAATTCTGAACCCATACTATCCAATATGAAGCTATGTATTAACAACATATTTAATTCTGTTAAGAACAATAATGAACAGAACTTTACCTGGAGCAGAGAGTAGACAAATTCCCCTACATTTACCACAAGAATAGAGATCACCTTTTTTGAAAAAGAGAAAATACATCTAATAAAAACCTTGGAAAACCGGGACGGGGGTGGCTCAGTCGGTAGCGCGCCACGCTCGTAATCTGTAGTTCCCAGGTTCGAGTCCCAGCTGGGTCAGCGTTGAGACTAAAATTCCCCGCCCTGCCCACGGTCAGTAGGGGACACCGATGGGCTTGTAAAGGTCGCCGTCCGTCTGATGGGACGTTAAGCCGTGGCCCCGTGTGCGGGAGAAGGCTACCATCTGTCTCCCAACAGCTGTTCCAGTGGGTCCCCTCCCCCAACCTTCTCTGAGCCTTCGGGGTCCATGTGACCTGGCCATTTAGCCCATGGTGTGCAAAAAAGTGCCGCTCAGAGGTAAAACAACCCAACCCAACCTTGGAGAACCTTTCTACCATAGAAAATATTCAACATTAGAATCGCACATCTGAAAACTATCATTCTGAGCTCTAAGTATTAATTTCTCTACCTCTGATGACTTGAATACATCCTTCTGCATTGCAAAATAACCAGAGTAAACCCTAATTATATAGTTTAAAACATGCGTAAAGCATTCAGTTTATCTATCCATGACAGAATCCTTATCTTCAATAACCTTTCTATCCTTAATACTCAATCTCTGTATGCCATTCTGTTCTTACCGTACAAAATATTTACTCTCTGATACATTCGACAAGGCTACGTTTTGTCACCTGTTGTTTTTCAGTTTGATTATTATTCGTGTGTTACGAATAATATTCAGCGGCGTAATTCATTTCAAGAGAAAGACTCATTAACTAGATAGTCTAAAGTTGTAAAAATATCCGACTTAGATTATGTTGACGATTTGGCTTTTTGACAGATGGGATTGACCAGATGAACTCATTAATCAGACTGATAAAAAGTTAGGTTTGGTAGTATACAGAGAGAAAACCAAAGTGTTGAAAAATTGGTCTCGTGGGTGGTGCTCCAGTACCTTTCAACGGCTCTGCCCTTGAGCAAGTTTCTTGGTTTAATAACTACCGGAGTCGCTAAACAGATACTGGCTAATGCGATACGAGATAAACAGAAGAATCGACATTGCTTCTGTGACCTTCAAGAATTTGTGGAGGTTGGGTAACAGTTGGTATATATATATCTAAACACTATAATTAGACTATATAAAGACCCACACGGATATAAAATAATTATCATTTGATTTCTGCTTTCGAGAGTAAATATTTCAATCTTTTCCTGATCTTAGCTACCTGAAATGATCTCTGATATCGCGACATAATTTGTTTGAATTTAATCCATTTCGTTTTTGACCCTTTCAGATATTTGGAGGAATCTGCGTCGGTCTTACGATCACTTACGGCACTCCTGTTTGGCTGTTACTAGGCAACGCTTATGCCCTCTTCCTCATCAACTCTGCTGCTGCTCTTCTGGGGACTTTGATCTGCCTCTTCTCCTACTTCATCTCCACTCACACGTTTAAAGCAGTTCGCACAACTGTCTTGGTAAGTGACATTTCACTCACCTCGTGTCGTTCGTCACACGTGGCACGAATATGGAGCACGACAATTAAAACGATATTTTTCTGCACAATTACAAAGCAACAGATAGTTGCAAGTGGGGGGAGGGGAAGAATCGCACAACACCGAAAAACAAAAATTGAAACTAATATCTAAAAACCAAAGTTACTGAAAAGGATGCGCGTGTCCACTTCTGGTCTCAAAAAAAAATGTGGCCTGCCGATAATACTTGAAGTGAAGAAGGAGACAGCGCATTTGCTTTTGCGAAAGAAAAAAAACACTAAATAGATGTGTATTCGAAAATTAGGAAACTTCTGTGTAATTGGGCGAGGTTTTGTTTATTGGCTTTATATTTGGCAATATTTTATTTTCATGTTTTTGTCTTTAACCCGTGTTTTTAAATGCTGTTTTTGTCTTCACTTCTGATGCGCAAAACGACCGAAACTAAAAAATCAGATCTGTTTCAAAATGCAACTGAGTAAATCAGTAGTAAAGAATCCCAGGATAAGTCCTGTAGACACGGAACTCATGAGATAATGAGCTGAAAAAAATTTGGTTCTGCCATGATCTCTTTTGTTGCGATCTTATGCAACCACGGCAATTCCCGGTTCCGCTTGTACAGCACTACCTGGTTATGAAAAGCCGTGCTTATCTAGAGCCGGGGGCAAGGAATACGCCCTTTAGGTGCACCTCAACCCCAGCTTCACATGGCAGCAGTCCTATAAAAGGAAAGCTGACCACCGGAAGAAACCTTACTTTAATCTATTCCCCAGTTAGCCATGAACAAGGATATATAGATCCAAGTTCACTCGGCGTCCGAGGTGGAGACTCTTAGTAAGACCCAGACTTTTTTGAGGGCTCGTGCCTACTAGGTGGGCTCAGACCCTATGAACTGATTATCTAGAATCAGGTGCTCTGGGTGAGCAGTTCAGCAGAGCCCTCGAACTGCTCACCCAGAGCACTTAATTGTTGAGGCCGTGGACACCGTCACCATCCAACCGGCCTTCCGACCGGTCAGCGGCATCGTTAGCCTTGGCTATGTTCAACCGGGGGACCAATTCGGTCGGCACAGCCTTCGACCGGTTTGCTGGGCCTTAGGCCCCCCCACCACGACAAGGTGGTCCCCTATTGGGGGGGGGGGGGGGTTCTGCCATGAGTGGGCACGCCCTGAGCGTGAGTGACAAATATTAATTCCATCTCTAATGAGGCAAAAGAGTTGTCCACTTCCCGGATAGATGGCGCCACTGTGCGAATCAAATTAAAAAAAATCCGAAAAGTTTATAACGTCACACAAGCTGATAAAAGGTTATCCATTGGTGGTGTAGTGGTAACATAACAGGCATGTTTCCTGGAGACGTGGGTTCGAATCCCACTCATGGCAAGCAACTGAGTAATTTTGTTTTCAATGGTAAAATCGTAATGCAATCCACTTCTCGTTATTGCCGAAACAATTATCTGCCAAATGATTACGAAATATCACTTACACAGTCAATCTCTCTTTCATTCTCTTTACAATCAGGGGCAATTTCTTTTCCCTTAGCCTAACTGATTATCTCTCTCTCTATATATATATTAATATAAGCCTTAATTGATTTTAATTTACTGCGACTCATATTTCTTTTACGTTCTCATTCCTACTTTTTCCTTCCAGGAAATTGTTCAAAATTCTGTTGCTTCTATTCTGTATGCTGCGGGATCAATATTCCTCATTCTGCAGACTTCAGCTTTCCTTTGGCCAATGTACATGATCATACCGTATTTTCAGGCTTATCCTGCACTCATGACAGCAGGGGTAAGTGTTCGGAGCTTTTCATTCATTATACCGAAAATGTCATTATTCAAAGATTCATTATAACAAGTGTAAAGAATTTTCGAATCTATGAAGTAAGTTTCAAAGAAATTTGCTTCCTTTGTGTGCAAGAGATTATCTTGATTACCCTGTTATCTTGATTGCAAAGTATCCATTTTTTGCCTTTCCTTTTTAATAATAATAATAATCTTTATTCATATTCATGTTAGTTATACAAGAGTTTAAACAAATGACCCGCAAAGCATCTGCTTATCTGCAGGAGAGAAGAATAATAACGTTACATGGAAATACATGAGATATAGTTTAAAACAATGTCATCGAATCATGTGAATTTCAGTGGAAGCTCCATTGTAGTTGTTCAAATTTTTAAATTGATTTTAGTGCCTAAAAGAAAAATTTAATCTTATTTTTGATTTCTTTAAATTTGTTTAATAATTTCCCTCGCAAATTGATTGAACGCGTAAGGTACTGTATAAATGCCCTTGTACATTTCCCGTAATTGTTTAATATTTTTGAAAGTTGGAAATAATTTTTGGATTGTAACCTTGTGTTTTTCCCATGAGAGATTTTAGATTTAAATTGATTGTCCAAAAACTATTTTAAAGTGATTCTGTATTTGTAAAGGTTGTGAAAAGAAAGTATGCCTAGATAATTTAGTCTTTCTTCGCTGTGATAAAATGAATTTCTTAAGTTCTAGACATTAGTTCATAGGGGCTATGACAATCAGGGGCCATCACAGGTACTCATGCTCACTGAGTTACAGAAGAAATTGCGACTTGCATAGACATGTCAGTGGTCAGTACTGGACCACCAAATGCGTAAATCTGTTGCCTGGTCAGATGAATCCCATTTTCAACTCCATCATGTTGGTGGAAGTATTTGCATTTGGAGAGAGAAACCTGAGGCCATGGCACCAGGATGCACCATTGGTGTTTGGCAGGATAGAAGGCGATGGTGTTTGGAGACTCTTTTCATACTATATTACTTATATCAATTTAAAGAAAAGTAAGAAATCCTTTAAATTATTTTCCCTAACCATTATTCGCATCAAGAGACTTGATTTGAAAGCCAAGGCCTCTAAATGGAAGCTAGGCATACACAGGAATGAGAGCTTTGCCCTAGAACTTGGAATGATGCATATGAAATCCAATCTCGCTTTCTTTCCATAGAAGTCACTAGGTACACTGAAAGGAGATTTTGTTTCTTCTGAAAGGAGGGCGGGAGATGCCAGATCAGTTTTGCATATTGATCTCTGGTATCTTATGACCACCTTTAAATTTTTTTTTTTCACCATGTTGAGAAGTGGTCGACTTTTTGAGATATTTTGACTGATCAGTTTGAACCAAATGGCCTGTCTAATGAATTTTATCATTAAAACGGATCCTGGGTTGGATTAGGTTGTATCCGCAAGTGTCTGATATCCCACGCCTCCAGATGTCTGTTCTGGTATCATTCCATAGGAGGCAGAATCAGGACTCGTCGGTGGACAAAAGGGATTTCAATTCGTGGCTCTGCGCTCTGCACCATTTCAGACGACAAATCTTATGCTGTGACAGTTATGATGGACTATGCTTTAACGGATGCGAATGACAAATATCTTGAACGAGTTTCTCAGTTTCATGATAGATACTAGCAGTGTGAGAAATGGGATAAGCAGAAGAATAGAAAATGCCGATGAAACTTTTAAGAATCTGTGGTGAGTGCTGGAAAGTAGGTTGTTGCACCTAAACACTAAGCTTAGATTGTACGATAGTTGTTTGGCTCTCTCTTTAGGTATGATATAGTGCTGAGATTTAAACCATTTCTTGGTAAGATAACAGGAATCTTGAGATTTTGATTGCAAGTGGTGCTTGTACAGCATTCTGGATATTGGACGATTTGATTATGTAAATAATGATGAAGTCATCAACCTTTTTGCCCCTAGCTATTTCTGGAATGTTATATATATTATCTATTCCAGATGAACTGTCTTCAAATACCATTTTATATCGGGGCAGACTGCTTTGTTTTGGGCGTGTTGTCCTCGTGCAGAACAACGAGTATGCAAATTGGAGTTCGAACAGTGTGCATAAAAGCTCAAAGGAAATGAGCAGCCCTAGAATGAAATGGTGGACAACGTGCAGCCGGATTTTATTAAAATTTACCATCAGTGGCGAAATGCAATCGATACTGATAAAAGCTGACAAATGTGGAGAACGAAGTTACACATTCTGGTTCGACCTTTACAGCTTACAGCAGCGTGAGGATTATTAATGTGTGCAGGCGTGCATGGATAAGTATATTGTTTGTTCGGAATTTTATGACAGCAAATTTAATGGTTAGTATATTATCAAAAATGTTAGGTAAAGTATGAAATTTGGTAATATTGGTAGGTGAGTTATACAACGTAATATACAACGTAATATTTTGTTGGTATTAGTGTTATTTTTTTTTTCTCTTTGCAGGTGTTCGGCTGTGCGTGTTCCCTGATTCACGGCATCGATGCTTATTATGCTTATCGCGACTTCAAAAGTTTCAGATGATGAAGAATCTGTCGTTAGGAACTTCATCAACGAACATCATAAAAAGAAAATGTTTTTTTCTTTATTAATATATATAGACATAGCTGTATGCTTTGGTTTAATTGGAGTGCGAGATCTTGTATATCGTTGACCTCATTGAAGTGGTTTTTCACTCGTGGCATCCGAAATTGCCTCACTGCAGGATCAAGGCAAGAGGAAAAGAACGATCCAGCATCGCATATTCCCTTTCGAAAAAAAAGATACAGTTTTCCTCGTGATGCTTCCCTTTGCGCATGTCATTAATGAGGGAATTCTACTTTTTATTGATCGAAAACGGTGATTAACGAGTTGCTATTGAAGAGCAGTCCGAGTGCTAATACGTAACTTCCTTCCGCCCCACCCCCCTCGACACCAATTAGCATATATTCCCGTATGCTTTCCGGATTCTCTATTGCTTATTTTGCATTAGATGAGACAAACTAAATTACTCTTCGCAAAGAAAAATATTTTTCGTAATGAAAAGTTCCATCTTGTTGTTCCTTGCTGGTTTGCACTACGAAAATAACTCTGATTATACACTGGTTTCCAAAAGTCATGATACAATCTTATATTATATCAATGGGAATAATATATTCTTCGTAGCTCCATAACTTAATAAAGCTGTTTATGAAAAAATGTAGGTGAAGATAAATTAAAAAACTAAATCTTGATTTTTAGCAACATTCGTTCCATATTTAAAGAGCTATGGAAACTGTCATTTCTGTTGTTAAATATTCATACTAATCTCTTATATTAATCTATATAATACGGAACGAATATTGTTGAACATTCGGATAGGTTTAATTGAACTCTTTAATTTATCCTGAAATACGTTTTACCATAAAAAGTTATAAAGCTTTGAACTTCTCTTCCAATTCATATAACATGGGCTTGTAATAAATTTGATATATTAATTCATTACATACCTCTGTGGCAAGCAGCTGCTTGAAGGGGTATTTTATTATTTTTATATATATATATAAATATATATTATCTATTTATTTTAATAATGTATTAATTATATATACAAGGTGGACAAAAAATAGATGACAACCCATGCCAGGTCAATAGAAACGTAAATTTGAAGCTCTGTAACTTTTGAAATAAAGCTTTACTGAAAAAATCGTATAATGATATTAAAGATCTGAATGAAATCTAACTAAATCGTGGTTTTCCAAAATATTGATTTCAGTAATAAAATAATCACGGAAGCTTGAACAATTAACAAATGTACTTCCTGTTCCAGTCAAAATATTTTCTCACCTATTAATTAAAGAACAAATAATAACTATTAAATTAAACCGTTCATTAAAATAAGAGTATGTTTAGAAGTACGAGTAATAATTCTCTTAGTTTTTGTCAATTTTGAAGAAAATTGTTTAAGGCAACTGAAGTAGCTGCGCCCTTGTGTTCAATTTTGCAACTAACATTACCTTTTAATATTGAACCAATACTGTTGAAATATCTAAATTTAGAATAGATTTCGTTAAGATCTTTATTACGTTCGAGAGATTTTTCAATAAAGTTTATTTTTAATGAAGTTTCAGAAGTTTGAATTTAACATCCTTTTGACTTAACATGGGTTGTAACGTAATATTTTCACACCAGTCTATAATATAAATTTTTTACCAAATCTCCTCATTCTCTTAGTGTTAGCGGCTAGTAGCTTTAATTCCATCCATCGAGAGTGCCACATTTAGAAGTAAAGCATTCAAATTTTTTTTTAAATGCCATTTGGATTGAAGAACCGAAACTCAGGGCTAATATCGTTCATTCCAAGTTTGCATAGTTTGTAGTTACGTGGTGCAAAGGATTTGAAATGGCGAGAAACCTATGAAGAGTGTAGAAAGCGAAGACATTTCGAAACAGTTTCAGTTGGTACTCGAAAGAAGATGAACACTTGGCTGCACCAAAAGAAACAGTTTCAGTTGGTACTCGAAAGAAGATGAACACTTGGCTGCACCAAAAGAAACAGTTTCAGTTGGTACTCGAAAGAAGATGAACACTTGGCTGCACCAAAAGAAACAATTCTGATCTTTTGCGATCCGAAGAAAACGAAGGAGAATATCCTCACACTGCAGTGATCGGATATTGAGCATAATCAATAAAATTATCATAATATTTGTCTTCTATATGTCGAACATAAAAAAAATATTTCAAAGCCTATTATTTTATGATTTGTTGGCATGTAGCAGCGGTCGGTAGCGCTCCAGTCTCGTAATTTGCAATTTTCTGCTTTGAGTCTCAACTGTGCCAACATTGAGATTTATCCCCGCTAAACTCCCCCCCCCCCCCCCAACACACACACACCCTGTGAGAAAAGGGACACCGACAGGCTTCGAAAAGTCGCCGTCCATCCGATGTGATGTTAAATGTGACCCCATTTATAGGAGTGCCATGTCCTGTGCCCCTTAAAGAGAGGAATCCATCTGTCTTCCAGCTGCTGTCCAGTGATTCTTGTTTGGATTAAATTTATTCCCGTCTCCTGAATGTAAGCCCCTTAGCAAGCTTATAAACTGTTAAAAGAATCCCGTGGAATTTAGATTTTGATGTAAGAGAAGTTAGTCTTTAACAGAATCGTTAAGTTGCATTACCTTTATTGTAAATCTAAATATCAAGGCCCGGTATGTGAATCTGCATGGCAATTGATTTAAATAATACGACCAATTTCTGCAGTTCTACTTATGCGCATTTTGCTTTTTTACAAAGAAATCATTCATTGTCATGTTTCGAATAATTAAATAGTTATCTTAATAATAGCTTTACGATTAAATATTGAACTGTTTCGAGTATTTCAGTGTTAACGAAAAAATGTATTTCTATTTCAATAGTTTTAATATTGCTTAAACTTGTTTTAAAAGACGTTTTATATTTTGCGAAGTGAGAATTTAAATAAATGTTTAATTTTACTTTCGTTTTTATTTTGTAACGTGTTTAAAATGAAACTTTCCACGAGAAATTTACGCCTCAATCACCATTCGTAAATAAAAGAATAGGCAGCTTGGCAATGATTCATCACACAAGTAAGCAGCCCGGTGTCAAAGCACACCAAAATCGAAAAGGAAAATTTTGAAATCGATAACATACGCAAATAATATGTAGAAACAGAGCTAAATAATCTCCACACCAGACCCAGACATAGAAAAAAAATCGAGGAGGGGGAAGGCAAGAAACACAGTCAAGCCAAAAAAATGTAAAAAAAAAATGTTGATTTCCAATGCAGTGTATCATTTCCTCCTCCGTTTTACGGGTTTTTCTTATTTCTTTAAAAACGCATGAAATATAAACAAGTTTATTAATTTTTGACCCCTTTTCACTTAATCGCATTCTGAAAGGGAGGGCTCCTTTCACCCCCCCCCCCTCCCCCTAGAACCGACCCTGCTCGACACCATAGGCCAAAATTTCTGCTCTACCGCGTATCAAAATTCAGTGAACTATTTACATTTCTGAAACGAGAGTGGTAGCAAAAATGAAAAATACAAATTCCAGTCTCAGTCAGGAAAGAACTTGAAGATCGTGACAATGTTAGTTGATGTTACAAAATATTTATAAAAAGTTTTCCATCTTAATTGAAGAATCTGAACAAAATTCCATAAAAAGGAGCAATCATATATTTAAAAATCGATGGATTACTGAAGAAATAAAGTAACTTGTTAAACTAAAAGAAAAATTGCCTAAAAAAATTAAGAAATATCCTTATAACGTGTTTCATGAGGACAATTATAAAAAGATTAATGAACTTCAAAATACAGTGAGGTCTGCAAAAACCAGTTTTTACAAAACACAGTTTATTAATTGCAATGGAGATAGTAAGAAACAATGGAGTTTTATTAATAACTTAATTGATAATTGAAAAAAATCTACTTTAGTTCTACCTAACAAGTCTGCTGGATCTAATTAAGCTTTAGACAGTATTTGGATCAACATTGCTAATGATTTTAATGCATTCTTTGTTAATGTAGTAGATGAAATTGCTACCAATCAAATTATAGAGGAATATAAAGGAACACAGGATTTAATCAATTGCAAAAGAAATTCAATGTTTCTTTCCCCAATAAATGAAATGGAGAGTAGAGAAGCTATTCTTAGGCTTAAGGGAAATAAAAGTCCTGGATCAGACATAATTATTATTAAAACAATAAAAAATTGTGTTAATTATGTTGCATGTCCACTCACTTATGTTTTTAATTTATCATTTGAAACCAATATTTTTCCAGATGAATTTAAGAAAGCAGTTATGACACCTATTTATAAGGGCAATAGAAATTCTCTATCTAACTATAGACCAATCTCTGTTATTTCCATTTTTGGTAACATATTTGAAAAAGTTGTTTAAAAACGATTGAACAACTATCTTCTACAAAATTCCTTATATTCTGATAATCAGTTTGAGTTTCAAGAAGGAAAACATACAGAGAAGGGAGTCATAAATTTAACTAAATATATACATATATGAATCTATAGAGGAAGCGTTTGACACTGTTTCTCGTGATATTTTATTGCATAAATTAGAACACTTTGGAGTCAGGGGCATAATGTTGAATTGGTTTAAGAGCTATCTATTTAACCGAAAACAGATTGTAAACATTAACAATTTTCTAAACAATGAGTTGACTTTAAAGAAAGGTGTCCCACAAGGAATAGTTTCAGGACCAATTCTATTCTTGATATTTTTGCATGGTAGATAAATTGCTATGCCGATGATACTGCCATTACATTTCGAGCGAAAATTATAACTTGCGATATGGCATAAAAAATTATTTAATCAAAATTAATAAATTGTCTAAAAGAAATAATCTATTTTTAAATATAGATAAAAAGAAGTGTATTATGTATAATTTAAAACACAGTTCTGTTATAAATAAAAAAGTAATAAAAATGCATTAATCAGACTCTAATAGAGTGGATAATTGTGGCTGCTTTTCTACTGAAAACATTTCTGAAGTTATAGTATATTTAGGGATAACAATAGATCAAAAATTGAATTGGAAACCCCATATCAGTAATCTGAACAAAAAATTGAGATCAATGTTATGCAATATATGTTACCTAAAATATTTTTGAATCAGAAAACATTATATGTTATATACTGTATAACTTATGGATACAGTCTGCTATTCATTATGGGCTACTTTGCTATGGAGGTACTTGTACTTCAATCCTTAGACCCATCATAAATCTACAAAATAAAATAATAAAAAAATTAACTGATAATAATGGGTTTGGAGATAGTCTGCATAGTGGTTATACAATATTAAACTTAACGTACTACTCTTCAGAAATTTGCATGCCTATAAATTAATGATACATCTATTTGAAAATGATAACTTCTATAATCTGAAAAGAGATAATTATACTAGTTTACAAGGTTTTTATAACATGAACAATTGTAGCTGCCTTTAACTATTTTTCAGGTGCTGAATTCAGATCAGGCCTTAAAAAATGGCTAACACGTCACGTTTTTATGTTATTGGTCTTTTTCGTCTCCTATTAAGATCTTCCTATACCAACATCTCCAGGCAACTGGGAGGATACTAGATATTTTACTTTTTGTGGTTGGCAACACTGATTGCCAAGTGAGAGAAAACATGTAACACTAACCTAACTTCAGACCGCCATTCTTGTTGTTTTCATTGTATCTCATACTGCACACTATATCTCTGTGCTCTGCCACGGACTCTGCCCTAACACACCAAATACGTCTGTCATTGCAAAGGCTGTTGACATACCTTTCCGCCTGCACCAGAAGAGAGATATACTATGTCATCTCTCGAGGCTCCATTCCCTCCACTTTAACCACGAGCTTCTCAGGAAGTTGCAAGTAGCCAAACTCTGCCATCGCCGTGTCCGCCACTGACATCTACAACCGAGTCGTCCCTGCCAGCTCCATTGCTGGCAATACGCTCATTCCTGACTTTCTATCCTGTAGGAACAGTGATCTTATGATCAATATCACTATCCCTTCTCTAGGTCGAAAGAGCGACTCAGATCCAGTGGCCATCAGGTTCTCTCCACCTCCTATGTCACTGCAAAGTATGTACTGAGGTCTACACTGACGGATCTGTGGAAGGGGAGAGGCTACGTGCTGCCTCTGCCTTTGTCATCCCCAAAACGGGCGTCGCCACAGGTTTCCGTCACCCGCATCTCGCTTCCTGCACCTGTGCGAAGCGTCATGCTATCCTCGAAGCTGTACTTTTCAGCCCCGAAAGTGGAAACTTTGTCATCCTTTGCAACTCCAAGTCTCCATTGGAAGCTTTTCAGAAGCGAGACAGTAAGAGCTGCAACCGTTTCCTCATCTAGGAGATCATGGAGACATGCTTCAAGGCCACTTCTACCGGAATCACGGTTCATTTCCATTAGATCCCCTTCCATGTAGGGATACCTGGCAATAAACTTGCTGATCGCACCATGAAGGAAGCAATTGATAATCAGAGGTATATATTTAATTACCCTTTCTCTCTCAGTAACCGCAAAACGTTTGTCTCACAACTGATGAGCCAGTATCGTCTTGCCCAGTCATAAAGGGACACCAGTTGTTCCTCATTCAGGTACCTGGTTGACCCTTCTCTCACTGCTCCTAACCGCAGTAACCTCTGCAGATCTGAGGAGACCCTCCTTCATCATCTCCGAGTTGGTGTCATCTACAGTAACTACGCGTCACATTCTCGGCACAGCATACAGTCCTAACTGTGCCACATGCAGCACAACTGAGACTGTATCTCACGTACTGCTCAACTGCTCCCACTACAATGCTGAAAGAAAAGCTTTATTTCAGGAGCTTCATGCAAGTGGAACCATCGAGTACTCCATAACCTCCCTACTTGGTAACCACCACAATCTGAGGCTGCAGCGAACCCAATTCCGATTGGTCATTAATTTCTTTCAGAACATTAGCCTCTTCTGGAAGGTCTAATATCTTTTTTTCTTTAACGGGATTAGTATAGTTCGCGAGATAGCTGAGAGGTAGTTTCTTCTGCCTTTACTATCGTGTCCTGTTGTGGCTGGAATAGGGAGCTCCTCATTAGGGGCTAATTTCACCATGATCTTACAACACCTTCAATATTGTAAGAGGAGCACGTGCTGTAAGTTGAAGAGTACATTTTGGCGTTTAAATCCCAAAGGAGCGTCGCGGATGTGTTAATATGCCAGATAAGTTTTGTTATGTGTGTGTGGGAATTATGTTTTGAAATCCCAGGGTCATCCTTTGACAAAGATTGCGAAAAAAGCCTATAACTTGTATTTTGGATGTCATTTGGAAATTTGAACAAAACATGGGCTCCACATGTCGCATTTCGTGCTTTGTTCGCCTGAATGAATGGTTGAAGGTAAGATAAAATCCATGCCCTTTATAGCTCCAATAGTTTGGCGTGAGCCAACTAATCACTTGCATGATTTCTAGTTTTGTTTAGCTAAAGTGTCGGGCTTTTCAAAAAAGAACAAAAGCAAAATACAATATCCAAATGTGCCTTCAGCCATAAGGCCAGTTCCTCTTGGAGATATTCCTATACCAACACCTCCAACCAACTGGGAGGAGATGGATTCACATTCATCTGAGGAAGACTTTGAGGCACATACAGATCCTACATACAGCCCTAAAAAGATAGCCGAGCCTCATCTGATTCAGCAAATTGAAATTGTTTGAGAACTAGGACTTTCAAAACAACAAACTGAGGTTTTAGGTTTAAGACTTCAATAGTGGAATCTTCTGGCCAAGGGTACCAGAGTTTCTCTGTTCAGAAAGGGAAATTTGGCTTTATTTGCTTATTACGAGATGCAAGATGGTTTGTGTATGAGCACAGACATACCTTCCATTCCAGTGACACACGCTGTGAGAATAAAGGAAACTTATGAAAGCATGTAAAAAATACTCACTGCTATACAATATGATCAGTTTTGGTGGACAATATGTGGGGACCTAAAAGTCACATCTCTCTTGCTCGAGCTTCAAGGCGGTTTCACAAAATTTTGCTGTTTTCTGTGTTTGTGAGAGAGTAGGGCCAGAAAGGAACACTACAAAACAAAAGACTGGCCCAAGTGAGATGTTTTTATTCCTGGAAAGAGTAATGTGAGATATAAGCCTCTAGTTGACTCCTCTGATGTTCTGCTCCCACCACTACACATCAAACTGGGACTTATTAAAAACTTTGTAAAGGCTATAAACAAAACTTTGAAGAGTTTTTGCACTTCAAGGAAAAATTTCCAAAACTAAGTGATGACAAACTCAAAGAAGGGATCTTTGTTGGTCCTCAGATCAGGCAGATACTGAATGATACTATCTTCGAAGAAAAACTGAATACGAAGGAGCACGCTGCATGGAAATCCTTGACGTCTGTGGTCAGGGCTGGAATAAGACCAACTGATGCCCTAAGACAGACCAATAATGGTGGCCCCCTCGGCCCTTCCATTGTTTAACTGACAGGACATTAAAACTCAATAAGTGCTGTAGGCACTTATTGAGTTATAAATCTTTAAACTTTAGTCACTCACTATATGAAGAAAGCGTTTTTTTTTTTTAACAATTTAGATTAAAGTCGAACGGACAATTAGAAAAATTTTCAACTGTAGCAGTGAAAAAGTTGAGAGAGTTAAGAGCATGATAGCTAGGAGAAAAACTCTTTGGTGCCCGAGGCACATGCTTATTTTGCTTAATGATTAATCCAGCGCTGTCTGTGGTCCAGAGTTTTTTGGGGAATCACAAAGAGGAAAACTAGCATCAGCTCATTCAAGATCTTCTCAAAAACTTTGAAAATCTTGGCTGCCAAATGTCTTTGAAAATCCATATCTTGCACTAGCATCTCGACTTCTTCCCCAAAAATTTAGGAGCTGTCAGTGATGAGCAAGGGGAAAGATTTCCCCAGGATATCCGAACCATGGAGGAGAGATACCAAGGCAGGTGGCACCCAGCAATGATAGGTGACTGTTGCTTGTTCTTGCAGAAGGAAGATACTTCAGCACATAAAAGGCAAAAATGGACTTCTTGTAAGTATAAAAGATCCTTACCCGTGTTTTCTTATTTTGCGTTTCAATATTGTTTCATTTGTTACTTTATATTCAGTGGTCTATAACTATGATGATTCTAATTTTTTTCACTCTAATTATGTAATTAATTAATGAGTTTTAAGTTCATTTGTTTTCATTTCCCAGATATAGTATTCATTGAAATTTGAAATGCATCAATCCGTAATTTAAAATACTCTACCTTGCTGAAGATTTTTCACAGCCATATTTGAATTCTGCACCCCAAAATTAGTTAAAAACATCCTATTTGGCCAATGTTATAAAAAAGTTTCAATTCTTGTCTAACGTTATTGTCTGTAATCAAATGGAAAGAAGTATGAAATTCCCCTTGTTAAAAAAAAACTAATACACATAACTTATTTAGCTCAAAAGATAATACACATAACTTATTTAGCTCATAAGATATTTAATCATTTACCTCTTGGTTTAAGAAATCATAACGGTGGATTGCTTTTGTATAAAAAGAGACTAAAGAAGTATTTCTTGACTATAAGTGATATCGAAGATATATTTACAGTTCTTAGGTAACAAAAGATGTTGTTGTTTTTTTATCTACTGTGCTACTTTATGCATACTGCATATTTGTGATGTTTCATGTTAATTAGATTGTTGCTGTTATAATGATTTTTGTAGTCGTTTAACTAATTACTTCACCTGTTAATTAATTATCATTATTGTCTTTTATCATTTGTTTTTTCATTCTTAAAATTACTTTCAATTATTATTGTACTTTCAAATGTGATATGTACTGCAACAACCTAGTCAGCTTCTGCTTTTGGGTTGTTTATATGTTGATAGATTTTATTTGAAACACCCTGACCAACAATGATAAATAAAAATAAATAAATATCCCCTCAAGCAGCTGCTTGCCACAGAGGTCTGACAGGAGCCTGTCAGTTTATATGCCACAGTAAGAGATCGGAGAGGATGGCAGAACCTCAGCAGAAAAACGACACACACATCCATGCCTATTCCGGGGCTCGAACCCAGGTCCCTTAGATCAGTAGCATACCCTTGAATATATCCACGGATTTTTTCTTGTTGGTCAAAGAAACTTTAATTCATACCGTTTAGTACAGACAGATGGCACTGCTTACTCAAACACTCTTAGGTATCAGCACCACATGGAAGCTGTACATGCCAGTCTATGATTATCAACGCAACGTGATAGGTAATGTTTGATATTTTACTTTCTTGTTTTATCAGTAATGTTTTATTACCACGTTAGCAGCATTTAACAAGTATTTATATTGAATGTCATATACTGTAATATAAGTTTCTGTTAATTGACTCGTGCCGACACGTATCAAACATCCTTTTATTTGGATGTAGTATTTGCTTTTAAATAGCAAAACGTTTTAACTCTTTTTGCTGTGGAAAAAACTTTTTGTGAAATTAAAATGAAATTATTTTTATTAAGTACGTGCTAAATATTCTATTAACATCCGATTATGCCTCAAAATTTTTAATAAGCACTCGTCAATTTCAATACATGTTGCTTAAGAATATGCTTTATAGACTGGTTTCCATGTATTAAGAAAAAATGAGAAAAATCGTGATAATTTGCCAAAAAATTGTGCGATCCTCACCAAACTTGTTCATGTAACCAGTGAAGTAATGCCGAGTGAGCATATCATAAACAAATTAGTCTAGGTTGCGTCAATTTGCATAACCGGTAGCAGAATAAAAATGGTTATTTTGGAGTGGATCTTTATATTGTGTTGTAAATGTGAGTAAAGAAATTCGAAATTGCCATTTTGTAGGAATATCCTCGAGACATCATTTGTCAAATGAACTATGGTAGAGAGCTATTGGTCAGCTTGAAACAGGCCAAAGTTGGTCAGACTTGGTCCGATGGCTGAATGCGAGTCCTTCTATTGTACATAGACTGTGGAATCAAATTCTGAGTATGGATTTCACATCTTGGAGGTTTAGCCGAGGAAGGGCTAGAGTTATGACCACTGTACAGGACCGATATCTGATTAACAGCACGAAGGAGCAGGACATCTCCCTCTCAGCTGCAATCCTCTCTTGCAGCAGCCACTGGAGGGTGTATCAGCTTCTACTGTGTATAGAAGGCTTTGTCAGGGAGGTCTGTATGCTAGAAGGCCAGTAATTCATATACCCATCACATCACAGGAGAGAGTAGTTGAATTGGGCATGCACACATATTAACTGGACAGAAGAGCAATGGAGGTCCATACTCTTCACAGATGAGTCCAGATATTGCTTGCAGAGTGATTCCAGATATTGTTTGATATGGAGAGAATAAGGTACCTGCTATCATCCCAGTAACATCTGTCAAAAAGACAGTTATGGCAGAGATAGTATGTGTGTTTTGGGTGGCATTTCCTAGGTGGACACACAGAATCTATGTGTTGATGAGTGGGAACCTCAATGCTCAAAGGTATAGAGATGACATCCTGGACCCTTATATACATCCTTACGCTGGTGCAATAGGTGAAACATTCATCTTACAAGATGATAACGCTCATCCATACAGAGCTTGACTAGTGGAACAATACCTTCAAGAGACCAATATGCACATGGAGTGGCCAACTCGATCTCCCAACCTAAATCTGATTTAGCATGTGTGGGATACTCTAGGGAGGAGACATGTTGCAGCCCTCAACCCGCCTCCTGAAACAAAGGGGTAGCTTATTACTGCTTTAAAGGAACAATGGTCATTACTCCCTACTGAGCTGATTCACAAAAGTGTTTTGTCTAATGTAAAATATTTTAGGCCATTCTGAAACTAGCATTGTAATTCATGTTTTCATCATATTTCATTAAAATCATTCATATAGTTTTTTTGTTTATCATAATTTTTTCTGAGTTTTCCTTAATTTATGGAAATCAGTGTATTAGGAATTGGTAAAATACTTTAATTATGTGGTTGGTCAAACAGTGTAAGAAATGATCCATATTTAGTATATTGATTTTTTTTTTGTGTTTTATGAGCCTCAAGTTCTTTTGTAATAAGCCATAGATTAGACTGACCTGCTTCATATAATTCATGTATCAGTTTGTATTGTTCATAATCAACTCACTCATATTGTCACTCAGCGGTAATTTTAAAATTTCAAAGGGTTCTGATTGTAACAGAATATTATGAACTGGTCCAGCTCAATTTTCATGAGCAAACCAGGTCAATGAGCCATTACTGATTTGGCTGACTGAACCTATCATGTCATCTATCATCACTCTGTAGGGATGAAAATCTTTCCTACTTCCCCTTTCTTGGTATCTTGTGATCGAAACCTCATTCTCTTTTTCAGATGATCTGAATTCATCGTCTTCATTCTCTGAGCTGTCAATGGCAATAAAGTGTTCAGAATTTTTTTCTCCATCAAAATTTCCATTTATGGGAAGCCATCTCAAACAACAAAAGAAAATATATAAAAATTTAACTCCTCCCAAATTATATCGATGAATTTTAATCACTGCTGACTTTCCATTCCCCAAAATACTGTAAAAAATAAATGCATATGTACTGGACAGAAGAGCGGTGGAGGTCCATACTCTTCACAAATGAGTCCAGATATTGCTTGATATGGAGTCCTAAGCCTTGGTCTTTCCTTACATCTGTTCTATTTCATTTAGTGCAAACATCTGATTCCTACTTGAAGATATTAGAACCAGAGGGTACTGACTGAACTGGGCAGCAAATTTGCCAATAAGCTAATCATATCTTCTCTAAAGCTGACCAAGCTAATGGCAGATCTGAAGAAAGGGGTGGCAGTTATCCAAGTTCGCTCCAAGTGGCAAAATACCTATTGCCAAGCCTGAGTGAGTCAACAATAAGTATTGACAATTAGCATTGCCAAACTTGCATCCACACAGGGCACAACCTGTTCACCCCTTAAATAACCAAACCTACCCGAGCCAATAAAGGTGACTTGGGATCTAATAAAGGGAATTCTAAAATACACTCTGTGACACTGAAATTGCACCATTCAGAAGTGGATGAGATCAGATGAAAATCACAGACAAGACAGGTTGGCAGATGAATAAGATAATATAACATTTACAGAACAATAGCACAAATTTATTTCAAACACAGATTACATGGCAATAGTCAATACTTTGTAGATTCCCCATGGTTTGCAACACATGCAGCTGAGCATTGTGATATGTAATCCTACAGACATCAAATAGATATGGTGGCCATGCCTCAAGATGCTATCTCTCAGAACAGCTACTGGCAGTGGCAGATGATTCTTCAGATGAGACTCTGTCAAGTCTCAAGCATGTTCGATGGGTGATAAATCTGGCCATAGAAGAGAATCGACAAGCCATAGACATTTCTGGGTGATGTTAACAGTATATAGCGTGGCATTATCATCCTGAAATGGGGCCAGGCACTCAACTTCTGTTCATTAGTTATTTCAGAATAAATTAAAATCCAGTAAAATTACTCATTTTTTTTACTGCCTTATTTTTATATTATTTTATTGTTTAAAATAAAGAAAGGGACACTGATAGGTTTGGAAGTTACTATCCATTGGATGGAGACATTAAGCTGTAATCCAGCAGTTAGAGAGCTTTTGGCATTTTCTACAAGAATGGCAAACAAAGCTCTGATCGAACATCAGGAGTATTCATATGCCTACATAGATTTTGTTTCTATATTTTCAAACTGGGATGATCATCTTATTCAGTTTGAAAGAGTTGAGAGATATTGACTACAACCTGAAAAAATGTACATTTGCTCAACTGAAGGTAAAACATATATGACATATAGAGTCAAGGAAGACAGAACCTAATACTATAAAATTAAGAGACATTAAAAATTTCCCCATCCCACCACCAAAAAGTAATCCAGAGTATCCTTGGCTTTATACAGCTTCATATTATTGACTTCATACAGCAAACTACTTATTCTGGATAGTGAGGTGTCCAATATTGGTGTTGGACCATGCCTATTGCAGAAGGACACAGATGCAGTTTGTACCTAGTGGCATTTACCAGTCAAAAGTTGATCTCTATTCCAATACAATGGAGCACCATAAAAAAGAAACATGCAATTGTTTGTGCTCTGAAGTCTGGAAATTTGATTTTTGGAGCTACAATATATTTCATAGTAGATCATATCCCACTGAAGTTTTTGACAGCTTGGTATATGCAAGGGCCAAAACTGTAGAAATGAGCCTTGACCCTTCAATGCTATAATGATGGAATCCCCCATCGAGCAGAGAAGTTATATCGAACATTTACACCCTGTTGTAATTTTAACAAGTAGAGATTCTGAGTAAGGAGGTGTTTAAGTCTATGCAATGATGAAGGGATAAGAATATGGCAGTCAATTATGTAGCACTGCTTCTTGAGGGGGTATTTATTTATTTTGTTTTATGTGGGAGGCTATGAGATTGTTTCCTCAGAAGAAAATGGACTAAACAAATTTAGTTAGTATTTATCTTTAAAGGTAAAAATATATCCCAATATTATAAAAAGGTTCAAATGCAGTAAATTATTTTTGCATTCTTTCACTAAAATTGCATTTACAACTTTAAAGTTACCTGTTTTGTGACTAATAAAATAATACTGACTTTGTATCTGCAAGTAGCAACTGAAGTTTTCCATGTTCATAAAAATTTGTGTGCAGCATTAACTGTTCACACATACTGCTTATACTTCTCACATATACTTCACACAAAGGTGTGTGCTTGTTACCGCACACCTTTAGGTAATGGGATTTTTCACAGCTTTAGATGCACTGAAACCTAAATTCACTGGAAAGTTTGGAACCTGAAAAGTTGTTAATAGCAGTTGGAGCATTTGAATTTCCTTTCTAAAACTTTTCACATAAAGTGTACATAAGTTTACCCTTCAGTAAAATGATGATACTGTAGAAAAAAACACCTTTTTATTTGTAAAAGAACTGAAATATTCACAAATAGTTTTCCCAAATTGTTATGTGCATGTTAGTAATTGAACTGTGTTGTAGAACTTTTCTGGCATTAAATTTAACTGTACTGGTATAGACAAGTTAGTTAAATATTGCTATTTTCTTAGTGCATTTGTAAATTTTCACAAAATGCTTATTAAACTTAAGTTTATAAATATTGGTACACAACTTCTAATGACTGATCCCTTGGCATAAATCTTAAAAGTCATTGATAGAAGAGATCTTGATTAATGGCACAGAGCACCTGGCATATAATTAACTGCAAACCAATTCTAACAAGGTCCTGTTTGACATTGTCCCAGCTGGGCCAGCATTGAGATTTATCTCTGCAAAATTCCCAGTCCTACCCACAGTCAACAGGGGACACCTTTGGGCTTGGAAAGGCTGCTGTCCGTTCGATGGGACATTAAACTGTGGCCCCGTGTGTGGGAGAACCATATCCTGTGCATGTTAAAGAACATGCTGGATGCCCTTGATGGGGAGCTACCATCTGTCTCCCAACAGCTGTTCCAGTGGGTCCTCTCCCCCAACCTTCTATGAGTCTTCAGGGTCCATGTGACCTGGCCATTTAGCCCATGGTGTGCAAAAAAGTGTCACTCAGAGGTAAAACAACCCAACCTGTTCGACATTGTCTGCCCACCGCATCCTAGGTCTTTAGGCACACTATTCATAACCCTATTCACCAATCTATAATTATCCATACGGGCAACATGGCCAAACCAATGGGATCTCTCTCTGCACAATATGCTGCTTAAAGGAGGTTGCTGACTTCTTTGCCTAACCTCATCATTAGTTACAAAGTTGAACCACCCAATGCCCAAGATACTGCGTAGCATCTGGAATCAAAAGCATCTAGTTTCCTATTATCTTGTTTACACAGCGTCCAAGTTTCACTACCATAACTAACCCTAGAAAGAACCAAACTATTATACAGTCTAATTTTAGTCTTCAGGTGTATACGCCTATTTCTCCACACTATCCATAGATTCTTAAAAGTCCCGGCAGCAATCCCTATTCGTCTGTTAATCTCATGCTGCACATCACCATTATCTGTTACATAGCTCCCAAGATAATTAAACTGTGACACCTGCTCAAGACTACAACCATTCAGATTAACTGAATCACAGCCTGCCTGACCAATTTTCATCACTTTAGTTTTCTCTGTTTATAACCAAACCTACTCTACTACCAGTCTCATCAACAGCTTGAATGAAAGAGTTCATCTCATCAACATCATTTGCCAAAAGGGCTAAATCATCAGCATAATCTAAATCAGAAATTTTCGTATCTCCAGCCCATTTAAGGCCAAAAGCTTTCCCTTGAAGTGAATTTCGCATTACATAATCAATAACCAAACTAAAGAGAAAAGGAGGCAAAATGCACCCTTGTCGAACACCAGAAGTAATGCTAAACCAATTGCTACAAGACTTACCAACTCTCACACACAACTCAGTGTTATTATAGAGAGCTTTCATTATGTTAACTAACTTGTCTGGTATACCATATGATCTCACAATCAACAACAAATTATGACGATCAACAGAGTCGAAAGCCTTTTTGAAATCAACAAAGCTAGCAACCAAAGGTTTCTGAAACTCTAAACATTTCTCAGAATCTGCCTAAATGAAAATATCTGATCTACACATCCCCTATCACTTCTGAATCCAGATTGCTCATCACGCAACTGCCTGCCAACCAGATTCTTCATTCTATTAAGCACAATCATGGAAAGAACTTTACCTGGAACAGAGAGTAGGCTGATACCCCTATAATTATAACAAGAACTGTGATCACCTTTTTTGAAAATAGGGATAACAATAGCTCTGGTAAAATCCTTAGGAACCATGCCTTTATCATAAAAGATATTCAGAATTTCAGTTATCCAAGTGGTAACTGAAACATTCGCAGCTCTAAGCATTTCCATAGTAATTTCATCTACCCCTGGGGATTTATGAAGTTTAAGTTTAGAAATACCAAAATAACTTCAGATTGTGTTATAGGGCCAACATTAAAGCCAGTAATGCACATATCATCATTGCCAACAATGGGAGTAGAACTAACCACATTATTTAGAACATCACTGAAATGCTCAGCCCTCCTGGCCATGACAGAATCCTCACCTTCTATAACCTTACCTTGTTTATCCTTCAATCCCTGAACACCTGTTCATTTTCTACCACACAAAACATTAACTATCTGGTACAGTCCTCTGCTGTTGTGCAGCTCTAACTGCTTCCTTGGCTTTGTCAGCCAAGCCATCAAGCCAAAGATTCTTATCAGCAGCTAACTGATCCTTTACACATTTATTAAGCTGTCTGTAATGCGTTCTATTAGGACTAGTAGGGTATTGATTAAGGACATTCCTGCAGTTCTTTAAAACCTGTTTAAAATGGTCCCAGTCTTCCTTAACTTCAATAGTAAGCAAACCATGACTGTCATAATGACTAAGTAACCTATCATGGTAAACTTTAACTATAACTGGGTCTTTGAGAGCGTGAGTATTAAAGGTAAATTTTTTAACCTTAGCACAACACTTCTTAGGTTTAAATTGCAAGACACTTTTAACAAGGTAATGATCAGATCCAATTTCAGCTCCCCTATATGACCTGGTGTTCCTAACAGAACTAGCCCATTTGCTGTTAATTAATTCATAATCAATCATATTCTTATGCACCCCATCAGGTGAAACCCATGTGTACTTATGTATGTTGCAGTGTTTATAATAAGTGTTAGTTATTTTGAAACCATTGAATTTACTTACCTGTTGGAGACGTTGTCCATTGCAGCTACCAATACCAAAAGGGCCTATCACTCCTCCCCAAAGGTCAGAGTCAGTACCAACTTTGGCATTGAAGTCACCTAGAACAAGGGTAACATCTCTTTTCTTGACAGAATTCAATATATCCTGAAGTTGTTCGTAAAACCTATCCTTCTCATCCTCATCCTCAGTGGGGGCATAACAACAGATAACAATCAAGTCTTTAATGCTTATCCGAAATTTTGCTGTAAGAAACCTTTCATTAATGCACTTATATCCTAGAAGAACATCACTAGCATGTCTTCTGAGAAGCTGACCCACGCCTTGGTGATGTTTATTATCTTCCCTCCCTGAAAAGAGAAATTTAAGATTGTTTTTAAGAATCTGACCTTTATCTGTCCATCTGGTCTCTTGCAAGCCAAGAAAATCTAAATTATAATGGTGTAATTCTTGTGTGAGGACATCAAGGGAAAAAGCACTGTGCAGAGTCCTCACATTCCAACTACCTGTGGAGAGAAAATGGTTAGTGGGATGTTTAAAGAAACTATGTTTATTGAGAGAAGGAATGCCGTCAATATCAAACAGCCCCCTAATTGCAGACATGGGGCAAAGACCCTTTCCCCCACCACTAAAGGGTGAAGCCATCTGCACTGGAAGACTTCCTTCAATGTATAATTTGACAATGCCAGTAGCAGCAAAGAGTTCAGGTGCCTGCGATGACCTCTGTTCAGGATTATCCACCAGCTGATAAACATATCCTGTGAATCTATTATTCATTTGGGGGCTGTCAACCCACAAACAGAAAACACAGCGTAAGATTTTCCCTTCACAGAAGCCCGTCAGTGCAGCAAATTCAGGATCAATAATCAAACTCAGTCATATCAATCCAGTAGGTTTATATGGTCAGCATCATGACCCTGTGTGGTTGACCACTCCTCAGCAGGGTAGAAAAAAAAAGAAAGTAGCCACAGTTGTCCAGATCAGTAGGCCACACTAATCTGGCAGCCGTCACCTTCCGTTCACTTCCACAAGAGAGTGTCTCTTTTGAAAGGTACTAATGGCCTGCACCACGAGAAGGCAGGGTCTGATATTAGATGCTAGGCCTGGCCAGTTCTATGCATCATCACAGGGGTTTGGTGCATTGAAAGGAGTACCCAAAATTGTTTAGTAGGGATGTGACAAACTCATCAACTTGTGACAACACTCACCTTTTTTCATCTTTTTACATCCTCATAGATACGCCATAAATCCTTGTAAATGCTATATATTTCTCTATAAACTCAAATTCTCCTTAAATTCCTCCAACTTCTCCAAATACCTCTCCATCCTGCTATATATATATATTATGCAGGGCCTTTAAGGACAACTAAATCTCGAGTACAATATCGTCACAGCTGAGGCCACACTATATATTGATGAAATGGAAAGGAGCCATCATCATACCATACCTGTACGATTTTTATTCAGGCCACATGCTTGTGACTACCAACTTGCTCATCTCAAAGGTGAGCTACTTCTTATTTTTATTACCTTTATTCCTGCTGCCATCTAAGCACAGAGCAGAGAACCAACATCAGACTTTGGCAGCTCTGCTCAGAGAGAAGAAATGCATTATGCCAAGATGAGTCTTCCCACAGCTGGGATTATTTTTATTCTCCTTAGTCTATACCAGGGGTACTCAATGTGGGGTGTGCATTAAAGCTTTTTTGGGATATGCAGTGAGAGCTCAAAGTTAGATCTGGTAACAAATTCGCTAAGTTGGCAACACTGCTGTGCAAAAATATAATTTTTTGTGTTTACTGATATGTAATTTATGAATACAAAATTTAATGTGTATATATATATATGTTTTATTTTATTCCCATTGTTATACTATAACTATAGTTTTATTTATCTATACAAGGGGTAAGCCAGTTACATACACATTTCCAGGGCGTACGTGAAACATAAAAGGTTGAGAACCACTGGTCTATACAATAATTTGACCTCTTTTTAAAGTTAAAGCAGTGAAGCATTGACCCTTGTGAACAAGATAACAGGAAAGTTGCTGCTTTTGATTCTAGAGATTTATGCAATATCTTAGGCAGTAGATAGTTTAACCTTGTAAGTAACGATGAGGTTAGGCATAATAGTCTACAACCTCCTTTGAGCAGCATATTGTGCAGAGGGAGACTGCATTGGTTTTAGCAATGTTGTTTGTATGCATAACTGTAGAATAATGAATAGGGTTATAATCTGTTTGCCTGAAGGCCTCAGAAAGAGGGGAGACCTAGAATGTGCTGGGCAAACAACGTCGAACAGGAAAAGGAATTGCCATACAGTGGCCAAATGCAGCAACTGTAGCTCAGGACAGACATTGTTGGAGAATTAAATTGCACAGTCTGGTTAGACCTCCATAGCCCATGGATGTTTGAAAATTCTGTAGTAATGTATGTTATATTGTAAAAATTTGGTTTTATATTATAAATATAGTTTAAATACATTTATAATAAATGGCATGAGTATATCCTGTGCCGTGACACCCCAGACAATAGCTACTTAACATGCCCCTTGCACTGACCCTTCTTTTACCTAGTGCAGTGGACATTCGCTTTGTTTTTCATCACGAATGCCAAATATGGATGCAAAAATCCATAAACCTGTAACACCCTAGAGCCATAGGTGAAATAATATCAGAGCTTAAGAAAAATTTGTTTTGGGAAAAATTTGTAATAAATGCCAATTGGGTTCATCACAAACACCCAAAACTTTGCCCATGATCTGGAGATACAAGAAATGATAAACTAACTTGCTAAACTGTATCAGTGTTGTGGGATTATCTTTAAGAAGCAAGGTGATCTATGTTCTAGGATAATATCAGACATCTTTTTGAGTCTATGGTACAATACTGCCTGTATCATTGGCTGCAGGGATCCAAATTTGTACTAAGTTTGTGTGAGTTTTTCTGAAAGTGAATTATTCTGACTCATTCTGGGATGTTCTTAGTGTTGGTGGGGGTCAGTGGCATACTGGAAAAATCTCGGGGAGAGCTCCATGCAAATAATGTTTTCGGGGCCCTTTTGAGAAAAGCCCAGTGGTGAAAGTAGATTTCACTTCTTTCCGGTACACTTCAAAGTATGCGAACACTCCAGTGAAGCCATACCACAGGGGTAATAATGACTGTGTGGCGGCGAAAGTACAATGTCCCAGTATTTTGTTTTTCATTCCATGTTTTCTGCAAATAACGAATGATTTATGCAATTTTAATGTGAAAAAATATATACCTAAATGTTTCCTAATTGCGTTCTATTCTTGTATTTCAGCCGTATTCAAAAATATAATATGTAGATGTTTTTAAAATTATTTTAGAACTTAATGCAATTTTTTAAAAGGAAAAGTGAACTTTTGACTGATATTGTAATTATGACCACTCAACTTGCATAATCTAAACCCAAATGCCAAATATAGCATTTTTTTAGAATAACATTTATTGAAGATTCAGAGTAACCTTTAAAATTTATAAAGTTTAGTCAATGATTATAAGAAGTACCGAAATTTCGCTTCTGTGATATCCCGACATGCTATATATGCAAAACTGCAGGGTTCGGGATTCAAAAATGCGGTAAGCGTGACTTTTGCCAAAAAAAAAGATGAAGATGCGAGGCGATTTTGCTAAGCACTCTTGAGCACTAAAATCATGCTTTAGCATTATTTTTAATGCAAAATTATTGTTTGGTGCAATTAAAAAGTTGATAATAATCTTTATCAGAAGTTGACAATCAATTGTTTTTATGATTCTGACATTTCGGGATCCGAAACAGTTTAATGTATCTAGTATGTATACCAAAACTTGCGACACCGAAGGTTAAATTCCAAGGGATGTATAAAGTGAAAATGCACTAGAGAATTAAAATCGTAGTTGATTATTTTTTTACACCCCTCAAATAGCTGTTTTTTCACAGGTCTCATAAGAGCATGTTAATTTAAGATGTCAGAAGACCAGTTATGAAGACAAGATCTCAGCAGAAAGACAATGCGAGAAAAAAAAAAATCATAACTATAGGGTCCTGAACCCAGGTCCCATACATGGATGCTTGTGTTGTTTTTCTACTGAGGTCCCTACTCCCATACTCATAAATATTCTCTATAGTGATCCAGGTTCGAATCCTGTACTGGCATGGTTGTTTGTTCTGTGCTATTCTTATACAAGAAGGCCTGTATAATCTAGAAGTAGCTTCAAATGCCCTTCTCTGTTCTCTATGTAACTTATCAAGAAAAAAGAAAGTTATAAATACTTCGCGTACAGTTAGGGATGCCACCTTTCCGGTTTTCATCCGACCACGTTTTGAAATCTATCTCAAGACTTCGGTTTTTGAAAGCAAATTTTTGTTTTCTGCAATTACGGTTTTGAAATGATCAAAGAGTTGCCGCCATTTGTACTACCACGGCCTACGCAGGTTATGAAATGGGCAAAACCGTAGATTGTACACACGATTACCGGGTTCAACCAAGCTCAACTCACTAAAATGACTAGAGAAACCAGCTTCAAAAATTAGCACTTCCCTTAAAAACCAATGCTAAACACATTTTTTAAAAATCTATTATGAAAACCAAAACGAAAAAAGACCTAATTCCTTATTTTTCTTGTGAGTATGAGGGGGAACTTAGTAGAAAAACAATACAATCATCCATGCATTATCAGGGGCTCGAACCCAGGGATTGGGCCGAAACTAAAAAAGACCCTACATTTCAATTAAAAAAAAAAGAACAAGATTCGAGTGAAAGCAGAATTATGCACGAAAACTGATTATAATGTGAATTGTGCAAAATGTTTAGAATACATTCAGAAGCCGGAACGAAAAGTTTTTAAAAAGATAATTGAATGTATGAATCAGAATTTAAAAAATATATATTTTTTATTAACTAATAAAATTTTGAAACAATAATGATTGCGTTGATTATTTTAAATAAATATATCGTTATTATTAGTTTTTTTTGGGGGGGGGGGCAAGCGGAATTTACTTAAAGCAAACTTTATGATCTCTGGATATTTAAATCTCAAAAGGTGGCAGTTATATATAGTGCTAATCGAAAATTATATTTAAGAAAAATAATGCCCAACTTTTATGGGACCCTCTCCCAAACTTCAAACTCATTAATTAAATTTGGGGAAGTATGTGCCCCATCGCCCCATTAAATTGCCTTCTGTTATGCTCAGAAATGTTAGGATTTTAAATTCAGCAATATATAAATTATTTTCAAAAATATATTTATACCAGAAGTCGTTGCTTGCCACAGAGGTCTAACAGCAACCTGTCAGTTTACATGCCATAGTAGAAGGTTTGTGAGGATGGCGGGACCTCGGCAGAAAAACAAAACAAAGATTTAAAAACTTTAGATTAAAAAGACGAAAATTAGAAAACCAGAAATATTATCTTGCGAAGGATTATATTTCGACGTCTAAGTTCTTTGATATGTCATCCCTTTTTCCCATTTATGCTTCTGGTAGGGATTAAGACCGAAACCAGACAGCTATGGCGGATGCGCATTGTCCGTGGATACTTAACGACTCCCCGAGGAACGGTTTTGGTTGGAATCACCTTTGTCTGTCTAGTTCTGTTCCCTTTTCCCAGTCTGTTTTTACTAATTGCTCAAAGAGAGAAAGCACTACTTCAGATATTTGGATTAACACTCCCCCTTGGCACTCCCTGTCAGCAGAAATGGGACCTCAAGCGCTTCAAGTATGCGGTTTTCAAGCAACAGGTATCTAAAGGGTTAAACTATAGTAGTATAATTAAAAATCGAGGCATTTTTCTTAAAAGGAACGATTCGCTCTTTAAAAAATTAATGCTCGGTTGAAACTGCATTAATGTGTAAAAAAAATCATTAACGGAGTCACTACTGAAAAATGTTTTGCCGTTACGCCGTACCGGCAAATAATTTCTTGCCGTACGGCGTACCGGTCTACATTCACCACTGGAAAAGCCATTATTAGCTTTCAATTCTTGAAATTTTACAATTAGATTTCAAATTAAAACATTTTTACAAAGATTTTTAAATCCTTATTTCTATAGTTTCCAATAATTAAAAATTTTTAGAACCAACAGATATTTTATGTAAAACCACAATTATTACACTTCACTGCGTAAAATACAAATGTGTTCTCATTGATTCAAATGATTATCTTAGTTTTATAGGTATAAAACTAAGATAATCATTATAAAATATCTGTTATTGTGTAAATTTTATTCCTTAGAGAACTAAGGAAAGACTAAGAAAATGAGGTCCACAGGTAGCAAGGAGAAGAATTTCTAGTAGGTAAAATATGATCTGTTATTATTCTTCAAAGGACGTTCATTTCGTAATATCTCTCTATTGGATCCCCTACTGTTAACCAGTCCATGGTCCTTGTGACCTGGTCAGTTGTGTGCAGAAAAAGTGCTGCTCGGAGCCAACCCAAGAGGATCTATAGGAAAAAAAAGTAATTGAATGCATGAACATGTATAAATATACGCAGAAAGTTTTCAAATCACCTTTAAAAATTCCTCCACTTCAACATTAACAATAAATTTCAAGTTTATTCAGATGACCACAAAGTCAATGCATTTTTATGTGACATCGGATGGGCGAAAGGTCTCATTTTTGAGCTGGAATAGAAGGTTAAGTACGAATGGAAAAAATATTTTTTCTTCTGTTTGCTCCTTTAGTAGCATAGGTTCTCAGAAATCTTTTCCCCAATACTAGTTTTAATTTTAGCCTCAGTATTATTAATTGTCGAAACATGCAAGAACAATATTTCTTTTTTAGGCAAAAAGAGTTTTATTAACTTGTGCGAAAATTACTTACAGCAAAACTAGTAATTGGGCCAATAAAGGAATAATATTGCTATTAGTACGAACTCTGGGGGAAAAAAAAAGTTCAGTTTTAGACAACCAAAGCTTTCCCCAGCTCTCATTTGAGTGTCTTACCTCGAAAGTATTCCCTAAAAATGATCAGGCTTCATCTTTGTGCGAGGCTTGAATATTTATGAATTTTCACTGCTGCCTTTTATTGGTGGGACTCTTCCCCCCCCCCCCCCCCTGAAAATCTGGTCGTCTTATACACTGGCGCAGGGTTTTTAAATTCTCAGAGGGGCTCACATACAATAACAGTATACCAGACATATTTATTTTGTCTGTTAGATGTATAATAGAAAATTTTCAGGAGTGCCCCCGAGCCCCTCAGCCCACTCTGAAAGCGCCCTTCCTCCCATTGGAAACCCATGGTACTCGGCGTCAATGGCCTTATACGAAATCTCAAACTTCTCTACGTGTTTTGAAATCCAAAACAGTTGTGTTTGTGTAATTTTATTTTAGCCTCATAGTATATGTCCGACACTAAAAATAGATTTAAAAGACAACTATAAAATTTTATTCCATATAGAATATCGTTTTAACATTTCCTGTCCAATGGAATATTTCTAGTAATTGGGAAACCATACTCAAGTCTTATTCTCAGACCCACCCCCAAGAAATAATTCTCGAACCCCTCCGTGAACTAAATCATGAGTACATGCCTGATCCAAGTGAGTCGATATGTGATAGGGTTTCTGTTGCATGACATGAGAAACTTTGATTTCAAAATATGCAGTTTGGCGGAAAAATAAAAATTCTATCTGAAATCAGACAGCTTGTGATTTGGGAGATGAAACGATCACAAATAGATTTGCAAATAAATGTTGAGCTTTGTATAATCGGCCTAATTGCGAATACTGCGTAAAGAAGATGACAATGGTGAGTAATCGTTATATAAATAGCTGTGGCATCATTAAGGCACCAATCATTAGCTTATTCTTCATGAATGTAACTTATGCATCTCATGCCTATTTCAGTTTGCTGCTTTTGATATATTAATAATAATCCATCATTTCTTATAAATAGTAAATAACATTTTTAGTTTTTTTTTGTTATTCATATTTTCCTATTATTGAAGCTTTTTGGGTGTGGAATTTGCTTTTACAAATACGACATATTTTAATTATTCTCAATGACAGATTTCTTGATCTTCTATTTCTGTTTCGACGCCATTTCTGGCGTATCATTTAGATGTTATGAATAACTACGTTTAATTAAGTGTAGGGGCGGGGATGGCTCAGTCGGTAGCGCGCCAGACTCGTAATCTGCCGTTCCCAGGCTCAAACTCCGCTAGGTCCAGTGTTGAGATTTATCTCCGTAAAACTCTCCGTCCTGCCCTTCGTAAAATGTACGATTCCGAAGCTTTGTATTTCATTAGCTATTGAAACGTTTTCAGTGCTTTTCCCCTTTGGCTACGGAATCCTAAATATTCATACGTTAATGAAAGCTCGTTTCTTAATTTATCTTTTAACATTTCCTCTCTTACCATTGATAGAATTGAAGAATGATTTATTAAGCTCACCGAAACGTACCCTCTTTGCAATTTCTATTGTTATATGATTTAGCACAAATATTAGGTAATATAGAAAATAAGCCATAAGGATTCCAATGAAGTCAACTTGTAAGTAATTCTTTACTATAAAGAAATAATTGACACCGGTGTCAACTTTGCAAAACAGTTTTAGCAGCTTTAATCAGATAAGGCCATAACAAAGGGAATAACGCGAGCAATTCAATTCTCCTGTATCTGACGTCATCAATCTCGATGTATAAACATGATGGCCGTGAAAGGAGGCGCGCGCGAGGCCAAGCAAGGTCAGGGTAAAGCGTTCTGCGTTGCCAAACTGGATGCGTTATATGGGGGGGGGGGTGCAAAGCGTCCGGATATGCACAACTCGTTGGCTTACTCCTGTTGAGGTGCCACCTGTTGCTAGCTGATGACACCCGTAGAGCAGATCTGAGCATCTCTACTTGTGACGTCAATCATTCATTGTTATAAAGCATCACTCCACCCGAGAGTGGCGTGTGTATTCATGTAGTGGAAGAGCCAGATGTTGTGAGAGAGTTGAGGAAAATGAAGTCAAGGTTAGAGACTGTCGAAGCACATGGACTTGACTATTATAGTACAGATTTACCACGGAACATGAAACGCTATGGATGTTAAAAAAAATTGCATCTAAAGAAACAAAGAGAATGATTTTAAAAGAAGATTGTTTACAAAAGGTTTGCGTTTCTACAATTTTTCTTATTTCAGTACACGTTTTACAAGAAGCAAAATTCCAACTACAAAATGTGTTGTTTTTTTAAGAAAAAAATACAGCGAAAATATTGAAGTCTATTTTTCATCCAATATTTCTACGTGTGGAAATTTTTACCCTCTCGTGTCACTGTGTGCAGGAGAGCCACACGGCCGCCACACCCTATGTACATTTAAAAACACTCGATGATCTTGACGGAAGGTGTCTCAGTCTGTCTCAACAGCTGTTCAGTGGGTCTACTACCCAAATCTGAGATCCGGGTTCTTTTACCTGGCCATTTAGCAAAACACTTCCACAAAAGGGCTTCTCAGCTGAATTTCCTGTTCGTATCATGCTGCATAGCTTTGACAGGTTTCCCTCCTTTCTCCTAAAAGAGCTGTTCGTTGAATCCTCTTCCCTAACCCACCTCTGAGCTCTTGGAATCCTCCCCAAATAGCCATTTAGAGCATTGCGTGACAAAAAGTACCACTCAGAGATTAACCCAGCCTACCCTTATGTTTTATAAGTAACTCCTCCTGAGCGCATTATTGCTGTTACAAAGCCACCTCACTTGAGACCTGACAACTGTCTATCCTCTCACCTCTCCTTGACTTGCCTTGTTGCCCCTGGTTACTAATGCAGGGGTTAGTGCTGATTGTAATCCAATCCACTTAATCTTGAGAAAATAATTCTTCTTTTGGAGTCTTCAACAATTCGAACTTAAAATTCTTGCCCAGATTTTCTTGAAGCTTTCAGATCAGCCTTAAATTCTACAAATTCTTATGGTAAAAGTACGTCTACTTTGTACATGGGACATAAAGTTTGAATATCACTATTTTATTACGTAGTCTGAATTCGTACAGATGACATCACCACAGTGTGAAAATACTGTCCAGTGGCAATAAAAGGTATTTTGCATTACAGGAATTATTTGGAACTCTACTATACTTTTCGTATAGAAACGAGCTATAGATTATTTTTGTAATGGAAAGATATGTTTCATGCAGGAAGATGAAATACCTTAACACACAGCGAAGTGCCAATATAAAGAAATCGAGCGGCTGACCAAAATATATTCTTTATACTGAAATGCAATTAAAAAAAGTACTATGATAGTTACATAATACAAAATAATCGTTATGAATGAAAGTTGTCGTATATTAGAGATTATTTCTTAAAAAAAGTCGTTTTTTATTTTGCTCTGTTCGAAGAAGCATCTCTCCGTGAATTCTTAAACGATTCGCAACTTATTATCCGGAATATCTTTCCGTGTCATTTTGAAACGACATTACGAAATTTCGAAATATCTAGATTTATTCTATTTTAATTACTCCTTTTTGAAAGATCCTTAACGTTGTCATTTCGAATAGCATCAGCGCTTGTATTTCATATGATAATTATTTGGAAAATATATGTTCCTACTATTTTCAAGTACGTTAAATAGACTAATACATCAGTAATTATTCCAAATTGCACGATGGGCTACGGATTTTTTTCTCTCAGTTATTTTATTTAGATTCTCTTCAAAATTTCCTATTAAATGGAATTAGCACTTGAAGTTCACATAATAATTATTTGGCAAAATATTTTGTGTATTCCCAACATTTCTCAATGTGTTAAGGACTTGTACAACAGTAAGTATTTCAAATTTAAAGAGAATTTTTATACAAAAGGTTTTGTCCAATTTTACCTAATTTCGCAACACTGTCAAATGGCTACCTCAGGAGAAATCTGTTTTCTGGTTTGCTTGAAATAGTGGTTGAAACTATCGATTTAAAACAATCCTGGATACTGATCATAAGGACCCCGTTAAACTTTGCAACGAAAGCAAGTATATCGGGGTCCCTATGATCAGGTAACCTCTAGTAAGACATGTATATTTCCCTGTGTTTCCTTTTTGCTAAGATCTTGCCTTCCTCATAGATTTTAACAGGTATTACATTGACAGACTTCTGTCAGACCTCTGTGGCAAGAAGTTGAGGAGTAATTATTTTTATTTTTTTATATGAACTAAAATTGCTTGTTTATTGACTTCAGTACTTTGTGGTGGCTACTCTTTTTAGAGATATGTTTAATTTACGGAGAATGAGTTTGTATGTAATCCTACGAATATTGCTATTTTATTAAAGCTTTATAGTAGTAAAAAATTTGCTGTACTGGTATAGAGTTATTATGAAATTACTTTTATGCTATGTGGTCTAGTGGTTAGGATACCTGGCTTTCACCAAGGCGGCCCGGGTTCGATTCCCAGCATGGGAACGTATTGAGCCGTCCCGTGGCCGAGTGGTTAGCACGCTTGGCTACTGATGTAAGGGACCTGGGTTCGAGCCCCGGATTTAGGCATGGATGTGTGTGTGTCGTTTTTCTGCTGAGGTCCTGCCATCCTCTCAGATCTCCTACTGTGGCATATAAACTGACAGGCTCCTGTCAGACCTCTGTGGCAAGCAGCTGCTTGAGGGGGTATTGATTTTATTTTATTATTATTAATATATATATAATTTATACTATTAATATTTATATATAATTTATACTATTAATTACTATTATACTTTTATATTTTATACTCTTATGACTATTGAGACCATTAGACCATTGACCAGAGACCATTAGACTTATGAGACCAAAACACTAAGTGATTCTGTTACTAATGTATAATCTATTTTTCTTTGTGTTTGTAGTAGGAAATTTTGTTTAGTATCTATGAAATTATATACATGTATAACTAAAATGTAGTACAGAATCTACAAACGGATGTGAACTGTATCAAGATATTGAATGTGATTTGGTTGTATATTTACTAATAAAATATTACCATTCCTATTTTCCAAATCTTTTCTAAGTTTGAATTTCCACCGTTAGAAGGCACTAAAGTTCGAAAATGACGAACATTATTCTCATTGAAAAGGAGCATTTCATATTCTTCAGTGTCGATTTGTATTCTATGTAGTTTGTGAAATGAATTACCGGTTTCTCTGCAACTGCACCGTCTCACACAGCTGCTGCTACAAGTCTTTGACTGCTGACTCTGGAAAAGCCGGAAAAAAGCTTTTCAGGGGAAATGAAAAAGTTAAATGGCGATATATTTCCAAAGTGGTTGCACTTGTGCAAATTTTCAAAACATTCAGTGATTCTAATTATGATACTGATTGTAATTCAGTTCTACCAAACGTATTTTCTCGAAAATTTTCGTTACACTGCCTTAAGTTCTTTTACGAACTTGGTTTTAACTTAAGTTCTTGCTAATCACACGATTTGTAAGCAGTTTTTAATTTCTTATTGATTGTAAGTTTTACACTTCACACTGCTGTGCATATAATTCAGATTCACAATACATCAATCTCTTACACTTTTCATACATTAAGTGCAAAGTTGTGGTTTTCTTATTTTCAGCATTTTGTTTGGCTTAAAATGAAGTTTGTCGTGTAGAATAATTGTAAAAAAGTACTTGTATTATTTTCTGGTAAAACCCAATAAATTTAACCGTCTTACTGTTAGTTGTATTGTTTTTAGTAAAAGCTCGGCAGCACTAACTGTAATAAAAGTCTAAAACAACGACTCAGTATTGCCAGTAGACAAAAGTTTAGTCCAACGATTGCTGCAAAATGTCATACGTGACTTGGACGTGTTTTTCAGTTTGCAGTCACCACCAAACATGTCACGTACTTCCGCTCTCACACCGGAATTTCGTTGCAAAGTAGAACTGGAGCATGTCGACGATTTTTTGTGCCATCCGGTAAATCACTGTTCGATCTGGCGGGCCATTTACTTTAAATATGCTTCGATTAAGAACAGTCGTGGATTTTAAACGACAGGTGCACATTATCAGAATACTAGCATGCGCGCTTTTACCTTATATCAAAGCGTCAATTTCGATAATTATTGAGCCCAGCCCGGTTTAGGGAAAAGAAATTCTGTCATAAAACATATAAACTCGGTTCTCTTTTCTCGCGCTCTTCATATACTTTTTTTCGGATATACGAAAGTCTGAAGAAAAAAATCGTGTCCCTGCTAAAAACAAAGAGCATCGAAACGCAAAATATTATATTATAATTCAAGGGTCCACTGCATAAAAGGGGACTCGTGGAAATATTTGTTGTCACTTCTCTCTCGCTGTCAGAGGATTACTGAGACTTCAAAGGATTTACTCTAATGGATGATTACTTAAAAGGTCTTTATACAACATGTACCCTTGGAAAAGAAGGCAGAACACCAGATAAAAGAACGCGGGGAGGAAACGAGCAATTAGGAATCAATGTCGCTATACAAGGAGCTGAAGCTTATTGAGCACCCTCCAGACGAAAGTAACATCAATGAAGAAACGTAAAGAACTTAGCCACTCTATTCTTTAAGCATCGATTAACATGGTCGAAAATGCACTCGAAACACGTTAAATACCATAGCGCAGAAGTGGAAAAATAGCAAGTGTCTTCCTAAATCTTTGCAATCAAACAATTATTCGTGTCTTTATTTTTTGATGAAAGAACTCAGCAGAGAAAACTTGGAGACTTTAAATCCGTCGATTTTCTTCAGGCTAAAATTCTGTCAACATCTTTTTCTCCATATTTGCCTTAAACTAATTGTCGAAAGAAAGTGGCAGTGCTCTGACCTTCGATGATGAGGATGAACTTCAGGATGGATTTCCGACATTAATACCACCTCTAGATAATTTACATTAATAACCACATTAATACCACCACTAGGGGTTAATAATAATAATTTGTTCCATGCAAAGGGTTACAGTAAAGCCAAGGTACAGGTAATTTTGGATATTTATTTAAATGTTCAAGTGGCTTGATGCCTCAGTATATTTGAGAAATTAAAAAGAAATTCAGGATAGTACAAATATATTTGCAGGAATTGCATACATATTTGATACATATAAGCAAAATGACAAGTTGCACAGATGAAGACAAACATATAATATGAAAGATGAAAAGAAACGTAGTAAAATCAGAGGGAAGAATAAGAAGGTTTAACGCAACAGAGAATAATTGCGGATAATCCAAAAAGATGAGAGCAAAGATGGGGAGTGGGAATAGGGGTGAAGAGATGTTGCTGGTCAAACGTTTCAGTATTGTAATAGGAGTGGAGTAATATAATTTTTGAATTTTGTTTCAGAATTTAAGAAGTGATATCTCTCGGTAGAGAGTTCCAAGTTGAGGTTGCTTGAAGGGCAAAAGAAATTTCACTTAGCTCCGAAAATCTCGGGAGTAGAAAACATTATCAGATCGGCGGATGTGGCGATGTGGGAATTAAATATCGGGTGTAAGAATAGAATGAAGGGGATGAGACTTGTGATAGTGGCGTGAATAAGGGTAATAAACTGCAGCTTTCTTCTAGATTCAGGAGTGGGAATTTGGTAGTTGGAACGAATATCAATAAGTGTTAGACATTCTTGTATGTTAAAATAGATTTTGCTGATGATTTTGAGAGCTTTTCTTTTGAACTTTTTCTGAGTTATAAGAATTCTTGTATATATATATGTGTAGATATATTAGTATTTGATCAGACGAGGCCTCATCAGAAAGAGAGCACAAGAAAGACACGGTTCTTGCCCTTTTATTTCCAGCGAAGCATTCCAACAACTTGGTCACACCAAATGAAAAAGAAAACGTTCGACAATCCGTCTCTGATCATATTACTAAATTTGTAGCCTATGGTATTTATCTGCTGCGAAATTTTTATGCTGTCATATCTAGCTATTAATAAATAAATAAATAAAATAAATCCCCCCCCCCCCCCCTCAAGCAGCTGCTTGCCACAGAGGTCTGTGAGAATGGCAGGACCTCAGCAGAAAAAACGACACATACATCCGTGCCTTACCCAGGACTCGAAGAACCCAGGTCCCTTAGATCACCAGCCAAGCTCGCTATAACCACTCGGCCATGGGATGGCTATTGTCGTCTGGGAATTACTGTCAATTTCTGCGGGAATATGAAATAAGAGGGGGTATTTTATCCCCCCCACAACATTATATGTTTTTCTCGAAACTTGCAGAACTGCGTTGGCCGGGTAATTAACACGGAATAACTTTTGTTATACAGTAGGCTCAGAAAATATGCGAACTCATATTATGTGAATCTGCTTATACGACTCGCCCCCAAAAGGAGTGTTCACGTTGCTTGTCAGGTACGCAGCGAAGGCTTAAATAATATGGCGGAGGATGATATAGAATAATTACAGTATGGGAACGAGATAACAGAATATTTCAACAAGTTTACCGATAATGCAGTATTAAAACTGTAGGGAAGTTTAAAGGTAAATACTTGCATTGGCTAAATAGTATGGTTATAAATACCTATAGACACTATTTCAGATTAGTGCCAAATTCCAGTTCTTCAGGCCAGGCTCGTAATCTGTAGTTCCCAGGTTCGAGTCCCAGCTGGGTCAGCGTTGAGATTTATCTCCGCAAAATTCCCCGCCCTGCCCACGGTCAGTAGGGGACACCGATGGGCTTGGAAAGGCCGCCGTCCGTCGGATGGGACGTTAAGCCGTGGCCCCGTGTGCGGGAGAGCCATACCCTGTGCACGTTAAAGAACACGCTGGATGGCCTTGACGGGAGGCTACCATCTGTCTCCCAACAGCTGTTCCAGTGGGTCCCCTCCCCCAACCTTCTCTGAGCCTTCGGGGTTCATGTGACCTGGTCATTTAGCCCATGGTGTGCAAAAAAGTGCCGCTCAGAGGTAAAACAACCCAACCCAGTTCTTCAGCGCAGCATTGTTCCCAGATGGGCAGTTGGAGGTTCCTTATTTCAAGTTTATCACACACTTTTTAATTCTTGATTAACTGTGTAGTAGGGGGACTGGTGATGTGCGGCATGAGATTAACAGACGAATCCCTATTCGTCTGTTTAAATGAAAACTGTTGCTGCCGGGACTTTTAAGAATCTATGGAGATTGTGGAGAAATAGGCGTATACACCTAAAGACCAAAATTAGACTGTATAATAGTTTGGTACTTTCTAGGGTTAGTTATGGTAGTGAAACTTGGACGCTGTGTAAGCAAGATAACAGGAAACTAGATGCTTTTGATTCCAGATGCTTACGCAGTATCTTGGGTATTAGGTGGTTTGACTTTGTAACTAATGATGAGGTTAGGCAAAGGAGTTTGCAACCTCATTTAAGCAGCATATTGTGCAGAGAGAGACTCCGCTGGTTTGGCCATGTTGCCCATATGGATAATTATAGATTGGCGAATAGGGTTATGAACAGTGTGCCTACAGGCCTCAGAAGGAAGGGGAGACCTAGAATGAGGTGGACAGACAATGTCAAACATGACCTTATTAGAATTGGTGTGCAGTGGCCGGATGCAGCAGATGTAGTTCAGGACAGATATGCTTGGAGAATTAAACTGCGTGATCTGGTTGGACCTCCGTAGCCCATGGCGGCTTGAGGATGATGATGATGATGATGATGATGAGGGGGCGGGGTGGTTCAGTCGGTAGCGCGCCAGGCTCGTAATCTGCAGTTCCCAAGTTTGAGTCCCAGCTGGGTCAGCGTTGAGATTTATCTCCACAAAATTCCCCGCCCTGCACACGGTCAGTAGGTGACACCGATGGGCTTGGAAAGGCCGCCGTCTGTCGGATGGGATATAAAGCCGTGGCCCCGTGTGCGAGAGAGCCATACTCTGTGCACATTAAAGAACACACTGGATAGCCTTGACGGGGAGGCTACCATCTGTCTCCCAATATAGAACTATTTATATTTTTAGATACAAAATTTTAGGCAATAGCTGTTCCAGTGTGTCCCCTCCCTCAACCTTCTTTGAGGTAAAACAACCCAACACTGTAGTATCGATTCACTGTTTCACAGAAAATCCGGTTGTGTGATTGGAGCTGTCATTAGATTTTATTATTTGTCATTAAATGCCTGAGGACTATTTTGACTATTATATAAAAAAGTTTGGTGTTAAAAGTTTGCAGTAACTCTACTAAACCGGGTTTTATATTTCCAATGTTCTTTAGTGTGATGATCGGTTTCAGCTATGTGCGTGGTCATTGTCACGAGCATTGATTGCTCTTGATGTTCTTAAGTCTCTGGTTTTTCGGGGTCTGCCTTAGAAAATATATATTTAAACCCTCAATTGGGGGGGGGGGGGAGTTATCTCTCCTTTGGTTACGCCACTGCTGGATAAATTCAAACCATGTCAAGTTTTATTTTTTAGGCTTTTTCTGAGTGCCTTGATTTTCTTCATATACACATATTCAATGGATGGGTAGAAATTCCGCATTTCTGATATCGGAATAGATGCGAAATGGCAGAGTTCTAGCAACCAAATGCGATTCGAAATAATGTGAAATCTCAGTATTTTCGTAACCACAATGCAATAGGAAAATATGATTTCTTCCAAGAAGTCTGAAGATGAAGATTTTCTTACTGCAAGCAGTATTATGTTTTCTGAAATTGCTGCTGAAATATTACCGAAAATATATCCGAGTCCAGAACAGCCTGTGGTGAAATCACCTACTCAGAAATCACCTACTCAATCCACATTGACTTCAAAGGAAGGTACCTATTGTCTTTTACTACTTATCTTCCGTTTTGGGCAAATTGTCTATTACTCTTATCTATTACCACGCATGTTGGCCAAGTAATAGTGTGCGTGAGTGTGACTTATTTGCTGATCGCATCGCCTGTAGCTGGTTGTAAATTGCTTGAAGGTAAGAGGCAAAGTCATTTTGTTTACTCTAAATGACTATTTCGTTTTATTGTTAGTGGAAACAGTTAAGTTCAACTTATACCTCGCCAGATTCTTGTTCTCTCAGTCCAAGGTTACTTTCAGTACTGGATCCTACACCTAGGAAAATCTGTTTCTCATCACAAGTGTGCTTTCAAGCATTGAGATTTGTCTCCACAGAACTCCCCGCCCTATCTGCATAGTGGTAATTCTAGATCAAGTTGCTGTCTACTTGGGTAATGATTAGAAATTAATATCCTATTTTTGTATCTAAAATATAAATAATTCTATATAATGACGATATTAATAATAATTATTAAACATTGGTAGCTTTTTGCCCTCTCCCTGGGGGCGGGGGTGGCTCAGTCGTAGCACGCCAGGCTCGTAATCTGTAGTCCCAGGTTCAAGTCCCAGCTGGGTCAGCGTTGAGATTTATCTCCGCAAAATTTATCCCCTTTCAGTAGGGGACACCGATGGGCTCGGAAAGACCGCCGTCCGTCGGATGGGACGTTAAGCCGTGGCCCCATGTGTGGGAGGGCCATACCCTGTGCACGTTAAAGAACACGCTGGATGGCCTTGACGGGAAGCTACCATCTGTCTTCCAACAGCTGTCCAGTGGGTCCCCTCCCCCCAACCTTCGGGGTCCATGTGACCTGGCTAAAGCCCCATGGTGTGTAAAAAAGGGCCGCTCAGAGGTGAAAGAACCCAAAGCCCTCTCCCTGAAAAAATTTCGCGCCGACGCCCATCCTAGGATTTGGGGATTGTCCATACTCTCTCTTCACGTCATCCTATTTGTCCGTTTTGTTATTCATTTGGCTGCATTATCCGATAGTCTGAACTGTAGTTTCTGTACAAGGTTTATAGAAATAAGATTTAACATGTGGCATTTATTACAGTTGTATAGAGTTGCAACTGACAGGAAATTCAGGTTTCTACCCGGAGGCGAGATGCTGCACCTACTTGCGCGAGCCCATCCGAACACAAGAAGATTGAAGGGGAATGTTGGCATTGGATTACGAAAATCTCCAGCAGGCTTTCTACAAACAAGAAGAAATGCATTCTTTAAGTTCATGGAACAGGTATGCCCATGAAGCAAAGAACGTCAAATGAAATCATTAAATGAGTTTACATTTCAGTGGGAAGAATTATTGTTCATTATTTGTTTTAAGTAACCTCTTGCGTTAGCAATGCAGATGCCATGATACTTTCCAGAAAGTCTAGAGTTAGAAATCAGTTTCCCCGCTGAGTTATAAACAAACAAGATTGTGGGAAACAGATTCTCTTGCATCGCTTGTTTCTTCTCACAGCTCTTGCTTCATTGCTTCGATTTCCGGTTGCTCGATGCCCACAGCTGGTTACGTATATCTGAATGATCCTAATGGGAACACTGCTAATCTCGCTAAAGGAAGTAGGAACACCGTTTGTCTCACTACTTGCTGTACAAAATACACTGGTTTCCATAAATTAAGGAATGATCTTGTGTTATATCAATGGGAAGCTAACGGCGGGGGATGGGGATGGGGAAGAGGAGAAGGATAATTTTGTTTTGGGGGTCCGAGAATTCAATTTCAGGAGGTTGCGAGAGTTTAGCATCGTGAAAGGAGAGTTGGGAGGGGGGTTGCTGAAGAATAAGACAGAAATAAAATGAATAAAAACAGAATGACTTGAGTAGGATTTCCCAATATGGAATGAGATTTTATAGTTGCTTTTTTTAATTTAATATATTTTCAGTGTCGGACATAAAATACGATGCTAAAATAAAATTATACAAAGGCAACTGGATTTCAAAACAGGTACACAAGTTTGAGATTTAGTATAAGACGACAGAATTTTCGGGGGGGGGGGTGAGGTCTGGACCCTCCCTCTGTGTACAACCTTGATTCAAAGCCTAAAATTATAAAATCAGCCATTTTTAACTGCTTTATTTGAAGAAATGACTCGAAATCGAATTATATTCAAATCGTAGCAACTATTAAAAATGCGTTTAAGTCAACCTTTCCCGGCGTTTTCTTACTTATATTTATTATTAATAAGAATCTCCCGCGAACGACTCGTCATTTGCGGAGTCAGGAATCAAAAGAATCATTTGGACAGTTCGGAAGATTCGATCACTCTGATTCGCAAACAAAAGGAATCAAAGGATTCGTTTGAAGATTAGTTCATTCTGATTCGACTCCTTCGCTAATCAATAGGAGTCAAAGGAATCGAAAGATTCATTTGAATCATTGAGTCAGAATGACCGATTCGTTAAATCGGATTTCTTCGCCCCCTTGAGAACTTTGAATGGGAAAAGGGGGAGTTTTAACTGTAATAATCATAGTTTCTGTAGTTTATCAGTTAATAAGCGACTTTGTGTTTTATTCTGAAAAGTAAAAAAAATTATCAGCAGATAATCATCATGGTTGAACTGATTCTTTTCAGAAAGGAGTCATGAACGAACGACTCACCTACCTGATTCTTTCATTTTGAATGATTCATCGCTACTATGGATGGCCTTGGCTGGTGACCTCCATCTTTCTCCTCACAGCTGCCCAATCCCTTCCTCCTAATCCAGCATTGAGTCGTGGGGATACTTGTAACTTTGCATAACCTATTTTGTTAAACAAACTGACCACTCAGAGGTAAAACAACACAAAAGATCCAGCTTTGCTTTACCTTCCGTGTGGAAACCACCCGGAGTATCAAACTCGTTAGATTCCATTGGGAAAGAAAGGGTTAATAGATTTCCATCCGTGTCGTGTGATGTAGGATACATTGTAAATTTCACAGGTGCTTTTGTTGTCGTCTTCGGAGAGATTCTTTCGCTCACAGCTCGTTTCTCACCATTCCCATTGATTGGAATTTTCTTAGCTCTGTCAGACCTCAGTGGTTTCTGACGGTTACGAAATTCCTTGAATAAGATTTTCTCGATAGCTAATAAGACTAATAAGATTTTCTCGATAACTAATAAGACTAATAAGATTTTCTCGATAACTCTGCATACGTGTTTTCGCCATTAGCATGTACCCAACGAACAAAACAAATGCCTCTGATAAATCTGCACCTTTGCTTCGGGTTTTTTTAATTTAATATATTTTTAGTGTCGTTTGTGTTGCTTTCTGCTGAGGTCCTGCCATCCTCACAGACCTTCTACTTTGGCCTATATTTGAAATCTTAATGCTATTTGGAAATGAAAGCTTACTTTATTCTCGACAGCAGAAATTTATTGAAATATGTCATAATTTTTTTGCTGCCGTACTTGATGATGCTATTCGCTTGAAGGACACTTTAATCATTTAAGATCGAATCAGTTGTCTTTTTATAGCATAATGACGTGCATAGCAAACAAAAAAAATTAGATTGACATTCTCTTTGCCATTATAAGAAACTGGTCTCCGGATTTTTTTTTTCTCTAGAATGATTTTTGTCCCTTGAGGGACCGTGTGCCTCAAATTCATATGCTATTGTTGGCGCTGCGCAAGTTGCACGAAATGCTTGATATACAGTGAGGGGAGTGTTGTACTGAAGCGATGGCCCCTCGTGTCAGCGTTCCGGGCGCGCTCGAGTGGTCGTGCCGCGTCACTGAGACGTTCCGGCGACAGGTGAGAGTCTCCTCCGGTCAGTGACTCGAGCAGCGGCAGTAACAGAGCTGGAGCCAGTTCCTCGTAAGTTGCTTACCTTGCAGTTAGTAGAAATCAGGATCCGAAAAACATCTCCTCGGGCTAGGACAGGTTACCTCGCGGAAGTAGAATGCATCCGGCACGTGGGTTTCCCCTTAGCTCTCGCACTTAATCTCTGTCAGGGACTTAGTGCATCCTGGCACTTGCATTTTCTTCTGGATACTTCGAGCTGAAAAGGTAGTTAAGAAACTACCAGGCCAAATCGAGAGAGATCTGTTGATGTAAGTTTGAGATGATTGACTCTCTTATTCTGTAAAAAATGTATTTCGTTTGACAACTCTTTTAGAAGAAATCAGAGCTAGACACAAAAGTTGCAGAATTCCCGTGTCAATCGAATGGCAAGTAAGAAAATATTCTGAAGAATGACAATGAGAAAAAAAAGTAAAATCTACATCAAATCTATCTCTTCATAAATCTTGAATTTCATCGATATTCGTTCAGTGTTTTTAAAGAGTTATGTAAAATTTGAAAAAAAAAAGTTAATTCCTCAAGCAGCTGCTTGCCACAGAGGCCTGACCGTTTAATACCCTTTAGTGAGAGATCTGTGAGGAAGGCGAGACCTCAGCAGAAAAACAACACAAACAGCCATGCCTGACCATGGATTCGAATCCAGTTTCCTTTGATCAGCAGACAAGCGAGTTAACCACTCGGCTACATTAAAAACAGCGTCACAATTTGAAAAGTTTCGTCAAAATTGACGAAAACTGAAAGAATAATATGAAGTTCCAAATATATAATTATTTCAGTAAACAATTTGATATTTATATAATTAACATCCGTCGGTATTCTTTCCAAGGATCTTTCCAAGCATTTGTGATGCTTTCTGTGCCATGGCCGAGTGGTTAGCACGCTTGGCTACTGATCTAAGGGACCTGGGTTCGAGCCCCAGGTAAGGCATGGATGTTCGTGTTGTTTTCTGCTGAAGTCCTGCCATCCTCACAGACATTCTACTTTGGCATATAAACTGACAGGCTCCTCTCAGACCTCTGTGGCAAGCAGCTGCTTGAGGGAGTATTTTTTTACTTATTTTTTCTGTGACAACGCTGGAAAGCGCTTTGAAAGAGAAATCTGCAGATGAAGATAATAACGTAGAGTTATGATTAGCATTAAAGATGAGTTTGAGCAGAAGTTAATGAGCTGGTGTTCGTTTCTCTGACACATCATAAAACATATATGCAGAAAATGCATGTCGCTAATCATTTTTTGTCCTAATTTTAATATATAGGCTAATTTTAAAATAATCATCACAAATTTGAAATCTTAATGCTATTTGGAAATTCAAATAGAAAGAGTACAAGAAACTGATAGTTCTTGGTTAATATCATTATAAAAGCAAAGAGCCATTCATTTATTAAAGATAGAGAATATGTAAAAAACAATGAAAGGCAGCATGATGTTTATTTTAAATTAGTAAAGATGATTACAAGGTTGAAATTATAATCCAAAAATATTTTGCATTTTGTATATTTTTTTCTCAATTGCATGAAAATTTTTAAATTTAAATTATTTTGAGCTCGAATCCATCGCTAATTAGCACCTGCATTTTCCATTAACTTATTGTAAAGATGAAAATAATAAATAATTTTGAAGTTTTTCACTTATTGATATTAATAGTATTAGGAAAGAAATGCAAAGGGTTGATTTTTTAGCTGTAAAAAAGAGAATACATTCCCAGCGCTCTCAAAAGATTAAAATTTAGATATGGTGCTAGTTTTTTTTTTTAATTTTCTTTTGTTTAACTATTAATTGCATTATTAGATAATGTATTTTGCATTGTTGAAAATTATCTTTAAAGTTTAGTTCTACATATAATTTTTATGTGTTTTTGTTTATTAATATGAACATTTCAGATGAAATTTTAAAAAATCAATTAAATTTTGACCAGACAAATAGTATATTCGAAAACTCTTTATTAACAAATCATTCTAAAATAAATGTCATATCAGGAAAAAATGTGTATTTTAAAAATTATTATACTTGGGGAAATGGTTTAAATATCATTGTGGGAAACATTTAGAAGTATGAGAAAAAAATTTGATCATTTTTCTTTACTTTTAAATCTTACAGACATTTATCCAGATATAATTGTTTTAACTGAAATCTGGATAAAAGAAAATGAAATACAATTATATAAATTACAGGGATATAATATTTATTATAAATGCCAATTAGAAAACAGAGCTGGAGGTGTCTTAGTGTACATAAAAGATGAATTTATTGTTATTTCTTGTAACACTATGTTCACAAATGTAGACTTGGTACAAATGGAATTAAAGTTTGGTAATATTATCTGTACTTTATTAGCCTTTTATAGATGACATATTTATTCAAAATCAGATTTTATTGAAGAATTAGAATGTAAATTAAATGCAATAAATAAAAATTATGTTATTATAACTGGTGATATGAATATAGACATCAAAACTAGAGATCAAATAAGCAAAAAATATATAAATTTGATTAATCACCTAGGGTTCTATGTACAAACAATTTAATAACTAGAGAAACTACAAAAACTGTTAAGTTCATATTTTTGTAAGAATACCAAACCCAAATAAACTAAATACTTACTTTATTCAAACACATATAACTGATCATTATTACCTAAGTATTCATTTAAAACTGAATTCAAATGAAATTGAAATGAATTATAAAAAAATATTTAAAACAGATTTAAATATATTAATAAATAAATTATTAGATTACGATTGGGAAATTATAAAAAAATTATACTGATTTAAATATTCAGTTTGATTTATTTATAAAAAAATTACAGGAACTAATTAAAATTTCGAGTTATATTAAATATAATCATCATATTCGGAAAAAATTACAACCCTGGATTACAGATGCGTTATTAAATTCGATAGAAAAAAGGAACAAATTGTATAAATTATGTAAGGCAGAACCTTCAAATGAAATTTTAAGGGAGCAATTCACTAAATATAGAAATTTATTACTTAACATTATTAGGCAGGCAAAATCAAATTATTTTAAAAAATATCTAAAAATATTGGAAACATAAAAAAAATGGGAAATTATTAATGAATTATCTGGTGTTGACAAGAAAAATAAGATATTTCCTACGGAAATAATTTGCAAAATTTTAAATTACAATTTCCATGATAATCCTTTGGTTTTTGTTAATGTGTTTAATATTTTACTGGTGTTATAGAGAATTTAATAAAAATGATCCCAATAAATGAAACATATAATTTGACAGAATTAGATTCCACACTACAATCAATTTTTATTGATTATGTAACTGAAACTGATGTGATACAGACTATAAACTCACTAAAAATAGAAAAGGCTTCAGGAAATGATTATTTATCGCCCTTTGTTTAAAGAAATATATGCCTATAAATTTCAAAGACTTTGTCATTTAATAAATTATTCTATATCAGAGGGCAGTTTTCCAAATTGTTTATAAACCGGAATTACGGTAGTCTTTTTTAAAGGAGGTGATCGAAAAAATTTAGGGAACTACAGACCAATTTCAATGTTATCAAATTTATCAAAAATCTTTGAAAAAATTATGAATATAAAAATGGTAAAGTTTCTTATAAAGATAAATTTTTTTGCTGAAAATCAATTCGGATTTAGGAAAAAAAGAAATACAGAGGATGTTGTTTTAATGTTAACTGCAATAGTTCATAACGGAATAAATGATAACCTTAAAGCAGCTGTTGTTTTACTGGATATACATAAAGCTTTTGATTCTGTTCCACATGGCATAATGCTATTTAAACTTGAAAAATGTGAATTTAGTGGAAGAATGTATAATTGGTTAAAAAGTTATTTAAATAATAGGGTTCGGGTAGTTAAAATAGATGAAATTAATAGATGGAAGAAACTGTGCAGTTTGGTGATCCTAAAGGTTCAGTTTTAGGACCACTTTTATTCTTAATTTATAAAAATGATTTATGTATACTTGATACAGTAGGAAATTTAATTGCTTTTGCTGATGATACAGCTTTAATTTATACTGCTAAAGATTTAAATTCTTTAATAATGAATATAAATTTAGATATGATTAAAATTAGAAAATGGTTTTTAAAAAATAAACTACTTTTAAATGTAAATAAAACAAAATATATCCATTTCAGATTAAAAGGACAAGACAATTTGTAGATATTTCAACTTTAAAAATGATATATAATTGTTGGGTTAAATCGTATCTGCAATATGGAATTACTTCTTGGGGTGGCACATATTATACTAATATTAACAATTGTAGCTCAAAATAAAATTATAAAATACACATTAAAAAAAAGAAAATATGAAAATGTTAACTTTTATAAAGATGTTGATATTTTAACAGTTAGAAAATTATATATGCATTCAATTTTAAAACATTTATTTAAAAATTGGTCAGAACAAAATGTAAAATTTACAAATTATAACACAAGATAGAGTAACTCTATTAATCTCATTGAATACTTACATAAGAAAACTGACTAAAAAAATTATATTTACCTTGCGCCTAAATTATTTAATTTTTTGCCAAACAATATAAAAATGGAAAAAACTTTACATAGCTTTGCCTCAAATCTTCGTAAATGGCTATTAGATATTGATAATATTGAGAATTTTTTTTGTAATAAATTTCCTAATTTTTAATCGTTTATTCAATTTTTTGTGTCCAATTGTTCAAATTATTCTTCGATTATCTTATAAATACTTAAAATATTTATTGACTATTGTTGCCAAAATTATAAATTATATATATGAAATATGATAAAATTCCTCAGACGAGTTATTAACTCTTGTGGATTTCTGTAAGATTCAATTGTAATATTTGTGCCCACTGGGCTGGACCAATGTAATCGGATATATTATGTATTAAATAAATGTTATTATTATTATCATCTTCATAGATTAATAGTTCATCCTATTGCAATAAAACAAATAGTGCGTTGTTTAATGAGCTAGGATTATAATGCTCGGATCGAGTTCCCCCTGGATGCCCTTGACTGTGTTGCGTACTTATTGCTTCTATTTTGAATCGCTTTCCTGATCAATTCTCATGTCTGGTAACTTTTTGTTCTAAAGTAAACGTTTATACAACAGTTATAAAAATAGTTGTTAAACTTTGAGATGCTGCAACGGTAATTATATTAAACGCTCACTCGTTACTATATTTTCACAAAATCTTACCCATTGTTATTTATGTAATCAATCAATAAATAATAAGTTATAATACACCATAGAGGTCTGCAAGGAAGGCAAGATCTCAATAGAAAGATAATACAAGAAAAGAAAATCCATGCCTTTTGCGTGACTCAAGTCCAGGTTTCTTTGATCACTGCCAAGCATACTAATCATAAACAAAATGCAAACCTTGCAGTTGTGTATCGGATGTAAAGGGACAGGTCGCTAAATCCACACAATAGTATCTTTTTATATACACTTATGCTGGTTATTAACTTGACCAAGCGTGGACAGGAAGGAGCATAGATAAAACTATGAATAAACCTTTTCTTATGCTGAAATTGAAAAATAATATATGCAAAACACCATTTTTAATAAAACGAAAGCTTGAACTTTACGAAGAATCGCCCCTTTCGTACGAAGGCGGCATTATATAATATCACCTCAGGTATTGAAATGCCACGCTACGATTCTGATTAAATACAAGTAGCCGTTTTACAGAAAGGATGCGTTCCTGGGATGGGGCTGAGCGTTCTCTTTACCCTGGTGAAGAGTATAGACTATGTACGAATCCGCTGGAGTGGGCGGGTTGGAATTTCGCGAAATCCCCATAGATTAACATTAACGGATAAAACTGGTGTCTCTCATAGACTTAGCATTAGCAATTATTCAAAATCTCGTAGGGATTATATACTACTATATAATTTAGAGGCTTTCAGATCTCCCCCAAATATGCCGATGGGCTTGGAAAGGCCGCCATCCTTCGGATTGGGACGTTAAGCCGTGACCCCGTGTATGGGAGAGCCATACCCTGCGCACGTTAAAGAACACGCTGGATGGCCTTGACGGGAGGCTACCATCTGTCTCCTAACAGCTGTTCCAATGGATCCTCTCCCCCAACCTTCTCTGAGCCTTCGGGTCCTTGTGACCTGGCCATTTAGCCCATGGTGTGCAAAAAAGTGCCGCTCAGAGGTAAAACAACCCAACCCCCAAATATGGGGGAGAAAAGTTTTGCCGAGAGAGAGTGGAACGAGGAGAAGGCGAATAGATCATAATGAGTTTTTTTTGCCGATGAATGCCATCTATACTTTAGAGATTTTCAGACCCGAGCAACGCCACCTGTGCCATAACTCATCGTGGTCGACGCTTCAGACTTTCGCAGCGTGTTTCTGGTTGTCCGAGTTGCAATGCCGAATTTCAAGTTGAAATTCCAAAAGCGGAATTGCTGTAGGCAAATATATTTGCTCTTTCTACGGGAACGGTAATCGTGCCAAATTATCACTGTTGTCATTGCTGAGAAGGGTTTGTGTGAACTTATTGCGCAATAAATCTCGAACGGTTTTCTTGATATTTGGTACACTTTTTTTTTCGTATAAAAGTACGTGTTATATTTCAAGATGATACAGATCCGTTGAATCGAGCAAAAATGACAATGGTAATTATCTCTGAGTAGAATGCAAAATTCATAATTCGTTTAAATACTAAACTAGTACAGATATTTGAAAATGGTTTTCTCAATCGTATATTTAGCTGTTTTCTATCATTTCATCCACTTACTGTAAAGTGTTATCTTTTCAAGAGTTTATCTTTTCCTTACCCTGTTGCACTATCAATTAAGTTATTTTTCAATGCTCGAGTTGTTAGCATGCTTGGCTACTGATCTAAGGGACCTGGGTTCGAGCCCCGGGTAAGGCATGGATGTATGTGTCGTTTTTCTGCTGAGGTCTTGCCATCCTCACAGACCTTCTACTCTGGCATATAAACTGACAGGCTCCTGTCAGACCTCAGTAGTTTAGTCAACCCGACCGGGTCCCCTTTGCACAGTGCTTTCCCCCCTATGTCGCAATCGTCCACGTTGCCTTCTTGACTTGGACCCCCTATGACGTTGGGGCGGGGGTGGCTCAGTCGGTAGCGCGCCAGGCTCGTAATCTGTAGTTCCCAGGTTCGAGTCCCAGCTGGGTCAGTGTTGAGATTTATCTCCGCAATATTCCCCGCCCTGCCCACGGTCAGTAGGGGACACCGATGGGCTTGGAAAGGCCGCCGTCCGTCGGATGGGACGTTAAGCCGTGGCCCCGTGTGCGGGAGAGCCATACCCTGTGCACGTTAAAGAACACACTGGATGGCCTTGACGGGAGGCTACCATCTGTCTCCCAACAGCTGTTCCAGTGGGTCCCCTCCCCCAACCTTCTCTGAGCCTTCGGGGTCCATGTGACCTGGCCATTTAGCCCATGGTGTGCAAAAAAGTGCCGCTCAGAGGTAAAACAACCCAAAACAACCCAACCCCTATGACGTCACCGACCGGAAATTGATCTGTGTTGGTCCACGTTGCCTTCTGAACTTTGACCCCTATGTCGCAATCGACCGGAAATTGGGCTCAGTGTCGCAACTGTCGTGGCATTCATAATTAATAATTCATAATTAATATTTCATAATTAAAAATTCCTCCCCCTTTTAACCCCTGGTGCTATCTAGTTTTTAACTCTAATTTTAAGTCCTCCTTCTCGAATAGTCTCGATTTTTCTTTATTTCAGACTTACCTTTTATTTTAAGCCCTCTTCATAGACCCCCCCTGGTTGACCTATATTTTAAGCTCCCCTTCTCGAATAGTCTCGATTTTTCTTTATTTCAGACTAACCTTTTAAAACCTCGATTTTGCAAACCCCTGGTTGAGCTATATTTTAAGCTCCCCTTCTCGAATAGTCTTGATTTTTTTCTTTATTTCAGACTAACCTTTTAAAACCTCGATTTTGCAAACCCCCTGGTTGAGCTATATTTTAAGCTCCCCTTCTCGAATAGTCTCGATATTTCTTTATTTCAGACTCACCTATATTTTAAGCCCTGGATTTTGCAGACCCTCCTGGTTGACCTATATTTTAAGCCCTACCTATATTTTAAGCCCCCTCCTTCCCTCGGATTACAAGTCTCAGAATAATTCCGCAGAAAAGGATGACACAAGTCTCAATTGTAAAAATCAACTCTCAAAGTTGTATTCTTATTAATTAAAACCATTTCTATTAAAAGTTATCTCTGTTAAAAATCTTTTGGTGTTCATTTTGCCAGGACTCCTAAACGATTCCCTTTTATTAAATTTCAATTCTTTGGGATTCATTTTTTCCAACCCCGTTAATCGATCCCCTAGTAAATAAAAACTCTCACTCACCTTTATTAAAAATCATCCAGCGCTCGTAATAAATCGGTTTACTCTAGATGGGTTTAATCGGGGGGAAAAAAATCATTCCATCGCTAGCGTACCTCCACGTTAATTTCGGGAAAAAGTCTCATCGGATCCAAAGTTCACGTATTTTACTAGAAGAAGAATGACACAGTAACTGTTCCACAGAAAAATTAATAAAATTTGGTTTAAATTATTCGTAGGACTTGTATATAAGATCTAGCTTTAGACGTTCACCAGCCGAAAAGTTTTCAATGACCGTTATCAGTGTATCGGAAATCGTACGTTACCTGTTGACATCCTTCAGATCGTTTATCCGTGGGTAGCAACAGCACTTTCGCCACATCACACGATATGGTGCATCCTTTATCAGCTGGAAGGTCAAAAGGTCAAATGTCCAGCACTTCACTGTGTCTGCATTTGACACTGATAAGGTTTAAAAATAGATGATTCCTAGAATCCACATTGCGCAACGGTCAAAGTCCAGTGGGGCATAGACCCCATGGTTGACCTATATTTTAAGTCCCCTTCTCGAATTTTCTTGTTTTTCCCCTGTTTAACCCATGTTTTAAGCCCTCCCCTCTTCATAGACCCACCTATTGATCCACCTATATTTTAAGCCCTCCCCTCTTTAAACCAAATCAGTTTTTGCGCATTTAATCGGTGTCATCCAACGTCCATACTATTTTTAGTACGTCTCCTGTATTTAAAAAAAAAATATTGGCTTTCGTCGCCGTATTTGAACTCGCTACCTCAGTGCCGATAGCTGAAGCGTCATCGCCAGGGCGGGGAGTTTTGCGGAGATAAATCTCAACTCTGACCCTGCTATCAGCTCGACAATATTTGCTACTGATAAAACGATTTCCGTCATTAAAAACAGAAACTAATTATAATGGGGTATCACTGGGAAAACACTGGGAAGAACACAAACTGATTTCGTGCTAAAACATCTCCAGATTTCAGCTTACTTAAAAAACTATTGTTAGAAATGTACCAGTGACTTGAATCACTCAACTTCCATAAGAATACACAATTATGGTACAGTGTCGGGAAGAAATATGTTTCAACGAAATTCAATTGCATGTATTACGATCAGAAAAATAATTTAGTGGACAAAGTTTAAAATAGTTATTAAATGGTACCTTACAATGCAAGCTTCATGCGAAAAGCCTCCCCTTCGAACACTGCACCCCGTTTTTCCGAAGTAACTGTGTCACAAGTCTTCCTACATCATCCCTAAACAGAGAATCGGATTCAGTGTGCAAGAAGATCAAGACCTCATTTGAAGGAGCACATAGTGGATACTGTACTCCATAGTGAAATGAACATTGGCCTCTTGCGGGGCCTAGTTATATCTCCAAGAGAATTACTAATGAAAACGTGCTATTGTTAATGTATGTAATTCCGACAAAAAATGTTTTGTCTGTTTTAGCCACTTTGTATCCTGCAATAGGAAACACTGAATACCTTAACTACTATATACATTTAGAAGAAAACATATCAGGTCTAATTTTCCCTTTAACAATAAATCAAATATCTAAATTCGAAAAAATTAACATTTCTGTCTGGATACGAGAAAGAGATGTTCCCACTCTACATCACACCATTCAGATTTAAAGAGCACGCAAATCTCCTACTGTTATCAGACGATGAAAAGCAGCATTATTGTTCCATTAAGAATTTGTTTCTATGAAATTCAAAGGGAGAATGCTGTTTTCCATATTATAGGGAATGCAATTAATACCGATTCCTTGCAGATGGCTGTCCTTTAGGTTATAAAATAATCTTATTAGAAAGCTTAAAATTGAGATGACACACGTTAGCTCCTCGGAGAAGCGTTAGAGGGTAGAAGACTATACCCATGTAATGAAAATATTCATTCGACATAAAAAAAAAAAACCTACGCCAATATTGCGTACACTGACGTGCTCCTCTTAGCTGATGTGTTTGGTGGCAGATACTGACCCGTGCTATGTTTACACAGCTCCTGCCTTCATACCTGAAGATGACAAATACTAGAGTTGATAACCTACAATGTACCTTTTTGGAAGGCATACGAGGAGGAATTTCGGTGATATGCAGACAACAAGCATTTAGAATGAAAAACGGATTGCAAGTTTGCTTTACTGTCATACAAACCTGAAAAGAGATGAAATGGGTAGTACTTTACCCATGATACACCATGTGACTAGGTCGTTAAATCAAATTACATGCATAAACGAAAATTAGAAAAACAACGAAATGATTGGTAAATTCAATGAGAATCACTAAAATGTAAAGAGTGTTGGAATATCTGTAAATGCACACACATTTCAGTGGATAGGTGAATATTTTCACAATTCTTTGGAAGTGGAAGGCACAATAACTGTAAAACATACTGTGACGAGAGAGAAAGTATAAAAATGTAGTGGGATGGTTGTAAAAATTCGCTTCAAAACAGAAAATTACAACGCAAATACTGAAAGATAGAAAAAAAACGACTATTCGACGGTTATTCCAAGCCGCTATCTCACGCTCTTTTCAGATTTCCTGGTTCTATAGTTCCCTGGTACGTAGCGCATAAGTGTGGGTGTAGTTGGCTGTTTTTCTTTGCAAACACAAGTTGTTTTCACTATTAGTTATTTTTCCTGCATGAGAATACACATTTCTATACTACATTGCGTACACACGGATGGACGAATATCACAAAATACTTTGCATATAGAAAACATCAGTAAAGAACCACAGAAGTTTGGAAATTTAAAATCTGAAAACTCAGTGTTTATAAGAAAACAACAATATTTTCAGTATTTCCATGAAAAGTTCGGTCCCAGAATCGATCCGCTAAACCTAACTTTGCATTCTCTGACTTCAACCACCGATAAAACGTAATGTAAGCTCTCTCGTCGGTTATCCCAAGCCGCTATCTCTTTTCAGAGTTTCTGGTCCCCTCGGTACGTTTGAATAAGTGCATAAGTGTGGGTGAAGATGGCTATTTTTCGCTGCAAACACAAGTTTTTCGACAAAGATAGGGTGTTTCACTACAATCTAACACGGGATTTCATGTGTGTTTGGTTATTTTTCCTGCATGAGAATATTTCTAATCCTTCTCATAGACAGCAGGTTAGTTACTTCGGATCTAACAAAGCCAAGGTTTGAGATCCATAGTAAGACATGAACGTCTGTGTTGTTTTCCTACCAAGATCCCGACATCCTCTCACCCCCTTCTACTAGGTCGTATGAAAAAAGCCTGTAACTGTTACGACAATTAGCTGCGTGAAGGCGTATTTATTTTTAAAGCAAAGACACACTAATTTCGGACTCGTTAGCTAGAGAATGATATATTAACTTGCTAAAGTTTGATTTTAACGATCAGATAGTGTATACACCACCACTTTTTTAGTTCATACTAATATCTTCTAACTTTCAAAGGAAATATTGTCTCATTATAAGCGATTTCATAGAAAGAGATACGCACTCTATGCTTCACATTTAAATCTATAGAGATAACGATCACTGCTCATAGAACACATCTGTGAAAAACACGCTATGATCGGGTTTGAGGAAGATTTTTAGCCCATGGGGTGCTGCACTGCAGGAAAGCACATTATCTTTGATATCAGAACCTACATGAAAGTTATACTGTTTGGGTTTGAGAAAGATTCTTTAGTTCACGGGGCACCGCATGAATAAGTGCATAAGTGTGGGTGAAGACGGCTATTTTTCGCTGCAAACACAAGTTTTTTGACAAAGATAGGGTGTTTCACTACAATCTAACACGGGATTTCATGTGTGTTTAGTTATTTTTCCTGCATGAGAATATTTCTAATCTATCATAGACAGCAGGTTAGTTACTTCTGATCTAACAAAGCCAAGGTCTGAGATCCATAGTAAGACATGAACGTTTGTGTTGTTTTCCTACCAAGGTCCCGACATCCTCTCACGTGAAATATTACTGTACTAGGAGATTTCATACAAAGAGATACGCACTCTATGCTTCACATTTAAATCTATAGAGATAACGATCACTACCCATGGAACACATCTGTGAAAAAACACGCTATGATAGGGTTGCCATGGCCCCGTGTGCTCTCCCGCACACGGGGCCACGGCAACAGAACAAAATGGCTGACAATCAGACAACTTACTGTTACGTCATGACAATGACGCAGCGGTGAAAAATTCCTCAAAATATTAATATTTTACAAAATGAATGACGCAATAGCAAATCTTGTATTGTTGAAGAGCGTTTAAATAGAAGGTCCTCGTGCTTTTTCACCAGATCCCAGTGGAATGATCTGATTGCACTGTTTAGGATAAGATGTGGAGTGAATATTGACATTCGGAGTGCGCTCTTGGTGGTACTAAGATACCGGAGAACATAAATGTGCCCATAGTAAGGAACATAAATATGCCCATAGGCTAGTTCACCTCGTGACCTCTGTTATGCTTAGAAACGCAACAGGAGTGCTACAGCGCAACAGGAGTGCTATGCACCGACCGACGTACCTTTGGCCTCTGTCACGTCTTAAGATACGCATTTTAGTGTTTTGTGAAAAAGCAAAAATAGCTTATCACTCGAGGGTCACGACCTGAGAGGACGGGGGAAAAATTCGTCTCTTCATACTTGCAATCGGAATATGTATGAGAATGATCACAGTCGTACGATTTCAATAAATGAATAGCGAACTCTGATCGAAAGACTACGGTTATTAGTCCAAAAAGAGGCCTCTGTCGAGTCTTTAAGGCTTTTGTCATGTCTCAGGAGAAAACTGTGGTACCTCAAGGTGTCCGTTTCATGTCCACTACGAGGTTAATCATTCACATCCTCATCGTGATAACCTAATCTTAAATTACTTTCTCCAAAAATAAATAACACTATTTAAATTGCTCTTTGAACGCTAGTGAATTCAATTGCACTGCATGTTTTTTGGTCTTATGGAAAATCATTTTTAGAGAAAACGAAAAGCAGGGAAAAACTATATTTGCACATTTCAGATGTGATTTTGGTGATATTAATGGATGGCTGCTACGACATCGAACTGTTAAAAAATTAGTAAATCTGTTAGTAAATCATTGCCTTAGGACATGAGCCTGTCACCTATGAGTAGTTTATTGCCACCCGGGGAAACCCCCTTTGCACAGTGCTGTTTTTTCGCGCAAGGGGACGAAGTGTGATAAAACGTAATACTACTGAAAAAATCCAGTTGTTTCAAAAAAGAGGCCTCTTTTTTGAAACAACTGGATTTTTTCAGTAGTATTACGTTTTATCACCCTTACTAAAACTACTCAAAACTAACTATATACTACTGAAACTACTGAAAACACACTAATACTACTGAAAAAATCCACTAATACTACAAGTTGTTTCAAAAAAGAGGCTTTTTTTTTTGAAACAACTGGATTTTTTCAGTAGTATTACGTTTTATCACCCTTTGTCCCCTTGCGCGAAACAACAGGATTTCGATTGCTTCAGGTCGTGTTTCAGCTGTTAGTATCCCTCCACTTCGTTCTTAACGCATCAGGATGTCGTATTATTCTAAGTTTGAAATATTCTCGGTTGAATGTCCTCTTCTGTATTAGCAGAACACACACACGCGCTTTGTTCGTTACGAGACATCTGACAGGAAACGTAACGTAAGACGTAACGTAAGACAGTCGTGTTCAAAAAATATTCGAACGTGCTGAAGAAAACTCCTTACATCTCCTGAAATATGAGTATTCAAGTTAAGATCTGTGATGAAATATTTTGCATAGGCACAAGTCTCGTTTTAAATTGTTAGCTTCTTCTGTAGCAAGCAAGTGTCCGTAAGACAATATGTTTATTCTTGCATGTGAACAAACACACACACATACGATAACATATGCACATAAAGATGAAACACATGCAGACACTTTAACACACACACACACGCACAGAGAGAGAAACAAACATGAAGACGTATACACATACAGAGAAACGAATATGTGCACACAGACATCTTAACACATACGCACGAAAACATATACATATAAAGAAACATATTAACATGCATCAGCATACACACACTCACATATGCACACATGAAATATTTTGCATAACCACTAGTCTCGTTTTAAATTGTTAGCTTCTTCTGTAGCAAGCAAGTGTCCGTAAGACAATGTTTATTCTTGCATGTGAACACACACACACATACGATAACATATGCACATAAAGATGAAACACATACAGACACTTCAACACACACACACGCACAGAGAGAGAAACAAACAATGAAGACGTATAAACATACAGAGAAACGACTATGTGCACACAGACATCTCAACACATACGCACGAAAACATATACATATAAAGAAACATATTAACATGCATCAACATACACACACTCACATATGCACACATGAAATATTTTGCATAACCACTAGTCTCGTTTTAAATTGTTAGCTTCTTCTGTAGCAACCAAGTGTCCGTAAGACAATATGTTTATTCTTGCATGTGAACACACACACATACGATAACATATACACATAAAGATGAAACACATACAGACACTTTAACAACACACACACACAGAGAGAGAGAAACAAACATGAAGACGTATACACATACAGAGAAACGACTATGTGCACACAGTCATCTTAACACATACGCACGAAAACATATACATATAAAGAAACATATTAACATACATGAACATGCACACACTCACATACGCACACATACACGATTCACTGAAACACACACACACACACACACACCTAGAGAGAAACAAACATGCAGACACAGTTACATCTTGACATATATGCACACATCTACACGTACACACATTTCGTAGTAACATACATATTTACACATAGACACAAACACACACACACACAGAGAGAGAGAGAAACAAACATACAGACAGACATACGTACAAGACAGTGTGCTTTAGTGTAATGCGGTGCCCTGTGAACTAAAGAATCTTTCTCAAACCCAAACAGTATAACTTTCACGTACGTTCTGATATCAAAGATAATGTGCCTTCCTGCAGTGCAGCACCCCCATGGGCTAAAAGTCTTTCCCAAACCCAATCGTAGTGTGTTTTTTCACAGATGTGTTCCATGGGCAGTGATCGTTATCTCTATAGATTTAAATGTGAAGCATAGAGTGCGTATCTCTTTGTATGAAATCGCTTATAATGAGACAATATTTCCTTTGAAAATTAGAAGATATTAGTATGAACTAAAAAAGTGGTGGTGTATACACTATCTGATCGTTAAAATCAAACTTTAGCAAGTTAATATATCATTCTCTAGCTAACGAGTCCGAAATTAGTGTGTCTTTGCTTTAAAAATAAATACGCCTTCACGCAGCTAATTGTCGTAACAGTTACAGGCTTTTTTCATACGACCTAGTAGAAGGGGGTGAGAGGATGTCGGGATCTTGGTAGGAAAACAACACAGACGTTCATGTCTTACTATGGATCTCAAACCTTGGCTTTGTTAGATCCGAAGTAACTAACCTGCTGTCTATGAGAAGGATTAGAAATATTCTCATGCAGGAAAAATAACCAAACACACATGAAATCCCGTGTTAGATTGTAGTGAAACACCCTATCTTTGTCGAAAAACTTGTGTTTGCAGCGAAAAATAGCCATCTTCACCCACACTTATGCACTTATTCAAACGTACCGAGGGGACCAGAAACTCTGAAAAGAGATAGCGGCTTGGGATAACCGACGAGAGAGCTTACATTACGTTTTATCGGTGGTTGAAGTCAGAGAATGCAAAGTTAGGTTTAGCGGATCGATTCTGGGACCGAACTTTTCATGGAAATACTGAAAATATTGTTGTTTTCTTATAAACACTGAGTTTTCAGATTTTAAATTTCCAAACTTCTGTGGTTCTTTACTGATGTTTTCTATATGCAAAGTATTTTGTGATATTCGTCCATCCGTGTGTACGCAATGTAGTATAGAAATGTGTATTCTCATGCAGGAAAAATAACTAATAGTGAAAACAACTTGTGTTTGCAAAGAAAAACAGCCAACTACACCCACACTTATGCGCTACGTACCAGGGAACTATAGAACCAGGAAATCTGAAAAGAGCGTGAGATAGCGGCTTGGAATAACCGTCGAATAGTCGTTTTTTTCTATCTTTCAGTATTTGCGTTGTAATTTTCTGTTTTGAAGCGAATTTTTACAACCATCCCACTACATTTTTATACTTTCTCTCTCGTCACAGTATGTTTTACAGTTATTGTGCCTTCCACTTCCAAAGAATTGTGAAAATATTCACCTATCCACTGAAATGTGTGTGCATTTACAGATATTCCAACACTCTTTACATTTTAGTGATTCTCATTGAATTTACCAATCATTTCGTTGTTTTTCTAATTTTCGTTTATGCATGTAATTTGATTTAACGACCTAGTCACATGGTGTATCATGGGTAAAGTACTACCCATTTCATCTCTTTTCAAGTTTGTATGACAGTAAAGCAAACTTGCAATCAGTTTTTCATTCTAAGTGTTTGTTGTCTGCATATCACCGAAATTCCTCCTCGTATGCCTTCCAAAAAGGTACATTGTAGGTTATCAACTCTAGTATTTGTCATCTTCAGGTATGAAGGCAGGAGCTGTGTAAACATAGCACGGGTCAGTATCTGCCACCAAACACATCAGCTAAGAGGAGCACGTCAGTGTACGCAATATTGGCGTAGGTTTTTTTTATGTCGAATGAATATTTTCATTACACGGGTATAGTCTTCTACCCTCTAACGCTTCTCCGAGGAGCTAACGTGTGTCATCTCAATTTTAAGCTTTCTAATAAGATTATTTTATAACCTAAAGGACAGCCATCTGCAAGGAATCGGTATTAATTGCATTCCCTATAATATGGAAAACAGCATTCTCCCTTTGAATTTCATAGAAACAAATTCTTAATGGAACAATAATTCTGCTTTTCATCGTCTGATAACAGTAGGAGATTTGCGTGCGCTTTAAATCTGAATGGTGTGATGTAGAGTGGGAACATCTCTTTCTCGTATCCAGACAGAAATGTTAATTTTTTCGAATTTAGATATTTGATTTATTGTTAAAGGGAAAATTAGACCTGATATGTTTTCTTCTAAATGTATATAGTTGTTAAGGTATTCAGTGTTTCCTATTGCAGGATACAAAGTGGCTAAAACAGACAAAACATTTTTTGTCGGAATTACATACATTAACAATAGCACGTTTTCATTAGTAATTCTCTTGGAGATATAACTAGGCCCCGCAAGAGGCCAATGTTCATTTCACTATGGAGTACAGTATCCACTATGTGCTCCTTCAAATGAGGTCTTGATCTTCTTGCACACTGAATCCGATTCTCTGTTTAGGGATGATGTAGGAAGACTTGTGACACAGTTACTTCGGAAAAACGGGGTGCAGTGTTCGAAGGGGAGGCTTTTCGCATGAAGCTTGCATTGTAAGGTACCATTTAATAACTATTTTAAACTTTGTCCACTAAATTATTTTTCTGATCGTAATACATGCAATTGAATTTCGTTGAAACATATTTCTTCCCGACACTGTACCATAATTGTGTATTCTTATGGAAGTTGAGTGATTCAAGTCACTGGTACATTTCTAACAATAGTTTTTTAAGTAAGCTGAAATCTGGAGATGTTTTAGCACGAAATCAGTTTGTGTTCTTCCCAGTGTTTTCCCAGTGATACCCCATTATAATTAGTTTCTATTTTTAATGACGGAAATCGTTTTATCAGTAGCAAATATTGTCGAGCGGATAGCAGGGCCAGAGTTGAGATTTATCTCCGCAAAACTCCCCGCCCTGGCGATGACGCTTCAGCTATCGGCACTGAGGTAGCGAGTTCAAATACGGCGACGAAAGCCAATATTTTTTTTTTAAATACAGGAGACGTACTAAAAATAGTATGGACGTTGGATGACACCGATTAAATGCGCAAAAACTGATTTGGTTTAAAGAGGGGAGGGCTTAAAATATAGGTGGATCAATAGGTGGGTCTATGAAGAGGGGAGGGCTTAAAATATGGGTTAAACAGGGGAAAAACAAGAAAATTCGAGAAGGGGACTTAAAATATAGGTCAACCATGGGGTCTATGCCCCACTGGACTTTGACCGTTGCGCAATGTGGATTCTAGGAATCATCTATTTTTAAACCTTATCAGTGTCAAATGCAGACACAGTGAAGTGCTGGACATTTGACCTTTTGACCTTCCAGCTGATAAAGGATTGCACCATATCGTGTGATGTGGCGAAAGTGCTGTTGCTACCCACGGATAAACGATCTGAAGGATGTCAACAGGTAACGTACGATTTCCGATACACTGATAACAGTCATTGAAAACTTTTAGGCTGGTGAACGTCTAAAGCTAGATCTTATATACAAGTCCTACGAATAATTTAAACCAAATTTTATTAATTTTTCTGTGGAACAGTTACTGTGTCATTCTTCTTCTAGTAAAATACGTGAACCTTGGATCCGATGAGACTTTTTCCCGAAATTAACGTGGAGGTACGCTAGCGATGGAATGATTTTTTTTCCCCCGATTAAACCCATCTAGAGTAAACTGATTTATTACGAGCGCTGGATGATTTTTAATAAAGGTGAGTGAGAGTTTTTATTTACTAGGGGATCGATTAACGGGGTTGGAAAAAATGAATCCCAAAGAATTGAAATTTAATAAAAGGGAATCGTTTAGGAGTCCTGGCAAAATGAACACCAAAAGATTTTTAACAGAGATAACTTTTAATAGAAATGGTTTTAATTAATAAGAATACAACTTTGAGAGTTGATTTTTACAATTGAGACTTGTGTCATCCTTTTCTGCGGAATTATTCTGAGACTTGTAATCCGAGGGAAGGAGGGGGCTTAAAATATAGGTAGGGCTTAAAATATAGGTCAACCAGGAGGGTCTGCAAAATCCAGGGCTTAAAATATAGGTGAGTCTGAAATAAAGAAATATCGAGACTATTCGAGAAGGGGAGCTTAAAATATAGCTGAACCAGGGGGTTTGCAAAATCGAATTTTTAAAAGGTTAGTCTGAAATAAAGAAAAAAATCGAGACTATTCGAGAAGGGGAGCTTAAAATATAGCTCAACCAGGGGTTTGCAAAATCGAGGTTTTAAAAGGTTAGTCTGAAATAAAGAAAAATCGAGACTATTCGAGAAGGAGGACTTAAAATTAGTTAAAAACTAGATAGCACCAGGGGTTAAAAGAGGGAGGATTTTTTAATTATGAATTATTAATTATGAAATATTAATTATGAATTATTAATTATGAATGCCACGACAGTTGCGACACTGAGCCCAATTTCCGGTCGATTGCGACATAGGGGTCAAAGTTCAGAAGGCAACGTGGACCAACACAGATCAATTTCCGGTCGGTGACGTCATAGGGGGTCCAAGTCAAGAAGTCAACGTGGACGATTGCGACATAGGGGGGAAAGCACTGTGCAAAGGGGGAACGGTCGGGTGTGACTAAACTTCTGACCTCTGTGGTAAGCAGCTGCTTGAGGGGGTATTTATTTTTATTAAGGGATCACAGATAAAACGAACTATTCTTGCTGTTAGCAGTTGTATGAAAATTCTAGGGCAGTTGGTGGCTTAAAGTAACATAATATTTATATTCGAAGCTAGTGTTATCTACGGTCGCGCTAAGTGGACAATAATATTAGGTATCTTATAGAGATTCATGAGGGGGGGGGGAGGTCTAAGATTTTATCACCCTCAAATTTATTTGCCTTTCACCTCTCTTCTTTTTCCCTTTCATTGGAAACTTTCTCAAAGATTTTAAATATTTCGCTCCTTAAATTAATTATTATTTTGTATTTTAAATATTTCTCTCCCTTTCTTTAGGATGCGCCCCCTTCCCCACAATTCTGTTTGTCCATTGTTTATTTGTATTTTACATTTATTTCTCTTTTTACACAGATCTTTTATGCCCCTTGTTGTTGTTATACCCTTTTACTCTTTGTATATTTCATCTTTTGTCCTTTGATTTTAACATGGCTTCCATGACTTGTGTCTTTTGTACTTTACACCTTGTTTAGAGCATTGCTTTAGTCGCCTTTGCGCCATAAAACTCCAAGCGACCAGGCGATTGCCGTTGCCATTTTTGTTCAAATCAAACAGATCTATTTCTTCTTCGAACATGATGCGTATTTGTATATCAAGATGATCAAGGCAATCTGTCGGAAGTTATTGCGAAATAAGCGCACAGAAAGTGATACCTGCAGTGGATTTAGTAACCCCCAAGGGAGGACTTAAGAAAACTTGTCATAAATCTTCGAGCTTGGTATCTCCATTCATTCATAGCTCCATGATTACAATGCTAACATATATACACGTTGAATTTGTTCCAAGGGGTGTGGATGGGGAGGGAGCATGGGTGCAGGTGTTGGTACTCACAAACTCTCAGTCGGTAGTCCCACCTGGGTCAGCGTTGAGATTTATCTCTGAACAACTCCCCGCCCTGCCCTCGGTCAGTAGGGAACACAGATGGGCTTGGAAAGTCCGCCGTCCTTCGGATGGGACACAAAGCTGTGACTACATGGGTGGGAGAGCAATACCCTGTGCACATTAAAGAACACGCTGAATGATCTTGACGGGATGCTACCATCTGTCTTTCAATAGCTATCCAGTAGGTCCCCTTGTCCCAACCGTCTCGGAGTCCTTGTAACTTGGCCATTTAGCCCATTGTGTGCAAAAAGTGCCACTCAGAGGTAAAACAACCCAACCCAGTTGAGCTACAGTTCACACTTATTTGTGATATACGCGATCAAACATCTATAACTGCAGAAATATTTTTTGTAACATACTTATCAAAGAATGTAAATGCACAACTTTATGATAATAAATTGAAGCCTTTCTGATACGAAATCTAAAATAAAAGATGTTTGTGGCAGCCATAACTCTTCACATAAAGGGGTTTGGAATTGTGGCAGAAAATTAAGAGTAGCATGAGGATATGTAGTGCAAAATATTAAACTCTATAAGTTCAATAGTTACTATTTTAAATAAAAGAACTTCTCCTCCGTTCTCCATTTGCAATTTCTAATCGAGAAATCCACCAACCGTCGCGTTCCAAAAGATTCCTCACATTCCCAAAGGCATTATTACATTAAGGCTTTCCATTGCAGGTATGAACCTGTTTTTTTTAACCCAAGACTGGTCATACAGGGGAACCATTCGGTCAAGTATCTTGGGAACTGCAGAGACCAAAACCTGTCGAATCGGTAATAAAAATCCCGATAGTCTGCGTAGAAACGAAGCCACGGGCTATGAACGCGGGCGCTGACGTCAGCAATGGCCTGTGCAAATCTGGGCAATTTTACGTGATGAATGTGTTTTCTAAGAGTTTGGGGCGCCGGTCACGGTACTCACAAAACTAACCGTTAGTGCAGTGAAATATCAGATAATATACAGATTAAGACGTGAATATTAGATTAAAATATTAAGACGTGAAATTACAGATTAAGACAAATATACAGATTAAGACGTGAATATTAGATTAAAAGTGAGACCCGGCGCAGCGCCGGGCACAGTACAGCTAGTATATCATAAATACACGGAAATTGGAACCTAGGTCTCTTTTAATGTATTTCTTAGTTGACGGCAAGGAGAGTCTGCAACCTACTCTAGTATTGGCGGAGATGGCAAGTAGCCTCTCGCTGATTATGCATATATGGCCCACAGGAACTGCAATGGCCAAGTGTATGTCCTTGGAGAACATGGAGTAAGAAAGCAATGGATGTGATGATACTCTAGATTCGCATTGAATTCGTGTTGAAAAGGAATGTTTCTCTATAGGAGATTTTGACATCTAGCTCTGTTCTGATGGAGGGATTGAGTTGTGGGATTTATTTTTTTGATTTGCAGTGTAGAGGCCGGAGAAGAGTCTTAGAAACTACTACTGGTTTGTACAGGCCTTCTCATGCAAGATAGCTTGTACAATATTAAAATAATAAGACTCATACAAGATAGCTTGTACGGGCCTCATACAAGGTAATTTGTACAGGCTTTCTCATAAAAGGACATGCTCTACTAAGACTGAAGTCACTTCTGATCACTTCCTCAGTTAGAGCTGACAGCACACCGACAAACAACCATGCTATCCCGGGGTGCGACCCCGGCAGTTGGATATCACTGCACCACCTAGGCGACGTGTTCGCATCAAGATCAGCAACGTGTTCGATATCAAGATTCAGCAACGTGTTCGATATCAAGAGTTAATCTCGCGGTAAAATCTACAGATATGATCCATGTGGGGAAGGAATACTGAATCATATCCTAATTTTATAGGTCGACGGATAAATTTATATTAGATATCAGGAGTTCTACCAAAATATTGAACTAGATGGCTTGTGACAGTCACTAACGGTTAACGAAGCCGTGTCGTTTGACTTGTAACCGTCAAAAAATCTGCAGGAAACTAGTTAGCTATGCCGCAACTTATTTGCATATAAATAAGTTGCATATCCCAACAACAAAATTGGAAGTCGAATAGTTAATGTGAAGGAAGAACAAAAGTAATTTCAGAGTAGGAATAAATTGGACATTTCAAGTTAATCGCTGAGTGACACAGCCAAAACAGTGTTTTTTTTGGCTTGTTCGAGTGTTATGGGTGGGTTTTGATCACCTTGATTCTATTTTCGAGGAATATATATTAAAGTCTTAGAGGGGGAAATACCCCCGGGGGGGTCCACCACTGTTCATGAGTGACTGATTTTTATCTATTCTTCTCCGATTGTTTATTATTGGATTATTAAATTATTTATTAATATGGCTATTGCTCGGAACCATCGGATTGATATCACTGGTTTACAAGGTTTTTATACTGTGAACAATTGTAGCTGCCTTTACTATTTTTCAGGTGCTGATTTCAAATCTAACCTTAAAAAAGGCTAGCACGTCACGTTTTTGTTACTGGTCATTTTGAATTCTATTAAGATCTTCCTATACCAACACCTCCAAACTGGGAGGATACTAGATATTTTTTACTTTTTGTGGCTGGCAACACTGATTACCAAGTGGGAGAAAACATGTAACAGTAACCTAACTACAGACCGCCATTCTTGTTGTTTTCATTGTAGGAGGAATACCTGCTGTATGTTGAAGAGTGAATTTTGGCATTTAAATGGCACAAAGGCAGCGTCGTGGATGTGTTAATGTGCCAGATAAGTTATGTTATATGTGTGGAAATTATATTTTAAAATCTCAGGGTCGTTCTTTGACAAAGATTGCGAAGAAAGTCTGTAACTTGCATTTTGGATGTCATGTTGGAGATCAGGACAAACATGGGCTCTACATGTGTGCTGCATTTCGTGCTTTTTTGGCCTGAATGAATGGTTGAAAAATAAGATGTAAAATCCATGCCCTTTGCAGTTCCAATAGTTTGGTGTGAGCAAAGTAATCACTTGCATGATTGCTCTTTTTGTTTAACTAAAAAGTGTCGGGCTTTTCAAAAAAGGACAAAAGCAAAATACAATATCCAAATGTGCCTTTAGCCATAAGGCCAGTTTCTCATGAAGAAGATCTTTCAATACCGAGAGGAGATGGATTCATATTCATAGAGGAAGACTTCGAGGCACATATGGATCCTACATATACCCCTAAAAAGTTAGACGAGCCTCATCTGATTCAGCAAAATGAACTAAATGATCTTGTTCGACACCTAGAACTTTCCAAACAAGCTGAGATTATAGGTTCAAGACTTCAAGAGTGAAATCTTCTGGCCAAGGGTACCAGAGTTTCTCTGTTCAGGAAGAGAAATTTGGCTTTATCTGCTTATTACGAGATGCAAGATGGTTTGTTTCTGCACAGATATTTCAGGGTTTGTAGAAGAAATTGGAACAACTCACGACCCTAAGGAATGGCGTCTATTTATATAGATTGGTCAAAATTCAGCTTAAAAATTGTCCTTTTGCATAAAGGAAACCAAAAATCTTCCATTCCAGTGACACACGCAGTGGGAATGAAGGAAACTTATGAAAGCATGGAAAAAGTACTCACTGCTATAAAATATGACCAGTTTAAGTGGACAATATGTGGTGACCTAAAAGTCATCTCTCTCTCTCGAGCTTCAGGGAGGCTTCACGAATTTTTTGCTGTTTTCTCTGTGGGACAGTAGGGCTAGAAAGGAACACTACAAAAGACTGGCCTAAATGAGATGTTTTTATTACTGGAAAGAGTAATGTGAGATATAAGCCTCTAGTTGATCCCTCTGATATGCTCCCCACCACTACACATCAAACTGGGGCTTATGAAAATCTCTGTAAAGGCTATAAACAAAACTGGTAAAGGGTTTTTGCACTGGAAGGAAAAATTTCCAAAACTAAGTGATGCCAAACTCAAAGAAGGGATCATTGTTGGTGCTCACATCAGGAAGCTACTGAATGATACTGTCTTCGAAGAAAAACTGAATATGAAGGAGCACGCTGCATGGAAATCCTTCACGTCTGTGGTCCAGGGTTTACTGGGGAATTACAAAGTGGAAAACTACCATCAGCTTATTCAAGATCTTCTCAAAAACTATGAAAATCTTGGCTGCCGAATGTTATTGAAAATCCATTTCTTGCACTCGCATCTCGACTTCATTCCCAAGAACTTACGAGCTGTCAGTGATGAGCAAGGGGAAAGATTTCATCGGGATATCTGAACCATGGAGAAGAGACACCAAGGCAGGTGGGACCCAGCAATGATGGGGGACTAAGAAGATACCTCAGCACATAAAAGACAAAAATGAACTTTTGTAAGTATAAAAGATCCTTACTCATATTTTCTTATTTTGATTTCAATATTATTTCATTTGTTACTTTGTATTCAGTGGTCTTTAACTATGATGTTTCTAATTGTTTCCACTCTAATCATGTAATTAATTAATGAGTTTTAAGTTGCAATGTAATAATATAGGCACATTTATTTTCATTTCCCAGATATGCGTATTCATTGAAATTTGAAATATACTGCTCACAAAAATTAGGGGATATTTCAAAATGAATATGAAGCGATAATATATCCCCTAATTTTTGTGAGCAGTATACATTAATCCGTAATTTAAAAAAAACTACGCTCTGCAAATTTTTCACATCCATATTTGAATTCTGCACCTCAAAAATAGTTGAAAACATCCTATTTGACCAATGTTATAAAAAAAAAGTTTCAATTTGTTGTCTAGTGTTATCCAAGAACCTGCAGAGAAAAATAAGACGACAAATGATGCATATTCTTCAATGAGAACTCAGGTCACAACTACTACTGTAAGTCAAAGAATGGGAACGCTACATCATTAAATGATTTTTTATTTAGTTACCAAAGTAAAATATTTCATTTGGAATGGAATATTTGCATATTCATATCATAAAAAAATAAATAAAATACCCCCTCAAGCAGCTGCTTGCCACAGAGGTCTGACAGGAGCCTGTCAGTTTATATACCACAGTAGAAGATCTGAGAGGATGGCAGGACCTCAGCAGAAAACAACACGAACATCCATGCCTTAACCGGGGCTCAACCCAGGTCCCGTAGATCAGTAGCCAAGCGCGCTAACCACTCGGCCACGGAACGGCTACACATCATAAATATGTGAATAAATATCTCGATAATCTGCACTTATTTAAATATGCGAAGTTAAGGTTAAGAACTTTCAATGATTGAGCTGTTTATCGTCAGTCGAAATATAAGTTGCTTTTTTTTTGGAGGGGGATATTTTAATTATGCTATTACCTTATACTGACAGAGTGAGCGACAAATTTGCAAAAAATTCTCGACATCATTTGTTTCCACTTCTGTAAGCTTACGAATACAACTTTACCATTTGAAACTGCAATTAAAAAGGCATCTAACGCTGTACAGCTGGCATTGATCCAAGCACTTGCTTCAGGGTCATTCGTGTTGGTTCTGCTGGCATGATGGATACATTCATAAACGTCATTCTCGACCGTAAATGTTGGCATATTTTATTTATAAAGGTCACCTAACAGATGAGGCTTTCAAACGAAGAGGAGGCTGCATGAAGGGATCACGGGTTGTCGTCGCTATTGACACAACAACAATTCTGTTACGTGCATGACCAAGAGATGATGACTCTCCCCTCTGGACCGCAAGAATAACCGGTGCAATTTCCAAGAATTGAGTAATTTAAATGAAAGGGGTTGTATATGTAGTAGACAACGTACATTCGGAGGCTGCGGGAGATCCAGCGAAATTTCTTAGATTATGCAGCAGGACCGTAATGAACCGCACCTTTTCAGTTTTTCTTAACTGATATCTGAATGTATGTTCATTTAAGTAAGCTCATTTAAAAGGAATTTTTCTTTGAAGTATAGTGATATCTTGTATGCCCTGTTTCCATACATTCCATTTGTTTTACGTTACTTTATGTAAATAATTATAGATATGTTAATACATCAAGGTAACATCAGTGCCCCTAAAATGTTTTGGTTTCAAGTTTCTTCTTAAACTGAGAAATCTTGATTACTCATAATCTTTTAGTTTCGTATGAGTCAGTGTATTGCTAATGGTTAAAATGCTAATAACTAGAGCTGTGCGCAGATAATGAAAGTTCTATCCGCACCTGCATTCGCAGATTTTTATCAGCAGCCGCATATATTGGCTGCTTAATAACCGTCGAGAATTTAAAAATGCTTGAGATAATTGTTTCTGAATAGTATTTGGAAAGTTTTTTTTAAGCGTTCTCATTTTAAGAGATAAATAACCGATTTATTGAGATTTCAATAAATAATATTGTTTCTAATAACATATTTCTCTTGTGTTCAAATATTATTCCAGAGAAGATATGTTTTTCTTCTAGTTTAATTTTTTGTCGAGTATGAATTAATTAGATTATTAGAAGAGTAAGTGGATTGCTCTCTTGGCTATTGCAATAAAATGAGCAACGACCATATGCGATACGAAACGGACATGGCTATGGGAATCCCGTTGCATGCTATCATAAAGTCCGGTTGTAGCTTATTTTTCCCGATACAGAATTCGAGGCCGTTATCAGAAGTAGTCCTGGGGTTGTATTAACCCAATAGCGACGTCAGCAACGGAGACTCGCCCCGACGTAGATCCGGTATATTTTTGACCTAGATTTCGAGAAGATGCTCATTCAAGATGGAACGACGTCGAATTTATGACATCAGCAAGAGACTGTTTGGAGAGCCTGTGGGTATTTAGATCGGAAATTGCCAAATTATTACTCTGAAAGTATTGCCGATTTTCTTAAAGAGGAACTGGTGTTAAGCGCAACTTGTCTTTTGCCACTGACGTAATCCTGTTTTCATGAGTGTCAACGACGCAGTTTTGCCTTCGTATCGTTTTTGAATAGCATTATGCAACAGTTTCCAGCCTCTATAATTAGTGTTAAATAAAAATAAATAAATACCCCTCAAGCAGCTGTTTGCCACAGAGGTCTGACAGGAGCCTATCAGTTTTTATGCCACAGTAGGAGATCTGAGAGGATGGCAGGACCTCAGCAGAAAAACGACACACACACATCCATGCCTAATCCGGGGCTCGAACCCAGGTCCCTTAGATCAGTAGCCAAGCGTGCTAACCACTCGGCCACGGGACGGACCAATTAGTGTTAGAGTGTTTAATTGGATTTTTATTTCAGTGAAAGAAGTTCCATTTACCCTAGCTCATACCTGCTTTTAGCTATCAGTTTTGAAAAATATAAGCCTAAACCTCGAAGTTGCTTATTTTCTCAAAATTTATTGATATCTGTTTTTTATGTAGATAGTTAAATGAAAAAAAATCGCAAAAGATGTTCCTTTGGTTAACTTTTGTATATCTGTCAGTTGCCTTTAAAGATCACGTAGGGCTAGATATTTGTGTTGAGAGCTTGAAAGGGAACGATATATGTACACTGCCCTACCATAATATTAGAGAATTTCCATGTTATGTCAAGAATCTAACTTCGAAACTGTGTAATATCTGAAATATGCATGTAATGAAAAAAATATAACTGAAGATATGTTAAAGATCATAATGAAATCTGTTCGATATTTAGAGTTATGAATAGCAAAAATGCATATATTTTTAATAAAAAATTCCCCTCAAGCAGCTGCTTGCCACAGAGTTTGACAGGAGCCTGCCAGTTTAATACTCCACAAAGATCTGTGAGAAAGGCGAGACCTCAGCAGAGATACAACACAAACATCATACCTTAACTGCGGCTCGAACCCAGGTCCCTTTGATCACTAACCAAGATCGTTGATTAAAAATTGCAAAATTTTAAACGAATATTTCAAGCGGTGTCTTTTATGCTAGAAATTTTGATGGTAAAATGTGAATGTCACGAGCTTTGCATTGACAAGAATAAGTTGCCCCACGGGGGAACTCAAATGTTTTGTTTTAGGAGATAATTGGAAATTCTTTTTTAGTTGAATAGCTGCTAATGAAATGTAATTGTCATTTTTCTCTACATCAAATCGTTTGGTACTTTTAATTTACATTGTTAGAGGACACTAAAAGGTTATACTTTTAACGAATATTGCAAGGGATTTATTTATGGTGATAGTGTCAAGAGATATTCCACTTACAGTACCGATCTGCCCCTTTTCTCATACCAGTGAGAAAAGTTACCTTTTACGGAATAAAACAGAAATACTTTTTATTTTGTATAAATACTAATCAAATACTCCTATTTACATTTTCTGAATCATCCGTTAAATCGACTTGAAACTTTTGAAGAACGCAAAAGTCGGTAAACGAAAACTTCTTTCTCTTTGAAAACGAGATTCCAATATTCGGCAGAGGTTATATTTGTTCTTCTAATTGTAGTTATTAAATGGTTTGAAACAATATTAGTTAAGTTTTCATTAATTTCTGAGGTATATTCTTAGGACGCATTACCATTGTGAAATATTCTAGCTTTCGCAACTCTACAAATACTGAACGAATAGTGTTGAAAATCAGATTTAAATGGATTTGTTATGATCTTTAAATTATCTTCAGTCACATTTATCCATTTAAATGCATTTTTTGAAGTTACAGAACTTCGAAGTTAGATTCCCATTGGCATTACATGGAAATTGTCTAACGTTTTGATAGGCCAGAGTGAAATATATTGTTGCAAATTTAAAATGGATGACACTGAGCGTGAGTATAATAAGTATATCTGCAATACAAATTGCAATACAATGCAAATTATTACCAAAATATGGATGAAATAACTTATAAACAAACTGTTATCGTACATAAATTAATAACACTTTTTCTACAGAGCATATAAGACCAGCTCTGTCTGTTCTACTAAATTACTACCTTTTCATTTCGTTTGCCGTTTCTCTTGAATACCTTCACTTCAGGCATAAACAATCCTTTGTCTTTGGTTAGCTCACTCGATTTATTATCATACTAGTAAAATAAAACAACCACCCGCGCACACACCACATAAATATATTTCTTGTTTGTGATTTATCGTGCACTTACTCACACTAAACCTCCTTTTTTTAGATCAATTCCAGCACACTGAAATTCTATTATTCTCTTTTTCTAAGACGGTTCTACATTCAAATTCGTTTGTTGCATAAATTTCACGCACAAGTATATCCGAGCTTTCATGTCACGTTTTGTCATGAAGTCACTGCAGCGCGTTCATCTGTCGTAACAATATATATAAGCTGTTTGGATTCAATGCAGATTAATTTAAGACTGTGTTGCGTAAATTTCAACAGTCTGGTGCTTACAGTAGGCAGGAAAAGGACATATTATGTTGTTGGATATCATCGAGGCATTGGTTTTGCTTCGCGGAAATCTCGTGTAGAAGAAAAACCAAACCTACGTGGCTCTCGTGTTTTTAGAGTGTATTTTAAGGTTTTTTACTATACGAATTTTTTTTCTCTCAATTTTCCCCACTACATTCCTTAAACTGAGCAATGCGTTTAATTACGACATCAACGAGGTAGAGAGATAGTATATTTATTCTGAAAAAACAAAGTTATTACAAATATCAGAAAGAAATTAGAGACAAGTCTGAGACTTAACATGAAAAAATCATCAGAGAAGTAACTAAATTAAAATCACCGAGTGCCGACACACAATCTTTAGAATATATTTAATTTTCTGCGTAGTGATAATTCTGATCACCTCTTATAATCCTAATTATACTAAGTTCCTATTAAGTTTGTTTAAAGGCAATATGTTTTGTATTTGTATGAGCGATTTATTCTTCAAGCTCTTATTAATATTAAATTTAGAATTAAATAGTTTATTGGGTTAAAACAATTTCTATCCACAGAATTCTTTGTCACAACTGTAGAAAATGTGCCTGTCAATTTTTTTTGGCGGCTAAATTAGTGCTCAAACGTAGAACAAGAGATAGTGGAAGACGGCATTGATTTGTAAGTTGTTCAACTGTAAAATATTCGTTATTCTGTGTCGAGTTTCACACAGATTACGATACCAAAACATTAAATTTAAAAGAAATCGTCATTTGTGATAAATCCATTGCACTTTTGTGTCACGGAGATCAATAATTGCTGACAGAGCGAAAGTTTACTTCTGGCTCTTAATGTCTCTATCTGCTGCGTAGTTCAGCAAAATATTCCAATGTGATTTTCTAAGTTAAAATGTGTAACTTGATTCTATAAGAAAACTTGTAATAAAATGTTGTTGTCATTTGTTAAGTAGTTAAATATGATAGTATAAACGTAAACTAAAAGAATCTGTGATAGTTATATGTGATTTGTGAGCTTCGGATATTTTTGCATACTGGTCACTTTTAACAAAAGGCTTTCTGAATTGACTGTCAACTTTAGTAGTTCTATCTGACGCAATAAAATATCCTGGGATGGCGCGAAGAACGACGAACCCTGCCGTTAATGAAGGTGCCAAGATTTTAAACTTTAACCAATCGCCATTAAGAAGGTTCTATCCGCAAAATGGATTCGTATCACTTTTTGCGTCAGAAAACCCCAACCAACCAACCAACGTATCACTTTTTACAAAATGAATGTATTCGTATGCAATTTAAAACATTAGAGCAAGTTACATGCAGAAAAATATGCTATGCGTGAAATTTTGGCTGGTTAATAGCTTTACTTGTAGGAAATAAATGAAATCTGAGAAAAAGAAATCGTGATATCAACCTCAGCTGATTTGTCATCTAGCTGAACCAATACTTCTGCGGAACCAGTGAAAAGATTTATAAAAACTTACTCCCTATTGTATAGTTTAGTGGTATTCCAAAAAATCAATATAACTGTCATGTTTTATTTTATTTCTTCTTTACAATACTGATCGGCCATCATTAGTTCTCGAGCTTGCTGACCATGAACAATGAAGTGCACGAACAAGCCGCTGACGTATGATGCCCGGCTGACCTCTGCTCGTCTCCCCCCCCCCCCTCCTTCCAAATTCTCTTCTTTCCATGTGTTGGATGGGACGGAAAGAGACATTGCAAGACAAACGACGACTTGATGGACTCGCCCTTTGTGTGCTGGCTGCTACGATGTGCCTCGTCTCTTGGGGCCATCATGCATGAAGGATGGCGTGTCGACACGTGGGCCATACTAGTGGCGATGAATTGAGCATCTCGGAAAGACGAGGAGCAGCATTCAAATATGAGAGACGAAAGGATCCGATGCTTCTTCTCTTAGATTACTTAAGGTCACGACCTCGGCAGGAGGTTTCGAAAAGCAGCAAGAATTATGGGATTAAGTTATGCTTTTCGAATATACTTTTTTTTACAAGTTAAAATATTTAATAATGTTAAGAGTCCGGGTTCATCAAGAAAACAATCATAATTTGAATTTCTAATATTTCTTGTAATTAGGAAAAAAACAAGTTAAAAAATAAAATAATTTATTTTGTTTATAATTTCAACTTTCTGACCAGTTTTTTGTATTGTTTAAAATTAAGCACTGTGGACTTTGATACACTGGGCAACAAATTTTCATAAAAGTCATGCCTCTGATATAAAAGTAGCCATTTCTTAAAGATTTTAAGGTGCTAAACACGAATATGACAATGAATATGCAAAATTGGCCACGATTTCTGGGAAATCCGCAATAATTACTTATATAATAGAGTAATACGTACATATGGCATGTATCGGTAAACCTCCGCTTCTACTTCCGACGTTGCTTTGCCTGTCGCTTTTACAGCTGTTCAGGATCATCTCTGATGAGCGTCCAAGAGTAGTCAGCCACAACATTGAAGTGGACCAGTTTCCCTGGTATCGTTCCTCCATCGTTGCAATGTCTTGGTGAAAACGTCCACCTGCTCGTCACTAACCATGCCGCAGTTGTCGGGGAAGAAATCTAAGTGGGAATGGAGAAAGTGGATCTTTCTGGAGATATTGCAGCCAAGTTTGTGATACAGAGACAACATGTCCTTAACCAGTTTCTTGTCGTTGTCTGCCCTGACATTCCCGAAGAATTTAGTTGACACCGAACGAAACGGGTCCCAAGCCTTTTTTTCTCGTCACCCTGAAGCAGGTTATCGAACATCTGGTCTCTGAACAGCTCGCGGATCTGAGGACCCACAAAAATTCCCTCTTTAATTCGCTGAGTTGAGGGAATTTGTTAGCCAAGTACTTGAAAGCTGATGCAGTCCGGTTCATGACTTTTACGAAGTTTTTCATCATACAGAGTTTGATATGTAGGGACGGTAGCAGGATTTTGTGCATTTCTGCCAGTGCTGGGTGTTCCACATTCTTCTCTCCGACCTTCAGAGATTTCCTCTGAGGCCAGTTTCTCTTCACGTAGTGCAAAGTCTTTGCTCGGCTGTCCCATTTACATAATAAAAAGCAGTACTTCGTATATCCCAGCTGCAGAGCCATCAACAGAGTCACTAGCCATACTTGCTGTATTGAAGACAATTCAACAGCTGTTTTAGATTGTCGTAGGTTTCTTTCATGTAGACAGTGTGTCCGACCGGAATGGATGGAAGTCGATTTTCATTATGCAGCAACACCGCCTTTGAGACTCAGTTTCGAGGAGTCTATGAATAGTCACCATTCTTGAGGGTCATGTTTGATTCCGAGGACATTCATCAAGCATCTACATCGCAGCAGAACACAAAGTCATCTTCCTTTCTGAAGTAAAACGCAAACTGCTCATGACGAGTTCGAAACGAACCACTCGGACATTTTCCTTGAGAAGATTCCATCAAGTCAATCCAAGTAACTCAGCTTTGCCTTGGACAGCTCCAGATCGTGAACAAGAGCATTCATTTCTTCTTTGGTGTTAATGTGTGACGCAGATGACGCACCGTGGCAGACGTATGGATCATTATTAGACACCGAAGGTTGCGGAGAACCCAACGTCGTTTCGCCTCCCTCATCGTCTGAATCGATGAAAAATTCTTTTGGAGGTTCGGAATGGGAAGGCCTTCACCATACAGAACTGGTCGGAGAGCAGATTGTATATTCGGGTACGCTATTGTCCACTTCTTTTTCCTTATGATGCCTCCAGAAACAGGTTGAACCATGCAGAAGTAGCAGTCATTTGCGTGATTGCTTGGCTCTCTCCAAACCATAGGAACGCCAAACGGCATCATCACTTTTTCGCCTTTCAGCCACTTTGGAAGATTTCCTGCACAGATACTGCAGTATATGTGTGGGGACCAGGCCTTGTCCTGGTCCCCAATCTTGCATCCAAAATAAAATTCATACGCCACTTTCACTATTGGAGTGATGGCCCTTTTCTGTCTTGCAAACATCACTTCCCCTCAAATGTAACAAAATGTATCTGCACTATTAACACAGTTACGAGGCATCACTCATCATCATCATCATCCTCAAGCAGCCATGGGCTACGGAGGTCCAACCAGACAGTGCAATTTAGTTCTCCAAGCAAGTCTATCCTGAGCTACATCTACTGCATCTGGCCACTGCACACCAATTCTAACAAGGTCCTGTTTGACATTGTCTGCCCACCGCATCCTAGGTCTCCCCTTCTTTCTGAGGCCTTTAGGCACACTATTCATAACCCTATTCGCCAATTTATAATTATTCATACAGGCAACATGGCCAAACCAACGGAGTCTCTCTCTGCACAATATGCTGCTTAAAGGAGGTTCCAAACTCCTTTGCCTAACCTCATCATTAGTTACAAAGTTGAACCACCTAATGCCCAAGATACTGCGTAAGCATCTGGAATCAAAAGCATCTAGTTTCCTGTTATCTTGTTTACAAAGTGTCCAAGTTTCACTACCATAACTAACCCTAGAAAGAACCAAACTATTATACAGTCTAATTTTAGTCTTTAGGTGTATACGCCTATTTCTCCACACTCTCCATAGATTCTTAAAAGTCCCGGCAGCAATCCCTATTCGTCTGTTAATCTCATGCCGCACATCACCATTATCTGTTACATAGCTCCCAAGATAATTAAACTGTGACACCTGCTCAAGACTGCAACCATTCAGATTAACCGAATCACAGCCTGCCTGACCAATTTTCATCACTTTAGTTTTCTCTCTGTTTATAACCAAACCTACTCTACTACCAGTCTCATCAACAGCTCGAATGAAAGAGTTCATCTCATCAACATCATTTGCCAAAAGGGCTAAATCATCAGCATAATCTAAATCAGAAATTTTCGTATCTCCAGCCCATTTAAGGCCAAAATCTTTCCCTTGAAGTGAATTTCGCATAACATAATCAATAACCAAGCTAAAGAGAAAAGGAGACAAAATGCACCCTTGTCGAACACCAGAAGTAATGCTAAACCAATTGCTACAAGCCTTACCAACTCTCACACACGACTCAGTGTTATTATAGAGAGCTTTCATAATGTTAACTAACTTGTCTGGTATACCATATGATCTCACAATCAACCACAAATTATGACGATCAACAGAGTCAAAAGCCTTTTTGAAATCAACAAAGCTAGCAACCAAAGGTTTCTGAAACTCTAAACATTTCTCAAGAATCTGCCTAAGTGAAAATATCTGATCCACACATCCCCTACCACTTCTGAATCCACATTGCTCATCACGCAATTGACTGTCAGCCAGATTCTTAATTCTATTAAGCACAATCATGGAAAGAACTTTACCTGGAACAGAGAGTAGGCTGATACCCCTATAGTTATCACAAGAACTGTGATCACCTTTTTTGAAAATAGGGATAACAATAGCTCTGGTAAAATCCTTAGGAACCATGCCTTTATTATAAAAGATATTCAGAATTTCAGTCATCCAAGTGGTAACCGAAACATTCCCAGCTCTAAGCATTTCCGTAGTAATTTCATCTACCCCTGGGGATTTATGAAGTTTAAGTTTAGAAACAGCCAAAATAACTTCAGATTGTGTTATAGGGCCAACATTAAAGCCACCAATGCATCTATCGTCATTGCAAACAATGGGAATAGAACTAACCGCATTGTTTAGAACATCACTGAAATGCTCAGCCCATCTAGCCATGACAGAATCCTCCCCTTCTATAACCTTACCTTGTTTATCCTTCAATCCTTGTATGCCTGTCCGTTTTCTACCACACAAAACATTAACTATCTGGTACAGCTCTCTGCTGTTGTGCTGTTTAACTGCTTCCTCGGCTTTCTCAGCCAAACCATCAAGCCAAAGATTCTTATCAGCAGCTAACTGATCTTTTACACGTTTATTAAGTTCTCTGTAATGCTTTCTATTAGGACTAGTAGGGTATTGATTAAAGACATTCCTGCAGTTCTTTCTTTCCGAAATAAGCTCAAGTGCCTTATCACTCAGATAATTCTGCCTCTTCTGCTCCTTTTTTCCTAAAAGAGTACTGTTAGTGTCCAAAAAAGCCTGTTTAAAATGATCCCATTCTTCCTCAACTTCAGTAGTAAGCAAACCATGACTGTCATAATGACTAAGTAACCTATCATGGTAAGCTTTGGCTATAACTGGATCTTTCAGAGCTTCAGTATTAAAAGTTAATTTTTTAACCCTAGCACAACACTTTTTAAGTTTAATTTGCAACACACTTTTAACAAGGTAATGGTCAGATCCAATTTCAGCTCCCCTATATGTCCTGGTATTCTTAACAGAACTAGCCCATTTGCTGTTAATTAATATGTAATCAATCATATTCTTATGCAGCCCATCAGGTGAAACCCATGTGTACTTATGTATGTCGCGGTGTTTGTAATATGTGTTAGTTATTCTGAATCCATTGAGTTTACTTACCTGTAGGAGACGTTGCCCATTGCCATTGCAGCTACCAATACCAAAAGGGCCTATTACTCCTCCCCAAAGGTCAGAGTCAGTACCAACTTTGGCATTGAAGTCACCAAGAACAAGGGAAATATCTCCTTTCTTGACAGAATTCAAAATATCCTGAAGTTGTTCATAAAACCTATCCTTCTCATCCTCATCCTCAGTGGGGGCATAACAGCAGATAACATTCAAGTCTTTAACGCTTGTCTGAAATTTTGCTGTAAGAAACCTTTCATTAATGCACTCATATCCTAGAAGAGCATCGCTAGCGTGTCTGCTGAGAAGCAGACCCACGCCTTGGTGATGCTTTTTGTTGTCCCTCCCTGAAAAGAGAAATTTAAGATTATTTTTAAGAATCTGACCTTTATCTGTCCATCTGGTCTCTTGCAAGCCGAGAATATCTAAATTATAATGGTGGAATTCTTGTGTGAGGACATCAAGAGAAAAACTACTGCTGGATTAAAACTGCAAGGATCACTTGTGTTGTAATTATGACTCAGGGGTAAATGGGAGTCGCTCAAAAGACTTGCTCACCCTACGAGGCGTCGCTTACAACTAATGATTGCGTCATCTTTTGTCCGCGATTGTAAAGCCGCAATGTCATGACTCAACTACATTGCATCAGACAATGATGCAATACCTCCGTGGGTTGTGTGTATGGTGGCCTGATGCAATACAACGAAATATGTTGCAATCTGGGGTTTAAAATAAAGCGTTGCGAAATGCTGACTGAGTCGTTTATACATGACCATCTCTGTCTCTCCTGAACAAGAGCCAATTGACAATTTTTTTTGTCATTTTCGTGTTCAGCACCTCGAAATTAGTATAGATTGACTATTTTCATTTCAAAGCCTTTCTGTGTATTGCCCAGTGTTATGCTTTAGATATTCTCTTATTAAATGAACCACTTTTAGTGTTTGTAATGATGTTGTTCGAAAATATTCGGCTTCTATAAATGATTATCTAATATTTTCGTTCCAAGTATCATTAAGATTTTAATTTTATCATCACATAATTAATATTATTTTACTAATTTTGTACTAGGCCATAATCTAAAAATTAAAAATGTTTTAGTGGCAAGCATTTCTCCATCTGTTTTTTACGATGTGTCAGAGAGTTTTTTTTTTCCTAACTGGGCACGAAAATTCGACTCCCATCTCGCCTCTAGATTGTTTCAAATAATGAGAATGAAAGATTTCTTGCCGGTAAACAATTAGAGAGAGTAATTCCTGTTTTCAGTAGCGAGTTAGGGTCGACCAATCGTTGTATGTTAACAACAAACAGCCGACACTCCATAAGACCTTCAGGCTGAAATAATTTCCCTTCTGTTGACGTTCATGACATTGATATCAGAAACTAAGAATAAACAATTCGTGGAAAATAATATTTATCGTGAAGCGAGTCAAAGTGTTCTGTCGGTTCACTGAGAAAGAACTTGTTTTTTGCCCTCAAAGTAGTCCTAACAGTTGACAGGGAATTGCAGCAGCAGAATTTCGTAATATTATGTATTAGAATTCGTGGGTTCATTTTGCGAATCCGAAAGCGTGTTGTTTGCGTTCCTAATTCAACAGTGTCGATAAAAGTTACTAACGGAAATTAAGAATTGTTTATATTATTAAAAATTACTAGTTTTAATAATAGTTAAAAACTATTTAACGATAAAAAATTTCCCTCAAGCAGCTGCTTGCCACACAGGTTTGACAGGAGCTTGTCACTGTAATTTTAAATTCTGGATATTCATTTATGTATTTCACTGAAAGTAATGACTTTTGGCATCATAGAACGCGTAACAGTTGAGAGTTTAGTATCGGCTAGTATAGTATCATTAGCAGGAACTTCGGCAAGTACTTATATTCCGTATCTAGAAAAAAACAAAGAGGGGGGGGGGGGTAGCGACTCAAAGAAGGGACCAAAGAGACTGGATTTCCATTTCAATATAACATTTTCCCCTTCGTTTTGATGGTTTTAGAAAGTTGCATGAAAAAAGCGTGAAATATGCACAGGTTAATAATATTTTGCTTTCATTAATCTTATTAGCATTCTCGGGGGGGGGGGGGGGGGGGGGGGGGGCATGGTCCCCTTGTTCTAGACTGGATCTAGGGGGGGAGGCGAGACCTTATCAATGCTTAGGAGTTACTAAATGTTTAAAAAGCATAAAAATTGCAAAAAAAATTGTACATTTGGGGGGACGGTTTGAACCCTACAAACCTCCCCCAGGACGCCCCTGGTACGGGGTATACCCACATACGTTGAATGCGATTCTTCATTTCTGAAACTAACATTTTCTCAATAAGGTCATATGTAATCGATATTCTGAACGATTTGGATGGTTTTGGTCATTGTACTAATTATTTCTTTTGTGGAATCCTGAAGACTGTCTAAGAAGGCAGAAATTACAGCTGCTGTGGAAGTCTTCACTAAAGAAATTCTAGATGCAGTTATGGGAGATATCAGACTTCGTCTGCAAATGGCATTATATATTCAGGGATCACATAGAGAAAATGTTTAGGCGTTAATAAAATCTCCCATGCTTTCTTAGTGTCGTGATATCAGAACCGCAATACATTAAATTAATATACCATTTCACACTACCGCGTCTTTTTTCTGATTGCCATGTATTTAAAATTGAGCGTACTTCGAACAGAAGTGAAAAGATTTCATTTGAAATGTGAATTTAAAAACAACTATTCTCAGCCTTCCAGCCATCGTCTTTTGTACGCAAATAGAAAAAAAAAAATTTCCACAGGGGCGGAGAATTTTTTTTGTTGCACCTTAAAGATACTATCAAAAGGTTAAAATCAGGCAATGTAACCCTGAAAGTCTCTGTTTCACATATTGTACAGACTTCCCAATCACGATAGAACAGATTCGCAGCATATATGTCCATTAAGCAGCATAAAGAAAGTCGATAAAGTTTGATTTAAATGGAACGGAAAATTTTATTGGAATAGTTTTAGGCTATTTCAGTAGCCTAACTGCTTTTTTGCTTTAGGCTTAGTGCAAAGGATCATGATTCCAAATTCTCAGTAAGGCATGGCTATGTACTTGTGGTGCTTTGCAGTCATCTTAAGAGATATTGCTGACAAGTTTCTTTCAGATCTTCATGGCAACTGATTTAAGTCTTTCTGGTTGAGAGATGCCCGCGACCTCGAAGTGAAATATACAATTTTGTCTCTGACATCAATTGCAATATCTGTGGTGGAAGCAGACTGCCTTAACTATGATTACTAAGGGTGGAGAACTCGAACCCGCCTGTAACTGTGATAGCGGACCAATACCATAACATAGGGAACATAATCGCTGTTGTCGATATGAATCGCAACTCAGGAACTCATTGCTCTTATGATCGAAATCGTGCTCTTTGGTGGAAGCACGATTTGCTAAGAAGTAGTTTATTAATTCCTCCTTTTTAAGAGCTGTGTTCTATTGGATGGGGCAGAGTGAACTAAATGGCGAAGGTTTAGGAGAGGCTAGCAGTGAGAGCGCCAGTTTCGTGAGTCGGTGCCATTGAGGAATATTTATAGCACCGATTTGATTCGGTGAAAGCGGAAGGCAGCAGACTTCGTCTGCTCAATTAGTATCTAAGAAGGAACTTGTTTTATTTCTAACTTGCAAATGAGTTAGGAATGTTGTGTTTTATTGTCAAAAATCTTCCTCTGATTCGTGTCGAACTGGCTTTTAAATGCTGCTGTGACAGTCATGTTATTAAAATTAAAAGAGAGAGAGTCGTTTATCTTGCGACAAATTTACAAATAACTCTGCAAGGGTATGGTAATTAGAATAAGTAAATCTATGGCAAAAGAAAATTACACAGAATACAAAATACGTAACTTATAAATTTTGCCTTTTTTTGTCAGCACTGGTTTTTGTACAAAAGTAATTATTTTAAATACTGTTCTTTATTGTCAAATGAAAATAAAATTGCCCGTTTCATTTCTTTGTTAGTGAAAAAACGCTATTTTTAATTCGAAAATAAAAGTTTCACAATTTCGCGCCACCCCTCCCACCACTTAGTCTGGGATTCGTATACAATGCATCCATTCGTATACAATGCATCCATTCGTATACAATGCATCCATTACACTTCTGCACAGCCCTACGAGGAAACTACCTGCAAAAATCTGAATGCTTATTTTTAATAACAATATACTATTTGAAATAGATATTTTGTTAAAAATGAAATGGATATGACCGACGGTGCTATTTTTGCCTTGAAATTCTTTTTAAAATAAAATTCGAGGACTTCCTTCTTACAATATTCTTGATTCAGTTAAAATTGTATGTCTCAGTGCTCTCATTTTAACGTATTTTTTGTAGTATTAACACACCGGATTAATAAAGAAAATTAATAGGGAAGTTTTTTTCACCAATTCCTTTTTCATTTTAAGAACACTTTAGTGGATTTCATTAATCATAATAGGACATTAAGCAACACGAAAAATTCACCTGTTTTCCGAATTCGAAAACTGGATCTCCTTGTTGTACAGCATTGTTCTACCGAATTGAAAACATCAAATCCTCTGCTCGCATTTCTTCCTTTTATAGACAATCTTGCCCTTTTATACCATATTAGTTTAAATCAATTCATGTCATATTAAATTTTCAACCGAACATTAATCTGTAAAAAATTCAAGATGAAATTCCATTTCTTATTTTCCCTCAGTCCATGTCCAAGCATAGCAAATATTGTAAAATCTTCTTGTCTTTTTAACAAGTAAATTATTTTTAATGTGTCTCTGTGCGCATTATAAGCAACAGTCAAGAAAGATTCGATCTAGCGTTTCTTCATTTTTAGAGTGTGAGCACCAAGGGGTAGAATTTCTTTTTATTTTATATAATACCTTGTTATAATGTGTTGAAAATAATTCATTTTCCATTATGATTTTATCTATCTTTTAAATATCTTGAAGTATGTAGCATAGTGAAATGATGGTATAATCTTAAATTTTCAATAATTTCCCTTTGGAAATGGTTTTTTAAAGTCTTAATTGCCACTAGATGACTCTTACTCCGTTTAAGCACGCGACTAGGATTCACACTTGCTGAAGTAAACTGATAATAATCTGTACACTCTCTATTACAGATGAGCTCGAGCTCTGTTATTATTTAAATTTATAATATTCCTGTAATTTTGGAAAAAACTAAAAGGAAAAATTAAAATACTCTTGATTATACTTGAAATTTTAACTTTTTAATCAGTTTTTAGTAATTAAAAATAAGTTTTATCAGTTTTTTATTAACTATTATATTATTGTATTATTATTTATATTATTATTATATTATATATTTTAAATTATTTTAATTTTATCAGTTTTTAGTAATTAAAAATAAGTTGGCACCATTCAGCCTCTAAATTGTGTTCAGGTATTATTCTCTTATTAATGAATCGCTCATAGCATTTATAATACACTACAGGAAATAAAAAATGCATCACTTGCAAGAAGTTAGGCAAATGTGACGAAATTTAGGGAGGCGGTAATAGTTGGAAATGCATGGAAACCAGGCGGATGGTAAACAACAGGCTTTTACAGTTTTCATTGCGAACCTAGAGCCTATCGTGCGGCACTACGTTTGCCCCTCTTATCTGCCCACATGCAAGCATGTCTTCAGTGGTGTCACCTCAGATAGAACTGGAGCGAACAAAAGTGGAATACCGTAGTGTTTAGTGACAAATCTGGCTTTTGTCTTGGTCAGCACGACGGTAGCAACGTGTTCGCCGTCATCCAGGGGAAAGGAACGCCACCCAATACGTGCAACATTGTCACACAGCTCCAGCACCTGATGTCTTGATGTGCGCTGCGATTAGTCGGACATCTCGGTCAGAACTGGTCATCATAAGGGATCTCTAACTGCCAACGATATGTTACCAACATTTTGCAGCCAGTGGTGTCCCATTTGTTCAGCAGCACGGAACCTTTTACCTGCAAGATAATGCCTGTCCCCACACAGCCCGCATTAGTCTGCAGTATCTACTCGGGCAAAACGTTCAAGTACTACCATGGCCAGCACGCTCGCCAGACCTTTCATCTATTAAACACGTCTGGGACATGATGGGCCGACAGCTCCAACAACATCCAAGAGGTGCACCAACCACTGTCTGAAATGGAACAGCGACTTCACGCTATTTATCATTCTATCCCTCTGCTGGATATATGATGGAGCTGTACGATAGCCTTCCCCGCCGTGTTCAAGAATGCATTGCTGCGCGGGACAGTTCAACATCATACTATTATACCACTTTACCGAGTAGGTACAGTGGTAATTTTCCATATTTTTTGGATAATGTAATCAATTGTACATCTCAGGTATGCTAACAGTTGCCTGCGTTTCAATAAAATGACATTAATCCTTCCAGGTGTTGCAATTTTTTTTCCCTGTAGTGTAAATGTCATTAAAGAACATTTAGTTTCTACGAATTACTTCCAGTATTTTTTGTTCCAAATAAACGTTAAGGTTTTAATTTTCGCCATCTAATGAAAATAATTGGTTTAAAGTTGTAATAGCCTAAAAATAATATAAGAAAATATACATACAGGAATCCATGCCTCTTAAAATTAAAATATTGTTTAGAGTCATGCATTTATTATTTTTTCGATGTATCAGAGAAATTTTTTCCTCCTAATTGGCTGGCTCAGTAATTATTGAAATGGTTTGGACTCGAAAATTTGAGCCCAAACTGATCTCTATTAGACCTGCATATATACTGCGCTTTTTAAACCAACCGAGAAACACAGCTGTAATAATCAAATTGGTTATATCGATAGCTACTTTGTTCCTCAGTCGGATCAGCGTTGCCCTCCATTTACTGTATATAAAATGTTTCAAATCACTAATTCCTTTTGCGTGTGACATTTTCCCATAACTTTTATTACGTTGTTACCATCGATGCTAGGAAAGAGCAGGAAAAAAAGCTTTTACCACTCTTTGTAATAATTTCACTGGCTTTTTATGCTGTATTATCCCGTATGGCTGCAAATAATGTGTGACGTGGTGGCACATCATCTACTGACCACGCCTTCGAGTTTGCCCACGTGATCAGAGGGAGGCACGCGGCTTTGCTCTCGCTGCAGGAAGTGTATGATGCTCTGTGTGTTCACCTGGGAAACTTGTGACGCACTGGGCTGCCCACTGGATTTTATAAGCTACTTGACCGCTTTTTCTTTTGGAGTACCAAATGCATATAATGCAATCTTTTAACTCTAATGAGAGTTAGGTATAAAGATCACTGATGAAGGATGATTTGAGTTGGTCCATTAACGCAAATGAGATGATAATTTGCATTTTGCACAGTAACAATATCTCATCCTACGTTTACTTTTTTATCTCCCATTTTACCTCTGCAAATGAGCATTTTATGTGTTAGCATAAAATTAGAATATATTTTTTTTACTATAGGGGAAATGAAATTACTGTAATGTGATAAGAAACAGAACACAGAACCTTCATTTACCCGTTCTTCTCGAGCCACAGATCGTTGTTTTGAGTCGCCTTGGCTAGAGTCTCATTCAGCCGATGTCTAATCGTGCCCAAATTTTCTTCATCCGTGGCCATATCGTTTTATAATGTGCCAAACTGTTCCTCTTTCGTTGTCATGGATATAATAGCTTTCTCTTTATAAAGGACACGCAGAAGAATTGTCCGTACAAGAAATCCAGTACAAAATAGTAAATCTATTATATATTTGGAGAGTTTTGCTCTAATGACAACTTCTCCAAGACGGTCAGAGCTACGACCATCAAACTTCGTTTACAGCTTCCGCAGGAGTTAGCATCGAAACATCTGTCCATTGATAACTCTGCATGTCGATAACGTACTACTCCATTATTTTCAATTCCCCGATTCATAAGGTATGCGACTGCATTTCTGATTTCTGTCACATGCTACGGATTTAATTCTGATCCACCGCATCTACGAACCTGACCTCTAAACCCTACTCAGCAAGACCCAAGTGGGGCTACCACACCAAATTCGGGACCGATGGGTCAAGTACCTGTGGAATTACGGGGAACGGAAAACTTCCTCTACCAGTGACATCACCCCGGACGAAAACGAAACGAGGCCAACGGGACGAAAACGAGTGTTCGCGCGCACGTTTAGAATACGCCTAGAAGCTTGCTGCTCGGAGTGATAAGGCCCCAGCAACGTCGGGAAATTCTTCCAACAGGCCCGGATCTAGGAAAAAAACCGGCAGGGAGAGGGACAAGAAATACAATCGAGCCGGAAAAATATAAAGTGCAATATAACATTTCACCATCCATTTTTACAATTCTTTTAAAAAGTTCTTAAAAAATGCATGAAATATAAATATGTTTAATAATTTTTTACCTCTATTATCCTTACTATCATTCTGAGGGAGGGGTCAATTGTGTTAAAATGTCAAATTTGTTAATGTCAAGTTGTAAGAGTAATCGATTACAAATGCTTCAGCAGGGTTTCAACTTATTATTTTAGATGATACATAAAAGGAAAAGGAAAATATTTGAATAGCGTATAACAGGCTGGGAAAAAATAATGTTACTCTTGAAGGAACTGCTTGACACAGAGATGACTGGAGGCTGCCATTTTAATTTAATACCCAGGGGAGAGGGGGAGTCCCTCCAAAAATCCGGTCGTCTCCGTGGCCGAGTGGTTAGCGCTCTGGGCTGTTGATCTAAGGGACTTGGGTTCGAACCCCGGGTAAGGGCATGGCTGTTCGTGTTGTTTTCCTTCTAAGGGCTCGCCGTCCTCACAGACCTTCTGCTATGGCTTAAAAAACTGACAGGCTTCTGTCAGACCTCTGTGGCAAGCAGCTGCTTGAGGGGGTATTTTTTTAATTTTTATACCAAATCTCAAACTTGTCTACCTGCTTTGAAATTCAAAACATATTGTCTTTTATAATTCTATTTTAGCCCCATATGTTCGACACTAAAAACAGATTAAAAAAACAACTATAAAATTTTATTCCATATAGAATATCGTTTTAACATTTCTTTTCCGGTGGAATATTGTAGTAATTGGGAAACCTGAGCAGAAAGACAACCCAGAAATCTCCATAATGTCATCATCATCCTCAAGCAGCCATGGGCTACGAAAGTACAACCAGATTGTGCAGTTTAATTCTCCAAGCATATCTGTCCTGAGCTACATCTGCTGCATCCGGCCACTGCACATCAATTTTAACAAGGTCCTGCTTGACATTGTCTGCTCACCGCATCCTAGGTCCCCTCTTGTTCATAACCCTATTCGCTAATCTATACCATCCATACGGGCAACATGGCCAAACCAGCGGAGTCTCTCTCTGCACAATATGCTGCTTAAAGGAGGTTGCCGACTCTTTTGCCTAACCTCTTCATTACATACAATGTTAAACCACCTAATACCCAAGATATTGCGTAAGCATCTAGAATCAAAAGCATTGAATTTTCTGTTATCTTGTTTACAAAGCGTCCAAGTTTCATTACCTTAACTAACCCTAGAAAGAACCAAACTACAGTCTAATTTTATTCTTTAGGTGTATACGCCTATTTCTCCACTCTCCATAGATTCTTAAAAGTCCCGGCAGCAATCCCTATTCGTCTGTTAATCTCATGCCGCACATCACCATTATCTGTTACATAGCTCCCAAGAAAATTAAACTGTGACACCTGCTCAAGACTGCAACCATTCAGATTAACTGAATCACAGCCTGCCTGACCAATTTTCATCACTTTAGTTTCTCTCTGTTTATAACCAAACCTACTCTACTACCAGTTTCATCAACAGCTCGAATGAAAGAGTTCATCTCATCAACATCATTTGCCAAAAGGGCTAAATCATCAGCATAATCTAAATCAGAAATTTTAGAATCTCCAGACCATTTAAGGCCAAAATCTTTTCCTTGCAGTGAATTTTGCATAGCATAATCAATAACCAAACTAAACAGAAAAGGAGACAAAAATGCACCCTTGTCGAACACCAGAAGTAATGCTAAACCAATTGCTACAAGCCTTACCAACTCTCACACATGACTCAGTGTTATTATAGAGAGCTTTCATTCCATATATGTACATATCTTAATTCAGTCGTTAACCTTAAGTACCTAATAAGGAAAAACAATTAAAACTGGAAATTCCAGTCTTTTCTGGTGAATAGGGAATGCTCGTTAATTTAGCAATGATTATAAATTACATTTTTGCGCTTATTTTAAACTCTGAAAGTTTGTTTATTTTGAAAGTAAATTTGCTCTGTACATATCTAACAGTGTGATGAAGACTTCAGCTACATGCGAACAAAGCTCTTGTGGACGATTGGATTTCAAAAATGAAAGAAATACGTAAAATATTATGTTAAAAAGATATAAAGATGATTGATCGTTTTTAACGAGAAAATGTTATATGATTTATGATTTTTCGAACTTCCTTGCCATTTAACGGTGGAAATCAGTACTGTTTGAAGAATCACGTAAATGCGAATCGTAATATTTTGTTGATACCCATCGAAGCGAAAAAAAGTGTATTTTTCTTCTTAAATATAAAAACTGAATGTTTACAGAGGGAGAGCAGACAAAATGAAAACAATAGCACGTTTTTCAGGAAAATGGTTATCATCTGCATGTATGAATTCTTCCTTACTTTATTTTTGACAAACAAGACGCTAGATTTTGTAAGTGCAATAGTTGAATCAGAAAATGTTAAATAATGAGTAAATCCGAATCACATAACCTTGTAGCTATGTGAGAAACAACTGAAAGATGAGACCTTGTAGACATGACCTGAATGATATTTCATCGGTGACAACCAGAAGATGATATTCCCAAATGGCACTTTGCCCTTAAGATAAATATGATAGATTATTCAAAAAAGTGATTTATTTTTACAGGAGAATAATTGAAAGCAAACTAGACAGAAATATTTCAAGCTCATCTACGAAAACATAATTATGGATCTCATTTTGCCCTTCTGCCTGTAGACGTTAAACTTTTTTTTGTTGCAAGGGTGATAAATGGAAAATTATTTTTTCGGTATTACGATACGGATTTTCAAAATCTTCTGATTTCCGCCTTTAGAAGCACCTAAAGTTAGAAAATGGGAAAACAAACTAATATTGTAAACAGTCTATTCGTACTAGAAGATTGAGATTCATCGTGAGGATGCTGTCCTTCCGAGCGAATCTTCGTTAAATATGCTTCGATAGGAATTGGTGTGATTAGGAAAAGTTTATTTAACTTATAAATAATAATTATTAAAGTTATATTATTTATTTATTAAAGAAATTATATTTAGTCGTAATTTCTGATAGTTAAAATTCTCTGGCTACAGCAAGTAGTGTGAGGTTCATGTCAGAGGCGTATTTACCCCCCCCCCCCCCCCCCAATGTATACGTTCAATTTCTATTCTTATTAAATATTTAGTAACACCTAAGCATTGATGCAAAATATGCCACTGGTTTTTATTTACTTATTGATTACTTATTTTTTAATCTTTTGCAAAAAAAGAAAAAAATCTCCCCCCCCCCCACCCAAAAATATTTTCAAAATGTAAATGCAAATGTAAATGTAAATGGTTAATGTAGATACAGTTAGTCTAATATTTAAACCAGCGATTCCCAATGCGACTTTCGCAGGCGCCATTTGACTATTTAGGTGCCTCGCACACGCTGTTAAAGATAATAAATTAGGCTACGCATGATACGAAAGCGAACTATTCAAGGTAGTGCCCACAAGTATTTATTTTATACCCTTTGGATGTGTCCGTGACCTCCTAGACGCTGGGAACTCTTGGTTTAAACGATTGCTTTGGCGCCGATTGCAAAACTCAGTCGGTCAGTCTGGCATGGTGAACGGTAATGTATCGGGCTATCAGCACCTTGATCACACGTCACCTATTGTCCTGAGGCTTGCGTTTCGTTTCTTAACTGTTGTGGCCGTTCCCTTTGTTGTCTGCTCTTTCCATTCCTCGCATTCCTTTCAAGAGCAGTGAGGAGGTGGGAACGTACCTTGACATGTTCACAATAGGAACTCTTAAGAAGAATTCGGTTTAACCTCCAGTGAAATAAATAAAGTTCTACCGATTGAACACTTAACTAGCAAAGAAAATAGACGAAAGACCTACATACCAAACTGTTTTTCAAGAAAGGCTAATTGAGCTCACAAAATGAAAAATTTTAAAATTTTGCCATTGATGGGAACAAATTGTACTGTATGGAAGTCCTAAGTGTTGCAATAGTCATCGACTGCTATATTACTTAATTAAAAAGCATGATTCAATTGCGCCAAAGGTATGAAGGGGAGAAACTGCAATATGGACAGCAATATGTCATTATGACTATATTAGTCCAAAATATGGAGAAAAAGCTAAATTATTGTTCACTGATACAGATTCACTGTGCTACGAGCTTCAAACCGAGGACGTGTATGCTGATATGAAAGCCGATATAGATCATTTTGATACGTCCGACTATCACATAGACCATGTTTTACATAGTACACATAATAAAAAGGTACTAGGTAAAATTTAAGATGAACTTTCAGGAGTACCTATCAAACAATTTGCAGGCCTTCGTTCTAAAATGTATTCCCTTTAGAGTTTACATGAAGAGAAGACTGGGAAAGGAGTCCCCAAATACATCGAAAAAAGAACCCTTTGTCACAAGGATTACAGAGACTGCTTAATAAACAAATCACCTTGTCGAGTAGATTTGACAAGGATTCAAAGTAGCAACCATCATCTTCATACAGTGAAAGGTGTAAAACTTGGTCTGTCACCATTTGATGATAAAAGATATATTTTGGAAAATGGTTATGACACCCTTTCGTATGGTCACTACAAAACAATGAAAAAATAACATAACAGAAAAACGAATATTTCACTGTGATTTTTTTTTTAATATGTTTGAGCTATTTATATATAAAAATACGATAATTTTATCCGAATGTATGCATATAAACCCCTATATATGTAAAAATATTGCATGTCATTATTATATGTAGACAGCTGTATGTAAAACCATTTCCTCTGTTAACCTGCATTTTTGTAAGCAGACTGTAAAGTATATCTATAATCAATGTGAAAAAAGCATCATTGTGAAATGTATAAAATTGTAAACCAATGGAAATCATTACATGCGTAAAACTACGCATTGTATCTCCAAATACTTTGAAATCAATAAAAATTTTAAAATGAAATATATGTGTCGTCTGAATTTCTGAGTCTTATCTTTGGCAAGTGGGGAGGTAAACAAGCGTTAGCGTCACTTCTCACGTATAATAAAAGGTTGGTAATTCTCTAAATTTTCATGGTTTACAAATATGACAGTCAGTAGCGTTGTGAAACAGTTTCTCTTCATGATTCGAGAGTTGCATTGGCTTTATCATCGTCAGTAAATATTTGATGTTTTCTTCTTCTTTAAGCAAACGTTTTAAAAATTCTTCTACTGCATTAAAAAATACCCCCTCAAGCAGCTGCTTGCCACAGAGGTCTGACAGGAGCCTGTCACTTTATATGCCAGAGTAGAAGATCTGAGAGGATGGCAGGACCTCAGCAGAAAACGACACGAATATCCATGCCTTACCCGGGGCTCGAACCCAGGTCCCGTAGATCAGTAGCCAATACTACTGGAGGTTTATAGCTGCAGCCATCAGGTCCAACAACAAGATATGCAAATCCACAGGGTTCATGATTTGCCGTGATAGTGGTGTGAGATTTTTCAGGGTTAGGCATACAAGTATCCACTTTCACTAGGAATGATTCAAAGTCGGCATAAATCACGTGTGGAACGGGCTGCTGAAACTAAAATTTGTGAATTTCAGCCATTTCTCTTCTTCAGTTGGGAATTCTACTCTCTGGGGTCCATGTTCTTGACAATAGGGGATATGATCCTTCAAGAGTGATTCATTTGCGAAACGGTGAAGACAGTAATCACAGTAGAAACGTACACCGTTATGTTTGGTGAGAGGACTGAGAAGTCTACTCATATTCTTAATGGAGCAATAATGTTGCTTTTCACCATCCGATAACAGAAGGAGATTTGCATGTGCTTTAAATCTGAATGGTGTGATGTAGAGTGGGAAAACCTCTTTCTCATATTCAAAAACGTTGACAGAAATGTTGTTCATTTTTTCGAATTTTGATATTTGATTTATTGTTACAGGAAAAATTAGTCCAGATGTGTTTAATTTTTCTTCTAAATGAATGTAGTTGTTAAGGCGTTCAGTGTTTCCTACAGCGGGATACATAGAGGCTAAAACAGACCAGACAAAACATTTTTGGTCAGAATTACATACATTAACAATAGCACGTTTTAATAGTAATTCTCTTGGGGTGGGGATATAACTAGACCCTGCAAGAGGGGTATATTTTCCAATGTTCATTTCAGCGTGGAGTATGGCATCCAGTATCCATCCACTATGAGCTCCTTCAAATTCTTCAAATGAGGCCTTAATCTTATATGCTGAATCCAAATCTCTGCTTAGGGATGATGTAGGAAGACTTGTGACACAGTTACTTCGGAAAAATGGAGTGCAGTGTTCGAAGGTAGAAGGGGAAACTTTTCGCCTGAAGCGCACTTGTACAGCAAGGTACCATTTAATGCTACCTTTCGAGGTCAATTCTTCTTTCAGATGTGTTACGAGTGACTCCCGTGAGGATTCAAGGAAAAAGGTGAGGTCAACAGATGTTTCATCCGTTGCTACCAGCTTATGTGTTGACAGGGTCCTTTTCATTTCTTTTGTAAACTGACAGGGGTCTTCAGGGTCTGGTTTTTGTTTCTTCTGGGGAATCCTTTCATCTTCAGAACGTTTTCGCTTATTATTGTGGGACTTTCTTTGATGGCGCAAAAGACTGTCTTTTCTCCCAAACTCCATTGCATATTCTTCGCATTTGTAGGTTTTCCTGGAGGTGTGGGATAACTCGTAGCGTCGGACATCATCTCTCCTTGAGAATGTCGATTCGCACCCAGAGCACTTAAACAGGCTATTTCCATCGTGATTTCTCATATGACGAATGAGATTTGTCTTGTGTGAAAGCCTTCTCAAATATATCAAATGGATACATTATGTAGCAGAGTTGTAAAATAGCTGATTTATACTATACAAGGACGTCGCGAACTATCAGTATTGCCGTTGGAAAAATCACGGAGACGCAGCAGCAAAGAACCGTCACTGTCAACGTCTGACAACAGAATGAAGAATCTGACTGATGGATGTCGTATTTATACTGGAAGTAGGACTATCCCGCAAAAACTGGAATAAAAGACTGACCTGCAGAAACGAAAAGAAACAGTGCTATTGGGTAAAAATACTTTAAAAAGCAGAACTGCTAATCGGTGACGTCAGATTTCAAAATGGTGGAATTGGAAAAAAAATTTCGGACTTTGTGGAAACCAAGATGAACGTCGGTGGAAACTACTAATGGATTATCTGCAATTTAACTGAATAATGTAATTTCAGATTATTACATCACTGGAGGAGGTATTTTATTCACTATTGTCTGACTTCAGTCTTAAAAACAGTGAGAATTCTGACCAATGTGCTTGATAATGACCTACCACCAGATTGAAACACATGGGTGCGGAGTCATAGGATTAACATTAATCCGCCACTGAGTTAGAACTCTCCTTTTCCCCCTACTCACCAGGCTCATAACTTGATGTCCCAGGCTCGAATCGCAACTGTTCTTGCTTTGATTATTTTCTCCGCCAAATCCCACTCTGCCGTTGGTAAGGGGACACTTCGACTTGGAAAAGCTGCCGTCCATTGTATGGGAAGTGTGCAGGAGAACCATATACTGTACACATTAGAGAACGCTCTGGATGGTCTTGACAGAAGGTTTCCTTCTCTCTCCTAATCGCTATCCACTGAATCCCCTTTCCAACATTCTGCGTCGTTCTTATGAACCTGGCGATTAAGCTCATTGTGTGCAAAAAAAGTGCCGCTCAGAGTTAAAACAATAACAACCCATCTTGGCAACCAAGATCAGTAATTAATTTTAATGATATCGTATTTCGAAGAAAAAAAGGTCGCTCTCCGGACTGCAGTACCTGTGGTACAATTACCTACCTATTCGTGGGCGGTCTTAAAATATCGTAGGACTACGTTCGACATGCTTGATTTTAACATTAAAACAGCCAAGAACAGCCTTTTTAAAAGTGACAATTATTCCTGATAGGTATTTTAGCTTTTCGTACTAGGATAAAAATTAGCCCTATTTTCGCTGTTGTATTCCGCTAATGCTGGACATAAAGAAAAAATTGTCTTGAGCTGGGTGGAATTCGATCCCACGACCTCCAGATAACAACACGTCAGATGCTCTGACCGCTGATCAAGATTTCGCCTGTTGGTGGGGTTAAGTCTCATACCGTAGTCCCAAGTAGATTTTATGATTTTGTAAAGCAAGTCTCCATTCATCGGAGCTATTTCAGGCTCATGCACACCACCAGAAGCACACCAAGGAGTAGGTTCGGATCCCACCTGGCTGAAGACATTTTTTCTCCTACATCTATATTAGCAGATTACAACAGCGAAGATATACTGGCTGCAAATAAACTGAAATACCTAAAATTGATAGATTAGTTGCTTAACACTATATATTACGGTTTGTAAATTCTAAAGGATTTGTTGTTCTCTGACTTTTTTAAACAAAACCTTGCATTAAATTAATGGCTAAGTATAAAATTTTGTGCAAATTCGGAGGAGGGGGGGGGGGCAAATTGCCCACTCTCCCCGCTGACGCCCATTAGACTTTGATGGGTAAACGAAACTATAAAACTATCTCGTTTGTCATGAAGCAGCCATTAAATATATCTTCGAATAGCTCTGTTAGAGAGCACTTTATAGTTTAATTCAGCGCCTGTTTGTAGAATCGCCTCTATCCTTGACCCTATGGCCAATATTGTAAGCAATGCGTTTGCCATCATCATAACATTTCTCTCATCCTGGGGATGGATCTAGAGCAGCAGATGATGGAGAAAGTAGGACACATTTTTTGCAGCCACCATTATATATGGGCAAATTAGCTCACGTTAATTAATCAGAGAATTTTTATTCCAAAGAGCTTTAATGAAATTTAGAAAACTAAGTATGTAATTCCTACATGTTGGTACATTTGAGGTATAGTGGTTGTTGATTGAGTAGCATAGTTACTGTTATATTAACAGTAACATTGGAGGTATAGTGGTTGTTGAGTGGGTAGCATAGTTACTGCTATAATGGAGCCTGGTTAATGTTTCAAGAGCGCATACATATCTTTGTGAGTTAGTTTGTTGTGTGAGCATATATATCCTTTGTGAGTTAGCAAATTGTGTTAGTTATAGTTGTAATTGGTACAGAGAACCTGACTACTGTTTCAGTGGGCACAAATTTGTACACTGCTTAGATTATAAAAAAAAAAATAGAATTTCCATCCTATTCCTGTGGGAAAGACAAATTTAATTCTCCAGAAATTTTTAAAATAAGATTTTTGTGGCAAAATGTTACTGAAGATATAAAAATCTGAAGCGAATCTATCTAAATCTGAATGTTTCAAAATATTCGTTCAACATTTAAAAAGTTATGAAAGTATTTTATTGCAACTGTAAAAACCAGGCAACTGCCAGCAGAAAATATATTTTTCCGTTTATTATGATTACATACATGCAACGATATACAGAAGGTCTATGAGGAAGGTGTAACCTGAACAGAAAGACAATACAAGGAAAGATACGTCCATTCTTTATTCGGAGCTCGAATCCACATTCGTTTGCTCCACATCCAAGTGCGTTAAGCATCATTCAGCAATAGGTGAAATTTAGTATTCTAATACTTAATGCAAATACAACAGAGTTATATGTTTTAAAAAAAAACCTATTGTATTCTGTTCATCATCATCATCCTCAAGCACCCATGGGCTATGGAGGCCCAACCAGACCGAACAATTTAGTTCTCCAAGCATATCTGTCCTGAGCTACATCTACTGCATCCGGTCACTGCACACCAATTCTAACAAGGTCCTGCTTGACATTGTCTGCTCACCGCATCCTAGGTCCCCTCTTGTTCATAACCCTATTCGCTAATCTATACCATCCATACGGGCAACATGGCCAAACCAGCGGAGTCTCTCTCTCTGCACAATATGCTGCTTAAAGGAGGTTGCCGACTCTTTTGCCTAACCTCTTCATTAGTTACAAAGTTAAGCCACCTAATACCCAAGATATTGCGTAAGCATCTAGAATCAAAAGCATTGAATTTTCTGTTATCTTGTTTACAAACCGTCCAAGTTTCATTACCATAACTAACCCTAGAATGAACCAAACTACAGTCTAATTTTATTCTTTAGGTATATACACCTATTTCTTTACACTCTCCATAGATTATCAAAAGTCCCGGCAGCAATCCCTATTCTTCTGTTAATCTCATGCCGCACATCACCATTATCTGTTACATAGCTCCCAAGATATTAAACTGTGACACCTGCTCAAGACTGCAACCATTCAGATTAACTGAATCACAGCCTGCCTGACCAATTTTCATCACTTTAGTTTTCTCTCTGTTTATAACCAAACCTACTCTACTACCAGTCTCATCAACAGCTCGAATGAAAGAGTTCATCTCATCAACATCATTTGCCAAAAGGGCTAAATCATCAGCATAATCTAAATCAGAAATTTTCGTATCTCCAGTCCATTTAAGGCCAAAATCTTTCCCTTGAAGTGAATTTCGCATAGCATAATCAATAAGCAAACTAAAGAGAAAAGTAGACAAAATGTATCCTTGTCCAACATCAGAAACAATGCTAAACCAATTGCTACAAGCATTACTAACTTTCACACACGACCCAGTGCTATTATAGAGAGCTTTCATTATGCTAACTAAGTTGTCTGGTAGACCATATGATCTCACAATCAACCACAAATTATGACGATGAACAGACTCAAAAGCCTTTTTGAAATCAAAAAAGCTGGTAACCAAAGGTTTCTGAAATTCTAAACGTTTCTCAAGAATCTGTCCGAGTGAAAATATCTGATCAACACATCCCCTACCACTTCGGAATTCACATTGCTAATCACGCAATTGAGTGTCAATCAGATTCTTAATTATATTAAGCACAATCAAGCAAAGAACTTTACCTCGAACAGAAAGTAGTCTGATACACCTATACAGAATCCATCTTTATATATCAAGTAATCTATCTGCGATCACCTTTTTTAAAAATAGGGATAATAATAGCTCTGTTAAAATCCTTAGAAGACATGCCTTTATCATAAGAGATATTCAAAATTTCAGTCATCCACGTGGTAACCGAAACATTTCCAGCACTTAGCGTTTCCGTAGTAATTTCATCTACCCGTGGGGATTTATATAATGTAAGTTTAGAAATAGCCATACTAACTTCTGACTGTGTTATAGGACCAACGTTAAAGCCAGTATTGCATCATTACAAACAATGGGAGTAGAACTAACCATGTTGTTTAGAAATGCTCAGCCCACTTAGTCATGATGGAATCCTCACCTTCTACAACCTTGTTTATCCTTCAATCCCTGTATACCTGTCCGTTTTCTACCACACAAAACATTAGCTATCTGGTACAACTCTCTGTTGTGATGTCTAATTGCTTCCCGGCTTTGTCAGCCAAGCCATCAAGCCAAAGATTCTTATCAGCAGCTAACTGATCCTTTACACGTTATTAAGTTCTCTGTAGTGCTTTGTATTAGGACTTGTAGGATATTGATTAAGGACATTCCTGCAGTTCTTTCTTTCTGAAATAAGTTCAAGTGCCATATCACTCAAATAATTCTGCCTCCTCTGCTCATTAGGGGCGGGGGTGGCTCAGTCGGTAGCGCGCCAGGCTCGTAATCTGTAGTTCCCAGGTTCGAGTCCCAGCTGGGTCAGCGTTGAGATTTATCTCCGCAAAATTTCCCCGCCCTGCCCACGGTCAGTAGGGGACACCGATGGGCTTGGAAAGGCCGCCGTCCGTCGGATGGGACGTTATGGATGGACGTGGCCCCGTGTGCGGGAGAGCCATACCCTGTGCACGTTAAAGAACACGCTGGATGGCCTTGACGGGGGGCTACCATCTGTCTCCCAACAGCTGTTCCAGTGGGTCCCCTCCCCCAACCTTCTCTGAGGCTTCGGGGTCCATGTGACCTGGCCATTTAGCCCATGGTGTGCAAAAAAGTGCCGCTCAGAGGTAAAACAACCCAACCCTCTGCTCATTTTTTCCTAAAAGAGTACTGTTAGGGTCCAAAAAAGCCTGTTTAAAATGATCCCATTCTTCCTCAACTTCAATAGTAAGCAAACCATGACTATCATAATGACTAAGTAACCTATCATGTTAAGCTTTGGCTATAACTGGGTCTTTCAGAGCTTCAGTATTAAAAGTAAATTTTTTAACCCTAGCACAACACTTTTTAAGTTGCAGGACACTTTTAACAAGGTAATGGTCAGATCCAATTTCAGCTCCTCTATATGACCTGGTATTCCTAACAGAACTAGCCCATTTGCTGTTAATTAATATATAATCATTCATATTCTTATGCAGCCCATCGGGTGAAACCCATGTGTACTTATGTATGTTGCAATGTTTGCAATAAGTGTTAGTTATTCTGAATCCATTGAGTTTACTTACCTGCAGGAGACGCTGCCCATTGCCATTGCAGCTACCAATACCAAAAGGGCCTATTACTCCTCCCCAAAGGTCAGAGTCAGTACCAACTTTGGCATTGAAGTCACCAAGAACAAGGGTAATATCTCCTTTCTTGACAGAATTCAAAATATCCTGAAGTTGTTCATAAAACCTATCCTTCTCATCCTCATCGGCATCCTCGGTGGGGGCCATAACAGCAGATAACATTCGTCTAACAGTTGTCTGAAATTTTGCTGTAAGAAACCTTTCATTAATGCACTCATATCCTAGAAGAGCATCACTAGCGTGTCTGCTGAGAAGCAGACCCACGCCTTGGTGATGCTTATTGTCGTCCTTCCCTGAAAAGAGAAATTTAAGATTATTTTTTAGAATCTGACCTTTATCTGTCCATCTGGTCTCTTTCAAGCCGAGAATATCTAAATTATAATGGTGTAATTCTTGTGTGAGGACGTCAAGAGAAAAAGCTCTGTGCAGAGGCCTCACATTCCAACTACTTCTGGAAAGAAAATGGTTAGTGGGATGTTTAAAGAAACTATGTTTATTGAGAGAGGGAATAGCAGAACAAAAGCATTGTCTATAAAAGATTCTTAGGAATGATGCCGATCAATGATTGTACTTTAAATTCAATTTTTATAGAAAGACTGTCATCAATTCTTTCTATAAAATACCTTGCGCACAGTAGCATGATATTAAATAAGCTGAATCGTCAACGTCTAATTGGGTGGTTCGAAGTTTGAAGTGCTTATGATTCCACTTCTACTTACTGCTAAATTGAATGCAAAAAAAAAGTGCACAGTTCGCAGAGAGTTGCTCAGACAGGTGCAAAACCCACGTTCACGGAACTGGTTCCATTGTTGACACCGAGCTGACCTTTTCACGTGGGCTTCCTGCCTAACTGATGTGCAAATGTGGAGAGGGTCTTCACAATGGAAGGGGAAATACTTTGCTGCTCAATGAGAGAAAGAGGAAAAGGATTCTGATAATCTTCCTCCAGATTTAATTAGGCTTTGGGACAGTATTGTGTCAATAACTGAAGCTTAGATATGAATGCACAATTATTGTAGATATAAAGATATTTATATATATTCTTTTAAATTCAAAAGAAAGTCTCAGGTTTTTCCTGAATATGAGTTAAAAAAAAACTATCGTTGGCTAGATCATTTTCGCATTTCATCATTTCGCTTTACGTGAAAAATAAAACTGGTTGTACAATTTGAAAAGGTTACCCATCTTAGGTTTTGGTGTTGGTAAAGGAATGATTGAATTAAATCTCGCCTTAATCTCCCCGACCTCTCTCAGGCAGATGAGGATTAAAAAGTGAAAATGATCTTAATGTTCATTATGTGGATTACTAGCCATTTCATATTCAACAGCAACTCATATAAATCTCGGAAATAAATTTCAGTAATTAGTTGCAAAAAATACTCCTATTTTAGTGAACATTAGAGAAACTGTGTAGCTTTTCAGTCTTGCAAAACCAATAGCTTTCTGTCTGATTTCCTACTTTAGTCTAAAAACAGCCTGCAATCATTCTAATAGTAATTCTGTTATTTATTACAGTTATCATTCTACATTCCTCATCAAAAAATTTGTCCCTCCCAGATGGAGCAAAGTTACATTTATGCAAATTAATATGAAAGTGCGGGCAGTGATATATGGAAATGAAGGGAAAATCGCGGGTATGACTTACACAGAAGAGCCAAAACATTTTGACCACCTGCCTAATATGATGTTTGGTTCTCCACATGCCGTCAAAATAGCTCTTACCCGGCGAGGTAAAATTTTTAAAGGTGTCTTCTGGTATCTGGTACCAACACGTTACCAGCAGATCCTTTAACTCTTGTAAGTTACATGGTTCAGCCGCCGCAGATCGGATATGCTGTTCCAACACAAACCACAGATGCTCGATTGGATTGATATCTGAGGAATTCGGAGGAGAGGGCAATACCTAGAAGTCTTCCTCATGTTCCGCCCCTCGGTGCGAGCTCCTGTCTGTGGCAAATGTTTGCCTGACCTGTATATCTGGTTACCATCAGAGGGTAATGCCAGTTGTACGTCGTAGACGGATGTTTAATAAACTCAACGAGTTTGAGGATAGCTAGTCTACCTTAGGGTAGTCGTTAGGCCTGTGTGAAGCAGGATAGTCTATGCGACAAATTGCAGTGCATATGGGACCTGATGCGCTAACAGCACTGCTGGCAGCAATGGATATGGTAAGATGTTTCACCTCATCATTCAGGATCAAGTCGTCCTCGAGTGACTACGGATCGAGATGATCATCAGATCCACCAGATAATTGTCAGTGCCAGAAATGTTATTCCCAACAGATATCCAATAACAGAACGACGGTTGCCTGCACAAAGCTGGCACACGAGGGAGAGATGCCTTCTCTTCTGCATGCATCACGTTCACTTGAAGTCACAGACATCCAGATTACAGTGATGCAACGAACAAACTGAGTGGATGACGAATGCTTTGAGCCCCTGAGGTCACAAGAACCTCAAGGGCTCAAAGAAGGTTGGTGAAAGGGGACTCACTGAACTGGCTGTTAAGAGATAGGCTACCGTCAAGGCCATCAGCTTCAGTTTTGAACTCCAGAATCCTAACAGTGGTGCTCAACGATACACGACGTGGAAGCTCTTTCGCCAGTATGGTACCGGTACGGCCATCATTCTGTGTGGGACAGAACTGCAGGCTGCAAGCCTGGTGCGCTAACTGAGCAACCCCAGCCCCGGAGAAGACGCGGATGTTTCACCTGAGATCTCCCCTTCCTCATAGATCTTCTTGGTAGCGTATTATGCTGTTATACCTCTGGGGCAAGCAGCTGTTTCAAGAGTAATTTATTTTTGCAAAATTATACAAATCCCATATTGGATGCCTGCATATTAAAGTGTAAAAGTATGTAACTTTTAAATAATAAAACAACAGTATAAGTAATTACGTATTATGTAATTGCTTTGACCTCTATGTGATTTGAATTTGAGACTCCTGCTTTAATACCTAAATGATTTTATTGAAACGCATGTTAATGAAGATAAGAGGAATCTTTCAATTGCATGTTAGAAGCAAGATCTAGAACTGTATGAATATGGCTGCCGTAAAATAACTGTATGTTTTAAATAATAGATTTCATATGGGAATTTTATGCTATATTGTCTGCTATTGAGTGAACCACGAAGTTGGTTAGTCCGTCGTGTGTTTCATTGCAGAATCGGGTAAGAATAATGCAAAATAGAGAGAATTATAATAATTCCATTGGTTCTTTTGAAGTGACGTTTCGCGACAATGGGCTCTTCTTCGATTGTTATTCTGTCAAATCAGAATCCTTACGAATGATTTCTGTCTCCCCACTCACGCACAATAATTCACATTCCAGCCCATTCTGTAGTCTCGCATTTGTACTCCCCCCCCCCTCATCAGTTGTCTCTTTCTCTTATGGCATCTACTGTTCATCCTCCCCCTTCAGTGTCGTGTGCTTGCCATTTCTATTGTTCAACCCTGACGAACACTTTAATCGTCGAAGTCGGTGGAGCAACAATCCGATCGGTCAGATCTGTGCCACAACAAAGTGCCCGCGAAATTTTATTGCTCAATTGTGATCCCAACACGTGAGCTTTGTTTTCGTGAACCACAAAAGAAAGAAATCACTTTTTGGTTTGTCTACGAACGGAAGCAAACTTTAGGATCGAAATCTCTTTGGAATGTTGAGCTTCAAGATGCGCATCTCTCAACAGTTCTGTCCAACTGATTATATCTCCGAAATGGTTACACTAGCTTTACAATCGAATCGAAATTAATGCTTAAGCTAATTGCGTGTGTGCCTTGCTTCTGTCGAGGAATGTTTCACGAATTCCATTTTTTTTTCATTGAGGTAAATGATTTAAAAAAATCGTATGTTCCGATTAATAATTTGATCGTTTCGTCTGAAGTTTCTCATAGTCAGAAGAAATTATCTTCTACATTTTTTCTAACTACCTATCAAAGGAACCCGGAGAAGGCGCGGATGTTTCTTCTATCTTTACGACTGAGGTCTTGTCTTCCTCAGAGATCTTCTCTGTAGCTTAGGGGCGGGGGTGGCTCAGTCGGTAGCGCGCCAGACTCGTAATCTGTAGTTCCCAGGTTCGAGTCCCATCTGGGTCAGCGTTGAGATTTTTCTCCGCAAAATTCCCCGCCCTGCGCACTGTTAGTAGGGGACACCGATGGGCTTGGTAAACACCGCCGTCCGTCGGATGGGACGTTAAGCCGAGGCCCGTGTGTGGGAGAGCCATACCCTGCGCACGTTAAAGAACACGCTGGATGGCCTTGACGGGAGGGTACCATCTGTCTCCCAACAGCTGTTCCAGTCGGTCCCCTCCCCCAACCTTTTCTGAGCCTTCGGGGTCCATGTGACCTGGCCATTTAGCCCATGGTGTACAAAAAAGTGCCGCTCAGAGGTAAAAACAACCCAACAACAATCTCTGTAGCTTATAACGCTGACGGGCTGCTGTCAGATCTTGGGCAAACAGATTTTTCTTTTTTTTTTTAAATATGCCGATCACATGGGATTCATGCATATTAAAATGTTTTCAATTTTCTTCAGATGCAGTGAGTTACTTATTAAGTGGTATCTTTAAAACCCTCCTGGTACTACACATTTATCCTTCTCTCTGCTTTGTAAGCGACAGAGTAAGGCTTAAGCAACCGTTGTGTGGCGTTACTGCCACGCCAGTACCACTAGAAGACTGCTTAGCTGTGGTGAGAACATCTGGAGGGTTAATGAGAATGATAACGATTGCTTTTGAGCCCTAAATGTGGTGGTTGTTGGGAAAATTATTAGTCCAACTTCGGCAAATTTAAAAAAATGAAGCCTTAGTTGTAGATTTCTGCAAAGTTAGAGACTCACCTAGTTTCAAAAAAATTCTTGAGGCCGCCTGCCTCTGCAGAAAAAAAATTAAAGTCCCCTCTTCGTAACGAATGTGAAAACTACTATTTTGCATTGAACCTGTTGTAAATTATCCTTTTCCCCGCGGCTGTTTTGCGCAAAGATAAATGCATTGTTCTTGCACAGCACAATGTGATGATCCGTCGCATCTGCTGTGCAAACCATTGGCTTCTGTTCAGTAGCTTTTTGAAAATGCCTGCTTTAGGCAAAATTCTGATTTGCACAGTGAATTACTTTCTTAAACGATTTATTCTTTATCGATATATCTGAACAAATAGGTGATTTTTTTTCAATTAAATGATTATGATTGTTCAGGAATTAAATGATTGAATACACTATTTTTGTAATGAAATACAGCCGAATTTTGCGTATAAACAAAGTATTTTTTAACATTCAATGGCAAATTGTCCATTTTTATCTCTCCAGTGTTTTAACTTTCAAACATAAGAAACTTTCAGGTTTGTGAATCATTCTTCTGCAGTGTAATTGCAATGCTTCGTAAATGACGTACACGAATTATTTTTTTTTTCATGAATGAAATTTCTAAATAATTTTTTAACAAGCTTTTTTTTTTCTTTATTGTTAACTAAGTACACATGCGTAACAAGAATAGTTTTGATGACGATTATAAGAGTCAGCGGAGTTCAATTAAACTCTATCTGAAAACAGAGGATACTTAAACCATCTGTTGAAGTCTCTATCATTACATTACCCATTGTTCGCTGTAGCGTCAACTTTTGAACTTTGATAATAGGAGTGCTATGGAGTAATGACCTTCCTCCATTTATTTGATCTAAAGCTCAATCCCCTAACCTTTGGGCCTTACTGCATTATCTCCTTTTTCTCATTTACCCTTCATTTAAAATATTGAAATGAAAGGAAAAAATTCTATTGCATTGCCATCGTTATGGATGTTAAAAGCAATACTGTGAGGATAAAAACAAATCAAGTTGTTCTAGAGGTACCTGCTTAGCTTAATCTTTCACCTTTAAAGTCTGTTCTTATTGCTACGTAGTGTGATCCTTGATTCGAATGAGTGATCTAGCTATCAAAAAAATTCTATCGTTGTTTTCTATCAATGATAAAGAGAAGGAACTTTTCGCTATGTAGGAGAAAAGAGAGCGTACTAGTGGCGTAGTGATACCGCTTTGCATCGTGATCACACTGCAGCTGCCGGAATCCGGGTTCAAAGCCCGAATTGGTGGCATGGATATTTGTGTTGTCTTCCGGATAGACATATCTGGCTTCACCTATCTTCTTCCACTATTGTGGTTTCTGGCGGGCTTGGTATCATAATTGGGATGCTGGCTTATGGAAGAAAGAATCGATTTCTTCTCTACTACCGTTTCGGTTGTTTTGCCTCTCAGCTGCAATTTTTTTGAGGTATAGAAGCCAAACGAGAAATGAAAAGCATCCCAAGTCTGAGGAGGATTAAAGGATCCATTTGAATCTGTCAGAGGCAGATACGATGCTCTTGTTTAAGCCATGCAATTGTTTCTTTCACGTGCATATATGAACGATTCGATTATTTTGTACTTGAATCTATACCAACGATGCATCGGGAGTATCGATTCTTTTTCACCTGAATCGGATTTGACCATTTCTTTAACCTTTTCACCACTGGTATTCAGTCCGTTCTACTGATCACAGGTGATTCTGTTAATGGAGGTCGCGTCATGTCACCTTACACTGTTTCGACACTTCCATTAAACCACGCATTTTGGTAATCCAATCGCTGCATAGTGATCGAATGATAGTAGGTTACGAAATTTGTGTCATGTGCTATCCTAGCAAAGGGTGTAAAAATGTGTTTTTATTAGCTCTATAATAAAAAGAATCGTGAACAGTTGGAAATTGTCATTCAAAATTAAGTGTTGTCAGTTGTCATAGACAATGACTCAAACATCATTAAAATTAGCATGAGTGAGTTATCCTGCCATGTTTTCCCCCATGTAAGTGAATCTTATTGTTGTCAAAACCAAAGAAAAAAGTGTATTTCAATGCTCTCAAAAATTAAAACTATTTTAAATAAAAGTAAATTACCCCTCAAACTGCTGCTTACTTGCCACAGAGGTCTGACAAAAGAGCATGTCAGTTTAATACGCCATAGAGATCTGCAAGGAAGGTGAGACCTCAGCAGAAATACAACAAATATCCATGCCTTAACCGGGACGGCTAAATATACTTTACGTACTGTAATCTCAGCAGATGAATTGCTACAAAGTTCTATCAGAAAGGGTATTAAAGAGTGTCGCATTCTGAAAGTAAGCAAAAATAAAGAAAATATTTTCTATACCCTGTAAATTTAGCTATATTATGATGGGAATGTTTTTTGTTTAACAACTTAACCAAATTCGGTATTAATAAAATATTCATTCTCCACCAATATTGAGGGTCAAAGAGACTGAAACTGAGAGGTATGTAATGATACTAACTAAGCCTTTTGAACAAGTTACCAAAGAATTCTAAGTGATCAAGTTTCATGTAGCCAAGTTACTGCTAAATAACGTAATAAGAAAGTACCAGTTTGTTCCGCGCCAAACTGTGATGTCTGGAGCTGTGCCATCACGGTGTGTTAGTCACAAATAATGTCAGTAAGTGGAAGTAGTCATCATTGTTATGTACTCGTGCTGTGAGGCACAAGAGTCGGAGCAAACATGGCGAAGGTACTGAACGTTTGTACAAAGCTGGAGATCGGAGCAATAATTCGCTTTCTGTGGACACAGAAGACCCAACTGGTGGAAATCCATGAACAGCTTGAGGCTGTGTACAGCTCGAATATCCTGCCAGTGCAAAATGTGAGGAAATGGTGATATGACTGTAGTGGATGACGATCTCCGCATCTGGCCAATATCTCGCCACTTAACAAAACATCCAACCGTGTTGTCGTCAGATCTTCATGTTTCGGAAGATGAAGAATCATCTCCAAGGCTAATGTTTCCCATTGGATGACGAAAATTCAAAGAGGAAGTCATAAAGTGACTGCAGTGGAAGAGGATCTCCGTATCTGTCACGGGCAAATGTTTTGCCACTTAACAAAACATCCAGCCTTGTTGCTATCGTATTTTTCATTTTCACAAATATCTCAACAACAAAGGTATTAACATAAGGTATAACAAAGCGACTCCAATAACAAAGGTATTAACATAGTTATGTGGAGAAATAATACACCTATGTGGGGACATTTCTTGTATATTTTGGTGTAACCGACCCATTCATAAGGCGTGTGATTGGCTGCTAGTCAAAAGGATCCTGGTTTGATCCCTGCATAAAGCATAAATGTTTATTTTCTACTACTTCTCGGATAAAATTTATAATAATTTAATGGTGTGAGTATATTTTATACATTTACTTCATAATTTTAGTTAAATATGCTGATTAAATACGCAAATAACTGTTCTACCAACAGAAACAGCATAAAACTTTGGGTAACAGCAGATTGATTAATATTAGAGAAATTTTTTATAAAAACTTAAGATAATGAATTACAACAAGTCTACAGAAATTAAATTGCTGAAGAGAAAAATTGCTAAGGCAAAACAATAATACTACATACTCTAGTCAATAAATGTAAGTACTCGGAAACAGTGAGTGTAGGGCCGGCCCAACAGTGCAAACAGTCGCTTTGGGCGGCATATTAGCTATTGGATGGGCTTTCTCTAATTGAAACTGAAAATAAAAGTTCCGTTAATGTAATATAATTTTGCGAGCATAATAATTTTGGAATTCTTTCACGAATAGCTGTTTCATATGTGGGGGCAGAAAAATAGTCTCAGAGCCACAAAAATGGTACGATCGCCTGTGGCGGTAAAGAATAAAATCAATTGTAATGGCAAAAAAATAAATTTACTTGAGACGGCAAAATAAACTTTTTTTGTGTGTGGTAGGTGGGAGGGGGTGGGGAGTGAGCGGCAAAATAACGGTTGTTGAAGCGGCAAAAAGCGAGTTCGCGTGGAAGCTCAAAATGTGTTGGGCCGGTTCTGAGTGATTATATATTAAAAACATTTTAGGGAAGATAAAATACAAATTATCTTGCCGACTATTAAATTTCTAAACGCTATGAATTTCAGTATTATTATTGGTTTTCTTAAGAAGGTGGGAAAAGTATGCAGTACTTTTCCGGGTTGGGGAATGATGAGCGCATTCTACGCCTATTGGATTACATTGAATGAAAATGGTAGTGACAAAAATGCTGTGGCATATAATATTGTCGAATTTCTCCCATGAAGTATCGCTCAGTAACGTTCTAATGCATATTGATCTCGACGATAGAGTGAAGAAATAAAAAAAACAAACTAGAACACTCGTCTCCTTTTGGCGAATAAAGAATGCTCGTTTTCAAAGAAAATAAAGTTTTGTATTTTTCGACTTTTGCACTCAACAGCGCTAATTCGAACTGATGCGTAATTGAGAAAATGCAAATAATAGTGTTTTATTAATACTTTTGCAACGTTAAAAAACTTCCTTATTTATCACTTAAAATGAAAAAAAAGTTACGGCCCTTGGTCAGCTCCATCGTAATCTGCAGTTTCGAGTTCCAACTGTGCCATCGTGATATCTATCTTTGCTGGGCTCCCACCCTGCTCCACTGATGGACTTGAAAAGGCCGCCGTCAGTCGGAGGGGACGTGGAACCGTGTTCACGAGATCCATACCCTGTGCATATTAATTAACACGCTGGACGCCCCTTGACGGGAGACTTTCATCTGTTTCGTAACAGCTGTCAAGTGGGTCCCCTTCCCCAACCTTCTCTGAGCCCTTGGGTTTCTTGTGGCCTTGCCATTTAGCCCATTGTGTGCAAAAAGGGTGAAATTTCCAGCTTAAATAGATCGTTTACAGTATTTGTTTCAAGTTTTGTTTTTGCACACTTGATTCACATTTTTCAAATCACCTTAATAGTTCATTAGTACCTATCTAACTCGAAAATAATTTTTCAAATATATCTTACAACAAAAAGTTGTGTTTTCGCACACCCCTGGGAGTAAGGAAACAAATCATTGTTGTCGTTGAAAACTCTTGACCTCACAGTAGTTTCATCACAACCTACGGATCCCCCTTTGCACAGTGCTTTCCCCCCCTATGTCGCAATCGTCCACGTTGCCTTCTTGACTTGGACCCCCTATGTCACAATCGACCGGAAATTGACCTGTGCTGGGCCACGCTGCCTTCTGAACTTTGACCCCTATGTTGCAATCAACAGGAAATTGACCCTGGCGTAGCAACTGTCGTGGCATCAATAATTCATAATTAATAATTCATAATTAATAATTCATAATTAAAAATCCCTCCCCTTTTAACCCCCTTGTGCTATCTAGTTTTTAACTCTAATTTTAAGTCCTCCTTCTCGAATAGTCTGGATTTTTCTTTATTTCAGACTCGCCTTTTATTTTAAAACCTCGATTTTGCAAACCCCCTGGTTGACCTATATTTTAAGCCCTACCTATATTCTAAGCTCCCTCCTTCCCTCGGACTGATTGATGCACGCCTAAGAATAATTGCACAGAAAAGGATGATTACAAGGCTCAATTGTAAAAACACCTCCAAAAAGACCCCCTGGTTGACCTACATTTTAAGCTCTACCTATATTTTAAGGCCCCTCCTTCCCTCGGACCGGCTGATGCACACCTCAGAATAATTGCACAGAAAAGGATGATACAAGTCTCAATTGTAAAATCAACTCCCAAAGTTGTATTCTTATTAAACCTCCCTCCCCTTAAAAAACTAATCGGTGGTGTCCAATACGTATTTTAGTACATCTCCTGTATTTAAAAACTCTCTAGGTATTCATCTGAAATTTTACAAGACCACTCAACTCTTTCTGAATGACAACGGTCAGAATGCCTAATGCAGCTCTCTAAATAAAACTTTCTTTAACAGAAAATCAACTCTCAAAGTTGTATTCTTATTAATTAAACACTCATCAAAACCACACATCCCTTCTATTAAAAGTTACCTCTATTAAAACTTCACAAACTCACGTCCTTTTACAAGTTCTCTAAATATGTTGTATATTCTCCGTATTTATTCCTTATAATTAAACACTCATCAAAAATTCTCTCACCTTTATTAAAAAATCACTCCGCGGTCGTAATAAAAAAGTTTTCTGTAGATGGGTTTCATCCAAAAAAAAAAAATCCTCCACCTGCAGTGAGATTCGAACCGACTATCTTGGGCTCGATAGCCGGACGCACTCGACTATGGTTTGTACTTAATGTGGCCTAGAAAGGTGTCGAACGGGTCAGACATTTCAAATATTAACCTAATACGTTTTTTACAACCTTCGTATTCTTTATAACTAGTTTTTTCTACGTATTTCTTATAATGAACCCGATAGTCCTTTCACATTAACATATATATTTTTTATAACTCGCGTATTTTACGTCCGTTTCAGTAACACTTATTTCTTTTAACTCCGTGACTGTTGGCTGTCGCTTACTAGGACTATCCACAGTAACTATTTTTAAAAGACTGGCCCGCAGAAAATGCCGATGGGTTAAAAATTAATAAAAACTGATTATACTTGTCATGATGAAAAATATTGAGGGGTAATAGGGCCGACCTAAAAGACTCAGTGTTCGGATCCTCACCCTGGACTACGTTTCACTGACGGATGGTTAAGTCCTGTGAAATTATTCCAAACGGGGAATCACAAGGGTTTTATTAACGAATGAATCATGGATCTGTGCTGCTTCCGTGTCAGGAGCACTGCCCTACATCGTGAAAACCCACTAGCACTCTTTATCGTGGTTTTCGGACTCGATATTTTTCCAAGTCCCGAGACGGTTCTCCCAATTCTATCCTTTACGATACAAGGGCGTTTCAATGTACCCAATGTAGACAAACCCTTTTGAAATGACGCGTCCTAAACCTCCAAGTGCTGGGCTTATTAAAATTAGTCTCCATCGGGTTGGTCCCGTCAGATATCTGTGTTTCCACGTAGTAATGCTACACTGAAGAAAAGTCGGCTAAAAAACCGTCTTTAACATCGTTTGCGTGCGAACGTATGCCGCATCACGCTGTTGAAATCGGGTAAAAAAAATAACTTTTTTTTTGTACGCAGTAGAATGTTCAAAGTACGTTGCAGTTACTGTTGCGTAAAAACTTTAGTTCCATCACGAATGCACGTTAACGGTGTAGGGGAACATTAGTTTTAGCAAATACTTCAACTATAAAAAAAATAATACAATGTCTCACGCACCCTTTCAACTTACCTGCACTAATCCACTGATATTTTATTTGCAGCTGGACTGATAGTCAAAATTTAGCAAATATTACAAAGAATCTCTCAATTGTAAAAATCAACTCTCAAAGTTGTATTCTTATTAATTAAAACCCTTTCTATTAAAAGTTACCTCTATTAAAAATCTTTTGCTATTCATTTTGCCAGGACTGCTAAACGATTCCCTTTTATTAAATTTCAATTCTTTGGGATTCATTTTTTCCAACCCCGTTAATCGATCCCCTAGTAAATAAAAACTCTCACTCACCTTTATTAAAATCATCCAGCGCTCGTAATAAATCAGTTTAATCGGGGAAAAAAAAAAAAAAATCATTCCCTCGCTAGCGTACCTCAACGTTAATTTCGGGAAAAAGTCTCATCGGATCCAAGGTTCACGTATTTTACTAGAAGAATGACACAGTAATTGTTCCACAGAAAAATTAATAAAATTTGGTTTAAATTATTCGTAGGACTTGTATATAAGATCTACCTTGCAATAGACGTTCAACAGGCTAAAAGTTTTCCAAGTCCGTTATCAGTGTATCGGAAATCGTACATTTCCTGTTGACATCCTTCAGATCGTTTATCCGTGGGTAACAACAGCACTTTCGCCACATCACACGATATGGTGCAATCCTTTCTCAGCTGGAAGATCAAAAGGTCAAATGTCCAGCGCTTCACTGTGTCTGCATTTGACACTGATAAGGTTTAAAAATAGATGTTTCCTAGAATCCACATTGCCTTCTCAGATTGGACTTTGAACCCTATGTCGCAACCGACCATATTTTAAGTCCTCTTCATAGAACCCCTGGTTGACTTATATTTTAAGTCCCTTTCTCGAATTTTCTTGTTTTTCCCCTGTTTAACCCATATTTTAAGCCCTCCCCTCTTCATAGACCAACCTATTGATCCACCTATATTTTAAGCCCTCCCCTCTTTAAACCAAATCAGTTTTTGCGCATTTAATCGGTGTCATCCAACGTCCATACTATTTTTAGTACGTCTCCTGTATTTAAAAAAAAAAAAAAAATTATTGGCTTTCGTCGCCGTATTTGAACGCGCTACCTCAGTGCCGATAGCTGAAGTGTCATCGCCAGGGCGCGGATTTTTGCGGAGCTAAATCTCAACTCTGGCCCTGCTATCCGCTCGACAATATTTGCTACTGATAAAACGATTTCCTTCATTAAAAATAAAAACTAATTAAATAATGGGGTATCACTGGGAAAATACTGGGAAGAACCCAAACTGATTTCGTGCTAAAACATCTCCAGATTTCAGCTTACTTGAAAAACTATTGTTAGAAATGAACCAGTGACTTGAATCACTCAACTTCCATAAGAATACACAATTATGGTACAGTGTCGGGAAGAAATATGTTTCAACGAAATTCAATTGCATGTATTACGATCAGAAAAATAATTTAGTGGACAAAGTTTAAAATAGTTATTAAATGGTACCTTACAGTGCAAGTGCGCTTCAGGCGAAAAGCCTCCCCTTCGAACACTGCACCCCGTTTTTCCGAAGTAACTGTGTCACAAGTCTTCCTACATCATCCCTAAACAGAGAATCGGATTCAATGTGCAAGAAGATCAAGACCTCATTTGAAGGAGCACATAGTGGATACTGTACTCCATAGTGAAATGAACATTGGCCTCTTGCGGGACCTAGTTATATCCCTACTCCAAGAGAATTACTAATGAAAACATGCTATTGTTAATGTATGTAATTCCGACAAAAAATGTTTTGTCTGTTTTAGCCACTTTGTATCCTGCAATAGGAAACACTGAACACTTTAACAACTATATACATTTAGAAGAAAACACATCAGGTCTAATTTTCCCTTTAACAATAAATCAAATATCTAAATTCGAAAAAATTAACATTTCTGTCTGGATACGAGAAAGAGATGTTCCCACTCTACATCACACCATTCAGATTTAAAGCGCACGCAAATCTCCTACTGTTATCAGACGATGAAAAGCAGCATTATTGTTCCATTAAGAATTTGTTTCTATGAAATTCAAAGGGAGAATGCTGTTTTCCATATTATAGGGAATGCAATTAATAATTCCCTGCAGAAGGTTGTCCTTTAGGTTATGAAATAATCTTATTAGAATGCTTAAAATTGAGATGACACACATTAGCTCCTCGGAGAAGCGCTAGCGGGTAGAAGACTATACCCGTGTAATGAAAATATTCATTCGACATAAAAAAAACCTACGCCAATATCGCGTACACTGACGTGCTCCTCTTAGCTGATGTGTTTGGTTGCAGATACTGACCCCTGCTATGTTTACACAACTCCTGCCTTCATACCTGAAGATGACAAATACTAGAGTTGATAACCTACAATGTATCTTTTTGGAAGGCATACGAGGAGGAATTTCGGTGATATGCAGACAACAAGCATTTAGAATGAAAAACTGATTGCAAGTTTGCTTTACTGTCATACAAACCTGAAAAGAGATGAAATGGGTAGTACTTTACCCATGATATACCATGTGACTAGGTCGTTAAATCAAATTACATGCATAAACGAAAATTAGAAAAACAACGAAATGCTTGGTAAATTCAATGAGAATCACTAAAATGTAAAGAGTGTTGGAATATCTGTAAATGCACACACATTTCAGTGGATAGGTGAATATTTTCACAATTCTTTAGAAGTGGAAGGCACAATAACTGTAAAACATACTGTGACGAGAGAGAAAGTATAAAAATGTAGTGGGATGGTTGTAAAAAATCGCTTCAAAACAGAAAATTACAACGCAAATACTGAAAGATAGAAAAAAAAACGACTATTCGACGGTTATTCCAAACTGCTATCTCACGCTCTTTTCAGATTTCCTGGTTCTATAGTTCCCTGGTACGTAGCGCATAAGTGTGGGTGTAGTTGGCTATTTTTCGTTGCAAACACAAGTTGTTTTTACTATTAGTTATTTTTCCTGCATGAGAATACACATTTCTATACTACATTGCGTACACACGGATGGACGAATATCACAAAATACTTTGCATATAGAAAACATCAGCAAAGAACCACAGAAGTTTGGAAATTTAAAATCTGAAAACTCAGTGTTTATAAGAAAACAACAATATTTTCAGTACTTCCATGAAAAGTTGAGTCCCAGAATCGATCCGCTAGACATGACTTTGCATTCTCTGACTTCAACCACCAATAAAACGTAATGTAAGCTCTCTCGTCAGTTATCCCAAGCCGCTATCTCTTTTCAGAGTTTCTGCCCCCCTCGGTACGTTTGAATAAGCGCATAAGTGTGGGTGAAAATGCCTATTTTTCGCTGCAAACACAAGTTTTTCGACAAAGATAGGGTGTTTCACTACAATCTAACACGGGATTTCATGTGTGTTTAGTTATTTTTCCTGCATGAGAATATTTCTAAGCCTTCTCATAGACAGCAGGTTAGTTACTTCGGATCTAACAAAGCCAAGGTTTGAGATCCATAGTAAGACATGAACGTTTGTGTTGTTTTCCTACCAAGATCCCGACATCCTCTCACCCCCTTCTACTGGGTCGTATGAAAAAATCCAGTAACTGTTACGACAATTAGCTGCGTGAAGGCGTATTTATTTTTAAAGCAAAGACACTAATTTCGGACTCGCTAGCTAGAGAATGATATATTAACTTGCTAAAGTTTGATTTTAATGATCAGATAGTGTATACATCACCACTTTTTTAGTTCATACTAATATCTTCTAACTTTCAAAGGAAATATTGTCTCATTATAAGCGATTTCATACAAAGAGATGCGCACTCTATGCTTCATCTATAGAGATAACGATCACTGCCCATGGAACACATCTGTGAAAAACACGCTGTGATAGGGTTTGAGGAAGATTTTTAGTCCATGGGGGTGCTGTACTGCAGGAAAGCACATTATCTTTGAGATCAGAACCTACATGAAAGTTATACTGTTTGGGTTTGAGAAAGATTCTTTAGTTCACGGGACACCGCATGAATAAGTGCATAAGTGTGGGTGAAGACGGCTATTTTTCGCTGCAAACACAAGTTTTTCGACAAAGATAGGGTGTTTCACTACAGTCTAACACGGGGTTTCATGTGTGTTTAGTTATTTTTCCTGCATGAGAATATTTCTAATCTATCTCATAGACAGCAGGTTAGTTACTTCGGATCTAACAAAGCCAAGGTCTGAGATCCATAGTAAGACACGAACGTTTGTGTTGTTTTCCTACCAAGGTCCCGACATCCTCTCACATGAAATATTACTGTACTAGGATCTAGAAAAATCACTATCCATTACATTAAGTTTTTTATTACATTCATGTATTTCACCCCATTTTCTTGTCAAGAGCTAAAATTATTTGATGAATGAACGACAAAATATCTTCAAATGCAGTGGACGCATGACAAAATAACTTCAAAATAAGTTCCAATAGCTGAAAAAAACAACTGTAAAAAATTAGATAAATACAGGGATAGGGAAAGACAGAATTGCTTTCAAAACATTAAAATACCTTAAATGTGTGGTTGAATCACCACCAAATATCTCCAGCACACTTTTAAAGGAAATATTTTCTCATTATAAGCGATTTCATACAAAGAGATACGCACTCTATGCTTCACATTTAAATCTATAGAGATAACGATCACTGCCCATGGAACACATCTGTGAAAAAACACGCTACGATTGGGTTTGAGAAAGATTTTTAGCCCATGGGGGTGCTGCACTGCAAGAAGGCACATTATCTTTGATATCAGAACGTGCGTGAAAGTTATACTGTTTGGGTTTGAGAAAGATTCTTTAGTTCACAGGGCACCGCATTACACTAAAGCACACTGTCTTGTACGTATGTCTGTCTGTATGTTTGTTTCTCTCTCTCTGTGTGTGTGTGTGTGTTTGTGTCTATGTGTAAATATGTATGTTACTACGAAATGTGTGTATGTGTAGATGTGTGCATATATGTCAAGATGTAACTGTGTCTGCATGTTTGTTTCTCTCTAGGTGTGTGTGTGTGTGTTTCAGTGAATCGTGTATGTGTGCGTATGTGAGTGTGTGTATGTTCATGTATGTTAATATGTTTCTTTATATGTATATGTTTTCGTGCGTATGTGTTAAGATGTCTGTGTGCACATAGTCGTTTCTTTGTATGTGTATACGTCTTCATGTTTGTCTCTGTGTGTGTGTGTGTTAAAGTGTCTTTATGTGTTTCATCTTTATGTGCATATGTTATCGTATGTGTGTGTGTGTGTGTTCACATGCAAGAATAAACATATTGTCTTACGGACACTTGCTTGCTACAGAACAAGCTAACAATTTAAAACGAGACTTGTGGTTATGCAAAATATTTCATGTGTGCGTATGTGAGTGTGTGTATGTTCATGTATGTTAATATGTTTCTTTATATGTATATGTTTTCGTGCGTATGTGTTAAGATGTCTGTGTGCACATAGTCGTTTCTCTGTATGTGTATACGTCTTCATGTTTGTCTCTCTCTGTGTGTGTGTGTGTGTTAAAGTGTCTGTATGTGTTTCATCTTTATGTGCATATGTTATCGTGTGTGTGTGTGTTTGTTCACATGCAAGAATAAACATATTATCTTACGGACACTTGCTTGTTATAGAAGAAGCTAACAATTTAAAACGAGAGTTGTGGCTATGCCAAATATTTCATCACAGATCTTAACTTGAATACTCATATTTCAGGAGATGTAAGGATTTTTCTTCAGCACGTTCGAATATTTTTTGAACACGACTGTCTTATGTTACGTTTCCTGTCAGATGTCTCGTAACGAACAAAGCGTGTGTGTGTGTGTTCTGCTAATACAGAAGAGGACATTCAACCGAGAATATTTCAAACTTAGAATAATACGACATCCTGATGCGTTAAGAACGAAGTGGAGGGATACTAACAGCTGAAACACGACCTGAAGCGATCGAAATCCTGTTGTTTCGCGCAAGGCCTCTTTTTTGAAACAAGGATTTTTTACGTTTTATCACCCTTCGTCCCCTTGCGCGAAACAACAGGATTTCGATCGCTTCAGGTCGTGTTTCAGCTGTTAGTATCCCTCCACTTCGTTCTTAACGCATCAGGATGTCGTATTATTCTAAGTTTGAAATATTCTCGGTTGAATGTCCTCTTCTGTATTAGCAGAACACACACACACACGCTTTGTTCGTTACGAGACATCTGACAGGAAACGTAACATAAGACAGTCGTGTTCAAAAAATATTCGAACGTGCTGAAGAAAAATCCTTACATCTCCTGAAATATGAGTATTCAAGTTAAGATCTGTGATGAAATATTTGGCATAGCCACAACTCTCGTTTTAAATTGTTAGCTTCTTCTATAACAAGCAAGTGTCCGTAAGATAATATGTTTATTCTTGCATGTGAACAAACACACACACACACGATAACATATGCACATAAAGATGAAACACATACAGACACTTTAACACACACACACACACAGAGAGAGACAAACATGAAGACGTATACACATACAGAGAAACGACTATGTGCACACAGACATCTTAACACATACGCACGAAAACATATACATATAAAGAAACATATTAACATACATGAACATACACACACTCACATACGCACACATGAAATATTTTGCATAACCACAAGTCTCGTTTTAAATTGTTAGCTTGTTCTGTAGCAAGCAAGTGTCCGTAAGACAATATGTTTATTCTTGCATGTGAACACACACACACACACATACGATAACATATGCACATAAAGATGAAACACATAAAGACACTTTAACACACACACACACAGAGACAAACATGAAGACGTATACACATACAAAGAAACGACTATGTGCACACAGACATCTTAACACATACGCACGAAAACATATACATATAAAGAAACATATTAACATACATGAACATACACACACTCACATACGCACACATACACGATTCACTGAAACACACACACACACACCTAGAGAGAAACAAACATGCAGACACAGTTACATCTTGACATATATGCACACATCTACACATACACACATTTCGTAGTAACATACATATTTACACATAGACACAAACACACACACACACACAGAGAGAGAGAAACAAACATACAGACAGACATACGTACAAGACAGTGTGCTTTAGTGTAATGCGGTGCCCTGTGAACTAAAGAATCTTTCTCAAACCCAAACAGTATAACTTTCACGCACGTTCTGATATCAAAGATAATGTGCCTTCTTGCAGTGCAGCACCCCCATGGGCTAAAAATCTTTCTCAAACCCAATCGTAGCGTGTTTTTTCACAGATGTGTTCCATGGGCAGTGATCGTTATCTCTATAGATTTAAATGTGAAGCATAGAGTGCGTATCTCTTTGTATGAAATCGCTTATAATGAGAAAATATTTCCTTTAAAAGTGTGCTGGAGATATTTGGTGGTGATTCAACCACACGTTTAAGGTATTTTAATGTTTTGAAAGCAATTCTGTCTTTCCCTATCCCTGTATTTATCTAATTTTTTACAGTTGTTTTTTTCAGCTATTGGAACTTATTTTGAAGTTATTTTGTCATGCGTCCACTGCATTTGAAGATATTTTGTCGTTCATTCATCAAATAATTTTAGCTCTTGACAAGAAAATGGGGTGAAATACATGAATGTAATAAAAAACTTAATGTAATGGATAGTGATTTTTCTAGATCCTAGTACAGTAATATTTCATGTGAGAGGATGTCGGGACCTTGGTAGGAAAACAACACAAACGTTCGTGTCTTACTATGGATCTCAGACCTTGGCTTTGTTAGATCCGAAGTAACTAACCTGCTGTCTATGAGATAGATTAGAAATATTCTCATGCAGGAAAAATAACTAAACACACATGAAACCCCGTGTTAGACTGTAGTGAAACACCCTATCTTTGTCGAAAAACTTGTGTTTGCAGCGAAAAATAGCCGTCTTCACCCACACTTATGCACTTATTCATGCGGTGTCCCGTGAACTAAAGAATCTTTCTCAAACCCAAACAGTATAACTTTCATGTAGGTTCTGATCTCAAAGATAATGTGCTTTCCTGCAGTACAGCACCCCCATGGACTAAAAATCTTCCTCAAACCCTATCACAGCGTGTTTTTCACAGATGTGTTCCATGGGCAGTGATCGTTATCTCTATAGATGAAGCATAGAGTGCGCATCTCTTTGTATGAAATCGCTTATAATGAGACAATATTTCCTTTGAAAGTTAGAAGATATTAGTATGAACTAAAAAAGTGGTGATGTATACACTATCTGATCATTAAAATCAAACTTTAGCAAGTTAATATATCATTCTCTAGCTAGCGAGTCCGAAATTAGTGTCTTTGCTTTAAAAATAAATACGCCTTCACGCAGCTAATTGTCGTAACAGTTACTGGATTTTTTCATACGACCCAGTAGAAGGGGGTGAGAGGATGTCGGGATCTTGGTAGGAAAACAACACAAACGTTCATGTCTTACTATGGATCTCAAACCTTGGCTTTGTTAGATCCGAAGTAACTAACCTGCTGTCTATGAGAAGGCTTAGAAATATTCTCATGCAGGAAAAATAACTAAACACACATGAAATCCCGTGTTAGATTGTAGTGAAACACCCTATCTTTGTCGAAAAACTTGTGTTTGCAGCGAAAAATAGGCATTTTCACCCACACTTATGCGCTTATTCAAACGTACCGAGGGGGGGCAGAAACTCTGAAAAGAGATAGCGGCTTGGGATAACTGACGAGAGAGCTTACATTACGTTTTATTGGTGGTTGAAGTCAGAGAATGCAAAGTCATGTCTAGCGGATCGATTCTGGGACTCAACTTTTCATGGAAGTACTGAAAATATTGTTGTTTTCTTATAAACACTGAGTTTTCAGATTTTAAATTTCCAAACTTCTGTGGTTCTTTGCTGATGTTTTCTATATGCAAAGTATTTTGTGATATTCGTCCATCCGTGTGTACGCAATGTAGTATAGAAATGTGTATTCTCATGCAGGAAAAATAACTAATAGTAAAAACAACTTGTGTTTGCAACGAAAAATAGCCAACTACACCCACACTTATGCGCTACGTACCAGGGAACTATAGAACCAGGAAATCTGAAAAGAGCGTGAGATAGCAGTTTGGAATAACCGTCGAATAGTCGTTTTTTTTTCTATCTTTCAGTATTTGCGTTGTAATTTTCTGTTTTGAAGCGATTTTTTACAACCATCCCACTACATTTTTATACTTTCTCTCTCGTCACAGTATGTTTTACAGTTATTGTGCCTTCCACTTCTAAAGAATTGTGAAAATATTCACCTATCCACTGAAATGTGTGTGCATTTACAGATATTCCAACACTCTTTACATTTTAGTGATTCTCATTGAATTTACCAAGCATTTCGTTGTTTTTCTAATTTTCGTTTATGCATGTAATTTGATTTAACGACCTAGTCACATGGTATATCATGGGTAAAGTACTACCCATTTCATCTCTTTTCAGGTTTGTATGACAGTAAAGCAAACTTGCAATCAGTTTTTCATTCTAAATGCTTGTTGTCTGCATATCACCGAAATTCCTCCTCGTATGCCTTCCAAAAAGATACATTGTAGGTTATCAACTCTAGTATTTGTCATCTTCAGGTATGAAGGCAGGAGTTGTGTAAACATAGCAGGGGTCAGTATCTGCAACCAAACACATCAGCTAAGAGGAGCACGTCAGTGTACGCGATATTGGCGTAGGTTTTTTTTATGTCGAATGAATATTTTCATTACACGGGTATAGTCTTCTACCCGCTAGCGCTTCTCCGAGGAGCTAATGTGTGTCATCTCAATTTTAAGCATTCTAATAAGATTATTTCATAACCTAAAGGACAACCTTCTGCAGGGAATTATTAATTGCATTCCCTATAATATGGAAAACAGCATTCTCCCTTTGAATTTCATAGAAACAAATTCTTAATGGAACAATAATGCTGCTTTTCATCGTCTGATAACAGTAGGAGATTTGCGTGCGCTTTAAATCTGAATGGTGTGATGTAGAGTGGGAACATCTCTTTCTCGTATCCAGACAGAAATGTTAATTTTTTCGAATTTAGATATTTGATTTATTGTTAAAGGGAAAATTAGACCTGATGTGTTTTCTTCTAAATGTATATAGTTGTTAAAGTGTTCAGTGTTTCCTATTGCAGGATACAAAGTGGCTAAAACAGACAAAACATTTTTTGTCGGAATTACATACATTAACAATAGCATGTTTTCATTAGTAATTCTCTTGGAGTAGGGATATAACTAGGTCCCGCAAGAGGCCAATGTTCATTTCACTATGGAGTACAGTATCCACTATGTGCTCCTTCAAATGAGGTCTTGATCTTCTTGCACATTGAATCCGATTCTCTGTTTAGGGATGATGTAGGAAGACTTGTGACACAGTTACTTCGGAAAAACGGGGTGCAGTGTTCGAAGGGGAGGCTTTTCGCCTGAAGCGCACTTGCACTGTAAGGTACCATTTAATAACTATTTTAAACTTTGTCCACTAAATTATTTTTCTGATCGTAATACATGCAATTGAATTTCGTTGAAACATATTTCTTCCCGACACTGTACCATAATTGTGTATTCTTATGGAAGTTGAGTGATTCAAGTCACTGGTTCATTTCTAACAATAGTTTTTCAAGTAAGCTGAAATCTGGAGATGTTTTAGCACGAAATCAGTTTGGGTTCTTCCCAGTATTTTCCCAGTGATACCCCATTATTTAATTAGTTTTTATTTTTAATGAAGGAAATCGTTTTATCAGTAGCAAATATTGTCGAGCGGATAGCAGGGCCAGAGTTGAGATTTAGCTCCGCAAAAATCCGCGCCCTGGCGATGACACTTCAGCTATCGGCACTGAGGTAGCGCGTTCAAATACGGCGACGAAAGCCAATAATTTTTTTTTTTTTTTTAAATACAGGAGACGTACTAAAAATAGTATGGACGTTGGATGACACCGATTAAATGCGCAAAAACTGATTTGGTTTAAAGAGGGGAGGGCTTAAAATATAGGTGGATCAATAGGTTGGTCTATGAAGAGGGGAGGGCTTAAAATATGGGTTAAACAGGGGAAAAACAAGAAAATTCGAGAAAGGGACTTAAAATATAAGTCAACCAGGGGTTCTATGAAGAGGACTTAAAATATGGTCGGTTGCGACATAGGGTTCAAAGTCCAATCTGAGAAGGCAATGTGGATTCTAGGAAACATCTATTTTTAAACCTTATCAGTGTCAAATGCAGACACAGTGAAGCGCTGGACATTTGACCTTTTGATCTTCCAGCTGAGAAAGGATTGCACCATATCGTGTGATGTGGCGAAAGTGCTGTTGTTACCCACGGATAAACGATCTGAAGGATGTCAACAGGAAATGTACGATTTCCGATACACTGATAACGGACTTGGAAAACTTTTAGCCTGTTGAACGTCTATTGCAAGGTAGATCTTATATACAAGTCCTACGAATAATTTAAACCAAATTTTATTAATTTTTCTGTGGAACAGTTACTGTGTCATTCTTCTAGTAAAATACGTGGACCTTGGATCCGATGAGACTTTTTCCCGAAATTAACGTTGAGGTACGCTAGCGAGGGAATGATTTTTTTTTTTTTTTCCCCGATTAAACTGATTTATTACGAGCGCTGGATGATTTTAATAAAGGTGAGTGAGAGTTTTTATTTACTAGGGGATCGATTAACGGGGTTGGAAAAAATGAATCCCAAAGAATTGAAATTTAATAAAAGGGAATCGTTTAGCAGTCCTGGCAAAATGAATAGCAAAAGATTTTTAATAGAGGTAACTTTTAATAGAAAGGGTTTTAATTAATAAGAATACAACTTTGAGAGTTGATTTTTACAATTGAGAGATTCTTTGTAATATTTGCTAAATTTTGACTATCAGTCCAGCTGCAAATAAAATATCAGTGGATTAGTGCAGGTAAGTTGAAAGGGTGCGTGAGACATTGTATTATTTTTTTTATAGTTGAAGTATTTGCTAAAACTAATGTTCCCCTACACCGTTAACGTGCATTCGTGATGGAACTAAAGTTTTTACGCAACAGTAACTGCAACGTACTTTGAACATTCTACTGCGTACAAAAAAAAAAGTTATTTTTTTTACCCGATTTCAACAGCGTGATGCTGCATACGTTCGCACGCAAACGATGTTAAAGACGGTTTTTTAGCCGACTTTTCTTCAGTGTAGCATTACTACGTGGAAACACAGATATCTGACGGGACCAACCCGATGGAGACTAATTTTAATAAGCCCAGCACTTGGAGGTTTAGGACGCGTCATTTCAAAAGGGTTTGTCTACATTGGGTACATTGAAACGCCCTTGTATCGTAAAGGATAGAATTGGGAGAACCGTCTCGGGACTTGGAAAAATATCGAGTCCGAAAACCACGATAAAGAGTGCTAGTGGGTTTTCACGATGTAGGGTAGTGCTCCTGACACGGAAGCAGCACAGATCCAAGATTCATTCGTTAATAAAACCCTTGTGATTCCCCGTTTGGAATAATTTCACAGGACTTAACCATCCGTCAGTGAAACGTAGTCCAGGGTGAGGATCCGAACACTGAGTCTTTTAGGTCGGCCCTACTACCCCTCAATATTTTTCATCATGACGAGTATAATCAGTTTTTATTAATTTTTAACCCATCGGCATTTTCTGCGGGCCAGTCTTTTAAAAATAGTTACTGTGGATAGTCCTAGTAAGCGACAGCCAACAGTCACGGAGTTAAAAGAAATAAGTGTTACTGAAACGGACTTAAAATACGTGAGTTATAAAAAATACATATGTTAATGTGAAAGGACTATCGGGTTCATTATAAGAAATACGTAGAAAAAACTAGTTATAAAGAATACGAAGGTTGTAAAAAACGTATTAGGTTAATATTTGAAATGTCTGATCCGTTCGACACCTTTCTAGGCCACATTAAGTACAAACCATAGTCGAGTGCGTCCGGCTATCGAGCCCAAGATAGTCGGTTCGAATCTCACTGCAGGTGGAGGATTTTTTTTTTTTGGATGAAACCCATCTACAGAAAACTTTTTTATTACGACCGTGGAGTGATTTTTTAATAAAGGTGAGAGAATTTTTGATGAGTGTTTAATTATAAGGAATAAATACAGAGAATATACAACATGTTTAGAGAACTTGTAAAAGGACGTGAGTTTGTGAAGTTTTAATAGAGGTAACTTTTAATAGAAGGGATGTGTGGTTTTGGTGAGTGTTTAATTAATAAGAATACAACTTTGAGAGCTGATTTTCTGTTAAAGAAAGTTTTATTTAGAGAGCTGCATTAGGCATTCTGACCGTTGTCATTCAGAAAGAGTTGAGTGGTCTTGTAAAATTTCAGATGAATACCTAGAGAGTTTTTAAATACAGGAGATGTACTAAAATACGTATTGGACACCACCGATTAGTTTTTTAAGGGGAGGGAGGTTTAATAAGAATACAACTTTGGGAGTTGATTTTACAATTGAGACTTGTATCATCCTTTTCTGTGCAATTATTCTGAGGCGTGCATCAGCCGGTCCGAGGGAAGGAGGGGCCTTAAAATATAGGTAGAGCTTAAAATATTGGTCAACCAGGGGGTCTATGAAGAGGGCTTAAAATATGTGTAGGGGTCTAATCAAGAAAATCGAGACTATTCGAGAAGGGGAGCTTAAAATATAGCTCAACCAGGGGGTTTGCAAAATCGAGGTTTTAAAATAAAAGGCGAGTCTGAAATAAAGAAAAATCGAGACTATTCGAGAAGGGGGGTTAAAATATAGGTAGGGCTTAAAATATAGGTCAACCAGGGGGTTTGCAAAATCGAGGGTTTAAAATATAGGTGAGTCTGAAATAAAGAAAAATCGAGACTATTCGAGAAGGGGGGTTAAAATATAGGTAGGGCTTAAAATATAGGTCAACCAGGGGGTTTGCAAAATCGAGGGTTTAAAATATAGGTGAGTCTGAAATAAAGAAAAATCGAGACTATTCGAGAAGGGGAGCTTAAAATTAGAGTTAAAAACTAGATAGCACAAGGGGTTAAAAGGGGGAGGAATTTTTAATTATGAATTATTAATAAGGAGCGCCACGACAGTTGCTACGCCAGGTCAATTTCCTGTTGATTGCAACATAGGGGTCAAAGTTCAGAAGGCAGCGTGGCCCAGCACAGGTCAATTTCCGGTCGATTGCGACATAGGGGGTCCAAGTCAAGAAGGCAACGTGGACGATTGCGACATAGGGGGGGAAAGCACTGTGCAAAGGGGGATCCGTAGGTTGTGATGAAACTACTCCTCACACTCCACCACAAAAATTTCAAATTTCTGTGGTGGGTCGTTTGCAATTTTCAAAAATTTCCATTGTTATAGCAGGCGCAATTAAAGCTTTTTTGAAAATTCGGACAATGCGAATCCTAATATTTCATCAATACGTATCCAACTCAGAAAGAAATTTAATTAATATCTAAAAGAAAAAAAAACGATAAATGTCTACAGATTACAATCTGAAAACATTTGCTCATTAAAATAATTGAAAAAAAAAAATTGGTTGTCTTGAGTGGAAGCACTCCAGGCGTCATAACCGCTAGACTACTGTCATGCTCCTGGGAGACCTGGGTTCAAATGCCACGCAGGACAACCAATTTTTTTTTCAATATTTCAAGTGTTTCTTGTGTACTGGACACTTTCCTGTGATACTTTATTGCTGAATTAAGTACATTGTAATTTTTTTAAGCGAGCTAAAGATTATAAAAATAAACACGGGTGAAAGCCTGGTTGTCTCTGTTCAAAAATTTTAATTAATTACCCATTATCCGATATAAAATTTTGAAAATTTATTAATAACTGGACGAATGTGCATGAAAAAAACTTTATTTCACAGACGCTTGTTCAGTTCGCTTATGTTTTATTAAACAGTAAAACACGAAACTAATTGAAAAATTTCATTGGAAATATAAATCAAAACACTCTACATTCATTAAACATATATTCTGGAAGCATTGTAATCAGCATAGCAAAGAAATCTTATCAATTGCTTGATAAGCATCTTGCTACTTAAAAAAAAGATTTACCCTTAAAAAATCTTTTGATTCCAAAAGTGAGGCGTTCAAAGGCTGACCGATTGTAGGCTCCGAAGACAAACGATCAGATTTTAAAATTTCTCTTACGAAGACGAATTATTTTCATTACATCGGAATTTTGTGATAACAGAAAGAAAGAGAGTGTGTGTAGGGAGGGGGGATGTCCCCCTGTCAATGACAAAGATCTGAAAACTTTTTTTTACATCTTCAACGTTGCATTCAGTTTTGATTTAAAACATTTCAGTCCAAAATAAACGCAAATGGTTTCATGTTTGTAAATAAAAAAAACCCCAGAGGTCGAGTGATCAGAGTTTTTGGTTGAGGAGCAAAAGCGAGTTTAATTTGAGTAAAGCAATGATGTTTTCTTTTTGATATATGCTGTCTTTCTGCTGTGGTCCCACTTTTCTCACAAATCTTAACTATGGCGTATTATACCAGAGCCTCCTAAATAGATTATACTGACAGGCTCATATCAATTCTCCTCTTTAGGTGGCTTGAGGAGCAATTTTTTAAACATGTCTATTCTTAACAATTTTAAATTTAAAGATTTTGAAGAACAAAATTCTGTAGCTCGATAATTTTATAATGCATTTTCAGTACTGTTTCAAGGTGCAGTGAAATTTTAAGCAAACAAAACTAGTTAGTAGAACGGTCGGTCATATTAGATTGAAAGAAAAGATCTTGTGATTCTCTGCACGTTACTAATAGCGATGGACTTCTCTAATAGCAATGGACATTTTTAAAAGAGCCGACACTTATCAAAGACCATTGTGTACCCCGATTTGGGTGTGCCCCATAAAACAATTGGAGTGTGCGAAACTGTCACTGCTTCCTGTTTTCCGCGTTTTTCTTTCTACGTTTAAGTTTCCCTCTTTCATCGCCGTGACATGCAAGTGTAAAGGGCAAAGTGTTTAGAATGACATTCCATCTGCCCATCCTAATAGACGATTTCTTCTTCACTACCGGCTCGAAATTTACGGAACGTTCCTTGCCAGTTTTACCACGTCACAGTAAGAGTTGTGCTTGCAGGGTTTTTAATCAGGCCAGTGTGTCAGAGTGCAAGGAAACGCAACATTTGCTCTGCCTCATCCTTGTTTTGAAATGCCTCGCTGCAGTTCCACTCGTGACCACCGCACATTTTTGGCGCTGCGAGCTTTCAGTGGGCGCCACGTGAGTTAACTCGCATACCACTGTCGGCGTGAAGCTACGACGAGTTTGTGTAGTTGACACGATCGCCGAGTTGGGAGTTACGTTGTTTGTGCATTGAAAATCAGGTAAGTCAGTTGGAGTAACTTTTCAATTTAAAGTTTAACTCATCTGGTGACATTCTCGAAGAATTAGCTTTTGTACCAGCAGCTAGTAAGCGATTTAGAAAGATTGAGGTATTTTTTTCGTGCCCCGTTCCTATGCGATTAGTTCAGGTGATGTCTGTGCCTTGGGGATCTTTTGCGTTGGTCGTTAAAGGAAGTGCAAATTCTGTGTTGCCTTTAGGAGCGGTAGCTTGAAACGCCCTGTCCTTGAGTTTTGCAGTGGGACATGTTAGGAGTGCTCAATCTGTTCTAATCATTTCATGGAAATTCATCAAATGCTTTGAACTATATTTTCTCTTTTGCAAATTCTGGTAATATTTAAATCCCATTGTATGGAACTAAATTTGTGGCAATTTTCTCAAATTAAACTTCGAAGAAAATTATTCTTAATTCTGATGCATTTCATACTTGAATAAAGCATGTTAATTTAGCACTAATATTTTAATCACTTTTAATCATTTCGTGTGTGGGGGGGGGGATTCATATATACATAGGATTCATATCTGATGTTCAGGGAATTATTGATATATTCAAGAATGATTGCATTGTTTTAAAAAATGTTAAGAAGTAATATGTGCGCATAGCTGTATTTGTTTCGGGTTCTACAGGAAAATTCGAAACAACCATACTGAATGTTCCTACAACCGATGTTGAAATTCGTTGCGTTAAAGTTTTCAACCCTCTCAATTTTGTGATGTGTCATACAATGAATTCTTTATTAGCACGAACAATTGCCATGTTTTACGCGGGTTTGAATTGTTTTCGAAGGCATGACTACAGGAAATATGCTAATTAAAATAAAAATTAATAAAATCTGAAAATTCGGATTTTTCTTTCGTGAATGAAACGTCGTGGAATGATGTATATAAAGAAACGATAATGGTGAAAATTTGTCTGCGAATTATTGAGTTACTAAGAGTTATATAATGGCTTTGATTTGTGAAAAATTCGTCATTAAAAAGTTTTTCAGGACGTAGCGTAATTTAGCCGTAAAATTAGAAAGCAACGATATAGTTAGCTCATTGTTATCAATTTAGACGTGTCAAACGTTTAGCAATATGAACTAGCCCATTTTTTCTAGTTTCCATTAGTATACCTATCCAAAGTGCGATAGTTGTTTTTAAATAGAAACTAATTGCAGCAATTCCCCATGTGCAATAAACGTTTCACGTGTAGTAACTTCTCGCGATATTTTTTTTCCCCTAGACAAGCCCAAAATACTATATCCTCTAAGGTAGGGGGTTCTCAACGTGAGATACGCAGTAAAATTTTTTGGGGGTACGCCGTGAGAGCTCAAAAGTCGCTAGATATGTTTTACATATATATGTTTTTTATTCCCATTGTTATACTATAACTATTGTTTTATCTATTTTATACAAAGGGGTACGCCAGTTATATACACATTTCCAGGGGCTACGTGAATCATAAAAGGTTGAGAATCAGTGCTTTAAGGCCCCAGTTCGCTTTAGAGGCCTGTTGTTACATTTCAGACAACATCCATCCCCTTCTCCTGCTAAGTTTAGCTTCCTGTAGAGACGTAATCTTCTCTCGAGCCAGAATGCTTTGTAAGTTGCTTTTTATCCACTCACTATCTAGCTGTGGAAAGTGGTGACTGTTGTTAAATTCTTTCCGGGATTCGGGCAACCAGTTTGGCTTGTTTTGTGGAAAGCATACGACACTGCCATTACTCCGTGCACCCGACCTCAGCAACGGGTGCCAGGAACTGATTGAAATGCAATTGAGTATTCCTGCATTTCGTACTTGCAACTTTTTTTTACCTACAATAGTCTTTTTTATGAAATGTATTCGTTTTTGACACTGTTCCATTTTGTCTCATTTTTCAGCAACGTCATCCCGACGCAAACTGGGATTTGGTGTATTTAATTGAACATAAATGTACAGAAGAGAGTATAATCCGCCATTTGCAACTTCACACGAAAAATAATTGCGAAAAAAATATAAAATTAAAAAGTAAGATTTTATCCCTTTGAACTATCTTTGCTCTAAGCAATTTGGGGAGAAAAATCTTATTAGCATTATAAACTCGTGTGAAGTTCAAACAAAATTATATACATGCGATTGAAAGAAGTTGGAACCACAAGTTGCTTATGACTAGTCAATTTACATTTGCTGCCTCATTAATTTGAAGTTTTCCTAGTAGGGACAAACGAATAGCGAAATAAAAGTTCATTGTGTCAAGTACCGTTGATAATAGTTTTTCTTTAAACGACACTTCATTCCACCATGATCTCTTTTGAGAATTCTCGACAGTCGCTGCATACAGGACTTGTTTTGCGAAGTTAGTTTTCGAGATGTACAGTCGCTCAAATAAATATCCGAACACTATGGTTGATTACAGAATTCAGAAAAAATATCTGGCAACTTTTTTTAGAAATTAGGGATCTGGCAACCTTCGTGTCACGTGACACGAAGGTTGCCAGATATTTTTCTGTGTTTACCATAGTGTTCGGATATTTATTTGAGCGACTGTACAACAAATGTAACATGTTGTTTGGGCTGTTCACTGTGGAACAGTGAATTTCATTATCTTTCATTAAGTCTTCCCGTTTTAAAGAATTTGCTTCCACTCTCGTCTTCATCATAGATGGGACGTGGGTTGCTCAGTCGGTAGCGCGCCTGGCTCGTAATCTGTAGTTCCCAAATTCCAGTCTCAGCTGGATCAGCGTTGAGATTTATCTCCGTAAAACTCCCCGCCCTGCCCACGGTCAGTAGAGGACACCGATGGGCTTGGAAAGTCCGCCGTCCGTCCGATGGGACGTTGAGCCGTATGCGGGAGAGCCATAGCCTGGACACGTTGAAGATTACGCTGGATGGCCGTGATGAAGGACAGCTGTCCAGTGGGTTCCCTTCCCCAATCTTCCCTTAACCCTCAGTCCTCGTGGCTTGGCCATTTAGTCCACTCTGTACAAAAAGTGCCGCTCAGAGGTAAAACAGCACAACCCATCCTCATAAATCTCAATGGCGTATTAAATTGTCAAGCTCCTGTCAGAACCTTTTTGGACAAGCAGCTGCTCGAGATTTAATTTATTTTTCTATTTTATTCTTGAATATCAAATGTCGCAGCAACCATCTGTTCGAAAGCGTCGGTTGTAAGGATAAAGAAAATACAGGTGACGTTTCGAGAAACCAATATATAGGTAAATAATATGCATATTTAAGAAAGTAATATTTTAATTTTTTTTCTCAAACAGTTAACATAATTCGTAAATTTCTATATGTGCACCGCATGTGACCCTGCACATGTTCAATCGGTGTCCATTTCCTGACAGACGGATTTGGCAGTGGTCAATTCTGTGACCACCAAGGAGCCCGGATTTTTGATACTCCTTGATGTTTATATTCTGGGGCTTTGTAAAGTATTCACATGGATAAAATTCAAGACCTGAATCATTTGAAAGTCAGAGTAAGAGAAGCAAATAAGAGATGCTGCAGCGTGTATGGCAAGAAGTGGAATGCCAAATGACATATGCAGGATCACGAACTGTGTACATCATGTTCAAAAGTATTTTAGATACTTTTCCAATTAAAATATTGTTTTTTTTGGATATGTATATTGTTTTTCTACATATTGATTCTTGAAACCCCACCTTTATTTTTCGGACACCCCCTATATCCATTCGAACTGCGTTCCCACCTCATTGTTTTAAAGGCAATAGTCATGAGAAAGATGACGCATAACCAGTGCAACCAGTACCATCCGTGACACCACCCAGTCATCGGTCGCCCCAAGTATGCCCAAATTCTAGTGTGACATCAGCCCGCTATCGGTATGCTCGCGCCTACGCTTCAAGGTGGGGAGACTTGGAATGACCTCGCTCTGACCTATTTCCGTACTCTTCACCAGAAACGGCGACGTGGGTGGAGGCGAGTTTTCTTTGCCGAGACGGTAAATAAACTTGTCTGTCATAGCGCCGGATGTCGAGATTTAAGCATTTCCTGTGGTTGAAGTTTTCAGAACTTTCTCGCAGTAAGGGAAATCGAGAGGTTGAAAATCCAAAGATGAAGAAGCACTCAATAATCAGATGGAGAGCACGCTGAGGCTTCGACTATCCCATCATGGTCTAAGGACAGATTTTTGAGAGCAGTTGGATTTGCTTTACCGTCTTATCCATTTGTTGGAAAGCAGTCTATATATGACGTTTTAGTCGCGCGAAAACCATGCAAATCGCGGCAACAGACATTGCGATGAAATCATGTACAGTCAGCTTCGCTTTCCTACTAGGAGTTGCTTTTGCTTGTGAATCAGAATTATCTTAAAACCTGAACGTGTCACACTCACCTTGTGGTCACGCGTAACGCAACCACTGGCGAGAAACGAAATGTGTATGCTTTTCCGTAATTGTGGTTAGGTTCTTGTCACACCAGGTTGGCTCAACAGTTCAGGAAAGAGGTAGGTTCCTCCCATGTCGGTGGCGCCTGAACACAACCATGAATGAACTATATAGGTATTTAAGATCATATAAGTTATCTTCAAGCGATCAAATCCCTGTATCAGGGTCACCTTCAAAGAGTCCCACCCACGCACAACAAAGGACCAAATAATCTAATCGTTTCGTCCAAATTACAGCGACGAAAACATCGGACGGACCGTGTATAATGTTTCCAACAAGAGTTCCTTGCTGCCCATGGGCATCCCTTTTAGCTAAGAACTCTTCAGAAAATATCTGAGCTTGGTATAGACACCTGTTGAGAGAGTTTTTAGCACCATTTTTTGCGGCCTAAAAACCGCATATAGAAAAAATGAATAAATTTTCAGTCTTTAATCTTATAACAATTTATGTGTGTACTCTATAGTTTTTAAACAGCTAGAAAGAAAATTCGAAATATGCGGTGGGGAACCTGTCGTATCGTTCAGCTTTTGTGGGTGTTCCAGGATAACAATAGGGTCATGCGATTATATTTTAACTTTCATGATTTTACGTCAGAGCCCCTTACACTCGGACATCTTTTATCTGGATACTCATTTTTAATCCCTTTTCGAATTTTTACAGGATATTTTATAAGTGTTCAATGTTTTTTAGCTTTTGATCTTTTGACTTGTATTTATTCTATTACACTTGTTGAATCTATTTTACCTTTGTTTTGTATACGCTTTTTTTACTTTTTCTTGCCCTGTCATTTCCATTGCTTTCATCCACTTTGTGTGTTGCTTTCAATTTCGGTTGTTAGGTTTGATATCTTTTACCGTTTGGCGCAAAATAGTCTGTTGCTCTTGCGCCATAAAACCCAAACCAACCAATGTCCCCATCGAACTGAAAATTTCCCATTATGATCATAAATGTAAAAACAATGCAGTTAGAACGATGAATCGTTTTGCGACGAATTTGATGATTACAATATTTGTTAAGCAAGCTGCCCTCTGCTAATGATGAATCTGAAAATCTGTCTCACGGTTTAGCAGAATATCTTCGGACGAAGAAAAACAACCGGATGTGGCAGTCAACCAAAGATAAGCATTTTAAGATTGCGATCTGCTGAGCTGCCAGTTAATGAAACTCGGTTGCTTAAAAGTTGCTCATGCAATTGTGTGCATCAGGGGTAAAAGATTTACTGATCCGAAAGAGAATTAATCCTTCCGCCTGCTACATTTGGAAACGGCCAAGAATGACCTTGAAATTAAATTTATTGTTCTACACGAAAAGCTAGAAAGTGGCAATTGGAAAAAAAAGTTGGAACGGAATGATTTTGCTGTAAATATTTTTTACTCTTGAATTGCTGTGTTTAGCGTAAGCTTTAACTTAACAGCGTTATTATTTATTATAATGGTAGCGTTTTATTAGTACTTAATGAGAATCAAATAGTGGTAACCTGTTCGATTGGTCTCCCCCAATCTCCTGTATAGTTGAGAAAATACACGTCAACAAATCGAAACTTTTTTTTTTATAACATTGGCCAAATAGGATGTTTTTAACTAATTTTGGGGTGCAGAATTCAAATATGACTATGAAAAATCTGCAGCATGTACAGTTATTTTTTTAAATTAGGGATTGATATATTTCAAATTTCAATGAATACTCTTATCTAGGAAATGAAAATCAATGATTATTTTATTAAATTGCAATTTAAAATTCGTTAATTACATGATTGCAGTGAAAAAAAATCAATCATAATTGTTATAGACCACTGAATATAAAGTAACAAATGAAATAATATTGAAACGCAAAATAAGAAAACATGGGAACATACTTACAAGAAGTTCATTTTTGTCTTTTATCTTTCTTCTGCAAGAACCAGCAGTAGTCGCCCATCATTGCTGTGTACCACCTGCTTTGGTATCTCTCCTCCATGGTTCGAATATCCTGATGAAATCTTTCCCTTTGCTCATCACTGACAGCTCCTAAGTTCTTGGGAAAGAAGTCGAGATGCGAGTGCAAGATATGGATCTTCTAAGACATTCGGCAGCCAAGATTTTCGCAGTTTTTGAGAAGATTTTAAATGAGCTGATGGTAGTTTTCCTCTTTGTGATTCCCCAGAAAACCCTGGACCACAGACGTGAAGGATTTCCATGCAGCTGCTCCTTCATATTCAGTTTTTCTTCGAAGACTATCGTTCAGTAGCTTCCTGATGTGAGGACCAACAAAGATCCCTTCTTTGAGTTTGGCATCACTTAGTTTTGGAAATTTTTCCTTCAAGTGCAAAAACTCCAACAGTTTTGTTTATAGCCTTTACAGAGATTTTCATAAGCCCCAGTTTGATGTGTAATGGTAGGAGCAGAACATCAGAGGTGTCAACTAGAGGCTTATACCTCACATTACTCTTTCCAGGAATAAAAACATCTCTTTTGGGCCAGTCTTTTGTACTGTTCATTCTGGCCATAAGGCAAAATTTTGTAAAGCCTCCTTGACGCCCGAGCAAGAGAAAAAAAAATAATAATAGACCTCTTAAACTGGTCATATTTTATAGTAGAGTGTGTTTTCCATGCTTTCGTAAATTTCCATCATTCCCACAGTGTGTCACTGGAATGGAAGGTTTTTGGTTTCCTTTATGCAGAAGGACAGCTTTTAAGCTCAATTTTGACGAATCTATAAATAGATGCCATTCCTTAGGGTCGTGAGTTGTTCCAATTTCTTCTATCAGTCCTGAAATATCTGTGCAGAGACAAACCATCTTGCATCTCGTAATAAGCAGATAAAGCCAAATTTCTCTTTCTGAACAGAGAAACTCTGTTACCCTTGTCCAGAGGATTCCACTCTTGAAGTCTTGAACCTATAATCTCAGCTTGTTTGGAAAGTCCTAGGTGTTGAACAAGATCATTTAGTTCATTTTGCTGAATCAGATGAGGCTCGTCTAACTTTTTAGGGGTATATGTAGGATCCATATGTGCCTCGAAGTCTTCCTCTATGAATATGAATCATCTCCTCTCGGTATTGGAAGATCTTCATGAGAAACTGGCCTTATGGCTAAAGGCACATTTGGATATTGTATTTTGCTTTTGTCCTTTTTTGAAAAGCCCGACACTTTTTAGTTAAACAAAAATAGCAATCATGCAAGTGATTACTTTGCTCACACCAAACTATTGGAACTGCAAAGGGCATGGATTTTATATCTTATTTTTCAACCATTCATTCAGGCCAAAAAAGCACGAATGGATTTTAAAATATAATTTCCACACATATAACAAAACTTATCTGGCACATTAATACATCCACGACGCTGCCTTTGTGCCATTTAAACGCCAAAATTCACTCTTCGATGTACAGCACGTGTTCCTCCTATAATGAAAAGAATGGCGGTCTGAGGTTAGGTTAGGGTTACATGTTTTCTGCCACTTCGCAATCAGTGTTCCCAGCCACAAAAAGTAAAATATCTAGTATCCTCCCAGTTGCCTGGAGGTGTTGGTATAGGAAGATCTTAATAGGCCAGTAAACATAATGAAACAAAATGACCAGTAACATAAAAACGTGATGTTCTAGCCGTTTTTTAAGGCCAGATCTGAAATCAGCACCTGAAAAATAGTTAAAGGCAGCTACAATTGTTCATGTTATAAAAGAACCTGTTACCAGTGATATTACTGGAGCCTAGAAAAAGCGAAGAGGTAAAGGCTGTTTATAATTATCAATACCGGACTTTCCTGCCTTATATTTTCCCTAAATTATTACTTATTAATTTACAAACCTGGCATGTAGCTGGGAGGCACGGGTTCGAATCCACTCATCGGCGAAACTAATTTTTTCCATAAAATTATTTCTTGAATTACGTGTCAACTGATAATCTGTGACTTTATTATTGATTAATCTTGCACATTGCCGTAATTGGAACAGTGAAACTTTAAAAGTGTTTTAAAATTTTAAAGTTTTTTAGTGTTTTAAAATCTGCAAGCGTTTAGTTTAATTATTGCATTTGTACCGTACAACTGGTTTTACTCTATTCTTAGACCATACTGTTTAGTAACTTTTATTTTGTAAATATAAAATTATGCAGGCAATCGAAATAGTGTATAATTTTTTTGGTTTTTTCAAAACATCTTGCTCCTAATAGGTTTTAGTACTCGGCGAGTTACATGGATTCAGCATTCCTTTAGCTCACCATGACTGCAAAGGATTTCTATATAAAAGTTAAAAAAGTTAGGAAATACGTATAAACGTTGCATTTGTACGATGTTGCTGCAGTTTGTCTTTAAATTTTGAAAATGTGATTTTAGTAAACTCGAGAACATTTGGTTTTCTTCCTTGCACATTTTTCGTTTTTATGAAAATTAAGAACCCCACAGAAATATTCAGCTGGCAATTTTTTTATTGAAAACTAGAAATTCCGTTACACCAAATAAATCTTTTTTATAATTTGCAATGTTAAAAAAAGAATATTTTTAAAAAAAGAATATCGTTTTATTGATAATGTAGCCTCCTCTCTACATAGCGCTGTCATCGCTGGCCACTTCTAATACACGGCTGCCAGCGCCTTGCGATGGCAGCCATGTATTAGACTGTTTCTCAAACTACACTGGCGCTCAAAATTTAAAGGATAATGAAAGTGTACATATATACTCAAAATGGTTTTCATCAAATCCAGTTGTCATATCGAAAGATATTGTGACATGAACATGACTGAATAACAGCAAGTGGAATAATGACTAAATCGTGCAATATGCATGAGTGCTGCATATTATCACTGAAGGGATTGGAATAATGAGACAGATGTTAATAAAGCATGTGATAACTCTGACAGCCATACGGCTAACGCAACTGTTTGAGAATCTGGGGATCTGACAACGGTGGGTGCCACTGACGTCACCTCGACTATAAAGTGTGAATGAAGAAGTTATGGAGAACGGAGGAGAAATTCGCTTTGGCGGGCTTTTAGCTAGTCTTTATTTACTTTCATCTGGCTTCGTAAAATGTTTCGCCTAAACAGGACAAGATTGCTTGGATAAGGAAATTTCGAAATGCATTCGCTGAATATTGACTATATATATTAAGTGAGAATAAACTTGATCAGTTCTTTACAACTGGGGTTTTTTCACTAGCGGTTCTTCACAACAGGGGTTTTTTCACTAGCGGTTCTTCACAACAAAGGTTTTTCCTCGCGGACAAGTTTCTTTTGACGTTTCAAGGTTCTGTGCGTAGGCCTGCTGATGAACACTGTGTGGAAATCAACGAAGAGTCAAAATTGCCCCTTCCGCATCTCTTGTAGACTTTGCATGCTGCAGAAACGAATTTTTAAGTTTCTCATGATCGACATTGTCGCTAGAAGAATGGGAGAAGACAGCACAATAAGAAACGGAATGACAGCGAAATGAGTCGTCATCTCAAGTGTGACGCAAGAGTTAATCTCGACCCTCTGATTCCTTTGGTGCAGAAAGCCGAGACGAACACACCTCACGGTTGTTTTGTCAGATTGCTCGAAGGATCCTCGAGGTTTGTCAACGGAGCCTCTGTTTTCCTGCAACAAAAGAAATCCTAGAGCTATACAGTAGCGGGTGGAGCTGCTGCTGTGTGCTCTGAAGTCTCTTGACGTGCGAAACTGACTGGAGACTTGGTCGTCAGCAACTGGTGCCTAACGACAAGCGAGGGCTGTGACGGGCTCAGTAATTATCCCAATGAGGGTGGCATTCGTTTGGGACGAGAACATTTTATATTGTCATGTCAGCATCCATATCATATGATGTTTTTGTTAGAGAAGACTAATGTATCCTTTGCTCGATCCGAAGTATGTGAGGTGCAATGAATAAATTTCGAAAAAAAAATAAAGAGCAAAAGTAATTTTTTTATGAAATACGAAGGCTAGTGTATAATTCTTTGTTCTAACTGAATTTTTAAACACTTCTTATTTTCTGATCACCGTTTACTAGTTATTTGACCATTTAAACCCACCAGATTGTCTAATGGGTTTTAGGATGATTACAAATCTTGAATTGTTGTTGCATTGATGGTCTCTTGTCGATGAAAAATCTATGTTTTCTATATGTTCATGGATTGCCAGCCCGCAAGCAATACGATGCACAAATTTTATTAACCGGTGAATAATCCTAATCAGAGGCCAACGTTAAATTGGCGTCTTGTGTTTTAATTATGTCTAGTTCTCTTTTGTTCCTGATTCTTCAACCGGTCCTACTGTAAATGTAGAGTATGAAAGTTCCTATCAGCATTGATGGATAAGCTTTTAGCGAACAGGTTTTAGTCCCATGACTGCGAATATGGGGTTATTTGATATTGTTAGTCATACCTCGCTCACTAAGCTTTGTTCCTTTAAAAATTGACGAACCGTTGTCTTTCCAAAGCAATCTGGAATGTGAGGACTGCAGAGATTTTTCTTTTGTTGTTCTCACAGAGGAATTCCAGCATTATAGCATGCCAATAAGGAAATTACCTTTGAGGGATATTAACTTCAAAGGAAAATAGGGCGCCAAAACTAGTTTCTCGTATACCAACTGAAAAATCTGTCATCCAATATGCCAGATATTTTGGGCTTACAAGAAACCAGATTGACAGGTAAAGGTCAGATACTTAAAAATATTCCCAAGTTTGTTTTATAGAACCGGGAGTGTAGAAAACTTCTGCAGGTTGTCAATTCTCAGCAGATGTGCCAGTGATACTCTTCTGATATAATTGCATTAATGGGAGATTTCTTACAGCTAAATTTGAGATTAAAAACCTGAAATGTTACCTATTATGCCCCCACTGAGAACGAAAAAGCTAGGTTTTATGTAAATTTCGGATATTTTGAATTATATCAAGAAAGGAGATATCCTGGGTGTCATCAATTGCGAAAGATGGTACTGACTCTGAAGTTTGGGCAGCAATACTAGATCCTTTGGTATTGGTAATTGCAACTGCAGCTAAGTATACTTATCGATTTTAGAATAACACCACAAACACCTTGATATTTATAAATATACATAGGTTTCACGTGATGGATTGCAACTTTTTAGTTCCAAACATCATTTAGAATTCGAGAAAAAAAAAATTGGGGGGGATTTAATTATTTCTTGATATAATTCAAAATATCCGAAATTTACATAAAACCTAGCTTTCTCAGTCCTCAGTGGGGGCATAACAGGTGACATTTCAGGTTTTTAATCTCTTAAATTTAGCTGTAAGAAATCTCCCATTAATGCAATTATATCAGAAGAGTATCGGTAGCGCGCTAGGCTCGTAATCTGCAGTTCCCAGGTTCGAGTCCCAGCTGGACCAGCCTTGATATTTATAACAACACACTCGGTCAGTAGAGGACACCGATGGGCTTGGAAAAGATCCCCTCCGCCGAATGGGACATTACTCCATGCGCGCGAGAGCCATACCCTGTGTACGTCAAAGTACACATGAATGGCCTTGACCTGAGGCTACCATCCCTCTAATCTTGCTACCATCTGTCTCCAAACAGCTCTTCCAGTGGGTCCCCTCCCCCAACTTCCTCTGAATCTTTGGGGTCCTTGTGACCTGACCATTTAGCCCGTTGTGTGCAAAAAAAGTGCTGCTCTGTGGTAAAACAACCTATTTTTTTCATGCGAGTATGGCAGCCCATAACAAAATTTCTAGTACCTGAACTTTGAGTAATGCAAAAAGTGAAATTCGGCTATGTTGCTGAAATGGCAAACCCACTGGAGAGAAATTGCTGACAGATTGATCTGCATATTTAATGCAGATCTCTAAACACTAATTCGTATGCGCTACGTTTAAATTGAAACATCTGAATATTTGGTGTTTGTACTCGAGAACACGACATTTGAATAAGCTTTCCCCTCTTCTACACTTCTATTTTCAGTCAGGCAGATTGAGGGGTGTGCATCCATGCGTGCCATCCATACACACACGTGCCCTGTCGTGGCCCGAAGTCACGTGACACGAGGAGTACGAAGTATTTCCTCCTCCAGGGTCATGCCAGTCCCACGCGTTGAGTTTTGGTTGTTGCGGGCGTTACCTTCTAGGCAACAAGTCCTGCCTCGCATCAGCATGCATTGCCTGAGTGCTACCTGACCCAGAATGAATGGAAGAGCAATAAGAGTTGGGGGCACACTTGCGTGCTTCGGCCTTTCCTCCTTCGTTCTTTATGCACAGGTCCGTTTAGTTTTTAATTGGCTAAAAATATCTGGTGGTTGCATATTGCAATGATAGACCTTACTATTCGATAAGACTACATTCTGTAGGCCACGGGTTCGAAAAATGCCAGTGACGGTAATTTCTTCTATTATTCGTAAATTTAAAGTACTTTGCCATATTCAACGATGTGTTCAGCGCTGTTCAAGAGCTCTTGATTCACATTTTCTGTAATGTTTCCGACTGACCCTAAATCTCCACTCTGCCCTCGGTCAGTAGGGGATACTGGGGCAGGGGTTGCTCAGTCGGTAGCGCGCCAGGCTCGTAATCTGTAGTTCCCAGATTCGAGCCCCAGCTGGGTCAGCGTTGAGATTTATCTCTGCAAAACTTCCCGCCCTGCCCACGGTCAGTAGGGGACACCGATGGGCTTGGAAGGCCGTCGTCCGTCCGATGGGACGTTAAGCCGTGGGTCCGTGTACGGGAGAGCCATGCCCTGTGCACGTTAAAGAACACGCTGAATGGCCTTGACGGGAGGCTACCATCTGTATTCCAACAGCTGTTCCAGTGGGTCCCCTCCCCCAACCTTTTCTGAGCCTTCGGGGTCCATGTGACCTGGCTATTTAGCCCATTGTGTGCAAAAAACTGCTGCTCATAGGTAAAACAACCCAACCCAGTAGGAGACACCGATGGGTTTTTCGCCAGTCAGTCGTCCACCATATGGGACGTTAAGTCGTGGCCCCGTGTGTGGGAGAGTGATACCTTGTGCACGTTAAAGAACATGCAAGATGACTTTGACGAGAAGCTACCATCTGTCTCACAGCAGCTGTCAAGTGGGTTCCCCCCCCCCCCCCCAACCTCTTCTGGGTCCTTGTTACCTGGCCATTAAGCCTATTTGTGTGCAAAAAAGTGCCGCTCAGAGGTAAAACAATCCAATTCTGAGAGTACAGTTTCTTATACCAGTCTGCTTTAGATTGAAGCTCCTGTGATCCTCCAAAATGATCGACTGACTACATTATTTAAGTGTAGAAAGCGATATTCATGCAAAAGTTTCGGAAAACAGACGCGACTTGTCGGCATCTTGTGTACTTTCCCAGTCTAGAAAGGAAAAGTGGAAAACGTTACGTGTAACGGAATAACGAAATGATTTTTGAGTTACAAAATGAATAACTTTATTGGAATTTCAAAATATTTATTATATAACGATAAAATGTAACGAATAACCGAAAAAAAATAATTTCTTGTTATTTTCACCGTTTGTGTCGAAGACATTTAGCTTTTTCTAGTTTTATATTATAAAATATACTGCAAACTTACAGATTGGTAGGTGGGGTAATTTGGGTATGAGATACATAGTTGAAGAAAAGGCCATTAACCTTGACAATAGTTGAGACCAGATTTTGGCCTTCCAACTTCCCTTTGGGTTTTGTCGGCAAATCAGTAGCTGTCAGACTTCATTTGCAAATGTTTTGGGGAAGAGAAAAAAAGTTTCAAATAAACATGGACTCTTGTTACTTATCTGTAGCTCCATTAAGAATAGATTGCATAAAACTAAATAGGTAATAGCTATCCAGTTTCTTTACTTATAATTGATTTTATTTTTTATGCTATTTGAAGTCTTTTCCGATATAAGGGAGAATGTATTCTTCACATGATACCGTCATTGAAATTTAGGCCATGATGGCAGATATTTTGTATTCTTTATTTGGAGCTACCGTTCTTTGTTGTTGTTTGTGAGCATCATTAACAATTTATTCTGAATGACTACATCTATCGGAGACAATATTTTTTATGTTTGGTTTCGCCAGTTTTTAATAAATTGGCACCGTGTCAGTATTTTTATTCGCTTGCTTTTTTGCAATTGAATGTCAGAATTCTTGAAAGTGACCCGGAATAAAAACAGAAAAAGCCTATAATAGAGGTTTACTCCATTTGCCATATAAATCTTGAACTATGAAATCTAACGATTCAAAATTTGTGACTCATAAATCATTTGAATAAAGCACATTACCCCAAGTAAAAATTGTTCGAAATATTTGGGTTGGGTTGTTTTACCTCTGAGCGGCACTTTTTTTGCACACTATGGGCTAAATGGCCAGGTCACATGGACCCAGAAGGCTCAGAGAAGGTTGGGGGAGGGGACCCACTGGAACAGCTGTTGGGAGACAGATGGTAGCTTCCCGTCAAGGCCATCCAGCGTGTTCTTTAACGTGCACAGGATATGGCTCTCCCGCACACGGGGCCACGGCTTAACGTCCCATCCGACGGACGGCGACCTTTCCAAGCCCATCGGTGTCCCCTACTGACCGTGGGCAGGCCGGGGAATTTTGCGGAGATAAATCTCAACGCTGACCCAGCTGGGACTCGAACCTGGGAACTACAGATTACGAGCCTGGCGCACTACCGACTGAGCCACCCCCGTCCCTCGAAATATTTGGAGTCAAATTCATTTAACGAACAGCTCTTCTCATTCAGGTGCGTAAACCAGTGGGTAAGTTCCTTCCTCGAAATCGTAGGACAGTAAAAAAGTCATAATCAAGACCCGGGAATGAATTTTTATATGTGTTCTTTAACCTATTCTATTAATTCTAAACTTTACCAAAAGTGAAAGAATTATTTATATATATCGTAAACGAGCAAACCAAAGCCTCGCGCCTGTAACCATGGGATTTCCCCCTCCCCGTGCCCTCACTTCAGGGACACTGAAATATTTAAGAAGCTATTTTTTTGTGCGTTTTAACTATTTTACTACACATTTCCTTTATAAAAATATATCCCTCGAACTGCTGATTGCCACAGTTCTGACAGGAGCCTGTTAGTATAATATGTTGTTATAGAGAAAATCTGCAAGGAAGCAAGAGCTCAGGAAAAAGATAATAAAAGAAACGCCCATGTCTTACTCAGGGGTTCGACTATCATAGCTGAGCACGTTAACAACCTTATTAGCATAAGTGAAGTGTAATTGCCACTCTATTTGTTTTTATCTCTTCCATTACCATTTGAATATTGGAATTCGGAATTTCGGTTAGAGCAGTTTTTTTTGGTTGAGGACTCTGTTTTTCTCATATATCTTTAACGTAATGCACCGGCAGGTTCCTATACACCTCTGTTACAAGTAGTTGCTTGAGGAGTAATTTTTTTCACTTAATAATCGTTTTAACTTCAGTTGATTCTAAACAAAACAGAAATATAGGCAGATCCATTGGAAGATCCACAGCTACAAATTTCAGTAAATGAAAAGTTAATCATTTGACTTCACAAGCTGTTGTTATTCAGTTAGGCATCTGAAATATGTTCTAATAGACAATTTCTTACCGAATTATTTGATGTATATAAAATGGCTGATTTATCTTTGAGAAAGTGTCCACAGCCTTTGGACTGCACACTAATTCTTAGCTCAGGTTACCGCCTTCTATGCCAGTATAACCTCTTGATATGAGATCTCGTATTTTCAGTAACCGAATGCGCTCATTATCATTAGTTCGAGCAGAAGCGCGACTGGAGCATCAGACATCCCGACCCAGTGACCCAACAACAACGCAGTCATCATGCCCATTAATGCTTCAAATCCGGGCAGATGCTCCCTTCCTCAGGTCCCTCTCCTTAGGAACTATCTTCCTTGACGGTCACGGTTAGCGGGTGGTCCGAGGTCAGAGGCCTCTTAGAAATCTCCAAACTTGTCCGTGCGTGCAGCGATGCGCGTCTTGCAGTCGTTGGTTAGTGCACGTGAAATCCAGGTGAGCAGCTTCCAATGGTAATGGCTGCAACTTTTGCCAGTCCGATTTGATCGTTGACTGTAACTAATTTTTTTCATCCTGCGGAAGATTTGCAATGCTACTTCTTGAGGGAGAAAGGAAACGAAAATTTCCATTCTTTTACAGAGTAAACTCCACAAAGAAGCTACTTTTTTAACCTATCTATTGCTTTTCGCTCATCCCGTGTCGGTTTGTGAATTTGTCAAAAAAGTTGTTCCACCATATCTATCGAACGCGACGGACAAACTTAATGATTTACGTGTCAAATGAAAGCGTGTGATGCGGGGACTGTCATAGAATATAAAAGATGGAGCCCCATATTTTCTTCTTCCCTAAAAAGGGGGAATTGTGAAAGTCTTTCTGCTATATTTTCCGAAGGCGAGGGCCTAGTTACGAATTAGGTGTCAAAAGCTCATATAATGACCGTCGTATAAACTATTTCGAATTTTGCTCTCACCATTCCCTTCCCCTGATAAAAGGGAGGGTCAATCAATATATAAATAAAAAAAGTGCTGAAGCGTGTGTAAGAAACGTACATACGTGAAATTTCCCTTTTATTCTCTAAATTATATTAAAAAGCTGCTTACCAAGTGATATAAGTTGTAGTGCAAATCGTTCATCATTCTAATAATTTCCTAATCATTTATTGATTTTTAGAAAATATTGGTTTGTTTTATTTGATACGGTGTCACTAACTAAATGTTACTAAGCCATGATTTGGCATAGGGAACCGCATCAAACTCGTAAGTATACTATTTAACAACCGGTACGGAGGTATTTTAACAAATAATACGACCGCACCGATGCCTACCGGCTGAATATCGGCGCTGAAGATAAAAAAATACCTGTGTATCTCGTATAACTAAGAATGCTTAATTCTGCCACATCTTTGGATGAAAATCACTTGCAAATTTTCGTATAAGAATCATACAGGATTTCAAGGTCGATAATAGATTTTTAAACATCCGATTTCAAAAATAGGTGAAAAAAAATAGTGTGACAAAACTTGACCAAAGTATCGATATATTGCTGGCTATAGCATGGATTAATGCAGCATGGAATGCTGTGAACTCCTCTAGAATTAAAACTATTTCCAAAAACCAGGATTTCATTGTAATTTAGGGTAATGTGATGATATTGAAAATGCATCTGATGCGTCTATATTAGCTTGCTGCAGAGATGAGGAAATTCCTAAAAAAAACTGCTAAATTTTTTTATTCATCTCGCATAGCACAGATATAGAGATTTATTACATTTGACCCGCAAAGCTAATGGTTTATCTGCAGGAAATGTAGAAAAGCATTATTTTTCATACATAAAATGTTATGACATTAGTATATATATAATATTAGGACAGTATCTCATATATCGAAATAGAACAATTGAAATTACTTAATAATGAAACTGTGCAAAACGGTGGAAACAAATGGTGTGGGGATAGAAATGAATATGGTGACAAAATTGAATTTCTGATCGATGGAGAACATGAGGACTGAAGGGCATCGCAAATCCAAATTACAAAATCTTACTGACGCATTAAGTAACCTACCAACGTGAACGGACTTCTGTGAAAACAAAAACGAGAAGTTTGGACCGAAATTAAAAAGTAATTTTATTATTCACTCTATGAACGGGTAGTTTATTATCTTTTAGTAAAAATTAAATACATATTTACTTATTGCATTTAAATTTATTAATCTATTTTTATTGTACATGTTTTATTTCTATGCCTTTAAGTTGTCCTACTTGGTCAAATTGCCTACACCTCTCCTAACCGGACACCTCTATAGCGAACACTATTACATCCCACTTGTATCCGCTTTGGGGAGGTTTCACTAATTCTTATCTATTGGGAGCCCGTGTTTCCCAACGTGGGGCCCACGCCCCACAGGGGTGCAATTTGATTGTCAAGGGGGGCAATTCAAAAATGGACTCGTTCAGAGTTTAACCGTATGGCGGTTAAATTTTACATAGGGGGGGACATAAGAATTTTAGAAAGGCTTAAGTGGGGCATGGCACAAAAAAGGTTGGGAAACACTGCTGTAAACTAATGACTTGAGTGTCTCTCAAGAAACGGGAAAAAAAATTAACATTTTCCATTCTGCAGACGAAAGTGATCATGATTTAATTTTCGCTTTACAACCATTGTTAATCTGCTCGCCATTGAAGGATTTTTCGTGCACCATCTTTCAAATGAATTTCGCTAAATTGAGTGTTATTCATTTTTTAAACAATTTTCATGCAGTGAAAAAAACATGTTCCGAATTGTGACCTATTTTAAACGTACTCCTAATCAAAAAGGTTAATTCTGCAGAGCTTTCTCTTGAGATGATCGTAAAAGTTCTTCGAAGAAGCTCCACATCGTAACGTCAGTAAGTTCTGTTATGCTGAATTCGATAATCGTCGATAAAGATAAGTTTCCTTAAGAAGGCCATCCAGAGTGATGAAGTTTCCTTAAGAACTCCGAAACGTGTCTCCCACCAGTTGTCAAGGTTACCGCCGCATATCAAGATGAACGACTTTTTGTTTGTGATTCCTGTTACCGAGTTAACTACGAAGGTGACTCATATCTCGGTAACCAGAGAGCAGACTGTCCGCAGCTGAGGGCCATCATATCACTTGCTTGAATCTGCTGCAGCTCACATGCACAAGTATTTCATCCTATGGTGATTCAGCGTCAGTTACAGCTAACACCTCGCACATTTTGCCCTTTTTCGGCTCCTGTTCTTTGCGCACGAAAAAACCGAATCTTATAAGAACATCAGTACAACAGCGATTCAAAAAATTTTCCCTTTTAGGATGTGGTGAATTAAAATGCAATATCTAGAATATAAGGTGTTTTTTTTTAAGTTTGAGCGTTCTGAACAAATTAGAGGCAGTTGCAACTTAAAGTCCTTGGCTGCAAAAAAAAATCTCTCCCACCAGAAGAAAATTTGAGTAAGGACGGTGGTGTCATCCAGCCGTGAAACCGGTTAAAAAAAGTGAACTATTACTACTATTATTTCAATTTTTTTTTATCAGAATAAAGTATAATTATTCATAATGAAATATACCTCTAAAAAAACCGTTTTGGTTACTCTTCCTTTTACCGACTCATAACAAAAGTGATTCCAGTGAATTCGTTTCATATCGTTGTAAAGAAGAAAAAAAATATCGTCCTGTATTTGTATGCCCTTAAAATGTAAAAACCATTAAAACATATCATGACGGAATGGCTTACTCAATACATAAAACTTAAAAGAAAAAAATCCAGCAATTTTTTTCAATTGGCAAGTGAAACTGTCTTTTTTTTAAAATTAATATGAATTGAGTAGAAGATTTCATCATTATTGTTATTTTCAACTTTTTAGGACAACTATGACACCTTCCTCGCCATAAACTTTAATTTGATATATAACTAAATACGAGTGAATCTTCTTTCGTCGTCTTCTCGTACAATTACAATCCTGTTTTTGACGTGGAGAGAATAGACTGTTCACATTTTAAGGTAGTAACCTGTAACACTCCCCAGGTTCGGAGGACGGGGGCTGACTCAGTTGGCAGTGCGCCAGGCTCTTAATCTGTTATTTCCAAGTTCGAGTCTCATTTGTGCCAGTGTTGAGTTTTATCTCGGCTAACCCCTCCCATGCCGTCACTGAGAACGATGGTACTGTTGGGTTTCAAAAGGGTGTCGTCCGTCGCCTGAGACGTTAAGCCTTCGTAGGAGAATCATACTCTGTACAAGCAAAAGAATATGCTGGATTGCCTGACGGGAAGATTCCGTCTGTCCCAAATTCCAGTGAGTCTTTCACTTTCCCAACACTGAGCCCTTTTGATCTGAAAAGTGAACCGAAAGTAACAAGGTATGTGTCAAAGTAAAGCTTGTGATGCAGGGAGTGTCATAGGTTATAAAAATCACCCCTCCATCTTCCCCCCACCCTAAGAAGGGATAAATGAGAAAGTCGTTTTTCTACTATATCTTGCGAACGCTAGGGCCTACAATTACAAGTTAGATGCCAAATGAAAGCTCATATGAGGACTGTCGTAGACTGTTTCAAATTATCCCCCAATCTCTCCTCCCAAAAAAAGTTCATTTTCCTGGGGGTGGACCTAAACGAGTTATATCTGAAATTAAAGCTTACAACATCTCCAATGCCATGGCTACTTTAAACAGGACTCCAAAAATGGAGAGGAAAAGTGTGGTCGATGTTTACGAGCCATATCAAAGGAAAGTTGTTGAAGTGTTTTTTTTAGTGACAAAAGTGGGGGGGGGGAATAGATTTTTTTTAATTTCTATCTTCCAATAGTGCCCAAAAAGTAAAAAGTAAAACTAAAGCATATCGATGGTGCAATCAGTCACCAAATTCGTATTCAGTGAGTGATTGCACCAATGACATACTATACTTTTACTTTCTATTTGGTATTTTTAAAAATTATTTTGGATTAAATGAAATTACTTTTGGTGTTACCAGTGACCAAGTGGTTAGCCCCTACTGATCAAAGGGACTTGGGTTCAAGCCCCAGGTAAGGCATGAATGTTTGTGTTGTCTTTCTGTTGAGGTCTCACCTTCCTCACAGATTCTTCTCTGTGACATATTAAACTGATAGCATCCTGTCAGACCCACTGTGGTAAACAGATGCTTGAGGGGGTATTTTATTTTACCAATGGTCTCTGTAAACTAGCAAATTTTCACAGTGGATGGTCACAGTAGGTATTTCACAGTGGTGGCCCCAGGGTGTTCCTGGTGGGCATATGCCCCACTTACCACCATGAAGCTATCGAAGCATCAGCAATAGTTAATTCTGAATGACCTTTTGTTGCAGCTCTCAGCCATCATTAATCTGATTTCACAGGTAATTCATTTGTATCTGTGTTGCTATACAACTTAGCCATTGGAAGTGTAGCACTATCTGCAATATTTCCAAAGTTTAAATTGCTAAATTCTGCAATTGTTGATTGCCACCAGGAGTGCTGCAATGACTCTCTTCAGGAAGAGCACCTAAACTTTCCTAAACATATTTGTTGCTTCTACACACATGGGATCACTTGGTCCCAAGTTATTGCTCTAGAGAAGGACTTCGAACACCATACTATATAAGTTCTATGATGTACTTTTAAAAATGGCCCATCCTGGCATTGCCACCAGTATTTAACATTTTTCACACGGAAAAAGCTAATATATCCCTTGGAAGAAGAAATTGTGTATTACTCAATGCTAGAAAACATTAAAGTAATTTTTTAATTTAATTTCACAAGTACTTTTAATAAATCAGGAAAGAAATTTATTGTTAGCAGTGCAATTTGCGATCATCCTCAAGCATCCATGGGCTACGGAGGTCCAACCACTGCACACCAATTCTAACAAGGTCCTGTTTGACATTGTCTGCCCACCGCATCCTAGGTCTCCCCCTCTTTCTGAGGCCTTTAGACACATTGTTCATAACCCCATTCGCCAATCTATAATTATCCATACAAGCAACATGGCCAAACCAATGCAGTCTCTCTCTGCACAATATGCTGCTCAGAAGAGGTTGATGACTCCTAACCTCATCATTACTTACAAAGTCAAACCACCTAAAGCCCAAGATACTGCATAAGCATCTGGAATCAAAAGCATCTAGTTTCCTGTTATCTTGTTTACAAAGTGTCTAAGTTTCACTACCATAACTAACCCTAGAAAGAACCAAACTATTATACAGTCTAATTTTGGTCTTTAGGTGTATACGCCTATTTCTCCACACTCTCCATAGATTCTTAAAAGTCCTGGCAGCAATCCCTATTCGCCTGTTAATCTCATGCCGCACATCACCATTATCTGTTACATAGCTCCCAAGATAATTAAATTGTGACACCTGATCAAGACTGCAACCATTCAGATTAACTGAATAACAGCCTGCCTGACCAATTTTCATCACTTTAGTTTTCTCTCTGTTTATAACCAAACCTACTCTACTACCAGTTTCATCAACAGCCCTAATGAAAGAGTTCATCTCATCAACATCATTTGCCAAAAGGGCAATTTGTAACAAATTTTATTAAGTATAATGATGCCAGAATGGAAAACCATACCTTTAATTGTTATAGGATATTTTATAAAATAAGTGCTTGAAATTTAAATGTCTGGCACCTTTGGTATTTTAATAAATGTAAGCCACAGATTTAATGTCCACACTTTGTGCTTAATAAAATGGTGATTAAGTTGAAAACAGTGTCATGAATTTTAACCATACTTTTATAACTCAAACTGTAAGAATGTAACAGTTTATCACCATTGTGCATAGTGTTTATTTGCTGTATAAGTATACGAGTAGTTATTTTTGAAAGTATTAGTGGTAACTGTTTTTTCTTTACAGGTATTAAGAATAAAGATGTTTCTACATGTATGGGCAACATTTTCCCTCCTTACTATAACCTGTGGTCAAAGGTAGAATGAGATTCTCTCTAATCTTATGATCATACTTTAATATCTATAAATTTTAAAATAAGGAAAAATACTAGGTTACTTTGTAAATCTTATTAAAACACTGCTCTCATTATTCTTTGTAACTACTTTTCAGCTTCTGTCAACCAAGCTGTCATATCAAAAATTCTTAAGTTTTCAAATTTTTAAATTTTTATTAATCACTCTATAATGCTGAAACAGGCTGTTGATCAACAGTTTTTTTTTTAATTGCACACCATTTCATTAGAAAAATTTGTTTACCCTTATGATTATCCTTTTCTGTTGGGTGACTGATCACCTTGGCAGAGGGGCAATGACTTAGCAGATGTTTCTGCCACCCCCCTGTTCTGAATTTCTGGCAGTATTTCACCTTTAAACTCTGGGCACAGTGGCCAAAGATCATGGTTGGAACAGATTGATTACAAACTCTTTGAGATTAAACCTATTATCAAATCATGGCACGTAAATCCTGTCCTGTGATTTCCCCCCCCCCCATTGCTGGACAGGGAAGGCTTTTTCATCCAGCAACTATTTAATAGTCACTGTCCTGCACATCTGAACCTCTTGCTCATTTGTACAGATGGCTCAAAGTCTGGTGTGGACCACATAGCAGCTAAGAATTATTGTTGGTGTGTGTTTTACACTGACTGCTTGCTACAGGCTTTGGTTTCAATGATACCTCACCCTCTTCTAAGATCCATTGTCTGGCAGCCACATTAGAGACTATGGCTGCTGCTGCTGCTAGGTTGGCCACTCCCTTCTCTAGCTATATGCTGCCAGTTTCATATTTGGATTTCCAGCAGCATTTTTTCCATCGAGCTCCAAGCACAATGGCAGAGACATTGGTTTAACAGATTATGAACCAGCTCTTTGAGATCAAACTTATTGTATTTTGTGAACCATTTTAACCATGAAGCATATTTTAATTGAATTCCTTGTTTTAAACGAAACATTATTTTTAATTTCATGATTTTGTGTCCAAGCCTCTTACACTCGTAAATTTTTTTCTGATCATTCCTTTTTAGCATGTTGCCTTTTTACCCATCTTACTATTGCTTTTCGATCGACATTTGTTGGTTTGTTTGTCAAACAGTTGTTCCACTGTATTTTTCAAATGCAATGGAGAAACTTAAATCATTAAGTTTAACATTAATTAAGAGAAACATAATGTGTCAAATGAAAGCTTGTATTGCTTTCTTCCCTCTAAAAAAGGGAAAATACAACAAATATTCTTTTGCTATATCTCCTGAACACAAGTGCGGAAAGTAACAAGCTATGTGTCAAATGAATACATTGATGCAGGGAGTGTCGTAAGCTATAAGAAATTGACCTCATAAATTTTTTTCTCCCTAAAAGAAGGGAAATATGAAAATGATTGTTAAACTATACCTTTGGAATGCGAGTGCAGAAAGTAATAAGCTTCTGATGTGGAGAATGTATTAGACTATTAAAAATTGACTCATGTTCTCTCTTCCCCCTAAAAAACTGGGAATGTGAAAGTTGTTCTATATCTTCCAAACACGAAAGCCTACAGCTGTGAGTTAGGTGTTAAATAAAAGCTCATATAATGACTGTCACAAACTATTTCATATTTTTCCTGCACCAATCTCCCCTCTGATAAAAAGAGGGGGATGGTTTTTGTGGGGTTTGACCTTAATGAGTCATATTTCAAATTAAAGCTTGTGACCTCTCCAAGGTCATGGGCCACCTCAAACACAACTCCAAAAAGATAGGAAAGATGTGATCAATGTTTATGAGTCTGATATAAAAGTTCCCAAAGGTAGGTGTTTTTAGTGACAAAGAAAAAGTATAAATTGAAAAGTTTCAAAAATACCTATTTCCCATATGCACCATAAAATGTAGAAAGCAAAACTTAAGCATATCGATGGTACAATCAGTCACTAAATTCGTATTCACTTCAAAGGAAGATAGAGCACTGGTAATCTAGTTGAGTAGCTAAATCGGTGTACTATCTAACTTTGAAGTGAATACGAACTCAATGGCTGATTGCACCATCAATATGCTTTACTTTTTTTTTGCAATGTTCATATAAGAAGATAGGGTTTTTTTTTAATTTTTAAATAATTAAAAAATTTTTTAACAGATATAATTTTTTGGCTTTGTTGTTTGCATTCTGTCTGATATAGGTCATTTACACATGAGTTGGTTTTATTTTCTTTTAGTATCTATTAATTATTGTTCTGCACCTTTTTATTATTTGTTATTTAAGTCGTTTACTTTTGTCTTTTGCATCTTTTGATGTTTGCTTTTAACTTTGATTGTGGGTTCTATGCCTTTTACCTCTATTTGTGTTGTTTAGGGCAGTATATTCTGAGCTGCTTATGTGCTATAAAACATAATGTTGTATGTTTATGTTGAGTGATTTGGTAATGGTAACATGAATAACAAATGGTAACATTTTTTGCTGCATTGTGAGTCTCACCATAAATTAATTTCTGGTTTTATTATCACACATAACTGTATAACGTATGTATGTACAAATAACAAATTTTGGTTCGAAAATATTTTGTGAATTGCAAATAAATTTAGTTTTGACTTTGCTAATGCATTTATTTCATTGGATATTGCAATTAGTATTAAATTGTTATCAATAATATCTAATTAAATTATCTATATTTGTGCAGTGCTAAAGATAGTCAAAGTACAGAAGTCTACACTGTGATAGCACCAGCTAAGCTCCGTCCAAACATACCATTTCATGTTAGTGCTTCAGCACATAATGTCGAATCAGCAGTGGAAATGATAATAGGGATTGAAGGACCTGCTGATAATGGGCATTACAACAGCATTGGGAAAAGCATCATACTGAACTCAGGTAATAGAAAAAGCAATGTTGTGCAGTTTTTAATATTTAGTATAAAATATTTAAAATTAGTTTTAATAAGATTGAATGTCCAAAAGTCATAATTGAGTTTTAATATACACTATGGAAAATAAAAATGCAACACTTGCAAGAAGTTATGCAAATGTGACGAAATTTTGAGAGGTGGTAGTAGTTGGAAATGATTAGGTTTGCAGGATGGTCGAAATGATTGGACAGGCGCAAGCTGATGTCACAGGTGCAGAGCAGTCAAACACAGTTAAAGGCAGCCAAAGCTGCATGGTTGACAAAATGTTATGGAAATTGTTCTGAACTGCTAAAGATGCCCTTACAGACATCGACAGTCGGTCCAACAGTTAAGACTTTAAGCATGAAAGAATCATTGACCTTAGAGAAGCAGGTTTGTCATACAGAGATGTGGCCAGCCTTGTTGGCCACAATCCCAGCACCATCATACACATATGGCACCAGGGGTTCAAGAAGTATCCAGCACATGCTGACAAGAATCAGGAAGACTATGTATGACCAAGGAGTAACAGGACTACCATTTGCGATGAATGGCATTGTGTGACAGATTCACAACTACAATGCAACTGCAAAGGGACTGGTAAACAGGTAACACATTGAATACCTACCAGATGGACGGTAAACAAGACTTTTATAGTTTTCATTTTCATCCTATCATCCAGCACTGCGTTTGCCCCTCATATCTGCCCACATGCAAGCATGTCTTCAGTGGTGTCATCTTGGGCAGAACTGGAATGAACAAGAGTGGAGTAACATGATGTTTAGTGACGAATCTCATTTTTATCTTGGTCAGCTCGATGGCAGACAACGTGTTCAGTCATCCAGGCGAAAGGAATGCCACCCAGTGTGTGCAACAGTCGCACAGTTTCACCTGGTTGGTGTGGGGTGCCATTAGTCGGATATCTCTGGGTTGGGTTGTTTTGCCTCTGATCAGCACTTTTTTGCTCACCATGGGCTAAATGGCCAGGTCACATGGACCCCAAAGGCTCAGAAGGTTGGGGGAGGGGACCCACTGGAACAGCTGTTGGGAGATAGATGGTAGCTTCCCATCAAGGCCATCCAGCGTGTTCTTTAAACCCTTCCAGTGTCCAGCCTGAAAAACTGGTTTACATCCAGAGGCCAAATTTAACTTTAGAACTTTTTTGCCAAAAAATTAGTTAAAGGAATTATGACATGTTATATGCCAATTAATCAACATTTAAATCTGGATTTTCTGAAAATAAAATATTTAACAAAAAAAGACTGTTTCATTTTAATAGGACTTTTTTAGAATCATGTAGTAAAAAAATGCATATGGCAACACAAATAAAAATTTATATAAAAAAAAGCTAATAGACAGAAATGATTATAATGCACATGAATAGAAAGGCTATTTTTTTTTAAATGAAAAAAAATTTTCTTGTTTAAAGTAAACATTTCTTCCATTTTGAAATTTTTTTTCTCCATACTATACTTTGAGAAAAAGTCCAGGCTTGTTGCAGTCCAATAAACAAGTCACATTTAAAATATTTTTAATAAATAACTAATCAACAGAAATAGCTCATGTTAAAAAATTAAAAAGAATTTAATTCTGAATTTTATTGAAGTAAAAATTTTTAACACTGTAGTAACACATTAATTTTAATAACAATTTTTACAGTGATATACCAAAAAAGTACACATTTCATAATTACTTCCAAAATCTTCCATTTTTAAAAAGTAGCAGTTCTTTGTTAATTATCAGGAGATTTTAAAATCTTTAAGGAAAAATTTGTTGATAATAGTTCAAATCAAACTTCTGAGCTTAAATTAGGGGATTTCTTCAGCACAGAGTAATGTTAACAAATTGGCAATACCTTATATAACTTCTAAGAAATGGCAAACAAATGGCTTTAACAAATTATTTATGTCATAGTTTAATTTTATCAAGCTTAAATTACATATTTTTATAAGATGTATATTAAAAAAATTTTGAAATGGCAATTTTTATTTTTTTAAAAATCGTTTTCTTTTATTGTACTGAAAACGGATATATACGTTCTGGACACTGGAAGGGTTAATGTGCACAGGGTATGGCTCTGCCATACACAGGGCCACAGGCTTAACATCCATACACGGGGCTTAACGTCCATCCAACGGACAGCAGCCTTTCCAAGCCCATCAGTGTCCCCTATTGGCCGTGAGCACGGCAGGGAATTTTGCGGAGATAGATCTCAATGCTGACCCAGCTGGGACTCTAACCTTGGAACTACAGTTTAGGAGCCTGGAGTGCTACCGACTGAGCCACCCCTGCCCCAGGGATATCTCTGTCAGAACTGGTCATCATAAGGGGGATCTCTAACTGCCCAACAATGTTACCAACATTTTGCAACCAGTGGCTCTCCCATTTGTTCAGCAGCATGGAACCTTTTACCAGCACATCCCCACACAGCCTGCATTAGTCTGCAGTATCTACATGAGCAGAATGTTCAGGTACTACCATGGCCAGCATGCTCGCCAGACCTTTCACCTATTGAACATGTCTGGATCTGATGGACTGACAGCTCCAACACCCAAGAGGTGCACCAACCACTGTCTCTGAAATGGAACAGCAACTTCACGCTATTTGGTATTCTATCCCCCAGGGGGACATTATAAAGCTGTACGATAGCTTTCCCTGCCATGCTCATGATGCATTGCTGTGTGGGGTGGTTCAACATCATACTAATTATACCACTTTACCAAGTAGATAAAGTGGGAATTTTCCATTTTTTATGATATAATCAATTACACATAAGTGAATGTTAACAGCTGCCTTATTTCAATAAAATGGCATTAATCCTTCCAGGTGTTGCAATTTTTCTTTCCTGTAATATATAGTTATATAATAACAGTAGTCAAGGCTGTTGAAAGAAGCAATTCGGAAAAAATTCTGATTTTTATTAAGAAGTGGAAGTTGTTTGCCTTAACCAAGCATTAAAACAATCAAAATCACCTTTGCAAGGGAAAGATTTTGTCCTTAAATGGTGTAGAGATTTCAAAATGTCTGATTTAAATTTTGCAGATGATTGGCCCTGTTGGCTACTGATGTTGATGAGATGAATTCATTCATTAGAGCTGTTGATGAGACTAGTAATAGAGTAGGTTTGGTGATAAACAGAAAAAACTAAAGTGATAAAAATTGGTCAGGCAGATAGTGCTTCAGTTTCTTTGAATGGCTGCACTATGATCGAGTGTCTCAGTTTAATTATCTTGGGAGCTATGTAACAGATACTGGTGATGTATGACATGAGATAGACAAATAGGGATTGCCACTGGGACTTTTAAGAATATATGTTAGTTATGGTAGCGAAACATGGACCCTTTTTAAGCAGAATAACAAGAAACTTGATGCCTTTGATTGTAGATGCTTACACAGTATCTTGGGCATTAGGTGGTTTGACTTTGTAAGTAATGATGAGGTTAGGAGTCATCAACCTCTTCTGAGCAGCATATTGTGCAGAGAGAGACTGCATTGGTTTGGCCATGTTGCCCGTATCCATAGCTGCAGATTGACAAAGAGGATTATGAATAGTGTGCCTAAGGGTACCAGAAAAAGGGGAGACCTAGGATGCGATGGGCAGACAATGTCAAACAGGACCTTGCTAGAATTGGCCTAGAGTTGCCAAATATTGTAGCTCAGAAGAGACATGTCTGGAGAGCAAAGTTACACAGTTTGATTGGACCTCCATAGCTCATGGCTGCATGAGGATTTTGTATGTATGCATGTATGGTGATATGTGGCATGAGATTAACAGAAGAATAGGGTTTGCTACTGGGACTTTTAAGAATCTATGGAGAGTGTGGAAAAATAAGCCAATGCACCTAAAGGCTAAAATTAGACTGTATAATAGTTTGATTTTCTCTAGGGTTAGTTATGGTAGTAAAACTTGGATGCTTTGTAAACAATATAGCAAGAAGCTAGATGCTTTTGATTCTAGTTTCATATGCAGTATCTTGGGCATTAGGTGGTTCAACTTTGTAAGTAATGATGAGGTTAGGCAAAGCAGTTGGCAACCTCCTTTAAGCACAGCATATTGTGCATAGAGAGACTCCGTTGGTTTGGCCATGTTACCCGTATGTATAATTATATATTAGTGAATATAGTGAATAGGTATGAACAGTGTGCCTAAAGGCCTCAGAAAGAGGGGGAGACCTAGGATGTGGTGGGCAAACAATGTCAAACAGGGCCTTGTTAGAATTGGTGTGCAGTGGCCAGATGCAGCAGATATAGCTCAGGACAGATATGCTTGGAGAACTAAAATGTGTGTAACATCTTGTAACCCATGGCTGCTTGAGGAGGAGGATGAAAAACACCTTCCTTCCAGAAGTTTGATATGCGACCCATAAACATTGAATAAATTTACCCTCCTTTTCGAGTCACATTTGTGGTAGACCACAATATTGGTAACATAACAAGCTTTAATTTGTGATATGACTCATTAAAGTCTACCCCTTGAAAATCTGCTCCCCCACATTTTATCAGGGAGAAATAGTGGGAGTTGAAATTCGAAATAGTTTACAACCATCATTTTATGAGGTTTCATTTGACACTTAACTCATAACTGTAGGCTCTGGTGTTCAGAAGATATAGTAGAACGACTCATATTTCCTAGTTTTTAGGGGTGAAGAAAGTATGAAGGGTCAATTTTTATAGTCTTCACTTCCTGCATCATAAGCTTTCATTCAACACATAGCTGATTACTTTCTGCATTCACATTCAGGAGATATAGATGAACAATCATTTTTGCATTGCCTTCCTTTTTTAGGGGGGAGAAAGCACAAGGGTCAATTTTTCATAGCCTACAACACTCCCTGGTGTCAGAAACTTTCATTCAACTTATAGCTTGTTGCTTTCAGCATTCGCGTTCTGGAGATATAGAGGAACAAATGTTTTGCATTTCCCCTTGGGGAAAAAAGCATGGGTGTCATATTTTTATATCCTATGACACACTCCCCATGTCACAAGCTTTCATTCAACACATGGCTAGTTACTTTCCGCACAATTCTGTTTAGGAGATATATGGGAACAGTCATTTTAATATTTCCCTCTTTTTTTTTAGAGGAGGAACAAAGCATGGGGTAAATTTTTTATAGCCTATGGCATTCCCTTCATCAGAAGCTTTTATTTGACATATAGCTTGTTACTTACGGCCTTTGCGTTCTGGAGATACAGCTTAAGAATTGTTTTTTTAGGGGGGAAGAAGCCACGGGAGGGTTAATTTTTATAGTTTATAACACTCCCCACATCACAAGCTTTAATTTGGCACACAAATGATTAAGTTTGTCCATCACATTCAAAAGATATGGTGGAACAATGTTTTGTCAAAAGCAATAGGTAAAAATAAGCAACTACAATTATAGCTTATCCGTAGCTTATTTATTGTAATCCATAGACTGATATTATTTGAGACTGCTGCATTTTGAGGCCAGAAACTTCTGATGTGTAGCAGTATTGGGAAGTTTCTAAATAATTTATATTCAGTTGAATCACAGTATATATTTGAAGAGAAATATAAAAATATTTTAGAAAAATCAATCTGAATAAATACACAGAGTTGCCTGTTGACATCAAATCCAAGAAATGCATTTCTGGAAAATATTTGCTGATGAGGAACGAGCCAGTAATAGGGGTCTAGAACACCTGGCACAAAACTGAGAGATGTACATTCGATTCCCATTCATTAGCAAAAGACATTTTTTTCACTAATGTATTTCTTGGATTCTATGTCAACAGGTAATTCTTATGTGTCAACGATTTATTCTTGTATTAATAATGCTTTAGCATGTGTGACATCCCTATTAACACCTATATTGAGCAGTAATAAGAAGTTAGCGTTGCTAATCCTAGATGGCACCACTAGGGACAAAGTCAGGAGATTTAAAGTCGCAATTAATGGGGATAACAAAGTACAAATCTCCCCCCCCCATCTCCAAAAAAGGGGAAAAAATTTGCAAAACTTCTTTACAAGTCAGGGGTACCTCATGCAATAACTTTCAGCTACCTCCCTACTTGCAAGCCATTGAGCATTCAATTTTCATTCAACATGTTAAATCAACAACTCAAAGCTCTTGCCTAACATCCTCTGTGTTGGCAGTTCATTTCCTACATTCCAAAGCTATATGCTTCCAGATATATATAACTGAATTTGCAACAAAAAATCAATAAAAAGCTTCTAGAATATCTTAATTTCCTTAACATACTTACCAAAACACAAATAAAAAGTCCTTCTCAGAACTAAACCATGCATGAAGACCTCCACAACAACATTCCTTTTATATGACACCAAAAAAGCCCCTTTCCAGAACTGAAACAATTACACCACATCAACATGTGGAATTTGAACCCACATCTCTATAGATACATGCCAGAGGGTTCTAAGACTACTAAATTAATGCCAACTTTATCTTTTTTTCTACTATGACTTTATCAATCTCCCATGAGTGCTGCACCTGGACTTGGCACCATCTATGATGGGGAATGGTAACTATTTCTTTTTTAATGCTATAGCATATGTGACATCCCTATTAATCCTGTATCCCACAGAGTTACCTATTGACTTTGAAGTCAAATGGTTTTGTGGAAAAAAAATTTCACCCTGTGGCATTCAAACCCTCATCTCTCTAGATACATGTCAGAGTGCTCTAAGACCATTGAATTAACACTGTGTTTTCTCCATTAATATGATTGCAGATCTGAAACTGCGATTCTATTATATTTTAAGATCATTGTGTATTGGAATTTTTTTTCTTTTTGTTCACCATGCCAAAAATTCTAATAAAAATGAGAAGATATTATTGCTATAATTTTTTTTTTTGTGGGAAAAATTCAGATTTGCTGATGCGTGGGACTTGAGCCCACGTATCTGCAGCTGGCATGAATCTGTTCCACATATCAATAAAACTATTGACTTCTGTATCAACAAAGGGGCAGGTGTGGCAATAGCCCAGATGGTTATATTGTCTGGATAATAAATTACACAAAATGCAGGTACACTTTGTATTGCAGTTCCACTTATAAATATGAGGTGGCTCAATGGGTAGTCCTCAAAGTTCATAGGGGTGGGGGTGACTCAGTCAGTAGCATGCCAGGCTCATAATCTGCAGTTCCCAGGTTCAAGTCCCTGCTGGGTCAGCGTTGAGACTTATCTCTGCAAAACTTCCCGCCCTGCCCACAGTCAGTAGGGGACACTATGGGCTTGGAAAGGCTGCCGTCCATCAGATGGGATGTTAAGCCATGACTCCATGTGTAGGAGAGCCATACCCTGTGCATGTTAAAAAAACGCGCCGGATGGCCTTGACGGGAGGCTGCCATGTCTCCCAACAGCTGTTCCAGTGGGTCCCCTCCCCCAACCTTTTCTGAGCCTTCGGGGTCATTGTGACCTGGCCATTTAGCCCATGGTGTGCAAAAAAAGTGCCGCTCTGAGGTAAAACAACCCAACAACCAGGTTCATAATCTGCAGATCCCAGGTTTGAGCCCCACCTGGGCCAGCATTGAGACTTATCTCTGCAAAACTTCCCACCCTGTCCTTGGTCAGTAGGGGACACTGATGAGCTTGGAAGGCCACAGTCTATTGGATGGGACTTTAAGCCATGGCCCTGCATGTGGGAGAACCATACCCTGTGCACTTCAAAGAACATGCTGGATAGCCTTTATGGGAGGCTACAGTCTCTCCCAGCAGATATCCAGTGGCTCCCCTATCCCCAATCTTCTCTGAGCCCTAAGAGGGCTTGTAACCTAGCCATTTAGCATATTGTGTGCAAAAAGTGCCTCTCAGAGGCAAAACATCCCAACAATCTGTATCAATGGGTGGTAATTTTGTGTATTTATATAAAAAATATATATATATATATAAATACCCCCTCAACAATATTAATTTTGTTCTTTTGTACAATTCTAATTTTTAATTTCTAATTTTTTGATGCACATTTGTGTTATCCAGCCAGTTTAGATGAATAAAGTTGTCAAAAAGACTGCAAAAAAAAAAAAATTTAAAGTGAAAAAAAAACTATTGATAATGAACAAATACTTAAAGGGAACTGTTTTGTTGCTCTTTTTTCATAACTCTTAATAAGTGAACAGAAATAGGAAGATAAGTAAAAGGTGATTATTTTACATATGTTTAATATCATTACATGCTAAAAATAATGGTAAAAATTACAATTAAAGGAAACTGATTAAGAAATTGGGTTGACACCACTGGTGATACTCTGCAAAACTTCCTGCCCTCAGTCAGTAGGGGACACCAATGGGCTTGGAGAGACTGCTGTCCATCAGATGGGACTTTAAGCTGTGGCCCCATGTGTGGGAGGGCCATACTCTGGGCACATTAAAAAGCAATCTGGATGGACTTGACAGGAGACTACCATCTGTCTCCTAACAGCTGTCCAGTGGGTCTCTTTCCCCCAACCTTCTGAGTTCTCAGAGTCCTTGTGACCTGGCCATTTTGTCCATTGTGTGCAAAAAAGTCACTCAGAGGTAAAACTATCCAACCCAACTAGTGATGCATTATAGATTTATCTCTATCACAGGAGGTATTAAAGAACATTCATTAAAATATCAGAATATGAACTTGCAACTTACCACCAAGTTTAATCGTAATCTTAGATATCGATTATATATTTTTCTAATTAATGAAAAAAATTGTAATATTTTGATGTTGGTAAGAAATGCTTAATGACTGAACAAAAAAAATGCAATATTTATCATAGAATAATAGCATTTTTTTTTTCCAGGTGAAACTCAGATAGTAAATTTTGAGGTAAGCCTAAATATGGTAACTAGAAGTTATTGTAAGCTTTTTGGATTAACTTTAATCATGATGATTTATAATACTGTAGTAGTATCATAAAAAGTATTTTTATTTCTTAAGATATAGATAATGCATGAGATAGACAACTTTAAGCAAAGCTTATTATTTGTGCTTCTAATATTTTATATTACCATTTTGCAACAAATAGAAATTGTCACATGCTGTTCACTTTAATCAGCAATTTAATTCTGTAATATTTTCACGTGCTAATCACTTTGATACATATTTTAAATAATGCTACTTTAAACTGATTTTAAATGTATGATAAACATTATTTTCTAATTGAACTGGATGTATCACTATGCTTTGAATAGCATAAATTTCACTAGCCATTGTCCATTTGCCTTATGATATTATGATATATATTTTTTTATATATATTATGATACAGTGGAATATGTCTTATATATAAGCAAAAGCCAATGGACTTTAAAAAAATTATTCATTAAAAATGATAAAGCTTTGTCAGCATGTGATTTTTTTAATATATACTTATAATACCAATATTGCAAACAGATAAGAAACATTCTCTCCATACCTAAATCCCATATGTACCATACCATCTTTTTTGTAATATAGACAATCTATTGTCCCTAAGCCACAATTGCATAAAACAATTTCGAGTATACAAAAGCATAATAAAGGGTTTATATTTCTTGTAATTATCTTTTAGTTGTATTCAAAATACCAATTCTTGCACAATTAAAAAGACCTTCTTGCTCAAAATTAATTAAAATAACTTAAAATTCTTGTGGAAGTGTCGATGCTTATATAATAATTTTCTTATTCCATATCAGTCTGTCTTTCAATCAAATACCTAAACACTGATTGTCGATCATAAATTTGATTTATAGCATGTAATAGTGATTTTCATTCTATAATAACTATGACACTTACAAAATTGATCATTTACAATGTATTTAATTTTTAAGGTTTATTTACTATGTTTCTTCACACCATTATATTAATGACATATGGTGTGAAGACTGACACTGTTTCACACTCGTTTTCAAAATAGTCTAAAACACTATTACACAAAGGTCAATGGATGCAGAAAAAATTAATTTACATGAATAGAAGAGAATCCTACAATAAAACCCTGAATCTCCAGTTGCCTGACAATTGCTTCTAGAAAACAAATGCAATTATATTCTTCAACCCTTCCACAGGAGATCACAACCTCCTGTGGAACCCATAATCACAGTTCTGTGAAAAATTACAGAAACACTGATATATGACTATAAATTTGAAACTTCCACAAGAAATAATGAGTTTTTAGAATGTAGTCATTATAGGTTGAAAAATCATTTGATTCAAACCTTTTCATAACATTAGTGCCAGTGTAAGAAAGTGAAAACTTTTGTGTTCAAAAGATTTGACTGGGTGCAAAAGGAACTATGCCAGATGGTAATAATTTATTTTCTCAACCTATCATCTGCATCCATCACAGTTCTTTTGATCATTGTGCAAAGGAGAAAGAAGCATATTATTATAGCAGTATCACTAAATCTTATTTTTATAATATTAGTGAGCTATCTTGAATGTATTGTATTTAAAAAAATGTTTTGTTTCAATGGTAATTTGATTTCAGAGTGCATATGGAAGAGTTTTAATGTTACTTTTAAAATTAATATGAAGGAAGAGTGAAAGTAATGCAAATATTTCTAGAGTTAGAATGCATAGGTCTTTACAAGATTTCAATGCCCCCCCCCCCCCATATAATGGTTTAGTCAGCAGCATTCTGTGCTTGTAGCCTTATATTTGTAGCTGAAATTTCAATACTCCTGTTGGAGACTTTATTTCTATACCTTGTCCTAAGCCTTGGAATCACATTTGCAAATTCTGATATATTTTATATTTTGCTGTTTTTTTTAGATTTACTATGTTTTAAATATATATTTAAATATTGCCTTTGGCATAATGATTATTTTTCTCTGTTAATAGATGTCAGCAGAATGTCCTTACAGGGCCTTATTCACACTGCAATTAATATGCTCATTAAGAAAGCCAGAGACTCAATACATCTAGTTAAATATAACATTTAATAGCACAACACTTCACACAACATAAACATACTGTACATAGATACACTAGGTGCACAATTATTGTAATCTCTGGTTATTAGAATCTGCTTTATAAAATCAAATTTTGGAGAATGGATTCAAACAATTGAAATGCACTATATTTTTGTCATTTATTGGAATTGCATTTTCAGTTATTAGAATCAATATTGAACTAATTCTTATTTGTATAAAAGGTTGATATTTGTCAAAATATCCTTTTTTATAAACATCAAAGTTTAGAAGCAATAATTTTTGGTAGCATTCACTGGATTGCAGAATAAAGACTCATTTAAGGCCCTGACACATACATGTGCCTTTTGCTCTCGAGCCACTCATTGTGTCCACCAGAAAATTCCCTTGGTGATGTCAGGTGAATGCTACATGAACAGTAATAACCAAAAATATTCTTTGGTCATAGTTTTGGGAAAAGCAGTCTTCTGGAGTTTCCAAAGAGGAGAAATTCTACACACACTTTGTCTTTGGCAGCAGGAGTCAGAAAGGATTGTATGAGGTACTTAATGAATGATTTAAAGAACGGCATGTGTGTTGGGAGTGTGGAGGATTAAAAGCCTCCACATATATTCAATCACCAGCACTCTTTTGTTGCCTTGGTCTCATCATTGGTGGCCAATTATTTTCACTGTTTCATATTTTAAGCATTTTTATTAAAATGTCTGAATTTGGAGAGAACAGTTTTGAGATGTGTCTTATAGAAATATGACAAGTTAATCCTAAGCAACCTGTCTCAAAGAGAAGTGGCTGCTAGGTTAGGAATACCACAGCCATCTTTATCAAACTTTTTGAAATGTCATGACATATTAAACAATAGTACAACTACTGTAAAAAGAAAATGAAAGTGTGAAAGGAAAAACCATACTGTAGATGAAGCACTCTTGATTTGGTTTAAGCAAGCAGCTCATTTAATGCTCCTATAATTTGCAGCATTCTCTTACAAAAAACCAATAATTTTGGTGAAAAATTAAAAGAATAAAGTGACTAATAGGATGACTTGACAAGATGTAATAAACATAGTATTGTTTATAAAAAATTTCGTGGAGTAAATCAAAATTCTGATGGTTCAGCAGCTGAAAACTTGAACTACTTGGCAAACTGTGTCAAGCACAAGTTCAGAGGATATTTTTAATACAGACAAAATTGGGTGATATTAAAAAGCCACCCTGAATCATTGTACGATTTTTTTTAAAATGCTCACTCTGCAAGGAAGAAGATTAAATACAGAATTACTGTGCTGTTAACCTGGAAGATGACAGCAACAATTAAAGCAACCTTTAGTAACAGGCAAGAATAAATCTCCTAGATGTTTCAAAGGGTTAAAAAGTCTACTTTTTGAATACTCTAACAGCATAAATGTTTGGATGGCAGTGTCTGTACTTGAAGATTAATAGCTTATCCCAATTGAAAAGGTAGACAGTAAAAAAATTGCACTAGCATTGGACAACTGCTCAGCTCATCAGAGGTTAAACTTAATGAATATTGAATTAATTTTCCTACCTCCTAACGTCACATCGCTGATTCAATCTCTCAGCCAGGGAATTATAAAATTATTATATTCTAATTAATATATTTTAATGAATCTAGAATTATTTTATCCTAACAGCATTAAAAAATAACAAATATTTGCATAATTTGATAAATGCATACTCACGCTAGCTATGATATAATTGGGCATGTCCTTCCACATTGCATTAGCAGCAGTCAATAAAAAAATTTGAAGTTGCACATGTGCAACTCCTCTTGTGGGTGAGGAGAAATGAGGATTCAACTGAAATATAAGCCCCCAAAATAATGGAAATGAGGTAAAACTGGTTAAGTGAATGGTGAACCATCACAGCTCCTGTTTAGATTTTTTCTGTCAAGCTTTGACCATGTGAGCAATGAACATGGTGAAAAGTTTCTTCAGGATACATAGCAATAGTTAACTGAGACATAAAGGGAAGCAAGTCTAGCCATGTTAGCTGATTATTATTGGTTGCTCATCAAGAGAGTGGGGCACGGGTTGTCTCGGTAGTGTGCCAGGCTCATAATCTGCAGTTCCCAGATTTGAGTCATACCTGGGCCAGTGTTAAGATTTATCTCCTATCAACCCCCACCTTGCCCCCTTGTCAGAAATGGGACATTGATGGGTTTAGAAAGGCTATCTGTTGGATGGAACGTAAAGCTGTGGCCATTTGTGCAGAGGAGGCTTCCATATATCTCTAACAGCTGTCCAGTAGATCCCCTTCCCCCAACCTTCTGAGACCTTGTGGTCTTTGTGACCTGGCCATTTAGCCCATTGTGCTGCAGACATGTTGCCCAAACTGCTGCTCAGAAGTAAAACACCTCAATTCATCAAGAGAGCTTTAAAATCTACATGCAAATGGGAATAATTCATTAAAAAAGCAAAAAATATAATTTATTATGTCATATTTGTTAACTGTAATTTTGATTATTTCTCAAACACTAACTTAACAAAAGAAGCTAGGTCATTTGTGGGATTGCACAAATTTCATTTGTCATTTGTGGGATGCACATTTCCAGAATTTCACAAGAAACACCTAGTTTAAGTAAGGAAATAAAAAAAAAATTGTTGATGAATTTTATTTATAAAATAGATAATGTTATTTTTACTTGTAATAGTTATTTTTTCATGCAATGAACCCATTTTTACTATAAATTTTGTGTTTTTAGATAGGAGAATGGAGTTCAGGGAATTACAGCTTGATAGTATCAGGAGAAGGGGGAATGACTTTCAGAAATCAAACTGTTCTGACATACGAGCAAAAGAGCTACTCAGTTTTTGTGCAAACAGATAAGGCTATTTATAAACCAGGGCAACTAGGTTTGTATCAGACTTTATGGTATTATTGCACTCACCATGACATTTAATGTTTAAGTTTTAAAAATATAAGGCCAGGAAAATGAATCATGTATATCCTTTACCAATGCTGTTAATATAGTAAAATAAGTGTTTTTAAACCTAAAACTTATTTATACAAGAAAAATGGTTTTTATATTTATCATTGATAAAAAGCAGACTGAAACATAATGTGTTTAATATTTATGAAATTTTATTAGAAATAAGATTTCATAGACATTTTAATTAGAAATAAGATTTCATAGATTTTTTTTCTATTGTTCAGTTCATAGTAGATCAAATTGATACAAGATTTGTCATCAACCAATTGGTAATCGCATCTGTTTGTTTCAATCAGATTTAACTGTGCCTTTTAATTTTTAGTATGCAAGTTATTCATTTACTTGCTTGTTTTCTCACATACTCGAACATCCATGGGCTAAATAGGTTCAACCAGACTGCAATTTAGTTCTGTATACTGTTATGAACTACAGCTGTTGCATTTGGCTGCTATACACTAATTCTAACTGGTCCTGTTGATGTCCTCTCCCGACATTCTAGGTATCGCCCAGTAAATAATTGCTATACACAGCTAATTTGGTTTTGCTGTAGCTCAAAAGAGACACACCTGGAGAGGAAAATTGCACAGTCTGGTTGAACCTCTGTAGCCCACGGCTGCATGAGGATTTTGTATGTATGTATTTTTGTAAATAAAAATAGGCTTCCAAAAACAAAATATATTATTCAACATGAATTTTCAGATGGGTTTGGGAGACAATTGCCCCTTCTGGCCAATGAAACATGCTGCACTGGCTAATGGCTTTGAACTTGCTATACTGGTGGGCCTCTCGAGGGGAAAATCTACTGCTTTATTTTCTGTTTGCTTGCAAGTTGCCAGCCTACTAAGTGCACAGATGCACAGTATACCTATATCAACTGGTGGATAATCTTGATCAGAGGCAATCATAGATCCCTGAAGTGATGTCTCAGGCAGGCTAGTTTCTAATTTGAATATGGTTCATGAAAAGGTCTTCTTGTAAAGTGGTGCCTGAACTTTCTCCCAACATTGGTGGCTTAAGCCTTTTAGCAATGGGTGAATGAGTCATTTCCTCTATTCCTGTAACTAGGGGGCTGTTTCATATAGTTCGAACTTCATCATTTAATAAAAGTTTTTTTTTTTATTCCTCCCCCTCCCCTTACTGGCACCCATAATGTAGTATTATTATACTCATTTGGAATCAATATTCCACTTCTTAATCAGGAAAGCTAAAGCTTTGTGTATTAGAATCAACAAAATATTTCTGGAAAAAAATATTACTTTCTGTATCTACTTTATTCAAAATATTTTTTAAAAATTATAGTTATTAGAAATCAGTAAAAATAAATTGCAGAAAGACTTCAGTACTTGCCAATGCAATGCATCCATATTGCTTGACGCAAGCATTAAAAGTTAAAATAATTAAGTTGACTATTATGCTCCTATCATATTTAATTTTTTTTTCTCTTTGTTTTGTAAAATATATCTGATAATAAATAAAATTAAAGTAATAATAGTAATTTTTTTAAATAAAAGTAATTTTAGAAACATTAAAACAGTTGTAAATCACAAAATATGTAAAAATGAATTAAAACGTACCATTGTATTTTTGTCCAAATCACTGAAATAGAGCTATGAAAAAAGCTCTCTTGGCATCTGATTTATTTTGATTGAAAACACAGATGAGCAAACTTAAAATATACAAACCAATTAACACATTTGGAGTTCACTGTAAGCTACTTGGGGAATGTGCTAAAAATAAATACCACCTGCAGGGATAGTATCTTCTGGACTTTGATAATTGTAGTTTGAAGGAGTGCAAAGTTGTTTTACTTTCTGATGCATCAAGTTGAGGGATAAATTGAAAGCAATAGCATTATTGAGAAGCTCTGAAATGTCTGTTTTCAATATAGATATATATATATAAATATAAAAGCTAGCTCGCAATTTTATATTTTAAAAACTGATTTCTTTTGTACTAATTATGCAGTTTAGCATTCATGTTCACATATGCAGGCTTTGTTAAATGCATTTTTGTGATCATGGCACTAAGGGTTGAATATTGGGATTTATTTTTAAAAATAAAATTTATGAAATTCATCCAGTCAATTTTTCCTTTGGAGATGCTTAGTCTTGTAGTATTTCCTGATGCTTCTCCACTGTTGCTCTCACTATGACCAATACATTTTTATTATAATAGAAATTAATCTTGAGGGAAAATGTCATATGAAGGTTAGCTTCCTTGTCCAGTGAGCTCCTTCAGCTTTGTGTAGTCACTTAAGTATAAACATAATGATAGGTAGTCAGTAAAGCATCTTGTAAGAAGGTTGCCCGTGCTTCACAGATTTGTGTCTAGATCTTTCCCTACTTTATACCATTGCCTTTTTGATTGATGAAGATATTGTAGAGCCTTCAACAAATTATTCAAAACTTCCACAGAAAAACAAAATTCTCCGTAATTTTCGAAATATTTTTCAGGGAAAAATGACACTAATAAATTATCTAAATTGAGTATTTGTATTTATTTTCTGTTAATGCTTGAAATAATTAGTTGAAAAAAAATAGGTTGTCCTGAGCAAGATTCGAACCCACGCCTCCCACAAACATGCCAGTCATCTTAACCATTAGCTGTTAAGACACCTTGTGTGGTTTGTGGGAGACATGGGTTTGAATCCCACTCAGGAAGGACAATTTTCTTCAACTAATTATTTCAGGTGTTTCTTATCTACAGGACATTTTCTTGTGATAATTTATTACTAAATTCTGTTAATACGTTTATTGTGTTCTTGTTAAAACATTGAGTTTTGACTGCTTACAAATAATTTAATAAATTAATACTTACAGTCCAGTTCCGTGTCTTAGTAGTAAATCCCCATTTACTTCCCAGTGTTACAGGAGCAATTAGTATGTTTATTATGGTAAGTTCTTTCATATTGTACAGATCTTAACTAGGTTATTATTTACTAACATACTTTAAACAATAGATGACAATGATAGCATTACCTGTTGATTTTTTGATAACATATCAATAAATGTTTTGTGGAAAATATATTTTCCACAAAACATTACTAACATACTCTCTGTATTGGAAAATAGTAATTGTAGTGAAATGTGGGATGTGGATGGCTCAGTCGATAGAGTGCCAGGCTCATAATCTACAGTTCCCGTGTTCGAGTCTCGGCTGGGCCAGCATTAAGATTTATCTCTGCAAAACTCCTTTCCTTGCCCATGTTCAGTAAGGAGAGACTGATGGGCTTGGAAAAGCCAGCAACTGTCAGCTGGGACATTAAGCTGTGGCCCCATGTGCAAGAGAGCCAAACACTGCATGTTAAAGAATATGCTGGATTGCCTTGATGGGAGGCTACCATCTGTCTCCTAACTGCTATCCAGTGAGTTCCCTTTCCCTAGCCTTCTGAGTCTTTGTGGTCTGGTCAAATGACCAGACTGCAAACAATGGGCTAAATAGCCCATTGTTTGCAAAAAAGTGCCACTCAGAGGTAAAAACAAACCAATGTAGTGAAATATTCTGCTAGTGTGGTTTCTTATGCTTCTAATAGCAGAAGTACTAAAATACAAAGGGCATAGATAACCTAAAGGATTCTACCAGGTTGTTCTGTTTCTCATATAACATATTAACTCATATAAACAGATACACCTTTTGGTTTTGTAGTCAAGTTGCTAACCATTGTATTGAGTAGTCTCTAAAAAATTGAAGCTTAATCCTTAGATAAGGTTTTTTAAGATGAACAAATATATCTTGGTTAAAGGTCATGCTGCATACCCAAAAGAAACTTTAAATTCTTAGTAATAAAATTAAAAATGTGAGGTGAAATTTTTGACTTTTTTTCCTAGTTTTTTTTCATTTAAATTAAAAAAATATATATTCTACAGTTTTCCTAAATTAATTATTCCAATATAATTATTACTATTATTCCTTAAATAATTTATTAATTTTTTTGAACATGATTATATATGCATTCCAAGATATATTGCAAATATTACTTAAAAGTGTTGGTACGTAGAACTATGGAAAATTTATTTTAGAATAATATAATCATTAAAATTAAAGTCAAATCTTCAATGAAAAATGTATAACTCTATTGAAGTGAGGGGAAAGCTGTGTAAAACAATATCATGAAATTCATCTGAAAAAGCTTTATTTAAACCACTGTTGCATATATCTACACATTGTGATATTTATAAAAATAATTTACACCTCACAGTAATAAACTAATATTTAATTCCAAGATTAATTACTGTACAACTAAAATTTAAGCCCAGAGGAGTGCTTCACAATACATTAGTCACTAATTCATTGAAATGGTCTGTTCTTACATCAAGTTTCTAATACTATCTTCTTATAACAACCTTTTCCTCATAAAGGTGATGTAGAACAAAGAAACCATATTTATTGTTGCGGATCTTATCACAGTGGAACACCCGCTGGCACAGGTACAGGTTGGTGCAGCTTCTTTCTGTTGACGATGTAAGTCCAACAGTTGCTCACGATGTCAGGTGATGTCAGATTTATGCTGTTGTTGCACTTTTTCAGTTCTTAGTTGTTGATAGTGATAGCTTTAACGTGTTCTTACTCACTGACAATTTCTGTATACCAGTCCTTTCACATTAGAGCATAGTAGTTGCTTTAATTGAAGTTCACACTTTATATGCTACGATGATATTATGACTCAGCGATTGTTAGCACTTCCTCCCGACTTAAATGATTTAGACATTCTCAAACTTTAAAAGATTTAAAAGAACTCTAAAAACATGGTCCCTACCACCTTGCTACGCATTTCACCAGTACTCTCTTGCTGGCGTCATCAGGCAATTACTCAGCGGTCATGTGCTATCTTATAACCATCTCTCACTGACTTCAGGTTAATCTTACTTTTGTGATTTGCGCTGCTGCTCGCACAACAGGAGATTCCACACCACTGGTAGGGGTGGGATCTTCGTGTTGCAAAGCTGATGTTGATTAACATGTAATAACATATTTTCAGTGCTTTTGGGTTGGAATTTTGTCTGTGGATTTGCCAAAGTTTTATATTTAATTTCATTTATTTTGATTTTATTTTCTAACACTGTCTGTGCAAATGCGGTTAATGGATTTTTATTTTTAATATCTGTGTAGTGTTCATTCATTCTCTGTTCATAGGTGCGACACATTTTCCCAATGTAATTATTTTTCCCTTTTAATTTATTTTCCAGATCAAAAATCTTCCTCATCTGTTAAATTATATGGGGACAAATTTAAACATTTCTTATTAGTTATTGCTCCTCTTTTTATTCCTATTGTTTTATTATCTGTCTGCTGTGTTTCTACTAAAGTCTTTAGTTTGTTATTATGTAACTAAAGACTTTAGTAGAAACACAGAATATGAAATAGAGATACCCGATCTGGAAAATAAATTAAAAGGGAAAAATAATTACATTGGGAAAATGTATTGCACCTATGAACAGAGAATGAATGAACACTACACAGATATTAAAAATAAAAATCCATCAACCACATTTGCACAGACAGTGTTAGAAAATAAAATCAAAATAGATGAAATTAAATATAAAACTTTGGCAAATCCACAGACAAAATTCCAACTCAATAGCACTGAAAATATGTTATTACTTGTTAATCAACATCGGCTTTGCAACACGAAGATCCCACCTCTACCAGTGGCGTGGAATCTCCTGTTGCGTGAGCAGCAGCGCAAATCACAAGAGTAAAGGTTAACCTGAAGTCAGTGAGAGATGGGTATAAGATAACACACGGTTGCTGAGTAATTGCCTGATGACGCCAGCGAGAGAGTACTGGTGAAATGCGTAGCAAGGTAGTAGGGACCATGTTTTTAGAGTTCTTTTAAATCTTTTAAAGTTTGAGAATGTCTAAATCATTTAAGTCGGGAGGAAGTGCTAACAATCGCTGAGTCATAATGTCATCGTAGCATATAAAGTGTGAACTTCAATTAAAGCAACTACTATGCTCTAATGTGAAAGGACTGGTATACAGAAATTGTCAGTGAGTAAGAACACGTTAAAGCTATCACTATCAACAACTAAGAACTGAAAAAGTGCAACAACAGCATAAATCTGACATCACCTGACATCGTGAGCAACTGTTGGACTTACATCGTCAACAGAAAGAAGCTGCACCAACCTGTACCTGTGCCAGCGGGTGTTCCACTGTGATAAGATCTGCACCAGTAAATATGGTTTCTTTGTTCTACATCACCTTTATGAGGAAAAGGTTGCTGTAAGAAGATAGTATTAGAAACTTAATGTTAAGAAAAGACCATTTCAACGAATTAGTGACTCTAATGTACTGTGAAGCGCTCTTCTGGACTTAAATTTTAGTTGTACAGTAATTAATCAATAATGATATTTATAGTCTTTTATCTGATGACTTGTTTTTACCTCAGTTTTTGACTTTTTAGATTTTACTGGTTATTTAACACTTATTTAATGATTTTATCTTTTTTCATTGTATGGGTCCTTATACACCCATTGTTGCTGTTGTATTTTACCTTTGTTATAATGTTTACATATTTTGTGTTTTCTTGTTTTGTCTTTGTATTTTAACTTGGGGTTGCATAACTTTTGTTCTTTACACTTTGTATGTCACATTATGGCCCAAGTTGCTGATGCACCATAAAATCCCAAACAACCAACTTAATCTGGTGAGCATTCAACATTTAGGTACAAAATCTTAAGAATCTAATAATAAAGATGTGTGTCTGTGGCAGCCATAACTTATTGGAAAATTATGTCAGATGCTTCAAAATTTCAATGTTTCTGGTTGTCAGGGTTGATGTGCCAAATTTCAAGTCAAAATTCCAAAAGGGGGATTGCTAAAAGCAAAATATTTACCATTCTATTGCTGTGTGAAACTGAAGTCACTGCCAAATTTATTAACATTTACTGCTCCCTAACTGTGAATGTAAGGGTCATAACAGGTAATTCTATCATTGCCAGAAACCCCAAATTTATTATATTAAGGTATCCTATTGCAGGTAGGAACCTGATGTTTTTTTAACTCAACATGGAGTCACTTAGAGAACCTGCATACAAAATTTGGGATCATTTGGTCAAGTACCTTGGGAACCACAGGATACCAAAATCTGTCAAAAGGCAATCAAAATCTCAACAGTTTGTGTAGAAATGAAGCCGTGGGCTATCAGATTGCATGCCGGCATTAACAATGACCTGAACAAACACAGGGCAAATTTTGTGTTGAATCTATTCTAAAGGGTATAGATAGTGGTACATGCAGAACTAACCTATAGTGCAGTGAAAATAAGAATATACAGATTGAAAGTTAATCCCAGACAGTGCCAGGTGCAGTTCAGCTAGTTCAGATATGTAGAGGTTTCAGAGACTTAGTCTGGTTGTCAGTTTCCATATTAGTTTTAATAAAATGATTGCAATTGCTGTATTTTTAGGAAAATTTAACTTAATGTATTAACTGAAATTTTAATTTTGTAAAAAAAAATTCTTACACACTTGCAGCTGGTCAAATGTAATTTCAATGTTTTACAACTAAATATAAAGAATGAATTGAATTTTTTTATAGGATGCAAATGGAAATCGTATTAAACAGTGGGATAAACTGTTTACAACTAAAGGTAATACCTTCCAAATTATTGCTTATGAAAATTGTATTGTTGATAGAAATTATTTTTTAATATAGAATACTACTTATGTGGTTTTTCACTGAAAATGGGAGCTTGGTTTCTGAAAGCCTATTAGTCATGTTACATTGTGGTTTGCAGAATTAATGCTAAAATATATGGTGAAATTTAATGCAAAACTGGAATTTTAAAATGCTATTTTTTAATAAGTTTAATGTAAACAAGTTGTGTTATTAGATGTAATATTTTAAACCATGTGCAAACAGGGCTAGGTTAAAAAGTGTTTTCCACTACAGTATTTAGGATTTGGTTGCAGTGTTTCTAATTTTCACCATAGACCAGTTTTTTTACCTTAATTTAAAAGTTTTTTTACCTATCTTATTTCTTTTCACTTATCATTTGTTTTCAAAACTGTTGTTTCACCATATCTTCCCAATCTAGTGGCTAATCATAATGAGTTATATACCAAATAAAGCTCAAAGGACTAGGGCATTGTGTTGAAGACATTTGACTGAAGACATTGTGTTGCCATTCCTCATACCACATAGCTCTAACCTGATACCAGTCGTGATGGGGTGTGTGGTCAATGGTAGCCTATGGAAGGATGCTGGACTCGCATTCCTGCACCTGCTAGAATCCTGACACTAGTCCTGGTTATGATGGAAACTACCATGGCAGAAGTTAGTTAATTGAATGGTAGCTACAGTATATCGAGTATTATGTGAGTCAAGGAGTGTCTGTAATGTCAAAACACAAGAAAAGATATTTCAACATTAAGTCCTGACTGCATGATTACTTTTAAGAAGCAAGCAACAATAGCATGCATTTTTATTCCATAATCTTAAGAAAACTATTGACATCAATAAAATTATGAAATGGAATGTAATAGTTTACAATTTTCAAACTTAACATAGTTAAATATCCTATTTAAATCTGATGTAGATTTTAAATAATTACAAAAACTGAATCATTGATCACAAAATAAAGTTGGAAACACAACATGAGGTTCAAGAGTTAGTAAAGGTTCACTATAATGCTGTAGGTAAAAAGTACATATATATGGCAGTCATTGGTGGTGTTAAAGTGTCCAGAGAATTTTTTGCAGAGGATATATGAATTTGCAATAGAAATATATGAAACATACAGCCAATACTGTAAGCAATAAAACATTTTTAAACTGTTAATTTTTTAATAAGTGTTCTGAGTAACCCTGCTATATATTATATTTCATAATTTTAATTGCTGAAAATATCTTGTAGAAAGAACCTATATTTTGTGTTAAAAATTCTCTTCAAGGTGCCGTAAGTGCAGAACTCCTTTTATCTGATCAGCCTGTACTAGGTGACTGGACAATAAACGTTGATGTTCTTGTGAGTATTGTTTTGTTAAAAAAAACATACTGAAAAAAGTATTTGAACTGTAAACCATGACATTTTATTTCATAATCTTTAGATGTGGAATTTTTATTAGTTTGTGAAATAATAAGCTGAATGAAATAAGCTGAATTTTTTTTCTTGCACTATGCCTATTTCATGTTCAGATAGTTAAATCACTACTCCCAAAAAAGATGGGTAGTGGTGGGAGGTCTCCGACAGATCTTAAAGTAATAATAAAATAAATACCCCCTCAAGCAGCTGCTTGCCACAGAGGTCTGACAGGAGCCTCTCAGTTTATATGCCATAGTAAAAGGTCTGAGAGGATGGCAGGACCTCAGCAGAAAAACGACACATACATTCATACCTTACCTGGGACTCAAACCCAGGTCCCTTAGATCAGTAGCCAAGTGCACTAACCACTCAGCCATGGTGGTTAAAAAATACTACTCAGGTAAGAACTCTTTATTATTTGTATAAGCAGCCTTTTCATAAGTGTGAGAACTTCCAAATATTTCATTCTTGCCCTGTTCATGTTTGTCACAAATGCTATTTTTTTTAGAATTTTAAAATACTATAAATTGAGACATACTTGACAGAAAAACATGTTCTTCAGCACTAGTGCTTGCTGTAGCTATTTGAAGAAAATTTTTATATTATGTGCTCCACTCATTTTTTGTGCTTTTTAGTTTCCTGAAAAAAAACATTGATTATTAAAGTTCTGTAAAGATTATTATGTGCACAATGTGATTGTAGCTAATTTTAACACTTAAACATTTGTGTAAAATAAGATTTCATATGTATAAAATGTGTTGCCATATTAGTTTGCCCATTTCCCTGTCATATTTGTAATGAGGCAACTATTAGTAAAAGTTCTCAAAAAATGCTTCCTGTATACGTGCACCATGTAAAATAACTAGACATGTTTTTTTAAATCTTATGCATTTAATAGGACAACCATTTTTAATTGTGAATCAATACATGAATAACAGTTGCTTTATGGCTATCTTTGTTAATCAGTAGTGCCTAAATTGCAGAAATGTAAACTTTCCTTACATGAAATTATCCTAAAGCTCTTTTACTGCTCTCTATGACCATCTGGAACTTCAGAGAGAAGAACTCTTGGATTTCACAAAGATTTGCTTCCAGATATTATTCATAATTAAGAAGCTAGTATGGTCAATGATAATGGTACATTCTGTTATTTGGATCAAGAGACTTTCATGTTGTTGCTTGTTTTTTTTTTGCAAGGATTTTTTGGTATATATGCCCATTTTTCTACACTAACATATTCTGAAAAGTCCCAGCAGCAAGCCCTATTCTTCTGTTTATCTCATGCCTCACATCACCAGTATCTGTTGCATAGCTCCCAGGATAATTAAACTGAGAGCAGAAGCTGCACTTTTGAGCAAAAAAACTTGAGTGAAACCATTCAAAACAACTGAAGCACCATCTGCCTGACCAATTTTCATCACTTTAGTTTTCTCTCTAAACCTACTCTACTAAAGTGTCATCAACAACCCTAATGAAATGAATTCATGAACATCATTAGCCAAAAGGTCCAAATCATCTGCATAATCTAAATCATGAATTTTGAAATCTCTAAACCATTTAAATCCAAAAACTTCCCATGAAGACTTCCATGTGACATAATACCCAGACTAAAGAGAGAAAAGTAGACAAAATGCACCCTTGTACAACTCCACTAGCATTGTTAAACCAGTGGCTTCAAGCTTTACCAACTTGCACATGATTCAGTGTTATAGTTGAAGTGTTCAGTGTTGCATATAAACTGACTGGCTCCTGTCAGACCTCTGTGGCAAGCAGCTGTTTGAGGAGGTATTTATTTTTTATGCTATGCCAACTTGTCGGATATTCCATATTGTATTTTACAATATGGAATATATGACAAGTTAGCATCTAAAGATCAATCACAAATTATGTTGATCAATAGTCAAAATCTTTTTGAAATCTATAAAGCTAATAACTGCAGGTTTCTGAAACTAAACATTTCTCAATAATCTGCCTAAGTGAAAATATTTTTTCTATACATCCCCTACCACTTCTGAATCCACACTGTTCATCACACAGTTGTCCATCAACCTAATTCTTGATTCTATTAAGCTCAATAATTCACCTAGAACAGAAAGTAAATTGGATTCTGCTCTATTTATCAGCGTTGAGATTTATCTCCACAAAATTCCCCGCCCTGCCCACGGTCAGTAGGGGACACCGATGGGCTAGGAAAGGCCGCCGTCCGTCGGATGGGACGTTAAGCCGTGGCCCCGTGTGCGGGAGAGCCATACCCTGTGCACGTTAAAGAACACGCTGGATGGCCTTGACGGGAGACTACCATCTGTCTCCCAACAGCTGTTCCAGTGGGTCCCCTCCCCCAACCTTCTCTGAGCCTTCGGGGTCCATGTGACCTGACCATTTAGCCCATGGACGTGCAAAAAAGTGCCGCTCACAGGTAAAACAACCCAACCCAACTGCTCTATTTATCACAAGAACTGCGATCACTTTTTTTTAAAAATAGGGATTAATAATAGCTTTAGTAAAATCTTTAGGAACATCTTTATCATAAAAAAATTCAAAATTTAAGGCAGCCATGTGACACACAAATATTCCCAGTGCTAAGTATTTCAGTGACAATTTCATCCACCCCTAAAGATTTTACTTTAGAGATAGCCAAAGCAACTTCAGAATGTGATATAGGAGGGCAATATTAAAGCTAGTAATGCATCTATCCTCATTCAAACAATGGCAGCAGAACTAACCATTAGAACATGTGAAATGTTCAGCCCACCTAGCCATAACAGAATCCTCACCTTCAACCACCTTACCATGTTTATCCCTCAATCCTGTGTACCTGTCTGTTCCCACACAAAATATTAACAATCTGGTACAATCCCCTGCTGTTGTGCTTCTAACTGCTTCCTCTGCTTTATCAGCCAAGCTATCAAGCTAAAGATTTTTATCAGCTGTTAACTACTCCTTTACATGTTTAGTAAGCTTATTGTAATGCCATCTGTTAGGAATAGTAGGGTGTTGATTTAGATTATAACTGCAATTTCATCTTCAGGAAATTAGCTTTATAGCCTGTTACTCAAATGGCTTTGTCTGCTCCTTTTTGCGCAAAAGAGTACTATTAGTTTCAAGAAAAGCCTGTTTAAATTAATCCCATTCTTTCTCTACTTCAGTAGTAAGCATATAACAGTTGTCATAATGTGTCATAAATAGCATATCATGGTAAACTTTGGCTACATCTGTATTTTTTGGAGCTTCAGTGTTAAAGGGTTATTTTCTTAAAAAAAAAACACCACCTCAATCAGCTGCTTGCTAAAGAGGTCTGACAGGAGCTTGTCAGTATATGCCACAGTAGGACTGAGCGTATGGTGGGACCTCAGTAGAAAAACATCTCAAACGTCCATGCCTTACCCAGGGCTCGAACCTTGTTCCCTTAGATCAGTAGTCAAGCGTGCTAACCATTCTGCCACAGGATGTCATTCAGCTTAAAAATTTGCTAAGGTTTAGTTTTAACATGCACTTGACCAGACCTAATTTCGGTTCCCCTATATGACATGATATTCCTAACAGAACGAGTCAATTTGTAGCTAATATATAATCATATTCTTATGCAATCCATCAGGTGAAACCCATTTGTATTTATAAATGTCCCAGTGTTTGTAGTATGTGTTAGTTATTTGCAAACCATTAAGTTTATTTACCTGTAGGAGACCTTCCCCATTGCCATTGGAACTACCAAAGCCAAAGGACCTAACACCCCTGACTAAAGGTCAGAAACAGTACCAACTTTAGCATTGAAGTTACCTAGCACACAAAGGAGAGCTATGCACCAATCCCCTGTGATGATGCATAGAACCAGCCAGGCCTGGCACCTAATGTCTGACCCTGCCTTCTCATGGTGCAGACCGTTAGTACTTTTCAAAAGATACTCTCATGTGGAAGTGACCAATTTATTGTGGCCTAGATCTGGACAACTATGGCTACTTTTTTTTTTTTCTACCCTGCTGAGGAGTGATCAACCACAAAGGGTTCTGGTGTTGACCATATAAACTTACTGGACTGGATTAAGGCTCTGAGCTTGATTATTAATCCTGAATTTGCTACACTGGTGGGCTTCTGTGGAGGGAAAATCTGCCACTGAGTTTTTTGTTTGTGGTTTGACCGCACCAAGTGAATAGATTCATAGGATATGCTTTATCAGCTGGTGGTTAATCCTGAACAGAGGTCATCGCAGACACCTGAACTCTTGCTCCTACAACGAAGTAATCGTGACAACCCTGGTGCACCGCAGTGCAAAGACTGCATATCACCATATGGGAGAAGTCACTGAAACCACTATCGACTAAAAAAGGTACCTGTCAATTTAAGCTTGCCTTACATTGTACTTGCCTACAATGGGAGAAGACCTTATGTGAAGAGAAAAGCACTGCTTGGGATTTTATAGCCTGCCTGAAGATATAATCATTGAGGTGCAGTGAGAGTGGGATCTTTGAATTTTTGAGTGGTGCCTAGGAAATGCCCAACACTCACTGAATTTTGTCCAGAAACTTGCCAACATATAAAATAAAAGATCTTGTCTTTTGAATTTTGAGCCAGAAAAATAAACAGAAGTCCTAACTTTTAGAGTCCTCTGCAGCAGAGGCTCCTAGGCACTTCCATCGATAGGCCACACCTAATCGGGGCTCCAATCCTTTTGGCATGACCTTCAACTTTGTCCTCTCCATCGAGCCGGGCGACCACAGCCTGCTCACCGTCTCAGCCTTAACTGTGCCGAGGCCGCTTCGGGGACACCTGGCCAGTAAACCAGAAAACCCAGCCGGCGGCCCTCCCACAACCCCGACAAAGCCGTTAGCCTACTGGGGCTCGCATCACCGCAGCACCCAGACCCCACTTCGCAGAGGAACCCAAGTTCCTCCACTGCAAAAGCTAGAGTCCAAATCTCATTCTGTGGGACTCTTAGTTTGGCTGTTCCATCGACCATAGGTCTGGCCATGGTCGCCAACCTAGACCGCAAGCCTCCAACTTCTACCTCTCCATTGTGAACGGGCCGAAGCCCCCCAGTGAACATCCGTCCACCTCGATATCACAGACCGCATCAGAGAGCCCACGGACGAGTGTACGAAGAGGTGCACAACTCTATCCGCAGTACTCCCCGATGGGCCTGCAGAAGACAGGGTTCTCCAAGCCCTGTCCGAGGCCCTTAGAACGGCCCCTCAACCGGGGCTGCAACCCCCAGCTTCGCTGGGGGACAAGTCAATAAGCCGACTGGACCGGACCCCCCAGCATGGTCCGCAACCTTCAACAGGCCCCCCTCCACCGGAGGCCACCAGACATCAAGAACTCAAGTGCCAGCGATCCGAACCCAAAGATGGCTTCAGCCTTTAGTGGTGGGGGAACAGATCTTTGCCTCATGCTTGCGATTAGGGGTCTGTTCATATAGTCAGCATTCCCTCTCTCAGTAAACATAGTTTCTTTAAACATCCCACTAACCATTTTCTTTCCATAGGCAGTTGGAATGTGAGGATTCTGCACAGAATTTATTCTCTTACTGTCCTCACACAAGAATTCCACTGTTATAATTTAGATATTCTCAGCTTGCAAGAGACCAGATGGACAGATAAAGGTCAGATTCGTAAAAATAATCTTAAATTTCTCTTTTCAGGGAGGGATGACAATAAGCATCACCAAGGCGTGGGTCTGCTTGTCAGCAGACACGCTAATGATGCTCTTCTAGGATATGAGTGCATTAATGAAAGGTTTCTTACAGCAAAATTTCAGACAAGCATTAAAGGTTTGAATGTTATCTGCTGCTGTTCCCCCACTGAGGATGCCGATGAGGATGAGAAGGATAGGTTTTACGGACAACTTCAGGATGTTTTAAATTCTGTCAAGAAAGGAGATATTACCCTTGTTCTAGGTGATTTCAATGCCAAAGTTGGTACTCACTCTGACCTTTGGTGAGGGATGATAGGCCCTTTTGGTATTGGTCACTACAATGGCAATGGGTAATGTCTCCTACAGGTAAGTAAACTTAATGGTTTCAAAATAACTAACACTTATTACAAACATTGCAACATACATAAGTACACATGGGTTTCACCAAATGGGCTTCCTAAGAATATGATAGATTATATATTAATTAACAGCAAATGGGCTAATTCTGTTAGCAATAGCAGGTCTTATAGGGGAGCTGAAATTGGATCTGACCATTACCTTGTTAAAAGTGTCTTGCAACTTAAACTTAAAAAGTGTTGTGCTAGGGTTAAAAATTTTACCTTTAATTCTGAAGCTCTAAAAGACCCAATTATAGTTAAAGCTTACGATACGATGATAGTTTACTTAGTCATTATGACAGTCATGGTCTGATTACTACTGAAGTTGAGAAAGAAAGGGAACGTTTTAAATAGGCTTTTTTGGAAACAGTACTCTTTTAGGAAAAAAAGGAGCAGAGGAAGCAGAATTATTTCAGTGATAAGGCACTTGAGATTATTTCAGAAAGAAAACTGTAGGAATATCCTTAATACCCTACTAGTCCTAACAGAAAACATTACAGAGTGCTTAATAAATTTGTAAAGGATCAGTTAGCTGCTGATAAGAATCTTTGGCTTGGCTGACAAAGCCGAGGAAGCAGTTAGACAGCACAACAGCAGAGAGCTGTACCAGATAGTTAATGTTTTGTGTGGTAGAAAATGGACAGGTGTTCAGGGATTGAAGGATAAACAAGGTAAGGTTATAGAAGGTGAGAATTCTGTCAGGACTAGCTGGGCTAAGCATTTTTAAACAATGTGGTTAGTTCCACTCCCATTGTAATGATGGATTACTGGCTTTAATGTTGGCACTATAACACAGTCTGAAGTTATTTTGGCTATTTCTAAACTTAAATTTCATAAATCCCCAGGGGTAGATGAAATTACTATGGAAATGCTTAGAACTGGGAATGTTTCAGTTACCACATGAATGACTGAAATTTTGAATATCTTTTTTGATAAAGGCATGGCTTCTAAGGATTTTACCAGAGCTACTATTATCCCTATTTTTAAAAAAGGTGATTGCAGTTCTTGTGATAACTATAGTGGTATCAGCCTACTTTCTGTTCCAGGTAAAATTTTTTGCTTGATTGTGCTTAATATAATTAAGAATCTGACAGTCAATTGCATGATGAGCAATGTGGATTCTGAAGTGGTAGGGAATGTGTTGATCAGATATTTTCACTCGGGCAGATTGTTGAGAAACGTTTAGAATTTCAGAAACCTTTGGTTGCTAGCTTTGTTGATTTCAAAAAGACTTTTGACTCTGTTGATCGTCATAATTTGTGGTTGATTGTTAGATCATATGGATACCAGATGAGTTAGTTAGCATAATGAAAGTTCTTTATAATAACACAGTAATGTACATATGAGAGTTGGTAAGTCTTGTAGCAATTGGTTTAGCATTGCTTCTGGTGTTTGACAAGGGTGCATTTTGTCTACTTTTCTCTTTAATTTGCTTATTAATTATGTTATGTGAAATTCACTGCAAAGATTCTGGTCTTAAATGGTCTGGAGATCTGAAAATTACTGATTTAGATTATGGTTTAGCTCTTTTGGCAAATAATGTTGATGAGATGAACTGGTGAATGGCTAAAGTCATTCGAACTGTTGACGAGACTGATAGAGTAGGTTTGGTGATAAACAGTGAGCAAATTAAAGTGATGAAAATTGGTCAGGCAGGTTGTGATTCAATAAATCTGAATGGCTGCACTCTTGAGACTGTGTATCAGTTTAATTATCTTGGGAGCTATGTAACAGATACTGGTGATATGTGGCATGAGATTAACAGACAAATAGAGATTGCTGCCAGGACTTTTAAGAATCTATAGCGAGTTTGGGGAAATAGGCGTATACATGTAAAGATCAAAATTGGACTGTATAATAGTTTGGTTCTCTTTAGAGTTATGGTAGTGAAATTTGGATGCTTTGTAAACAAGATAACAGGAAACTAGATGCTTTTGATTCTAGATACTTAAGCAGTATCTTGGGCATTAGGTGGTTGAAGTTTGTAAGTAATGATGAGATTAGGCAAAGGAGTCGGCAACCTCCTTTAAGCAGCATATTGTGCAGAGAGAGACTTCATTGGTTTGGCCATGTTGCCCATATGGGTAATTATAGATTAGCGAATAGGGTTATGAATAGTGTGTGTAAAGGCCTCAGAAAAAGGGGGAGACCTAGGATGTGGTGGGCAGACAATGTGAAACAAGACCATGTCAGAATTGGTGTGCAGTGGCCAGATGCAGCAGATATAGCTCAGAACAGACATGCTTGGAGAACTAAATTGCACATTCTGGTTGGACCTCTGTAGCCCATGGCTGCTTGAGGAGGAGGATGTCTGTAAAACCTATCTTGTTCTCATGAAAGTCCTCTATGGGAGACATAACAATAGATAACATTAAAGTCTTTAATTTTAAATTTAGCTGTAAGAAATCCTTCACTAATGCAGTCATATCCCAGAAGAACATCACTGGCATGTTTACTGAGAAGTAAATGTACACTTTGTAGTTGCTTTCCATCCTCCCTCCTTGAAAAAAGAAATTGGAATTAAAGATATCAATTTATTTTAAGTATCTGAACTTGACCTGCCAATCTAGCCTCTTGCAAGCCCAGAACATCTATATAACATTTGGATTCCTGTGTGAGGATGTCAAGAAAATTAACTCTAAGGAACATTCTCACATTCCACATATCTGCAGAAAGAAAATGATTAGTAGGAATTTTAAGGAAACTAGGTTTATTGTGAGGTATTACCAAGAATATCAAAAGTCCCCTAATTGCAGGCATAGGGTAAAGATCTGTTGCCTCACTACTAAAGTCTGAAGGCACCCATGCTGGTAGGAACTTCAGGCACTACCTTTACAAATAGACCTTATCAAAAACCAAAATCTAGATTGAAACTGACCTGTTTGAGATACACCAGGGTAGGATTGGTGATGGCAGACTGGCTAAAGTAAGGGTTCAGGTACCTGTGATGGCCTCTGATCAGGATTATCCACCATCTGATATAATGTATACTTACCTCTGCTCACTTAGGACAGTCATTGGGTATACATGACTTAAAATGGTAGCTATTTTAGCAGACATCTGATTAGAACATTATGACAAAAAATTAATTTTTAAATAGATAAGACTTAGTTTAGAACTATTTTTAATTAAACTGAAATAATTTTATAACTAGCATTCAGAAATTGTAATTTTCAAGTCAAGTTTTTAACCTTTCTGTATTAATCAGTATCTGATGCAAGTTGATTTCAAATAGTTAACTTTGTTTCAGTGGTTAAAATAAACTGTTTGCTTTGAAATATTTTTAATTTTTCACAGCTCTTTATCCCTTTTTAATTTTATTTCTTGTTTTTGTTTAAATTATCTTATTTTTAAAGCAAAATAAATTTTTATAACATCACTACCTTAGTCTGAGTTTTGTGAACAGCAAAAAATTAGCATTGTACATTGTTTGCATATAAACCAAATTTTTTGTTTGCATATAATATATATTTGTTTGCATATACAATATAAACCAATAATTGTTTGCATATATAACAAATTATTGCATAAATAACCAAAAAAGTTGATAAAATATTTAAGTAATGATAGAAATATTATGAATTGTTTATATTAATTAAATACTTGAGAAGAAATTAATTATTAAATAAACTTGACTTTTTTGGTATACACTGATGAATTATCACTTTTTAAGTCTTCAAATTTTTAGAGGAAAAATTGTCTTGAGCTGAGTGGGATACAAACCTATGATCTCCTGATAACATGTCAGGTGCTCTCAACCACTGAGCTACCAGCTGTCATTAAGATCTCCTCTAATAGTTGATATGAACATTTCTACCTACAGTACATATTCCATTACGTCACATGTAGATGCTGTTCAGACAATCTAGCCACAAGTGGCAGATAAGTGCCATATAGATGGAAAGTATATCTTACAAGTATACAATTGATTAATTATTAAATAATTGAATAAAATGTATATATACCGTATTTCTAAGATTCTAAGACGCCATCAATTCTAAGATGCACTTCGTTTTTAGAGATGTTTGTATGGGGGGAAAAGTGCGTCTTAGAATCGAAGAAATACGGTACATTAATAATTGAATAAACTGTACTATAGTAGAAATGTTCATATCATCTATTAGAGATCTTGATCGACGGCCGGTAGTTCAGTGGTCCTGAGCACCTGACATGTTATCAGGAAGTTGTGGTTCATATCCCACCTGGCTCGAGACAATTTTTCCTCTAAAAATTTGAATCTCCTTAAAAAGTGGTAATTCATTAGTAAAATTAATTAAAAATATGAATATAAAATTTTACTTAGTTTTTTTTTCTTAAACCCAATTTTTTCTTTTGGAATATAACATAGCATATTTCTATTGATAGATTACTTTGCAAAAAAATCTGAAGTTTATTCTTTTATTTGACTGAGCAGAGTTGACAAAAGTCTCAATATTTCTCAAAGTATAGTACCAAGAATAAAATTGCAAAAGGAGTTTTCATAAAATTCTGAATTCATTTTAATTTAGTAAATAGCATGTCCTATTTTGTTTTGTTTTTTTAATTTAAGTTGACTTGTTAATATGACTCAGCACAGTTAGCAAAAAGGCTGGAATTTTCCCAAAGTATGGTGCCAAGAACAAAATTATGAAAACAGAGTAATTTTCTTGATTCAAGTAAAAAACTATTTTTTTGCTACTCAGAAATAGCCTTTCAATTCATATGCATTTATAATTATTTCTGTCTTAACCTTTTTTAAATAAATTTTTATTTTCATTGCCAGATGTATTTTTATTTCTACATTATAATAAGCCACCCAACTATATTATAATTTACTACTCTTGAGATTATTCTCTTGACATCTGATGACTAGTTTTATTTTCATAGGGCTTTTCAAGAGTAACCATTTTTGTTAAATATTTTTTCATAAAATCCAGAATGAAATGCTGATTAATATAAATATAACATGCATTATTCCTTGGGGCGGGGGTGGCTCAGTCGGTAGCGCGCCAGGCTCGTAATCTGTAGTTCCCAAATTCGAGTCCCAGCTGGGTCAGCATTGAGATTTATCTCCGCAAAATTCCCCGTCCTGCCCACGGTCAGTAGGGGACACCGATGGGCTTGGTAAAGGGCGTCGTCCGTCGGATGGGACGTTAAGCCGTGGTCCCGTGTGCGGGAGTCATACCCTGTGCACTTTAAAGAACACGCTGGATGGCCTTGACGGGAGGCTGCCATCTGTCTCCCAACAGCTGTTCCAGTGGGTCCCCTCCCCCAACCTTCTCTGAGCCTTCGGGGTTCATGTGACCTGGCCATTTAGCCCATGTTGTGCAAAAAAGTGCCGCTCAGAGGTAAAACAGCCCAACAGCATTATTCCTTTCATTAGCTATTTGGCAAAAAAGCTTTAAAGTTAACTTTTTTGAATGAACAAGCTGAAAAAAAAAAGCCTGGCTACATGGTACAGTTCAGTTTTGTAGGCCTGGCATGGCAAGGGTTAAAGAACACAAAACAGACCTTAAAAATAGCATTGGTAATACTATCTTTGCACAGGCTTTATTAGAGCACAACTTATAACTCATTTGCAACCAAAAAATCATTGCAATACCACCAACAAAGTAAATTACTTAAAAAATTTCTTATTTTTTCAGCAATAATTATTATGTGATACTGACCTCGCCCCCATACCTCTGGCATGGAATCCCCATCTATTGTCAAGTCCAAGTGCACAAGAAATTGCAATTTCCTGTGTAGCCTTAACATCACCTTCAATCTGATGATGATAAAATATATTCAAAATCAAGATAATTGGTCAACTCTTGTGAATGTGTACAGTTGTGATTAGTTTGTCATTTTTATTCTGTAAATTTTATGGTATAAATTAATTTTATGTTCCAAGGGACACTTGCCTGATGTATTGTGTTTATCTCAAAGAAATCATTCATTACATGAACATTTAAAACAACTTCTATACAAATATCAGGGGAAAAAAGTGTATATATTAATACTGAACACAGAGCTAAATTATTTACATACTAATTTAACCCTTTGCACTTAAAGTTTTTTTTCTATAGGAAAGTAGCAACTCGAAGTTTTTTTGCTAAAAAGTTGATGAAATTTTTTACAACTAACATAAAAATAAATCGTATATAAACAACGTAAAATCAAACTCGTCTTCACTGCTATTAATTTCATCATTTGGCTCCATTTTTATAACCACTAAAAACTACTAAGTTTAAAATAATTTTAAACACAATGCTCTACTATGAAGTGCCCATAGACAATAGATTTACACATCTAAAATGTAAAGAGGAAAGTTATTTAAACGACTGAGAGGTGACAATAAACCAGTTACTGTCACCTCTCGGTCTCCATTCGAGTTGCTGTATCAAACCAAGTGGCAACTGAGGGTCGCCTCTATAGAGTTCAAAGGGTTAATAAAATTGCACAACCTAAAAGGTATTTAATTTATGACTAGGGTCAAACCACCTCACTATTTCGTGTAAAACTGATTACAGCAGAACAAATGTTTATATTAGTTTTATTGAAAAGAAGTGTAGAACCCTTTAATTCTCAAAATGCCAATAGTTACGGTGTGTAATTGTATAACTTTGGGTTAAGTAATTATGCAAAGTAAAAAGTAATTCTTGTGTATTATATGAGTATCAGACTGTTTTAAAATATTATTCTAGTATGTGTATTCATTGCAATTTATTTTCTGGATTTTTTAGGGTCAAGTATTTAAGAAGGCTTTTACTGTTGCAGAATATGGTGAGGAAATTATTGTTTAAAGATATTTTAAACCAAAGACTGTATTGAGTTGTCTCAGCTACATATATAAACTTCTGATTCTGTATATTTTATAACTTCATTAACATTATTACACTATTTAAGTGTACTAGTTACACTCTATACTTTATTGCTATACTTATCTATACATATTTACAGGTTATACTGCTTGTCATATACTATACCTTATTCTCAAATGTTTGTTCTAGCAAATGCAATGCATTGGTTGCAGTGGCCACCCAGATTTAGTTTTTCTGAAAAGTCCTATGAAAGGTTATATGGAATGAATTCTCGATTATCATGTAGCTGCAATTTGTCCTCATTCTTTGCATCTGCTACACTGAGGGAAATCAGATGTTGTTCTTGGCACTTGACTGTTAGCAGTTGACACACACATACAGCATATAACTAAAAATCACAATCTTTCTGCTTACATGAGAATGGAAGTTTTTTGATACAGAGCCATGATGCTATTTAGGGTCTGATTAAGCCATGTTATGTTTGGTGTTGGCAGAGTATATATAATGGTGTTTTTTTGAGCTGAACTAATTTTCATTTTGTTGCATATGATACTGGAGTGGTTTCTCAATTGTCTGCAACCATCTTTTTTGTATAATGTGCTATTTTTACATTTTGGTATATTCTTAGTGTTTTTCATTTTTCAATGTCAGTCTTCCTCAGGGATTATAATGCAAGCTCATATTTGGCCATTAAGTAGCTAGCTATGCTGCTGAACATGATGCTCTGGTGGGCGCCAGGTGATTCTAACCAGACTGGGAAGGGAGCACCCATCAACATGGAGTACATATCCAGGCAAGGATCTTATACCAGGGGGGGGGGGGGAGGCCAGGGTACCAATAGGTACCTCACCAGAGTTGAAAGCCACTGAGAAGGAAGGGGGTAGGGTGAAGCTGAACAGCCATCACTGGTAAAAAAAACAGCACAATAGCAATGGGAGCCACCTGATGAAGCAGAAAGGACAAATGGGGGGGGGGGAGTGGGGTAAACATCTGAGCAAGTGTCAGAATCCAAGTATGAGACCCCAGGAAGGTTTGACAATGTTGGTAGATCACTATCTGTTCAGCTTTATCCAGTTGGTACTGGTTTGCAGGAGCTCATAGAATTTTGATGTGTTCAAGCTGGAGTTTTGACAAATTTTATTTAACTACTGTGGCTATGGTGGTGGTTTCTTTTTTTATATTTAATATCTCATGTTCTTTGAATCTTGTTCTGGGTGTTCTTTTTGTTTTGCCATAATATGTTCGTTCTCTGCTTCCATAATTTTTATTTGTAATCGGGATCTGATACACACCTCCTATAGGTGGATTAGGATCCTTGTCATTTTTGATACGCTGAGCAGGGATCAGCTATTGCACATTGTGACCTGTTTCTAATATGGAGCTGTAATGCTATTTAGGGTATCTACCAAGTATTACTTTCCATAGCTACATTGGAATATGAGGATTTTACATAGATTATTCTCTAGATGTCCTTGTAAAGGAATTCCAGCAATATAATCTACATATTGTGGGTTTGCAAGAGACCAGATGGATAAGAAAAGGAACTAAATTGCACAGTCCTTATAGCTTATGGTAGTTTGAGGATCATGTATATTAGAGATGAATTTAGGTTTAAATTTTTAAATCTAAGTCCAAAATTATTGAACATGGACCAACCAAGCCATTAAAATAATTACTCAGCCTGAGCTTGGTTACATAAAAAATTTCTAACAAATTGTAAGACATGTACAGAAATACATGCTGCTAAACTGTATTTGAATTTTCTATATTATGGGTTATTATGAACTTCAAAATAATTATTTGAAGACTAAATTAAAAACTTAATGTTATTTGGAATAAAAAAAACAAAACAATTTGTAGAAATTGAAAATTGTTGAGGTATAGCTGTTTATATTCAAGCCACTATCTTGGCTGTATTCTGCTAATACCAGGTCTAGGGAAAAAATTATCTTGATCCAGGTGGGATCTGGACCTATGATCTCCAGATAATATGTCAGGTGCTCTTACTGCTGAGCTACCAGCCAGTGATCAAGATTGCTGCTGTCTCATAACCTAGTCTCAAGTAGATGTCATGATTGGAGATAGTCTCCATCTATTGGAAGATGTTATAGGCTCATGCACACCAGCACCTCAAGGTGATCCACCCTGTATTTTTGAGCCTATTTTTTCACATCTCTTTATGGATTGTGTATGGTGGTATATATTAGTTACCAATATTTATATTCTGTTCTATTCACAGCAATCCATTGGTTTATATTTTCAAGCAACTATCTTTACTGTGTTCTGCTAATACTGGGTATAGAGGGAAATTGTCAATTTGCCAAGCGGGATTCCAACCCCCAAACTCCTGAAAACATGTCTACTGAATACCAGCCACCGATTGAAATTTCCCCTGCCTAAATTTCTACTGTGTGATTCAAAAATGATCAACTAGGGAAGTTTGCAATTCCAATATGGAAGATGCTTCCCACGATTCAATTGCTACTACTACTGCTACCCTGCGCTGCTGTTAAGTCTTGTACTCTAGTTTCAAGTATATGTCATGATTAGGGCTGTAAATTTTTCATGGGGAAAAAAGTGTGAAATTTGCAGAGCAATTGCACTAATAAGTGACAAAATTCGTGGAAATTTTATGGGGCAAAATTAAGAAATTCTCAGATTTTTTAGGCTCACAAATCATAAAAGTTACACATCTGTGGCTTTCTATAGGTCCAACTCGCACCTTACATATCAATCAGTAATGATGAATTCTGATACAGCATATTATACATAAATTTCCCTGTTTTATCTTCTTGCACAAAGCCACTATATTTAGAAAAATATTGCTCTGCATCAACACTGTTGCAACTGAAAAATAATCAAAGAGCTACCTTTGATAACTTGGAAAATAGTTCTTTTTGACACAAGAAAAGAATTGAATTATTTCATGGTTCTTTCGTAGTATTGACAACAACCTAAAAGCTGAATATCGTCTTCAAACATGGATATAATGGTGAAAACAATATTATTAAGATCACTCACAGAAATATTTAAGCACTTCAGTTGGTTGGAATCGAAAATTCAAAATGGTTTAAAAAAAACACTGTTCCATCCTCATGAAATTGGCAGTTGTTTTCATCACTTAAATATTGTCCAATTTTTTAAGGACATGAATGGAGTTTATTTTTGCGAATGTATGATTATATGTCTGACTTTTACTGAACAACAATTACTACCAAATCATTTTGTAGACTTTATGCACTGATATACTTAAGGACTTTCAAACAACATAAGGGAATCAAAATATCAGCTGCGTATCTATGGATTTGATTCAAACCACTTGTTAAGGAATCATTTTTACACATTTCAATGATATCTTGTAATATACTACAGGTAATGTTTCCAATTTCCTGCTCAAAAAACTTCTAATCTTCTGCATGATCAGTTTTAGAATAGAGCTTGGAACCAACTATTTTACCTTGTTCGAGCAACAACTACTGGTTTGCTGTCTCGTTTTTCTTAATGAAATACTCTGAAATGAGCTTTATGTGCAGAACAAGAGGTAAATCAGTGTTTAATCATGACAATCATAGCATTAACCCTTTAATGCCCAAGAAATCTGAGAAAAAGGTACAGGGTAGTAAAGACAAAAAAGCACTATTTGGACTAGTCCATTTCAAAATAACGTCCATTTTGGGCCGTTCTGGGCATTAAAGGGTTAACAGTTTTGAGATCTCGTTGCATATGTCGCCAAGATTTTGAAGATAAGCATTACATGTGGCATGAATAACATGTAAAAATCTTAAAGTATATTTTTAATACCGCTTTGAACATATATGAAGCGTTGTTGGTAACAAAAGCTGTAACAACAAAATACTCTAATTTAAATTTATTTGTAAATAGAACAATTGTTTCACTGACAATGAACAGCACTTTGTTGGAGGAAATGTGGACTTCAAACGTTTAATTTATGCATTTCACCAGTGATATGACAATGGAGAATATTTTGGTCTAAAGTTTGAATGGTGAGAAGTTTACAGTAGTTATATAGAAACTAGTTACTCAGGAAAAGTAAATAATTAAGTGGTTTTGTTGGTTTTGAGAAAACTGGTGTAGAGGTGATACTTTTACACCAATTTTCAAAACATGAAAAGTTACAGAATTTTGGAAAAAAACATTAGAATTTGTGGAGGAAACTTAAGCAAAATGTTGAAATTTGTGGAAACTGCTGAAATTTGCACTGCAAAAAATTTACAGTCCTAGTCATGATCCATCTGTTGGAGCTGTTCCAAGTTCATGCACTGGTATGTGGGTTCAGATACCACCTGGCTCAAAAGTTTTTCCCTAAACCCAGTATTAGAATTCAGTGAAGATAAGGGCTTAAATATAATCCAATTAATCTCTGTGAATGTAAAAGAATGACTATTTATAACTAGCATGTACAGGAGGTCCCCTTTACTGAGTCCCCAAATATATGTGACCAAATTAATGAGGAACTCTACATAAAAAAAAAAAACTTCACCTCCAAGAACCTCATCCATAGACCATGAATGACAATGCCATTTAAGAGAAGCCTGCGGCAAAATTTATGAAGATGTGGAATATTTTAGGAACCATGATCTTCTCTATGATCTTTCTGCCTAGGTTGAATGTGAGCTATAAGATGTTTTGTCATGCTACAATGCAATTTTAAAAGCAAAAATATGAGCTGAAAACCCAAACAACTTGAGACTAATTGCAAAGCATAAACCCATCATGGGGGAATCTGAACTTCAGGCAGGCTCTTAGTTTTCACCTTACATCCCAAAGAGAGGATGAGAAAATATCAGATGACCCCCTCTTCTGGTCCTGCCTCTGAAGCTCCTCTTGCACCTAATTCTTTCCCAACATATTTCCCACCTCCATCCAGCCACCCAGCCAGCCAAGCCCAACACCTCTACTTACAAAGATAGCATGATAAAAATCAGATATGTACATTAAAATGATTTATTGAAACAAATTTTTCACATCTAATTAATGTTTCTCTTAAAAAAATACACCCATATACAAATTATGAGCATACAAATATACAAAACATTAACTTTTGCATCTCGTTTTTCAGATAGATTGATGACTTTTAAGTGATAAGTCCAAGGTAATTTCTTAAATGAATGTGTAATAAAATATTTAATGAGATGATCTGGCCCTTAATATCTCTTATTTACATTATTTTTATGGGTGGAAATTTTCCACTTAAAGGGGAAAACAAAAATTTTTGGGGTCCTAATTAACCATGGATAACCAGAACTTCCTGTACCATATGAAGAGACAGTTGGATCACTTTGGAGTGCTGCTGATATGCATGAGCCTGGAACAACTTTGTTAGATGAATACTCTGCAATTCCAACATCTACTTGAGACTCTGGTATGAGACTTAAGAACAACAGTGGGGGTAATCTTGATCAGTGGCCTGTAGCTCAGTAGTTAGAGCACCTGACATGTTATCAGAAGGTTGTGGGTTTGGATTCCACTCAGCTCAAGATGGTTTTTCCCATATACCCAGTGTTAGCAGAATGCAGCAAAGATGGTGACTTGAATATAAACCAATGAATTGCTGTGAAAACAAAAGAATTACATCATTATAAATCCTAAGAGCAATTCACTAATAAAAGGAAAACCTAAGAAAAATGAAGAAGCTTTTTTTAAATACTAAACTGATAAAAAAAGTTGAAATTATAACTAAAAGAAATTAGTTTTTTACTATTTTTTTTTTTTGCAATTAATAGAAAATTTTAAATTCAAATTATGACTGCCTGAAGTTGTCTGCTATTTAAAGCTTGACAAAGCCTAGGCTCAAACTCATCTCTAGTATATATGGTTGCAGCTCAGCAACTACTAATAAGTAGATTCATACTATTTGCAAGTATATTTTGATAACATCTGTATATTCAGCAGTAAGGTATCACAGGAAAAGTCCTGTAGATATGGGACACATGAAATATGTAGCTGAAAAGAATGGTTTTGCCATGAGTTGGATTCAAACTCGCATCTCCCAGAAACATTCCAGGCATCATAACCACTAAATCATCAGAAGCTAACCTTTTCTTCAGCTAATGTAACATATAGATATTCCTGCATATTTGTTGATTCATCCTGGTGCCATCTATGTTAGTCACTGATAGTCTAATGGTTATGATATACCTGGCATGTTTCTGGGAGATGTGGGTTTGAATTCCAATCACAGCAAAACCAATTTTTTTCAGCTATGTATTTCATGAGTCGCCTGTATATTGATTATATAGTGCATTACATATGCAGACTTTTGGCATTATCATCAGAATTTAGTCTTCCCTTGGCCCTTGTATTGGGACAATATCCAGAGGCATTGTTTTGATCAGTTTTGCTTTAGGTTACCACCTTGCAATTATTAAATCATGACCTCTCTTAGTGATTGACTTTTTAGATATATAGCACAATAATAGCCAACTGTGTTCTAGGTGAGAAAGAGGACAGCAGTGGGCTTGGAAAGGCTTCTCCTGTTGTATGGAATGTTAATATGTGGTCTTGTACGCTGGAAAGTTGTCATACCCTCTGCACTTAAAAAAACACATTGATCTTGATGACAAGCTTCCATATGCCTTCTAATAGCTCTCTAGTGGATGCCCCTTTCTTAAACTTCTGTGAGCCCTTGGGGTCATGTGACCTGGCCATTTAGCCCATTGGGTGTAAGAAAGGGCAGGAGACCTCTAAGCAACACTGAGGAAAAATACACTGATGGGCTTCCAAAGGCGCTTGTATATTGAATGGTATATTAGGCCATATTCTTAAATATAGAAAGATAACTTTTGTGCCAAACAAATTGAATGACCTCCCTAAAAGTCTCTTGTCTGCCCCTAACAGGCATTCAGAGAATCTCCACCTTCTAATGAACCTTGAATGTTTTGTGATTTGCAAATTGGCACATTGTGAAGTTTTAAAAGCTCTTATCCAAGTAAAACAAGTTTTATAAGTAATTCATATTAAAAAAGTTTGGAATATTATAATTTCTATGAAATTATTAATTTGTGCATTTGTAAAGAAAAAAAGTAAAGGAAATTATTTTAATATTTACTTTTCAGTATTGCCAACATTTGAAGTCGAGGTAGAATTACCACCATTTGCTACATACCAAAAACCTGATGTTGTGGCTACAGTAAAGGCAAAGTATGTGAAACTTCATACTTATAAATTTTTTGGTTGCTTATAAAACATGGTCAGTATTGTAAGCTTGTGAATCCAGTACTGTAAAATATGAGGGTTGTTCAGAAAGTAATGAGACAAGTATACATATAGCAATGTGATATACACTGAAGTGCCATTGAATTAGGGATAGCAACCTAGTGTTGAACCCCCTCTGGCCCTGATAACAGCCACCACATGATGAGGCAAGAACTCCACAAGCTTGCATAAATGTTTCACAAGTATGGCAACCCATGCTTCCTCCAGAGCTGTCCACAATTCTCTCACGGTCGTTGCTGATGGGACATGGGCTCAAACACTCTGCTCGACGTATATCAAAGATTTTTGATGGGATTTAAATCTGGGCTTCTAGGTAGCCAATTCATTATTTCAAAGTCAGCAGAATGCTCCTGGACCTGTGAGATGAACAGTTGTCTTGCTGGTAGATGCCATCTCCATTGGGATGCATGATGGCCATAAATGGTCAGCCATGAGTTCTACGTGCCGGGATACCTTGAGAGTCATTAGTACCTGTACCAAAGGTCCCACAGACGTCCAACTGAAGACACCCCAGGCCATCACCGAGCCACCACCAGCTTGTACTGTTCCGACCTGACATGCAGGATCCATGGCTTCATGGGGTTGGTGCCATACCCTCAGTCTTCCATCAGTGTGATGTAGTTTAAATCAGAATTCATGACACCAGGATATCCATTGCCAATTTTCGATGGTCCAATTTCAATGTTCTTTAGCCCAGGCAAGGTGTTGAGCCCAGTGTCATGCCATTAGAAGTGGAACTCTCGTAGATCAGCAACTCCCGATGCCGAGACAATGAAATGAGCATTGCACAGTCTGTGCACTGACTTCCTGGCTGGAACCAGTGTTCAGATGGCAGGTGATTTCAGATAATGTCTGACCCCTAATGGTCCATATGATGCAGGTTAGACAGTGAAGCCCACAATCATTCAAGGCTGGTTGTCCTTTGCAGTATGTCCAGGTGCTTGTTTTTTTGCTGGAATTTTCATATTCTCGGAACACTCTTGAAACTGTCATATGAGAAAATCCAAGTTTGTTGACAATTTCAGAGATTGAGAGTCCCCTCCATCGGGCACATATGATCTGCCCTCTGTCAAATGCATCTAAATCCTGCGCCTTTCCCATTATGCTTCTCACGACAAATGCTTGGGGAAGCCAAAGCTGACAGCTATATATGACCAGAGTTTCAGCCATACATGCAAGCAAATGTGGGACTTGTACTGAATTTGGATAAAGTCTCCTATCCCTAATTTAATATCACTTCAGTGTATTTAAGAGCTTATGAGGAAACATCAACCTTATTCCTTGTCTCGTAAATCCAGATCAGTATATTCCTTTTCAAACAATATTCCTTGGAATGCAATGCTACTTATTCTATCCCATTATGCATTCATCCCATTATTTGGGCCTTGATTGAAACAAATGATCAGAGACATTCTTTGACAGCATCTTTAATTTTTCCTTTAGAGCTTTTGCACATATCCCAGTGAATAAAAATCATCTAAGATCTTGAATTTGGCTCTATTCGGAATTCACAAGGTGTTAAAACTGGGATGTAGGGTGAGTGTGGTACAATTATGATGCCTTCTTTTTTGCAGAAAATCGAAAACACTGTATGCATTATTTCCACAGTTGATTCTATGTATACTTGGGTAGGAGCAAGTCCTGTTGGTACTTTGCTGACATTCACTCACAGTTGATACCGATAATGATTGATACTGTAACACATAACCTAATGATGCTAGTTCATGTTTTCTTTGTTGTGTTGTCATTTCTCTTCTCTAAAATAGGAAGTTGCACTTGTTGCTCAGCTCTGCTTAAGTCATTCATTTATTACACATTCTTTTCTTCTATGGGCATATGATGAACCTAAGTGTGAGTTTTGTGATACCATTTTAACTGTGAAATAACTTTTGTTGTGGGTTTTTGATATCTTTTATCTTTTTATTATTTGGCACAACATGACCTTTGTTGCTCTTGCACCATAAAACCCCAGACAATCCAACTCCTTTGAAACAGATAATTCTGTTTCAGTCTTATACTTCTTGAGTGACCTCCATATGTATTTGATATTAATGTAATTTTTACTGTAATTACATTTCTTTTAAATAGAAATTAAATTGTTAATATGCAATGCAAAATTTTTTTCCAAAACACTGAAATTAAAAGTATTACCAGCATATATTTTTAGTATTGCCAGTATTCAGTAGCATATTGACCAACTTCCATTATGTGTGCATGTGGTGGTGGTGGGGACAGGTTTGTGTCATGTAATATGAGTTCCCTTTTTTTGTGGACTGCTTAAAATATATGCTATTTAAGTTTAAGCCATTATATTTTATTTTTAATTTGTATGGTGTAATGGATTCGAGATATTTTAAGTTCATGTGCAACTTTGTGCTTGTTGGTTTTCCTTTGTTTGCTCAGTCAATTCTCAATAATTGACAGATAAGCTTTAAGAAGTTAAATTTTAATTCTCCATTAGTTTCATGAATATAATCTCTAGCCATGCAGCAAAATAAAATGCATTTAAGTTCTAGTATCTGCTGGTTCTTTAAACCCACTGAAACTGGCTTATGGCTTTGAGCTTGATTATTGGTTCTGGATGGCCTGGATCCTATCAACAGTGGCCTCTGTTGATAGAAAATCTACTGTTTTCCTTGCCTCGTAAATCCAGATCAGTATGTTCCTTTTCGAACTTTGCTGACAATTAGCAAGAATAAGTTGGTTGCCAACCTTGGGTGAACAGATCCACAGGATACCTTATTCAGCTGGTGGATAATCCTGATCAGAGGCCATCTCAAGTACTTGAACCCTTACTACTATGGGTATTGCCAACCTACCCTGGAGCAATGTGTCTCAGGAAGGTCAGTTTCTATTTTGATTTTGGTTATTGAATAGATCCACAAAGATCCTTATCAGCATTCAAATGATCCTCCTCCTTTGAAAATGCTAGTAATGGTAATGGAGGCCAAAAAATTATGAAACTTCTGCATATTTTGCAAATTTCTCAAGAAGTGTTTTAAAAACCTCTAAAACAAAGGGGAAACTATTACATTAGTCTTTTGCACCTCCCTCCCCCCCCCCTTTACCTTTTCCAGCCCAATTGTCACCTGCCCCCACCGCCACAAACATTTTCTAGATCTGGGCCTGATACCCATTAATGCCAAAAATTTATGCGAGAAATGTTATTGATCTATCATTTTTTAAAATTCTTTTGGGTTGGGTCAAATCTTGTTTTTATTTAAAAGGATTTCCAACCACAGCAATAATATGAATAAAAAATAATAAATACCCCCTCAAGCAGCTGCTTACCACAGAGGTCTGACAGGAACCTGCCAATTTATGCACCATAGTAAGTTTGCGAGGTTGGCAGGAACTCAGCAGAAAAATGACACAAACATCCATACCATATCTGGGACTGAACCCATATCCCTTTGATCAGTAGCCTAGCACGCTAACCACCTGGCCACAGGATGGCTACCATAGGAATATTAAAACAAATTTAATTTTTCACAATTATGCTACATTTACAGTTCAAAATTGAATTTGAGCAGGCCTAATTCCTTGTATTTCACCGTTTTTGTTTTATTGTTTCTACCGCAATGTCTGTAGCATCTTAAATATCTTGGTCCTTTTCCTATGCATGCAAGAAGTACCAAAGTTAAAAATATTCTTATATATATATATTACCGTTCCTTTGCAATAGTGATGGCTGGCTCAGATGACACTCACTCAGCTGGGTTGATGTTATCTTCCATACTGGATTAAACTCTATCATTTTCTGACAGGTACAATATTAGTTATGTATACCAGTCCTTTTACTTTCACAGAGTCTTCTCTAGTAGTAGTTCTGTTGATACTTGCTCCTCTCTCTGCAAAATTCCCTTCCCTGCCCATGGTCAGTAGGACACTGACGGGTTTGGAAAGGCTGCTGTCCATTGGATGGGATGTTAAGCCATGGCTCCGTGTACAGGAGAGCCATACCCTGTGCACAAAGAACATGCTGGATGGCCTTCACGGGAGGCTACCATCTATCTCCCAACAGCTGATCCAGTGGGTCCCCTCCCCCAACCTTCTCTGAGCCTTTGGGGTCCATGTGACCTGGCCATTTAGCCCATGGTGTGCAAAAAAGTGCTGCTCAGAGGTAAAACAACCCAAACAACTTGCTCCTCTTTCATCCTGGGTCAAGTTGCATGTTTTCCAATGTTTTTTGTGCGCATTGTTTGGACAATCTCTACTTTTAACTATGACATTGGAATGAGCTTTTTCACTTTTTTAGATGTCATAGTCCGAGAAGTTTGATGGAAGATACTTTTTAGGCCTATTACTCAAAATTCATCTTAAACTTTTTTAACGTTTAAAAAGCTAAAACCTTTAAAAGGATTAAAAACTAACTTTAAAAGCAAAAGCAAACATTGCTACATGCTTCCTCAGGCTAATGCACTGTTGAGATGTTTAGACTTTTATACGAGTTACCCCTAGTGTTAAAGTCACTCAGTTGTGATGTGCTTGCACAACAAGAGATTCCACACTGTGGGTAGGGATGTAGTCTCCGTATTGCAGATGGTATCTTTATTCAAATTAATTATTAGGTATTCTGCATATTAAAGTTGAAATTTGGTTGTTGGGGCTATAAGTGGTTTGAGTTAAATAAATTTTCTATTGTAAGTTCATATTCTATTATAACTTGTGCTAATGCTGTATTTAGTTTATTGTTTTTTATATTTTTCTCATGCTACTTTGTGTTGCTCATATGTATGTTTTTCCTATATATTTGACCATTGATTTATATATCATATACTCCTCCTGTGGGTGGAAGTTTATCACGATCATCAATTATTAATCTCTTAATGTTATTTATTGTAACCGGAACTTTATACTCGTATTTTTTAATGTGTTACCCAAAGTTTGGGATATTCCAGTTAGATATGGAAAGCTATGTGTATATTTAAGTTTTTCTTGTTGGATCAGAGCAGTGTTGGCTTTTATATTTAGCAGCGTTTTAAATTTGAATAACCAATTTAGATGGGTACCTGGCTGCTTTTGCTGCTGCTTGTATAAAAGTCAACTCTTTGTTCAATATATTTTTATTAGTTGAATACTAAAAGGCTCTAAAAAAATATGGAGTTAATGCTGCTTTTTTTATACTTTAAAGGTGCACTGATGTATAATGAATTATATTAGGGATATAAGTAGGTTTTCAATATACTGCTGTAGTAAATATCAGGATGGTTTTTTGTAATTAAAATATCTAAGTACTGAAGTTGACCTTGATTTCTGCCTCATGTATTTTATGGAGTGTAATATACTATTGAATACTTTAATTCATTCAGTTCTTGTACTGGGTGATACCAAAATATTAAGATATCAAGTATTGCTTTTTATAAAGCTGTGTGTTCCACATATCTCATGATGATATCTTCCATGAGTCCCAAGAGTGGAGATCTCATTGTGACCCCATCTCTCTGGACCCATGTCTGACCACTGATGACAAACCAGTTGGAGTTGGTGGCCAGATCCAGGACCTTACATATCCTGAAGTACTCTTGGGCCTTGTTCCCTTCAGTCTTGAGCTGCATCACTGCATCCAAAATGGGTTGGGTTGTTTTACCTCTGAGCGGCACTTTTTTGCACACCATGGGCTAAATGGCCAGGTCACATGGACCCCGAAGGCTCAGAGAAGGTTGGGGGAGGGGACCCACTGGAACAGCTGTTGGGAGACAGATGGTAGCCTCCCGTCAAGGCCATCCAGCGTGTTCTTTAACGTGCACAGGGTATGGCTCTCCCGCACACTGGGCCACGGCTTAACGTCCCATCCAACGGACGGCGGCCTTTCCAAGCCCATCAGTGTCCCCTACTGACCATGAGCAGGGCGGGGAATTTTGCGGAGATAAATCTCAACGCTGACCCAGCTGGGACTCGAACCTGGGAACTACAGATTACGAGCCTAGCACGCTACCGACTGAGCCACCCCCGCCCCACCATCCAAAAATGGAGTATTGGGATAGTGATAAGACGTCCAGGGATGTGTTCATGTTTGGGCGCCACTTTCTTTACTGGCTCTGTAATGCTCCAAAGATTATTAACTTTCTCAAGTTGGACCTTTTGTCTGATCCAAAATAGATAAAACTCCAGATAGTTTATCAGGTGCCAGCAATATAACTTGCAAAATAAAGTTTAAATAGGGTTCATTATGTATATAGAATTACTTATCGAGCAAGAATTCAATAAAGATTGTCAAGTTTAATTAAAGTTATATCTAAATCAAAATCACTAATCATTGCTCAAGATGAAAAAATAGCAAAGTCAAACTGTTCATAAAGCAAAGTTTATTTCCAAAATATTCAAAGACTTACTCAGACTTTTGTAATCCTCAACTAAATTGGTAACTAAAAAAAAAAACTCTGTTTTCGCCAGTCACATTTAGAAATTGACTACTAACATCTTCCTCCTTCACCAGCTTCCTTCCAACACAACTCTCTCTACTCTTATTCAACTCTGTGACTTCACATTGCTTAGATATTGTGGCATACAATCTGGCACATGTTTGTTGTATGCCTGAAAAACATTACGACACGACCCCTTGTGCCATAGTCATTGTCAACATGCGATTGTCAGATTATACAAATGTTTTTTCAGGCATACAACAAACATGTGCAGTCCTAAACATGCACATTAGCAACTGACAATCAAAAGATCGGAGTTGCGCATGCACAATTCCTTCTACAGCTCGGAAGAAAGAATTGTGATGAGTTCAATTGAAATTAATACCCAAAATGATAACTAGTTTTACTTTATTTACGTTATATTTAAGTAAAAGTGAATGGTTGTCATTTCCGTGACCTACATCTGCATATGATGGAAACTGCCTTGTAACATGAGGTTAAGGTATGTTTTGTAGATGGAAATAAAGGTGAGAAAAAATGCAGACCCTTTCCAGATTATATGTGGGTGATTTTCATTTACTAATGAGAGGTCTAAATGGTCCGTTTTTCTTCTGTAATTTTATCTTAAAAAGTTTGGTATGTCTGGGTATATGGGCAGTATAAAACTTTAGCTATGCTTGTGGATATAAAGGGATCCTTTAATTCTTTTAATTTAAGACCTTTGGAAGTGGGTTATTAAGTAATGATTCACATTTTAAATTTTCTAGAAGTTGATTTATTTTTATCTTGTACTCTCTCATATCAATTACCACTATTTGTTATGTTTTATTTACTAAAATTATTTTATTTTCTGGATTTTTTCTTTCAATTGTTAAGTGTTTAATTTCTTTTTTCACTGTTGTATTCTCATTTTGTTGCTGGTATTTTATACTACTGTAAATTTTTAAATCTTTCCCTATCTTTAAATATCAAAGGTACTGTATTAATAGTTTGCTCTATTTGTGGAATTAGCTCTATCATGTTTGATATATAGGGGCATTATAGGCAAATTTTGCACTCTGTTGTAATATTTGTTCTTGGTCCTTATTCAGTTGATGATTCTACCTATTTAGTATTCCTATGTTGTCATTTCTTTAAGTTCTCTAACATAATGTTATATTTCGTACAGATTTTATTGGATTTTATTTCGAATCTATAATGAATTCTTCCTATTTGATTTAAATTGTTGGGATTTACTTGTGTTGCACGTTTTAAATATTCATTATAAGTTATTTTTTACCCTTCTGCTCTAACTTTCTGATTATTTTTGCTAAAATTTTTCATTCCTCTGTTTCCAACATACATTTTTAACTCTTTGCACTCAAGAGGCGATCCTCAGTCACCACTTGGTTTGATGCAGCAACTGTATTGGCAACTGAGAGGTGACAATAACTGTTTTATAAGCAGATATCTTTCTTCTTTACATTTTAGATGTGTAAATCTACTGTCTATGTGCACTTCATAGTACAGCATTGCGTTTAAAATTATTTAAACTTAGTCTGTTTTAGTGGTTATAAAAATGGAGCCAAATGATGAAATTAGTAGCAGTGAAGATGAATTTGATTTTACGTTGTTTATGTATGATTTATTTTTTATGTTAGTTGTAAAAAATTTCAACTTTTTAGCAAAAACATTTTCGAGTTGCTACTTCTCTATAGTGAAAAAACCTTCAAGTGCAAAGGGTTAATAGCATATTTGTTTTTAGGTATTACTAAGAATTTAGGGATAACATATTTCCTACAAGTTAAAAACTTAAGATTTAATTACAATTTATATAGGGAAATTGATTGTAGAAAACTGTTGTATATTTTCTTTCATTTTTTCTTCAATATTTCAAGGTGGGGGTTGGTTCAGTCGGTAGTATACCAGGCTCATATTCTGCAATTCCCAGGTTCAAGTCCCAACTGTGCCAGCATTGAAATTTATCTCTATTAAACCCTCACTCTGCCCTTGGTCATGAAGGGAACATCATTAGTGCTTATAAAGGCCGCTGTCCATTGTATGGGGTATAAAGCCATGGTCCTGTGTGCGGGAGAGCTATACCTTGTGCATGTTAAAGAACATGTTGGATGGCCTTGACAGGAGACTAACAGCTGTCCAATGGGTCTCCTTCCCCCAACCTTCTCTGAGCCTTTGGGTCCTTGTGACATGGCCATGTAGCCCATTGTGTGAACAAAAAGTGCTGTTCACAGGTAAAAGAGCCCAACTCTTTAATAGTTATTTTTAATTTTCATTCATTAATATTTTGAGATTTAAAATGTAACAATTTTTTTTATAATTGATGTATTATTGATGGTTGAAAGCTATTTTAGGCAGTTTTCATTCTATAAACAGGCATGAAAACACTTTCAGACCCAGTTGATTCCTCTGATAGAATTTTTAATAATTTTTTTTATATAAATTTCCATTATGAATAATTTCTATCAGTTATAAATTTAAGATATTGCTCAAATCAGCACTTATGTTTGATTTTCAAAACACTGGAATCATTTTAAAATTTTTCTGTTAACTCTTTCTGTTGATAGATATACATATGGAAAGCCAGTTAAAGGAAATGTGAGACTTACAACAAAACCATCTCTAAAATACGGTTACCTAAGCAATGAAAACAAGCCATTTGTAACTGAAACGGAGGTATGGAATTTATTTTTCAAAGCATGTCATTTCATATTAATACATAATTTTTTAAACTTGTTTATGTTTATTAAGAAAAAAAAATTTTTTTTTTCTGATTTTATAAATTTGAAAGAAACATACTAAAATGTAAAAAAAAAATTTATATGTGGTCTAAAAGCAATTCTACTTACTCCTAAAGTATGGCTGGCACTGGTAGTATATCTCATTCTAGAACAGGTTCCCCCCCCCCCCCCCCTCCCTTGTACCTTTTTCCAGTATACCTTTTGAGTCTAAATGGAAATGCTTGTAATGTGATGAGGGGGAGAGTAAAAAAATGCAGATACATTGCATTTTTTGATTGATGTAAATTATTGTATTGATGTAGCATTTATAAAATTACTTTTGTTATGTACTTGACATTTTTTAATTTCTTTTTTTCTCCGACATCTTTACCATAACTCTACAATCCCGATGAGATATCCTGTTATAGTCAGTAGATAAGATTAATTTTGAATATGTTCTGGTGACTGATGAGAATGTCTGCAGATTGTTTAGTATGTTCTTGATAGGTATATGAAAACAGATTATGCTGAACTAAGAGGTATAGATATTGCAAGTTGTAAGTGACTGTTAAGAGTGTACAGGACTTACAATTGTTTGTGTCTGCTATGAAATAGTTTTCCACTAGCCAATGTTATTTTTCCTACTTAATTGCTCTTTTGATCCATTAGGACCTTTTTTTTCCCCCTTCTATTTACTTTATTTACTTCATAAGATTTGGAGAGACTATGAAGCTGAAGATCATAAAATGAACAAAGCTGTGAAAAACTTGTAAAGTGTCAGTAAAAAAGTTGAATTCATTTGATATTAGAATTTTTTTCTTCGTTCCTTTTTGTTAAAAACTTCTCAAATAATTAACAGTAAGATATATTAAAATTACCTCTTTCTATGCATCATAATATTAAAAAACACTGCCTTTTGATTAGAAACATTGGTGGATATATAATTAACAAGTCTAAGTGGTGTATGTGTTAGAACATAAAAAGTAAGTTCCAAGTTGAATTAAAGATTTTAAAAGTAGTAGTATAAACTCCAAAAAAGCAAAACTAAGTAAAGAAATTGTTAATAAAATGTTAAGTATTTTTGTGCCAAAATGAAGAGATTCAGTCATGGGTTAGCCAGTGTTTCTCAAACTGTAAATCCAAATTGTTAAATTTTATTTGTTATTATGGTTGTTTTTACTCTTGCTGCTGCTGTTTTTTTTATATAAACTACTTTTGGTTGTGACATAGAGAAAAGATAACACATGGAGATATAGACATACATATTTTAAGATTTCCATACTTCCAGCTACAAAATAAACATTTATAAAAGTAATACCAGATTTACTTCAAGTTACTTCTAAATAAAACATAATTAATTTTGGAAAATGCTACCTAATCCAGAGGTTCTCAATTGGACAGAATGGAGGAATAGGTTTTTTGACAGGGCTCAAAAGAATTAATTTAATCCTTACAGGGCTTTCCATCAGCTGCAGACATTGACAGATTTTGAAATGACAGTTCAGAAATTAGTACATCCATTCTCACAATGTATGAAACTTTTATTTTTAAAAAATATAATTTCAATTTGAAATTTTTATGCATATACCTTATATACTGGGTGATCCAAAAGTAACAGAAAAAGTAAAAATGCAATAATTCAAAAAGTATAGACAGTAGCAAGATGTGGTTTTCACAAAAATGCACAGAAAGACATGGGATTTTTTTTAATAACGAAAAATTTTATTGCCAGAATAGTTACATTTTTCACTGACAGGTGGCACTTCAGTTGTGTCAGTAGTTTGTACAGTGGTGCAGCACAGTTCGCAATGCAGCTAGGATTTCAAATGTTCAATGTGACGGCTGTCATTCATGAGAATGGCCGTCAGACGTGGCACGACACTCTGTACAGCATCGAAGAGGGTTTCAGCTGTAATTCCTGTCGCATGATGGCGAATAGCTTCTTTCAACATGGCCAATGATGTCTGCCGACCACCTGTACACCTGTGACTTCAAGTAGCCCCATAACCAAAAGTCACAAGGTGTAAGGTCTGGAGACCTTGGTGGCCATTCGTGTGGGAAAGAGCAACTGAGGACACGGTCATCACCAAATGTTGATTGCAGCAGGTGCTGGACAGGACCTGGGATGTGCAGAGCCACTCCATCCTGCATGAATGTTACACTATGGAGCACTTGCCTTTCTTGCAAGGAGGGAATGATGCTGTCTCTTAAAAGCACTGCATAATGCTCGCCTGTGACAGTAACAGTTCGAAATATACCGCTGTGGACTTCCTCAAAGAAAAAGGGGCCTATAATGAATGACGCAGTGAACCCGCACCATGATGTCACCTTTGGCTGATGCAAAGGGGTTTCCACAATCGCGTGTGGTTTCTCTCTCACCCAGATGTGGCAGTTGTGTTCATTTACACTTCCATTAAGCGAAAAGTGCACCTCATCAGTCCACAGAATGTTTGACAGCCAGTCGGCATTGTTTTCCATCTGTTGAAAAGCCCAATTTGCAAATTCATGACTTCTCTTGAAATCAGTTGGTTTCAGTTCCTGTACGTGTTGGATTTTGTAATGATAACTCTTGAGGATGATCCTGAGTGATAGCCACACAGTCCCGTACGAAATGCCAGTTCGTCTTGAAATTTCACGTGCACTATATTCCCCGTGTGTGGAAGCTGCCAATTGTGTGTCGGCCTTATGTTCGACCTCGTGCACAACTGCAATAGTTTTTTTGGGTCTCCCACTTCTTGCATGTGCTTCCAAACTGCCAGTGTCCTCAAACCTTTTCATCATAGCTATCAGTGAGGAACAAGACATTGGTCCCTTTCCACTTCTAATACCCCGCATCGAACGATAGGTGTGCAAAGCCACACTTGCACATTCAGAGTTCTAATAACAGAGCTTAACTAAAAGGGCTTTATCTCATAACGATAACATGCCTCACCTTGCCAAAACATTCGACTTTGGTAATAAACGTTAAATGCTGAAAGTTGAACTTCAGTGAAAATTATCTGAAAATCATCTTCATCTGAAATTTACCTACCTCACTGCAAAGTCAGATTGATCAATGTTTGCAGTTTCGTACCATTTGAGGGCGGTGGCTGATGGATTTGTTTAAATAGCGACAGGCCGCATCTCGGGGGACCGCTACAGCGTCACCTGTCGGTGACAAATGGAACTATTCTGGCGATAAAATTTTTCATTATTAAAAAAAAAACTCATGTCTTTCTGTGCATTTCTGTGAAAACCGCATCGTGCTACTGCCTATACTTTTCAAATTTTTGCATTTTTACTTTTTCTGTTACTTTTGGATCACCTGGTATATATTGTCATCATCCTCAAGTAGCCATGGGCTACGGAGGTCCAACCAGACCGTGCAATTTAGTTCTCCAAGCAAATCTGTCCTAAGCTACATCTACTGCATCTGGCAACTGCACAGCAATTCTAATAAGGTCCTGTTTGACATTGTCTGCCCACCGCATCCTAGGTCTCCCCCTCTTTCTGAGGCCTTTAGGCACACTCTTCATAACCCTATTCGCCAATCTATAATCATCCATACAGGTAACATGGCCAAACCAACAGTCTCTCTCTGCACAATATGCTGCTTAAAGGAGGTTGCAGACTCCTTTGCCTAACCTCATCATTAGTTACAAAGTTAAACCACCTAATGCCCAAGATACTATGTAAGCATCTGGAATCAAAAGCATCTAGTTTCCTGTTATCTTGTTTACACAGCGTCCAAGTTTCACTACCATAACTAACCCTAGAAAGAACCAAACTATTATACAATCTAATTTGTCTTTAGGTGTGTACGCCTATTTCTCCACACTCTCCATAGATTCTTAAAAGTCCCGGCAGCAATCCCTATTCGTCTGTTAATCTCATGCCGCACATCACCATTATCTGTTACATAGCTCCAAAGATAAACTGTGACACCTGCTCAAGACTGCAACCATTCAGATTAATTGAATTACAACCTGACTGACCAATTTTCATCACTTTAGTTTTCTCTCTGTTTATAACCAAACCTACTCTACTACCAGTCTCATCAACAGCTCAAATGAAAGAGAATAACATTTGCCAAAAGGACTAAATCATCAGCATAATCTAAATCAGAAATTTTCGTATCTCCAGCCCATTTAAGGCCAAAATCTTTCCCTTGAAGTGAATTTCGCATAACATAATCAATAACCAAGCTAAAGAGAAAAGGAGACAAAATGCACCCTTGTCGAACACCAGAAGCAATGCTAAACCAATTGCTACAAGCCTTACCAACTCTCACACACGACTCAGTGTTATTATAGAGAGCTTTCATTATGTTAACTAACTTGTCTGGTATACCATATGATCTCACAATCAACCACAAATTATGACGATCAACAGAATCGAAAGCCTTTTTGAAATCAACAAAGCTAGCAACCAAAGGTTTCTGAAACTCTAAGCATTTCTCAAGAATCTGCCTAAGTGAAAATATCTGATCCACACATCCCCTACCACTTCTGAATCCACATTGCTCATCACGCAATTGACTGTCAACCAGATTCTTAATTCTATTAAGCATAATCATGGAAAGAACTTTACCTGGAACAGAGAGTAGGCTGATACCCCTATAGTTATCACAAGAACTGCGATCACCTTTTTTGAAAATAGGGATAACAGTAGCTCTGGTAAAATCCTTAGGAACCATGCCTTTATCATGAAAGATATTCAGAATTTCAGTCATCCAAGTGGTAACCAAAACATTCCCAGCTCTAAGCATTTCTGTAATAATTTCATCTACCCCTGGGGATTTATGAAGTTTAAGTTTAGAAACAGCCAAAATAGCTTCAGATTGTGTTATAGGGCTAACATTAAAGCCACCAATGCATCTATCGTCATTGCAAACAATGGGAATAGAACTAACCGCATTGTTTAGAATATCACTGAAATGCTCAGCCCACCTAGCCATGACAGAATCCTCACCTTCTATAACCTTACCTTGTTTATCCTTTAATTCTTGTATGCCTGTCCGTTTTCTACCACACAAAACATTAACTATGTGATACAGCTCTCTGCTGTTGTGCTGTCTGCTTCCTCAGCTTTGTCAGCCAAGCCATCAAGACAAAGATTCTTATAAGTAGCTAACTGATCCTTTACACATTTATTAAGTTCTCTATAATGCTTTATATTAGAACTAGTAGGGTATTGACTAAGGGCAATTCTGCAGTTCTTTCTTTCTGAGATAAGATCAAGTGCCTTATCACTCAAATAATTCTGCTTCCTCTGCTCCTTTTTTTCTTAAGAGTACTGTTAGTGTCCAAAAAAGCCTGTTTAAAATGATCCCATTCTTCCTCAACTTTAGTGGTAAGCATACCATGACTGTCATAATGACTAAGTAACATATCATGGTAAGCTTTGGCTATAACTGGGTCTTTCAGAGCTTCAGTATTAAAAGCAAATTTTTTAACCCTAGCACAACACTTTTTAAGTTTAAATTGCAAGACACTTTTAGCAAGGTAATGGTCAGATCCAATTTCAGCTCCCCTATATGCCCTGGTATTCCTAACAGAACTAGCCCATTTGCTGTTAATATATAATCAATTATATTTACAGTTAATATATAATCAATTATATTCTTATGCAGCCCATCGTGTGAAACCTATGTTTACTTATGTATGTTGCGGTGTTTGAAATAAGTGTTATTCTGAAGCCATTGAGTTTACTTACCTGTAGTAGTGTGTAGGAGACATAGCCCATTGCCATTGCAGCTACCAATACCAAAAGGGCCTATTAATCCTCCCCAAAGGTCAGAGTCAGTACCAACTTTGGCATTGAAGTCACCTAGAACAAGGGTAATATCTCTTTTCTTGACAGAATTCAATATATCCTGAAGTTGTTCATAAAACCTATCCTTCTCATCCTCATCCTCAGTGGGGGCATAACAACAGATAACAATCAAGTCTTTAATGCTTGTCTGAAATTTTCCTGTTAGAAACCTTTCATTAATGCACTCACATAGAAAAGCATCACTAGCGTGTCTGCTGAGAAGCAGACCTATGCCTTGGTGATGCTTACTGTTGTCCCTCCCTGAAAAGAGAAATTTAAGATAATTTTTAAGAATCTGACCTTTATCTGTCCATCTGGTCTCTTGCAAGCCGAGAATATCTAAATTATAACGGTGTAATTCTTGAGTGAGGACATCAAGAGAAAAAGCTCTGTGCAGAGTCCTCACATTCCAACTACCTATGGAGAGAAAATGGTTAGTGGGATATTGAAAGAGGGAATGCTGACAATATCAAACAGGCCCCTAATCACAGACATGGGGCAAAGACCCGTTCTCCCACCACTAAAGGCTGAAGCCATCTACACTGGAAGATTTCCTCCAATGTAGAATTTGATGCCAGTACAAGCAAAGAGTTCAGGTACCTGCGATGACCTCTGCTCAAGATTATCCACTAGCTTATAAACATATCCTGTGTATCTATTCACTTGGGGCTTTCAACCCACAAACAGAAAACACAGCGGAAGATTTTCCCTCCACAGAATCCCACCAGTGCAGCAAAATCAGGATCCATAATCAAACTCGGAGCCATAATTCCATTCAGGTTGGTATATATGGTCAGCACCAGGACCCTGTGCGGTTGACCGCTCCTCGGCAGGGTGGAAAAAAAAGTAAGCACAGATGTCCAGATCAGTAGGCCACACTAATCTGGCAGCCCTCCCCTTCCGTTCACTTCCACAAGAGAGTATCTCTTTTGAAAGGTACTAACGGTCTGCACCACGAGAAGGCGGGGTCGAACATTAGGTGCTAGGCCTGGCCAGTTCTATGCATCATCACAGGGATTGGTGCATAGTTCTCCTTCCAGTGACTACCTAGCTACCATTTACAGACCCCTGGTATATATAGAGCATATTTAAGAAATATTTTATGGTGCATGAAGTTGAAAATGTAAGTTATCCTTGTACAGTTGTGATCAGCATTTCTAAATACTGATTTGTGACTTCACCATTTTTATTTTCCTATTTACATTAAAGTGTAGTTTATAAAGTCTGTTACTTATGCAAAAGATCTGAATGATTGCAAATACAGTTTACCTTTAACTTTTGAAATACCTTCAAAAAGTAGCAAAATTTTTTTTTTAATCTTATGAAATTGGAGGATTTAAAAGCAGTTAACAGGTATTTTTCCCCATTTTATTATTTTTTTTCTCATTTAAATCTATTTTAATATTTCTATAATTATATTTAGCATTGTGTAACTGCCCAAAAAGGAAAAAGCTACTAGGAGTCTGTCTTTGGAACTTGTTTTTAATACAATCCTAGTTTCATACTGCCTGTGCTAACTGAAAATGCGACTTCATGTCAGGGTCACTGGAATGTATGGTGTCAGTCTCTGACTCATCTGTTATAAACAACTCAATATTGCAATTTATTTTTACTGATTTTTTAGAGTTAATCTGCATTTGTGCTGTTTGATTTCTTACAGGGCAATCTTGTAACTTAATTCCATTTTTTTTTTTTGGTTTTCCAATAAAAATGGCTAATTACTCATTTCTTAAGATTGAATACAGTCTTGGAAATGAGAATTCCCTTGGCTCAGTCAGTAGCGTGCCAGGCTTGTAATCTGTATTTCCCAGGTTCGAGTCCCACCTGGGCCAGCATCGAGATTTATCTCTGCAAAACGCCCCACCCTGCCCATGGTCAGTAGGGGATACTGATGGACTTGGAAAGGCCACTGTCTGTCAGATGGGATGTTAAGCTATGTCCCTGTGTGGCAGAATAGCCAAACCCTGTGCATGTTAAAGAACACACTTGGCCTCGATAGGAGGCTACTCCCTATCTCCCAACAGCTGTCCAGTGGGTCTCCTCCCCCAACCTTCTCTGAGCCTTTGGGGTCTTTGTGTCCTGGCCATTTAGCCCGTGGTGCTCAGAGGTAAAACAACTCAACCTTTGGCTCAGAATAACCCCCACCCCAGAAATGGAAGGGGGATGACAATGCTATTTCTTTAAGATTTTGTGCTGAACTGAGATGGTGGCTACCCCTGCTTTCTCAAAACATTTCAGCAATGCTACTCTGAGAATATTAGAAACTTTATAGTCTTATACACCTAACTTGTAAGCACTTTGCTATTATGATTCTCAAAGGGCAACAGTCAAACAGAAAATAAGTGGTGATCATTGCAAAAAAAAAACAGCCAAGAATCAATTGTATGGTTGCCTTATGCAATGCTGGCTCTTAATTTAAACTGTACCACACAGAGAAAAATTGCAAAAATAGTCCCTGCTTCATGTTTGTTTTTTATGCTATATTACTCAGAAAGAAATTTTATTTCTTTTGATATGTAACTATTTTTGTGTTTTAGGTTTTTCCCAATTAAGCCTTAATTGCCTTCTCAGATACTTTTTTTTCCCACTATATAACTTTAAAGAGCCTTATTAAAATTGTTTGTCATTTTAAATATTTTCAGAAAGTTAGATTCCAGATTAAACAGTATTTAATTCCTAACATGACTTATTTCTGTTAATTGGTTATTTGGCAAAAGAATTTTCAAGCTTTTTTTGTTTGACTTGGCATAGTTGATGAAAAGCCTGAACCTTTTTCATAGTATGTCACTAACAAAAAAAAATTATAGAAAAGAAAAATTTTTACTTGAAACAAGAAATTTAATCTTCCTGTTATTCAGAAAGAATTTTTCTTTTTTAAATTGTGATCAGACCTACAAAGCTACTAGCTTATCTGCAGCTTATGACAGAACAAATGACCATGTCATCACCAGGACTCAAACTTGGACCCAGCAGTTGTAGTGTCACCACAAATCAATATATCACTACACCACCAAGGTGTCTTTCTGTTCATATGTACTATAATTATATTGGCCCATTAATTTTTCTTCAATTAAATTTTAATTTGCCTTGCCAGATCCTATTTTTAATATATTACTCTAAAATATTATAAAAATTAATGCTATTCTCATTTTTGTTAAATATTTTTCATAAAAATCCAGAATTGCTGTTTAATTTGGTATATAACATATCCTATTTCTGTTCTTTAGTTATTTGACAAAAAAAGTTCTAAATTTAATTTTGGCTTAATACAGTAAAAAAATGTGCCTTTAGATGCAATCCAATTTTTCAGGCTGGACCCAGGAAGGGTTTTAAAAAAAATGGCAAATTGAAGTAAAGGGAAACTTATTTTCAACAATTCTGTGTTTATTAACTGCAGTGGATCTGCAATGATTTTAAAGTTAATTCACTATTAAAACTCTTCTACTATTAAATAAGTTAATTTACTATTCAAATTCATTTAATGGAAGATGATTTATTGAAAAACACAAAACATGCAATGAAGATGGATGTAGGAGTGGGTGGGTGATAAATTCATCAATGGTAAAGGTCACAATAATTTACCATTAGTGCTAAGGAGGACCAACTGGAAGAGTTAGAAAACCCTTGCATTACACCATTGTTATAATCTAGGAAGTACAAAGCAGATCAATATGAATTTATATCAAGTCAATGACACCAATAGTTAAATCATTGAATGAAAATAAATGTTTTTGTTAAGGTGTGGAGAGAGCCTTTACATTTTTCTTTCCTTCCACAGAACACTTTAATTTTTATTTCCTGACACTTTAATCATGGGCTTGTAAACCAAATGGTAATGTAACAAAATTAATACTCATCATGTAGTTGAGAAATCTCAAATTTTCAGGAAAAAGTCTCAAAGGTAAAATAGCTGCTGCTCCTCTTTTTAATAGTAATGGAGGCACATTTCCATATGCAACATGAGAATTGTGGATGTTGTCTAATGTTTCTGTTGTATGCAGGAAATATTCCTGATGTATACAAGTCAGATAAATGTTGTCATGTTTTTTCAGTCCCTTTCAGGCTCTCGTGAAATCTTCAAAAGCTTTTATGTTACCCAGTTTGAATAAAACTTGTTATTTAAACTGAATCTGGATGTTAAACTTGTGTTAGTTTGGTATTTGGATCAGACTTTTTTTTTAGGAAAGATGATATACTGCATACAAGAGTGACTGTACAGTCAGTGTATTTTTTATGTAAAGGATAAAACTCAAGTTTTTTTTTCAATTTAATGTGCTAGGACCTCTCCCCTCAACCCTAAGGACATCCCACCTTTCCTCTTTGCATCATTCTGCCATTACTCAACACATAAGTTGTGTTGAGTGTTACATAAAGAGTATACAAGAAGTTCAACAAAAAATGCATATCTACCTATTTCCTGCTGTAGCTGTTAGAATCTTCTCAACTATTTTACTACATGGCTGAAATGCATGCCAAGAATTTGTACCTTATTGATACTGTTTTGTGTTTTCTTCTAACATTTGCTCCATTACTTCTTTACATTCTTGGATGCAATTAAATTGGGCATTTGATAAAACTTCAGTGATGACATCAAAGACTGAAAGCATATTATTTTGTCCTTAAAGGTTTTTTTAAAGAAGTTATTGAACAATATTAAATGGGCACTTTTATACAGAGATTATAGCTTTGTTTACCTTTCCCCTATCCAATAACTATTTAAAAAAAGGGTTTTTTACCCCTTCTGAATGGAAATAAAGTTTTGGGTGTGTCAGTATTTTATTAATTCCTGTGGACACTAGGGTTTTTTTAAACATTCCATTTAAGGAAAGTTTTACAAGGTTACAAAATCATTATATAATAATATCCATATTTTAAAGTGCTAAATTTTATTAACGAAAGTAATTGCATGTTCAAAGTGTCGGGAAACTCTTTGGTATGATATGGAGTTAATATGTTGTCTTGAGCTAAATTTCAAAATCGTTAGATTGATAGATGGATCAATCTTGTGACCCCCCCCCCCCCCCCCAGGAAATCCCAATTTGACAGCATTGGACTTCTTTTTTGGGTATACATTATAAACAGCATTTATTTGGGGGGGGGGGGAGGAATGCTAATTTACAGCATTTAAAGAATCACTGCAGCTGTTGCAAGTGTTACATGACATGCTGAGCTGGGTATAAACAGGAGTCAATATGTGGTGCCAATACATGTGTATTAAAGTCTTTTAAACACAACGAAACCGAGTTTCTTGACATATTACTTAATTACTTTTGTTACTTAATTATTTAATATAGCACTTTAAGATGTAGGTATTCTTTTATAGTAATTCTGTACCTTTTATTTTAACATAGGTCACAGAGTAACAAGTAGTAAACATTCTAAATAACTATTAAACAATTAATTGCTTATATAGGTTTAGTAGTTATAGGTTAGCCATCCTGTGGCCAAATGGTTAGCATGCTTGACTACTTATCATAGGGACCTGGGTTTGAGCCTTTGGTAAGGCATGGATATTTATGTTGTCTTTCTGCTGAGGTCTTGATATCCTCATAGATCTTTTCCATGGCATATAAACTGATATGCTCCTGTCAAACCTATGTGGCAAGCAGCTGCTTGAGGGGGTATTTTTTTAAATAGGTTTTAGAAATAGTGTGTTGTTCAAAGCTTACCTCCTTTTCTCAATGAATTGTAATAAATTACTGTTTAGCTATTTGTTACCCCCTTTTTTTCATTTAATAGTTCAGAAACAAAAACTAATTGAACAAATTTATTAACTGTTAATATTTGAAATATAAGAAGTTTTAGAGGAAAATTTTATTATGAGTCTGGTGGAATGTGAACTAATAACCTCCTGATGACATGTCAGGTGCATTACTGATAAACAGCTTCCTTCCAGACAAGATTTTTATTCATTGATATGAATATTCCTACCTATGGGGGACATCTCAAATTTTGTGTCAACTGAAAGGTAATGTCATCTCTGCTTTCAATTAGCATAATGAGATAGATGGGAAGTATGACTCTTATACTAACAATCCCACTATAATTTTTGATATTTCAACTGAAATATAAGAACTTACTCTAATGCATCAATATTGGTTTTAGACAAAAGAAATGTCTGGAGCCATATGAGATATAAACCTACAGCCTTCTGATATGTCAGGGTTCTTCCAATGAGCTACCATCTGTTGAGCAAGATTTTCTCTTTTAAATGATATGGACATTCCTACTAATGGGACACAATTCAAATTCTGTGTGACCTGAAAGGTAATGTCATCTCCACTTTTAATTAGGATGATAAAAATAGATGGGATTTATTCCTTGATTTTACTAATAACTACAATATAAATAATAATTCTCAATACTGTATATTTAGACTGTCTTATATTTCAAGTAAAATGCCAATATTTTCTTAATTCAGTAACTCAGCAGTAGAGTACCTAACATGTCATTAAAGTTACAGGTTCATAGCCCACCTAGCTCAGTAGTTTTTCCTCTAAAACTGATATGTTTTGTTTGAAACAACATTGAGAATGATCTTTATTTGTAAAAACACTTGTATAAGCTAAAAATCATGTGTAAGGTTTTTCCCTTCTTAATGTAAAGTGGAATTTTAAACTGATAAAGAAATGAATGTTTTCAAATTACTTTCAAAGTGAGTGTGCATGTGATTGGCTGGTAGCCCATACCTGTCCTAGTGGTTAGTGTACCTGACTACTAAACTAATGCATGTTCCATTCTGTGTTTGTATGTTGTATGAGAAGCCAGGACAAGTCCAATGGAGCCTATAATTTATCTCTGTCCTTTGTGTAGGAAAGTACCTCTTCCATTTAAAAAAAAAATTTGCACTAATAGAAATTGGTTACCCTTAAACAATATAAGAATGGTGTAAGACTAGAGTTAGTAAAAAAAAAAACAGAAGATGCTGCTCCCGTTACATATTATTGTGGTTGGACAATTGTAATTAGATATTCTAAATTTGACCTATTTCTGCAATTCTTTCTGATATATGTACATGTACTCTTCATACCTGAGGGGCAGGGGTGGCTCGTTAGTTAGCATGCCAGGCTCATAATCTGCAATTCCCAGGTTTGAGTCAGGGTCAGTATTGGGATTTCTCTGCAAAACTCCCTGCCCTACCCACAATCAGTAGGGAACACCGCTGGGCTTTGAAAGGATACAGGCCATCAGATGGGACGCTAAGCCATGGTTCTGTGTGTGGGAAAGCCATATGTGCATGTTAAAGAACACTGGATGGCCTTGATGGGAAGCTACCACTGTCTCCCAACTGATGTTCCCGTGGGTCCCCTCCCCCAACCTACTCAGCCTTCAGGGTTCTTATGGCTTGACCATTTAGCCCATTGTGTGCAAAAAAAGTGCCACTCAGAGGTAAAAACAAACCAAAACTGGACTTCATACCTGTATTGTATCTAGTGAAAACCTATTTTTGTCTTCTATCATGAGTGATTATTTCGTGCCTAGTTCAGTTAATATTTTAAGCACTATCTGCTTAGCATATATAATTGTTCAGTGCTACAGTAAAAATTGAAATAATGTTGAATATCCAGTGAACACATCACAAGTTAAATTATATTCTCCCACCATACCTTGCTAATGAAAATTATTTCAACTTTATATGTTGAAATGTAACTACCTCAGCTTTGTATGGGGAAGTATACTTACATTAACTCTGCACCTATTTATGTTTTAAGACATACTTAACAAGTTCTGTCAGATATGTATCCACTGATCCAGCATTGAGATTTATCTCTGCAAAACTCCCTGCCCTGGCCACAGTAGGGAACACTGATGGGCTTGGAAAGGCTGCCGTCCATTGTATAGGATGCTAAGCCATGGCTCTGTGTGTGGGAGAGCCATATGCTGGATGGCCTTGATGGGAGGCTACTATCTGTCTCCCAGCAGTTACCCAGTGGATCCTCTCCATCCATATCTGAGTCCTTGTGACCTGGTCATTTGAATGGCCAAGTTTATCAAAATAGTTTAAAACTAATATTTAAAAATTTTCCCATATGATTTAGTAATTCTACTATAGGTAAAGTAGTGATAAATTAGTAAATGATTTCAAAGCATCACGATTAACATATATCACAAGAAATTCTTTTTCATGCTGGTCAAATTTATCAACAATGTTTATAATAACACAAATGATTGATGTGTCATAGTAAATGCAGAGTGTTGTTGACTGCTCTTGGCAGTCATCAGGGCAGTGCAAAGTTCCTTGAATTGGTTGATGGGGATGTAGTTCAAAAGTCAACAGATTTATACATATCCATACTTGTAGTTGAAAAGTTCATCATTGGTGGTAGGTTGCAATATCTTGATGTTTGATTCGGTCCTTACATCTTGGAGATCTGTCATCCTTTGTTGGGAGCACTAGGATATATTGGAAAAGTAATTGTCACGGCATCAGGCATCAAGGGGTGAAGAGCAGCACACCACAGTCAGGACTGATGGACACAACTATATATTAATGAAGCAGCTCAGTGTAGAAGTAACTGAACTACTGAGGTATCAAGTTGTTAACACTGTGTAGCAGGGAGGAAGGGTGTGCACTGTTGCTGATGAGAGGGGCTGGAAATTAGTGTAGCAGGATGTAGAATCCTGAATTTGCTGCTCTGGTGGGCTTCTATTGAGAGAAAATCTTCCAATATATTTTTTGCTTGTGGGTTGACAGCCCCAAGTGAATAGATTTACAGGATATGTTCTATCAGCTGGTGGATAATACTGATCAGAGGCCATCGCAGGTACCTGAACCTTTGCTTCTATGGGCATCATCAAACCTACACTGAAGGAAATCTTACCAGTCTAGATGGCTTCAGCTTTAGTATTAGGGGGAATAGGCCTGCGCCTGCCATTCTACCATGCCTGCGATTTGTGGGCTGTTTGATATTGTTGGCACTTCCTCTCTCAATAAACGTAGTTTCTTTAAACATCCCACTAACAATTTACTCTCCACAAGTAGTTTTAATGTGAGGACTCTTCATGTAGATTATTTTTTGATGCCCTCACATAAGAATTTCAACATTATAACCTAGATATTCTTGGCTTGCACGAGACTAGATGGATAAAGGTCAGGTACTTAAAAGTAATCTCAAATTTCTCTTTTCAGGGAGGAAAGATGGGAAGCATCTTCCAGACATAAGTTTGCTTCTTGGCAGACACAGTAAGGATACTCTTCTAGTATATGAGTGCATTAATGAAAAGTTTCTTACAACTAAATTTCAGGCAAGTATTAAAGACATGAATGTTATCTGTTATGCCCCCACTGAGAATGCTATTAATGATGAGAAAATAGGTTTTATGGACAACTTGAGGCTATTTTGAAATCTGTGAACAAAGGAGATAATGCCCTTTGTCCTAGATGACTTCAATGCTGAAATTGGTACTGACTCTGGTCTTTTGAGAGTAGTGATAGGTCCCTTTGGTATTGGTAGCTGCAATGGGCAACATCTCCTAGACGTAAGTGAACTTAATGGTATGAGAATAAATAACATTTATTACAACATTGCTACATACATAAGTACACATAGGTTTCACCAGATGGACTACATAAGAATATGATTGATTATATAGTAATAGCTAATGAATGGGGGGTAGTTCTATTAGGAATACCAAACCATATAGGGGAGCTGAAATTGGATCTGACCATTACCTTGTTAAAAGTGTCATGCAACTTAAACTTAAGAAATGTTGTTCTAAGGTTAGAAAAAGTTACATTTAACATTGAAGCTCTGAAATATCCAGTTATAGCTAAAGCTTATGATAGGTTACTTAAGTCATTATGACAGTCATGGTTTGCTTACTACTGAAGTTCAGAAAGAACGGGGCCATTTTGAATGGGCTTTTCTGAAACTAATAGTACTCTTTTGGGTAAAACAGAGCAGAAGAGACAATTATTTGTGATAAGGTACTGGAGCTTATTTTGTAAGAACTATAGGAATATCCTTAACATCCTACTAGTCCTAACAGAAAGCATTGCAAAGAGCTTAATAAACTTGTAAAGGATCGGTTAATGGCTGATAAGAATCTTTGGATCTATATCTTGGCTGACAAAGCAGAGGAAGCAAACAGTGTAACTGCAGAGTTTTACCAGATAGTTAATGTTTTGGAGGAAATGGACAGGTATATAGGGATTGAAGAATAAACATGGTAAGGTTGTTGAAGGTCAGTATTTTGTCATGGTTAAATGGGCTGAATATTTCTGGCAGGTTGTGGTTCAGTTAATTTGAATGGTTGCACCTTTGAGCAAGTGTCTCAGTTTTATTATCTTCAGAGCTATATAACACATTTACCTATAAATTACCATTTTGAAGTTGATTTAAATTTTAGAGGAAAAATTGCCTTGAGCCGGATGGAATATGAACCCATGACCTCCTGATAACATGTCGGGTGCTCTGGCCTACTGAGCTACTGGCCGCTGATCAAGATCTCCTCTAATTGATGATATGAACATTTTCAACCTATGTACATTACATCATATATAGGGTGTGTACAATTTTTCCTCTAAAATTTAAATAGGCTTCAAAGTGGTAATTTATAGGTAAATACAAATATGTCAAGTGTATTTATTATTTATATAACACATGCTGGTGAAGTGCAGCATGATATAAGCAGAACTGGGATTACTGTTGGATGTTGCACACAGCAACAACTTCACCTGCCGACTAACGTGGGTGTGCACCACCTTGCATGAACACTGGTGTCCAGACACTGTTGTTCCTGGAGGATGGGAATCATGTGATGCTGGAGAAGAGCACAGTAGCAGGCACTTGTTATGGGACTGCACTAGACCATTAGGTGTAGCCTCCTCAAAGAATTACCCAATAGTGAAAGTCTGCACTAAAGCCACACCACACTGTCATTTATGGGGGCTGGAGAGGCCATTCCTGAATTTGCATTCAGGAATGGCCTCTCCTGCTGTGATGCCCCATCGTTCACTTTTGCTTTACCTTAACCAGTTTTTGTTTAATTTACGTTATATTTATCATTTTGGGGATTTTTATTTCCTTTTCGGCATCACAGCACTCGTTTTCAAGTTTCTAGGAGTTGCGTACGCGCAACTCCAAACTTCCGACCGTAACCGTTAAAGCGCGTGCCAAGGACACGCCCCCTCTTGCGTCATAGCTTGCGTCCGTCATTGTATGCAAATGTCTTTCCCGGCATGCGCCGGCCCATTGTCAAAACCGTGTCCTGCGAGGCACTTGAGGGGTGTAGTAGAGCACTTGAGCACTGAGAGGAGAGTTGTAGAGAGAGCAGAGAGATGTAGTAAGGTGCGTAGCACAGATTTTAGTTTCTTCATTGATGTCTTGGTGAGTTACTTATTTTGGAAATAAATCTATTTTGTTTTGTTACAAACTTTTGAGTCTGTAGTTTTTATCTTGAGCAACGCTAATTTAGGATCTTTTTTACATTAACTCTTATTTTGTTAAGAATCATTTTGACTCTTACTTATGAACGCTCACTGGCATTGGAACCCTAAATCAACTTATTCTACATTTTGGCAATTTGTTAATGATTGCCTGGCGCCCATTTAAGCTATCCCGAGCATAAAACTTTAATTATTTTGCATTGTTTGGAGCGTTACACTGCCAGAGGTGATGCCTTCCTCATATGCGATAGTTCTGTGTGACAGCACCAGTGAGCATGAAGTGTGCCTCATCAGTCCACAGGATTGCCCATGGTCATGTGTCTTCCACCTACATCCATTCCCAAATTGGAAAATGAAATCTGTGCAATGTTGCAAGTCATGGTTGCAGTTCCTGCACCATAGGAATCTGCTATGGGGTATCATTGCATAACACACTGTAGCACTTTGCAGACTATTGCCCATGGAAGGTCTACCACTGTCAGAACACTACTCTGGCATTGCTGACTACTGCATGTCACTTCCAGCACTGGTTGTCATGGCAACTGTAACTTTATCCACCATGTCCTCTGCAATCAGTGGTTGTCCTCTTCCTGGTGCCATTCCCAACTCTCTGGTTCTCTCAAAATTTTTCTTGGGGCGGGGGTGGCTCAGTCGGTAGCGTGCCAGGCTCGTAATCTGTAGTTCCCAGGTTCGAGTCCCAGCTGGGTCAGCGTTGAGAATGTTTTTTGAGAAAATGTTTGTTGAGAAAAATTTTGCGGACCAGCTGGGTCCGCAAAATTCCCCGCCCTGCCCATGGTCAGTAGCGGACTCCAATGGGCTTGGAAAGGCCGCTGTTCATCGGATGGGACGTTAAGTCGTGGCCCCATGTGCAGGAGAGCCATACCCTGTGCATGTTAAAGAACACGCTGGATGGCATTGCTCTGATTCTGGTAGAATAACTTAATTAACCATGTGCATTCTATCTTTGTGAGGGCCATGAGGGCATTCCCACATTTACATGATGCGTGTTATGCAAACAAATGTGATTATCATACATGAAGCGCCTCCCTCCCTCCTGGTCGTGACCATTGAAACAGTTTTTTCTTTGCTAAATTGCTTCTGCTTGTTTTTATTAAGCTACCTACAATATTTGCAGTACTCTCCATTCATCACTGCTCCAGAGACCCAGGAATAGGAAAACTTAAAAATATTCCCTCAAACAGCTGCTTGCCACAGAGGTCTGACAGAAGCCTGTCAGTTTATATGCCATAGAAGGTCTGAGAGGGTGGCAGAACCTCAGCAACCATCCTATATATCAGATTGATTTATCCATGTTGCATTGGTTCTTTAACTGAACTAAATTCTAAAATATATAGTTGGTGACACTTGACACATTACAAGCTTTCATTTGCATGCAATTTGTTATGATTAAACTCATGAAATTTCCATCCCTTTTGGGGCGTGTAAAAATTTTTTTGAGGGTCTTTTTGGGTGGAAAACTTAAAGAAACAAAAACTTTGTTTAAGTTATGGTAAGAGGAAGATCTGTACTGAATTTGGTAGTCTTGCATCTTGCCATTTAGTAGTTTTCCCTTGTGTGAAGGGAAGGAAGAGAATTGGGGGCAATCAAACACAAAAGCCCTCTCCTTGATCTCTGAAACCATCATACCAGTTTTCATTATATCAGAAAAGATCTCCAAATACATAAGACAGATGAACAACTTCCTGAAATATGGAATCCTGGAAAGATCATGTTTGCTGAGGATAATTATATGCCTTTGGAATATAGTTTTTCCTTATTTCCTTAAAATAGATATATTGAAATTTACCTTGCAATTTATAGATAATATATAATTAATATTGGTTAATGGAGAACCCTCTTATTATTTATCCTTGTAATTTTACTTCATAATTTCAAATTCCTCACCACTTATTTTTAGCATAAAATTCCAATTTCCTCAATTGACATCTCCAGTTTTTAGCACTCTGGTAATTTAGGAATAATGAATGTAAAATTTCTGTTGTGTTAATTTAAAGTGGCTAAAACCTTTGATTGTGTTTAATATCTTCTGCTTACTACTAACTTAAGTTTGGACATGCAACTTCTCCACTCTTCATATATTTTCATTAATCGTTTTGGCTTATTAGCACTATTCTCTCTAGTTGGTTGGTACACTGTAATTAAAAATATGTAAGAGAAATTTTAAATCCATGTTTGAAAAGATTTTAATATTAAATAAATTTAATTTTTGTTTAGATTGATGGCTCTGTAGACATACCATTGAATTTAGTAAATGACCTAAATCTCAAAGAAGACTCATTGACCCTGGAGATAGATGTTATAGTAGAGGTAGAAGAAGAACTTGCAAAGAGGAAATTTAATGCTACCAACTCCATTAAAGTTTATGACAGAGAAATAAAAGTAGAGTTAATGAAGTCTTCTGAATCATTTAAACCAGGTCTCAAATATACAGCACATGTAAGTTAAGGTAGCTTAGAAATCTGTAGATATTTTGGAAATCTAAGTGCTTATATATTGTTTAAAAAATGTTCGATTTTATAGTTATTAGGTATTACTTGCTTTAGTATTTTTTCTTTAAGCAGCATTTTGTGAGCAGATTCAAGTAATCCCATAAGTGATGCCCATTCTTTACACTTTGTTTCAGAATGACAACATAACAATTACATGAATTAAACTATTGTCAAGAATATATTTTCCTTCATTTCTCTTGTCACCTTTGACAAGAATTTCTATTCTGCGTTTATAAAATTCTTTGGGAATTGGAATAAAAGAAGAGTGAGTTTGGTTTTTGACAACCTGTAAATTTGCAATTGTTTTTTCCCATTGAAATGATTTTGTAAATTTTAGAATTTCTTTTCTATATTGATTGACTGCTGAGATAAATGGAAAGAACACATCAAACTGAATTAAACTTTATGATGAGAACTTACTTCTAATATTTTTCATTAATTGTTAGAATCAGCTGCTCTATAAGATCAATTTTCAAAAATGGAATTTTGAGTTATTGGAATAAACATTCACTGAATTGTGTAATATACGATCACAACCTTTTGAAATCAAATGAAGCTTGTAGGAAATGTTTCATAGTGCTGGTTAGGACTGTACTTAGCTGATTTTGCAGCTTTGGCAAGCAAGGGGCAATATTTGCACTTTGGAACAAGAGCTATTTTACAACCTTAGTTTTTTTCACATAATAAAAATTGTCCATATGATTTGAAATTGCTCACGAGGTTTGATTTGCACCTATGGTAGATGCCCAACTTGCCCCTTAGATTATGCTGATGATAGGTACTGCCCTACTCACTCGGTAGCACTCCAGGCTCGTAATCTATAGTTCCCAGGTTCGAGTCCCAGCTGGGTCAGCATTGAGATTTATCTCGTTAAAATTTCCCTGCGCTGCCCATGGTCAGTAGAGGACACCGATGGGCTTGGAAAGGCCGCTGTCCGTCAGATGGGATGTTAAGCTGTGGCCCAGTGTGTGGGAGAGCCATACCCTGTGCACATTAAAGAACACACTGGATGGCCTTGATGGGAGGCTACCACCTGTCTCCCAACAGCTGTTCCAGTGGGTCCCCTTCCCAACCTTCTGAGCCTTCGGGGTCCATGTGACCTGGCCATTTAGCCCATGGTGTGCAAAAAAGTGCCGCTCAGAGGTAAAACCCAAAACAACTGACCATAAATATGATACCAGATCTCAAATCTCTTAATATTTCTGAGATCTAAAACCTGAAATATCCCTAGTCATCAAATTTTAGCTTTCAAATACCAGTATATAAAATTTTACCTTTGACCTTAAAGGACCCACTAGATCCCAAATTTTGCAATGTTTCTGAGATTATACAGATCTACAACAACTCAAAATACCCCCAAGCATCATTTAGCTGTCTAGCACTAGTAAATCTAAATTTGACCTTTGACCTTGAAGGATTTTTCATATTTCAGAGATCTACAATCCAAAACACTCAACACCAATTTTCACATTTCTAGCACTTGTAAAGTTTGACCTTTACAGACCTCAATTCAACCTTGAGATTACTCCTAGGTGCAGATTTTTAGATCTCTACCATTTTTGCAAAATAGTATTAGTGGGATTCCCTGTCACTCACTCAACTACTCAATCAGTTGCTTATGTAAGCTCACCAGACAAAAAAAATTAGTCATCTCCCGCCACAAGAGGGTTAAGTCCGTTCAACAGCAACAGAGTCGCACCAGTAATAAACACGCCCTACAAATAGCTCTGACATGCGCTATAAGGTTCATACAGTGACAAGAAGTGGATGTGTGTCACATGTGTTAGTCACTCAGTGAAACATGGAACTCCGTGAAACACACCAAAGATGTGAATGAGTGGCAAAAAGGTGTTATTGCATTTGGCCGAGCCAAAGGGCATAGTGTACAAGAAGTTGCGGCCTTTGCAGGTGTGTCAAAATGTACTGTCCAAAGGGTCTTCCAGCAGTGGCAGAAATCACAGTCCACTGCTAATCATCACCAGAACTACGGCAGAAAGACTGTGCTCATCACCAGAACTACGGCAAAAGACTGTGCATTGAGATTTATCTCGTTAAAATTTCCCTGTGCTATGGTCAGTAGAGGACACCGATGGGCTTACCAATAGGGACCGCCACAGTGTGTCACGCACTTAGTTCAAACCACTTTGCAACGAGACAGGAATTGCTCCAGTCAGTCAATGCAGGCCTACAGCAAGCTGTTTCCGAATGAACACTGAAGGGAACTTCATGCCATGAATATCTGGAGCAGAGTACTGCAGAAGAGACCCATGTTAACAACTCTGCACAAGGCTGCACAGCTACAGTTGTCACGATGCCACAAAGACTGGACTCAACTCTTGGAAGCATGTGATCTGGTCGGATGAGTCACCATTTTGCTTGTACTAGAATGATGCAAGGCAATGGGAACATCATAAGCCTCATGAAGCCTTCCATGCGGACAGTGTGCAAGGTTCTGTTCAAGCTGGAGGAGGCTCTGTGATGTTCTGGGGGTGTTTCATGTACGAGGAAATGGGTCCTTTGGATGTGGTGACATCACATTTGAACCAGAAGGGGCTATATGGAGCTACTTGACAACCACATGTTGCCTTTTGTGCAGCATCTCCACAGTGAACAACAGAAGGATACCCCTGTCTTCCAAGATAACAATTGTCATGTGCACAGGGCTCAAAGTGTCGGATTGGCACGACAAGCATTCTGAAGCCTTCGAACATCTTAACTGACCTGCCAAATCCCTGGATTTGAATCCCATAGAAAATTTGTGGGACTATTTGGTGCAATGTGTGAAGCACTGTCCCAGCCATTCAACCAATCTGGCTGAACTGCGGCATTTGCTGCTGGAAGAGTGGATGAATATTGCTATGCACTACATCCGCACACTGGTGGCATCCATGCCAGACAGGATTTTGGCTATTCTTCAGTTACACAGAGGCGTTACATGCTATTAGGTGACATTGAGTGAGGGGTGACTAATTTTTTATCCAGTGAGCTTATATTAGATGTGCCCTTTCTCCACATGTGTATAAGAATTTAAAGATGCCAAATGTATTTTCTAAGGAATAAGAGTAAAATGAGAGAGAGAAAATGGAATTCTGTTATTACCATAGTGTTCATCTACTGCTTTTGCCAGATGGCATGATCAGCTTAAACATTTACATGTAAAAACCAATTGTGGCATTTGGCAAAAACAGCATGCTAAAGTATAATGCAATCTTCAATGTTTTGTGATTTAGCATTAGATTTCTGTTTAATGTTTTGCATAAGTCTAGTTCTGTTTTTACTGCTATTTCATTTGTGAAAAAAAGTGACAAATACCAGAAAATACAATAGTTTCAATGCAGTAAACCAAAAAAAAGTAACTAATCAAGTGATAATCAGTATCAAATAATGTAAATTTATAATTGAAATAGTTGGAGGGTGTAATAAACCTATATATTACACATGTTTTGCAAGAATAGTTTTTTTAAAAATCCACTAGAATGTGGAGGAAAATATAGAGAAATATTATGGGATGGAGCAAGATACTGAATTGAACTGGAAAGAATCAGACACCTTTCAGTGTTAGTTTTTTTCCAAAACTTTCCTTAAAGGGTGCATTTGGAGAATAGCTGAAAAAAATATATATATACATTATGGAATATTGTTCCAATTGCTACAGTTCAATTCAGTATGAGGCATCTCCCCCCAATTATTTCCTACATTTGGGCCCTGCATGCACTAGTCAAAGTGCACCACCAAAAATTTAGGCATGAGCTACCACTTCTGGTCAGGAAAGCACAGTTCTATTTTGACCTTAACAGTTGGATGTTCACAGTTCATTTTTTCATGTTCAGTTTTCTGTAAATTCAGCTTCTCAGGAAATGCTAAGCTTGACACAGAACTGATTACTGACTATAGTTTATTATATTTATTATATTTTCGTTATATTCGAAGAGAAAATTAAATCATTAGCTTAATGCAAATATAAACAAGCAGATTACCTGCACCCCTCCAAATATAAAGCTTTCCTACTGAGCATATTGGATTAAACTGAAATTTGGTCAAAACACTTAACATTTGGGGCAGGGGTGATTCAGCCAGTAGTGTGCCAGACTTGTAATCTGAAGTTCCTAGATTAGAGTCTCACTTAAAGCAGCATTGAGATTTATCTCCACAAAACTCCCTCCCTCAGTCAGTAGGGGACACTGATGGTCTTGGAAAGGCTGCTGTCCATCAGATGTGATGTTAATCTTTGTGTGGGAGAGCCATACCCTGTGACATTGGATGGCCTTGACAGGAAGCTACCATATGTCTTCTAGCAGCTGTCCAGTGAGTCCCCCCCCCAAAACCTTTTCTGAGCCCTCAGGGTCCTTTGACTTGGCTATTTAGCCTATCATGCACAAAACAGTGCTGTTCATAGGTAAAACAACCTAACTCACTCAACACAAAGTTCCAGGAAAAGTTGTCTTGAATGTGGTGGATACAAAGCAGCTGATAGATTCCCTCTAGGATGATATGAACCTTCTGCTAGTACTACACTATCACATGAAGGCAGAGACTTAGCTTCCATAGCATCATGAAGCAAAAATATTGGCCGAAAATGTCTTGAGCTGGATGGGATATGAACAATCTCCTGATAACTTTGAATTTGATGTTCAAAAGTGTTTTAATGGAATTTCAATTGAATCATCTATATTCATATATTTTCATGGTTCTGGGAGCAGAAGTTGCTGCATTCATGTGACTGTGTACTGCAGATGGAAGGTTCATATCATTATTAGAGGAAATCTTGATTAGTGGCTGGTAGTTTAGTAGTCAGAGCACCTGACATGTTATCAGGAGGTTCTGGGTTTGTATCACACCTGGCTCAAGGTAAATTTTTCGTTTGAGTTTGTTAGTGTTTCCATCAAATTTCAATTGACTCAACATCAGATCCTTTCTTAAATTTGATTAAACTGCTTAACATTGAATAAATTCCACATTTAGAAAAACCATTCAAGCTGTAGGACAATGAGCCAATGGTTGGGTTGGGTTGTTTTATCTCTGAGCAGCACTTTTTTGCACACCATGGGCTAAATGGCCAGATCACATGGACCCCGAAGGCTCAGAGAAGGTTGGGGGAGGGGACCCACTGGAACAGCTGTTGGGAGACAGATGGTAGTCTCCCGTCAAGGTCATCCAGCGTGTTCTTTAACGTGCACAGGATATGGCTCTCCCACACACGGGACCACAGTTTAACGTCCCATCCGATGGATGGTGGCCTTTCCAAGCCCATCAGTGTTCCCTACTGACCGTGGGCAGGGCGGGAAATTTTGCGGAGATAAATCTCAACGCTGACCCAACTGGGACTCAAACCTGGGAACTACAGATTACGAGTCTGGCGCACTACCAACTGAGCCACCCCCGCCCCCCAATGGCTAGGACAACATATCATTGAGCTGCTTGTCACTCCTGCTACATATACTGACTTGACTGTCAGTTCTTCACCTGAACCCATTAGTATTTGCTAGTGATTGTCAAAAGATTATTACGATTGTACTGTTTGTCAGTTTGAATCATTAGTAGTTAGTGTTGGGTGGGGGGAGTTATGAATTTTTAAATTTAAGTAGAATATCTGAAAGATAAGTGGCTTGGAAACTAGGAATACTTTAGTCATCAATATATGCACATAATTATAATCTATACATATTGATAATGTTTTAATCATATTATTCTTGTTGTAAATATTATTCAGACAGCTTGATTATGACATGCTATAGAATATGAATATTTTGCATTGTTGCTTACTCCCATACACCACTGTTTTCAATTAGCATTTCTGGTTAATATTGATAGAATAGGATGCCTACTGTATTAGTGCAACGTACTAAAATATATGGAACTTGGTGGTACTTCATTGATGTGAAAGTTGTTTCTTAATATATTAATTGGCTTTATTTTTCCTTTTAGCTAAAAGTAGCATACCAAGATGATACTCCAGCAGTTGTTACAAATGGCGACATGATTGTATTGAAATATGGGTATAGCTATGATGAAAAGGAATGGGAATCAAAATCCTTACCTGTGCCTTCAAATGGGCTAATTCAACTTGAATTTTACCCTCCTATCAATCAGAATGCATCCTTCCTTAGCATGATGGCTGAATTCAGAGGACTTCAATATCATGTAAATAGTGTTGAGGCTGCCATGTCACCTAGTAACAGCTTTATCCAAGTCCTTCTCCTCACTAGTGAACCAACAGTTGACAAAGAGATTGAGCTTGAAGTTAATGCAACAGAACCACTTGAACATATAGTATATGAGGCAAGTTTTAAATTATTCAGTTTACTGCTATATATTTATTAAATACATAACTTTGTAGAACTATTCTTGCAAATGATCAAAAGCTCATTTGCAAGAATTGACTTTTGCAGCGCTGACCCAGCATTGCAAAAGTCAATTCAAATAAGCATGTAATACAGAACTCTCATTGCTAGTTTAATAAAACTTCTAAAATGCAATTTTCTGTAAAATTTTAATTTTTTCTTAATGTGCATTCCATAAAATTTATTCCATTTGAAAGTTTGCATTGATGTCTATGTGATGAAATTATCTTTTACTTTCAGAAGGGGGTGAGGGTGGCACATTTGATAACATCTCAGGCTTGTAATCTGCGATTCTCGTATTACAGTTTCACTTTGGCCAGCATTGAAATTTATATCTAACTCCCACCCTGCCCTCAGTCAGAAAGGGGGAACCAATGGGCTTTAAAAGGCTGACTTTCATCAGATGGGAGATGGCCCATATGTCATACCCTATGTATGTTAAAGAACTCACAGGATGACCTTGATAGGAGGCTTTCATTTGTCTCCTAACAGCAGTCTAGTGGATCCTCTTTCCTAATCTCTTAGCCCTTAAAGTTTTCATGCCATTTAGTCCATTGTGTGCATAAAAAGGCCCCTCAGAGGTAAAACATCCCAACAACACATTGCTTTCAAATAAACAAAATCAATGTTTCATCTCTTCAGATTTAATTGCAATGTTTTGATGATTTCTGCATTTCACTAACTTTGTAGTAATATACAAAATCTGTATTTGATGAGCATATGTTTATTTTGAGGTGGATGGTTTTGAGTTGCCTATTCCCTGTGCATTAATACCATGGTTAATATATGTTTGATAGCAAAAAACTCTTGTTCCTGATTTGAAAAAACAAATTGTGGCATTTGTTGCATGTTATCAATTAGCCATTGCTGAAGTTCAAATTTTTGGTATGAATCTTCTAAGTGTCTTTTAAAAGCTTTAGTAAGAAGAGTATCATCAGTATAGTGTCAGCAAAATTTAGCATTGCCTCTTATCACCATCAGTGATCAGATGCCACTAAAAGACCAAACACACCTACTAGCATAAAAGGTGTGCCTTGTATAATAAATATTCACATGTTAATAGAACATAGACGTTCTGCTCAACAGAAAAGAAATCAATTTAAGTTTTTTCATCAATTTAAATTTTCTCAACATCTTAAATTTATTTTTCCATTAACTAAAAATGTTTTTTTTTCTCAAATGGGCAATTTACTGACCTATATGGCTGGATTAGCATTGTAGGTTGTAAAATAAGCTTAACCCTTCCAGTGTCCTGCCTGAAAAACTGGTTTCCATCTAGAGGCAAAGCTATTTTCTCCTTATGTTCAGCCAAAAAAAAATTTAACTTTAAAACTTTTTTTGCCAAAGAGTGAAAGGAATTATGGCATGTTATATGCCAATTAATCAGCATTAAATTCTGGTTTTTCTTAAAATAAAATATTTAACAAAAAAAACTAAGTTTTATTTTAATAGGACTTTTTAGAGTCATGTAGTAAAAAATGCATCTGGCAGTACAAATAAAAATTTATATTAAAAAAAAACACTAATAGAAGTGATTTTAATGCACATGAATAGGAAGGCTATTTACTTCTGAATAACGAAAAAAAATTTTTGGTTTCAAGTAAATATTTCTCTCGCTTTGTAATTTTTTTTCTCAGTACCATACTTTTATATAATTCCAGGCTTTTACCCAATTGTGCTGAGTCAGATAAACAAGTAAACTTTAGAATTTAAAAAAAAACCAATCAATAGAAATAACATCATATTATATACCAAATTGAACAGAATTTAATTGCGAATTTTATGAAAATAAATAATATAAACAAATTTACAAGCATATTGAATATTTATAGCATATTGATTTTAATAAGCCTTTTTCAATGTCATATGGTAGCTACGTAGTCACTGGAAGGAGAGCTATGCACCAATCCCCTGTGATGATGCATAGAACCGGCCAGGCCTAGCACCTAATGTCTGACCCCGCCTTCTCGTTATGACCATTAGTACCTTTCAAAAGAGATACTCTCTTGTGGAAGTGAACGGAAGGGCTGCCAGATTAGTGTGGCCTACTGATCGAGACAACTATGGCTACTTTTTTTTCCCACCCTGCTGAGGAGCGGTCAACCGCACAGGGTCCTGGTGCTGACCATATATCCCGACCTGAATGGAATTATGTCTCTGAGTTTGATAATGGATCCTGAATTTGCTGCACTGGTGCGATTCTGTGGAGGGGAAACCTTCCGCTGTGTTTTCTGTTTGTGGGTTGAAAGCCCCAAGTGAATGGATACACAGGATATGTTTATAAGCTAGTGGATAATCTTGAGCAGAGGTCATCGCAGGTACCTGAACTCTTTGCTTCTACTGGCATCAAATTCTACATTGGAGGAAATCTTCCAGTGTAGATGGCTTTCATCCTTTAGTGGTGGGGGAACGGGTCTTTGCCCCCATGTCTGTGATTAGGGGCCTGTTTGATATTGTTGGCATTCCTTCTCTCAATAAACATAGTTTCTTTAAACATCCCACTAACCATTTTCTCTCCATAGGTAGTTGGAATGTGAGGACTCTGCACAGAGATTTTTCTCTTGATGTCCTCACACAAGAATTCCACCGTTATAATTTAGATATTTTCAGCTTGCAAGAGACCAGATGGACAGATAAAGGTCCGATTCTTAAAAATAATCTTAAATTTCTCTTTTCAGGGAGGGATGACAATAAGCATCACCAAGGCGAGGGTCTGCTTCTTAGTAGACACGCTAGTGATGCTTTTCTAGGATATGAGTGCATTAATGAAAGGTTTCTTACAGCAAAATTTCAGACAAGCGTTAAAGACTTGAATGTTATCTGCTGTTATGCCCCCACTGAGGATGCCGATGAGGATGAGAAGGATAGGTTTTATGGACAACTTCAGGATATTTTGAATTCTGTCAAGAAAGGAGATATTACCCTTGTTCTTGGTGACTTCAGTGCCAAAGTTGGTACTGACTCTGACCTTTGGGGAGGATTAATAGGCCCTTTTGGTATTGGTAGCTGCAATGGCAATGGGCAAAGTCTCCTACAGGTAAGTAAACTCAATGGATTCAGAATAACTAATACTTATTACAAACACCACGACATACATAAGTACACATGGGTTTCACCAGATGGGCTGCATAAGAATATGATTGATTATATATTAATTAACAGCAAATGGGCTAGTTCTGTTAGGAATACCAGGTCTTATAGGGGAGCTGAAATTGGATCTGACCATTACCTTGTTAAAAGTGTGTTGCAACTTAAACTTAAAAAGTGTTGTGCTAGGGTTAAAAAAATTACTTTTAATACAGAAGCTCTGAAAGATCCAGTTATAGCCAAAGCTTACCATGATAGGTTACTTAGTCATTATGACAGTCATGGTATGCTTACTACTGAAGTTGAGGAAGAATGGGATCATTTTAAACAGGCTTTTTGGACACTAACAATACTCTTTTAGGAAAAAAGAAGCAGAAGAGCAGAGTTATCTGAGTGATAAGGCACTTGAGCTTATTTCGGAAAGAATATTCCATGAAGAATCTTTCACGATTCTTCATGGAAGAGTCGATTCCTAGATATTGAGAAGAGTCGATTCTTAGATATTGAGAAGAGTCGATTCCACGTTTCTTCATGGAAGAGTTGATTCCTAGATAGGATTCAGTGAGTTTTTGGATGATTCCACATGCCCAGTCTGTTATGCAGTTCACATTAGAACCATTCTTAATTTTCAGAATCGTTCGTGTGTTTGATTTAGATTAGCAACGGAAACAAGTGATTAATGTTGGAGAGTAAACTTTACCTGTTCAGTGCACATGATTTCAACTAAGTTCTGATCCAACAAAGTCCCTCTTCAGCTAAGGACTTTGGCTAGTTCCATCTGACAACATCGCCATTTCACTACAGGCAGATCAAATGAAATATTTATGGTACCGATTTGTCGGAAACAAGTTCTGCAGAGAAGGATTATCTCGCTGCCTAAGTTGAAACATTTATGTCTCTCCTTATCTTCAAGTGTTGGCTCTTTCTCAAGTGTGTTATAAGGAAAAGGATGTTTCTTTTTCTCCCTTTAGGTTTCTTTTGTAACATTTACATTGGAAAAAAATATGACAAATTAAAAAGAAAACTAGTTGCACAGAGCTGATTGTAACAGGTTGAAATATTTTAAACTGTTAAAACGAATTCCTTACTATGTATATATGTTTGGCCAGTTTAAATGGTGCAGATAGATGCAACAAGACCACAGTAGGGTGGCACTGCACGTGAAAGGTCAGGTGCGGCTGTGAAGGGGTTAAGCAATCTGCTTCGATCGTTTCGAAATCGAGGTTGTTGCAAGATGGCATGTCCTTAATCACAACCCTACTAGTCCTAATAGAAAGCATTACAGAGAGCTTAATAAACGTGTAAAGGATCAGTTAGCTGCTAAGAATATTTGGCTTGATGGTTTGGCTGACAAAGCCGAGGAAGCAGACAGCACAACAGCAGAGAGCTGTACCAGATAGTTAATGTTTTATGTGGTAGAAAACGGACAGGCATACAAGGATTGAAGGATAAACAAGGTAAGGTTATAGAAGGGGAGGATTCTGTCATGGCTAGGTGGGCTGAGCATTTCAGTGATATTCTAAACAATGCGGTTAGTTCTATTCCCATTGTTTGCAATGATGATAGATGCATTGGTGGCTTTAATGTTGGCCCTATAACACAGTCTGAAGTTATTTTGACTGTTTCTAAACTTAAACTACGTAAATCCCCAGGGGTAGATGAAATTACTACGGAAATGCTTAGAGCTGGGAATGTTTCGGTTACCACTTGGATGACTGAAATTCTGAATATCTTTTATGATAAAGGCATGGTTCCTAAGGATTTTACCAGAGCTATTGTTATCCCTATTTTCAAAAAAGGTGATTGCAGTTCTTGTGATAACTATAGGGGTATCAGCCTACTCTCTGTTCCAGGTAAAGTTCTTTCCATGATTGTGCTTAATAGAATTAAGAATCTGGTTGACAGGCAATTGTGTGATGAGCAATGTGGATTCAGAAGTGGTAGGGGATGTGTAGATCAGATATTTTCACTTAGGCAGATTCTTGAGAAATGTTTAGAGTTTCAGAAACCTTTGGTTGCTAGCTTTGTTGATTTCAAAAAGGCTTTCGACTCTGTTGATCGACATAATTCTTGGTTGATTGTGAAATCATATGGTATACCTGATAAGTTAGTTAACATAATGAAAGCTCTATAATAACACTGAGTTGTGTGTGAGAGTTGGTAAGGCTTGTAGCAATTGGTTTAGCATTACTTCTGGTGTTCGACAAGGGTGCATTTTGTCTCCTTTTCTCTTTAGCTTGGTTATTGATTATGTTATGTGAAATTTACTTCAAGGGAAAGATTTTGGCCTGAAATGGACTGGAGATACGAAAATTTCTGATTTAGATTATGCTGATGATTTAGCCCTTTTGGCAAATGATGTTGATGAGATGAACTCTTTCATTCGAGCTGTTGATGAAACTGGTAGTAGAGTAGGTTTGGTTATAAACAGAGAGAAAACTAAAGTGATGAAAATTGGTCAGGCAGGTTGTGATTCAGTTAATCTGAAGGGTTGCAATCTTGAACAGGTGTCACAGTTTAATTATCTTGGGAGCTATGTAACAGATACTGGTGATGTGCGGCATGAGATTAACAGACGGATAGGGATTGCTGGTGGGACATTTAAGAATCTATTGAGAGTGGAGGAATAGGCGTATACACCTGAAAACTAAAATTAGACTGTATAATAGTTTGGTTCTTTCTAGGGTTTGTTATGGTAATGAAACTTGGACGCTTTGTAAACAAGATAACAGAAAATTTAATGCTTTTGATTCCAGATGCTTACGCAATATCTTGGGTATTAGGTGGTTTAACTTTGTATGTAATGAACAGGTTAGGCAAAGGAGTCGGCAACCTCCTTTAAGCAGCATATTGTGCAGAGAGAGACTCCACTGGTTTGGCCATGTTGCCTGTATGAATAATTATAGATTGGTGAATAGGGTTATGAACAGTGTGCCTAAAGGCCTCAGAAAGAAGGGGAGACCTAGGATGTGGTGGGCAGACAATGTCAAACAGGACTTTGTTAGAATTGTGTGCAATGGCCAGATGCAGTAGATGTAGCTCAGGATAGACTTGCTTGGATAACTAAATTGCACGGTCTGGTTGGACCTCCGTAGCCCATGGCTGCTTGAGGATGATGATGATGGTGGAAAAAAAAGATCTCACTATGCAATTAACACTTCATTTTGGAAAACCTGATGAATAAAAATAGTTAAATTTAATATTTATCAAAAGGAAATTTCCTCCCAAATAATATAATATTCAACCTGAAATGATTTTCTTTTTCTTTTAATGATTCTCCTTAGTATCATATATTTTAAATATGGCAGTATTATACAAAGTGACTTGAACTTCTCAGTTTCACGGGATTTTCTGAGCTGGTTATGAAATCGAAATAAACTTTCTTGGCTGTTGTTTTTATTAAACATCATGAATTTTTTCATTGGGAGTTGGAGTTTAGCAATCTTGGCTAAGTGCAGAAAAATCTTGGCTAAGTGCACCAAAGCAAAAAAAAAAGTGTTATATTGTCTGTGTGGCACAGCCAAGATACTGAGGGAGGTGTGTGCGTGTGTGTGTGTGTGGGGGGGGGGGGGGGGGGGGTATTGAAATATAGCAGTTTTTTGTTCATTTTTAGACTTTACAAAGATTTAAGGAAAAATTTGTTGATAATAGTTCAAATCAAACTTGTGGGCTTAAATCAGAAGGTTGCTTCAGCAAATAGAAAAGTTAACAACAAATCGGCAATACTATTTAGTGCTTCTAAGAAATGACAATCAGATGGCTTTATAAAATTATTTATACTGTAGTTTAATAAAATATGCATCAAATTAAAAAACATTATTTTTCAAGCCTGAATTATATATTTTTTTATAAGATATATATTAAAAAAATTACAATGGTAATTTTTATTTTTAAAGTATTTTTTTTTCTAAAAATGGCTACATACATCCTTGGCCCCTCATTTCAGATTCTGTGAATGTATACAGATGATGTGGACACTGAAAGGGTTAATGATAATGGATCTGTCATGTGCTTTCCAGTTGACATGTAAGACCATGTGCCGATTCTCTGTTAAAGTCTTAATAGCCTCTGTTAACAGAGAACTTGATCAGTAGTTTAGAGCACTTTAGCTCAAAGTCAGATTTCTTTGGGAACTTAAATTTATTATAATTCCATTGCATTATTTCAGAACTGCAAAGTTGGACCTGCTCTAAGTACAGAAGCCTAACACAGATAATTTGTTTTATAGTTGAGTCTTGTTTCTTACTAAACTAATGACACTATATAACATAAATTTTTTTGATCATTATCAAGTTAGAGCTGACAATTTTTCATATATGCCACCCCTGTAATTACAATCTTCAAACCAAATGGAATCTTAAAGGATTTATGATGCCACTGACATAATTGAAAAGCTAACAGCTCTAACTTCAAAGTTATGGTAATTAGCAAAAGAATGTCAGTTGCATTGCAGTTTATTAAGAAACAAAATTTGTCAACTATGTAACAAGAATTGTCTGAGTTGTTTAAGTGGCATTTACTGTCCTGTCATGCATTATTCAGTTAAATGATACATTTGCTGAAACTTCCAAGATGCTTCACTAGTAATTATCTATGGTAAGAATTTGTCTTCAACCTCATAAAGGAGCTAATATTTTTTTTTAATTCTAATCACTGCACAGTAGTTCAAAATACAAAGAGATTATTAAAATTAATAACTCATGAAAAAATGGTTCTATTAAGATTTGAAATAGTTGCTTTTGTTGTAGTCATCACATTTGAAAATGGTGGGAATATGCTGCTAATATACCAAATAATTATTATATAAACTTCAAGTACTAATTCCTATTCAATAAGAAAATTTTAAAGGTAATTTTTTATATTCTAATTTAAATTACTGAAACATTAAATATCTAATCATCCTAAAATTTTGCATAATAATTTTTGGTAAATTTTTAATTTTTTTTTTAAAGGAAGAAGGTACTTTTCTACACATGGAGATTGCCTAAAAGTTGTATTAGACTTGTCCTGATTTCTCATACAGCATACAAACACATAATGACATACCACACTGGTCTTAGTAATCAGGTATGCTAACCACTAGACCAGGTACAATCTGATGGTAAATCTATAACATATTTGAAAATGTAGGAATGTATCCAGAACTTCAATCTCCAAAGATATTGAGAATTTTTCAATTTTTTATCACAAAGTATATGCATATATATTTGCTGCAAATTTGAAAAAAAAGTTAATATAATATAGCTTAATAGAAATATTTTTTTCTTTATTCTTAGGTATTGGGTAGAGGTGACATAGTATTTGCCAGTACTGTTAGAATTCCAAACCTTAGTACTTATCGTTTTTCTATACCTGTGACATATCGGATGGCACCAAAAGCAAGAGTAGTTGTATATTATGTAAGGAAAGATAAAGAAATTGTTGCTGATGCAATAAACTTTGATGTTACAGGCGTGTTTAGAACATCAGTAAGTATTTGATATTTTAATTTTTAATGTTATTGACTATAAAGATTAATTGTTGCTCTCATTCTTGTTGAACAACTTGCACTACAGCAGTATAAACATAAAAACCTTGAGCAAACAAATACCCCAAAAAATATTGTCCCTTTCTCCAGATATGTCTTTTCTGATCAAAGCTACAACAAGTTTAATGCAATATATTAACATGCATATCTTGCTAACAAAGTAAACATTACATGGAACTTTTATGCATATTTACTGCACTAGTTACTCTTTTGCACATGTGCAAATACATTAGCTATAAAAAATTGAGTTTTGATTTCTGTAGTGTTTCAAGAAACACGTGGCTGATGTTTTTGCTGAAAAAGAAAAATGCATTGAATGCATCTTGTGTACAGAAAAATAAATCGTTATTGTATTAAAAATATTTAATATGCACTCTGTGACAATGAAAATGCTCCACCTAAAAGCAGTAAACAGATTCATTTAGAATTCATGTTATTGTGACAATAATGCAAATTGTTTTATTTGTACTAATATCATTAAATCTGTTTAAATATTAAGAAAAAGATTAGGTGTTTACTTTTTTACGCTAAAAGAATTCTTATTTTTTTGTTATTTCATAATTAATATTTTTGGATACAGTGTATTTTATTGTTATTGTCTATTTTATTGTTAAAATATAACAAAGATATGACTATCTGAAAATAGTGATAATGAAATATTAAGTTAAACTAAAAAGCTGATATCCATGTTAGCTGGTAATTGTTGACAACTTATCTATCTATCATGATGAATATTAAATGATTATGTAGCCAGGATAAACATGCAGTGTTCACAGGAGATAAATGGACAGATATCTAGTGGTAGAATAATAAAACGTTTCAGGCACTGAATTTCTGTGGCGTACCCAGGAATTTCCAATGGTGGGGGGGGGGGGGGGATTGACATCTTGGAACTCTGATATTTGGAGATTTAGTTAGAACATATGCATCTTTCATGCCCTTGGAGAATTAAAATCCTGTCCTTTGTATATGCCACTATGTAATCAATTGCAAACAGTTACAAAGACTGATCAATGCAGACAAGGATAATGAAGGTGCTGAATAGCAAAAAAAGTGCTCAAGTGTCGTACTAGCAGCAGGACTAGTTTGAAAAAAGACTGGTTGAAGTTGGATGATCCACTTGTAAAATCACAGCACATATGGCCTGCAAAAACAGTCATTGTTAGCAAAAGCAAGTCCAAAATTACTCCTACTCATTGCAAAGAGTCTGGAACTTTCAGATGACAACATATTGGAAGGGTTTCATAATTAAATCTGATTTGGCTGCAATGTTATCAACACTTGGGTACACTGGGGCACTCCAAATCATGCATTACATAAGCCACTGAAATATTTGTGGGTGATTTGTGACATTCTACTCATCTATAAGACAGAAGAGATCCCTCTGCTTACCCAAACATCTGGCTCTTTATCAAGTGTGACCACAGTATTAGTGACAGAAGACAGATCCCAGCACAAAGTGAAGTTGTAGTCCACGAGCATCAAGCGGAGACTTCTGGGGCCATGAGATTGGCGCTCACCGATGCCCCTGGTAAATGAGCTTTGGCTCATGGTATCCTGGTTGCAAGGACTCTAATAAAAATCTGTTTTTGATCTACACTGATAGGGATGAACTGCAACAAGACCAATAGATTATTGAGAAGAGGTGAAGAATTAGCATTATGCGAACTTATTACATGGGTAACTCATGCAAATACAATAGAAGTTGCTGAACCAAACCAACATCATACAGACATCCCCTCTCATCTTGTTGACTTGTGGAGAGAAACAAAAAAGTTATTAACTGCAGATCAAGCAGCTAAGGCAAGGAACTACTTAATTTTCTGACATTTTCTTTGCTACACCAAATGATTATGGCCATACTAACCTGACAGAACATAAGATCAACACTGGTTATTCTCCTCCCATCCATCTACCAGCAAGAAGGCTCCCATTAGCAAAATGGGAGGAGACAGAACAACTTAAAGGGACATGGAAGCCCATAAGACAACATCAACAAAACAGTAATACTCCTAGCATCTGGAGCCTAATAGAAATTAGAAAGACCCAACTAGGTGAGGATATAAGGCCTATAATAAATTTGATTGAAAAATATGATATAAGACCTATGAAGCAAATCTCAAGGTATACCCAGTTACCAAAAGCTATTGGGTGCAGTGGGACTCCTTAGAAGTGACAGAAGGTGTACTATACAGAAGATGGGAGAATCTCACTGGTTAACTGATCTGTTGGCTGATAATCTTTCCTCATTCCCGAGTGGAACTAGTGATGGAAGATGTGCATGATATGTGATGAAAGATGTACATGATAGTCCACTGGAGGACACTTTGGTGTTAATGAGACATTAGCACCATTATTAGAAAACCAGGGGGAAACCATTTAGAAAGCCAGGGAACAATTTCGTTGGCTGAAAAGTAGGTCAGACGTTGAAAGATGGTGTAGGCAATGTGAGGACTGTGCAGGGGAAAGCTGCAAATGTATAACATTGGTGCCTCTTTGGAGAGAATAGCCATTGATGTAATGGGCCCGTTTCCTAGGACTGATGATAGAAATTGTTATTTATTGGTGGTAATAGATTATTTCACAAAGTGGCCTGAAGTCTATCCCACCCAAGATCAGGAGGCAACAATAATTGCAGAGATGATAGTGAATAACTTGATTAGTATGTATGGAGTACAGTTACAACTCCACTCAGATCAAGGACAGAATTTTGAATCCAATGTGTTTATAGGCATTTATCAACTGTTGGGCATTCATAAAACCAGAACAAATTCACTACACCCTCAGTTGGATGGTATGGTTGAGAGGTTTAAAGGACAATTGCACAACATCTAGCATTGTTTGTTGATTACCATCAATGTGACTGGGATCATCATATACCACTCTTTTTGTTGGCATACAGAACAGCAGTGCATGAAATAACTGGGCACACCTTCCATGATGCTCTTTAGAAGAGAACTGTCTTCCCTGTGACCTTTTATATGATTGGCCTGAAGCAATACCTGTGTCCACTCCACAGTACATACAAGAATTACAACAACTAGAAGAATTCACTATTCTATCCGACATAACATCAGCTTGGCAACCAAGAGAACCAAAATGAGATATAACCATAAAACAAATGTAACTGGTTTCAATCAAGGAGATCTTGTCTGGCTTATACAATCCACATAGAAAGATGACTTTCTCCAAAACTTCAGAAACCTTGGGAAGGTCCATATACAGTAGTTAACAGGGTTAACAACATGGTGTATCGCATTCATTGATGTCCGATTACAAAGTGCAAGGTGGTTCCGTGTGTATCGTTTGGCCCCATTTCATCGAAGAGCTGAAGAAGCTTTGGAATCCAGAATTGTTTGAAACAAACCTAAAGGAAAGCAAAACCTAAGGAGGGGGCAGTGTTATGACAGATGAACATGCTACAATAAAACCATGATTGATGTGCCATTGAACCTTGTGTGTGCTTCAGCGTGAGAATTATGTCACTAGCTGATTGGAACAGATTAAAACCTAAATATTTAACGATGTTTAAAAGAGAGAATTGAAAAGTTGTCGGTAGTGGTTGAAAGTGTATTCATTTTTCTTGTAGTGAATTAGTATTAAGTTAATTATAGGAAAGTTGTTCAAGAGTCTTGATGATCAAACCAAAGAAACAATGTGATAGTCAAGCAAGCAGAGCTGTCCTTAACTTCTCTCTAGGAAGAGTTAATCATCGTGCATGGTGAACTTAATGCGTAAAAAATAATTGGTAAGGTTAATCTTGATAATTTACAGGTTTATTCTCAAAGATAATTGTTGCACTTATTGAATGTTTTCCTTTATGTTTTGAAAAGAGACTGTAAGAATTGTAATACGACTATTTGAAGTATCTTTTTTTCTGTTTTCCATTATTTCCTACAATGGCTCTGTAATATATATTATTTTTAAACTGTTTTAGGTGAATGTGAGTACTAATTTGAAAGAAACAAAGCCTGGAGGTCTTGTGAATGTTACAGTAGAAACTAAACCAAATGCCCTGGTTGGATTGTTGGGCATAGACCAAAGTGTTCTGCTTTTGAAGTCTGGCAATGACATCACTCAAAATGAAGTAAGAGTGTTAGTTATTTTCATAACAATGAGATCCCAAGCAACAGAGCTAGAAATGCCATTTAACATAAATATTAATTCTAATGATATTTTTCTTAGTGAGAAAACAAATTTCTAAACAATAGAAATTTTTGTGATTGAGGTTGTATTCAAATTGGAACTATCAAGCTATTTTATTGCAATATCTATGAAACATTAATGGTTGCGAACCAAATGTGATTGAAACCAGTAATGCTTTTATTACTTGGAAGTGTTAAGTGTAAATTCTCAGTTCATTTGCTTAAGTGTTTTTTATCCCAATTGGAATCAACCTTGAGTATTCCTAATTATGATAAATCCTTTTTCTTAATAAAGTTGAAATCTTGATTCAGAATTTTATGGAAAAAAATAAATCTGTTGTACTGATTTTCAAACATAATTGTCCTTTTCTGATTCACTAATTGTAGCTTTTTTTCTTATCTTATGTGATTATTAGTTATTTTGCCATTCATGATATAAACCACCCACCATTCTGTAATTAGTATTTGCTTTCTCTACTATAAAGTAAGAAAGGTGAGGGGTGAAAGTTGCCCAGGTGATAGCAACTTTCACCACCCACCATACTTCCAAACTGTTGCCATCAGATTTTTACTTATTTGGGAAGCTGAAGAAGCATTTCTGGGGATGTTTCCATGGGAAATATCATCCTCAGAAATGCTGCTGTCAAAGAGGAAGTCACAAAGTGGCTTCAGGAGCAGGGACATGTCTTTCTGTTGGCAGGACTTCAATAATGTGACTATTATGCCAAATGTCTCAAGTAGTTATAATAACTACATGGAAAAATAAATCATGCATGTGGGGATACTCTTATGTATTCCTTTTGACTTAACCTCATGTAATCTTGTCTATAATTTTGCAAACATTTCTTCTGATTACAATGTAACATAGTTTGTTTTTTAGATGTTAATTGTATTAATAGGAATTGAAGGCTTAAGTACTTTAATATTGAAATGTCAAATATCAATTTGTATCATAAGTTTGTAATTTTCAGTTCATTGTTAATGACTTGTCATCAGACAATAATAATGCAGTGTTCTAATAATTAGTATATATTTCAATCAAGGTAATTGCTGAATTGGAAACTTATGATGGAGGTAAAATAAAAAGATCTGGATTATTCTATAGAAAGAAACGATCATTGTGGCCAACTGGTTCTTCCACTGCTTTTGAAGTCTTTGATGTAAGAATTAGATTAATAGTTATAATTTATATATATTGTTTATAATTTTTGATATAGTTTATAAGTTTTGTTTTTATATTTGTGGAACCATTAGATAATGTATGATGTATATTTCTCTGTAGGATTCAGGAGTAGTAGTCCTTTCGAATGGATTGGTATACAGATATATTCAATTGAGTAAGTTTTTAAATGTTTTATCCTTTATTTCAAAATGCCAAATGTTGCTATTTTATTGCAGCTGATAAAGACCAGTTTAATTTTTCTTAGTTTCTGAGCTGTGGCTTGAGATGGTTATATTTTATACTACTTGTGGCCCACCAATTGCACACATCCAAAGGTTTATGGAGGTTAATGATTATTCCTAAACTGGCTTTTAGCAAAAAAAATACTTGATCTTGATTAGTAGTCAACATTTTTAGAATGAGAACTTGCCGATATATGATATAGTGTAAAATGTGTACATAAACTATGAAGAACTGGCCATTTTAGTGATATTAAAAAATTTCCTGTGATTTGGTGTATTTAATATTTTTTCTGCTATAGAAATAATTCAGAAATATTTTAGTTTATATTTCTTGAACTATTGCAGTCTTGCTCTCATGCAGAAATTGGAAGATGAAGTTGTCTTTTCTCAGCATTGCAAGAGTATCAATTCTGAAGTAGATAGCACTGGAGAAAAGAATGTCAAGTGATTACAAACTTCTCAGAATGACTGTCAACAAGAAATGAATGAAATTATATTTGATTTCTTCAAAGAAGAAATGAAAATCTTGCTGTAAATGGACTAATTTTGCAAGAACAAATTCACAATTATGACATAATACTCAAAGATTTAACCCTTTTCATGTTGGAGCATTATTAATTGGTTTCATCTTTTGAATTCTAGTTACCTAGAAAGTAAACTTTGGTGCTACTGCACAAGATTGTGAAAAAAAATTCTGAATAGAAAGTTGCATTTTTTTTAACTATTTCTAATTAAATATCAAATAACATTTAAATCAATAAAAAATATTTTTTACCTGTTGATTCTGCTTGAAAAAACTTATGATAGTTTAAAAATAAATATGTTTGAGTCTGTAGTGAAAGTATGCTCATGTTCAGTCACCATAAATAGCATCAAGTAGTGACAGTTTAGTTTACTCCTTTATTCTTCCATACCATATGTAGATTGATTGGTTGCTTGTGATTTCTATACTTTGGCCTGTTTATAGCTCTAGCAGAGTTTTAATGCTTTCTAAACATTTAACTTAGAGATACCGATTTTATTACTACTGGAAATTCCACCATCCAGGAACTACATCGGCTTTCAGTCAATATTTTAATGGACTTTCCTTTAAAGGCAGTTTTTTTTACTCTAATGCTTCTGAAATGTATACACGATTATAAATATTAATTAATTTAAAATGGTCTAAAACAAGATTAGTAGTGATCTCTAATGGCAGATATCAAGAGAACCATAGGATTATTCAATTGGCCCCATAGTGTGATTTTTAAAAGTTAGGACATTATTTAGCAATACTTTTAATTACATTTCAAATAAACTAATTAAGGTCAGGGAATTGCGATTTTTAGCTGTAATTTCTGCCAGAATATTAGACTAACCTTTTCATAGCAGTTATATAAAAAAAATATAAATAAATACCCCCTCAAGCAGCTGCTTGCCACAGAGGTCTGACATGAGCTTGTCAGTTTATATGCCATAGTAGAAGGTCTGAGAGGATGGCAGGACCTCAGCAGAAAAACGACACATACATCCATGCCTTACCTGGGGCTCGAACCCAGGTCCCTTAGATCAGTAGCCAAGCGTGCTAACCACTCGCCCATGGGACAGCTTCATAATAAAGAGATTCATTCTCAAACTCAGTGCTTCAAGTTAAACTTTAAATGCTTTGAAAAAATTTATTGAATTTTTTCATGGTCCTTTATATCACTTTTCAGATATATTTTTCAAATTTTATTTAAATTATGTTGTTTTTAAAGCAAAATGATTTTTATGACTGCTTTTCTTGGGCCTAGTTTGCAGATTGTCAAAAGTCTAAGAATTATTATATTAGAATAATAAAATAATATAGAAAAAAGTGGGGAAAATATTTTTAAATTGTGCTGAAGATAAAATGGAAAAAGCATAGTGAAATTTTGCAATGTTTAAAAATTTAACTTTTTACCTTCAAATTTTTGCCATTTTATTAAGCACAATTGAATATTTTATTTGGTATATAACATATTTCCATTCATAAGTTGCTTCAGCAAGGGGTTCTAAAGCTGTTTATTCTATTTTCTGAAAATACCTTAAAATAAATCCAGCCACCACCATGAGTTCAGTTTTAGAAACCAGACACTGTAAGGGTTAACACATCTTCCAAATGGTTGCACTGTGTCAAGGTATAGGTTTACAAGTTTCCCTACACATTTTTCTTCTATTATTTTTTGTGAGGACAGTTCTTTTCCTTTGCTTTTCCTCTTCATTTTGTAAGGACTTAGGTGAGTTCCTCACACTTCTTTTTTATTTCTTTGTGAGGGCTTGGCTTTCTGGTTGTGTGGGTATAGTACCCATGCAGCCTCTGACACCCAATTGGGCATCCCCTTGTTGGGTCCTGTGGTAGGTGGGGACCATGGACACTGAACCACAAATTAAACAACTATGAAATTAATTTTGATTCAGCCTGTGGCAAAAAGAGCTCAACATGAGTCCCCTTCTTTTTCATCACCTTTGCCTACATTGCCATCTTCATCCTTGAGATTTCTGATCATCCACTTCACAGGTGATCAGGTATTTGAGGGACATGTCTCCATTTTTTATTAGTAAGGGTTTGGAAGGTCACATGAGACCCCCAAAATCAGTGAAGCTCCTGAGATCTGGCAGCATGTTGGTGGAGACTGTATACTCTAAACACTCAGAACTCCTCCTGAAGTTAACTGTGATTGGTAGGGTGTCCATCACCATGACCCTATAGCTTCTGAATTCTTGTGTGATCTCCGAGTGGGCCTTCTCAAAGTTTCTGAAGGGGAAATCTTCTCTAAGTTATCTGCTCAAGTTGTGACTGCAGTCCACTGTATTTCGATCCACCAGGATGGAAAATTAGTACCTACCAGGGCACTAATTTTGACTTTCAACTCTCCACACCTGCCTATGTACATCAAGGCAGGTTATTTACATTTTAAGGTATGACTGTATATTCCCAATCCTCAGTGCTGCTTCCAGTGCCAAAGATATGGTTGTGCCCACATGACTTACCAGAGTAAATATGCAGTCAGGATCACCTTGATCCAGACTGCAAACTTCATAATTGCAGTGTGTGAAATCAGTAAGAACATCTTATTCAAAAGCGAAGATTGTTGCCTAGGTGTGTTCTCCTATCTTTAGTGAGGTGACCACCCTGCGAAGGTTCTGCTGGTTCAGGTACTTCTACAGAGTCCTAAATTGCTCGCCCACGTGTTTGCAGTGCATGGAGACCCATGTCCCTGGAAAGGAGGATCCTGGTAGTTGCTTGGGGATCTTTGTCTGCTCCCATCAGCTCATGACTAATAGAGTCCCCTTTGGCCCATCTTGCCATAGGGAGACTGTTTGTATCACAGAGCTGGGCAGTGATTTGGAGTGCTGCTACTACACACTGCTTTGACCTCTGCTTAAGGTAAACTGGAGGTCCTGGGGTGGCCCCTCCAGTATTATCTGGTGAGCTGGACCTGCTAGGGCTAATTTTTCAGTAGGTGAATGCCTTGTTCAAGTCCAAGTACAGGTTTGAGAGTTTTCCCACACACTTACTAATTTAGTAGTACTTTCTTTTGTGAGGACAGTTCATTTCCTCACACTGTTTTATTTTTTCCCTTATTTCCTTTTGTGAGGACTCGGGTGAGTTTTTTCACATTTCTCTTTTTGTTTTTATTTAGTTGAGAATTTGGCTCACTGGCTGTGTGGGTATAGTGCCCATACAGCTTTAGTGTCCAATTGGGCATCCCTTTGTTAGGCTTCTTCATCCCCACAATTCCTGATCATCCATTCATTGATGATCAGATGATTGGTGACATGTCCTCTTTTTTTGTCAGTAAAGGTGTGGACATGTCCTCTTTTTTTGTCAGTAAAGGTTTTGTAAGTAAAAGTGTCTTTTTTTGTCAGTAAAGGCTAGCAGGAGTTCCAAATTCAGTCTCAAGTGCCTAAGATCTTGCAACTTGCTGGTGGAAACTGCTTGCTCAAAACATTCTGAACTACTATTGAATGTGACAGCAATTGTTGGGGTGGCAGTCACTGTCATGCCCTACAAGTCATTTAATTCCTCCTAAGTTGTGATCTCAGAGTGGGAGCCTCTTCAAGGTTTCTGAGGATGAAATCCTCTCAGAGCTCTCACCTCAGGGAGTGACAGCAATCAGTTTTGCAGCACAATAATGGAAAGTTAGTACCATCCCAGGTACTAATCCTGACATTCTATGTAACACGCCTGCCTACTTCCATTGAGACAGGATACCTTTGCTATGAGGTGCAGCCAACACCCAGCGTGGCTTTTGCAGGCAATGGTCTACCTTAGACTATCTGATCCATCTCGAATTGGCAACCAGGAATTCCTTTTTACATAGAGAGCACCTGGTGTCAATTTTCTTCAACATCAAAAAATCATACGACGTGTCATGGAGATTTGGCATTATTCATGACCTTCATAGCTTTGGCTTGAGAGGTCACATGTTGAACTTCATTGCAAAATTTTTATTTTCTTGTTTTCGAGTTTGTTTGCAATTTCTCCCAATAACAGAGGGTGCCACAAGGCTGTGTCCTGAGTGCTAAGTTTTTTTGCTGTCGGGATCAGTTCCATTACTAGACAACTTCCTCTGACTGTAGACAGTGCCCTCTATGTTGACGATTTTAGTACCTTTTGCTCATTATCCAGCATGAGGGTCATTAAACGACAACAGCAAACTGCCCTGATCAATCTCTCTGTTTGGGTGACGACTATTGGGTTTAGGTTCTCCCCACAGAAAATTGCTTGCATGCACTTTTGCCACAAGAATAATCTTCATCTGGACCCCAAGCTGTGGCTTGGAGGTAAAATTTCAGTTATGGCAGAGACCAAGTTTCTCTGTCTCATCTTCAACTGGAAATTTACCTTTTCATCACACATTCATCATCTACAGTCCAAGTGCACAGGCATTGAACATCCTCTAGGTCTCCTGGGGGGGGGGGGGTGAACTGATGTTTTTTGCTCTGCCTATACCATGCACTTGTCTGGTCGAAACTGGACTATGGATCCCAGGTATACAATTCTGCCAGAGATTCAGTTGTGAAGGTGCTGGACCTCTACAACATCAGGCCTTTTGTGTATGTATTTATGGATGGGGGGGGGGGCATTGTGCCCTTCATTGATCTAGAATTTTTGCATTGAGACTGATGAACCCTCTTTATTTATTCACTGTCAGCATTTGTCCCTACAGTATGTGTCAAAATTGTGATCCCTGTCAGACCATTCCACTTGGGACTGTGTTTTCAATACTCAATGGGAAATGTTATACCAGAATTGGCTGACTGCCATTGTTCCTTTCAATTTGTGTGTCCAAGGCTACATCAGAGACATTAAGATCAGTCTCAGTAGCATTGCCCAGTCAACAGCCAAGCCACTTCTGCTGTGCCTCACTGTTTCTTCCTGCAACTTTTCCCTTTGCAGGACAGGGAGGCCCTTTACACCTTATTGTATATACCAGCAACTCTTGCCAGTCACCATGCTGAGCACCCAGACTTCTTGCCTGTCTTCACATGTAGCTCAAAGTCTGACACATCAGCCATGGTCTGCTGTGATGTAATCATTGCAGACCAGATCCCACAGCAGTGTTCCATCTTCACTGCAGAGTTGTATGCTATCAGCCTAGCCTTGGACCACATAGCAGCTAACCATCATCATCAGTGTGTGCTTTACACCAACTCTCTTGGCTTGCTACAGGCTTTGATCTCAGCAAGGCATCGGCCTCACCCTGTTGAAGATTCACCAGAGCTCCATTGTCTGGCAGCCACAACAACCATTCTCTTCTGTTGGGTGCCAATCACATCACGATCAGGGGGAATTACTTGGCAGACGCTGTTGCAAGTCTGCCACGCTGTTGTCCAACTCTCCACTACCAGTTCCATACTTGGACTTCTGGCAGTGTTTTACTATCAAGCTTCAGGTACAGTAGCAGAGATCTTGGTCAAAACAGATTGCAAACTGTTTTAGATCGAGCCCTTTGCAGTCATGCCCTTTGCAGTCAGATCGAGCCAGGGCAGTCATGTTTTCTCAGGAATTGCAAGGAGGAAGTTGTACATGCTTGGCTTCACTTAGGTCACTCGTTTATAACTTATCTTTTCATCTACCATCAGATGATGAATCTAAGTGTGAGTTTTATGACACCATTTTAACAATCATATTTTACTAGACTGTGTGAAGTTTTTAATTGTGAACTTTGTATTTTAGTTTGTTGCATTTACCATTTTATCCCCTTGGACATATTTTATCTGAGGATTCAGTTTTAGTCCCAGTTTTTTTTTATGCTATTGTAGTTATTTTAACCATTTATAATCTTTTGCACTTTTTATATGGATCCTCTACACCCATTGTTGGTTTCAATGTTTTACACTTATCACATCTTTTTCCATTGCCCATTGACTTTTTTTTATATCTTTTACCACTTTTGCATCTTGCTTCTAACTTTGGTTATGGGTTCCCATAATTTTTATCTGTTTATGCTTTTACCAGTAATCTTGTTTGGCACAATATGGCCTTAGTTATCATTGTGCCAAGAAACTCCAAACAACCAAACCTGCAGTTGCTTCTGATGAGGATCATATACCAGCTGTAGAGTATCCTGTGTGGCTGTCCAGTTAGGGCTGGTAACCCACTAATAACTGGAAGACACTGGTAGATTCTATTTCAATGGAAACCCACCAGTGCATAAAGTTCATTCAAAAATCAAAATTGTACACATTTTTTGTACAATTTGCATTTGATTAGCACTAGACCCTGTGAAGCTGACCACTCTGCAATAGTGGTGAAAAAAAAGTATCCACAGAAATCCAAATCAGTAGACCAAACTGGTTTGGCAACCCTTCCATTCCTCTTAAGAGGAAAGAATACATCCATAAAAAATATTATCTACACCATGAAGCATGATTGGGCTTAGGTGCTGTGCCTGACCAGTTTAGCCTCAACTCAAAGAAGAATAGTATGCAGCCTTCATGCCATTTATGCCTAGCTACCACTATACAGTAATGTGAGTGTTAAAGGCCTATGGCAAAATGTATGAGCTCCATAAATCTACTTTTATGGTTGATTCAGAGGCCTAAAAATTTTGCTATCTAATTAAATGCATAATTATTTCTTTGAAAAAGAAAAAAAAAAGCTATAAAGTAATTTATTAAAATATTTATTTAAAATTGATATTATTAAATGTAAAATGAAAAATATTGATATATAATAAAAATCTTTAAGGGTCTTTCTTCTTGTTTTCATGAAGTGATCAATGATATCATTTGAGTTTGCCACAATCTATGGAATCTAAAAGGATAGGTATTATCACCATTGTGATTATTTCTATCTTTTGATGATGTGGATTGATGTTGATGTGGTAAGAGTTGGATTTTGACTGGGACTGATTTTTAATGCTTAATTTCTCTTGTTTGAAACGTGGCAGGCAAAAAAGTAAAAGTCGTGCCTAACTATTTGAAAACAAAGCAACTTCTTGTGCTCGTGTCTCAAAGAAGAGTAAAAAGTTCTAAATATTCTGTTTTTATATAAACCTTGGTTAATTTGTTTCATCTTAATATGTTGCAGTACCTGTAATATTAAAGTATCCATGTAATTTACATTCAAGGACTTTGAAATAATGTTTAGGTCATCACAGTCTGCCACTTAGAAATATTTAATTTTCAAAAATTTGGATCTTGATGCATCCCTCTCTCTCCACCTACCAGCCCTTTAGTCTGTTCTTGGCTGCATTTCTTTGGATTACACTTTTATCTTTGTGAAAACTTTTTTAAATTTCGAACATAGCAGCAACTAACATTAACAAATTTGTGGATTGACCCAGTTTTATCAGAATTTTAATTCTTTTTTTTTGCCATATAAAGTGCTGTGTAGCTTTATCATATTTTTAATTCTTTTTTCTGCCATATAAAGTGTTGTGTAGCTTTATAACTTTATTTTGCATTAAATAGTATGAAAATTTTTAACTGATTTTGTTTTTTCAGTTATGTATAGATCATATCTTCCTGATGCAGAACTTAACTACCAAGATCTTTCATCTGCTGCTATTGATTCCGTGATGTTTAAAAGTGGACAAAGTGGAAAAGTGTCACCTCCAAGAATTAGGAAAAATTTTCCTGAAACATGGTTATGGAGCCTTGCTCCTGCAGGGTAAGAATTAAAAGCTGAAAGTATTTTATAGTAAAATCCAAATTTATTAACCCTTTCTGTACTAATATTGCAAGGATTGAACGTAGCCATTCTCAGAGTTTGTCAGTTCATGTGGCCATTTGATATGTCTAGCTTATAATCTAAAGTTGCAAGATTTGTCCTTCTGACAGTATTAAGATTTTCTCATTTGTGCACAACTTGTTTTTATTGAAAATGGACTTTAAGAAGTTTGTGCACATAATTGCGGTGACCAAAAATTCTATGATTAACTAACTCTCCATTGTCCTGATGTGTAGCATCACTCAGAAAGTAGGCATCTCTAATTGCTTAAAGAAACTTTCATACTATTCTTTAGTTGAAGCTGATGCGTATTTGAAGAATAGGTGTAAACATTATTTATTGAAAAGGTTACTTGTTAATAATTAAATTTTGGCATTTAAAATAATTTGCCTAACATCTATATATATAAAGTTTTTCCACTAACCCTGTTCAGCCCTTCAGAGAAAGGGGACAGTGATGACATTGGAAAGACCACTTTTTATCTGATGTGGTATTGTAGACTCTTACAGGAGAACCATACCATGTGAATATTAAAGAACATGATTGGAGGTTTGTCTGCTCCTAATAGCTGTTTAGGGTATCTCCTCTCCCAACCTTCTCTGAGCAATTGTGGTCATTTAGTGCATTGTGTGAAAAAAGTGGTTTAAAAGTAAAATAACCAAACTCTCTCTGAATAATAGTTGTAATTTTCTTCTGAATGGATTCCAACCAACTGCATTCTTTCCAACAATGCATGTTGATGTATGTCAGGTTTTAATGTGATACCTGGATATAATTTTGTCATTTCATGTATATATTTGTATGTGACCTTGCATTGTAATCCTTTGAGTGAAACTTTCCTTTCTCTCATCACTGACTGAAAGGTTATTTATGGCTAATGTGTCTTGTGGTAATCAGCAAGACAAGTTTATGGTACTTGATCGCCTATGATCGGCCCCCTTTCCGGCCCAGATCGATTGACAAAGAAGCGTGAGCCAAATGACTGTCCCATGGGACAGGGAGGTCAGTGCCAGACGTCATAGGGCCCATGAGAAGGTCAAGACAGTTCTGAATGCGACACTGGCTGGAGCAGACATGTAGAGGTGCTCGGTGAATAGATATTCATGAGAGGAGAGGTTTTCCTCTGTTGGGTGTGTAGAGTCGCAGCCTCTTAAGCAATCCAAATATGATTGTAGCCAATTTAGCCAGTAGCCGACGTCAGTGCTCGGGGAGACTCTGTATATATTTTCCATAATAAACCTTTTGTTATTGTTTTAAACTTGGAGTTAGCATCTTGCTGCAATTCTCAAGCATTGAAAGCCCAATACAGAACAAACCAAAATCTTAGGTCTTTACCTGTGGGTGCCGTGGATCAATTATATTCTACCAACCCCAGGAACCGACAATGTCACACTTGCTGTTTCACATGGGACACATGCAATAGTGATGAGCCACTTGATTTATTGTTGAAAAGTTTGCTATGATTTTAGTTTCATATCCCCTTCAACTTCCTTAAAATTGCCTTGATTGGTGTAATATGCCAGGTACTCTGACCAATGAGTTACCAATGTACTACTTATGCAATAAAAGAAATATTGATTGGAGGCCAGTCCTCCAATCAATATTTCTTTTATTAAGGGTATGGACTTTGGCAGTAGCCAATCATGCTTCGCATGACAATTGGAACTTCTGCAGCATTATGAAGATAGTTCAACATAGTTTTTCCTGTAACTTTGATATTCAAGAAGGCTTTCATCAAATTTCAGTTGAATCAACATCAAATTTTATAATTGCCACTCTGTTACCTTATTACTAATATAACCTTTTTCTTGTTCATTATTCATAACTGTTTTATACCTTTTACATGCTTTTGTGTTCTCTTGCCTTGTGCACTATAAATTGGATGCTGGTGTGCCATGAAATTTCAATCAGCTAAATCATTTTCAATAAAAAAAATATATTTTCAGGGCTGATGGTAAAATGAATATTTCTAGCAATGTACCTGACACTATTACATCATGGGTGATTAGCGCTTTTGCCATGGATTCTATAACTGGACTAGGAATTTCTCCAGAAAATGCAAAGGTAATTTTTTTTTTTTTTTTTTGCATTCCTAGCAGTTTAAAAGCACAGGAAATTCCAGAGTTAAATATTTGCATAAAGTTATGAAAATTTTTATATTACCCAAAATATCAACATTTATATTAGTGTTTTAAATATTTATAGGTTAATGAGTTTAAAAAGTTTTGTATTTTTTAATGTAAAAGTTATCCCGTGTATATAATGCAAAGTGTTATTTACTCAAGAATCATGCCACTCCAAATATAATGAAATATTTAGTACAAAACAGTTGAAGATTTGACACTTTTTCCACATTGTAAACCCAATGCAATTGTACCATGTAATGGAGATATATAAAAGATAATTAATTTTCAAAGAAATGTTGTTCATGAGTTTCTGCATTGTTATTACAGGCAAGTAGCTAAATGGTTTAGTATGTTCATCAAGACAACCACAAGTTTGCCTATAAAGTTCCCTAACAGTAATAGAAATCTGGATATAAAAGAACCATTGAATCTTGATTGGGTGTCACTTTTAAATTTTAGAGCAATTTGAAAAGGTAAATGGTTATTTCTAGGGCAAACTAAAACAAGAGAAATGCTGAGAATAAAATACTCATTCATTAACAAATTTGAAAATTGTTAAACAATATTTTATTCATTTGACAAAGTTTAAATTCAGGAATTGCAAAAATGCTTTACTTCACTTTCATTTGGATTATGCATCCTTTTATTTGTTTCAAAGGTATATATATTCAATTGGTTACCTTTGCTTTTGTTTGCATTAATTTTGCGAGCATTTGTGGTGTCCATTTTGGTCCCAGGTAAAAACCACATTTCATAAGTTAATTGTATATGCTAGTGATTTTGTTACCTTAATTACCATAGAAAGTTTGTAGTGTGATATAAAACAATATTAACTTCAAATATTTATTTTTAAATAACAGCAGCACAGTTATTGTTCTATCATAGTTTTTCATGATTATTAAAAAAAAGAAAGCTCCCTGACTGAGGCTTACTGAGGAGAGCTTACTGAGGAAATTATACACTATTTTTTTACTTGCAATTCTTGCTATTCTCGTACTTCATAGATATGTACAAGTTGACCTTATAATTAGCAGCATAATGTAAGAGCTTTTTTTAAACTTTGTACAGTGTTAATGTGACAAGTTTAGACACTGAAATTGCTGTGCTTTTTAACTTTAAAAATTTAAGCTTCAGTTCCAAGAAATTTAGCATGTAACATTAACTAAAAATGAAAGATTCATTCTGCAAGACTATGCCGATTCATGAGATTGACAATTATTATTCTTGTAATACTAACTTTTTTTAAGTTCAATTTAGTGGTAATTCTAATCAATTTTCAATTAGTGGTAATGTTTTTGCCAATTCAAAGATTTATTTAGTTGAAGACAAATACTGATATTTGTGATAAAATAACCTAATTAACAATGTATGTTTCAGGAATGAAATTGTTTGAATATTAATACATTTCACTGAAGTTTATAACTGAAATTCTAAACCAATTGTTGCCCACATAGTTTTTCAAAACATATTTGCATAGTTCATCAGTTAATATTAAGTTGTTTTTCAGCTGGTACATATACTAGTTTAAAAAAAGGTCTATTTTTAAGTGCATAATGTTAATGTAAAAGCAGGCATTTTGTACTGTAACTGATATGCTAATTTTAGATTTTTTTTTACATCTGTTTGGGGAGCATGACAGCAATCTTTTTAGGAAAAAAAAACACATTAAAATAAATTTGCCTGCCATTTATTTCTGTCAATGGTAAAATATTGCTTGTTGAGTATGGCTAATTGCATACTCAACTATAATACTAATGCTTAAATAAGTTCTTAAGTGCAAGAAACTGAAGCAATAGCAATTTTTCTACATTGAATTTTGTTAAATTTTTTAATGTAAAACAATTCCAGAAGAAAGGGGAAAGCTTACCCCCCCCCCCCACACACACACACACTTGGCTATGCACTACTTTGAATAGTTACCTTAAAATACATTGATATACATTGATATGTATTGTCAAACTTTATGGATGCCTCTTTTAATTTTTACTGGGCATATTCCCCATTCATTGTGGAAGTCAATTCTATAGAGCTTAATTTATTAAGAAATTAATCTATATAGACTCAGTATATATAATCTGACCTAGTAGAAAACTGCTCTGCCAGCCCCACTTGAGCATAGATCCTTAGGATTTAATTCAGTCTTAGGTTTATTGCTAATGTTCATGATTCTAGTTTCAATATGATCACCATCTACATTACTACTACATATCTACATTACTATTACATATCTACATTACTACTTTGTATGCTACTGGTAAATAAATTTTGTTTTATACCAGTAATTATATAACTGATTTGGTTCTGTGACAGATTTTTTTTTTCTTAAGAAAAACATACTGGTAAACCTTCCAGAGAGTGCTGTAACAAATCAAGCTGTGATTGCATAGCTTGTTTCATTTATCCAGATATGCTACTGGATCTTATTTTAAACTGGGGTTTGCAATTAGGTAACTCATGGACTGCATTTGAAATGTAATCTTGGCTGTGGCCAGAGTAGCCATAGTAGCCCACATTGATCTGGCAGCCCTCCCCTTCCATTCCCTTCAAAGTATCTCTTTTGAAAGGTACTAACAGTCTGTACCATGAGAGGGTGGGGTCGGACTTATGTTCTGTGCATCAATATAGGAGATTGATACATAGCTTTCCTTCTAGTGAATACCTAGCTACCATTTACAGACCAATTAGACTGTACCAATAGCTATGTTTCTATCCTTTAGAAATATATTAATTTTCAGCATTTTTTTTTTACACTGTATCAACCCTGATCCCCAAATTTTATCAGTGTTAAGAATTCTTTTAAATTATTGGTGATAGCTCTACACAGAAAAAATACTTCATTTAGATGCTATGGCCGAGTGGTTAGCGTGCTTGGCTACTGATCTAAGGGACCTGGGTTTGAGCCCCGGACAAGGCATGGACGTTTGTGTTGTTTTGCTGCTGAGGTCCCGCCATCCTCACAGACCTTCTACTATGGCATATAAACTGACAGGCTCCTGTCAGACCTCTGTGGCAAGCAGCTGCTTGAGGAGGTATTTATTTTATTTAACCTTTACAAAAACAATGTACTTTTTTTTGAAAAACAATATTTCTAAATATGACTTAACTCTGAATTTTCTCTATTAACCTATTGTAAATGGTGAATAAATGAAAAATGTTATCAACACAGTAAACTGCACTATTGTAAATGTCAATATGCTGCCAAATGTAACAAAGTGACATTAATTACCAACTACTTCAAAGTAACAAGCCTAATTCTCAAATGGGGGATCATAGTACTTAATGGGTTAAGAAATGTGAACACTGAAGCTCAGATTAATGTATTTGAATATACTGAATTCCTTGATGTATCTCTTCAAAATAAATATCTTATCTGGGAAATTAAATTCACATTTTTGTTAAAGTAAAGAATAATTGTGTATGGTTTTAAAAAAATGCAGCAGTGTGTGAACAGGAAAAATTATGCCGTAACATAATGCAAACTGTTTTATTGCAATACCAGTTATTTCACTGCCATTTTTAAGCTCTAAAGTTTGAATTTACCTTTAAAAATGCTCTAATATCTCTATGTAGGTTACTGTATTTAGACCATTTTTCATCAAGTTGAATCTACCCTACTCTGTGATTAGAGGAGAATCAGTCTACATTGAAGCAATTATCTTTAATTACAATAAAAAACCCATGAAGGTGAGTAATTTTCATGCAGCTTACTTGTAATTCTTTGTTTCTTATTTACATCTAAATTCATTAATTAAAATGCAATATAAATATAAAATTAAATACTGTTAACTTTTTGAAGACATTTTTCAGGACCCAAATATCTATCATAAATGTGAAAAGTGAAAAATATTGGTAGTTCCAGGTTGAGAGTTTTAATTCTAATGTGTAACCCTTTTAAATTACTGTTATTTTTAAATTTTTGTATCTAATTTCAGATTTATTTAAGGATCTAAATTTTATTTTTCAAATATAAAATTCTAAAATTATATGAATTCTAATTAAGAATTTCCAAAAATAACTATTTTAATGAACAGATTGGAGAAAAAATATGCCAGCTTATTAGCTAAAGGTTTTTTTTCCTTTTCTGTCAGTAGGCTAAGAATGGTTTTAGATAAAATAGGTAATGTTTTGCACTCAATTATATTAAGCTTAAAGCAATGCTGGTATTGCTTATAATTTTTCAAAATTTATTAACCTTGGTTTATAACACTGGGTATTTTTCATTTCAGTTGTCAATTTTTAACTGAATTCTATTATCGTAACCATTTGATTTTCATGTAATTTCTAATGTTGCTAATTCTTTCTTGTATAGGCTGATGTAACTTTGGAAAATAACAGTCGAGACTTTTCATTTACTACTGCTGGAAATGAAGTTAACCAGAATCAGGATAAAAGAACAAAAACTGTAGAGGTTGTATTAAGTATTTAATTACTTTTCTAATTTTCAATGTTCATATGTTAGTGTTTGATTCTTCACTTAATTATTGGTAATACAGGCTAAAAAAATCTGTTTTATAAATGCTGTTGAAATAACAGCCCCATATCATTGGAGAGCTAAATTTCTAGCTTTATAGTTCTGTAAATGACCTTTTTATGGAGAAATATGATATATAAAAGGAACAGTAGTAACATTATCAAATTAATTTTTAAAGTTGATTGAAAATTGAATTCAAATGAAATCAACATATTAAGCAGTTTATTAAAATAGAATTATATTTCAAATGATTTTTTTGCCAATGTTTTCAGAATGGATAACACTGTTAAATGTTTGAGCTTTCACAACTTTTTAAATATCAGTTGGTTAAAAAACAGTACTAATAAAAATTTAAATATTTTTGCTCTTTATTATATTGTATGAAAAGTTAAAAATCATAACTGCAATTGGTATCTTATGCCATTAAAATGTTAATAATTGCATAAGCATATAGTATCTACAGCATATACAACAAATATAATCAAATTACTGGCAGGAATTATGCAGTGCAGCTTATTGAATAACTTTCAACTAAATGATAGTAACTTTCGGTGATGAAGTGTCCATAAACAGTTCTTTTCCAGATTATAGATGAATATAATGTATTAATCCCATAGCTATACATGGGTTTTTTGAAGATGAGATGAGGGTAATATAGATAAAAGCTTGGAGTATAATCACATATACATTGTCTTCATTTACTGACATAAATCATGAATATTAACTAATATTGCAATATCATTCATTGCTATTGTAAGAAAAAACTATACTGTTAAGAGCCTATCACTTAAAATAATTCAATAACTATCATTACTAATACTGATATATACAAAACTTATAGATTTAAAATCTTATGAAAAATTCTGGAGCAATAAATATGTTAACAGGTCTATAATAATATGTACAAAGTCACTAAATCAGAGTGAATAAAAGTTAAATTTATTTCAATATCATAATAAACACTTTACTGTTCATATAGATGAAGCATAAAGAGGATAATACTTGATAACTTCATGAAACAACACTAATTTACAATATGATAACATTGATAAATGTACACAAATAAAAGGATAATTGATTTAATATATACACATGTATCTTTCAGCAAAGGTAATATATTGATGAAGAAAATATTTTTAAATGACAATAGCATGGTTTGCAAGCATGTGCAGATGAAATTAGTATTTGTGAGGTTGAGCTGCATCAAGTTTTTATTGTTGGAGCGTGGTACATGATTTTTGGTGGTACTTTGTATTGATCAGTATGTTTACTTCTAAAAATTTATTTAATATGATCTTCCAAGCTGGGAGTATAGTAGGTAGTTCATTACAGCATAAATGTTTGTTGATATGGATTTTTTTTGGTATATAGTTTAAAATGAATATCAGCTGTGGAAATTATAAAAGCCATTAATGCAGTTTTTTTATGCTTTTATATTCAGTAATTATGTTTAAACTTCTTGGTGTCATGCTAATATATCCTAGTGGCAAGTCTGTATTCGTAAAATAAATATTTAGATGTTTTAGAGGAATTTGATATAGTCCTCCTGTATCTTTGGAAATTGTGATAAATTTATTGAAGATTTGATGGATACCTTGTAGCTATATTTTCTCATTATTTAAATCTGAAAGGTATTAGCAGAGGTGGTATGTAACTATTTTCTTTGAATGATAGGAAGATGAGTCTTGATGTAGTCACAAATGGCCAGATCTAGGGGGGACATGCCCTCCTCTTTCAGAATCCTAATAAGGGTAAAAGAAGCAAAAAATTATGAAACTTATGTGTATTTCATGCATTTTTCAGGAAATTTTTTAAGGACTTGTAAGAAGGACCAACATTCTTGGCTAGTGATCTAAGGAACCTGGGTTCGAGTCCCGGGTAAGGCATGGATGTATGTGTCGTTTTTCTGCTGAGGTCCTGCCATCCTCTCAGACCTTCTGCTGTGGCATATAAACTGACAGGCTCCTGTCAGACCTCTGTGGCAAGCAGCTACTTGAGTGGGTATTTATTATTATTATTATTATTATTATAAGGAGGGGGAAACATAATACTACAATGAAAATCCAGTTTCTTTTACATTTTTCTGGCTCGATTGCATTTCTTGGCCCCCTCCCCCCGATTTTCTTTTGCTATAACAATTTTTATTAGTACTGTTTTTAACTTTAAAGAATTATGGAAGCTGAAGCATAATATTTTCTCAATAAAAAATCAGTATGTAAGTCTTGGAATGTAAAATCGGCACTAATCTTCCTATCATTCAATGGAAAAGAAAATGATTATAAATATACTACCTCTACTAATACCTTTCAGCTTTAAATAATACACTTCAAAATATTGAGAAAATATAACCATAAGATATCCGTCAAATCTTCAATAAATTTATCACAATTTCCAAAGATGCAGGAGGAATATATCAAATTCCTCTAAAATACCTAAATATTTATTTTACGAATACAGACTTGCCACTAGGATATATCGGCATGACACCAAGAAGTTTAAAAAATAATTACTGAATATAGAAGCATAAGGAAAACTAACCTGAAACCGCATTAATGGCTACTATAATTTCCACAACTGATATTCATTTTAAACTATCCTATACTGAAAAAACAATCATCCATATCAACAAACATTTATGCTGTAATGAACTACCTACTGTATACCTCCAGCTTGGAAGATCATATTAGATAAATTTCTAAACATGAACATATTGATCAATAATACAAAATACTGCCAAAAATCTTGTATCACACTCCCAGAATAAAAACTTGATGATGCAGCTTCATTCACCCTCACAAATTCTAATTTCATCTGCACATGCTTGCAGATGAAATTACCATGCTTATTGCCATTTAAAAACATTTTTTCAAATCTAAATTTTCTACTTCAATGTTATTTTTGCTGAAAGATGCATGTGTATATATTGACCCTTACTGTATCGCAGCCCAAAGAATTATTCTCATCTTTCCATTCTAGTGATCGGAGACAAACTTCATTACCATAGTACAAGGTTGCGAAAAAAAATTTCCAAATAGAAGTCTGTTTTTTTTTGCAACTGTTTGTGATTAAACATCAAATAACATTTCAATTTATGATAAAAAATTTTTGCCTGTTGATTCTGCTTGAAAAAATTATCATCATCATCAAGCAGCCATGTGCTACAGAGGTCCAACCAGACCATGCAGTTTAATTTTACAAGCATATCTGTCCTGAGCTACATCTGCTGCATTCAGCCACTGCATACCAATTCTAACAAGGTCCTGTTTGACATTGTCTGCCCACCGTATCCTAGGTCTCCCCTTCCTTCTGAGGCCTCTAGGCACACTATTCATAACCCTATTCGCCAATCTATAATTATCCATACGGGTAACAGGGCCAAGCAGAGTCTCTCTCTGCACAATATGCTGCCTAAAGGAGGTTGCAGACTCCTTTGCCTAACCTCATCATTACTTACAAAGTTAAACCACCTAATACCCAAGATACAAGGTAAGCATCTGGAATCAAAAGCATCTAGTTTCCTGTTATCTTGTTTATACAGCATCCAAGTTTCACTACCATAACTAACCCTAGAAAGAACCAAACTATTATACAGTCTAATTTTACTCTTTAGGTGTATACACCTATTTCTCCACACTCTCCATAGATTCTTAAAAGTCCTGGCAGCAATCCCTATTCATCTGTTAATCTCATGCTGCATATCACCAGTATCTGTTACATAGCTCCCAAGGTAATTAAACTGTAACACCTGCTCAAGACTGCAACCATTCAGATGAACTGAATCACAGCCTGCCTGAGCAATTTTCACCACTTTAGTTTTCTCTCTGTTTATAACCAAATCTACTCTACTACCAGTCTCATCAACGGCTCGAATGAAAGAGTTCATCTCATCAACATCATTTGCCAAAAGGGCTAAATCATCAGCATAATCTAAATCAGAAATTTTCGTATCTCCAGCCAATTTAAGGCCAAAATCTTTCCCTTGAAGTGAATTTTGCATAACATAATCAATAACCAAACTAAAGAGAAAAGGAGACAAAATGTACCCTTGTCGAACACCAGAAGTAATGCTTAACCAATTGCTACAAGCCTTACCAACTCTCACACACGACTCAGTGTTATTATAGAGAGCTTTCATTATGTTAACTAACTTGTCTGGTATACCATATGATCTCACAATCAACCACAAATTATGACGATCAACAAAGCCAGCAACCAAAGGTTTCTGAAACTCTAAACATTTCTCAAGAACCTGCCTAAGTGAAAATATCTGATCCACACATCCCCTACCACTTCTGAATCCACATTGCTCATCACGCAATTGCCTGTCAATCGGATTCTTAATTCTATTAAGCATAATCATGCAAAGAATTTTTCCTGGAACAGAGAGTAGGCTGATAGATACCTCTATAGTAATCACAAGAACTGCGATCACCTTTTTTGAAAATGGGGATAATAATAGCTCTAGTAAAATCCTTAGGAACTATGCCTTTATCATAAAAGATATTCAAAATTTCAGTCATCCTAGTGGTAACCGGAACATTCCCAGCTCTAAACATTTCTGTAGTAATTTCATCTACCCCTGAGGATTTACGTAGTTTAAGTTTAGAAATAGTCAAAATAAAATAACTTCAGATTGTGTTATAGGGCCAACATTAAAGCCCCCAATACGTTTATCATCATTGCAAACAATGGGAGTAGAACTAACCACATTGTTTAGAACATCACTGAAATGCTCAGCCCACCTAGCCATGACAGAATCCTTTCCTTCTATAACCTTACCTTGTTTATCCTTCAATCCTTGTATGCCTGCCCATTTTCTACCACACAAAACATTAACTATCTGGTACAGCTCTCTGCTGTTGTGCTGCTTAACTGCTTCCTCAGCTTTGTCAGCCAAGCCATCAAGCCAAAGATTCTTATCAGTAGCTAACTGTCCTTTACACATTTATTAAGCTCTCTGTAATGCTTTCTATTAGGACTAGTAGGGTACTGATTAAGGACATTCCTGCAGTTACTTCTTTCTGAAATAAGCTCAGGTGCCTTATCACTCAAAAAATTCTGCCTCCTCTGCTCCTTTTTTCCTAAAAGAGTACTGTTAGTTTCCAAAGAAGCCTGTTTAAAACGGCCCCATTCTTCCTCAACTTCAGTAGTAATCAAACCATGACTGTCATAATGACTAAGTAACCTATCATGGTAAGCTTTAGCTATAACAGGGTCTTTCAGAGCTTCAGTATTAAAAGTAAATATTTTAACCCTAGCACGAAACTTTTTAAGTTTAAATTGCAAGACACTTTTAACAAGGTAATGGTCAGATCCAATTTCAGCTCCCCTATATGACCTGGTATTCCTAACAGAACTAGCCCATTTGCTGTTAATTAATATATAATCAATCATATTCTTATGCAGCCCATCAGGTGAAACCCTTGTGTACTTATGTATGTCGCGGTGTTTGAAATAAGTGTTAGTTATTCGGAACCATTGAGTTTACTTACCTGTAGGAGACGTTGCCCATTGCCATTGCAGCTGCCAATGCCAAAAGGGCCTATTAATCCTCCCCAAAGGTCAGAGAACAAGGGTAATATCTCCTTTCTTCACAGAATTTAAAACATCCTGAAGTTGTCCTTAAAACCTATCCTTCTCATCCTCATCGGCATCCTCAGTGGGGGCATAACAGCAGATAACATTCAAGACTTTAATGCTTGTCTCAAATTGTGCTGTAAGAAACCTTTCATTAATGCACTCATATCCTAAAAGAGCATCACTAGCATGTCTGCTGAGCAGCAGACCTATGCCTTGGTGATGCTTTCCATCCTCCCTCCCTGTAAAGAGAAATTTAAAGTTATTTTTAAGTATCTCACTTTTTCCTTTCCATCTGGTCTGTTGCAAGCCTAGAATATCTAGGTTATAGTGCTGGAATTCCTGTGTGAAGACATCAAGAGAATAATCTCTATATAATGTCCTCGTATTCCACGTTCCTGCGGAGAGAAAATGATTATTAGGATTTTTAAAGAAATTAGGTTTATTGAGATTGGTAGGGCCAACGATATCAAACAGCCCCCTGATCGCAGGCATGGGGCAAAGACTTGTTCCTCCTCTGTTAAAGGCTGAAGTCACCGATGCTGGTAGGAACTTCAGGCACCACCTTTTCAAGTGGACTTTTTCAAGAGCCATATGGCCTGCCTGAGACACATTACTCCAGTTTAGGCTTGACGATGCCCAACTAGCTAAGTAAGGTCCAGGTACCTGCGATGGCCTCTGATTAGGATTATCCACCAGCTGATATGAGGTATCCCATGCCTCTGTTCACTTAGGGCTGGCAACCCAGAAGCAAACAGAAAACACAGTGGCAGATTATCCCTCAACAGAGGCCCACCAGTGCAGCAAGTCCAGGATCAATAATCAAGCTCAAATCCATAAACAAGTCCAGTCTAGTAGGTATAAATGGTCAGGACCAGGACCCTGTGTAGTTCACCACTCCTCAGCAGGGTTGAAAAAAAAGAAAAAAATGGCCATAGATGACCAGATTAGTAGGCCATACTGAACTGGCAGCCCTCCCCTTCCGTTCCCTTCCAAAAGAGAATATCTCTTTTGAAAGGTACTAACGGCCTGCACCACGAGAAGGTGGGGTTGGACATTAGGTGCTAGACCTGGCCGGTTCTGTGCGTCATCACTAGGGATGGTACACAGCTCTCCTTCCAGTTTATGCGTAGCTACCATTTACAGGCCTGAAAAATTTATGAAGTTTAAAAATAAATATTTGAGTCAGATGTGCATGTGCAGTCACCTAAGGAACATCAGTAGCATTGATTCAGTTCATGCCTTTATTCTACCATACCATGCTTAGATTAGTGATTGGTTGTATTTTCCACTGCTTTCTGCTATTTATAGCTCTACTAGAGTTGTAATGCTTGCTAAACTTTTGACATAAGGATATTGATTTTTTTTACTACCGGAAATTGTTGTTCAGGAACTATGCACATCAGCTTTCGATCAATATTTTAGCAAACTTTCGATTTTAAAGACTTTTTTTATTTGCTTTAATGCTTCTAAAATTATTTTTTATTGCTTCTTAAATGGATACTGCAATTAGAAATGATCAAAAGTTTAACTGTTAGCAATCAGAACAAGCATTAGGACTGGTAATGGTCAATATTTTTAATTACATTTAAAGCATAAACAAATTTAGGAAAGGAAATTGCTATTTTGAACAAAATTTCTGCTGGAATTTTAGAATTAAACTTTTCTGTAGCAGTTATGCAGCTTTATAATAAAGTGACTCAGTTTCAAATTCAGTGCGTTGATTAAACTTTAAATTGTTTTAAAAATGTTTCATAGTTCTTTATCACTTTTCTGATATATTTTTCATTTCTTATTTAAATTATATAGTTTTAAAGCAAAATTATTTTTTGACACTGCTTTACTTAGGCTTAGAGTTTGCCGATCATCAAAAGTCTAAGAATATGCATTATGCATTAATGACTAAATAATTTAGAAAAAGCAAAATAAATGAAATATTTAAGTAATAATGGGAGCTATGTAACAGATACTGGTGATGTGCGGCATGAGATTAACAGACGAATAGGGATTGCTGCCAGGACTTTTAAGAATCTATGGAGAGTGTGGAGAAATATGCGTATACACCTAAAGACTAAAATTAGACTGTATAATAGTTTGGTTCTTTCTAGGGTTAGTTATGGTAGTGAAACTTGGACGCTGTGTAAACAAGATAACAGGAAACTAGAATTCCAAATTCTAGTTTCCTGTAATTTTGATTTGTAAACAAGATAACAGGAAACTAGATGCTTTTGATTCTAGATACTTACACAGTATCTTGGGCATTAGATGGTTCAACTTTGTAACTAATGATGAAGTTAGGCAAAGGAGTTTGCAACCTCCTTTAAGCAGCATATTGTGCAGAGAGAGACTCCGTTGGTTTGGCCATGTTGCCCATATGAATAATTATAGATTGGCGAATAGGGTTATGAACAGTGTGCCTAAAGGCCTCAGAAAGAAGGGGAGACCTAGGATGTGGTGGGCAGACAATGTCAAACAGGACCTTGTTAGAATTGGTGTGCAGTGGCCAGATGCAATAGATGTAGCTCAGGATAGACTTGCTTGGAGAACTAAATTGCATGGTCTGGTTGGACCTTCTTAGCCCATGGCTGCTTGAGGAGGAGGAGGAGGATGATGAATCAAAATATGAACTGTTTATATTAAAAAAAATAATGTAGAAAAAAATTTGGAAAAATGTGTATATTTTTGAAATTTTACTAAAGATAAAATGGAAAAAATATAGTAAAATTTTGCAATGTTTTAAAAAAATTTACCTACCATTTTTTACCTTCAAAATTTTGCCAATTTATTAAGCACAATTAAATGTTCTTTCTTTTAGTATATAACATGACATATTTGCATTCATTAGTTACTTCAGGATGAGTTCTAAGGTTGTTTTCATTTTCTGAAAACACTTCAAAATAAATCTGGCCACTATAGTGAGTTCAGTTTCAGAAACCTGACACTGTAAGGGTTAAATCAATATACTTTTGTGTGCACTTATCACTATTACCATATTGCAAATTAGTGTGTTTCATGAAGTTATCAATCACACACAGGCTTTGGAGGTCCTACCAGACTAGTGTAATTTTCCTCTTTAGACATGTCTGTTCTGAACTACAGCTGCTGCATTTGGCTGCTGTAGGCCAATTTTAGCAAGGTCCTGCTTGACATTGTCTGCCGTCTCGTATCCTTGGTCTCCCCCATTTCTTGTGAGGCCTTTGACAAACAAGATTATGAACAGCATGCCTAATCTGCAGCTGTTCATATGGGCAACATTCTTGTGTGAGGACATCAAGAGAATCTCTGTAAGGTCCTCACATTCCATGTACCTGCAGGGAGAAAATGATTAGTAGGATTTTTAAAGAAACTAGGTTTATTTAGAGAGGTAGGGCCAACAATATAAAACAGCCCCCTGATCACAGGCATGGAGCAAAAGACCTGTTCCCCTGCTGCTACAGGCTGAAATCACTCATGCTGGTAGGAACTTCAGACACCACCTTTTCAAGTGGACCTTTTCAAGAGCCATAAGACCTGCCTGAGACACATTGCTCCAGTTTAGGATTGGAAATGCCCAACTAGCTAAGTGAGGGTTCAGGTAACTGCAATGGCTTCTGATCAGGATTATCCACCAGCTAATATATCATGCCCCTGTTCACTTAGGACTGGCAACCCACAAACAAACAGAAAACATAGTAGCAAATTCTCCCTCAACAGAGGTCCACCAGTGCAGCAAGTCCAGGATCCATAATCAAGCTCAAAGCCATAAACCATTCTAGTAGGTATAAATGGTCAGCACCTGGAACCTGTGAAGTTGACCACTCCTCAGCAGAAAAAACGAAAAAAGTTGCCATAAATGACAAGATCATTAGGCCACACTGATCTGGCAGCCCTCCCTTTTTGTTCCCTACCAAAAGAAAATCTCTCTTTTGAAAAGTACTAATGGTTTGCACCATGAGAAGGTAGGGTCGAACATTAGGTGCTAGACCTGGCTGGTTCTGTGCATCATCGTCACTGGGGATTGGTACACAGCTCTCCTTCCAATTTTATGCCTAGTTACCATTTACAGACCAAAATATTTAACCATCATGATATTAAAATAAATTTAACTATGTTTCACTCTGATTTAGTGGCTTTGCACATATTCAACTAAATGCAATAAATATGTTGAGATCATTTCAAGCTTAATGTTCCACATTTTGACCCCTGATTGGGATCAAAATATTAGGATATTTATTCACAAGCAGGTGAATTTCTTGTCTTGTTCATCATATACTTTATTAATGTGACTTAAATTAGATAGACCCAATAGTATTCTAAAGATATAACTGCTTTGCAGGCTGTAGGTTGCATATCTTGAATCTACAGTATATATATTCAATATTGTCTCAATTTAAAAAGTAAATCCACATTTATTTTTATAATACAGATTAAAAATTCTATTAGTAAAATTAAGCATATAACTGAACAATCAGTTTAGCTTGATTTATAAAAATGATATTGATCCAGGACTAAAAATAGGTTTCTATGCTTCTTTAGAAATGGAGAGTAAATATGGATTTACTTTTTAAATAAGTTGTGACAATATTTAACATATATACTGAAGATCCAAGACAGACAACCTATAGCCTGCAAAGCAGTTTTTTCCAGCCTGCTGAGTGCATGTAGATGAATTGAACTATTATAACATTTCCATGTGCTTGAGAACTGATATTCGATTTAAAGCCATTTTGAAAGAGAAACTGTAGAAAAACTTCAAAATTCGAATATGCTGAAAATACAAATAGCAAATAAATTTATTGTTATTTCAGTTTTTTTGCAATTTGATCAATATAGTGTAATGTTTTGCCTCTTATGTATAAGTGTCCCACCCATTTTTTAATTAACTATTGGAAAATGATTGAACACCTGTGCTCTGGATTATAAATTTTAGTTTTCTAAAGTAAATGTGTATGTGGGAGATATTAAAAACTGACTAATGCAATTGCTCTCAAATAGCTATGAATTCAATTGTTAATGAAATTAACTATCTTAGAATAGATAATTTAAATGTACGATGAACTTAAGATGACGAGATTTGCTTATGTGAGAATAAATATCCTAATATTATGACCCATGACAGATTTAAATATTAGGATATTTATTCACAAGTGATTCTCTTGTTCATGATATATTCTATTAATATATGACCTCAGTTAAATATGTTCCAGTTTTATGTTTTCAGGTAGAGCTTTATAGTTTATTTGTATTTTGCTATTTTCTGTGAAATGCTGGTTTCTTTTGACAATAACTTATATTAATAGGTTCCAGCACAAGATGGAATTTCTGTTTTATTTCTCATTACTCCAAATAAAATAGGATATTTAGACTTGAAGGTTTCAGCTGTAACATCAAGTGCTGGTGATGCTGTTGTCAAGAAATTGTTAGTTAAGGTATACTCTTTATCTTGATTATTATATTTCAGTATATCTGTATCCCACTATATTATACACAGTCGTATCAGAATAATATGACCACCTACCTAATAATGGGAATAACCACTCTTGGCCCTGATGACAGCAGCGAGACGGCATGGACACAATGAGACTCTGGAAGGTTGCCAGAGGCACACTTGCCCATTCGGACTCCAGCAGAGCACGGAGATTCCAGAGATGTGAGTCCACATGCCGAACCTGTCAATCCAAATGGTCTACAAGTACTATATCGGATTGAGGTCAGACAATTTTGCCAGCCAAGGGAAAATGGCGCTGTCATGTTCCTGGAACCAGTCATGCACCACCTTAGCGATATGGCAGAGTGCATTGTCCTCTTGGTAGACACCATCACCACTAGGGTAAATGGCCAACACGAAGGGATGCATGTGGTCAGCAAGGATGGAACAGGTAACCATTGGCATTCAGGGACTCGTCCATTGGTACCAGCGATCCCAGGTCATACCAGGAAAACATTCCCGAGACATGCACACTGCCACCGCTAACCTATACTTGACCGACAAGTGTGTCTGGGTGTTGGTTCTCGTGTGTCTGATGTCGTATCTGCCACTGCCCATCACTTCTGTGGAGTAGAAACCTCGATTCTTTGGAGAAGACAACCTTTTTCCACTCTTACACTGTACAATGACAGTAGTCCCGTGCGAACTGCAGGCATCATTGCTGATGAACCTTGGTTGGCATGGGTGCCTTTACGCAGCATTGACTCCGGAGACCCATGCGTAACAGGGTTTGCTCTACTGTTATTGGGGACACGTACCTGAGTGCCCCAGTGTTCAGTTAAGTGATCGATTGCCCTTTAGCAGTCGATGGAGATGATGTTTTCCTCTGAGGTTGATGGCCTTTGGGGCTCCACAGTTATAATGTCTGGAGGTACTCAGTGTGCCAGCAGTCCATTCTTGGTACACCCTTACTACAGCACCTCATGAACAGACCACGAAGTCTGCTGTTTCAGAGATGCTTTCACCCTTGGTGCAGTAGCCGATGATCATTCCTTTTTGAATGTCCTTTAAATCAATACCTCTCCCATTGTGCTCACATTATGCACTATGGCTCATCTGTCCTGGCCGGCCACTTATATTTCCGTGTTGTCAACCTTGTTGTGCACTCTGTGACATGCCTGGGCAGGTACACTGCGATTCCATGAATGGTCATATTATTCTGAATAGATTGTGTATATATTAATATATCTAGATATCAGTTGATATCTATCCTACTATTTCAGATAAAGATGGAGAGGTAAAGTTTAAGATCAAAGCAATCAGTCAATGAAAAGAGGCCACATCTACATGAATTCTTGCAAGAACAACTTGCAGATGTAATTCCACTACAGCAAATAGTTCCACACCTTATGCAAAAAATGCATACTTTTTCTAATGTACTCATACATTATTAATTTGTATACTTTATGGAAGTGATCAATTAAAAATGCTGATTTTAATTTCAGAATATTTCAAAGTACAAAATGAAGCATAATTTCTTTTACACTGGTATGTTAGTGACTAGAAAAATTGCCTTGTGTTACTCAGGTTGTTGCTGACATCAGCATATGCTTTCATTGCCCATGGCATTGTGTCTATGGAAATTATCGAAAGTTTTATTTCCATTTCTATATGGAGTTCCCCTTTATGACTCCATGTTAGGTGAAAAAAAATCAGGTTCCCACATGCAATGGAATGCTTTAATATATCTTTGGAAATGTAAGGAATCTGCAATGGTTGGTGGTTTTCTTAATTAGATTTGCAAGTGAATGGAAGCTACGAGTGGAGAACAGAGTAGAAAGACATTTATCCAAAATAGCAATTTCTAACCAGCTATTCACTCAAGTTTATGTTTTGTATTGTACATTTTCATGCTACCAAAATTGCAGGTTCCTAGCTCCCTTTATGTGAATAGTTTTGGCAACCACAGATCGTGTTTTATTATTACAGATGTAAAATACTTGCCATAGAAGTTCCCTAACGAGTTGAGGATTGATACATTTTCAGACATAGTATCTTGCTTTTCATTGACTTTCGTGGTTTATTGTAATAAGCCATGATTGGACTAAAATCTCTTTGAGGGAGACTTGCTCTCCATTGTGTGAAACAGAGTATAGGTATGGTCTGCAATTTAATTTTAATTGGTTGATCTTGTATACAGAGATAAATCTGCTACATTTATTTAATACCTTTTTACATATATATATATGTAGCTTTTTTATCTCAGTATTCATGGTATTACATTGGTTTTCATAAATTGAAGAACATGTCAAAATTTGTTAATTTCTCATCTATTATAAATCCTTTTCTGGTGAAAGTGTAATGCTATTTTCAGAGAGAATGAAGTTTTTCATTTTTTTTCAACTTCAGCATCCTTTAATAGGTTTGATTTAGATAGAATTACCTTTCAAACCCAAAAATAATTTTTAATTTTTCTCTTAAAACTAAAAAAAAACGTTTTTCCCACACCCATGGAGGGTCAGGGATGGCTCAGTTGATAGCGTGCCAGGCTCGTAATCTACAATTTTCAGGTTCAAGTCCCAGCTGGGCCAGCATTGAAATTTTTCTCCATAAAACTCCCTGCCATTTCCACTTTGTAAGGGACACTGATGGACTTGGAAAGGCCACTTCTGTCGGATGGGATGTTAAGCCGTGGCCCCATGTGTGGGAGAGCCATACCCTTGCATGTTAAAGAATATACTGGATGGCTATGACAGAAGGTTACCATATGTCACCCAACAGATGTTCCAATGTGCTCCTTTCCCCAACCTTCTCCGAGTCCTCAGGGTGCCCATTTTGGGCAAAAAAGTGCCGCTCAGAAGTAAAACAACCCATGCCATGGGGGTAAAAAGGCAAATTGCTGTTGTCAATATAAATCCTTTGACTGACACTGTGTTATTCAGAATTCCAATTTCTGGTATGGATATATTATTTTCAGTATTCATTGAAAATTTGCCATTTACTAACTCTAGTACCCTTTAATGGTGGAAATAAAAAACTGGGTGATTTTGAAAATGCTAATTTTGAAAGTTATACGTATTCAACTCTGAAATTTTTTATCATTTATCCCTGAAAACAAAAATCGTCCACATAATGGGCAGCAAGGTGAAAACAAGCTAAAAGCATAGGGATCTGCAGAATAAAATTTGGGGATAATATGTAATATAGTATATAATATATAATAAAAAATATAAATATATATAATATAAAATATATATAACATATAGCATTTAAGAGTTGCCACAGAAATGTAAAAAACAAATTGATTTCCAAATAGGAATAGCAGTTGTCCTCAGCCATCAGCCATGACTGAACCATAGGACAGGGAAAAAACGTTTTATGCAGATATGACTCACTTCAAGATAACTACAGATATCTTCAACTTATGTACCCCAGCTGGTGTTGCTTATGGGTGACTGATATAAGTTACAGGAATGATATGTGTCCACCATATGCAGAAATTTTTGAGGGGAGGGGGGCAGAGATATTTGTTACACGACCAGTGTTATGCATGCTCTCATCCAGTACCAGGACCTGAATCGAGACTCCATGTTAACAGGACCCAACATAACTGGAGGTTTTATTCTTTACAGATAAATCTGGAATTGCCATCCAAAGCAACTTAAGATGCTGCTTAGTCTGGAGAGAACAAATAGGTCATCTTTAATTCTAGAAAAGGGGTGCCATGGTCCAGATAATGGCTTAGTTTGGGAGACACATCTTTGGTGGTCACTCTTATTTCTATATACTTTCTACTGACTCCATGGCTGATTTAGGTAAGGTCTTACGGAATGTTTTCTCCCTATTGCATCATATTGGTCAACCACTATCTTGAGAAAAACAAAAGCAGATGCAGAGTGCCATTTTTTCTTCCAACCTCAATCTAATTGAATTTCCTTTTGATGCTCTAGGCCAGTTGTTCCCAAACTTTGTGACCAATTGCTTCCTTTTAGCTCCCCTCATTAACACTGTCCAAACCAAATTAACTTTTTTTTTAAATTAGGCATAACTCATTCATTTTTGTTTGAATTTCTCCACCAATTCGAACATTGCATTAATTCAGTATTTTACATTGTTCAAATATTTTCACTTATTAAATAAAACATTCTGCGATGGGCACAACATGAACCACAATAAAACAAGCGAAAATCAGACTCAGAGTGGAAGAAAAGCACAAGTCACCTATGATTTGTGATTCTCTGCCATAGTGAATGAGCTAAAAATGGAGTTGGTTGAACTTTTCTGATTTACATTTAAAAAGGAGAGTGAAACATTTGCTACTACACTTAATTAGCACTACTATCAGTCACAGTGGGAAAAGCAGAAATAGGAAAAATGCATGATACAACTAAATCTGTCATAAAAAAAGGAATTTCTTGAAGATTGTAAATATTAAGAAGATTGAATTGATCTTGCAAGATGTAGATATGCTAAGTGATAATATGAATACAAGACATAATTAGTGGTGAAGATATCTTGCTCAAAGTGCACTATATACATAGCTATGCCAGAACTATCAACTAATAAGTGACTTCTTAAAAGGAAAATTATGTGCAATTTAACTTTTATTACTCTAGCTTAAAAATGTGTAATTTTTTTAGGCTGAAGGAGCACCTCAGTTCTTCAATAAAGCTGTGTTAATTGATTTGAGAGATACCAACTCAAAAACTGTGAAGTCCAGCATTAACATCCCAATACCTGAAGAAGCAGTAAAAGATTCCCAATCAGTAACAATATCTGCTATTGGTTAGTATATCTTATTCTATTACAAGTGTATAAAATGCTTTATTAGAATTCAGTGTTATATCTTTTAAAATATATGCTCATTTCGTTTATACACCAAGATAGAATTAACAAAAATTGCTCCAGTACAGTAAAGATGACTTCAGAATTATTAAACTCCAAAAGTTTGACTCATTCTGAAGTCACAATGACATCTTTAGAAAATAGAAATATCAATAATTTAGTGTCTCGGTAGGATGTTGCAGAAATAATATCTTTACAGTTCAACTCCAATTTTGCATGAAAATTTTTATATAAAATGTTAAAAAAAGTTTTTCTTTAGGTTACAAACATACCTGCTGAATAAAGAACAGTGCAGTAAGGTAGTCATAAATACTCTCTAAAATGCAGTAACTTGTAGTACAATTTTACTTTATCAAACAAAGAAAACTTCTGAATCTGTAAATTGGAGAAAATTTGAAGAAAGATTGGTAGAAATGTATTAGATCTGAACCATATTCATTGAAGAGCCAAAACATGACCACCTGCCTAATGGTGTTGGTCGTCCACATGCCAGTGAGGCATGAACACAAAATTTCTAAAGGTGTCTTGTGGATCTGGTACCAACACGTTACCAGCAGATCCTTTAACTCTTGTAAGTTACATGGTTGAAGCACTGCAGATTGGTTATACTGTTCTAACACAAACCACAGATGTTTGATTCAACTGATGTCTGGGGAATTTGGAGCCAGGGCAATACCTGGAAGTCTTCCTTATGCTCTGCAAACCATTCTTGAACAATCGGGGCAGTGTGGCATGGTGCATTATATTGCTGAAAGAAGGCACTATTAGAGAGGTATACCATTGCCCTGAAAGGATGTACCTGGTCTGCAATTATGTTTAGGTATGTGGTATATGTCATAGTTTCTTGCACATGAATGACTGGACCCAGGGTTTCCCAGCAGAACATTGCCCAAAGCATTACACTTCCTCCACCGGCTTGTTTTCATCTTGCAGTGCATCTTGGTGCCAACACTTCCCCAGGTAAACGACTCACGTACCCATTCACATGGTACAACAGGAAACAAGATTCATCGGACCAGACAACCTTCTTCCAATCATTCAAGGTCCAGTTTTGATGCTCGCGTGCCCATTGTAGGCGCTTTTGATGGTGAACCATCAAAACAACAGTAACTGTTGTTTGTTTGGCAAATATTAGCATGGGCACTCAGGGTGGTTTGCAGCTAAGCAGTCCCATTTTCAGGGTTTGATGTACTGTGTGTTGTGACATTACTCTCGTCATCAGCATTCAAATTACAGGCGAGTTGCACCACAGTATCCCTTGGCTCTTACCATAGGGATTGCCTTTTCTTACCTCTAGCATCGATGAGCTGTGGTCGACCCACACCTTGCCAGCAATTCATGGTTTTTCCCTCCTCAGACCATGAGCACACCACAAGCCTTGCCATCTCGGAAATGCTCTGACCCAGTCATCTGGCCATTACAATTTGGCCTTTGTCAAACTCGCTTAAGTCTGCTGCCTTTTCGATCTGAAGAACAAGAATAACACAGATTTAACAGAGCTCAGTATCGGGTGATATTTATACCGTTTCATTACCTTCACATGTGCCATCATTTATCTGCAGTTGCTTCGATTTACATAAAGATGTGCTTGATCATAATGTTTTGGCTTTTCGGTGTGTGTGTATATATATATGAAGCTTTATTTTTAAAGCATTTAATAAAATCTCTGGTCACTTTAAAAAATTTTAAAAACAACAATTAAAACACAATGCTATTTAAGTATTACACATTTCCTGTAGTAACATAACATTACAATATACTGGTTGTTATAATGAATTAAGTTTAATCCCATAATTCTTTATAGGACACAATACATTCAGTTCATAAAATAAAAGCACTTTCTACGTATATAGAATGAAAATATTAGTTGCTAGTTACAGCTTTAAATGTTCTTTTGCATGTGTTAGCAAAGTCATTGATCACTGCCTCATAATCCAGAATTTTCTATATACGAAACAGAAAGGTCACTGTACTGCTGTTGTGTCAATGAACTCCTTAAATAATTCTTTATTCTTTTCAGAGCTGAAAAAGACCTCTCGAGAAGCATTTACTAAGGGGTATCATAATGGAAATTTTCGAAACAGTTTCTACATTTGGAAATGTGCCTGTAATCCATCAATTATGCATATATTATCATTATGTATATATTATCAATTATGTATAGGTCTGAGAGAGATGGTATTGCTGACTTTTCTATCTTTATATAGTGAAGAAACTGAAGTACCTCACCTTCAAAGAGATGTATATTGATATTACTTCCATAAAATTCCATCAGACTTCAAATTGGCATCCTGTTGATTTTCATCTACACTCTTCAAAGAAACTTCTAAGAAGACCAACAATATGTTTGCTTGGGACTTTTTAGAATGCTCTTATCAAGTTCTGCCACTAATCTGTTGAAAACAACATATAAAGTGTCCATAATACTTTTATCTTCCCCATAGAACAATTTTGCTGCTTTTTGTTTTAATTTTTTCAGCAGAGCTTTCCTATTTCTCTGATGCCAGTTTGAATTTGTTGGGCATTTAGAATATGTGAATTTTCCATTAAGCTATAACTTTTTCAAAGCAAGAGAAATTGTTTCTGATTTCAAATATGAAACTCCTAAGAGTTCAGTAATTTGATAGCCTTTAATAATTTAGTATCAGACTTCTGCAATGATTTGGAACCGTTTAGCCATTGAAGCAGTCAATTCTATATGATAGTGAAAATGGCAGTTTCATATTTTTCAAACTTCTTAATGATTTTACTTCAATTTTTGTAACTAGCTTTTTCAATTCATTTGTAGATGTCAGTTAAAGCAAGTCTGATTTCTGAGTAATTAAATTTCTATGCATGCAGATTATCTTGTTTCACATATTTATTTAATACTTAGATACGCATTGCTCTCTTTTAGATCTAAAACAACTTTTAGATGTTCCATCTGTGCAAGGATGCAGATAGAAATGTGTATATATTTTGGACAAAGTGAAAAAAATATGCAGCTCCTCTGCAGGTTTATGCTAAGCATTTCCCAACTAGATTTAACAAATGATTGCAACAAGGTACAAATATGGCTGAGGGACTCACAATCTTTAGTCGTGCTTGCAAACTTGAATATTTTCCTGTCTTGTTTGTAGTACTGTTGTAACTCATGCCATGAGAGTTCCTACTGTCTGTTCCAAACTTTTCAAGTAACTCCAGTATTTTCTCCATATGCTCAGAAGAAGGATGCATGATGGGAATGAAACAAAGAAACCACTCCACAACAGTTCCTTCTCTGTTACATAAGGGACATGATGAAGAAAAATTCATTATAGGTTTGGTGAGAGGAAATTTGTTTTATCAGAACTGCAGTACTGGAATTTATTCAAGCATTCTTTGAAGAATTCATATTCACTCAGGTGTTTTGGGCATGTTAAGAAAATTACCTTTTCAGTTTTAAGTTGAAAACTCATGTCCTCTGAAGGCCAGCCCCAATGAAGCCAGCAGCTTGTTTCTACACCTTGGTTCAGCATCTTCCTCCAATAGGAACATTCATCTTCAAACTGAATTGATAACTGAAAGTCAGTTTTACTTTAGAGCCTCTTCCTACTAATATATGTACACAATGGTAATGTGAATCTTGGAAGTCTTAATACATTTCATAACATTTCACTAGTCAGAAAAATCCATAAATGACTCTTCCTCTACTATTATCTGGAAATAATATACATAGATAACAGTACAAGAACATCGATGTTTCAGAAAAAAAAGGCCATTTTGTCTTTAGTACCTTTTTTTAATTCTGAAGAAATCGGACTCCTTTATCCCTCTGAAGTACGTTGTATTATCATCTTTATACTATTTCCTTAAAGTGTCCCTATTTCCTACATTTGGTGGCTTATTGACTAAATATTTTATCGTGTCTGCTGTTAAAGCATCAAGCAACAAGCATATTCTTGGGATATGAAATTTTTACAATTTCATTTTTATTTTCTAATTCATTTTCACTTAATAAATGACTTGCACAGCTAGATATAAATATTTAATTATTCACGATTTAAACTGTTACATTAAAGCTATCTACATTTTTGTGACTTTCAAAATCAGGAGGAGTGCATTGGATTAACAAAATTCTGAGTACAGTATGACTATTCAGTTACTAATTACTCAATCAAGATGTTATTAAGTTATTCCTAAGTACTATGATATATCCTTTTATAGTTTAGCTCAAAGGACACCTAGACGGAATTAAAAAATAGTCTATTTACCAGAATTCTTGAAGGCTGGTACAGCTGCACAGGAGAATGGATGAGATGTTATTTGCACCACGTTGGAGGTGTGCACTATGCCGTATCAATCACTGATTCCAGGCAACCAGTCCTTAAAACCATACATGATGTTATGATGCTGTTGCACATAATTATCTTGGCATCACTCCTTGTTGGTGAGGTTCTTCTTTGCAAAAGTCTGTTCTTCACTTTATAATATTGGACTATATTTATCCTATTACTTTAGGAAAACATTCTTAATGGCTGTTAGCTGACTACTGTGGATCGTTAACAAATATTCCGCTATCCATTTAAGCGAATCAGGTCAGTCTTTTACCATTATTGACTCATGTCTAAGAGTCCTTACTAGATGTTGCACTGCCAATATTCTGATGCTGGTAATCATATCTCAAATGGCTTAAAAGTTTTGTGCAATTACTGGTATACAAACATTCCATTGCATTTTCCACAAGATTTTTGCACTTTAAAATATCCAGATAAAACTTTAAACCATCTTAAAACTCACCAACATAACTTTAAAACTAATAAAATTCATGGCCCTATCTGCTCTGTTGGTAATTGGAGTTCTATCCTGCTCCGTGATGGTGCTAGGAGCAATGCTTTTTGCCATTCTACCTACATGCGGCTTCATCAGGCTCATGATAACTGAATGAAGCTGCCTCACTATATACGTGTCTGATTGCTGATGTCATTAGTTACGTATTCATGCGTAGTGTTGTGTGTGTGTGTCGGTCTGCTGATGTAAGCAATTCCTTGCAGATGGAAGGGGAGGAATCTCCATATATTGGGGGGGGGGTGTCAAATATTCTATTAAGGTGGGTGTGTATCAAAAGTTTTTCAGTGTGAAGAAGCTGAAATTTTGATTGGGGTGCTGCTAATGGTTTAAAATTAATATTATCCATTTTAATGTTATTTTCTAATATAGTTTGTGTTATTGCTGTATTAGGTTTTTGATTTTCAATATCATTTTGATGCTCTTGCATCCTATTATTATACTGCCTATATGTCTTTCCTATTTATTTTTTCCCTGTAATATTTTTGTGTGGTCTGGAATATTAATTTCATAGACTCCACCTGTGGGCGTTTTTTTTTTCTCTCATTGATAGTTTGATTTTTTATTGTATTTGTTATTGCTGTTGGCAGTGATATTGTATTGCTTAAGGATATTTTCCATTGTGTCAGAAATATTTTTAATATATGGAAAGCTGTGTGCATATTTTGGTTATTCTGTTTAGGTGTCCTTTGAGCTAAACTATCAAAGGATATATCATAGTACTTAGGAATAACTTAACATCTTGATTGAATAGTCATACTGTACTCAGAATTTTGTTAATCCAATGCACTCCTCCTGATTTTGAAAGTCACAAAAATATAGATAGCTTTAATGTAACAATTTAAATCGTGAATAATCATTTTCACTTGATGTATTTGTGACAGAAGTTGATGGAATTATTCTTGAATTTGTGGCATTTCACTAGAAGGTGGTTCCTTAGTTGCCAATTTCTTTAATAATGATGTTAAGCTACCTTTGTTTTCTTCAAGCTCTTTGCTTTTCAGTTTTTTGTTTCTCATGTCCAGAGGTGTACTGATGCTTCATTTTTCTTCACACACTAAAAAATTAAAAACACCTAAGTGTAATAACACAGAACAGTCACTATACTTACATTCAGTAATATTTAAAAAAAAACTCTAGCATCTGCTTGCCACAGAGATCTGACAGGAGCCTGTCAGTTTATATGCCATAGTAGAAAGTCTGTGAGGATGGCAGGACCTCAGCAGAAAAACAGCACAAACATCCATGCCTTACCCAGGTCCCTTAGATCAATTGCCAAGTATGCTGAACACTCGGCCATGGGACGGCTTCAGTAGGATAAGTACACTTAAAATAATACTTAATTTCAGCTTTTTGAAAATTTACAGTGTTTTTAGCAACATCTATGATTGTCTGCCGAAAGCATTCAGTTCACACCACATTCAAATTATTGATTACTATTATTGTCACAAAGATGTCTTGCTCAACTTTTCTGGACAAAGAAAGTTCAAAGAAATTAACAGTTCTGTCACACACATGTGAAACTTAACAAATATTTATTTCTGACACATCACACAGAGAACACACATTTCACAGACATAAACATTCATGGATACAAAAGCACTTTACACAAGACAATCATCGAAACAGCTCCTGTTTTTAAGCAGATGGTATCGGTTTATATAAATCACTTCAAATGGGTTTCCTTTAAATAGCCAAGAAGAAAGCTCACACCATGTGGAAAGATCTGAAAGGTCACCATAGCTTGTAGAAAAGTTCATAAATTCCTCTACATCCCTAGTAAGGTCACATACTCCCCCATAAAGTTGGCATCCTCTGAAGTTTGAACCCATAGTTGTCACTGTAGTGGGGGAAGAAAGCTCTAGACATTGATTCATTACCCTCAAGAAGACTTACAGATGACTAGATTTGGATATTTTAAGAATATTTGTTGAAGCAAACCAATTTTTTAAACATCCAAATCATATTATTTTATTATCAAAAAATGTTTTTATTTGCAAATTACTATATTTACAACTACTTACTAATAATTGCAGATTTTTAAGAACAAATAGTTATAAATTCAGAGAACAATTGGATACCCTTCAGTAGCCAAGGCCCTAAGTGGCTGCTTAGTCCAAATCAGTAAATCTGCCTCTGTCCATAAAAATAAATTCTGATCCATTGGCACTTCAAAAAAAAAGTCTTGTAAGGCTCTAGGATCTCATCTGTATTGTAGGGCAGTTGGAATCCCTCCTGAAAAGACATGAAGGTTGGTGCAGCCATTGATAGTGATACCTCTCCAGACCAACAAACCACTCCCACCAAAACATTCCTTTCCACCATATTCAGGAGGTGATAATGTGTCTGTATGCCCTCTCCATAAGAATTGGCACCAAGAATAACTATTTACCCTATTGTGATTCATCCAAAAAGAAAACCTGTCGCTATTATTGTTCCGATTGAGGTGCTGCGTACTCCATTCCAGTCATGCCTTTTGAAGTTGTCAGGACACAGTTTCTCTGGATACTGTCCTTCCTGTGGCAGTTGACAGCTTGGATGCAAGTTGGCATGCTGACATCATTCTGTTAGGGATAGGAAATGATCATCTTGAACTGTTGTTGCTCTGTGCCTACCTGGCTTATTCTTCTAAAGCATGTTACAGTGTCTTAACATCTCCAGAGTCTGGAAATTGCAAATTTCAACATATTCATGAATTTGGCAACTTCTCTGTGATTGTCATGCTTCCATCCGATGGCTCTCCACTTCTGACATTCATTCAAATTATTCCACCTTTGCATTTTAACAAAACTGCAATCCAAAACTCTCAATAAAACTGCTCATAATCCTGTTCCTAAAACTGCTTTTATCACCAACTTAATTTTTCTATTGCAAGTCTTTCATATTGAGAACAGGATATTTAATAGCTGATAAATAAGTTATTTTATGCTAAATATCTTGTGAAACTTTCACCAAATTCCAAACAGGATTTATTGAGATATTTGCACTTTGTTCAACTTTCTTAAATTATGAACAGCAGTATATAATATTGTGCATATTTAAGACATTGTCTGTCTAAAGCTTTTGCAAAAGATCTGTTAATACTGAGCAAGATGTAGGGAAAGAAAAATTTATTTCAGGCTTTAACTGTTAACATTAAGTAGATCTAAAGATTCTTAATGAAATATATTGAGATCTTTGAGATTCATAATTGTGATATTAGATACAAAGAGAACTGTCAGATAAAAAAAAGTTTGTGTAGAAAGTAGTGTTATCAATTAATTGCTTAATTATTATTATGTATATTTGCCACAACTGTTTTACTTAGTTCAATCGTCAGTTTTAAACAGTCCCAGTAATTTTAACTTAATTCTGTTTATCTATAGGTGATTTACTTGGTCCCACTGTCAATAATATTGATAAACTGTTGAGAATGCCTTATGGATGTGGTGAACAAAATATGTTGAATTTTGTCCCTAATATTGTCATCACCCAATATCTTCAAAGAGCTAATAGATTGACTCCTACCATCAAGAAAAAAGCTCTGAACTACATGGAAAGTGGTGAGTAAACAGCTTCATAGCTTTTATTCGTTATAAGTATATTAGCGATACCCTTCAATATTTGCTTTAATTAAAATCGAAATGTTCATTATTTTGTTCAAAATGTAAATGAAATTAAGCAAAGGAGTAAAATTCCTTTTGCCAATTTAAAATTTTATTTTTAACTTTATTTAATGATATTCTTGTTGAAAATATTGTAGAATGAATATAAAAAATTTTCATTCCATTGACTTGTATCATATAACTATTTTTCAGGTTACCAACGAGAGCTTACTTACAAAAGAGATGATGGCTCATTCAGTGCTTTTGGAAACAATGACAAAAATGGTAGCACTTGGTAAGTGTTTTAAATATGGTCCTTAGTTTAGAATTTATTTTGCTGTACACTACAATAACTGTAAAACAGTTTTAAGACCTGGTATGTATTCTCTCCCTCTAAGCCAGCCTTTGTTTCAGTTTTATCCTATTCATAATTTCTTCTGTTAAAATTAATATTTTACTGTATGATTTGCATGTCTGGATAATATAATACACAAAATACAGTACAGTTTGTCCTACAGTTCCACTGATAAATATGGGGTGGCTCAGTGGGTAGTGTTCCAGGCTCAAACTCTACAGTCCCCTGGTACTAGTTCCACCTGGACCAGCATTGAGATTTATCTGTGCAAAACCCCCCAACCTGACTTCAGTCAATAGGCGATCCCAATGGGCTTGGAATGTTAAGCCATGACACTGTGTGTTAAAGAGCCATACCCTGTGCATGTTAAAGAACTTGTTGAATGGCCTTGATGGGAGGCTACTGTTTCCTTACAGCCATTCAGTGGTTCCCCTCCCCAAACCTTCTCTGAGCTCTAAAGGTTCTTGTGACCTAGCCATTGCATGTGAAATAGCACCACCCAGAGGTAAACCAACCCACTGATAAATACCAAAAATGTATTTCCAGATGGCCTCATAATAAAATAAAGTGGCAAACATTTTGGGAAATTTTGTTTAATACTTGTTCTAATCATAAATACCAAAATTAAAGTTAAAAGCTCTCACTGTACAGTTAAAAATATTAAACTTTAAGAGTAGTCTAAATGCTTTTAAGCTCAATCGTGAAGATATTAACATACCATTTTCTGTAAATGACACAAATTCAGTGACTGTCATTTCGAAAAAGTTGATTATTGGATGGAAGTTCGGCAGATTTAAGTATATGCCATCTATTAATAGTCCAGTAAATATGCAATACTCTCATTCAGAAGTTCAAAAAAAAATTTTTTTTCACCAACCACTTGCAGTACTTAAATTATTACTGGTAAAACAAAGATAATTTATTGTATAAATTGTATATGTGCATGGTGAGGGCACCACTCTATGAAGGTTCTGCCTGTTCAGAACTACACAGGGTCCTGAGTGTTTGCTCTGTTCTGGGACTCATGTCTTGGTAGTTGCTCCAGTGGGTCTCCTCTGTCTATCCCCAGATCATGACTGGTGGAATTTTAAGTCTGTCCATTGTGGGGCTGGGCATCACATTACAAGGCCACTGATTTGGCCTATGCTTCAGGTAAGCAGGAGATCCTGGGTAACTGCTCCAAGATCAGTTCACTGGTGGAACTGGCTGCCTGTGCTTACTCTATCAATCAGGATCACCTTGATCCAGCGGTGAGCTGTGTTAATTGCAATGGCAACCATCCAGTATTCTCTTGCAATTGTCTGAAGTGAAAAGAGGGAAAAAAATTAACATTTAAAAATACCTATTTTATATATACACTAAAAAGTAGAAAATAAAACTGAAGTATATTGATGATGCAATCAATCTTGTTGAATAGGTAAACTATCTTCCTGGAATCTTCCTTTGAAGTGAATATGAATTCAATGATCGATTGTCCCATCAATATGATTTAGTTTTATTTTCCACTTTTTTAGAGTGCATATGGAAAAAATAGGCATTTTTAATTTATATATATTTTTTCTTTGTCACTAAAAACATCTATCTTCAGAAACTTTGCAATGGTTATTTTAAAGAAAAAAAATCTTCATATACCCAAAATTCAAATATATTGAGTGGCCACACTTCTACAATGGAATTATCATGGATCCAACAGAAATTTATGACAGGAAATCCACCTTCAGACATTGAAACCCATCTGTGTGTGCTTGCAGGAGACTTGCAGGCAGTTGATGATCTGGCATTTTACTCTTGTCCAGTAGAGATGGAGATGGTCCAGCTCTTGGGGTATTGCTATCCTTTCAGCAGCACCCCAAGAGATGACCATTTTCCATTCCAGTCCATCCTCCTTGCCACTACTTTAGAGGCAGTAACCAACTTCTCTTCATGTGAATGTGTGCTGAAAACATTCCAAGCAGACCTTGATGATCTTGTTTTTCAACTTCCCTGTCTTCTCTCTTTGCTATCCACCACCCTGCTCTTGGTGAGAAAGGGGACACTGATAAGCATGGAAAAGCTGCTGTCCGTCGAATAGGATGTTAAGCTGTGTTCTTGTGTGCAGGAGAGCCATATCCTGTGCATATTAAAGAGCATACTGGATGACATTAATGGGACGTTAACAGCTGTACAGTGGTCTCCTTCTCCTAACCTTTTCACTTTTTCAAACCTTCATGACCATTTATCAAATGGCCACTAGTGGTAGCAATAAAATATTATTTAAAACTATAATTCAGTGTTTGCATGTTTTCCTATAATTTACATTCCATCAAGGTTGAATCGTCATGTCTTGTTATTCAGCTTGCACTGTACTGGTAATAAATCTAAAAGAAGAGTAATATATTGATATATATATATATAAGGTTGCCAAACTAATGATACTTACACAAAGTGCCCATCAAATGCAATATCATATTTATAAAAATATGCCATGTATAGTCTTCCATTTAACATACTTTTTTTACAAAAAATTAAAACTTCTACTACTTGCTTAATTATGACAAGCAAGAAAAATCTTTCTGAAGCTAAACAGAGTAGCTTCCATCACATGTTTCCTTCAGTGTGGTATTAACCATTTCCTGAATTTGGCCCATTTTCCCGAATTATTGCTTAATATGCAGGTAAAAATAATGAAAATATCAAGTTTTTTTTATTTTACTGTTAAACATTATTTGGGCACAAATAGTTAATTGTCATATGAATAAAGCACTATAATGGTCATTTGCACATCACATTTGTGTTGCCTGTCAGGATCAACCTGGCCTGCTGGGACAGTAAGTGTGTGGTCTTCCCTCCCCCCTTTCCAAAACTACAGGGCAGAGGTCACTTTCTATCTGCATTCCATAAGGAATTAGCTGTGTTATGCTGATTGCACACGCGTGCACACACAGCTGATAGTAAGGACAGATGGGATAAAGGATGCCCCATTTATAAAGAGAAGTTAAGAACAATGATTTGTAAAAATTGAAAACAGCAAGAAACCTGCAAGAAGAATAGTAATCCCTAGCAGGGTAATTTGTTGGTGTATCCTGGCAAAGTAATAAATCTCTTTTTATTATTATGTTTAGTAATTAGTCTGATTTGGCCAAAGTACCTGAAAAGAGTAATATTTTGCTAAATCCATTTAAAATGTGTGTATACCACTTGGCAGTTAAGTGTACGACAATGCCATCAATTGAGAAAGAACTTGCTTTGAACTATTAACGAGCGTTCTTATCTTAACAAGCACGAACAATTTGCTTTCTAGTTATCAAACAGTTAATAGCAATAGCCATTTGACCCAATTAGGTTATCCATGCCTGAGTTGCTTTTTTTATTATGGCTTAATTTTGTTTATTAGTTATTCTGTAAAACACTTTAGCCAAGTCATAATTTTTATTATAGGTTAACAGCATTTGTAGTTCGATCATTCCACCAAGCTCGACCTTACATGGACATTGATGACAAAGTAATGTCCACTGCAATTCAGTGGCTAGTTAAAAGGCAGAAGTCAGATGGATCATTTGATGAGCCAGGAGAAGTTCATCATAAAGCCATGCAGGTAAATACTGTGATATTCATAAAATTTGAATCTAATACAAAATATTAAAATAAAGTACAGAATCCGTTAATAAATTTCTCTACATTTAGTTTCAACAGAATGTATGTAATCACTCCTGGTTTCATGATACATGAAATTTATAGGGAAGATTGCCTTGAGCCAGATGGGTTATGAATGCACAATCTCCTGATAGCATGTCAATTGCACTACCAGCCACCAATCAAATTCTCCTCTATTTAATTATATAAACCTTACTACCTGTAGCACACATCTGTCTTAAAGGTAGTATCTTTGCTGTTTACAAATAGCATCCTGAAGTACAGGGGTTTGTCAAAATAATGGAAAAATGTACTGTTTGTGGAGAACATTTTATTAATAAGCTATAGGCCTACCTCGGACATTCAGAACAGACTCAATTCGATGTGGAATAGACTTATACAAATCATACACATACAGTAATGGAATGTGGGACCATTCTACCTGTAAAATATGGCCCAATTGTGCCAGTGATGCTGGGAGTGGAAAGTGTGATCTGACCTTGCACTCCAGATATTCTCACAAATGTTCAATAATATTGAGGTGGTCAGGGTAGCCACTGTACCTCATTCTCTAATTCTACAAACTACAACTTGATATGTTTCGCAAAAATGCACAGGTGCATTATCCGATTGAAACCAGGGACAAACTTACTTAATTAGTTAAACTACACTTAATTAGCACTACTATCAGTCACAGTGGGAAAAGCAGAAATAGGAAAAATGCATGATACAACTAAATCTGTCATAAAAAAAGGAATTTCTTGAAGATTGTAAATATTAAGAAGATTGAATTGATCTTGCAAGATGTAGATATGCTAAGTGATAATATGAACACAAGACATAATTAGTGGTGAAGATATCTTGCTCAAAGTGCACTATATATATGTTGTGGATGTGACACAACCCTGCAGAATAACTAATGGCCCTAAGGAATGCCATGATATGGCACCCTACAGCATCAGGGATCCACCTCCAATGCTTCAGGCGAAATGATATGCTTCTGTAGGTTTTCACCAGACATACACTCTACCAGTGGTGGGAAACAGTCTGTAGCACAAATTCATCAGACCAGATGATATATTGCCAGTCTTTAGCATCCCAGTTTTTATGTGCTTTGCACTACCTTACACATTTTGTTACGGCCATGGTCTGCTGTGACGTAATCATTGCAGACCAGATCCCACTGCAGTGTTCCATCTTCACTGCAGAGATGCATGTTATCAGCCTCCCCTTGGACCATGTGGCGGCTAAGCATCATCGTCGGTGTGTGCTTTACACTGACTCACTTAGCTCGCTACAGGCTTTGATCTCGTTGAGGCATCGGCCTCACCCTGTTCTTTCTAAGATCAGTGATGTTGGTAATCAGAGGTTTTTGGATTGCAACATAAAATTGATTGACAATTGGATTGCACAAAAAATACCAGCATGATGAAGTTCCCGACAAACTGCTATGACTGAAGCAGAATCATTCCGACTGGTTTAAACTCTGCTGCTATTTGCAGTGCTGTGTTCTTGTGCTTCTGTTGTACAATCCTTGCCAGTGTTTGCATATCCCTATCTGACAACTTCGTATGGCATCCACAATTTGCACATTTGGAGGTAATGCCCTGTCCTTTTTGGTAGATAGTCATAATTTTCGATACAGTTCCTCATGTTACACCTACTATTTCCACTGTTCTGGTTACTGTAACTCCTGCAAGACATGCACCAATGATCATGCCTCTTTGAAGGTCACTGAGATCTGACATTGTTGACAATTACATCACAACAGCTGTTTCGCCTGTGACACTGCTACATGATAGCAGACATTGTACTTCTCCCATTTATATACCACACATCACAGGTGATGTCATCCCTGTGATACATATACTGCACATTGCATGTACTCCAGTCGCCATTGGTGTTTCCATTATTTTGATAAACCCCTGTAGATGGCAATGTATGTCATTCAGTGAAGACTTGGAAGACCTTCAAGAGATGTCTCTTGAAGGTCTTCTGATTGGCAGCCAGTAGCTTGGTGGTCAGAGCACCTGTATCAGGAGGTCATGGGTTTGTCTCCACCTGGCTCAGGAAAAAAAATTCTCTTAATTTGATATTGATGTGAGACTAAGAATCATTACATACATTATGTTGGAACTAATGTTGAGAAATATATTAGGTGATTGAACTAATATACTCATGATGTTGCTATCTACTTCATAAGACTGAAAATTAGTGAAAACACTGCCTTCATGAGACACAGAATTGTGTACTGCAGGTAGGAAAGTTTTTTATATCAATTAGGGGTGATCTTGCTTGACAGCCAGTAGTCCATTCGTCAAAAGAGCACCTGATATGTTATCAGGAGATCATGGGTTCATATTCCACCCAGCTTTATAGCTTATTGGTCAGTGGTGGAAACTTCACACATTACCATTCCTGGAGCAAAATGTGTATGCAATTGCTGATCCAACAGCAGTTGTTAATACTCAGGGGAAAAAAAAACATAGGCCCTGAAGAGCTAAGCTGAATGCTTTCCACTGTCTTTCTCAAATGGCTGGAGCCTTGCAACACACTATTAACTGCAGAACAGCTGTCCTTTTCTCTGCAGTCTTCACATGCTTTGTTGTAGGCACAGATAACATCCAACAATTCTCACCATTAAGTAATAATACAAGTTTTTTTCTATCATATTTCTCTTAACCCTTCTGGAGTGCCAACTGAAAAGCTGGTGTACATCCAGAGGCCCAGCTATTTTTTCGCTATGATCAGCCCAAAAAAATTAACTTCAGAACTTCTTTTTGCCAATTAACCAATGAAAAGAATTATGGCATGTTATATGCCAAATTAAATAATAAGCATATATTTCTGGTTTTCTGAAAATATTTTGAAAAAAAGACTACTACTTTCATTTTAATAGGACTTTTATAGAGGCATATAGTAAAAAAATGCATTTGGCAATGCAAATAAAAATTTATTTAAAAAAAACTGATAGTCATAAATAATTATAATGCATGTGAATAGAAAGGCTATTTATTTCTGAATAATAAAAAATATTCGCTTGGAGCAAGAAAATTACTCCCTTTTCGTAATTTTTTTTCTCTATACCATATTTTGAGAAAAGTCCATTTTTAAAAATAATCAACCAAAATAGGTCATGTTATACATCAAATGAAGCATAATTTAGTTCTGAATTTTATGAACTTTTAAACTGATTTACACCTTTAAAACTGATTAAAGTTCTTATATGATGTAAATTGATTTCGTTGCGTGCAAAAGTGCGATTATTGTATACAATATTTTGCATTACTATCATTTTCACAGTGTAATTCTACCCAATTGTTTTCATTTATTCTATATTTGTCTTTACATTTTATTATCTTTTCAGCTTTAAACTTTATTCTATAATTGTTTTTAGCCATTAGATATGCATTATTGTTTTGTAAATTAGCATTCGTTTTAATTGCTGCTTACCTTCTGTTTGACTTTTAGATTTTAACCTTCTGTTATCATCTTTCAACATGCTGCACTGATTCAAACATGCTGTTTTCATTTTTTGCATGGGTCTTATACACCCATTGTTTTTATCTTCTATATCTTACAAAGATTTTTGTTTTCTTTGATTTCTTTTTTTACATCTGTTAAATGTAGTTTTATGTGCTTTCACTCTTTTTGTCTTTATTTTTAACTGTGATTGCAAGTCTATTACTTACATATATTTTTAGCCTTGTTTGTTGCACTGTTATGCACCCCTCAATTGGAGGTACAATAACTTGTAGACAAATGTGATCACATTGATTTCTTCTCCCCTCCAACTGATAATGATCATATCTGTTAGAAAAGAGAAGCCACATAACCCAAGCCCTCCCCTTGGTGGAAGTGTAAGAATTTTGTGAATAGATTGGATACTCACTCTGGTTTTACATAAATATAACATTTAATACTCAATTTAATGATGGGATAATTTGCTGTAATTTGGGTTATTTTAAAATGTTAATTTGCTATTTGAAAACTCTGCCAAAACTTAAATTAACATCCTCTAATTTAGATGTGACACTTTTAACCAGAGGAAAAGGGGGATTCTTCATACCTCATATTAGAGTTCTTTCCAGGGGAGCCCATTGCTGATGTCCGTCTGTCATTAGGTGGTGGCTATGGCATCTTGCTGTTCTTTCGGCGAAGATTACTGGGGGCTGCTCGAAGTCGTTCGCCATTACTCCTGGTCTGCAGGTCATTTCATTAGGCTTGGAACACATAAATGATTTGCATCTCGCAATCGATGATTATTCAGTGCACAAATATTTCAAACTTCTGTCATTTTTTTAATAGCCTGTTTCAACTGGAGATCTCTAGCGTGCGCGAGGCCCCTTGGGTCACACCCGGGTTCTAAGTAGGTCTCAAAGTCTATCTCAGCATCTGTCTCTCTGGGGGGGGGGCATCACTCTCACTCCTTTGTTCATCCCTCATTTTATACTGCTATTACCACCCTGTTGATTAATGTAGTTGCCCAGTTGCTGTCTGAAACTTCCCATGATCTCCTGGCTGGAGTCATTCTCATGGGTTGGGCAGTGGTGTCGGGTGGCCAGGAGGGGTCTGCAATATGACCTTCAAGCTGGGCTCATGCCACACATGTCCAGCAGTATCTTGACGCTCAGAGTCGGACAGTACTATAGCCATAGTGGCTCATGCACCAGAAAACCTCAACCACATCACCTTGCAGAGTCATGATATCAGTTACTGCATTTTTCACCCCAAGTGGAAACCTTTCCACAATCAAATTGAATGCAAAAAATACACTAAAACCTTGCAATTTTCTTTTAAAAATTTTTTATAAAATTTTACTTGTCTTATTTTGAAATTTTCATCATTTTCTTAACCCAAATTAAATGTTTTTAATTTGTTATATGACATGACTTATTTCAGTTGATTATTTTTTTTTTCAATTCTGAAGTTGACTTGTTTATTTGACTGGTCACAGCTGGTGAAAAGTCTGGACTTTTCTCAAAGTGCAGTACTGTGAAAAAAATTCGAAGAAGAGAGGAATTTTCTTCATTGAAGAAAAAATTTATTTTCATCTTATAAACAGTATTTCTGTTAAAATTCATTATAATCATTTTTGTCTGTTGGTTTATTTTTTTTAAATAAATTTTTATTTATTTTGCCAAATGCATTTTTTTACTACATGCCTCTATAAAAATCCTATTAAAATGAAACTAATCATCTTTTTTGTTAAATATTCTATTTTCAGAAAATCCAGAATTAAATGCTAATTAATTTAGCATACAACATGATATAATTCCTTTCAGTAATTATTTGGCAAAATTGTTCTAAAGTTCCGCTTTTTCTTTTGCCAGAATACAATTGAAGAAAAGCCTGGCCACAAGGTACTGTTCAGTTTTTCAGGCCTGGCATGGTAAGAGTTATTGCATGTTTTCCATCTTGCTTGGACCATGTAGCAGCTAAGCATCATCATTGACATGTCATTTATACAGACTTGTTTAATTTGCTGAAGGCTCTGATTTTGGGGGATATTACCCTTACCTGATCAAGATTTACTAGGAACTCCATTCTCTGGTAGCCACTTCTACCATTCAGTTTCGTCGACTGCCTGGGCATCCAACATCAATGTCAATGACTCAGCAGATGCTGCTAATTTAGCTTTGCTTCTGTGTGACATTCCACTCCAGAGCTTTGTGGTAAACATACCCATACATAATCCTCACACACCAGTTGATATAGAGGTCCAATTGATGGCAAAAACATTTAAAAATCCAAGACACTAATGTATTATTGTATGGGTATGTGTGTTTACCACAAAGCTCTGGGCACAGTGGCAGTAATCATTATCTGAATAGATTAACAAGGATTGTTTCAAATGAAGCCTATTGTAAAACTGACAATCTTCTATTCATAGGAATTGCAAGGAAGAAATTATACTTTCTTGGTATCATAATGGTAGACTATTTAACATATTCTTCTACATGACCAACCTGTGAAGTTTTTGAGACGTTAAATTAGAATGTTTCGAGGTTAAAATATTGTACTATTTTTGAAACTGGAAGTTGGTTATTTTTATCAACTGCCATCTGAGTGCCCCCCCCCCTCCTACATTCAGGTGTATTTTCCATTTCTTCCTCTTTATCACCAATCTTTGACTATTTAGTTGCTTAGTTTTCATTCTCTTATTTTATTTCATTTGTATTTTATCTTCATATTCTTGTTTAAAGGATTCTTTTCACCTTTTAGTGCTATTTTCTTGCATTGTTATTTTTACAATTCTTGGTGTAAGATCCTTTCACTTATCAAATGTATTGTATAATGTTAAAAACAAGTGTGAAAATGTTTATAGTTTTTACTTTTTTAGAGAATTTTTTCCCCTCCTTTTTTTTCAGGGTGGATCAGGAAGTGGAGCAGCATTGGCTGCATATGTGCTTATAGCTTTCTTAGAAAACCAGGTGAGTAATAAAAATTTTTGTTGCACACTGGCAACAGTTGCTTTTGTGATTATTTTGTTTAAAGTTATTCTAATATTTCTACTCATTTCTGTTAGAATTATTAACTTTTTTTTAACTTTGTTTACTTTATCACAGTATAAAAAGGTTATGGGAAACATATTAAATAATAGTGGTCATTGGCTTTTTCAGGCAAGTGTTGCATCACCTCATCCCCCCCCCCTACCCTACTTAATTCCTATCCTTCTAATCAAGCACAGTAATCTGTCAAAAACAACTCAAATCATGATATAAAGTAGTAAGCACCATCTCTAATGTACCCAAAGAAGCAATATGTTGGGATTATAACATCTTTTTTTTTTAAACATAGTGAGAATTTCCATCCCTCATAGTTGCCAAATAGACTTGAGCAGTGGTGAGTTTCTGCATTCTGTTACACACCATATGGATGTCTACTGTTTGGTCTCCCACACACACTGTTTCCATCCTAAGTTCACAGCTGATTAAACTGGTAAATGGGCAGCACAAGCTTTAAAATATCTCATTTCGTGGTTTGACTGAAGTTTAAGGATTATAACTGCCTTCTAATTACCATTCACCCAATGATAGAATGACACTAAAGATAGATGTCTACTATATGCTAATGTAGATATTCATCTTTTTTATTGCCCCACAGCTACAAGAGTAAAAGAAGTTTCACATTTTTGCAATACGTAACGCTCCAAAGATTTAAATATTTTTAAAGTTTTGGACCCTTTGTCTGATCCAATATTTATTCAAGCTCCGGATAGCTATAGTCAGACGCCAGGCAATAATTAACAAATTGGCAAGTAAAGTTCAATTAGGATTCGAATACCAGCGGGCATTATTTAGTAAGAATTCAAAAATTAAATGATTGTCAATTCTAATGTAACTTACAATCAAAGCAACTAGTGTTGCTCAAGAGAAAAAATAGCAAAGATTCAAAAAAGTTTCTATAACAAGCAAGTTTATTTCCAAAAAATTAGTTTTAAACACTCACCAATGTAAATGAAAACATCGTCTACATCGTCACTATTGTGTCTAACACCAACTTCTGTGACACTACTAACTGACAACTAACAAACACCAACTCCTGTGACTACTTCCAACTGACTCTTACTACTCACTAACTCTCTGACTTCTGTGACTAACATGTCACGGTTTTAACAAGCGTACAGGCTTGGCAACATGTGGCTGTTGCACCGGTAAATACATTTGCATAAAATGACAGGTGCACAAGCTATGATGCAAGAGGGGGCATGTCCTTGTACACACGCGCTTTAGCGGGTGACAATCGAAAGTTCGGAGTTGCACATGCACAACTCTTATGCTGCTTGAAATGAGCACTGTGATGCCAAAAATGAAATAAAAATCCCCAAAATGATAAATATAATGTAAATTAAGCAAAACTGGTTAAGGTAAAGTAAAAGTGAATGAGGGGGGGGGGGGTATACTCCACAACTCCCCTTCCAAAGGGAGTCAAAATTTTTGACGAGAAAATTTTGAATAAAAGGACACATCTCACGTCATTTACATATGGTTGAACAGAAATAAAAGTAAGCTTATGCAAATTTTGATAAGACTATCTATTCTCACTTTGACAAAATTTTCCAACACAACCAAAGGTACCTCCTCCCAAATCTCCTAACAAAAGTGTAGCAGCTATTCTATTGTAAATATATACCAATGGCTGTGGCAGTTAACTGTATACTAGCATTATCAGTCTACCTAGTATCACATTCTGATACAAACTCGAAACTGTCATAACTTCAACTGCACAATAAAAAAGGTTAATTCACTCCTATCCTGCTTAACTTCTAGAAAGGTTAAAGAAAGAAATTCAATTACATACATTGCAAGCGGGGTGATAACTTCCGCTTATCCCCTAACCACAATAAAAAATATGTGAAAGCTAAAGTCTTCTGTGCCTAATTCACATAAAAAGGGTATTCAAACACCATTATATCCTCCTAATTACATCAAACACATGAAGCTAAGAAAATTCAAATTTTTACAAACAAGTGGGAATGTAATCATCCGCTAATTCTTCACCTATACACAGCAATCACGAGCTAGCTGAAATAAAATAGTTCATTAATTACCTCCCCTTTCAGAGCTAAACATCCCCCTCCCAAAGGAGTTATGCTGGTAACAACTCGGTCATCAGACTTGGCCATTGGGGACACCTCCAAATAGGTACCAAAAAAAAAAATTCTGCAGTCATCATCGTCAGCTCATATATATACAAATAAATGCTGCCAATGTCAACCCAAAAATTACGCATCATTGACACATAAATATCACTGATATCATTGAACAGATTTAAACACACATACATACATACATCGTATCTAAGAATAAAGAAAAAAAATGTGTAAATAATTTATAACATATGACAATAACATTTCAGCCAATCACTTTTTACATGAATCTCATATTTGCATACATGAATTCACTTTGGAATGCACATTATTTTACAATACAAAATATTTCTTAAAAATGAAAAAATATTAAATCACTAATTCTCTTTCACTCTCTTCATTCATATCCATAAACATTTTACAATTTCTAAACTTCCTAATGTTGACTTACAATTTTCAGCATCAGTCAGCTGAAACCAAAAAATCTACAAAAATACACTTTAAATCACGTTAATACAATAGAACTTCGATGAACAAGAATACAAAAAAAATTGTATTCACACAGTATAAACTCGAACTACAGTAAATTCATTTTCCGAAAATAAATATTGAAACTCCAAAGTTTCAGCAAGAAATTAAACATTTTTTAAGTATATAAATCATAATAAAGCGACTTCATTCTTCTTCGTCTTCATCTATTCGAGAGAAAAGAGAACATTTATAAATCATTAAGTGCCAAATGGAAGAATAATAATATACTTAAATTTTCATTGTTGGCAATCCGTTGCAATAAATCATCCAGTCGGGTTCTGATGACATCTTCGTTGTTTTAAACCTCAAGTGAAAGCATTGATGATCTCGCTCGTGATGTCATCTCTGCTATGTTGACTGCTTCACTGCCGGTTATTGCTCTGCAGGCTCTGGTTGTTTCATCGGCATCTTGTCGCTACATGCTGATTTTTGAAGAACCTGGCCTTGTACTTTCTAGGTTTAATGTCGTTCACCTCCAAATGACGCTTCAACAGTTGAGGACTTCCAAACTTGCCAGACTCATCACGTTTATTTGTAGTCGGCACAATTTCTGGACTGTTTTTCTCAGTATTTATTTACTGTTCTTCCTTTAAAACAAACTTAGAATACTTCTCATTAATATTTTCAGTACTAATTTCCCTTAAAACTTCATTATCAACAAAATTTATATCAATTTCTTTTATAACAGTTTTATCGTTTATTTGCTTTGCATCGCAAACTTGTTTCTCTAAATTTGCATTAATTGCATTAATGGGACATTTTTTAGGTGCTTCTTGAACATTCTTCTTTGGACTACAAGGTAATTCAAAAAGTCCAAGGGACCGCAGCTGCACTTTCAATTGACAATTGTCATAATTATCATCTAAAACTTGTTCCTTTGAAAACGGAAGATCGGCTTCTGTATCGTTACGATCTGTTAGTTTAGTTTCTTTGTGACAAGCCTTAACGAAAGGTAAAGCCATAGTGACAAGACTAACTCATGAGAGGGCTTTTCATGAGGAACTTTGGCCTCTTGCTTCAAAGATCCTAATTCAAATTTCCTGAATTGTCATTCCTTTGATAACAATATTGCTCCGTGTGTCCTAGTTGGCCACAAATATCGCATCTGAAAGTTTCTCTATTGTTTTTTAAAAAAGTTTTAGGTCTAGTGGTATATTCGAAGCTTGATGTGGAACAAATTCTCTGTTTCATTCATTCTGCATCATTCTAGGCGCATTCAGCGCAAATTGTTGGGACCTCCGGTCGTGCGGGATTCATTTTACGATACTCAACCTGATAGCGCTGCTTTGGCGGGGATTCCATCCATTGTTGGTTTAATGCAGTTGCTGGATTCTCTTCTTGCAGTATATTGCGAAGCCAATTTGACTAAATCTGAAATTGAGTTTAAGTTTCGTACTTCTAAATATTCCCTAATGGGCAAAAGCAATTGGGACAATATGCAATTTATAATATCAATTTCGGCAGCATCAGCATCATACAGCTGGTATAACTCTACTGTATCCTAGATAAATTTTTCTATATCGTCTCCTTCCCTTTGTCTTTGTGAAAACAATTCTGTGGCTAGTTTTGTAAAATCATTATAAGCTGGATATATATCCATGATTTCTCTTTTAAAATCTTCCCAATATTCAATTCCATGACGACATCCTACGTTATTTCACCATTGCTTAGCACATCCAATTAGACAAGATACTGCTAAAACCACCTTTTTGTTGCCGGGCACTTCATGTGACAGAAGTGCTCTTCCATGGATTTGACAAATGTCCACGATGACGGATGTTTCGAACCATCAAACCTTATCTCAGGTAAAGGCCAATTAACATAAGAACTATAGTTAATAGATGGATTGGCAACTCATCGTTGTGGCGGTTGATAATACTCTGCTCTATCACTTGCTTCTGACGGAACAGAAAAATTAAATCTTACATTCAAAGTTTCTACGTTGGTGAACTGACGTAGCATTGTCAGCAAATTTAGGGGTTGTTGTCGTTCCCCTTTTCTCCCGAGGCTCATGAAGCAGATTCATTAGCACTTCTGCCTCCTTCATTACATCCTGCAACCTATCCTTTACTCTAAGTCTGGAATCATTATGGCAGAATCGGCCATATTACTAGCAGACATGTTTAGCGGTCTGCCAAAATTTTGAATTTTTGGAAATTTTGAAACTTTTTTAATCTTGAGCAGTGCTCAAAGGTACTGCTATACAACTATACAATACTAAAGCTACAACTAAGCTTATCAAAAATATAAAATTTGCTTATCAGAAAATTTATCTATCATGCCTGCCTGTGTGTGTGTGTGTCCGAACACTTCTAATCTTTACATACAATAAATATCTTAACTATCAGCAATAACTGCACTGAAACTTCAGTACCTTTGACTAATACACAAAAAAGTTAAGCTTCTTGCTCAACAGAAATATTTTCGGCTTAAGCTGCCATTAAATCTATAAATAGTACATACAACTAATGAGCTCAAAAATTACTATCTTTGACAATCACATTAAATAACATACAATTTATACATAAATATACAGTCCCTATTCTTGGATCACTATCTTTTACTGGCAAGTCCCTGTTCTCGGTCGCCACTTCTTTTATCTACTGACAGGTCCCTGTTCGGGCGCCACTTCTTTTCTTTTACTCTAACGCTCCAAAGATTTCAATATTTTTAAAGTTTTGGACCCTCCTCTGATCCAATATTTATTTGATCTCCAGAAAGCTAAAGTCGAGCGCCAGGCAATAATTAACAAATTGCCAAGTAAAGTTCAATTAGGATTCGAATACCAGCGGTCGTTACTTAGTGAGTAAGAATTCAAAAATTAAATGATTGTCAATTCTAATGTAACTTACAATCAAAACAACTAATGTTGCTCAAGAGAAAAAATAGCAAAGATTCAAAAAAGTTCAAATAACAAACAAGTTTATTTCCAAAAAATTATTTTTAAACACTCACCAACGTAAATGAAAACGTCGTCTACATCATCACTATTGTATCTAATACTAACTTCTGTGACAATACTAATTGACAACAAACACCAACTCCTGTGACTACTTACAACTCTTACTACTCACTCTGACTTCTGTGAGTAACATGTCATGGTTTTATCAAGCGTTCAGGCTCGGCATCACATGGCTGTTGCACCGGTAAAGAAATTTGCATAAAATGATGAGCGCCCAAGCTATGATGCAAGAGGGAGCATGTCCTTGTACACATGCACTTTAGCGGGTGACAATCAAAAGTTCGGAGTTACGAATGCGCAACTCTTATGCTCTTGGAAACGAGCACTGTGATGCCAAAAATGAAATAAAAATCCCCAAAATGATAAATATAACTTAAATTAAGCAAAACCGGTAAAGTAAAAGTGAATGAGGCAGGGCATCACAACTAATGGAAACTTTGCTTCATGCTGCCATATTACACTGTAGAATCTACCTTTTTAACAATTTTTTTATAATAATGTAATAAGAAAGCTGAGCATTTGGGGCTGCTAGTTAATATTTCTTGCTGATTGAGCTAAGTCCTAGTCCTTGATGTCACTATTGTCTTAACAAACTTCATAGCAAATTCTTGATATGATTTCCTTTATTCACCAACACTGTCAGATAAAAGTGTTGAGAAAGATATAAGAATTTTTAGTATAACATAAAATTTCATATTTGATCTTGAGTAGATTATCATTATATATTCCTGTCTTTGTAATATATCAACTTCTGAATTTTCAGATAATAAAAATAGCAGGTAGTGTACAGTCCCATAATAACTTGGGTTGTAAAATTAAATATATTTTATTCTCTATGACACTGTTAAATGTTTTTAAGCACTTCAACACATGGACTAGGCTATCAAGTATCAACAATTATTAAGGAGAGATTTACATACCATGCTGTAGAGGATGGGTAGTAACAGGAAACTACTGGGATGCTTTTGGTGACAAATTTAATAATTGGTGTTTTTGCCAGCAACTGACATCTCAGTGGAGATAATAAGAAGGATGACGGCTGCTAATGGTCTACCCGCCTTAGCAAAGGAAATAAATATTTATACCTTTGATAGCATAGAGTGCTTAAAAAAATTTTAGATCCATGACATGCATTTTGTGCCCTTTCGGTGCTTCATCAGATGGGGAAGTGAGGAGCTTAAGTTAATGCGGGGGAGGGGTGGGGTGCCATAAATTGACATGTCAGTGGCTCAGCTCTGAGAATTGGAGGGTCTGCAGACATGCTGTTGGCCGTAATGCAATCTGCATGTGATGGAGTTTGGGAAAGGGTGTGGGATTATGGCAAATCGCCAAGATCAGCGAGTGTCGAGGGAAGCTTCACTATTTGTGGCTAGTAATTTATTATGGAGTGGGGTACTTTTAGTGAATTAATAATTTTCGTAAACTGAATTTTGAGGTTAAGATAATTATGTTATTGAGGGTCTGAATAATGGTTTTCTTATTGGTATTGCTGTTGGGAGTTGTGTGTGTGTGTGTGTGTGTGTTTGGGGGGGGGGGGTTAATTTTAGAAAATTAATCGTAGATTTTAGGAGGTGTTATGGAAGTGTTCTAAAAGGTTTGATGGGTGTGCATTAGTGCAGGTGGCAGATGGGGATCAGTGATGAGAGAGGAGAGTGTTTAGGCGAGGGGGGTGGGGTAGAATTTCTGAGGTGTATGTTATATCCTCTAAGGATCAGATGCCATGCTGGGGGGGGGGGGGGGAACAATGTCTGTGTTGCAGAGTTCGGTCAGTTTTACATTAATGAGAATATTTTCTGTGACGGCTGGTTGGAATTTGGTAGGCGGGATACTATAATTTTAGTGGAGTGAAAATCAGTGGGCAGATTGTTTTCAGTGATTGCTTGAAATAGTGCTTTTTTTTTAGTTTATTTAAGATGTATTTATGCTCTTAATGGGCGTGAGGTTTTACCTATGTGTTTGTCTTTGGGAAAAATTTTACCTGTGGGGTCTTTGAGTTGGATGTAGTAAACTCCTCCAGAGCTGGGTATATGGTCGCGATCATTTCGAATGAGTTGAATGACGAATGACAGTGTCATAGAGAATTAAATATATTTAATTTTAAATCCCGCGTTGTGTACCTCTACTATAATTTTTTTTAACTTGGGTTGTGCTTGAAGACTGATGTTTGATTATTAAACCCTATGTATATCAAGAAATGGCAGCAACCACTTTGTTGCTATGTACCAGAGTGCTAATGTGGGAGTCAGGAAGGACTCCAGGTAATCATTCCTGCCTAGACAGGTGTTACTTGAGTGATTACTGTCTAATTGAGTGATTCCATCCCAGTCAGGAATGACTCCAGTCATGAATAAAAGTTTCTTCAGCTGGAGTAGTTTATAACCAAGGTCATGGCATGGGGTGAGGCTGAATAATTTGAGTGCAGCAAAAACAAAAAAAAATATTTGATATAAAAATTAGTTTAACCTTTTGAACCACTCAAAACTAACTTTAAAGTCAATATTCTGTGGCACAGACATGTCATCTTCTGTGGCTCAGACATGTCATCTTCAAACAACAAAGAAGGCACTTCATCGTTTGAAGCCTTTAAGATGGCATATCTTTGCCACAGGAGTTTGATTTTAGTGTTAATTTTAAATGGTTCAAGAGGTTTAAAATCTGTGCTAACTTGCATAATCTACATGTAACAAGGAAAAAAATCTTTACCTAATGCAGCTGTGGCACACATTTTCCCATAGCAGTTATTAATAATTATGAAAGAGAGAATACTTACTCAAGCAAGTATTCAACATAGATGAGACTGGCTTATTCTGGGAGAGAATGCAATCTCGCACTTTTAGTTCCAGAGATGAAAGGAAGCCACCCGGCCTTTAAAGTGTCAATGGGGGGGGGGGGGGGGGGGAGTGATCCTTATTTTTGGTGGCAATCTTGAAGGTGATGTTCAACTTAAAGCCTGTACTCACTTACCATTCACTCAGGCATAGAGCATTTTGGGACTGGAAAAAATCGGCATTACTTTACAACTATACTACAAATGAGAAGACTTGGGTAAATAAGGCTATATTCACTAACTGTGCAGAAATAATCTGGATAGCAAAGTGCTGCTTGCCATCACTAACTCTCCTGGACACTCCTAAAATGTCAAAGATTATGCTGATAATATTTGTTGTTTTCCTTTCTCCCCATATCACTGTCTTGCAACCGATGGATCAGGGAGTTGTAGTCATTAAGGCTTATTGTTTTCTACTGGTCATGGGATATCTTGTCCAGAAGGTTGTTTCTGAAGGTGAAAAAAACCTATCAAGCAGTTGTGGAGGGGTTATAACATAAAAATAACCAAGAACATTGTCACAACATTGAACAAGATCACAAAAAACATGAATAGGGTCTTGAAAAATTTGTTGCACGAATATGTTTACAACTTTGTTGGGTTTAAAGGGAAGCTTAAAGGAATGAGGAAAAAATTGTGAGATTGGCAGTCGATACAGAATATAAGGAAGTGAAAAGAATACCTTCAGGATCTATGTTGCATGGAAAACAATCATTTTTTAATCAATCATTTATTTCCATAGACATGAATACATGGTATATAAAGTTACATATAACCTGAAATAGTAGCATACAACATTTTTTGGAAAAACAACTATACGACAAGAGTAAGCCCATGATGTAATAAACTAAGGGTTTATACATTAGTTTAACATTAGCAACAGTGATGTGAACCCGATAGTAACTGTGATACAATGATTTACTTAAAAATAATCGATTTATAATAATTATTTTCTATTCATCAGCATATTTGTAAAATATTTTGAATATTTGTAAATACATTTTTCATTTTTAATAGTAACTGGCAATGAGTTGAAGTATTTTGGTGCCAAATAAATGTAATTTTTTTTATTATAGTTTTTCTAGGTATGATAACGTAAATATTAGGACTTTCACTTTGCCTTGTATTATAGTTTATTGATAATATTTGATCAGACCACTTTTTACTAATATTCATCAAGATACTAAAAACATAAATATTCTTGCACTAAGAAAATTATAATACTTTCTAATAAATTTCGATGCTAAATAATGAAATAAGCTCGATGTATTCCATATCGGCTAATAAATCAGCACTCTAGTGTCAATTTAAATTTTAGAGGAAAAATTGTCTTGAGTCTTGAGCCGGGTGGGATATGAACCCATGACCTGATAACATGTCAGGTGCTATGGACCACTGAGCTACCAGCCGCCGATCAAGATCTCCTCTAATTAGTGCTATGAACTGCCATGTTATCAGGAGGTTGTGGGTTCGTATCCCACCTAGCTCAAGACAATTTTTCCTCTAAAATTTAAATCTAGCTAGAGTGCTGATTTATTAGCCGATATGAAATACATCAAGCTTATTTCATTATTTATTATCTGCATACTCGTAATACATGCTTCCATCTATTGGCAAATATAAATGCCGCTTGTGGCTAAAATTGCCTGAATAGTGCCTATATGAAACACAAAAGGAATGTTCATAGCGCTAATTAGAGGAGATCTTGATCGGGGGCCGGTAGCTCAGTGGTTCAGAGCACCTGACATGTTATCAGGAGGTTGTGGGTTCGTATCCCACCCGGCTCAAGACAATTTTTCCTCTAAAATATAAATCGACGCTAGAGTGCTGATTTATTAGCCCAAATTTCGATGCTATAAAATTTTCTTTTTTCATAATGCATCGTATATTACACGATTCTGTGTTATAAAGCTTTTTACATTAGTAAAATACATATCTCCCCATGACATAATTCCATATTTCAAGTAGGCTGATGAATGAGGAGTTAAGCTAGATGAGTAAAGATTGAAGGGAGATGATGATGCAGCAGATCCACAGATTTAAACCTAAAGTTCAATTTTCTATGTTCTATACATTAAGGATATTTGATTAATAGAGCAAAATGACCGAATTTGGACAGAAGTACTGGCTGCCATTGCATGCTATTGTGAACTTTACAAAAGGTTTAGCTTTTTGTTTGTACAAAAGAACTTTACAAAAGTCTTTTGTACAAACAAGCTTTTTTCATTTTTTATTGCATCTGCAAAATCTAAATTTTTTTATTTTGAAAGAACCTCAACCTTCAGTGGCCAGTGAAGATGTTATTTTAGCCAATAGAAACTTCTCTTTCATCACTCACCTTGTAATGACTGCCCAACCACCACTAAAGCTCTGTTTCAGACATCAGCTTACTTTTGATTAGATAGTTAATATTTCTTCATGAAATACTTTTAGCCTGTAGAGTTTTTTTATTGAATTTATATCACTTTTGCTTTAAAAATGAGAAAATTAAACTGTTTTGATATTTTTCACTAATTGAAAGAAATTACATAAGAATTAATGGTATTTTCTCTTGAACTATTCTTGATGTACAAATTATTTTTGTAAATTGGCGAATGGGTACAAGTTAAATGCATTAAAAAAAACTAAGATTTCTAAATGTAATAGCATGCTTATTTCAGTTTTTATTATGCTAATGAATTGCAGTAACTGAATATTATGATTCATAGGCTGTTATAAGGTCACTGACCTCTAGTCTCTGACAAGTAAAAATTTTGTATTAATTTTATTGCTGCAAAAAAAGTTAAAACAAATTGTGATTTTTAGAAATGGTTGATTTATTTTCAGTGTTTCAATATCATGTTAAGTATTGGGAATATAATGTGCAAAACATTTAATGTAATAGAACTAACAACAAATAGCAAAGCAATTTAATCAGTTTTATTCATTTGTATTGCCAAATGCATTTTTTTACTACATGACTCTAAAAGAGCCCTATTTGAATTAAACTTGTCATTTTTGTTAATTTTTAATTAATATTAATGTTATTTTGTAATTTTTGTTAAATATTTTATTTTCATAAAATCCAGAATTAAATGCTAATTTGGCATATAATATGCCATAATTCTCTTATATATATATTTCTGTAATAAAAATTTCATGTATACTAGATTAAAAACTTGAGTGTAATTTTTTTTTTTACTTATTACACTAGACAACAAATTGAAACTTTTTTTTTTTTAACATTGGTCAAATGGATGTTTTTAACTAATTTTGGGGTGCTGAATTCAAATATGGTTGTAAAAAAATCTGCAGCACGTAGTTTTTTTTTAAATTACAGATTGATATATTTCAAATTTCAATGAATATGCATATCTGGGAAATGAAAATAAATGTGACTATTTTATTAAATTGTAACTTACAAGAAGTTCATTTTTGTCTTTTATGTGCTGAGGTGTCTTCCTTCTGCAAGAACCAGTAATAGTCACCCATCATTGCTGGATCCCACCTGCCTTTGGTATCTCTCCTCCATTGTTTGTATATCCTGGTGAAATCTTTCCCCTTGCTTATCACTGACAGTCCCAAGTTCTTGGGAAAGAAATTGAGATGCGAGTGCAAGAAATGGATCTTCAAAGACATTTGGCAGCAAAGATTTTCATAGTTTTTGAGAAGATCTTGAATGAGCTGATAGCAGTTTTCTTCTTTGTGATTCCTGAGAAAACCCTGGACAACAGATGTGAAGGATTTTCATGCATCACGCTCCTTCATATTCAGTTTTTCTTTGAAGACAGTATTATTCAGTAGCTTCCTGATCTGAGGACCAACAAAGATCCCTTCTTTGAGTTTGGCATCACTTAGTTTTGGAATTTTTTCCTTTAAGTGCAAAAACCCTTTACCAGTTTTGCCCATAGCCTTCGCAAAGTTTTTCATAAGCCCCAGTTTGATGTGTAGTGATGGGGGCAGAACATTAAGAGGGGTCAACTAGAGTCTTATACTGCACATTACTCTTTCCAAGAATAAAAAAAATCTCTTTTGGGCCAGTCTTTTGTTTTGTAATGTTCCTTTCTGACCCTACTGTTCCACAGAGAAAACAGCACAAATTTTGTGAAGCCTCCTTGAAGCCTGAGCAAGAGAGAGAACTTTTAGGTCACCACATATTGTCCACTTTAAACTGATCATATTTTATAGCAGTATTTTTTCCCATGCTTTCATAAGTTTCCTTCATTCCCACAGCATGAGTCACTGGAATGGAAGGTTTTTGGTTTCCTCTAAGCAAAAGGACAGCTTTTAAGCTAAATTTTGATGAATCTATAAATAGACGCCATTCCTTAAGGTTGTGAATTCCAATTCCATCCATCAGCCCCTGAAATATCTGTGCAGAAACACAAACTATCTTGCATCTTGTAATAAGCAGATAAAGCCAAATTTCTCTTTCTAAACAGAGAAACTCTGTTTAGAAACTGTTACCTTTGGCCAGAAGATTCCACTCTTTAAGTCTTGAATCTAAAACTTCAGCTTGTTGTTTGGAAAGTCCTAGGTCTCGAACAAGATCATTTAGTTCATTTTGCTAAATCAGATGAGGCTCATCTAACTTTTTAGGGGTGTATGTAGGATCCATATGTGCCTCAAAGTCTTCCTCTGATGAATGTGAATCCATTTCCTACCAGTTGGTTGGAGGTATTGGCATAGGAAGATCTTCTCCATGAGGAACTGGCCTGATGGCTGAAGGCACATTTGAATATTGTATTTTGCTTTTGTTCTTTTTTGAAAAGCCTGACTCTTTAGTTAAACAAAAATAGCAATCGTGCAAGTGACTAGTTGGCTCACTCCAAACCATTGAAACTGCAAAGGGCATGAATTTTATCTTACCTTTCAACCATTCACTCAGGCCAACAAAGCATGAAATGCAGCACACGTGTGGAGCCCATTTTTTGTCCTGATCTCCAACATGACATCCAAAATACAAGTTATAAGCTTTCTACACAATCTTTGTCAAATAATGACCCTGGGATTTTAAAATATAATTTCCACACACATAAAACTTATCTGGTTCATTAACACATCTGCGATGCTGCCTTTGTGCCATTTAAACATCAAAATTCACTCTTCAGTGTACAGCACATGTTCCTCCTACAATGAAAACAAGAATGGCAATCTGAGGTTAGGTTACTGTTACATGTTTTCTCCCACTTGGCAATCAGTGTTGCCAGCTACAGAAAGTAAAATATCTAGTATCCTCCCAGTTGCCTGGAGGTGTTGTTATAGAAAGATCTTAATAGGAGTCAAAATGACCAGTAACATAAAATGTGATGTGTTAGCCATTTTTTAAGGCCAGATTTGAAATCAGCACCTGAAAAATAGTTAAAAGCAGCTACAATTATTCATGTTATAAAAACCTTGTAAACCAGTGTTATTCAAAAACAACTATTGATAGAATACTGAGTTTTTTGGAAATCTATATTTTTCTAAATGAAGCTGGGTTCAAGTACTATTGTTTGAGCAAAATGCAAATATTTTTCAGGTAAAGAAAGCGTATGGAAAGGAAATGGATCTAACTACTCAGTATTTGCTTCAAGAGCTAAAGAATTCTAAAGATCCATATATTGTTTCAGTCATCACTTATGCCTTGCATTTAGCAGAACATCCTGAGAAGGATAATGCTCTTCAAAAATTGTTGAGTTTATCAACAAGAGGAGGTATTTGTGTATAAGTGTTAATGAAATTGAATGACTGTAATCTCTCAAGTTAAACTGATAATTCAAAAATATGAACAATTATTTAAGTGTTTTTAAAAATATACAAAAACTGTTTAAAAGATGAGTTTTACTATCTTCTCTGTTGTATATCTGTTTTAGGGGAATTATTTGGTAAAAATCTATCATCCCAAAATTGTGTAAAGTTAATTTATGATGATTAACTGTGATTGCTCTAAAACTAAAAACTATACCAAAATTCAAGTTTTAATGTCAGCTTATCCATTATTAATAGTTTGGTTATTTAACTCCTTAGGCATTTATGCAATATTGCAAGGGTCCAAAATAAGAAAGTTTCTTCTGCAAATAAAAATGCTAATTTTTTGTGTTTTTATTTCTGATTTTTGTATTTAAATAGCATTTTCTCTTGGCATTTCACATTTAATATTAAAAAAGTATAATTATGAATACAGACAATTGCTTTAAAAATGTATTAGATTTATGTTTCAAAGAATTTGTAAACTTTTAAAAATGCAAATAATATGCAAAATTGTTTTTGAAAATACTGGAAGACACTATGTAGTCCTCAGACCCAAATACAAATTGCAGTCTCATATCTGTTGGTATAATTATAATATGCTGTAAAAGGTTTTTCCCCTAACCAAAACTGGCCATTTTGAATATTTTTTTATCAATCCTGAAAGTTTATGAACTAAATTTAATAATATAAACCTGATGATATATATATATCCAACAAAGTTGACAAATGATGAAAGAAAGCATTACACTGTTGTGACTTTTTTCTGCACACAGCAATTCAATTGTTTTCTTCTTTTAATACTCCCACATTAAAGTTTCATGGAGAATGTTCTTTGAACTCTTGCCATTAAGTTTTTTCTTGGTCTTTTGAAATTCTTTCAAAAATAGCTTGTATAATGATTTAGTAGTAAATGTCAATACCAACAGTGAAAGCACTTAATATAGTGAATCTGGTGAAACTTTCATTACTGTACAAGAAAAAGATATGGAACTATATAATTATCCTGTTTTAAGTAAATTTGTTTATATGTATTATGTAGAATTAAATGCTTTCTTTTAGGGTATAACATGTAATATTCTATTCATTTGTTATTTCAGAAAGAGGTTCAAATCCAATAAAAATTGCTTTTTTTACTATATTATCTTAAATAATTTTTTACTATATTATTAAAATAATATGCTTGTTTTTCTTGTATTTTATTTTCCAAAAATTCTAAATTGAATGCTCTTTATTTTGATACATAATGTGATCTATTTCTGTTTATCAGGTATTACAATGTAAGCTTTAAAATTCTTTGTTTCTGCTGGAATCGCTTCATAATTAACCCTATTACCAGAGTGAATTCTGCTCTACAAATCCTGCATGTTAAGAGTTAACAGCAAATGGGCTGATTTTGTTAGGAAACCAGATCTTATAGGTTAACCGAAAGTGTCTGATCATTATCTTGTCAAAAAAGGTCTTGAAAAATGAAGCTTAAGAAATGTGCTAAGGTTAAAAGAATAATCTTTAATATTCAAAGAGCTTAATAGGTGTGTAAATGATCACTTGAAGACCGATAAAAATATTTGGCTTGATAGCTGGCTGACAAAGTAGGGGAAGCAGTTAGTGTAACAGTGTAAGCAGAGTGCTGCACCAGATAGTTAATATTTTGTTTGGGAAGAAGTAGACAGGGATTGAGAGATAAACATTGTAATGTTATTGAAGATAGGATTCTCTCATGGCAATGTGGTCTAAGCATTTTATTGATGATCTAAACAATGTGGTTAATTCTACTCTCATTGTAATGATAATAGATGCATTACTGGCTTTAATGTTGGCCCTATATCACAGTTTGAAGTTATTTTGGCTGTTTCTAAAAGTTAAACTATATAAATCCCCAGGGGTAGATGAAATTACTGCTGAAATGCTTACAGCTGGAAATATTTCTGTTATCACATGGCTGACTGAAATTTTGAATATATTTTATGATAAAGGCAGTCTTCTTAAGAATTTTATTAGAGCTATTATTATTCCTATTTTTAAAAAAGATGATCACAGTTCTTGTGATAATCATAGAAAGCTAAGTCTACTTTTTGTTCCAGATGAAGTTCTTTGCATTATTGTGCTTAATCGAATTAAGATTTTGGTTTGATGGCCAACCACATGATGAACAGTGTGTATTCAGAAGTAGTAGGGATATATAGATCAAATATTTTTACTTAAGCAGATTGTTGAGAAATGTGTATGGTTTCAGAAAACCTGTTACCATAGGTTCATAAAGTTCCCATTTCATTCAGTTACCATAGGTATCTGAAACTTATGGTAATTGAAACTGACTTGACAAGTTATTATGATGGCTCTATAATAACACTGAGTTTTGTGTGCGAGTTGGTAAGGCTTGAGTTAGACAAAGGTGCATGTTTTCACCTTTTCTCTTTAGTTTGTTTTTGATTATGTTAATGCAGAATTCCCTGCAAGTTGAAGATTTTGGCCTTAAATGGTCTAGAGATATGAAAATTTTATTTAGATTATGCCAGAACCAACTGATACTTTACATAGAGATACATAGTAAATTGGTCAGGATCTGAGAAAAAAATTAGTGTTACTGAATATTTTGTTATTCTGGTGTTCATTGTAACATTTCACTACTACAAAAGATTACTGCTCTAATGTAATTTTTCTTGTAAGTGTTAATATATTTTATTGTGACAAATTAGTAAAAATAGGCTTTGTTTTTCCAGCAGAGACAATTCACTGGTCTAGAACAAGTAGCACAGGATCTAAGGCTTATATACCTCAATCTCAGGATGTTGAAATGACAGCATATGCTTTGTTGACCTATTCACTTAGGGCTGATGTAGCTGGATCTCTCCCAATTCTAAGATGGCTGATTTCCCAACAAAATGAAAATGGAGGATACTCCTCAACACAGGTTTAATAAGCATTCATATGTTTTGAAATGTGCTGAAAACTCAACAATAATAGTTGATTAACATTTATTTCATAATTAAACAATAAGTATCAGTCTTATCTTGCTTTAACCCTTCCCCTGTCCAGGTCGTATGTATACATTGGCAGATCCATTTTTGTCTGTATCCATTTTTAGTAAAGCAAAAAAATTCAATTTTAAAAAAATTAAAAAATGCCATTTGAATATTTTATATATATATCTTATACAAATACATTATTTATGCTTGCAAAATAATTTTTTTCATTTGATGCATATTTTATTAAACTAGAATATGAATAATTTGTTAAAGTCATCTGATCATCATTTATTAGACCTGATATACAGTATTGATGATTTATTTGTTAACATTACTCTATGCTGAAGCAACCCCCTGATTTAAGCTCACAAGTTTGATTTGTACTATTATAAACAAATTTTTCTTTAAAGTTTCAAAAATCTCATAAAAATTAATAAACTGCTATTCTTAAAAATGGAAGATTTGAGAAGTGATTACGAAATTTTTAATTCCCAAATTTTTCCTCCATTGTATTTTTTATGAAAGCACATCTTTCTGCCATAATCCCATTTTAAGATTCCTAAAATTATTTTTATCATTTATATCATATATATCCCAGCATTCTATGCATCATTCCCACTCCTCAAATCAAAACTATAACTGAAAACAGTACCTTCTTAGGCGACATCCAAGATGGCTGCAGGTAGGTCACAGCTCACTGCAGAGGACACAGGTGATGCAATCTCTTCCATGTGTTATAAGTGGTTCCATAGTAGATTATTTACAGTGTTGTTCCCATATATTGGACATATATAATCCCTTCATAAAGTTGGTAATTTTTGTATATTTAAACCCTAGTTTCCATTTCTCTACATTTTCATAAATTATTGATCTTCCAGTTGGTTGATCTATCAATCGATCGATATTGTAGATTTTTCAGAGTTACGCTACATTGGATGGCCTGGCTTACAACTTGTTGCTGTGGATATTTTATTTAACATTGCATTAAGTTTTATGTTAATTTTACTTTTATTATTTCTTCATTTTCCATTAAAATTTTTCTTTTATTTTGTATTGTTTCCTGAAAATGAATATGGTCTAGGATACAGAAACAAAAGTATTTCCCCGACACAGAAATCAGTCCTCATATGGGAGGGCAATTTTGGCAAGGGTTTTTACCCCTCTCCCTTTTTATACTCACTAACAACATTTTACTTCCCCCTCTCCATCAGATTTTTTTTTTTAATTACGAGTTTCTAAGTTTATATTGAATGGTTTTAAAAGCATTTACCATTCCCCAGTATCTTGGCTCTGCCACTCTGACAATGTAGGCAGGTTCTTTTTTTTTGCTTTGGTGCACTAACTTTTTGGCACTTAGCCAAGATCTCCAAAATTCTTGGATCCTCCCTTTGGGTGTTGAAAAATAAAATCAACACTCAAAGGGAAAACTTCATAATGTTTAGTAAAAAAAAGCAGCCAAGAAAGTTTTTCTCCATTTCATAAACAGAACAGAAAATTCCATTAATGTGAACAATCCAAGTTACCTAGTATAATGCTATTCCATGTCTTAAAATATACCACACTGAAAAGAATCATTAAAAGAAATGAAAATCATGTTTTAGGTAAGGTATTATACTATTTGGGAAGAAATTTACTTTCAGTTAATATATAATTTAACTTTTTATTTATGTCACTGTATCATTAAAAAGTCTAAAATTAATATGCTTGTAAATTTGTTTCGACTTTTTACTTTCATAAAATTCGGAATTAAATTCTGATCAATTTGGCTTATAGCATGACCTATTTCTGTTGATTGGTTATTTTTTTTTAATTCTAAAGTTATCTTGTTTATCTGAATCAGCACAATTCTAAAAGCCTGAACTTTTCTCAAGTGTTGTACAAAGAAATAATTGCAAAACTGGAGAAATATTTTCTTGGGACAACAAAATTAATTTGTTTATTATTCATAAATAGCCTTTTCGTATGCATTGTAATAATTTATGTCTATTAGTTTTTTAAATAAATATTTGTGTTACCAGATGCATTTTTTTTACTACATGACTCTAATTTCATATTAATAGGACTTTTTTAGTATTTTTTTTGTTAAATATTTTATTTTCAGAAAATTAAGAATTAAATGCTGATTAATTTGGCATATAATATGCCTCTCAATGTAAACAGCTTTTCAAGCTGGATACTGGATAGGTTCAACTAATTTATTTTAAGTTTTTCAAATAATGAAAGCAAATATTATAATTTATATATTACCTAAAGTCATTAAGTGGTTGATTATACACCTAAGAGCCAAAACATTATGACCAGCACATCTTTATGCAAATTAAAGCAACTGCAGGTAAATGATGGCATGTGTGAAGGTCATGAAATGGTATAAATAACACCTGATACTGAGCTCTGTTAATGAGTGTTATTCTTGTTCTTCAGATGGGAAAGTCAGCAGACTTAAGTGAGTTTGACAAAGGCCAAATTGTTAATGGCCAGGTAACTGGGTCAGAGCATATGCGAGATGGCAAGGCTTGTGCAGTGCTCATGGTGAGACGTGGTTAGTACCTTCAAAAAGTGGTCCGAGGAGGAAAAAACCACAAACCGCTGACAAGATGTGGACTGACCACGGCTCATCGATGCTAGAGATGAGCAAAGGCTATCCCATATGGTAGGATCTAACAGAAGGGATACTGTAATGCAACTCACCTGTAATTTGAATGCTGGTAATGAGAGTAATGTGTCACAACACACAGTACATCAAACCCTGCTGAAAATGGGGCTGCGTAGCCACAGGCCACTCCAAGTGCCCATGCTGAACTCAGTTCACTGTCGAAAGCACTTATAATGGCACACGAGCATCAAAACTAACCTTGAATGATTGGACGAAGATTGTCTGGTCCGATGAATCTCATTTCCTGTTGCATCATGTGGATGGCTGGATACATGCACATCGTTTTCCTGAGGAAATGTTGGCACCAGGATGCACTAAGGGATGAAAACAAGCCAGTGGAGGAAGTGTAATACTTTGGGCAGTGTTCTGCTGGGAAACCCTGGGTCTAGTCATTTGTGTGCAGGGAACTATGATGTCTACCTAAACATTGCAAACTAGATACATCCTTTCAGGGGATGGTATACCCCTCTAGTAGTGCCTTCTTTCAGCAGGATAATGCACCATGCCACACTGCCCAGATTGTTTGATAATGGTTCGCAGAACATGAGAAAGACTTCCAGGTATTGCCCTGGCCTCCAAATTCCCCCTGACATCAATCCGATTGATCACAAATAATTAATACAATATCTATATAATGTAATAATCAAGACAATTTTTCCTCTAATTATTTGAAGCAACTTAATAGAGTGGTTATTTATTGGAGTATCCAATTGAGCATCTGTGGTTTGTGTTGGAACAGCATATCTGATCTGCAGCAGCTCAACCATGTAACTTACAAGAGTTAAAGGATCTGCTGGTAACGTGTTGATACCACAAGACACCATTAAAAATCTTGTAGCTTCCATGCCTCACCAGGTCAGAGCTGTTTTGGCGGCACATGGAGGACCAGCATCATATTAGACAGGTGTTCATAATGTTTTGGCTCTTCGGTATAAATTATAGTGGTGAAACAAATGCATTAAATATTGAAAATGTTTATAAAATTGGAGTTTGACAAGTTCAAATATATCATAAATTACTGCTTTATTAACAACAACCAAAATTGACATAACAGATAGCTTAACAGGGAGCAGGTGTGTATTTTGGGGGGAGGGGTGCTTAAAGTGCTACAATCTCCCCCTTAAATCTTTGAAAGCTCAAAATTGTAAAATGATAAAATTATTCACAGGCATGGATCATGAATTTGGGGAAAATGCCATGTTAACTGAAATTGTGTAAAAAAAAAATAAACTAAAGCAGTTTGTCAGGATGTGGGAAGTGAAACATTGCTATTTTGAATTTTTAATCAGTAAGAAATGAAATTATCAGTATTTTGTGACATTTTAGTTCACCAAGTCACCAGTACAAATAGCGTTGTTTTCAACAGTTTCGGTAGCCCAGGTAATACCTTTTATGGTTGAAAGATGGGTATAAGTTTCTTCTACAAAAAGTGCTTTAAATGTATATGCAAAAAAATGGAAAAAAAAATAGGTTCGGCACTTTTCCCTTCTCCCAATAAAAAAAATACATATGCACTTGACAAGAAGCAGAGTTGACTATTTCAAGGATATTTTGAATAATGTGGTTAATTCTGCTTCCAGGCTTCCATTGTTTACAATAAAGATAGATTTCTTTTATATATATAATTCTTTTCAGTTTGGTATATTTTTTTAAAAAAATTTCTTTTCAGTGTGGATTATTATTGATTTTTTCATATTTTTGAATCTTTTCAGTGTGGTATATTTTAAAACATGAATAAATATTATACAAGGTGACTTAAATTGCTCACATTAATGTTATTTTCTGTCCTGATTATGAAATGAAAAAACACTTTCTTAGCTGCCTTTGTTACTAAACACCCAGTTTTTGTACAAACAAGGTATTGTGGTTTTGGTTTCAGTAGCCAGATAGGGCTGTTGAATGCTGGGATGAATGATAAAAATCTAGGCACATTAAAATAGTTTTAAGACAGAAAAGAGTATAAATGTAAAAAAAAATAGAGGTATGTACTTCGCAATTACTTCCAAAATCTTCCATTTTTAAAAATAGTAGTTTTTGGTTAATTTTTGAGATTTTTGACACTTTAAGGAAAAATTTGTTGATAATAGTTCAAATCAAGCTTGTGAGCTTAAATCAGGGAGTTGCTTCAACATAGAATAACATTAACAAATTGGCAATACCATAATAGTACTTCTAAGAAATTGCAATCAGATGGCTTTAACAAATCACTTATATTGTGTTTAATAAAATATGCATTTTGCCTCTCATATTGGATTCTGTCAATGTCTGTTAGTCTTTGACCCTGGAATGGTTAATAAAAAAAAATTGTGCCCTTTAGCTTCTGATAGTGGCTGATGATTTCAGTTATTTCTTTTGTATTTTAACGTCTTTGGATCTCTTCCCCAAATTTGGATTTATCTTTTGATTTTTGTACCTCTCTCCCGATTGCTTTTGCCTTTGACATTTGTCAGTTTGTCAGATTGTATGTGGCTTTGACAAAAAGGTATTCTGCCATATTGTTTTAATGCTATGGAGAAACTTAACAATTTATGTATCAAATGAAAGCTTGTGAGAAATGGCATAGGCTGTAAAAAAATTTACCATCACCCCAATGCTTTCTTTCCCTTTAAAAAAATAAGAAATTTGAGTCATTCTATATCTTCTGAAAGTGAGGGCCTACAGTTACTAGTTAGGTGTCAAATGAAAGCTTATATAATGACAGTTATAAACTATTTCGAATTTTTCCCCATTATTTTATCCTTGATAAGGGGGGGGGGCAATTTTTGTGGGGTTCAACTTTAATGAGTCCTATCTCAAATTCATTTACAGCTTATGATATCTCCAATGTCGTGGGCTAGCTCAAACATGACTCCAAAAGGGAGGGAAAATGTGGTCAATGTTTGAGTCATATGAAAAATGAAAATTTTTGAATGTAGGTGTTTTTAGTGAAAAAAATACAAATAAATTAAATTTAAAAATTCTACCTTATTTAGCCTTAAAAAGTAGAAAATGAACCTAAAGCATATCGATGGTGTAATCAGTCAGAGTTTGTATTCACTTCAAAGGAAGATAGGGTGCCAAATTGGCTACTCAACAAAATTGATGGTGCCCTGTCTTCCTTTGAAGTGAATATGAACTCAGTGACTGATTTGTACCATCGATATGCTTTGGATTTATTTTCTAATTTTCAGGGCCATATAGGAAGATTGGGGTTTTTTTTAACTTTTTAATTCACAACTTACCATGTTTTACAAGTAGCTTCGAATTTTATCAACTGCCCTAGATTTTGCCAACTCACCATAATTTACAGAAAAATATTTACATTTTCCTGGAATTTGCCAAGTTACTTAGAATTTTTACCAACTGTCCTTAATTGCACAAAAACAACTCAATCTTTTTACTGGCCTATATTTTATCAAGTGGCTTCAAATTTTTCCAACATCCTAGATTTTGCCAACCTCCTTAATTTCACAAAACCAATCCCAATTTTCACAACTCACTTGTATTTTACCAAGTGGTTTCCAATTTTTCCAACATTGCCATAATTTTATAGAAAAAATCTCAATTTTTATATCTTATCTAAATTTTGCCCAACCTCTTAAATTTTGCCAACTCTCCTTAAAACACCCCTCCTTAATTTCACAAAAACAATCCCAATTTTTACAACTCACCTGTATTTTACCAAGTGGATTCGAATATTGCTAAGTTGCCTCAATTTTGCCAACTCACCATAATTTTACAGAAAAAAAATCTCAATTTTTATATCTGACGTGATTTTGGCAAAGTCACTCCGATTTTGCCAACTCCCCTAGATTTTGTCAAATTGCCTTGATTCTGCCCAACTTGCCATAATTTTACAGAACAAAAATCCCAATTTTTATATCTCACTTGGATTTTGTCAAGTTCTCTCGATTTTGCAAACTGCCCTAGATTTTGCTAACTTCCCTTATTTTTACAAAAAAAATCCTGGATTTTAAAAAGCCACTTCAAAATCTTCCAACTCCAATTTACTTTTTTTTTATAGCCTATCTCACCCCCCCCCCCCCCCCAACTTTCATAGCTATGACTCTATTGTATTTACCCAAATATAAGATTTAAGCATTTGAAAAACTAAGTCTTGTGCCATTAGAAAACATTTGACTCTAGTAAATTCTTTTATCACCTGTTTTTCTGCTGAGGTCCTGCCATCCTCGCAGACCTTCTACTATTGCATATAAACTGACAGGCTCCTGTCAGACCTCTGTGGCAAGCAGCTGCTTGAAGGGGTATTTATTTATTTTTATTTTTTATAATACTTTACAGTGAAATATAAATTTCAATCATTACCAGCTAAATAATTTTATATACTTAACACAAATGTATTTGGGGAAAGTTGTGATAGCAAAAACTATATGCTATGAAAATTTGCTAACTACAGTAATGTACTTAAATACTATTGAAGTGTTTATTAATTGTGGTGATGAAAGCGAAGACATGGACTGTATACGGAAATATGTTTAATAACTATATTGTATTAGAGTGTGGTAGGAAATTGGTAGTATGGGGGTGTCTCAGTCAGTAGTGTTCCAGGCTTGTAATCTGCAGTTCCTAGGTTAGAGTCCCACCTGTACTAGCATTGATATTTACTCTGCTAAACCCTCACCCTGCCCTTGGTCAGTAGGGAACACCGGTGTACTTGGAAAGGTAGCTGTTTGTCAGATGTGACGTTAAGCTGTGGCCCATGTGCAGGAAAGCCAAACCCTGTGCACATTAAAGAGCACACTGGATGGTCTTGATGGGAGACTACCATCTCTCTCCTAATAGCTGTTCAGTTGGTCCCCTTTCCCAACCTTCTCTGAGCCTTCATTGGAACCCTCAGTTGGGAAAAGGAAATTCTTTCTAATACTAATGAGGAAATCGTTTTTTTTTTTTTAATTTAGAATTCTGGTAAGGGTCAAATTTTTGGTAAATAAAGCAATTCAAAATCTCTTGAAAAAATATTGAATGCTGCTGCTTGAGAAGTTTATGGGTGAAAAGGGGGAGCTTACACAACTGAAATGATTTTAATTTGTACTACATGTATATTTATTTTGAGTGAAATAACTTGCAAGTTCCTTGTAAAATGGGCTTCTCTCATACAAGTTTTCATAATTTAGAGTAAAAGTTGAAATACCTACCATTTTAGCAATTTTTATTTTTAATATTAGAAGCCTTTTAAATTTGATTGCCAATCAATTGTTTTTTCTTTTTCAGGATACTGTTGTTGGCATACAAGCTCTTGCTGGTTTAGCTGCAGGACTTGTCTCACCTACTATCTCTATATTTATTACATATAGTTACAATGATGGCAAAACAAAAACTTTAAATATAACCAGTGATAATGCTATGGTTTTGCAAAAAGTTTTAGTAAGTATTTATTAAATGTTTGTAACTGAGTTACCAAAATAATTCTTGGTAAACTAAAAATGTTCTGTAGCTGATTGTTGATACTTTGATGGATTAAATTTTCTTCATGTGTCATTAAAGTAATTTGCTTTAGTATTTGTAAAATATTGAATCCAATACTTGCTTATGTGCTGTGATTTTCTAAACTATCATCTGATTGTCCATAAATTCATTAACTCTTACAGTGTCGGTTATTTTTTTTCTCTAAAAATGCAACTCAACTTTTAAACCTCATTATGAAATTACTTATGAAATAGTTTACATTGCATACTGAAAGAAAAAGCATTTAATTCTGAACAAAAAAAAAATATAAAATTTAAAAGGAAAAAAAATGGTAGGTAAACGTAGAAAAACATGTAAGTTCATTTGCAGTGATTTTTGAAAATTGATTAATTGGCTTCCAACACTTAAAAGGTTAATGGGGGCAGGGATGGCTCAGTCGGTGTGTGCTCAGCTTGTAATCTGCAGTTCCCAGGTTTGAGTCCCAGCTAGGCCAACATTGTCCAGTGGATCCCCTCCCCCAACCTTATCTGAGCCTTCAGGGTCCTTGTGACCTGGTGATTTAGCCATTGTGTGCCATAAAAGTGCCTCTCAGAGGTACAACTACCTACACTGTAATGTACCAAAAGCACTTAAAAAGTTTGTATGATACTTGGCATTGGCTGTTTCAGACTATACCACATTCAGTATGAAATCTAGTATTGTGTTTAAACATTTGCACATACCTAGATAGTTAAACCCTTGTATATGTAGTTCTTCCAGCCTTTTCAGATCAGGCAGAGGGTATCGGATGCCTCTCGTTGCTTCTGTAAAAGATATGCAAGAGGACTCTTCATAAAAACAATAGAATGGTATATGCTTTTGATTAAAAAAAAAAGTTTTTAAAAATAATGGGTCAAAAATGGCATGTTTTGTGTGAAAGCTATTTGGTTCTTTTTGGTGGTAGAAGAAATTTTATGAAAAATTGTCAAAATAAGGTTAAAAATTAAAATTTTCTCTTTATTTTGTTCATATCACAATGTAAAATCTGGCAGTATATTGAAAAATTAGACTATTTGGCAATATATATATAGTCATTTCTCAACAAAAAATTGTGCTTTTAATATATTAAATATTAGTACCCTAAAATAATTTGCGAAGATTGAAAATATGGCAAAACTTTAAAAATGCCATATTTTAAAAATTATTTAAGATAGTCTTTTAACATTTTTTTTTTGTTTTTTATAGAATATCATGCCCTTGTCATTTTGTGCTTTGAAATATTTTGTGCCTTTTGCAAAAGTCTTAGCTTTGTGTGAGGTTCTCTATAAGTAGCATCAAATACCAAATAACACTTAATACAAATGATCTGCTCTATCAATTAACAATTGCAGCCAATGCAAGTCACTGAATATTTGTTAAAATATTAAAATTTCTGTATAAACATGGGATTAAAACAGTTATATCTTTATTAATTTCGAAATTGAATCAATTTTGTGCATTTAAAATGTTTATCAAGAATACATAAATATGAAATAAAAATTACATTGTCTCAAACTTAGTTCTCCAAACACATCTGTCCTGAGCTACATCTGCTGCATCTAGCCACTGTAAACCAATTCTAATGTCCCTGGTCTGTCCATGTCAGTAGGGGACACCGATGGGCTTGGAAAGGCCACTGTCCATAAGATAGGATGTTAAGTAGTGGCCTCATGCAGGAGAGTCCTACCCTAAGCACATTAAATAACATGCTTGGATGGCTTTGATGAGAGGCTACCATCTGTCTGCCAACAGCTGTTCTAGTGGGCCCCCTCCCCCAACCTTCTGTAAGCTTTTAGGGTCCTTATGATTGGCCACTTAGCCCTATAGTACACAGTAGTGTGCAAAAAAAAGTTCCGCTCAGAGGTAAAACAACCCAACCAAATTCTAACAAAGTCCTGTTTGACGTATGCCCACCGCAAGCTAGGTCTCCCCCTCATTCTGAGGTCTTTAGGCATACTGTTCATAACTCTATTTTCTAATCTATAATTATGCATATGACCAACATTGACAAACCAACAGTCTCTCTGCACAATATGCTGCTCAACTCCTTTGCCTAACCTCATTACTTACAAAGTTGAACCACCTAATGCCCAAGATACTTGTGCATAAATTTAGTTTCATTACTATTTGGCTTACCACCTTTTAATTAGGGCTCTTATACCTTCAGAAAATTTGAAAACCATTATTCTAGACTTTAGTCAAAATAGATTGTTTATTTTATGCATATTAAAATTTGTTACATAATTGCAGACCACAACTAGTATTCATTTGTTTTGTTTTTATCTACAGCTTCCATCCTCAACTCGTACTGTTGATCTTGAAGCCAAAGGATTTGGTGTTGGAATTGTTCAGGTAGTTTTTATATTATCTGTATAGTAGGCTTTCATTAGACTATCAGTAGTGTGAAAAAATAAAATTGTATTTGAAATAGAATTTTTAAAATCATATTTAGTAGGAATTTTTGAAGGAGGTGAATGTCAAAGTATAGGAAAACTAGAATGCATATTGCCTTTGGAGAATATGTAATGCTTGTTTTAAAAACATTTTTCATTTTCTGACCTTTGTACCTTCTATAGTGGAAATTCGAATTAATGGATAATTGGGGAAATGTAAATAGTAATATTTTATTAGTACCTATAAAGCAAATAATTTCTCATCTTTTAACCGTCCAGATGGCTTGAGCATGTTCTCCTTGCCACAGCTAAATGGTACTGATATGGCAGCACTGCCACACAACCATTGCTTAAGACTTACTGTGGTGCTTACAAAACAGAGAAGGATAAATACATAATACGAGGAGGATTAAAGCAAAAAAGTTGCACTTTCCTACCTTCCTGGGGTTAAGGGAGCAAATCAATCAGTGTAACCCCTTGACCATCCCACTCGACTACCAAACTTTTTAGCATAAATAAATAGTTTGCAATATTCATTTAAAGTTTTGTGGTTTGCGTGTGTAGTACCCTCTAACAATAGAAATTGAAACTGCTGGAAGATTTGAAAAATGGGAATCATATTTCATTAGTGCCTTAAAATTAACTTAATTCTCTGCCATTGAGCAATAAATTTTTAAAGTTTATCATTTACAACATGTGGAAAGCTCTAAACAGCCCTAATGTCACCACATAATGTCACTTCATTGAAGACTGAGCACTGTCCTTGCTCCGAAAAGCTTGAGTTTTCTCCTAAAAACTTTTAACGTGCAAATAGTTTGAAGGATAAGGTTCAAAAATTTTTATTGCTCAATGACATAGAATTTTAAGTTATTTTTAATTCCTGAGCAAGAAGGTCCTTTTAATTGTGTTCATTAGTACCTATCCAACTCAAAAAGAATTTTTCATTTATCTCGTAAAAGCAAAAAAAAAATGCATTTTCCCACCACTTGGAGATAAGAGGTCAAATCGTAAATTACACTCCGCCGTGAAATTTGAAATTTCTGGCATGAATTGATCACTTGCAATATTCATTTATAGTTTTGCTATTTAAAATTTTTTTTCACCATTAAAGGGTGCTATTAAAAGTATGATAAAAAATAAATTGCCCCTCAAGCAGTTGCTTGCCATAGAGGTATGGCATCTGGCAATATAATATGCCATAGAGAAAATCTGTGAGGAAGGCAAGTCCTTAGCAGAAAGACAGCACAAATATCCAAGCTTTCTTAACTAGGTCTTGAACCCAGGTCCCTTTGATCAGTAGCCAAGTATGCTAACCATTCGGCCACCAGGGTAGCTATTAAAACTATTTTGAGATTTTAAAAAAATATCAAATCCTAATATTTCATCAATACTAACACAAAAAGAATTTTAAATTTATCTCTACAAATAAAAAAATTGAATGCCTAAAGACAGATGACAAGGTGGAAACATTAGGAGCATTTAGTTGTTTTTAAAAGAGCTGTAATATTCCTTTGGTCTGTGACAAAATTTTGAGGTTGAAATAAATTCTAGAATATCACAGCTTTCATATAGAATAAATTATTTTGCATTTTCACTTCTATCCATTTTTTTAAACTATAACTTTATCTAATTAGGGCTGTATTGCTGAATTCCTCAAAAAAATTACTTTACCAGTATATAGAGGATGGTTATAGAGATATTGTCACTTTGTCAGTGAAAATCATGGTAATGGTAGGTCCAAAAGAACTGAAAATTCATACATTATGAGCAACATTCATTTAATGATAAAAAAATACTACCCAAAGGATTTAACAGTACTATTCATTGGTACATGATGACGTGTAATGGCAACACATGATATGTTAACCATAAGAGTCTTTGCTGGGGCAACAAACTTTGTGTTCTGTGTAGCTCCCTTGAGTTTCTAGCATGCACTGCATATGTTGAATGACTGATACCTTGCAGTAACACACAACTCTGGTGGCATAACTGTCATATTCCTTGACAATTGTCTCTTTTGGGTTGACAATTGTTCATGGAACATAGTAGTAGATACATACCATCAGATAGCTCCACAGCCATCATTTCAATGTTAGACATCTCTATATGGTAATGGGGGAACCACACAGGGAAGGTTCTTCCTTTACACTATCTTTGCTGAGTAATAAAAACCCACCCACTCATCTGTTATGCACTGCAACTCCTATCCCTGGAAAGGTGGATCCTGGTAGTTCCATGGGAGTCTTCTATCTGTGCGTTCTTTGATTGGTTTTCTTTGGACAGTGCTTAAGAGGGTAGCTTATTTATAAACTTCTGATTCAGATAAGCAGAAGATCTAGGCTCCCTCACCCCCTCCTAAATAGCATTCAGCTAGTGGGTTATTTGATAGGTTAACCATGCAATCCAACAAGTTCACTGATGAGGTTTGGGCACAAGTTACTTTTCCATGTTCATGGTACAGGATTTGCACTCTTTTCCTGTATTGGTATAATGCCTGTACAGTCCTGGTTAGGTTCTTCCAACCCTGCCCTCACTCAGTAGGGGACACAGATGTGCTTGGAAAGGCCACCATTCGTTGGATGGGACATTAAGCTGTGGCTCCATGTGTGGGAGAGCCATACTCTGTGCACATTAAAGAACACACTGGATGACCTTGACAGAAGGCTACCATCTGTCTCCCAACAGTTGTCTATTGGGTCCCTTCCCCAACCTTCTGAGTCTTTGAGGTCTTTGTGACCATTTAGCCATTTTGGGTAAAAAAAGTGCTGCTCAGAGGTAAAACAAACCAACACAATCCTGGTTTCCAATCGGTGTTGGGTTGTTTTACCTGTGAGCGGCACTTTTTTGCACACAATGGGCAAAATGGCAAGGTCACAAGGACCTTGAAGGCTCAGAGAAGGTTGGGAGAGGGGACCCACTGGAACAGCTGTTTGGAGACAGATGGTAGCTTAGTCAAAGCTATCCTACACAGGGTATGGCTCTCCCATACATGGGGTCACAGCTTAACATTCCATCTGATGGTGTGATGGTCCACCCATTCACTTTCACATCTCTTTAAACTAGTTTTTCATTATATTTATTATTTTGAGGATTATTCTTCAGTTGGATCATCATTATTTCACCCAGACCACTGAAGGAGTTGCTCATGCGATTTGACTTTTGATTGACAGCTACTAATGCATGCATTAAGAACATGCCCCCTCTTGCATCATAGCTAACACGAGCATGCGATAGTCAGATTATGCAAATGTACTTCCCAGCATACAACTGATACATTGCATGTATAGTAAGTGAAGTTAGGTCACTGAGTTTAGAGTCAGTAATTTTTGTTGTTGAGTGGAGATGGAGTAATGTTGAGTAGGAATGAAGCTAAGAGTTGTTAGTAGTTGTGAGTGGAGATGTTAGTTGCCAGAGAATTAGTAGTTTTTGGAGTTAGTTGAGATGGAGCAAGGAGAGAGATAGTAGTTGAGAGGATGTGAGCTTTTAGTTGCTAAGACTATTTTGTATAGACATTTATTTGGCGAGTCTTTTTTTTTGGAAATAAATTTCATTTTATGAAATATTTTGACTTTTCTATTTTTTTTTCTCTTGAGCAGGATAATTAATTTTGATTAGATATGAACTTAATAATTTGACAATCTTTAAATTCTTTTTCATCTTAACTAAGTGACACTTATAAGTACTTAGCAAACCCTTATTTAACTTTATTTGGCAAAATTAATTGCTTGGTGCCTGAGGCTATCTGGTAAATTTATATAATTTGGATCAGTCAAAAGGTCCAAAGTGAGAAGTTTAACTTACTTTTGGAGTGTTACAATTGAGGGTGGCCCTTCCAAGCCCATTGGTGTCACCTGCTGACCATGGGTAGGGAGGGGAGTTTTGCAGAGATAACACTGGCTCAGCTCAACCTGGGAACTGAAGATTACGAGCTTGGCACACTACAGACTAAGCCAACCCCACCCTTTCCAATCAGGCATCCCCTTGTTGGACTCTATGATGTGTGGAGGAGTACAGGCACTGAAACTGTTCTTTAGTTCACAATGAACTCTTATCTGATAATTAATCTTTTTTGTCAGCTAATAGCACCCAGCATGAAAAGTAATGTTTTTCCCATTCTTCAGTTCCTGGTCATTACTGTGAGTGCCCAGTAGATTGGATACTTTTTTTTCCCCTTCATTGAAAAAATTTGGAAAGTTTCATGGGATCTTTAAAAATTCATGAAATGCCAAAGATCTGGCAGCTTGTTTGATACTGAATACCCAGATACTTCCATTGTGAGATATGACTGTACATTCCTAACCTCCTAGATGTTTTCAATGCCTGATGTAAATTCATACTTTGCACAATTTGTCATTGTAGCCTATTTGTGCTTACTTTTTAAACCTATGTATGTTACTATGACAGAATCATTCTGATCCAGGTCCAACTTCTGAGTCTTGCTACAGCATTGAGATTTATGTCTGCAAAACTCCCTGCCCTGTCCACAGTCAGTAGGGGACATCAATGGGCTTGGAAAGGCCATCGTCTGTTGGAATGGACTTTAAGCTGTGGCCTCATGTGCAGGAGAGCCATGCCCTGTGCACGTTAAAGAACACACTGGATGGCCTTGATGGGAGGTTACTATCTGTCTCCTAACAGCTGTTCCAGTGGGTCCCCTCCCCCAACCTTCTCTGACTTCTTCAGAGTCCTTGTGGCCTGGCCATTTAGTCCATGGTGTGCAAAAAAGTGCCGCTCAGAGGTAAAATAACCCAAATATGAGTCTTGCTATGGCTAAGTCTCTTTCACCAGATAAAACCAGGGTGTCAGTTTCAACATTCCAACTTTTCTGGTTTCCATTCCTGCTTCAGATTCTGGTAGGCATTTTCTCTCCCACGTTAAGATAGCCAATTAAATGAGCCATCTTTGATAGCAGTTTCTGGTCTATTTCCCTTGATCACTTAATGTAGGAGCTTGTTCATAATTAAGGGACCAACCTATATAGGGCTGCTTGTTTAGCTACCTTCACAAGATACTTAATGCCTGCTTTTGTGTTTGCCATATGTTGCATCCCATATCTTTGGAAAGGAGTTTGTGGTAGTTGTATGGGGGAGGTGGGTCCTCTTCTATTTGTCCACAGTCCTTTACTGGTAGGAAATGGGGGTCCCCTTTGGCCTGTCTTGCCTTATTACTTGAATTGTTATAACAATGTAATTGTTCTGGCTCACCTCCTGCTTCCACTATTAAAACATGATCTGCCTGTTAAAAAAAAAGTTCTTGAACACCCCCTGACATAGTCTGTTTTTGTGTTATTTAGAATGACACTAACAATTATAATTTTATATTGTAATTTTGAAGAAAGTAAAGCTATCGTACAATAAATATCATTTTTAATGGCATTTTTAACCATAAGTCGTAAGTTGATAATAAATTCTGTACTTAATATTTAATCATTTGTGTTTAAGGTTTCCTGGTCTTACAATATTGAATCTTCAGGTGAAACACCAGCATTTTCTTTGAAGCCTGTAGTGAGCAAAACATCTACTGATAATTATCTTGAACTTAGCATTTGCACCAGGTTAGCTACATTTCCATTATAATTGCTTTTGTTGTGTTACTTTGCTTATGTTTATATGATGATTATTTTGTTTTTAGATTATCCCACTGGAAATTATCATTTTTTCAACCCACAAAACTTGCAGTTCATGCTTATGCATGTACAGTTTTAGTAATAATTCTATTTGTTATTGTTATAAGGCATCTATAAAAGCCCACACCACTAGCTGTTTGAATTTGTATTTCATTATGTTAACTAGAGTACACAAATCTCTAATTTAAAGTTATTGTTTAAAGGAATAGAATGTGTAAATAAGTTCATGAAACCAGATGATGTATTAGGGTATTAACTCTGAAAATATCAAACTAGTAGAGCCCTGAAAAGAGAAAAATGGTCACTTTTTTTTGTACGTCTTTTACACTTTAAAACAGCATTTTTCTTGTAAAAATCTAACTGATTATATTGTTATATGTTGCATTTATATTCAGAAGCAATGCTGAATTTCATTTTTGATTACTCTAAATTATATTATTAAAAGGTTAAAAGTGCATAAAATATGCTTTCACAGTCAATTTACAGACATTTTAGAAAAATTCCTTATCCTTTATTATTATTGATGGTTCTGATGACAAACATAAGTTGCCATTACTAGATGTTCATTCCAGTTAGTAATGATAGAATAAAATCTAGTGCTGGAAAATGTAGGTACACTTGAATTCATTTTAACACTGATAAGGAAGTATGTGGCAAATGCAATTTTTTTTATATGCATTGGTAGTCAATATTTGTCCATTGGTCTCCAAATCAATTATTGTCTGCACCATGTTAAACATCTCTTCTGTTGATGGGACTGAGGGATACACAATTGGTATTTATGCATATCATATGCATCTTGTTCATGCAGACTCCTTCTGTACACAGTATGTCTTGAAACTTACATCCCTTTGACCACTGACAGCTTGCAAGACAGTTGCCTAATTACCGTTACTTTCGTCTCCTCCTTAGAGCAAGTTCCTGTATGTGGTGAGAGGATCACACTGAGAAGGTTCTACTGGTTTGGGTCCTTCCTCTTCACCTGCATATTTTCTGTGCATTGTGACCCATTTACCAGGAAAGGAGAATCCTGGTAATTGCTCAGAGATCCTCTTCTGTCTCTCCCCAGTTCATGACTATTGGGATCTCCTTTGCTTGTATTGTTATTGGGGAACCTGTTTTCATGGTTCTGGGCAGTGCATATGAGTCCAGCTGGGACTCAAACCTGGGAACTGCTTGATTATTTACAAGCTTGGCATGCTACCAACTGAGCCCCCACCACCACCACCACCACCACCATTTCAGAGGTTCATATTTTATGATAATACATTATACTGAAGATATGTACAGGACAAAGCACTTGTAACCGGTTTAGCGCAAAATGAAAATTTGCGCAAAAGCTAAATACATAGTTTTAAAAGTTTAATACCTTTAACTACAAAAGTCTAGTTTCAGATGTCATATTGTTCTGTTTTTTATCCTTATGTAAAAACCACAGTGTGAATATACTCTATGTAGACCTGATGAAATTTCAATAAAAAGAAAGATTTTTATTTCCATTATTTTATTCAAAAATATACATTGACTATCCATAAATACAGTCAGTTTGTCACGATATGGCAAGTTCAGAACTCCATAATTTCTTCAGTCACATTTTCAATAAAATATTATTGAAGATAATTTAAGCATTAAAAGTATTGAACTAAAATTATTTTTCTTAAGCCATCAGTGATTAAAATATATTCACTCTTTGGTTTTGTAATGATATCTGAAACTATTTGCAATTTAAAGGCACTAAAAAAACTAAAAATAAATACACTGCTGGCCATTAAAAGTGCAACACCAGGAAGAACTCATCATATTGTCCCCAAATATACAAGATGGGTAGCACATGGGAGAACATGTAAATGATTCAAAGCGTAGCTTCAGTTTTCATTTTGTCATAAACTGGTTATTTACACAGATCACAAATATATCATCATTAAAATACTAATTGAACTTCATTCTTAAAATATCAGCAGCAAAATAAAAACAAGTAATGTTCACCAATGCACTGACAAGCACTGGTGACTCACGATATACAGCAGACTAGATTACAAAAATACATTACCATAGTAAACATATTAAATGATTAGAAGTCTAATATTATTTAGTATTTGTGTGTGAATGGATAGTTTAAAATGTTTGTTTATATGAGTTCTTTTTCAGTTACAATGAAGATGGTGCCAGCAACATGGCTGTTATGGAAGTTTCCCTGCCTTCAGGTTATCAAGCAGATAGAGAAACATTTCCATCTATACAGAAACTGGATCAGATAAAGAGAGTTGAGACTCAAGAGAGTGATACTAATGTTGTCATCTATTTTGACAGGGTACAATTTTTTTTATTTATAATTTATGTAAATTTTTAGCATTAATTATATAATTTACTATAATTATAAAGGGTGAGTCAAAATTCCATTTCCATCTATACAGGAAAATTTGGAGGCTTGTTCAGAAGACCAAAACAATGTAATCGTGATCAGAACTGGTTGTCTGCCTTGAAAGCCATGAGGCAAGTTTCTGCCACATAGTAATATCATGGATGCAGATATTTAACACAATAATTAATAGACTTTTTCAAAATTTGCTGAAAATTTTATTGTCATTTGGACTGTGAGCTTTACGTTAGTTATTGTTATCAAAGGTGTAACAGAATTTCTCAGATCAGCAATTATGTGTAATATTATTTCTTAGTTTACAATTACATGACATGTTTGAATCAGACTAGTATCTTAATAAAATTTTCAGAAGAGCTTCACAGTGCAGTAATTAAAATTAAATTAATATCTTTAATACTCTGATAGATTCTAATAACAAATTTTGATACAGTTCTATACAATTATAATGATTGTTGAAGAGCACTCTTAAGAATTTTGTATTCAACTTAATGTAGAAGCCTTCAACTGCTGTTAGTCATATTTCATTTGCTTAGAAATGGTAGCCATGCAATTAACCCTTCCAGCACTCATATCTATTATACAAGTTGACAGAATCCAAAATGAGAGAGATGCTGTCTGTATCAATTTTTAGTACAACACATGAAACTTCAATTAAAAAAAAATAGAAATTTCTATTTGAAAAATTTATTATATTTTATAAAATTACATTATTCATGCTTGAAAATTAATTCATTTTTTATTTGATTAATATTTTATTAGGCTGCGATATAAATAATTTGCTAAAACCTAATTACCATTTCTTAGACCTAATATATGATATTGCCAATTTGTTTGTTAACAGTATTCTATGCTGAACAACTCCCTGATTTAAACTCTCAAGTCTTATTATTGCAAATTATTGATTATCAAACTATTATCAACAAATTTTTCCTTAGTTTCCAAAATTCTTGGGAAATTGGAGAAAAACTCTTGCTATTTTTGAAAATGTAAGATTTTGGAAGTAATTATGAAGTACATATCTCTGTAGGTGTGATGCCTTTTTCCAAAGCTTTTTTGTTTGTCTCTGTACTGGCTTGCATCCTATAAATCATCTATATGCTGTGAATACTAGACTTCTACTGGCCAAACATCTCCAAATTCATAGTCTTGGGACACTAAATCAAGGGATGAGACCACACTTATACAACTATGAAGTGAAAGGGAGCCAATAGAAAATCGTACTACTTTTTATTTGGGTCACTTGCTTGCGACTACCAACCTCCTCTATCTCAATGTGAGCTAATTTATTTCTGCTACTATATATTGGCCTAATTTCTATATAATCTTGGCACATTGCAGGAACCCAACATCTGAATTACTCATTAATTTTTAGTTAACACTGGCATGAGAAATCCATCCAAATCTCCAAACATCATTGCTTATCGGACAAATCAGATGTAGGCAGCATCACTCAGAAGAATGCATCATGCTGAGATGAGGCTTTCCCAAGCTGGAATCGAAAGACCCCAAGGGAAGTCTCCAAATGCTGTTGAGAGGCAATGATTTAATCCACAATGCCAAGAAGCTGCTCCTGAACGTGTCATTATGATCAAGTACATGTGTGTTCCTTATCGTAACAGCAGACCATTCCATGCTAGTGCTATACTAGTCAAAGTATTAAGGAAAAACACACTCATTGACAGATTCCCCATTCATTTTTATGTGGAAAACCATTCTTTAATCATCATATGTTGCATACCACCTACTATTTTAACCACAACTGTATAAACTGACCAATGTATGAATAAAAGGTGTGCTGATAAAATTAGTAATCAGCACACCCTTTATTCACACATTGAGAACTTGTATATACCAATGTATTATTTTCTCCTATAATATCTGCATTTGTATTACTACAAATGAGTTTTTTTTTTAGCATTATACTACTTTTGTACACTTTGATTACTTCAAGAATTATTTTTAGTCTTACATATCATGATTGTCCTTGCTATAAGAGCAAATGGGTTAGTTCAGGTAGGAATACCGATCATACAGGGGAGCTAAAATTGGGTCTGATCATTACCTTCTCAAAAGTGTCTTGCAACTGAAAAAATGTTGTGCTAAGGTTAAGAATACTGCCTTTAACACTGAAGCTCTGAAAGACCAGATAAAGCCAAAGCATACCACAATAAACTCATGTGTATAAACTCATTATATCCAGACCAATAGGCCATACTGATCTGGCACAATCCCTTCCACAAGAATAATGGGGTGGGGGTGGCTCAGTTGGTAGCGTGTCAGGCTCTTAATCTGTAGTTCCTAGGTTCGAGTCCCAGCTGAGTCAGCATTGAAATTTATCTCCGCAAAATTCCCCACCCTGCCCACAGTCAGTAGGGGACACCGATGGGCTTGGAAAGGCTGCCTTCCATCGGATGGGACGTTAAGTCATGGTCCCGTGTGCGGGAGAGCCATACTCTGTGCACGTTAAAGAACACGCTGGATGGCCTTGACGGGAGGCTACCATCTGTCTCCCAACAGCTGTTCCAGTGGGTCCCCTCCCCCAACCTTCTCTGAGCCTTCGAGGTCCATGTGACCTGGCCATTTAGCCCATGGTGTGCAAAAAAGTGCTGCTCAGAGGTAAAACAACCCAACCAACCCACAAGAATATCTTTTCTGAAAGGTACTAATGGTCTGCGCCACAAGAAGACTGAGTCAGACATTATTTGCTAGACCTTGCCAGTTCTGTGCATCATCACAGAGAATTGGTGCACAGCTCTCCTTCCAATGACTACCTAGCTACCACTTTTTCTGTAAAGTATAGCATATAAACATGGAAAATGTGTAAGTGAAATAAATGAATGTTGAAAGTCAAGAGAAATTTTTGAAATACACAACAATTTGCTGTAGAACAGAATCATAACTTTGATAATACAATGTGCAGTGAACACTACTCTTGTGTCAAGAGTCAGTGCTTTCAGTTACTTCTTTTATAGTCTTTCTTAATAGTGTTTATTTTTGCAAAAATAATCAGTGAGTATAATAGGTGTTATGCAACAGTAGTATCTTCCAGGGGATCACTGTAAATATTAGTTTTGTAAGCAATTTCAATATTTCACCCATTATTCCACTGAGTCACAGTTGTTGATCAGCTGTTCCATTCAATAGCACAACCATGCACTCCAAGATTACTGAAAAGGAAGGATTTGGGGCATTTTTAATTTTGCAGTATGTTTCGTTTGTGTCATTTAAATAAGTATTTTAATCTAACATCAGACCATATAAAATCAACACTAAATGTATTATCAAGCATGGATGAACATTAAGCTGTATAATAACATTAATGTAAATTAGTTAAATTTCTTAGAGTTGCAAAAGCTTTTTACTAAAGAAATAGAGTAGTTTGTATTGTGCTTTTAGTTGTTTAATTTAGTTATTACCAGTTGTATAAGTTCCGGTTAATTACTTATAAATAGCTAAAAAGTGTAATAAATTTCATTCTAATTTTATCTTCTATCAGATTGATAAAGAAGAATTGTGTGTAAATGTTCCTGCTCATAGAAATCACAAGGTTGCAAATCAGAAACCTGTTCCAGTACGAGTCTATGATTATTATGACTTAGGTATGTTTGGAATTACTTCCAATGAGAATTGCAATATTTTTTTTTGTTTGTTATTCACAGGATTTAGTGTATAAATTACCTTCATATGAAATATTAAGTCAGCGTACTTGTTACTTCAATCTTGAAGTACATGGTGTCCAAAAAAATATGGGGTTTCGAGAGCCAATATGTAACAATGTTTTAATTGAAAGCAGACCTCAAATAGTTTTGAATGTAATGCATGCTAATTATGATTCTACATATGTCCAATCAGTATTCCATTTCTTGCCATACATGCTGTTGTACAACTGCAAACTGCCATGAACAATCTCTCGATTTGGGCCATGGCTAATGGGTTTCAGTTCTCCCCACAGAAGACCGCTTGCATGCACTTTGGCCAAAAGCATAATCTTCATCATGTAAAGACTCTGGACCGGTGAAGATACCTGAGTTTACTAGACCCTGAGTTGTGGCTCGGGGGTAACATCATTCCACGTGGCAGAGACCATGTTTCTTGGTCTCATCTTTGACTGGAAATTGACCTTTCTACCACACATACATCTCAGGTCCAAGTGCAAGTGGGCATTGAACATCCTCAAGGTCCTCTCCTCCCTCTCTTGAGGGGGGAGGGGGACCGATGTTCATTGCTCCGCCTCTACCATTCACTTGTCTCATTAAAACTGGACTATGGATCCTAGGTGTACAACTCTGCCTGGGATTCTGTGGTGAAGGTGCTGAACCCTCTTCATCATCAGGTCCTCCACGTTGGCATGGGGGCCTTTCACACTTCACCGGTCCAGAGTCTTTACATTGAGACCGACGAACATCTTTATCTATTTGCTGTCAGCAGTTGTCTCTACAGTATGCTGCAAAATTGCAATCCCTGCCAAAAGCCATCCCACTTCGGACTGCGTTTTCAGTCCCCAGTGGGAAATGTTATACCAGAATCGACCGACTGCTATTCATTCTTTCGGTTTGCATGTCCAAGGTTACCTGTGAGACATTAACACCAGTCTCAGTAGCATCTCACAGTCGATAGCCAAGCCGCTTCCACCATGGGTTACTGTTTCTCCTTCCTGCGATTTTTCTCTGTGCAGGATGGGGAAGGCCTTTACACCCATATTTGTGTGTCAGCAACTCTTTACTACCAGACATCATGCTGAGCACCCAGACTTCTTGCCTGTTTTCACAGATGCTCAAAGTCCAGCATATTAGTGGGATCAGCCATGGTCTGTTGTGATGTAATCATTGCAGACCAGATCCCACAGCAGTATTCCATCTTCACTGCAGAGTTGCATGCTATCAGCCTTGCCTTGGACCATATAGCAGCTAAGCATCATTGCCAGTGTCTTCTACACAGACTCGCTTAGTTTGCTACAGGCTTTGATCTCTGAGGCGTTGGCCTCACCCTGTTCTCTTCAAGATCTGCCAGCAGCTCCATCTGGAAGCCACCACTGTTCTCTTCTGTTGGGTGCCCGGTCACGTCGGGATCAGGGGCAATGACTTGGCAGACACTGCTGCGAAGTCAGCCATCTCTCCGCTGCCAGTTTCACACTTGGACTTCTGGCAGAATTTTTTTCATCGAGCTTTGGGCACAGTGGCAGAGATCTTGTTCTGAACAGGTTGGTAACAAGCTTTTCAAGATCAAGCCCATTGTCAAACTGTGGCAGCCTTGTTTTTGCAAGAATCACAAGGAGAAAGTTGTACTTTCTCGGCTCCACTTAGATCGCTCATTCCTTTCTACTTCAGGTGGACGATGAAAGTGCGAGTTTTGTGAAACCATTTTAACTGTTAAGCATATTTTAATCTCTTGTCTAGCTTTTAATCTTGAATGTCAATTTTATCTTTCAGGATTTTACATCCGAGCCCCTTACACTTGGACATCTTATATCTGATGACTCCTTTTTACCTACTGTATTTGCTTTTTTACGTTTTACTGGTTATTTTCACAGATCGTAATTTTATGGCTTTGTCTTTTATACCCTATACAACCTGGGTCTTTTATACCTGGGTTGGTTTTACCATTTATGCATTTGTTTTTATTGCTTTACACATTTTTTTGGGGGGTATTTACTGTCTCTAGTTTTTACCCTTTTGTCTTGCTTGATGCATTATGGCCTTAGTTGCCGATGCACCATAAAACCCCAAACAACCATACATGCTGCAGCATCTCTCATTATTTGCTCAGTTGCTTCTCTTATTCTGGCTTTCAAATGATTGACCTCGAACTTTTCCATGTAAACATAATTCTTTACAAAACCCCATAATCAAAAAAAAAAAATCTAGGTTATCAAATTGTGGCTCCTTGGTGGCCATAAAATTGAACCACTCCTGCTAATCCATCTATCTGGAAATGTGTATGGGCAAAAAGTGGAATACTGATTGAACCTATAGAGGTCACAAATAATGGTAGATTTTTCAAAAAGCTACCATTATTTTTCAGACACTTATATTAAGTCAGGGTGCTTATTATTTTGTTCTCGAAGTTTATTCACCTTAAGTTGTATATAATTCAGTTGTGACAATTTAGTGTAAGTTAATCCTTACAATTCAAATCTTCACACAGCATGGTTAACAAGTCACTTAGCAGTCCATAGACTTATACCAAAGCTTTGCCTTATACTCTAACAACATTAAGGGGAAATGCATGGTTGTTTATAATTGTAGCAGCTGACAAAAAACTGAACAATGAAAAAATAAATACCAAGTGTAGGAAAATATTAAAAACTACTTTGCTAGGTAATTTTGGAAACCTTTCCGATGTCACTAAGCAATATTTCTTTCCCGACTGGGAGGTTTTTTTTTCTGCTTTTCTGTTTATTGGGAGCAGAAATGAAAAATGCGAGTTTCATTGTAACAAAATTAAGAAAATTGTAAATTAGTATTATAATTATACTTAATATTATAAGAACAAATATTTTTGATATTTTACAAATGTAAAATATAAATTTTTATTTACATAGGAACTGCGATGGAAATTGGGCAGGGGATTGTCCTTTCACTACTGTAGAATGTCCCTTTAGTTTTGCAAATCCATTTCAATCATTGAAAGCAAATTAGCATAACTCTTTGTGTTTCAAAGTTTTGATTCATGTCTGTTCATTTTTAGCAAAAAGTGCAAGGATGTTTTACGAGCCAAAAGATGCAAGCCTCTGTGCTATTTGTGAAGGTGGTGATTGTGGAGACAAGTGCAATGAGACAGATGGAACAAGTAAAAGTACCTCCCTTGTGTACAGCATACTGTTATTAACAACAAGTTTTTTGTTTCGTTCTGCATTTTCATAACAATTCACATGGATTTCTGCACTCATATGTAAGTACTGAATATGTACTTGCCATGATGATCAGTGTTTCATCTGCTCAGGACAGTTAAGGAAATGTTTTTTAATTGTGTGAACTTGAGATGTTTTGATCAGAAGAATTTTGATAGCTGGATTGACTTCAAACAGGTTGTGCAACATGTGGCAGCTAAAAATTAAGCTAGGTTTACATAATGATATATCATTGAGACTTGAAGCTTCAAGAAACAGCTATTTTGTGTTTTTATCCATGCAAATGATACTGCATATCATTTGAGTAAAATGAACTCATAACTTTAATTTGTCATTGGATTTTAGAATTTTCAGTGTACTTAGTGATAATGTTTTTCATTTGCTTTTGAATTACAATGAAAACCGAATTGTCTTAAATCTTCTAATGTGTACAGTGGCAGCTGTACTGCTGACATTCCATATCTTGTATGTATAAAACCTGCCTTATCAAGTTCATGAAAGGTAAATACAAATAATGTCTTAAACTTTGTATACTTTTGAATTCATTGTCTGTGTTTACTTTGTAGATAACAGCTGTATGTTCGCTTAAGTAAGTCATCTTTATATTGTGTTGAAAGTAGTTCTTGCTGCTGCTGCAAATCTGATATGTAATGGCTCTCTTCCAAGATCTGACTTCATCTGGAACTAAGTAAAACTGCTCACAATTTCTCATTTGATGAATGTTTCTGTTGTTTGTGCAATGTAAACATGACTTAAAAGATTCTTCGCTGAGGTCAAATTTAGTAAGTTGTTTGATAATGATGGTGTAAAAGATTTTAAAAAACGTTATTTTGGGTGAATGTGCCTTGGCATCCAGTTGTTGATCATCTTTAGAATAAAATTTTTCAAATACATTTATAAGCTGAAGAATAAAACAGCTGAACTGAACGTGTTTTAAAGTGTTTTGCTGATTTATGCAAAATGAGCTATCCATCCATTGCAAATGAATGTAAGCTAGCAAATCTATCTCAGGTGATTTTTTTGTGAGTTTAAATTCTGGATTATGCCCAATTAAGGAAGCAGTTTTATTTAAATCCTGAACTTGTGTTTTTATTCAGTTTCTTCTGTGTTTTATACGTAATAGTTTCGTAGTATGCCATACTTCTTCTAGAGCTGTTCTTTAACATATTTTGCATGTTTTCGGTCTCAGGATTTGTGTGCACTTTGTATATAGACATTAGCAATAGGTATTTGAATTTTGGTTAACTAGAGATATTTATGAACTCAATAGCATTAGTCAATAATAGTAACTGTGATAATTAAAGACTATTTTCCTGTTGTAAAAATGCTGATCTCCCTCAAAATAAAATTAAATGTTCAAACTGTAATGCTTTATAATGTTAAAAATTTAGTTTTTTTCCCCCACTTTTGAATATTTTTATTTAAGAATGCCAAAGATGCTTTATGAAAAGTTCTGTGTTCAAGTGAGACACAGAGCTTATGAGAATGTTAAGAAATGTATACTACGCATTTTGTGTAATGTAATGGAGTAATTTTGCATAGAAATAGAAGCATATTTTAGGCAATAAAACAACTTAAAAATTTTATATTTGTAACAAATTTGTTGTGTTTATCAAATTATTTAATCGATACACTAAAAAATGAAACTAAATAAAACTAAGACCATGCTTCATTATTATTCAGATGGTACTTTTGAAGAAAAAATGGATAAAATACAGCAAAAATAAATTTTCCATGCTTGGATTGCACTTGAATATCTCATAGCTGCCAGTAAGATTAAATTGTCAGCTATGCTAAAGGGAGTTATATTCTCCCTTTAGCTATTAATAATTGTGCTTTTGAGTTTCGGTGTTCTCTAAATAAAGATCCTTGATGCACACAGGTAATCAGATTTCCTAAATTGCGAATCTGACAGACATTATCTTTCAAGTTTATTTCCTACTGCCATTTTGTTTTCATTGTCATATGATAGCTATTTTTTCTAAATTTTCAGGAAAATTAATTTCAGTAATCTCTTTTGCAGGCAAGTTTAATATTTCCATGTATACTATTCACACATGGTGCCTTATATAAGCAATGGCAGAGCTGGGAGGGGAATTGGGGATTTCAAACACTTCCCCACTCAGTTTTTTTTTTCTTAATGTAAAGTTATAAAATGATTGATGAAAAAATGAAATCCCCCCCCCCATTCCAGAAATTCTGATTATGCTAGTGTCTATAAATAACTTTGCTACTTTGTTATTCAAGTCAAACACCAGAGTTACATAATATTTAGTTGATAAAAAAAGAGCATAACTTTGCACAGTTCATCGTACAATTGAACAGTGGAAAAGTTTAAATCATTTTAAACTTGTTTGGTTTATCAATTAAGAACCCTTAAATTAATTTTTTAGCTCTTTTGCATGGTGGTGCTTTAGAACAAGTCTGAATTGAAAGGACGTGAAGAATGGTAACAAGGAGAATAAAGATTGCTACTATAATTTTTATTAAGTAAAAAGAACCTATGGAGAGAAAAAATAGATACATCTTAAAGGCTAATATGCTTGCTTTATAACCGTTTTATCATCTCCATAGTTGGCTACAGTAGCGAAACTTGACCTTTTGTTACCAAACTAATCACAAGGCCTTCTTTTTATTACACATATTGATGCAACTTCTTGGTTGGGTTAATGAATAATGATTATATGAAACAGTTGTCATCCACATTTAAGCAATTAGTTGGCTGGTTTATTTAGAATGGTGTTTTTATTGATGCAAGACATTTAATTGCAGGGTTTATCAAAATAATGGAAACACATACTGTTTGTGGAGGACATTAATAAACTGTACACCCACCTGGGGCCTTCAGAACAGATGCAATTTGATGTGGAATAGACTTGTACAAGTCCTGCACATACAGTAACGGAATGTGGGAGCATTCTTCCTGTAAAATATGACCCAACTGTGCCTATGATGCTGGAGGTGGAAAGTATGATCTGACCTTGCACTCCAGATATTCTCACAAATGTTTGATAATATCAAGGTCTGGAGATTGAGATAACCAGGGTAGCTGCTGTACCTCATCATCTAGCTCTACAAACTACAACTTAACACGTTTTGCAAAATGCACAGGTTCATTACCTGCTTGAAACCAGGGACGGTCATTATGGAACAATGCCCCCAACATAGGGTGCCGAGAATGGATTTGTACATTGTAGTTGTGACACGACCCTGCAGAATAACTAATGGCCCTAAGGAATGCCATGATATGGCACCCTACAGCATCAGGGATCCACCTCCATGCTTCACAGTCGGAGCCAAACAGCGGCGTGGTACATTTCTGCAGGTTTTTCGCCAGACATACTCTACTAATGGTGGGAAACAATGTGCAGCACGATTCATCAGACCAGATGACATGTTGTCAATCTTTAGCATCCCAGATTTTATGTGCTTTGCACCACCTAAAACGTATTTTTGGATTGCAACATGGCCATAAATACCAGCAGATGAAGTTCCCAATGAACTATTATGACTGAAACGGGATCATATCGACTAGTGTTCAACTCTGCTGCTATTTGCAGTTCCGTGGTCTTGTGCTTCTGTTGTACATTCTGTGCCAGTGTATGGCATCCACAATTTGCACATTTGAGGCAATGCCCTGCCCTTTTTGATAGGTAATCATATCTTCGGTACAGTTCCTCATGTTACACCTACTATTTGCACTGTTCTGGTTTCTGATGCTCCTGCAAGACGAGCACCAATGATCATGCCTTTTTGGAGATCACAGAGATCTGACATGGTCAACAATTACACCACAACAGCTGTTTTACTTGTGGCACTGCTTTGGATTGCAGCATAGACTTCTTTATATTCCTCACATCGTGGGTGGCGTCCCTGTGATACGCATACGGGGCATTGATGTTTCCATTATTTTGATAAACCCTTGTAGCATCTTATATAGAAATTGTGTGGGAGCAAAACAGACCAACGTATAAGGGCTAAAAAAATATTAAAGTTATTGAAAGGTGAGGTGTAACAAGGTGGACCAAGCATTTCAAGGATGTCTTAATATTGTGGTTCTTTTCCCATTGCTGGTTTGAATGTTGGCCCTATATCACAATTTGAGTTACTTTGGCTATCTCTAAATTAAAACAACTTCATCTGCCCTTGAGGATTTATGTAATTACTGAAATGCTTAGAGCTGGGAATGTTTCTGTTGTGACACAGTTGACTGAAATTGTGAATTATTTTTATGAAAAGCATTGTTCCTAATGATTTCACCAGAATTATACTTATTTTTTTTTTAAAATGATTATAGTTCTTATGATAATGTTGGCAAGTTTATTTTCTCTTCTTCCTAAAGTACTTTGCCAGTATTGTTTAGTAAAATTAAAAATTTGGTGGTCAATATTAAGATGAACAGTGTTGGTTCAGAAGTAATAAGGGTGGCATAGATCGATTTTTTGTTCACTTAGGTTCTTAAGAAGTCTGGTTGGTGGCTTTGTTGATTTCAGAAAGGTTTTCGGCTCCGATTCATTGTTATATAATATACCAGATAATTTAGCATAATGACGGCTCTAATACTGAATTGGATGTGAGAATTCGTAAAACTTGTACTGATTGGTTAGCTTTACTACTATAGTTGGACAAGTCTATATTTTGTCTCCTCTTTTGATTTCATAAATAAGTATAAGAAAACATCAATATTTTTTTTTTAGTTTCTTTTGATATAAATGTACATCCTCTGATAGGAGGGAGAGAATCAAATGGCATAATGTGCTGTAGTTATGCACTTGATTCTACATAGCTACGAGACACTATTAATGCTGAAGTGTCAGAGCAATAATGATCACTGATAGTTTACCGAGTGTCTAATAATAAGCTACATTGTTCAACGTGGAAATCGCAAACCACGAAGGAAGTAAAGTATATATCCGAAACTGGCAGCAGAAGCTATGAGGGTAGATGTGCATATAATCAGAAAACTGAACGTGAGAATGTAAGGTATATGCGTTTATTGCAGATTCATCAGTACATAGTAGGGCCCACCTCTGACAGTTACCCAAGCCTGTAGACATCTCGGCATTTCCATCAATCAGATGATTTATGGTGTCCTGAAGTATAGCGTTCCAAATAGTATCCAATTGGGTACGCAACTGTTACCAGATGCACTTCCGGAGGGAACTGGCAAAGGCAGTGACTTAAGGTCCAACACATGCTCAATGGGTGACAAGTCCAAAGAGTATAGCGGCCATGGAAGAATCTCCACACCTTGGAGACTGTCCAAATGGCCGTCTGGCATGCCAAAACAAAACCGGGACTCATCTGTGATCAGCATTCTCCTCCATTCTATATCCAATGTTGCCTTGCTGAACACCAGTGGAGAGGCAGTTGCTGGACTGGATGTCTTCCTCATTTCTGCATCATGCAAACATTGTCTAATGGTTTTCATGATATAATGTGGCCCACAAATCACTGCAGCACAGTTGCTTGGTGAGTCTCGAATAGCCCTCCTAGGGAGCATGCGATCTTTACACATGCTCCCTAGCTTTCCTATGGTGTGGTGTGGCACCATACCTGTTCTTGTCATTTGGTGTTCTGTGATGTTGCATGAAATGCAACATTGCACCCCATGCATGAGTTGGTCACTCAAAGGATGAATCTGAGCTCTTGTATATTGACAATTTGCTCTCCCTCAGAAGGTATCAATTACACATAAGGGCCCCGCCAGTATCTCCAAGGCATGTTCCGAACATTTTCGCAGCATGCACTCCACCTCACTGTCAGTTGGGCTATGATATGAGCTCGCCGATACCCAGTTTTTATTAGTATCTCTGCTGGGTGTCAGATATCCATTCGCTGTGGAACTTGGATCATTTGCACATCTCGAATGCCTCCTGTGATTTACGTATCTCTTCCATTCCTTCTTGGTGTTATGATTTCCACTTTGAACATTGTAATAAATATGTGCAGCTGCACAAAATTAGATACTTAAGTTGATAGATTCCATTGAATCCGTAAGTCAAATGCAAAAGTGTGATGCTATTACAAGTACTGATTATACACAGGAACTCGGTCTTAGCAGAAGATGGATGGTGCTCTCTAGGTGAGGTTGCATGGCGCTGCAGAACTTTAGTAGACGCAGTCAGGGCGAGTATCGATAGGGTGGTACCAAATAGATATGTTCTACCAAGATCATTCCTGTATGTTGGAGAGGGCATCTTTCATGACAGCTGAGCCAAAGAATTTACATATTTGTACATTCTTTTGCGTCTTTCTTTGTTCCTGGCTTAGTGAATATTTCTTTGTATGAAGTCTTTAGGGTATTTTTTGATCGTGCTGAACTGTTCAGTAGCAAAGTTTATACTTCAAAGAATAAGAAAAGCAATATTCCATATCGTATATTCCCATCAGAAGAGCAAATACGTAAGAAGTGTGCGATTGAGTGTCAAGATAAATTCGATGTGTGGCATGTTAGGACATGTAGCAAAAATTTTTCAGATTCCTCTTATGATTATGACCTAATACACTGCTCACAAAAATTAGGGGATATTTCAAAATGAATATGAAGCAATAAAAAAAAAGCATTTGAATTTTTTTTTATTAAACAAGAACATCAGAAAAGCAAACGACAAGTCAAAGAAAGTTGTTCGATTATGCAAATGAGATGCAAACTCAATTGTGATTGAGTAGCAAGTGACATATTGGTGGGGGTGAATAGAAGCATGTCAAACTGGACGAGAGTGCCACACATTAACTATTAAGTAGGGTGTATGGTCACCCAAGACTGCCAAAACACACTGACAGCGATGGGGCATGGACAGGATCAGAATGTCCAGCAGTTCTTGTGGGATCCTCTGCCACTCTTGCTCCAGGGCAACTTCCAGCTCAAGTGTTGTGGGAGGCATTGGACGGTTTGCCAGACGTCTTCCCAGTGCATCCCAAGCATGTTCAATGGGATTCAGGTCTGAAGAACGTGAAGGCCAGTCCATGCGTTCGATTCCTGCCTCCTGAAGCATGTTGACGAGATGCGCACAGTGGGGCCTTGCATTATCATCCATGAAAAGAAAGTTGTTTCCAACTGCTCCAAGCATAGGGTACCACTATGGGGTCCAGGACCTCATCTCGATATCTGACAGTCAGCAATCCGTTTCTGATGACGTGGAGGTCGGTACGACCACCAATGCTGATGCCAGCCCACACCATGATACCACCGAAGGAATCCCTTTCTCGCATGAAACGTGGATTCTCCCGTGTTCCTCATTCACGCCAGATCAGGACACGATGATTGTCAGGCTGCAGACTGAACTGTGACTCATCAGAGAAGAGGACAGTTGACCACTCATCACTTGTCCAATGACGATGCTCATCAGCCTACCTTCTATGGGTTCTACGGTGTTCAGCAGATAACGGAATGCATACCATTGGTCGCCAGGCATGCAGTCCAACATGATGGAGCCGATTTCGTATGGTCTGAGTGCATATCCGTCGTCTAGTGGAAGCATTTGGAACTGTCCCCGCAGCTCTGTTGCATTGTTGTGCCTGTTCCTTCTTGCCAATAAGGTCAAGTAGCGGTCATCTCTTGCTGTTGTGGCAGATGGGCGACCCTGCGCTCGTCTTCTTCGTACTGTGCCAGTCTCTTGAAAGCGATTCCACAGTCTGCTAATCACGCTTTGGGATGTTCCAAGTGCTGTTGCCACTGTCGTCTGTGTTTGACCAGCTTCAAGACGTCCTATGGCTCTCCAGGCTTCGCATTCGGACAAATCGTGTTGCAGGGGCATTGCAAGGGCTGGGAAATTGCAGGATGTGCACTTTCAAAATCAGAGAACATGCAGATACTCCAGTACTTTCAGCCTTTTGTATAGTGCATTTTAACCAATGAAATAAAAGTTGGTTTTGCATCTCATTTGCATAATCGAACAACTTTCTTTGACTTGTCATTTGCTTTTCTGATGTTCTTGTTTAATAAAAAAAAGGAGCATTTGATTTTTTTTTTATCGCTTCATATTCATTTTGAAATATCCACTAATTTTTGTGAGCAGTGTAAATGAAATCTTAGGACCTTGTTTGGCATAAAGGACAATGCTATTCCAGATAAAAACTTGTCACATGAAAATTGTCTAAACGTTGTTGGTAATACAGAAAAGTGTCTCAAAAATTAATCGGTTACTCTGAAAACTACAACCATGTTCCTGACAAAATAGCATTTTCACAGGCACATATGAGTTATAAATACCTTGGCCTGTAGGGCCAAGTATTTGATTACAGCAGTAGTTGCAAATGCTATTGAAAAATACAAGCCGCAGAGAAAATTTCTGCATTGCAAGCAAAAGTAAGATCTGAAACAATGGAATTTACATAAATATAATTTAATACAGCAGAATAGCAAACTTTGGAATTCAAATGAAAAGAACGAAAAGCAAAAGCCGTTTCGTTGAATAATTGCACTAAAGCTTTCTTAGTATATTAAAAACTGTTGTTGCCAGGTCAGACTGAATACCTTTTGGAAGATAAAATGTTGAAAACAGTAATTCAGGTGGCGAAAAATTAAAATTCTATTTAGATTTTCATCATGATTGGATATAAGTTGAAACAAATATGGCATTTTAATTTTATTGAATTTTAATTTCAAGAACGCAATCAAAATGATACTCGGAATAATCTAATATAGGGAGGGGTTTTCAACGTGGGGATACGCCGTGAGAGCTCAAAAGTCGCTAGATCTAGTAACTCCATTTCACTGATTACCCAGTAAAGTGTTTATAATTTATAAGATTTGTTAAACACAAGAAAAGACAAATTTATCGATATATGAAATTTATGAATACAAACTTTAATGTGTATATATATATATATTCCCATTATACTATAACTATAGTTGTATCTATCTATACAAGGGGTACGTCAGTTACATACACATTTTCAGGGGGTACGTGAATCATAAAATGTTCAGAACCACTGATATATATGTTTTATTTTATTCCCATTGTTATACTATAACTATAGTTTTATCTATCTATACAAGGGGTAAGCCAGTTACATGCACATTTCCAGGGAATACGTGAAGCATAAAAGGTTGAGAACCACTGATATATATGTTTCATTTTATTCCCATTGTTATACTATAACTATAGTTTTATCTATCTATACAAGGGGTACGCCAGTTACATAAACATTTCCAGGAGGTACGTACGTGAAGCATAAAACGTTCAGAACCACTGATATATATGTTTTATTTTATTCCCATTGTTATACTATAACTATAGGTTTTTCTATCTATACAAGGGGTACGTCAGTTACATACACATTTCCAGGGGGTACGTGAAGCATTAAACGTTCAGAACCACTGATATATATGTTTTTTTTATTCCCATTGTTATACTATAACTATAGTTTTATCTATCTATACAAGGGGTAAGCCAGTTACATACACATTTCCAGGGGGTACGTGAAGCATAAAACGTTCAGAACCACTGATATATATGTTTTATTTTATTCCCATTGTTATACTATAACTATAGTTTTATCTATCTATACAAGGGGTACGCCAGTTACATACACATTTCCAGGGGTACGTGAAGCATAAAAGGTTGAGAACCACTGATATATATGTTTTATTTTATTCCCATTGTTATACTATAACTATAGTTTTATTTATCTGTACAAGGGGTAAGCCAGTTACATACACATTTCCAGGGGGTACGTGAAGCATAAAAGGTTGAGAACCAGTGATATATATGTTTCATTTTATTCCCATTCTTATACTATAACTATAGTTTTATCTATCTATATAAGGGGTACGTCAGTTACATACACATTTCCAGGGGGTACGTGAAGCATAAAACGTTCAGAACCACTGATATATATGTTTTATTTTATTCCCATTGTTATACTATAACTATAGTTTTATCTATCTATACAAGGGGTAAGCCAGTTACATACACATTTCCAGGGGGTACGTGAAGCATAAAACGTTGAGAACCACTGATATATATGTTTTATTCCCATTGTTATACTATAACTATAGTTTTATCTATCTATATAAGGGGTACGTCAGTTACATACACATTTCCAGGGGGTACGTGAAGCATAAAACGTTCAGAACCACTGATATATATGTTTTATTTTATTCCCATTGTTATACTATAACTATAGTTTTATCTATCTATACAAGGGGTAAGCCAGTTACATACACATTTCCAGGGGGTACGTGAAGCATTAAACGTTCAGAACCACTGATATATATGTTTTTTTTTATTCCCATTGTTATACTATAACTATAGTTTTATCTATCTATACAAGGGGTACGCCAGTTACATACACATTTCCAGGGGGTACGTGAAGCATAAAACGTTCAGAACCACTGATATATATGTTTTATTTTATTCCCATTGTTATACTATAACTATAGTTTTATCTATCTATACAAGGGGTAAGCCAGTTACATTCACATTTCCAGGGGGTACGTGAAGCATAAAAGGTTGAGAACCACTGATATATATGTTTCATTTTATTCCCATTGTTATACTATAACTATAGTTTTATCTGTCTATACAAGGGGTATGTCAGTCACATACACATTTTCAGGGGGTACGTGAAGCATAAAACGTTCAGAACCACTGATATATATGTTTTATTTTATTCCCATTGTTATACTATAACTATAGTTTTATTTATCTGTACAAGGGGTAAGTCAGTTACATGCACATTTCCAGGGAATACGTGAAGCATAAAAGGTTGAGAACCACTGATATATATGTTTCATTTTATTCCCATTGTTATACTATATCTATAGTTTTATCTATCTATACAAGGGGTACGCCAGTTACATACACATTTCCAGGGGGTACGTGAAGCATAAAAGGTTGAGAACCACTGATATATATGTTTCATTTTATTCCCATTGTTATACTATATCTATAGTTTTATCTATCTATACAAGGGGTAAGCCAGTTACATACACATTTCCAGGGAGTACGTGAAGCATAAAAGGTTGAAAATCACTGATATATATGTTTCATTTTATTCCCATTGTTATACTATAACTATAGTTTTATCTATCTATACAAGGGGTACGCCAGTTACATACACATTTCCAGGGGGTAAGTGAAGCATAAAACGTTCAGTACCACTGATATATATGTTTTATTTTATTCCCATTGTTATACTATAACTATAGTTTTATCTATCTATACAAGGGGTACGCCAGTTACATACACATTTCCAGGGGGTACGTGAAGCATAAAAAGTTGAGAACCACTGATATAAATGTTTTATTTTATTCCCATTTTTATACTATAACTATAGTTTTATCCATCTATACAAGGGGTACGCCAGTTACATACACATTTCCAGGGGGTACGTGAAGCATAAAAGGTTGAGAACCACTGATATATATATATGTCTTATTTTATTCCCATTGTTATACTATAACTATAGTTTTATCTATCTATGCAAGGGGTTCGCCAGTTACATACACATTTCCACGGGGTACGTGAAGCATGAAACGTTGAGAACCACTGATCTAATATAAGTTCTGGAGTAATTCGATATGAAGTACATATGATATAGTAAAATTTGCAATATCGATTACACTCTATTAGGCACACTATAAAAATCCATCAAAATTGGTGAAAATATGCAAACTTTTGAAATTTAATGTTTACTAGCTTTGAAATCTAATCTTTACTTGCTTAATAAAAGAAAATTAAAAGCAATAAATGTTTATAAACTTTTCAGAGCAATTGTTAAACTAGCATTGTTGCAGTTAAGTATTGAAATTTTTGTAACACTAAACACCAAATGAATATTGTTGAAAATCGGGATCGAAATAAATTGCATTGACATCTATAAATTATCTTCAGTCACAGTGTTTAAAATTAAAAAAAATTATTTAGGAAGTTATCGAGTTCTGTCTCTGAGTTGCTATTCACGTAACGTGGAATTTAAATAATAAAGGAGCCACTGAGGACTATTCATAACAATTTTAATTTCGAATTAATATTCTAATTTTTTCACTTTTTCTGTCGACACAAATCTTACAGCATGATTCTTATAAGATTTTACTCCCCGGCGAGATGTTAAAACTCCTGGCCAGTAACTGGTAAGAAACTCACGTCATTCAGTGGCACCTCCCTCCATCCATCCCGAAGGCAGCAGCATCAGAGCAATATGTGCTAGGATCATGCTGGATCGATAGCTCAGAATGGATTAGCAATGGTGAAATATAGCGCCATGTTATGCATGTATGACAGTTTGTTGAAGTTCAATGCTGCCATAGATATCACGCCATCTGATATTCTATTGGTCTGCAGCAAACCAATGGTGAACAGTCTGAAGAAAACTACTTGGATATTTAACGGTTCAATAGCTTCTCTATATAAAATAAAAAAATAAATACCCCCTCAAGCAGCTGCTTGCCACAGAGTTCTGACAGGAGCCTGTCAGTTTATATGCCGCAGTAGAAGGTCTGAGAGGATGGCAAGACCTCAGCAGAAAAACGACACACACATCCATGCCTTACCCGGGGCAAGAACCCAGGTCCCTTAGATAGTAGATTTTAAAGGAGTAGAGACGCGTACATAACTCGTTGTTTTTGCTGTGACGATGCTAAAAACGGACTAAAAAAGACTTTGTATTTTTCAATGTGTTTCATTGGCCAAAGATAGCGGCATTGTCAAGTATACTGGGGAGGAAACGAGTTTAATGGAGCTATGAGGCAAGTGATGTATACAGATGCAAACTGTAGTGCTGTCGCTCTAACCTCCAAATGGAAGGATCTTTGTGCACATTTATGAGTAAGTTTTCTGTAAAATTGAAATTTTGTAAGGGGTGCTAATAAATATGTGGAGGTTGCTGCCGTTCTAACTCTTGCTTCTGCATACATCAAAGGGAACAGTGCTGGCTCGAAATCCCCATAGGCTAAAGGTTAAAAAGCCGGTGGATGTTGCCATCTGCTACAACTTTGGAGTTTCGGATTTCCCCTAAAGAGGAGGAGAAAAATTAAACGAAAGGTGATGGGGGGAGGACTAATCGCTTGTAATGAGTTTTATGCCAAATGAAAACTTACGAAATGGAGAGTGCCATCTACTATATACTTTGTAAGAGTTTCTGACCTGAACAACGCCAGGTAAACAAATAATCTCGGGGATAGCAAAAAAAAATGTAAATCTTGGGGCGTTTTACTAGATTTTCATTCGCTGTCGGAAGAATTTTTATTTATTACACTAAACTCCCATTTATCCGGCATTTATGGGGAATGCCAGTTAGATGAATCGACCAGTTGCATGAAAAATATACCTAATTGATATGCAGGCGTGGAGTGGTACTTTCTTCAGGGATCTTCTCTTTCGATACCAATTCTCTTGATAGTTTGTATGTGACGCTTAAAATAGGTTTTTCCCAATTCTGCGAAATTTGTATAAAATAACATTATTATTTTAAAAAATCCTGCTCTTATGAGGTCTCAGGACGCTACAACGCTCACTTCCTCTTGCCAGTCCGCGCCTGTTGATACATAAAGCTTTCGCATCCGATGACGTATTTTAAAACAAGTGAGAGTGTGGAGATTAAAATTAGTCTGTATAATAGTTTGGTTCTTTCTAGGGTTAGGTTATGGTAGGAAACTTGGACACTTTGTAAACAAGATAACTGGACACTTACCGTATTTCTTCGATTCTAAGACGCCATCAATTGTAAGACGCACCTTAATTTCAGTACCACCAACAGAAAAAAAACTGATTCTAAGAAAAAAAAAATTAAATAAAATAAAACGCTGAAATATATTTATTATAATAGATTTCAATTTAGTAACAACAATATTACCTATTTATCAGTAGGTATGTTATTCATCACTTCCTTCTGAATCAATATCAGAGTCTGATTCTTCCGAGCCGTCTTTATCTTCATTATCCCATAATTTATCGTCTTCTGAACCATCGAGAGCGTTGGTGATGCAACGTTTTTTAAATGAATACTGAACTATTCTTTCTGGGATTAACTTCCAAGCTGTTGATATCCATTCCGCCAATTTTGATGCCGGCGCATTAATTTTTTCCGGCAGGTGTCAGCGGAAGGTTGTCGGTCAACCGCCAGGCCCCAACTTCCTAATTGTCGCTGAGTGAGCTCCACTATAATGAAATAACGGTGGCTTCACATTTGAAAAGCGCGGGAAAACATCCTGGACACTTTATTTCTCCAATAGAATTGGACAATGCGATAACGGTCAAACATGGAGGCGGGATTTCCGCGTAAAAACAAAACCTGTGGTACCGTGTGCAAAGCGCGGGAAAATTTAAGAAAAAAAAAAAACTGCGATTCTAAGACTCACCCCGTTTTTAGACACGTTCATATGGGAAAAAAAGTGCGTCTTAGCATCGATGAAATACGGTAGATGCTTTTGATTCTAGAAGCTTTACCTGTTGCTTTACACCTGGGATAGTTGCATCTTATTTTTGTATGTATATATATTTATTGTTTTACAGAATTTTTACATTTCTCTCTCTTTTACATCTGTTGTTTTAGTCTTTTCCCTGTTTTTATCTCTGCTTTTAACTTAGGTTGTGGTTTTCTAATTATTACATGATCAAAAACACGTGCCAAAAAACACAACTATCTGATTATTTGCAAAATAACTCTTCCTTGGGCGCGAACATCTCCCCTCGCTTGCCACAGCATCAAATTGTCTAAACACGGCAATGAATACAATATTTTGATAATTTCATCTAATGCGAATTTTCAGTACAATAGTTTTCAAATATACACTACAGGAAAAAAAAATTGCAACACCTGGAAGGACTAATGCCATTTTATTGAAACGCAGGCAGCTGTTAGCATACACTGAGATGTACGAATGATTACATTATCAAAAAAAATGAAAAATTACCACTTTACCTACCCTGTAAAGTGATATAAGCAATATGAGGTTGAACCGCCCCCGCGCAGCAATGCATTCATGAACACGGTGGGGAAGGCTATCGTACAGCTCTATAATGTCCTGCTGAGGGATAGAACGCCAAATAGCGCGTGTTACTATTACATTTCAGCAACAGTGGTTGGTGCACCTCTTGGATGTTGTTGGAGCTGTCGGCCCATCATGTCCCAGACGTGTTTAATAGATGAAAGGTCTGGCGATCGTGCTGGCCATGGTAGTACTTGAACGTTTTGCTCGAGTAGATACTGCAGACTAATGCGGGCTGTGTGGGGACAGGCATTATCTTGCAGGTAAAAGGTTCCGTGCTGCTGAACAAATGGGACACCACTGGCTGCAAAATGTTGGTAACATATCGTTGGCAGTTAGAGATCCCTTATGATGACCAGTTCTGACCGAGATGTCCGACTAATCGCAGCGCACATCAAGACACCAGGTGCTGGAGCTGTGTGACAATGTTGCACGTATTGGGTGGCGTTCCTTTCCCCTGGATGACGGCGAACACGTTGCTACCGTCGTGCTGACCAAGACAACAGCTAGATTTGTCACTAAACACTACGGTATTCCACTTTTGTTCGCTCCAGTTCTATCTGAGGTGACACCACTGAAGACATGCTTGCATGTGGGCAGATAAGAGGGGCAAACGTAGTGCCGCACGATAGGCTCTAGGCTCGCAATGAAAACTGTAAAAGCCTGGTAAGTATTCGAATCTGTCACGCAATGCCATGTGTCGCAAATGGTGGTCCTGTCGCTTTGTGGTCATATGTCATCTTCCTGATCCTTGTCGGCATGTGCTGAATGATGGTACTGGGATTGCGGAACAACAAGGTTGGCCACATCTCTGTGTGACAAACCAGCTTCTCTAAGGCCAATGATTCTTCCACGCTCAAAGTCTGTTAACTGTTGGAATGGTTGTTGACATCTGCGTAAGGACATCTTTAGTGGTTTAGAAGAATTTCCACAACGTTTCATTAACCAGGGAGTTTTGGTTGCCTTTATCTGTGTTTGACTGCTCCGCACCTGGGATGTCAGCTCGCGCCTGGTCCAACCGTTTCGATCGTTCTGCAAACCTAATCATTTCCATGCATTTCCATACACTACCGCCTCCCTAAATTTTGTCACATTTGCATAACTTCTTGCAAGTGTTGCATTTTTTTATTTACTGTAGTGTATATAGATTTATTTATTTTACTGATTATTATCGCCTAAAGTTTTTTTACATTTTCACCAGAGAATGAAAAATTATAGGGATATTTTTAGAGCGTGAAATTCATTAAATTTGAGTGCGTGAAAATAGCAGTGCTTTTTATTATAGCGCTTCTTTACCAGTTCCTTCACTTTGTTATGATGATGATGTTGACAGTTGTTCCCTAAGAGTTATGATGATGTATAATTAGGTTTCGTTTCATTTTCTTTGTTGAATTTCTAGTCATTTTCAGCGGTGGGAGTTGATTGGCTCAGTTGGTAGCATGCCAGGTTCGTAATCTGATATTCCCAGGTTCGAGTCCCAGTTGTGGGCTGCATTGAGATTGATGCCAACGCCTTTCCATCGGGCAGAAAGGGGACACTTGGAAAGGTTACATTCTCTTGCATGGAATGTTAAACATCTCTGTACCCCGTATGCTGCAGGAGAACTATGCGCTGCGCTGACCTTCCAGGAGTCTTCCGTCTGTCTCCAAGCAGCAGTCCAATGCGACACTTCCCTTAATCAGTTCTGAGCCCTTAGGGTCCTTTATAAGCTGGCCATTTAGTCAATTGCTTGCGGAAAAGTGATGATCAGAGGTTGGGTTGAGTTGTTTAGCCTCTGAGCGGCACTTTTTTCACACACAATGGCTAAATGGCTAAGTCACAAGGACTCCGAGGGCTCAATAACATTTTTCTCCGACCTTCTGGTCGAACCAGCCCACCTTCTCATTGAAGTCGATTAATGGAGGCTCTGTTGTATTCGAATGAGGAGTCATCAATAAATGGCGTGGCTCCTCGAGGGATTATTCACGTTGCGTGGAGGAGGGGGGAGGATGCACTCAGTGACGTAGCACGTGTGTTAATTGCTGGACTAGGAGAGACTAAGAAAGAAGCCACTTGACGCTCCAATGATTCTCATAAATCATAGGTCAACGATCAATCAATCATTTGTAAACCAACCAATGATCGATTTAGAATAATAGAAACGCCAGCCAATGATCGACGAGAACTGTAATTAACCTTATATGGGATTGTTTAATTGTAAAACGATGCATAGGTCCTAAAATCTTTCGCAGAAGTATTCTATCGCCTAAAGAGAACCGAAGGATGCCACTCTACTCTTTTTCATCCATGATGAGAAGGGCTCAATGCTGACCACTATCCACTAACTAGGCTATCTATTGCTGACCACTATCCACTAACTAGGTTGTCTATTGGCTATACTCTTGATTCTGGACTTATTGCAATTGTGGGGGTTTTTTTGAAGGTGACTCTGTCATTGTGTTTTCTGTTTGCTTGAGAACATTGTAGCTCCAACTGATCAGATACAGTACAGAGGATATTTTATATCAATTGGAAAATGATCCTGACCTAAACTCTTGAAACTTATGTCCTGGTAAAAATATGAAATGCAAATTTCGTATCCTCAAGCGTCAATATCGAATATTTTGAATTCTACCCATTTTAAAAATTAAGATTACTAGAACAGTATTTGAAATCGCCTGTCTTATGTGGGAGATTGATGTTGAGCTAATCTCAATTGAAAAAGCGAAAATCCAGGAATAATGCAGATCTTTTACATTATTTTGCCGGCATAAAAAGCTCATTAAAGCGATTTGTATGAATTGAGAAAAGCATTTCATTTTGTAATTTAAAACTAGAATTTTCAATAAAAAAGTGGTACTTAATAATATTGATATGTGAATAATATTGAAAAAGTGGTATTTTAATAATATTGAAATCCCATTCCTGTATTTTTTTTTATCATTTCCATCTGGAAAGGGGTGTTGGGATGGCCCTTTGCCCTCTCCCCCTAGAGGGTTAGCGGAAATAAATCTCAAAGCTGGCAAGGTGGGACTCGAACTGGGAAACATCAGGTTACGATCGAGAAATGCTTCGAGAAAAAGAATCAATTCGGTTGGAGCGACGCAAAATTGAATTGGTTTTTGAGCAGTGGAGAATTTAGGGATGTTTCAGGAAAGAGAGGGAATTTAGGGATATTTCAGGAAAGAGAGGGAATTTAGGAATGTTTCAGGAAAGAGAGGGAATTTAGGGATGTTTCAGGAAAGAGGGGGAATTTAGGGATGTGTCATGAAAGAGGGGAAATTTAGGGATGTTTCAGGAAAGAGGGGGAATTTAGAGATATTTCAGGAAAGAGAGGGAATTTGGAGATGTTTCAGGAAAGAGGGGGAATTTAGGGATGTTTCAGGAAAGAGGGGGAATTTAGGGATGTTTCAGGAAAGAGAGGGAATTTAGGGATGTTTCAGGAAAGAGAGGGAATTTACGGACCCGTGGCCGAGTGGTTAGCACGCTTGGCTACTTATTTAAGGGACCTGGGTTCGAGCCCCGGGTAAGGCATGGATATGTGTGTCGTTTTTCTGCTGAGGTCCTGCCATCCTCTCAGACCTTCTGCTATGGCATATAAACTGACAGGCTCCTGTCAGATCTCTGTGGCAAGCAGCTGCTTGAGGGGGTATTTATTATTTATTTTTATTTCAGGAAAGAGAGGGGGGGCAACTCTGAAATTCTCTACCGCTTTTCCACTTTACGAAGGAATTTAATTATTATTTATTAAATTAAAAAAATATAAATATTATATGATTGTTTGTTAAAATGTTAAGCATAACAATATTTCTTCACATCAATTTTTTTCTTTAATTCCTGTTAAGTGTAAAATTTAGATCCAATGTAATTATGCATAATTTTTATATCCACTCTCTTGTCTTATATGCAGCAAGGCAATCTTGGAATAGGAAGATTAATAGGCCGAACGGATCCAAATGCTTATAGAGAAGTAGTTAAAGCAGTCGGAGAGTCTGTTATTAATCGAATTCTCGGCACGCCTAAAGTTTAAAATTTTTATTATATTATTGAATTTATATCACCTGTGTTAATAAAATTGTTAACATTTTATGCCTCTTCCAGATATTATTCCCCTCCCCTCACCTGATGAAAAGGTGCCTAATCATCCCTCTCTTCAAAAGCTCTTTGTTGTTGGTTTTGTTCATTTGCGCGTTACTGAGTTCTTTTCTTGCCTGTTGCTTCATTTGCCGACAGATGGCGTTCGATGTGGTGTCGTCCGCTACGTGAAGTGCAGACGAGACAACCACCTGCTCGCAGACGGAGCAGTGCAACCGGTGAATGGGGAACTTATTCACTCCTCGCCAACTTCGACTAACTGGCGGGTAAGTACTGCCTTTTACTAACTGACCATTTGCCCTTCTTATATGGCGGGAAATGTTGGCTTCAGCTGATGTGAGGTCATCTTTTGTTTTAATCCTCATAACTTTTAACGTGTCGTCTGCCGAATCCATCTTCAACAAATAAGAGACAACAGGTGTCAAATAAGAGTTGCCAGATAACAATGGCAAGTGGAGATACCACACATCGGATTGGTCTTGTGCTGGCGAATAAAAAACATTCCATCCTCTTTCAAGATCACTGTCCAGCGAGCTCTTTACGGGATCCCAGAAAATTCTTCTGGGGGGATTCAGGAATAGTGGGAGGGAGAGGGGTTCGTGGGGGAGGGCGACGTTGAGAGTCACCAGAAATTATCTGGGTGGGCTGCCCGTGAGGGTCCCTTGGAGAAATAGATCAAATGGGCATCCACCTCCCATCCTTTGAATTCCAAAGAAGCATTTTAGATATCCACTGATCTACCGAAATATGAGAGTCTTTCCGTCTTATGTCAAATAAATGGTGAGTCTTAATTTGCATTTAATGGAAAAATGTGACTGAAGATAAAGATCATAATCAAAATCTCGAGTTTGAAAAATATTCGTTCAGTATTTAAAGAATTGTGGAATGTGTATTTTGTTTTATGGAATGGTTTGAAACATATTTATTATTTCAATAATTTCTGAGGTCAATTCTTATGACGCATTAGTGTTGTGAAATTAATTCTAAATACTGAAATAATATTTTCATTTCGCTTCCGTTTCTTTCACTGCTGAGTTTGTGAACTAATCCAAATATTCCTCGCGGACTATCCACATTCTCTGCTGCGCTGTCTCAAGGGAAGAGGGGCGGGGGTGGCTCGGTCGGTAGCGCGCCAGGCTCGTAATCTGTAGTTCCCAGGTTCGAGTCCCAGCTGGGTCAGCGTTGAGATTTATCTCCGCAAAACTCCCCGCCCTGCCCACGGTCAGTAGGGGATACCGATGGGCTTGGAAAGGCCGCCGTCCGTCGGATGGGACGTTAAGCCGTGGGCCCGTGTGCGGGAGGGCCATACCCTGTGCATGTTAAAGAACACGCTGGATGGCCTTGACGGGGGGCTACCATCTGTCTCCCAACAGCTGTTCCAGTGGGTCCCCTCCCCCAACCTTCTCTGAGCCTTCGGGGTCCATGTGACCTGGCCATTTAGCTCATGGTGTGCAAAAAAGTGCCGCTCAGAGGTAAAACAACCCAACTCAAGGGAAGGGCTTTAAGTGTGTCCACCGATTATGTCAATCAAAGATCAGTAAACTGTATCATAACTACACTCTAAGAAGATAAATTGGGATCGATTTATTATTCTCAATTTGTGAAATGTATAAATCGCATGATATTATTAAATTTATATATTATTGTATTATATTTTAACAACAAAATAATTTCATATTTAAATTTTACACAAGAAATATGTCAAACTCGGCAGTAATCAATGGAGAAAATAACTAATGATCCCAAATAGAGTAAAAGTTATCATTTCGGAGGTAATTTTAACTTAATAATAATAAAAAAAATAAATAAATACCCCCTCAAGCAGCTGCTTGCCACAGAGGTCTGACAGGAGCCTGTCAGTTTATATGCCACAGTAGAAGATCTGAGAGGATGGCAGGACCTCAGCAGAAAACAACACGAACATCCATGCCTTACCCGGGGCTCGAACCCAGGTCCCGTAGATCAGTAACCAATAGCAGATTTTATTTCAGCAATATATAAACTATTACTAACATATAATAATTTTAACAAAATTGGAATACCATTTGTAAACAGCAGTTATTTTATATACTAAAATATGAAATTTTTTTAATACTAATTTAACAGAATTTGTAAGTCGTTCTTAGGAAACCTATATATAGTTTAGAAGAAGAGGAGAGCTTTTATTTGGGTGAAGAGCCAAAACAGCGAAGGAAATGTAAACCAACAAATTTTGAGAGCCTCCAATTATAATCTTCATTGGCTCAAGATCCATAATAAGAAAAACAAAAGAAATCGCAGATTTTTTTTGTTAACGAAATCAAACCATAAAATATGATTTTAAAATAGGTGTATCGTATGCATAATTCTAGATTGGGGAATAGGGTTATGAACAGTGTGCCTAAAGGCGCCAGAATGAGGGGTAGGCCAAGGATGCGGTGGGCTGACAATGTCAAACAGGACCTTGTTATAATTGGTGGGCAGTGGCCAGATGTAGCAGATATAGCTCAGGACAGATCTGCTTGAAGAACTAAATTGCATGGTCTCTATCTCCGTAGCCCATGGCTGATTGAGGATGATGATGATATATTCAAGTGCATGCAATAAAAATATTGAAAATAATTGTTAAAAAATCTGCCATTCATCAGAGTGACTTTTGAGTTTGTCTTCTCGGCCAACTTGACAAAACTTGCATTTAGATCATTTCACGTGCATCAGTGCTCTCAAACTATCGTCTGCCTTTCAGAAATAAATTCTGAACCAAAAAGCGTCAAGAAATCTTTTTAGAGTGCTCAGAGTCGTCGATTCCCGACCCCTGATTTAGAACAATAGATTAATATTTATTAGTTTTAAAATCCATATTTTAATATTCTTAATAAATTGTCTTTCATCATTTATCAGTTTTATTTTTCCGGTAAGAGCGTTAAGGAATCTGCTTACTAAGCACATGTAGTGTTTCTGTACTAATGTATCTCGTGCAAGGCAAGAATATTAATTTAAATAAGACCTGTTGAAAAGCGAGTATTATTCTTAATGAGATATACATATATTCCAATGTTTTTTTAAATATTTCAACGTTTGGAAGACATCCAAGTTTTCTAACTTGCAATATACCTACTTCAGAATAAACCTCAACTAAACAATCCTGTCTCTTCATTTTCATAATGCGTTTAACAATATGATTCTGCGCATACTGAAGTGGATGAATTTTAGACCAGCAAGTGCCCCAAATAAAACAAAAATTCCTCCCCACCCACCCAAGCATCTGTTTGCCGCAAAAGTCTGATGTTAATCTGTCAATGTCATAAGCCATAGAAAAGAATTGTGAGAAAACTCGAAACTCAACAGAATGAAAAACATCGACGCCTTATCTGAGGGTCGAACCCGGATCCCATTGATCAGTCGCCAAGCATGCTGACCACTTGGCCTCCCGGATGATCGACAGAGCATGCTTTCAGGAAAAAGATTAACTCGTTTTTTTTTCCCTTCTGTTTAGGGAACAGGGCCGTCCCATGGCCGAGTGGTTAGCGCGCTTGGCTACTGATCTAAGGGACCTGGGTTCGAGTCCCGGCAGAAGGCATGGTTGTGTGTGTTGTTTTTCTGCTGAGGTCTTGCCATCCTCTCAGACCTTCTACTCTGGCATATAAACTGACAGGCTCCTGTCAGACCTCTGTGGCAAGCAGCTGCTTGAGGGGGTATTTATAATTTTTTTTTTAGGGAACAGGAGGGATGATAAACTTTGGAGTTGCTCGAGTCCCTCTTTCCGTGTAAAACTTTTTGATTGGCGCTGAAGCATCTCCCGTCCGATGTCTGATCTGGATTCGGAGCAGTCTACTGATCAGCGCAGAATCAGTAGATTAAAAGGTCGCATTTGGAAACAGGGAGGAGAGTATGCTCCATTCTGACTGTGTGGAGAATTTGAATAATCGCAATGAAAATATCGTCTGCTCTCTGTGGCAAGCAGCTGCTTGAGGGGGTATTTATTATTTTTTTTAATGATCAAAACTCACTTCGTCATAAAATTCAGTTTTGAGAAATCACTACTTGATGTTTTTTATGCAGCGTATTTTTTATTTCACAAACACTTAGTGAGTAAGCAGATGAAAGTGAATTCTGATTTTTTATTTCGAACAAATGGATGTCGTTAGCTCGAAAGTGACAAAAAAAATGATTTAGCGAGATTTTGGAGGAAGAATAAAAAAATACTAGAATGGAAAGGGAAATAATGCGTCACTATATGGCCAGAATAATTCCAGAAATCACCTGCAATCAATGTCTTTTCATCACTACTTATATTATTAAGAAAACGAAAAGTATAATGATGATGAGGAACGGAATCAATTGGGAAAAAAAAAAGAATTGTGTGTACCCGTGTTTTTCTTTCAAAATAAAATAACAAACTGAGGCAACTGATATAACAGGAAAAAAAGAACTTCAATTTTACACCCGATTTGCTCCTACCTGGAGTCGGAGATGATCTCCTTCTCTGCGCATGATTAACGTCGCTGATAACGTAAACAAAATGCTTCTACGTGAGCAGGGGTCTCGGCTCATGTCCCCCCCCCCGTCCACCTTCTTCATGGCTATTCCATCTTCTGAAGACAACTCGATGGCTAAGAGGGATTGATGGAGCATGAACAGAGAATGCCTCCTCCTGCACGGCACGTGAATCTTCTCTTGAATAGGAATTGCGAAGATATTCGTCAGTCGCTGAGGAATTTTTTCTCTCTCTCCTCTTTTCGAGCTCCATGAAGAAACTTAACTAAGATCTTTTCAGTGTATGGACAAGGCCAAATTCTTTTTCAGAATTGTATGAATGGCATGGGAGATGAAAGAAAGAGCAGAATCTGAATGTGACGAATGCTACGGATTGCCTGGAATATATATTCTGCATCCACCACAGGCAGAGATGCGGAGATTCCGAAAAATGTTATCAGTCAGCAATTTTTGTTATAACCAAGAGCATTAATCAACGTAAGAAAAAGGGCCAAAACGTTTTATTGCTTTATGTACATTAAGAGAAACCATGCAACGAAATGAATAATTTTGCATCCAGTGGCGAAAGTTGATGTTCTTTCCCGCAGAAATATTTCACTGCTGGAATTTTTTTTCTCTCTTGGAAAGCCACAAGCCATCGAAGAAAATGTCTTCCCCAGTGCAGAGTGAATTCCCTCCTGACGAGATTTACAACTGCGGAATTATTACGATGATATTAGGACGATGATAATAGGAACAGAGCGGATGTGTGGATTCAATAAGGAGATAACAGGAACAGAGCGGATGTGCGGATTCAATAAAGAGATAACAGGAACAGAGCGGATGTGTGGATTCGACAAGGAGATAACAGGAAAAGAGCGGATGTGTGGATTCGAAAAGGAGATAACAGGCAAAGAGTGGATGTGCGGATTCGACAAGGAGATAACAGGAACAGAGTGGATGTGCGGATTCGGCAAGGAGATAACAGGAACAGAGTGGATGTGCGGATTCGACAAGGAGATAACAGGAACAGAGCGGAGGTGCGGATTCGACAAGGAGATAACAGGAACAGAGCGGAGGTGCGGATTCGACAAAGGAGATAACAGGAACAGAGCGGAGGTGCGGATTCGACAAGGAGATAACAGGAACACAGCGGAGGTGCGGATTCGACAAGGAGATAACAGGAACACAGCGGAGGCGCGGATTCGACAAGGAGATAACAGGAACAGAGCGGAGGTGCGGATTCGACAAGGAGATAACAGGAACACAGCGGAGGTGCGGATTCGACAAGGAGATAACAGGAACACAGCGGAGGCGCGGATTCGACAAGGAGATAACAGGAACAGAGCGGAGGTGCGGATTCGACAAGGAGATAACAGAAACAGAGCGGAGATGCGGATTCGACAAGGAGATAACAAGAACAGAGCGGAGGTGCGGATTCGACAAGGAGATAACAGGAACAGAGCGGAGGTGCGGATTCAACAAGGAGATAACAGGAACAGAGCCGAGGTGCGGATTCGATAAGGAGATAACAGGAACAGAGCGGAGGTGCGGATTCCATAAGGAGATAACAGGAACAGAGCGGTGGTGCGGATTCAATAAGGAGATAACAGGAACAGAGCGGATGTGTGGATTCAATAAGGAGTCACATTCAGAGAATTCATAAATAACTTTTTGCGGGAAAATGGAATCGAAAATAAAGTTCTCAATAGGATCTATCAAAATCTGAATTTTCATCAACATTCCTTTAATAGTTGAAGAGTTACGAAATCTGGAATATCTTAAAAGGAGCAATGTCAAAGCGAAAATAATGATCGGTGAACTAGACTTGACTCAAATGATCATAATCGTGTTTTTAGCAGTTTGTGGAATGATTATTTCAATGGTTACAAATTTCCAAATGATTATTTCAATTGCTACAAATTCCGAATGATTATTTCAATTGTTACAAATTCCCGAATGATTATTTCAATTGTTACAAATGCCCGAATGATTGTTTCAATTGTTACAAATTCTCGAATGATTGTTTCAATAGTTACAAATTTTCGAATGATTATTTCAATTGTCACAAATTTCCGAATGATTATTTCAATTGTTACAAATTCCCAATGATTGTTTCAATTGTTACAAATTCCGAATGATTATTGCAATTGTTACAAATTCCGAATGATTGTTTCAATTGTTACAAATTCCGAATGATTGTTTCAATTGTTACAAATTCCGAATGATTATTTCAATTGTTACAAATTCCCAAATGATTATTTCAATTGTTACAAATTTCCGAATGATTATTTCAATTATTACAAATTTCCGAATGATTATTCCAATTGTTACAAATTCCCAAATGATTGTTTCAATTGTTACAAATGCCCGAATGATTATTTCAATTGTTACAAATGCCCGAATGATTATTTCAATTGTTACAAATTTCCGAATGATTATTTCAATTGTTACAAATTTCCGAATGATTATTTCAATTGTTACAAATTCCCAATGATTGTTTCAATTGTTACAAATTCCGAATGATTGTTTCAATTGTTACAAATTCCGAATGATTATATCAATTGTTACAAATTCCCAATGATTGTTTCAATTGTTACAAATTCCGAATGATTATTTCATTGTTACAAATGCCGAATGATTATTTCAATTGTTACAAATTTCCGAATGATTATTTCAATTGTTACAAATTCCCAATGATTGTTTCAATTGTTACAAATTCCGAGTGATTATTGCAATTGTTACAAATTCCCGATTATTGTTTCAATTGTTACAAATTCCGAGTGATTATTGCAATTGTTACAAATTCCCGATTATTGTTTCAATTGTTACAAATTCCGAGTGATTATTGCAATTGTTACAAATTCCCGAATGGTTGTTTCAATTGTTATAAAAATACCCGAATGATTGTTTCAATTGTTACAAATCTCCGAATGATTATTTCAATTGTTACAAATTCCCAATGATTGTTTCAATTGTTACAAATTCCGAATGATTATATCAATTGTTACAAATTCCCAATGATTATTCCAATTGTTACAAATTTCCGAATGATTATTTCAATTGTGAGAATTCCCAATGATTGTTTCAATTGTTACAAATTCCCAATGATTGTTTCAATTGTTACAAATTCCGAATGATTGTTTCAATTGTTACAAATTCCTAATGATTATTCCAATTGTTACAAATTCCGAATGATTATTTCAATTGTTACAAATTCCCAATGATTGTTTCAATTGTTACAAATTCCAAATGATTATTGCAATTGTTACAAATTCCCAATGATTGTTTCAATTGTTACAAATTCCCGAATGATTGTTTGAATTGTTACAAATTCCCGAATGATTGTTTCAATTGTTACAAATTCCCGAATGATTGTTTCAATTGTTACAAATTCCGAATGATTATTTCAATTGCTTCAAATTCCGAATGATTATTTCAATTGTTACAAATTCCGAATGATTGTTTCAATAGTTAGAAATTTCGAATGATTATTTCAGTTGTTACAACAAATTCTGAAAGATTATTTCAATTATTACAAATATCGAATGATTATTTTGATATGATTTTTTTTTTAATAGTCCAGTTTCCATAATTCCAAATTCTGAATGAGTATATTGTTGAACTTCGAAATTTTGGTAGATATCAATTCAATTTCAATTTTTATTCAGCATAGATATGTATCAATGCAAATTTTTTTATGAAATATACCCAACTAAAGTAACTGAATACTTGTGTGACCTAATGTCCAACCCCGCCTTCTCGTGGTGCGGACCGTTAGTAACTTTCAAAAGAGATACTCTCTTGTGGAAGTGAACGGAAGGGGAGGGCTGCCAGATTAGTGTGGCCTACTGATCTGGACAACTATGGCTACTTTTCTTTTTTTTCTACCCTGCTGAGGAGTGGTCAACCACACAGGGTCCTGGTGCTGACCATGTAAACCTACTGGACTGGACAGATATATGGCTCTGAGCTTGATTATGGATCCTGATTTTGCTGCACTGGTGGGCTTCTGTGGAGGGAAAATCTTCCGCTGTGTTTTCTTTTTGTTTGTGGGTTGACAGCCCCAAGTGAATAGATCCACAGGATATGTTTATCAGCTGGTGGATAATCCTGAGCAGAAGTCATCGCAGGCACCTGAACTCTTTGCTTCTATTGGCATCGTCAAATTCTACATTGGAGGAAGTCTTCCAGTGTAGATGGCTTCAGCCTTTAGTAGTGGGGGAACGGGTCTTTGCCCCATGTCTGCGATTAGGGGGCTGTTTGATATTGTCGGCATTCCCTCTCTCAATAAACATAGTTTCTTTAAACATCCCACTAACCATTTTCTCTCCATAGGTAGTTGGAATGTGAGGACTCTGCACAGAGCTTTTTCTCTTGATGTCCTCACACAAGAATTCCACCGTTATAATTTAGATATTCTCGGCTTGCAAGAGACCAGATGGACAGATAAAGGTCAGATTCTTAAAAATAATCTTAAATTTCTCTTTTCAGGGAGGGACGACAAAAAGCATCACCAAGGCGTGGGTCTGCTTCTCAGCAGACACGCTAGTGATGCTCTTCTAGGATATGAGTGCATTAATGAAAGGTTTCTTACAGCAAAATTTCAGACAAGCGTTAAAGACTTGAATGTTATCTGCTGTTATGCCCCCACTGAGGATGCCGATGAGGATGAGAAGGATAGGTTTTATGAACAACTTCAGGATATTTTGAATTCTGTCAAGAAAGGAGATATTACCCTTGTTCTTGGTGACCAATGCCAAAGTTGGTACTGACTCTGACCTTTGGGGAGGAGTAATAGGCCCTTTTGGTATTGGTAGCTGCAATAGCAATGGGCAACGTCTCCTACAGGTAAGTAAACTCAATGGATTCAGAATAACTAACACTTATTACAAACACCGCGACATACATAAGTACACATGGGTTTCACCTGATGGGCTGCATAAGAATATGATTGATTACATATTAATTAACAGCAAATGGACTAGTTCTGTTAGGAATACCAGGGCATATAGGGGAGCTGAAATTGGATCTGACCATTACCTTGTTAAAAGTATGTTGCAACTTAAACTTAAAAAGTGTTGTGCTAGGGTTAAAAAATTTACTTTTAATACTGAAGCTCTGAAAGATCCAGTTATAGCCAAAGCTTACCATGATAGGTTACTTAGTCATTATGACAGTCATGGTTTGCTTACTACTGAAGTTGAGGAAGAATGGGATCATTTTAAACAGGCTTTTTTGGACACTAACAGTACTCTTTTAGGAAAAAAGGAGCAGAAGAGGCAAAATTATCTGAGTGATAAGGCACTTGAGCTTATTTCGGAAAGAAAGAACTGCAGGAATGCCCTTAATCAATACCCTACTAGTCCTAATAGAAAGCATTACAGAGACCTTAATAAACTTGTAAAGGATCAGTTAGCTGCTGATAAAAATTTTTGGCTTGATGGTTTGGCTGACAAAGCCGAGGAAGCAGTTAGACAGCACAACAGCAGAGAGCTGTACCAGATAGTTAATGTTTTGTGTGGTAGAAAACGGACAGGCATACAAGGATTGAAGGATAAACAAGGTAAGGTTATAGAAGGGGAGGATTCTGTCATGGCTAGGTGGGCTGAGCATTTCAGTGATGTTCTAAACAATGTAGTTAGTTCTACTCCCATTGTTTGCAATGATGATAGATGCATTGGTGGCTTTAATGTTGGCCCTATAACACAATATGAAGTTAGTTTGGCTGTTTCTAAACTTAAACTTCATAAATCCCCAGGGGTAGATGAAATTACTACGGAAATGCTTAGAGCTGGGAATGTTTCGGTTACCATTTGGATGACTGAAATTCTGAATCTCTTTTATGATAAAGGCACGGTTCCTAAGGATTTTACCAGAGCTATTGTTATCCCTATTTTCAAAAAAGGTGATCGCAGTTCTTTTGATAACTATAGGGGTATCAGCCTACTCTCTGTTCCAGGTAAAGTTCTTTCCATGATTGTGCTTAATAGAATTAAGAATCTGGTTGACAGGCAATTGCGTGATGAGCAATGTGGATTCAGAAGTGGTAGGGGATGTGTAGATCAGATATTTTCACTTAGGCAGATTCTTGAGAAATGTTTAGAGTTTCAGAAACCTTTGGTTGCTAGCTTTGTTGATTTCAAAAAGGCTTTCGACTCTGTTGATCGTCATAATTTGTGGTTGATTGTGAAATCATATGGTATACCAGACAAGTTAGTTAACATTATGAAAGCTCTCTATAATAACACTGAGTCGTGTGTGAGAGTTGGTAAGGCTTGTAGCAATTGGTTTAGCATTACTTCTGGTGTTCGACAAGGGTGCATTTTGTCTCCTTTTCTCTTTAGCTTGGTTATTGATTATGTTATGCGAAATTCACTTCAAGGGAAAGATTTTGGCCTTAAATGGGCTGGAGATAGGAAAATTTCTGATTTAGATTATGCTGATGATTTAGCCCTTCTGGCAAATGATGTTGATGAGATGAACTCTTTCATTCGAGCCGTTGATGAGACTGGTAGTAGAGTAGGTTTGGTTATAAACAGAGAGAAAACTAAAGTGATGAAAATTGGTCAGGCAGGCTGTGATTCAGTTAATCTGAATGGTTGCAGTCTTGAGCAGGTGTCACAGTTTAATTATCTTGGGAGCTATGTAACAGATAATGGTGATGTGCGGCATGAGATTAACAGACGAATAGGGATTGCTGCTGGGACTTTCAAGAATCTATGGAGAGTGTGGAGAAATAGGCGTATACACCTAAAGACTAAAATTAGACTGTATAATAGTTTGGTTCTTTCTAGGGTTAGTTATGGGAGTGAAACGTGGACGCTGTGTAAACAAGATAACAGGAAACTAGATGCTTTTGATTCCAGATGCTTACGCAGTATCTTGGGCATTAGGTGGTTCAACTTTGTAACTAATGATGAGATTAGGAAAAGGAGTTTGCAACCTCCTTTAAGCAGCATATTGTGCAGAGAGAGACTCCGTTGGTTTGGCCATGTTGCCCGTATGAATAATTATAGATTGGCGAATAGGGTTATGAACAGTGTGCCTAAAGGCCTCAGAAAGAAGGGGAGACCTAGGATGCGGTGGGCAGACAATGTCAAACAGGACCTTGTTAGAATTGGTGTGCAGTGGCCAGATGCAGTAGATGTAGCTCAGGATAGACTTGCTTGGAGAACTAAATTGCACGGTCTGGTTGGACCTCCGTAGCCCATGGCTGCTTGAGGATGATGATGATGATGATGATGATGTATAATTATGACAAAAATATAAATGCAAAAAATTAACAGGGCAACAATTGATAATGGAAGCAATCAATGATGTAGAAGTCAAAAAATTGGTTTTACATACAGTTATCATTCGTTGTTTATTATCCACCCACAAAGAGATTTATTAAATAAATATTTAGAAATAATTTTCTTCATTGTATCTGGAACACTGTTATATAATTTAGTCCCAATATAGTTTGCATTACGGGTAGTAGCTTGCTTTGATATAAGTGGTATTTGCAATTTAAAAGATGAGTCTCTAAGTGGTATATATGTCTGTCGAACCCGAAATAGATGTAAATTGAAATGGACATATTCAATAACTTTTAAAATGTAAATTTGAGACAGAGTCAGTAACCCCAATTTCTTAAATATAGGACGAGATTCAGAGAAGCGACCTTTATGGTCAATGATTCTAACTATAAATTTTTGCAGAATCAACAGCCTGTTTAAATTTGTTTTTGCAGCTCCTCCCCAGGCTTTTATTGCATATTGTAGCAGAATATAACATTTTTAAACTTGTTTTATCGAGTAAGAATCTTAGTGTATAAAATTTTGCTATGAATGGTTTTATCCTATCAACAGTATAATCAGTGTGCAACTTCCATGAAAGGCTTTTATCAATAATCACTCCAAGGTATTTAATTTGGTCAACCTTCGTAAGACGTTCGCAACTGCAATTTAGGATGTTGTAACAGTCCTTGTGATGAGAAACCACTCCAGAGTCACTGCTACCCTCAGTTGATGCCTTCAACTGGAACTTTATATAACATGTTTTAGCCTTTTTTAAACTTAATTTATTCAACATTAGCCATTGATAGAGACGATGAATATCTCTGTTTGCCATTTGGTATAATTGCTCATTGGTGTTACTTTTGTATAACAAAACAATATCATCAGCATAAGAAATGATTTCTGCCACAAAATTTTTGTCAAATATATCGTTTACATATAATATAAATAGCAGTTTTGTTGGAGATCTTTATCTTCGGTGATATTTTTCCATCAAAAAGTCATTTGTCGCTCTGCATCCGATACCTTTATAAATAATCTGTTAGATCTGAATCTTGATCTGTTGGAATGCAAATGACCGTTTCTCCTACTTTCACCAAAGATGCTCATTGCAGAAAGTTGAAAATTGCTTACATAATAAAGGTCGTGGATTTTTTTCTCAGTTTTGAAATCAAAGACCAAAAATAAAGTGGGTTAACTGCGAAGTCCTGACAGCAATCAGTTGGCGTAAATCGGCAAAGGGAAGATCCGAGATCAAGTCGACGCTTCACGTGAAAGGAAGCAAAAGCAATCATAGAAGGAGTTTAAGTGCAATTCGAACCCTGGCACTTCTGCTTTCCTTGAAACGCTGTTGCTCTTTTAACGCAGCAGACGAAGATGATTAGAAATGGAAGATCATCAGAGTGCGCATCTCGCGCAACCTCATCTCCTCTTTGCTGCCTCATTCAATGGAAAGCGTGGAGACCTTCAGCACTTGCGCTCGAGAGCTTGTCTCCTTTTTATCTCTCTAATATATCTCACCTTGTTTACAGAAAAAGATCTTCATCTCTGCACACGCCAATAGCCCTTAAGCATCCCCTTCCAGCTGATCAAACCAGTGCTGCAGGGGATGCTCTCCTTCTTATCCCTTTCATCTCTCCTCATCTGGAATCAACGTCTTTCTTCTCCTCCATGCATAAGGGAAAGGATCTCTTCCCTCTCATATTCATCTCCCGTCTTTAGTGGAGAGGATATTCTCCCCTCTCCAGATATCCTTTAGCCAAACGATCCCATTTGTCTTTCTTCTGCAGGAGAATATCTGTCTCCCTTCTCCAATTCACCTCTTCACGTTTAGAAAATAAGATCTCCTTCCTCTCCCAATCGTCTCTTATTTTTCAGAGGATACAATCCCCCCCCTCCATCTTCCACACATCTTTCCGTGTATACCTAGAATATCATTCATCCTACGCATCCCATTTAGCTTTTCATGTTTAGAGTATCGTCGTCCCCCTCCCATTCATAAGTCGGTCTTTTGATGCAAAATCGGATTCCAAGAATTGTGGAAACAATGTTCAGAAACTCTTTCGTTAGATTTCCTCTCTCCAAAAATCCTATCAAACGATTTCCCATCAAGAAGCTCTTGAGCACGTCACGAGACGAGATCTCTCGATCTGCAGTCGAGAATGGCAACATGGCGCGTTCTAAATGCGCTTTATTTCGCGGAATAAACCGTCTGCTGAAGTGGCCGCAAGAACCCGAATGGCCCCTGGAATAATCTTGGTGCAGAAGAAGTTCGCCGCGAACCATCCGCGCTGGAGGGTAGGGCACAAGGGAAGGAGGGGGGGGGGGGGGAGGAAGGTTGGCACTCAACTGGTCTGACCGGTACAGTCTTGTCTCCCACAAGGTGCGAGCCAATCCGAAGGAGAGAAAAAAATGAAATTCCTTCATCTGACACAAGAGCGAAGAATTTCTGCTCTCCTTTGCCCTAGTCGTGGCTCCCGTTACGGGAGAGGGAAGAGGTCATCGACGAAACTGATCATCAGAGAGAGGTCGGAGGAAATGAATGAGAAATGGGGTTCTATGATCCGATTATGGTGACTTCCTCAATAAGATTAGTTGGGGGGGGGCGAATAAAAGATGCAACACCAATTTAGAGCGCTTGGGCGAAGAATTTCTTTTCTCTTGTTCCTCTTCATGACTGCCATTAAATGAGTGAGAGGATGATGTCATCGATGAAATTTACAATCAGAGGCATTTAAAATAAAGCATCCTTGTGCATTATGAGAGCGAAGAATTTGCATCTTCTGTCATCTTGATTGCAGTTAGATGAGCAGGAATCGACATCGTGAAATTGATATAAGTTTTTAGAGGGGGAGAGGAGGACAGAAATAACGGACGAGAAAGCCTCTTTACTCTCAACAACTTTCGTGGATGCTGTAAAAAATTGGGTTGTTTAACCTCTGAGCCACACTTTTTTGCACACAGTGAGCTCAATGGCCAGGTTATAAGGACCCCAAGGGATCAGAGAAGGTTGGGGGAAGAGGACCCAATGGGCAGCTATTATGACGAGCACTGGACATTCTTTCTCAAGGTTATCCAGTGTTTTCTTTAACGTGCTCAGGATACGGCTCTGATGCACATGATGGCTTAACGTCTCATCCGAGGGCGCTGCTGCTTTTCTCACCCGAGAGCAAGAAATAAATCTGAAAGCTGGCAAAGGTGGAACTCGAACCTCGAAACTGCAGATTACGAGCCTGGCGCTCTGAGTCACCTTCGTCCTCTGCGAAAATAGAGTGAGGAGAATTTCTTCCGTTGATCTCAACAATCGAAAGGGATCTTCCATTTCATTCTCTACTACGAAGTCCTATCTTATGGTTATTACTTGGAAGTGTTTAACCAATTCGCACGAATTTAGAGTTCAGTCGTTTATTAAATTTTTTGAAAAGGAGGCGAATCGATGACGGTGATGTCAATGAGACGAGAGGGGGAACGGACCAAAGCCTTTGTCCACATTTTTGGAAAACTCTCTTGCTCTGACGGTTACTTAGAAACGCTGAATATTTCGAGACGTACAAAGCAACACGGGATCCTCTTCTTCCATTGAGAGGAGGCATCCCTGATGTTGAAAGGATGCGTGGTGAGATGTGAGAGTTTCGATGTAATACTTTCGAAATAGGTGCTTAAAATAAAAATGAATTCAAAACAGATTTGTCTCGAGCCACTTGCTTGGGTGTTGTGCCAAGTCATCATAGAGACGAAAAAAGAAATAATTATTTGCTCCTGTTCAGTAAAGATGAATACTTTGAAGGCTTTGATGAAGAAAAAGTGAAATTGGCATGATGTCCAGAGTGGTTCAGGTACTTAGGATGCACTGCAGAGGGAATTTGAGCAGATGTCTGTTTCTTGAACGTCCCGTCTTCCTTATAAATTCCGACAACCTTTGTCACTTCCGTAATATAGACTCTCTGAGGAGTGATTTAGAATTCTTTTGATCCTTCTTAGCAACACACTTTGAAGCCATGGCCCCGTGCACAGGGGAATCTTCTCTGCTGAGTGAAGTGAATGAGCGGGATGTCTTGCGCAAAAGTTTCTCTTCTGTTCCTTTATTAAGTGCACAGTACGACGCTCAAATGCCCAATTCCTTATGCTAGATATATTTTAAGAAACGTAAACTACGAAGTTACCAAATGAATGCATCATACCATAAAGTAAATGTTAAATAAGATAGAAATAAGTGAAGTGAAAATATGTATCCATCTTAAATTATTTTTTTAATTTCGATTTCTGCATTTCATGATAAAAAAAAACGTCAACGCATCCATCAGGATATTCTCCAGTTGCATTTCAATTCTAAATCGCCATCATATATATTGTGCTGCGATTAAAGACATTCTAACCCAACATTAAATCCAATGAAGTAATCGATTAATTTATGACACAGGGCGTGCCCTCTATGTAATCTTCGTGATTTTTTTAAACTTCAGATCGTACCTTTTAAAAACTCGCTTCTGTGAAGAGCAAGGAAATGGAGTTGGAAGATATTGCCATTTTGTTTCCATTGGGATGGCCTGACAATCTCGCACACAACCGAAAAAAAAAAAGAGCTCTTCAGCTCGAGATGCTCTATGAGGGTAAAGGTGAGGACTTCAAAAAAATGAATAAAAATGCGACTCTGGTGAAGTTTTCTTTTCTGCTATTGAAGCATCTCTTTCATATCGATAATAATTCGTACCGTTTTCAGCTCGTTCTAAAGAAACAATAGGCAATGTTTGCACCTTGTGTTCTGTCTGCAAACATTCAACTTTTTTTGTTTTTAGGCATAAATGAGAAATTGTTTTTGGGTTGGATAAATATTGACGAAGTGTTACGATTCGCATTTTCTGAATCACCCAATTGCCTTACAGCGCCCTCTAACGATGGGAAAAGATGGAAAAATGCCAAAAACTTTAAGCGAATAATGCAAACGATGTACCGTATTTCTTCGATTCTAAGACGCCATCGATTCTAAGACGCACCTTAATTTCAGTACCACCAACAGAAAAAAAGCTTTCATTCTAAGAAAAAAATAACAAATAAAACGCTAAAATATATCTAACAAATATTTTTATTATAATAGAATTCAATTTACTAACAACATTATTACCTATTTATCAGTAGGTATGTTATTCATCACTTCCTTCTGAATCAATATCAGAGACTGATTCTTCTGAGCCAATCTGCATCTGCATCAATATCAGAGTCCACTTCACATTCAGAGTCTGATTCTTCTGAGCAATCTTTATTTCCATTATTCCATAATATATCTTCTTCTCAACCATCGAGAGCGTTGGTGATGCAACATCTTTTAATTGAGTGCTGTATTTTATTCTTTCTGGGATTCACTTCCAAGCTGTTAATACACATTCCGCCAATTTTGATGCCAGCATTTTTTTTAATTTTTCCGGAAGGTGTCAGCGGAAGGTTGTCAGTCAACATCCAGGTTCCAAGCTCACTATAATTCACTCACAGAGCTCCACTTACAATGAAATAACGGTGGCTTCACGTTTGGAAAGCGCGGGAAAATACCCACATTTGGAGAATGCGATAACGGTCGAACTTGGAGGCGGGATTTCCACTTAAAAACGAAACGTGTGGTGCTGTGTGCAAAGCGCGGGAAAATGGAAAAAAAAGTGCGATTCTAAGACGCACCCCGTTTTTTAGAGACGTTCATATGGGGGGAAAAGTGCGTCTTAGAATCGAAGAAATGCGGTGTTATAGCTAGAAATTTCAAATTTTGATGACGAAGTGTCATGGCCAACATTTTGCTTTAAGAGATAATTTAAAATTTCGTTTTCTGTTTTATAGGTACAGATTTAAAAATTTTAACTTTTTTCTGACTAACGGTGAAAATCCGAATTAATGGATGATTTAGCGAATGCGAAGAGTGATATCCAACCCAAAAAAATTTATTTTACCTCTTAAAAAAAATTGCGTTTTCTCATTCCTCCCCCTGGGGGTAAAGAGTCATATCACTGTTGTTAATGTGAACTCCTCGACAGCAGAATCAAAAAAAAAAAATTCAAAATCTTCAGCGTGAAAAGATCGTTTATAATATTCGTTTAAAGTTTTGTATTTTTTCAACTTTAGACCCCCAAGAAGTGGAAATTCCAACTCTTGCAATATTCGGAATCTCTAAATCAGAATGTCTTATTCGTACCTCTTCGACCCAAAAATACTTTTTCGCTTTTCTATTAAAGCGAAAAGGTTGAATATCTACAAACAGAAAGGCAGACAAAAGTCTCTCTTTTTTTTTAAAGAAGCTATTGTTTTCACTTTGTCGTTCACTAAAAATTAGTGAAAATTTTTCCTAAAAATTGTTGAACTTTTGAAATATTTTCATAAAAAAGTTTTAGTTCTGAGATGTCTTTCGGCCACGAAATTCCTCAGAGAGAAATCCTCGTGCTCCGCATCGATCTTCTTTCCGCGTGCATCCCACATGACATCACCTATATAAGTTATGCGCGGGCGCTCGTAAGATCGAAGTCGGTCCCCCGCACGTGTCAATTAGCCATCACCTGTCCCCGTTGCCACGAATTTAAAATTCTAGACTCTTCCTCCCCGGGTCTTTGGCAGATGGCAATAAAGTCGTCGGCGGTGAAGTTTATTTCCTGGTAAAAAATAAAATTTCCGTTTTTTAGTCTCGCAGTGCAGAAAACCTTTTATCTTTTAGAAGACTTAAAATGGAATTAGAAAATTATTTAGTATTTTCTAGTTAGCTGATTATTATGTGTTGTGTTTTGTGGATTTATTTGATGTACACCATTTTTGTGGCTGAATGACCTATGTTTAATTTAATTTATTCATTTTCCTGCAGATAAGCTATTTAGCTTTGCGGGTCAAAGTGTAAATGTATTTGAATTCTTTACTCTTATGAATAAAAATTATATTCTTTAAAAAAAAAATTGCATTGAAAGGAAGTGTCTGTCTCTCTGATATCCAAAAATCTCTCCTTCGATTCATCGATTCATCGATCCACCTGCGATCACAAGATCCGTCTGCCACGATCCTCAACGAAAGGCGACCTCCCCCCGGGGCTCAAATCAAATTCGGACATTCCGATGTCCAAAAATAAATGAGCTCGCTCAGTGGCAAAAGGAGCTCTCACTGAAGTAAGCGATGAAGACGAATCTGTTGGGAAGGGAACTCCTTAAACACAAAAGAGTTGCAAAGAAAACATCTTTTGTCTTATCGGTGATCCGAACCCAGACTCCTTTGTTCCTTAGCCAAAAGACACTTCAACTTCATCAAGGATCGATTCTGTTTCTCTGCTGGATGACGTAACAGCAAAATAGGTCAAATAATATGGTCAACAAAAAGCCAAAAAAAAGATGCAGATTTCCTTACGCGTGCCTCAAGAAGTAAAAAAACATAATGCTAATGACGAAATCTACACATTTTGCACCAATTGCGAAGAAGAATGCATCATTAGGATTAAATTTTGCTTCCCATAAAAGATGTTTTTTTTTTCTTTTTTAATTTGCATGCTCTTTTTTTTTTGGCTTTTTTTTTATTCACAACTTTTCAGATTTATTTTTTTCCACCCCGCTTCAGAGGAAGCAATAAAATATGCTGGTGTTATATTCTGATTCTATATAATATATTCATATTCTATGATAATATTCGGAGAAAGGTTATGATAAGTAACTGACCAGACATACAGGAAGTAACCGAACTAATAAACGTCGTAAAGAAATCGGAACTTTTTTTAATCTATCCAGATGGATGGCAAAACAGAAAAAGTTGTCATTTCCGGTTCAATGAGAAATGCAAAAATAGCATTCCATTCTTCACCACGTGCGAAGAAACTTTCGTAGTAGATAGCTACCATTGTTAAACCTTTAATGCTTCAAATGCTTTTGATCACGAGGTTTCAGCAGCCTCCACTTCGCAAAAGCATCTTCTTCCATCGATCCCCACGAAATAGTGGTGATGCAGGACTTTTTATCTCATTTTCAAGAGAGAGAAAAACGAGATAAAGTTTTAAGTTTAGCATCTCTCTGTCTGCATGCATCCTTTTTTTATTTCCAGAGATAATTTAAAAAGGAAAAGAAAATGTGTTGCTTATTATTAATAAAATTGGGATTTGCATTAATCCGAGCGCCTTGCACTTCGATAGAGCAGCGCCAAATGGTAATCGCTACCAGTGACGTCAAGAGCACGAAACGTCCTCCTATTGGCTAGTTCCAAGAATCTTTTACTTCTTTGCTGATCTCCAGAGGATTGGGAAATGAAAATGCGTTTCTGATCCGATTGCACTAATTTACATCCGTTGGGTCTTTTTTTTTTTGCCTCGTTTCTCCTGATCTTCCTCTCGTTTTCTGATTCAAATGATCGGGAACGGGGGAAATCTTCCCCCCCCCCAATCAGAAATAGAGTAGAACTTATCTCTTACCCTTGAGACTCTCGAGGCTCGGAGGTGACGTCATTAATTAAGGGTTGGGTTGGGTTGTTTTACCTCTGAGCGGCACTTTTTTGCACACCATGGGCTAAATGGCCAGGTCACATGGACCCCGAAGACTCAGAGATGGTTGGGGGAGGGGACCCACTGGAACAGCTGTTGGGAGACAGATGGTAGCCTCCCGTCAAGGCCATTCAGCGTGTTCTTTAACGTGCACAGGGTATGACTCTCCCACACACGGGGCCACGGCTTAACGTCCCATCCGACGGACGGCGGCCTTTACCAAGCCCATCGGTGTCCCCTACTGACCGTGGGCAGGGCGGGGAATTTTGCGGAGATAAATCTCAACGTTTACCCAGCTGGGACTAGAACCTGGGAACTACAGATTACGAGCCTGGCGCGCTACCGACTGAGCCACCCCCGCCCCCGTCATTAATTAAGAGAAGCAAAAGATAGTTTTGTCCCAGCCATCTGACCTCCTCTCAAGGTCATCATATTTGATGTAGATGAAATGTGCCGATATTCCTTCCCTGAAAGAGAGAGAAAGATGAAGCATAACATCGGGACAGAAACATAACCAGAAAACGTTTTTCTGTCGGGGGGGGGGGGGGTTAAAATGATGACGGATCAAAGGGAATTGGGCTGAAACCCCAGATGAGGAACGGATGTTTTTTGTGTTGTCCTTCTGCTGAGGTGTCACCCTTCTCACAGACCTCCCTCTGCCGTATTAATACCAACAGACTTCTCTCAGATTTCTGTTATGAAAGCAAAAAATAAATAAATTTTCTTTATTCGAGTGTATTTTTCATATCTCACAGAACTTGTAAGCACAAAAACAACTAATTCGTAAAAGTGTCGCTAGACTTTGGCAAGTAACTGTACCATTTGAACGGTCGCGGCGCGAAATCCTCTTGCGATGTTCCCGATTGAAATGTTTTTCCCTCTGAAAAGTTGAAGTCTTCAAATTCCCGCCCTTTTCGTGCAGAATGTTTTGACTCTTCCAATTACGGTCATTTTTTTGCCATTTTAACTCGACGTGAAGAAGGAAGCGAAGACCGTTTCCTCGGCAACGTCGCACCTCGGACACTCTCGTTCTTGTCTCGACGCTCGAAGGTGACGTCATTCATTAAGAAAAGGAAAACCTAGTTTTGCCCCAGGCAACAGATCTTCAGTTGGAGCACCTGGTGTCCGTTCGTTAACCTAGTAAAGCACGGACTATGCCAGGCCCTCGAAATTATTCTCCGCGTGAGGCAAATGAAGAAATCGTCTGTCTTGCACGTTGCTCAACAGGACGCATGTCCGATGTGGATGAAGAAGGCAACGGTGAACGAATTGAAACTCCTTTTCCTTTTGGGTGAGGAGCGACTTCTATCCACACTGCCAATTAAAAACGCAATCAGACTTAATTAATAATTAACATCAATAATGACGTCATATTTATTTTCGCCCTATTCAGGGCCACGAGGATGAAAATGGAGAAGAGGGGGACATTTTGGAGCAGAGAGAAAACGATTCGTTGAGAAGGGAAGATGGAGCGAAAAAGGAAGGGGAGTAAATAAGCTCAGGATTCAAGGAACAACTTTTCACGTCTCCTCCGAGGCTCAACTCCCCCCCCCCCAACACACACTCTGGCCCCAGGCTCCTCCAAAGCAAGTTGAGGCATTTCCTCCATTAACGATGTCTGGCTTCGGGGAAAATTCCCGAACTTCAGTCTGGCAACGAGGCTGACCTCCTCTCTCAAGATCGCTCGCTCACCTCTGCCTGAAGTGACGAGATACCAGGTGGAGCGCGCGTGCAGCAAGAGTTTCTTCTTCCCCAGCTCGATCCTCTCGTTTCGTCTGCCCCTCTTGCCTTGTTTTGTCTGTTGGCCCTCTCGATGGCCGAAACCTGTAGCTCAGGCTCCGACTCCCACGGGCGAGCGAGGTACATCCCACGTCACACGGTGGGTCGCCGACGCATTCCACATCGCCGACCCCCTCCCTCCATTGAAACGAGCCAAGTTCATGATCAGTGGTAACGGTGTCAGGCAGGCCGCAGCATTGACCTGGTCGCTGACCCGTCCACTTGAATGGCATAAACAGGTAGCAGTTGACACGGCTCGTGATGGACGGCCGCGACGATATTCTACCATTGTTAGCAATGAGACAATATGACGCACACTCATGATGGAGGACGTGCATCTTTGTCGCTCTCTTTTCATCTGTTGCGCAAAAACGGGAAAAATAAAAGGGGCATTGTTGGCGCTCATATGATGAAAAGATGGAATCCTTTGTTGCCAAGATGTGGAGCACGGACGGATTAGCGCGTTCGCGCTCTTTCTTACGAAAGGTTGATGACGCGTTGCTAAACGTACGAATCCCGAATTCGTGGGCGGAGTAATTGCATTCTCTTAATTGCATTCGCTCCGCTCGACAAATTCGCGCTTCCATCCCACCTTGCATCTAATCCTCTCCCCACCACACATTCCCTCCCAGCACAAATTTATTTTTGTGTCATTTTTCATACAAATGGAAATGTTCTTTATTTTTTTTTCGTATTAAATGCGATTTAACGTTCTGTATTATTCATCTTTATCTCGAGATCCTCATGTGCACTCTGAAGATGACCACGAGCGAGACTATCTCGAGGTGGGGGCCAAAGTGAAGGGGGAGGAGGGGAAATGGGGGAATGTACTTGACAGACGGATGCGCGTACAAATTGACTCGGTTGATTCGTTCGCATCTTTAATTTTTGATTCCTTTATAAATGCTTCACTTCCCCCTTTTTCGGAAAAAAAAAATTATTCACAGTTGCTGATGTTTGAGGAAATAGATGACACTTCAATGGCGGGAAATATTTCAGAAAGTGATCGTCTGACAGACAGGGATGTGCGAATCTGAAGTGAAGGAAATGCGCGCGATAGACACGTGATGCTTTCTCGGATATTTCAAGGATTGGAGAAGAAAATTGTTGGAGAAGAAAGTTTAGGGGGGAGGAGAATGAGTTGAGTTTTGAGTTTGTTCTTATTTAACAGAAAAAGGAGATCGATAGGGGGCGCTAACAGCAGACGCAAAAAATACAGGTTTACCAGAGGGTTCGGATTTACGAACAATCCTATTTTTGATTTCCAAAATTTTGTTCCACATTTCAAAGGAAAAATTATTTGTTTATGATATACAGAAAAAAAAATCTAAATATTTGAAGAAAGATGATAAAGTTAATGAAGTTTTAATAAAAATACTCTTAAACTGAGTTCTTCTAAATTAATTTTCTGTTGATTTATTTTTGTGTAAAATGGTCACAAGTGGTATGCGCATCCAGCGGGAGTGGTGGGGGGGGGGGGGAGGAGGACAATCGGAACTCCGCTTCATAAAACATCAAAACAAATCATCGGTTCATATTCTGCCAACATTTCATTGCGCAATCTCATTACGTAAATATTGAATATTCTATTATTAATAAATATGGAAAATTAGGGTAGGAATGAATATAATGATTTATTTAAATTCATGCACTTATTAAAAACTACGTTCCTCGTATATGACTTGACCCCCCCTCCCCTTCCCCTACTTATTGTTCGCTTTGCGGCAGACTATTAAGTCCCCCCCCCACCACCACCACCACCACACACTGCAAGTCTTCCGTTAATTCTTCTCACTCCCCCCCCCCCCCTATTTTTTCCCAATTCCTGGATGCCGCCATGAGCCAGTGAGTTTCGGTAATCCTCTTTCAGGAGAAGGATGATGAGCGAGGTGAGGGGAGATGCGGAAAACGTGCTCCCTGGCGCCGTCTTCCATTTCAAATGAGTGTTGCCACCGCTAAGAGCTCAGAGAAGAAATTGTGCAAACGGGCATCAGTCGGTAGCGCGTCAGGCTCGTAATCTGTAGTTCGCCAGGTTCGATTCTCAGCTGGGCCAGAGTTAAGATTTATCTCCGCAAGGTCAGTAAGGGACACCGATGGACTTGGAAAGGCCCCCGCCGTCCGTCAGATGAAGGGTTAAACCGTAGCCCCACATACGGAAGAGCCCTATACCCTGTGCACATTAAAAAAAACACATTGGATGACCTCGACGGGAGGTTACCATCTGTCCCCCAACAGCTGTTCCAGTGGGTCCCCCTTGTCCAAATCTTCTCGGAGTCCTTGTGACCTGGCCATTTAGCCCATTGTGCAAAAAAAGTGCCGTTCAGAGGTAAAAATAACCAAATCCAAGACAATTTGTACGGCCCTAGCAAAAAGACGACTTGCGTGAAATGCCATCGTAGTTTCACTGGCTGGGGAGAACCGCTGGGAAGTAGTTTCTCGAGTAAGATGCAAACGGTTGAGTAACGAAAGACCAAGCGATTCTTGAACTCATGAACTCAAGTTATATTTCTTTGCTTGTGAAAGAGTGGGTGGAAATGAGGCAGAAAATGCCTCGAGGCTCATTATTCATCGGAGGAAGTGCAACACTCGCGAGCACCGAAAGAATTCCTCCTCGACTTCCCTTTCATTCTCATTTCGATCGACAAAGCAATCAACGAAACCGACAACAAAGGAAGTTTCCACCGCAACAATTTCCGAAAACTCCGTTTCATTGCCATTGTTGCTGTTCAGAGTGAGAGATTATCAGCAAGTCTCCTTTCTCACCGAAAGTTTTTTTTTTTTGCTAAAAAAAAGGAAATTCAGATAATTCCTTCTTTTGCATTTCAGCTTCATTACGTAACTCAAGAGTTACTTCTTCTTTGTTGTAACGCAACAATCGTTAAATTTTTTTTCTCAAATAAATCAACAAACGAATCACTTCATTTTCTCCCTCGATTATTTCAAATTCATATACTCACTCCCAGTGCGCCTTGTCGAAGATCATCAGTTGGTGAAGCTTGTCACTTCATCCACTGATGATTACCGAAGAATATCAACAGGTGATGCCCCACACAACAATGACCTCTTCAACATCGACGATGCCCACGAACATCCACAACAATGACCTCTTCAACATCGACGATCCTCACGAACATCCACAACAATGACCTCTTCAACATCGATGATGCCCACGAACATCCACAACAAAGACCTCTTCAACATCGACGATGCCCACGAACATCCACAACAATGACCTCTTCAACATCGATGATGCCCACGAACATCCACAACAAAGACCTCTTCAACATCGACGATGCCCACGAACATCCACAACAATGACCTCTTCAACATCGACGATGCCCACGAACATCCACAACAATGACCTCTTCAACATCGACGATGCCCACGAACATCCACAACAATGACCTCTTCAACATCGACGATGCCCACGAACATCCACAACAATAAACCCTTCATCATTGTTACTATGCATATCCGCATCTATGATTCTCAATCTCTGTTGGAAAAACGTTGTCGTGCTTGACGAACTTCAGCCACGTGGTCACCCGATTTTTGGGTGGAGACAAATCGCAACTCGGATGACGTCATCCAATTGCTAGGAGATCACTTCTTTTCATCACGTACACAGATCGCAGAGCAATTCCATTTCCTTACTTCTTCAATGATTTACATTTTTATCAATTCAGGACAAATTCATTCGTTACCTTGAGAAACGAAAGCCTCCCTTTCAAGATTAATCCGAGGATTTTTTTTTCCGTCATAAACACGCGCAACATTTGCATGCAGGGAGTTAAAAAAAAGGCTTCAGCCGAGGCAGAATGCATCCCCTGAATCCCAATTCTTTTCTGATACCTGTTTGCACACCGTCAACAGTCAGGTGTGTTTTCTAATAGAGACTTATTAGCAACAGTGATGAGATGGTGACTGCAATGCAAATCATTTAAGCGTAGATCATTTTTTCGGCCAACGAGTTCCCTCCCCCTTGATTTGCATGTTCTGCTTTGCTGTCCGAATTAATATTCTGATTTCTCGTCTTAATCCAAAGCAAAACTGTTTCTTTTCTTCTTGTCTCGTAACTCGAAGGAAGCATTCCCTTCATGTTTCAAATCCCGCCACTTTTTTTTTCTACCTTTGAAAAAAAAATTAAAAAAATCCTTCTTTCTTTTTCTCGTCCATGCGACACTCTTCGCATCTTCTTCAGCAGATGACGATGTTGCCCTACATCTTCTTCCCCTTATCAGCATTCATAATTTATGCTCGGCTTCGTTCCCTCTCTAAATCTTCCGTTTCATTTCCACAAGCAGGAGATCAACTCTCCCCTTTCCGTTGCCATCAGATCAATCACCGGTGCTCCTCATCTTGGATTCGCTCTCTCCGCAATAAATACATTCATAAACTACGCCCTCCCCCTTTTCCTCCCCACCCAGCACATAACACACTCAGCATTATCCTCTTCCTCTTTCATCACAGTCGGATGTTTCATCCGCAGCATCTTCGCCCTCTCCTCGAGACGAAGGATCTTTCGGGCTCCATTTTGAATCTCAGTTGCAAAAGAATTTATGTCGCTTTTCGATGAATGGAGCAGACGAACTCTCGATTCCTTTCGCGTGCGTAATTTTCATTCCATCGACTTCGGAAAAGTGTATTTAAATTTTTATGAATGAAAAAAAAAAAATCCTTTGACTCGGAAAAGGATTTAATGTTCCTGTGAGAGAAAGAAAATGCCATCAGCTTCGCTGTAAAGAAGACACAATTCTAATTGTCCGACAAACCACTGTAGCCTTTCCGCCAAAGTTAACAGTATGACACGTGCAGGATCCATGGGAAAGTGACACGTGAAGGAGAGGGATTTTTTGTTTCTGTATCAACATCGAGGCAAAATGAAAGGGATGCATTTCACTTTACAAATAAGATAACAAAAGAGATTTTGTTTCTGTTCCAATATTAAATATTTTTTATTCGTCAAAGGTGAGAATCCGTTTGTAACCATCTCCACGTCATCCGTGGTAACGGAGTCTTGCCTCATTTGCGTCGTTGTCAGGTAGGCGATGAATCGTTTGCGCAGAGGGAGATTTCTGAACACGGATTAAATGATTCGGATTGTGACGAAAGAAAGAGATCTCGAGAAGAATTCTTCGCTTTCGGATGAGCAGTCCGAGCCACGTGAACCCTCGAGGAATTGCCTCCTTGCTCGTAGCGAAGAAAGAAATTCCCCCGTCTCAACTGGAAGAAGAAGAGGAGACAGGATAGTGCTCGCGCTCTGCTCCCTTTCCTCCACTGCTGCTGCTCAATGTCTCAATTCCATAACTCTAAACACCGAACGAATATTGCTGAGCATCGCGATTTGCATAAACTGGTTCAGAAATTGAGTTTTTATTTTCTCCAGTGACATTGTTCCGTTAAAAACTTAATTTTCGATGTAAGGGGATTCGAATGCGATTTTCCATTCAACGCAGAAGTATGTATAAGCAGGTTTGTGTAAGCAGGGGATGTTTGATTTGAATGAGAGATTCATTCTTCGGAGATTCCTTCAGTTGAAAAGGAAAGACTCGTGGTCCGTTTTGGTAGAGAGAAAAGATCCCGATTAACTAATGTTGAAGTCTTATTTCTACAGCTAATCTCTGTATTTAGTACGGATGGATTTTTAAGATCCCGACACTTTCATATCTCGAAACTTATCACACCTTATAGCTGAAAAGAAAAAAGAAAAAACAGCACACGATATGTTATGGGAAAATTAGCCCATCCATAAAATCCACTTTTAGGAAGTTTCCGTCTGCTTCTAACAGATGTCCAATAAGCATTCTTCTCTGGGCTTCGGGGAGGAGGAGGAGGACCAGTTTAGCACTCTTACATTGGACAACAGGAGAAATTGCAGAAGCAGTTTCATCCTAACAGACCAATGTTCTTCTCCGAAAGAGATGCAAAAGTGCCGTTTGTTACCATTTTGCCTCACATCCGGGTCTGCCGTGGAGAGATGGAGGAGGAGGAGTCTCGTAACAATGCACGAGAAAGAGGACCGACCGGTCTACGATCAACCGTCATTTTGTACTAAGCCTATTTAGCAGCGGGTTAAGCGAAAGATGTGATTCAAGGTGACCTTGACACGAGGAATGCTTGACATTAAGAGGAGGGGGCAGCGAAGGAAGAATTTATTAATAGCACTCGATGCAGTTCAATGTGTTAGCATCAGCGAGAGGAACAAGAGGTGGCTGGTGGTTCGTTTCTTTTTTCTCGAAACAAGACAACGCATCTCGATTGGCCCTTGCGCTGAAGGTTAAATAAAAGGCGATTCAGGTTGTTTTGGGAGACTGATATTAGAGAATGGGAATGGCAATGCTTCAGCTTCTTAACCTTTTAGCATAAATGGATTCCTCCAAAGAATGGGTCAACGTGAATCTAACTGCAAGGTGCTTTTCGATATTGGAAGTGAAATTGAAGGGAGATTGGAAATGAGACTCGTCGCAGAAATGTTTCCTTTGGGCCCCGATTTCATTTCCTCTTGGGATCTGCCAGTTTCTGCTTCCCCCAGTCGCAAAATCGAAGCGGAGAAGAGAAACAAAAAAGTGAGTTTCGGACACTTTCTTGATGTTTCGAGAAGGGGGGGGGGAAAGAAAAACCTTGCTGGTTGTGATGATCACGTGCATCGTGCTCATTACATCAAACCACGTGAGTTTTGGAGTGGAATTGTGTTCATTGGTGAGGAAGAAGGCACGTGTCTTGCAAAAGCACAAACAAATATCAGAAGCTTTAATTTCCGGAACATCTCCTTTTCCTGCAAGCAAAGGCAATTCACGAAATCTATGTTATCACTACATGTCATTGCTGATGCCCCAATTCACTTCTGACAGAGGCATTACGCCTGCTTGGCATAATAAGCACGTACTTCAATGGCAAAACAGGAAGCTTCAATTTGAAGAGCGAATCGAATTCTGCATCCCTTGCAAATAAACTCACCGATTTGTGGAAGTTTTTGTCTCGGCAACCATCGGAAGAAAGTCGTCACGTGACTGATGTCGTGAGCTTCCGACATCTTGCATCATCATCATCATCATCCTCAAGCAGCCATGGGCTACGGAGGTCCAACCAGACCACGCAGTTTAATTCTCCAAGCACATCTGTCCTGAGCTACATCTGCTGCACCTGGCCACTGCACATCAATTCTAACAAGGTCCTGTTTGACATTGTCTGCCCACCGCATCCTAGGTCTCTAGGTCTCCCCTTCTTTCTGAGGCCTTTAGGCACACTGTTCATAACCTTATTCGCCAATCTATAATTATCCATACGGGCAACATGGCCAAACCAACGGAGTCTCTCTCTGCACAATATGCTGCTTAAAGGAGGTTGCAGACTCCTTTGCCTAACCTCATCATTAGTTACAAAGTTGAACCACCTAATGCCCAAGATACAGCGTAAGCATCTGGAATCAAAAGCATCTAGTTTCCTGTTATCTTGTTTACAAAGTGTCCAAGTTTCACTACCATAACTAACCCTAGAAAGAACCAAACTATTATACAGTCTAATTTTAGTCTTTAGGTGTATATGCCTATTTCTCCACAATCTCCATAGATTCTTAAAAGTCCCAGCAGCTATACCTATTCGTCTGTTAATCTCATGCCGCACATCACCAGTATCAGTTACATAGCTCCCAATATAATTAAACTGTGACACCTGCTCAAGACTGCAACCATTCAGATGAACTGAATCACAACCTGTCTGACCAATTTTCATCACTTTAGTTTTCTCTCTGTTTATCACCAAAACCTACTCTACCAGTCTCGTCAACAGCTGTAATGAAAGAGTTGATCTCATCAACATCATTTGCTAAAAGGGCTAAATCATCAGCATAATCTAAATCAGAAATTTTCGTATCTCCAGTCCATTTAAGGCCAAAATCTTTCCCTTGAAGTGAATTTCGCGTAACATAATCAATAACCAAGCTAAAGAGAAAAGGAGACAAAATGCACCCTTGTCGAACACCAGAAGTAATGCTAAACCAATTGCTACAAGCCTTACCAACTCTCACAAACGACTTAGTGTTATTATAGAGAGCTTTCATTATGTTAACTAACTTGTCTGGTATACCATATGATCTCACAATCAACCACAAATTATGACGATCAGCAGAATCGAAAGCCTTTTGAAATCAACAAAGCTAGCAACCAAAGGTTTCTGAAACTCTAAACATTTCTCAAGAATCTGCCTAAGTGAAAATATCTGATCTACACATCCCCTACCACTTCTGAATCCACATTGCTCATCACGCAATTGCCTGTCAACCAGATTCTTAATTCTATTAAGCACAATCATGGAAAGAACTTTACCTGGAACAGAGAGTAGACTGATACCCCTATAGTTATCACAAGAACTGCGATCACCTTTTTTGAAAATAGGGATAACAATAGCTCTGGTAAAATCCTTAGGAACCATGCCTTTATTATAAAAGATATTCAGAATTTCAGTCATCCAAGTGGTAACCGAAACATTCCCAGCTCTAAGCATTTCTTTAATAATTTCATCTACCCCTGGGGATTTATGTAGTTTAAGTTTAGAAACAGCCAAACTAACTTCAGATTGTGTTATAGAGCCAACATTAAAGCTGCCAATGTATCTATCATCATTGCAAACAATGGGAATAGAACTAACCGCATTGTTCAGAACATCACTGAAATGCTCAGCCCACCTAGCCATGACAGAATCTTCACCTTCTATAACCTTACCTTGTTTATCCTTCAATCCCTGTATACCTGTCCGTTTTCTACCACACCAAACATTAACTATCTGGTACAGCTCTCTGCTGTTGTGCTGTCTAATTGCTTCCTCGGCTTTGTCAGCCAAGCCATCAAGCCAAAGATTCTTAGCAGCAGCTAACTGATCTTTTACACGTTTATTAAGTTCCCTATAATGCTTTCTATTAGGACTAGTAGGGTTGTGATTAAGGACATGCCATCTTGCAACAACCTCGATTTCGAAATGATCGAAGCAGATTGCTTAACCCCTTCACAGCCGCACCTGACCTTTCACGTGCAGTGCCACCCTACTGTGGTCTTGTTGCATCTATCTGCACCATTTAAACTGGCCAAACATATATACATAGTAAGGAATTCGTTTTAACAGTTTAAAATATTTAACCTGTTACAATCAGCTCTGTGCAACTAGTTTTCTTTTTAATTTGTCATATTTTTTCCCAATGTAAATGTTACAAAAGAAACCTAAAGGGAGAAAAAGAAACATCCTTTTCCTTATAACACACTTGAGAAAGAGCCAACACTTGAAGATAAGGAGAGACATAAATGTTTCAACTTAGGCAGCGAGATAATCCTTCTCTGCAGAACTTGTTTCCGACAAATCGGTACCATAAATATTTCATTTGATCTGCCTGTAGTGAAATGGCGATGTTGTCAGATGGAACTAGCCAAAGTCCTTAGCTGAAGAGGGACTTTGTTGGATCAGAACTTAGTTGAAATCATGTGCACTGAACAGGTAAAGTTTACTCTCCAACATTAATCACTTGTTTCCGTTGCTAATCTAAATCAAACACACGAACGATTCTGAAGATTAAGAACGGTTCTGATGTGAACTGCATAACAAACTGGGCGTGTGGAATCATCCAAAAACTCACTGAATCCTATCTAGGAATCGACTCTTCCATGAAGAATCGTGGAATCGACTCTTCTCAATATCTAAGAATCGACTCTTCTCAATATCTAGGAATCGACTCTTCTCAATATCTAGGAATCGACTCTTCTCAATATCTAGGAATCGACTCTTCCATGAAGAATCGTGGAATCGACTCTTCTCAATATCTAGGAATCGACTCTTCCATGAAGAATCGTGGAATCGACTCTTCTCAATATCTAGGAATCGACTCTTCCATGAAGAATCATGGAATCGACTCTTCCATGAAGAATCGTGGAATCGACTCTTCTCAATATCTGGGAATCGACTCTTCCATGGTCTTCCATGAAGCCTGTCTAGGAATCAACTCTTTGACCCGAAGAGCAAGTTTTGAAGAAGGGTTGCCAACCCTCTGCAAATTTACTTTTAAAGGAAGCTAAATTTGGACCTGTCGCGTGGTCTACTTGTTTCATCGTGCACACTCGCACCCGGTGGACCATGGAGTTTCTTCCTCCGGTACTTCCGGGCACCTCCTCACATTCCTGAATGTCACACCTCCATATAGACCAATTGGCAACGTTGGTTTCTGTTGCCATCATCATCATCAGCTAGATGGCAGAGGGGACGCATTTTAATTGCCGTGCATTCGATGCCAATGAGATGGGACGAAGCAAAATGAACTCAACGAGGAATAACTTAGGGCCTCTTCGCAGAATGCTCGTTTACAAAATTTCGTCTTTAGCGCCCTCTAACAGGGAAAATTCTGAACTAACTGATATTTGGGGAAATACGATAACAATAAAGATAAAGATAACGCCTATAAAATATATATAAAATAACGCCTATAAAACATAAAGAAAGTTTTTCATTTTAAAATGAAACAAAATGCATTCCTTACTCTCTTGGGGAGGAAATTCCATTCCCAAAATGCGAAATTTTTGTAGGCTATGCCTCCCCCCCCCAAGCCCTTGTGAATGCTTGTAATAGGAACGGAGGAGAAATAAAAAAGTATGGCATATATATACATTGCCCATATTTTTAAGAATGTTTTTTTAAATACCTAAAACAGAGGGGAAAAACATATACGGGAATGGCATTCCGGTTCATTCCAGTTCAATCTGAATGTCTCTTGGCATTTATAATGATGCTAGCCACCAACTTTCAGTTTCTTCTAGTATTTCTCCATACAATGGTTTAACATTTTAATTTTATCAAAAACTGATTATCATTTAGAAATAGAATAAATGATCAGCGACGCGCTTTTCTGCGCATATGTCTTACGATGGGTCAGAGAAAGGTTTTTGCCCAATCCGGGCTCCGGGTGGCGCGTGATCGAAAAATTCCCCCTCCCCACCCCCGAAATCCATCTCTAACAGCTGTTCTTCTGTTGCAAATAGAAATCGCATCTCGCTGCTAACGTTTGGTTTCAGACCTCGATCAGCAGGATCAATTGCCAGATTCCTTTCCTCAACAGAGAGGGCGAAGCTCCTTCCCGTGCGCGCACCTTGTCCTCGTGAACGTTGCTGCAGCTTTGCCTGTCACGTAACGCCAAAGATACCCAGCTGGAGTCGTTCTTTTTATAATAAGACACGAGAGAACGTCCGATGTTTGTTGCACAACTTTTCTACAGGCACCAAAAGGCGAAAGAACTACTTTTTGGCAGGTAAGTGCATCGCTATCAGCTTCGTAGTCAATTTTAAGGCAGCTGATGCACGAGATCGGCGGTTGCACAACCTTTGCCTGCCCACGGGCAGCACCAGAGATATTTTCTGAGACTGCGGGAGCAGAAATAAGAAAAAAATTAACATGCAAACACTTGAAAGCATAACTTTAAACACAATACTTCACTGAGAAAATTGTGTGAAATAATTAATTACATTATTTACAAATATGTAACAATAAGAATAACAAATAATGTCAAATATTGTTTTTAATTTTTAACGTCAACATAAGCGATCTCGAGCAGCACAAAAAGCAGTAGCAACACATTGTCACCAATTAAACATGTTATTAAATGGTATCGTACGAGGCTCTGTTTCAGGTGAATTGTTTTTTGTTATTTTTACCAGCAAAATTCCATCCATTTTAAGGCCTGTTGCCAGTTTCCTCTGATAATGTCAAATTTTACACTACTCTCTTCAACTCGAAAGGCCATCACTAACCTCAGGAGGCGTACGATTAAATTGCAGAGTGCAGTGCACTTAATGCTCTTACCTGTCTCGAAACTGCAGTCTTCAATAGAGGCCACAACAATCTCTTGATTCCTCGGATATTGCAAAAAGGGAAAGACACACTCACTGAGCATCATCCTAAGTCCCAACTTATTCTCAACATTGCAATTTCGTTGCTATGAAGGCCAACAGCGCCGTATTTTGAAATGCTGCAGTAAGTGCAACACAAACACCCTTGTAAAAGCATTCATTCCATATGAGGGGTGCGGGTGGCTCAGTCGGTAGCGCGCCAGGCTCGTAATCTGTAGTTCCCAGGTTCGAGTCCCAGCTGGGTCAGCATTGAGATTTATCTCCGCAAAATTTCCCCGCCTGCCCACGGTCAGTAGGGGACACCGATGGGCTTGAAAAGGCCGCCGTCCGTCGGATGGGACGTTAAGCCGTGGCGCCGTGTGCGGGAGAGCCATACCCTGTGCACGCTAAAGAACACGCTGGATGGCCTTGACCGGAGGCTACCATCTGTCTCCCAACAGCTGTTCCAGTGGGTCCCCTCCCCCAACCTTCTCTGAGCCTACGGGGTACATGTGACCTGGCCATTTAGCCCATGGTGTGCAAAAAAGTGCCGCTCAGAGGTAAAACAACCCAACCCATTCCATATGTTCGTCGCATTGTAGAATACGCAGCGTGTGTGTGATATTGAAACGGTCGAAAGAGTCCAGAGATTTTTTACAAAAAAAGCTGTTGGGCTTTCGCAACAAATCGTATCAACAGAGATTAAACGAACTATCCCTGCACTTTCTGGAATGGAGACGACCTGAATATGAGTTAATCATATGCTATGAAATCATCCTTGGACTTTTGTACTTTAATTCCGAACAGAGACTTCTTTCATTGTAATTAATAGCAGAATTCGACAACGCCAGCTGTGTATTGGCATCCCATTCTCAAGAAGAGCATTTGCAGATAACATTTCTTTGTCTGTAGAGTAAGGAATGATCTTTCGGAAGACATTATCATCTCTCTTGCCGTAGTTTTTAAAAATCATTTATGAAGCATGGACATAGGTAAATATCTCAAATGATACCAGTCTTAAATATTTCATTTGCATTCATCTCAAGACTACCAAAGGATTCTTTTATCTGCAGTCCATTTTCTGACGTGTGATGCTGTACATCATCGTTGAATTCATTTTATGTCTGCAATGCCATATATTACGTTTCTTAATTGCTCCAAATGGAATCAATGTAAACAATATTTGCCTTCCATATATTGCAATTGAATTCAAATAAATGAAAATGTGTTTCGCGAATCGCTTGAAATCTTACTCTATGAGATAACAGAAAGTTAACAAATATCGGCTGCTTTTAGATTTACGATAATTTGAATTTGTTGTGATAATTAAATTCTCTGTCCGACATAACCTTTTCCCATAAACTCTTCGAATCATTTCCCCCTCGATGTTGCTGAATCCATTGGCACGTGCTCCAGTGGCGCGGACCAAGCCAAATCGGAGCAGGTCGTCCCGTCTCTGTTGCAATCGGAGTATATTGCCATGGAGACTCATCCAAACCTGCTCTGGCACTTTTCCTTCAGTTGGCCTCGTTTCCATCTGAATGGCTTTCTCACCTTTTGCCCAAGGATAATCCTTAAAGAGAAAAAATCATCATCATTTCCCAAAGGGGGAATTATTCTCCTCATCTCGAGGCATCCGTTTTGCGCTTCAATTAAGATTTTTTATTTTTATTTCCCTTTTGGAGAAAATTTATCTTTCTGACTCGACAATGAATTGCTTTGTCTTGAAATAAAAATAAATTTCGGCTTTATTTTTTATGAATCCTTCCATAAAACTGATCGCAAACGATTCCATAGTTACAGAAATGTTCCAAATCGAATCTTGAGGTCATCATCCATCTCCAATGCCTTCGTAATAAATCTCGGAGGTCATTCTTTACGGCGAAACCTTAGAAAAGATTTTTTACTAGCGGAAAGTGAAGAAGTGAAAAAAAAACACTCAAAAAATGACCTGGTGGTGATAATCATGCCAACATCATTCGAAGGCTGGTTAAGTTGGAAAATGAAATTTTTATGTCGAAATGTGGCTGAAGACAAGATCCCAATCGAATCTGCCTAAATCTCTATTTTCATCGGCGTTCGTTCAGCATTTAAAGAGTTCGAATATTAAAGGACTGACGTCATAGGCCATAAGAAGTTTCGCCAAAAACTTGATGAAAACAGAATCATGGCGCAACCCTTACAATTGTATTATGTAATTTTACCAGTGAATTCACGTGCTCGTCGTTAACACGAGCACTTACAGAGAACATTTTTTTAAGTAGCTTCGAATGCGATTCCAAATTCTCATGGTTGGGTTGTTTTACCTCTGAGCGGCATTTTTTCTTGCACACCATGGGCTAAATGGCCAGGTCACAATGACCCCGAAGGCTCAGAGAAGGTTGGGGGAGGGGACCCACTGGAACAGCAGTTGAGAGACAGATGGTAGCCTCCCGTCAAGGCCATCCAGCGTGTTCTTTAACGTGCACAGGGGGCCACGGCTTAACGTCCCATCCGACGGACGGCGATGTCCCCTACTGATCATGGGTAAGGCGGGGAGTTTTCCGGAGATAAATCTCAAAGCTGACCCAGATGGGACTCGAACCTGGGAACTACAGATTACGAGCCTGACACGCTACCAACTGAGCCACTTCCGCCAATTCTCATGGCACGAGTCCTCTGATTGTCACGAGGGAGTTGGGAGTGCACACTTCCAGTTCTTCGCAAAAAAAGGAAACTAAAGGAAATTGGCTTTCACGAGCTTTGTCGGGACAAAATGAAACCAGTTAATTTTGGTTTTCGTGCACCGTCGATGTGGAACCAGTTCGCTACAATTGCTGCTAAACGTAATAATAGCATCGGTTTCATTGTGGCGTCAATGCCCATTAACTGTTGACAATCGTGCCTTCAGTTTTTGGAGGCAAAACTGAAACCGAAGAAGGAAGTTCTCAGATTGGTCGAAGGGGGTCGCCTCACGTGGCGGAGCGATGGCCTTGTGGCACACTTCCCGCGTCTGCCGGAGAAAGGGCGGGAAAAGAAGAAGCATCGGGGAATACAGCGACTAAATATGGAAGTTGGTCTGCGTCACGTACAGCAGCAGTCGCCGAACTCCCGCCCATTTGGAAACCCGCGAGTCGTGTCCGCCCTCCCCACCGCCAGGACGTCGCTTGGCCTGCCACGTGGTGTGCGCCATCCCGGACTGTTGTGTGGCCGCACAGGAGGGTCGACAGTCGCGTCAAAGGTAAGGGATTATCCTTCCCCTGACGACGAAAATTCATTTCAGGATTCCTCAAAGCCCACGATCGTTAGTTACTTGAATGCTTCCAAAAAATAACTTTTTCTTCCTCTCGTGAAATGCAACTCGATGCACCGCATCTGATTGCGGAAGAGGAATCGCTCTCCTCAACTGATGCTTGCCTCCGAAGGGCAAATTGGCTTTTTCTCTGTAATAGGAAAGGACGAGGGGCAAAATCCGAAAAAAAAAAATCCTCTGAAGAAGAGGAGAGGCGAAAATTGCTTTCTTATAAAGCGAACACGCAGATTGAAATGCATTGCAAAGTATTGTTAGAGAAGCAATTGCCATACGTTTATCAAAAATTGACTGAATAATATAATATCAATATCGAAAATACTATGATTTTCAAATGAATATCGAATATTTTATTTGATGAAATGTTTTTTACGTATCATTTACCTCTAAATTTAATTTGCCAGGGATCAACCTGTACACTGAAGTGCCATTGAATTAGGGATATCAACCTAGTAACGTGCTGGACCCCCTCTGGCCCTGATAACGGCCGCCACACGACGAGGCAAGGACTCCACAAGCCTGGATAAATGTTCCACAGGTATGGCGACCCATGCATCCCCAAGAGCTGTCATAATTCTCTCAATGTCGTCGCTGATGGGACATGAGCCCCAACACTCTGCTCGACGGTATCCCAAAGTTTCTGGATGGGATTTAAATCTGGGCTTTTAGGTGGCCAATTCATTATTTCAAAGTCAGCAGAATGCTCCTGCAACCATGCAGTAGCCAAGCCGGACCTGTGAGATGTCTTGCTGGTAGACGCCATCTCCATTGGGATGCAGGATGGCCATAAATGGGTGTAAATGGTCAGCCATGAGTTCTACGTACCGGGATGCATTGAGAGTCGTTGGTACATGTACCAAAGGTCCCACAGACGTCCAACTGAAGACACCCCAGGCCATCACTGAGCCACCACCAGCTTGTGCTGTTCCGACCTGACATGCAGGATCCATGGCTTCATGGGGTTGGCGCCATACCCTCAGTCTTCCATCAGCTTGATGTAGTATAAATCAGAATTCATGACTCCAGGATATCCGTTGCCAATTTTCGATGGTCCAATGTCAATGTTCTTTAGCCCAGGCAAGGTGTTGAGCCCGGTGTCGTGTCATTAGAAGTGGGACTCTCGTAGGTCAGTGGCTCCCGAAGCCGAGACGATGAAGTGAGCATTTCACGGTCTGTGCACTGACTTCCTGGCTGGAACCCGCATTCAGATGGATGGTGGTTTCAGATAATGTCTGGCCCCTATCGGCCCATATGATGCGGGTCAGACAACGATGCACACGATCATTCAGGACTGGTTGTCCTTTGCAGTTTGTCCTTGCAGCAGGTGCTCGTTTTTTTGCCGGAATTTTCATATTCCCGGAACACTCCTGAAACTGTCGTACGAGAAATTCCAAGTTCATTAACAATTTCGGAGATCGAGTGTCCCATCCGTCGGGCACCTACGATCTCCCCCCTCTGTCAAATGCATCTAAATTCCACTCCTTTCCCATTACGCTTCTCACGAAGAATGCTTGAGGAAGCCAAAGCTGACAGCTATATATGACCAGCCACGCATGCGCATAAATGCGGGACTTGCAGTATTGCATTTGGATAATGTCTCCTATCCCAGTTCAGTGTATTGCAGGCAGCCATTTCCCCGAAATGATGGTGGGAAACAGCTGATATGCCTCCGTGGCTCTGGGTCAAATTGCGACAATGCCCAGAAGGGGAGATTTAAGCCAACAACAGATTTAACAGGCCCGGATCTGGAAAAAAAACAATATCGAGTTTAAATGAACGGGAACGCGGTTCAGGGCACCTAGAATTCAGAGAGCTGTGTGATCGCACGTAGTGTGCATTGTAGCAGGGATAAGAAGTCATCGGTGGGGTTGAATAGGAACTGGTAGAGCTGAAAGGAAAAAATCATCGGTGGGGTTGAATAGGAACTGGTAGAGCTGAAAGGAAAAAATCATCGGTGGGGTTGAATAGGAACTGGTAGAGCTGAAAGGAAAAAATCATCGGTGGGGTTGAATAGGAACTGGTAGAGCTGAAAGGAAAAAATCATCGGTGGGGTTGAATAGGAACTGGTAGAGCTGAAAGGAAAAAAATCATCGGTGGGGTTGAATAGGAACTGGTAGAGCTGAAAGGAAAAAATCATCGGTGGGGTTGAATAGGAACTGGTAGAGCTGAAAGGAAAAAATCATCGGTGGGGTTGAATAGGAACTGGTAGAGCTGAAAGGAAAAAATCATCGGTGGGGTTGAATAGGAACTGGTAGAGCTGAAAGGAAAAAAATCATCGGTGGGGTTGAATAGGAACTGGTAGAGCTGAAAGGAAAAAATCATCTGTGGGGTTGAATAGGAACTGGTAGAGCTGAAAGGAAAAAAATCATCGGTGGGGTTGAATAGGAACTGGTAGAGCTGAAAGGAAAAAATCATCGGTGGGATTGCATAGGAACTGGTAGAGCTGAAAGGAAAAAAATCATCGGTGGGGTTGAATAGGAACTGGTAGAGCTGAAAGGAAAAAATCATCGGTGGGGTTGAATAGGAACTGGTAGAGCTGAAAGGAAAAAAATCATCGGTGGGGTTGAATAGGAACTGGTAGAGCTGAAAGGAAAAAATCATCGGTGGGGTTGAATAGGAACTGGTAGAGCTGAAAGGAAAAAAATCATCGGTGGGGTTGAATAGGAACTGGTAGAGCTGAAAGGAAAAAATCATCTGTGGGGTTGAATAGGAACTGGTAGAGCTGAAAGGAAAAAAATCATCGGTGGGGTTGAATAGGAACTGGTAGAGCTGAAAGGAAAAAATCATCTGTGGGGTTGAATAGGAACTGGTAGAGCTGAAAGGAAAAAAATCATCGGTGGGGTTGAATAGGAACTGGTAGAGCTGAAAGGAAAAAATCATCGGTGGGGTTGCATAGGAACTGGTAGAGCTGAAAGGAAAAAAATCATCGGTGGGGTTGAATAGGAACTGGTAGAGCTGAAAGGAAAAAATCATCGGTGGGGTTGAATAGGAACTGGTAGAGCTGAAAGGAAAAAATCATCGGTGGGGTTGAATAGGAACTGGTAGAGCTGAAAGGAAAAAATCATCGGTGGGGTTGAATAGGAACTGGTAGAGCTGAAAGGAAAAAATCATCGGTGGGGTTGAATAGGAACTGGTAGAGCTGAAAGGAAAAAAATCATCGGTGGGGTTGAATAGGAACTGGTAGAGCTGAAAGGAAAAAATCATCGGTGGGGTTGAATAGGAACTGGTAGAGCTGAAAGGAAAAAATCATCGGTGGGGTTGAATAGGAACTGGTAGAGCTGAAAGGAAAAAATCATCGGTGGGGTTGAATAGGAACTGGTAGAGCTGAAAGGAAAAAAATCATCGGTGGGGTTGAATAGGAACTGGTAGAGCTGAAAGGAAAAAATCATCTGTGGGGTTGAATAGGAACTGGTAGAGCTGAAAGGAAAAAAATCATCGGTGGGGTTGAATAGGAACTGGTAGAGCTGAAAGGAAAAAATCATCGGTGGGGTTGAATAGGAACTGGTAGAGCTGAAAGGAAAAAAATCATCGGTGGGGTTGAATAGGAACTGGTAGAGCTGAAAGGAAAAAATCATCGGTGGGGTTGAATAGGAACTGGTAGAGCTGAAAGGAAAAAATCATCGGTGGGGTTGAATAGGAACTGGTAGAGCTGAAAGGAAAAAATCATCGGTGGGGTTGAATAGGAACTGGTAGAGCTGAAAGGAAAAAATCATCGGTGGGGTTGAATAGGAACTGGTAGAGCTGAAAGGAAAAAAATCATCGGTGGGGTTGAATAGGAACTGGTAGAGCTGAAAGGAAAAAATCATCGGTGGGGTTGAATAGGAACTGGTAGAGCTGAAAGGAAAAAATCATCGGTGGGGTTGAATAGGAACTGGTAGAGCTGAAAGGAAAAAATCATCGGTGGGGTTGAATAGGAACTGGTAGAGCTGAAAGGAAAAAAATCATCGGTGGGGTTGAATAGGAACTGGTAGAGCTGAAAGGAAAAAATCATCGGTGGGGTTGAATAGGAACTGGTAGAGCTGAAAGGAAAAAAATCATCGGTGGGGTTGAATAGGAACTGGTAGAGCTGAAAGGAAAAAATCATCGGTGGGGTTGAATAGGAACTGGTAGAGCTGAAAGGAAAAAAATCATCGGTGGGGTTGAATAGGAACTGGTAGAGCTGAAAGGAAAAAATCATCGGTGGGGTTGAATAGGAACTGGTAGAGCTGAAAGGAAAAAAATCATCGGTGGGGTTGAATAGGAACTGGTAGAGCTGAAAGGAAAAAATCATCGGTGGGGTTGAATAGGAACTGGTAGAGCTGAAAGGAAAAAATCATCGGTGGGGTTGAATAGGAACTGGTAGAGCTGAAAGGAAAAAATCATCGGTGGGGTTGAATAGGAACTGGTAGAGCTGAAAGGAAAAAAATCATCGGTGGGGTTGAATAGGAACTGGTAGAGCTGAAAGGAAAAAATCATCGGTGGGGTTGAATAGGAACTGGTAGAGCTGAAAGGAAAAAAATCATCGGTGGGGTTGAATAGGAACTGGTAGAGCTGAAAGGAAAAAATCATCGGTGGGGTTGAATAGGAACTGGTAGAGCTGAAAGGAAAAAATCATCGGTGGGGTTGAATAGGAACTGGTAGAGCTGAAAGGAAAAAATCATCGGTGGGGTTGAATAGGAACTGGTAGAGCTGAAAGGAAAAAATCATCGGTGGGGTTGAATAGGAACTGGTAGAGCTGAAAGGAAAAAATCATCGGTGGGGTTGAATAGGAACTGGTAGAGCTGAAAGGAAAAAATCATCGGTGGGGTTGAATAGGAACTGGTAGAGCTGAAAGGAAAAAATCATCGGTGGGGTTGAATAGGAACTGGTAGAGCTGAAAGGAAAAAATCATCGGTGGGGTTGAATAGGAACTGGTAGAGCTGAAAGGAAAAAATCATCGGTGGGGTTGAATAGGAACTGGTAGAGCTGAAAGGAAAAAAATCATCGGTGGGGTTGAATAGGAACTGGTAGAGCTGAAAGGAAAAAAATCATCGGTGGGGTTGAATAGGAACTGGTAGAGCTGAAAGGAAAAAATCATCGGTGGGGTTGAATAGGAACTGGTAGAGCTGAAAGGAAAAAATCATCGGTGGGGTTGAATAGGAACTGGTAGAGCTGAAAGGAAAAAATCATCGGTGGGGTTGAATAGGAACTGGTAGAGCTGAAAGGAAAAAATCATCGGTGGGGTTGAATAGGAACTGGTAGAGCTGAAAGGAAAAAATCATCGGTGGGGTTGAATAGGAACTGGTAGAGCTGAAAGGAAAAAATCATCGGTGGGGTTGAATAGGAACTGGTAGAGCTGAAAGGAAAAAAATCATCGGTGGGGTTGAATAGGAACTGGTAGAGCTGAAAGGAAAAAATCATCGGTGGGGTTGAATAGGAACTGGTAGAACTGAAAGGAAAAAATCATCGGTGGGGTTGAATAGGAACTGGTAGAGCTGAAAGGAAAAAAATCATCGGTGGGGTTGAATAGGAACTGGTAGAGCTGAAAGGAAAAAAATCATCGGTGGGGTTGAATAGGAACTGGTAGAGCTGAAAGGAAAAAAATCATCGGTGGGGTTGAATAGGAACTGGTAGAGCTGAAAGGAAAAAATCATCGGTGGGGTTGAATAGGAACTGGTAGAGCTGAAAGGAAAAAATCATCGGTGGGGTTGAATAGGAACTGGTAGAGCTGAAAGGAAAAAATCATCTTTGCTCAGGATGACCATGTGGGGACTCCACAGTGAGTCGGATTGTTCGCAGTGCAAGTGTTAGTGGAGGCCTGTTACCTCAGTTAGGGTCATCAGTATTTGTGTCATTCACGCTGAGGGCCACGACGATCACTCTCCACAGAAAATTCCGGAAGTTTGAAATATCGAAAAAGAGGCTCTGTGATCTTTGGGGTCGAAATATGCTCCTTAACAGTTCTTTCTGCGGGAAATGCTCAGGGGTGTTTCAGGGCCTCACGCCTTGGATCGGAACAGCAAAAGAATGAAGGAACTCCAGCATCGAAAACGAGCATCGGTATCGGATGGCAGAGAAGAGATAAGCCCTCGAGGAGACATTTTTGGTGTTGCCTGTGACGTCGACAGAGAGAGAGGTCTCTTGATTTCGTCTGCTCTGACAAAAGTAACGAGGAGGGTCGAAAGTGCCCTTCTTGCCGTCAACGAGGACACCTCGAGAGCACAGTTCGACCCCCGGAATGCCCCCCCGCGTAGCGAGACAAATGGCCAGCACCGCATCAGTTGAATGGGAAGCTGGGCCGTGTGGAAACCCGATAAGGGAAATGCATGCCCACGAACGAGGCTAAGAAGTGACTTCTGTCACGTGAGATGCTCGAGCAGTGAGTGTCACGCGAACTGCAGCATCCAGCTCCCCAGTGGCACGTCATCGAGCTCGTTGGCCTGCTGACCACTGAGCGCCCTCAAGCGTTAAAAGGGTGCATGCACTTCGACGATAATCGGCATAATGAGATAACTAGATGACGTCCCCCCCCCCCCGCCTCATGCACACGAGGTCAGGGGTTGCATTCACTAGTGGATCGATCCGAGTGATTCTGTCGAAACCACTAAAGTGGTAGGATTGGTAGCCAATTGGAGAAATAAGACCGGTATAATTTTTAATGTTTCTGCTGTCGGAGGAGAGTGATTAATGACCCGTAACCGCCATTGTGAGAAGGCCTAGCTTTATAAACATTAATCACGAAATGATTTTGTTGAGAAAGTGTGGAAAGTAAATAAGTTTAGGTTTTTAACTCTGGCTGCTTCATTCGAAAATTATCTTTTGGAATTTAATTAAATTTCACTTTAAGCGAAGGATTGAAACAGATTTTTGAATTAATCTGTGCGTCATTGGCAAAATTCTTTTCTGTTATATTTCAGTCGAGTGGTTAGCGCGCTTGGCTACTGATCTTAGAGACCTGGGTTCGAGCACCGGGTAGGGATGTATGTGTTGTTTTTCTGCTGAGGTCCTGCCATCCTCACAGATCTTCTACTGTGGCATATAAACTGACAGGCTCCTGTCAGACCTCTGTGGCAAGCAGCTGCTTGAGGGGACATTTTTTTTTATAAGTTATAAAAAGAAAAGTGTAATCCTCTCTAGAGAATATGAAACGCTGATTTTCAAGTGAAAAATTTTGTGACTTTCCAAATTTACTGAAATTAATTTATAGAAAATAACACTATTAGATGATTCGAAACACGCGCTTCCTAATATCGGCACTTATTCAACCTTAAGAGGATTTTAAATTTAATCTAAAAACAAAGAGTTGAACATCTGTAGAGGGAGTTTGGGTTGGGTTGTTTTACCTCTGAGCGGCACTTTTTTGCACACCATGGGCTAAATGGCCAGGTCACATGGATCCCGAAGGCTCAGAGAAAGTTGAGGGAGGGGACCCACTGGAACAGCTGTTGGGAGACAGATGGTAGCCTCCCGTCAAGGCCATCCAGCGTGTTCTTTAATGTGCACAGGGTATGGCTCTCCCGCACACGGGGCCACGGCTTAACGTCCCATCCGACGGACGGCGGCCTTTCCAAGCCCATCGGTGTCCCCTACTGACCGTGGGCAGGGCGGGGAATTTTGCGGAGATAAATCTCAACGCTGACCCAGCTGGGACTCGAACCTGGGAACTACAGATTACGAGCCTGACGCGCTACCGATTAAGCCACCCCCGCCCCCGCCCCTGTAGAGGGAGATGCAGACGACAAAGTAGAAATATCAACAGCCGATTAATGCAGAATTGTTAAGGTTGCGATATCATTCGTGCGCAGATGAAGGCATTCATTAAATGGGAAGTTTTGCATCGAGGGATAAAAGTCGAAATGGATGAGAATTAAGGAATTAATGAGAAACTGCAAATGGATCGAGACATACTTTACAAGGTCTTGCACCCTTGAAAGAGGCTTCCCAGCAAGTTCCTTCTTAATTTCTGGAAACAACCAAAGATCACTTGGTACAAGATCGGGTGAATAAGCAGGATGAGGTAGCTGTTTAAAAAGCCGTAACTTGCCAGGTTTTGTGAGCACTGGTATTGTCAGGAAGAAGGATAAGGGCCTTGACACGCATCTTGTTGGATGCTGCTCCTGCACCTCCTTAGCCATTTTCTGCAAAACAATATTAGATATTTTTTAGATAGATAGATATTTTATTCTCAGAATATGCAGTACATTACGTTTACGTTTTTTTACCTTAGAACTGAAATTATAATGAAATATATATAATGTTGTATATCTCAGATACACAATTTTAAAGTATTACATTTTCTAATATATATTCTTCTTTATACATAGTTTGTCCAATAAAAATCATATATTTATTCATACATATATATATATGGAAAATTTTAATATTATATTTCATTAGTGTTTTATAATTTTACCTACATTTTTTAGTAAAGGTCTGAGAAAAAATGTTGAGCCTTCCACGAGAGTAAAAACTCGCTTGTGGAAGAAATTTAACAGTTATGTTGTAATAAAATGAAAAGGTAACATGCTTCAGTTCCACATTTCCTCACACTTTGCTAGCTTGATCAAAAAATCTAAGTAAATATTTAATCAATTTATAAGTTTGAAGATTATCATTAAGAATAAATGAAATAAAAAAATAAAAAGACTTTACTGGGTAGAAAAACAGAAAAAAATATAAAAATCTATATTGAACAGTGTGTTAGTAAGTGGTTCAGTTGAGCACCTTAAGGGCAACTCAGCATCAAATGAAATTATATTACATTTAAATCTCTTTTATTTCTAAAACATAGTCTCAATATTTACCACATTTAAAATCCATTTTCTTAATTCCTTATAGAAAAAGTTATCATTCCTTATTCCTTTGATATACTCTGGTAAGCAGTTAAAAAACTTTGGCGCCAAATAAACATAATGTTTTTCAAGAATAGTTTTGTTCGCTTTTAAATCAAGTAAGAAAAGGTTTTTTGACAGTCGAGTATTCTTTTCAAATGTCCGTAAAGTTTGAACATTAAAATTCATCCTTATGTATTTCAGTACCTGAAATACATATAATTTCCTTATTTGTAAAATACCTAATTCATTGTATACATTTGCAACGTTTTCAAATTTTCTTAGTTTCATCATGCATCTAATTATGTGATTCTGCACATAGTGTAACGGTTTGATTGTTGTCAAATAGACTCCACCCCACGATAATAAACCATAGAGCAAATAAGATTTAATCCAAGAAAAGTAAATAATTTTCAATAAAGATAAATTTACGAATTTCCGGATATAATAAATTTTAGGTATAATGCAGTTAATCTTTTTAACAACATCAAATATTTGCATTTTCCAGGACATCTTTCTGTCAATAAAAGTACCCAAATATTTATAGCATTCAACCCCCTCAATTTTGTCACAATTGCAATTTTTTTCCAGCACAAATTTCAGTGGGGCATTGCAATAATATTGGCCACTTATAGTCCTTTTTTTCAGATGAGGTGTCCATCTCAGACCGGGAGGGGGGAGGTAAATTTAAAAGTATCATAATAGAAGGAAAAAAAATTTGAAATAGGTGCAAAATTTTGTATTTACTGTCTGTTTCTTTGTTCAGATTTAGCAATGCACTAATAAATGCGTAAATAAACACAAAACACAAAAATTCATTGCTTCGTCTTCTAATATGTTTTGCTGCCTGAGAATCTCCGGGGCTCCTTTGCGCTTGGTGTGCGGGGTTCTTTTGCAGACGGTGCCAAGACTTAACGCCCCATCCGATGAAAGAAATCCTCTCTGGAAGGGAGAAAAGGAAGAAAGGAAAGAACGTGGCGGACGGATGCAGACGAATGACGTCACCTGCTGCGAGAAGTGGGAATTCCAATCAGCTGTGCGAGGAATGATCTCACGTGTGGTTGCTCTTAATGGCGAGCAGGCGTGAGACGAATGAGCCCCTCGGTCGCTCTGCAAATGCATTTCCTTGCTCGATCGAATGCAAATCTCGTATAAGGGATGGTGCAAATCCGTGGATGCTGTAATTCAATGAGATTATGGAATGACTCCTCGACGAGGAAAGAAGTGCGCGCAGTTTCCTTCTCTGCGCTCATTCCTCCCAAGCTCCATCACGAGACGATTTCTTTCTTCCACGAGGAGGATCAACTTCGATGGGAACAATAACCGAATCGGTTCTCGAAGTGATGAAGCGCCGCTCTTCACCTCCGGTCCGAAACTGCAGACGAGGATCCAAGGTCAGGTGTGCTACGAGCACGAGTCTGTCCCGCGCCGTTCATTCGGGAACCGAAGACTGTGAGGAACCGTCGTCATGGAAATGGGAGTTGCACGTGCAGAACGGAGCGATTTGAGCGCGTAATGGAACTTTGCCGAAATGTAAATGGCTGCGGATGCGAAGGAGAATCGCAGTATCACTACGTGCAGGAAATTCTCGCCATCATGCGTTACCGTTAGTTCAACTTCTTTCCTTTTTGGAGACTTTTTGGCTCCGAACATTGCACGCTTAAAAACGCTCTTCTCGTTTACGAAGCAACATAAATTATGCAGCTTAATAGTGGGAACTGATCGGTAAGATTATATGATTCTGACGAAGTCCCTCTCTCTTGATCCAGGAGAGGACGATGCTAGATCGAATTCTCCATCGTCGAAGACACATTTCAGACTCACGCGGATGGAGATAATTTGCCTCTGGTCAGCAGCCACCCGCGGAAGGCACGCTTCAAACTGATCGTGAGTAGGAGGTGGGGGGGAAATCGAAAAGATACCCTTTGTAGAATTATTTATGAAGCATTCATGGGGGAAAAAAATCAGAAAAGATTTTATGAAAAAATAAGACAATTGAAAAATCATTCTTTTTTTTTAACCCGTTTTAAATACCAATAATTTTATTTGGTTAAATGTGCATAAAAGCAACGACAATAAACATTAAGAACTCGATCACCTGGACTTACGGAACACGTTTTGAAAAATCTCTCATCGTGAATTTTTTTTTAAAACCGTGCCGCATTGCCGACAATACAGCTCGAGTTTCAAGGTCGCAGCCTGGTAGCACTAGATTTCGATGCTTGGTAATTTAATTTATGCAATTATTAACATTTAAAGACTACTGTTAGTTTACTATGGGATTTTATCTATAAATTTAATTAGTAAATGTTTTGTAATACTTTTTAATACGCAACAAAAAATTATATGCATAATACATATTCTTGTTCTATTTGAAATCGATTTTCCGAACCACATACATTTGCAATTAATCCGGATAATCTATTTTTACTCTATTTCAAATTATGCAAACTTATTACACAGTTTTTAGTAGATACTCTCGTCATCTCTCTTCGTCAATACTTAAAATAATCTTCAAATAAGAGAAATGTGTGCATATGACCTGTAGTTATAGAAAAATGCCGTTTACATAGCCGGACTAGCCCTTGACTCTAGTAAGGATGGGAGGCGCCAAATCCCATGTTAGCAAGTTAAAAGGCATTCCTCAATATCGAAATCTGTAGATATCTATGTAGATGAGAGTTTGTGTCTTTTTTGTCTTGTTCGATCAAGAATTGCTTTGAAACAGTAAGATCGAAAATCATGAAATTAAGTAGATGGTTCAAGAAATAATTTAAGTGAAAAAATGAGTTTCGTCGTGAGTGGGACTCGAACCCGTATCTTCAATTTACATGCTGGGTGTTCTGACCAATAAACTATCAAGGGATAGTCAGTTTCTCAGCTAATTGTGAAAAGTCTTCCCGACCTTGTCGCCATATACGATCGGGATTATTTCCTGAATTCTAAGTCAACAGGAAGTCGGTTTATTTTTCAGTGGCGTTTGAGATACCAGCAGTCAGCCTCCCCCCACCCCCCTGGGGGAAATTTCTAAAGTTTCCCTTTTAGTTGGAGAAGGACAATGTCTAGGCTAATTTATGCTATCCCATTGTCCATTCGCATCATTTATCTTCACAATGATCTCGTGTAGCTTTCAACAGCTAGGGAGAAAGAGGAGGGGGCGAGGAGGAGTTTTAACTTTCTCGTGTTAAATGCAAGCTGGGAAGTTCTGTCTGATGTTGTGGTAAAACCTTTCACAGTTTCCTTCACCAATAGATTATTCCTTTTATATATCTATATGTCACCGGCAAAGTTTGAAATCCGGCATTCTATAGAATGCCTAGGCATTGTATATAATGCCTAAAACTAGCCGGCAATGTATGAAACGATTCATATTTCACACATTTCCTAGGCATTCTATAGAATGCCAAAAGGCAAATCGGCAAAGTATAAAATACTCCCGGCAGTGATGTTTAATGTCGCAATGCGAGTCACGTGACTCTCGACGCTCGCCTCAAACAGAGAGCCAGAGCACTCAGTCCAATTCGAATTGACCAGTAAATGTTCCCCTGGGTCCCCTATAGGCTCACCCTGATTGCCAGATCCGCCAGTCCCTAGTTTCGGTAAAAAAGAGCGCCGTAGTTGGTCACTTTGGACACCAAAAAGACACCCTTCCATTCGGAAAAGCGCCCCCTAGCGTTGTAAGAGTGTAAAAGAGGGTTGCCTCAATAGGGATCCCAAAGTTTGAGAACCCTAGCTTCCATAGAAAGAGAGTTAAGGTCAAAAAACAGATTAAAAAAAGTCATCAAAAAACGACATATCACAAGCATCTCGGAACTCCACTGAAATAGATTTGACAAGTAGTAAGTGAAATACGAGTATCCTAACTCGAATTGCAAACTTCGAATATTCAACACTTTACTGATTCGTTCTCACTTGGCTTTACCTCATTTGGGGCGTTTTTTATAATGCGGGCGACAGATTCATTACAGGTTATGATGTTAATATTTCTGGCGGTAGTTCAGCAATGGTATTTTTCTCTTTTTGTAGAAAAATCCCGTATCTTATATTTTGTACTTCTTACATTTTCACATGCATCTTTTCAATAAAAGCCTTTTTCATACTTTGCCGAAATAATATTTGTCATTCTATATAATACCTAGGTATTCTATACAATGCCTAGGGAAAGTATGTAATAATTCTCATATTTCATACATTGCCTAAAAACGCCGGGTATTCTATAGAATGCCGGCTTTTCATACATTGCCGGTAACATATATATTAATAATTTAAATAATGAATAAAGTCCACTTTTTTTCTCAAACTTTCGTAACCCGCGACCTCGTAGAATTGTGAAAAATACAAACGACTTCTTAGAATCGTAAATAAAAATTATGCGACCCTTTTCCCCTCTCCTGCATTGTATTTGCAAAAACATTTTACTCGAAATACTGGCAAGTACGAAACGATCAGAGCTTTGCGATTCTCTTCGAAACTGCTCGCGAGAATCACGGGGTTAAACGATCAGAAGAAAACTGCAGTGAAACCTTGATGATCAGGGCCACCATGGGGTCACCTTCATGATCAGGACCACCATGGGGTCACCTTCATGATCAGGACCACTATGGGGTCACCTTCGTGATCAGGGCCACCATGGGGTCACCTTCATGATCAGGGTCACCATGGGGTCACCTTCATGATCAGGGCCACCATGGGGTCACCTTCATGATCAGGGCCACCATGGGGTCACCTTCATGATCAGGGCCACCATGGGGTCATTTTCATGATCAGGGCCACCTTCGTGATCAGGGCCACCATGGGGTACCTTCGTGATCAGGGCCACTATGGGGTCACCTTCGTGATCAGGGCCACTATGGGGTCACCTTCGTGATCAGGGCCACTATGGGGTCACCTTCGTGATCAGGGTCACCATGGGGTCACCTTCGTGATCAGGGCCACCATGGGGTCACCTTCATGATCAGGGCCACCATGGGGTCACCTTCGTGATCAGGGCCACCACGGGGTCACCTTCGTGATCAGGGCCACCACGGGGTCACCGTGATCAGGGCCACCACGGGGTCACCTTCATGATCAGGGCCATCATGGGGTCACCTTCATGATCAGGGCCACCACGGGGTCACCTTCGTGATCAGGGCCACCATGGGGTCACCTTCGTGATCAGGGCCACCACGGGGTCACCTTCGTGATCAGGGCCACCACGGGGTCACCTTCCTGATCAGGGCCACCATGGGGTTACCTTCATGATCAGGGCCACCACGGGGTCACCTTCATGATCAGGGCCACCACGGGGTCACCTTCGTGATCAGGGCCACCACGGGGTCACCTTCCTGATCAGGGCCACCATGGGGTTACCTTCATGATCAGGGCCACCACGGGGTCACCTTCATGATCAGGGCCACCACGGGGTCACCTTCGTGATCAGGGCCACCACGGGGTCACCTTCGTGATCAGGGCCACCACGGGGTCACCTTCCTGATCAGGGCCACCATGGGGTCACCTTCATGATCAAGGCCACCACGGGGTCACCTTCATGATCAGGGCCACCATGGGGTCACCTTCGTGATCAGGGCCACCATGGGGTCACCTTCATGATCAGGGCCACCACGGGGTCACCTTCATGATCAGGGCCACCAAACTTTTCGCGGTGGGCAAAAAGTTTAACTTGTATTGGTATAGAAATATGTAAATCACGCCATTCTTTAATGATCGCAGTGGCGCTCATGCATATATCATCATCATATATCATCATAACCATGATTCAACTAGGGATGGCTGAAAAACGGAACGAAAAAAAAGAGGGAAGCTTGTTGTTGAAAATGCATGCAAAAGATGTTCTTTCATGTTAATAAGTAAAAAATATAGAAAACGAATTGTAGCTAGAAAGAAAAATATTTTCATTTCAAATGATTAATTTGATAATGCATCATATTAATTAACAAAACTATTACTTATCATTAGAATTCCTCTATCTATTTCGATTCAATTATTTCCATTCTTGGTGGTTTTCACAAATTGAAAACAACTGCCGTACATGAAGGCATACCTAACACTTCGCGTGCCTAGGGGCTCCTGAGAAATAAATCGGGCCTTGATGACAAATCGTTTTGCGTGTTAAATCGAAGTATGAAAAGAACATGGTGTGCATGAAAATCCTCCGTGGACAAAAAAATGGGTTTACTTTATAGATTTGAGCGTTGCGAATCTGGCATCCAAATGTTTATATCGGGAACTATTTCCGCGGGAGGGCATAAAGAGTATTAGGATGTAATATGTCGCTAAAACTGCATTTCTTACATTCCCACCTGATTTTTTTTTTCACCACAATTGATGGGAGTGATCTCGGATGCGGTGGAGAAAGGTTCCATACCGGAATGGAAAAACGAAAGAGCGGCAAATGGAACGAGAGTATGTTGGCTCTGCAGCGAGAGGCTCCACAGATAAAACATAAGCGACAGAAGACAATATAATATTTTTATTGTGTAAATATTTACATGTATCAGGATTTATTAGTGTCAGCTTCAACTTTTGATAATGTGAATAAATATTTGGTAAATTATATTTATCTTCTATGAGTAAAATAGTGTTTTTAAAAATTAAACTCATATCTCTAGAGAAGTGTAGGGGATAGGACAAATCGGCTGTCAGATTCGGATTCAGGATCCTCAAAAACATAAAAATCAGACAAAATTTTGGAAGGAAGGAAAAAAGTTTTTTTTTTTTTTCATACCAGTAAAAAGAGGTTTGTTTTTTTCTGCTACAACTTGTTTAACTCTGGTGATTGCTCCTGATTTTCGTTCTTTCATTAGAGACAAATTATGGGTAAATCCAATTTTAAAACTTCTTGCCAAAATTAGAGAAAAAATTATTTTGCTTGTTTTTATCTGCTGCTTACGAAACAAAAATATTTCCGTTTATGCTTAAAAATTTGCAGTTTTTGTCATAATCGAATTCTTCGATTTTTTTGGGCTCGATTAATTGTTAAAAAAATTTAAACATTTAAATTAATATCCAAAATACCTGTACCTTGACTTTACTGTAACCCCCTGCATGGAATAAATTATTATATTATTATACCAAAATCATAATGTGCATTTATTATTTCAGCATTCACGAATCTATTATATGTTAAAACTGCAATGAGAAAAAAAATGGTATTATATGCAAAAAGTCTGTCGTGAATCTTTAATAAAATTATAAATCTCATTATATAAATTATTTTTAATTGTTACAATGATATAATTCTGTGCTTCTAAAACCTCTATTGCATCATTTACCAAGCAGATTCATTATTCTTGTTAAAAGTCTCAGAGAGATAAAAAAAAAAACAAATATCCAACATATTTGTTTTTGCCAAAACTATAAAAAGAAATACCCCCTCAAGCAGCTGCTTGCCACAGAGGTCTGACAGGAGCCTGTCAGTTTATGTGCCATAGTAGAAGGTCTGTGAGGATGGCAGGCCCTCAGCAGAAAAACGACACAAACAGCCATGCCTTACCCGGGGCTCGAACCCAGGTCCCTTAGATCAGTAGCCAAGCTCCCTAATGGGACGGCTTGACTATACTGACTATCATGTCGGCATTTAAGTCAACCAAAGCTCATCAAGAGATTGCCTATTAATTTTTTTTAAATATTTTACTAAAATCTGAAAACGGACTGTAAGTGGAATTTCAGTTTTAATAGATTAGGAAAACTACCCATAGAAATGAACAGGATAAAGCAAAAATATATTTTTGTATGCAAATAGGGTGGAAAAAGTCCTCGCAAAATATGAGTTTTGCAAAAATCGTCTGCCCCACAGAGCGCAAGAAACGCCAACCGGATGTAGGTCTATAGGTCGTGGTCTCGCTGCCCCCCCCTCCCTCCCTCTCCGATCCGAGTGGCTGCTCTGACCTTCCGCCGGCCTGCGAGGAGAGCGAGCGCACGCATGCCACCATCACCTTGTAAGGAGATCGGAGAGCAATGTCGCCTCGTGCAGGTATTGTATTCGCGGCAAGGTCACGGCTTGGCTGAGAGGTCACCACGTCCCCGCCTGCGCTACAAATCCGTCTCCGAGAAAGGAAATAGTTCCTTGGTATCGAGACAGGTTTTGCCAGCGGCGCGTTCAGCTTCCATTCCTTCGCGTGTGGGCCTCGGATACCCACGTGGATCCTCTCAGATCTCTTTGATCTCGTGCAAAGAAATGTGCAATTAATAAGGAAGGATACGAAAACTGTCACCTGTGGCAACAGATTAAGATTGACACCGAAGCTGAGAAAGAGTCATTTGAATGGAAATGTATGCTTTTTATGGTAAGGAAGGATTTGTCCCATTTCGATTCGAGAAGAAAAAAAAATTCTCGAAAATTGGAACTGTCCACTTCTCTGTGCTTTTTTCCCCCACAGCAATTAGAGGATAGCGAAATTTTCCAATTTTTGGAAATAAATCTTTGTCTGTGGTTCAGCAGTTTTCTGTTCCATCCATCCCAGTTGCCAAACGATTGTCGTGTTGACTCTGTTCAGAAGATCGCCCCTCATATGCCCGAGGTGCACAAGATCGCAAAGCAGTATTATTTCCTTGTCTCGCGACCCACCACACTTCACTTCTATTCCTTGGCACATAGTTGCTGCTTCTGAAGAGTATTCAGTTTTCCGTTTTCATTTCTTTTCAAACTCAAGTCTTGAAACAACTTTTCTTAAATTTTAGAAAGAGAGAAAGGATCTTTCCATTTGCCGAGGAATTGACGTCACCGAGAGTGTGATTTCCCGCAAATATTTTAAATAATCGTCGTTTCTAATTTTCTGCTTTATCAGCGCTTAGCAGTGATTTTGAAAATCCTCAGCGCCAATGAGTTTCATCTTCCCGTCTCCCATAAAAGATCCGATCTTGAATGAACTCGCAATAGGAGCTCGAGGATTTCTTTCCCCCTTTTGAGCTGCTGCCAAAGATCCTCTCGAAGAAACTACGTCACACCCGTTGGCTTCTCTCGAGGCCCATTCACCACGAGATTAACATCATACGTCTTTGCAAAGTGCAGATTGTTTTTTTCGATAGTGTCGATCCGGATTGTCGGGTTGAATGGACCAACAATCCCGTACAAAACCTGTTCGACGTTGTTCACGTGAAGCTTTTACCTCCGGGGGCAATGGTAGGTTACGTAAGCCGTTACTGCCCCTCGAGCATATTTTTTAAAGTTGCACAACCTCAGCTTTAATCGTCCCTTAGCTGCCAGTGAGGAGCAGAAGCGACAGAGCTTGTGGGTGCTTTGGCGTCGATCCGATCAGAATTCTAACTCATTTGGGTCAATCACTTAATGGACGTTGCTCAGCGAATCCTTCTCCGGACGACAGCTCTCGTGGGAGCTGATCATCTATTGCAGCTGCCACACTCTTCATTGGGAGCGAGGAGGCAGCTAATTGGATGTAGAGGGCAACGCCACTCAATGAAGACTTAGCAACCCCCTCCCCCCCCAAATCCATCGAATCGGATTTGTTTATCTCCTCGGTTATCCTTCTGTCATTCAGTTAATTATTCTTCGGATTTTGTTTTGGTGGTCGTTTGCTCAGAAATCGCTCATCGAACGAAAAAACGGGTGCCGAGAAATTTGGGAAGAGTTCGGGTTCGATTCCTCTTTAATATCGCTTTACGAAGTGTCGCAGACTCTAACAGATCCGTGTTTGTTGATGACCGTAAATGTAAAATGGATTCATTGATTAATTCACTAATTAACAAACTCTCCGTAACAAGTGGGATGCTTCAAAAGATATTTGGTTCCTTAACGGTATATGGCAACAGGTTTGGGTACAGTTCTTTTTTTATGTTCGAAGAACCCATGAAATTTCAGTAAAAGAAAATTCGTGAATTGTTAATTAAAAGAAATTCTTTTTTTACCCCCTCCCCCACTACCGAATTTGTAGAGGGCGTGTTGTCTCGATGATCGTTCATATAAGCACGTGCATATAATAATTTTACTTCATCTCGTGCAGTAGTACTAAACTTTGGATGAAAGAAATGAAAACGAAGTTAAAATACGCGTGCATGTAAATGCATAATTCGTGTGTGATAATGGCGCGTGCAAAGAGCAGGGCTCGTTTAAATCTGTGCTCTCAAAGTATTTCAGAACGAAGATGTGCAATGAGAGCAATAGTGAGCCGTGGAAATTATGAAGAAGAGGAAAAGTATCACAGTCTGTGAACACCCTTCAAAATTAGGGCGGATTTTAGGCTGGGTGATTAGCGCGCCAAGCTAGAGATCCGAAATTCCCAGATTCGAGTCCTAGCTGTGGCGACGGCGTTCAGAATTATCTCCGTTAACCTCGACCCTGCTCTCGGGACGCCCATGGGCCCGGAAAGACCGCCGTCCGTACGATAGTTTTTTTAAGCCATGGATGGATTGACCCTGAGGCTTACCTCAGTCTCCTAACCGCCTGTCAAGTGGGTCCCGTTCCCAACTCTGATCCCTTGGGGTCCTTGTGACCTGACTATTTAGTCCATGGTATTTGTTGTGGCCGTCCCGTGGCCGAGTGGTTAGCACGCTTGGCTACTTGATTTAAGGGACCTGGGTTCGAGCCCCGGATTAGGCATGGAGTGTGTGTCGTTTTTCTGCTGAGGTCCTGCCATCCTCTCAGATCTCCTACTGTGGCATATAAACTGACAGGCTCCTGTCAGACCTATGTGGCAAGCAGCTGCTTGAGGGGGTATTTATTTTATTTATTTTATTTGTTGTGTGTGCGGAGGTAAAACAGTCCAACTAATCAAAATTGAATCATAACCATGAAAATTTGCAATTCATGTTCAATGATGAAGAAGTAAAATATAGATCAAATTGAGAAATTATATGTATATTTCTATGTAGTGTATGAAAAAATGAAAAATCAGCTGAAAGCGTTTCTGCAGGAACAGGAATCGAAACCGCAATCTCCTGAAAACATTCGGGTAATTTTGTTTTGGCCGTCGTTTGCTCAGAAATCGTTCATCGAACGAAGAAACGGGCGCCGAGAACTTTGGGAAGAGTTCGGGTTCGATTCCAGTTTAATATCGCTTTATGAAGTGTCGAAGACTCTAGGAACGATGGAACTGAGCTAAGCCAACTTGAACATGTTCAATTGGCTTAGCTCAGTTAATTAATTATTATAATTATTATAACTCTAGGAACGATGGAGCTGAACATGTTCAGTTGGCTTAGCTCAGAACTTGAACATGTTCAGTTGGCTTAGCTCAGTTAGTTAATTATTATAATTATTATAACTCTAGGAACGATGGAACTGAGCACAGTTAATTAATTATTATAATTATTATAACTCTAGGAACGATGGAGCTGAGCTAAGCCAACTTGAACATTACTTGTTCAGTTGGCTTAGCTCAGTTCCAGTTAATTAATTATTATAATTATTATTTCAATGTTTAAATCAGGATTTGCCAATTTAAATTAATAAGAACTATTCAGCTTTAGATTATTTTCCCCGGTATTCTTCCTCATCAGCGAATCGTCTTTAATTGTAATGAAGCTAGGTGAGAATTTTCAGTTTCTGAAATTATTTCTATTCGTTATAATTCCAAATAACATTAAGATTTCAGTTTGTTAATAACTAACGCTTTTAATCTGTAATAGTCTATAATTCGAAAAGCAAACTCATCTTTGGGAATTACCTCGATGGCTTCAAAACTTGAATTGACATTTTTAAACACGTGTTCATAAATGCAAATGCACTTTTTGGAATTGAATTTTTGGACACATTACCGGGATTTTGCTTATGCAATTCTTTGTTTCGAGATTTTTTTTTATGTTTGAGAGTTTATAATTTGTTCTTTTCTTAAATACTGGGTCAGATTATTTTAGGAAGGTTTTCGTTTTTTTCATTTGAAGAATTAGAATTACCTTCTTGGTTTTTATTCTCTTTTTGCAGGATTTTGTTCAGTTAGCTGTGAATTCTGGGTAATTAGAGTTCTTGTATTTGAAAAACATTCCTCTGTTTAAAAATCTCCCATATTTTGCACCTCGCGCTTTTAAAAGAGAATTTTTCTCTTTTTTTTGAAGAGAAGGGGAGTAAATTTTAATGGATTATCCTGAGATGTTTTAAACAGTTGAAGATGGCAACGGCATTTCCTTTTAATCCATTCCCTTTCTGTTTTAGTCGTTTGCTTTTTCTATTTATTTTACTGTCTATCAGAAAGCGATTATTTTGCGTCTTTTTTTAATTTTATTTAAATTATACTTAATTATTTGTTAATTCCAAAGTTATCAGATCTTCAGCTTTTTATTTAATCAAACTATAAATTTTGCATTCCGTACGACAGAGTCATCATCCTCCATCAGTCACTCGACGACGAGAGGCCGAATATGAACGAGGGAGATCCGAGTGTTACCGAGTCTGTAACCGAACCTGCGCACTCGAGTCATGCGCCTGATCCTGCTATGCCATTTTGTACAACATATTTGTCAGAAATATCTTTTCACAACTTTAACTTTACGAAAAAAATCCGCTAAGCAAACGTCAAGAATTTGCACGAAAAAAAAATTTTTTTTCTCCGTTTTTATCTCTCATGCTAATAAGTTTTTGCCTTTAACGTATCATCGCTGCTAAACGGTATTTTTTTTACTTATACGGTAATCTTTTAATTTAATCTTCATCTCTATTGAATATTAAACACCTATTAGAACATAAATATGCAAAAAAATTAAAAGAAAAACAACACATAAAAATATAATGACATTATAATTAGGCATGCCCATTCCGCTTCCAGAAGAGTATGCCATGCAGAATTCTATAGTAAAACCTCACAATACATTTTATAAAAGTAAAACGTTGAGTTGGTAACAGTTGAATAAATGAAGTGGAATTCGATAAGAATTGTTAAAACAATGGCTAACGCTTCAAAAGGTCTATTTACAAATATTAAACGATTGTTTTACGTTGTTGCAATTTTGCACAATTTTTTAACTTGTTTATTAAATCTACGCACAGCTTTTTCTTTCCGTAATTGTTCTGACATCCAATTATAAAATTTTGCTCATGGACCAGAAAGGTCTTTGAGCAATGTCTTTCTGAATAAGTGGTAAACTAAAAATATTATTGACGTATCTTAAACGTAGTGGGACACTGGAAACGTTAAACTTGTCATCATCATCATCCTCAAGCAGCCATGGGCTACGGAGGTCCAACCAGAACGTTCAATTTAGTTCTCCAAGCAAGTCTGTCCTGAGCTACATCTACTGCATCTGGCCACTGCACACCAATTCTAACAAGGTCCTGTTTGACATGTCCGCACATCTCATGCTAGGTCTCCCCCTCTTTCTGAGGCCTTTAGGCACACTGTTCATAACCCTATTCGCCAATCTATAATTATTCATACGGGCAACATGGCCAAACCAACGGAGTCTATCTCTGCACAATATGCTGCTTAAAGGAGGTTGCAAACTCCTTTGCCTAACCTCATCATTAGTTACAAAGTTGAACCACCTAATGCCCAAGATACTGCGTAAGCATCTGGAATCAAAAGCATCTATCTTAAACTTGTAGAAATGTATAAAGTTCTGAATCACATAATATTGTTCATTTCCATCAATCTTTGTTTTCTTTATTAACATTATATGATATCATAACATTTAAGATTTTCTTTTGTATTCTAATAACATTATGTAAAGCATTGAAATAAGTGCATCCCAAAGCTACGAAACCGCATTGCAAGACTGACTGTACCCATGCGAAGTAGAGATTGATAAAAAACGTTTTAGAAATAATAAGCCTAAGAAAATGGAACCTGATTAAATAAAATGTATGAGAGTCTTGCACTTCATTCAAATCTACATACGTACAAATTCCCAGATATTTTATCGCCTCAACACTTGCAATTTTTGAACATTCATAAGAGTTTTTTCTACAATCATATTTGTTAATAAATAGTTTGTCAGGAAAGAATTCTGTCAACGAAAAATACATTTTATTTTATGAATGTTCAGTTTGAACAAATTGTTATTAAACCATTTATTTATAACTAATCGGCCAATATTGTTGATGTATCAGCTAGATATAAAATGATGATGCCTTTTACGTTTAAGAAGAAAATATTGTTGAAATAACTTATAAATTAAACAGGCTCTAATATAGAACCCTGGGGTATTCTTTTTTAATATGTAACCCTTTATGTTTTATATTACATAATTCGCCTCTGTCTTCTGTTGTTTAAATACGATGTAAACGGATACCTCTAACACCAATTGGGTGTAGTCTTCGAAGTAGAATATCATGATTTACTGCCTCGAATGCTTTCACTCTGTCCAGTTTTCTTTGATTGGTCTATAGCTGTTATAATTTGATTGAAGCGATGTGCCGTTGCATCTCTAAATGTTCATTAAGACCATGCTGTGCGTTATAGATAAAATCAAATTTAAACAAGAACTTCAATGCACTTTTCTTAAGAATCTTTTTCTATCACCTTTGACATTGTTGTTAACATTGAAATAGACCTGTCATTATTTTCATACTATTTATTTCCCCGCTTAAATATAGGTTTTACCATCGAATTTTTTAAATAATTGAAACAGATATCTTTCTCTAATGATCTATTTAAGGGTTTTACTAAAAAACAGTGGATTGTAAGTTTGAATTAATTTTTAATCCTTGATTCCTTTCCTTGGCAAACTTCTTTTGCACAAAGGCTGCAGGATGTCCCTTAACAATTTGAAACCCATTTGCAAATGACACCATCAGGAGAGGATGGCAGCAATTTCATTAAGGTTTTGTCATTGGCCCTCTCATTCCGAAGGTGTACAGCGCATCCGGTGGCGGAATCGTTTGCAACACACTCAGGTGAATCCCCCCCCCATCCTCTTTGATCGTCATCGTCTGAATTGCAGCGGGCAAGAGGAAGCAGACGATGCGTTTCATCAGGCGCTGTGTGTGCACCACAGCACGTGCACAGTGGCGCGTTGAGAAGGCCCCGTCGTTTCCTTTTTTCCGTTGGACTGCGCAATGCATACTTTCATTCGCACTCCAACGACGCGAAACTGTTCATGATCGGTTTCGCGCCTCTATCTGCCCAGTTGACATCCCATCGTCACGCGGAGATGATTCTGCATAGATTATGATTTCATCCCAGTTAATTGTTAATGAAGTGAATTTGGTGATGTCGAAATAGATATCCGTCGTGAGAGGAGGCGAATGTTATTTTAAGCCTTAATCTGCATTCAGCTCCAAATCGCACAAAGTGCAGAAGATGGGCGGCGGAGTTGGGGGGGGGGAGGAGAGAAGGTTGAAGATGGGATCTTAATCGCCATCAGGCTACATCGTTGATTCGGATTCTGTGTGCTTTTGTTGCTATCGGATCAGCAGTGAAATGAAATCTCAGACCCAAAGTAAAGAAAGTGATTCAGTCATCTGAATATCTCTTTCATCATCATCATATGATCATATCAAGATGTCGTGATTGATTCGCTCGAGCCTGTGTCATCATATACCATGTGAGGTTTCTCGTCTCACGTGGTGCCGGGAAAGGAACCGAAGTTCATTAAATGAGATGCTGAACGGCGATAGAGTGATCCTGCGCTCCTGAGAGACACATTCTGCGCACGTTAAAGATAACCTGGACGAAACACTTCCATCTGTTCTTAACAGCTTCCCGGAGGGAAAGGGGGGGGGGTGTCTTCTTCACACACCCCTCACCCTTCTTTGTGACATGTCCACTTCTTGTGAAGAGACGATTCACTCAGTCTGCAGCACGGAGGCAACTTACTCTCTCCTGGATCGAGTCATCGCTGTGCCTTTCTTGAGATTTTCTCCATTAACTCGGTGAGAAAGACGACACCGGTGATCGTCTTGGAAACGCTATCGTCTGCCAATGGGATGTCTACACTGTGCATGGAGACGAGGATTGTCTCACTCCGTAGCAATCATCATCATCATCCTCAAGCAGCCATGGGCTACGGAGGTCCAACCAGACCGCGCAGTTTAATTCTCCAAGCATATCTGTCCTGAGCTACATCTGCTGCATCCGGCCACTGCACACCAATTCTAACAAGGTCCTGTTTGACATTGTCTGCCCACCGCATCCTAGGTCTCCCCCTCTTTCTGAGATCTTTAGGCACACTGTTCATAACCCTATTCACTAATCTATACTTATCCATATGGGCCACATGGCCAAACCAACGGAGTCTCTCTGTGCACAATATGCTGCTTAAAGGAGGTTGCAGACTCCTTTGCCTAATCTCATCATTAGTTACAAAGTTGAACCACCTAATGCCCAAGATACTACGTAAGCATCTGGAATCAAAAGCATCTAGTTTCCTGTTATCTTGTTTACAAAGTGTCTAAGTTTCACTACCATAACTAACCCTAGAAAGAACCAAACTATTATACAGTCTAATTTTAGTCTTTAGGTGTATACGCCTATTTCTCCACACTCTCCATAGATTCTTAAAAGTCCCGGCAGCAATCCCTATTCGTCTGTTAATCTCATGCCGCACATCACCATTATCTGTTATATAGCTCCCAAGATAATTAAACTGTGACACCTGCTCAAGACTGCAACCATTCAGATTAACTGAATCACAGCCTGCCTGACCAATTTTCATCACTTTAGTTTTCTCTCTGTTTATAACCAAACCTACTGTACTACCAGTCTCATCAACAGCTCGAATGAAAGAGTTCATCTCTCCAACATCATTTGCGAAAAGGGCTAAAGCCAGGGTCTTAATCTGCAGTTCCCAGGTTCGAATCCCAACTCTGCCAGCATTCAGATTAATCTCCTCTAACCCTCACCGAGCCATCCCTCGGTAAGAAAGGGGACACCGATGGGTTTGGAGAGGCCTTAGTCCATCGGACGGTAAAGTAAGCTGCCGTTCGGTGCGCAGGAGACCGTGGCCTGTCATATTAAAATACACTCTGGATGGCCATGACTGGATTCTTCCGTCTGTCTTCTAACAGCTGTCCATTGGGCCCTCTTCCCCTATCCATTGGACCTTCTTCCCCTATCCATTGGGCCCTCTTCCCCTATACACAGATCCTCTTCCCCTATCCATTGGACCCTCTTCCCCTATCCCTATACACAGATCCTCTTCCCCTATCCATTGGACCTTCTTCCCCTATCCATTGGGCCCTCTTCCCCTATCCACAGACCCTCTTCCCCTATCCATTGGACCCTCTTCCCCCATCCATTGGACCCTCTTCACCTATCCATTGGACCCTCTTCCACTATCCATTGGACCCTCTTCCACTATCCATTGGACCCTCTTCCCTTATCCATTGGGCCCTCTTCCCCTATCCATTGGACTCTCTTCCCCTATCCATTGGACCCTCTTCCCCTATCCACAGACCCTCTTCCCCTATCCACAGACCTGAACCTTGGGATTTCTTGTGACCTGGCCATTTAGCTCATTGTTATAAAGAAAATAGTGGTGCCAATCAGAGGCAGAGATCGTAATCCACGGATACCAAAACTGGCTCGTTTGAGGGAAACCTTTTTCGCATCGGATCATGGATTCGATTGCTTGTGACCTCTAATGGAGAAAGAACGAAATGGGGCGTCTGCAGCGAGAGAAGGGCAGACCAGCTATTCATTTGGGAGCGTGACTCGAGTTGGATCATTTCTGGAAGATCTTTCGGTTGAGAGGGGGGGGCGTCGATGTAGTCCCCCGACTCTCTGCGGAGCTCGCAGGAGAAGGAAGTTCTCGAAGTCATCACAACACGCGCAGGATCTCGAATGTCGTCGCCTCTCGTTACCGAGACGCAGCAAGTAATGAGGCAGTGTCACGTTCTTCAGCTATTGGGATCTATTTGGAAGGCCTCATCTTGAAGCAAAGGACGATCCCGCGCCCCCATCCCTGACAGAGCGGGATCGGACTGCGCGCATCTCGATCCGCTTCGTAAACGATGAGCTGCAGACGAAATCAGTTCGGAAGATGTGGAGTTCGTTGGAATTAAAACGGTGTTAAAAAGAATGCAGCTGAGTGAGAAAAGAGTGCACGTGGGAAACGATGGAAGAGATTATCGGATAAGCTCGCGGGAAGGATGGAGACGCGTGAAACATTCGAGGAATCGAAATTCGAATCTCAACGTCAAACGGAAGAGATCTGATCCATCGGAGAGAGTGAAGAGATTCTCGACTTCACGTTCCACTTCGGATGGCAACAAGCGTTGTTAACTTTCCCCTCATAAGTCACCTAAAACATAAAATCGCGATGTTTTCGAAATATGAGCATTCTTAAAAAAGATTCGCAAGGACTGATGGAGTTGGTCGTGTTGTGGGAACGTTAATAAATCGCAGCTTTTATTCCAGAAAAGAGGAATTTATTGCGATTGCCAAAAGGAATTTCTCTTTGGACTGGCTACGTCCATCTCTCTCTCGGGGTCAATTTCTTCTTCCTCAGGCGTCTGCGCACAAACCACCTTATTTGTACCGCTGCTTCGCTAACGATGAATGGCACCATCACTTTTATTGGCGACGCCGACGCCTTCGCTTGGCGCCACTCAACTGATGCAATGCACCCTCGTGACACGATCATCACCCTCTCTCGTGTCAATAAACGTCACCGTCGAGGGATTAATATCGCGCCTCCTCAGCTCCAGGAGATGGCTGTTCTCATTAGCCTCATTAATATCAAAACACGGCAAATTAAAAGTATTCATGTTATAACATAAAGTGCGATTAATTAGAAACGAGAATGTGGAGAAAATCTCGTTTTAAGAATGGTCTGTTGATTAGTTGTTTTATTAAAAGCTTAATACAAATAATTAAACTGAATAGCCTCTAAATAATACATTAAAGTGGCAATCACATTCTTTAGTATATATTTATTTCAGTGATTAATGCAATTGATTATTTAGCTAAAGATAATTTTAGCGGAGCAAAATGGTTGTAAGTATTAAAAGGCAAGTTGCGAGGAATTACCAGGAAAGAAATGTTCAAGATGGGAAAGAATTATGATGTTGCAGAAAGTGTAACTCAACCTCCAAGATTTGTGGCAATTTCATTCCTCAATCTATCATAAAATATGGGATAGCATCGGACTGCAGACGTCATTGTAATGCGAAGGAAAGGAACCTCTGCTCAAAGCGACGCTGCGGACATTGCGAGCCAATGAGTCACGTGACGTAACAAATCTCGAAATGAGGAAAGGCAACAGAAAAGGAAATTTAAGAAAATTTGCAGAAAAGGAAATTTCGTGCAATTTAGGACATTTAATGAGAAAATTCATTTCTTGAACCTCGCTTCTTGCGAAGAGGACTAGTTTGCCAATCCATTTACTGTCCCACGTTTCGTTGAATAATAAAATACATAACAACAGAAAAAAACATTTATTTTGCAAATGCCCTTTGCTTTAAAATGCGTTTTTAAATTAACTAATGAAATGTATTTAAAACAGCAAATGAAAAATAATCACTTCCAAGATGGAGTCTGTCTAACAAGAAAGAACTGGCTTTAGGGGCTTGTTCAATGAGTCACGCAGTTCTACATTTCCTCGTAACGCGTCACAAATTAAAGAGAAAAAGCGACAAAATGCAGGCTCGTGAAAGTCCAGCTTACAAATGCTAAACTAGCCAATGCAAGTTGTACCAATTCTCACACACGATTCTGTGTTATTATAAAGATTCGCCACAATTCATTATGCTTTCAGGTATTCTACAAGATATTAATATTAACTAACAACAAAATCATCTCCAGTTCGGGGCGGGGGTGGCTCAGTCGGTAGCACGCCAGGCTCGTAATCTGTAGTTCCCAGGTTCGAGTGCCAGCTGGGTCAGCGTTGAGATTTATCTCCGCAAAATTCCCCGCCTTGCCCACGGTCAGTAGGGGACACCGGATGGGCTTGGAAAGGCCGCCGTCCGTCGGATGGGACGTTAAGCCGTGGCACCGTGTTCGGGAGAGCCATACCCTGTGCACGTTAAAGAACACGCTGGATGGCCTTGACGGAGGGCTACCATCTGTCTCCCAACAGCTGTTCCAGTGGGTCCCCTTCCCCAACCTTCTCTGAGCCTTCGGGGTCCATGCAACCTCGCCATTTAGTCCATGGTGTGCAAAAAAGTGCCGCTCAGATTTAAAACAATCCATCTCCAGCTCTCAGAATTTATTTCATAATAATAATAATAATTTTATTCATTCATATTTACATTAGCAATACGATTTCAAGTCTTGAAGAGTTATTCCAACTCGCCAGTGGAGTTTAAATACAATGTTTTGGCTCATTTCATGAAACTGCAAAAACTAAGACATAGAAAATCATTTGAATAAAATATTAAAAGTACAAGACATGTTGGTTAACATCATCATGAAAGCTCTCTATAATAACACTGAGTCGTGTGTGAGAGTTGGTAAAGCTTGTAGCAATTGGTTTAGCATTACTTTTGGTGTTCAACAAGGGTGCATTTTGTCTCCTTTTCTCTTTAGTTTGGTTGTTGATTATGTTATGCGAAATTCACTTGAAGGGAAAGATTTTGGCCTTAAATGGGCTGGAGATACGAAAATTTCTGATTTAGATTATGCTGAAGATTTAGCCCTTTTGGCAAATGATGTTGATGAGATGAACTCTTTCATTCGAGCTGTTGATGAGACTGGTAGTAGAGTAGGTTTGGTTATAAACAGAGAGAAAACTAAAGTGATGAAAATTGGTCAGGCAGGCTGTGATTCAGTTAATCTGAATGGTTGCAGTCTTGAGCAGGTGTCACAGTTTAAATACCTTAGGAGCTATGTAACAGATACTGGTGATGTGCGGCATGAGATTAACAGACGAATAGGGATTGTTGCCTGGATAACAGGAAAGTAGATGCTTTTGATTCTAGATGCTTACGCAGTATCTTGGGTATTACGTGGTTTAACTTTGTAACTAATGATGAGGTTAGGCAAAGGAGTCTGCAACCTCCTTTAAGCAGCATATTGTGCAGAGAGAGACTCCGTTGGTTTGGCCATGTTGCCCGTATGGATAATTATAGATTGGCGAAAAGGGTTATGAACAGTGTGCCTAAAGGCCTCAGAAAGAAGGGGAGACCAAGGATGCGGTGGGCAGACAATGTCAAACAGGACCTTGTTAGAATTGGTGTGCAGTGGCCAGATGCAGCAGATGTAGCTCAGGACAGACTTGCTTGGAGAACTAAATTGCACAATTTGGTTGGACCTCTGTAGCCCGTGGCTGCTTGAGGATGATGATTATGATTAAAAGATCAATTTTTAAATTCGATTTTTCGGAAAATCTTTCCAAATTAGCTCAATAATTTTTTTTTAATTTTGTATAATCTGTTTTTTTTACTCAGATAATTTGGTAAGCAATTGTATTATTAAAAAGCTGAATAGCCAAAATATTCTTAAAAAACTCTTTCTGTGATTTGGGTAAAGTAAACGTTTTAGACATCAGTTCTCTTGTATCGTGTGAGGTTGCCGCCCGCTGAGGCACAGAAAAGGTTTCTATGAATAAATATTAAGGATTTCAAGATTAAAATCTCTCTAAAATTTATAACTTGAAAGTCAAGAAAACTTTGCGTAGAAGAATCAAATTTTCTTTTAAATGTCATAACTATTACTATCTATTTATGAACATATTTTATGGGTTTAAGTGAGTTTTCTAATGTTCCTTCCGAGATAAAAGGAGCAAACTGTATTCTGGAATAAATAAATGCTTAATAAACCTTTTTTAGTCTCTAGATCTAACAATTCTGTTAGGTGTATAAAACTGAGACACAATTCTCTTAATTTTTGAAACTAAGTTTTGAATATGATCATTCCAATTTAACCGTTTATCAAAAATAACATCCAGATATTTTATGCTATTAGTAGACATTAATTTCATCTCCTCCTCCTGGCGAAGCAATTAAAATTTTCATCCCTTTAGTTTTCTCTCTGTTTATCACTAATAATGACGAGAGGTTCCGATCATCCCTTTGTAGCAACTAGGCAGTGGAGGTCTCAACGAGGGAGAGGTGTCGGGGGGGGGGGGGTCCCCACAAAGACTAAGAGAGGAAACTCGAGCCTTTTCGATGAGTTCCGTTTCTGATCGTTATTCACTGATCTTCTATCTCCAGAAAGAAACAAAGGAAAAGGGCTTCCACTGAAACGAGGGTGAAATTGAACGTGAGAAGAGCAGGAGATGCAAAAACAGTCATTTAAATATATTAATTAAAAAGCGTTTAATGCATAAGAAGACACAATGGATGCATAAGAAATATGTCACTGTACAAGTGATGATATTTCAAATTTAAGTCGGAGTCTTGATGCAATGCCGGGGTGGCTGACATAAAAGGGAAGAATTGAAAAGATTAGAAAGAAAAACGTGTCGAGATGAATGCAAAAGATATTTAATTATTTTATTGATTATTATGATTTCTAATTAAAATTGATTTGTTGTTTTGCATGAAGAGTAAATGTTTTCAAATGACTTGTGGCCTTTCGGTGCATTGAACTTTTTCCCCCTTCTAATATTTTCCAATTCTTTTACCATGTTCCCAAATTCAAACGACATGCGTCGTTTTCCTTTCGCCCATTTTCCATCCGATCCCTCATTTGGATCGATCGATGCCACGTCGCGACGATTTCACCTTCAAAGGAATCACCTCTCAGTTCAACGCTTTGGGCAGACGCATTAAGCTGATGAAATGTCGCGCGCACAGTCGGGTATCGAACCCTGGAAGTCCTTAATTGACATCGACAGCATGGCGCGTCCAAGCATGAGATATGTTGTTCGGAAACTGCAGCAGTTATTTCTAGAAATCTTTTGAATCCGCATCATGAACTGTTCGCTTGCAGAAGCGTCACATCGTAGAGCAGATTCCGCATTGTTGCGATGTTATGATTCGCAGACATCCAGTTCCTAAATGAAAAGGCATTTATCCGCTAAATGGAGACCATTAAGACCGTTTCGTCTGTTTTGCGCGGCGGCGCTGGTGTCGCAAGAGAGATGAAGATCGCTTCTCCCTCTTCGTTAACCGTTTATGTCGAGTGCAACAAGAGGCGACGAATGGATTCCCCATAATGCAACTCTGCCACCTTCCCCCTTAATTGACATCGACTTGAATTGCTTGCCGGCTTTGTCGTATTCCCTTCACTTTTAATGAGCCCGACTCCGCGAAGTGCCACAGCTGGTGTCAGGCATTAATGTGCCAAACAATGCGACATTGTGTGGCAAACGAGTGGCGAGAGCGTGAGACAACTGCCTCCGATGGGTGTTGCGGAACAATTAAGTCGCGCTTGCGTGCCACCAGCAGCATGGGATTCCGTCACCACATTGCGTCAGCGCACATGCGTCCTCGTCCTCTGGTGTCCGATGCGTGGAGATGTTGATGCCAAGGCCATCCAGCGCTCGTGGCGAGAACCTGGAGGCCTTGGAAATCCACGAGTCGATGGCCTGCCGTGGAAGAGGATGTCGCGTGCAGCCAGCAGTAAGACATCCTCCATTGAGGAGAAGGGCAGTTGGATTGTTTATCGAAAGAGGGCAGCAGTTGATGCAGTGCTGGAAAGATCCGAAGCTTTATTTTCAGCTTCATCCGAAATATCGGCTGCATTATGAATACGACATTGTCATGAAAGCGTTCGGACAATGGAATGTAGAAGAATTGCACCACAGAAAGAGATTAATAATGATTTATTTCATGCAAGGGCTACAGCAAAGTCAAGGTACAGGTAATGTTGGATATTATTTTAAACGTTCAAGTGGCCTGATGCCACTTGAACTTTTAAATTCACTACTTAGCCTCTCCCTACCTGAGAATTTAAACCTCAAAAATGGCTTCACCATCAACAAAATGAACTAGAGGGGATTAAGGGGGGCTTAAAATATAGGGGGTCAACCAGGGGGTCTTAAATAAAGAAAAATCGGGACTATTCGAGAAGGAGGGCTTAAAATATAGGTGGGTCAAACAGGGGTCTTTAATGACTGGTTGGCTGAAAAATTGGGAAATTAGAGTAAAAAAGGGGTTTTTCCGAAAATAGTACTTCTCATAGTCACCAGATGGCGCCAGGGGGTTAAATGGGGGGGGAAGGAAGGGGTTTTAATAAGGGGGAGAATTTTTTAATAAAGGGGGAGTCAAAAAACGGGAAATTAGAGCTAAAATAGGGTTTTTTCCGAAAATAGTACTCCTCATAGTCGCCAGATGGCGCCACGGGTTAAAGGGGGGGGGGTTAATAAGGGGGAGGTTTTTTAATTAATTATTGATTATGAATATTAATAAGGGGCGTAGGCGGAAGTGACGCCATAGGGGGAAAGCACTGTGCAAAGGGGGATTCGTATAATGGGACTACACTACTAAAGCCATCCCTTGGTTGAATGGTTAGCGCACTTTGCTACTGATCAAAGGGACCTGGGTTCGAGCCCTGGTTAAGAAAGCGTGGTTGTTCGTGTTGTTTTTCTCCTGAGGTCTCGCCTTCTTTATTGATCTGCTAATGTGGCGTATAAACTGACAAGGCCCTGTCAGACCTCTGTTGCAAGAAGCTGCTTATTTAATTTTATTAATAAATTAATGTTATACACAACAGATAATTTATAATATTCAATATATATGCATAAATCAAAATATACATTTTTAAATTTAAATTTTTTGTCTCTTTTATTTTGCTCTGTGAACGAAAAAATTATATCCTCACAAATCGATATCTTTCAAAATTTCGCTTTCGATTGTCAGAAGAGATATTATTGTGCCATTGACCATTCTTCAACCATGGATCTTAGCAAATAGCATTTTTTCTTGAATGAAACTATCCCTAGGCAAGTGCCCAATATGCCTCGTGGGGATCCTTGACTTTGCTTGCACATTATAAAGACACGTCTGATTGCTTTGATGGGAAGCTTCCATCTGTCTCTTCCATCTGATGTCAGGGGATTCCTATTGGACGAAGATGCTTGAAAAGGAAGTCTGTTCGACTCTTGATCTTTGACATGATATCGCTTCAGATCGCCCTCAGCCAAAGACAATGCATGGCCATTTAACCGATTGAAAGTGCAATTCAAAGGCAAAGCAACCTAATTCGAAAAAAGAAAATGTGCCTTTGTAAATATAGATAACATTTACGGCGATTCGAAGTTCCAATTTTAAAATTTCTATTCAACCTGCATGTTGAATTTCTTAAAGCATTCTTTGAGAAAATCGTTCAATTAATTGGATTGTTTTACCTCTGAGCGGCACTTTCTTTGCACACCATGGGCTAAATGGCCAGGTCACAAGGACCCCGAAGACTCAGAGAAGGTTGGGGGAGAGGACCCACTGAAACAGCTGTTGAGAGACAGATGGTAGCCTCCCGTCAAGGCCATCCAGCGTGTCCTTAAACGTGCACAGGGTATGACTCTCCGGCACACGGTGCCACGGCTTAACGTCCCATCCGATGGACAGCGGCATCGTCCTAAGCCCATCGGTGTCCCCTACTGACCTAGGGCAGGGCGCGGGATAAAAATCGCTTTGAAACCGTTACGGTGTTATTCATTATTTTCCGTTCAGCCTCATAAGCAGGAATGAGAATTGCATCTCGACCTCTCCGAAGTGGCCTTTCGCTGCGTTTGCAAAGGAAATCCAGTCAGTTAAGCCTAATTCAATATCTCTTACCTTGTTCACTCTGAAGTGGCCTTTCGTTGCGTTTGCAAAGGAAAACCAGTTAGTTAAGCCTAACTCAATATCTCTTGCCTTGTTCACTCCGAAGTGGCCTTTCGCTGCGTTTGCAAAGGAAAACCAGTCAGTTAAGCCTAACTCAATATCTCTTGCCTTGTTCACTCTGAAGTGGCCTTTCGTTGCGTTTGCAAAGGAAAACCAGTTAGTTAAGCCTAACTCAATATCTCTTGCCTTGTTCACTCCGAAGTGGCCTTTCGCTGCGTTTGCAAAGGAAAACCAGTCAGTTAAGCCTAACTCAATATCTCTTGCCTTGTTCACTCCGAAGTGGCCTTTCGCTGCGTTTGCAAAGGAAAACCAGTCAGTTAAGCCTAACTCAATATCTCTTGCCTTGTTCACTCCGAAGTGGCCTTTCGCTGCGTTTGCAAAGGATAATCAGTCAGTTAAGCCTAACTCAATATCTCTTGCCTTGTTCACTCCGAAGTGGGCTTTCGCTGCGTTTGCAAAGGAAAATCAGTCAGTTAAGCCTAACTCAATATCTCTTGCCTTGTTCACTCCGAAGTGGCCTTTCGCTGTGTTTGCAAAGGAAAACCAGTTAGTTAAGCCTAACTCAATATCTCTTGCCTTGTTCACTCCGAAGTGGCCTTTCGCTGTGTTTGCAAAGGAAAACCAGTTAGTTAAGCCTAACTCAATATCTCTTGCCTTGTTCACTCCGAAGTGGCCTTTCGCTGCGTTTGCAAAGGAAAACCAGTCAGTTAAGCCTAACTCAATATCTCTTGCCTGGTTTCACTTCTTTTTCGCTCAACATGAATATTTAAATTTTCGGAATTTAGACCGCCACGAAAGCAAACGACTGCTTTTATACGAATTCCGACATCCCTCGCACCCCTCCCCCCCCTATAGGGGACCACCTTGACGTGGGGGGGGGGGGGCTTCGGGCCCAGCAACCGGTCGAAGACTCTGCTGACTGGATTGGGTCCCCGTTTGGACAGAGTCAAGACCAACCGAGGTCGAAGACATCGCTGACCGGTTTGGTGGCCCGGTTGGACGGTGTCAAGACCTCAACATCAGGCGCTCCGTGGAGCATTTCAGGGGCACGGCTGAACGGATTTGGTCCCCTAGTAGGCACGAGCCCCTTTTCAAAGTCTGGGCCCCACTAAGAGTCTCCACCCCGGGTGCCGAGCGAACTTGGATCTACATATTCTTGTTGATGGACAGATTAAATTTCAGGTTTCTACCGATGGTTAGCTTTCCTTCTATAGGACTGCTGCCATATGAGGTTGGGGATGAGATGCATCTGTATGGTGTATTCTTTGCCCCGACTCTAGATAGTCACGGCTTTCCGTTAACTTGGTAGTGTCGTGAGACGGAACCGGGGATTGCCGTGGTTGCTGAGCAACTGGCAACAAATAGTACATTCCCTCGCACGCAGCTGGCCCGCAAGCCAGGTACGTCTGCCGTCTCGTGCGCAATTCCTTCGAAGTCAGTGGCTCGGCTCGAGGCTCCGGAAGTGCCCCGTGTCCGTGACCTCAAGGTCCGGGACCTGTCACCCTTCACTCGGCTACGCCTCGAAGAACAGCAGACAGAAATCTTGGCGCGTGTGACGGCATTCGTAAGCATCGAATGAGACAAAAACTCTTCCGTTCGAAAGTTAGATGAGGGGGAAATGGGGAGAAGGTGGTTGCGACACCTGGTGCCAAAAAAAAAAAGCGATTAATTGGCCCAAAAGTCAAATGATTATTTTTTGATATTTCCCTTTTTTTCTTAATATCCCAGGGATCAAGTGATTATACTTTTCTTGACTGTGCAAAGGGATCTGGGTTCGAATCCTCCTAAGACAGGAACGTTTCCCTTCTTCTGAAAGATCAATCCTCACAGATCTCTCTATTCTGTGCAACACCTCCCTGGTGCAGTCTCCTGTGAGATCTCCTCGAGGAGAAATTTCTTCCTTCTTAATATTCCCGGGTGATTTAAATTCGAAGCCATTTAGGTTTAGATTTAAATAATTTGTTTCCTTTTTCATTCGACGAGATTTCCTTCTGTGAAAGACTCTCAAGAGGAGATCGCCATTGAGCGTTTCATTTCCTGTCTTCGCGTTTCCGGTACAACGTCTCACGAAATGATTATATCACTTTCCCCCTTATTCTCCATCTTCCTTATCTGTAAAAAAATCAGTCAGATAAACTCCCTCGGGAGCCGCATATCAAAGAAATAGGGTAAAACCTGAAATTGATGCAAAAATGATGATAGTGAAAATAATGCAATGATGAAGAATAGATGCGGGAGCTTTTAAATGAACAATTGAATAATTCTTGGTATGAATTTCCCACCATCATTATTTCTAAACATAATTCGATTTGTTCCTATTATTCTCGTGAATATGTCAGGATGTCTTGATCCTCGTGAAGCAAGGTGACAAGAATGTCACCAACAATCAAGTTCGACACAAAACAAGTTAACAATTATCCGTTTGCTTACACGTCAGAGTCAATTTTCGATACATTCATTTGTTGCAATAACAATCAGCGGAACTCAAGGGCAACAGAGGTGCCCTTGAGGTGCCCTTGAGTAGCAACTCGGGAGGCCTAAAGCCTGCACAAGTTGACGCTTAGACAGTTCTCAATCAAATCATGTGAAATGTCGAAGCATCAACTGCGCAGACTCAGAGCCTCCCCAGTTGCCACTCACGCTGAAGGACAATCACTTAACTCAGTGGTCCTCAAACTGTGGGTCGTAAATCTCTGATAATTTTTTTTGTACTTTTAGTGAAAAACTTTATTTGTAATATGGGAGACTAGGTATGTTTATATTTAAAAAAAAATGTTTTGTGAATGCAAAAAAATATAATTTTGTTTCATTTTATCCTATCTAAAAGAACGAAATCGTTAGATTTTAGGTCCTACATTGTAGGAAAGGGGGAAAGGGTCGCATAATTTTATCTACGATTTTAGGGAGTCGCATAATTTTATTAGAATTCTAGAGGGAGTCGCATAAACTTATTGCTGATTACAATTATGGTGTGGGGAGAGGTGTCGTGTCAAAAAGTTTGGAAACCTCTTACTGGTTTCGTGCTTTGTCGCAGGAGTCAGTATTTACGCATGCACAGTTGTGTTACGTTTCGCTCCGAACAGCCGATTGTCCTCATCACAGTAAGACGATAAGAAGAGTCGCAAAAGAATTCCGAAGTGTAAAATGGCTCGTGTCAGGAGAGAGATTTTTTTTTACTCATCATTAGCCTTTATTTTTTTCCTTTGACTGCGATTCTGAGATCGCCTTCATATCACGAGTTTTTTCCTACGAAAGAAAATCCTTGGCGCGAGGGCAACGAATGACTGACTGATTAGAAAGAGAAAGAAAAACAGATTCCGCGATGCTGATTGGCCAACGACGAAATGAGAGACGTCATCTGTCCCGGTCAAGACACAAATCGACGAATTAAATAAAGATCAGAATGAAGAGTCGGATATTGCGAGAGCAGAACCGATGCACTCTGTTAACGATTTCTTCCACTCCTCCTGTTTTGGTAATTTTTAGATTCATTCTTAAACAAGAAATCGGCAATCATTACGGTCACCGGGTCGAGTAAACATTTCCTTGAGTTTGGAGGAAATCGTAAACTTCGTTCAGATACTTAAGTGTCGGATATTTTAACAGAACCTCAATTCAGAATATTCTATATAATATACTATTGTCGTAACTTTCTATGTATGAAAAATAATGCTCGTCTCTATTTCCTGGAGATAAGCTATTAGCTTCGCGGGTCAAATGTAATAAATCTCTGTATATATGTGTTTTGCGAGATGACGATGATGATGACGAATAAAATATATTTACTACTAATCCCGTGGCCGAGTGGTTAGCACACTTGGCTCCTGATCTAAGGGACCTGGGTTCGAGCCCCGGATAAGGCATGGCTGTTTGTGTCGTTTTTCTGCTGAGGTCCTGCCATCCTCTCAGACCTTCTACTCTGGCATATAAATTGACAGGCTCCTGTCAGACCTCTGTGGCAATGCAGCTGCTTGAGGGGGTATTTATTTTTATTTTTTTACTTACAGAGGGATGTGCTTGAAACACGTCTGAGAGAAAGGTTTTTTTCCTCCCGCTAAACTAAGAATCTTTGTGGGTCGAGAATGATCCTCACTGGATGAATCCTTTGCCATTCGCCTTTTCAGACAGCAACGGTGCTAAAATCGTTCTCTCCTTTTTTTTTTGTTAGCACTAAACCTACCACGACCGGTCAAATTGACCTTTTCAAACTTTTGCGTAAAATTTCTCACATTCAACGTTATCACATCGCTATTTAACTTTACGACTTTTCTTATAATATACATACAATGATTTTTTTCAGTATTTACATCTCCTCTTGTAGTCTTTTTTTTTTCCGAGAAATATATGTAGACTGTCCTACCTACCGCGACCGGTCAATTTGACTGGTTGAAAGATTTCTGCTATTTAACCTGGAAACTCAATTTTAAAAACTATACAGTCGGTAAAAATGAAAAGCTACCAAAGTGTGGCATCACTTCAACTGAAAGCGGAATAAGCCTTTGATACATGATCTGATTGTTCCATCCAAGGCGAGATGAAGATTTACACAATATATGCCGAACAAACCAGATAAGTTTGGAATCAAATTCTGGTTAGCATCTGACATCAATAGCAAGTATGTGAAAAATGGATTTCCATATTTGGGAAAGGATGGGAAAAGAGAACCTTCAGTTCCATTTGGGGAGTTCATTGTCCTCAAGCTAATAGAACCATTCATAGGGTGCGGAAGGAACGTAACCACGGATAATTTATTTACGAGCATATCATTAGCCACAAACTGCTAGCAAAAAGAACCTCTACTGTTGGAACCATCCGTGGAAACAAGCGAGAATTGCAAAAACTTGCCAAAGAAGTGAAAGATAATATGGCACGCTGCCGAGTGGTTAGCGCGCTTGGCTACTGATCTAAGGGACCTGGGTTCGAGCCCCAGGTAAGGCATGGATGTGTGTGTTGTTTTTCTGCTGAGGTCCTGCCATCCTCTCAGACCTTCTACTATGACATATAAACTGACAGGCTCCTGTCAGACCTCTGTGGCAAGCAGCTGCTTGAGGGGGTAGTTATTATTTATTTATTACAACAAAAGTATATAAATCAGGTTATATTACTCTAACAATTTATAAAAGTAAACTAAATAGAAAAGTGGTTCTACTACGTTCAATGAATATCTCAATAGAAACCGAAAAAAGTGATAAGCGTATACCGGAAACAATTAGATTTTATAATAGCACAAAATTCGGTGTAGATGTGACGGATCAAATGGAAAGAAAATACAGCGTGAAATCGAAATCTTGGAGATGACCCCTCCAAGTATTTTTCAATATTCTTGACCTAGCTGGAATAAATGCATGAGTTTTATATAAAGAAACAACAAGGGAAAAAATTTCAAGGCAGGAATTTCTATTCCAGTTAGCTGAAAAACTTGCCGCTGAATATCAAGAATCGCGGGAAAAATAAAAAGGAAATATACCGAAAAATCAACAAATATAAGTTCAGTTTCACATGTACGAAAAACTTGCCAAGTAAGATATTGCAAAGACAACAAAACTATGAAAATCTGTTTGAATTGCAAAAAATACGTGTGCGGCAAATGTACATTTGTGAACTCAATAATTTGTAAAAAATGCATTGAAGATGAATAAGATACGCATTATTTATTTACAAATGCAAGAAACTATAGAACTACCGTTCATTTTTCATTTTCTTTTCATATTTATAATTGAAATGGAAAAAAAATGTTTTTGTATTTTGTGAAAGAAATTTCATTTATTATTCAATTAAGTACCAAATTGATTTATTATCTGCGTTCATAAAAAAAAAATAACTTTTTTTTAAGGACCGGTCATTTGACCGGTCACGGTAGGAATAGGTAGGTATACATGAAGTGTCGGTAGGTTTAGTGTTAAGAGGATTATTTCACGTGAAAACATCTCGTGGTTTTGTTTCCTTTTGGCGAATGAAGGAAACTCGAGCCTTATCTAACGAACTATTAATTGATCCATCGGGTTTTTTTTTTAATTAGTGTATGCTGTTTGAAACGAAGTGATCAATATAGGAATAAATCAAATAATATAATAAATAAATAATAAAATAAAATATAGGAGTAATCAATATAGGAATCTACAGCGAAGTCACAAGTTGAAAAAAATATATATATTTTTTCAGCTTATTAAGTTTCGTTCGATTCAAAAAATGAAGGAAGATGATTTTTTTTCTCCACGCGGGAACTTCTGGATGATGTGAAGGATGATGACATACGATTCCTGCTCCTCTTTTTCTCCTTGTCAGCAGATGCAGGTGATCGATGAGCCCAAAGGAAGTCGCGAGGATTAGGCACGCTCTCAGATATTGTTCTCCAAGAGGGGAGAGGATTGGGGGAGGGAGATATCTTGCGATCGTGACAATGCGGTTCCGTAGCTGATAAAGACGAAAATCGCCTGCCACGAGACTTCCGGGCATCATGCCGAGACAAAAAAAGAAACGCATAAATGCAGTAAATTACTAATTGAAAGGCATGCGCAATCCCCCTAATTGCATCATCCACACTAACAACCGACATCAATTGGATCTGAAGACGATCTACTTTTCTGCCGCAAATTCACGTGAAAATCATGAAACTGATTTAAATTTAAGGGCATTTCTCATGAAATTTTTAAAGACCTGTAAAACGGAAGGTGAAATGTTATACTGCATCGGAAATCCAGTCCCTTGCCCCCCCCCCCTGCCTCCCATTTACATTTTTCTGGCTCGATTGCTTTTCTTGCCTCCCCCCCCCCTCGATTTTTTTCTATACCCGAGAGTCTGCTTAGGAGGATATCAATGACGATGATATCCTCCTAAGACGATGACGATGATATCCTCCTTCATTGACGATGGAGCCTCTAAGAGTTGTCAGTTGTGTTACATTCAGCTCGGAGCACTTCCCCCCCCCCCAATTTCCCACAGTGCAGTCTGTTCAAGTTGTCGTCAACAACGCTCTGTGACCCTGGCGTTGTTAATTGCAGCTGTTATTGCCTCATTTTTAGCTAGCAAAGTATCGGGGTTGAGCTACCAATGACCTACTTTTGATGCACTACAGCCTGAGTTACTGATGCGCCATAAAACCCCCCAAACAACACTCCCACAGTCGCTGAACTGTTAAGGGGGCTGAAGGAAGCCCACTGGACGGATGTTAGGAGCCGATCGGCTGCTTTTCATCCAGAGTGTTTTTCATACGACCTTTCTGAAAGAGTCTGAACAGTTGGGATTCGAACCAGAGCGGTCACAAAAGTCACATCAAATAATTTCTTTATTAAAAATAATTGACTTTAAGCATTACACCGTGCTCTGAATGCAATTTAAGGAGTCAGCCATTCCTCGTGTTTTCCCTTAACCTGGACTCGACCCAAGTCCCTTTCAGCAGTGGCCAAACGCGCTAATCACTCGGATAAAAATTTCTTTTCAACGAATGAAAAGGTTTGAATTTGAACTAATGTAAAAATTGTTTTATAATTTCGTTTCATGAAATCCAGTGAAATGTACAAATATTCAACAGTCTTATACATGAAGCTTTGTCAATTACGTACACATCCCAAAGGGTAGATGACAGTGTTGGTGAAATCCTTACAGCTCGGATTTCGTCTCTGTTCTCCTTTAATTAACTAAATATTTTCTATAATAAAGGGGCTGGATCCTACATATTTTAATAACAAGTATTATTAACTTTCACCTTGCACAAATAAAAGTACCTTTTATTTCGCCCCTCCCTTTCCTTTATATAAATAGATATATATTCCGCTTCGCCCCTCCCCTTTCATATGTACAAATAGCTGTAATTTCTGCTTCTACCCTTCGTACAAAAGATGTTCCTTCTGCTTCTCCCCTTCCCTTTGTACAAATACATATCCCTTCTGCTTCTCCCCTTTGTACAAATAGATGTCCCTTCTCTGTCGCCCCTCCCCTTTGTACAAATAGATGTCTCTTCTGTGTCGCCCCTCCCCTTTGTACAAATACATATCCCTTCTGCTTCTCCCCTCCCCTTTGTACAAATAGATGTCCCTTCTGCTTCTCCCCTCCCCTTTGTACAAACAGATATCCCTCCTGCTTCTCCCCTCCCCTTTGTACAAATAGATGTCCCTTCTGCTTCTCCCCTCCCCTTCGTACAAATAGATGATCCTTCTGCTTCTCCCCTCCCCTTCGTACAAATAGATGATCCTTCTGCTTCTCCCCTCCCCTTTGTATAAATAGATGTTCCTTCTGCTTCTCCCCTCCCCTTTGTACAAATAGATGTCCCTTCTGCTTCTCCCCTCCCCTTTGTACAAACAGATATCCCTCCTGCTTCTCCCCTCCCCTTTGTACAAATAGATGTCCCTTCTGCTTCTCCCCTCCCCTTTGTACAAATAGATGTCCCTTCTGCTTCTCCCCTCCCCTTTGTACAAATAGATGATCCTTCTGCTTCTCCCCTCCCCTTTGTATAAATAGATGTCCCTTCTGCTTCTCCTCTCCCCTTTCTAAAAATTAATGTCCCTTCTGCTTCTCCCCTCCCCTTTGTACAAATAGATGTCCCTTCTGCTTCTCCCCTCCCCTTTGTACAAACAGATATCCCTCCTGCTTCTCCCCTCCCCTTTGTACAAATAGATGTCCCTTCTGCTTTTCCCCTCCCCTTTGTACAAATAGATGTCCCTTCTGCTTCTCCCCTCCCCTTTGTACAAATAGATGATCCTTCTGCTTCTCCCCTCCCCTTTGTATAAATAGATGTCCCTTCTGCTTCTCCTCTCCCCTTTGTACAAATAGATGTCCCTTCTGCTTCTCCCCTCCCCTTTGTACAAATAAATGTCCCTTCTGCTTCTCCCCTCCCCTTTGTACAAACAGATATCCCTCCTGCTTCTCCCCTCCCCTTTGTACAAATAGATGTCCCTTCTGCTTCTCCCCTCCCCTTTGTACAAATAGATGTCCCTTCTGCTTCTCCCCTCCCCTTTGTACAAATAGATGATCCTTCTGCTTCTCCCCTCCACTTTGTATAAATAGATGTTCCTTCTGCCTCTCCCCTCCTCTTTGTACAAATGGATGATCCTTCTGCTTCTCCCCTCCCTTTTATAAATAGATGTCCTTTCTGCTTCTCCCCTCCCATTTGTACAAATAGATAACCCTTCTGCTCCTCCCCTTTGTACAAATAGATGTCCCTTCTGCTTCTACCATCCCCTTTGTACAAATAGATGATCCTTCTGCTTCTCCCCTCCCCTTCGTACAAATAGATGATCCTTCTGCTTCTCCCCTCCCCTTTGTATAAATAGATGTCCCTTCTGCTTCTCCCCTCCCCTTTGTACAAATAGATGTCCCTTCTGCTTCTCCCCTCCCCTTTGTACAAACAGATATCCCTCCTGCTTCTCCCCTCCCCTTTGTACAAATAGATGTCCCTTCTGCTTCTCCCCTCCCCTTTGTACAAATAGATGTCCCTTCTGCTTCTCCCCTCCCCTTTGTACAAATAGATGATCCTTCTGCTTCTCCCCTCCCCTTTGTATAAATAGATGTCCCTTCTGCTTCTCCTCTCCCCTTTCTAAAAATAAATGTCCCTTCTGCTTCTCCCCTCCCCTTTGTACAAATAGATGTCCCTTCTGCTTCTCCCCTCCCCTTTGTACAAACAGATATCCCTTCTGCTTCTCCCCTTTGTACAAATAGATGTCCCTTCTGCTTCTCCCCTCCCCTTTGTACAAACAGATGTCCCTTCTGCTTCTCCCCTTTGTACAAACAGATGTCCCTTCTGCTTCTCCCCTTTGTACAAATAGATGTCCCTTCTGCTTCTCCCCTTTGTACAAATAGATGTCCCTTCTGCTTCTCCCCTTTGTACAAATAGATGTCCCTTCTGCTTCTCCCCTTTGTGCAAATAGATGTCCCTTCTGCTTCTCCCCTCCCCTTTGTACAAATGGATGTCCCTTCTGCTTCTCCCCTCTCTTTCCTCTAGTGTAGAAAGATTTGAATGAACGAAATTGTTTAGTCTTATAAGCGATTCGAAATCTGGTCAATTTTTAAAACCTCTTTTTTTTGCTTCTGTGCGATTAGACGTAACTAAGATGTTATCAAAACATTGATCAAGAATGCAGCTAGAAAAAGAACGAAAACATAGACTTCTGACGACGGGTAAATAAATGGATAGTGAATCTGATCACAGATATCAGAACCCATCTTCTAGAGGCTTCATGGGATCAGAAAACTAAAACTACGGATAGGATGGATCATTGGAATGTCTTATCGAAAGGAGCTTGTTGTGCGAGTGCGCACTGCTCAGGGCATATTCTTCTACTTCTACTGAACCACTAATTGGCTCATTAGAAGAGTTGATCGTCATCGAACTCTTAGCAACTCTCTCCTCATTTTCTCGTGCTTCTTCCTTTCCCTTACCTTTCCCCTCGACCAATTAATGAATCCTTCCATTCCGAGTCAATCGTTTGCTGTCTATAAAGTGCAAACAGAAGAAACAAAGTTGAATTAACAATCAACAAGTATCCGTCTTTTTTTTTCTGTTCCTCGCGACCCCTTTGCAGCTGACAGAAAAGCAACGAAATCACCCTCCGCTTCATTTTCGCAAGAATCATTTCTTATTCGAATCCCCAAGAAATCCTTATCTTATGAAACGAAACGCTTTGCGATCCATCCATCCGCATCCTCTCTTAATTAAAAAGCAATCTCAGTTGTCATCGTCCGTTTCTCATTGAGAGACAGAAAAATTCATCCTTATCCACAGGCATAACGATTACGATGATCGAAAGAAATCGTTGAGCACCGAAATGGTGTCAGGGTTCGACGCCTCCATAATGAATAGCAGTTACTTGGGAAAGTTCAATAAATCACTAAACGAACTTAATTTTTTCCATTTACATTCTGAATCACGCACTGCACTTCTATTGTCTCCTTAAACATAAACAAAAAAAAATTATGATTTCCTATAAAAAAATTTCCCCAAAAGATATTTTACATGTAAATATATAATAATCCAAATAATTCTTGTTAATAAAATTATTTTTTTATCATACTTCTCTAAACATATGAAACGATATTTGAAAAGTTTTAATTTTGTTCATAATCTTTATATCTGGGGGAGGGACGAGACTTTAATCCATTTCACTTTTTAATAAATCGTTGATCACCATAAAATATATAATACTCACAAAACTATTTAATAATGCATCAAAATGTCTATTGATTAAGCAGACGAGTCTCCCCTCTTTTTACCAATTTTATTCGGACGGCATGAAAATTGGTAAAATAAAAAACCTTTTTGATCTGACCCTACCGAATTAAATGACGTTTTAATAAGCCACGAGGTGATTTATTAAAACACCATTTCACTTAAGTAGATCCAGATTTTCTTATTACTGTATTTTAAACCTGTACCTATAACAAGTAAAATGTAATAAATAAAGTTGCATTTTTTGTGCTTTTTCATTCCTTCCACCCCCTCCCAACTATTGGCCCACGAAAAACGGAAAACTTTTCAATTTAGGACCGATTTTTTTTTTTTTTCGAAAAAGGTTTGTGCACCCCTGAAGCAGAGAATAAGACAAGCCACAATAAATGAAAAAGTGGTTAGAGTGATTAAAAATTGAACTGGGTGGATGAAAGGTTGAAATTCCCGAAGAATAAAATTCTTAGAGAGGAGGATCGATTTTTGAGCAATGAATTTAAATATTAAAGAAAAAGAAGTGAAACGAAACTTTGCCGTCCTTTCCAACATCTGCGAATAGGAAAGGATGACGAGGGCAAATCCCAGATGAATTCGTGAAGGCTATTTCCATCCGAAAAATGTCCGTTCTCTCCTCCCACACACTTTGCCTCGATTCGTTGTGCTCCTTCGTCATCCCCTCTGCACGAGGGAATGTCCAAAAGGAAAACCTCCGCAGATTGCGAAATTTTCTCTTTTCTTCTGATATTAACGTTTTCACACGAAACTTTCTCATTGCTTGGTGAATGTTTCGTGAACTTTTTATTTCTCCACATCTTATTCTTCGGATTCGATTTTTCTTCCGTGTGATACACGTAGCTCGTGCATAAGAATTCAGATCCGACGACTCTTTTCACGAGTAGCGATTTTTCCCGAACCTACTTTCATTTCCAGATCACTCTTTGACAACGTCTCCTTCCCCGGTTTCCAGATGCTATCTGCGCAACACCGACAAACTTAATTGCTCGAGCTCTGCCCTCCATTCGCCGGGACTCACCTCGGAGCAACAGAGCACGAGCGGTCTTCTGTCGCGTGCACAGAGCGTAAAGATAAGACAGTCGCCGATCCAAAGAGGAAGAGATTGACCACGTGGGCGCGAGAGCATCCCACTGATCCGGACTCTGTGCCGTGGATGGAATTTCGTTTCCTCTAAGTAATTCATTCAATGTGTCAATGCCATTCACATCAAGGGAGGGAGGCGGAAGGGAATCGCTTCTCGAACATCGAGGGGTCAAGATGAAAGAAAATCGATTTGTAGGGCATCGAGGAGAAAAATACGAGGAGATCGATAATCTGACATTGGGGAGGAATACATTTTGGAATCGATTCTCGGAGATCGAAGGGGGAAGGATACATTGGACGCGATTCTCCGATATCGAGGGGGGGGGGAAGATGTATTGGAATCGATTATCGGGCATCGAAGGGAGGGAATGCAAGGGAATCTGTTCTCGAAGATTGAGGAAGACGGTACATAGGAATCGATTCTCGGACATCAAGAGGGGAGATACAGTGGAATCGAAACTCGGACATCGAGGGGGAAGATGCATTTTAAATAATTATCGGATATCGAGGGAGGGGATAGATTGTAATCGATTCTCGGTCATGGAAGGGGAAAGATGCATTGGAATCGTTTCTCCGACATCTAGGGGGAGATACAAGGGAATCGATTCTCGGACATGGAGGTGGAAGTTACAAAGAAATCGATTCTCGGACATCGAGATGGAAAGATATTGGAATCGACCCTGAGATATCAAAGGCAAATATACAAGGGATCGATTCTCGGACATCGAGGAGGAAGATAAAAGGGAATCGATTCTCGGACATTGAGGAGGCAGATACATAAGAATCGATTCTCGAACACTGAGGTGATAATAAAAGATAATCATTTATCAGATATTGAAGGAAGAAACCAAAACTGTCTCCTTGCATCTGGCATTTCCTCTACAATTGTTTGCAGTTTAGAATGTGATTTTAAGAATCGAGAAGAATTCGGTTCAGGAAGAGTGGATCGCCAAAGGAAAAGTTGCGGCAGAAAAAATTAAAAGTCTTCTAGCTCGACGTGCGAGCTGAATTTCTAGAACTCTCGAAATATAATAAAATACCAAAAACCCTTTATGGACACCTATCTATGTGAATCTCTCTTTTCAATTTTAATAAATTATCGTAGAAAAAGTCCTCGACACAAAGAACACTTGAAAAAAATTGAGTTAAAAAACATTGTCTGTCTTGACTGGGCTGTGAGCGTGAGTGAGAAATATTGCTACTATGAAGAATGTGGCGGCTTGGCTCCCCGACTCCTGATGTGGCGGAAGAATGTGGCGGCTTGGCTCCCCAACTCCTGATGATTCAACAGGAAGACGCATCTGTCACTTAGTTGAAGGGATGGCTAGTTCCTCGGTGGTCTAGCGATTAAGACATCTGGTAGATCTGGGTTCGAATCCCAGTCAGAACAACCAATTTTATTTCAACTCAATTTTTCAGATTATGTATGTTGAACTAAATTTTAGATTAAAAATAACCTTATTCGATCATGATATCGATTTACTTCGTTCTTTAAAGCGCAATAAATTAAAAATATTGATTGAATTAAATCATTTTACACTTATAATAATAGAATTAAACAAGGTGGGTCCAAAGACGAAATCGCCGATCCAGACAGTCGTAAAGAATATTATAAAAATAAAAAAAATGAATGAAAAGCTCCTCAAGCAGCTTCTCGCCACAGAGGTCTGACAGGAGCCTGTCAGTTTATACGCCATAGTAGAAGGCCTGTGAGGATGGCGAGACCTCAGCAAAAAAGCAACCATGCCTTAACCCGGGGTTCGAACCCAGGTCCCGTAGATCAGTAGCCAAGCACGCTAACCACTCGTCCTCGAGGATTTTGTTTTTTTAAGAATTTTTAAATCATTTATTGTTCATAAGATGTGTATTGCACACTTTTTTTTTTTAATCAGCAGTACTGTTTTATAAAGCTCTGTTGGGGACAATGGATCTGTTGCTCTTGCAGCCAAGCTGAGATATCTCCGACGAAGACAACAGGGGGGGGTCAAAAGGGGATGTCGCATTCCACTGCAACAAGGATTAGAAAATGATTCACCTTCCATTATAAAAAGGATTACGGAAGGATCCGCATTCTATTATAACAAGATTTATGAAAGGATCCAAGAAAATATATAATATTTTGGCTTTATATAGGTCACCCAGCTCTGATATAAATAACTTTTATGAAAAATTTCGAAATTGACTTGAGAATACAAAAACATTGCATAACCAAATTCTTATAGGCGACTTTAACATAGACACACCAAACCTGAAAAAATACGGAACCGAAAGATATTTAACTTTATTATCGGAATGGGGATTTGAAAGGTTAATAACACAGATCACAAGAGAAGAACTTCTAAGGGAAGAATCAACTGAAATATGCATTGATCACATTAATGTCGAATTAGATTTTAAAAAATCAGGTAACGTTCATTAATATTACGAAGTAAAATTGCAGATCACAAATTAATTGCAGCAAATATTAGTGATTTTCAAAATGGGAAATATGATACTAGAAATGCGGAAAAAAGATTATTAAAACAATTATGTGGATACGATGTCAAAGAAATGAAGAAATCTCAACAGCTGATTGGTTAGCTTCGATATCTGATTCGTAACGGAATAGATATTAACAAAACCTTTAATGAATTAAAAGAAATCCATAATAAGGTCTTAGAAAGACAGAAAATTCCTATAGACAATAAAAAAAAAAGCCAAGGGAAAGAGACACGAAAATAATTTGAATAACAACAGAAATCGTTGATTTAATTGCAAAAATGGGCAAAGCATGGATACTATACAAAAACGATATAAAAAATGAAGAATATGAAAAGAATTATTAAGCAATGCGTAATTTAGTTACATCACGAAATAAAATTCAAAAGCAAAAATATTATAAGAGACATTTTTTAATAAAAAAAATGATATGAGGAAAATTTGGAATTTAAAATATATGAAATATGAGAAAATAAAAAAGTTAAGTCTGTCGATGAACCTATTATTGGAAATTTGCCAAAAGATATGTCTCTGAAAGAAATAACAAATAATTTCAATAATAACTACAAGACATTAATCAGTCAAAGGTTTTTTTTTTTGCGTATTACAATGCGCTCTTTTTTAAGGAAAGTAACTTGACCGAAGTTCAAGGCAACGAAGTTCGTCCTTTGTTGACGAGTTGTAGGTGTGAAGAAGAATTATTCTATTTTCCTTAGAGAGCATTTCGGGGCTGGAGACAACAATCACCGTTGAGTGTGTCCATCGCACGAGGAAAAACATCCGTTTGCGCATCCCTTGGATAGATCTGTAAAATGAGAACGTTTTACTTTTCGTTTTCAATTTTCCGACTCTCGGCGCAGACTCCGAGATACTTGGTGACGTATCGATTGCTCCAGAAGCAAACGCGATTGCCCACCTTCTTCATTCGCGAGATGGTTGCGATCACGTGTGAGCAGAGAAGCAGCTGGAAAGATGCACCTGCGCTCGAGACTCCCCTTAGCCCGCAATCCTGTTCTGCACGAGTCGCGCTGATAAATTCCAGGCAAAAAAAATTTTTTCAGAAACTTTTAATAGCAAACGTACCGTGGGTAAATTCCGTTTCTTCATATCGCTTTGCATTTTAATCTTCAACGGCCAATGTCAAATTTGCGATTCAGGCGGACTGTGCAGCGAGGAATTGTGTGCAGTGAGGAAGAGAAAAGTCTTCCCTTCCACATCGAACGCAATAAGGTGCAGAGAGAAACCGCCAACAGCAAAAGTCCTCTCCGCAAGGTCCTATCCCCGCTTATTGGCTATTTAATGTAACCTTCGAGCTTTTGAGGTCCGATGTACGTTTGCGGGTAAAAGCAATCAGTCTAACGGTTTATCAATGACTGATTTTTAATTTAAAAAATATACTGTGACTAAAAATAACTCTTTAGTTCGTAAAAATATGCCTTACTAAATAGTAGATAAAAATTTACTTAAAATCTCCTGAGTTAATTTTGCTCTCTTAAGTGCAGGTCATCGGTGATTAGGGCAGAACATTCCATCATCCGGGAACTCTTCTTTACACGTCACTATTCTCACGTGTCATTCCAAGTTTCTACGTAACACTTCGGTAATTTTTTGAATTTATATTATGCTTTGCGAGCAAAAAGATCGATCCTTTCACTTAGGATAAGTTTTTATTTTAATTTGTGTCTTTATCCCATTGCATTTTTTCTTTTTATGGTGAATACTATCATTGAATTTTTAAATTGGATTTCTTCTTCCATTATCTGAAATAATTTTTTTATTCATATCTATCATCAATGATGTGGTAATGTCTGTACAGGTGCCCGCACAACTCATCAAATTCTGAGATTTTTTTTATCCGCTCTCATTAATCTAACATTAATCTTTATCCGACGAGAGCTTTCAAATGCTGATATCCGCATCCTCACAGAATAGGCTAAATGGCCAGGTCACAAGGATCCCGAAAAGGTTTAGGGGGGAACCACTGGACAACTGTTAAGAGACTGATCAAGGCCATCGGGCGTGTCCTTTAACGTGCCCAGGGTAAGGCTCTCCCGCATAAGGGGCCACGGCTTTACGTTCCATCCGACGGACGGCGGCCCTTTTTAACCCCATCGGAGTCTCCTTTCTCAGCGAAGGCAGGGGACCAGTTAGCGGAGATAAATATCAAGCTGGCAAACGCATACGTCGCAGGCGTCTGTTCGACGGCTCTGCCGAAAGGCACGAGCTGTCAAAAAAGTCTGGGTCTTACTAAGAGTCTCCACCCCGGGTGCCGATCGAGCTTGGATCTTTATATCCTTGCACATTTGCAAACCGGGGAATAGATTAAAGTAAGGTTTCTTCCGGTGGTCAGCTTTCCTTCTATAGGACTGCTGCCATGTGAGGCTGGGGTTGAGGTGCGCCTATAGGGCGTATTCCTTGCCCCCGGCTCTAGATGGTCATGGCTTTTCATAACCAGGTAGTGCTGTACAAGCGGAACCGGGAATTGCCGTGGTTGCACAAGATCGCAACATAGAGATCCATACGTCGCAGGCAGGCGCGTTGGAATCGGATCGGATGATTCTCGGATGAACGCCTCGGAAATGCTGTCGCCTGGGAACCAAATTTGCCTTTTATTTTGGTTTCTTCAATTTGAGAACTTTAACCTTTTCCTTTTTTTTTCACCTTTTACAATTTTTGGGGGAGTTAAATTTTAAACCCCCCAAAGTTCATCTGCAAGTTAGCATCTGCGGGTTTCCAAATACATCAGCGCCTTGATAACAGAAGAAATGGCATTGCCATCCCGTCACATTTTCCGAATCCCGAAGAGTTTTAGTTCTGCGCTATAACGGTGGAAAATGACGAAAATGGCAAAATTGAAACAAATAGGAAGGCAATGAGGTTTACTTTGACGGGAGGGGGAAAGGGGGAATAAAGTGCAACTTTTTTTTTAAAGAGATAAAGGAAAAATTATTTTTAGTTGGATAGGTAATATTAAAATTTTATGATTCATATTTTTGAAATCCTCTGGTAGTTTTAATATCCATCGTTAGAGAGCGCTAAATTTGGATAATTCAAATTTTTAAGCAAACGTTAGAAACGATCTGATTATGCTGGAAATTTGAAATACTCGGAATGAGTGTGGTTGCAAAAGGATTTGCAGAGACTACAACGCCTTACACTTTTCCTCACGGGGGGGGGGGGGGAAGGAGGGACGATGCAAGGTTTTTATTTCTAAGGGACAAACGAGGAATTCTTTTAATGTTGTAAAAGTACGTTGCATTTTCTCAATCAACCATTAAGATGAATTTCCACTGTTAGAAGGTGCAAAAATCAGAAATGAAAATCTCCCTTCTCTCTGAAAAGGAGTGTCTCCTATTCGCTAGAGATGATTTGTATTTTTGTGTCTCGATGTCCTTTCTAGCGACTTGTTGTCCCATTCTCATCTTGGCATCTTCTCTTTCCAGATCGGTGCTCCGACGACGGTTGCTGTCTACCTCCTGATCCTCCACCTCTGTTGCCATGACGACGAGCTGATCTGCGTTTCAGCAGCGGGGTGTCGCCGTGTGCAGACCATGCGTATTTCCGGTCCGTGAGCGTCGCTTCCTCTGTCCCGGGTCACCGTCCGCCGACTGACTCGATGTCAACACAAGATCCACGGATCCAGCCACGAAGGGTTGTGACCTTTCACCTCGTCACGTAACTGGGTCACCTGTTATCGCACATCGGAGTGCGCGCCTGAGAATCGGAGATCGGCCGAATCCCCACCGCCCAGTTTTGCCCCCAAATGACACGATGCGAAGCATCTCTCTCTTTCTGCAGCAAAGAGGCCGAAGAGCGTTAATCAAACCTCTAAATGATTCATTTCTGTAATTCTCAGTAGAAAGTCGTTTACAAAATCGTTTCCTGTATCGAGTATTTCTCGGATTCTGCGGTAGAGCCGCCAGGAGGCGATCCTTACTTCGCTGACAAGTGAAGAAGCGCTAAACCGCGAAGAAAATATCCGTTAATTTCTGTTTCTGCGGAGCACCTTTGGTTCCTGATGCATCCGCACAACACGGACCTGGTCTCTCTGCGTCCGTTACGAGCGCAGTGCATTGTGCGTAACAGTCGTTGTCAGTCCAAGGCATGCTAGGAATTCCTTCGTGCAACGCAAATCGCTTCTTCGTGGTGGCAGTCTCCGAAGTTCATCTGTCTGTCATCTTTGTAGTCGTTTCTTGACACGGGGGAAAAAGAAACTGGAATTTTAAGTCAATTTTTCCCAGTCGATGTTTGCACGAACAATACTTCGTCGCCACTTGCAAAGTTAGTCGTCGTTCGTCGATCCCTTTCAATCGAGATTAAAAGTGGCAACGGTGGATGAGATGAAGTAAATGCATCAGTTAAAGTGCCAATTTGTTTGCCAATAAAGCGTTCGTCGTAATGTCGGAGTGAGTCTCCTTCGCAGCGGAGAGTGTTTAGCGTCTGCCAAGATTCGTTTCTCGTGCTTGTTGCGTGAATTGCTTCGCACGAGAATGGCGGATCATTCGGAGCTGGTGTCGGAGATGCCTCTCGTCGAGAAGATGAGCACCCAGGAGAGGTTGAAGCACGCGCGCAAACGTCGCTTGCAACAGCTGAAGAAGTGGTCGCAGCGCGAGAAAGAGCAACAGCAGCAGCAGATGAAGAGGAGGAAGACCGAAGGGGCTCTCGTCCCGTCGGCCAAGCAGAAGAAGAGCTACAAGGTCCACTTCGTGCCCAGTGTGATGCTCCTCGAAGCCGCAGCAAGGAACGACGTAGACGAAGGTGAGTCCACATTCATTTCAAAAGTTACGAACCGGGTTTCCAAAATACAGCCGCGCCTTGATTAACAGCATTCGTTCCGCGCAAATTCGCTATAAAGCAATTTTCTATAAATCGCAATATTTTAAAATTATTTTAGTACGCTGCTCATCTGCATTAAATGAAAATAAATAAATACCCCCTCAAGCAGCTGCTTGCCACAGAGGTCTGACAGGAGCCTGTCAGTTTATATGCCATAGTAGAAGGTCTGGGAGGATGGCAGGACCTCAGCAAAAAAATTACACATACATCCATGCCCGGGGTTCGAACCCAGGTCCCTTAAATCAGTAGCCAAGTGCGCTAACCACTCGGCCATGGGACGGCTTATCTGCATTACCACTGAGAAAAAAATCATCTAGTCGATCGATGCATACATAGTCTGTATTAGGACCATACACAACCAGCTGGAAGCAAAAGGGGGAAGGAATTTGTAGGAGTGACTGAGCAAAGATTTTTCGTGAGAACGAAAACTTTATTTTTGAGGCCGTGATGTCGAAAAATTTTGCGTCGGCGTCCTTAATGAAATGAATCCTTATGTTGTCAAATAACAAAAGCTAAAAGTCTCACATGGTCGTAACCAGAAGAGGGACTCAGTCCTCCCTTTCACTGAGAGGAGGACTGAGCCCCTCTCCTCTGGGTCTCTGACCTTAGAACGTAATGTGGTGAAGATGACTTTCTCACGACGACGATGGGACATCAGTAACATTTTGGAATCGATAAGTGTACAGTTTTGTGTTTTGTTTTCTCATTCGAGTGGTCTTTTTGAAATTAATAGTGAATTTCTGGGACTAAATTCGCCGTCTGCAACTGCTGCTTCCCCTCCTCCCCCACGCCAACGCACATGGGTGCGAATAAATCATTTTTTGCATGCGTCGAAGAAATACTAATTGTGAAAATTTTCCACGTATCTAGATAAACTTTAGAAAGGAAACAAAATGCTTCTTCAACTGCTCAGTCAGAAATTCATTAATTCTTATATTTTTGAGCGGAAGTAGGTTCACTCTATTATCTAGTCCTCAATATCACTTCATTGCATCTGTTCTACAATATTTATTTTTATAATTTAAAGTGGAATGTTATAATTTTCATTAAATAAATGCGCCTAACACCATCCAAACTGGGGCGTAGGTGGCTCAGTCGGTAGCGGGCCAGGCTCGCAATCTGTAGTTCCAAGATTCGAGTCCCAGTTGGGTCAGCGTTGAGATTTATCTCCGCAAAATTCCCTGCCCACGGTCAGTAGGGGACACCGATGGGATTGGAAAGGCCGCCGTCCGTCGGATGGGACGTTATGCCGTGGTCCCGTGTGTGGGAGAGCCATACCCTGTGTACGTTAAAGAACACGCTGGATGGCCTTGACGGGAGGCTACCATCTGTCTCCCAACAGCTGTTCCAGTGGGTCCCATCCTCCAACCTTCTCTGAGCCTTCGGGGTCCATATGACCTGGCCATTTAGCTCCATGGTGTGCAAAAAAGTGCCGCTCAGAGGTAAAACAACCCATCCAAACTGTTTAGTTATTGCATTTTTATGTTGAGCAATCGTTATTATTATGTTACCTCTATATGTCGAATTTGTTGCATATCTGATGCTTAATGCTAATTAGCAAAGTATTACAGAAAAAGATTAATTTTCTGTAAATAAAAATGCATTTTTTTTTACTTTCACGACCGTGCAGAAAGGAACCAATGCAATCGAAATGGATGTGGGAGTTTCATTGATGACTAATAATACGGTTTTGTAGCCAAATGTTGTGAAAGTTAATGTAATAAATTAATATTATACTTAGCGCAGACATATTTTATGATATTAAATATGCAGTAACATTTAAAACTGAAATTGTTCATTTTGAAAATCTAAGCAACTTTCTTCTTCACTTTATTTTTTGCTCTGGGAATAAAAAAATTCCATTAAACTTTCAAAGTCCTGGACATTTAAAATACTAACTTTTAAGCCAAAGCCTCCTAACTATGAAATCAGTCTTTTTTTTTGCAAAATGCCACGGTAAATAAATTGAAAATCTTAAAAAAAATCCCTCACATCTCGTTTTTGAGCAATATTGGTTTACTATTTTTTCTGGAAGATGAGCCATTTAATAGCAGTATCGTTAGCCATAAGAATTTACAATAAAAGTTATAACAAACCATTTACTAAATTAAACGAAATTTTTTAAGTTTATGATTTGCCATTGTGGCCCCTTTGGGGTTTATGTGTTTTAACTTGGTTATTTGCCAATAAGGCACTATTTTAGACTTCGAGATATAAGCCCTAGGCTCAAAAAATTAATTCAAGATATCAGAAGTTTGTGTTCGTAATAGTTTTCAGTTTCTCGAAACAGTCTGCGTGAAACCGAAGCGTCTGCCGTCAAATAGTTTAGCTTCAATAACCATTATGTTTAAATATTAAACAAATATTGTTTAAAATCGAGATTTGGATAAATTCGAGGTCTATTTCCCGTATCAATTTTCTGCAAAAAAAAAAGTTTATTTTAAAATTAAGGAGCTTCAAATGTTGTTTTCCATTCACATAATATGTATATTTGATAACATGTTGTGTATCCTCCAAGTCCGTTATCTTTTTAAATTTCACCTTCGATTGCCAGGAGAGAGAATTAATTGAATCGCCCTTGAACTATGGATATTAACAACATCGTTTTTTTTTAATTCTTTCTAAGGATAATCTGCTTTATGGTGAATCGTGCGCTGCACTTATTGCTGGAGCAATCTTTCATGAAGGAGCAGGCGAAGACTGTGATCGTTACGAAGGAGGAGGAGGAGGAGCTTCTGCGAGACAACTTTTCTTGAAAGCGGTGGTGTTAATTGTTGAAGGAACCTTTTTTGAAATCCTCACGTGGCAGACCCGGTTTGTGATGCTTTCCATGAGGATTTTCTTCTTTGGGTCCTCTTCATTTCATATCTTTTTGGCCCCTCGTGGCGACGGTCCTAGACCCTTCAATCTCTAAATCTCAATCTACTGCATGCGATTGCTTTCTTCGAAGATTATTCAAGCATGACGATCACAGGAATAACCCAAGTCCGATTCAGGAATTTAAAATGAAAATCAAAGCTTGTTTCGTGCAGCGTTATTAGTCAGGAAATATTAACTACGGTTATGGAAAAATTCAAATGATTTTAGATGATGAAAGATATCACGGACTGAACTGGTTTGTACGTGAATCGACACCTCCCAAGCCTCGTGCTTTTTAATAATCCCACATCGTATCTGTATGCGGTTCAAGGAACGTAACCGTTATGCTTCTTTTCCTGAACCCTCTGCATGATGAAACCGTACATAGCTACACGTGCATGACACGTACTCTGAAGTACCCAGCTATGCAAGAAGGATACAGGCACAAGAGTAAATTAACGTCTGCTTACATTTCGAAATAAGTGATAGAATAGAAACAATTGTTTTGGGTGACTCTGAGGTGTTGGAAGAATACTTGAGAGAACTGTTGACAGCATTTGAAATGCTTTTTAATGCCATTAAAATCTGTTGGTATTGGCCTAAAATTACATTCGAAAAGAAACACTTTTATCATTTCCTTTTGTTGCAAGGTTAATTTTGAATTATTAAAGAAACAACTCTGGAATAAAGGAGGAAAAATAAGGAGCAGAATAGGAATATAGACTTAATGAATCTGAAATATATAAAGTCCTTCACGTGGAAGCTCCCTTCAACTTCTGGTCCTCTTCACTTTTGGAAATTTAGCTAAGGGCGCAGCCCAAAGTGAAATGAAGAAGACAGCAGCTTATATGATGCCTTTCGAAAAATGTTCAATGAACATGTTGTAGACTAAAAATTTTGCTTTACGTTTCTGTAGGAGTTGCATTTTTTCTTCTTCAGTCTGATCCATACGAAAGAGAGGACCTTGGCAATGTTCAGTGTTGATATGCACTTCGATTTGAGATGACGAATATATGGTGAAAAGGTCAATTTCCGGTGAAAGAAGCAACATATTCTTGATCTTCGTCCAGAATCCATGTGGAGTCCATGTGAATGTCCAGGATGGAGAGAAAATTGATATAATGACATCAAAAGTAGCATTTCGGTTGAAAAATAAGAAAAGAAAATAAAAAGCTTTAATGGAAAGCAATCAAAAATATGTTTATTTGTAGATTCTGTTACGATTTGGTAAAATTTTAGTGGCAGTTCTTGTCATCCTCTTCTAACTTCATCCTATGCGAAGAATTGTCATTGTCACGGAAACGAAACTGGGCCACGAGACGCCTTCCTTCGCTTCACCTGCGAAGTTTGAAAACTCGGAAAGTGCACTCAGATGACGACACGGAGCGGCTCGCGGCTCGGGTGCTCTCTACCGTGGTGTTGGTCTCTTCCCGGACCGAAATGTGGCAACGCCGCCGCTGAGATGATGAAGGGAACTCGATGGAGTCGAAACCCACTGAGATGATGAAGGGAACTCGATGGAGTCGAAACCCACTGAGATGATGAAGGGAACTCGATGGAGTCGAAACCCGCTGAGATGATGAAGGGAACTCGATGGAGTCGAAACCCGCTGAGATGATGAAGGGAAGTCGATGGAGTCGAAACCCACTGAGATGATGAAGGGAACTCGATGGAGTCGAAACCCACTGAGATGATGAAGGGAACTCGATGGAGTCGAAACCCGCTGAGATGATGAAGGGAACTCGATGGAGTCGAAACCCGCTGAGATGATGAAGGGAACTCGATGGAGTCGAAACCCACTGAGATGATGAAGGGAACTCGATGGAGTCGAAACCCGCTGAGATGATGAAGGGAACTCGATGGAGTCGAAACCCGCTGAGATGATGAAGGGAACTCGATGGAGTCGAAACCCGCTGAGATGATGAAGGGAACTCGATGGAGTCGAAACCCGCTGAGATGATGAAGGGAACTCGATGGAGTCGAAACCCGCTGAGATGATGAAGGGAACTCGATGGAGTCGAAACCCGCTGAGATGATGAAGGGAACTCGACGGAGTCGAAACCCACTGAGATGATGAAGGGAACTCGACGGAGTCGAAACCCACTGAGATGATGAAGGGAACTCGATTAAGTCGAAACCCACTGAGATGATGAAGGGAACTCGATGGAGTCGAAACCCACTGAGATGATGAAGGGAACTCGACGGAGTCGAAACCCACTGAGATGATGAAGGGAACTCGATGGAGTCGAAACCCACTGAGATGATGAAGGGAACTCGATGGAGTCGAAACCCACTGAGATGATGAAGGGAACTCGATGGAGTCGATACCCACTGACACTGAGATTGAAAAAGAAAGTCCCTTCAGTATCGAACGAGCATTTCAAATGCTTGACTTCCACATACATCGCTATGGGAAAATGTATGTTTTCATAGTTTGTTGCTTTTAAAGTGAAAGTTAAACGGATTACGGACGTTTTATTTGTTAATGATAACTTAATTAAATCGCTACAGGTCTAGATCAATAAAAAACATTTCGTAACAATTTATATGTTGCACGTGGCAGAGGATCTGCTTTGACTTTCCAGAAAACGTATTGTCCAATAGGATTGTGGAAAGATGAAACAGAAGAGGAGAAGTTCGTATCGAACACGGTTGAACTTTGAACTTCGATGTCAGAATGCCGCTCACTTGGAAAGGAGTGAAGAAGGAAATGATGCAATCAAGGCCAACATCTTTCGTCTGCTTTGCTCGTTGAACTTTATGCATTGTATTGTTATTTTATCTGAGGGACACACATCGCTTGAGTGTTAACGCTTTTTGCTGTTAAGATAAATTCTATCTCTAAACAACTTCACAAGCAATCGCCTCTATGCTGAAGATTTCAGTATTTTTGTTAGTTCTCTTTCGAGCATGAACGACAACTGCAGACATCTCCGAAATTGTCTCGTTATTTGGGCGACGGTGAACGGGTTTCGGTTCTCTCCACAAAATACCGCTTGCCTGAACTTCTGTCCCAATCTTTATCAGGACATTCTGGATCAAGACAAAGTCTGTTGCTTCTTTCACCGGATTGACCTTTTCACCACACGTTCGTCATCTCAAATCAAAGTGCACATCGACACTGAACATCGCCAAGATCCTTTCTCTCTCCTGTCGAGCAGACCGATGTCGTTGCGTTGCCTATACTGTGCACTTGTCTGGTCAAAAGTGGAATAGGGATCCCATATCTATGGTATAGACTGGGATTAGGTGGTGAGGACTTATCCACCATCTGTGTCTGCCTGGGAGTCTTCCATACCACACCGGTCTCGAGTCTTTGTGTCATCACTTCCTGCACACCATCTCTCTTCTTCATCCATTGGGTTTCTCTATTTCCTTCAGCATCTTCCATTTCTTTTAATATCTACATAATCTGTCTCTCTCTTGATACTTTCTCCAACGTCTTCCTCTACTCCATAATTCTTTTAATTTTCTCATTTTATTCATTCTTAATGATCCAAATAATACATTTCCAGAAATGCATTTTAACGGTCCTTATCCTTGATGTTAAGTCATTCTGTCAACGTCTATGTCTCTGCCCCATATGTCAGAATACTCTCTACAATTAAGTGAATAAACATTTCCAATATCCTTTCTTGATATGTTATCCAATAAAACTTAATTTAGAATTCTGGTTTGCTTTCCTTGCTTGTTTTGTTCTTTCTTTCACTTTCTCCATTGATTTCCACAGATCCTTAAACACGATCCCCTTTCTCGTCATTTCTTCACCCACTTCAAGATATCCTCTTCCGTCTATTCTTTCCTATCTATCCATTCCTTCATATCAGGATCGTACCCAGAGGAGAGGTCGGGAGGTTCGGACCCCCCTCCCGAAAAACCCATCGTCTTATACGAAATCTCACACTTGTCTGCCTGTTTTTAAATCCAAAACAGTTTGTCTTTGTATAATTTTATTTTACCCCCACATTTTATGTCCGACACTAAAAATAGATTAGAAAAAAACGTATAAAATCTCATTCCATGAAGAATATTATTTTAGCCTTTCTTGTTCGGTGGAATATTTTAGTAACCCCACTCAGGTCTTATTTCCCCCCCCCCCCCCCCCGAAACTAAATTCTGAGTACCTGTCTGCTTCATGTGCTCTATTCCATTCTTTTACAGTCTTTTCGATGTAGATCTTAGAGTAGGAGGCAGACAAAAATCTGTCCTTTAATCCTTGAGCAGGTTCAAATTCTGGTTTATTTATAAAATCAGAATTATTTTATAAATTTCATTAAATCTCGAATTGATTTCGCTCTTTCATTTGATAGATATTCATTGACCTCATATAAATATTTTATTCTTACTTCTTTTAATGCATTCCATAATAATTTCCGAAGTACACTGCCATACGTTTTCTCCAAATCCACAAAACCATATGAATTCCGTATTCTTTTCTATCGTTAATTATGAAAACATTGTCATCACAAGAATCTCCCCTCGTACTGTTCCTCAAATATATTTTATTCATTCTCTGTTCTACTTCTGATTATCCTTCCTACTACATCTATCGTAATGCTTTTTTTTACACAAATTTCTCTGTAGCTAATTTTGTTCCTTCTTATCTTCCTTATAGATGTCATATAATCTTTTATCATATCTTTGGTAAAGTGCATCCATTAATTATTTCATTTGCTATTTCTATAAAGAGCTTTATCATCTTTCCTACTCCAATTTTAATTCATTCCATTGCTATCCTTCCTAGTTCAGGAGCCTTACCATTTCTTTTTTTCCTTCCTAGTTCAGGAACCTTACCATTTCTTTTTTTTCCTTCCTAGTTCAGGAGCCTTGACATTTCTTTTTTTCCTTCCTAGTTTAGGAGCCTTACCATTTCTTTTTTTCCTTCCTAGTTCAGGAGCCTTACCATTTCTTTTTTTCCTTCCTAGTTCAGGAACCTTACCATTTCTTTTTTTCCTTCCCTTATATCTCCACTAACTCTCTTCTTCTTTAATTAGCCATTTCTCCTATGCTTCCTTCCTTATCCGGATCTCTTCATTCCTACAGATTTTTTTCCTTTTCTGAATCATCTCTCCCAATTTCAGTTTCATTATTCATTTATCCATCATCGTTCAGTCTCCATCGAATTTAATTTTATCTTCCGAGTCTTCCTCAATTATCCTTGAATTATCCTCCTGTTCTAGAAGGTACAGTTTGTAATTCGATGTTTCAATTACTTCTTTTGTAAATCTTTTGATCCAATGGGAACATTATCGACACTCCAAAGAGTAACCATCCCCATTCCCTTCCTCAACACCCTCTCACACCTTCCTCTTTTCATAACGCTTTTCTCTCTATTAACAATCAATGACTGACATTAGATTTCTAGTTTCTCTACGCTATGCAAATTTATACATTATCTTTGTGTTCTTAAAAATGTTTCGTATTTTCAATCAAACTAGATATTCCCCTACACATTCCCATGTTCCTTGGCCGTTATAAAGTCTGCAAGGATAATCCTTTCTTGATTCCATTTAACTCTCTTTTCTGGAGAATTTCCTTCACTGTTTGCATTGCATCTTCGTTAGGGTCATACCAGTAACTCCCTTCCAGGTATTTTTAATATCATCTTCAATCTTCTCTCAGCCATTTGTTCCCAATTTATAATTATTTCTGCATACTTCTTATGTGCCATTAACAATATTCCTGTCTTTACTACCATCCTTTTTTACCTTTCCATCCTTCCTCATCTTTTCCTTCCTCTTTATTTTCTGCTAATGCTTTTCTATCGACCTTCTTTTTTTGCAATTCATTCTCCACTTCCTCTTTTTTGATAAACAAATTTTGCATCTTCCAGATTTCGATCATCATTTTCCTTTTTTCCGTTTCTTCTTATCCCATCCGATTTGTTTTGTTTTTTTCATTTAAAATTCTTCTTTTGTTTTTCCACGTGAATGAGTTGGTCCACTGCGCAGTCTCTTTTCCTCTCATAACCAGTAGACGACTTTCTAACCTTCAACCTGTCTGGCCGGGACACCCCAACCAGGAGCATGCGCAGGTGCTCTCCACGGTCATTGCATGCGGCACACAGACTCCATTACCACGTCAAGGTGAAGAAAATGAAGTTAAAGCCTTATTATGAAAATGAATCCGGATTTATGAACAATCAAATTAAAAACTATGATATCATAATTAGTTCTTTTTTAAAAATGCACAAATCCTGTCAGATTTTAACATTTACCTTTAAATGCATTAGTGGCGCATTCCCTGGGCATTCGTACAATTAATCTTCAAAATAATGATCGTCGTAGACGTCAAAGCAGCGCGCGCGAGAGAGAGCAACAGAATCACGGCAGGGCAGAAAAGGAAAGGACGCATTTCGAGGATGTACATTGTGGTGAGTTCTGCTCCTCTTGTTTGCAGTGAAGATCAATATACAGCCAGTCCTCGACTTATGTTGATCCGCACTTCCCGCAATCTTCAGGTGGCTCCTATTTTAATCTATGCAATTGCGAACGTCATTGGCATTAAGTGGTTTACGTCATGGCGATAATTCAATGCTTAATGCGTAAAAGGGTAAAATTTAATGAGAGGGAATTGTGGAAGTCTAAAATTGAAAGTTGCACATTACTCGCTCAACCGTGGAAAATATTGTTAAGGAAAGGACGAGAATCACTGCTGAAATTAAAAAATGCATTCTCGTAATAGTCAACAAATATTTTAAAGCAATGTGCAAGACTTTTAATTCTGCGAAATTCAAGATCAAAGTTATCATCGTGTAATGGATCGAAGGGTGAAAGTTTCAGTTCAAGTAATCTCGTCCTTTTAAATGACAAACATCACGAAGAACTTTCTAAACACTAAGCGTGGCACCATTTTTGTATTTTGTAAGTGATTAGTAATCGATTACATCATTAGGTACTTCCAACTGAAATCTTTGAAAGGTTTCTTATCGTATCCTTAATGAGAATCGTAACTCTTTAGACATGTTGCACCCTTTGTAGGCCTAACGTGTCGTAACTCTAACCACTCCCCACATGGAATATATCCCCCTTGTAATATACTGGCTATAATAATTTTTAAAAATCCTCTCAAGCAGCTGCTTGTCATAGAGGTTCGACAGGAGCCTGTCAGTATAATAAGCCACAGAGAAGATCTGTGAGGAAGGCAACTCCTTAGCAGAAGTAAACACAAGAAACATTCCTTCCTCTTGCCGAGCTTCGAACCCAGGTCCCTTTGGTGAGTAGCCAACACGTGAACCATTCGGTAAAGTCGATCTTAATCACGATCTGATGTTACTTTGACTATTTCGAAACTAAAGCTTCCCAAGTTGCCAGCCAAGGTAAGTGCAATAGCTGCTTAAATGCTGACCAGTATAATATGCCACGGAGTATGCATACACACAGAGTATACATATATGCTGACAGTACACACTTATTATGCTGACCAGGGAATAATTCTGTTGTCTCATGGCTGACTGAAATAATGAACATTTCTGTTTTAAAGAGGCTTTTGCTAGAAATATAATTATTCCTATCTTTATTACCTGTCTTCCTTCTGCCTTTCTTCATTTCTCAGTTTGTCAAGATAGTTGCTTCGCCATCTTCCGAATGCGAGGGGCCAAAAGGTACGTTTCTTCCCCCTATAAAAGGGGAAATGGGAAAACGATTCCCGATTCCCCTTTCACTGTGACATGGGAAGTGTCACAGGTTATAAAATATTTACCCCCGTGCATTTTCCCAGGATGAACGCGTATGCAGAATTAAGTGTGCAATCTGGTTGGATTTCACAGATCGCGTCTGCTTGAGGATTATGCACAATGCACTGTATGTGTAGAACGCACGTGGAAAGGCACATAACTTTATATTTTGTTCAGAAGTATTTATTAAAAGTTACACCATATTTGATTTCTCCCCAGTCCCTCTTCTCATACTTACGCCATTCCAATTACATATTTCCAACTGCTTACGGCTTCAGTCCGTACGAACAATTGCACTCTCAAAGAATTTTTAAAAGTTCTCTGAAAATCAGTCATTTTACGATTTTCTGGAAAATGAATTTGTGTTAACAGTTCCTCCTTCCGTTCCGTGCATCAGATGACTTTTCCGTTCTTTCCGTTGCAGTCACCGGAAGAGCTCGCTCATCAGCTGTTGCCACAACTCAAAAGCATTCCCTTCGCTCTTTTCTTCTCCTTGGAACATGTTTGATGCTTGTGAGAACATAAATCCGAAAAGATGTTAGGTAAAATTTTTCTGAAATTTGAACAAATATTAAATAAATTATGGGTGGAAACTTCTGCTATTTTTTTCCATCACTCCATGGGTTGTCTCTTTCTTTCTTATTCATGCACGACGTGAAAAGAATTCCTCACCAAAAAAGATTGAATGATGAAATGTTTTCGATTTCTTTTCGTACTGAAAAGGAACACAATACGAAGTTGTGATAGAAAACACTTCCTTTTCTGAAGAAACAGGAAGTCCGGTTACTTAAAAATTCTAAGGACATCTTTTGACAGGAATCTACCTCACGCGAGGGGAGTCATCGCCCCGCTAATGTTGTCCGTTCTCTCTGCATTCAAAGAATCGTTTTCATCTCTTTACCAAAAGACGTCATTTCCATAACAATGTACTGCGATGCGAACGGCAACCCGGAAATGATGTCACGAGGGTCATTCTTTGCCTCTAATCCCTTCCCAGAGGTGATGGATGGGTCGGCGGCGGCGGTCAATGCGCGGCGCCCTTCATCTCTCCACCAATTCAACAAGATTCCTGTTCGCTCTGGTGAACAGCTTTCTGTCGTTCTTTACGAAAAAGCGAAATGAAAAGAAATTACTTCGAAAACACCTGGAAATGAGATTCGATTGATTTTGAGAGATCATCGTAAACTCGACAACGTCATATGTTGTGATTCAATTTTTATTGTTTCAAATGGAAAAAATGAAAAAAAAAAATCATCGCGTGACCAGACAAAATTGGAATTGAAAGAAAAAGTGAACTATGATTCTTTTATTTCATTGTAATTTGGTATATTCGAATTTGTTGCATTGCATTGCGATGAAAAATCAATAAAAATGGTTTTTGACGCGTGCCTGTCGTAACTTTGTTGAAGTGTAAACGTATCCAAGTGTTCTTCGTTAAGAGAGACTTCATCGCAAACAGATAGACTTTGTCATCACGTCTGCACTCAGTGCTGGAAATTTGAAAAGTAAATCAAAAGTTACACATTAACAAACTACCAAACTGTTGTCGTTCCTGAAGTGGAGTTGAACTGAATCTCCGCTTCCTTATTTGGTAAAGGGGATTCCGACGTAGCTTTGGTTCATACCTCAAAATGAAGCTCAAAGATGTGAAAATATTCGATATTAATCAAATTTAAACAATTCTGAACAATTTCAAAAAATTCCAAAATGATCACACGCAGTGCCCAACCATTGAGCAGTCTCACTGATCCGTTATTAAAACCAAGAGTAAATGTCAACGTTAGACACATTTGCCTATATCTGGTTCATGTATCAACTCTCAAGTGGCAGGAAGGGAAGTGACGTGATCTGATCTCGTGCTCCTTAACTTCCGTTGGATGAACTCCAGGAGTCGTTCTTATTTTGCAACAGAGCGAGGGTGGCTCAGTCAGTAGTGCGCCAGGCTTATAATCTGCATTTCCTAGGTTCGAGTCCCATCTGGGCCAGCATTGAGATTTATCTCCGCACAGTCCTCCCCCCCCCCCCATCCATTCTGCCCTAAGATAAGTGGGGAAGAACCACACTCTGTGCACGTTAAAGAACACGCTGGATGGCCTTGACGGGAGGCTGCCCTCTGTCTCCTAACGGCTATCCTGTGGGTCCCTCCTCTCAACCTTCTCAAATTCTCTAAGCCCCGGGGGTCCTTGTGACCTGACCATTTAGCTCATTGTGTGCAAAAAATGCTCAGAGGTATAGCAACCCAACTTTTCTGCAGCCCAATAAGCTTAATTTCGAAGTGAGGAGGAACCGCAAAAATTGGTGAAAGCCGCTCTGGGCCACAGCTTCAGTTCCTCTCTGTAATCCATCGGTGATCCCGTTTCAGCAGAGCACCAACAAGTTCAGAAAATCTGAAGTCTAACGTCGATCGTAGGCTAGGCTCGTGCGCCACAGAATCCCTCATCTGGAATGAAAGCGACAGATCTGAGATTGCATCGCGCAGCTGACACTCAGAGACAATCGACTCCAGCGAGAGAGGAATCGCCAGAAAATGATCCCTGCCACAGAATAATTGCAAGCGCTGTACGATCATTTTGAAATAATTTACTGATTGCTTCGTCGAAAGATATTTCCATTGTGGCCACATGAAAAGAATTCTGCGTTTAAAGTTGAGCGATCATACCTTATAAGAAAAGCTGCTCTATTCTCAGGGATTGGGTTGTTTTACCTCTGAGCGGCACTTTTTTGCACACCATGGGCTAAATGGCCAGGTCACATGGACCCCGAAGGCTCAGAGAAGGTTGGGGGAGGGGACCCACTGGAACAGCTGTTGGGAGATAAATGGTAGCCTCCCGTCAAGGCCATCCAGCGTGTTCTTTAACGTGCACAGGGTATGGCTCTCTCCCGCACATGGGGCCACGGCTTAATGTCCCATCCGATGGACGGCTTATCCTCAGGGAAAAGGTAAATATTTTTGCCGATGTCTCGCCTTCCGTACTCCTATTTGACTTCTGTGTTTAAGCAGCTGCTTCAGAGGAATTTATTTTTTTTTATTATAAACTCCAGTACGGATTAGTAAAATTTCATATTTCAAAATTAATACTTTATAAACATTATGTTTACGTTAATTTAACTGATTTCAACAGCAATTCTAATCATTCAACTGAAATATTGATAATTAATATACAACTCAAATATTAATTTCAGTGTATTTAGAACTTTGATACCAACGTTCCGATGGTATCAAAGTTCTAAATACACTGAAATTTATTATGCACACACCTCTAATAACATGTGGGTCCACCTTTTGCCCTCAGAATGGAAGCAATACGTCATGGCATGAGGCTCTACCTGGTGTAGGAAACGTTCTGATGGTATTGTGGCCCATGATTCCAGGACAGCGGTCCGTAAAGCGCCAAGACCTGATGGCGGCGAGTTTCGGGCTCAAATGCATTTGGTTTCCCGCTCTCCCCCTTCTTAGCAGTTCGAATCTTCTTTCAAGCACACCTGAATTATAAATTGTTCGCCCACAAAAAAAAATCATGAGAGTTTAATACGTAAACATCGTATGTTACACAAAACTAAAAATTATATTCACTTTAAAGAAATGTGGTCTTAGGCGTTTCGCTCCACTTTGGATATATAACTTGGGACTTTTACTGCAGTTCAGCTAGATCCAATGGTTTCAGAACGTTTTGAGCACAACGCCCCCCCTTTTTTTTTTTGGGGGGGGGTATTATTCCCTTCCTTTTACCAAGAATTATTTCTAACGCCCCTTCATAAAAAATAAACTATATTTTCCTCTGTAAACCTAGTTGAGAATTAGATGGCGCTAGCGCCCCCGTTATCGGTTTGACAAATGAAATTCCATTCCAATTGCGGACCACTGATCTAGATGAACTTATAACGCAGTTTATATCTACACTAATTTATAACCACAGCCTACCTCAGACAGACTACCACTTCTCCTCTGATGAAATTCAAAGCGTAAAATCATGTTTTTAAGTGAATGCATTTTTTATTTGTTCTGTAAATATCAATGTAAAAAATAGATATGCAAAACTCAAGACGTTTTTTTTTTGTGGTAGAGCAATTATAATTGAGATGCGTTCGAATGGTACCACTGCTACCAAATGAAACTCGTGATCCATTCAGAGATATTAGTGCTCTTTTTTGTTTTTTCTTTGGTGTTGCAACGATATTTAGAGTTAAAACCAAAAGAAACTGATGTTTGAAGATTTAAATCTGCTTTTTCAAAGCTCTTTTCTTTTATTTCTAGTGCAACGTCTGCTAATGCTCGGTGTGAGTCCTGATTCAACCAATGAGGATGGCCTCACAGCTCTGCATCAGGTAATCCTTTTCTCGTCCCCTTTCTTATTTTTCGCAGTCGACTAAACTGCTGCTCAAGAGGCGAGGACCCAACTCAAAAACATGAATAATTTTTAAGAAACCGTGATGGCTTTGAAAGGAATTCAAGTGAGAGATTTACGATGACCGAATAATGCAACCAGACTGAACAAAGTCTGATCTGAAAGTAAAGAGTTATGTTGATCAGTTCGTGAGCAACCGAAAGAAAAGAAAAAAGAGCATCGACACTCAGTGGATGCAACCCTAACCTGGATAAAATTCCGGTTTTCACCGATTCCTGATGTGGAGCACGAGGCTCTCAGTTAGTGCCAGAAACAGAAATTTCCATTCAAGCTTAAAGGCTTTGGATTGGATTGTTTTACCTCTGAGCGGCACTATTTTTGCACATCATGGCCAGGTCACAAGGACCCCGAAGGCTCAGAGAAGGTTGGGGGAGGGGACCCACTGGAACAGCTGTTGGGAGACAGATGGCAGCCTCCCGTCAAGGCCATCCAGCGTGTTCTTTAACGTGCACAGGGTATGGCTCTCCCGCACGCGAAGCCACGGCTTAACGTCCCATCCGACGGACGGCGACCTTTCCAAGCCCATCAGTGTCCCCTACTGACCGTGGGGTTGGGCGAGGAGCTTTGCGGAGATAAATCTCAACGCTGACCCAGCTGGAACTCGAACTTGGGAACACAGATTGCGAACCTGGCGCGCTACCGACTGAGCCACCCTCGCCCCTAGCTTAAAGGCAGACTTCAGTGTAAAAGTCTTAGGGCCGAGTGGTTGGTTCTACTCTTGATTACTCTCTGCAGTTGTAAAGTTCCTATTGGTTCTTATCCTGTCTTATAGTCTGTTGTATGTTTTCTGTCTGTGGTTATCAATCACTCGAGCAGAGGCAGAGAAAAAAACTTAACAATTTGATGTGAATATCAATACAGTTAGAATACTCGACTGTCTAGCAATCTCGGCGAAGATTAATAAGTAATCACTCTACCTTCTAGTAACCGTAGAGGACGCATGAAGCATATGAATATGTTCAGATGATCCCCCTTCAGTTTTCAAGGAGAGAAATCCAACGCGAGTCCCTGACGCTATCCGGGCACAAACCGCCTTCGTCGATACATTCACTCGCAGACGACTTCAGCCGATAACCTCACTCACTGTCTTGGAGCTCGAGTCATTTTCCTCTCTCATCCAGGCATTCTTCTGCTCTCAGCATCCTCTCTCCAGCCCACTGGGCCCAAACACAATAGCCTAACACTTTGAATCAATCTGCAGTTTAATCCGCTCTGATTGTTCCAGGTAGCCCCCACACTCATTATGCTGACCCCCACCTTGACCTTTAGTGGCATCGATGCCTGTGGTAGATTGGAAGCCCATTATCTACGCTTCCACGTTGGGCGCCTGCGTGTCAAGTAAGAGAAATGTGGGCGCCCACTTACATCCTCATTATAAGAATACATATAAAAATACATAGATAGATGGGGCTCCTTTACTAGCGCCTATATTTGAATTTTTACATTTTAGCGGATATTTTAAGAGAGACTGTTTTTACAACATCATTATTTATATTCTTGACTGGATGTTTTACACTAGGGTTGAGTTTAACTTTTATATATCTGTTTATATTTATTGACTTACACTTGTTTAAATCTGGTTTATATCTGTTAACTTTTGACTTTTATACCTTTATTTCGTTATTGTATATCTGTAGATTGCTTTTAACTTTGATTATGGGTCATGTGACTTTTAGCATTTCTTTTGTCAATTGTTTGAAGCATTAGAATCCTCTTTGCACATGCGCCATAAAACAAGCAACTTTTGGCGAGCACCAAATGTTTTCGGTGGAGGGACTGATTAAAATAAAGTACTATAATGGTAATAAAAGTTTTATTAATATTTCAGATGACTACCAACTGAACTATCGCAATATTTTAAGTATTTTTTTTAATTTTATATATTTAAATAAAAATATTTTTTTTAAATAATTAAATTTTATATTTTATATTATAAATTAATTCTCTTATATTTGAATGGCTGAATATAAAATAGAAAATATCGTTTTTTTTTTATGCTGGTTGTAAGAAATTCTTCAGTTAGTAGTACCACTAGCAAGAGACGAAATGCTGCTCGTGAGCCCTAATAAAGGATGACTCGGTGCGCTCTTTTACCCGCCCTGGCATCACAGCAGCCGATTATGTTGAATGTGCCTGGTTCAGAGCTTCGATTGCTTTACTTCTGAGCGCACTTTTGTTCCCACAGTGGGCTCAATGGTCAAGTCACCAGGACCCCAAGATCTCAGCGAAGAGGAATCGAGAGATGAATTTCAAATCAGGCACAATTTGGACTCGAACGCGTCAGATCACGAGGCTGGCGCGCGACCATCTGAGTCAGCCTCCTCCCGCTGTGTTATATGTTATTTTCTTTTTTTTTTCATAATGACATGATTTTGTTTCGATATTTTAAATTTGTTTAAAAAAATAATTATTATTATTTCAATTACTAATTCACATAAAATATAGTAATTTTAAATAATAGTAATAATATTTTAATGGCATTCAAATTTTGCTGTTTGGTGCTTATCGATTGACCAGGAGAATGGGAATCTCGGGTAAAGCAAACTTTTTTTAAAATTCTGTTGTATGATGGATGGAATAGCCATTGGATAATGATCGATCATTGCATTTCAAGTATTTTTTATTTTTAACATTAGTGAAATATCTGCTTTTTTGTTTCTTCATTCCGGAATACAGAATCTTAGCAGTTAGCAGAAATTCTAGTCCCTTCAATTGGATAGCCTCGGATGTAAGAAAATGAAACTCCACTTACTTTTATCGAAATAAGTTTCCAAGTTTGTTTTAAATTTATTTCCACGCCCGTATGAATAACTATAGATTAGTGAATTACAATATGAACAGTGTGCCTAAAGGCCTCAGAAAGAGGGGGAGACCCAGGATGCGGTGGGCAGACAATGTCAAACAGGACCTTATTAGAATTGGTGTGCAGTGGCCAGATGCAGTAGATGTAGATCAGGACAGATGTGCTTGGAGAACTAAATTGCGCAATCTGGTAGAACCTCCGTAGCCCAATTCTGCTTGTGCATGAGGATGATGATGTCAGAGGCCTGTGGGTCATTGGCGTATCGAAGGGAGGTGGGGAGCTGGAGGATTATTATCCATCCCTGAGCGCTTGAATGACAGATATTTTCTTAGAAAGCCTCTGAAAATCAGAGACCCAATACGTCCCCCTCCAACTGGAAATTTCGGGTGCGCCATTCCTTTGGGCAGAATAAAAACATTGCAGATATTTATTGCGTAAAAAAAAATAAAGTAATAAATAAAATAATAAAATATTTTTTTTTTTACTTTATAGTGTTGCATTGATGACAGCGAAGACATGATGAAGCTGTTGCTGGAATTTGGGGCCAACGTGAATGCCAAGGACAGCGAGCAGTGGACTCCGCTTCACGCAGCTGCCACCTGCGGCCATCTACACCTCGTCAAATATCTAATCAGCAAGTAGGTGGATGAGTTTTGTCGAAAGTTTGGGGAAATTTGAAAAATTGTTAAATTGTGTATTCACTTGTCTGTCAAGAATATCACAGGTTGAGATGATAGGCCTTTTAAATTAATGGCAAATTCTGATTCATACTCTGAATTGTGTTTTTCCGAGACGAAACGTTTGTGAAGAAAAACACTATGAGTCTCTTGAAAGAAACGATGATTCTCTTAAACTTTTCTCCAGAAAATAATTCAAAATAATCTTATAACATTTTTGCTATATAAGCATATAGTTCGTTCGTTCACACTCTCTAATAGTGGAAATTTGAACAAATGGATGATTTGAAACATGCTAATCCCAATATTTCAGCAATACCTCTCCGATCCAAACGCAGTTTTTCATTTACCTGTTAAAACCAAATAATTGCACCTCCCCCCCCCCCCCGAGGATAAGGAGACAAATCATTGCTATTAATGTAAATCTCTTTCTTGACTATCCCAGTCAAACCCAGTCCAACAAAATTTTAAATTTTTAACATAAATAGATCTTTTGCAATATATGTTTAAAATTCCGCCATTTTCCACCGTTAGAGACGGATCCTCTCCCCCCCCCCCCCCTAAAACATCCCCTCGTCTTGTAGGAACTCTCCAACTTATTTACCTGCTTTGAAATCCGAGACAGGTGTCTTTATATAATTTTGTACCGTTTAGAACATCATTCAGGACCAGAATAACGTAATGGGCGGTGGGAGGGGAGGGAGGGGACTCACTTTAAAGGAGGGAACTTCTTACAATGCTTTGGAAAGATTCCAATAAAAGAGAGGAAGAATCAGAGAGATGAAAGAATTAACATATCTGAAGGCAATGAAGAATTGCTCCCATAAATCTTTCTTATCGGTATAAGATACCCAATATTATTATTGTCCTAATCGCGCGAGCGTAGGTAAGATTTGCTACGAAATATCTGCAACTCCTAATTTAATATCTTTTAAAACCTGTAAAAATATTGATTTGGTTTTTTGCGATTCTTAAGTTAAATTGTAGATGTAATTTTAAAAATAAATAATAACAAAAACATTACAATTTGTCAATCGCCGAAATATTTTCCCCTTTCATAACAAAAAAAATTAATTTTGAATTTTTATTGTTGTTGCAGGTAATTTCTCATGAACCAAATTTCTTTATTATATAACATGGCACTGATCGAGGTGGATGGAAGGGGGGGGGGGTCAAAAAATTATTAATCCAGCCCTCATTTAATTTTAACTTTTCCTGTGTAGTATTTATTAATTGTGGAACTCTACTCAACTCTTATTTTCAGCCCCCCCCCCCACTCCCTCGGAACTAAATCCTAGTAGGTACCTGGCAGTAAGACTAATATCCAATGGGTAACACTTAAAGATTTACAAGTAACAAAACGGTTAGTTGTTAGCTTTTTGTTTTCTCTTGTTTTTCTACTGCTATTACTATGATTTATTCTTTTATTCTTCTATAGCTCTAAGTTTTATTTTGAAAATATGTTACGCAAATTGCTTTAAATGATGTTTAAGGAACTGAATTACAGTCAGGGGTGTTCCTTTTTGAACTAACCATTGTTATTGACGCATTCAGAATTCGTTTATTTTCTTCAGACGAATAAAACATAAGAAGCATTCTAAGAATGCTTAGTTTTATTCGTCTGGATTGATGCAATAGCTCTGTTATAAAAACAATGAAAGATTTATATTTAGATATTCTCATACATCTACTTCATTCAATTTACTTGACCAATGTTTCAATAAAATTTCAGTTAATCATTTACCTAAGCACATAACCATACAAACATGAAATTGTCGAAAGTTCATGGTGTATGGAAATCAGTTCGTCGGTTTGGTTTAAACTTCTGAAAATTTCCATGTGATGTACCAAACTTGTTTTTCTTCTTGCAAAAGCACCTGATAAATGTAGTATGTATTGATACTTAACCCTCCTCCTCCTCCTCCTCTCCAGAATTGCTTCACAGAAAAAGAAGAATCGGCAGCAAATTTACTAGTGTCGTCACCATCATCCTTGATCACCTCTCCAAGGCCCAAATGTATAAGTGAAACTACGCTTATGGATTCAACTTTATATAAAACGGTAAAAGAAAGCCATTAACCAAGGGAATATCTGGCGAACGCAAAACGCTACGAGAATAATGACGTCTGCACGTAGAAAACCAGAATTGTATTAGCCAGCAAGTCGGAAGGAATTCTTGCCCCTCTGTGGTGCAATTGAAACGTTGTCAGCCCTAACTTCAAAACTATGAAAAATGGTGGAAAAAAACACCAATAATCGAGTTGTATAGTATCATCGATTTATTTAGAGGTCCAAAACAGGAGGAATACAGCTCGCAGCAGTTGTGGCTCTCCTTCAGCTTAATATGCAAATTTTTCTAATCCGATCCACAATAAATAGACGGATGAAGTGAAGTTCACCCGCGGCGGAGTGCTCAATTCACATAATCAGCATTACTGGATACTGGAAAACCCACTGTGGTCAAGGAATCATCAGGGTCATCATCAGGTGTAATCGTCCACTACATTTGGAGCAACTATACTGTGTGCTGATTCCACACCAGGAACGTCTAAATGAGAAGCGTTACCTGCAAATATTGGAGAATTCTACAAACTATTGTCCGCAGAACGTGACTCTGAAATAGTTGCAGAAAATGTGGCATGAGCACGACGGAGCTCCATCGAGCAGGACGTGTGCAGTTCGTCATTGGACCGAGACTTGGTGTCAGTAGACTGGACAGCAGGCACAGAGTCGTAGGGCACCTAGGTCACAGGACTTGACAACACTAAAATTTTCATCATGGGGCTACCTCAAATTCTACTGATCCCTAAGCAATTGCCGATATTCTGAGCGAATGCTTTCCTCCATTTCTTCTACACCTTCCTATTTCAAAAAGGTTCTGGCCTTGAAGAACAAGGCTGAAAGCTCTCCACTGTCTTGCCACTCGAATGGTCTAGAGCCTTAAAACAGGCTATTGACAGTATAGGAGCTTCGCCTTGCTCTGCACACTTGTGCTGATGGGCCAGATGATGTCCAGTATGTCTTTTTATTCGAGGAGCAGTTTCCAGTCTCCTGGCGGGAAGCCATCTTCTTGGCTTTTACCAAGCCAGGAGAGAATGCCAATATTCCGTCCAATTATCGTCCAATCATCCTAATGAGCTGCGTCTGCAAGGTGTTGGAAAGAATGGTAAATGCCCAACTCATCTGGTATTTCAGTCACGGCCATCTTTCCAACACTTAGTGTGGCTTTCGCAGGCAACGGTTTTCCTCAGACCACCTGATCCGCCTAGAATCGGCAATCAGGAATTCTTTTCTTTACAGATAGCATCTGGTGTCAATATTCTTCGACATCGGAAAAGTGTACAACACAGCTTGGAGATTCGGCATTCTTCATGACCTCTATGCCTTCAGAGGTCGCAACACTCTGTTGCGGCCTTCCCCCAAAGACAGGGTGTGCCACGAGGCTGATCCTTATTACGCTTTTCACTCTAAGGTAAATTCCGTCACTAGACAACTTCTTCCAATTGTAGGCAATGCCCTCTTTGTTGACGATTTTAGCATCTTTTGCTCTTCGTCCAGCATGAAGGTCATTGAAAGACAACTGCAAACTGCTTTGAACAATCTCTCGGATTCAGCGATGCCAACGGGTTTCTGTTCTCCCCACAGAAGACTGCTTCTGTGCACTTTTGCTGCAAGTATAATCTCCATCTGGATCCCGAGCTTGTCTCGGAGGTACCGCCATTCCAGTTGTGGCAGCGACCAAGTTTCTCAATCTTATCTTCGACCGTAAACTGACCTTTTTACCTCCTATCCATCGCATTCATCCAAGTGCACGTGGGCATTGACTATCCTAAAGGTCCTATCCTCCCTCTCGTGTGGAGCCGGCTGATGTTTTTGCTCCCTCTGTTCAGTGCACTTGTCGTACACTACAGATCTTTGTGGGGGCTTTGTGGGGGCTTTACCCGCATCATCGGTTCAGAGTCATTACGTTGAGGTCGATGAGCCATCTGTATCTATTCGCCGTCTGTAGTTGTCCCTACAGTACAGGTCAAAATTGCAATTCCTGCTGGGTCATCCCACTTGGGATGCGTTTTCAGTCCTCAATGGGAAATGCTTTACAATAATCTCCTAACTGCCATTGGTCCTTTCGGTTTGCATGTCCAAGGCTACCTCAGAGACCTCAAGATCAGTCTCGATAGCTGAGCCACTTTCACCATCGCTTGCTGTTTCCCCTTCCTGCAACTTTTCACTTTGCAGGATGTGGAAGGCCTTCACACCCAATTGCATGGACCAGCAACTCTTTGGCAGTCACAGTCTGAGCACCCGAACTTTTTCCCTCTCTTCACAGATTGCACAAGGTCTGGCACATCCGTGGGATCAGCCAGTCTGCTATGATACTACTATGGCAGTCCAGCTCCCACAGCAGTGTTCCATCTTCACTGCAGAGTTGCACACTATCAGCCTCGCCTTGGACCACATGGCGGCTAAGCATTGTCGTTGGTGTGTTCTCTACATGGAATCTCTTCAGGTTTTGGTGGGCACTGGCTTCATCCAGTTCTCTCCAAGATCCTCTAGCAGCTCCATCATCTGGTAGCCACAACCAGTTTTAGTTTGTAGCCCAGTCACGTTGGAATCATGGGCAATGACTTGGCAGACGTTGATACCAAGTCGGTCACATCCCTGTCCGACTCTCCCCTGCCAGTTCCACATATAGACTTCCGGCAGTGTTTTACCATTGAGCTCTGGGCACAATTGCAGAGATGTTGGTTGAAACATATCACAAAAAATTTTTTTGAGATCAAGCCCATTGCCAAACTGCTGGAATCACAAGGAGGAAGTTGCACTTGCTTGGCCCCACTTTGTTGTTCACTTTGTTCATTCGTTTCTTCTATGGGTGGACGACGAACCTAAGTGCGAGTTTGGTTTACATCTGTTTTGTCGCATTAATGGCCTAAGTTGCCGATGCGCCATAAAAACTCAACCAACCAACCAGCTACTTCAAATTCACAGATTGATTTTAAATGGCCTTGAACAACGAATAATTGCAGGGATTGCAGCTTGTCACATACAGGTGATTCAAAACTCTTGGGCCAAACTTTAAGGGGTGACAGAACACACCTAAACAAGCACTTTTCGTCGTACAATGCTTGGTTGGAACTCAAGCGGTGAAGCGCTAGGGGTTAGCAGTTACTTTGTCAGGAAATGAGGAAACACAAGAATGACAGAAGAGGTTTGAAACAATTGCAGAAATTACAGAACAGAAGGTACAGAATTTTATTGAACAAATTACAGAAACTGCTCAAAAGATCATCCGTTCTGCAATCCACAGTAGAAACGACGACGAGTGCGAAAACCTGCGCTTATAAGTGTTCACTAGAAAGCGCCCTCTAGCGCTTCACCGCTTGAGTTCCGACCATGCATTGTATGACGAAAAGTGCTTGTTTAGGTGTGTTCTGTCACTCCTTAAAGTTTGGCCCAAGAGTTTTGAATCACCCTCTATATGATGATCTACGGGAGGAAATGTATCTGCCGTGCTTGCCTGCAGCTGATTTCGGAATCTACATTTCAATAACCATGTGTCTTTCTTTCTTGTTGTTCCATTCATCCTGTCCCTGTCCCATAGCGCGGATGAGTTTAGTCTCTTATTGAATCGATAATGCTCTGCAACTGACTTTAATTTTCCCTTTGTTATGTTTCCGAAGTTTCCTTTTCAAATACGTCGCCAGGAGTGCTGCAATCATCCCACATTTACTGGCTACCAGGGCTGATATTCAGCCGGTACGAACTGGTTGTTAAAATATTGAAATACCTCCGTACCGGTTTTTAAATAGTATAATTACGAGTTTGATGCGATTCCTTTTGTTAAATCATGGCTCAGACAGGGACATCATTTAGCTAGGTGACAGACGCCTCAAACAATAGGTCACACCAACAATTTCTGAAAATTAACAAATGATTAGGAAATATTAGAATGATGATGAACGATTTGCGCTACAACTATATCACTTACTAAGCAGCTTTTTAATATAATTTATTTAGATAATAAAAGGGAAATTTCACATATGTACGTTTCTTACATAATCATGCACACATTTTTTTAATTTTTGATTTATATATTGATTTGTGTTTTTGATTTATATATTTATTTTTTTTACCGTACATGTTAAATATTTAAATATAACCCCCGCTGGCTGCTATTGGTTTATTTGTGTTGACGTACTCGCCATTCTTACTACTGTGTTTATTACGAGCTTTGCGGAATGTTTCCCCTGACGATTCCCCTTTCCTCGTCTCCCCTCTACTAGAAAGGCATCGAGATGTTATGAAACGAAAGTGAGTTTACTTTGTTGTAAGAAGAATGGTTTGCCGACAGTTGTGCTAATTCTGAGTAGTGTTGAGTTTATGAATAGTTTATGCAAGCGTTTCTAAACTGCAAAAAATGATTTGAATAGTTTCAATAAAAAAGTAAAATTTTCCCGTCGAAAAGTTCATAGTTGTCTATCTTTTCAGGGGTGCTGATCTTTTAGCTGTCAATGCCGATGGGAATATGCCTTACGACATCTGCGAAGATGAAGCGACCCTTGATTTTATTGAATCAGAAATGGCCAAAAGAGGTAATTTTCGTTTCCATTTGCAACAAGGGGAGTCAAAAAGTGAAACAGGTTTCAATGTTTCAGATTAGAATCAAATCAGTTGCTTATGCAAAGGGTTTTCAGACACTACAGTTGCAGAAGAAGCAACTCAAACGAAACATTTAGACGTTCAGTAAATTATTAATTCCAAAGCTAAATTTTTCCACCGAGAAATGCGCACATTCTGTAAAAAATCATCGAAATCTGACGGTGAGAACTGAGTGCCTTTTTGTAAAGCAGAAACTAGTACAAGCAGAAGAATGAACAGCATAGGACTCTGTGCTGCTCCACTTCCAATCCCCACAACAGATCGGGTTTCCCCCCCCCCCCCCCTCCCATATTACGTGGGATTAAGGTTGGAGCCACAGACAGGCCAAGTCAGTCAAATGACAGCCGAGTACAACAGTTGTGGCAAAAGGAGAGATATCAATTATTAGCAGAACTCGTGATACCTTTTCACTGATGAGGGATGGCTCCCGGCCCCGAAGAATTCAGGCTCTTCTGGGGGCAAAAGAAAACTCGCTGTTAGTTACGTCTGCCTAATGAAGTGTTTACGTCTGCCTAATGAAGTGTTTACGTCTGCCTAATGATACATGTACGATCATAACTGTTGTTACTAATTTTTGTGATAAAATTTAATTGTGCGTGGCATCGATGACAGCGACAATAAATAAATAAATAAATCCTTTTCGAATCTCTCCCATTCATTTTCAAAAATTCTAATTAATCCTGGCCACGCCGCTATGCACATATTTTTATTAAACACGCTTCCAAGATTTTTCACTGATATTTTTAATTTAGATTACACTTTCGAATTTTTTTCTTTTTGTATTGTGTAAAATATATATTTTTTAAAAAATAATACCAATATTCAGATCACTTTTGCGTATGTGTTGTTTTAAAGGTTGATCAGCTGACAGGTGCACTCTGTGAAATGCAAAATGAAAGAACGGGCTCAGTTTATAATGACCTCGAGAATGCACAAAAAGTCTCAGCAGATGAATCTGACTCAAAGATTATATGGCTTTGGAATGAAGAGGAGTTCTTAAATCTCAAGCTTTGGCCATTTCTTCTGCTGGATACGACACCGATCGATACACATGAGGCGATGTTTTTTCTCAACTAATGAAGTTTAAAAACTTTTTATGGCAGCACGTAATGTTGCTTCCATAAGTTGACAAACTCTTAAAAATTATTTCAAGCTGCTTTATTTTTTGTTATTGCTTAATAGAGTAAGTATTTGCTTAACCCACTCTTATTACAGTTAAAAATCCAGATAAAATATTTTTCTTGAAAGTTAATTGATAGAATGCTGTGCACTTTATGGAGCATCCCCTTCACGTGATAACAGTGAATTACGATCTGTGGTGCTGATGCACACATTACTAAAATCGAGATCAGTGCATGTCACAGCTATAAAACTATTAAATTATTATGTGTACTATATTTCTATAATTCATTTGTTAAAACTTAGAACATTTCTCCTAATTTAAAAACTGAACTTTTTTCAATAATTGTTAGAGATAAAAGACATCGAAATTACATCAATAAAACCTTTTTCTCATTAACCAAAATCAAAATCCCAAGTCTTAACTGGCCAAGTGGTTAGGATAGCTGGATACTGTTCCAGCAAGGCAGACTTTGTATTCGTTCTAAGTCAGCAGTGATTTCGGTATTAGTAGCGCATGTCCTTGTCTGAGGAGACCTGGACAAACTAGTAGCGATTTCTAGAATTCTTCTCTGTCCTATATGTACAAATGAAAAATAATACAAAATTTTCCATTTCTGCTGTGAATTTACGAAATAAAAACTTTTCAGTTTCTGCTGTTAAAAAGTGCAATGCGATGGTATTACATACGTCACCGACGTGCGCCATTTTGATGACATCACGAACACAGCATTCGGACCTTGTAATGTATTAATAGGTATATACAGTACCGTATATAGATGGCCATAATCTGCCCCTTTCAACCTAATACTTAACTACTCAAGGGATTAAGTGATCTCCACTTTATAAGAAATCTGTGATATAACTGCAATTTTAAAAATGTGTACGTACCGAAATCTGTAATTCCATATTAAATATTAAAATATTAAAATCCATATTAAGACTATGGGACTGAATGCAGAAAGAAGACGGGTTCAATAATCAGCAAGGTGCGGTGTGAAGTTGGAAGGTGAATTCTTTAAGGAGAAAAAGTAATGCTTATTTCAATGAATTTCGATGGAAATATATGTATTGAAAGTAGCAGGCCGCAAGCACGATGGATTGCTTTAATTAATAAATAAATAGGCAAGAAGAGAAAATTGAAAGAATTATAGGAATAGAAAACGAGAGTTTGAAATACCGCGCTAAGAGCTTTCGGCTAATCAACAGGATTCCTTTGATGTATATAACGGGTTATAGAGTAAGCTGCATGCATTGCTCAACGTTGAAATTGCTCACTCAGAAAATGTGGACGGAATCTTTTGAAATTCCTGACAGAAGCAGATGATCAGAGGGTAGGACATGATGTCGTTTATAGCTCAATACAATGAATTGAAAGAAAGGCACACAGTAAAATGTACATGCATTAGTCGTTTGAAATTTTGTCATTTTGTCAAATCCAGATCATCTAACGGTGAAAATTAAAACTATTATGATTCAGAAAATGCGATTCCTAATATTTCATTGGCATCTGTCCAACACAAGAAGAATTTTTCATTTCTCTCTAAAAGCAAAACAAAAAAGTGAATGTGCAGAGACGGAAGAACGTCAATAACTTCATTTTGAAAACGATCTAAAAAGTGTGTTCCTGACAATCTTTTGCTTCTTATTAATTTTGATTCAAAATTCAGGTCCCCTCGGCTGTTTGAAACCCTAACCTTGTTGGCCTGGTCGGAAAAACGTCAGCTATGACAACAGCTTCAAAAAGAAATGGATATGCATGTGCTAACAGACTAATTTATGAAACGGCAGCCTCTTATATATACATACAAAATCCTCATGCAGCCATGTGTTACGGAGGTCCAACCAGACTGTGGAATTTTCCTCTCCAGACGTGTCTCTTTTGAGCTACAGCTGTTGCATTTGGCCACTCTAGGCCAATTCTAGCAAGGTCCTGTTTGACATTGTCTGCCCATCTCATCCTAGGTCTCCCCCTTTTTCTGATACCCTTAGGCACACTGTTCATAATCCTCTTTGCCAATCTGCAGTTATGCATGCGGGCAACATGGTCGAACCAACGCAGTCTCTCTCTGCACAATGTGCAGCTCAAAAGAGGTTGACGACTCCTTCTTCAACCTCATCATTACTTACAAAGTCAAACCACCTAATGCCCAAGACACTGCGTAAGCATCTAGAATCAAAGGCATCAAGTTTCTTGTTATCCTGCTTACAAAGGCTCCATGTTTCGCTACCATAACTAACCTTAGAAAGAACCAAACTATTATACAGCCTAATTTTAGTGTTTAGGTATATACGCCTATTTCTTCACACTCTCCGTAGATTCTTAAAATATTCTTCGTCCCAGCGGCAATCCCTACGCTTCTAAAAAACAAAACGAAACAAAGGAAAAAATAACATAGGAATGAAACTTTTTAAATAAATTCCTTTCTATTCTGCTGAAAATAAAAGGTTCATGCAAATAAAAATTTACTGGAGAATTATTTTCCATGTAAGGCAATTTGCATCATAAAATGGAAGTTTACCGAAAATCTTCCATCATTTAACGAATGATTGTTCCTTGGAATCTGACGCTGTCGTTAAACTAGAGCAAGTATCCATATATCTTACACAGCGTTACACAGAGTTCATTCTTTTTTAAACGTTTTACTTTTTGGACTTTAGATTTATACTTTTTTTTTTCATGTGAAAAGTGTGAAGAAGAATTTGCATTTTCATAACAATGGGCAAATGTTTAACTAGTAACAAAACGAAATATTGCCATGTTTCAAATTTAAAAATAAATCTTGCTTGCTACATTTCACAAAGTAGGGTGACTTTGCAAATATTTTCGATTTTTTTTCAGGCATAACTCAGGAGATGATAGATGAGACAAGAGCCATATCAGAAAGACAAATGTTGTCTGATCTGAAATACTTGTTGGAGGAAGGTGGAGACATCGATTATCGTGATCACCAAGGAGCAACACCGGTAGGTATGCGCAAAAGAGGATCTTTTGAAAGGATTTAGTCTTCATACAAATCTATGCATACACACGTTTCGTAAATTCACAGAAAGATATGTAAACAGCTAATTCCAGTTTTATTTAGTAGAAGTACTTTGCTCACATATTTGTTTGTGCATAATGCATTCGTAGTTAAGTCAAAAAGTATCCGAAAATTGTTCATATTTTCGATCTCGATTGGCACCGCACTGCTGAATGCACGCTCAGCGTTAAATGCTCAGCCAATAGTTTTTTGGTAGTGCAGCGCAACAACGCGAAGGTTGTGCCCACTGGCTACATGCAGCAACTAAGAGAAAGGTCAAACGATTAAATTTCTGTGGGCTGAAGGTGTAAAAGGACCGGAAATTAGGCTTCAACTGGCCTAGTGGTTAGTGAGCTAGCTAGTAACAAAACGAAATATTGTCACTGTAAACGAGTGAGCTAGCTAGTAGTAGTGAGCTAGCCATTCTACTATACTAGCTAGCTGTAGTGAGCTAGCTAGTAACAAAACGAAATATTGTCTATGTTTCAGCAGGCAAACTTTGTTCTTGTGTTAACAATAAACTGAGGCAATGGTCAACTGCGACTTCGATCTCAGTGGGGTAGGTCCTTGTATGAGAAAGCCTGTATGAACTGGAGTAGTTTCTAGGCTCTTCTCCGTCCTATGTGCTGCAAATAAAATCAAATATATCCGAGACTATCAGCACAATCAGGTGGCAATGCTTTGACGCAGCGAAATATGTACAAATGAACTAGCATATTTCAAAAGTGACAAAATCAGTGTTAAGGACGAAGAACTTTTCAGCGCGCTGAAAAATTATCGATGAAACTATCGATGAAGGGGCGAACCACCTGCAGATTTGTCATGGTTCTGTTTATGAAATCATCCACACCAGACTTCGATAAATTTTATGCAACTGTATGGCTATATCCGTAGCTGCCTACTGAACAGGTTCCATAATGAAGGTGATGCCTTTCTGATTTGCACTGTGACCGATGACGAGATTTGGATCCATCACTTTCATCTAGAGAACAAATGTCGGAATTTGGAATGAAACATCCACCGTCCTCTCTCGAAAACAAAATAAAAAAAAAAATCAAAAATCAGCGAAATGCAAGAAAAGTGATGCTCACATTCTTCTAGGATTCGAGTTGACCAGTTCTTGACGATTATTTTGAAAGGGAGAGACAACAAACAGCACACAGTACTGTTTATTGTCAGTCCCCTTTCAAAATAAGTGACCAATGGGAAAGGTCGGTCCTGAGGATACCTCGTTCTCTCGTTCGAACATCAGTGTCAGCACGTATTTTCACTGCCAAATCTGCACTTTCATTGGCTTTGATTTTTTCATCTCCTCCTCCTCCTCCTCGATCCTTCCATTCTGTGCGTAGGAGGTCGAGGACAACCCTTCCACAAGGGATTGTCCACTGTGAATGCAACATCTCATGTGGAGGGCCTCTAGACCTTTCGCATTTATATCAATGGAGGATTGGTCGGGCTAACTGGAGTGGCTTCGACACTATTACTTCGTCCCTCCTCACCCAGCCAGAAGCCCACCATCGTTTCAATGGCGGAGATCACAGACTGTATCATCCATGAAATCCCACAGATTAAGTTTTATCTTAAGAACAACTATGTTCCCACTAACCACACAGGTACGGCTAACAACATTTTGAGAAGAATCCAAATATTAGATATAACTTGAATGAAATGGTTGTTACAAATATATCCTAAATCTGATCTCGTACCATTTTATACATGATCAGGGTTTATGTGTAAAAAGGTTTTTCACTCTCGATGCATTTTCATTTTGTTGATCAGAAGGTTATAGTTGAGAGTGTTTGCATTCTTTCAGCAAATAACTATCAGACTTTTTTTAGCTTTGAAACTTTTTTTAGCTTTGCCATGAAGCAAAAACATCATTTCAAAGTTGTCTTTGCTGAAATCATCCTTTCAATGCCATCACTGCTTGACTTAAAAATTTTTTAAACCTTATGCGAAAATTTTTTCCTGATGTCATTTACTCATCTTGAGCTTCCATGTGCAAAACATGTGTCTATCTTCGCTGAACAAATCCCGCAGAGAAGCGTCCCAACTGGATCCATTTCAAGTTCATTGCAAGCTCCTGCTTTAGTGTTTTTCAACCTTCACGGCCATCTTTTGTGAATGGCGTTCCATTACGTCTGTTTACGATCGCTTTACGGCATTGATTTGCAGTAGAACCAAATCATTCACATCAACAAAAATTGAAAATTTCTCAGTCTTTAGCTGGAAAATGCTTCGGTGCTTCTTTTTAGCTCATTTTTAGAAAAAACGAGCCAATGTTTTCACTTTGTCGTCTGTCTGCCCATCCGTCCGTTTACAGACATTAAACTTCTTGGTTTTTAGAGAAATATTAAAAAATTCTTGTTGGGTTCGATAGATATGATGAAATATTGTGATTCGCACTTTCGGAATCTGTCAGCTAAAATTGCGCTCTATAACTGTGGAAAGAGTTGACAACCGGAAAATTTCAAAAAAAAAATACCCCCTCAAGCAGCTGCTTGCCACAGAGGTCTGTGGCAGGTCTGACAGTTTATATGCCAAGGTAGAAGATCTGAGAGGATGGCAGGACTTCAGCAGAAAAACGACACATACATCCATGCCTTAACCCGGGGCTCGAACCCAGGTCCCTTAGCTCAGTAGCCAAGCGCGCTAACCACTCAGCCACGGGACGGCACTATATTGCAAGCAATGTAATTATGTCAAAAAATTTTTAATTTGGTTGTTTGCACTGACAACGATGATTTTCATCTTTACCGATGAAAATGTGCAAAATCGCAATTTTTGTGTTTTCAGAAATAATTCTTCGCTTTTAGAGATAAAATAAAAATTCTTTTTGGTTGGATAGGTATTGATAAACTATTATGATTCACACTTTTTAATCTCCCAGAAGTTTTAATTGTACCCTCTGACGGTGGAAATTTTTGAAAATTAAAAAATTTTAAACGGTATTGCAAGTGAACTCTTTGGGCCAGAAATTTGATATTTTAGTGGTGGAGTGTTACGATTAAGGGGTTTACACGGGCAGCAATAATTTGCCCCTTTACAAGGTGGAAAAATGCAATTCTTTTCAAAGAAATTAATGAAAAATTCTTTTCGAGTTGAATAGGAACTAATGAAATAGGATGATTCATAGTTCTCAAATGCCTTTAATCTACATCGTTAGAGGGCGCTAAGTGCAAACTTGAAGTAATGTTTCAAATAATATATTTATGCTAGAAATTAGAAATTCTGGTGATATAATGTGTTGATGAAGAACAGATTCCTGGATAGCTTACTAACAGAAGTATAACTGATATTAATATATGTGTTTTAACCAAATTATGGTTGATTAAAATTCGACCAATAACTTTTATTTTTAAAAATCAGCACTTAATTTTAATATCGTAATAATAAATAAATTGTTTTACATACCATGACGATTTGTCCTTTTAGGGAAGGAAAAAGCGCATCTTTTCTATTTTAAGGGATAAATGAGGAATTCTTTTTGCGTTGTATAAATAATAAAATAAATACCCCCTCAAGCAGCTGCTTGCCACAGAGGTCTGACAGGAGCCTGTCAGTTTATATGCCAAAGTAGAAGGTCTGAGAGGATGGCAGGAACTCAGCAGAAAAACGACACATACATCCATGCCTTACCCGCGGCTCGAACCCAGGTCCCTTAGATCGTAGCCAAGCGCGCTAACCACTCGGCCATAGGACGGTACGCGTTGTATAGAACTAATAATATATTACTATTTACATTTTCCAATCACCCGTTAGCGCGAATTATTTACTGTTTAAATATTGAAAAATTCGGAAAATGAAAGACTTTATTTTCTTTGAAAACGAACCTCCTATATTCGTCAGAGGCGAAACATAATTCAACTCAATCTGGAGGCGAAATATAATTCAAGTTTTCGTCAATGCCACCCAACTGATATATCGATTCCCTTCAAACTATCGATTCTGCATTCCTAACGAGTTTTCAAGAATGGTTTAACCGTAAAATTTCTCACGTGATTTTCAAAAACCTGCCTTTTCTTCTGTTGAATCAGATAAGAACCCATGTACAACCTTTAAAGATAATTTTCTCGATGCTCTGAGTACTTCTGTCATCACTATCCACTAAATAATTTCTCTATCCTCCACCAGGGGATTTTCTTTTTCTGTCATTTCCACGTTTTTCCACTGATTTTTTTAAAAACCTGACTTACATTCATCTGCAATTTCAAACGATTTCAGCCATTCCTGCAGGCACGGTGATGCAATTTCATTGCCACAGAGTGGTGCTCAGTTTCTCACACATCCCAATGTTTGAAATAGAGATGAGGGAATGGCGCTGAAAGCGAGTGCCTATGGGACACAAACGCCGAAATCTCGCCCTAGACACATCCAGACTACAACTGAAAAAAATCAATAAAATATCAAGCGTAATGGAAGTGTTTTACTTTTTTTACCAGAACGAAACCATTTTTCCCGAAGAATGAAATAACATTTTGATTTCTTTCTTTCCCAGCTCCACATCGCGGCTGCTAATGGATATCTTACTGTAGTTGAGTTCTTGTTGGACAATCACGTGTCAACTGATGTCTGTGATAACGACATGTGGCAACCTATCCATGCTGCAGCATGTTGGGGACACGTAAGTTGCCCTTCATTCATAATGTAGTTATACTGTTCATATTATTGTATTAGAATGTGCATAAAAATAAACGAAATTTATTAACAGTGTGATATATTTGGTAAGATTTAATGCTCAGTAAGATATTTTTAATAGGCTTATTGATTCTCAAACATTCAAAGACTAGGTTTAAGCAGACTGTATGATTTAGTTCTCCAAACAAGTCTACTCCCAGCAACAGTTGCTGCATTTAACTGTCTTGCACCCATTAACGACAAAAAAAAGTTCTATCAAAAAAGCTTAACTCTTGTAATGTCCTTAAATTTGCAGGCTTATCTTGAAACTAACAGTACTCTTCTGGAGAAAAGGGAACAGAGGAGACAAAGTCATTTCAGTGGTAAGGATATGGAACTTTTTTGTGAAAGAAAAAAGTGCAGTAATAGTCTGCACTTCTTTATTTCGCAACAAATAACTAAATACCTAATAGTCCTAACAAAAAGCATTACAAAGAATTTAATAAGTGTAAAGGATCAGTTAATAGTTGATAAGAATCTTTGGCTTGGTAGCTTTACTGACAAAGCAATGGAAGCGGCTAGACAGCATAATAACAGAGAGCTGTACCAGATAGTTTATGTTTTGTGTCCTCTCACAAACAATAAATTCGATACACTAAAGTCGATTGTAACCATGCAAAATAAAGACAACGAAAGAAGTTGATCTCTACAAAATTCTTTAGAACATAAATTTATATAAATTTTAATTTAACTTTTTGCAGTATTGTAATAGATATTTTTCATTTTAAATAGGAATCGACCGTTATACCCAAATAATTATAAGTTTCGTATTTTTGTATAATTTCACAATTAATGTTGTGAAATTTGATAAATTTGAGTTCATTAAGTTACATACTATATATTTGGTTTTCTTTACATTTCATTCCAATTCACTCTTCAAAAACCAATAATGAATCATCTTTAAATTTGTGTTGATGTTATCTCTTAACGCATCATCGTTTTCTGCTTCAAATATCAAAGTTGTGTCATTGGCAAAGGAAACAATATTCATCTTAGTTGTTAGTTTACAAAAATCACTAATAAAAACAAGGAGGAATAAAGGACCTAAAACCAATCCTTGTGGAACATCACATTTAGTATAAACAGTATCTCTTTTTATGTTATTAATTAATACCTACTGTTGTCATTTTCTTCAATGTAACATTTTAGCCAATTATAAAACAATCCTCTAAATCCATAATGATATAGTTTTTTAAAAAAGTATTTCATGATTTATAGAATCAAAACCTTTTTAAATATCAAGAAAAACTTTTAAAACTTTTTTATTGTTGTGTATTATTTTATAAACTAATTCATTAAATTTTAAGAGAGCATATCCACTATTTCTTTTTTCACGAAATCCATATTGATTTACTGGCAAAGAAATGAGAATAATTTAAGTAACTCCAAATGATTTTATTACAATTTTTAATAACTTTATAAAATAATGGTAGTGCAGCAATTGATCTATATTTATTATAATAATTCCTATCATCACCCTTAAAAATAGGTTGAATTAATGATTTTTTTAATCTTCAATAAAATTTCCAGTTTCAATTGATAAATTCATTAAATAAACAATTAAATGTAGTTTATATTTAGATATAATTTTCACATATTTGCAGATAAGCCATCATAGCCTGTTGCTTTTTGTTATTTAAATTTGATGTAATATTTAAAACTTCACCATTATCAGTTTGTTCAAAATATATTGATTTCAATAACATGTTTTGTTCTTATAAAAATCCAGTTGATCCATGATTTATTTCGGAGAATATATTTTTTTACTGGCAGCGGTAATAAAATATTCGTTAAATTCATTTGCCATTATTTTTAGTTGCATTTTCATTAGGATAAATATGATTCCTTTATATGGCTATTATTATAGTTATCAAAAAGTTTTCGTAATAATTTGTGGACAGATTTTATAATTCAATGTTTTTATTATCTAATTGATATTCGTTTTATTAAGAAACAACTGAAGGATTTTTTTTCTTTGGCTTTCTTTATATAGTTTTCTCTTTGTATTAATACTATTTCTAATATGTACTATTATACAATTATTTTTAAGATTTTCATTATTAATTTTAAAATCAGAAACCATAGTAATAAATTTACTAGTTTGAACTGCTTTTTGTACCATATTCAAAAATTCTTTAAAAATAAAATTTATGTTTTTTCTTCATAAATAGCGTTATCTAACTTGTAGTTCTTATTTGCTTTTCAAATTTAAAACAGTTTGAATTTTGAATTTATTTTCCTTCTTTTCATATTCTTCCCATTCAAAACTAATAATAATGGGTAATTATCAGTTATATCAGCTTTATTAATGGCTGTTTTATTTTAAAATTTATAATTTATATTTCTAACAAAAAACTGTCAATGTAACTGCTGTCATAGATGCTATTATTGTAATATCATTTATATGCGAACTAAAACCATAAAATGACATAATGTTTACATATTTGAAATTTTCATTATTTAACTTATTCATATCTAAGTTCATATCACCAATGAAATATACATGTTCATTTTTAATTTTCCCAAGATAATCATCTAATTCATTTAGAAATCCATTAATAGTATATTTGTTGATCTGTATAAGGAAATTGTGCTAATATCATTTATCATATAGGTGTAAAATCTCTACAGTTATAAACTTTCGACATTGTATGCATTCTTCTAAATATGTATTTAGTTTAAAATACAATATAGCACCTCCTGACTTATTGTAATGTCGAGTATTAAAGGAAATATTATAGCCATCAATTTTAAAATTATTAATTTCAAAATCATTGGTTGGTTGGTTGGTTGTTTGGAGTTTTATGGTGCATGAGCTACTCAGGCTATAATGCGCCAAACAAGGTAAAAATATGCTAAAAAACAAATACTCCTCAACCAAAATTAAAAAACAAATGCTGGAAAAGGAAAAATTAAAACCAACAAGATATATATATATAACAGAAATAAAAAGTAAGTTGTAAAACAACAAATGTGTAGATAAATAAATACAGTAAAGACAAAGGATAAAACTAGCCCAGGTGTAAATGACCTAGGCAGAAGGTGAAAAAATTACAAATGATTAAAATTATAATCTGGTAAAATATCCTGTATACTGTAAAAAGGCAAAAATTGGAGATAAAATGGTACTATCAGATAAAAGATGTCCGAGTGTAAGTGGCTCGGACGTAAAATTGTGAAAATTAAAATACAAACGACGTTCTAGGTTAAAACATGGACATTCAATTAAAATATGTTTGATTGTTAAAATGGTGTCACAAAACTCGCACTTAGGTACATCGTACGCCCAAAGAAGAAACGAATGAGTAATATACGAGTGACCTAAGCGGAGCCGAGCAAGTACAACTTCCTCCTTGCGATTCCTGCGGTAACAAGACTGCCATGGTTTGATGATAGGTTTGATCTCAAAGAGCTTGTTTGTAAGCTGTTCCGACCAAGATCTCTGCCACTGTGCCCGTAGCTCGGTGGTAAAACGTTGCCGGAAATCCAGATAGGGAACCGGCAACGGAGAGTCGGACAGGGGCGTGGCTGACCTGGCAGCAGAATCTGCCAAATCATTACCCCTGATTCCGACGTGACCGGGCACCCAACAGAAATGGATGGTGGTGGTGGCTGCCAGACGATGTAGCTGCTGGCGGATCTTAGTAAGAACAGGGTGAGGCCAATGCCTCACCGAGATCAAAGCCTGTAGCGAGCTAAGCGAGTCGGTGTAAAGCACACACCGACGATGATGCTTAGTCGCCACGTGGTCCAAGGCGAGGCTGATAGCGTACAACTCTGCAGTGAAGATGGAACACTGCAGTGGGATCTGGTCTGCAATGATTACATCACAGCAGACCATGGCCGATCCCACCGATGTGCCGGACTTCGAGCCATCTGTGAAGACAGGCAAGAAGTCCGGGTACTCAGCACGATGGCTGGCAAAGAGTTGCCGGTACACACAGTCGGGTGTAAAGGCCTTCCCCGTCCTGCACAAGGAAAAATCACAGGAAGGGGAAACAGCGAGCCATTGTGGAAGTGGCTCAGCTGTCGACTGTGCAACGCTATCGAGACTGGTGTTGATGTCTCTGAGGAAGCCTCGGACATGCAAACCAAAAGGACGAATGGCAGTCGGCCGATTAGTGTAAAGAATTTCCCACTTCGGACTGAAAACGCAGTCCCAAGTGGGATGGCCAGGCAGGGATCGCAATTTAGAAGCATATTGTAGGGACAACTGCTGACGGCGAACAGATAAAGATGGTTCGTCGGTCTCAACGTAAAGACTCTGGACCGGTGAGGTGCGGAAGGCTCCCGTGCAAACACGGAGGGCCTGATGATGGAGGGGGTCCAGCACCTTCACCACCGAATCCCGGGCCGAGTCGTACACCTGGGATCCGTAGTCCAGTTTCGATCGGACAAGTGCACGGTAGAGACGGAGCAAAGAACATCGGTCCGCCCCCCAAGAGAGGGAGGAGAGGACCTTGATGATGTTCAATGCCCGCGTGCACTTGGACCTGAGATGACGTATGTGAGGTAAAAAGGTCAATTTCCGATCGAATATGAGACCGAGAAACTTGGTCTCCGCCACAACTGGAATGATGTTCCCCCGAGCCGCAGCTCAGGATCCAGATGAAGATTACGCTTGTGGCAAAAGTGCACACAAGCGGTCTTCTGTGGGGAAAACCGAAACCCGTTTGCCGTCGCCCAAACCGAAAGATTGTTCAGGGCAATTTGCAGTTGTCTTTCAATGACCCTCATGCTGGACGATGAGCAAAAGATGCTAAAGTCATCAACATAGAGGGCATTGCCTACTGATGGAGGAAGTTGTCTAGTTATAGAATTAATCTTGACAGCGAAAAGCGTAACACTCAGAACGCAGCCTTGTGGCACCCCCTGTTCTTGGGGGTACGGCCGCGACAGAGTATTACCGACACGGACACGAAAAGAGCGTGTCGATAAGAAGTTGGAGATGAAGATCGGCATGTGACCTCTCAAGCCGAAACTGTGGAGGTCACGAAGAATGCCGAATCTCCAAGCCGTGTCGTACGCTTTTTCGATGTCAAAGAAAATTGACACCAGGTGGTAAAAATGAATTTCTGATAGCCGATTCGAGGCGTATCAGATGGTCAAGAGTTGACCGTTGCCTGCGAAAGCCACACTGGGTGTTGGAAAGAAGGTTGTGATGTTCTAAATACCAGATGAGTCTGGCATTTACCATTCTTTCCAACACCTTGCACACACAGCTCGTCAATGCGATGGGACGATAATTGGAAGGAATCTTAGGATCTTTGCCTGGCTTGGGGAAGGCCAAGACGATGGCCTCCCGCCAGGAGTCCGGAAACTGCTCCTCGAGAAAAATGCGATTGAAGAGATGGAATAGCCGATCCTTACTCGATGGTGAAAGATGTTGGAGCATGGCATAATAGACATTGTCCGGCCCGACAGCAGAGGCACGAGAAGAGTGCAGAGCAAGGCGAAGCTCCTCCGCTGTGAATGGCCTGTTGTAAGGCTCCAGGCCATTCGAGTGGAAAGACAGCGGAGAGCGCTCCGCCCTGCCCTTCTGGGCCAGAAACTCGGGGGAGTAAGAGGAAGACGAAGAGATGGAAGAGAATGACTCCCCCAGAGTGTCGGCAATTGCTTTGGGATCAGCAATTGCCTGTCCATTGTGCTCCAGGATCGATAACGAGTGGGACGTGTAGTTCCCACTCATCTTCCGGACTTTATCCCACACGACCTTAGAAGTAGTCATGCGGGTGATAGAAGATGTATACTTGATCCAAGATTCCTTCTGGCTCTGGCGTCGGACGAAACGAGCTTTCGCCCTGGCACGTTTGAAATTTTCGAGGTTGGGGGTTGTCGGATATCTCTGAAACCCCCCCCCCAAGCCTTGTTCTGAGCCTTACGAGCTGCGGTGCAATCTGGATTCCACCACGGTTTCGGAAAGCGAGGAAACCGTGTAGAAGTTTGAGGATTTGTTGATGCAGCTGCATCTACGATACAGTCCGTTATCTCCGCTACTGCCACATTGATTGGCTCCTGGCTGACAGAGTGGTCATCGAGCTCAGAGAGCAGCTCGAAACCACCCCAGTCAGCCCGATCCAGCCTCCACCGTGAGAAGCGTGAAGGGCTGCAAGGCCCCCCACGAGAGATGGTGCACACCACGGGGAGGTGATCGCTTCCGTACGGGTTGTCCTCGACCTCCCATGTAAAAAGTGGAAGGATCGAGGAGGAGCAGATGGAAAGGTCAATGGCAGTGAAAGTGCGGGTTGGGGAGTGAAAGTAAGTACTGACACCGGTGTTCAACAGGGAGAGAGAAGGATCCAGGAGCCACTGCTCTAGGACCCCGCCCCTCCCGTTGGTGTCAGCACTGCCCCAAAGTGGACTGTGTCCGTTGAGGTCCCCCATAATGAGGAAGGGGGACGGCAGCTGCGAGACGAGATCATCAAGGTCATCCTGGAAGACGATGCTCCCAGGTGGAAGATATACAGAGCAGACAGTCAGTGAGAACCCCATGAAGAGACGGATGGCTACCGCCTCCAAGTTGGTGGTGAGGGGTACGACCTGGAATGGAGAATGGTTGCTCACGAGAATGGCGACACCCCCGCGAGCTGGACCATCTCCATCCCGGTCCCGGCGAACTGATGAAAAGTGCCGGATCGTGGGATCTGTGACTGGCTGCAAGTATGTCTCCTGCAGGCACACACAGATGGGCTGGTGTGCCTGAAGGAGGGCCTTGATGTCGTCAAGATTCCTCTGGAATCCACGACAATTCCATTGTAGGAGTGTGGCCATCTCAGGACTTAGAAGAGTGGGCGGACAACAAATTCCTATTCAACTTAACCACCGCGGTGGACGGCTTAGTGAATAGGGGGCGGTCGGTATCCATGTCCTCGGAATCGTCCGAGGGGCATGGATCGGTGACCGCCCTTTGAGGTGCAGTGATGAGTTTCTTTTTTGGCCCCGGTGGGGGCCCCTTTGGTTTGGAAGGTCTTGCTGTCTGAGGTCGGGTAGGAGGAGGCCTTCCGGTGGAGGTGGAAGGCTGAGCTGCAGGAATGGAAACCGGGGTTGATGTCGAAGTCGACACCACCCTCGGTCTCGCCTGCGTGAGGAGGTACTTCGCAGCTGGCGAGAAAGACTCAGTAGGTGGTACACTGATATCAGTCTGCACCGCAACCGAAGTCATTGGAATGATGGGCTTTCCAATGACTGCACTGGCATAGGAAACCTTGCCAGGCGGGGCGGGCAGTGCAGCAAGCTTTCTCGCTTCAGCATACGAGATGTTGTTCATTACTTTGAGGCGCTGTACCTCCTTTTCCTCTTTCCACTTCGGACAGTCGCGGGAGTACGCCGGATGTTCGCCACTGCAGTTCACACAGCATGCCTTTTCTGCTGTGCAGTCAGGATCGAGATGATCCTTACTGCCACAGCGAGCACAGGTGGGCTTGCCCCTGCATGCTGTGCGGGCATGACCGTATATCTGACACTGAAAACAGCGCAGAGGGTTCGGTATATACGGCCGTACCTCACAATGTAAATAACCTGCCTTGATGGAAGAAGGCAGGCGTGGCATGTTGAATGTAACAATTAACACCCGTGTGGGTGTTAATTTCCCATCACAACGTGTCGAAACCCGATGGACCGCTGTTACTCCTTGAGGTGTGAGCTCCGAGAGGATTTCCTCCTCAGTGACTTTGAGGAGGCCCCACTCGGTGATCACACCCCGAGAGGAATTCAAAGTTTTATGGGGAGTGACTTCGACATCCACCCCACCAATTTCTTTAACTTTCAGGAGCAGTTCCGAGTGTTTGGAACAAGCGGTCTCAACTTGTAAGTCACCAGATCGTAGGCGCTTGACGGATTTCGGTTCTCCCGCAAGACCTTTCAAACCTTTATTAACGAAAAAAGGGGACATGTCCCCAAGTACCTGATCACCCGTGGAGTGGATGATCAGGAACTTTGGGAACGAAGACACAGACACAGAAGACGACGGCAGAGATAACGCAGACAACGAGGAAGATGGGGGCTCATGTCGAGCCCTCTTGTTGGCGACGATCGCATTATTTTCTTCACTCTCTCTCATGGTTTGTTTTGTGTGGTTCAGTGCCCGCTGTCCCCACCCTCCACGGAGCCCAACAAGGGGACGCCCAGTCGGGCGCCAGGGCTACGCAGGCACTATACCCACACAGACAGTGAGCCAAGCCCTCACAAATAAATATAAGGAAAATAAAAAGAGAAATGTGCAGAACAAAACATTCTACACAAATCAAACAAAGCGTAAAATAATAAAAATTATGAATGGCCAAACTGGCCTCACAAAGAAAGGATAACTACAAAAGGAAAATAATTTGTGAGGAAACTTGTAAACCTGTACCCGGACCGTGGGCAAGGTTACTCACCGCTCTGCACGGTTGACCCTAGCAGGACCTGCCCACCAGCCGATTGCTCCTGGGGGGGCCACCCCAGGAGCTCCCGTTTACCGGAAGCAGAGGCCAAAGCAGTGTATAGCAGAGGCCCCGGAATCCGCTGCCCAGCCCCGCGACCGACAGGCTCCCCAATGGCAAGACGGCCAATGGGGACCACGCCAGTCATGAGCTGAGGAGAGAAGACAGGGACCCCCGAGCAACTACCAGGATCCTCCTTTCCCGGGACACGGGTCTCCGCGCACGGCAAACACGCGGGCGAGCGTTTAGGACCCTGCGAAGGTAGCCGAGCCAGCGGAACCTTCACAGGGTGGTCCCCCTCACCGCGTACAGGCGCTCACACCGAGGGGGTAATTTCAAAATCACTTATCCATATTTCAGTCAAAATAATAATATCTATAGTATAATTTACTTCTGATAACAGAATTTGAATTTCTTCAAAATCTATTATCTTTTTGCATTCTTTGGAACTTCTGCACTCTTATCTTGAGAGGTGCCCTCTCACTTTTCTTCCAAGACTAGGGCAACCTACCTACCTACCCATCTACATACCTACCTACCTCACACTACGTCTTCTTCCAATTGTAGTCAATGCTCTGTATGTTGATGATGTTAGAATTTTTTGTTCTTCCGCCATTAAGGTCACTGAATGAGAACTGCAATGAACAATCTGTCTGCACAATGGTGAATATGTTTCGATTATCCCCACATAAGACTGCATCCATTAACTTTTGCGTTCAGCATAATCTTCATCTGGGGCTCAAGTTGTAGATCAGGGCTCCCATCATTACCGTTGTGGCGAAAAGCAAATTTTCCAATCTCATCTTCAACCACATTTCACCTTCCATCATACATTTATCATGTCAGATCCAACTACACTCGTGCTTTGAAACTGATCAAGGTCCTCTCCTCTCCCTCCTGGAGAGTGAATCAATGCTGTTTACTCAGCATGTACTTATCTAGTCGAAACTGAACTGGATCATATTCTTCTTCCCATGATTCAGCGGTGAGAGTATTGAAACATCACCATTAAAGCCGCCTTGTATACACAATGGCATCCACATCTCATTGCTCCGCAGTTTTACATTGAAGCTTTGCTGTTGAAGAGCCTGTTTTGCCAAGTAGTTATGCAACTGGGCAGCACTTATGAAGGCAGCCCATTATACATTACTTTGGCCTCTGCTTCAGCTATGCAGGAGCCCACCACCTCCTGGAGCAATTGGCTGATGGGCTCATCTATTGGGATCAACTGTACCGTGTTATGCCTTCCTTGCCTACATCTGTTTGTACGTTCACAGATGATATGACAATGTTTATATCACTTACCATGATAAATCTACATTTTCTTGTTATATCAGTGTGGATCGCACTAATCTGGACTGCCCAGCAGTAATGGCAAGCAGCAAGTCATGGCGACTATTAGAAAGGAAGTTGAAGGAGGTAAAATTCCTCAACATGTCAAATAACATGTCGTTAGAAAGATAGTTGCACCGACCACAATTTGTTCCATGATGTTCCTATTACACCACTACTTCTGTGGTGATGCAGAATGTTATCAGCGTTCCACTTTTTGAATCTTTCTCGCCTCTGGATAAGTACTTTTTGGAGCAAATGGAACTGCAGTTGGTGTCAGCTTTGACATCAATTCTGATTTCCATTCCTTCTTCATAGCCTTTCACTGGAAAGCATTCTCATCATCCCAGCATTCCAAATCGAAGGCATCTTCACTGAGGGTCGAAAAACAGTCTGCCCACTTAATCGAATGATGGTCTCTGATCCATGTCCTCTGATGGATCATAGGATATGGACACAGGCAGCCCTCACTTTACGAAGCCATCTTCCATGAAGGTAACATTAAATCTTAATTCATTTTCCACCCATTCCTCAAAGATCACAGATAACCACACTCCTACAATGGAATTATGGTAGATTCCAATGAAATCCAGGCAACATCAAGATCCATCACCAGGCTCGTGAGTCCATCTGTATGTGCATGCAAGAGATATATTAGGTTGTTACAAAAGTTCTCTTGTTTTTTTAACTGCAAAATTGAGACTGATATGTTACGAATGAACACAGTGAGAATAATAAAATTGATTTATTTCCACAATATCACTGTTAAAATAATTAATGTCTCATGTGTTGCAGCTTTAGATGCTAAAACGATTCAGTGCTATTTTGCATTGCTGTAGGGAATGGTAATAGGTTTGTTTTCAAATACCTTGAAGTTATAAGCATAGCTGTTGTAACATTTATCACTTGTCTGTTGCACTGACTCTCGGTTGCTATGATGTTCTAGATGTCTGCAGTTCACCAGTCCAATAGCATTGATTTAATAGACTGCTCACAAAAATTAGGGGATATTTCAAAATGAATATGAAGCGATGAAATATCCCCTAATTTTTGTGAGCAGTATAGGATGGTAGTTTTATATTTTATAACTGGTATTTTGATTTTCCGCTGATACGTGGAATGTTTATTTGTTTAACGCGTGTCTTACTACTTTAGACTTCATGTCATTGCTAAAATTAGTTTATTATTCAAAATAAATTACATCACAATCAACATATTTCAGCCAACGAGTTGTAATCCTATATATATAGAAAGAGTCGTATCAGAATAATATTACCACCTACCATAGTATATGTATGTAGGTGGTCATATTATTCTGATACGACTGTGTATACCATATAATATCCAAGTGAGTTTTAATTTACAATTGTGATGTCACAAAACTCAATGGATTGAAGTGATTCTTTGAGCGTACAGCTGAGAAGTTCTCCTCCTTGGGGACACTGAATAAGTCCCACTCAGAGATCGCCTCCCTCGAGGAATTTAGCTTTTTCCAAAGTGGCAACATGACAAACTTCAGTAGCATCTCCAAATGTTTCAAGCATTTTCTTCACAAGCCAAGTTGATGGATCTTAGGCGCTTTTCATGGATGGATTTCAGCAAACCCACGAAACATTCGATACCTGACAGATCCTAGCAGGTAAGCCCACCAACCAATTGATCCTGGAAGAACCAGTCACCTGAAGCAGAGCAAAAGCAGTATATTGGCTGCCTAGCCTTGTGGCTAGAAGGCTCCCCAATGGCAATGGCTGGATTTCATTGGAATATACCATACTGAAAGAAATCCAGAAGTCAATGATAGGGAATAGATAGAAGAGGTTCCCCACATAATTATGAGGTCCCTAGCACGCTTCGCTACTGATCTAAGGGACCTGGGTTCGAGCCCCGGGTAAGGCATGGATGTGTGTGTCGTTTTCTGCTGAGGTCCTGCCATCCTCTCAGACCTTCTACTATGGCATATAAACTGACAGGCTCCTGTCAGACCTCTGTGGCAAGCAGCTGCTTGAGGGGTATCTTCTTTCCAGGAACATGTATCACAATGCATGGCAAACGTGCAAGGTGGCATTTAGGACTGTGTGAAGGTAGCCAAACAAATACAACCTTGACAGGATGATTCTCTCACGAACGAAGAGTCTCTCCTATCGACGGTCTACAGGTATGCCTAAATATATTTTCTTCTCCAGATATATCAATCTCATGCAATTTCATGAAAGTAGCCTGCCGCTACTGGTACCCATTAAATATTTTTATACATACAATATCTGAAGTATTGCTCACACTGGGAACTACAAGAATTTCTATTCAAAATAAAGGTCGATGTGTGAATTTAGTCTATGCAGGATTGTTTCCAAATGGTGTAATCAAACTTTGGGAAAGTGTTCTACTCTGCATAGTAATAAAGAATGTTCTTATGAACATAGTACCAGGATCACGTCCCTATAATTAGAGCACATTTTCAGAGTGCAAGTAAGGAGCATGTGAAAAAGGTATGATGCCAGGTAAATTTGCATCATTTGCATATCTGACAGCATAGTAGATAGCAAATGTTAGGCAAAATTCCTCCACTCCTGGGTGCGGTATTGCTACATAAAGTGAGTCAGCAGTTCCGCTACTTCGTAGTTCTGATGTTATGTATAAGTGAAACTTGTTATTGTCAAACCACGTGTTATTTGTGAATTTGACTGTGAATAATCAGTTCTCCAATGCTGAAATGGCAGACATTCATTTCATTTTATGGATGAGCGAGCGGTAGCTGCGTTGAAGCTCAGCATCTCTACTCTACAGCTTTTCAGCCCCAATGATGTCCAGCCAGGGAGACAGGGTTCTTTTCGTGTGTTACTGATGGTGGGACAGAGATGTGTCCGAATATCTGCTTTAGAGGAACAGGTGCTGGACATGGTTGCAAGAGGATCCTGGGACTAACATGAGAAGAGGAGTAGCAGACATAGGTGTTTCACATTAAACTGTACAGAGAATTTGGCATCAGAACCAATTCTACCCATATCCAATACGGTGAGTATAGGCCCTTTTGCCAGCTGATTTTCATCCATGAGTCGTGTTTTTGCAATGGCTTCTGCAACAGTGCATTGCACTGGACATGGAAAAATCCTCCTGGAATCACCCAGTCTCGGCATCAGCAGACGTTTTGTGTGAATGTTTCAGCTGGCATCATTGATGACTACTTGATAAGTCCATTTTTCCTGCCACTCTCAATGGTCAGCAATATACGCTTTTCTTGGAGATTAAACTACCTGCATTTCTCGAAGATATTCCATTAGCAACATGCTATCGTGGTTCGTGCATGATGGAACTCCAGAACATTTTAGCCTCACTGCTCAAGGACATTTAAATTGTGCGTATCCTGCCCATTGGACTGATAGAAGTGGACCAATTGCATGGCCTGCATGCTTTCCTGATTTGAACCCACTGGATTTCTTCTTATGGGTACACATTAAGGCTGAAGATTATGCTATCCCGGTTCCTAATACACAAGCTCTCCATGAACGGATCGTGGATGGTTGTCAAAGAATTCAGAACATCCGGGATATTTCGAAAGTCCATGAGAAGACTCTGTGAAGACGCGTAATTGCTGCTCAGGGAAGTCATTTCGAACACTTGTTCTCATCTAGACTTACATAATTCTTCTCATCGATCACTTACAGTGTGCAATAATAACTGGAATAAAAATTGATTAACTTCGCAGGATTTCTTACTTGCACTCTCAAAATGTCCCATAATTCAGATGGGAAGTGATTCTGGCTCAATGTTCATTGGAACGTTTTTCATCAGTAAGTGCCGTAGAACACGTTCCCAAAGTTTGACTAAACCGCTTGGAAACACCCTGTGTATTATACCTGGCAATACCTAATTAGCATTTGATTTTGAATTTCAGTGATATGTTTAATTTACTAAAAGTGGTATTAGATTGTATGAATCGCAGAAATTTAAACGATACCATTTTCGCATTGTTTTGTTTTTTAGCCTGATGTAATAGAAATTTTGGTGATAGCAGGAGCTGATTTATCTGCCAAAACTAAAAATGGCGAAACTCCATTTGGTAAGTATTTAATGAAGTGTTTTTTAGATTGAAAAAAAATAAAGCAATAAATTAACGGAGTTGTGTATTTCGCGTTTCATAGATATTGATATGAATGAAACAACTCTACAGAATGAAGACAGTCCAAAATTGAGAGATTTACTTTAAATATGAATTTTGAGGTGGAGGAAATTATAGACACAGATATGTTTTCAAAAAAAAGTATCAAATTTGTTAATTGCGATTACAATAAAACTATTCAGAACTTTCTTAACAGATTATAATGCAAAATATTTGCAGCTGTGAGTAGAATTTCGAAACTCTTATTTTGTAGAAATCAGAAACTAGTGGCGAAGCGTAAGTGGCAAAAATTAAATTAGCATGAGAACGTGCAACGGCAACAGTTCTCATCGATCATTGGCAAAAGTTTCTCTTATTCTTATCGATCATTGGCTTACGTTTCTCTTATTTTCATCGATCATTGGTTGGTTGACAAGTGATTGATCGAACTTTGACCTATGATTTATAAGAATCATAAAAGCATCCAGTGTTCAGTTTCGTAATCCCGCCTAGTCTTAACAGTTGCCACTCGCACTAGGCCACTGAATCACTGGTATTTAAAAGAGTCCCCAAGATGGATGGGAATTATACATCACAAATTACTGATCCTGAAACATAATGGACATATGACTGACTGCTGATCCTGAAGCAATTGCCAAAACTCTAGGGTTAACATTTTCCTCCAGCTCTTCATATTCCCCAAAGTTCTGAAGAGCTGAAAGCTCCCAGCTGTCTCTCCATTCTAATGGTCTGAATTGAAACCACTCACGGCATAGGAACTGAACCTTGCTGTGCATTATTCTTCTGTATCTGTTTTTGATACAGACAACGTCCATTATGACATGTTCCGATATATTTCACCATCGAGTAAGAATCGGTTGTCCAGATATTTAATCATATTTTCCTCAAGGTGCAGTTTCTGGACTCTTGATGGGAGTCTATCGTTTCGGCCTTTCTTAAGTCAGGCAAGGTTCCCATGATTTTTGCAAATTATCGTCCCAATGGATTTGACGAGCTGTATGTTGAAAAGATTGATCGATTCCAGACTCATCTAGATTTGGAGAGGAACAAACTTCTTTCGAACACACAGTGTCTTTCTCAAGAATGTCTACTCTAGACCCTTTGATTCCCGATTCCACCCAAGGAATTCCTCTTTACTTATATAGCACTTGCTGTCTATTTTCTTTAACATTGAAAAAGTACGTCACATAATGTGACGAATTGCATTCTTCGTAGCCTCTATGTTTCTTGCTTAGAAGTTTATACGCAAATCTTAATCACCAATTTTATTTCTTTACATTCTCTTCGTGTTTTTGTAGGTAACACAGTCACAGCGTTTGTCCCAAAAAATTAGGATATCCTAACGTTGCACATTGACTATTATGCTTTTTGCTGTAAAGAATAATTCTATCACTAGACAATTTCCTTCAACAATAGTAATGCACTATAGGATCACGATTCTATTATCCATCATTCAGGGCAGTGTCCAACAACTTAGTGGCAACGGCAAAACGATATTTCCAATTAGGTGATCCCACCAATTTTTATCACACATGGCCATAGAAGTGGTCATGTAAATAATAGAATATATATAATTAATCCTAGCTTCCTCTTGGGTTTGGTGCTCGATGAAACGGGAATATTTACCCCTGGTGCACTTAAATGCGTCAAGGTTGTAAGATGTTGGATATCTTCGAGACGTCTCTCCCAAACCCTGTTCTGAGCCTTGCAAGCTGCAACGAAGTTGCGATTCCACCATAGTTCTGGGAAGCTAGGTAATAGTGCGAGGCAAATGTGTATCACAACGAGGTAATTGTGTGTCATCCAACAGGATTATACAGTCTGCCACTGCAAGTCTGCCACTGCATATGCACCGCTGCAACATTGATGGCAATCTGGCGACTGAGGGTATATCTAAATCACAGAGCAGTTTAAAACAGTTTTAGTCACCGTGATCAATCTTTTACTGTGACAAACATGAAAGGACCTTGTGGGAGATGTTACACATGAAGAGAGGCTGATCACGTTTGTATGTTTTGTCTTAGACCTCCAGTGTGAAAGTCAGAAGGATTGAATAGTAGATGGTAAGTTCAGTGGCAGTGAATACCTGGGTTGAGGAGTGGAAATATGTACTGACACCAGTGTTCCAGTACCAGAGGGAGAGTGACAGATCCCCAAAGTCCAAATTTCCCGCTAGTGTCAGTACCTTCCACTCCTAATTATACCACAGTCAGAATACAAGGCGGTAATTAGGAGCTAATTTGTTACTTTTCTTGATCGATGGTGAATTGCTATTGTTCGTCTTGCAGATATCTGTGAAGATCATGACTTGAAAGAGCGCATCTTGCAGCTGAAGAGTGAGATGGAGATTAAGAGAGCAACACAACCTCAGAAATTAAGGCGATCCCACAGTCAGAATACAAGGAGGTAATTACCACATCATAAATACTTGTCAGCTAATACTAAGATAGTATTTGAAATTTCATACTTATAGTATTTACAGTTTGTGTTTAAATTTCTATTAAAATTTGATTCATTGTTTGAAACAATAGAATTATACGCTCTGTGGCATTGAAATTGCACCACCCAAAAGTGGTTGGAATCAGATCAATATCCTAGACAGGTTAGCAGATGAATAAGACATAATTACAGTGACAGAGCAAAAGCACAAATTTATTTCACACACAGATTACATAGCGTTATTCAATACCTTGCAAATCACATTCAGCTACATCTTGTTGCATGGAGTTGAAAATGCATTGAATAGCGTTCTGAGGCAGAGCCCACCATCTCTGTTGCATGGAGTTGAAAATGCATTGAATAGCGTTCTGAGGCAGAGCCCACCATCTCTGTTGCATGGAGTTGAAAATGCATTGAATAGCGTTCTGAATAGCCCACCATCTCTGTTGCAGCTACTCTGTGCTGCTTGTGGATGGTCTGCAGACGACGCCCTACCAAGTCCCAAACAAGTTCGATGGGCAATAAATCTTGAGAAGTTCATGGAAGAGTGTCGATACGTCATAGATATTCCCGGGGGACGCTAATAGTTAGTAGCTTGGTGTTATCTCGCTGAAACGGGATGCCAGGCACTCCTGTGATGAAGGGAAGGGCGGGGGTTCCAGGATTTCATCAACGTAGTGCTTCGAGATGAGTTTCAACTAAGGCTTTGTCGGGCTCAGAATAATTTAAATTTCAAATATTTCTTGCAATTGTAAGAGAATATAAACAAAAAACATATTATATAATGGGGCAGGGCGGGTGGGCGAATGGACAAACATTTCTTGTACGTTCGTGGTGACATAACCTATGGCGGAAGTTTTCAGCTCCCTGTGATTCCGCAGGTACTTGAGCAATCGGTCCCAAATTTTGTGTGGTGGCTCCCACCTGTGTAGAGTTTAGACATCGGGCTCCTAGCTACAGTGGATCCGGATTCCGAAATCTTTGCGGCCTCTGCCCTCGCTTACCTTATGAATGGAGTAGCATGTCATCGATGGAGAGTTGAAAGTTATGAATGGAGTAGCAAGTTAGTGATGGGAGAAATTATTAACGGACAAAAGTTCGTACTAAAGTTAGGTGGGATGTAGGCAGCATAAAATATTTCCTGATTCTAATTTCAACCTTTTAATCAGACTTTAGTAACTTATTATATACCATGAGGTTTTTGATTATTTTATCTCTATATCTAATAAATGAATCGCTCTTTGCGATTTTAATGATGCCACCCACGAACTTTCAATTTCTAATATTTTTCGTTCGAAAGAGCATTAGCATTTTAATTTTGTCACAAAATGATTTTCATTCATAAATTAAGAATAAGCTAAATGATTAGCGACGTAATGTACATTTCTGTATATCTGTCTTATGATGAAATGATAGAACTTTTTTTTCCCCTGAAATTCGGGCCAGTTGGGTCATCTTGGTTATCGAGAAATTGATTCCAAATTCATCTCTCACAGTGCTGCACTGTTCAAGTGTCTGAGAAACATACCAAAGTAGAGCGGCTATAGTGACTTATTGACTCCCTAACCATAATACATGCTGCTCGGACAGTTGTGCCATTTTCGATGGTGGCAGCTGAATCATAGCATTGACTACATCGTCTCAACGCATATCTACGGCGATCATCGGACCTAGATAAAACTGGAATTCGTCCCTGAAGATGGCATGACTGAAGACGACATGAATTTAGCAAAAGGCATTTTGAAAAAGGTGGAGAATTTATAATCTCCAAAAATACATTTGAATGTCAGAAACATTTTGTTTTGAAAAAAAGAAGATAGTCCATTTATCACTGAAACAAGCAAAACATACTTTTCTTTCCACTTTATAAGATGTAGAAAACAATTCTTCGAGCATTTTAATCACAGCAATATGCGTTAAAACGAAGGGTCTATACAAGCAACAAATAAACAATTCAGATAAACCGATTCAGATATTTGTAAGTGCTTAGAAAACTTCTCAGAAAAAAGAAATCTACAATTCTTTATCGAGGTCCTTGTGAAAACCTTAACAGGCCTATACTTTAATAATATAACTCTCTGGTCTAATATTTCTTTGATATTTGTGAAAAAATTTAACTCTATTGCAGTAATTAGTGTCGAATTTTTTTTAAACATTTTACTGAATTTTCATACCTACTATAAATATGCCATATACCAAAAAGTAGCATCTTTACAGTAAATCACCAAACTATAAAAGTCCTTTTTCTTTTGCTACGTGATATTTACTTTTGGTAGAATTATTAAATTAGTAGCAAGTGAAAATAATTTATTTCGTGATTTATATATCACACTCATATCAGTATTTTAAGTCTCCTCCTCAGATTTCGATGCAATGAATGGTATTAAAGAATTTCAGTTACGTAGTTTCACTCACTGTACTAACGATTTTCTGAATAATTCATTAAACATTTATGCTCATCAGAGTTTCAGTTCCTTAGTTTTAATACCAAATTCTACTACAACTTCAATGCACACTTCTTCATACTCTTATGGTTTCTAAATTCAATAAATGTTTAAGGCCATTTTTGTTGTTTACAGCGTTCTGCAGCGATAAGATCAAACCAATTTGGTATAAGTTTTATGTATTTACTATTCAAAGCAAACAACGGGAATAGTCACTGAAGCTATGTAGAATTTTTACTAGTTCAGTCCAGAAAAGTCAAAGTTCGCTGCCAGATCCATAGTCGTTATTTTATTAAAAATCGCGAGACTGATTGCATTGGAATTTTTTCAGTTTTAGAAAAAGGATATATATTATAGCTAGCGAATTTTGTTAAATGTATATTGGGTTATAGTATTATCTGTTATTCTTAAAATAAATATTACCCTATCAACTAAACTCATCTGGTTAATTATAGTCTCCAGTGAGGCTATGCCACTAATATATACAGATCCTTTTCTGAAGAATTGTACAGACAAGATTCTATGAGACTTTGGTGAGCTATTGGAAGGAAGAGTCATTTTCATCCTGTCAGTTTTGACAAGTAATATGTTAGTTAATAATCAATTTGAAATCAAATTTTAGCTAACATAAAAGGTATAACCGTTAATGTCAAATTACGTACAGTTAAGGGCGAATGTCACGGAGTTCTGATGTCGCTCACGTGTGAAATATCAATTCCTCGTCATACTTTTATTTAACCATAATAATATTCGTCTAACATTTCACCCAATACGAACCAAAATTCTTCGGCAGTGGAAATTTTAGTCTATTATTCCTCATAATCGTTAAATATTCTGAAATCAATGAAAGGCATCTTTATTTCTAATAGTAGATACGAGTCCAGATTGAGAGTCGGAGCCAAGGGGGCCTTGAACCCCCTTGGAGAATGCTAGTAAGGCATTCTCCAAGCAGTGATAAATGGAGGCAAAAAATTATTAAATTTATGCATATTTCAAGAAATTTTTTAGACCTCAAAACAGAGAGGAAATTTTTATATTGCAATAGAATTCAAGTCACCTGTCTCTCCCCCCCCCCCCCTTCCACTTTGCTTTTTCCCGGCTCAATCGAATCGCTTGCACCTTCTCCCCATTTTTATTTCTTTCCCGATCCAGGCCTAGTAGATGCTATGGCACATTTCATGCAATTTTATGTTCTACAATTTACACCGTTCTTTAAACATTCATTATATATTTTCTGTTTTCCTTTTAAACTTAAACTATGTAACAACTTTAATGCATGCAACACTATAATGCTATTAATCTGTATTTGTGCAGTCAATCGGTGAGGAGGACAAGCATCCGAGATAAATCCCTCATCTCTCGAAGAGAAGCAAGAGAAGAAGCAAGGATAAGACATGAAAAACAAGAGCAAGATGCTACTGATGAGGTATAAAAGAGTATTAACAAATGTCATTCATCTGAGGCTAAAATAAGTAAAACTGCGTGCTTTTTTTTCTCAGTTGCACAAAAAAGATTACTCTAATGGAGCAGAGTAAACGAAATATAAAATATTTACCTAATAATAATAGCATATGAAAATAAAACCATTAAAAACTGAGTCGATAATATTTGTTTTCCGTTCATTGAATTTTTATTTTAAAATTTTTGCAGTTTCATAGAACTCAGTTATAATCCTTGAATGAAATAAAAGTTAAAATTTGCAATTTATAGACTGGGAGTTCAATTTAAAAATAAAGCTTTTTTTTTACACAGCGTACGTGCTACCAGAAAATCATATTCGAAAAAAAAAAGTGTCCCCTCCCCCACTTCATCTAGGTCGCTTATTCCCAAATTTTAAGCGTTCTTCTAAAATGCATTTACACAGCATTTGAAATTTTTTGATTTACACTTTGACTTTTCTGTTTCAATCCCTTTCTTCAGATTTTATTCTGAAGCATAATCTGACATCTCTGCATAAATTGAAATTTGAACAATAGGAGAAATTCCTTGGCTCTGGTTGGTTGGTAACGTTTCTACAATAGTTGCGATATCAGTCACAGTTTAAGCTTTTCAAATGACACTGGTTGGTATTGTTAAACGGTCGTTGAAATACCAGCTCGTTTAGCTATTTTAAATGATATTGGTTGGTACTGTTAAACGGTTATTGGCAGAGTCGCATGTTTAACCTATTTAAATGATATTGATTGGCACTGTTAAATGGTCGTTGGGATATCAATATGTTTAACCTTTTCAAATGACTGATTTGTATCATTAACAGACGTTCGGATATCTGCCCGTTTTACCATTTTAAATGACATTGGTCAGTACTGTTAAAGTGTCTTCAAATATCAGACCGTTTTGCCGTTTTAAATATTGGGTGGTATTGTTAAATAGTGTTTGAAATATCCTCCCTTTTAACATCTTTAAATGTCATTACTTAGTATGATTATCATTGAACAGTAATTGTATGTCAGCTCGTTTAACCTTTTTAAATGGCATAAAGCGGCCATTTTCAAATTGATCATTTTTGATTTTAATAAAATGCCATTTTTGATTTTTAATAAAAACAAAGTCATCAAAAATTTGATGACTTTGTTTTACTTATAGAGAAACGTTTCTCCACAGAATTTCAGTTTTTTTACGACGAATGTGTGCCGAGAAATGATCGCTCATAACGCGACCGCTAGCAAATTCTTGTTATATTTTTCTTATTTGAAAAGCAACGTCTCTGATGCACGCAACACTATAATGAACTTTGTGGTTAAAAGAAGAGAATAAGTTTCTTCTACGTTAAATTACTTCAAATGTAAAAAAGCACCCTCCCCTCCCCTCCCAACACAAATATCTTGAGCACGCTACTGTGTTGGGTTATGTGACCAAAACTGAATTACAAACGGCAAATTAAGGTAGCAAGCCGAGAAAAGAGTAGTGGACGGAGAGAGCATATTACAAGAAGGCACTTCTGAATATCACATCAAGCTTTGACGAGAAGAACGCGGATGCTCATCTAGGCCTCTGAGCAACGATGCCTTCTTGGGATAGCACCAATGACTTGTGCTGCTGAATTGCTATTCCTGACGAGGAAAAATCGATATTACAATGTGGCCATTATACTGGGGCAACTGTCCCTTTCTCCCAGTGCCTCTTCATGGAGTCCCAGCACTATTTAATCTCTTGATAGTCTTTTCCACAAATAATATATGTAACGAGGACGGCTAAAACACGCGACTGCTTATTTTTGGGGAGCTTATTTACCTGTATATCTTCAGCTAAGGCAGCAGGGCTAATTTTTGTTTTTCCCATTCTTTGTCTCGCCTGGCTCCACTGCCACGTGACTCTCCTCAGTGACTCGAAGCAGAAGACCTGCACCACCTTTTGGTCAGTTCGGCAAGAGCTTGAGGCCCAAGGCCAAGTGACGGCAAGAGTGCGGGCATTCACTATTTGGTAGTTGCAACATTGTGATATTCACATGCAAGACTCACGGGAAATGGACTAACAATGATCCTTTTCTTCAAAATCGTTGTTTTCAGAAGATATGCAAAAACCCAGTAAGGAAAATGATGGCGATGTTCTTGGATAATGAGGCCGTCATCGGAAGAAAGGGATAATGAAGTCTGTTTTCCTACTTCTATATGGAAATCTATTCATATTTCTAAACTGTGTATATTTTTATTTCCGATTGCCATTTGATATTTTTTAAATAAAATTTTAAAAGGCTGGTAACGTGTTTCAGAAGAAGGAAATAAACAAACCAAACTATATATATATATACTTTGCTTTTTTTTTTTAATATAGATTATTAGTTTTATGACACAAGTTAAACTATATACCGTAGTTAACAACGTCAAAACCGAAATAGTCTACAAAAATTTTGGAAAATGGTTTTAAGAATTGGCGAAATTTGAGTTCCAAAATATGCATTTATTTTCTTAAATTTGCATAATTTTAATCTGAATTGGAATAATATGCATCATTACCTCTCTAAAACTATATTTTTGCTGTGTCACTATTTCCAAATATATATTTGCAGCAGCTTTTGCTCAGAATAGGCATATTTCAAAAACTAGATTACAAAGTTCGACTGGCTATCACCACGCCCGAATCTAGAAAACAATTTGGAAGGGGAGGGGAAGGGGAGTAAGATGAAGCTAGAAGACGTTCAGGTATAAATTTTCCCCGCTGTTTTAGCGGTTTTTTTTTAAGAATTCTTTAAAAATAGCTAAAATATATATACTTTTAATATTTACTTCGATTCTGGTTATTAGCATTCTCAAAGCAAGGGAGGGGAGTGCACCCCCCTCCCCTCTGTCCCCAATTCTGCCCTGGCGACCACAACCTATGTGTGCTTCAAGATTTTGTATGCAATTACACGTAGTATAATTTGTATAATTTGTTTACACCCTTGCATTATTTCTTGGCGTACCACCTATTTAACTAAATAATAAATATTTCGCCTTCCACTCATTCAGGAAGAAATAATTTTTATGCAAAGAAATGTGTATTGAAAAATTTGTTATATGATTTACATTTCATTAAATGAAGAAAAGAATTGCAATCTATTTCACCACCGTCCATTTTTCTGCTTCAGGTAGGTGCATTGAATTATTAGTAGGCAAACGTTTTTTCGACTTTTTTTATATACCACTCTTGATCAGATGGATTTTTACAACACAATTCAGAATATTCTTTATCTTGCTTAAAATCCTCTAAAATATTTCTCTCTTCATTACTGATAGTTCTCAACATTATTTATCTCACGCCCCCCCCCCCCCGGCAAATGACATAAATATATGTTCCATCTGTTCGCTAGTAACGTTAACTCTTTAAATGTTCTCCTCAACTTCGAGATTCAGACGTACGAAAGAGTGCATTCTTTTACCAAGTAGTGAATGCCTGAATATCATAAAACATATTTTATATATATATATTTTTTTAAATGTAATTTTTATTCATAAGAGTAAAGAATACAAATACAATTACAATATGACCCGCAAAGCTAAATAGCTTATCTGCAGGAAAATGAATAAATTATATTAAACATAGGTCATTCAGCCACAAAAATGGTGTACATCAAATAAATCCAGAAAACACAACACATAAAAATCAGCTAACTAGAAAATACCAAATAATTTTTCAATTCCATTTTGTCTTCTAAAAGAATCTATATTTAGTAATTCTTTTGGAATAGCATTAAATATTAGTGGTACTTGATATTCGGAGGTATGTTTCCCGTAATTATTTCGAAAATTTGGCAATTTGTAATAACCTTGTAGTTTTGTTATATTGAATTTTTAGTTTGTAAGTTTCGTCAAAAAATTTTTAATTATTACATTATATTTATATAAATTGCTGTAGGATAAAAGGTTTAAAAATTTTAATCTATCGGTGGAAGTTTTATAAATTTTTTGCAAATGAAACGGAATAATATTTTTAGTTTAGTAAAACTGCAGTTTTTCTATTTTATTTATGTTAGTTAAGTTAGTTGTTCCATGCACAATTATTCCATAATTTAAAATAGATTCGCATATTGCTTTATAAAATATTACACAGGTTTCCATATTTAATAAAATAAAAATAAATAAATACCCCCTCAAGCAGCTGCTTGCCACAGAGGTATGACGTATTTCAATATTTGAATTTTTATCGCTAATATTCTCAAGCTTTCACATATGTGGGATATATGGGCATTCCACCTAAAATATTCATCAAAAATGATTCCTAAGTAATTTATGTTATTTGCTTGCTCAACAAGTGGGCAACTACATAATAATTCATAATTTGAAGCATCCTTTTTTCTGCAATTAATTTTATGAGTTTTGATAAAGAAGTCTTGGTGAATATGAAATCCTGGTGAATGAATAATCATCAATTTTGTTTTTTTCTCATTTAAATATATTTTATTATGATTTAACCATCTAATAATATTATTTGTTTGAACCTCTGAAATGCTATCATTTAAATATTTCTGACTGTTTATTAAAACAATGTCGTCAGCATATAGATAAATAGCACTATTTAATTTTGTATTGAACAAATCATTTATGTATACTAGGAACAATAAAAGACCTAAAATTGAGCCTTGGGGAATTCCATATCGTGTAATTACTTTTCTGCTATAGCAGTTTTTTATTTTAGTAATTGTGTATCTGTCTGATTAATAATTTCTAAACCAATCTAACAATATACCGCGAATACCGTAATTTTCCAATTTATTTAGTAAAATGCTATGATCTATTGTATCGAAGGTTTTCTTTAAATCTAAGAACATAGTTACAATTTTTTCTCTGTTATTCAATGATTTATTAATATTATTTGCAATTTTGGAAATTAGTTGAATTGTGTTTTTTCCTTTTTGAAAGCCAAACTGATTTTCATTAATTATGTTGTGTTTAAGTAAAAAGTTAAAAACAGTTTTATAAATATATTTTTCAAAAAATAGGCAGAATTGTTATTGGTCGATAGTTAGAAAAATCCTCCTTAATACCACCTTTAAAAATAGGTCTTAAAATACCTGTTTTGAGTTCAGTAGGTATGTTCCCAGTAAATATAATCTGATTTATAATTTTTGATATAATATTTAGTAGTGTCTCTTTATTAAATTTTATATGTTTAATGCAAACATTATTGTAACCAGGTGATTTATTGGTGTCTAATGAAGTAATTATTTCATCAGTTTGTTTTTCAGTGATTTCATGTATATAGATAGATTTCAAAACTCTTTGTATCATGGTTGGAACATAATTTATATCGTCTTGGTGATTTGTATTTCTTATCTGTAAAATTAGTGTATTATAAATGTCATTGTAATTATTTGCTATTTCTTCCACAGATAATTTCTTTTTGGACATATTGTCAATTATTACATCGTCCGCTGATTTTTTCTGTTTTCCTTCTAATATTTCATATATTAATTGCCAGGTAGCCTTCATATCATTTTTTTTTCATTATAAGTTTATTTCTATAATAAAGTTGTTTCTGATTTCTAATCTGAATATTAACCATATTTCTCAATTTTTTTATAGTTATTTTTATAAGCATCACTTCTATCATTGTTTTTAAATTTAATCCAAGCTTTATCTCTTTCTTCAATTAATTCTATCAAGTTCGGTGTTATCCAGTTTTTGCTATGATTTCTTTTTACCTTTCCAACACTCCTCATATATATATTCTATTTTTTCCTAAAATTCCATCATAAATGTCTTTAAATACTTTATATAGGTTTAATTCATCCATTGAGTTGTCTCCATAATTTTCTAAATTCCAATTCATTTCAGAAATAGCTTTGTTTATATTGTTATGGTCAAATGACCAATTCTTATTTTGCTGGTCTGTTTCAGTATAATTAGAATTATTCAAATTGTTATTGGTGTTGCTAAACAGTGTTTAAATCGTATAGTGATCTGCTATTTTGCTTGTTTGAATTATTGAATTTGCTGACATATTTTTAATCAGTTTAATATTAATATTGGTCTATACAGGTTTTGGTAATTTTATTTTTTACTATTTCTTCTCTTATAGTTTCCCTTATTAATCGTTCAAAATTCATTTCAGCCAATAGTGTGATATATTTTTCTGTGCCATGTTTTTTAGTATTCATTGTATCGATATTAAAATCACCTATTAAAATCCGATTTTGATCTTTTTCTGTATTTTCCATCCAGTTTCGGAAATTCAACAGAAAAGAGTTCACATCTGTACTAGGTGATCTGTATAGTGCTAAAACATGATAGATTATATTATTTTTTTTTACTTTTATATATATATAGTTTCCGCTGGAAGTGTTTGTTGTGAAATAATTTCAATATCTAGATTTTCTTTATAGTATACTGAAATCCCCCTAATATTTTTATTTATATTATCATTTGTTATTTTATTAAATTTATCAATATTATATAATAATTTTTATATAATAATTTGTTTCAGTTAAAACAAGCAAATCAATGTGTTCATGTAATTGTTAAACTTAATTTTAATGAATCCCAATGTTTTCTTTGACTTCTTATATTAACATGAGCAATTCCTAATTTATTTTTGTGAATAAATTTACTATAATTATTTACGAACCAAGCCTCCACTTCTAAACCTGTAGTTACATAAGCAACATCATAGTTGCTATTAAGACCTTCAAAATTCAAATCAGACATAGCTAACAAGAATTTTCATAAAAAAAAAAAGCAAAAAAAAGCAAGGTTTATCGGATATATCTAAAAGTTCAAAAATCGTCAAAGTTGGTGAACATATCAACATTGATAATTCTTTCACCATTCGATTTCATTAGAACTTTTCCAATTTTGAACCAAACATACTTATAATTTTTTTCTTTTGCACACATCCTAGCTCTCCAGAAAAGTTCTCTGTTAATCATAGTCATGTTTTCATTAATATATATTGGTGTTCCTTTATCATTAAGGTCTGCAATAGTGGTTGTAATTTTTTTTTCCTGTTTTGTATCCAAATGTCTCTATCTTTCCGTGTAACGAATTGGACAATTATCTTTGGGGTTTTACTTTTATTTCTTTCTGGAAGTCTGTGAACTTTTTCAACCATATTGTTTGTGTAGTTGACTATGTTTAATGACTGGGAAATTTGATTCAACTTTATTTTAAGCTCTGTTTCATCCTCCTCTTCAATTACGGGAACACCATGAATTTTTATATTTTTATTGCGTCCATATTGTTCCACGTCATTAAGATTTTGTTTCAGCTCCTTAATCTCTTCTCTCATTTCTGTGTTTAAATTTTCGGCTTCATAGATTTTTGTAGTTAAATCCTTTTGATTTTTTTCGTAATTTATTACTTGTTGCATCAGTTCGTCATACTTGCTAGAAAAAAATTCTACATTTCGTTTCAATTCTCTCACTTCTGTCTTTCAATCACGGATCTCTACTATCAATAGATTGATGTCATGTGTCGAATTGTCTCTGTTTCCCATGTCAAAGGTCGCTTTTGGGTTTATTTTGTTCGACTTGCATCGCAACATAACCACGCATTCTTCTTTTCTAGGGACAGCTTTTTGTAATTTTTTTCTGTTGTGCCCGAACAGACAAAATGCAGTTTGCCTTTGCATCCACTGAAAACTATGCATTCCGAGTTGGGTGATACTGCTTCGTCACATCTGTTGCAAATTGAGGTCATTGTTGTGAGCGGAAGAGATATGCCTCTGGCAAAAAGAACGAGAGCCACCCGCGACAACAGGAAGATTGCAACAATTAGTCTAAAAGTTCGGTCTCGTTGATCTTTTGCACCACACAGCGCAGAACGCACTGTACACGGAGACTGACGTCGGGGAGGGGCAGGAGCAATAACAGTTAGTAGCACTTACAGGTCCGAAGAGTCCCAGATGGTTAACCGATGGTGTTCGGGTGGTGAAGGATATCCGAACATGACGGGCTAGCAGGAGCTCCAAGAAAGTACGTCCGATCACGACAAGAACTGAGACAAATTGTCATGTTGTCAAATGTTTAAATCAAATGACATTATTGAAAAATATTTTAAGAAATTAACGTTCTGGAAATTTAAAAATCTTGTGTTCTGGATGTTCGAGTATATTTTTCGAAGTAAAATCGAGGGCCGGTTGTTGAGGAACACTCTTAAAAAATCTCGTTTGCGCCTTCTAAATGGTCAAATAAAAAAGCATCTGACTAAACATTAATAAGAAATGCATTAAACGTCCATAATGTGTTATTTAAAATGTTTCAAATAAAATTATTTCTTTTTATTATCGTTTTTAGGATGACGAGTCTAAACTCCAGTACGATGCCAAAGAAAGAGAGAAAGACATTCTTGAAACAGCATTGGATTTTAAAGATATTGAGATGTCTTTGGCTCTGCTTGCCAGCAAAGACACATTGCAACGAATAAAGGGAAAGACATCAAAGGACACTTTAGAATTCACAGAGGAGGTTTTCCAACAGACTCCGATTGCCACCAAGGAGGAAACTGAAAGCGAGAAAAGTGCTGAAGCAGAAAGCGATATTTTAATAGGAAACTGCGGACCTGAAGCTATTTCTGAGACGATGGCAGAATTAAAACTAGCCAAAGATGTGGATAAATCATCGGACGAAGTTTCTGTTTTCCCTCAGAGCGACTTATGTGATCCCTCTATGGCGACTCCACCAGTCACTTCTCGTAACCAAGCGGAATCTGTAAAAGTCGAAATACACGTCACCGTTAATACCAGCCCTACCTATGCTCCAAATCCAGGAACATTGGCTGACTTGAAAAAGCACAGATCCGACATCAGAAGCAGAAGCAGTTTGACACTAGCTTCTACACAACAAGATGTTTCTGGAAAAGTAGTGGCTCATAATGGACACACGTTTAGTGCCACTTACATGTACGATCCACCTCCGTCTCCAACACTTTCGCTCAGGCGATTCTGCAGCGATCCATCAGAGATCGTTGGGGAACCACACAAGCAAGGATGCTGCTCTCTCATGTAAAGGGATCGCTGCACGCTTCTTATATTTCAATGACCATAACACGAGAAACACAAGGAACGTTTGATCCAAAACATTTCCCAGGCTTTAACACGTTGACTAGCCATCAATGCCGGACTAAGAATCTGAAATCCAGTTAACTGGATATGGAACCTCCGATGCAGACTGATCTCCTAGAATCTATGTCTTGTTGACTGTATATCAAATTATTTATAATAGTTGAATAGGAAACAGTTTCAAAAGCCCTTTTGAGCTCTATAGCTCATGCATGCAAAGAAGGTTCTCAGAGTATACTGTAGACCACAGTCGAAACATTGCGGTCAATGTGTTAAATAGTGAAATCAAAAGAAGGTTAATTTTCCATCTAATTACATAACATTTTCATGAACGTAATGTGGTAGTTCGTTTTGTATTTTTTAATGTCAAATGATGCCAAACCTTTAAATGCAGTAAAATTAGTTTGTTCTTCTAAATATCAGCCACCTATGTATAACCTTATCAAAATGACAACTTATTAAATATTCAGTTGCAATAATTTAGTCAATTTTTTACCCTTATTTGAAATATGTTTTTATATATACACCCATCCCTGCATTTACACGATCAAAAATTAACTCATTTACGTTTTACAGATTTAGTTTCGTTTTCTTTGTATATAGCTATTATGAATAGTAGCGGTGGCATGGTGTCAAGGCAGACTATTAGACTGTCATCCCTTAGTAAATATCAACTAAATAGTTTTGATATTATTTACTTTCAAGAATAGATAGATAATAGGAATTCAAAATATGTGAAAACAGTCCCTTTTTAATTGCCTTAAAATCGGTTTCATGAATATAATATTAAATAGTGCTTGGTGGAAAAGTTTAGACCAGGCGTGTCCAACCCGCGGACCGCATGCGGCCGACAACATCGTAAAGTTTACGTGTTTACGACATAAGCTTTCAACATGATTGATTTTTAGCGAGTTCCTGATATCCCACAGTTTTACGTTACCCTTTTTTTAATTTTATAATAAAAACATAGGAAAATAAATGAAGTTTTATTATTTATATACAATAAATATATTATATATTTTATGTGCGGCCCAAAACAATTCATCTTCACTCAATGCGGACCAGGGAAGTCAAATCTTCACTCAATGTGGCCCAGGGAAGTCAAAAGGTTGGACACGCCTGGTTTAGACGAAGGTTGAATAAATAGAATAAATCTCAATTTTTCTTATTTACTAAGTTTCATAACTAATAATGAAATGAACACACAAAGATGTTTAGAAGCTCTATAAGATATATTGCACAAATTGTGATCGATTCCATTTCAACTATTGAAACTTCATCAGACATATGAAAAATCGATAGATTGGGCTAAAAGTTAAGCATAGTTTTCAAAATAGGCCATATTGAACAAACAATCGGCCGAAACAACAAAAGAAAGCGCAAATGTGGGAACAATGATGCAATAGCATATGCCCACACAGGGTCGACGTTAATGTTGCTGCCCGGAACGAGCTTGAATTATGCCGCCCCTTTCTCTAAGTTTGCATTTCGATATTAATGATTAATTTAGCTAAATTCAATGCCATTTTTAGAAGCAATTGAGAATCATCTGTTGAAAAAAATAGATCGTACTTACTGCAGTCAACCTTATAGTGTTACTTATTCTCAAGCCATTAAGTTACAGTAGGACACGAACGTGTCCTACAGTGTACAGCAGTTACCAATACCAAAAGGATCCATCACCCCTCCCCATAGGTCAGAGTCAGTATCAACTTCGGCATTGAAATCGCCTAGAACCTTTCCTTAGTAAATTTTATCTACCCCTGGGGATTTATATAGTTTTAATTTAGAGACGGCCAATGCGACTTCGGAATGTGATATAGGGCCATCAGTAAAGCCAGTAATACATCTATTCTCATAACAAATAATGGAAGTAGAAATAGTCATATTATTTAGAACACCTCTGAAATGCTTATCCCACCTAGCCATCACAAAATCCTCACCTTCAGCCTCCTTACCATGTTTATCCCTCAATCACTGTGTACCTCTGTTTCTTCCCACATAAAACATTAACAATCTGGTAAAACCCCCTGCTGTTGTGCTGTCTGCTTCCTCTGCTTTGTCAGCAAACCTATCAAGCCAAAGATTCTTATCAGCTGTTAACTGATCTACTGTTTATGATATCAATACATGTTTATTAAGTTCATTGTAATACCTTCTGTTAGGACTAATAGGGTGTTGATTCATATTAATCCTGCACTTCCTTTTTTCAGAAATTAGTTCCATACCCTTACACTCAAATAATTTTGTTTCCTCTGTTCCCTTTTACACAAAAGAGTACTGTTGGTTTCAAGAAAAAGCCTGTTTAAACTGATCCCATTTTTTATCAACTTCAGCAGTAAGCAAACCACGATTGTCATAATGACTAAGTACCTATAATGGTATGCTTGGGCTATATCTTTCAGACCTTCAGTGTTGAAGGTAATTTTCTTAACCTTAGCACATTTCTTAAGCTTCAGCTGCAAGACACTTTTGACCAGGTAATGGTCAGACCCAATTTTGGCTCCCCTGTATGATCTGGTATTCCTAATGGTCTATTTGCTGTTAATTAAAATATATTTCTGTGCAACCGATCAGGTGAAATCCATGTATATTTATAAATGTCCCGGTGTTTGTAGTGTGTTAGTTATTCGTAAACCATTAAATTTATTTACCTTCAGAAGACGTTGTCCATTGCCTTGGAACCTAAATCTCCTGCCGAAAGGTCAGAGTCAGTACCAACTTTAACATTGAAGTCACCTAGCACAAGAGAAATATCTTCTTTCTTCACAGAATTCAAAATATCCTGAAGCTGGCTGCAAAACGTATCCTTCTCGTCATCAGAGTCCTCTGTGGGGCATAACAACAGATGGCATTCAAGTTTTTAATTTTTGTTTTAAATTTTGCTGTAAGAAATCTTTCATTAATGCAGTCATATCCTAGAAGAGCATCACTGGCATGACTGCTGAGAAGCCGTCCTACACCTTGGAGATGCTTTCCATCCGCCCTCCCTGAATAGAGAAATTTAAAGGTGATAAAAACTATTTCAAGATTCCCTAGGTTCGAGTGAACGATAAGTTATTTACCACTGAAATGGTTAATGAGAGCCCCTACCAATGACTAAGTTCTTCGTTTATTAACACACTTAAAAAAATGAATTATTCTAGTTGAATGCCACTTGAAACCTCAATGATAAATATTAATAACATTTTATAATATCACTCCAAACAATCACTTTTGAAATATGGCAATATGTTTTATATGAACTGTTTTAAACTTTACTACCATTTCGATCCTTAAGAATTTACATCATGTTTAAACTAGTTTCAAGTTTGACCAAGATTTTATTATAGGTAAGAACTGAACTTTTAAGACAGTACGATACAGCTTATATTGAGCGATGCGTTGCTGGAAAATATCGGATAAGCAATCATTGTTTAAATAGGAAAAGTGGGTAATTCTAACCTAACGTTATACACCGAAGAGCGAAAACATTATGACCACCTGCCTAATATGATGTTAGTCCTCCATTTGCCGCCAAAACAGCTCTTACCCGGCAAGGTATAGACGCTACACCTCTGGTTAATACGGGGTGGGGAGTGGGTCCCGAAGGACCCACTCCCCACCTCGTATGGAAAGCCCTGGGGAAAGCACGTGCTCCGTCTCACGACACTACACGTGCATAGCAACTAGAGGCTTGGAAAAAAGAAGATGAAGTTTGTCTCAGGGGAGACCAGTAGGGACATGGAGTAAGGGTGGTGTTAAAGGGGGTGCTGAGTGCAGCCCGGGAAGAAGGTAGGAAAATAAGTGTAAGAGAGACAGCAGCCACGGGGCTCAAAGGAGAGAGTCCCGGAGCTGGCAGACAAGCCAGCCTATGTCCCTCAAGTGTGCCCTGACACGGGCACTCTCAATGGACACTGAGACCAGTTCGCCTGCTACCTCATTGATCGCTTGGGAGTCCCGGAGTTCGTTAGCGAACCCTTCTGTGAATGGGCACCTGAGGATATAGTGCCCAACATCTGCGTCTGGAGCCCCACAGCCGCAGTAACTGTGGGTAGAGATATTAAACCTCTCCAGGTATTTGGGGAAACTCCCATGTCCTGTTAGGACCTGCGTCAAATAGTGGTCAGAGGACATCAGGGATAGACTGACCCTTTTCAAGAATGTCTTTGTTTGAAGACCATTCTCAGTCGTATCCCAGAGCCTCTGCCACTCCTGAATGGTACCTTGGCCAATTATAGACTTCAGGGTAGTTTTTGAAGTCTTTACCGCTATCACAGGTTGAGTGTTATTACCTGCGGAACGGGCCAGTTGGTCGGCCCGCTCATTTCCTTCATGCCCTACATGTGCCCTGATCCAGGAGAAGGATACCCTGGGCATGCTCTGATTACCCAGGATGCACTTGATCTCATTCACTACCTGATGCCTGTTGGTTGCATCTTCAAGTGCATGCAGAGCTGCCTGGCTGTCCGTGTACAGCCTTATGTCGTTGTTTAGACCGCCGTCATTGAGGGCCCAGTGAAGGGCCTCTCTGATAGCGAGCAGCTCTGCTTGGAAGGCTGAGCCATTATTTGAAACCTTCCTCTGAAAATCATACACTTTGGCCCCTTGATTGAAGACAGTGAAGGCTATACCCACACCCTCCTCGCTCTTGGAACCGTCGGTGTATATTTCAATATTTGTACCTGATGGTAACTCCATGGACCAGGGCACACATAGTCTCCTTGTGGGATGTAGATCCCACTTAGCGGTATTTGTCTCATAATCCTCAGGGTCATACTGGACTCCGAGGAATGTTTCTTTCTCCTTACCCTGCGTGACTTTGAATATGGTCGCTTCTTTACCGACCGTCAAAAATAGCGGAGGGATACCTGCGAGCACCAGGAGGGCATCCGTAGATGTTGTCCTATAAGCCCTGGTGATTCGCAGTAAAGCCGGTCTTTGGGCGGCGAGCAGCTTTCTGCACATTATGGCGTGGTTCGTCGGGTGCCACCAGGCACCCGCACCTTATGTCAGGATCCTCTCCGTTCCCCTTAGGTAGATTTCTTTGAGGACCTCACTTCTGAGTCCCCATGAGACGCGAGCCATACGCCCCAGCTTACACATAACGTTGGTGCATTTAGCTTTCAAGTCCTGCAGGTGTGGGATCCAGCTCATCCTCTCGTCCAGAGTGATCCCCAAGTATTTTAAAGTCGTCATGTGGCGGATGTTTGCGCCATTTAATTTGAAAATGGGATACCTCTTCTTGAGGACACCCTCCTTAGCAATTGTCATTGAAGTTGTCTTCGCAACGCTGAACCCAAGCTTGTTGCGATGACACCAACCTTCTAGTGTTTTAATGGCTGCATTGCCAGCGACCTCAAGATTTGCTCGTGAGGACGCCGATATGACAAGCAGCAAGTCGTCCGCATAAGCCTGGAGCCAGACTCCCTCGGGCATAGTCAACTCCAGAGCAGTATCAGCGACTAAGTTCCAGAGGAATGGTCCACTGCACGACCCTTGTGGGCAGCCTCTTTCCAAGTTTCTTGAGGCTGTTCCGCTAGCATGCGAATATGTGACCACCCTCCCTTGGAGGTAATTGGCCACTAGCGTAAAGATGTTCCTAGGGCAGGAACTCTCCTTCAATTTTGTTAGAATCGCAGGCCACCAGACATTGTCGAACGCGCCCGTCACATCCAAAGCAATGAGAGAGGTGTGCAACTTGTGCACTTTATTTACCTCTTGTAAGTTAGGTGATTGAGCCGCCACAGATCGGATATGCTGTTCCAACTCAAACCAGATGCTCGATTGGATTGATGCCTGGGGAATTTGGAGGACAGGCAATACCTGGAAGTCTTCCTCGTGTTCTGCGAACCATTCTCAACAATCTGGGCAGTATGGCATGGTGCATTATCCTGCTGAAAAGCACTACTACAGGGATATACCTGGTATATCCAGGGTTTCCCAGCAGAACATTTCCAAAAGCAATGCACTTTCTCCAACGGCTTGTTTTTGTCCCACAGTGCATCCTGGTACCAACACTTCCCCAAGGTAAACGACGCACACATACCCGGCTGTCCACATGGTGCAACAAGAAACAATATTCATCAGATCAGACAACCTTCTTCCAATCATTCAAGGTCTAGTTTTGATGCTCGTGTGCCCATTGTAGACGCTTTCGATGGTGAACCGAGGTTAGCATGGCATTCGGAGCGACCTGCAGCTACGCAGCCCCTTTTCAGCAGGTTCGATGTACCGTGTGTTACGACACATTGCTCCCATCACCAGCATTCAAATTACGAGTGAGTAGCGCCACAGTATCACTTCTTTTGGCTCATACCATACACGATAGCCTTCGCTCACCTCTAGCATCAGTGAGCTGTGGTCGGCCCACACCTTGCCGGCAATTCATGGTTTTTCCTTCCTCGAAAATGATCTGACCCAGTCGTCTGGCCATTACAATTTGGCCTTTGTCAAATTCACTTAAGTCCGCTGCCTTTCCCATCGGAAGAACAAGAATAACTTATTAACAGTGCTTAGTATCAGGTATTTATACCGTTTCATGACCTTCACACACGCGGCGTCGTTTACCTGCAGTTGCTTCGATTTGCATAAAGATGCGCTGGTTCTGTTTCGCTCTTCGGTGTATCCATGTTTAAAAAATTGCCAGTTAAATAACTATCGTGACGTACACTCGATAGTTCGCTCGATAGTAATTCGGGAATACTGAAAGAAAGTGAAACGATGCACAATTATGTTATTTGTTACTTTAGAATTAAAAGTTTCCACACAAACTTAAGATCTGGCAATCACTTCCGGTATCAGCCAGCACGTGGCATGTCATTTACAAGAAATAGGTTCGACGTAATTGGAAGCTGATTTTTATACACGAAAAGATTCAGTAGATGCGTTTTGTCTTTCTACGTTAAAAAATAGTAAGGTAAAAAAATTACATTTGTACAGACCCGGTTGTTAATAAATTTGTATTAGAGAACTGCCTGTGGGTAGTTTTCAAATATTTCAACGATTTACATAACTTTCGAGTTTTAAATTTTCTTTCACATACTTCTATTACACTTTCAAAACTTTTCAATGCATCTAATGACATATATTTGAATGTCGTGCAACGCAGTGGGTGCAGCGATACAAGATTAAGCTTAGCGAACTGGAATGGTTAGCGTGCTTTTCTATTCGATCTAAGGGACCTGGGTTCGAGCCCCGGATAAGGCATGGATGTGTCGTTTTTCTGCTGAGGTCCTCCCATCCTCACAGATCTACTAAAGTATATTAATTGATAGGCTCCTGTCAGACATCTGTGGCAAGCAGCTGCTTGAGGTGTTTTTATTATCCGAGTATAACCTTGACGAATTGTTGTATTAGTTGATACTTTTTGGGGGGACAAAATGAAGTAATTTTTTTTATGTTTATCTATAGTAATACTAAAGATATCTCTAATTTTTACAGTAATGATGAGAACAGTAAAAAAGTTATAAATCTCTTCGGCAAATAGGTTAGATGATATCTGATAAAAAAAAAGCACGATTAAAACTTTCGCCGACAAAACATTACTCATAAAGAAATTCTTTTATAATTTGGAATGAGTGAAAGCTGGACACAAGAGTAGCTAAGTATGACGGAGGATTACTGTTTATTTATTCTAAAAATAATTACTTACCTTTGATTGACTTGAGGTTGATATAGTGTGGAAAATGGTAGAAACTAATTACAGAGCGGACACTTTCGCGACCTCTAGCGGTTGATGAAATGGGAAGGTATGATGTAATGTTAAAAAGCGACAAATCGAGTCCATAAGAAAATTTTCTGCTGGTTGATTGAATATGGAAAATGACTTCCGCTGTACGAAATGCAGTAAATAGCGATGAAGCGAGGTTCTTCATACAGTCCTAACTCAACTAGCCTGGCAAATTGGTGCTTCTGTTAATTACACAGTATAGCAGGGAAGCTCAAAGAATATTATATAAATATAAAATTTATGTTAGAATATATTTATTAAGGTTAAGAAAATACTTTTATGTTAAAACGTTTATATATTTCTGTTTAGACACATCTAGAGGCCCTATATAGGTAGAGGTTGGCAATCTCAAAATTGGACGCCATGTTTTGTCGTCGCTCGGATTGTTCGGCGTGCAAAGCTGGATGGTATTGCACGGTACTTATGGATTCCTGATAAGGGTAGGGCAATATTCTATACATATTTCAGTTCTCACAATTGGAAGTTCTTTAGAAAACAGCTAAAAAACGGAAGATAAATTTTAGAGCTTTTTTTTTTTAAAAAAAGGGAGATAATAATATCGCTTTGTTGTCTATCCGTCTGTAGATAATGAACTTTTTTGTTCACACAGAACTATAAAAAAAACTTTTGTGTTTAATAGGTATTAATGAAATATAACGATTTGCGTTTTTCGAATTTCTCAAAAGATTTGAGATTCGAAAAATGAAAACTGCTTTTGAAAACAACTGCACCCTCTAACGTTGGAAAAAGTTGAAAATTCCAAAATATCCAATGAATATTCCAAACGATGTAGCCATCCACATGGACTTTCTACTATGGTGTATAAACTGACAGCCTCTTGTCAGACCTCTGTACAAACAGCTGCTTGAGGGGATATTGATTTTTTAATGTATGATGGGGAAATGCACATAGTATTTTATTAGTAATTATGCAACATAAAAAGTATTTGTCTTTTAGTTCTTAAATTTAAAAGGTTTTTCTCTCGCTCCTCTGAAAGTAGAAGGCAGATCCTTGCTGTCAGTGGAATTTCTACCATAACAGAACTCTACAAGCCGAAATTTCTACCATATACAGATCACTTGAAACATTCGTTAAAAGTTTTGCAGTTTCAATATTTAGTGATCTCTAATGATATAAATTAAAACTACCTTTGAAAATGCGAATTACATTTCATTAGTAACCAACTAAAAAAAGAGATTTACAATTATCTCTTAAAAGAAAACCGTTCCATTTCTTACTTACTTTGGGCTTAGGGTCAACTCATTGTTGTCAATGGAATTTTCAAGACTATCACATTTAAACATCAAAATTTCAAATTTGTAGAATAACTACATCGTTTGCAATATTCGTTAAAATTTTGAAATTTTTCGATTTTCCACCGTTAGAGGGCGCAGTTATAGCTTTTTAGAAATTTGCAAAATGCAATATTTCATCAGTACCTGTCCAACCCCAAAAAAAATTTTATTTCTCTAAAAACACACTTTTCTGTTAAAACAAAAAAAGTTGCATTCACCTCCCCCACCCCGGTCTAAAAAAAGGTCGTGATTGTTGCCAATGGTAACTTCGTAACCTTCACATTTCAACACCAAAACTTCAAACTTCTAAACTACGTCGTTTGGAATATTCGTTTGATATTTTGGAATTTTTAACTTTTCCCACCGTTAGAGGGTGCAGTTATAACTTTTGGGAGATTCGAAAAATGCAAATCATAATATATTAATAATACCTATCTAACATAAAAAATTTTTTATCTATATAAGCAAAAGAATTTCGATGTCTACAGACAACAAAGCGAAATTATATCTTTTTACATAAAAAAGCCCTAAAATTTTCATTAATACTGAAATCTGTATCAAATATTACCCAACCCTTTTCCGGAATCCATAAGTATTGTGCAATACCATTCAGCTATGTATGCTAAACAAAACGTTTTTTAGACAAAACATGGCGTCCAATTTTGAGATGGCTAACCTCTACCTATATAAGGCCTTTAGCGGGACCTCAGCAGAAAAAACACGAGCATCCATAATTAAAACTTTTAAGGAGTGAAAAAGTAGACAAAGGAAGAGCTTGATTCTCATTGAAAACGACAATTCCCATATGCGCCAGAAGCGATATGCATTCTTCTAGTTATTTTACACTTTCAGTATCCTCTGACAGTGGAAATTCGAACTATTGCATAATTGAGAAAATAAACTATTAAAATTTTATTAGTACCTGTAAAACACAAAAAATGTTTTTCATTTATCTCTTAAAGCAGAAAAATTGCATTTTACCAACGGGACAAATCATTACTATTAGCGTAAAACACTTAACCATTACACTCTATGACCAAAAATTTATGTTTCTAGCAAAAATTGATGTTTCCAATATTCATTTAAAAATTTGGTATTTTCCAGCTTTTTCCCCCGCTAGATGTCGCCTTTCGAGTTTTTATTTACCGCCTTTAGCATTAACAGTTGAAATTGGAACTGATGGGAATTCAAAAAACCTAAATATTAATATTTTGTTAGTGCCTGTAAAAAAGATATTTTAAGAGATAAACGAAATAAAGTTTCATTTTCGCACCCCCCTCCCCTTTTGGCTAAGATGGCAAAGCTTTGTTGCCACTGTGAACCTTCTGACCACAACACCTATACTACCAAAATTTCGGATTTCCAATGTAAATAGTTTGTAATTTTAGCATTTTCCATCTTTTACCACCGCTAGAAGGCGATTTTGAAAAATTTCAAAATTGCGAATCACAATATTTGTTTGAGACCTATCCATCCCAAAAAGAATTTTCCATTTAGCTCTAAAAGTCAAAAAGTTGATTGTCTTTAGACGGACAGACAGGTTGAAAGAGAGACGTTTATGAAACCGAAAAACTTTACTTCACCTCTATTAACACGTTTCGTTTTAGAGAAAAAAATTATGCTTTTACACGAATCGACGAAACATTCACTTCAAGTAAAGAGCGTTCTATCCAATTGTTGGACTACCTTCCTATCGTGAACAGTACAGATGGACAGACAAACGAACAAATATTGGCACTGCTAAGTGAATACATTAGCTTGTTTCTCAAACGAACCTTAAAAGAAATTATTTCTTGGTTTTCAGTTAGTTCATTTTTGCAGCCGATTGCCGTCTTCTGAGTTTCTCGGAAAAAAATAATTAATTTCTCTCAGTGAAATTTTTACACCCAACTGCAGCGCAGTGAGGTATTCATAAAATATGACAGCTTTTATAGACAAAAAAAAGTGGTAGAAATGTATAAAACTATAACAACTGAGAAGTTTTAACTTGGTACTCACTCACTCATAGGCTTTCGTCTCGCGGTACGACAAAACATGGCGCCCATAAAACACGTTATTCAATCAACCAACGGCAGTGAATCATCGAGATGGCCAGCCTCTAACTTCTTACCAGGAAAGTTTAGGCTTGTTGAACCTGGCAGTCAAATTAAGATTTTCGCTAAGCAAAAAGATCTCCTACTATTGGTTGCTTTGATAGAATCAGCCAAACATCACTACAAAATGGTGACCCACCTCCTGCAATTCATCGCTATTGTATAAAACAGACGACATAGCACCTATTCCCAAAGATCAGAATGCCAACGGCCTTATGGGCACTCACAGTTGGGCTGGGAGACAAATGGAGCACAACTGTAAGAAGAACTATCTCAAGATTTTTTCTTGGAATGCGAATGGCATTCTCACCGATTTATGGGAGTTCAGTAACTTTTTGTCTGACTCCCAAGCTGATATTGTCCTCTTTGCGAAACACACCTTAGAGCTTCTGATAAATTGAAGTTTCCAAACTTTGAGGTCTACAGAACGGATCGACAGCATAACAGAGGTGGAGGTGCTGTTATCATCAAGAGATCCATCAAACACCATCTTTTACCTACTGTAGACTTCAATACGTTGGAGATCACTGCTATTGCAGTCAACGGTCCTTTTTGGAACTTTGAATATATATGCGGCATATAAACCGCCCAACTCTGATATTATTTTAATGATTTTAAAATAATTTTTAACACCAATACTCATACAATTTTAACAGGAGATTTAAACTCCAAAAATATTACCTGGAACTCCAGATCCAGTAACAAAAATGGAAATATTCTTTTCGACTATGCCACAGCCAATGGCATTATTGTGGACGCTCCCACTGAGCCCACCTTCTATCCTTACAACTCCATGCAAAGAACGGATGTATCAGAACTGGTCACGTTCGGAAATTTTTCACCATCCTATGAACTTTGTGCCCATGATAATCTGAACTCTGACAATTTACCAGTTTGCTTGACTCTGTTTTCGTGTCACCCTTGTCCCAGACAATTTTAGAGTCGTAAACTGGGAACTCTTTAAAACTACAGTCAACGGAAAAGTCTCCGGATCTTGTAATCCTCTATCTCTCAGGAAGATTGATGATACAATTATCACCTTTACTGATCTTTTGAATCAATCTAGAATTGATGCTAGTACCATTCATAAACCTCGTAAGGACTTAATGGCCAGACATAAATGGCAGAGATCTAGAGAAAGACATGATAAGAATGCTTATTATGCACTCAAGATCGATGTCAGACAAAAGCTCCTGGACCACCGTAGTTTTACGTGGAACAGGAAAATTACCTCACTTTCTACAAGTGATGGCTCCATCTGGAAGATGGTTAAAATATTAAAGAATCCTTATGTTAACTACCCTCCCATCCATGGAAAGGATGGATTGTGCTGTAATGAGGATGATAAATGTGAAGCTTTTGCGGATGCGCTTGAGATTCAATTTCAAGAAAATTCTGATCTTTCTAATAATAACACCTGTGATAAAGTGGAGGAAACTCTTTTCCGTTTCTCTCAAGTGGACAGATCTAGAATTCGTTTTACATCTCCATCTGAATTGATTCAGGCCATCCGCAAGTTGAAACCCAATAAGGCTTCAGGTCCTGATGACATATTAAACAGGATGCTGAAGAACCTTCCGAAAAATGCTAGCACGCTGTTGTGCAACATTTTCAATTTCCTCCTCCGGCATCACATCTTTCCGGAGGTATGGAAGAATGCCTATGACCCTTCTTTAGCTGACAGCTATCGCCCAATAAGTCTATTATCCTGTTTAGGAAAGTTGTTTGAACAAATTCTGCTCAACCGACTGGATGAATTCCTTTCAAATCACCCTATTCTACCTGAGTCACAATTCGGATTCAGACAAAAAGATCAACTCAGCATCAAATCCTCAGAGTAGTGGAGAATATTGCTGAGGCACTCAACAAAAAAGAAACTGTTGCTGCCGTCTTTCTGGACGTGGCCAAAGCTTTTGACTGCGTCTGGATGGACGGCCTCATCTATAAACTGATCATGATTGGAATTCCTTTGGGCTTGACCCATATCCTTCAATCATATCTTTCAGGTAGAACCTTCCAGGTTCACATTAAATCCTCTATTTCCACAAAGAGGGTGGTGGCCGCTGGAGTCCCACAAGTCTCTCTCCTAGGCCCCACTCTCTTCTCATTGTACCTTTTTGACATTCCTTCTTTTGACCGGATTGTCATTGCTCAGTATGCTGATGATATTGCACTCATTTCCTCTTCCTTGGGAGTTGAGTATGCAATAAGAAGACTCATGGTACGACAACTGGAAGATGAAAATAAATACTCTTTAGTGGCAGGAGGATTAATAACCTTCAAACCTTACTCTTTATAAATGAAGACACCAGATGGCAAGATACTGTGAAATACCTTGGAGTCACCTTGCATAAGAAACTCAAGTGGGATCCCCACATTCATGAGATCACTAAGGTGAACACCGTCAGATGTCAGCTGGGACTTCTCAGACGAAATTCCGTATTGTCCATTGACCACAAGCTTTTGCTACACGACATGGTCATAGGTCTCATCATATCATATGTTTCCCCTATTTGGGCGAACACTACTCCCACCAATATCCACAAGATTTAGGTCTTGCAGAACAAGATCTTGAGATGTGCGGTCGATGCTCCATGGTTTGTAACTAACAGACAAATCCATAAAGATCTGGGCATCAACCATATTTACTCTTATATTAAGTTTCTTTCACGTAGCTTTCTTGAGTCAGTTCAAAGCAATCCACATGAAATCATATCCTGCTTGCTTGACAACCATGAATAGTTACAAGAGGCCTAAAATGATGGCTTTCAGCAAAGATAGTCATCCATTTTAGGTCTCTTGTGCATCCTTACTACTTTTATATTGATTTTTAATGCCCTTCGGGGCCCACCACTGGTGGTTTAAATTTTTATTTGTGTTTACACTGATGCCAACTAGGCACATGTTCAGATGGAAGAGGTTAGGGTACCCAAGTACCTGGTACTCTGATTATCATTTACCGATCTACGATAGATTCCCAAAGTAAATGTTGCTACTGTATGTAGCACGGCAAATAATGATTACAGAACGAATATAAAAATGCTATTACATTGATTTAGATATGATAAATAATGAATACTAAATTTGAAATTCGTTTATTTCTCGATTATTTTTGTGGGGAAGTGCCCAATGTGACCTGTTTTAAAACAAGTACTTGTGGTAAGTAAATATTGTATATGAAATAAAAACTTAATGGGTTTTAATATAAATAAAAAAACACCCCCTCAAGCAGCTGCTTGCCATAGAGGTCTGACAGGAGCCTGTCAGTTTATATGCCAGAGTAGATCCGAGAGGATGGCAGGACCTCAGCAGAAAAACAACACGAACATCCATGCCTTATTCAGGTCCCTTAAATCAATAGCCAAGCGCGCTAACCACTCGACCACGGAACGGCTAGAAGCTATGTAAAAAAACTAAAAATCAGTAACAAATATCGAAATATACCATATTAAAAAAACTGGACTGTGGTGTTCGATATAGAATACAGCAGGGCGGATCTAGGTAGGTATGCCCCCCTCCTCCTCCCCCTAAGAATGGTAGTAAGTGTAAGAGAGGCAAAAAACACTATTTAACTTACTTTTATTTCATGCATTTTTGCAATAATTTTTTTAAAGACCTGTAAAACATCGGGGGTAAATGTTATACCGCATTGGAAATATTTCTTGCCCTCTCCCATTCGATTTTTTTTCTAGCTCGAGTCTGCGTTACACTACCCCCCCCCCCCCCTCAAGGGAAAAAAAAAGTTCGACAACTATAAGCTGACCACCTCATTTTAAATATAATGCAATATTCAAAACTTATTAATGAAAACAAAAAAACTGGGGGTTTGGCGGTAAATAATTGGATCAATCCGTAGGGCTGTTCAGGTATAAAAAATTCCTCGAAATATGCGTGTAAAATATATACATGTCTAATATATTTTTCACTTCCGCTTACTACATTCTCAAAGGGGGCAGGGATAATAACGGGATTTAATCCCCAAATCTTGGGTTTTTTATATTAAAATCGCATTTTATCAATTTAAATAAAATTTTACAAACCCTTTTCCATTTTGAAAGTCCTGCTTATGCTACTATCATATGTAATTAAAATAAAGAATTTATAAAAAAGAAAAAATTAGCGCAACTATCTACAGATTCCCTATATGTAGCCGAGTAGAGACTACTGCGAGTGCATGGCAGACAAACACACAAACTTTCTTCTTCACATTACTAGCAGATTTACCCGTCGTTGCTCGGATTCTAAAATTGTTTTTATCCTTTAAAAAAATTATTATTTTTTAAATTTGATGATTAATTTTAAAATTTTATTATTTTTAAATTAATTTAATTTTATTATTTTTAAAAATTTGATTAAGCAAAATTTCTGTCTTTTTTAATTGTGAATTTGTCTACGCTCCTCACTTCCGTTTGCGCGAGAAGTTGACCGTCTTCCCTTTTTGATGACGATTTTCTCTTCTTCATCGTCATTTGTTTGATGCTTGTCTATATCATGGTGATTCAAATCGATCTTCTCGCTGCTTTACAGCTTCAATTCTTGATAGTTTTTCTTTTTGAAATTAACCTACTTGAATTCTTTTAAGCATTAAAAATAAATTAAGGTAAAATTAAAAAGTATACATATTTTTATTAATTCAGAGTGTAGTTTGTAATTTCCCATCAAGATTCTTAAATCATTAAACGAATCAACTTTTGCTTTCGTTAATGAAGCACGTATATCCATTAGTTATGTTCAATAGTGAGAGAACAGCACGTTCTACACTAGAGTATTAGACATTATCGAATTAATTAATCCACGTTATTTAATAATTTATTCAAATATTGTACCAGATGATAAAGTATGTGGAAAATAATAGAGGGAATTCCAAAACCATTGAAAGACATCAATCTTATGCGTAGTCAATCAACTTATCCGTTACTAATCAGCGACTCTAGCGTGAAGATGACATAATAAAGTCAATGTGCATTGGTTGTGCGCTGTTGCATACAACGGCTATCATATAGTAAGCAAGTATAACAAGTTAACTTATTAATCCCTTTTTAGATGTGGAGGGGGCCACTAGGTTACAGTGAAAGTGTATATCAAATTTCCTGGTCCTAGTTCTTTGCGTTTAGTTCTTAAACTCTTTATAACGAATAATAAAGTGAATTATGGAATTTTCCTTTATTTTATTATCATTTTATGTTATTTATACAGCATTGCTTATACTCCTTTTGTGATATTTTTAACATCAATATATAATATAAAACACATTAAGACAATAGTTTTTTATTCTCTCCATGTAACTTCTACTTCATCTGTCCTGAATCTGGTACAAAAAGAATATTATGAAAATGTTACATTTCATCACAAATTCTTTAGTAAATCCAAAAAATAAACAAATTGAATTTTTAACTCTCGAAATAAAATACAGAGATGCCAGTTTATTAGGTACATCTCCCATCGTCGCATAAATGTTTCATTCCAACACGTAATCCTGTGACAGCAGTGTGTGGTATAAATCAAGCAAACCAGCTCTTCAAGCATCAGAATGGGCAAAAGAAGCACCTGAGCGACTTTGATTGTGGCATGATAGTTGGTGCTACGCATGCCTGTCCAAGCATATCAAAAAAGGCCCTTGGGCTTTTCATCCATAAGCGTTTCAAGAGAATGGTGCGAAAAGCAAAAACTACCAGTGATCGGCGATCCTGGCGAACACACCACATATAAGACCTTGTCGCGAATGGGCTACAACAGCCGCGACGTTGCCAGCGAAGAACACGCAAGTGTGTCACCACTCGGCTCAGGAGCATTAAAACTGAACCGTTGAGGACTGGAAAAAGGTAGCTTGGTTGGATGAATCGAGGTTTCTTTTGCTTCATGCTGATGGACTTTTGCTTTATGTATGCCTGACCCTACTATATGCCCTAGATATTTCACCGTGTTTTGAGCAAAACAGTAAGCCCCGAGTTTTTTAATTCTATCAGCACTTCTATCAGGTGCCTTATACGGTCTGTCCAGGTTTCGGAATAAATTGCTACATCATCCAGGTAAGTTACTGGTACTGAGCTTTGTGAGTAGAAAAAGCAGTTAGCGGTCTGCTTTCCTCTGCTAGTACCCACGTAATAGGTCTATTGTCGAGATTTAGCTAGCAGCGCCTACTTTGCATAATAGATAAGGTACATGGGCCATGGGAAAAGCATCAAATATTGTATGATCGTTTACCATTCTAAAATCACAGCATAACAGAATGGTCCCTTTTTTTTTGCAAAAACGGCTGGGGGGGGGGGGGGCATCTTTTTTTTTTTTGCAAAAACACAATGGGATGAGTGAACTCATTCACTGCTGGCTCTATCATATCTGCTTCTAGCAATTCATTTATCTGTCTTTCTACCTGTTCTTGCATCGCATGTGGTACCTTGTACCTCTGTAGCGTCTTCAAATAACTGTCCTTTATTCTTATGCTATGCGATTAGCTTCAAATGACTGTCCTTTATTCTTATGATATGCTTATGCTATAAGATTTGAAAAAATCACAGGAGACTCGTTCAATAGCTCATGCAGTTCCTTTGCTTGTCCTGCTGACAGATTGGGAAAAGCATAATTCTTTGGCTGTAGCATGACTTTGCTCTCTCTTTCTTGTGTGCCGATCTATGCATTTCCTTTATTTCTCCAAATTCTGTATCTTCATCAAAAATCACCCCTACATTACGAGCTCTTAATTCTCTCAACCTATTCGCATGAACGTGTCTGGTTGACACATCTGGTAATCTTACCTCATAACTGTGCGGAAAAATGCGTCTCACTTGCTGGAGTTATCCACCTGGCATATAGCTTGTTATTTGAGTCTGCCGTTAAGGTTATTACTTGATCTTCTTTAAACTCCTTAACCCGAGCTCTCCTATTGTAATAATGTGCATGTTTTCAGATTCTCTTCTGCTAGATCCTTAACCTGTGATGTTGCCATTTCTAGCTTGACCTTTAATTCCTAGAGATATCGAGCAGCAGTAACTGGAATACCTACATGCAGGACTTGCTCATCAGTCCAGTTTTTCTTTAGAATTGAGAGTGACCCTATTGGTTGTCTTCCATACATCAACTGAAACGAGATATACCAGTGGTATTATTGGGTACCTCCTGGTAAGCCCATTGTAAAAATGGTGGTGCCTTGTGCCACTGCCTGGGCTCCTTTCTAATGAGGTAGTGTAACATATTTTTTAGAGTCCGAATAAATCTCTCGACTAAGCCGTTACTTTGGGGATATACTGGAGTAGAAAATCGAGGTGAAGCTCCAATTCTCTTTTTCATTTCTTGGGTTAATTCTGCCATGAAATTTGTTTCCCTATCTACTGCAATAACAGATAGAGCATCACAGGTGTTCTTTGCTGTAAGTGATGCTCTTTGCACGAACTGTTGGACACTGCTGGCAACAGTGGTGAAATGAAGGTTCTAACATGCATTGCAGAGAATGTGGTGCTGTCAGACGTCAGCATGGCTTGATAGGCGCATTGTCCGACATGCTCGTTTGTCACCACAGAGCACTTCAGGCTATATTCAACAGGCTGTGTCAGCAGCCAAGTATGTCCCCATAACGACCCAAATAGTAAACCGAAAGTTGCATGAGGCACACCTGCACTCTACGCAACCATTATGTCGATTGCCATTGACTGCAAAGCATCGCAGCACTCGTCTGATGGTGCCAGTCGTGCAAACTGGGGTCACGAATGGAACACTATTGTGTTTAGTGATGAATCCCATTTGTCTGGGTACTGACGATCGATGGGTCTGTGTCCGACCTGGTAAGAGTACGAATCCAGCTTTTGTTTGCAATCGGTACACAGCCCTTCAGCAAGGCATAATGGTATGGGATGCTGTTGGATATGACCGCAGGTCACCTCTTGTGCGTATCACAGGAACACTGATAGCTACACGATATGTCAGTGTGGTTCTGCAGCCTGTTTTATTGTTCCTGGGAGGAATGCAGCAGACCAATTTCCATCATGACAACGCCTGTGTACACACTGCTAGGGTCTCCAGACAATGTTTGCAACATGTTCAAATATTGCCATGGCTAGCACAATCTCCATGTTTATCCCCAACATAAAATCTGTGGGACCACATCGGATGATGTGTTCAATCCTCTCACCGACTGGAGCGGAATCTCGATGAATTATGGGAGCAAGTCAATGCTGCTTGGTGTGCAATTCCTCAGGACCATATCTGTCGACTGTATAACTCCATGCCACGCAGTATTGCTAACTGTCAGATCTGGCAGATGGCTTCTAATCTGGCCATTCACGGCGGTGCAACCACCTACTGAGGCAGTCATATTGTGCTGCATTATCTCATCTTTTAACCACTGTAAGTGGCTGAAAATTAAATCATGGTATGCCAATATGTATTACTATGTGTATGCTACACTTCACCCCTATCCTCTAACTCCTTCTGGGTGGAGCAATTTCAGTGTCATGCAGTGTAATATGAGCCTGTGCTCTTTTGCAGATAGTGGGCTTATCGGACCAATAGAATCGAGATTTACCCTTTCAAAGGGTAATTTTGGGTGCACTATTGGGGTAATGGGGATTCGATCCTGCTTCTTGACCTTTGCCCTTAACTCATACTTCAGACAAGAGTCGCAAAATTTCCTAACATCCTCTTTGCATGAGGGCCAAAAGAATTGAGTATCTAATCTGCTCATTGACTTTTTTACATACCTAAATGACACCAAATACGGACTCGTGTATTAGTTCTAAAATCTTAAGATGTCTTTCAAATGGCACAAGCTAATTCACAGATTCTCCTAATACCTTGTCCTTATGGTATAGCAAATCGTCCAAATAAAAATAGTTATTCTTATTCTCTTTTGCTTCATAATGGGCTATCCTAAGTGAGGGATCATTCTTCTACTGAATTTTAAAGTCTCACATCACTAGTAAACAGAGGGTTTATTTCTTCAGGAGCTTCTGTTTGCATACCTGTCTTCAGGCTTCTCCTCTTTACCTCATCTTCCTGTTGATCGGCATCTTGATTAACAGCTTGTATCTTGGGCTGTATAGTCCTTGGTATGCTTTCTTTTTCCTCTAATAGATTACAAAAGGTTTCTGCACTTAACAGTACTTCTTCTCGTAGTCCATCAACTACTGCGCATAATACAATTACCTTTCCACTTCTGGCATTGGGTGAATCAGTCTCTTCTATTAGGCTAAAAGCAAGCTCCTTTACCTCTGCTCGTTTCATTTCTTCAAGGTGCCCACATACTATTATGTGGCTCTTTACAATATGTTTTGCTTCCTCTAGCAGGCCTTTTCTGCCCACCATTATCTCCGCCCCTGAATCGACCACTGCTTGCACCATTTTCTCTCTGCATCTAACTCTAACCAGCTTATAATTAGCAGGAAGAATCATTCTCTCACCTTTCGGCCTTTTCTCCATCCTGAGAACTTCACCTAAAGGCATTTTAACTCTGGCTATCATTGCCTCATTGTTTTCCTTTACCACTTGTGACAACTTCCCTCATCCAATTCAACTTTGTGCGACGATTATTTGCACTTGACTGCAAAGATCAGACTGGGTAAACACGCATCAAATGCTCCTGTGATTCACACTTATGGCATTTTCTTATCAATCCTTGTGAACCCTTATTACTAGGATAATTATCAGACATATTGCGACTGAATTGATCATCCGTCCTAATATTCTCCCTTTGCTGGAAATTATTACCATGGGTAGCTCCTATTCACTGTGTAGCCCTCCATTCATTTTAGTAAAGCTTTTTGGCTGTTTTCTGTCCTCTCTCACACTAGCAGAGTGTATCTCCACTCACATTTTTATTTCGTCTGCCTTTGCCCAGGACTCTGACTCTGTACTACGTATGCATGAGTGTCTTGAGGAAGGCTATCATGTAATTTATATGATACTATCAGATCCATAAGCTCTTCAAATTTTTTCACCTTCCTACTGCAGACAGTGATCCCAGCTATTTCTGATTCTTGAATCTAACTGATTATAGGACTCATTAGGTTCTTTGGTGATCGATTAAAATTTTCTCTTGTATGGAGAGGGAGGGAGCTAAACTCTTAGTAAAACATCCAACTTTTTTATAATTTATAAAATCTTCTGCACTTAATTTTCGAAAAACGTGGTTTGCATATTTAGCACCTAAAAAAGAAATGATTATTTTTCCCTGAACCCCTCTGATACTTCATATATCTACCAGCTGCACTACCAGGGCCTTGCTGAAACTAAAGGCATCGTACACTGCATATGCCTCTTTGGTGAAACACAAAATAATATGGAAAACAAAAAATATCTATAAAAGGACTGTAGCCAAGCTCTTCTAATCTGGCAGATGCTAAGGGCTGTTTGCAGTAAGACTGTGCAGCCATCCAATTTTGCAGCAACTGCCTGGAACAATCATTTCCACCTGGTACAAAATTCCTGCACAATGCATCCTTGTATCATTGTCAGCATCTTGCAAGTTCCATGCTCCAATGAATTCAGACTCTTCTGATGGCCAAAGGAGGTGCAACATGCTACTAGGTAGATGTACCTAATAAACTGGCATCTCAATGTATAATATAGGTTATTATCAAAAAAAATTGCTTGATTAGCAAAGCATATATATGATCAGTACTCTATACAATATTGGAAAAATAATGCATATATTTATTCACATTTACAAATTATTTTCACCCATTCAGCCTTGTTTTCAAAATTGCATAACAATCATACATATTGTTGCAAAATTTATTTGAAAATATTATTTAATAATTATTTCATAATAATTATACTAATATATTATATTAATTGTAATAATTATTTGATAGTACTTTGTGGTGGGTTTGAAATAATCAAACTAATGTTAAATGAACTTATTCAATACATAAAACAAGACTGTTTACAAGAAACATAACAATTTACCTAATAAATAAATGATCAAACTACACTCATATATATTCACTAACTGATTAACCTTTGTTAACAAATGTAAAATAAAACAGTATTAGAGACCTTTATTATGTTATACTCAAACCAACCGAACTGAATGGGCAAATTATTATATACACCTACCTAATAACCTGTTGCTCCACCTTTTGCCCTCACAATGGCAGCCAGACATATCAGTAAAGACTCAATGAGGTGTTGAAAACACGGAGATGTATTGCCACACATGAAGCAAGGATCGCCTATCATAGAGAATCCACATCAAGCTCGAACAGATCTTTCCAATTCGTCCCACAAATTCTCAATAGGGTTGAGATCTGGCGATAAAGGGGTCATTCAAGTGCGGTAAACTCACTTGAATGGTGCTGGAGCCAATTGGTCGCCACTCAGAAAGTATGCAACATTGTCCTGTTGAAAAATGGCGACATGGTGCAGAAAGAGAATATTTATCAACATGTGTAGATGGTTGGTGAGGATGTTCACATACCTTGTGCCGATGACGGAGGGCCCCAAGGAAGCCCATATAAATGCACCCCAAACTGTTACACTGCCTCTACCTGTCTGTATGACCCCAACTTGACAAGCTGGGTCCATCACTTCATGTGATTCACACTACACATGCACTCTCCCATCAGCATGATAAGATTTTTTCCATGGTATGACAGATAGTCTTTGTGCTTAAGCTTGTGAACACACCCTCATTCAATTCCAATGTTATCTGCTCCACAGTAGCAGTACAATTCTTTTTAAAAATGCAGGAAAGTCTGCACTCACCTCGAAATTCAGTCGAATATTTACATCCACATTTCTCCTACTGGTTGGAAGTTTTGCTGTATTTCACATAGTCCTGGTATACACATGGGATGGTCTGACATGGAAATCCCAACAGATCAGCAGTTGCGATAATTGAACAACCAACCAGCCTTTTTCACACCTACAGCAGTTTCCACCAGTAAGTCACTGGATCTTAGATGCCTGACTGATTTTGGAACTCCTGCAAGACCTTCCAGACCTTTACTGATAAAAAAGGGACCATGTCCCCAATTACCTGATCTGCCATGAAATGGATAATTAGGAATCTCGGGAGCAAAGAAACACACAAAGGTAATGCTGGTGACAAAGAGGGTGCTTACGCTGAGTCCTCTTTGTGGCATTGGCTGAATTAATTCCATTAATGGAACTCATGGTTGTGGATAGGTGGTTCAGTGCCCATGGTCCCCATCCACCATGGAGCCCAATAAGGGGACACTCAATCAGGTGCCAGGGCTGAAAGAGCACTATACCTACAAAGACAGTAAGCCAAGCCCTCACAATTAAAAAAAAAAGGAAAAGAGAACTGTGAGGAAACCAGAGTTCTCACAAAAAGTAAATAAGTGAAAAAAATAAAAAAACAAAAAGTGGGAGGAAATGAACAGTCCTCATTAAATAAATGAAAAAAAAAAAATACAAAAGGAAAATAATATGTGGAGAAACTTGCAAACTTGTACCCTTTGCAGCACTACATAGTTGGAAGTAGCCAGTCCAGCACATCAGCCAACTGATCTTGAGGGGGTGCCGCCCAAGTACCCAAACCAATGGAAACTTCACAGGGTGGTCCCTCACCACAGACAGGAGCTCGCATCAAGGGGGTGTCCTTTATGCAAAATGACAGATGGAATAAAGGGACACTGAAATAATTTGACAAACCAGTTATGGGAGAATTGAAAAATTTAGAAACCATTTGTAAGAAAATATAACAAACATACAATAAGCAGTGAAAACTTTAAAACTTGAAGATAAGCCAAGGTGCCTGAAAAGTTAATTTGCAATTCAGATTTCAACTTGCAAGATGAAATACACTCTTTGACATTGAAATTGCACCAGCTAGAATGTGGATAGGTTTGCATACAAATCAGCATGTACATACATGGCAATGATGCATGCAAATAATTATATTTCCTTGGCAACACATATCTGTGTGAAACTGCAGAATAAAAGCAGAGTTCCTAATCCAGATGCTTCAGGTGTTTTAGTTGTCTACAGCAATTTGAAAAAGTGTTGATAGCAGATATTGAGAGCAAACTTTTCACTTTTTAAGATGATTCACCATTCCTGTCAGCAGTTGAATACATTTCAGTGTGATGATTGTGGGGCTATGTGAAGATGGCTTGTCTACCACCATATCAAACATGTAAGTCCAAATTGCAAGGCTGGTTGGACATTGTTGGTAGAAATCATCTCAAGAAGGGACTCAGTCATCGCACAGGGTCAGATGCACAACAGCAAGGGTGAACTGCATGATCTGTTAGCAGGTGGTAAAAAACTCAACTGTAACTGTAGCTACCCCCCCCCCCCCCCAAAAAAAAATACTACTACCATAGAAGTTCCCATTGCAACTAGGACAATTTCCAGGAGACTAGTAGGTGCAGGGCTGCAGGCTCGGGATCTCCAGTGAATAGATTGACCTTGGCCATGTGATACTATCAGGCTTGGCTGAACTGGGTCAGATTAGAGCTACCTGGAATGAGGAATGGCAATATAGTGTGTTCAGCAATAAAGTTGCAAAATGTGGTACTGTCGCATGAAAATTAGAATTACACTGTAGGGTGAAAAAAAATATATATATTTTATTTTTTCATTTCCCAATAGCAATGAAAAGTTTTCAATTCAACCACTGAACAAAAATAGAAACCACTTTTTATCTCATAAAAACATCTTAAGGTTCTATCAGCTCCTTGAATCTTCAAACATTACTACACTGAAAAAATGTGTCTGCTAGCGCAGTAACTTTAGCCACTAGACAATTAAAGCATCAAGAGTCATTTATATCCATCATCAAGAGCTATTTCGATACTACAAGGCCAACTGACAATATGCCAAAACACAACTTTTTTACATCTATCAAGGGATCTCAGAAACACTCTCCTAATATATATTCTTGAAATCAATTTCCTTTTCAGGATTACAATATTTTATTCCTATTTCATATAAAAAAGTAAAAGAAATTTCACAAGTTTTTGCAAGTTTTGAAAAATAACTAGAAGTCTTTGCAACATAATGGAACACCCTGTACATTCTACCTATTTCAAAAATATTTTAAATAAATTGCAAAGCATTTCTTTACCTTTGAGTGCATATAGTGTCTTCAAAGGGTGTTACTTGACCACAACGATACATCTCAAATCCAGCCTGGGCAATCATGGCACCATTATCAATGCAAAACCTAACAAAGAATACTTATGGTATGAGTCATGCAATTAAACATTTTTCCATAAGACTCAATTAAATTTCTAATTTTATAAATAAAAATAAATAAATACCCCCTCAAGCAGCTGCTTGTCACAGAGGTCTGACAGGAGCCTGTCAGTTTATATGACATAGTAGAAGGTCTGTGAGGATGGTGGCAGGACCTCAGCAGAAAAACAACACAAGTGTCCATGCCTTTTCTGGGACTCGAAGCCAGGTCCCTTAGATCAGTAGCCAAGTGCGCTAACCACTTGGCCACGGGATGGCTAAAAATACCCCCTCAAGCAGCTGCTTGCCACAGAGGTTCTGATAGGAGACTGTCAGTTTATATGCTATAGTAGACAGGTCTGAGGGGATGAACTTCATGAACTCCTTTATTCAGGGGGATAAAATATATTTAGTATATCCTCACTTAATGTTATTTCTGAAGAAAAACAACAACAAGACATTAAGCAAAACATTAAATGGCAAAATAACTTCCAGTGACATAGTGTGAGTTTGAAAGCTGAGGAAACAACCAGGCAATAGGCAAAATTTTTTTGTTGCATTAGTAGGCACAGATGTCTTTTGGCTGCTGCTGACAGAAATAAGTTCTTTTAACGTTTCCTCCCTAAGCATTCACTTTTTAATTATTTTTCGTCATTTTTCACATTTCCTGAAGAATACACAAATAAAATATTATCATGGCATAAATGGGAGATATTTTGGAATCAAAATAAGCCAAGTTGTTGCTTTTAAGTTCTATAACGTGTATAGTAACATGAAAAAATTTTTTGTACTGCTTACACAAAAGATATTAAACTGAATGGACAAATTATTATATATACCGACCTACCTAATAACCTGTTGCTCCACCTTTTGCCCTCACAATGGCAACCAGATGTCTTGGTAAGAACTCAATGAGGTGTTGAAAACAGAGGTGGTATTGCTGCCCATGAAGCGAGGATTGCCTGTTGTAGAGCATCTGCAGTTGCCAGTGGGGGCTGGCAAGCTCGAACAGATATTTCCAATTCAATCCACAAATTCTCAATAGGGTTGAGATCCAGCGATCAAGGGGGGTCATTTAAGTGTGGTAAACTCACTTGAATGCTCATGGAGCCAAGTGGTCACCATTCGGGAAGTATGCAGTGTGGTGTTGCCCTGTTTAAAGATGGTGTCAGTGTGGAAAGAGAATCATTACAAACAGGTCTAGCTGGTTAGTAAGGATGTTCATATACCTTGTGCTGGTGATGGAGGTCTCGACGGGTACAAGGGTACCATGTAAATGCACCCAAAACTGTTAGACCGCCAATATCTGCTTGTATGACCCCAACTTGGCAAGCTGGGTCCTTCGTTTCATGTGGTTTACACTGCGTATGCAATCTCCAATTGGTATGACAGAGTTGAAACCATAATTCTTCAGACCAGATGACGCATTTCCAGTCCTCTGCACTCCAGTTGCGATAGGCATTTGCAAACTGCAGCCAAATCTTTCAGTGCCTTGCAGTCAACAAGGGGACAGGGTGTGGATACCAGCTGCAATACCCTATTTTTTCCATGGCATGATGGAGTCTTTGCGCATAAGCTTGTGGGCACGCCCTCATTCAATTCCAATGTTATCTACTCCATGGTAGCGTGCAATTTCTTATAATGATGCAGGACAGTCAGCACTCACCTCGAGATTCAATTGCACATTTACGTCCACATTTCTCTCATTGGTTGGAAGTTTGCTGTATTTCACATAGTCTTGGCATACACAAGCAACAGTCTGACATGGAAATTCCAACAGTTCAGCAATTGTGATGATTGAACAACCGGTCTTCCTCACACCTACTATCTGGCCACATCAAACTCAAATACATTGCTGCCTTTACCCATCACTTTTCCATGACTGGTTTCCAATGCGTAGAGACCTGCTCTATTTATAGGCATTGCCTGTTTCACTATTCCACTTGACTGGATGTGATACTTCTGTTTTCATATTGTTATCAGGGTGTATGTAATAATTTCTCCATTCAGTGTATAAGAGTTTATTATTATCTTCCACTTCACTAACAGCTTTCTCTATTAATATACGACTATTTTCTTTGTTACATTTTTCATATTTTGCATACTCATATGTTTTTAATTATCATCATCTTCCTGAAGCAGCCATGGGCTATGGAGGAACAACCAGAGTGTACAATTTCATTCTCCAAATACATCTGTCCTGAGCTATATCTGATGTATCTAACCACTGTAGACCAATTCTATCGAGGCTCTGTTTGACATTGTCTGCCCACTGCATCCTAGGTCTACCCCTCTCTCTCAGGCCTTTAGCGACACTGTTCTATAGTTATGCATATGAGCTACATGGCCAAACCAAAGAAGTTTCTCTCTGCACAATATGTTGCTCAAAGGAGGTTGCTGAATCCTTTGCCAATTTCATCATTACTTACAAAGTCACACCATCTAATACCCAAGATACTGCGTAAGCACCTAGAATCAAACACATCAAGCTTCCTGGTATCTTGTTTACAAAGAGTCCAAGTTTCACTACCATAACTAACTCCAGAAAGAACCAAATTATTATAGAGTCTAACTGTAGTCTTTAGGTGTATATGCCTATTTATTCACACTCTCCATATATTCTTAAAAGTCCCAGCAACAATTCCTATTCTTTTGTTTATCTCATGCTGCATTTCACCAGTATCTGTTACAATAGCTGCCAAGATAATTAAATTGAAACACTTGCTCAAAGTTGCAAGCATTTAGATTAACTGAATCGCAGCTTGCCTGGCCAATTTTCATCACTTCAGTTTTATCTCTGTTCATCACTAAACCTACTCTACTACCAGTCTCATCAACAGTTCTTATGAAAGAGTTCATCTCATCAACATTATTTAACAAAATGGCCAAATCATCTGCATAATCTAAATCAGAAATTTTCAGATCTTTAGACCATTTATGCACAAAATCTTCCCCTTGCAGTGAAATCTGTAAAACATAATCAATAACCAAACTAAAGAGAAAAGGAGACAAAATGCACCCTTGTCTAATTCCACTAGCAAGACTAAACCAATCCTACGAGCTTTACCAACTCACACACGACTCAGTGTTATTATAGAGAGCTTTCATTATGTTAACTAGCTTGTCTAGTATGCCATACGATCTCACAATCAACCACAAATTATGACAATCAATTTAGAAGCCTTTTTGAAATGTACAAACCTAGTAACCAAAGGTTTCTGAAACTCTAAACATTTCTCAAGAATCTGTCTAAGTGAAAAAATCTGATCAATACATTCCCTACCAGTTCTGAATCCACACTGCTCATCACACACACATGTCCATCAACCAGATTCTTAATTCCATTAAGCACAATCATGCAAAGCACTTTACCTGGAACAGAAAGTAGGCTGATATTCCAATAGTTATCACAAGAACTGCTATCACCTTAATTTAAAATTAGGGATGATAATAATAATAGCTCTGGCAAAATCCTCAAAAATAATGCCTTTATCATAAAAGCAACCATGTTTCTGTTCACTTAGGGCTGGCAACACACAGGCAAATAGAAAACAGTGGCAGATTTTCCCTCAACAGAGACCCACCAATGCAACAATGCAGGATCTGTAATCAAGCTGAAAGCCATAAACCAGTTCAGTCTAGTGGATATAAATGGTCAGCACTGAGACCTTGTAAAGTTAACTACTTCTCAGCAGGGCAGAAAAAAGAAAAAAGTTGCCATAGATGACCAGATTAGTAGATAGCTCAGTAGACAGCTAAACTGATCAGCCCTCCCCTTCCAGAAGAGAATATCTCTTTTGAAAGGTACTAATGATCTGCACCATGAGAAGGTGGGGTTAGACATTAGGTGAGAGGCCTGGCATTCTGTGGATCATCACTGTGGATTGGTACATAGTTCTCCTTCCAGTTTATGCCTAACTACCATTTACCGACCATATATACATTACCATACCTTTCCATTTCTCACCACACAAAACATTAACTCTCTGGTACAGCTCTCTGCCATTATATTGTCTAGATTCTTCTGCTTTGTCAGCCAAAACTATCAAGCCAAAGATTCTTATTAGCTGTTAATTGATCCTTTACACATTTATTAAGCTCCTTGTAATGCTTTCTGTTAGAACTAGCAGGGTGTTGATTAAGGATATTCCACAATGATAGGGATGCATAGGAGCAGACTTTTGCCTCCTATGCTCCTGTTTACCCAAAAGAGTACTGTTAGTTTCAAGAAAAGCCAGTTTAAAATGGTCCCTTTTTTTTCAACTTCAGTAGTAAGAAAACCATGGCAGTCATAATGACTATCATGGTAAGCTTTGGCTATAACTGGGTCTCTCAGAGCTTCAGTGTTAAAGACAGGTTTTCAACACAACAGGATAGTGAACCTTAAAAATAAAAAGCAGCTGCTTGCCACAAAGGTCTGACAGGAGCCAGCGAGTTTATATGTCATAGTAGAAGGTCTGTCAGGATGGCAAGAACCTCAGCAGAAAGACAACACAAGCATTCATGCATTACCCTGAGCTAGAATTGAGATCCCTCTGATCAGTAGCCAAGCACACTAACCACTCGGCCATGGGACAGCTTAGTGAACCCTACATTAATATAATTTAACAATTTTCATTCATTTAAGGTATATCTTTATTATATCTGTAACTCAAGATCTCAAAACAGTGCTGTTTTTAAATCATGACATGTATTATTCTACAATTATTGGTTAACAGCTAATTTTCATTATAAGCTCAAATTATTAAAATTACATGATTCAAAATATGCATGTGATTTTCAGCTATGATGTAAAGTACTAAAAGTAATATTAATGGGCTCAAATATATGATATTTATCAATGAAACCCTTAACCTGTTAACCATATATGTTCCTACAAAATGAAAAACTAATCATTAAGAGGCGAGTGTGAAAAACTTAAACACTAATTCTTTCTCATCAAAAATATTATGCAACAATAAATTCAATTAAATCTGACATTTAAAAAGAACATTCATTAAAAAAAGTAGAACCTTAATAAATCAAAAATTGAGGGTATATCCATGACACCACCTGTGATTTTTATCCATATCCTAGTTGCTGTAGTATAATTCAGAATTAACATTTTACTCCAAGCCTCAAGGGCATCATTTGAATTACAATATGAATCAATATTAGTAGCTGCACTTGAAAAAAAAAAGTTAATAATGTTCAAAAATATACATCTAAAACCAAAGGTACACTGTACTTTGCATATTTACATAACAATTGTTTGTTTCATTGCATTTACTAGCATAATAGTTTCAATTTTCATTATAATTTTTCAGTCTGAAAAAATTGGTGCAACCAATATATGAAACTATTGTGCTAGTAAATGAATACATATAACCAATATATATAATATGCAAAGTTTTTAGTGTGCATATGGGAATGACATTGAAAGCATCACTAATCTTTTTTGTATTCTAATAATTAAATATAGATGGTATTATAGGACAATAATTGCAATTTAAAGCTTGAATCAAATATCAAAAACTTCATTGCATTACTAAGAATTGTAGAAATCTCAGAATGAAGTTAAAATATTAATGCAATGTCATTAAATATAATTATACCAACATAATTGCAAATTTTCCAAAAAAAAGTTTCCACCTAAACAATCAAAATAAATCTAACAGAACAGCACATTATATTCCCAAATTTCAGGCATGGTTACTATGAAAACAGATTGTGACTATTACACAGAAGGGTGAAGGGGTAAACAAAAAGTTAATTTTTTTAAAACTGGTTAACAGTTATGTTAGCAAAAAAATGTAGTTTTGAGTTCACATGAACCACTGAATTGTATGTTCAATTTATGAGAAACTTAAATTTGATTCAATCCTGCTTCATTTTCTTCCAAATTTTCCTAAACATTACTTTCTTTTAAAGTTTGGGCTGTATTCAATATCAAAGGGATTATTATTTGTAGAATACTGCTGCCTGGATTATTCTTCACATTTAGATAAGGATACTAGGAATATAAACACATGTTGATTCTTTGATAAAAACACATTTCTTCTCATTCTAAATATTAAGTTACTGGTATGTTGAGATACCAAGGTTCCCCTGTATATATTTAACAACCTTTCATCTGTGGCAAACAAAACTGCTCCTCGTTCCTCGGCCATCTTCCCCATCATTCCTTGTAATTTTTTATTACCTGTAATAAATTATTATTGAACATTAATACTATTTTAAAATAATAATTAAAACAACTTTTATATAACTAATTCAAAGATCTACTACTATTTAATCAATCAAATTTAATTTTATAAAGCAAGTTGTATCAATTCCTCAATAATACTTTTTTGCTGCACAATAGGCCAAGGCTTGGTGGAATAACTAGATCCACATGAGAGAGATTATCACTGAGCAGTAGTCAGTGATAACTTCCCTCAAGGATACCTAACAGATTCTTTAACCTTCTGAGCATTAGCAATGCACTCAGCACATCTGCCATTAAATTAACCAAAACACTCATAATGCAACTAGTACATTTGCCTACTTTTAGTTATTATATCCACACTGTTCAAAATGAATGGAACGTGTCTGTAGTTTCCATGACTTGGAGTATTTTATCATTGATTGAGAAAGGGTTTATTCCAACTGAAATTAAAAAAAAATACCTTCCTATATGGGCTCAAAAAAGTATAAAATACACCTAGAGCATATTGATTATGCAATCAGTCACTGAGTTCATATTCACTTCAAAAGAAGATAGGGCCACTGGCAATCATGTTGTGTAGGTAAATCGGCACCCTATGTTCCTTTGATGTGAATATGAACTCAGTGACTGATTGCACAATTGATATGCTTTAGGTTCATTTTCTACTTTCCAGGGCCCATATAGAAAGTTTGGTATTTTAAAAATTTTTAATTTATTTATATATATTTTTTTATCACTCTGTTGGCTAATGATGTAGATGAGATAAATTCTTTCTTTATGGCTGTTGATGTGACTGGTAATAGAGTAGATTTAGTGATAAACTGATAAACTGAGAACTTCTAAAGTGATGAAATTTGATTGGTTGTTTCATTGTTCAGGGTTTTATGGTGCAAGAACAGTGAGGAATATATTGTGCAACAAAGATTAATAAAGAGGTAAAAAAACATTCAACCCCAAACTAAAGTTAAAAGCAACACACAAACTATAAAAGACATTAGAGAAATGAAAGGTATTTAACAACAATAAGTATAAAAACCAGGAATAAAGAAGGAACAACAAAAGTAAAAGCAAACAATCAACAATGGGTATATAGGACCCATTTAAAAAACAGAAACAAGTGTAAAATCAAGAAAACAAAGTACATTATAAACAGTTAGAATATCCTGTAAAATATAAAAAGTCAAAAAATAGGGTTAAAAACAAGTCATCGTGTAAAAGATATGAGTGTAAGGGGCCTCAAATGGTAAATGATACGAAGTAAAATAAATATGATGTTAACAATTATAAATGGGACATGTGAGTAAAATATGTTTGATAGTTAAAATGGTGTCACAAAACTAGCACTTAGGTTCGTTATCCACCTGAAGAAGAAATGAATGTGTGATAAATGAATGACCTAAGTGGAGCTGAGCAAGTACAACTTCCTCCTTGCAATTCCTGTGTAACAACATGACTGTCATGGTTTGATAATGGGCTTAATCTCAAAAAGTTTGATAACTGCTCGGACCAAGACTGTTGCCATTGTGTCTGGAGCTAAGTGGAAAAAACACTGCCAGAAGTCCATGTATAGAACTAATAGTGGAGAATGAGATAAGGGCATGACAGACTTGGCCATAGCACATGCCAAGTCATTGTCCCTGATAACGAAATGACTGGGTACCCAACAAAAGAGGAGAGTGGTAGTGGATGCCAAATGATGGAGGTGCTGGCAGATCTTGGAAAGAACATGAGGCTGATGCTTCATCCTCACCATGTTCTTTCCAAGAACTACTAAGCTAGTATTTTGTTTCCTTTTTTATAATTAAATCTCAGTTTTAATTTCTGTAGATTTATTTTATTTCCGTTAAGTTATCAATCTTTCAGTCAATCGATTATCAATTTTTGCAGAGTTCAGCTACATTGGATGGCTGGCTTACAACTTCTTGCTGTGGATATTTTATTTAACATTGCATTATGTTATATGCTTTTTTTTCTTTTATTATTTCTTCGTTTTCCAGTAAAAAACTTTGATCTTGTATCTTTTCCAAAAATGAATGAGGTCTTGGATACAAAAGCAGAAAAAACTTCCTTGGCCAGAAATGAATCCTCCTGTGGGAGGGCAATTTTGGCAAAGGGTTCTTTTTCATTTCATAAACAAGGGAGAATATTCATTAATGCAAGCAATCCAAATCACCTTGTATAACACTATCCCGCATTTTAAATATACCACATTGTAAAGAATCATTAAAAGAAATAAATATTATGTTTCAAGTAATAAATATTATATTATTTGCAAAGACATTTACTTTTAATTAATATATAATTTAATTGTTCTTATTTATCACATTTTCCAATGTTAAGCCTTAACTGCATAGGCCAATCTATTTTTTCACTATATCAATGTGAAAATGCCTTATTAAATTAATATGATTGTACATGTTTTTAATTTTCAAAGGATTCAGAGTTCAGTTCTGTTTAATTTGGTATATATAACATGACCTATTACTGTTGACTGGTTAATTGTTTTTTAATTCTAAAGTTTACTTGTTTATCTGACTGTTTGTTTGTTTGTTTGTTACACGTTACGTTCCAATGAGATTTCCTTCTTCAGGCTTTCTCAATACAAAATTTTGATGTGAACATTTTATTAGTTCAAAAAGGTTGAATAAGTTTATCCAGATTGTTTTTTTTTTTAATTATTTTGGATTAATGTTCACCTGTGTGTGTTTTGAGTGTATATGTTGGTGTTGGGGAGTTATTGATTATTATGTGGTGGCTGTCTAGAGTGAGGTGTTATAAGTGGTATAAGTATTTTGAGGATTGAGAGAGAAAATAAAGAGATGGTTATTCCTGTTTTGTTATACATATTTTTCCATGAGTCTCTGCATTTAAGTTTGAATTTACATGTTTGATTTGCTAGTTTAATAACACAGATTTTAGTGTTGAAAGTTTTTCTATTTTTATAAATATGTTTTTTTCTTAATTTTTTTTTTATATATTTTTCCTCTTTGACTAGAGAGTGTTGTTTTATTTTATTTTTATTACAGTTATTTATATTTTTTGTAAAGTATTTTATATTTGTTTGTGTTTTTTATTTATTTTTTTTTAAAGTATTTTCAATTATGTCTTTTCATATTTTTTTCTCATGTTGTTATAAGTATTTTATTGATTTTTTTCTTTGGAGTATTTTAATTATTATTACTTTTTTAAGGTATTTTCATTAATATCTTTTCATATTTTTTGTTTTAATAATTTTTTTTTAAGTTATACCTTTATTTTTTGTATATATCATTTTATTTTTGGTTTGATTTTGTTTATTGTCATAAATTATTTTTTTGTTTATTTAACTTTTCTTTTTTTTCCCCTTAAAAAAAAAAAGGACATATGCACAGTGAGGGTGAAGAGTGTGATTTTAATGTTTGGGCCAAGAGGGACTGGGTTCAAGTGAGTTTATGGGAGTGTAATTTTTTTTTTTTTTATATAAATGGGAGTGTAATTTTTTTTTTTTTATATAAATGGGAGTGAATGGGTGTGAGAGATGTTGGGATTCCCATTTTTAAATTGTTTTTCCTCCTTTATTTCATCATCATCATCATCATCATCATCATCAAGCAGCCATGGGCTACGGGAGGTCCAACCAGACCACGCAGTTTACTTCTCCAAGCATATCTGTCCTGAGCTACATCTGCTGCATCCGGCCACTGCACACCAATTCTAACAAGGTCCTGTTTGACATTGTCTGCCCACCGCATCCTAGGTCTCCCCCTCCTTCTGAAGCCTCTAGGCACACTGTTCATAACCCTATTCGCCAATCTATAATTATCCATACGGGCAACATGGCCAAACCAGCGGAGTCTCTCTCTGCACAATATGCTGCTTAAAGGAGGTTGCAGACTCCTTTGCCTAACCTCATCATTAGTTACAAAGTTAAACCACCTAATACCCAAGATACTGCGTAAGCATCTAGAATCAAATGCATCTAGTTTCCTGTTATCTTGTTTACACAGCGTCCAAGTTTCACTACCATAACTAACCCTAGAAAGAACCAAACTATTATACAGTCTAATTTTAGTCTTTAGGTGTATACGCCTATTTCTTCACAATCTCCATAGATTTTTAAAAGTCCCGGCAGCAATACCTATTCGTCTGTTAATCTCATGCCGCACATCACCAGTATCAGTTACATAGCTCCCAAGATAATTAAACTGTGACACCTGCTCAAGACTGCAACCATTCAGATTAACTGAATCACAACCTGCCTGACCAATTTTCATTACTTTAGTTTTCTCTCTGTTTATAACCAAACCTACTGTATTCCCAGTCTCATCAACAGTTCGAATGAAAGAGTTCATCTCATCAACATCATTTGCCAAAAGGGCTAAATCATCAGCATAATCTAAATCAGAAATTTTCGTATCTCCAGCCCATTTAAGGCCAAAAGCTTTCCCTTGAAGTGAATTTCGCATAACATAATCAACAACCAAACTAAAGAGAAAAGGAGACAAAATGCACCCTTGTCGAACACCAGAAGTAATGCTAAACCAATTGCTACAAGACTTACCAACTCTCACACATGACTCAGTGTTATTATAGAGAGCTTTCATTATGTTAACTAACTTGTCTGGTATACCATATGATCTCACAATCAACCACAAATTATGACGATCAACAGAGTCGAAAGCCTTTTTGAAATCAACAAAGCTAGCAACCAAAGGTTTCTGAAACTCTAAACATTTCTCAAGAATCTGCCCAAGTGAAAATATCTGATCTACACATCCCCTACCACTTCTGAATCCACATTGCTCATCACGCAATTGCCTGTCAACCAGATTCTTAATTCTATTAAGCACAATCATGGAAAGAACTTTACCTGGAACAGAGAGTAGGCTGATACCCCTATAGTTATCACAAGAACTGCGATCACCTTTTTTGAAAATAGGGATAACAATAGCTCTGGTAAAATCTTTAGGAACCATGCCTTTATCATAAAAGTTATTCAAAATTTCAGTCATCCAAGTGATAACCAAAACATTCCCAGCTCCGAGCATTTCTGTAGTAATTTCATCTACCCCTGGGGATTTATGAAGTTTCAGTTTAGAGATAGCCAAACTAACTTCAGATTGTGTTATAGGGCCAACATTAAAGCTGCCAATGCATCTATCATCATTACAAACAATGGGAGTAGAACTAACCACATTGTTTAGAACATCACTGAAATGCTCAGCCCACCTAGCCATGAGAGAATCCTCACCTTCTATAACCTTACCTTGTTTATCCTTCAATCCCTGTATGCCTGTCCGTTTTCTACCACATAAAACATTAACTATCTGGTACAGCTCTCTGCTGTTGTGCTGCCTAACCGCTTCCTCAGCTTTGTCAGCCAAGCTATCAAGCCAAAGATTTTTATCAGTAGCTAACTGATCCTTTACATGTTTATTAAGCTCTCTGTAATCTTTTCTATTAGGACTAGTAGGGTACTGATTAAGGACATTCCTGCAATTCCTTCTTTCTGAAATAAGCTCAATTGCCTTGTCACTTAAATAATTCTGCCTCCTCTGCTCCTTTTTTCCTAAAAGAGCACTGTTAGTTTCCAAAAAAGCCTGTTTAAAATGGCCCCATTCTTCCTCAACTTCAGTATTAAGCAAACCATGACCGTCATAATGACTAAGTAACCTATCATGGTAAGCTTTAGCTATAACTAGGTCATTCAGAGCTTCAGTATTAAAGGTAAATTTTTTAACTCTAGCACAACACTTTTTAAGTTTAAGTTGCAAGACACTTTTAACAAGGTAATGGTCAGATCCAATTTCAGCTCCCCTATATGCCCTGGTATTTCTAACAGAACTAGCCCATTTGCTGTTAATTAATATATAATCAATCATATTCCTATGCAGCCCATCAGGTGAAACCCATGTGTATTTATGTATGTCGCGGTGTTTGTAATATGTGTTAGTTATTCTGAAACCATTGAGTTTACTTACCTGTAGGAGACGTTGCCCATTGCCATTGCAGCTACCAATACCAAAAGGACCTATTACTCCTCCCCAAAGGTCAGAGTCGGTACCAACTTTGGCATTGAAGTCACCAAGAACAAGGGTAATATCTCCTTTCTTGACAGAATTCAAAATGTCCTGAAGTTGTCCGTAAAACCTATCCTTCTCATCCTCATCAGCATCCTCAGTGGGGGCATAACAGCAGATAACATTCAAGTCTTTAATGCTTGTCTGAAATTTTGCTGTAAGAAACCTTTCATTAATGCACTCATATCCTAGAAGAGCATCGCTAGCATGTCTGCTGAGCAGCAGACCCACGCCTTGGTGATGCTTTCCATCCTCCCTCCCTGTAAAGAGAAATTTAAAGTTATTTTTAAGTATCTCACCTTTACCTGTCCATCTGGTCTCTTGCAAGCCTAGAATATCTAGGTTATAGCTCTGGAATTCCTGCATGAGGACATCAAGAGAATAATCTCTATGTAATGTCCTCACGTTCCACGTTCCTGCAGAAAGAAAATGATTAGTAGGATTTTTAAAGAAATTAGGTTTATTGAGATTGGTAGGGCCAACAATATCAAACAGCCCCCTGATCGCAGGCATGGGGCAAAGACCCGTTCCTCCTCCGCTAAAGGCTGAAGTCACCGATGCTGGTAGGAACTTCAGGCACCACCTTTTCAAGTGGACTTTTTCAAGAGCCACATGGCCTGCCTGAGACGCATTACTCCAGTTTAGGCTTGACGATGCCCAACTAGCTAAGTAAGGTTCAGGTACCTGCGATGGCCTCTGATTAGGATTATCCACCAGCTGATATAAGGTATCCCATGCCTCTGTTCACTTAGAGCTGGCAACCCAGAAGCAAACAGAAAACACAGCGGCAGACTCTCCCTCAACAGAGGCCCACCAGTGCAGCAAGTCCAGGATCCATAATCAAGCTCAAATCCATAAACAAGTCCAGTCTAGTAGGTATAAATGGTCAGCACCAGGACCCTGTGAAGTTGACCACTCCTCAGCAGGGTTGAAAAAAAAGAAAAAAGTGGCCATAGATGACCAGATCAGCAGGCCATACTGAACCGGCAGCCCTCCCCTTCCGTTCCCTTCCAAAAGAGAGTATCTCTTTTGAAAGGTACTAACGGCCTGCACCACGAGAAGGCGGGGTCGGACATTAGGTGCTAGACCTGGCCGGTTCTGTGCATCATCACTAGGGATTGGTACACAGCTCTCCTTCCAGTTTACGCCTATTATTTAGTTTTATTTCCCCTGTGATTAAAGGCAAGATTCCATGGAAGAAAAGTGTTAATGTGTTGTGTGGAGAAGAGTTGGTTAAGGGGAAGAAAGGAAAGTGTAACAGACAAAGAACAGGAAGGAGCTAGAGGTGGTTCCAAATAGGTGTGGAGATGAGAAAGTTAAACAGGAGGCCATAGATTTTAATTTTAGGAAAGTTCTCTGGAGGGTCTAAAAGTATTTTGATGTGTAGCTCCTGAATGTTCAGCTCTGAGAGGGAATTCAATAAGATTTCTCTTTGTGGTGTAAATCTGTCACAATTTAGAAGTATGTGATTAACAGTTTCAGGTGTATTGTATTTGCAGCAGTTGGGGGTAGGAGTCAATTTTAATTTATACAGGGAAGAGTTTAGTAGAGTAGAGTTTGTTCTGAGGCGTTAAAGGTTTTTTAAGTGTTTTCTGGGGAAGGGATAGTTTTCTATGTGGGAAGTGTGTTGTGCAAGCATGAATCTAAAGTTATTTCTTATAGAGGCATGTAAGAGAAAGTATTTATTGGTAAGCTGCAGTTCAAGTTTGTTGATGTCATGTTTGGTGTTTATGTAAAAATTAAAGGTGTTGCGAGTCATATGTGAGGTGTGTGCCATTTTGGAGAGCAAGTCAACATTGTCATTTTCAGAGATACCCACATGGCTAGGAATCCATTGTAAAGTAATGGTGTTGTTGATTTGTTGGTTGTAGGTGGTCAGTGTTAAGGTATTATAAATGTAATAGTTGTAGGTGGAGTATAAGAATTCATGGGTTAGGGTTTGGATGGCTCCTTTAGAGTCAACAAGTATAATAATATTTTGGTTGTTTAGGTTTTGGAGTGACCATTTGAGAGCCTCAATGACGGCAAAAATTTCAGCATGTAATATGAATGTGTGGTGGGTAGTTTAAAAGAAAGAAAGGGATGTGTTATATTGAGGGATGTGGATGGCAGCCCCTGCAGATCCTGAGTCAGGTAAAACAGAGCCATCAGTATAAATTTTTGTGTACTTGGAGAATTGCTCATGTGGGTAGGACTAAGTTTTTTGATGGCATCACGTGGAAGTACATTTCTTACACAAGTTTTTTGATGGCATCATGCGGAAGATCATGTTTGGAGAGTAGAGAGGGTATGTTGATGAAAGTGTTGGGGCTTTGGAAGCTCCAATCAACAATTATGGGTGGGATGTCCCCTCTCGTAGAATGATTAATATGATATTTAAAGAGTTTAAAAAGATCAGGATGTGTCATAAGTATTTTGAAATAAGGGCTACTTAGGAAATGTAGGTAGAAAGGGTGTGTAGGTAGTTTGTAATGTAATCTGAGGTAATATTTGAGTAATAATATTTTTGTCTGATATGGAAGGGTGGGATAGATGTTTCAGCAATAATAGAAATGGTGGGTGTGTAGATAGGGAGACCTAGTGCAATTTTTATACATTTGTTTTGCATGATGTTCATTTTTTTTAATTTGGATTCAGGTAAGTTAGATAAGAATTCAAGGCCATATTCTAATTTTGCTCTGATGAGATTTTTGTAAAGTGTGATCATGTGGTATGGTGGGGTGCCATTGTTTCTGGAGGTGAAAAATTTGAATGTATTTAGTAATTTGAGGTGTTTTGTGTGTAGGTATTGTAGGTGATGATTACAATTTAATTTTGAATCAAGGTGCATGCCAAGCAGTTTGCAGGTGGTGGATTGTGGTATGGTGTGATTGTTAATTTTAAAATTAAATATAGGGGTAGTGTATTTGAAATGGTAGAAGGGAATACAAGTGGTTTTGTTTGGATTTATATCTAGGTGCCATTTTTTGCAGTATGTAGTAAGTCTATTTAATTGTTTTTGAATTTTTTCATGTAAAATGGGAATGGTTTTGGCAGTTGTCCAGAAGGTGATGTCATCTGCATAGCATGTGTAACTAATGTCCTTGTAAAATTTTTTTTTAATGTCATGTATGCAAAAATTAAATAAGGTAGGGGAGAGTATAGATCCTTGTGATAATTCTTGTGTGAAATTATAAGTGATGTGTGGTTATCAAGTTTGACCTGGAATGTCCTGGAGGAGAAGTATGTGTGTAAGAAATGTAAGATATTACCACTGTGATTAGCATTATGTAGTTTATGTAGAAGGCCAGGAATCCAGACAGAATCAAATGCCTGTGTGAGATCAATGGATATAGCCAAGAGAATTTTTTTTTCTTGTTGGCTCTGTGTATGTCAGATATTAAGTGTGCTATGCAATCAAGTGATGATCTATTTTTCCTGAACCCAAGAAAGTTGTCAGTGAAGAAATTTCCAGTTTCAAGGAACCAATTTAATCTTTTGAGAATGAGGTGTTCAAACAGTTTGAGTGTATTGGAAAGTAGGGAAATGGGTCTGTAAGAGTTAAGATTAATGGGTGTCTTTCCAGGTTTTAGGAGGAAAATGATTAAAATGTGTGTCCATGTGGGGGGTAGTTGGTGTTCAGACCAGATTTTGTTGAAAATTAGTAATAGTTTGTCTCTCCAGGGGGTTGGGAGATTTTTAAATAGTTTATTAGGAATTTTGTCATCACCTGAAGCAGAGTTTAGATTCAGTTTATTAATAGCATGGTTAAGTTCCTGGATTGAAAAAGGTTTGTCAAGAATATAAGGGGCAGGTTTAATGTTGTTTAAAAGGTTGTTGATATTGTTAGTGAAAGAGGTTTCCTGTTTGTTAAGATTTAGTTTACGTGTAATTTTGAGGTTAGATGCAAAGAGATTAGAGGTGTCTTGTAAAGTAATGTTATTCTGGATTGCGATTTCTGCCATAGGTATGGTTTGAGTTTTCTGTGTGTTGATGTTTTTGTATGTTTTCCAGAGGCTGTGTTCAGAGGAAAGGGTTGTAAGTTGGTTGGTAAATGTTTGCCAATTTTCTTTATATAATAATTTCAACACAATTCTAAAAGCCTGGATTTTACTCAAAGTATGGTACCGAGAAAAAAATTATAAAACAGAAGAAATATTTACTTGAAATAAGAAAGTTGATTTTTTTGTTATTCAAAAATAACCTTTCTTTCATGTGCATAATAATCATTTCTGTCCATTAGTTTTTCTAAAACAAATTTTTCTTTGTGTTGCCAGATGCATTTTTTACTGCACTACTCTAAAAAAGTCCTTTTAAAATAAAACTAGTAGTCTTTTTTTTTATTAAATATTTTTTTCCAGAAAATCCAGAATTAAATGCTGTTTAATTTCACATATAACATGTCATAATTCCTTTCATTAGTTATTTGGCAAAAAAGTTCTGAAGTTTTTTTCCCCCCTGATCAGAGCAAAAAAAAGTGGACCTCTGAATGTAAATCAGTTTTTCAGGCTGGATCCTGGAAGGATTAAGGTCAAAATCTTTTCCTTGCAAAGGATTCCATATAACATAATCAATAACCAAACTAAAGAGAAAAGGAGGGAAAATGCACTCTCATCTAACTCCACTAGCAATGCTAAACCATTCACTACAAGTCTTACCAACTCTCACATGACTCAGTATTATCATAGAGAGTTTTCATTGTGTTAACTACCTTGTCTGGTATGCCATATGATCTCATGATCAACCACAAATTATGATGATCAACAGTGTCAAAAACCTTTTTTTGAAATCTATAAAGCTAGTAACCAAAGTTTTCTGTAACTCTAAACATTTCTCATGAATCTGTCTAAGTAAAAATATTTGACCTGTGCAAAGAATTGTGCAAACACCTAAACATTTCTCAAGAAACTGCCTAAGAGAAAATATTTGATCTATACATCTCCTACCACTTCTGCATCTGCACTGTTTATCAACCAAATTCTTAATTCTATTAAGCATAATCAAGCAAAGAACTTTACCTGGAATAGAAAGTAAACTAATTCCCCTATAATTATCACAAGAACTATGATCACTTTTTTTTTTAAATAGGGAAAATAATATCTCTAGTAAAATCCTTAGGGACAACATCTTTATCACAAAAAAAATTCAAAATTTCAGTCTGTCACATAAATGTTCCACCTGTAAGCATTTCAGTGGTGATTTCATCCACCCCTGGAGAAAATTTATGCAATTTTAGAGTTAACTAGAGCGATTTCAGAATGTGATATACGGCCAACATTAAAGCCAATAATGCATCTATTCTCATTACAAACAATGGGAGTAGAAATAATCACATTGTTTAGAATATCTCTGAAGGGCTAGGACCTAGTCAATCATCTTACCATATTTATTCCTCAATACCTGTGTACGTCTGTTTCCACAAAAAAGATTTAACTATCTGGTAAACCCTTTGCTGTTATGCCATCTAACTGCATCCTATGCTTTGTCAGCCAAACTATCAGGCCAAAGATTCTTATCACTGTTAATTGATCCTTTATACGTTTATTAAGCTTATTGCAACACCATCTGTTAGGACTACAGCCAAACTATCAGGCCAAAGATTCTTATCACTGCTAATTGATCCTTTATACGTTGATTAAGCTTATTGCAACACCATCTGTTAGGACTAGTAGGGTGTTAATTCATATTATTCCTGCACTTCCTTCTTTCAGAAATAAGTTCCATAGCCTTATCACTCAAATAATTATGTTTCTACTGTTCCCTTTTTAGTCAAAAGAGTACTGTTGGTTTCAAGAGAAGCCCATTTAAACTGATTCCATTCTTTTTTCACTTCAGCAGTAAGCAAACCACGATTGTCATAATGACTAAGTAAGCCTATCATGGTATGCTTTGGCTATATCTACATCTTTCAGAGCTTCAGTGTTAAAAGTAATTCTCTTAACCTTAGCACAACATTTCTTAAACATCAGTTGCGAGACACTTTTGACTAGGTAATGGTCAGACCAAATAATGGCTTCCCTGCATGATCTTGTATTCCTAATTGAACTAGCCCATTTATTGTTAATTAAAATAAAATCTATCATATTCCTATGCAACCCATCAGGTGAAACACAGGTGCATTTACAAATGTCCTGGTGTTTGTAGTATGTGTTAGTTATTTGCAAACCATTAAGTTTACTTACCTCTAAGAGATGTTTTCTCATTGCCATTGGAATTACCAATGCCAAAGGGACCTAAAACTCCTGCCGAAAGGTCAGAGTCAGTATCAACTTTAGCACTGAAGTCACCTAGCACAAGAGAAATATTTCCTTATTCACAGAATTCAAAATATTCTGTAGCTGTCAATAAAACTTATCCTTTTCATTCTCATCAGAGTCCTCTGTGGGACATAACAACAGATGACATTCAAGTCTAATTTTTGTTTTAAATTTTGCTGTAAGAAATCTTACATTAATGCAGTCATTTCCTAGAAGGTTGTTCCTTCAACCTGACCTGAAGGTCTGTTGGTTTTTCACTGCTAAAGGCCTAGAAGAGCATCACTGGCATGTCTGCTGAGAAGCAAACCTACACCTTGGAGAGGCTTTCCATCCTCCCTCCCTGAAAAGAGAAAATTAAAATGATTTTTAAGAATCTCACCTTTATCTGTTCATCTGGTTCTCTTGCAAGCCAAGAATATCTAAGTCATAATGCTGGAATTCAAGTGTGAGGATGTCAAAAGAATAATCTCTATGCAATATCCTTACGTTCCACATACCTGCAGAGAGAAAATTATTAGTAGATTTTTTAAAGAAACTAGGTTTATTTAGAGAGGTAGGATCAACATCAATATCCCTAATTGCAGGCATGTGGCAAATACCCATTCCCCCACTACTAAAGACTGAAGTCACGCATGCTGGTGGAAACTTCAGGCACCACATTTTCAAGTGGACCTTCAAGAACCAGAATGTAGATAGAAACTAACCTGCCTGAGACACATTACATCAGTATAGGATTGGAAATGCCTAACTAGCTAAGCGAGGATTCAGGTACCTGCAATGGCCTCTGATCAAGATTATTCACCAGCTGATATAAGGTATCTTGTGCCTCTGTTCACTTAGGACTGGCAACCGACGGCAAACAGAAAACCCAAAGGCAGATTTTTCTTCAACAGCAGCCCACCAGTGCAGCAAGTCCAGGATCCATAATCAAGCTCGAAACCATACCCAATAGGTATAAATGGTCAGTACCAGGACCCTTTGCAATTGACAACTTCTCAGGCCCTTAAGAAGTGGCAATAAATGACCATATCAGTAGGACACACTGATCTGGCAGCTCTCCTCTTCCATTCCATTCCCTCCCAAAAGAGAATATTTCTTTTGAAAGGTACCAAAGGCCTGCACCACAAGAAAGGTGGGTGGACATTAGGTGCTATGCCTGGCTGGTTCTGTACATCATCACTGGGGATTGGTACACAGCTCTCCTTCCAGCTTATACCCAGCTAATTTTTTTTTACAATCTTGTACTATGGGAACGAAATCTGCATCTCCAATCACTAGAATTCGAAAGATGAAAACAATATTTGGTCTCCGACACAAAAAGGACTATTTAGACACAAAGAACTATTTTAGTATTTCTAGAATTATTTTTATTATTTATCCCTGCTCTCAGTGCAAATTTCTCTAAAATGAAACTAAAACTGTTAATTTGTATCTTTTTTTTCTGACAGGAAGTCGTAGAACTTGTTGCAAATATTCTTTTAACTTTGTTTTATATTGTCATTTTTTTAAATTTTTTTTTTCATTATTTCTAAGTTTTTCAGTATGAAAACTTTTTTTCTTGTTTCCTGAGAAAGAATGAAATCTTGGATAGTAATTAAAAATAATTTCCTTGGCTTGGGAATGATTCCAGCAATCCTCCTATTGCTGGGAGGGAGATGACCCAATTTCTTGAAGGGTGTTTACCCTCCCCAGCAAAATTGAATTAAAAAAATTTAGTTTTTAAGTTTATATTGAATGGTTTTAAAAGACTACCACTCCTCCTCCTCCCCTCAATATCTTGGCTGTACCACTCTAAAGATTTAACACCAATTTAAAACCTAAAGAAAATAATGCATAATGTTCAGTAAATAAAAAACAGCCAAGAAAGTGTCACTCCATTTTATAAACAAGAAAGAAAATCCCATGAATGTAAGCAGTCACTGTCACCTAGTGTAGAAAACTGGCCAGTGTTTTAAAATATATCATACTGATAAGAATTATAAAAAGAAATAAAATCATGTTTCAAGTAAATGTTATATTAGTCAGGAAGAAATTTCCTTCTAATTAACATATAATTTAACTGGTTTTATTCATCATGTTTTCCAAAATTAAACCTTAACTGCACAACATCAATGTGACTCTTATTAAAATTAATATGTTTGCAAATGTGTTTAAATTTTTTACTTTCATAAAATTCGAAATTGAATTCTGTTAATTTGGCACATAACATGACCTATTTCTGTTGATTAGCTATTTGTTAAAAAAATTCTAAAGTTTTGTTTATTTCAACTTAGAACAGTTAGCAAAAAGGATGGACTTTTCTCAAAATATAGTACTATGAATAAAACTATTTTCTTCTTACTCAGAAGGAAGTTTAATTCTATTCTTGTATATTATAGTTATTTTGAACTTTTAGTTTTTTTTTTACTTTCATTTGTTCTGCCAGATTTTTTTACTGCATGATTCTAAAAAAGTCCTATTAAAAATTAAACTTGTCATTTTTTGTAATATTTTCACAAAATCCAGATTTAAATTTTGATTAATTTGTCATATATCATGCCATAATTCCTTTCGATAAGTAATTGGAAAAAAGTCCCAAAGTTATATTGTTGTCTTTTTTGCCTGATCACAGTGAAAAAATAGCTTGCTTTATTGTTACAGATTTGCCGGGAACCGGAAAGGTTAAAAAAGTTTCATTATTTAAAGTGATTCAGTTAAAGTTAACCTTTCAAACCAAGAGAACCAAAACTAGTTCCTGTTGCTGAATGGAAAAAAAAATACCAGTTCCTTTGAAATAAATGCAAATTCGGTAAGTGATTTCATCATGGACATTATTTACTTTTTAGAGCACAATGGAGCAAAAGAAGTATTTTTAATTTTTTTTTTACATTTATTATAGCTTATAACAGGTCTTTTGTACATATTTAGGCACACAACCACTTCAAAAAATACATTATTTAAAACATTTTGTAACAAAAATAACAAACTAGATTATTCTGAAAAATATAAAAGCCATAACTGAATGTTGAACATAATATTTCAATACTTACATCCAACACCACCAACTAAAAGAACTTCATTGGAGCCACAGTGAGCCATTGCCCGCTCTACAAAAAAAAAAGGCAATATAATTTAAGGTGGTATTCTCATTGAATTAATTTTAAACTGCATTTTTAAATCCACTTTGGGAGTGCACAAAACTTTCAAAGAAATTTAAAGCAAAATGATACATTCCCTTTCCTGAAGCCTCACAATACCTCTCTTGTATTGTTTATATCTACCACTAGGCAGGGCTTTGGAGCCAGGGTCTTGGAGCTTGCAGATCTGCCAACCTTGCATGTTGAAAATTACGATTTGGAAGAATGAAAAATTGGAGGAAATTGGAGCACAGTAGTTCTGCAGTTTACAGTGCTCAGGCATCTTTCTTTTAGCCCTTCCAATGTCATGTCATCTGAACATATTTGCAGAATCTGAAATGAGGGGCCAAGGAAGTATGTATCCATCTTTAGTACAAAAAAAAAAATCAATTTTTTAAAAATAAAAATTAGTGTAATGTTTTTAATATATTTATCTTAAAAAATATATGACTCAAGCTTGAAAAATAATATTTTTCTTTTTAATTTGAGGCATATTTTATTAAACTACAATATAAATAATTTTATAAAGCCATCTGATTGCCATTTCTTAGAAGCACTGAACGGTATTGCCGATTTGCTTGTTAAGTTCCTATGTGATAAAACAACCTTCCTATTTAAGCTCACAAGTTTGATTTCAACTATCATCAACAAATTTTTCCTTATATTTTCGAAAATCTCCTAAAAATTAACAAAAAAAAACCCTGCTATTTTTAAAAACAGGAGATTTTGGAAGTTTACAAAGTATGTCCCGCCATTTTTTTTTTCCATTTCACACTTTTCTGTCAAACTTATTTCAGTATTCCCAATCATTTTTCACAGGATTCTTATGCATCTTTCCCATTCTTAAAATCGAAAGTGGAAGTAAATACATCCTTAGAAATTCTGGTTGCAGCTGCATTTAGAATTAGTTATGCTTCACTGAGGCAAACAAGAGGCAGATGGCTGACACATGCTATCTCTGTTGCGTGTGCTATAAGTGTTTTTTACAGTTTTGGTCCAGCACATAACATATACAGTATATTGGATACCCTTTGTAAAGTTAGTATTTACTTTTTTATATTTTACTACTGAATATCTACTGAAATGAAAACTAAAGTTTTCATTTCAGTAGATTTCTTTTCGGAAATTAGCGATCTTTTGGCTGATTGATAAGTATTGATCTTTTTGCATAGTTATGCTACGTTGTATGGCCAACCTACAACTTGTTGCTGTGGATATTTTAGCATCGCATTAGGCTATATGTTAATTTTTATTTTATTATTTATTACTTTTCCAGTAAAACTTTGATCTGGTATCATTTTCTGAAAATAAATGAGGTCTTGGATAGCAAAGAAAATTAATTTTTGTATATTTATTTTCGTAAGTTAGCGATCTTTCTGTCTGCTGCTTTACCTATCTTTCCGAGTTATGCTATATTGGAGGCCGGCTGAAAAGTTGTTGTGGATATTTTATTTAACATCCCATTAGGTTATACATAATTTTTCTTTTTTCTTTTTTTTTTAGTAAAAAAACTTTGAGCTTGTACTGTTTTCTGAAAATGAATGTCTTGGATGCAGAAGCAAAATAGACTTCCTTGCTACAAAAATCAGCTTTCATGGTGGGAGGGAAATTTTGGGAAGGCTTCCCCTCCATTAAACTCGCTGTGAACATTTAACCCCCCCCCCCCCATAGAAGAATATATATATATATATAAATTAAATTACAAGTTTTCATGTTTATATCGAATGATTTTAAAGACCCCCCGCCCCCGCCCCCAGTACCTTGGCTGTGCCATACAGACATTTATTTTTTGCTTTGGTGCACAAACTTTTCTGCACTTAGCCAAGATTGCCAAACTTCAACACCCAAATAAAAAAATTCATAATGTTCAGTAAAACAAGCAGCCAAGAAAGTTTTTTTCTATTTCATAACCAGTTCAGAAAATCCCATGAATGCGAAAAGTCTAAGTCCCTTTGCATAACACTGGCTGTATTTAAGATATACAATATTGAAAAGAATCATTAAAAGAAATAAATATCATATTTCAGATTGAATATTATATTATTCAGAAGGATATTTCCTTTCGATAAATATATAATTTAACTATTTTTATTCATCAGGTTTTCCAAAATGAAGTCTTGATTGTGTAGTGTGATCTTTTTTTCATCATATCACATTGAAAAGGGCATATTAAAATCAATATGCTTGTAAATTTGCTTATATTTCATTTTCATAAAATTCGTAATTAAATTCTGTTTAATTTGATATATAACATGACCTATTTCCATTGATTGGTTATTTTTTTAATTCTAAAGTTGACTTGTTTATCTGACTCAACACAATTGGCTAAAAGCCTGGAATTTTCTCAAAGTATGGTACCTAGAATAAAATTACAAAACAAGAGAAATATTTATTTTAAACCAAAAAAAAGTGTTCGTTTTTCAGAAACAAATAGCATTTCTGTTCATGTGCATCATAATCATTTCTGTCTATTAGTTTTCTTTATACATAAATTTTTATGTGTTGCCAGATATATTTTTTTTACTCATCATCATCATCCTCAAGCAGCCATGGGCTACGGAGGTCCAACCAGACCGTGCAATTTAGTTCTCCAAGCAAGTCTATCCTGAGCTACATCTACTGCATCTGGCCACTGCACACCAATTCTAACAAGCTCCTGTTTGACATTGTCTGCCCACCGCATCCTAGGTCTCCCCTTCTTTCTGAGGCCTTTAGGCACACTGTAGGCCAATCTATAATTAATCAGACTGGCAACATGGCCAAACCAACGGAGTCTATCTCTGCACAATATGCTGCTTAAAGGAGGTTGCAAACTCCTTTGCCTAACCTCAACAATAGTTACAAAGTTGAACCACCTAATGCCCAAGATACTGCATAAGCATCTGGAATCAAAAGCATCTAGTTTCCTGTTATCTTGTTTACACAGCATCCAAGTTTCATTACCATAACTAACCCTAGAAAGAACCAAACTATTATACAGTCTAATTTTAGTCTTTAGGTGTATATGCCTATTTCTCCACACTCTCCATAGATTCTTAAAAGTCCCGGCATCAAACCCTATTCATATGTTTATTATATGCTGCACATCACCAGTATCTGTTACATAGCTCCCAAGGTAATTAAACTGTGACACCTGCTCAAGACTGCAACTATTCAGATTAACTGAATCACAGCCTGCCTGACCAATTTTCATCACTTTAGTTTTCTCTCTGTTTATAACCAAACCTACTCTACTACCAGTCTCATCAACAGCTCAAATGAAAGAGTTCATCTCATCAACATCATTTGCCAAAAGGGCTAAATCATCAGCGTAATCTAAATTAGAAATTTTCGTATCTCCAGTCCATTTAAGGCCAAAATCTTTCCCTTGAAGTGAATTTCGCATAACATAATCAATAGCCAAGCTAAAAAAAAAAGAGAAAAGGAGACAAAATTTACCCTTGTCGAATACCAGAAGTAATGCGAAACCAATTGCTACAAGTCTTACCAACTCTCACAAACGACTCAGTGTTATTATAGAGAGCTTTCATTATGTTAACTAACTTGTCTCGTATACCATATGATTTCACAATCAACCACAAATTATGACGATCAACAGAGTCGAAAGCCTTTTTGAAATCAACAAAGCTAGCAACCAAAGGTTTCTGAAACTCTAAACATTTCTCAAGAATCTGCCCAAGTGAAAATATCTGATCTACACATCCCCTACCACTTCTGAATCCACATTGCTCATCACGCAATTGACTGTCAACCAGATTCTTAATTCTATTAAGCACAATCACGGAAAGAACTTTAACTGGAACAGAGAGTAGGCTGATATCCCTATAGTTATCACAAGAACTGCGATCACCTTTTTTGAAAATAGGGATAACAATAGCTCTGGTAAAATCTTTAGGAACCATGCCTTTATCATAAAAGTTATTCAAAATTTCAGTCATCAAAGTGGTAACCAAAACATTCCCAGCTCTAAGCATTTCCATGGTAATTTCATCTACCCCTGGGGATTTATGAAGTTTAAGTTTAGAAATAGCCAAAATAACTTCAGATTGTGTTATAGGGCCAACATTAAAGCCACCAATGCATCTATCATCATTGCAAACAATAGGAGTAGAACTAACTACATTGTTTAGAACATCACTGAAATGCTCAGCCCACCTAGACATGACAGAATCCTCCCCTTCTATAACCTTACCTTGTTTATCCTTCAATCCTTGTATGCCTGTCCGTTTTCTACCATACAAAACATTAACTATCTGGTAAAGCTCTCTGCTGTTGTGCTGTCTAACTGCTTCCTCAGCCAAACCATCAAGCCAAAGATTCTTATCAGCAGCTAACTGATCTTTTACACGTTTATTAAGTTCTCTGTAATGCTTTCTATTAGGACTAACAGGGTATTGATTAAGGACACTCCTGCAGTTCTTTCTTTCCGAAATAAGCTCAAATGCCTTATCACTCAGATAATTCTGCCTCTTCTGCTCCTTTTTCCCTAAAAGAGTTCTGTTAGTGTCCAAAAAAGCCTGTTTAAAATTATCCCATTCTTCCTCAACTTCAGTACTAAGCATGCCATGACTATCATAATGACTAAGTAACCTATCATGGTAAGCTTTGACTATAACTGGGTCTTTCAGAGCTTCAGTATTAAAAGTAAATTTTTTAACCCTATCACAACACTTTTTAAGTTTAAGTTGCAAGACACTTTTAACAAGGTAATGCCAATTTCAGCTCCCCTATATGACCTGGTATTCCTAACAGAACTAGCCCATTTGCTGTTAATTAATATATAATCAATCATATTCTTATGCAGCCCATTGGGTGAAACCCATGTGTACTTATGTATGTCGCAGTGTTTATAATAAGTGTTAGTTATTTTGGAACCATTGAATTTACTTACCTGTAGCAGATGTTGCCCATTGCAGCTACCAATACCAAAAGGGCCTATCACTCCTCCCCAAAGGTCAGAGTCAGTACCAACTTTGGCATTGGAGTCACCTAGAACAAGGGAAATATCTCCTTTCTTCATAGAATTCAAAATATCCTGAAGTTGTCTGTAAAACCTATCTTCTCATCCTCATCAGCATCCTCAGTGGGGGCATAACCGCAGATAACATTCAAGTCTTTAACACTTGTCTGAAATTTTGCTGTAAGAAACCTTTCATTAATGCACTAGTATCCTAGAAGAGCATCACTAGCGTGTCTGCTGAGAAGCAGACCCACACCTTGGTGACGCTTATTGTCGTCCCTTCCTGAAAAGAGAAATTTAAGATTATTTTTAAGAATCTGACCATTATCTGTCCATCTGGTCTCTTGCAAACCAAGAATATCTAAATTATAATGGTGTAATTCTTGTGTGAGGACATCAAGAGAAAAAGCTATGTGCAGAGTCCTCACATTCCAACTATCTATGGAGAGAAAATGGTTAGTGGGATGTTTAAAAAAACTATGTTTATTGAGAGAGGGAATGCCGACAATATCAAACAGCCCCCTAATCGCAGACATGGGGCAAAAACCCATTCCCCCACCACTAAAAAACTATCAGTAGGCCACACTAATCTGACAGTCCTCCCCTTCCGTTCACTTCCATCACCACTAAAGGCTGAAGCCATCTACACTGGAAGACTTCCTCCAATGTAGAATTTGACGATGACAATAGAAGCAAAGAGTTCAGGTGCCTGCAATGACCTCTGCTCAGGATTATCCACCAGCTGATAAACATATCCTGTGAATCTATTCACTTTGGGGCTGTCAACCCACAAACAGAAAACACAGCGGAAGATTTTCCCTCCACAGAAGCCCACCAGTGTAGCAAATTCAGGATCTATAATCAAGCTCAGAGCCATAATTCTGTTCAGGTCGGTATATATGATCAGCATCAGGACCCTGTGTGGTTGACCACTCCTCAGCAGGGTAGAAAAAAAAAGAAAAGTAGTCATAGTAGTCCAGAACAGTAGGCCACACTAATCTGACAGCCCTCACCTTCTGTTCACTTCCACAAGAGAGTATCTCTTTTGAAAGGTACCAACTGTCTGCACCATGAGAAGGTGGGGTCAGACATTAGGTGCTAGGCCTGGCCAGTTCTATGCATCGTCACAGGGGATTGGTGCATAGCTCTCCTTCCAGTGACTACCCAGCTACCATTTACAGACCCTTACTACATGACTCTAAAAAAGTCCTATTAAAATAAAACTTATTGTCTTTTTCGTTAAATATTTCATTTTCAGAAAATCAAAAATTAAATTCTGATTGATTTAGCATATAACATGCCATATTCCTTTGTTAGTTACTTGGCAAAAAAGTTTTAAAGTTAAATTTTTTTTGGCTGAGCATAGGGAGAAAATAGCTTGGTCTCTGGATGGAAGCCAGTTTTTCAGGCTGAACAATGGAAGGGTTAATGGAAGTCAATAATGCATTTCATTAAAAAAATGGTGCTTGAAATGCTCAACTTCCAGATTCCTAGCAGCGACTGATGGTGACAAAAAAAACCCCCCATTAAATATACGATTTGAACTAATGAAAAATGCGTTTCAATTTCACATTAGAAAGAATATTAAACTTTTGGAAAGTTCTACAAATAATAATCTAACAATTGTTCAATTGTTGTATTATTGGAGTGAAGAGGCAGGAAAACAATAATATGCTGAGTAAAGAATATAACATTTATTCCTAAGCATAAAATTTTGTTTGCACAAATAAAAGAAAATCATCAGAAGTAATAGTATCTAAGGGATATTTTCCTAACTGTGCATATTGTTATACAACATATATATATGGTGATTAGTACCATCCAAGGCTACTTGTTTCAACAGCCTATTATCACTAAAAAAAAATTAATGTTAGTTTTCACAATTTAAAAAAACCTCACAAAAATTAATAATATCATCAGAGACTGCTATTCTAACAAGCAAATTGCTGTTCTGAAATAAAGAAAACCCCAGAACAAAATTATTTGAGACAACCATTTTAACTTGAACATATTGCTAAACTATGAACAACTGTTCCACAGTATAAAAAGCCCCAGAACTAAATGCCATCAGAGACAGCTAAAAAACATGAATTCACTGGACAATTCACCCCTTGATCTGCAGTATAAAAAAAGCCTCCAAACTAAATAATTGCATTGCAGATAACAAGCCTAAAAAACACGAATTATCATAAATAATGCACTGCCATTGGCATTTTTAAAAAAACAGAACAAGATAATCTCATCAAAGACAACCATTTTAAACAGAGCATATTGCTAAAGTAGAAATCATCCCATTTCCTGCATAACACAATAATATCCACATCTACAATATACCAGATATTAGCTCATATGGGCTACCCATGCTCACTGCAAGACATATGAAATTGCATCTTGCATGGGCCATCAGCACTAACACCAGACCACAACCATGTGGAAATCTGACTGGTCATTTGAATCACGTTTACAACTCCACATGCTGATAGGCATCTACACATTTGGAGAAAGCAACATAAGGCCATGTACCAGGATGCACTGTTGGTGTTTCGCAGCCTGGAGGCACTAGCGTTATGATTTGGGGACTGTTTTCGTGGCATGCCCAGGATCCACTAATCACAGTGAATCAAGAGCTCAATGGAACCATCTACTTTTCTATTGTCACCAACCAAGTACACCCCTTCTTCATGACTGTGTATCCAGGCAACTCTAGCATCTATCAACAAGATAATGCAACATGTCACATGTCCCAGCAGGTTGCCAACTGGTTTCAGAAACATGATAGTGAATTCTCCATTCTCCCACAGCCACTCAACTCAATGGATCTTAACTCGATTGAGCATGTTTGGGACTTACTGGAAAAGGCGATTCGATGCTGCAATCCTCCATCTGGCAAAGCATTACAGGACACATTGTAGAATGCATGGATAGCATTACCGCAAACCACTCTGCAACATCTTTTGGAGTCCATGTCCGATGTATTATGGGTGAAAGGTGGCCCCATGAGGTATGAGGTAGGTAGGTGTTAGTAATGCAAAGCCAACCCAGTGTACATATTACATCTAATAAATTTTCCTGATAATATTATTATTAAACTTTAAATCAACATACCTGTAATTTCAACCAGCATGGCAAACACAGTCTCCTGGAGTGAAAAACACAAATCTTCTTCAGTGTACTCACCAGTGGACAGAAAAGCATTACAGCGCTCCTTAAATAAAACATATTTATGTAATTACACAGCTATGATTATTTCTAGCATTTTTTATATTTTCTATACTTATTATTGAATTCAAAATTGTATCACTTTGTTTTAACAAAAAATTCTTCTCTAATAAACTTCATTGGTTTATCCACTATCGTTGATGCATTCAGAAACTTCCAGTGATGGAGGGAGGATTTTAATGTGTGAATGTAATGAAGGGGGGGGGGGGGGGTTATATGCTTGAATCTGATTTTTAGAGATTTATTTAGAAAACAAAGTATTCAACCCTACATGGTGAATAGGTGGTGGGTGGGGAGGTATAATTCCAAACTACCCACCTTGGACACCACTGGTCTCTATGAATAAAAAGCATGAGATGTATGCCTTATTAGTGCTATTAAACCTTCCAGGGCCATCAGCACTGTCCCACATCAAATTTCAGCAGTTTAAGACCAAAGGTGCTACTCAGCATCACTAGCCAATAAATGAAACTTTGATTTTATAAATACAAATTTCTGTTTGAATTTACTTTTAGTCCATAACACTACAATTATACTATTAAGTATCATGTTGACATAGCTATAGAAGAAAAATTGTCTTGAGCCTGATGGGATCTGAACTCGCAACTTCCTGATGAAATGTCAGATGCTCAGGCCATGGAGCTACTGGCTGAGCAGTGGCCATAGCACCTGACAAGTAAGCAGGAAGTCACAGGTTCGAATCCCAACCAACTCAAGCCCTGGGTAAGGCATGGTTGTGTGTGTTGTTTTTCTGCTGGGGTCCTGCCATCCTCACAGACCTTCTGCTATGGCATATAAACTGACAGGCTCCTGTCAGACCTCTGTGGCAAGCAGCTGCTTGACGGGGTATTTATTTTTTTAATCCTTCCAGTCAAATACACACTGTTAACAGCATCCCAAATGACAGGCCAAAGACGTCTATGTCCATTTTTTGTACAACACGTGAAATTAAGATTTAAAAAAAAATAGAAATTGCCATTTGAAATTTTTTTTTGTTTCTTATAAAAATATATAATTTAAGCTTCAAAAAAATTTTTTTTTCATCTGATGCTTATTTTATTAAGCTAGGATATATATAATTTTCTAAAGCCATCTTATTGACAAATCTTAGAACAGCTATATGGAACTGCTGATTTACTTGTTATAAACTAATTTTTTTTCTTAAACTTTCCCAAAAATTAACCAAAAACTGCTATTTTAAAATAGAAAGATTTTGGAAGTAATTCTTTTCTGCCTTAAAACTATTTCAATATCACTAGAATTATTTTTATCCTTTATCCCAGCATTCTATGCATTGTCCTGTGACCAAATTCAAAACTATAACTAAACATAACTTGTTTGTGCAAAACTCCTGATAACTAAGTCATGGCCCAGCAAAAGCAGATGGCAGTAATTAGTAGCAAGTTTTTGTGCATGCACGGTGTGCTAAATATAGCGTCATCAACATTGGATAACTTTTCAATTCAGTTAGTATTTTATTTGTACTTTTACAATTAAATCTTCATTTTCATTTCTATAGATCTATTCAGATTTTATTTCCATAGATTTATATGTATTGACCTTTCACAGTTATGCTACATCGCTAGATAGCATAATGGCCACCTTACAACTTGTTGCTTCATTTTTACTTCTATCAATTTACTGAATTTATTTCCATAGCTCTTTCAGAGTTATGCTACATCACTGATTGTAACAATGGCTAGCTTACACCGTGCATGCACGAAGCCTGCTACTAATTATCACCATCTGCATTTTGCTGGGCCATGATCTAGTTATCAAGAGTTTTGCAGAAACAAGTTATGCTTATTTATAGTTTTTCCACTATAAATTTTATAGTATTTTACTAATGAAAAAAGCCTTAAAATATACACTAAGTAATTACTATTTTTGAGTCGATTCAAATTTTAGTGGAAAAATTGCCTTGAGCCGGGTGGGATATGAACCCACAACCTCCTGATAACATGTCAGGTGCTCTGGACCACTGTGTTCAGTAGTCCAGAGTGTTCTAAACACTGTGCTCAGTGGTCCAGAGCACCTGACATGTTATCAAGAGGTTGTGGGTTTGCATCCCACCAGGCTCAAGACAGTTATTCCTCTAAAATTTGAATCGACTCAAAAGTGGTAATTACTTAGTGTATACCGAAAAAGTCTAGTTTATTCAATATTTAAGCCTTATTATAATACAAAATCGTGTATTACGATGCACAATAAATAGTGTTGAAATTTATTATAAAGTAGTGAACATTCTTCCACTAAAAAAATTATATGTTTTTAGTATCTTGATGAATATTAATAAAATGTTGCCTGATCAAATATTGTCAATAACAAACTATATTACAAGGCAAAGTGAAAGTCCTAATATTTATGTTAAAATACCTAGAAAAACTATAATCAAAAACATTACATTTATTTGGCATCAAAAATTTTCAACTCATTGCTAATTAATATTAAAAATGAAAAATGTATTTACAAATATTCAAAATACCTTTACAAATATGTTGATGAAACATAAAATATTGAAACCATGTTATGAAAAAATAATCATTATAAAAACAATTATTTTAAACTAAATTATTGTATCACAGTTATTATCAGGTTCACATTACTGTTGCTCATGTTTAATGCATAAACTTTTAGTTTACTAACACCACTGGCAAATGTCTTTACTCTTGTGGTGTAGTTATTTTCCAAAAGAAATTTGTATGCTACTATTTCAGTGGTGGTCTGTAAATGGTAACTAGGTAGTCACTAGATGGAGAGCTATGCACCAATCCCCTGTGATGATGCAGAGAACTGGCCAGGCTTAGCCCCTAAAGTCTGACCCTGCCTTCTTGTAGTGCAAGCCATTAGTACCTTTCAAAAGAGCTACTCTCTTATGGAACTGAATGGAAGGGGAGGGCTGCCAAATCAGTGTGGCCTACTGATCTGGACAACTATGGCTACTTTTTTTTTCTACCCTGCTGAGGAGTGGTCAACCACACATGGTCCTGGTGCTGACCTTACAAATTTACTGGATTGGATTAAGGCTCTGAGCATTGATTATGGATCCTGATTTTGCTGCACTGGTGGGCTTCTGTGGAGGGAGAATCTTTCACTGTTTTCTATTTGTTTGTGGGTTGACAGCCCCAAGTGAATAGATTCCCAGGATATGTTTTATCAGTTGGTAGGTAATCCTGAGCAGAGGTCATCGCAGGTGCCTGAACTCTTGCTTCTGCTGTCATCGTCAAATTCTACATTGGAGGAAGTCTTCCAATGTAGAAGGCTTCAGCCTTTAGAGGTGGGGGAACAGGTCTTTGCCCCATGCCTGTGATTAGTGAGCTGTTTGATATTGTCGGCATTCCCTCTCTCAATAAACATAGTTTCTTTAAACATCCCACTAACCATTTTCTCCCTATAGGTAGTTGGATGTGAGGACTCTGCAAAGAGCTTTTTCTCTTGATGTCCTCACACAAGAATTACACCATTATAATTTAGATATTCTTGGTTTGCAAGAGACCAGATGGACAGATAATGGTCAGATTCTTAAAAATAATCTTAAATTTCTCTTTTCAGGAAGGGACGACAATAAGCATCACCAAGGTGTGGGTCTGCTTCTCAGCAGACACGCTAGTGATGCTCTTCTAGGATACTAGTGCATTAATGAAAGGTTTCTTACAGCAAAATTTCAGACAAGCGTTAAAGACTTGAATGTTATCTGCTGTTATGCCCCCACTAAGGATGCCGATGAGGATGAGAAGGATAGGTTTTACGGACAACTTAAGGATATTGTGAATTCTGTCAAGAAAGGAGTTATTACCCTTCTTCTACGTGACTTCAATGCCAAAGTTGGCACTGACTCTGAACTTTGGGGAAGGGCGATAGGCCCTTTTGGTATTGGTAAGCTGCAATGGGCAACGTCTCTTATAAGTAAGTAAACTTAATGGTTTGAGAATAACTAACACTTATTACAAACACCACGATATACATAAGAACACATGGGTTTCACCCGATGGGCTGCATAAGAATACGATAGATTACATATTGATTAACAGAACATGGACTAGTTCTGTTAGGAATACCAGGTCATATAGGGGAGCTGAAATCGGATCTGACCATTATCTTGTTAAAAGTATCTTGCAACTTAAACTTAAGAAATGTTGTGCTAAGGTTATAAAATTTAACTTTAATTCTGAAGCTTTGAAAGTTATAGCTAAAGCCACCCATGATAGGTTACTTAGTCATTAATGACAGTCATGGTTTGCTTACTACTGAAGTGGAGGAAGAATCAGTTATAGCTAAAGCTTACTATGATAGGTTACTTAGTCATTAATGACAGTCATGGTTTGCTTACTACTGAAGTGGAAGAAGAATGGGACTGTTTTAAACAGGCTTTTTTGAAAACTAACAGTACTTTTTAGGTAAAAAGGAGCAGAGGAGGCAGAATTATTTGAGTGATAAGGCACTTGAGCTTATATCAGAAAGAAGGAATTGCAGGAATGTCTTTAATAAACACCCTATTAGTCCTAATAGAAAGCATTACAGGGAGCTTAATAAATGTGTAAATGATCAGTTAGCTGCTGCTAAGAATTTTTTGCTTGATCGCTTGGTTGACAAAGCAGAGGAAGCAGTTAGACAGCACAACAGCAGAGAGCTGTACCAGATAGTTAATGTTTTGTATGGTAGAAAACGGACAGGCATACAAGGATTGAAGGATAAACAAGGTAAGGTTATAGAAGGGGAGGATTCTGTCATGGCTAGGTGGGCTGAGCATTTCAGTGATGTTCTAAACAATGTGGTTAGTTCTATTCCCATTGTTTGCAATGATGATAGATGTATCGGTGGCTTTAATGTTGGCCCTATAACACAATCTGAAGTTATTTTGGCTGTTTCTAAACTTAAACTACATAAATCCCCAGGGGTTGATAAAATTACTAAAGAAATGCTTAGAGCTGGGAATGTTTCCGTTACCACTTGGATGACTGAAATTCTGAATATCTTTTATGATAAAGACATGGTTCCTAAGGATTTTACCACAGCTATTATTATCCTATTTTCAAAAAAGGTGATCACACTTCTTGTGATAACTTTAAGGGTATCAGCCTATTCTCTGTTCCAGGGAAAGTTCTTTGCATGATTGTGCTTAATAGAATTAAGAATCTGGTTGACAGTCAATTGTGTGATGAATAATGTGGATTCAGAAGTGATAGAGCTATTTTCACTCAAGCAGATTCTAGAGAAATGTTTCGAGTTAGTTAACATAATGAAAGCTCTCTATAATAATACTGAGTCGTGTGTGAGAGTTGGTAAGTCTTGTAGCAGTTGGTTTAGCATTGCTTCTGATGTTCAATGAGGGTGCATTTTGTCACCTTTTCTCTTTAATTTGCTAATTGATTATGTTATGCAAAATTCTTTGCAAAGATTTTGGCCTTAAATTGTTTGGAGATACGAAAATTTCTGCTTTAGATTATGCTGATGATTTGGCCTTGTTGGTGAATGATGTTGATGAGATGCATTCTTTCATTAGGGCTGTTGATGAGACTTCTAAGAGAGGTTGGTGATAAACAGAGATAAAACTAAAGTGATGAAAATTGGTCAGGCAGGTGGTGCTTCAGTTAATCTGAATGATTGTGCCTTGAGCAAGTGTCCAGTTTAATTATCTTGGGAGTTATGTAACAGATACTGGTGATGTGTGGCATGAGATTAACAGACAAATAGGGATTACTGCCGGGACTTTTAATAATCTATGGAGAGTATGGAGAAATAGGTAAATACACCTGGCACAAGGGCTATGCAGTTAAACTGTATAATAGTTTGGTTCTTTCTAGGGTTAAGTTAGTAGCATGGTAGTGAAACTCCACCATTTTCTTAACAAAATGTCTTTTTTTTTTAATTACGAGTTTTCAAGTTTATATTGAATGATTTTAAAAGCCCCACCCCCCCCCCCCCCACCCCAGTATCTTTGCTGTCCAACTCTGACAATACAGACATTTTTTTTTGCTTTGGTGGACTGACTTTTTTCACTTAGCAAAGTTACTTTCGATGAATATATAATTTAACTGTTTTTATTCATCAGGTTTTCCGAAATTAAGCCTTAATTGCACAGTCTGGTATTTTTTTACTTTATCACTGAAATAGTCTTATTGAACTTAATATGCTTTAAAATTTTAAGATATGCTTTTAAATTTCTTTATTTTTCTAAAATTTGTAATTAAATTTCTTAATTTTCCTAAAATTCTGTTTAATTTGGTATATAACATGATGTATTTCAGTTGATTAGTTATTAAAAAAAAACCAAAGTTGACTTGTTGATATGACTCTGCATATCACGAAAAAGCCTGGACTTTTCTCAGTGTGGTACTGTGAAAAAAAATTACAAAATGGGAGTAATTTTCTTGCTTCAAATAAATATTAATTTTTTTTGTTATTCAGAAACAAATAACCTTTCTATTCATTGATTTAACATCATTTCTGTCCATTAATTTTTAAGTAAATTTTAATTTGCATTTCCAGATTCATTTTTACTACATGCTTCTATAAAAGCTCTATTAAAATTAAACTAGTCATCTTTTTTGTTAAATATTATATATTCAGAAAATCTGCAATTAAATGCTGATTAATTTGGCACACAACATGCCATAATTTCTTTCACTAGTTATTTGGCAAAAAAGTTCTAAAGTTAATTTTTTTTTTTTGGCTGATCAGTGAAAAAATAGCTGAACATCTGGATGTAAATCAGCTTTCCATGCTGGACCCTGTAAGGATTGAGAATCTGTGAAGAGTGTGGACAAATAGGTGTATACAATTAAACATTAAAATTTGGCTGTATGGTTTGGTTTTTCTAAGTTTAGTTATAGTAGCAAAACATGGACTCTTTTTAAGCAGGATAACAGGAAATTTGATGCCTTTGATTCTAGATGCTTATGCAGTATCTTGGGCATTAGGTGGTTTGATTTGTAAGTAATGATGACATTAGGAGTCAGCAAACTCCTTTAAGTAACATATTATGCAAAATCAGACTGCATTGGTTTGGTCATGTTGTCTGTATGCATAGCTGCAAATTGTCAAATAAGATTATAAAGAGTGTGCCTAAAGGCTCCAGGAAAAGAGAGAGACCTAGGCTAGGATGTAGTGGGCATACAATGTCAAACAGGACCTTGCTAGAATTGGCATACAAGGTCAAACAGGACCTTGCTAGAATTGGCATACAATGCCAAACAGGACCTTGCTAGAATTGGCATACAATGACCAAATACAGCAACTGTAGCTCAGGAAGACATGTCTGGAGCAAAATTACAGTCTAGCAGGATCACTGTAGCCCATGGCTACATGAGGTGTCCATCCACTATCTGTCTGTAGGAAGAATTCATGTTACATCAGCTTCAGAAGCTGTAACAGACATCATGTTCCAACAAGAGGGGGCTTCCACAATTCCCAACTAGTCCCTCTATGTGAGGGAGTTTCTCCATAAGGAGTTTCCTGAAAATTAATATTAAAAGCACAGTGACAAGTTATTATATTTAGTTTCTACATATAATCACTGTAATCTTACTTCAGTCTAGCGAAGCAAACCTTTCAAATTACTATCAGCCTAAATCTCATTATACGAGATAGGTGACAGTGAATTATATCATAGTTGAATACACTTTATTCTTAAAGTGGTAAGAGATGAAAGATGTTTTTTACCGTTTTATCCAAATTGGTGGTGAAGTCCTTGGAATTTTCAGGCTGACACACTCATTTAGAGACACTGCCTGAAGAAGCTTTATGTGAAATGCACACAGCAGTGCCTTTTATGTTTCTTTAATGTTTTTGAGTTGAATGTCAAAGTGTAATGCTTTTAATAAGGGAGGAAGTTTTTATGTTTGAGTTATTTGATTTGGTGCATCAGAAAGCTGCAAGAACCCCATGGTTATGGATAAGAAGAGTGATAAAAATCACAGAATAACTGAGTGCACATTTAACAACAATGCCGACTTAGTCAAGAGTGTGTAAACCGGACTGGCATCTCAATAAGTGATAGATCACAAATATCAACAATGTGTCTCTAAATCAGTGTCATCATCATCCTCCAGCAGCCATCGGCTACGGAGGTCCAACCAGACTGTGCAATTTAGTTCTCCAAGCAAGTCTATCCTGAGCTACATCTACTGCATCTGGCCACTGCACACCAATTCTAACAAGGTCCTGTTTGACATTGTCAGCTCACCGCATCCTAGGTCTCCCCTTCTTTCTGAGGCCTTTAGGCACACTGTAGGCCAATCTATAATTAATCAGACTGGCAACATGGCCAAACCAACGGAGTCTATCTCTGCACAATATGCTGCTTAAAGGAGGTTGCAAACTCCTTTGCCTAACCTCATCAATAGTTACAAAGTTGAACCACCTAATGCCAAAGATACTGCATAAGCATCTGGAATCAAAAGCATCTAGTTTCCTGTTATCTTGTTTACACAGCATCCAAGTTTCATTACCATAACTAACCCTAGAAAGAACCAAACTATTATATAGTCTAATTTTAGTCTTTAGGTGTATATGCCTATTTCTCCACACTCTCCATAGATTCTTAAAAGTCCCGGCATCAAACCCTATTCATATGTTTATTATATGCTGTACATCACCAGTATCTGTTACATAGCTCCCAAGGTAATTAAACTATGACACCTGCTCAAGACTGCAACCATTCAGATTAACTGAATCACAACCTGCCTGACCAATTTTCATCACTTTAGTTTTCTCTCTGTTTATAACCAAACCTACTCTACTACCAGTCTCATAAACAGCTCGAATGAAAGAGTTCATCTCATCAACATCATTTGCCAAAAGGGCTAAATCATCAGCATAATCTAAATCAGAAATTTTCGTATCTCCAGCCCATTTAAGGCCAAAATCTTTCCCTTGAAGTGAATTTCGCATAACATAATCAATAACCAAACTAAAGAGAAAAGGAGACAAAATGCACCCTTGTCGAACACCAGAAGTAATGCTAAACCAATTGCTACAAGCCTTACCAACTCTCACACACGACTCAGTGTTATTATAGAGAGCTTTCTTTATGTTAACTAACTTGTCTGGTATACCATATGATTTCACAATCAACCACAAATTATGACGATCAACAGAGTCTAAAGCCTTTTTGAAATCAACAAAGCTAGCAATCAGAGGTTTCTGAAACTCTAAACATTTCTCAAGAATCTGCCCAAGTGAAAATATCTGATCTACACATCCCCTACCACTTCTAAATCCACATTGCTCATCACGCAATTGACTGTCAACCAGATTCTTAATTCTATTAAGCACAATAATGGAAAAAACTTTAACTGGAACAGAGAGTAGGCTGATACCCCTATAGTTATCACAAGAACTGCGATCACCTTTTTTGAAAATAGGGATAACAATAGCTCTGGTAAAATCCTTAGGAACCATGCCTTTATCATAAAAGATATTCAGAATTTCAGTCATCCAAGTGGTAACCGAAACATTCCCAGCTCTAAGCATTTCTGCAGTAATTTCATCTACCCCTGGGGATTTATGAAGTTTAAGTTTAAAAAGAGCCAAAATAACTTCAGATTGTGTTATAGGGCCAACATTAAAGCCACCAATGCACCTATCATCATTGCAAACAATGGGAATAGAACTAAATGGCATTGTTTAGAATATCACTGAAATGCTCAGCCCACCTAGCCATGACAGAATCCTCCTCTTCTATAACCTTACCTTGTTTATCCTTCAATCCTTATATGCCTGTCCGTTTTCTACCACACAAAACATTAACTATCTGGTACAGCTCTCTGCTGTATGCTGTTTAACTGCTTTCTCGGCTTTGTCAGCCAAGCCATCAAGCCAAAAGATTCTTATCAGCAGCTAACTGATCCTTTACACGTTTATTAAGGTCTCTGTAATGCTTTCTATTAGGACTAGTAGGGTATTGATTAATGACATTCCTGCAGTTCTTTCTTTCCGAAATAAGCTCAAGTGCCTTATCACTCAGATAATTCTGCCACTTCTGCTCCTTTTTTCCTAAAAGAGTACTGTTAGTGTCCAAAAAAGCCTGTTTAAAATGATCCCATTCTTCCTCAACTTCAGTAGTAAGCATACCATGACTGTCATAATGACTAAGTAATCTATCATGGTAAGCTTTGGCTATAACTGGATCTTTCAGAGCTTCAGTATTAAAAGCAAATTTTTTAACCCTAGCACAACACTTTTTAAGTTTAAGTTGCAAGACACTTTTAACAAGATAATGGTCAGATCCAATTTCAGCTCCCCTATATGACCTGGTATTCCTAACAGAACTAACCCATTTGCTGTTAATTAATATATAATCAATCATATTCTTATGCATCCCATTGGGTGAAACCCATGTGTACTTATGTATGTTGCGGTGTTTGTAATAAGTGTTAGTTATTCTGAATCCATTGAGTTTACTTACCTGCAGGAGACGTTGCCCATTGCAGCTACCAATACCAAAAGGGCCTATTACTCCTCCCCAAAGGTCATAGTCAGTACCAACTTTGCCATTGAAGTCACCAAGAACAAGGGTAATCTCCTTTCTTGACAGAATTCAAAATATCCTGAAGTTGTTCATAAAACCTATCTTTCTCATCCTCATCGGCATCCTCAGTGGGGGCATAACAGCAGATAACATTCAGGTCTTTAACGCTTGTCTGAAATTTTGCTGTAAGAAACCTTTCATTAATGCACTCATATCCTAGAAGAGCATCACTAGCGTGTCTGCTGAGAAGCAGACTCACGCCTTGCTGATGCTTATTGTCGTCCCTCCCTGAAAAGAGAAATTTATGATTATTTTTAAGAATCTGACCTTTATCTGTCCATCTGGTCTCTTGCAAGCCGAGAATATCTAAATTATAATGGTGGAATTCTTGTGTGAGGACATCAAGAGAAAAAGCTCTGTGCAGAGTCTCACATTCCAACTACCTATGGAGAGAAAATGGTTAGTGGGATGTTTAAAGAAACTATGTTTATTGAGAGAGGAAATGCCGACAATATCAAACAGCCCCCTAATCGCAGACATGGGGCAAAAACTCGTTCCCCCACCACTAAAGGCTGAAGCCATCTACACTGGAAGACTTCCTCCAATGTAGAATTTGACGATGCCAACAGAAGCAAAGAGTTCAGGTGCCTGCAATGACCTCTGCTCAGGATTATCCACCAGCTGATAAACATATCCTGTTAATTTATTCACTTATGGCTGTCAACCCACAAACAAACAGAAAACACAGTGGAAGATTTTCCCTCCACAGAAGCCCACGAGTGCAGCAAAATCAGGATCCATAATCAAGCTCAGAGCCATATATCTGTCCATTCCAGTGGGTTTATATTATCAGCACCAGGACCCTGTGTGGTTGACCACTCCTCAGCAGGGTAGAAAAAAAAAGTAGCCATAGTTGTCCAGATCAGTAGGCCACACTAATCTGGCAGCCCTCCCCTTCCGTTCACTTCCACAAGAGAGTATCTCTTTTGAAAGGTACTAACGGTCTGCACCACGAGAAGGCGGGGTCGGACATTAGGTGCTAGGCCTGGCCGGTTCTATGCATCATCACAGGGGATTGGTGCATAGCTCTCCTTCCAGTGACTACCTAGCTACCAGTGTCAGCCTGCAAATTCCAAGGACTTCAACCACCAACTTGGATAAAGTGGTAAAAAATATCTTTCATCTCTTACCACTTTAAGAATAATTTAAAGTGTATTCAACTATGATATAATTGACTGTCACCTATCTCGTGTAATGAGATTTAGGTTGATAGAGATTTGAAAGGTTTACTTCACTAGGCTGAAGTAAGATTACAATGATTATGTGTAGAAACTAAATGTAAGAAGTTTCCTGGGAGATGGATTTGTTGAGGAGGGCCGATTTCTTGGCCACCACATTCTCTAGATTTAATTACCAGATTTTCCCCCTGTGGGACTACACAAAAGACATTGTCTATGCTACCCCTCAGTGAAGGATCTTCAGGAACTTCAGAGCAGAATCACCAATGTCATTGACATGATCACACCTGATATCCTACAACATGGACTGAACTCTGCTATTGTTTAGATGTTGTTTACACAACCAAAGGTGATCGTGCAGAAATTAATTAGGTTGTAAAAAAAAAACTCCTATTCTTTATGTCATTAGCAGAAAACCAAATATAAGTATGCACATTACTTTAAAAGTATTATTTTTGTCTTGTGACATTACTTTATCAACACCCTGTATGTTCTTAAATCAGTTAAAATTAAGTTAATATTAATCATTTAAAATTTTTTTATTAAAATTCAATATGTTAATTATATCAAAACTGCAAAACAATGGATTAAGGTTACTTACTTCAATATAGGACAAAATTCCAGAAAATGACACATCCATTCCTTTAACAATGTAAGGCAAAGAAATATATTTTTTACCACTACAAAAAAAAAAGTATCTTTGATATCCATATTTAATATATATATAAGGTTTGGTGGAAATAAATCTCTACAAATAGATTACCACAGAAAACATTACTGAAACTGACTCTGAACAGTGTCAATAAAGAATTTATTTATCACAAACTATCCATTTTACAATTAAGAAGAGGAAAATTCATTAAATACATAATACAAATGGTAAAATCCAGTTATAGTAAGCAGAAAAAAACCACATAGTACAGCTTCATACCACAACCTTTTTTAAGCAAGTGTGAACTGCTCTCCCCCCCCACCTTAACTCAAATGGTAGAGCAGTAACTGGTGTGTAACCAGTAGATCCTGAGTTTGACTCCAGGAGGCAGATGGGTGGATATTTTCACACTTGCCTAATTACAGAAATTAATTAGGTTTCAATAAGTATTTATATACACAATTTTAACGTTAAAATTAATGAGTATCTTTATTAAATTTTGAATAAACTTGACTTTTTTGGTATACACTAAGTAATTACCACATTTGAGTCGATTAAAATTTTAGAGGAAAAATTGTCTTGAGCTGGGTGGGAAATGAACCCAGGAATCGGGATGTCACGGGTTTGTATCCCACCTAGCTCAAGACAATTTTTCCTCTAAAATTTGAATCAACTCAAAAGTGGTAATTACTTAATGAGTACCTCATTAGTGCAATTTTTATTTTAATCACATTAAATTCATCAATATCTCTAGAGTTCTATATATTAACATTGCTTTTTGCTGATTGAACATAATATCACATTTTCATCTAGTAAAAAGTAATGTAGTCCTAAATTGTTGTTATGTAGCAGAAAAAGTTTAGAGTATATTACCCTTTTTGATGCAGTCTCATCTGATAGGGATATCATAGTCTTCTTGATGTTAAAAGAAGATATTGATGTAAAGTCCAGTCTGGATCAATATGGGTATAATGTCCCAGTTGGGAATCACTGGCTGCATACTCAGCTGATTAAAAGAAGCAGTATGTTTACATTGCTGTTGCTAACTCCAAACGTTTATTTCTCAAGAGATGAATCAGATATGCTTTTTTTTGTTGATGTACTCATTATACCATCAATAACAAGTGCACCAGCATAAATACAACTGATTTCACCGATCAATAATCTAAATATGGGATGGCAGAATAAAAGCATTAACTAAATCGGCATTACTTGATGCCGTTTACTGTTACTGAGCATGCGCACACATTCACTATAGACTCAAATATATTTGTTTTTAAACTTCATCATAATTTTTTCAAGTGGAATTAACAGATAAGAAATATATATCACAGATTACAATGTTATTTTTGATATTAATTAGGAACAGTTGCGAAAAATTCAGATTTCTATTAAATTTTTTTTTCACAACCTTTTACTACAGGAGCAAAACTTCACTCTCCAATCACTAGAATGGGAAAGATGAAAGCGATTCTTTGGGTTGTGACACAGTAAGGGTTAAGAGAAACTCCTTCAATACCATAAGCCAAAAAGGACCCAAATTCATTTCAATAACTGATATACATTTATCTAACTGTATAGTCATATAAAAAAATGCTAAATTTATAATAAAATCTATACAATAGAAAAAAAAAGTCAGATTTAATTCAGTGTGAAAAATCTTTTAGAAGCATATATTTTTATATAAAAAAAAACCTGAAGCAGATGCTTGACACAGAGGTCTGATAGAAACCTGTCAGTTTACATGCCGCAGTAGAAGGTATGTGAGGATGATGGGGGAAAAAAGTTAAAATTTGTTGATTATTGTAATTAACATCAACAGATATTGTTAACCATGCTCACTTAATGAAATATGTCTATTAATAACAAAAATCTATTATGCATTCTCATCAAACAGCATGAGCACTTCTACAGATTGTATAAGTGAGAACATCCAGTTCATCGAATTATATGTGAGATGGCAGAAATTTACTATTGGTTGATAGTGTGGGGTTTATATCACAACAGCAACTAAGGTTATAATGTGTCAAACAAAATAAAAAATAGGTTAAAAAACAAGTAACCCAAAATCAAAGTTAAGAGCAAATGAAAAAGGAATAAAAGGCAACAATAAAAGTTAATAACAAAACAAGCTAACAATGGATGTCAAGTACCCAGGTAAACACAAGAATTGACAAAAAACATAAATAAATTAAAAAAAATTAAGAAGAAAAAATTAAGACCCTAAAAATTAGAAAATAAACCTAAAGCCTAAAGCATAACGATTGTGCAATCAGTCACTGAGTATGTATTCACTTGAAAAGAAGAGAGGGTACCGTTTTAACTACTCACAACAAGCTTGTTGGTGCCCTATCTTTCTTGAAGTGAATACAATCTCATTGACTGATTGTGCTATCAATATGATTTAGGTTTATTTTCTACTTTTTAGGGTGCACAGAAGAACATAGGAATTTTATATTTTTTCATTTATATTTTTTCTTTGTCACTAAAAACACCTATCTTCAGAAACTTTCATTTAATTTGACCACATTTTTCCTCCTTTTTTGGGTCATTAGGAACATCACCGACTTTAATTTGAAATATAACTTGTTAAGGTCGACCCCCTGCTAAAATGCTCCCCCTTTATCATGGGAGGGTGGGGGCAAATTTCAAAACAGTTTACAACAGATTATATGAGATTTCATTTGACACCTAACTCACAACTGTACGCCCTCGCATTCGGAAGATATAACAGAACGACTTTCACATTTCCTGGTTCCTTTTTTTTTTATTTTGGAGAGGGGGGGGGGGAAGCAAGAGGGTATATTTTTGTACCCACAACACTCCCCATGTCACAGGCTTTCACTGGATATACACTGAATGGACAAATTTTATATACATCCCAATAAAAATTAGAGTAGAGGTACATACTTGACAGCATAGTCCATGTGTTGAAGTGCTTAAAAACATTTAACAGTGTCATAGAGAATTAAATAGGTTTAATTTTACATCCCAATAACAAAATGCAAAGCAGCAGTATTGCACCTAGTCACATGGGATGCTGAAATTGGCAATGCAAATGTTTAAAGTCTAATTTATAACAAAAAAAAAAACTGTTTAAATTTTGGACTATTATATAATTTTTTCTTGTTTAGTACAAAATTTACAAAATAGCTGTTTCACAATTGCATACAACATAATAAAACAGATAATTAAGAACTCTAGAGCTATTTCACCTGTAATATACACATTTTTACCTCTTTGCAAGTTGTTCAATATTATATCCTGGGCTTGGATTATTAGAAAGCTGAAAATGAAAAAAAATAGTGCAATTACAAATAATGATATCTAAAGCATAATCAACATAATTCTGTTTTTTTTCTTGGCACATTAGCAAGTTAAAAAACAAACTAAACCCAGATTTTTAAATTTTAATAAAACAAATTAAAACTGAAAAAAACTTTAAAAGGTTGCATAAATGTAGATATACATACACCAAAGAGTTAAAACATTATGACCACCTGTCTAATAGGGGCGGGGGTGGCTCAGTCGGTAGCGCACCAGGCTCGCAATCTGCAGTTCCCAGGTTCGAGTCCCAGCTGGGTCAGCGGTGAGATTTTTCTCCGCAAAACTCTCCGCCCTGCCCACGGTCAGTAGGGGACACGGATGGGCTTGGAAAGGCCACCGTCCGTCGGATGGGACGTTAAGCTGTGGCCCCGTGTGTGGGAGAGCCATACCCTGTGCATGTTAAAGAACACGCTGGATGGCCTTGACGGGAGGCTACCATCTGTCTCCCAACAGTTGTTCCAGTGGGTCCCCTCCCCCAACCTTCTCTGAGCCTTCAGATCCTTGTGACCTGGCCATTTAGCCCATTGTGTGCAAAAAAGTGCCACTCAGAGGTAAAACAACCCAACCCTGTCTAATATGATGTTGATCCTCCACGTGCCCCCAAAACAGCTCCTACCCGGTGAGGCATGGACACAAGATTTCTAAAGGTTTCTTGTGGTATCTGGTACCAACACGTCACCAGCAGATCCTTTTACTCTTGTAAGTTACGTGGTTGAGCCACCTAGATCAGATATGCTGTTCCAACACAAACCACAGATAATCGATTGGATTGATGTCTGGAGGATTTGGGGGCCAGGGAAATACATGGAAGTCTTCCTCATGTTCCACAAACCATTCTTGGACAATCCAGGCAGTGTGGCATGGCACATTATTCAGCTGAAAGAAGGCACTATTAGAGGGGTATACCATTGCCATGAAAGGATGTACCTGGTCTGCAATGTTATTTAGGAAGGTGGTAGACATCATAGTATCCTGCAATGTTATTTAGGAAGGTAGTAGATGTCATAGTTTCCTGCAGATGAACGACTGGACCCAGGGTTTCTCAGCAGAACACTGCTCAAAGCATTACACTTCCTCCACCAGCTGGTTTTCATCCCATGGTGCATCCTGGTGCCAACACTTCCCCAGGTAAATGATGCACACATACCCAACCATCCACATAGTGCAACAGGAAACGAAATTCATCGAACCAGACAATAATTCTTCCAATCATTCAAGATCCAGTTTTGATGTTCGTGTGCCCACTGTAGGCGCTTTCGACAGTGAACCGTGATTAGCATGTGCACTCTGAGCAGTCTGCGGTTATGCAGCCCCATTGTCAGCAGATTCGATGTATTGTGTGTTGTGACACATTACTCCCATCACCAGCATTCAAATTACAGGCGAGTTATGCCACAGTATCCCTTCTGTTGGCTTGTTCCATATGGGATAGCCCTTTGCTCATCTCTAGCATTGATGAGCCATGGTCAGCCCCATACCTTGCTGGTGATTCGTGCTTTTTCCTTCCTCAGATCACTTTTCGAAGGTACTAACCACGGCTGACTGTGAGCACCCCACAAGCCTTACTGTCTCGGAAATGCTCTGACCCAGTCGTCTGGCAACTTACAATTTGGCCTTTATCAAACTCACTTAAGTTCCCTGCCTTTTCCATCTGAAGAACAAGAATAACACTAATTAACAGAGCTCAGAATCAGGTGTTATTTATACCGTTTCATGACCTTCACATGCACCATCGTTTACCTGCAGTTGCTTCGATTTGCATAAAAAAATGTGCTGGTCACAATGTTTTGGCTCTTTGGTGTATAAGGCTGGCATTGTGTCAATTTACATATGTGTTGGAGGAAGTTTCTAGAGAGAGCTGAGTCTCTGAGAACTAACTTGTCTCAGAGCATATGTTGATTTATGTTAATGATTAAATTTTCCATGTATGACAGTTGGAACTTACTAGGAGGGGAAATAATTATTTTACTCTCCATAACAGAACTGGGTAGTTTATTATCAATACTGGTCTGGGATAAGGTGTTATTAAGTTTTCATTTTTTAAATTGGTGTTACATTCTTTTAGCCGTCCCGTGGCCGAGTGGTTAGCACGCTTGGCTACTGATCTAAGGGACCCGGGTTCGAGCCCCGGATTAGGCATGGATGTGTGTGTCGTTTTTCTGCTGAGGTCCTGCCATCCTCTCAGATCTCCTACTGTGGCATATAAACTGACAGGCTCCTGTCAGACCTCTGTGGCAAGCAGCTGCTTGAGGGGGTATTTTTTTAATTATAATCAATGAAATTGAAAGCAGCAATAATGATTATTTTTTGTAAACCAATAATAATAATAAAAGCCGTCTCATGTCCGAGTGGTTAGCACGCTTGGCTACTGATCTAAGGGACCCGGGTTCGAGCCCCGGATTAGGCATGGATGTGTGTGTCGTTTTTCTGCTGAGGTCCTGCCATCCTCTCAGATCTCCTACTGTGGCATATAAACTGACAGGCTCCTGTCAGACCTCTGTGGCAAGCAGCTGCTTGAGGGGGTATTTATTTTATTTATTTATTACATTCTTTTACTCTAAGGGGAAAAGTTCGGTATGTTTTCAGTAGATAAGTGAAGGGTGGTATTGGCTTATAAAAGGATGACATTGTGTCAATTTACATGTGTTAGAGGAGTTTCTAAAGGGAGCTTATGGTCTTGGAGTAATAGTTTTCATGTTGATGACAATGGATGAATGTTTATGCTACAGAGCATATGTTGATTTGCGTTAATTATTAAATTTTCTATGTAAGATAGTTGGAACTTATGGGAGGGGAAATGTTTACTCTCCACAATAGAAGTGGGTAGTTTATTATCAATAACAGTCTGACCAAAGGCAGTATTAGATTTTCGTTTCTTTAAATCGGTGTTATGTTCTTTAGGTTTAAGGAGAAAAGGTCAGTATGTTTTTCCTACATATCCAGTGGGTGGGGAGATTTTCAGTTGGGAGTCTTGCATTTTAATATACACCTCTTGAAAGTGGGATGACATCTTGATCCTTACAGATGATATTAAATACAGTGAGTTCATAGTAATAAGAACTGCATTTCCATAAGAGGATATTATGTTATTTATGGTAGGTGTTAACATATTGATATATGGGAATGCAATAGTGTATTTCTGTTTAGGTTTGGTTATTTCTAGTTGGTTTGGTGGTGGTGGTTGAGAAATAGCTTTTGACATTTCACCATAAAATGTTGTTTTCTTATTAATCCTTCCAGTGTCCATAGTATGTATACATTGACAGAATCCACAATGAGAGACCGAGATGTTGGGTTGTTTTACCTATGAGAGACTTTTTTCCACACCATGGGCTAAATGGCCAGGCCATATGGACTCCGAAGGCTCAGAGAAGAATGGGGAAGGGGACTCACTGGAACAGCTGTTGAGAGATAGATGGTAGCCTCCCATCAAGGTCATCCAGGGTATTCTTTAATGTGCACAGGGTATAACTCTCCCACATACAGGGCCATGGCTAACATCCCATCTGATGGACGGCGGCCTTTCCAAGCCCATTAGTATCTCCTACTAACCATGGGCAGGGTGGGGAGTTTTGTGGAGATAAATCTCACCGTTGGGTTGGGTTGTTTTACCTCTGAGCGGCACTTTTTTGCACACCATGGGCTAAATGGCCAGGTCACATGGACCCCGAAGGCTCAGAGAAGGTTGGGGGAGGGGACCCACTGGAACAGCTGTTGGGAGACAGATGGTAGCCTCCCGTCAAGGCCATCCAGCATGTTCTTTAACGTGCACATGGTATGGCTCTCCCACACACGGGGCCACGGCTTAACGTCCCATCCGACGGACGGCGGCCTTTCCAAGCCCATCGGTGTCCCCTACTGACCGTGGGCAGGGCAGGAAATTTTGCGGAGAAAAATCTCACCGCTGACCCAGCTGGGACTCGAACCTGGGAACTGCAGATTACTAGCCTGGCACACTACCTACTGAGCCCCCCCCCCCCCCCCCATGTTGCAGGGGAATTGTGCTGAAATGCTGCACGGAAACTCCATCCCAAACAGCCAGTTTTGGTCAACAGGCTTGGGGTCCTCCTGTTGCATGACTATGCCCACCCACATCTGACAAAGGACCATCCAACAAATTCACCAGTTGAACTATGGAACACTGTCACACCCTGCATATTCCCATGGCCTTGCTCCCACAGATTATCACCTCTTTTGGCACCTGGACCATTTCCTGGCAGAGGCCTTCACAAACAACTGAGCTGTGTGTCAAGTTGTTGCCACCTTCTTTGCCTCGCAGACTCCAGAGTTTTATTGCTGTGGGATCCAGTCTCATACCTAGTTGGCAGAAATGTGTTGATGCCGGGGGCTTACTTTGACTAGGCAAGTAACTGCTTCCTATTTTTATATAGGTTTCCAGGTATTTTTTATAAAGGTTGCTCTCATTTCGGATATTTCAAGTGTACCAACCCAATATACAGAAGAGCAACAGTATATTTACTCTTATGAATGCTACTATAAACTACAGTATTAAAATTTAAAAGAACTTTTTCAGTAAAACTGTTCTAAAATTATATTAATTATCAGATAGAAACCAAAAGAATTAGAAAATAATTATTTACTATATTTTTCATCAAAGTTCCAAAAATCTTGAAATAAATGATAAAATTGATATGGGTCTGCAATTCTTTAAATCATTTCTGTCATCCTTTTTGTATATTGACACAACTGTTACTATTTTCAATTTATCAATAAATATTCCTGTCTCAAATATTTATTCACCAGGAATCTAAAGAAATCAATTTTACATTTTATTATTTTTAATTTTTTAATATTAATTTTATCATAACCTTAAAAATATTTAATCTAAGATTATGCTGTTTAACTTAAAAAAACTTTTGAGCAACTAGTTCACATTACACTTAGCCCTATTTTTACATAGTCAATGTATGAGTTTTTTTCTATTATGTGTAGTTATAATTTATGGGACTATTCTATCTATCAAAGGCTCCCAAGATGAAAATCACTACCATTTCATAGATGTCTTTCAACAGTCCTGCTGGCTCAGCCGGCTGTGCTATCCCTCTTGCAATATTCTTTCAGAGTCCTTTTTCAGGATTTCATTTGGAGTGCCGTTAGTTTCGCACTGGCTGTTGTTGATATATAGCACTGATGTTTTCTTTTAAAATCCAGATACCAGTCCACGTTTATATATTGAAGACACTATTCTGAGTGTGATTCAGCACCACCACATAGGTTGGGTTACACATTCTTCTGAAACTCATTTTGTGACACACAGGTTGCTCAAAAGGATCCTCCTTATTCAACATTTAAACATTCCAAAGGAACTGCAATGTCTTTAAAAGAGACTTGTTAAACTGAAGTTTAAGCTAATGAATGCTAAAATCATAAACATTCAACATTAAAAATCAGAGCAGGACCCCCCCCCCCCCCCATTGAGTCAAGGCTACATGGTTCATCGCGGCACAAGCGGGACTTCATCTGGTAGTATTTTACATGATGGTAAGTCCTTAACCCTTTAACGCCCATAGCGGCCCAAAACAGCAGACATTTTGAAATGGACTAATCCAAATAGTGCTATTCCTTTGTCTTTAATACCCTCTACCCTATTCTGAAATTTACTAGGCGTTAAAGGGTTAAATAAGGATCTCCCCCTATCGTCGAGTTTTAATTTTCGCATGTTGCTCGCGCAGCAGGAGGTTCCACGTCGCTGGAAGGGGTGGAATCTCCGTATTGCACAGATGCTCTTTGTGTAGATTAAAATATTTTCAGTATATTGTAACTGATATTTATTTGGTGATATTTATTTGAAATAGTGTTTGCGATAATGCTGTATTAAATTGTTTTATTTTTTATATTCTGCTGATGCATTGATATACGTTGTTCATATGTTCAATAAGTTTTACATATATTTATGGAACATATCACCCCCCCCCCCCCAATTTATTTTCAACATCTGGTATTTCTACATTAAACACCCCTCCTGTTGGGACACATTTATCTCTATCGTTAATTATCAGTTTTTTTAAATTGTATTATTTACTGTATGCGCCATTTTTAGGTCATATTTAATTAATGTTTTTCATAGTTTGTGATATCCCTGGTATATATATGGGAAACTGTGTGCATACTGGACTTTATTTGCTATTTGTGTGGGATTAGATTGTGTTGTTTGTTGCATTTTAAATTTGGCCATTTTATCAATTTTTTTCTACGAATTTATTGGGTATCCCACTGATCTTGTTATATCATATATTGTTTTTATTTCCTTCTGTAGTATTACATTGTTAGATGAATATCTATTGGCTCGTATGAAATATGTATTTATGGCTTTTTTTTTGTAATTAATAGGGTGTGCAGAGTTGTATGGTATTAAATTGGGGGTAAATGTAGTTTTTCAATATACTGCAGTGGTACAACTTAAATGTTTACGTTTAATTAATACATCCAGATATGGTAACTCTCCATTGACTTCTGATTGATGTGTGAATTTTATGGTAGGCATGATACTATTAAAGATATCTATTAATTTTTCAAGTTCGTGTACAGGGTAGTCCCAGAAAATTAATGCATCATCCACATAATGCAGATATAATGATGGTTTGTATTTTGCTTTTTTCAAGGCAGTTTCTTCTGCATGGCACATTACAACGTTGGCCATGAGTCCAGACAGAGGTGATCCCATTGGGATGCCCTCAGACTGAATCCACGACCGACCACTAACAACAAACCAATTAGATGTGGTAGCCAGATCCAGGCTTCATGTACACTAAAGTATTGTTGCATTGTGGTCTGGCGACCTAATGTGAACTAGTTGTTCAAAAGTTTTTAAGTTAAGCAGCATAATCATGGATTAAATATTTTTAAACAAGTTGCTGTAGTTCAAATTATTATCATAACCTTCTTTTTTTTAATTTATTATATCTATTTACTATTGCAAATATTTCAGTTTGATAATAAATAATTAATGAAATAGGCTCACCGTATTTCAAATCAACTCATAATAAATAGGCACTTTAGCGTCGATTTAAATTTCAGTGGAAAAATTGTCTTGAGCCGGGTGGGACACGAACCCACGACCTCCTGATAATATGTCAGGTGCTCTGGACTGCTGAGCTACCAGCCGCTGATCAAGATCTCCTCTAACAAGCGCTATGAACATTCCTTTATGTTTCATATATAGTTCAAATTATTATCATAACCTTCTTTTTTTTACCTTTATTTAATCTATTTACTATTGCAAATATTTCAGTTTGATAATAAATAATTAATGAAATAGGCTCACCGTATTTCAAATCAACTCATAATAAATAGGCACTTTAGCGTCGATTTAAATTTCAGTGGAAAAATTGTCTTGAGCCGGGTGGGACACGAACCCATGACCTACTGATAATATATCAGGTGCTCTGGACCGCTGAGCTACCGGCCGCTGATCAAGATCTCCTCTAACAAGTGCTATGAACATTCCTTTATGTTTCATATAGGCGCTATTCTGGCAATATTTTTTAGCCACGAGCGGCATTTATATTAGCCAATAGATGGAAGCATGTACGACAAGTATGCAGATAATAAATAATTAATGAAATAGGCTCGACGTATTTCAAATCAACTCATAATAAATAGGCACTTTAGCGTCGATTTAAATTTTAGGAGAAAAATTGTCTTGAGCCGGGTGGGATACGAACCCACGACCTCCTGATAACATGTCAGGTGCTCTGGACCACTGAGCTATCGGCCGCCGATCAAGATCTCCTCTAATTAACATTCCTTTTATGTCACATATATGCGCTATTTGGCAATTTTAGCCCAAGCGGCTTTCTATTTGCCATATAGATGGAAAGCATGTCTTACAAGTATGCCAATGATGATAAATAATGAGATAAATTTTTCTTCTAAAATTAGAATCAACGTCAAAGTGCTGATTTATTAGTGGATATTGAATTGTTGAGTTTATCTCATTATTTGGCATTGATTCACTGCACATGGGGCACATACAGTGGGCTAAACTGACAGGTCACAAGGACCCCAAAGACTCAGAAAAAGTTGGTGGGAGGGGCCCACTAGACAGCTGTTAGGAGACAGATGGTAGCCTCCTGTCAAGGCCATCCAGAATGTTCTTTAATGTGCACAGGGTATGGCTCTCCCACATGTCAAGCTATGGTTTAATGTCCCATCTGATGGACAGTGGCCTTGTGATGCCCCATCATTCACTTTTGCTTTACCTTAACCAGTTTTGCTTAATTTATGTTATATTTATCATTTTAGGGATTTTTATTTCCTTTTTGGCATTACAGCGCTTGTTTCCAAGAGTTAGGAGTTGTGCATGCGCAACTCTGATCTTCCGACTGTCACCCGCTAAAGCGCGTGCACAAGGACACGCCCCCTCTTGCGTCATAGCTTGTGTCGCTCGTCAGTTTATGTAAATGTCTTTCCCGGCGTGCAACATGACGTGCTGTCTTTGTACCTCTTGTTAAAACTGGTGACATGCTAGTCACAGTAGTTAGTTAGCACAGCACATAGTACTGAACTTTTAAATTTACACTGTTATGCTACATTATATGGGAATTAAATTCAAATTGCATTAAAAAAAATACATTTATATGAATAGTCCACCCCTTCCAGTTAAATAAACTCATAACTTTTATTCACCTCAGAGGGTGAGACCTAGAAAAAAACAAAAAAAAAAAAAAAACACCAGAGACCATATGAAACATTTCAAGAGATAATCCAATAAATTTTTCGATAAGATGAAAAGCTATTATATTGTAAGTTATTCACCTACATCACACTAAGAAATTTGTTACCATTCGTGGTGCCATCTAATGAGTGAATGTAATAAACTGTAGGTGTACCTGCTTATTGTTATTAGTTACTAGTTATTAACGATTAAAATATATATATTTACATAACATAGAAAATTGTCTTGGCACCTTGTGAGCCCCAGTCTGTTATGGGAGAAAACAAATTAGCCTTTCCATTCAAGCAATCTGAGTTTAGTGATGATCATTTTATCGTATCCATTAACTGGTTATGAATTTTAACAAAAAAAGCTTAAATCAGTTTAGTTACATTTTTGGCACGTATGCTTCTTCATATTAATGAAATTTAATCTAATCACTAATAATCAACAATATATAGTATGCATCAATCAACGATTAACAGTTTATATGATGTGGCCGCTTGTGGTTAAAATTGCCTTAATAGCACCTATATGTGACATAAAAGGAATGTTCATAGCGTTAATTAGAGGAGATCTTGATCGGCGGCCGGTAGCTCAGTGGTCCAAAGCACCTGACATGTTATCAGGAGGTTGTGGGTTCGTATCCCACCCGGCTTCAGACAATTTTTCCTCTAAAATTATAATCAACATCAAAGTGCTGATTTATTAGTGTAACAGTATATAAATATATTACAAAATTTACTGCACCCCTATTTGCAATGTTTTTTTTTTTTGCACATTGCTTGGATCATCAGCAGTAGCAATGTGATGGTCAACCCATTCACTTTTACTTTATTTACGTTATATTTATCATTTTGAAGATTATTTCTTTTTTTGGACTGCTGGCAATTCTTGTTTCTGAGCTGTAGGAGTTGCGCATGTGCAACTCCAACATTTGACTGTCAGCCGCTAATGCGTATGTGTAGGACACAACCCTTGCATCATAGCTAGCGAGATCATCAGATTATACACGTTTTCCCGACATGCAACAGACACATGCCTGTTGCATGTCGGGAACATGTACGCAGCATGTTATAACTAAGTGATGTTAGGTCACAGAGTATTGTGAGAAGTAGAGTCAGAAATAGTAGAGAGGTAAAAGTGTAGTCAGAATTGACAGTTTTTTTTTTTTTAAAAACTGTCAATTCATCACAAGGCCACTGTCCATGTAAAAGTGTAGTCAGAATTGACAGTTTTTTTTTTTAGTGGAGATGTAGTATTGTAATGGAGAGAGATGTAGTACATATTTAGATAGATGTGAGTTGTTAGTACTCCAACTTTTGTATTCTTCCATTCATCTTGGTGAGTCTTTGAATTTTTTGGAAATAAACTTTTGAATTTTTGCTAAGTTAATTGATTTTTTTTTTATTAGATTTAAATTTTAATTAAACTTGACAATCCTTTTTGAATTCTTACTCAATAAGTAACACTAGAGAAATACCTAACAAACCCTATTTCAACTTTACTTGGCAAGTTAAAATTGTTTGGCGCCCAACAAAGCTATTCGGAATTTTGAATAAATTTGGATCAGACAAAAGGTCCAACTTGAAAAGTTAATAATCTTTGGAGCGTTACAGCAAGCTTCGTATGAAGTGCAGAAAACAGCCAACTGAACTGCATCTGTACGTTTTACCCACATATAATCCCATGGAACCAGCAGAAGAGTTTTTGATATTAGCGAAAATTATTTTAATCACTAATAATTAATATTCAATACATAGGCATCATCCCCTGAACAAATGTTATTATGACGGGTTTTTTTAAAGCGCTTGGATTGCTAGCAGTGGCAACTTGTCATGCAGCACGGGAAGCAGTAGCTTACCGCAGCCAAGACAGTGCATCCATAAATTTTTGATATTAACGAAAATAAAAAATATATAAACTAATAGCTAATTATTAATAACTAACAATCAATATGTAAATATCATTCATTAATTAATAATTGACTAATAGCCTCTGAGCGGCATTTTCGAGCAATTTGGATGTAAAACAATCCAAATACATACACTCTTGTGATCAGCTGCTGGGTTACGAAGTTAAGGTGAAACAAAACTGGCATCAGTCAACAAATGACAAGCAAAATGCAACAGGAAGATAAGTAACATAACAGTAAGGAACATAAAGTGCATAACTGATTATAGTTAAAAGTGCCTCAGCTCTAGTAAAAGAAAAGTTTTAATCCCTTATCAACCAAACAGCCCAACCCAGATAACAATAGACATGAATGAGAACCATTCAAGTTGCAATGTCAATCATAGCTCACAGATCAGGAAGTTCTGTAATCTGTATTATTTCCTTCACTCTGTAGTTTCTGATTCTAAGTAATCCAATTAGCCTTCAGTTGACCAGAGCTGGGAGAGTTTGGTATAGAATAAACATCCATTTAGAAACAATTTATGTCCTTCAGCTCTGTAAAATAATTTAGCTGTGGACTTTGCATGTGTTCTGTCCAGAAATGGTCAGCTGGAGTAATAGATTTCCTCTGATTGGTGCACAGGTGAGCCAACAAGCAAGCACAGATTAGGGAGTGGTGACACAGCTGCATCTTTAGTACAGTATAAAACAGCTAAATCAGAAACAATTCTTCCCTTTCATTAACATACAATGTACAATTTGAAGGCAGATTTTCTTTAGTGTGAAACTGAAAAAATCCTAAAAATCGGATTTTAAACCAAAAAAACGGAGAAAAATTCGATAAAATCTGAGTAGTTGGCAGCTCTGCTTTGTATAAAGCAGGCTGATAAAAAAAAGTGTATAAAGCAGCAGATTTCAATACTTATTTTTATAGAGCACATCACTATGCCTCATCTAAGATCTTACTAAGAAATTAAATTAGCTAAATTTACAAAATAGGACAAAAAGCTGGCTATAAAATACCTTTCATAACTATATAACAAATACAATAAAGAAAGCTGTAGTTAATGACAGAAACAAAGTTAAACCCATAGGAAAAATATATAATATAAAAATTTAAGGCCCACACTAATTACTGCAAAACAAAAATAACTGTGGGGAAAACATATAGAACAATGAATAATCACATTACCAAACACGAAACAGATATTTTTAAAAAAAATTGGTCGTACGACTCCAATACAAGCAAAAATTCAAAACAGTTTACCTGCAACTAAACTTAATTATAAAATATCAGCATCACCACCCATGAAATTTCAGCTGAAAATTTGATTATAAACCTTAAAAAAAAAGAACTATGCAACACGGATCTAAACCCCCTCCCACCGGCTTAGAACTTGCTATTACATAATTTCTGGTTTAAGTTATTGTAGCACTGCTAGAGGGACCACATCATATCAACCCCATCTGCCAAGGAGTTAATGTTACCTAAAGATGTTGGCAAAGCAGACTACAATGATAATGTTATACAGGGTGTTTCAAAACTTTGTACAAATTTCAAATGGGAGATAGGGAACACCAAGACAAACCTTTTTCATCTATGAATGTATGTCTGCTGACATAACCCTTCGATGCTAGAGGGCACTGACAGAAATATTGGTGGAGCTGGTACATAAATGAATGGAAACAAGTGTGAACATGTTTATTTAAAGAAGGTGCTCAAAGTTGCAATCAGCAACAGCATTGCATGCATGGCAGTGTCAAAGCATTGATTGCTGTACATGTTGAAAGATTCCCAGAATTTCGTGAACAGTTGCAGTGGCGACAGTGATTCTTGAGATGAGGTCTTCATCTGAGTCAATGGGTCTTTACACAAGGTTCTTCATGTCTCCCCAGAAGCAGAAATCGATACATGTTAAATCAGGTGATCTTGGTGGCCAGACGACAGATCCACCCCAGCCTATCCATTGGCCCCAAAAGTGGCATTCATATAATCCTGCACATCACTGCTGAAATGTGCTAGCGATCCATCATGTTGAAACCACATTCGTCTGCGAATAGCCATGGGAAATCTTCCAGCAGTCCCGGGTAACATTTCTTCAAGAAATACCCCATAAATCTGCCCATTGAGTCGGGTTGGGTTGTTTTACCTCTGAGTGGCACTTTTTTGCACACCATCGGCTAAATGGCCAGGTCACATGGACCCCAAAGGCTTAGAGAAGGTTAAGAGGCTTAGAGAAGCCTACTGACCGTAGGCAGGCGGGGAATTTTGCAGAGATAGATATCAACACTGATCCAGCTGGGACTCGAACCTGGGAACTACAGATTACAAGCCTGGCGCGCTACCAACTAAGCCAACACTGACTAAGCCGACACCACTGAGTCGGGGGTAGCTGGTATGGCCCAATCAAAATGTCATGGACGATACCCAAACATTGATGACAAACTGTTGTTGATGACCATGCACCATTGTGGCATGTGGATTTTCGTGTGCAATTGTGGCATGTGGATTTAACACGAGAATTGTGCAAATTAAACACACCCTCACATGTGGAAGAGGCCTCATCTGAGAAGAGCACATGAACCAGAAATTCAGGCTACACTGCAGTCTCCTGCAGAAACCAGTGCACAAATTCTACATGAAGAGGTAATTCTGAGGTTGCAATGTCTGCACTCTCTGATGATGAAACAGATGTAACTGGTGCTCATGCAACACACTCCACATGAGGGCATGGTTCACACCAAAGCTATGTGCAACAGCTCGCATGCTTGTGCCTGGATTTCCTCAATATGCCGTAGGATCTCTTCTTCCACGTCAGGAGTGTGCATGGTTCTCTCCAGATCAATGTTGTGCATGTTTGCATGAAATGTTTCAGTTTCTCAGTTGCCAGTGCAAAAGCACAAATATTTGGTGGTTTGCCACACATCTGTTTGGGAAGCACTGTCAGTACAACCTCACAGCAGCTCTTCCATTTCCATTGGCAGTCCCATATGCCAGATGCATGACAGCAAACACAAGTCCGTTCTCCATTCCCACTTCGCCCCTCTAGCCAATTGCAGTGCTGCGAAACAGCACCCTCTAGCACCGAAGGGTTATGTCAGCAGACATACATTCATAAACAAAAAAGGTTCGTCTTGGTGTTCCCTATCTCCCATTGAAATTTGTACAGAGAGTTTTGAAACCCCTGTTTAAACATAATGTTGACAGGTAAATGCCAAATGTGTATATCAGCAAAAGATACTCTTTTACCATCTAATATCAATTAGTTTAAAACTTTATGAAAAACTCCACAAGAGTAGAACCCCATAGTGAAACATTCTGCAGCACAAGGAGATAACTGACTCCATGAGTAAAACAGATCAACATAACAGTGACAACCACCACATGCAAATGCTATTGGACTAGTGAATTGCCAACAGCTAGAACAATGCAGCAACCAAGTGTCAGCATTACTAACAACTATGGTGAGTCAATTTTATTACTTAGATATTTACAGTGTTCACAAAGTACTTATCTCTACAGACTAACATATGCATAAAAGTTTGGAACAAAACCAGAATTTTGCCAATCATGTTCTTATCACTTTGCCGATAGTGTGATCACAGAAATATAAATTTTTTTTCTCTTTTTTCTTCATTTTCCATTATCCAGGGAGAATTGTGAGATTACAGGAAGGAGTATTTTTCTCTTTGTATTCCTTTTATAAAATACATCCAACAATAGATAAAAATACAGTACTGTGCAAATTAGTTGGGACAATAGGAAAATGCAGTAACAAAGACACAACTAAAATATTTATTTGTTTAATAGTGTAGTTAATAGTGAATGTGACCCCCCTTAGTTTTAATTACTTCTTCCACCCTGTCAACCATTGATGCTACTAGCTTTCCATATATCTCCTTCACTTCAGGGTCGTGGTACCACACTTTCATGACACTTTCTATCATTTTGGTTTTCGTCCTGCAATCCATCTTAGATATGCATGCTTTAATAATGGCCCACAAATTTCCAATGGGGTTTAGATCGGGTGAATTTCCTGGCCACTCCAATACCTTCAAATGTTGCTGGATAAAGAAGCTCTTAGCAAGCTTAGAATTGTGGCATGGGGCCAGATCCTGTTGAAATACCCCATCGCTGTTAGGAAACAGCTTCTGCAGAGTTGGGACCATTTTCGCATCCAGAACACCTATGTACTTTTTGCTGTCCATCATTCCTTCAATGGGGTGAAGTGGCTGTGGCCTGGAAGCTGTGAAACATCCCCAAAATATGACCCTTGGTGGTTACAAACAAGTTTAGACTCTGCAGCGGAAGGGACTTAGCATTACTTCGCTTGTCCCAACTAATTCGCACAGTACTGTAATTTGGAAATATTAAAATAGTTTAAAATCACAAAACATACTTAACCCTTCCAGGGCCTAGCCCGTATGTACACGTACGGAGAATCTAAGTTGCAAGTGTCAATGCCATATGCAAACAGTCTTAGAACAACAAAAATATATCGATTTTTTAAAAATAAAAATTGTCGTAATTTTTTTATGCATATATCTTATAAAAATATATAATTCAGGCTTCAAAAATAATATTTTGTTTCTTAATTTGATGCATATTTTACTAAACTACAATATAAATAATTTTATAAAACCATCTGATTGCCAATTTTTAGAAGCACTAAATGATATTGCCGATTTGCTTGTTAACGTTCCTATTTGCTGAAGCAACCTTCTGATTTAAGCTCACGAGTTTGATTTGAGCTATTATCAATAAATTTTTCTCTAAATTTTCGAAAATCTCCTAAAAATTAACAAAAAAAATTGCTATTTTTGAAAATCGTAAATTTTGGAAGTAATTACAAAATATGTACCGTCATTTTTTTTTCAGTTTCACACTCTTTTCTGTCAAAAACCTAGTCAGTATTCCCATGTTATTTTTATCATTTTTCCCTGCATTCTATGCATCTTTCCCATCTTCAAATCAAAACTAAAAGTAAACACGTCCTTCTTAGAAATCCTGGTTGCACCTGCATTTAATTAGTTATGCTTCACTGAGGCAAACAAGACTCAGAATGGCTGATGCAATCTCTGTTGCTTGTGCTATGTGTTGTTTACAGTTTTGGTCCAGCATATTGGATACTCTTTGTCAAATTAGTATTTTTTTTTTTATATTTAAACCATAGTTTTCATTTCAGTAGATTTATTTTTGGAAATTAGCGATCTTTTGGCTGATCGATAAGTATTGATTTTTTCATAGTTATGTTATATCGTATGGCCAGTCTACAACTTGTGGCTGTGGATATTTTAACATCACATTGTTAATTTTTATTTTATTATTTATTACTTTTCCAGTAAAACTTTGATCTAGTATCATTTTCTGAAAATAAATGAAGTCTAGGATATGGAAGCAAATTAATTACTGTAGTTTTATTTCCGCTAGTGAGCGATTTTCAGATCAGCTGATTTATCAATTACTGATATATCTTTCCGGGTTGGCTAGATTGGAAGCCGGCTTAAAAGTTGTTGTGGATATATTATTTATTAATCCCATTTAGGTTATACAGGGTGATTCAGAATTCATCATCAATATTTGGTGGGGAGGTAGGTAATAAGAAACGAAGGAGATTTCACATAGGAAAGCATGGGCGCATATGCCATGTAGTAGGGCAAAATGACCCCAGTTCAATGATGGAAAGAACACATAAGAAGGAAGTGGTAAGGAAAAAACATTTATTATCTTACATGTAACATTTCTTTGCATTGGTTGTACAAGACTTACAAGAGGTGCTCGAACTGCCGACCATGTGCTAGAATGCATGACTCACAATGGCGTTGCATGGACAGCCGGACCCTGTGGAAGATGCCTGGCATTTCCCGGATGTTTGAGGCAGCAACTGATATGCGTGCTACAAGATCCATAGCACTATCAACAGGGGTCTCGTACACCATGTTTTTCATAGCACCCCATACAAAGAAATCGATTGGAGATAAATCCGGTGAACGTGGTGGCCAAGAAACCGGCCCACCGCGGCCAATCCATTGACCACCAAACTGTTCTGCTTACCTACGCAGACAGTTTGGTGGTCAATGGATGGAACTTCACTTAACTTCTTAGCACAATACTGTGCTTTATATTATCTGATATAATTTTAAATAACTTGCAAAACATCTTTCCCAAAATGATACACATACCAATATTTACACTTATGGTAAAATAATAACAATGGAATATGTTTACAACTTTAAAAATATTGAACTTTCTTTAGAGAAATTTGCACTACCTTTAGGATTCTTGCAAATCTGTCTAAGCAGTTTCCTACAGCTATATCAATAGTCTCACCAAATATTCTATACCTTTTCTCACTGTATGCAATTACCTATAAAACAATTCAAACATAATTATTTCAGTCCATATTTTCAGTTGGTTAGTCACAAAAAAAGGCAATATATGATGGTCAAATTAATGTGTACAAGATTTTGTCTCAAATTATTAAACAATCTTTGCATATATAATTCCTCTGAGATCATATAATTTGTATAAACTAAGTCTTACATTTCCTTTTTCTCATTTTCAGCTATCACTAAATTGCTGAAAATTTTAATGCTGAAAAGTACAGTAGGACTGTACAGTTGGGTTGTTTTACCTCTGAGCGGCACTTTTTTGCACACCATGGGCTAAACGGCCAGGTCACATGGACCCGTAGTCACATGACATTTATCACAGCTAGCAGCAGTGATAAATCTTAATGCTGACACAGGTGAGACTCAAATTCAGGAACTGTAGATTATGAGCCTGGAGCACTACCAACCGAGACAACCCCACATCCACTATTTGGTATTGGCATGTAGTAGTAGCGTAGTGCCAGATGTGCGTTTGGTAAGGAACAAACTGGGAACTTGACTATCTATTTACCCTTGTACATAGCTGTTACATATTACACAACAATATAATTTGATACTCATTTATCACACTAGGTACCAATAAATTAAGGGTTATTTGAAATAATTATGGTCCTATCTAAATCTAAAATAATCAAAGGTGTGTGTCAGTGGCCACCATAATGCTCTTCAGAAAAAAAAAAGCTAGCAACTAGAAATTTTGAGAAGACTGAGGATGTGCAAAGCATGATATTAATTAAATAGGTGGAGAGAAAACTGCATTTTCCCCAAAATTCCATATCTTCAGAATTAATAGTCGAAGTGTTTATTAATAAACTATTGCTTAATTAATAAAATATTGTTTATTATTAAATTGATAGTCGAAAGTGCTGTCATTTACTGGGAACATAAAAAATTACTTCCTTTAACTGTCCTCATTATTGAAGGCAGTAGCATATTGAAGGAAGGGAAGATGCACCTTCACCCTTGGGAGCACGTTAATGTAAGGCCAAGAACTAGACAGAGGCTAAGGAGTAGCCGATGATGTGCAGTGCAAAATATTAACTGGATAAGTTCAATAAGTGGTGAGAAAAAGAGGATTTTTCCCTAAAATTCCACATCTTAGGCTAGCTGTATTTTCTGCTGACCAGATTCCTCCTAACAATGCATGCTGATGGAACACTTGGGTTGATTATTACATGAAATCATCCTATTAGTGAGTGCCACTTGCTCAAAATAAAAAAAATATATATATGGATTATCAATACCTTTAAAAGGAAGCATGTGTAAGTATGCATTGCTAGCTTATAAGAGTAACTAGAGAAATACAGAAGAAATTTAAACCAAACTTTCAATAGTTCCTCTACATATTCATAAAGAAGGTTTTAGGCTATTAAAATGTACAATAACACTCCTGAAGTTTTCTGATTCAGCCCTAAAAAACTTTTTCTAAACTTTTTTTGGATATTTCTTTATTTGTTACCAAATAAAAAAGACAAAACTTTGCCATAAGAAAAAATAAACAAATATGATTGCATGATTATGCAGCATTACTTTAATATATAAATAAAGACAAAAATAAAGTTTTAATATTTGCTTGTTTACAAAAGATCTCAGAATGGTAAATGGTGGCTAGACATATGCTGGAAGGAGAACTGTGTACCAATCCCCAGTGATAAATGCACAGAACCAGGCAGGCCCAGCACCTAATGTTGTTGATCTGGAAACATGGCCCTAAACATAAGGGGAAGATATTTCTGTAGATCATTCTTCACAGATGGACTCTAAAAACACAAGTAAATAGACCTTGCTCAGAAAGTAATTAAAATAACTTAAAGTTTTCTGTCATTGAGCAATAAAATGTTTAAGTTTATCTATAAAACTATTTCCATATTGATAAATAATGAGATAAACTCGACAGTTCAATATCCACTAATAAATCAGCACTTTGACGTCGATTCTAATTTTAGAGGAAAAATTGTCTTGAGCCGGGTGGGATACGAACCCACGATCTCCTAACATGTTAGGTGCTCTGGACTACTGAGCTACTGGCCACCAATCAAGATCTCTCTAATTAACTCTATGAACATTCCTTTTATGTCACATATATGTGCTATTCGGCAATTTTAGCCCAAGCGGCTTTCTATTTGCCATATAGATGGAAAGCATGTCTTACAAGTATGCCAATGATGATAAATAATGAGATAAATTTTTCCTCTAAAATTAGAATCAACGTCAAAGTGCTGATTTATTAGTGGATATTGAATTGTCGAGTTTATCTCATTATTTATCATCATTGGCATACTAATAAGACATTCCTCCCATCTATATGGTAAATAGAAAGCCGCTTGGGCTAAAATTGCCAAATAGCGCATATATGTGTGACATAAAAGGAATTTAAAATAATTTAAAATTCTCTGTCATTGAGCAATAAAATTTTAGAGTTTATCCTTCAAACTATTTGCTTGTTGAAAGTTCTTAGAGAAAACTCTCAGAAGCTTTTCGGAGCAAAGACAGCACTCCATCTTCAGTGAAGTGATGCTATGTACTGATGTTAGGTCCGTTTAGACAAAGAGCTTCTTTCCACATATCGTGTAGGGTGATTCTAGTGTCATTATTTCAATAGCCTCGCGGACTATGGTTCCGTAGAAAGTGGATGCGCGCGCAAGAAGTGTGGCGTGCTCCCAGTTTATTGTTGCCGTGTGTTGAGAGAGATTTTGATCGGCGGCCGGTAGCTCAGTGGTCCAGAGCACCTGACATGTTATCAGGAGGTCGTGGGTTCATATCCCACCCGGCTCAAGACAATTTTTCCTCGAAAATTAGAATCGACATCAAAGTGCTGATTTATTAGTGGATATTTCCATATTATAAATGTTTTTTGCCCTCACTATTATTAATCTGTCTGATAAAAAATTCTCCCATAATGAACTTGTTGCTCTGGAACATGGCCCTAAATTCAGCCCATTTCATAAAAATTAGATAAGAAAAAGATCATCGCTGAAATTGAAATCATCATTAATAATGCATGCAAACATCTGGAAGAGAATAAAGTTAATGCCATGAGACAAAATTCATGAACTCTAGACAGAAGTCTCCCCTTTACTGGGAAAGAAATTTTTCACATTATTATTTTCAGTCCTTAAAAACACAAGAAACACCCCTGACATTGTTATCGCATTAGCTTATAAAAAAATGTCAATTTGTTATCATGAACAAAAATGATTATGATGCCAAAGTTTTGGTTTCTTTATCTAGCTTTATTTATGACCACCCATTTTCCATTAAATTACATGGTGGAATTTCTCATCAGATTCAAGGATCTGTCCATTCCTCTAAACCAGTGGTTCTCAACCTTTTATGTTTCACGTACCTCCAAGAAATGTGTATGTAACTGGTGTACCCCTTGTATATAAAACTGCAGACATAAAACTATAGTTATAGTATTACAATGGGAATAAAACATATATATATACATTAAATTTTATATTCATAAATTACATATATCGATAAACACAAAAAATGACAAACAATTTAACAAATCTTATAATTATACACATTTTACTGGATAATCGACTTCTGAGCTCTCATGGCATACCCCCAAAAATTTTACCATGTATCCCATGTTGAGAACCCCTACTCTAAACAGCAAATTAGTCACACTTGATGTAGTCTCCTTGTTCTCATCCACTTCAGTTTTTGATGCTGTTATGTTATTTCAGACAAAAATTCCCCCCTCCTCCCCCCGAAATCAATGCCATTTATAAAGCATTAAAACTAATCACCAAAAATAATTACTTCTAGTTCAGCAACAAAATCTACAGGCAGGACTCAGAGGCCCCCCATGGGCTTGCTCGCCCCCCCTTTCAGGCATGCTGTCCAAGACTGTCCTTCAAGACTTCGAAACAAAATTATTCAACTCAGCAGCAATTTTACCCATCTTCTGGTATCACTATGTCAACTATATATTTTTAATTTAGAATGACAGCAACGAGCAATTAAACTGCCTCATTAATAAAGCCAACAACATCTATCCTACAATGCATTTTCACAAAGGAGGAGGAAAACAGCAATGCCATCCCCTTTAGATGTTTTTATTCATAAAGATGACACAGGAGCCTTGATGACATCAATAAACTAAGCCTACCTACCCTCCATCATACACAAGGACTCATGAACCCCATGGGTATACAAAATTGCAGCCTTCAATTCTCTCATCCACAGGGTCTTTACCATATCATCAAATGAGTTTTTGCTTAAAAAAAGAATTCGAAACATTTAAGCCATTGCTGTATCCCAGGCTTCCACCCAAAAACAATAGAAAAGCTAGTCAGTAGGTATAGAAATGACAATAGAACAGATTTGTCTCCTCCTAATCACCGACTCTGAGCAGGCAACATTTGCCAGATCTATATCTTGCATTCTTGTCCTGTGAATCAGTATGCAAATTACTCAAAGCCCAAAAAATCAATGTTGTTTTCAGCCCAGCTCTAATTCTGAAGAAAATTTAGCCTCCTTCAAAAATTGGCTGTATATATATTTCTCCTGCATTTGCCAGATAATTCCATTGTTTACTACATTAGAAGAAGCATACATTATCTATGAGAGGTTCACAAAGCATTAGACAGATGTCAGCCAAACAAACGACTGCTGCTACAGGCTGGCATACAACACGCAGCTACCATAGACTGGGAGCATGGCACACTGCTAACAGGTGTATCCACTTATTACAGAACCATCATCTGTGAGGCTATTGAAATAATGACCTTGTTGGTCCTCACCTGCAACTGAGACACTTAAATCACCCTTCACAACACATGAAAAAAGTTCTTAACAGTCCTAACATACCACAATGTCACTTCTTGGAAGATGGAGCACTGTCCATGCTCTGAAAAGTTTCTGATTTTGCTCCTAAAAACTTTTTAATATGAAAACAGTTTGAAGGATAAGCTTCAAAATTTATTGCTCAATGACAGAGAACTTTAAGTCATTTTAATTATTTTATGAGCAAGAAGGTCTTTTTACTTGTGTTTTCAAATGAGAAGTTTTCACTTCAACCTTACAGATTCTATCATATCAAATTTTATATTCGTTTTAAACTGTAGACTTTATACATTTAAACACTTGCTTTTTTGATATTTTTTAGTGTAAAACTGAATTATATGGTCCAATAATCAATGTGCACTTTCATATGTTGTATAGCATGGATGAGCAACCTTTTCTCATTGTCAGATAGCATGATGATTTTTCATAGTGGTCATGGGCAGAACTTTAGTCATTGCATAAAATACTCTATAAGCTTACCACCCTCCCCCCATCCAATGCCCTGAGGAAACTTTTACAATCAAGGTAATTACCGTATATTTCCGCAGATAAGATGACCTTCAGATAAGACGAGGTATAAATTTTTGTCTAAGTTTTATAGTTTTAGCATATATCTGTCCTATAAGACGACCCCAAACTATCAACGGCCTATGAATTTAGTTTAGATCGGTGATCATCATCTGGATAATAACACTGTATAGCGTATAAGGAATTATGTCCTATTTGCAAACATTCGCACTGATTCAGGCATTCGGGTAATGACCTTGACTATTCACAAAAGCATCGTATGGGCTATTCTATTTTGTGGACATATTCTACTCTGTACTAGTAAATAATTACGGTTTGTCCATTTTTCCTCAGTAGCTCAATAAACATAACTTTTAATATTTATTTTGTTTTAGAATTGTTTTACTATTAAATTGTAATGTATTATTTACTATTACAATGTAATGTATTATCATATAGCGTATTTAAATAATATGACAGATTTTTCGATAAGTTGTAGTAATAATGGTTTCAATTTATATAAATTTCAATCTATTTTTTTTTTGTATCTGTCCTATAAGACGACCCGGATTTTGGGGGCCTTTTTTTATGATTCAACTATTGTCTTATCTGCGGAAATATACGGTATATTGATTATAAACATAAAATGTAAACAATTAAATTTTTACATACAGATATTTATTATAAAAAGGAAATAGGAACTATAACATAATTAAGATAAAAATGAAACACATTTTAACCTAAATTAATATTGACTCCAGGAACAAATACTGGTAATTGAGCTGTGCCAGGTACATAGTTACTTTCATCAAGAGCCAATGAAAATTATTCAGACTTCGATGTAACAAGCTCCATAAAGGTATTTTCTATATTGGCAACAAGTCCATTAATACACCTGGTTACACTTCTGCAGGATAAATCTATGCTATCAACATCATATTTCTCTCTCAACATAAGGTATCAAACAACTGTTTGCAAGCAGTCCTTTACAAATTTGCCATCAGCATAATTTTTGGAATATTTTTCAATTTTCTCACTAATAACAAAACTTCACTAAAGATGCCAAATTCATGATTTTTTTTTTAAATTCATGAACCAAAAGGCTCAAAATTGGATTTGGAGGCCTTTTGGTTTTTGGGGGTTTTTTGGGTTTTTTTTTTTTTTTTTTTTTTGGGGGGGGGGGAGTTAATGCAGCATAAATAATGAAATAAACTCAACATATTTAATATCTACTAATAAATCAGCACTAAGAAGTCGATTCAAATTTTAGAGGAAAAATTGTCTTGAGCCAGGTGGAATACGAACCACCCTATGGGTTCGTATCCCACCTAGCTCAAGACAATGTTTTTTATTGGTGGATATCCCACCTGGTATATCCACCAACAAAATCCCTGGCCTCAGCAGTCCACCGTATGTACCACTATCTTCCTTCGGATTCTGGGGTCAACAAGATTCCCTTTAAGAAGGTAGTCCTTACCTTCAATGAATTCCCCTTACCTGGGAATGTTGTCTTGGGCTTCTACCAGATCCCGATGAAGTCTCACACCAAGGTCCCACCTCAGTGCTTGAAGTGCCAATGCTTCAGGCAAATTGCTAAGATTTGCAGAGGTATGGTGAGGTGTAAGCACTGCAATGGATCTCACTCCCACAAGCAGTGCAAGTACACCAGGCCCACTATCTATGCCAAATGTGGTGAACCTCATGATGCCACCTTCCCTAAGTGCCGCGACATGAAGCTCACCTGCGAGAAGAAGAGGGAAGCCCTTGGTCCTGTCCACACTATGGAGAGCACCAAGCTTGGGAAGGTCCCTCTTCCAAGCTCCGTATACACTGTGTCATCTCACGAGGCTCCATTTCCTTCACTTTAACCACGAGCTTCTCAGGAAGTTGCAAGACAGGCCAGACTCTGCCATCGCAATGTCTGTCACTGACTTCTATGACCGAGTCATTCCTCACAGCTCCACTTCTGGTAATATGCTCTTCCCCAACTTTCCACCCTGGAGGAACAGTGATTTTATGATCAATGTTACTATCCCTTCTCTAGGTCGAAAGAGCGACTCAGACCGAGTGGCCATCAGGCTTCTCTCCACCTCCTATGTCACCATGCAATATGAGAGATGTACCGAGGTCTACACTGATGGATCTGTGGACTGCGAGAGGCTACATGCTGCCTCTGCCATCCCTGATACGGGCATTGTCAGAGATTTCCATCTCCTGCATCTTGTTTCCTCCACCTGTGCAGAACTTCATGCTATCCTTGAAGCTGTACTCTTCATCCTCAGTCTCGAGAGTGGCAACTTTGTCATCCTCTGTGACTTGAAGTCAGCCTTGGAAGCTCTCCAGAAGCAAGACAGCCACAAGGGAAAGATTTTGGCATTAAATGGTCTGGAGATATGAAAATTTTCTGATTTAGATTATGTTGATGATTTAGTCCTTTTGGTAAATGATGTTGATGAGGTGATCTCTTTCATTCGAGCTGTTGTTGACGAGACTGGTAGAAGAGTAGGTTTGGTTATAAACCTACTCTACTACCAGTCTCATCAACAGCTCGAATGAATGAGAGAAAATTAAAGTGATGAAAATTGATCAGACCGACTGATTAACAGACAGTTAATCTGAATGATTGCAGTCTTGAGCAGGTATTAGTTTAATTATCTTGAGAGCTATGTAACAGATACTGGTGATGTGTGGCATGAGATTAAGACAAATAGGGATTGCTGTCGGGACTTTTAAGAATCTATGGGAAGTGTTCAGAAATAGGCATATACACCTAAAGATTAAAATTAAACTGTATAATAGTTTAGTTCTCTCTAGTATTAATTATGGTAGTGAAACTTGGATGCTTTGTAAACAAGATAACAGGAAACTACATGCTTTTGAATCTAGATGCTTAGCAGTATCTTGGGCATTTGATGGTTCAACTTTGTAAGTAATGATGAGGTTAGGCAAAGGAGTTGGCAACCTCCTTTAAGCAGCATATTGTGCAGAGAGAGACTCCGTTGGTTTAGCCATGTTGCCCGTATAATTATAGATTAGCAAATAGGGTTATGAACAGAGTGCCTAAAGGCGTCAGAAACAGGGGGAGACCTAGGATATGGTGGCAGACAATGTCAAATAGGACCTTGTTAGAATTGGCTTGCAGTGGGCACATGCAGCAGATGTAGCTCAGGACAGATATGCTTGGAGAATTAAATTGCACAGTCTGGTTGGACCTCCATAGCCCATAGCTGCTTGAGGATGATGATGAGTTTCTCGATTCTATCTCAACTGAACTACAGCATCAGTGTGATAGCTCATATTCAGATGAATGATAAAAATAGTTATATAAATACTGAAATAGGATTAAATCAGATGAGATAAAATATAAATAAAAAAAGCAGTATTTACTCGGTAATTGGTACCAAAATTCTTCAATTTTAAAAAAACGGGTCTTTGGTTAATTTTTTGGAGCATTTCAAAACTTTACAAAAAATGAGTTGGCAACAGTTCAAATCAAACTTGCAAGCAGAAATTGAATGATTGCTTGAAAGTGGTATAAAATAAACAGAAATAGCAGTGATACTGAAAATGGATATTTAGGAATTGTCAATATGAACAGTAAACAGTAGCAAGGAATATTTAATTTATAGCATAACAAAACATGCAGAAAGTTGAAAATGGAAACATTATTTTCAAATACATATTTTTAATAAAATACAGGTTGAGTATCCCTAATCCAAAATGTGCGGGAAAGAGAATGTTTCAGATTTTGGAATACATGATATGGTGGAGAGTTAAAAAGGGTGAGAAAAAAAATATCACTTTCAGAAAAATATCTTTCTATTTGGCATAAAAAAGATGAATATAAATGTAACAAACAAAGAATGTAAATGCATTTGTTTACCATCTTGGGAAGAAACATCAAAAGAGGTTGATGGACCAAGAAATGGATTCTCCAGGGATGAAGAAAAGACATCATATATTGGTTGGGCTTTCTTTTTCTTAATATTTCCTTTAGTGTCATTTGGCTCATTACCAAAGTTTTTGCTTTAAAACCCTTTATGGGGGTAAAACGAAAAAATGCAATTCATCTTTAGGGGATTCCCAACGAGAATCTCCCTCTTTTAACTGCCCTTTTATATGAAAGATGCAGAAAGTTTTGTACTATTGTGACCACATGGTCATAAGGTGGGGGGGGGGAGGGTCCTTCAAAAACCATGATATGCCACAGAGGAGGGGGGATCAAAAATTGCCCTAAATAAGACAGTGTGGTTTATGGATGGCCTTAAACAGTGAGTAATAGTCTTATCCCAAAGGGTTGCCTGCTGTGAGAGCAAAGTTCCCGATTTCAGAAAATTCTGGAATTTCGGATTGGGGATACTCAACTTGCACTTACAAAAAGCTCGAACAGAATATCTACTTTTTTTAATCGAGTTTCACTCTACTAAGTGATACTCACCAGCCTGACCTATTTGTATGGAATTTTGGAATGCTATGCAGTGGAGTTGCAGAAGGATAATTTACTTCATTATTGTGATGGAATGCTATTTATTTTATTAACTAATTTCATAAGCTCTTTAATAGAATCAGTAATACAATACTTCAGTGTTTCAACTTCTCTGTAACACTGAAGTAACCAAATTCTGGGTTTAAATTTTGGCATCCCATTGGCTAAGTCATTAACAAACTTGGTAGTGAATCAAAGGAACCTGGGTTTGTGCTCCGGTTAAGGTATGGATGTTTCTTTCTTGTGTTGTCTCCCAGCTGAGAACTTGCTTCCTCACAGACCTTCTTTTAGTGTACTATGCTGATTGACATCTGTCAAATCTTTGTAGCAACAGCTTCTTGAGGCTAACTGCATTTTACAGCATACAAATTTTGTATTTTTTTCAAAAAAAAGAAGGAGGGGCAGGCACAAAATATCATGGAGGCCCAATATGTGAAGTTGTGGGTCTCCTGTTCACTAATGATTTCCCCCCCCCCCCCACCCTGAATACAGCTGACAGCATAACCACTGTTGGGTAACAACAGTGAGGGTGGGTTTGCATTGTGCTAAGCATACAAATGAACATTTAATAAAATCTTTTGATCACCCACTAATTTATCTGTTATATTATGAAATTTGGAATAAACTGAAATTTTGGACAGAAAGTCTCAAATTCCCAAAATTAACTTTTTTAAAGGTTGTGATAATTTTACTAAACATCATGGATTAACATATTAAAACAAAATTTAATTTTTACAATAACACTCTCTAAAAGATTTCAACTCATTATTTCTTAATTAAAATGGCATTAAAGTGATAAAGTCTTTCTTACATCTATTAGGAAACCATTACAAACACTTACTGTCCCCTGTTCTTAGCAATGGAGTGTTATTCTCCCATACTTCTCTCATAATGTCCATAGCAGGCATTCATATTGACTTTAACATTGTGAAAGACATGGAGACGTGTTAACTTGATGATTCAGAACTACTTACAGTTGATAGATCTTTTATAGAAGAGAGTTGGCTGATGTACTTGTTTGATGATTAACTTCTGCATGATGTTGCTGTCAGACAGCAGTGTAACTGTCCATATCTTAAGTTGTAGTAGGACAATAGTCTTACTGATAATATCGTAAATCTGATGATCACAAAGATACCAAAGTCCATAAACTCCTTCTAAGCAGATTGATGTTGTTCCTGTTCCACATTTTAACAAACATACAAATAATAACTGAAAAATCTGCTCCATAGAAGAACACATTAAAACTTTTAACTTATTATTTAAAAGTCATTAATATCATAGGCAAAAAAAGCCCATCACATTACATATATTGAGTCTAACTGCTCAACATCATCAGGTGACTGTCACCTGATTAATTACTTCTTTGTGTGTCTGAAAAAAATAGCTCAGTCGATATAATAGCAAAATTACAAGTTTTAGAAATGTTATAGATACCTGGGTATTTCCACCACTGACATATAGCACTGTTGGATTATGTGCACCAGTAACAAGTCGACCCATTTCTATTCATCAGGTGACTGTCACCTGATTAATTACTTCTTTGTGTGTCTGAAAAAAATAGCTCAGTCGATATAATAGCAAAATTACAAGTTTTAGAAATGTTATAGATACCTGGGTATTTCCACCACTGACATATAGCACTGTTGGATTATGTGCACCAGTAACAAGTCGACCCATTTCTATATCTATAAGTTGATTAAGGAAATTTTTAAAATGCAACATTCCTTCATCAATATTTATTAGTGTTAGAATAAGGCATTTGTTTGCAATATATATATATAACTCAAAATCTACTCATGATATTGGAAATCTCAAAAAAAAATTTTTTCAACATTAAATTTCCATTCAGAATTTTTTTTTTTTGCATTACTTGAATTTCTGTAACTCATAGAGCTCTGAAATACAAAAACAGCTAGTTTATGAAAGTGGTGTCTGATTTTTGAAAGCAGCTGTATATGTGATGTGAACAACATACCTTCATACTTACACTATATTCACACATTGGTCAGCACCAGTGAGAAACTAGTGTGAATAAACACAATTTACATAAAGATTTACTGGAGATATAAATGATGTAGTAAAATTTGCCAAAAGAAGTTTCCAAGAGGATCATGGGGAAGATTAATAATTATTACATACTATATAATGATTTAAATAAACAAAGTGTCACCATGGTTTAATAAAAATCTAGTTGGGAGAGAGAATGTAAGAACAGTGGTTGTATTAAAAATGAGTAAAATGCTGGACACTATTTGTTAAGTAAGCTTTTGTACATAATCATCATCATCATGATCTTCAAGCAGCCATGGGCTACAGAAGTCCAACCAGACCATGCAATTTAGTTCTCCAAGCATATCTGTCCTGAGCTACATCAGCTGCATCTGGTCACTGCTGCCACTTCTAACAGGTCCTGTTTCACATTGTCTCCCCACCGCATCCAGGTCTCCCCCTCTTTCTTCAGTTTCATCAACAGCTCGAATGAAATATAACATCTCATCAGCATCATTTGCCAAAAGGGCTAAATCATCAGCATAATCTAAATAAGAAATTTTCAGATCTCCAGACCATTTAAAGGCAAAATCTTTCCCTTGCAGTGAATTTCACATAACATAATCAATAACCAAAGAGAAAAGGAGACAAAATGCACCCTTGTCGAACACCAGAAGTAATGCTAAACCAATTGCTACAAGCCTTACCAACTCTCACACACGACTCAGTTTTAGAGAGCTTTCATGTGTTAACTAACTTATCTGATATGCCATACAATCTCACACTCAACCACAAATTATGACAATCAACAGAGTCAAAAGTCTTTTGGAAATCAACAAAGCTAGTAACCAAAGGTTTCTGAAACTCTAAACATTTCTCAAGAATCTGCCTGAATGAAAATATCTGATCTACACATCCCCTACCACCTCTGAATCTACATTGCTCATCACATAATTGCCTGTCAACCAGATTCTTAATTCTATTAAGCACAATCATGCAAAGAACTTTACCTGGAACAGAAAGTAGACAGATACCCTTATAGTTATCACAAGAACTGTGATAATCTTTTTAAAAAATAGGGATAATAATAGCTCAGGTAAAATCCTTAGGAACCATGCCTTTATCACATAAGATATTCAAAATTTCAGTCATCCATGTGGTAACCGAAACATTACCCGAAGATGATGATGCATGTCCGTGCTGAAATGGGCAGGTGCCCCATTGTGCTGGAACCACATACGGGCATAGATTGTAGCTGGAACATCCTGAAGCAATTCCGGCAAAACATGTTGCAGAAAAATACGGTACGTTAGACCATCGAGGCGGTCCAGCAGTAGGTAGGGTCCAATTCAGTAGTTGTGCATGATCTCCGCCCAGACATTGACGGCGAACCATTCCTAGTTCGAATTTGGACGTGTACCATGGGGGTTCTGGACCGTCCACATATGCGCATTATGGACATTCACTACACCTTCACATGAGAATGTTGATTCATCCGTAAAGAGCACATGCGCAGGGAAATTGAGATGTGTGGCACTTTGCTGCACGAACCATGGGTGAAATCCATGCGCAGGGGATAATCAACAGCTGTCAATGCCTGCATTCACTGCAAGTGATAAGGTTGTAACTCTTCTTCATGCAGTACTCGCCAGACACTGTTCCGATGCACACCCAGGCTCCAGGCGGCGGATCGCGTGCTTGTACCTGGGTATCTGTCATCATACACAAGGTGTCCTTGCTCATAGATGCGTTGATTGTCCGTGCTCGTCCAGCATCATGTCGAATGATGTGGAAGGTGCCTGCCTCAGACAGCTGGTGGTGCAGTTGCACAAACATTTTATGATCAGGTACATGGCGCATAGGACATCGCTCATGGTAGAGTCTTTGCGCCTCTCTACCATTGCTTTCGGCTATGCCATACATCAGGTGCATATGGCTTTCTCTGCGTTTGTAAACTGCTCCATCTTGAGTCCGGTCGCCACTGAGAATGCTGGGGTTTGGCCGATCCAGCACTTTTAAGCAGTGCCACCTCATCTGTGCCCCCTACTGGCACCGGGCTGCGTTTGCAGTCGCATATTCTATGACGAATATTGGTGGGTTCGGTGTGTACTACCATCCACTCACGTTTGGGCCATGAATTCAGGGACACCCTGTATAGTGAATGAATCAATGGGAATATTTATTATATTTTAAACTGCTGGTGTTAGTATTACATATTATCCTTTCAAGCAAAACAGATAATTTATTTTGTGGTCTTCTTTTAGCTCAGCTTTCAGCAGTTTTTTTTTTTCTTCTTCTTCTTCACTTTTCTTACGCTTTAATTGCCTGTTTCCAACAATTAACTTTTCCACTTTTAGCTTTCCATTAATTAAAACAAACATAAGGTATGTAAACAAATTCCTTTTTGCAGAAAAAATTATTTTGGAAATGCATCCATAAAGGAGCAAATGATTCGTGAACTAGTTTTAACCTTATTTACTCCTTTGATTCAACATAAAAAACAAACTCTCCAAACTGAATGTAAAATGATCTTCTGGAATAGTGACCTGTCCCCAATTGTTTTATGGTAATGGGCACTGATGATGGCATTGTAGCGTCAAAACAAACAACTGATAACACACTGAGATATGTTGAAACTAAGGGGAAAGATTGTCTAAAAAATTTATCTGAAATTTTTTTGGGGTAATAAAATGTTATTGAATCAAAGTACACTCTGTATCTGCAGTTAAGTACAAAACTTGCCAATATATTTCTCTAATCTCCCCCCCCCCCAAAGTATGGTTTGACAATATTAGCCATGTTATAGTTGAACAGGAGAATAAAGCAAGAAGAAGATGTAGACAGTGCAAAAGCAATGCAATATATATGTGTAAAAAGTGTCAAGTTCATCTTAATGCAGACTGCTTCAGACAATTCCATATGTTTTGACTAAGTATTCATGTTCTGATAATCCCAAAGTTGCATATAAGCAACATTTTTCTGTGGCTTCTGTGGTCACAATTTTTTTTTAAATCACAACTGCCTATTTACATGTATTTTTAGTCTATAATAAAAGTACTATCTTAAAAATATTATAATTTCTACCTTCGGAAATTAATGGGTTAATCAATTAATAATAGTATTTCTAATTCCTACTGCTTTTAGTTTTATAATGTTTTTAAACTACTACACTGTGATTAATAATTATTGCATGCTTTTAATATTTACATGTAGCAAAAAAAAAACTTTGTTTATTACATAAAAAAAGTTTCATAAGCAAAGGATACGGCCAATACAGTGGTTAACTCCAATAATAGGTTTATTCCATAACTGAGCTATCGTACGAGCAACAACAGCAACAGAAACCAATGGTGCACCCATACCAGGACCTAAATTTATAAACAATAACAACATCTTTTATTTTTCATATAACTTTGTATTAATTAAAGAAATAATTTTGCTTAAAAAATTAGTTTTGCCATAAGTGGGATTCAAACACATCTCCCAGTTACGTGCCATATATTCTCATCACTAAATTACCAATGGCTAGTTCATTCTATCAACTAATTGTAACTTTAAATTTTCCAGATCTTGTCATTTGTGGTGCCATCTATGGTCGGGAATGGCAACATTTCAATATTGCTCAGAATTCAATGTAAATTTGAAGTCACTGACACTAAAGCTTTATTAATGAAATATTAATAAATAGTACATATACAGATTACCTCTTGATATAGAATTCAAGGAATAATTTCACAGTTAGCTAATAGAAGGAACTAGCTATTGATAATTAATGCTGAGAATACCAAGCAGGTAACTGTGAGATATGGATTCAAGTCCCACTAACAATGAAACTAATTTTTTCAGCAAAATTATTTCTGGAATTCTATGTCAACAGATAATCTGTGTATTCACTGTTGATTCAATTTTTCATCAATAATACTTTAGCATGAGTGACTTCTAATTTACATCTAATTCTGAACAATACTGAAAGTTGCCATTCTTGATTATAAATGGCACCATGAGAGAAAAGAACTGGAAGATATAATGTCCCAATTATCAGAAAGAAAGAACTAGGTATTGATAATTCAGTAATAAATTATCAAAGGAAAACGTCCTGTAGACAAGAAACACTTGAAATAATTAGTTGAAAAATAATGGTTATCCTGACTGGGATGCGAACCCAGGCCTCCCAGAAGCATTTTGGGTGTCACTGCTGGACCATCAAGAGCTAACCATGTTAGAGTCACTTTGTTGGAAAAATGGTTAGCCCTTGATGGTCCAGCAGTTAAGATGCCCGATATGCTTCTGGGAGACTGGTTCAAATCCCAGTCAGGACAACTAATTATTTTAGACATTGATAGTTTAGTGGTGAGAAAACCTGGCATATAACTATGAGATGTGGGTTTGAGTCCCACTTATGGTGAAACTAATTTTTCGGCAAAATTATTTCTTGAATTCTATATTAATAGGTAATTTCTATATTTATTATTGATTAATTATTTCGTTTGAAAGGCTGAAAAAAATTATGTACAATTACACATATTAGGTTTAGATAATCAGCCCATTTAAGCAGATATAACTATGAATTTGTATTCCTGAAATAAACCGATTACCTTGGAAAAATAAAACAATTTGGGAAATAACATAAATGAGTCGATATATACTGGGTATTATTGTATGCATTTATATATATTTCAAGATATATCAATAGTCACAGTGGAAAAGCAAAAAGCAAAATAAATCACTATATGTTTTACTACAGTTGAATTCTTATATTTTGATTTTAGTTGCCATGCAACTTTATTTATTTTTCTTACATTTGACAACACTCAGATCACGTAGCAAACATGAGGCTTTATTCAAGTGCCTTATTCCTTTAGTAGCAGCTTCACAAACTTCAGTAGAAACAAAAGTGAACTTTTTTCAATTCTATAGTAATTTAGCAAATGATTAAAACTTTGTTGCCAAAAATAGCAAACGTGATTCAGCAAGCCTGTATATTTGACTGAAAATGTGTTATGCTGCATTTACATTTAGTATGACAAAAAAATTTAAATTTGGTAAAAATATAAAATTTAATACTTACATATAAAAATTAAATTAAAATCTTTAATTCTCTATGACACTGCAATGCTTTTCAGCACTTCAACAAATGTTCTTTCCTTATTACTTCAAGTATCAAAAGTTATTAAGGAGATTTTATGTACCATACTGCATAGGATGGGTAGTGAGGAGCTTCTGGGATGCTAGCAAGTGACAAGTTTATTCTACGTTTTTGCCAGCAAATGATGACTCAGTAGAATTTCAGAAGGTGATGAAGAATGCTAATAATTTATTTGATCAGGTTTAGTGAAGGAAATAACCAATAATATTTTTGGTAGCATAGAGTGCTTAAAAAATCTTTGAGGTTCACAATGCGCATTTTGCACCCTTACTTTGGGCACATTGTCAGGCAGGAAGTGAGCAGTTTTAGACATTGCATAAGAGATACACAGTTGGTTTTTGAGTGCAGGGGAGGGGTGGCATGCCTTAAATTGCATTGTCAGGTGGCTCACCTCCAAGTGGCCAGCATATGAGCAGGTGGCCGTAATGTGATCTGAATGTGCAGGAGGTTGGTAAGAGATTGTGGGGTTATAGGAACTCTCCAAAATTAGTAAGTCTCAAGAGAAGCTACAATTCTTAGACATTAACTTATACCATACCTCCACTAAACTATATACATCTGTATACAAAAAACCTACATTCATTCCTTACCATGATAGGTTACTTGTCATTATGGCAGTTGTGGTTTGCTTACTACCAAAGTTGAGGAAGAGTGGGACAGTTTTAAACAGGCTTTTCTTGAAACTAACAGTAGTGTTTTGGGTAAAAAGGAATGGGGGGCGGGGCAAAATTATTTGTTATAAGGCACTGGAACTATTTTGGAAAGACAACTGCAAGAATGTCCTTAATCAGTACCCTACTAGTCCTAACAGGAAGTGTTACAAAGCACTTAATAAACATGTAAAGGATCAGTCAGCAGCTAATAAGAATCTTTGGCTTGATGGCTTTGGCTGACAAAACCAAGGAAGCAGCTAGACAGCACAACAACAGAAAGCTGTACACTAGATTCCTGTACTGGCTAGTTAATGTTTTGTGTGGGGAAAAACCAGACAGGAATACAGTGATTGAAGGATAAACAAGGTAAGGTAACTGAACTTGAGGATTATGTCATGGCTAGGATTATGGCTAGGGGTAGATGAAATTATTACTGAAACATTTAGAGCTGGGAATGCTTCTGTTTCAACATAGCCAACTAAAATTTTGAACATCATTTATGATAGAGGCACTGTTCCTAAGAATTTTACCAGAGCTATTGTTATCCTATTTTTAAAAAAGTTGATTGCAGTTCTTGTGACCACTGTACGGGTATCAGCCTACTTTCTGTTCCAGGGAATTCAGGAATCTGGTTGATGGGAATTTGTGTGAGGAGCAGTGTGGGTTCAGAAGTGATAGGGAATGTGTAGATCAGATTTTGTCACTTAGACAGATTCTTGAGAAGTGTCCAGTTTCAGAAACCTGTGATTACTAGCTTTGTTGATTTCAAAAAGGTGTTTTGCTCTGTTGACCGTCATAATTTGTGGTTGATCGTGAGACCTTATGGCATACCAGACAAGTTAGTTAACATAATGATAGCTCTCTATAATAACACCAAATCATGTATGAGAGTTGGTAAAGCTTGTAGCAATTGGTTTAGCATTACTTCTGGTGTTCAACAAGGGTGCATTTTGTCTCCTTTCCTCTTTAGTTTGATTATTGATAATATTATGAAAAAATTCACTGCAAAGGGAAGATTTTGGCCTTAAATGGTCTAGATATCTGAAAATTTCTGGATCTTTTCAGAGAGCAGAAATTTTTAGAAAAAACTAAAGTGATGAAAATTGGTCAGGCAGATGGTGTTTCAGTCACTTTGAATCGTTGCGCACTTGAACAGGTTCTCAATTTAATTATCTTAGGAGTTATAACAGATACTGGTGATGTGTGGCACGAGATAAACAGACAAATAGGGATTGCTGCTGGGACTTTTAAAAATCTACGGAGAGTGTGAATAAATAGGCATATAAATCTAAAGACTAAATTTAGGCTGTATAATAGTTTGGTTCTCTCTAGGGTTATTTATGGTAGTTAAACTTAGAACCTTTATAAACATGATAACAAGAAACTTGATGTTTTTGATTCTAGATGCTTATGCAGTATCTTGGTTATTAGGTGGTTTGAATTTGTAAGTAATGATGAGGTTAGGCAAGTCAGCAACCTCCTTTGAGCAGCATATTGTGCAGAGAGAGACTCCATTGGTTTGGCCATGTTGCCCATATGCATAACTAAAGATCAGTGAATAGGATTATGAACAGTGAGCCTAAAAGTCTCAGAAAGAGGATGAGACCTAGAATGTGGTGGGCCGACAATGTCAAATAGGACCTTGTTATAATTGATCTACAGTGCCAGATGGGGCAGATATAGCTCAGGACAGATATGCTTGGAGAACTAAATTGTGTGGTCTGGTTTCACCTCCATAGCCCATGACTGCTTGAGGATGAGGATGATGAATGACTTAAGTGAGTTTTTTTATTACCATAAAAAATGCATCTTAATTGGGTTGTTTTACCTCTGAGCAGCACTTTTTTGCACACCATGGGTTAAATGGCCAGGTCATAAGGACCCCAAAGGATCAGAGAAGGTTGGGGGAGGGGACCCACTGAAATATCTGTTGGGAGACAGATGGTAGCCTCCCGACAAGGCCATCCAGCATGTTCTTTAATGTGCACAGGATATGGTTCTTCTGCACATATGGCCATTGCTTAACGTCCCATCTGACGGCCTTTCCAAGCTGATTGGTGTCCCCTACTGACCAAGGGCAGGGAGGGGAATTTTGCAGAGATAAATCTCAATGATGACTGAGCTGGGACTCAAACCTGGAAACTGCAGATTATGAAGCCTGGTGTGCAGCGACTGAGCCACCCCCACCCCATGCATCTTAGCAAATGCTATGAAAGTAACAAAGAGCTTCTAGGAACATATATTTGAAAAACACTTTTATGTAAAAAGACTATTCTGCAATTAACTTTTTCGTCGTGCACATTAAGAAAATTGGCATTTATTACCAAATTTTCCATTATTTTTATTACTTATATAAGTAATATAATTTCAATGAAAACTTATAAAAGTTTTAAAAAGTGGTTTAGCTATTGCAGAATATTGACAGCGGTCTAAGATATATCACCATTAGGGTTAAAAGAATCTTACTTAATATTGATTAATGTCTGAATAATGGAAGATGAAGTCAAAAACACTAAGTATTCAAAGTTTGCTTTTCTTCCATAAGCAGTTCAATAATCAATGTATAACACAATGATATCTATTTTAAAAAATGAGCTATTGTGAGTTGTTTTACTTCTGAGCAGCACTTTTTTTGCATACAATGGGCTAAATGGGCAGGTCAGAGAAGGTTGAGGTCAGGGGACCAACTGGAGAGCTGTTGGGAGATAGATGGTAGCCGCCCACCAAGGGCATTCACAGGGCACAGGGAATGCATACCCACACATGGGCCACAGCTTAACGTCCTATCCAATGGATGAAGACCTTTCCAAGCTCAGTGTCCCCTACTGACTGAGCATAGGGTGGGGAGTTTTGCAAAGATAAATCTAATGCTGGCCCAGGTGGGATACAACCTGGGAACTGAAGATTATGAGCCTGGACCACTAGTGACTGAGCCATCCCCACACCAATCAATTCTGTAATTCTGGTTTTATTTCGATATCACTAAGATGATCAGACATAGTCAGTTTTTAGGGAACTGTCCCCTTGTCCCGAAAACAATTTTTTGGGACACCTAAATGATCCGGTTTCTTGTGATGATATGCAGTCCACATTCCATTTGCATATATTTAATTAGTGCATTTTTAGAATAATGCTGTCAATGCATTACGTGTTGTTGTTGTTTTTTGTGGACATGGTATTTACGCCTTTTTCAAATTCACGTGAACATTTTTATTGTTTTCAAAGTACAAACTGCCACAGGCAAACACATGCTTCAAATTTAGCTATGCCAAAAGAAAAGTCGCACTTCTGAAAGACATAGGCTTATCATCAATCTATGCAGCATAACTGAAATCTATACTCAACTGGATTAAGGTGGGTGAACTTGCCCACCAACTATGAATTATCCATCATACCTATTGTGCCATTCTACAACTGATTTAGTTAAATTTTCCCTGGGTTACGCTTTTGAGAAAAAATGTTCCAGTTTCAGTTTACTGAAACTGGAACATTTACTAAGCTGTTCTGGATTTTACTAATTGAAATCTGGTCACCTTCACTACGTATTATCAAATCATTCAACATTTCCATTCCTAACTTATGTTCCCTCAAAAACTTGGCTTTATTGATTCTCATCTATACCAAAGGATACAGTATTATAGCTCTGAGCAGCAGCCGAATGGTACGTGGAGTGTACTGAGAGTTACAAAGTCACTTTTGAGTGCAAGCAGCAAAGCACGTTAGTAGCCAGGTTCGTACCATGTCGGTAGCCTCTTCATTTAGTGCGCAGGTGCAAGAGTGTCAATGTGGTCCCCTGAACTGTAGCATTAACCATAACATTAGTAAAATTTAAATATTTTTTACTCATTATTAAAGAAATGACCATACTCCTAATTTTGTACAACATTTCTATGGAACATAATGTACAACATATGTCAGTTTGAATTTTTTATATATGGGGCCACATAACTTTATTTCACATTTTAAAATTTTCAGTTTTTTCAATTTATTTTTTCAAAACTATATTACATTTTTAAATTAGATTTTTTTTAACGAATTTATAATCCAAATCTACATCAGTACACCAAGTTTGGTCTTCTCATCTACCATAAAAGCAAAGAAAAACGTTTAGTTACAATCGCAATTTGCATATTTTCTCCCTTAAGTTAATGATTACAACTAAAAATATTTTGGACAATTAATACATCTTATGTGTACTAATATTTATGCCAAAGATGATTAAAATCTGTGATGGCTGGTGAACTGAACTGGTTGAAATGACATGGAACGACCCTTAGCCGAGTGGTTAGCATGCTTGGCTACTAATCTAAGGGTTGGTTGGGGTTTTATGACGAAATAAATTAAAAACGAATGACCTAAGTGGAGACGAGCAAGTGCAACTTCCTCCTTGCAATTCCTACAGTAACATGACTGCCATGGTTTGACGATAAGTTTGATCTCAAAGAGCTTGCTGGTAAGCTGTTCTGACCAAGATCTGTCACTGTGCAAGCAGCTTAATGGTAAAATGCTGTCAGAAATCCAAATATGGAACCGGCAATGGATTCTTTTACCTCTGAGCGGCACTTTTTTGCACATCATGGGCTAAATGGCCAGATCACAAGGACCCCGAAGGCTCAGAGAAGGTTGGAGGAGCGGGGACCCACTGGAACAGTTGTTGGGAGATAGATGGTAATCTCCCGTCAAGGCCATCCAGTGTGTTCTTTAACATGCACAGGATATGGCTCTCCTGCACACGGGGCCACAGTTTAATGTCCCATCCAACAGACGGCAGTCTTTCCAAGACCATCGGTGTTCCCTACTGACTGTGGGCAGGGCGGTGAGTTTTGCAGAAATAAATCTCAATGCTGACCCACTGGGACTCTACCTGATAAGTGCAGATTATAAGTCTGGCATGCTATCGACAGAGCCACCCCCACTCCCAGCCAGACAGCAATGACTTAGCAGCAGTATCTGCCAAGTCATTGCCCCTGATCCCGACATGACTGGGCACCCAACAGAAATGGATGGTTGTTGTGGCTGCCAGACGATGGTGCTGATGGTGGATCTTAGAAAGAACCAGGTGGGCCGATGCCTCACCGAAATCAAAGCCTGTAGTGAGCTAAGGAAGTCAGTGTAAAGCACACATCGATGATGATGCTTAGCGCCACATGGTCCAAGGTGAGACTGATAGCATGCAACTCTGCAGTGAAGATGGAACACTGCAGTGGGATCTGGTCTGCAATGATTACATCACAGCAGACCATGGCTGATCCCACTGATGTGTTGGAATTCGAGCCATCTGTGAAGAGAAGCAAGAAGTCCGAGTACTCAGCACGATTGGTGGCAAAGAGTTGCAGGTACACATAGTCCGGTGTAATGGCCTTCCCCGTCCTGTACAGGGAAAAATCACAGGAAGGGGAAACAGCGAGCCATGGTGGGAGTGACTTGACTGTCAACTGTGCGATGCTATCGAGACTGGTGTTGATGTCTCTGAGGTAGCCTCGGACTCGCAAACCAAAAGGACGAATGGGAGTCGGCCAATTAGTGTAAAGCATTTCCCACTTTGGACTAGAAACGCAGTTCCAAGTGGGATGGCCAGGCAGGGATTGCAATTTACCTGCGTATTGCAGGGACAACTGCTGACGGTGAAGGGATAAAGATGGTTCATCGGTCTCAACACAGATTCTGGACCAGTGAGGTGTGGAAGGCTCCCATGCAAACACGAAGGGCCTGATGATGGAGGGGGATCCAGCACCTTCACCACTGAATCTCGGATGGAGTTGTACACCTGAGATCCATAGTCCAAATTCGATTGAACAAGCACATAGTACAGGCAGAGCAGAGAACATCAGTCAGCTCCCCAGGAGAGAACCTTGATGATGTTCAAAGCCCACATGCACTTGGACCTGAGATGGCGTATGTGTGGTAAAAAGGTCAATTTCCGATCGAAGATGAGACAGAGAAACTTGGTCTCCGCCACAACTGGCATGATATTACCTCCAAGCAATAGCTCAGAATCCAGATGAAGATTACGCTTGTGGCAAAAGTACACACAAGAGGTCTTCTGTGGGGAGAACTGAAACACGTTGGCCGTTGCCCAAACTGAAAGATTGTTCATGGCAATTCACAGTTGTCATTCAATGACACTCATGCTGGACGAAGAGCAAAAGATGCTAAAATCGTCAGCATAGAGGGCATTCCCTACAGATGGAGGAAGTTGCAGTATTGAAATTAATCTTCACAGTGAAAAGCGTAACACTCAGAATGCAGCCTTGTGGCACCCCCCTGTTCTTTGGGGTACAGGAGCGACAGAGTGTTGCCAACAAGAACACAAAAAGAACACGTTGATAAGTTAACACGTTGGAGATGAAGATTGGCATATGACCTCTCAAGCTGAAGCTATGAATGTCACGAAGAATGCCGAATCTCCAAGCCATGTCATATGTTTTACGATGTCAAAGAAAATTGACACCAGGTGCTCTCTATGTAAAACCGAACTTCTGATAGCAGACTAAAGGTGTATCAGATGGTCAAGAGTTGACCGTTGCCTGCAAAAGCCACACTGGGTATTCAGAAGAAGGTTGTGGTGTTCTAAAATGTACAGATGAGTCTGGCATTTGCCATTCTTTCCAACATCTTGCACAGGCAGCTCGTTAACTCAATGGGGCAATAATTAGAAGGAATCCTTTCCCGGCTTCAGGAAGGTCAAGATGATGGCATCCGTCCAGGAGTCTGAAAACTGCTCCTCAAGAAAAATGCAATTGAAAATATGGAGTAGTCGATCCTTAATCACTGGGGAAAGATGTTGGAGCATGACATAATGGGCACTGTCTGGCCTGACAGCAGATGCACGAGAGGTGTGCAGAGCAAGGCAAAGCTTCTCCTCTGTGAATGGCCTGTTATAAGACTCCAGGCCATTCAAGTGGAAGGACAGTGGAGAGAGTTCCACCTTGTTCTTCTGAGCCAGAAACTCAGAGGAGTAAAAAGAAGAAGAAGAGATGGAGCCAGGAGGAAGACAGGAGCCATGGAGGAGAATGACTACCCCAGAGTGTTGGCAATTGCTTTGGGATCAGCAATTGCCTGTCCATTGTGCTCCAGGATCAATAACGAGTGGGATTTGTAGTTCCCACCCTTCTTCGAGACTTTATCCCACATGACCTTATAACTGGTCATTTGGGTAATAGAAGACGTATATTTGATCCAAGATTCCTTCTAGCTCTGGCGCCAGATGAAATGAGCTTTCACATGTTTGAACGTATCTAGGCTGGGGGACATCGGATATCTCCAAAACACCCCCAAGCCTTGTTATGAGTCTTACAAGCTGCAGTGCAATCTGAATTCCACCACAGTTTCAGAAAAGGAAGAAACCATGTCAAAGTTTGAGGAATTGTGGATGCAGCTGCATCTACGATACAGTCCATTATCTCCGCTACTGCCACAATGATTGGCTCCTGGCTGACAGAGTGTTCATCAAGTTCAGAGAAGAGCTTGAAGCCACTCCAGTCAGCCCGATCAAGCCTCCACTGTGAGACATGTTAAGGGCTGCAAGGCCCCCCACGGGATATGGTGCACCCACACAGGGAGGTGATCACTTCCTTGAGGGTTGTCTTTGACCTCCCATATAAAGAGTGGAAGAATCAAGGAGGAGCAGATGGTGAGGTCAATGGCAGTGAATGTTCGGGTTGGGGTGTGAAAGTACGTACTGACACTGGTGTTCAACAGGGAGAGAGAAGGATCCAGGAGCCAATGCTCCACGACCTCACTCTTTCGATTGGTGTCAGAACTGCCCCAAAGTGGACTGTGTCCGTTGAAGTCCCCCATGATGAAGGGAGGTGGCAGTTGCGAGTTGAGATCATCAAGGTCTTCCTGAAAGACGATGCTTCCAGGTGGAATATATACTGTGCAGACAGTCAGGGAGAATCCCATGAAGAGGCAGATGGCTATTATCTCCAAGTTGGTGGTGAGGGATACGACCTGGAATGGAGAATGCTTGTTCATGAGGATGGCAACACCCCCACAAGCTGGACCATCTTCCATCCCGGTCCCGGCGAACCAGTGAAAAGTGCCGGAACATGGGATATGTGACTGACTGCAAGTATGTCTTTTACAGGTACACAGAGATGGACTGGTGTGCCTGGAGAAGGGCCTTGATGGCGTCAAGATTCCTCTGGAATCCATGACAATTCCATTGTAGGAGTGTGGCCATCCATGGTGGTTGAGACTGCTTGTTCCAAACATTCGGAACTGAAAGACTGAGACTTAGAAGAGTGGGAGGATGAAGAATTCCTATTCAACTTAACCGCCGCAGAGGACGGTTTAGTGAATAGGGGACAGTTTGTATCCATGTTCTCGAAATCATTAAAAGGGACATGGATTGGTGACAGCTCTTTGTGGAGAAGTGATTGTTTTCTTTTTCGGCCTCAATGGGGGCCCCTTCGGTTTGGAAGGTCTTGCTGCCTGAGGACAGGAAGGAGGAGGCCTTCCAGTGGAGGTGGAAGGCTGAGTTGCAGGAATGGAAACCGGTCGACACCAACCTCAGTTTCACCTGTGAGGAGGCATTTAGCCGCAGGCGAGAAAGACTCAGTAGGTGATACACTGATGTCAGTCTGTACCGCCACCAAAGTCATTGAAACAATGGGCTTTTCAATGACTGCACTGGCATAGGAAACCTTGCCAGGTGGGGCTGGGAGTGCAGCAAGTTTTCTCGCCTAAGCGTAAGAGATGTTGTTGATGGCCTTTAGGTGTTGCACCTCATTGGGACAGTCACGGGAATATGCTGGATGGTCGCCACTATAGTTCACACAGCTTGCCTTTTCTGCTGTGCAGTCAGGATCAAGGTGATCCTTACTGCCACAGCAAGAACAGATGGGTTTGTCCCAGCAAACTGTGCGGCATGACTGTATATCTGGCACTGAAAGCAGTGCAGAGGGTTCAGTATATACGGCAGTACCTCACAATGCAAATAACCTACCTTGATGGAAGAAGGCAGGCATGGCGTGTTGAAGGTTATAATCAGCACCTGAGTGGGTACCAATTTACCATCACAACGTGTTGAAACCTGGTGGACAGCTGTTACTCCTTGAGTGGTGAGCTCTGAGAGGATTTCCTCCTCAGTGACATTGAGAAGCCCCACTCAGTGATCACACCCTGAGAGGAATTTAAGGTTTTGTGGGGAGTGACCACGACAGCCATCCCACCAATCTCTGTAACCTTCAAGAGCAGTTCCGAATGTTTGGAACAAGGGGTCTCAACCTGCAAGTCACCAAATCATAGGCGTTTGATGGATTTCAGTTCTCCCGCAAGACCTTTCAAACCTTTGTTCACAAAATATGGGGACATGTCCCCAATTACCTGATCACCAGTGGAGTGGATGATCAGGAAACTTGGGGATGAAGACAATTGTGCAGATGACAAAGACAACAAAGATGATGGGGATTATGTCGAGCCCTCTTGATGGCATTGATTGTATCAATTGCATCTTCAATTCTCATATTTGTTTTTGTGTAGTTCAGTGCCCACTGTCCTCACTTTCCATGGTGACCAACAAGCGGACGCCCAGTCCAGCGCCAGGGCTACGCGGGCACTATACTCACACAGACAGTGAGCCATACCCGGGTGTGGGCAAGGTTACTCACTGCTCTGCATGATTCACCCTAGCAAGACCAGCCCACCAGCCGATTGATCCTGAGGGGGTCACCCCAGGACCTCCCACTTACCGGAAGCAGAGGCCAAAGCAGTGTGTAGCAGAGACCCAGAATTTGCTGCCCAGTCCCGCGATGAACAGGCTCCCCAATGGCAAGGCAGTCATGAGCTGAAGAGAGAAGATGGGGACCCCGAACAACTACCAGGATTATACTTTCCCAGGACATAGGTCTCTGCACACAGCAAACATGCGGGCAAGAGTTCAGGACCTTATGAAGGTACTAAGCCAGCGGAACCTTCACAGGTTCATCCCCTCACCACCACTGATCTAAGGGACCTGGGTTCAAGCCGTGGCTAAGGCATGGATGTTAGTTTTGTTTTTCTGCTCAGAAGGTGAACAAGTCCTGAACTCTACCTTCTACTATGGCATATAAACTGACAGGTTCTTGTCAGACCTCTGTGGCAAGCAGCTGTTTGAGGGATATTTATTTTTATTTATTTATCTCTTATTCTTAAAGTAGTTGGGAAATAACTTTTTTTCTTTCCCAATTTATCTTTACATGGTTTTTGAAAGTGTTCTTTAGTAGTCTAAATTGAATTTACTACGATATTGACCCATATGACAGACTTTGCATATAAGGGTAGATTGTGTTTTCTCAATGTACCATTTAGCTCCCAATTAAAGGGCTCAGCTCTCAGTCAATAGACACTAGATCAGTAAACATTCTAATTGTGAAAGTTATCAAGACTAACATAGAAGAACAATTGAAACTTATGGCTGCATTAAACATGCAAAAATAGTTATTTACCCAAAGGTCTCAAGACTCCAGTGCTATTGTGCATACACGCTTTGTTTTTAGTAAGAAAATTGCAAAACACGACAAAAATTATTCTGATGGAGAATTTGCAAAAGAGGCTTACAGTTTTTGGTATGTTTGTCCAGAGAGAAAATATAAGCTTATCCCACAGAATCATAACAAATCAATGCATTTGCTGCCAATATAGAAATACTTTTACAGAGCTTGTATCAAAACCCGAGCATTTTTCTTTGGCTCTTGATGAAAGTACTGATGTTTCTGACACAACTGAATTAGTGGTATTTATATGTGCATAACACATAATGTTATTGAATGTGTCATTTATTAAGTTCAGATATAGAATGATTCCAAAAAATTAATGTATCATCAACATAACAAAGATATAATAGGTTTATATTGCACTTTTTTCAGAGCGGTTTCTTATATATGCCCACCATAAAATTTACCCATGAACCTGAAAAGAATGGTGAATTACCATTTCTGGACATATTAATAAACATAATCAATTAAATTGTAGTACAGCTGTATACCGAAAGCCTACATTCACACCTAACCTAATTCTGTATAATTCGGAGATCCAATTGGATATAAAACGTCAGCTATTAAAACATACTTTCTGCATGCTTATAGATATTCATCCAATAAAACTATATTACATAAAGAATTAAATACAATATACGATATAACAAGACTAGCTGGATATCCATAAATTTGTTAGTAAAATTTAAAAAACAGCCAAATTTAATACACAAGAAACATCTCAACCTAACCCTGCACAAATAAATGATAAAATTCGATACACACAGTTTCCATTTATACCCGGAGTATCAAAAACAATTAAAAATAACTAGTAAAATATAATTTAAATATGTCATATAAAGTTCATAATACAATTAAAAATCTAATAATCAATGATAGAGATAAATGTAAACCAACAGGGGGGGTATGAAATACCCGATGTGGAAGAGAAACTGGGGGTAAAAAACTTAGGAAACGTAGGAAAAACATACGACCAACGCATGAGAGAACATCAATTAAACATAAAAAATAAAACTGATAATATTGCTCTATCACAGACAATTAAACAAAACCAAATACATGTTAATAATTTGACATATAAGCTGTTAATGGCACCATCTAATAAATTTCAATTACACTATGCAGGGAACATCTTAATTAACCTCAATAAAGATCGCTTCTGCAACACGAAGATTCCACCCCTACCTGTGGTGTGGAACCTCCTGTTGCGCGAGCAGCATTCAAATTTGGTAAATCGCAGATAAAGGGACACTCATTTAAACACTCAACATCACAGTTCATATTGCTTGATGAAGCCCCACATACATTGGGGTGAAACTAGTTGCTATGATAGCTTTGATTGAAGGGCACTTCCTTGTTTAAATGTTTTAATGTTCAGATTTTAGTAGTTTTTCGTTAGAAACATGCACTGAATATGTTGTTCCAAAGGCGTTTTTTAAACAACTTTGAATATGTTGAAAGTGAAATACATTTGGACGTTATACATAGAATAGCTTGTAAGCGCACTGTTTTTCACATAAATAAGTTGTTGAAAGAAGTCATGTGCAACATTACCATTATTGCTACAACACTATGGAAATAGTGACTACAACAAAATGATCCCTGACTGGTATCTGGAGTGCTTAGCAACTATATCATTGCTCAAATCATCTGTGAAATGGCAACTTGAAGAAAAATCACAGAAGAATGTTATAAACACGCACAACCAGCTGAAGCCAGCAGGACTCTTCTACAAATGGTAATATTTTAATTTAAACCTTACTTGGGAACTTTTACTGATGTTCAAACTACCTTAAGGCTTGCTCTATATGTTAACAACTTATACCTAGACTATATGCTATAGTCTCGGTGTTTTATGAAATAGCAGCTTTTGAGCTTACATCCTTTTAAAACAGCATAGTTGTGCATTAAATTATTTTAAAATGTTTTCAACAGTTGTAAGTGTTACTCATTTTCATTCCTTTTAAAAATAAGAATTTTATGTATTATATTTAGAAATAATTAACATTAATTACTAATCTATTGTTTATTACTTTTGCTTCTCATACAACATAGGCAGATCATTCATTAACAAAGAGTAGTAGGGGAATAAATGTGTCTCACCATTCTGCATCTGCAATAGCAATGAATTGATGTTATGGTGATTTTGGTATTCTTAGGGGAACAAGAGGCTTTGCAATAAATTACAAACTTAAGTGTTTCTGCTGACATAGATAGTTTCGTTTAGTTTTAAAATAAATTTCAGTTTAATTTTTGAAGTGAGGTTTGCTATTTTTGGTAATTACATCTAGCTTTACAATGTAAAAATAGCAATTACCAAATTTGTCAAACTGTTGCCCATGGCTAAGTCACACAATATCAATATAAGTTGCTGTTTAGGCACGAAATTCAAGTTTCCACCCTAATTTTACCAACATTTAAACAACTAAACTTCCCTAAAAACTTTTCAAAAGCAACGTTAAAACCTCCTCTTTGCTACTAGTTTCACCCCACCCCTTCTTGGGACTTTCTCCGGCTACTGCTTTTATGTCGATGTTAAGCTATATAGAGGAGTTTTCCTTAATGAGCAACACTAACACTAGGTTAGTGTCGCTCATTAATAATGTGTTCTCTGAAGTCATTATGCAAGAGATTTCATGCTGCAGGCAGAGGTGGAAGCTCCATGTTGAGACCATCTCTTTATTTAAATTAATCAGCAATTGTTCTGCATATTATAATTGAAACTTAGTGGAAGGTGCAGCCAAAGGTGTGTGTTTCAAGAGTTCATAAAGGTTCATTATAATGCTGTAGGCAAAAGTATGCATATACAGCAGCCATTGGTGTTGTTAAACTGTCCAAAGGATTTTTTGAAAAGAGATTAAAGAAGCACTTACTTAGAGCTGACTTCAATGCCTCAGCATTGCAGTCAAGTCAGCTTCCAGTTCTCCTCTTCCTTTGACAGCTGTTGCATGCATGGGAGGCACATGACCAGTTTTGCTGCTTTATTGAGCGGCAGCTTTTTCTAGTGCAAGGTCAATGCTTGTGGCACGTGGAAGTGGTTAATGGTCCAAAGACGGTGCATGCACACTAGTGTATTTCTGACCCAGATGTTTCAGTGGTGGTTCTCTAAGCTGGTTCATTATGGCTGTAGTATGGGGTACCAGAGAATACAGCACTGGCAAAAGCTGTCTAATGCAGTAATGCAATATCAAAATTTAATGAAGCTAAAATTATTTGTGCTCTACCAACACAATACCAACTCAATCACACCAAACAACTAGCAATATACAAAAATAGAATACGTAGCATCAACGAAGAATTTTACGCCATTACATCAGCCTAGAAACTTCTTCTTGATAATCACATGAAAAAACCCATATTACCCCATATTACAGCCATAATGAACCAGACTAGGGACCCGCCACAAAAACATCTGGGTCAGAAATACACCAGAGTGTATGCACAGCCTTTGGACCGTTAACCACTTCCATGTGCCCCAAACTTTGACCTTACACTTGAAAAAGTTGCTGCCGAATAAGCAGCAAAACTGGTCATGTGCCTCCCATGCATGCAACAGCCATCAAAGGAAGGGGAAAACCAGAAGCTGACTTGACCACAACAACAACGCACTGAAGTCAACTCCAAGTGCTCTTTCATCCCTCTGCAAAAAATCCTTTGGACACTTTAACAACACCAACGGCTGCCATATATACATACTTTTACCCACAACATTATAGTGAACCTTTACGAACTCAAACCTCATGCTGTGTTTTTAACTTTATTTTGCATATGTTTCACTCATATTTTGGATTTTGGTACTTTTTGTATATAGAAAAGGCACTTTAAATTTTTAATATTGTAAATTGAAAATGCTAAGCACATTGCATTTTAGCAATGAAAAGAATATAGTCAAAATGCTAATTTAGGCCCTACACATGTTTAAGGCTAATTGCAAAAAGAGTGAAAATTAAATATATGAAAAATAATCTTAATTTTTCCTTTTCACAGAGTGAGAGAGGAAATGCATCTGCAAGGTATAGGTTTGCTTTTCAGCAGAACATCAATAATGCTCTACTAAAGTATGAATGCATTAATGAAAGATATCACTAAATTTAAAACTATGATTAAAGACTTGAATGTTATCTGTTGTTATGCCCCAAATGAGGACACAGATGACAACGCGAGAGATTTTATGGACAACTTCAGAACATTTTGAATTCCTTCAAGGGATATTACTCTTGCACTAGGTGACTTCAAAACTTCTAAAGTTGGTACTAACTCTGACCTTTGGACAGAGATGATAGGTCCTGTTGACATCGGTAGTTCTAATAGCAATGAAAACATCTTTTACAGGTAAGTAAACTTAATAGTTGAGAATAACTAACACTAACAACAAACACAGGAACATTTATAAATATACCAGGTTTCACCTGATGGGTTCCATATGATATCTTAAAACTAACAATACCTTTTGGGTAAAATGGAGCAAAAGAGACAAAATCATTTGAAGTGATAAGGCACTGGAGTACATTTCTGAAAAAAAAAGAACTGTAGAAATAAACTGATTCAACACCCCACTAGTCCTAAAAGATGACATTACAGAGAGCTTAATAACATGTAAAGGATAAATGTTGATCAGAATCTTCAACTTGATAGCTTGAAATGAAAAGCCCAAGCAGCGGCTAAACAAAACAGCACAGAATTACACCAGATAGTTAACATATAGTGTAGGAAGAAACCAACTGACACACAGGGGTTGAGGGATAAACATGGTAAAGTCATTGGAGGTGAGGGTTTTCTCATAGTAAAATGGGCTGAACATTTAGAGATGTTCCAAATAATGTGGTTAGTTCTACTCCCATTGTTTGTAATAAGGATAGATGCATTACTGGCTTTAATGTTGGCTCTAAATCACATTCTAAAGTTACTTTGGCCATCTCTAAATTAAAATTGCAAAAATCTTTAGTGGTAGAAATTACCACTGAAATGCTTAGAGCTGGTAATGTTTCTGTTGTCACATGGCTGACTCAAATTTTGAATTTTTTTATGGTAAATGTGTTGTTTCTAAAGATATTACTGAAACTATTATTATCCCTAATTTTAAAAAAGTGATCATAGTTCTAGTGATAATTATTGGGGTATTAGTCTACGTTCTGTTCCTCTTAAATTTCTTTCATTATTGTGCTTAATTAATAATAATAATGCTTAATCAATAACAGAATTAAAAACTTGGTTGATGGATAACTGTGTGATGAACAGTGTGGATTCAGAAGTGGTATAAGATGTGTAGATCATAAATTTTCACCCAGGCAGATTCTTGAGAAATGTTTAAAAAAAATAATACGCTAATTACCACTTTTGAGTCAATTCAAATTTTTAGAGGAACAATTGTTTTGAGGAGGGTGGGATACGAACCCACGACCTCCTGATAGCATGTCAGGTGCTCTGGGCCACTGAGCTACCGGCTATCGATCAAGATCTCCTCTAGAGCACCTGACATCCTCTAGAGCACTCTCCCAGAGCACCTAACGTTATCGGGAGGTTGTGGGTTCGTATCCCATCCGGCTCAAGAGAATTTTTCCTCTAAAATTAGAATCAATGTCAAAGTGCTGATTTATTAGTGGATATTGAACAATTGAGTTTATCTCATTATTTATCATCATTGGCATACTTGTAAGACATGCTTTTCCATCTATATGGCAAATAGAACCATTTGGGCTAAAATTGCCAAATAGTGCATATATGTGACATAAAAGGAATGTTCATAGCATTAATTAGAGAAGATCTTGATCGGCGGCCAGTAGCTCAGTGGCCCAGAGCACCTGACATGTTATCAGGAGGTCGTGGGTTTGTATCCCACCCGACTCAAGACAATTTTTCCTCTAAAATTAGAATCGATGTCAAAGTGCTGATTTATTAGTGAATATTGAATCGTCGAGTTTATCTCATTACTTATCAAAGTCGAGTTTATTCAATATTTAATCAACTACATACTTGTAATATATACTTTCCATCCATGTGGCATTTATCTGCCGCTTTTGGCTAGATTGCCTGAACAGTGCCTACGTGTGACATAATGGAATATGTACTGTAGGTAGTTGTTGGGCTGTTTTATCTCTGAGCGGCACTTTTTTGCACACCATGGGCTAAATGGCCAGGTCACATGGACCCCGAAGGTTCAGAGAAGGTTGGGGGAGGGGACCCACTGGAACAGCTGTTGGGAGACAGATGGTAGCCTCCCGTCAAGGCCATCCAGCGTGTTCTTTAACGTGCACAGGATATGGCTCTCCCGCACACGGGGCCACAGCTTAACGTCCCATCCGACGGACGGCGGCCTTTCCAAACCCATCGGTGTCCCCTACTGACCGTGGGTAGGGCAGGAAATTTTGCGGAGATAAATCTCAATGCTGACCCAGCTGGAAGGTCTGTGAGGATGCAGTCCTTCATCAGAAAAAACAATACAAACATCCATGCCTTACCTGGGGCTCAAATGTTTAGCCTTACCTGGAGCTCAAATGATTAGTTTCAAAAACCTGTGGTTACTGCTTTGTAGATCTGAAAAAGGCTTTTGGTTCTGTTGATCATCATAATTTGTGGTTGTTTCAGAGCACTTATGTATACCTAGAAATTTAGCATAATGAAAGCTCTCTATAATAACAATGAGTCATGTGTGAGAATTGGTAAGGCCTGTAGAAATTAGTATTGCTACTGGAGTTTAACAAGGGTGTATTTTGTTTCCTTTTCATTTGGTTATTATATTATGAAGAATTCACTGGAAGGATTTGGCCTTAAATGTTCTGCAGATTTATGATTTAGATTATGCTAATGATTTGGTGCTTTTAGCAAATGATGTTGATGAGATGAACTCTGTCATTAGGATTAGTGATGAAACTGATAGTAGAGTAGGTTTGGTGATAAACAAAGAAAACTAAAGTAATTAAAATTCATCAGGTAGGTTGTGCTTCCATTATTTTGAATAGCTTGCATCCTTGAGCAAGTGTCTCAGTTTAATCATCTTAAGATTTGTGTAACAAATTCCGGTCTGTAAATGGCAGCTAGGCATAAACTGGAAGGAGAGCTGTGTACCAATCCCAAGTGATGAAGCACAGAACCGGCCAGGTCTAGCACCTAATGTACGACCCCCCGCCTTCTCATGGTGCAGGCCATTAGTACCTTTCAAAAGCAGAGGTCTTTTGGAAGGAAATGGAAGGGGAGGGCTGCCAATTCAGTATGGCCTACTGATCTGGTCATCTATGGCCACTTTTTTCTTTTTTTTCAACCCTGCTGAGGAGTGGTCAACTTCACAGGGTCCTAGTGCTGACCCTTTTTACCTACTAGACTGAACTTGTTTATGGATTTCAGCTTGATTATGGATCCTGGACTTGCTGCAGTGGTGGGCCTCTGATGAGGGAGAATCTGCCACTGTGCTTTCTGTTTACTTCTGGGTTGCCAGCCCTAAGTGAACAGATGCATGGGATAACTTATATTAGCTGGTGGATAATCCTAATCAGAGGCCATCACAGGTACCTGAACCTCACATACCTAGTTGAGCATCGTCAATCCTAAACTGGAGTAATGTGTCTCAGGCAGGCCATATGGTTCTTGAAAAAGTCCACTTGAAAAGGTGGTGCCTGAAGTTCCTACCAGCATCGATGACTTCAGCCTTTAGCGGAGGAACAAGTCTTTGCCCAATGCCTGTGATCAGGGGGCTGTTTGATATTGTTGGCCCTACCTATCTCAATAAACCTAGTTTCTTTAAAAATCCTACTAATCATTTTCTCTCTGCAGGAATGTGGAACGTGAGGACATTATATAGAAATTATTCTCTTGATGTCTTCACAGGGGAATTCCAGCGCTACAACCTAGATATTCTAGGCTTGCAAGAGACCAGATGGACAGGTAAAGGTGAAACACTTAAAAATCACTTTAAATTTCTCTTTACAGGGAGGGAGGATGGAAAGCATCACCAAGGCATGGGTCTGCTGCTCAGCAGACATGCTAGTGATGCTCTTCTAGGATATGAGTGCATTAATGAAAGGTTTCTTACAGCAAAATTTCAGACAAGCGTTAAAGACTTGAATGTTATCTGCTGTTATGCCCCCACTGAGGATGCTGATGAGGATGAGAAGATAGGTTTTACAGACAACTTCAGGATATTTTGAATTCTATCAAGAAAGGAGATATTACCCTTGTTCTAGGTGACTCCAATGCCAAAGTTGGTACTGACTCTGACCTTTGGGGAGGAGTGATAGGCCCTTTTGGTATTGGTAGCTGCAATGGGCAACATCTCCTACAGGTAAGTAAATTCAATGGTTTCAAAATAACTAACACTTACACCACAACACACATAAATATACACATGAGTTTCAACAGATGGACTGCATAGGAATATGATTGATTATATATTAATTAACAGCAAATGGGCTAGTTGTTAGAAATACCAGGGCACATAGGGGAGCTGAAATTGGATCTGACCATTACCTTGTTAAAAGTGTCTTGCAACTTAAACTTAAAAAGAGTTGTGCTAGGGTTAAAAAATTTACTTTTAATACTGAAGCTCCGAAAGATCCAGTTATAGCCAAAGCTTACCATGATAGGTTACTTAGTCATTATGACAGTCATGGTATGCTTACTACTGAAGTTGAGGAAGAATGGGATAATTTTAAACAGGCTTTTTTGGACACTAACAGTACTCTTTTAGGAAAAAAGGAGCAGAAGAGACAGAATTATCTGAGTGATAAGGCACTTGAGCTTATTTCGGAAAGAAAGAACTGCAGGAATGTCCTTAATCAATACCCTACTAGTCCTAATAGAAAGCATTACAGAAAACTTAATAAACATGTAAAATATCAGTTAGCTGCTGATAAGAATCTTTGGCTTGATGGTTCGGCTGACAAAGCCGAGGAAGCAGTTAGACAGCACAACAGCAGTGAGCTGTACCAGATAGTTAATGTTTTGTGTGGTAGAAAATGGACAGGCATACAAGGATTGAAGGATAAACAAGGTAAGGTTATAGAAAGGGAGAATTCTGTCATGTCTAGGTGGGCTCAATACTTCAGTGATGTTCTAAACAATGTAGTTAGTACTCCCATTGTTTGGAATGATGATAGATGCATTGGTGGCTTTAATGTTGCCCTATAACACAACCTGAAGTTATTTTGGCTGTTTCTAAACTTAAACTACATAAATCCCTAGGGGTAGATGAAATTACTATGGAAATGCTTAGAGCTGGGAATGTTTCGGTTACCACTTCGATGACTGAAATTCTGAATATCTTTTATGATAAAGGCATGGTTCCTAAGGATTTTACCAGAGCTATTTTCAAAAAAGGTGATCACAGTTCTTGTAATAACTATAGGGGTATCAGTCTACTCTCTGTTCCAGGTAAAGTTCTTTCCATGATTGTGCTTAATAGAATTAAGAATCTGGTTGACAGTCAATTGCGTGATGACCAATGTGGATTCAGAAGTGGTAGGGGATGTGTGGATCAGATATTTTCATTTAGGCAGATTCTTGAGAAATGTTTAGAGTTTCAGAAACCTTTGGTTGCTAGCTTTGTTGATTTCAAAAAGGCTTTCGACTCTGCTGATCGTCATAATTTATGGTTGATTGTGAAATCATATGGTATACCTGACAAGTTAGTTAACATAATGAAAGCTCTCTATAATAACACTGAGTTGTGTGTGAGAGTTGGTAAGGCTTGTAGCAATTGGTTTAGCATTACTTCTGGTGTTCGACAAGGGTGCATTTTGTCTCCTTTTCTCTTTAGTTTGGTTATTGATTACATTATGCAAAATTCATTGCAAGGGAAAGATTTTGGCCTTTAATGATCTGGAGATACAAAAATGTCTGATTTAGATTATGCTGATGATTTAGCCCTTTTGGCAAATGATGTTGATGAGATGAACTCTTTCATTCGAGCTGTTGATGAGACTGGAAGTAGAGTGGGTTTGGTTATAAACAGAGAACACTAAAGTGATGAAAATTGGTCAGGCAGGCTGTGATTCAGTTAATCTGAATGGTTGCAATCTTGAACAGGTGTCACAGTTTAATTATCTTGGAAGCTATGTAACAGATGATGGTGATGTGCGGCATGAGATTAACAAGGGATTGCTGTTGGGACTATTAAGAATCTACGGAGATTGTGGAGAAATAGGCGTATACACCTAAAGACTAAAATTAGACTGTATAATAGTTTGGTTCTTTCTAGGGTTAGTTATGGTAGTGAAACTTGGGCACTTTGTAAACTAGATAACAGGAAGTTAGATGTTTTTGATTCCAGATGCTTATGCAGTATCTTGGGCATTAAGTGGTTCAACTTTGTAACTAATGATGAGGTTAGGCAAAGGAGATTGGAACCTCCTTTAAGCAGCATATTGTGCAGAGAGAGACTCCGTTGGTTTGGCCATGTTGCCCGTATGAATAATTATAGATTAGCGAATAGGGTTATGAACAGTGTGCCTAAAGGCCTCAGAAAGATGGGGAGACCTACGATGCGGTGGGCAGACAATGTCAAACAGGACCTTGTTAGAATTGGTGTGCAGTGGCCAGATACAGTAGATGTAGCTCAGGATAGACTTGCTTGGAGAACTAAATTGCACGGTCTGGTTGGACCTCCGTAGCCCATGGCTGCTTGAGGATGATGATGATCCATATTTTCAAAAAAGGTGATCGCAGTTCTTGTGATAACTATAGGGGTATCAGCCTACTCTCTGTTCCAGGTAAAGTTTTTTCCATGATTGTGCTTAATAGAATTAAGAATCTGGTTCACAGTCAATTGCGTGATGAGCAATGTGGATTGAGAAGTGGTAGTGATCAGATATTTTCGTTTAGGCAGATTCTTGAGAAATGTTTAGAGTTTCAGAAACCTTTGGTTGCTAGCTTTGTTGATTTCAAAAGGCTTTCGACTCTGTTGATCAACATAATCCGTGGTTGATTGTGAGATCATATAGTATACCAGACAAGTTAGTTAACCTAATGAAAGCTCTATATAATAACACTGAGTCGTGTGTGAGAGTTGGTAAGGCTTGTTGCAATTGGTTTAGCATTACTTCTGGTGTTCGACAAGGGTGCATTTTGTCTCCTTTTCTCTTTAGTTTGGTTATTGATTATCTTATGCAAAATTCACTTCAAGGGAAAGATTTTGGCCTTAAATGGGCTGGAGATACGAAAATTTCTGACTTAGATTATGCTGATGATTTAGCTCTTTTGGCAAATGATGTTGATGAGATGAACTCTGTCGTTAGGTCTGTTGATGAGACTGGTAGTAGAGTAGGTTTGGTTATAAACAGAGAGAAAACTAAAGTGATGAAAATTGGTCAGGCAGGTTGTGATTCAGTTAATCTGAATGGTTGCAGTCTTGAGCAGGTATCACAGTTTAATTACCTTGGGAGCTATGTAACAGATATTGGTGATGTGCAGCATGTAATAAACATATGAATAGGGATTAATGCTGGGACTTTTAAATATCTATGGAGAGTGTGGAGAAATAGGCATATACACCTAAAGACTAAAATTAGACTGTATAATTGTTTGGTTCTTTCTAGGGTTAGTTATGGTAGTGAAACTTGGACGCTGTGTAAGCAAGATAACAGGAAACTAGATACTTAAGTAGTATCTTGGGTATTAGGTGGTTTAACTTTGTATCTAATGATGAGGTTAGGCACAGGAGTTTGCAACCTCCTTTAAGCAGCATATTGTGCAGAGAGAGATTCTGCTGGTTTGGTCATGTTGCCCGTATGGATAATTATAGATTGGCAAATAGGGTTATGAACAGTGTGTCAAGAGGTCTCAGAAGGAGGGGGAGACCTAGGATGCAGTGGGCAGACAATGTCAAACAGGACCTTGTTAGAATTGGTATGCAGTGGCTGGATGCAGCAGATGTAGCTGAGGACAGATTTGCTTGGAGAATTTAACTGCATGGTCTGGTCGGACCTCCGTAGCCCATGGCTGCTTGAAGATGATGATAAATAAATTCTAGTGATGCACAGTATAAGATTAACAGAAGAATAAGGCTTGCTGCTGGGGCTCTAAGAATTAGGGGAGATTGTGGAAAAATAGGTGAATACACCTGAAGACTAAAATTTGACTCGATAATAGTTTGTTTCTTTCTAAAGCTTATGATAGTAAAACCATGGGTAGGCAAGATAACAAGAAACTTATGCCTTTGATTCTAGATGCTTATGTAGTATTTTGGACATTAGGTGGTTTGACTTTTTAAGTAATGATAAAGTTAGGCATAAGAATCAACAACCACTTTTGAGCTTTAAGCAGCATACACGTGCAGAGGAAGACTCAATGGTTTGGACATGTTGCCCACATGCAGAACTACAGGTTAGAAAATAGGATTATGTTATGTAGGACTCGTTCATTATTGGAAAAATAAAGGTAGACCTAGAATGAAGTGGGCAGATGTCAAACAGGACTATGTTAGAATTGACTTACAGCAGAAAAATACAACAGCTATAGCTCAGGGCATGCATGTTTCCTGGACTAAATACATAGTCTGGTTTGACCTTCATAGCCTATCACTACTTGAAGAGTTGAAAACAAAACTGGATGAAAGTTGGTTAAAACTGCACTAGACATAGTTGTGAAGTACAAAGTATTTAATTATTGTAATATTAAAATGGAATGATAAGTTTGTTTCATTTCTGTTCTTTTCAGTTAGGAGTAAAATAATAATAATGCTAAACACATATCAGAAATGGTATTCAAAGAATTTCTTAATAGCAGAGAAACCTGCTTTGCACGAGTTGCTATAAAATGAGCTAATAAAACTATAGCTTTTCCCTCAGTGCTGTGAATGTTGTGCTCTCAATTTTATTCAAAAGTTGGTGGTTGCCAAATTTTTAGTCATCAGTTTTAGTGTTTCACTGCTAGTAAGTTGCAGTAATTCTTGCTCTTTGTGAAGATTGGAATTTACAGACATCACATGCTGCTATTAAAAATAAACTTTTCTATTCTTTTACTTACAACATGAAAAGTCAAAGATAAAAATTAATGTGCTAGAGGCTCTATATACTTTGAAACCCTGTTCTAGGGTGGACTACTATTGCAAGTGAAAGCCATCCTGGGTATGTTGGAAAGTCATTGGTCACCAAATATCAGATGAGTCTCAGACTGACAATTCTTTCCAACACCAACTCATACACACAGCTCTTCAATGCACTGAATGATGATTTGAAGAAATGATGGGATTTTTCCCTGGCTTTGGGAAGGTCGAGTCTTGGTCTTCCCGAAGTACATATTTTGAGTCTTCAAATTCAAATTTTGAAAACAGCCCCATGGAAAGAAAAAAAAAACCATGGAGCAGCCAATATATACTTTTTGGCAAGATGTATTGGAACATATATAATGGATGCTGTCTGGCCCAACAGCAAAAGAACAATGTAGAGAAAGATGCAGTTCGTCTGCTATGAATGCTTGTTGCAGGGTTCCAGGCTATTGAGTGGAAAGACAGGGGAGAGCATTCTGTCTTGTTCTTCACGCCCAGAAACTTGGGGGACAAAGAAGGGAAGAGGGTGGAAATCTATTCCCTTAAAGTATTGGCAATTGCTTCAGGATCACCAATTATAATCAAGATGTACATAATAAGAAGTACCAGCAGTGTTGTGCAGTGCATAATTATCAAATTTCTTGTGAAGATTTCAATCCTTCTTAAACCTTTACCTGGCTTCGAGCCAGTTTGGGAAAGATTATTTGTCATAGGCAACAGGTGTATAATTGGGCCAAATCATTTAGAAAAGGACAAGACAATGTCTAAAATGAACCTCATGCTTGAAGATCAAGAACTTCAATCACTCCTGACAATATTGTCAGAATTGAGGAACTTATCCTATACAATCGTTAGATAACCATTTGTGAACTCTCAAAGGAGACTGAGATTAGTATAGGGGAGTGTTGAAGAAATTGTGCACAATGAGCTGAAATTCAATAAAGCGAGTGCAAGGCAGGTCCCACGATTTCTGTCACTGGAGCACAAGGACAACACTTATCCAACACAAAGCTCATCCCACATGCCACTTTAACTATCACTGGAAACTCTACAGAAACTGAAGTTGGATGTACTGCCTCATCCACCACATAGTCCTGACTAGGCTCATCAAATTTCCACTTGTTTGGACTGCTGAAGGAGTTTTTTAGAGGGCAAGAGATTCTAAGACAATGATGAGGTCAAAGTTAGGTTGAAAAGAAACCAAAAACTTTCTTTGAAACTGGTATTAAGAAGCTTCCAGAATGCTGGAACAGGTACATTGCAGTTAATGGGAACTAAGTTGAAAAGTTGTATGTATGAACTTTCTATTTTGTTCTGAACAAATTTTTAGGCTCAATTCTGAATTTGAACGTCCCTCATATATATATATACATAAAATCATAATTCAACTTTTCTACATACAGATATTTTTATACAAAAAGCACACAGTGAATAATACAGTGAATAACACAGTGTTCCTAAATAAGATATATGAACCTATCAAAAGTTACAAGTTTACAGTGAATCTGACAAACAATCCATTCCACCACCTCCCTTTTTTAACATTTTACTGTCTTTCTACTTAATTTCTCATGGCAATGAATTAAACAACTGTAGTCTGTAATATCCCTAATGGTTTTAAATATCCTCTACCAATGCATACAACAAAGTGTTGCAAGGCCCTCCACCAGAGGTTACATAAATAAAGGAGGTAATCACTTCCATGAAGGTAATCCTTGTCCTTGCATGTAAAGAGTGAAGTAATCAAGGAGAAAAACATGGTAAGATCAACAGCAGTGAAAGTATGGGATGGACAGTTAAGAATATTTATTGACAATGGTATTCAACAGAGAGACAGATCTCTACATACTCAAGAATCCTGGGCGGGGGTGGCTCAGTCGGTAGCGCGCCAGGCTCGTAATCTGTAGTTCCCAGGTTCGAGTCCCAGCTGGGTCAGCGTTGAGATTTATCTCCACAAAATTCTCCGCCCTGCCCAAGGTCAGTAGGGGACACCGATGGGCTTGGAAAGGCCGCCGTCCGTCGGATGGGACGTTAAGACGCGGCCCTGTGTGCGGGAGAGCAATACCCTGTGCACGTTAAAGAACACGCTGGATGGCCTTGACGGGAGACTACCATCTGTCTCCCAACAGCTGTTCCAGTGGGTCCCCTCCCCCAACCTTCTCTGAGCCTTCGGGGTCCATGTGACCTGGCCATTTAGCCCATGGTGTGCAAAAAAGTGCCGCTCAGAGGTAAAGCAACCCAATCCAACTCAAGAATCCAGTCTCCCACTGATGTCAGTACAACTCGCAAGCGAAATTACTCTCGGAGTATAAAATTTAAATATTAGTCATATTTCCTATTTTAACATTTTGATAATTTATTCTAAGTGTTGTAAATATGTCTGCACCACCCTCGCTTTAAATTTTTTTTATTCAAGCAAGTGACTAGACCAAACTGGATGAGTTAATCAATGTCCACCTGAAAGATGGCATTTCCAAAGGAAGATAGATAGTAAACAGTCAACAGAAACTCCACAAAAGAGGTGAATAGTAACTTGCTCTAAAATGATATTGAATGCTACAGATTGAAAAATTATGGAGCTTCAAATTTGGTTTTCCACTGATAAATTTTGTATGATAAAATAATTTAAAAAATAAAACTGACTTCTACTACAAAAACTAGTTTGTTGGTCTACTAAGTGATGAGAAAGCAATATGGTTAACTTCTCACAATTATAAATTAGTTATTGAGATATCCTCAGTACTTGTGTCCAAGTGTAGCAAAAGCATGAATTAGCCCTTCTGTATAGAAAATAAACCATTGTTTTACTATGGAATATTCCAAAGAAAAATCTACAAACCTTTAGTATAACAAACAACATCAATTTCTTTTGGTCCAACTTTTGCAACTTCCATTGCCTTCTGTAATACATCTAATAAGTGAGATTGGTGGTGATTTGCAGTTTCTCCAGGAAGAAATCCTTAAAAAACATAAAATGAAATCGCCCTTATATCCTCACCTAAAATTTAATATTAAAACTCTCAATATTTGATAATATAAGGAAACATTTTCAACATTGTAAATGAGTTTAATATTCATATCAATATCTTATACTATTAAATTGCATAGAAATGCAGTTTATGGCTTAGCACAAGAACTGCAATTTTTCATTTATCAGAAGCAGCATAACAATTGCCAATGCTAGTCATTGTTTATTTATCATAGTTGGTAAGTAAAAACATTTTCAATACAAGTTGCTGTAAGTTGAATTTACTGCTCAACTAGAAGAATGCATATCACTTCTGGAGAATACAGGATACTTGTTTTCAAAGAGAATGAAGTTTACTTTTTTTATGACTTTTGCAACCTCTAATAGTGGTAACTCTTAATAAATAATTAGGAAAATGCACAAAGTAATATTTTATTATTACCCATGCAACACAAAAAGAATTTCTCATTTAACTGTTAAAATGAAAAAGTTGCATTTTCCCAGCAAACCTGGAGTTAAGGGAGCAAAGCAAATCAGTGTAAACCCCTTGACATTCACACTCTACCACTAAAATTTCTAATTTCTAAAATAACCAAATCATTGCAATATTCATTTAAATTTTTGCATTTTCTCCTGCAAATGCATCCTCCAGCAAAAAAAAAATTTAAACCTTCCAGAAGATTTGAAAAATAGGAATCATATTTCATTAGTGCCTATCCAACTAAAAATGAATCTTATCTCTTAAAACCAAAACGGTTGCAATTTTCCCATCCTCCTGGGGTAAGGGAGCAAATTGTTGGTGTCAATGCAAACATCTTGACCCTCACACTCCACCACATCATATTTCTAGCATAAATACATCATTTCAATACCTGTTTAAAGTTTTGCTATTTTCAACTTCTTCCACCATTCATCATCATCATCATCCTCAAGCAGCCATTGGCTACGGAGGACCAACCAGACTGCGCAATTTAGTTCTACAAACAAATCTGTCCTGACCTACATCTGCTGCATGTGGCCACTGCACACCAATTCTAACAAGGCCCTGTTTGACATTGTCTACCCACCACATCCTAATCTCCCCCTGTTTCTGAGACATTTAGGCACACTGTTCATAACCCTATTCCCTAATCTATAATTACTCATAAGGGCAACATGGCCAAACCAACTGAGTCTCTCTCTGCACAATATGCTGCTTAAAGGAGGTTGCCAATTCCTTTGCTTAACCTCTTCATTACTTACAAAGTTGAAGCACCTAATGCCCAAGATACTGTGTAAGCATCTAGTTTCCTGTTATCTTGTTTACAAAGTGTCCAGGTTTTACTACCATAACTAACCCTAGAAAGAATTTATTCAAATATTCAACTATTATTCAAACTATTATACAGTCTAATTTTAGTCTTTAGGTGTATACACATATTTCTCCATACTCCATAGATTCCTAAAAGTTCCAGAGGCAATCCCTATTCGCCTCTTAATCTCATGCCGCACATCACCAATATCTGTTACATAACTCCCAAGATAATTAAACTGAGACACTTGCTCAAGGGTGCAACCATTGAGAGCGGCTGAAGCACCAACTGCCTGACAAATTTTCATCACTTTAGTTTTATCTCCGTTTCTCACCAAAACCTACTATACTACCAGTCTCATCAACAGCTCAAATGAAAGATTTCATCTCATCAACATCATTTGGCAAAATTTTGGCTAAATCATCAAACATTTGACTAAATCATCAGCATAATCTAAATCAGACATTTTTGTATCTCCAGATCATTAAAGGCCAAAATCTTTCCCTTGCAATGAATTTTGCATAATGTAATCAATAACCAAACTAAAGAGAAAAGGAGACAAAATGCACCCTTATCGAACACCAGAAGTAATGCTAAACCAATTGCTACAAGCCTTACCAACTCTCAGACACGACTCAGTGTTATTATAGAGAGCTTTCATTATGTTAACTAACTTGTCAGGTATACCATATGATTTCACAATCAACCATAAATTATGACGATCAGCAGAGTCGAAAGCCTTTTTGAAATCAACAAAGCTAGCAACCAAAGGTTTCTGAAACTCTAAACATTTCTCAAGAATCTGCCTAAATGAAAATATCTGATCCACACATCCCCTACCACTTCTGAATCCACATTGGTCATCACGCAATTGACTGTCAACCAGATTCTTAATTCTATTAAGCACAATCATGGAAAGAACTTTACCTGGAACAGAGAGTAGACTGATACCCCTATAGTTATTACAAGAACTGTGATCACCTTTTTTGAAAATAGCTCTGGTAAAATCCTTAGGAACCATGCCTTTATCATAAAAGATATTCAGAATTTCAGTCATCGAAGTGGTAACCGAAACATTCCCAGCTCTAAGCATTTCCGTAATAATTTCATCTACCCCTAGGGATTTATGTAGTTTAAGTTTAGAAACAGCCAAAATAACTTCAGGTTGTGTTATAGGGCCAACATTAAAGCCACCAATACATCTATCATCATTGCAAACAATGGGAGTAGAACTACCCACATTGTTTAGAATATCACTGAAATGCTCGGCCCACCTAGCCATGACAGAATCCTCACCTTCTATTACCTTACCTTGTTTATCCTTCAATCCTTGTATGCCTGTCCATTTTCTACCACACAAAACATTAACTATCTGGTACAACTCCCTGCTGTTGTGCTGTCTTACTGCTTCCTTGGCTTTGTCAGCCAAGCCATCAAGCCAAAGATCGTTATCAGCAGCTAACTGATCCCTTTACATGTATTATTATCCACCATTAGAGAGTGCTATTAAAATATTTGGGAGATTCAGAATATACAAATCTTACTATTTTATCAATATGTTTTCAAACCAAAAAACAAAATTTATTTCTCTCTAAAAATAAAACAAGTTTAATCTTTTACTAACCAACAGAAAACACTATGTGAAATAAATAAATTAACATTATAAGGATAAAAGCCAACATAAATATATTCTATAAATATGAAATAAATTATAATCCATATATATAGATCTTAAATATTTATTATTTTTCTTATCAAAACATTTACTTATTCCAAACTTACTAATAAATAATAATTTGGAGAAAAAAATAAAATAGAAACAATATAATCCAGAGATATACTGAAGAGCCAAAACAATATGACCAGCATGTTTTTATGCAAATGGAAGTAACTGCATGTTAAAACAGTGCGTGTGAAGGTTATGAAACAATATAAATAACACCTGATACTGAGCTCGGCTAATCAGTGTTATTTTTGTTCTTCAGATGGGAAAGGCAGCAGACCTATGTGAGTTTGACAAAGGCCAAATTGTAATGACCAGATGACTGTTTCAGAACATTTCTGAGATAGCAAGGCTTGTGAGGTGCTCACGGTCAGTCGTGGTTAGTACCTTCAAAAGTGGTCCAAGGAGGGAAAAACCATGAACCACCGGCCACAGCTCATTGATGCTAGAGGTGAACGAAGGCTATCCAATATGGTACGAGCCAACAGAAGGGATACTGTGACACAACTCACCATAATTTGAATGCTGGTGAGGGAGTAATGTGTCACAACACACTGTATATAGAACCCTGCTAAAAATGGGGCTGTGTAGCTACAGGCCGCTCTGAGTGCCCATGCTAATCTCGTCTCACAGTCAAAAGTGCCTATATTAGGTATGCAAGCATCAAAACTGGACCTTGAATGATTGTAAGAAGTTTGTCTGGTCCAATGAATCTGATTTCCTGTTGCACCATGTGGATGGCTGGGTATGTGTGTGTCATTTACCTGGGGAAGTGTTGCCACTAGGATGCACCATGGGACAAAAAATGCCAGTTGAGGAAGTGTAATGCTTTTGGGCAATGTTCTGCTGGGAAACCCTGGATCCTGTCATTCATGTGCAGGAAACTATGGCGTCTACCACCTACCTAAACATCATTGCAGACCAGGTACATCCTTTCATGGCAATGGTATATCCCTCTAGTAATGCCTTCTTTCAGCAGGATAACGTGCCATGCCACACTGCCTGGATTGTTTGAGAATGGTTCACGGAACATGAAGAAGACTTCCAGGCATTGCCCTGGCTTCCATATTCCCCAGACATCAATCCAATCGAGCATCTGTGGTTTCTGTTGGAACAACATATCCGATCTGCAGTAGCTCAACCATGTAAACTTACAAGAGTTAAAAAATCTGCTGGTAATGTGTTGGTACCAAATACCACAAGACACCTTTAGAAATCTTGTAGTGTCCATGCCTTGCTGGGTAAGAGCTGTTTTGGTAGTATATGGAGGACCAACATCATATTAGGCATGTGGTCATAATGCTTTGACTCTTCGGTGAATAAAAAAAACATAAAATATATAGTATAAAATAAGCAATAAATTTCTTTACAAAAAGGAGAAACATACATGTTGCAAAAATATTAGTGCAACAAACAATTTATTTTCATTTCAACTTAAGAAATTCATCAAAAATCATGGTTTTGAGTCATCTCTCACTCAACTTGAAGTTGTGCTATGTCCTACATTAGGTTGGAAATTATCTTTTACGTTCTCTCACCCAAATTCTTTTGAGCAATCAAGACAAAAATTTTTGATGATTCACTTTGTTTTCTCCTTGCACATGGAGCAGGAGTTGGCTCAGTGGGTAGTGCACCAGGTTCATAATCTGCAGTTCCCAGGTTCAAGTCCCACCTGTGCTAGCACTGAGATTTATCTCTGCTAAACCTCTCAACTAGGTCAGAAAGAGGACACTAATGGTTTGAAGAGGCTGCCATATGCAGGATGGGGCATAAAGTCATGGCCCTAGGGTACAAGGAGGATGGGGTGGCTCAGTCAGTAGTGCACCAGGTTCAAGTATCAGATGGGCCAGCATTGAGATTTCTCTCTGCAAAACTCCTCTACTCTGCCTTCAGCTAGTAGGGGACACCAATGAGTTTGGAAAGGGCACCATACATCAGATAGGATATTAAGCCATGGCCCCATGTGTGGAGAGCCATATGCTGTGCACATTAAAAAACACATTGGATGGCCTTGATGGGAGGCTACCATATGTCCCCTAGCAGCTGCCCAGTGGATCCCCTTCCCCCAACATCCTCTGACCCCTCTGGGTCCTTGTAACCTGACAATAACCCTGTGTGCAGAAGAGCCATACCATGGTGCATGTTAAAGAACATGTTGAATGGCATTGACAGACTTCTGTCCCCTAACAGCTTTCCAGTGGGTGCCCTTCCACAACTTTCTATGAGTGTCATTGCCATTTAGCCCATTGTGTGCACAAAAGTGCAGCTCAGAACCCAACCCTCCTTGCACACTGAAACAGATTTTTGGGACGATACTGCTTCACTAACTGGCTACAGTTGTTGCCCCAGCTAATTCTTTCCACCAAATACAATAATGGAGATATATTTACGAAGGAGCAATAAATAAATACTCCCTCAAACAGCTGCTTGCCACAGAGGTCTGACAGGAGCCTGTCAGTTTATATGCCATAGTAGAAGGTCTGTGAGGATAGCAAGACTTCAGCAGAAAAACAACACAAACAACCATGTCTTACCAGGGGCTCGAACCCAGGTCCCACAGATCACTCAATGCATTTGAAGAGAATGGGATCTACTGACGTTGTCCAAGTGTTTTTAGATGAGGACTTAAAGGAATTTCTTTCCTGCTGACAACATGCAGGGAGAGGAAAGGGACTATAAACTATTTATAGTGGAAACACAGGGGTAATTATTGGTTATATTCAAGCCACTAGATTTGCTGTATTCTGCTAATGCTGAACATAGAGAAAAAAATATGATATGCAAACCCACCCAGCTTAAAACAAATTTTACCCTACACCCAGTATTAGCAGAATACAATAAAAATAGTAGCTTGAGTATAAACCAATGAATCGCTGTAAATACAAAAGAATGTAATCATGGGTGTTGTTTCCTTTTTATTATTTTCTTTGTCATTTTTTCTTTACCTAATTATTGTATATTAACTCCTAAAGTGTCAGGTTTCTGGAACTAGTCTCAATCTGATGACCACATTAATTTAGAAGTGTTCTCAGAAAATAAAACACACAACTTCAAAACAAAAAAAAGGCCTTATAAATAAAGGGAAAACGTCGTGTTATATGAGGGGCATTCAAAAGGTACTTGACATGACCATTTTATTATTTCTGCAGAACAAAACACATTGCACTTACCTCAACAAGACTTTTACTGTACTTCAAAGTACTCCCCTCCAACATCTATGCAAAGTTGCAATGTCTACACCAATTCTGGAATGCTTGGTGGTACTCCTGTTGGGGGACACTCCGCAACTCTGAATGAAGGCATTTTGCAAGGTCTTGCACCCTTAAAAAAGGCTTCCCAGAAAGTTCCTTTTTAATTTTTGGAAACAACCGAAAATCATATTGTGTAAGGTCAGGTGAATATGCAGGATGGGGTAACTGCTTGATTTTTTTCTGCTCTAGATTGGCCATAACTTGTTAGGTTTTGTGATCACTGGCATTGTCATGAAGAACTCTTAGCATGCCTGTTATTGCATGCTGCTCCTTCATCTCTTTAATCATTTTGGGTAAAACAATGTTGGCGTAGCATTGGCCATTTATGTGTCAATGGTTACCACTCCTTTGGAATTGAAAAGAAAAATTGTGGACATACTCTTCCTTGAGTGAAAATCTTGGAGGATTTGGGAACAGGTTCATCTTCTGCAACCCAAACATAAGTGTCGATCTCTCTGGGAGATGTATAGTAATAAAACCAAGACTTATCACCTGTGACAACATCTGTCAACAATTTGGGGTCACTAGGTTCAAAAATTGCTGGTATCTCTTTGCACGAGTCAACATTAGCCCTTTTTGCTGTTCTGTCAGTTTATAGGCTACCCATTTGGCACAGATTTTCCGGAACTTTAAATGTTGATGAATAATTGTTTTCACACTGTCAATCGATACACTGACATAAACTTATTCTCTAAATGATGATGTATGGGTTTTCCTTAATGAGTTCACAAACAGCAGCAATGGCTCTCTTATTCACAGCCTCCTTCGGTCTTCCTACATGAGGGAGGTCTTTGAAGCTCTGCCGTCCTTCTCTGAATTTGCACATTCATCCCATAACAGTACAATATGAACAAGCATAATACCTATATACTTGTAAAAAATTGGCATGAACTTTTTTTCCCGCATCATCCTGAAACTGCATTCTTATGAAAATGTAAAATCTTTCTCCGTCATTTGTAGGCTCCATAGGAACAATTAATAGATTTCCCCAGACAGAACTTTGACATGCCACCAACAAAGAGAGAAATAATGTGGCCTTTGATTTCAACACTTAATAACAAGTTCAGACATGCTTTCAAACAAGTCATAGCTTGTTAACTCCAGAAGAATTAGTACAAATCTACAGAAACATGTCAAGAACTTTTTAAATGCCCTCCATACACCTAAAAAAGGGCATTTAATTGTGATTAATAAAATGGCAAAAATTTTAAAAAAACGTAAATTTTTTAAATATTATTTCAAATATTGCAAACATTTTAATGCATTTTTTCCTCATTTTAACTTCAGTAAAATTTAAAAAAATATATATTTTTCTCATTTTCTAAGCTATTTTATTATTTTAATATAAATGATGATGTTAATCATCATGATGATATTTACAGTGACTTAGCATCAGTGTACAATCAATACAGGCTCAAACAACTTTATTTTTAACCTTTATCGCAATTTTTTCAAGTGGAGTCAACAGAAAAAAAATATATATAATAGACTGAAATATTATTTTAAACACAATTAGAAACAGTTAAAAAAAAGCTGATTTCCATTCAAACAATTTAGCATCTAGTATTATGAAACAGTAAATACTTTGTGTGCCACCAGAACTTGAAAAGTGAAAATGTAAACCCAGCTTGGACATAGGTTGGTTCATAGGTGTGCAATGAGTAAATTTACCATAATTCCACCTGCATGCCTTTGAAGCACTGTATGACCACTTAGCCATGACCTTTGCAAACTCAATGCATTAACAAGGTTGTAGTCAGAGTTGATTTTCATGTTAGATTTCAGAACTTGACTAATCTGATTTTGTCTATCTGTACATAAGCCTCCCAAAATTACATGCCTTATTTGCCTATGCATAAGAGACCTTGGATGAGTTAGCAGGTTGGTTGATTGGTTGTTTGGGGTTTTATGGCACAAGAGCAACAGATGCTACAATGTACCAAACTAAGTTCAATAAAAAATACATGACATCAAACCCACTTTGAAATCAACATACAAGGAAGAGAAAACCAACGAAATAGTATAGGACACAACAATAAAGAAAAGTGTATACCAACAAACAATGGGCAGAGAAACCCAGGTCAAAAAAGAACCAACAATTGTAAAAGACAAAAATTAATAACAAGTGTATAGGATCCATGTAAAAAGCAGAAACAAGTGTAATCCAAAATTAAAATTTATATTATCATAAATATTAAAAAAAAAACAGTAAAACATAAAAAGTTTAAAAAAATTTAATAACACGATCAACCTGTTTAGATTTAGATAACACAGTGTATTATAATTCCTAACCAGAGAACTGCCAAGTATTTAATACTTGCGTTGGAAACCAAATAACAATATTACGTTATTATTAGAATAACCTAAAGTCTATATAGAACCTTAAAACATTGTTAAGATACATTAGATATAAAAGGAATACATAGATATTTACCATTTCCATTTGCTGGTACAATTGCTGTCCTAAGGCTTCAGATGTAATATGATGGAATTATCATTGCCAAGGTATTATTAAGCTACCAGCCCTTGTCTACTGAACAAAATCTATAACACTAGGCCATGTGAGATGCATATACCTTCGATGATTGTTCATTTGTCACTACTTCCCTATCCATGTGATTTTAACTCCATCAGCACATAAATTCTATACATTAATCCATAGACAGATGGTATTTTGTCCATATTCTATTAGTATTCATTAGAAGTAGCCGCCGTCTGGTTACTTCCAATATACACATATTTAGGATCCCGATTGCTGACGTCATTGCTCTATTGAGAAGCTTCCATGTCATAGATAGAACCATGTATACTGTAAAATCATTACTTACGCTGACCTCAGATTTAAACTCTTGCTTCAATCATCTGTAGCATATTCAGACATGGGCATAAGTTGTTGTTAACCTCATTACAAAGTTCAGGATGAAACACTGGTAAGTGGTAATTATCTAAGGTTGTCCAACATTTGCACTTACTACATAAAGGTTAAATTATTTTTAACCCTGAGCTATCCAAACTATCGTCAAAACTGATAAAATAACAAAATAACGTTCAAAATATTAAAAGTTGTCCATCCTACATCTCGGACAATATGACACTCTTGAGCAATGCGTTTCATCGCATTCTTGTTTACGGCGTCTTCAGGCTCAGTGTGGAATCCCTGCGGGTTTGCCAATTTAAGCTTGTCTCGCCAACCACGTCATTGTTACGCAGATGTCTTTGCATTTGCGTATTGATGCAACAGGAGATTCCACGCAGATGGTAGCAGGGAAATCTCCATGTTGCATACATTATCCTGTTGTGCATTAATTAGCAGGTTTTCCGCGTATTGTAGTTGGTATTTTGTTTGGGGGGGCAATTAACGGTTTATAATCAATAAGATTAATTTGTAAGTTATTATTCAAATCCGTTTGAGCAAAAGCCATATTATGATTATTTTTCCATATGTCTTCTTGATGTTCATGCATTCTGTCAGTATATTGTCGGAACGTTTTCCCAATATATATATTTTTCCTGTTAAGCATATTTAAAGGATCGGGTATTGTAATTTGATATACTCCCCCCGTGGGTGGTTTCTTGTCCCTATCGTTTAATAGTAGGTTTTTTACTGAATGTGTTATAGTTGTTGGTAATTTTAATTTGTATTTTCGTATTGTATGATCTAATGCCTCAGAAATGTTTTTCATATATGGAAAGCTATAGGCAAAATTATCAACGGTATTTTGTTGGTGGGGTTGAGGTTGCAAGTCGCGGTTTACGATGTATTTAGCATGATTATTAAATCTTTTCAGTTGATTTTTGAGTGTAGCCTGCTTTAGAGGCTTATGTTTATATATTTTAATTCATCCTGTAGCATTTTCTGTTTTGAGCAATAGCGGTGTGCCCTAATATAAATGGGGCAAAACACTAGCTTTTTTATATTTAATAGGATGACAAGAATTGGAAGGGATATAGGTAGGTATGTGTGTAGGTTTTCGATAAACTGTTGTTTCGCAATGTTTTTTATGTCTTGTTATCATTATATATGACTAAGGTAATTGTTGTTTTATTTCAGATTCCAAATGAATTTTATACTAGGGAGAATTCCATTTATTATTTGTATAAATCCATGTAATTTATTGATATCAGGAGGCCAAAAAATTAGCACATCATCCACATACTGCATGTAGAGGGATGGCTTAAAAGTGGCTTTCGCCAAGGCCGCTTCCTCCACATGCCGCATGACAACGTCAGACATAAGTCCAGACAGCAGGGATCCCACAGGGACACCCTTCGTCTGGAGCCATGTCCGAGCACTGACTTCAAAGAAGTTGGAAGATGTAGCCAAGTCCAAGGCTTCATGTACAAAAAAGTATTGAGCTATGTTAGGTTCAACAGTTTTTAACCATTCTGCTTTTAGTCGCATTGCTCTATCCAATACAGATGTATTTGGATGGAGCGATACGACGTCCAAGGAATGCATAGTGGTGTGCTCATCTATTATAACATTTTCAATTTGTTGAATTGCCTCATGGCAAGAAGTTATTGTATTAACTGTGGGGGGAAAATATTGTTTAAAAATTTTAATTTATGCAAAGCTATTTCCAAGTTATAGGTAGGTGATTTCTGTTTACTAACAAGTGGTCTTAGGGGGTGGTTTTCTTTATGAAGTTTAATCTTAACAAAAAGTTGTGGTATGTCCGGATATATAGGAGGTACACATTTTTTACCAATATCCTCAGGTAAGGGTCATTTTTCAACATTTGAAGTTTATTTATTACTCTAGGCAATGGATTATATTCAATGTGTTGACATTTCAACTGTTGTATTGTGTCCTCTATTTTTATATCATATTGTTCTTTATCTATTATGACAACCTGATTATTTTTATCTGCTAGAACTGCTGATATCTGCTGATAGGGATATTAAGATACTGTTTCAGTATCTTAATATCCCTATCATTATGATTATTACTATTATGCTGTTTGCAACGTATTGCTCTATATAATCTAAATCGTTCTTTATCCTTATATTTATTTGGAATTTTATTTATTGACTGAGCAAGGGCTAAATTTGCAGTATCAGTTGCATTATGTTATTGGAATTATTAATCATAAGCAAATTTAGCCCTTGCTGTAATATGCTACCGATGATTGAAGCAAGAGTTAAAATCTGAGGTCAGCATAAGTAATGATTTTACAGTATACATGGTTATATCTATGACATGCAAGCTTCTCAATAGAACAATGACATCAGCAATTGGGATCCTAAATATGTGTATATTGGAAGATAACCAGACGGCGGCTACTTCTAATGAATACTAATAGAATATGGACAAAATACCATCTGTCTATGTATTAATGTATGGAATTTAAATGCTGACGGAGTTAAAACATATGGATAGGAAAGTAGTGACAAATGAACAATCATCAAAGGCATACGCATCTCACAAGGCCTAGTGTTACAGATTTTGTTCAGTAGAAAAGGACTGGTAATTTAATAATACCTTGGCAATGATAATCCAACATGTTACATCTGAAGCTTTAGGACATAGCAATTGTACCAGCAAATGGAAATGGTAAATATCTATGTATTCCTTTTAGATCTAATGTATCTTAACAATGTTTTAAGGTTATATATAGACTTCAGGTCAATCTAAAAATAACGTACTATTGTTATTTGGTTTCCAACGCAAGTATTATATACTTGGCAGTTCTCTGGTTAGGAATTGTAATACACTGTGCTATCTAAATCTAAACAGCTTGATCGTGTTATTAAATTTTATCATAGTTAGCTGTGTTTAATTAATACTAAAAGTTAAAAAACGACATCAGATAAAAGGTGTCTGAGTGTGAGGGGTTCAAATATAAGTGATAAGAACTAAAATATGAAATTTACAGTTAAAAGCTGGATATTCGATTAAAATGTGTTTCACGGTTAAAATTGTCCCACAAAACTCACCCTTAGGTTCGTCATCCCCCCAATGAGGAAAGAATGTGTAATAAAGGAATGACCTTAGCAGAGCAAATATAATTTTCTCCTTGCAATTTCTGATAAAATATGACTTGCCATAGTTTGACAAGTTTGATCTCAAAGAGTTTATTATAAATCTGCTCTAACCAAGATCTCTGCCACTGTGCCTGGAGTTCAATGTAGAAACAATGCCAGAAGTCCAAACATGGAACCAGCAGTGGAGAGCCAGACCAGGGTGTGGTCAATTTGGCAACAGCATCTGCCAAGTCATTGCCCCAATGTCAGCATGAACAGGCACCCAACAGAAAAGGATGGACAAAGTGGCTGCCAGATTATGGAGCTGCTGAGATCTTGGAAGAGCAGGGGGTAAGGCTGAGACCTCACCAAGATCAAAGACAGTAGTGAGCTAAACGAATCAACATAAAGCACATACCAATGATGAAGCTTAGTCACTATGCAGTTCAAGGCAAGACTGAGAGCATGAAACTCTGTAATGAAGATGGAACACTTCATTGGGATTATGATCTGCAATGATGGATCCCTACACACTATTGTCAATTCCACTGATGTGCTGGATTTCAAGCCATCTGTGAAGACAGGGAAGAAGTGTGAGTGTGCAGCACAACGGCTGGCAGAGAGTTGCCAGAAAATGCAGTTGGGTGTAAAGGCCTTTCCAATATTGCAAAGGGAAAAAAAATCGTAAAGGAGAAACAGCGAACCGTAGTGTAAGTGGATTGGCTGTCAAATGTACATTATCGAGACCGATGCTGATGTCTTGCAGGTGGCCTCGAATATGCTGCCAGACAATGGAATGTATGATTCTGCCAAGGATTTGGTGGAGGGTCCAGCACCCTCACTCCCAAATCCCTGAGAGAATGACAAACCTGGGAACTATGGTACAGTTTTGAGTGGATAAATGCATGGTAGAAGAGGGCCAAAGAATATCAGAGTTCCTCCCTAGGAAAGAGAGGGGAGGACCTCGAGGATATTCAATGCCAGTATACAATTGGACCTGACATGATAAAAAAAAATGGGGTAAAAAAGACAATTTCCAATCAAAGATGAAACTGAGGAACTTAGTCTCTGCTACAAGAGGAATGACAGAATTCCCAAGCTGCAGCTCGAGGTCCAAGTGATGATTATGCCTAAGGCAAAAGTGCACATAAGCAGTCTTCTGGTGGTAAAATGAAACACCATAGCACAAACCAAGAGATTATTCCCGGTGGTTTACAATTGCTGTTCAATGACCCTTATGCTGGAAGAACAACAAAAAATATTAAAATCATCAATGTAGAGGGCACTGCCTACAGTCAAAGGAAGTTGTCTAGTGATAGAATTTATTTTGACAGCAAAAAGTCTACACGCAAGATGTAGCCTTGCAGAACTAGATAGTTCTTGAGGGGAAAATCTGTGACAGAGTGTTGCCAACCAGAATAAGATAAAAAGTTTGAAATGAGATTGGAATGTGACCTCTCAAGCAAAAGACATGAAGATCATCAAGAATGTTTAATCTCCAAGTCATGCCATATGACTTTTTGATGTTGAAGAAAATTGACACCAAGTGCTCTTGAAGTAAAAAGAATGCCTGGTCACTATTTCAAGGTGGGTCAGGTGGTTAAGTGTTGGTGGTCTTTGCTTTTAAAAGCCACAATGGGTGTTAGAAAGAAAATTATTGGTCTCTAAATACCTCATGAATCTGGCATTTATTATTCTTTCCAATACCTTGCACATGAGGCTCATCAATGTAATGGGACAATAATTGGAAGGAATCAAGATCGCTTCATGGTTTGGGGAATGCCAAGATAATAAAGACTCCCATGGAGCATGAAAACTGCTCAAGAAGAATGTGACTGAGATGTTAGAGCAGTTCATCCTTACTCAATGGAGAGATATATTGAAGTATGGTGTAATGCATTCTCTGGCCAAATAACAGAAGCATGATAACTTAGAATGGCAAGACAATTCAGAGTATTAGTTATTGCTCTTCTGAAACTAGAAACTTGGGGGAGTATGTGGAGGGGGGGGGGGGGGGGGGGGGGGGGGAAGATGGATGAAAAAGTCTAAAGTTTGCCAAGGTTTGTAACAACTTCTTGGGGATCAGCAATTGTCTGACCATTGGCTCCAGTTCCCACCCATCTTCCAGGCTTTATCCCACAGGACCTAAGAAGTGATCATATCATACAAGTGATAGAAAAGGTATACTTATGGAACTGCTGTTAATGTTATAGATCACTGGTATCCAACCTGTGCAATTTTCAATATTCCAGAAAGATCTGACAAAAATAGTACATTTACCATAACTGTGTTAAATTTTATTGCTTGTGGCTAGAATTATGTCAATTCAGTGTAGCGACACTGGCTATCTCATGCTGATCATAAGATGAAATTGGTAGTTAATGATATAAGAATTTCTGGAGCATTGAATTTCTCCACTCAAATGTTTAGATTCAAATTAACCTATATTTTAGTTTAAAATATCAGATAATGGTGAAAGAGGGTCTGCAAAAAGAATTAGACTTTGTAGGGAATGGCAGAAAGAATAAAAAGACTTCTTACAGGGTCCAAATACCAAAAATTTTGAGAATACTATTATGGATTATATATTTATATATTGCACTGTGACTTTTCCCTTTATTTATGTGAGTTATACCTCAAATGAAAGCTTCCAGAGTTACCTCAATTTCTGTTTACTTTTCTGCACCTCCCTCTGCCTTAAAGAAAAAGAGGGTGGGCAATTTCATAGAAGTCAGTTTTATGTTCTATAGAAGTTTTATGCCCCTATGGCAGCAATGTCCAACAGTTAGCTTGCAAGCACTTTTTGAGTGCACATAAAGTTTTCTTCATGCTTGAGCTATAAAGAGGGAAAAGGCCCATCCTGAGTTTTGAAAAAACTAAATAGCCTCAGAGTCCAAAAAGATTGAATACCTTGCCCTAAGTAGCTGTATATCAAATGAAAGGCTTGAAACATGGAGGTGGAGAGTGTCATCTACTATATACACTGAATCAACAAATTATATATACCTAAATAACAATATGTAAAGCAGAAATATCACATCCAGTCACGTGGGATGCTGAAACTTGCAATGCCTATATATAGAGCAAGTCTCTACACATTGTAAACCAGACATGGAAAAGTAATCATTGGTAAAAGCAGAGACTTAAATGAGTTTGACTGTGGCCAGATTTTCAAATTCAGTGCTTCAGTTAAACTTTAAATGCTTTAAAATATTTTATCAATTTTTTTTTCATAATTCTTTATCATATTTTGTTATATTTTTCAATTTTTATTTAAATTATCTTTTTTTAAAGCAAAATTATTTTTTATGACACTGCTTTACTTAAGCTTAGAGTTCACAGATTGTCAAAAGTCTAGGAATATGCATTATGTGCATGAGTAAAAAAACAAAAAAACTAAATAAAAGATTTATGCAACAATGAAAATATGAGTTGTTTACATTAGAATAATAAAATAATATAGGAAAAATATATAATTTTTGAAATTTTACTAAAGATAACGTGGAAAAAACACAGTAAAATTTTGTAATGTTTTAAAAAAATACTTAAAAATTTTAATTTACCATTTTTTTCTCGAATTTTTGCCATTTTATTAAGCATAATTAAATGTTTTTTCTTTTGGTATATAACATGACATATTTCCATTCATTAATTATTTCACGATGAGGTTCTAAAGCTGTTTATTTTCTGAAGACACTTTAAAATAAATCCAGCCACCACAGTGAGTTCAGTTTCAGAAACCCAACACTGTAAGGGTTAATAAATAAAATAAATAAATACCCCCTCAAGCAGCTGCTTGCCACAGAGGTCTGACAGGAGCCTGTCAGTTTATATGCCACAGAAGGAGATCTGAGAGGATGGCAGGACCTCAGCAGAAAAACAACACACACATCCATGCCTAATCCGAGGCTCGAACCCAGGTCCCTTAGATTAGCAGATACAAAATAAAATTTTTAATTTTGTAAAAATATCCAATTTTGATCTTTTATATTTGTATACATATATTAAAAATAAATATTACAGAACTCCTAAATAATGCTACTATTTTTTTCAATTTATCTCTCAAACTTGATGCAAAATAAGCCTTCTTCAATTGTCATTGGCATACTCCAGAAGACATCATCACCTCTAACTGTGTTTATTACCACATTCCCCCACTAGTGGACAGAGAGCTTCAGCAAGTTGAGTCATTTACTAAATATATGTCCATCTGTGTTTTCAATCAAATGGAATAAGATGACAAGGGAATATTTTTTTTATTGCAGGATTTCAATGGTTTGGATTAAAATGCAGCCATACATGTTTTTACTTCATTTCAGTACATTTTGAAATTTAGAACTCCTTTAATGTTTCTAAACTATTGTTATCTATTATCAGATATATTTTACAAAAGGAATACATAGAGAAAAAAATAATATTTCTTTGATCACATGATTGGCAAACATCTGGTTTGAAAAGTGCACGTTATAGTTTGTACAGATCAGTACTTTGTGAATGCCATGTAAATACTGGTCTTTTTTTTTTCCAGCTTTTTTTTGTTGATATATCATGAAATATAGTGTTTAACATATAAAATAAGTGTTTGCCAAATATTGCAATGGATATTTTGGGCCAAGTCGAACCTTCAAATTTTAAGTCTTTTGCAAAATATTTCATTGACTCAAAGCGATTCAGATGGATTATTTGGTTTCTCTGATTTGGAAAGGGTTATTAATTCCACTACTTCTGAAATTATTTATATTGTTTCTCAAATATATAATGCAATTAGAAAGAATAATTGTTGAAACTTGACCAAAATGAAATCATTAGGTATATGTGGCCAAAAATGGTAGCTTCTTTACATCTTATTAGGTCATTATTAAAATAACTAAAACAACTGAAAGTGCTCTGCTGTTGAGCAAAAAAATTTTAAAGTTTATCCTTCGAACTATTCACATATTAAGCTTTTAGGAGCAAACTCAGAAGCTTTTCAGAGCAGTACTCCATCTTCAGTGAAGTGATACTGTGGTGATATTACGGCTGCTAAGAACTTCTTTCCACATGTTGTGAGGAGTGATTCAAGTGTCTTAGTTACAAATGGGGACAGACAAGGTCATTATTTCAATAGCGTCATGGATGATGGTTCTACAGTAAGTGGATGCACATGCAAGCTGTGTGGCATGCTCCCAGTCTATGGTAGCTGCATATTATATTGCAAGCTCAGCAGCAGCAGTCATTAGTTTGCTTTGGCTGATACTGTCAGATGTTCTGTGAACCTCTCGAGAATGTGTGATTTTTTTTCTGATATAATAAACAACTGAATCATTAAGCAAATGTAGGGAAAATCTGTATACACCTAATTTTTCTAGGAGGAAAAATATGTCTCTGTCCCTTTTTTATAATTTTCTTCATATTTGGAAATGGGATGAAAACAATACTGATTTATTGGGCTTTGAGTAATTTGAAGACTGATTCACAAAGGATATGGACATAAGATATGGATAAGGCAAAGGTTTTCTGCTTGGGGTCAGTGATTGGGAGGAGAGCTAAATCTGTTGTTGTTTCTATTGTTTTTGGGTGGAAGCCATAGGATGCAGCAATGGATTACAACAAAATATTTAATTTTGAAATAATAAGACTTATTTTAGTACTATTTTTAATTAAATTGAACTAATTTCATAACAAGCATTCAGAATTTGTAATTTTTAAGTCAAGTTTTTGCCATTGTCATAAAATTTTACTTTTCTGTAATTGTCAGTATCTAATGCAAACTGATCTGGAAGGGTTCAATTTCAGTGGTTAAAATAAACTTTATTTGTTTGAAATATTTTTATTTAATTTTTCACAGCTCTTTATCACTTTTTAGCTAAATATTTAAATTATCTTAAAGCAAAACAAATTTTTGTAACACTACTATCTTAGTCTTAAGAATTTGCTGATCAGCACTATACATTGGTTGCTTAAAAGGAAAAAAAAGTTAGAAATTTTAAATAAATGAAAGATTTAAGTAACAATAGAAATATTATGAAAAGAATTATGGCATGTTAATGCCAATTTTTATTTAATAAAAAAAATTGAAGTTTCACGCATTGTACAAAAATGTCAACTGACGCCCTTGACCACTCATTGCGATGTCTGTCAACGTGTGTTCAATGGTGACCTGGGAAGGGTTAAAGAAGAATATCATATTTGTATGATAGTTTTGCTTAACATTATAAAACTTGATCATGTGTGTTATGAAGTTAATTTTAGTAGCTACTGATACTGTAAAATAATTATCAATTACCTTTACCAGGCTCTGTAATGAATGTGACTCTAGGATTTGAAAGAACCTCTCCATCTTTAACTATTCCAACTCCCAGCTTATTAGCACTTCCTTCAAAGCCAATGGCAATTGTCATCTTATCTAAAAAAATTATATATTATCTATAAGCCACTGAATTTTCATTCTACATATATATCAAAACAGATGATTAGAGCAAAAATTAATCCTAACAGTAATTCATTACTGCTCATTTAATTTACAACTGTTGTATTGTTACTTTCTTTTCCTACAAATGACGTCATAGTGGAAATTGTCCTTACTAGTAGCTTATATTAAAACAATGTAAATTACACACCTGGAAGAGGAACTTGTTCTATTCTTCTAGTATTTTAATTGAACAAATAAATATATATACTGGTTTCCAAAAGTTAAGCATAATAGTCTGTAAGATCTCAACAACATGACATTGAATGGTTTGAGATTTGGTGTGACAATGCACTCTTATATGATGTAATAAACAATGAGGCATAGAGCAAACCAATTGCATGCTTTTGTGATATTTCGGAAAACTCTTAACAGAAATAATACATTTACTGCAATTACATAACAGCATTCAATTTTATTGCTTTTGGCTAGAATTATGTCAATACAGCAACAATGAATTGCATAACCAAAATTTCTATGGGATATGCAAATTAATGCTGGAGTGTCCATAATAAAGACCTCTTTCAACAAAACAAAGAGGTTAATATGGAGTATGATGATCTCAAACACAAGCATCACAACTTCTCATATTGTTTATCAGGCTAGTCATGAGGTCTGTTAAAACACATCCCACTCTTCCTGGAGAGCAATCACAGCTCATGAAGGGTTCTTGGCATGGGTTGATAACCTTCAATGTATCATCCCAGTGCATCCTACACATTTTCTGTATGGTTCAGGTCTATAGACTGGCCATTCCATTCACTGAATATTTTCACTTTCAAGGAATTTGTTGACTATCTGCACCCTAAAAGGATAAGAATTATCATCCATCAAAATAAACTGGGGGCCAATAGCATTCCTGAAAAGCCTCACTCTGGAAAAGTGTGGCTGTTCTTAGAGATTAAAAAGTGTGTGTATAAAACACATTAGAAAGTGTATATCAATTTGGCAAAATGCTAAAACATGTGTAAGAATCAGTTTGAAGGCTGAATTGCAATTCACCAATAAAGAACACACGTACCCATTTATTTAGGGTACAGTCATGATGTCTCACCAGGCAGTCAGGTTCTTCTGTAGGAGAGATTGAGGGGAATACAAACCATTGGTTATATACAATAGAGCTCTCTATGATGGAACCTTCTGTAAACAGAACTCAAAACTGTCCTCTCGATGGCTGAAAAAAGCTCCAGAGACAGTTGTCTGGCTGAAAATGCCCTATCAGGCTGTTGAGCACAATATAATTGTCATCCTGTATTAATGTCACTATTCGATGACCTTGCACTTGTCTACAGCTGAAGTCTCCTTCTGTTGGATACATCTCCAAACTCTTCAAAGCACTAAGTGGGAGATATTTGTCATTAACCAGCTGACCCACTGGTCTGGGATCAGCCAGTTTCTATCATGATGATTGCCCTACCATGTGTAAAGGCATTTTTTTTTGTTATTGAGGTTCAATAAATTCTTGAATATTTTTGCACTTAAATATTTTACATAATTTTTCTTGTGTATTAAATCTTGAGGACAAGATATTCAAAAAACAATAATTGTATAACAATTTTTAATAATTTAAAAAACTTAATCACTATCCAAGCTGTTTTATTATTGTTCCAGTAGATCAAAATAGCATTTTGATCGGTGAATACGGAATAGTAGGGATGTTAGTCACTTCTTGTCAAAATATATGAAGCAAGTCCTTTCCTGTTGCACAGATCACACAATGGTATTTAGACCACTGTAGCTTGACATGTTTCAACTATTAATGTAATCTTCAGAATTTGGGTAAACAGTTCTATTTCGGAGATTGTATGCATGCCAGTTGCTGTGTAGCTGCGCCATATGGTTTGCAGCGGGTGGCACTGTTGCAGTTTCATAGTCCTGCCCATGTGCCTCGGGTAGGGGTGAGGGTGTAGTTGTTTTAGCAGTGCTGCGCTGATCCAGGAACAGTTTCCATGGGTAGGGTGGTGATAGATTTCTTCGTTGCAGCAAATAATTTTGGTGAGGTCAAATTGTGGGGTCATTCTGGTATTACAGATCACTCTTGCCAATGAAGCATCTTTTTTTTAACTGTACACCCCTTTCGTGTTCTTTTGTCTAATTCGGCAGGTTCTTTTCGCTTTGCCATAGTAAGGTTTATTGTTCGTGTAGCAATATTTTATATACTCCTCCTGTTTTCTTGTTCTGGTCCCAATCAGTTTTAATTAAATTAATTATTGTGTTCCTGGTTTCAATTGGCACTATTAACTGTAAGATTGCATTGCATTTTTCAATGAATTTGCCAGCCACGGGATGTCTGGAATCCCTATGGTGAACTTAATCTGTTTGGATTGCTGTGTTGGTGTCTGTTGAGATATTTTTTTCAAAGTTTATCTTGCCATATTTTTTACAATTTTCAATATTTTTAGCAGGTAACCTGCATTTTGAGCATCAAAGTATATTTTTCCTTTTTTTTTATAAAACTGTGGAAGCATATCTCATATTTCTTAGGAATGCAGTTTTTAGTGCACTTTTTTGTGGGCTAGTGGCTGTTGGGAGGCATATGGGATGATAATGGGTGGAGCTGTAGGCTTATGGTAGACTTCAATTCCCAGTTTTTACTCCTGCCAATGTAGTAGCATATCCAAAAATGGTAATTGTTCGTCCTTTTCCCTTTTCAGCAGTTACCTTAATGGTTGGATAGATGTCATTAATTTGTGCTTTCAATTCTTATAAAATTTCTAAATCTTGTCTGTATATAATGATATCATCTACATATCTTTTATAATATTTTAGCTGCTAGAGTGAGTTTCTAATGAGTTTCTTCAATATGCTGGAGTGTCTGCCAGTGATGGGGATAAGGGACCTCACCGAAATTATATGTGCCCTGTAACTGCTGTATAAGTAACTGCTGAAAAGGAAAAGGATGAACAATTACCATTTTAGGATATGCTACTACATCATCATCATCATCATCCTCAAGCAGCCATGGGCTACGGAGGTCCAACCAGACCGTGCAATTTAGTTCTCCAAGCAAGTCTATCCTGAGCTACATCTACTGCATCTGGCCACTGCACACCAATTCTAACAAGATCCTGTTTGACATTGTCTGCCCACCGCATCCTAGGTCTCCCCTTCTTTCTGAGACCTTTAGGCACACTGTTCATAACCCTATTCGCCAATCTATAATTATTCATACGGGCAACATGGCCAAACCAACGGAGTCTCTCTCTGCACAATATGCTGCTTAAAGGAGGTTGCAAACTCCTTTGCCTAATCTCATCATTAGTTACAAAGTTGAACCACCTAATGCCCAAGATACTGCGTAAGCATCTGGAATCAAAAGCATCTAGTTTCCTGTTATCTTGTTTACAAAGTGTCCAAGTTTCACTACCATAACTAACCCTAGAAAGAACCAAACTATTATACAGTCTAATTTTAGTCTTTAGGTGTATACGCCTATTTCTCCACACTCTCCATAGGTTCTTAAAAGTCCCAGCAGCAATCCCTATTCGTATGTTAATCTCATGCCGCACATCACCATTATCTGCTACATAGCTCCCAAGATAATTAAACTGTGACACCTGCTCAAGACTGCAACCATTCAGATTAACTGAATCATGGCCTGCCTCACCAATTTTCATCATTTTAGTTTTCTCTCTGTTTATAACCAAACCTACTCTACTACCAGTCTCATCAACAGCTCGAATGAAAGAGTTCATCTCATCAACATCATTTGCCAAAAGGGCTAAATCATCAGCATAATTTAAATCAGAAATTTTCGTATCTCCAGCCCATTTAAGGCCAAAATCTTTCCCTTGAAGTGAATTTCGCATAACATAATCAATAACCAAGCTAAAGAGAAAAGGAGACAAAATGCACCCTTGTCGAACACCAGAAGTAATGCTAAACCAATTGCTACAAGCCTTACCAACTCTCACACACGACTCAGTGTTATTATGAGAGCTTTCATAATGTTAACTAACTTGTCTGGTATACCATATGATCTCACAATCAACCACAAATTATGACGATCAACAGAGTCGAAAGCCTTTTTGAAATCAACAAAGCTAGCAACCAAAGGTTTCTGAAACTCTAAACATTTCTCAAGAATCTGCCTAAGTGAAAATATCTGATCCACACATCCCCTACCACTTCTGAATCCACATTGCTCATCACGCAATTGACTGTCAACCAGATTCTTAATTCTATTAAACACATCATGGAAAGAACTTTACCTGGAACAGAGAGTATGCTGATACCCCTATAGTTATCACAAGAACTGCGATCACCTTTTTTGAAAATAGGGATAACAATAGCTCTGGTAAAATCCTTAGGAACCATGCCTTTATCATAAAAGATAATCAGAATTTCAGTCATCCAAGTGGTAACCGAAACATTCCCAGCTCTAAGCATTTCCGTAGTAATTTCATCTACCCCTGGGGATTTATGAAGTTTAAGTTTAGAAACAGCCAAAATAACTTCAGATTGTGTTATAGGGCCAACATTAAAGCAACCAATGCATCTATCGTCATTGCAAACAATGGGAGTAGAACTAACTACATTGTTCAGAACATCACTGAAATGCTCAGCCCACCTAGCCATGACAGAATCCTCCCCTTCTATAACCTTACCTTGTTTATCCTTCAATCCTTGTATGCCTGTCCGTTTTTTACCACACAAAACATTAACTATCTGGTACAGCTCTCTGCTGTTGTGCTGTCTAACTGCTTCCTCGGCTTTGTCAGCCAAACCATCAAGCCAAAGATTCTTATCAGCAGCTAACTGATCCTTTACAAGTTTATTAAGGTCTCTGTAATGCTTTCTATTAGGACTAGTAGGGTATTGATTAAGGGCATTCCTGCAGTTTTCTTTCCGAAATAAGCTCAAGTGCCTTATCACTCAGATAATTTTGCCTCTTCTGCTCCTTTTTTTCCTAAAAGAGTACTGTTAGTGTCCAAAAAAGCCTGTTTAAAATGATCCCATTCTTCCTCAACTTCAGTAGTAAGCAAACCATGACTGTCATAATGACTAAGTAACCTATCATGGTAAGCTTTGGCTATAACTGGATCTTTCAGAGCTTCAGTATTAAAGTAAATTTTTTAACCCTAGCACAACACTTTTTAAGTTTAAGTTGCAACACACTTTTAACAAATTTTGACAAAATTTTGAATATCTTTAATGATAAAGGCATGGTTCCTAAGGATTTTACCAGAGCTATTATTATCCCTATTTTCAAAAATGGTGATCCCAGTTCTTGTGATAACTTTAAGGTTATCAGCCTACTCTCTGTTCCAAGGAAAGTTCTTTCCATGATTGTGCTTAATAGAATTAAGAATCTGGTTGACAGGCAATTGCGTGATGAGCAATGTGGATTCAGAAGTGGTAGTGGATGTGTAGATCAGATATTTTCACTCAAGCAGATTCTTGAGAAATGTTTACAGTTTCAGAAACCAAAGGTTTCTGAAACTCTTTCAAAAAGGAAACTGATTTTAAAAAGGTTTTTGACTCTGTTGATTGTCATAAATTGTGGTTGATTGCAGGATCATATGGTATACCGGACAAGTTAGTTAACATAATGAAAGTTCTCTATAATAATACTGAGTAATGTGTGAGAGTTGGTAAGTCTTGTAGCTGTTGGTTTAGCATTACTTCTGGTGTTTGACAAGGGTGCATTTTGTCTCCTTTTTTCTTTAGTTTGGTTATTGATTATGCTATGCGAAATTCACTTCAAGGGGAAGATTTTGGCCTTAAATGGACTGGAGATAGGAAAATTTCTGATTTAGATTATGCTGATGATTTAGCCCTATTGGCAAATGATGTTGATGAGATGAACTCTTTCATCTGAGCTGTTGATGAGACTGGTAGTAGAGTAGGTTTCTGAATCCATTGAGTTTACTTACCTGTAGGAGACGTTGCCCATTGCCATTGCAGCCACCAATACCAAAACGGCCTATTACTCCTCCCCAAAGGTCAGAGTCAGTACCAACTTTGGCATTGAAGTCACCAAGAACAAGGGTAATATCTCCTTTCTTGACAGAACTCAAAATATCCTGAAGATGTTCATAAAACCTATCCTTCTCATCCTCATCAGCATCCTCAGTGGGGGCATAACAGCAGATAACATTCAAGTCTTTAACGCTTGTCTGAAATTTTGCTCTAAGAAACCTTTCATTAATGCACTCATATCCTAGAAGAGCATCGCTAGCGTGTGCTGAGAAGCAGACCCACGCCTTGGCGATGCTTATTGTCATCCCTCCCTGAAAAGAGAAATTTAAGATTGTTTTTAAGAATCTGACCTTTATCTGTCCATCTGGTCTCTTGCAAGCCGAGAATATCTAAATTATAACGGTGGAATTCTTGTGTGAGGACATCAAGAGAAAAAGCTCCGTGCAGAGTCCTCACATTCCAACTACCTATGGAGAGAAAATGGTTAGTGGGATATTTAAAGAAACTATGTTTATTGAGAGAGGGAATGCCGACAATATCAAACAGCCCCCAATCGCAGACATGGGGCAGAGACCCGTTCCCCCACTACTAAAGGCTGAAGCCATCTACACTGGAAGACTTCCTCCAATGTAGAATTTGACGATGCCAATAGAAGAAAAGAGTTCAGGTGCCTGCGATGACTTCTGCTCAGGATTATCCACCAGCTGATAAACATATCTTGTGAATCTATTCACTTGGGGCTGTCAACCCACAAACAAACAGAAAACACAGCGGAAGATTTTCCCTCCACAGAAGCCCACCAGTGCAGCAAAATCAGGATCCATAATCAAGCTCAGAGCCATATATCTGTCCAGTCCAGTAGGTTTATATGGTCAGCACCAGGACCCTGTGTGGTTGACCACTCCTCAGCAGGGTAGAAAAAAAAAGAAAAGTAGCCATAGTTGTCCAGATCAGTAGGCCACACTAATCTGGCAGCCCTCCCCTTCCGTTCACTTCCACATGAGAGTATCTCTTTTGAAAGTTACTAACGGTCCGCACCACGAGAAGGCGGGGTCGGACATTAGGTGCTAGGCCTGGCCGGTTCTATGCATCATCACAGGGGATTGGTGCATAGCTCTCCTTCCAGTGACTACCTAGCTACCATTTACAGATCCTACTACATCGGCAGGAGCAAAAACTGGAAATTGAACTCTACCATAAGCCTACAGCACCACCCATTATATCATATGCCTCCCAACAGCCACTAGCCCACAAAAAAAGTGCACTAAAAGTTGCATTCCTAAGTTTGCTTCCACAGTTTTATAAAAAAGAGGAAAAATATAATATGGTGCTCAAAATGTGAGTTACCTGCTAAAAATATTGAAACTTGTGAAAAATACAGCAAGATAAACTGGAGAAAAATATCTCAACCGACACAAACATAGCAATCCAAACAAATTAAGTTAACCATAGGGATTCCAAACATCCCATTCCTGGCAAATTCATTGAAAAATGCAATGCAATCTTACAATTACATAGTGATAATTAAAACCAGGAACACAATAATTAATTTAATTTAAACTGATTGGGACCAGAAAAAGAAAACAGGAGGAGTATATAAAATACCGTTACAAGAAAATGCCACAATAACAATAAACCTTACTATGGCAAAACAAAAAGGACCTGCTGAATTATGATAAAAGAACACGAAAGGGATGTAGAGTGAAAAAAACAAACCACTTCAATGGCAAGAGTGGTCGGTAATACCAGAATGACCCACAATTTGACCTCATCAAAATTATTTGTGCCCCCCTCCCCAACTAAATTTCAATTGGATCTCACTGAACAACTGGTGATATACCAAAATAGAGAAGCATGTTGCAACAAATGATGATGGGCTGCATATGAATATGATTGATTATATATTAATTAACAGCAAATGGGCTAATTCTGTTAGGAATACCAGGGTATATAGGGGAGCTGAAATTGGATCTGACCATTACCTTGTTAAAAGTATCTTGCATCTTAAACTTAAAAAATTTACCTTTATACTAAAGCTCTAAATGATCCAGTTATAGCTAAAGCTTACTATGATAGGTTGCTTAGTCATTATGACAGTCATGGTTTGCTTACTACTGAAGTTGAGAAAGAATGAGACCATTTTAAACAGGCTTTTTTGGAAACTAACAGTACTCTTTTAGGAAAAAAGGGGCAGAGGAGGAAGAATTATTTGAGTGATATGACAGAGGAGGGTAGAATTATTTCAGTGATAAGGACTTGAGCTTATTTAAGAAAGAAAGAACTGCAGGAATGTCCTTAATCAATACCCTACTAGTCCCAATAAAAAGCATTACAGAGAGCTTAATAAATGTGTAAAGGATCAGTTATCTGCTGATAAAAATCTTTGGCTTGATGGCTTGGCTGACAAAGCCAAGGAAGCAATTAGTACAACAGCAGAGAGTTGTACAAGGTAGTTAATGCTTTGTGTGGTAGAAAACAGACAGGTATACAGGGATTGTAGGATAAACAAGGTAAGGTTATAGAAGGGAAGTATTCTGTCAGGCTAGGTGGACTGAACATTTCAGTGATGTTCTAAACAATGTGGTTAGTTCTACTCCCATTGTTGTTCGTAATGATGATAGATGGATTACTGGCTTTAATATTGGCCTTATAACACAATCTGAAGTTATTCTGGCCATTTCTAAACTTAAACTACATAAATCCCCAGGGGTAGACGAAATTACTATGGAAATGCTTAGAGCTGAGAATGTTTCGGTTACTACTTGGATGAACAAAATTTTGAATATCTTTAATGATAAAGGCATGGTTCCTAAGGATTTTACCAGAGCTATTATTATCCCTATTTCCAAAAATGGTGATCCCAGTTCTTGTGATAACTTTAAGGGTATCAGCCTACTCTCTGTTCCAAGGAAAGTTCTTTCCATGATTGTGCTTAATAGAATTAAGAATCTGGTTGACAGGCAATTGCGTGATGAGCAATGTGGATTCAGAAGTGGTAGTGGATGTGTAGATCAGATATTTTCACTCAAGCAGATTCTTGAGAAATGTTTAGAGTTTCAGAAACCAAAGGTTTCTGAAACTCTAAACATTTCTCTTTGAAAGAGTTTTCTTTTTGAAAGAGTTTCAGAAACCAAAGGTTTCTGAAACTCTTTCAAAAAGGAAACTGATTTTAAAAAGGTTTTTGACTCTGTTGATTGTCATAAATTGTGGTTGATTGCAGGATCATATGGTATACCGGACAAGTTAGTTAACATAATGAAAGTTCTCTATAATAATACTGAGTAATGTGTGAGAGTTGGTAAGTCTTGTAGCTGTTGGTTTAGCATTACTTCTGGTGTTTGACAAGGGTGCATTTTGTCTCCTTTTTTCTTTAGTTTGGTTATTGATTATGCCATGCGAAATTCACTTCAAGGGGAAGATTTTGGCCTTAAATGGACTGGAGATAGGAAAATTTCTGATTTAGATTATGCTGATGATTTAGCCCTATTGGCAAATGATGTTGATGAGATGAACTCTTTCATTTGAGCTGTTGATGAGACCGGTAGTAGAGTAGGTTTCGTTATAAACAGAGAGAAAACTAAAGTGATGAAAATTGGTCAGGCAGGCTGTGATTCAGTTCATCTGAATGGTTGCAGTCTTGAGCAGATGTCACAGTTTAATTACCTTGGGAGATATGTAACAGATACTGGTGATGTGCGGCATGAGATTAACAGACAGATAGGGATTGCTGCCGGGACTTTTAAGAATCTATGGAGAGTGTGGAGAAATAGGCATATACACCTAAAGACTAAAATTAGACTGTATATTAGTTTGGTTCTTTCTAGGGTTAGTTATGGTAGTGAAACTTTGACACTTTGTAAACAAGATAACAGGAAGCTGGATGCTTTTGATTCCAGAATCTTACACAGTATCTTGGGCATTAGGTGGTTCAACTTTGTAACTAATGATGAGGCAAAGGAGTTTGCAACCTCCTTTAAGCAGCATATTGTGCAGAGAGAGACTCCATTGGTTCGGCCATGTTGCTCGTATGAAAAATTATAGATTGGCGAATAGGGTTATGAACAGTGTGCCTAGGGGCCTCAGAAAGAGGGGGAGACCTAGGATGCGGTGGGTAGACAATGTCAAACAGGACCTTATTATAATTGGTGTGCAGTGGCCAGATGCAGCAGATGTAACTCAGGACAGACTTGCTTGGAGAACTAAAGTGTATGGTCTGGTTGGATCTCTTTAGCCCATGGCTGCTTGAGGTGATAATGATGACTAATATTGATTTTTTTTTCCAAAATATATTAAAAACTAAAATATCTAACCTTCAAATTTTAAAGTTCAAGAATTACACTTCTTTCCACTGGCAATGATATTTCATTTTGCTAACTTTCAATTATGGATGTAATTGCATAATTCAGTAAATAAAGAGGAAAGACGCACAATTTGCTCCTGTGCGGGCCTAGATCTAATAAAAAAATTGAGAGGTGGGGGCGGAAACTAATCAAGCCAGTAAAAGAGGAGGTCAAGAGTACAATTTCCAATTGGTAGCATGAGGCTTATAATCTGTAGTTCCCAGGTTCAAGTCCCAGCTTGGCCAATGTCGAGATTTATCTCTTCAAAACTCCCCACCCTGCCTACAGATCAGTAGGGGATACAGATGGGCTTGGAAAGGTTTCCATCATCAGATGTAATATTAAACTATGGCCCCACGTGTGGGAGAGCCATACCCTGTACACTTTAAAGAACACATTGGATGGCTTTTGCAGGAGGCTACCATGTCTCCCAACAGCTATTCCAGTGGGTCCCCACCCCCAACCTTCTCAGAGTCCTTGTGCCGGCCCATTGTGTGCAAAAAAGTGTTGCTCAGAAATAAAACAACCCAACCCTGAAAGGGTTTCTCCCTAGTTTCAGCCCCTGTATTATGATGCAATGGCTTCACTGCAATGCATAAATTTGCTGTGTTTAGAGCAGTGGTTCTCAACCTTTTATGCTTCTCGTACCCTCTGGAAATGTGTATGTAACTGGCATACCACGTATAGATAGATAAAACTATAGTTATAGTATAACAATGGGAACAAAATAAAACACACATATATATACAGGGTGATTCAAAAAGATGGATACAATTTCAATTGGTTATATTTCCTGAACTATACGTTTTATTTGAATTATGTAAATTACATTTGAAAGAGGATGTTGTAAAGTTTCGAATACTACTGCTAGAGCACTCTAGCACTGCACAGCAGCATCAGTTGTAAGCAAGATGGCTACTATGCAACACCAGATTTTTTGCATTCGTGAGTTCAGTAAAATAATAATTCGTGAGTTCAGTCAAATACAACATATTGTTCAGGAAATATAGTCAATTGTAATTGTGTACATCTATAAACTTTAATGTGTGTATAATCAAATGTTATTTACAGAATTCAAATACAACATATTGTTCAGGATATATAAGCAATTGAAATTGTGTCCATCTTTTTGAATCACCCTGTATATACACAAAATTACATTTTTTATTCATAAATTACATATATCGATAAACAGAAAAAATGACAAACAATTTAACAAATCTTATAAAATTATAAACATTTTACTGGGTAATCAACTACTTTTGAGCTCTCACAGTGTACCCCCAAAAATCTTACCGCGTACTCCACGTTGAGAACCCCTAGTTTAGAGGATACTGCAGTTGCACAGTTTATATTGTATCTATGGGAGTTTGAATAGTGAGTTCAGAATGAGAGCAATGTGTTTGAACTTAGTTCCATAATTGATTATGTCTTGTCTGTAGTTTACGGTTCCTTTGTTCATCTTCATCTTGGAGATATTTTTGCAAAACTGTCTTTAATCCTTCCAGTGTCCAACCTGGAAAACTAGTTTCCATTCAGAGGCCAAGTTATTTTTGCCCTATAACTTAAAAAAAAAATTGAATTTAGAACTTTATTGCCAAATAACCAATGAAAGGAATTATGGCATGTTATATACCAAATTAATCAGCATTTGATTCTTCATTTTCTGAAAATAAAATATTTAGCAAAAAAGAGAAGTTTCATTTTAATAGGACTTTTTTAGAGTCAAGTAGTAAAAAAAATGCATCCAGCAACACATCATCATCCTCAAGCAGCCATGGACTACGGAGGTCCAACCAGACAGTACAATTTAGTTCCCCAAGCATATCTGTCTTGAGCTATATCTCCTGCATCTCTCAACTGCATATCAATTCTAACAAGATCCTGTTTGACATTGTCTACCCACCACATCCTAATCTCCCCCTGTTTCTGAGACATTTAGGCACACTGTTCATAACCCTATTCCCTAATCTATAATTACTCATAAGGGCAACATGACCAAACCAACTGAGTCTCTCTCTGCACAATATGCTGCTTAAAGGAGGTTGCCAACTCCTTTGCTTAACCTCTTCATTACTTACAAAGTTGAAGCACCTAATGCCCAAGATATTGTGTAAGCATCTAGAATCTAAAGCATCTAGTTTCCTGTTATCTTGTTTACAAAGTGTCCAAGTTTCACTACCATAACTAACCCTAGAAAGAACCAAACTATTAAACAGTCTAATTTTAGTCTTTAGGTGTATACACCTATTTCTCCACACTCCATAGATTCCTAAAAGTTCCAGAGGCAATCCCTATTCACCTCTTAATCTCATGCCACACATCATCAGTATCTGTTACTTAACTTCCAAGATAATTAAACTGAGACACTGCTTGGACCTCCGTAGCCCATGGCTGCTTGAGGATGATGATGATGGACTTGCTCAAGGGTGCAACCATTCAGAGTGACTGAAGCACCAACTGCCTGACCAATTTTCATCACTTTAGTTTTATCTCCATTTATCATCAAACCTACTCTACTACCAGTTTCATCAACAGCTCAAATGAAAGAGCTCATCTTATAATATGCCAAAAGGGCTAAATCATCAGCATAATCTAAATCTGAAATTTTCAGATCTCCAGACAATTTAAAAGCCAAAATATTTCCCTTGCAGTGAATTTCACATAACATAATCAATAACCAAACTAAAGCGAAAAGGAGACAAAATGCACCCTTGTCAAACACCAGAAGCAATGCTAAGCCAATTGCTACAAGCCTTACCAACTTTCACCCACATCTCAGTGTTATTATAGAGAGCTATCATTACGTTAACTTAACTTGTCTGGTATGCCATATGATCTCACAATCAACCACAAATTATGATGGTCAACAGAGTCCAAGCCATTTTCAAATCAACAAAGCTAGTAATTGAAGGTTTCTGATTAATATTTCTGAAGAATCTACCCGAGTGAAAATATCTGATCTACACATCCCCTACCACTTCTTAATGCACATTGCTCATCACACAATTGCCCATCAACCAGATTCTTAATTCTATTAAGCACAATCATGCAAAGAACTTTACTTGGAACAGAAAGTAGGCTGATACCCCTATAGTTATCACAAGAACTGCAGTTACTTTTTTTAAAAATAGGGATAATGATAGCTCTGGTAAAATTCTTAGAAACTATGCCTTTATCATAAAAAATATTCAAAATTTCAGCAACACAAATAATTAAAAAAAAAAAAACACTAGTAGGTGGAAATAATTATAAATGCTCATGAATAGAAAGGCTATTTATTTCTGAATAACCAAAAAATAATAATTTTTTTGTTTAAACATTTCCATTTTGTAATTTTTTTTTCTCTGTACTTTGAGACAAAGTCCAGGTTTGTTGCAGAGTCCAATAAAAAGTCAACTTTAGAATATATTTAATAAATAACTGATCAACAGAAATAGGTCATGTTATATACCAAATTAAAGAGAATTCTGAATTTTATTAAAGAAACAAATTGAACAATATAGTAGAGATTAATTTTAATAAGACTTTCTACAGTGGCATACAAAAAAACTAGGTACATATTTCATAATTACTTCCAAAATATTCCATTTTTAAAAATAAGAGTTTTTTTTTGTTAATTATCAGGAGATTTTTGAAACTTTAAGGAAATTTTTGTTGAAAATAGTTCAAATCAAACTTCCGAGCTTAAATTAGGGGACTGCTTCAGCATAGAGTAATGTTAACAAAAATATATGCAATAACTTATATCACTTCTAAGAAATGGCAATCGGATGCCTTTAACAAATTATTTATGTCATAGTTTAATATGCAATAAATGGAAAAAGAAAATATTATTTAACAACCCTGAATTATATATTTTTATAAGATATGTATAAAAAAATTTAAAATGGTAATTTTTATAAAATTAATTTTTTTGTTGTACTAAAAAGAGCTATATATGTGTCCTGGGCCTCTCATTTAGAATTCTGCAAATGTAAAGAGAAGTCCTGGACACTGGAAAGGTTAAGAGAGAAATTATCAAGAATGCTACCTCCAAGTGATCTACAAATGAAGAGGTTCTTCAGAATTCGTCATCAAGATATCGATATACAAAACTACTGGTTAAACTTCAAGAAATCTGCAGAGAAAACCATATAGAAATTGCACAAGAAATCTCCAAATCTATCACAACTGTTGCTGAATTTCCTGCAGTTGATAAAATCAATGACTGGACTTCTCCTACTGGCAAGGCCATTATAGCTCCAAAAGGCAAGGCCATTAGTATCCAACATCTTGGATTACCTATTAGGATCGTATTCATATCCAAATTACCTTTCTTCATTACTAATGAAGAAGTAGAGCGAGAACTTTCACTAAATGGAATTGTCTCTGATATCTCCAGTGGCAGATGACACGAAGATGTTTTTCTAAAATTCTAATGGACATTAAAATAATTAATATTGAGAAGGAAAGGAATATCCCAAATTATACAAGAATTGGGGACTATAATACAATCATCTTTTACAGCGGCATCAGTAAACAGTGGCACAACGATTCCAGCCAGGCCATTTTGTGGATAAATGTCCTAAATATCTCACCAAACTCTGATCTTTCGCCACTGTTGTAGAAACTACACCTAAGACTGACATTCCCAGTCCTCAGAAGCAGACAACAGAGGAAAAGGAGAAAGAAAATAGTATAAATACTCTAAAAAAGCAAGAGGAAATTCCAATTCCTATCCCAAAACCAACTTTAAAAAAGAAAATATCCCAGGAAATGCAGCAAAAGAAATTTGAAAGTCAGCTGAACTCCAACCACTGGTAGAGCAAAAAGTCTCTCATTGATTTTCAAAATACATCCCAAAATGTTCCATAATTGCAAATCACTCCAACAGTAACTAAGTTTTTCATATACTTGGCTGAAAATAAGAACTTTGAACTCGTGGACATTCCTGAATACATCAAGCCACTCATGAAAATGCTTAAAGCTGATAAAAAAAAGTGATTACTGAATATCAGCCTTTCTACACATTAGTAAATCAGATGTTCTCCCATAAGCAAACTAATTTTGTAATACAGCAATCACCTCCTTGCTGCCATTGTTTGATGAAGAACTACAACTTATGGAAAATGCATTATATGAAGATCCTGACTCTGAGTAAGCGGTGGGTTGCTTGTAGACATTTCTCAGCAGTACTGTCCTGATACTGCTTACCGTTTCATGACTCTTAAACCAGTCTGGGGACTGCATTTTTTTTACATATGTGATGGTGGCCACAGTAGTTGACATCCTGTATCAGGTGAACAGCTGCTTTCATTTGCTAGTTTCCATTTTGGTTCGGTATTAATAGTGTTCCTAATCGTTCGTTTACTAATTGATTAATGGTGCATTAGTGGTTATCATGCTTGGCTACTGATCTAAGGGACCTGGGTTCGAGCCCCGGGTAAGGCATGGCTGTTTGTGTCGTTTTTCTGCTGAGGGCCTGCCATCCTCACAGACTTTCTATTATGGCATATAAACTGACAGACTCCTGTCAGACCTCTGTGGCAAGCAGCTGCTTAAGGGAGTATTTATTTTATTTTTTTTTAAATAGTTTTGTGATGTTAATTATTGTTTTATTATAATTAATAAAACAGAAATTCGGATAACACGAAAACTGTTTATATGGAAAAGCTGCAAAAAGATCGAAAAAACTAGCCAAAACAGTTCTGTGTGCTTGACCCCAGTTTGGTCAATGGGGACCGTTAATTTACGTTAGATGCTGCTGAGGGCATGCGGCAAGGGAAGCGACTCGGGGCAAATCTGTGCAAGCACGCCGTAGACTGCCTCATGCGATGTTTTCGTAGCATCCGAATTTCTGTCTTATTAAGTAGAATAAAACAATAGTTAACATCACAAAACTATTAATGCACCATTCATTAATTAGTAAACGAACCATTAGGATCTCTATTAAATACCGAACCGAAATAAAAACTGGCAAATGAAAGTAGCTATTCACCTGGTACAGGACATCAACTACTGTATCCGCCATCATATATACCAGGCGAAATAATGCTCATAAAATCTTAAAAATTTATAAAACAATTCATATACAAGATTCAAAATTTTACAGATTTTTACCTTAAAGCTTTAAGAAAGATGTGAAAGAAATGCACAACATATAAATTATAAAATCAAAGCAAAAGTGCAATCTTCCTCAATGCACTCGCTCTAACAAGGTACGAAACCCACAGTGAAAACATTGGAGACTACCTCTTAAAATATATTCTCCCTATAAAATGCTCTCCATGCGCTGCGATTATATCTTTGGGTTATATCAAAAATTATATAAAATATTTTATTTACCCCGTTTATATACCTTGTTTTCTTCTTTCCGATGTTCTCAAAGAGACCTGTAAATGCTAATAAATCACGTATATCGCATTGTAACATAAATAGGGTTAGCACGGTTTTTACACATTATAGGAAAATGTGAGACAAAAAAAAAAGTGTTCGATTAGCGGAAGTGAGGCTCGACCAAAGTCGACCACCCAAGCCTAGACCCAAGCGATGCCATCAGCTCGGTGCATGCTGGGAATATTTGGTTAAAGTAAACTTGACCAACGATGATGGTTACTATATTAAAAACAATTATTATCGGAAAATATTCAGCTGCGAATTGTCTCACAACTATAAGAACAACTACACAATGTTTAAATTCCAGGCTAATCCGATAAAATATAAAAAAAGTGGGTTGAGAAAAATTCGGCGGAAAACGTGCATTAGGCTTCCAGCTTTCTATAATTTATACTTCTGACTATTGCTGTGGTATTTTAATGTTAATTTATATGATATATCGATTGGTAATTGTTGAATGATGGCTACTATTATTAATCGTCATTTAGTAGTCATTCATGAATTAAGTTAGTAGTCACTCATCAGGCTTTCGACTCTGTTGATCGTCATAATTTGTGGTTGATTGTGAGATCATATTGTATGCCTGACAAGTTAGTTAACATAATGAAAGTTCTCTACAGTATAATAACACTGAGTCGTGTGTGAGAGTTGGTAAGGTTTGTAGCAATTGGTTTAGCATTACTTCTGGTGTTCGACAAGGGTGCATTTTGTCTCCTTTTCTTTTTAGTTTGGTTATTGATTATGTTATGTAAAATTCACTTCAAAGGAAAGATTTTGGCCTTAAATGGGCTGGAGATACCAAAATTTCTGACTTAGATTATGCTGATGATATAGCTCTTTTGGCAAATGATGTTGATGAAATGACCTCTTTCATTCGAGCTGTTGATGAGACTGGTAGTAGAGTTAGGTTTGGTTATAAACAGAGAAAACTAAAGTGATGAAAATTGGTCAGGCAGGCTGTGGTTCAGTTAATCTGAATGGTTGCAGTTTTGAGCAGGTGTCACAGTTTAATTACCTTGGGAGCTATGTAACAGATAATGGTGATGTGCGGTATGAGATTAACAGACGAATAGGAATTGCTGCCGGAACTTTTAAGAATCTATGGAGAGTGTGGAAAAATAGGCGTATACACCTAAAGACTAAAATTGGACTGTATAATAGTTTGGTTCTTTCTAGGGTTAGTTATGGTAGTGAAACTCGGACACTTTATAAACAAGATAACAGGAAACTATATGCTTTTGATTCCAGATACTTACGCAGTATCTTGGGCGTTAGGAGGTTCAACTTTGTAACTAATGATGAGGTTAGGCAAAGGAGTTTGCAACTTCCTTTAAACAGCATATTGTGCAGAGAGAGACTCCGTTGGTTTGGTCATGTTGCCCGTATGAATAATTATAGATTGGTGAATAGGTTTATGAACAGTGTGCCTAAAGGCCTCAGAAAGAGGGGGAGACCTAGGATGCGGTGAGCAGACAATGTCAAACAGCACCTTGATAGAATTGGTGGGCAGTGGCCAGATGCAACAGATGTAGCTCAGGACAGACTTGCTTGGAGAACTAAATTGCACGGTCTGGTTGGACCTCCGTAGCCCATGGTTCCTTGAGAATGATGATGAAACTTCGATCGTGACGGCCGTAACACTCCGCTTCCCGTACTGGCATACCGAGATTGGCGACTACCGTAGTGGCTAAACGCCGATCGTTCGCTTGGAACAGGGAAGCCAATTTTGGTTAGTTCGCAAGACGTCAAATGGTCGTTGTAATGCGGGTCGTCCCTTGAAAGCGTACGACTGTCTTGAAATATTATCAAGATCTAAATGGTAGTTAGGTAGTCACTGGAAGGAGAGCAATGCACAATTCCCCTGTGATGATGCATAGAACCGGCCAGGCGTAGCACCTAATGTCCGACTCCGCCATCTTGTGGTGCAGACCGTTAGTACCTTTCAAAAGAGAGACTCTCTTGTGGAAGTGAACGGAAGAGGAGGGCTGCCAGATTAGTGTGGCCTACTAATCTGGACAACTCTGGCTACTTTTCTTTTTTTTTTTACCCTGCTGAGGAGTGGTCAACCACACAGGGTCCTGGTGCTGACCATATATACCAACCTGAACGGAATTATGGCTCTGAGCTTGATTATGGATCCTGATTTGCTGCACTGGTGGGCTTCTGTGGAGGGTAAATCTTCCGCTGAGTTTTCTGTTTGTCTGTGGGTTGACAGCCCCAAGTGAATAGATTCACAGGATATGTTTATCAGCTGGTGGATAATCCTGAGCGGAGGTCATCGCAGGCACCTGAACTCTTTGCTTCTATTGGCATCGTCAAATTCTACATTAGAGGAAGTCTTCCAGTGTAGATGGCTTCAGCATTTAGTGGTGGGGGAACGGGTCTTTTCCCCATGTCTGCGATTAGGGGGCTGTTTGATATTGTCGGCATTCCCTCTCTCAATAAACATAGTTTCTTTAAACATCCCACTAACCATTTTCTCTCCATAGGTAGTTGGAATGTGAGGACTCTGCACAGAGCTTTTTCTCTTGATGTCCTCACACAAGAATTCCACCGTTATAATTTAGATATTCTCGGCTTGCAAGAGACCAGATGGACAGATAAAGGTCAGATTCTTAAAAATAATCTTAAATTTCTCTTTTCAGGGAGGGATGACAATAAGAATCACCAAGGCGTGGGTCTGCTTCTCGGCAGACACGCTAGTGATGCTCTTCTAGGATATGAGTGCATTAATGAAAGGTTTCTTACAGCAAAATTTCAGACAAGCGTTAAAGACCTGAATGTTATCTGCTGTTATGTCCCCACTGAGGATGCCGATGAGGATGAGAAGGATAGGTTTTATGAACAACTTCAGGATATTTTGAATTCTGTCAAGAAAGGAGATATTACCCTTGTTCTTGGTGACTTCAATGCCAAAGTTGGTACTGACTCTGACCTTTGGGGAGGAGTAATAGGCCCTTTTGGTATTGGTAGCTGCAATGGCAATGGGCAATGTCTCCTACAGGCAAGTAAACTCAATGGATTCAAAATAACTAACACTTATTACAAACACCGTGATATACATAAGTACACATGTGTTTCACCCGATGTGCTGCATAAGAATATGATTGATGATATATTAATTAGCAGCAAATGGGCTAGTTCTGTTAGGAATACCAGGTCATATAGGGGAGCTGAAATTGGATCTGACCATTATCTTGTTAAAAGTGTCTTGCAACTTAAGCTTATAAAGTGTTGTGCTAGGGTTAAAAAATTTGCTTTTAATACTGAAGCTCTGAAAGACCCAGTTATAGCCAAAGCTTACCATGATAGGTTACTTAGTCATTATGACAGTCATGGTTTGCTTACTACTGAAGTTGAGGAAGAATGGGATCATTTTAAACAGGCTTTTTTGGACACTAACAGTACTCTTTTAGGAAAAAAGGAGCAGAAGAGACAGAATTATCTGAGTGATAAGGCACTTGAGCTTATTTCGGAAAGAAAGAACTGCAGGAGTGTCCTTAATCAATACCCTACTAGTCCTAATAGAAAGCATTACAGAGAACTTAATAAACGTGTAAAGGATCAGTTAGCTGCTGATAAGAATCTTTGGCTTGATGGTTTCGCTGACAAAGCTGAGGAAGCAGTTAGACAGCAGAACAGCAGAGAGCTGTACCAAATAGTTAATGTTTTGTGTGGTAGAAAACGGACAGGTATACAGGGATTGAAGGATAAACAAGGTTATAGAAGGTGAGGATTCTAAAATGGCTAGGTGGGCTGAGCATTTCAGTGATTCTATTCCCATTGTTTGCAATGATGATAGATGCATTGGTTGGTTTAATGTTGGCCCTATAACACAATCTGAAGTTATTTTTGCTGTTTCTAAACTTATACTTCATTAATCCCCAGGGGTAGATGAAATTACTACAGAAATGCTTAGAGCTGGGAATGTTTCGGTTATCACTTGGATGACTGAAATTCTGAATATCTTTTATGATAAAGGCATGGTTCCTAAGGATTTTACTAGAGCTATTGTTATCCCTATCTTCAAAATAGGTGATCGCAGTTCTTGTGATAACTATAGGGATATCAGCCTACTCTCTGTTCCAGGTAAAGTTCTTTCCATGATTGTGCTTAATATAATTAAGAATCTGGTTGACAGTCAATTGCATGATGAGCAATGTGGATTCAGAAGTGGTAGGGGATGTGTGGATCAGATATTTTCACTTGGGCAGATTCTTGAGAAATATTTAGAGTTTCAGAAACCTTTGGTTGCTAGCTTTGTTGATTTCAAAAAGGCTTTCGACTCTGTTGATGGTCATAATTTGTGGTTGATTGTGAGATTATATTGTATACCTGACAAGTTAGTTAACATAGTGAAAGCTCTCTATAATAACACTGAGTCGTTTGTGAGAGTTGGTAAGGCTTGTAGCAATTGGTTTAGCATTACTTCTGGTGTTCGACAAGGGTGCAATTTGTCTCCTTTTCTCTTTAGCTTGGTTATTGATTATGTTATGCTAAATTCTTTGCAAGGGAAAGATTTTGGCCTTAAATGGTCTAGATTTTTCAAAATTTCTGATTTAGATTATGCAGATGATTTGGTCTTTTGGCTAATGATGATGAGATGAATTCTTTCATTAGGGCTGTTGATGAGACTGGTAATAGAGTTGGTTTGGTGATAAGCACAGATAAGACTAAAGTGATGAAAATTGGTCAGGCAGTTGGTGCTTCAGTCGCTCTGAATGGTTGTGCCCTTGAGCAAGTGTCTGTTTAATTATCTTAGGAGTTATGTAACAGATACTGGTGATGTATGGCATGAGATTAAGAGATGAATAGGGTTTGCCTCTGGGACTTTTAGGAATCTATCGAGAGTATGAAGAAATAGGCATATACACCTGAAGACTAAAATTAAACTGCATAATAGTTTGGTTCTTTCTAGGGATAGTTATGGTAGTGAAACTTCGACACTTTGTAAACAAGATAACAGGTAACTAGATGCTTTTGTGAAACTTCGACACTTTGTAAACAAGATAACAGGTAACTAGATGCTTTTGATTTTAGATGCTTATGCAGTATCTTGGGTATTAGGTGGTTTAAATTTGTAACTAATGATGAGGTTAGGCAAAGAGTCGGCAACCTCCTTTAAGCAGCATATTGTGCAGAGAGAGACTCCGTTGGTTTGGCCATGTTGCCCGTATGGATAATTATAGATCAGTGAGTAGGGTTATGAACAGTGTACCTAAAGGCCTCAGAAAGAGGGGGAGACCTAGGATGCGGTAGGCAGACAATGCCAAACAGGACCTTGTTAGAATTGGTGTGCAGTGGCCAGATGCAGTAGATGTAGCTCAGGATAGACTTGCTTGGAGAACTAAATTGCGCGGTCTGGTTGGACCTCCGTAGCCCATGGCTGCTTTAGGATGATGATGATGATGAACTTAATCGCTAGTAAGTAATAATTATTCACCGCAGCTTTCTTTAAGGCAATAAAGTGATGGAATAAGCATTTTATAAAATAATATGGTTTTAAAAAAAACATTTCAAACTTATTTTGTCTCGCCTGAAAATTATAAAAATTTGCAATTTGTATAAAAGTCAGCAATTTCTGAAGAGTGGGCTTTAATAAGCAATGAATTGCAGATTTTTGTAATCGTATATATTGTTTATGAAATGTTTTTCCTGATTACATATTACAGAACGCTGTAAGCCTAATGCACGTTCTCGGTCGAAATCTTTCAACCCACTTTTTTTCCATTTAATGGGATTAGCCTAGAATTTAAACACTGCAATTGTTCCCTATACTTGTTTAGAGAATTCGCAGCTGAATATCTTCCGATAATAATTGTTTTTTATATACTAATGAATCCCAAACTTTTTTGGGAGGGGGGGGGGGGGAGGAAAGGTTGCTAAACCATTGTCATTCAGTACAAAAATAGGGAAATATATGAATCTTCCCCTAAGTGATTTAAAGTTATATTTTCTGATCAAATTTATGGTAAATGTCAAGAAAAAATAGGAATTTTCTAGAAATTTGTGGTGTTTGATGCCTTGCATTTATAACCATCTACTTCTTGGCTAGCCCTGTGTTACAGGACGTGGAAGAATATTTCACCTGATTAATGCTCCCTGGTGGAATATTGTCCCATGTGAACCCATATGGGTAACGAGCTGTACAGGCAGGGCCGTGCCGTGCTATGATGCAGAGAGGCGGCACCGTAAGGGGGCGGCATAAGCAGCGAAATCAAAATACATTTTGAACCATTTAATAATTAAAAATCTTTACGCAACGCTTTTCTATATTGGTCTATGTTATTCCGATATTGATGTATACGATTTATGATTTATCGTACGCGTCTGCCTCAGCGCTTTCGGAACCCTTTGAACTCGGTTTCTGGTGCAAGTGCATTGTTGGTGAGCGCTCGCCGAAAGACTTTTGATCTGACAGCGCGAAGTTATTATTTTTGTTTGTAATATACCGCGCGGCCGCTCCTAAAAGCTGAGGCGGCAATTATCACAAAAGACAATTGCACGTGTTACGTGTTGATAGTTCTGCTTTGAGCTTACAATTATTGACAATATTTGATTTTAATGTTAGTTTGTCATGAGAAGTGGCAAGTGGCTGTGCTGTATTTAAATCAGTAAATCAGATATATATCTGTATCAGTATAATATTTGTGCATTTATACTAATTCAGTTTTTGTGTTTAAAAAGTAGATCAGGTAAAAGAATTATTGTTTTTTACAGCAGTGTAGTTACTTATTATCACTGAAAATTATTATGTTATGACAATAGGGACTTGAATTAAAAAGTAGCATTTGCATGGACTGGGTATATCTCAGGTGCGAAACGTGGGCCTCTGTGTGATAGATAGAAAGTTATTAGGTAATATTGGACTACTTTTGCCTTCTGTGTGTGATAGAGAGAGAGAGAGTTGCTTAGGAAATATTTGCATTTGCCTACTTTTGCGTTCGTTATTTATTGCTGTATTTTTACCAAATTCATATACGTTGAAGTGGAGACAATACAATAACAAGTTAAAGAAAGGCATTTGTCAAAACGGCTGCTAGCCGTCAATTTGACAGATATTCGTTATCTATTTATTATGTTCTGTTACTTACAAATCTTACTAGCATTGCAACTCATTTCTATCGTTATTTTATCTACCCTATTTTAATAGCATGATAAGCATCATCATATTTAATCATTTTCAATGACCCCCCCCCCCCCCCACCCCGGTTGCATTTTTGTGAAGGACTGTGAATTTTTATTTAATATTTTTATTACAGTATGGAACAGAAAACGAAAAAATTGTCTGTAAGTCAATATAAAAAGAAACGCTTAAAGAAAGAGGAACAAGGAAGAAAGCTAAGCTACGTTATGAAGGAATTCTTAGTACAAAAGTCCTGTTTAGATGAGTCGTCCACATCCACATCAACAGCTACTGCTTTGGATTTGGCAAATAAAAACTCAGTGCCGCCCCAATCACTTCCAGAAGTTGTTGAAGAGAGCCAAAAAATAACACCATCAGAAGTTCATCAAGAGCCGGGAAAAAGTAGCAGTGGCAGCCAGCAGATATTAAACGAAATTCCTTCTGCTCCTGCATTATGGAATGCTTTCTGCATGTCATCTGAAACTCCTCAAATACTGGTTGAGAGGGGTCCACATCAAATTAAAGAATTCGAGTTTCCTATTAATAAAGGAAGGCGTAGATTTTTGCCCTCGCATTATTTGAAAGTGTTGAGCAATAGTGAAGTCGTTGAGAGAAGTTGGTTGATTTACTCTGTTACAAATGATGCCGTTTTTTGCTTTTGTTGTATATTATTTGATAATTCGTCTGCTATTAATGACTGGCCCAAAAAAGGTTATTCTGACTGGGGAAATCTTATAAGAGCCCTCACAATGCACGAAAAGTCTGTAAATCACAGAAATGCTTTTAGAGCATGGAAAGAATTGGACATTCGATTAAAGCAGAAAATAACTATTGACGCTGAATATCAACAAATTATGGATATGGAAATTCAGCATTGGAGAGGAGTTCTAAAAAGAATTATGCGAATAATTAGACTATTGGCCTCACAATGCTTAGCATTTCGTGGAATAACTGAACATTTGTTTCAGCCTAATAACGGAAACTTCCTAAAGTTGGTAGAATTGCTTTCTGAGTTTGATCCAGTTATGAAAGAACATATCAGGAGAGTTCAACGCGAGTCTGATAAATGGTCTGTGACTTATCTAAGCAATAATATACAAGATGAATTTGATGGGAAATGTAATTTTAAGCAAAATTGTCAAAATAACAAAAATCGCTAAATATTTTGCGATAATCGCCGATTGTACCCCAGACGTAAGTCATATTGAACAGCTCTCAATAACAATAAGAGTTGTCGCTTTAAACTCCATTCAAAATAAATATGAAATTGAAGAATTCTTTATTGGTTTTTTTGAAGCTAGTGATTCAACCTGAGAGGGTTTGGCAGAACTTATTCTGACACATTTGGAAAAGTTAGGTTTTGAGTTAAAGTGGCTTAGAGGACAAGGCTATGACAACGGAGCTAATATGAAAGGAGTAAGAAAGGGTGTACAAGAATATTTGAAAAATATCCAAGGGCGTTTTATGTGCCCTGCGCATGTCATTCTTTAAACGTAGTTGTTAATGATGCAGCGTCTTCTTCTACAGAAACAACTTTTTTTTCCATTGTACAAGAACTTTACACTTTTTTTTCTGGTTCTACAAAGCGTTGGGAAGTGCTAAAAAAAGTTTCACAATTAACTCTAAAACCATTGAGTGCTACTAGGTGGTCAAGCACAGTAGATGCGTTAAACCTTTACGATTTCAACTTTGCGAAATCTATGATGCATTATTCCAAATAATAGAAGACATCAACAGAGATGCAGAAACTAAAGTTAAAGCAAGATGATTAGCAAAAAATATTAAAAATTACAAGTTTATTAATTAATATCCCCTCAAGCAGCTGCTTGCCACAGTGGTCTGACAGGAGCCCTGTCAGTTTATATGCCATAGTAGAAGGTCTGAGAGGATGGCAGGACCTCAGCAGAAAAACGACACGAACAGCCATGCCTTACCCGGGGCTCGAACCCAGATCCCTTAGATCAGTAGCCAAGCGCGCTAACCACTCGACCATATGCGGTGTAATTCTTTGGTATATTTTATTTGAAGCTATTGCAATCTGTAACTATAAATTTGTCAGATTGTGTAAGGATGTTATCAAAAAACCATACAAAAAGTGAAAAGTTATAGACAATCTGGATATGATCAGATGAAAATTGCTGCTAATGAGATTGCAGAGAATCTTGAATGCAGTGCAGAATTTCCTGCCGAAACTGAAGTTAGAGCCAGAAGGAAAAAGCGTCAATTTGACTATGAAGAAGCTGTCGATCAACCCTTAGCAGAGGAGAACAAATTAAAAAAACTTTTTCAATTATATTCTGGACATTACCCTTAATTCTCTGAATGAACGATTCACGCTTCTGGAAACCCATAGCAAAAATTTTCAGTTTTTATATGACATTTTAAAACTCAAGGATATAGATGACAAAACGCTAGAAAATTATTGTACCAGTCTCCAGTCAATACTTCCGGTCGAAAATGAATCAGATATAAATGCAAATGATCTTCAAGAAGAATTACGTGATGTATCCCGAATGCTACCATATTCTATGAAACCTTTGGATGTTTTAAATTATTTGTGCCAAAATAACTTAATTGCTTTGTATCCGAATACTGTTGTAGCTCTGAGAATTTTATTAACACTCCCTGTCTCTGTAGCTAGGGGGAAAGAAGTTTTTCCAAATTAAAATTAATAAAACACTACTTAAGAAGTTCAATAAGCCAAACAAAACTTAGAAATCTGTCATTAATTTCTATTGAATCTACATTGGTTGCCACTCTAGACTACATATCTCTAATAAACGAATTTGTTAAAGTTAGAAGGGTAAAACTGTAGTAGATTGTTGTAGTTGATATCATTCTTTTAAAGTAGTTTATATTTTCAAATTAAAAAGAGTATTCGTACATTTTGTGCAGTTTTTTTTTTAAATCACAATCGGTTATTTTAAAGAAAAAAACATTTAAGGGGCGGCATTTCGAAGACTTGCATCATAATGAAAAAATCTACCGCACGGCCCTGTGTACAGGTACCTCTTGGGTAGCATGAAAACCCTTTTAATAATTTTAATGATAAAAATTGATATAAATGAAAATGTTTACAGCTGCTTTATGGGGGGTATGTAATATTTGGCTCCAAAGTATGTTTAGTTACAATTTCATGTCTTTTTCTTATTGCCAACTGCTACCTGGCATTGCCTAGAGCAGTGGTTCTCAACCTTTTATGCTTCACGTACCCCCTGGAAATGTGTATGTAACTGGCGTACCCCTTGTATAGATAAATAAAACTATAGTTATAGTGTAATAATGGTTATTTTCACTTCGTTACTAGGCCTAGTGACTTTTGCAGCGTACCCCCAAAATTTTTCGTGTACCCCACTTTGAGAACCCCTAGCCTAGAGGAAACTTCTGAGCTACCCAGTTTGAAATCCACAATTAGGATTTTTTTTTTTCACTGTTGTGATTATATTTCCCGTGTTGGATATTGGAACAATTTTCAGTAGTTTTATTCCCTCATTAATCAGTTTAAATTTTGGTGAAGCAGTGTCTTTTAGCATTATTAGTGTCTATAGTGTATAACGTGTCATTCGCCTATTAAAATCTGGCAGAAAAAGTGTCCCATACCAGTAGAGGGCGCTGAGAACGATATTCCTGCCTTGATAACATTACCCTCTACGGACGTTTCGCTTTTCAATGACTTTTAAACATAGAAGCATTTATGCAATGATTTTACCATTCAAATGCACATTTTTCCTAAGTATTTTAACTGAACTAGTAAAACTTAGAGAACGCTTGGGTAAGTATACTTTTTTTTAAACGAAGAAAATTGATGGCCATTAGAGCAAAACAAACAGCATTCCTCTCTATGTTGTGATGCCCCACCGTTCACTTTTGCTTTACCTTAACCAGTTTTGTTTAATTTACGTTATATTTATCATTTTGGGGATTTTTTATTTCCTTTTTGGCATCGCAGCACTCGTTTCCTAGATTCTAGGAGTTGCGCATGCGCCGCAACTCCGGTCTTCTGACTGTACCGTTAAAGCGCGTGCCAAGGACACGCCCCCTCTTGCGTCATTCGTCATAGTATGCAAATGTCTTTCCCGGCATGCGCCAGCTCATTGTCAAAGACCGGTGGACTGCGAGTCACAGTAACAGAAGGAGGAGCACTAAGGAGAAGCAGAAGCACTAAGCACAAATGAGTGCACGAGCACAAGGTGCGTAGCACCAAGCACAGTGCGTGTAACACAGGAGTTGTGTTTTCTTCATTGATGTCTTGGTGAGTTGAACTATTTTGGAAATAAATCTGTTTTGTTATATTTAAAACCTTTCGAGTCTGTATAGTTTTTTTCCCTTGAGCAACGCGAATTAAGGATTTTTGAATTATAATTACTTGACAATCATTTTGATTCTTACTCATGAACGCTCGCTGGTATTTGAACCCTAAATCAACTTATCAACTTATTCTACTTTTGGCAATTTGTTAATTATTGCCTGGCGCCCGTCTAAGCTATCCGGAGCATAAAAACTTCAAGTATTTTGCATTTGTTTGGAGCGTTACAATGTATTAGAGCAAATCCTAAATTTCCCCTCTGACGTGTCTTTTGATGCGAAATGGAGGTCACATAGATCTCCATTTCACCGGTTTGATAGTATCTGCATAGATCAAACCGTGATCTACGAGTGCTAGAAACGCGAAAATTGGCGTCTGCAGGTGTTTCGGGTTGTAAATCTCGAAAATGTTATGAAATTTCCGATCCAGAGGGTACTTTGCAGTCAAATTTAGGTCTATCCATGCTAGAGAGCTAAAAATTGGTTCCTGGGTATTTTGAGTTGTAGATCTCGGAAATGTGGTGAAATTTTGGATATGATAGTTCCTTCATGGTCAAAAGTCAAATATAGATCTACAGATCTTAGAGGGCTCAAAATTGATGCCTTAACATTCATCTTCAGATCAAAGATACTATGAAGAATACTAATATTCTTTCAACAGTATAGCCCAGTCGTAGAGTGTTGCCTAGTTCTACCACATAACAATGTTACTGTAGAAAGAATATTCAGCAACATGAAGATAGTGAAAACTACAAACAGATAATATTTTAGAATCATTACTGTAGAATGCTTTTATGCAGAATAACATGAAATTTGGGGAAGGATTTCAAACCAATTTGTGAGGGAAAAGCAAATTTGAAGATGTGACATGTTAAGCAGTATTGTTTTTAAACAACAATTGTGTAGAAGTGACCCTGTTATCAGATTACGTGTTTTGTAATACATAGAAAATTACAGTTTACTAACTTATGTCCTCCATTTTTACACAGAAATTCCATATTATTGAGTTTCTGTGTTGAATTTTCATTATTGGATGAGAAAAATGGCCCATGTTAATCAAGGTCCATCGGCCACGACGCCTGCAGTTCGCACGGGACTACTGTTATTGGACAGTGGGAAAAGATTACTTTCTCCGATGAACCAGGTTTCTACTCCACACAACGAGGTAGAATAGGGTAGGGTGCTCAACCGGTTTGGAAAGTTGAGGCGAATTGAACGACCGACGGCCATGTAAAGGGTGGGCAATAACGAAGGCAGCACCCATTACTTAGCATTTACTTTACACACGTTGGTAATATAATTTTGATTGAAAATAATACTCAACTAATTGCTTTCAAGATTACTTTCAAAATATATTAAACGTAATTTTTTTCTAATTTTTATTCTTTTAAAACAAGTAATAAATCCCCGCTGAAACTGCTGGTCGCCGGAGGTCAGATAGGAGCCTGCCAGTTAATACTATACATTCATTAAATTGTGACTTCGTAAAAAAACTTCGTAACCTTTACATTTCAACACCAAAATTTCAAACTTCTAACATGACTACATTGTTTGGGATATTCGTTTGGTATTTTGGAATTTTCAAATTTTTCCACCGTTAGAGGGCGCAGTTATAACTTTGGAAGATTCGAAGAATGCAAATCGTAATATATCATTAATACCTATCTAACACAAAAAGAATTTTTTATTTATCTGTATTAACAAAAAAGTTCGATGTCTACAGAAGGACAGACAACAAAGCGAAATTATACCTTTTTTTAAAAAAAAAACTAAAATTTACTTTTCCTTTTTTAGCCGTTTTCTAAAGTGCTTCAAATCATGAGCACTGAAATCTGTATCAAATATTACCCTACCCTTTTCCGGAATCCATAAGTAAGTGCAATACCATTCAGCTATTCACGCTAAACAATCCGAGCAACCACAAAATCATGGTGTCCAATTTTGAGATGGCAAACTTCTACCTATAAGGGCTTCTAATGGAAATAAGCTTTATTATAAAATTGATGAGTATTACTCGAACCAGAAAATTAACATGAAATACCTAAGAGTATGAGATGCACAGTTTCAGAAAATTAGTATTGTAGTTTGCAAACAGTGTGCAAAGTTTGGGTTGCTTTATCACTTTGTATCATTTTTATGCTGATTGGTTGTTTAGTTTCTCTGAGCGGCACTTTTTTGCATACAATGGGCTAAATGGCCAGGTCACAAGAACCCCGACGGCTCAGAGAAGGTTGGGACCCACTGAAACGGCTGTTGGGAGACAGATGGTAGCATCCCGTCAAGGCCATCCAGTGTGTTCTTTAATGTGCACAGAGTATGGCTCTCCAGCACACGGGCTATGGCTTAACGTCCCATCCAGTGAACGATGGCCTTTCCAAGCCCATCGGTATCCCCTTCCGACTGTGGGCAGGGCAGGCAGTTTTGCGGAAATAAATCTCAACGCTGGTACCAATTGGGACTCGAACCTGGGAACTGCAGATTACAAGCCTTGTGTGCTACCAACTGAGCAACCCTTGCCCCACCACTGTTATGCTCCCTATGTATTAAATTGCTGGGTGACAAGGACCCTAAATCTCGGAGAAGGTTGGTGAAGCGATCCAGTGGACAGCAGTTAGGAGACAGAAACTCCCATTAAGGCCTGTCACCTTATTCTTTAATATGCATAGGTTAAGGCTTAATCTATCATCGGATGGACCAGAGCCTTTCCAAACCCAACTATGTGCCCTTTATCACCAAGGGCAGGTGGGAGTTCAGAAATTAATCTCAATTCAAGCACAGTTGGGTTCAGGTAGAAATAGAGAAGGTTTGAACCTGGTTATTGCAGATTGCGAGCCTGGCACAAGGCTGAGTTAGCTGCCAATTGGACAAAGGTGAAAGGCGCGAAATATCTGGATAACAAGCTGAGATCAGTGTAAAATATTTAACATTTGGATCAGGATTATAAAGAAAAATGTAGCTGTGAAGTAACGTTATAACAATAAAATATGATTTGTTTTCCTATGATGAGCTTCTGTAAAAGCAGACGAACTCTTGAACGTTCAATGTAGGTTCTGAACAAAAATTTAAATCCTCTTTTTTGTTCTTTGATTGCATATTTATCAGCTGCCCACTTTCTATCAGTTGGTCACTTTTCATGTTGAAGCACATGTTTCAGGAAAAACAAAATTAATAGAGCTATTGTTTAGTAAAAATTGAAAAGCTAATTTCATTTTTACCAAACAATAGCTCCATTATTTCTATGTCGTTAGTAATAACTAATCAACTAGCACTCTTTGCACGACCTACATATTCTACCAAAACGTGAAATTAATTCTCTTTTGGGAGCTCTGTGTATTGGGGGGCAATACGCCAAAGCCTAGATGGCTTCTGCTTTAATCAGGTACTGAATAAAATCTCTGGTCTTTTTTACACCAGAAAAAGATTTCCAACTGTTTCATTAAAGCAGCAAGTTATAAAACAAAATTAAAGAATTATATACTTCATTAGTACAACACTGGTCACCACTGTGTAGTGTAGGTCCTTCGCTCGGTCTTGTGTGTGTGTGTCCCTTCCACTGTAGCAAAATGTCAATTTTTTTTATGAATTGCTGAAAATTTTGCGAAATACATACAGAATTCTCTAAAACTTTTCAACTGAAAAAGCACAATAATGATTAAAAGTTGTTAAAAATATTATTTATCTATGCATTACAATGCACTAAAACTTTAAAATGAAACGCTATTCTCGCCTGTTTTATGGAATAGACCGAAAGTAATTAAGTATTGGAATGGTCAAAATTTAGATGAGAAGTTTATAATTTCCAAAGTAAAAGAAGACATATTTTTACATCATACTAAAGAGAAATAAAGTTAATTGAAAAAAGAAGTAAACAAGAATATGTTCCCAGCATGCACTGAGTCGATGGCCTCGCTTTGGTGGCCACTTCCGCTAACCGAAAACCTTTTGCGTCTCATTTTACTATTATGTAAATAAAATAAATACCCCTTCAAGCAGGTGCTTGACATAGAGGTCTGCGGCAAGCAGCTGCTTGAATATTAGTATTCTTCTGCATGAGCAAAAAACAACACGAATATCCACGCCTTACCCGGGTCCCTTAGATCAGTAGCCAAGCGCGCTAACCACTAGGCCATGGGACGGCTACTATAATGTAGCAGACTACATAAATAAGAGTACCAAGTTTATAGCTTTTTTACCTCTATCATCTGAATATCGCACCAAAGGCTTGATATGATTACAAACCAAAATTAGATAAAAGTCCACTAGGAAACAGAATCTGTCTATTCAGTAACCATACTGTTTAAAATTTATATTTTATAATTATTCAGGAAGAAATTTCATTCCATTGATACATAACTATTTGTTCCTTGGGTTTTACCAAACTCGAGCCTTAATTGCCTTGCTCAATCCTGAGTCTAAAAAAAAAAGTTGTTTCCTCATCTCTACTCCAGTCGCACAAACAAGTTTCACATTTCTTTCACTATTCCAAATAAATTTTTTTGACAGAACAACGAATTGCAGAATGTGTTTTGTGTTTTAAAAATTGAGGATGAGGTGGGCAGACAATGTCAAACAGGACCTTTTTTTTCTTGCTCCAATATATTTCTTTTGCTAATGGTAGATAGGTAGTCACTGGAAGGATATGCAACAATCCCCTGTGATGATGCATAGAACCGGCCAGGCCTAGCACCTAATGTCCGACCGCACCTTCTCGAGGTGCACACGTTAGTAGTACCTTTCAAAAGAGATACTCTCTTGTGGAATTGAACGGAAGTGGTGGGCTACCATATTAGTGTGGCCTACTGATCTGAACAAATCTGGCTACTTTTCTTTTTCTTAAACCTGCTAAGGAGTGGTCAACCACAGAGTCCTGGTACTGACCATATAAATCCACTGGACTGAATTAAGGCTCTGAGCTTGATTATGGATTCCGAATTTGTTGCACTGGTGAGCTTCTGTGGAGGGAAAATATTCTGCTGTTTTTTTTGTGGGTTGACAGACCCAAGTGAATTGATTCACAGGATATGTTTATCAGCTGGTGGATAATCCTGAGCAGAGGTCATCGCAGACACCTGAACTCTTTTCTTCTACTGGCATCGTCAAATTCTACATTGGAGGAAGTCTTCCAGTGTAGATGGCTTCAGCCTTTAGTGGTGGGGGAACGGGTCTTTGCCCCATGTCTGCGATTAGGGGCCTGTTTGATATTGTCGGCATTCCCTCTCTCAATAAACATAGTTTCTTTAAACATCCCACTAACCATTTTCTCTCTATAGGTAGTTGGAATGCGAGGACTCTGCACAAAGCTTATTCTACTGATGTCCTCACACAAGAATTCCATCGTTATAATTTAGATATTCTCGGATTGCAAGAGACCAAATGGACATATAAATGTCAGATTCTTAAATATAATCTTGATTCTTAAATATAATCTTAAATTTCTCTTTTCAGGGAGGGACAATAATAAGCATCAACGACGCATAGATCTGCTTCTCTGCAGACATGCCAGTGATGCTCTTCTAGGATATGAATGCATCAATGAAAGGTTTCTTACAGCAAAATTTCAGACAAGCATTAAAGACTAGAATGTTATCTGCTGTTATGCCCCCACTGAGGACGCCGATGAGGATAGGTTTTATGGACAACTTCAGGATATTGTGAATTCTGTCAAGAAAGGAGTTATTACTCTTGTTCTAGGTTACTTCAATGCCAAAGTTGGTACCGACTCTGAACCTTGGGAAGGGGAAATAGGCCCTTTTGGTATTGGTAGCTGCAATGAGCAACATCTCTTACAGGTAAGTAAACTTAATGGTTTCAGAATAACTAACACTTATTACAAACACGACAACATACATAAGTACACGTGGGTTTCACAGATGGGCTACATAAGAATACGATTATTTTTTAATTAACAGCAAATGAGCTAGTTCTGTTAGGAATACCAGGTCATTTAGGGGAGCTGAAATTGGATCTGACCATTACCTTGTTAAAAGTGTCTTGCAACTTAAACTTAAAAAGTGTTGTGATAGGGTTAAAAAATTTACTTTTAATACTGAAGCTCTGAAAGACCCAGTTATAGCCAAAGCTTACCATGATAGGTTACTTAGTCATTATGATAGTCATGGTATGCTTAGTACTGAAGTTGAGGAAGAATGGGATAATTTTAAACAGGCTTTTTTGGACACTAACAGTACTCTTTTACAAAAAAAGGAGCAGAAGAGGCAAAATTATCTGAGTGATAAGGCACTTGAGCTTATTTCGGAAAGAAAACTGCAGGAATGCCCTTAATCAATACCCTACTAGTCCTAATAGAAAGCATTACAGAGAACTTAAAAAACGTGTAAAACATCAGTTAGCTGCTGATAAGAATCTTTGGCTTGATGGTTTGGCTGACAAAGCTGAGGAAGCAGTTAGACAGCACAATAGCAGAGAGCTGTACCAGATAGTTAATGTTTTGTATGGTAGAAAACGAACAGGCATACAGGGATTGAAGGATAAACAAGGTAAGGTTATAGAAGGTGAGGATTCCGTCATGGCTAGGTGGGGTGAGCATTTCAGCGATGTTCTGAACAATGTAGTTAGTTCTACTCACATTGTTTGCAATGATGATAGATGCATTGGTGGCTTTAATGTTGGCCCTATAACACAATCTGAAGTTATTTTGGCTGTTTCTAAACTTAAAACTTCATAAAACCCCAGGGGTAGATGAAATTACTACGGAAATACTTAGAGCTGGGAATGTTTCGGTTACCACTTGGATGACTGAAATTCTGAATATCTTTCATGATAAAGGCATGGTTCCTAAGGATTTTACCAGAGCTATTGTTATCCCTATTTTCAAAAAAGGTGACCGCAGTTCTTGTGATAACTATAGGGGTATCAGCCTACTCTCTGTTCCAGGTAAAGTTCTTTCCATGATTGTGCTTAATAGAATTAAGAATCTGGTTGACAGGCAATTGCGTGATGAGCAATGTGGATTCAGAAGTGGTAGGGGATGTGTGGATCAGATATTTTCACTTAGGCAGATTCTTGAGAAATGTTTAGAGTTTCAGAAACCTTTGGTTGCTAGCTTTGTTGATTTCAAAAAGGCTTTAGACTCTGTTGAACGTCATAATTTGTGGTTGATTGTGAGATCATATGGTATACCAGACAAGTTAGTTAGCATAATGAAAGCTCTATAATAACACCGAGTCATGTGTGAGAGTTGGTAAGTCTTGTAGAAATTGGTTTAGCATTACGTCTGGTGTTTGACAAGGGTGCATTTTGTCTCCTTTTCTCTTTAGTTTGGTTGTTGATTATGTTATGCGAAATTCACTTCAAGGGAAAGGTTTTGGCCTTAAATGGGCTGGAGATACGAAAATTTCTGATTTAGATTATGCTGATGATTTAGCCCTTTTGACTAATAATGTTGATGAGATGAACTCTTTCATTCGAGCTGTTGATGAGACTGGTAGTAGAGTAGGTTTGTTTATAAACAGAGAGAAAACTAAAGTGATGAAAATTGGTCAGGCAGGCTGTGATTCAGTTAATTTGAAGGGTTGCAATCTTGAACAGGTGTCACAGTTTAATTATCTTGGGAGCTATGCAACAGATACTGGTGATGTGCGGCATGAGATTAACAGACGGATAGGGATTGCTGCCGGGGCTTTTAAGAATCTATGGAGAGAGGGGAGAAATAGGCGTATACACCTGAAAACTAAAATTAGACTGTATAATAGTTTGGTTCTTTTTAGGGTTAGTTATGGCAGTGAAACTTGGACATTTTGCAAACAAGATAACAGGAAATTAGATGTTTTTGATTCTAGATGCTTATGCAGTATCTTGGGCATTAGGTGGTTCAACTTTGTAACTAATGACGAGGTTAGGCAAAGGAGTCGGCAACCTCCTTTAAGCAGCATATCGTGCAGAGAGAGAGTCCATTGTTTTGGCCATGTTGCCTGTATGATTAATTATAGATTGGCAAATAGGGTTATGAATAGTATGTCTTAAAGGCCGCAGAAAGAGGGGGAAACCTAGGATGCGGTAGGCAGACAATGTCAAACAGGACCTTGTTAGAATTGGTGTGCAGTGACTGGATGCAGCAGATATAGCTCAGGACAGACATGCTTGGAGAACTAAATTGCACTGTCTGGTTGGACCTCTGCAGCCCATGGATGTTTGAGGATGATGATGATGAAGAATCAGAAAAAAAGCCTTTCTATTCACGAACATTATAATCATTTCTGTCTATCTTTTTTAAAATAAATTTTTATTTGCATCGCCAAATGCAGTTTTTTACTATATCACTCTAAAAATATTGTGTTAAAATTAGCTGTATTCTTTTGTTAAATATTCTCCCCCCAGAAAATCCAGTTTTAAACGCTGATTAATTTGGCATATAACATGCCACAATGCATTTCGTTATAATTTCCCCCCCCCCAAATAACTAGAATTACTTTTATTTTGCTGAGCCTCGGAAGAAAATAGCCCAACGCCTGGATGTAAACCAGTTTTTCAGTTAGAACCCTAGAAGGGTTAAAAGGACTTTTTTTTTATCGTGTTGAAAATTTCTAAATTGATAAATGATTTGTTACTTATTACAGTGTGGGTTTGGTGCTTTATAGTGATTAAGCAATGACAGAATGTTGTTTATTTTTTTACAAATAGTTAATTCATACAATTACAGAATTCAAGGCTTTCAATTGAATTTTATCAGCTGTAAAAACCTACATGTGCCAAAAAGCATTATTTCCACAATGTTATTTTCCTGTCAAAACTGCAACATTTGTGGTTGGTTGTTTTATTTTTAACTATCACTTCTGCACACAGAAAAGGGCTAAATGGCCAGGTCACAAGGGCTCAAAGAAGGTTGTGGAGAGGGGATCCACATAACAGCTAGTAAGAGACAGATGGTAGCCTCCTATCAAGGTCATATAGTATGTTCACCAATGTGCTCAGGGTAATGCTCTCTTGCACAATGGGCCACGACTTAAACAATTAATTAACATTAATTCAAATAAAAATTAGTTGGCATTAATTCAATGGTCAGCAGACTTTCCAAGCCCATCAGTGTCTTCTTTCTAGCTGAGAGAATGGTGAGGGTTAGCAGAGATAAATCTAAATGTTTTACGGTTGGGACTCGAACCTAGTAATGCAGATTGCAAGTTTTGTGTTCTATCAAATGTATCTCCTCAATATTTGTGTATGGAATATTTCTCACTTAAACACTCATTATGACAGATGCTAACTACTCAGGCACCAGGATGCCATTTACAAATCCTAATGTAATGAGGAAAAACTATCAGGGTGATGTCTTGCTCATCTGTGTTTGTACTAACATTCATGGAAAATCACATACATGATAATGTGATTGTTGGGGAATTCCTTGTACTTATCTGTAGTTACCAGATTGATTACTTCATCACTACCATAAAAATTCACACAGAAGAAGGTGGGGGTGGAAATGCACCATAGTTATCATGAATATGTTACAAAGAGCACATTCATGCAAAACACATTCATGTGAGTGTAAAAATGAAGGGATGGTCATAAGTTTCCAGCTAAAGATAAACTTGAACAAAATCATTCACTATTACATTTAAGCAAAACAGAAAAATTAAACAAACATGCATGTCTAAGAAGTGCATGGTAAACAGTATTAGGATATGCAAATTGTAAAATTTTCTTTAGTATTTATGTGTTAACTAAATAACTATAAGTATGGAGGAAAAAAATTGCGAGTTTCCTTCTTTCTCTCGTTCACTACTGAACAAATTCGTTAAAATATAATTTTTGCTAAAAAGCATTGCATAAATTAGAAGATAATTGCTGATGGGGAAAAAAAGGTTTTTAGACCAAAAACATCAATATAATTTTTAGTTCCTAAATATATTTATAACTATCAAAACCTATTTTGTACATTTAGTGTATTAAAGATGTATATATAATTTGTAACTATAAAATTTATAACCCTGATTGACTTCAAGAAGTTAAGGCCATGTAGATGATGGTGTTAAAGCGTTTTGAAATTTTAGGATATTGTTCTCATGCACAAACAAAAAAACGTATGTTTTCTTTTGCACACATACACAAAAAACTACACTTGCTAAAAAGATTAATATATTTCAAAAACATGAAAACATTAGTTTTTAAATATATAAATATTGCATAATCTTATAAAAACATAACAAAAATCGAAGATTTTATTTTGTGTAATTTATTTTTGTATTCTGATATCTTGCTGTCTAGATCTTAATGAGTGGAAATCTGTGGCAGGTAGCTCAGAGGCTAGAGCATCTGACATGTTATCAGAAGGTTGTGGATTCCTATACTGCCTGGCTAAAAAGTTTTTCCTCTAATGTGACATTGACGTTAAACTAAGTGAATAATCCCGAGAGTTCAAAAAACAGTGAAGGGTTTCTTCCATTTATTAAGTGATATTAACTGTATAGTAAAGATATGAAATTTGCCATCTACTTTCATAAGACAGAAAAAGCAGTGAAGACACTGCCTTCATGAGAGACAGTTGTGTAGTAGAGCTAGGAAAATTCTTAACATCAATTGGAAGAGATCTTAATCAATGGCCAGTAGCTCAACAGTCAGAGCACCTGACATGTCATCAAGAGATCATGGCTTTGAGTTCCACCTGGCTAAGATTATTTTTCTTCTGATGTGATATCAATGTTAAATTAAGAGAGAATACTCCCCTGTTAGTTAATGTGATTTTCAAAAAAAAAAAAATAAAAAACATTAAAAAATCTCAAAAGCATCAAATGAAAAAAATCTGATGCAGAGCTGCCAACCTTGTATGAAGAAAATTAAAATTTGGCAGAGTGAAAAATTAGAGGACAGTTCTGCAGTTTAACTTTAAATATTATTGCTCAACTTTTTTAATACTTAGAAATATGCAAGGTTATATTATATTACTTGAAGTTCTAATATATTTTTGTAACAATATTTAATTGCATTGCAACATATTATTTATGGATTTTTTTCCCCATTTCATTCAAATCTCCAACAAATCATTATGTAGGTACAAAACTGTTTTACTAAAAATAATTAAAATGCATAGCTTACTGGCAAAAATGCATACTCAGGGACCACTTTTTAACGCAATGCAATAATGTGTTGCATCTAACAGAATGCTCAACTTCTGGACTCCCAGTGGCAATGAAAAAATTTTACTTTTCCAGAATTATACCAAGTTTCTTAATATAACTTCAATAACTCCTTCCCACTAAATATTCAATTTAAACTAATAACAAAAGCACTTCAATATCACATTAGAAAGAAAATTTTTCAAAAAATACTGATCCGGCAATGGTCACAATCTTTATTTTTTGAAACCAATGGTTTTCAGATCAATATTTTGGCAACACTTTCGTCCAATATTCAACTTCTTGGAAAGTTCTACAAATGACCTAAACAATTGCATTGCTAGCAGTAAAGAGGGCATACAACGAAAATATCCTGAGTAAATAACAATGATAAATGTTTATTCCTAAGCATAAAATAATTTTGTTTCCACTAGAAGTAATAGTATCTAGACACATTTTCCTAACTGTGCATATCATTATATGCAGTTAGGTGAATGTTGGTCTGTACCATCCAAAGCTATTTGACACTACGTAAAGGCACCCATGTTAAAGGTCTATCGGCAATGACACCTGCATATCGCACATGATTAGTCAATGGACAGTGGAAAAAGGTTGCCTTCTATGACAAATCAAGGTTTCCACTCCGCAGAAGTGATGGATGGTGGCAGATATGGCGTCAGACACACAAGAACAAACACCCGGACACACTTGTCAGTCAAGTACAGGCCAGCAGTGTGCATGTCTGGGGGATGTTTTCCTGGTATGACCTGGGGATTGCTGATACCACTGGATGGGTCCTTGAATGCCAATGGCTACCTGTCCATCCTCACTGACCACATGCATCCCTTCATGTTGGATGTTTACCCTGGTGGTGACGTGTCTACCAATTACCGAATTGACATGAATGGATGTTTACCCTGGTGGTAAACGTGTCTACTACATGCGCCCTGCCATGTCGCTAAGGTGGTGCACGACTAGTTCCAGGAACACGATGGAGATGTCTCCGTTTTCCCTTGGCAGGCGAAATCACCCGACCTCAATCCCATAGAGCACTAGTGGGACCATTTGGATCGACAGTCATGCGGACCCACAATCATGTCATCTCCAGAAATTGTGCTCTGCTGGAGTCCGAATGGGCACGTGTGACTCTGGCAACTTTCCAGGACCTCATTGCGTCCATGCCACACCTTCTCACTGCTGTCATCCGGGCCAAGGGTGGTTATTTCCATTATTAGGTAGGTGGTCATATTCTGATACGACTTTAGTGGTTCCATCCATTGCACAAAGGGAATTTTCTACCTTTGTATCCTAAAATTTTCATTTTTTTAAATCTTATGCTAATTTTTGCACATCACACTAATAGCATATGATTATTGTAAAAGTGCTGCCTCTTTCAACATGTTTTTATTCAACTTATATGAACATTCATTTAGCAACCAAAGCATTCTTAGTAGTAAAGCATTTCTGTATTTGCTGTAAATACAAACATTTTTCAGGGCCTGAAAATAATATATATAAAAAAAAAACATTTTTGCAGAAAGTGTTGATAAGACACTACAAATGTGTGAAGTTAGGAAATGATTAAATTTTGTTGTGGAATTTGGTTTTTTCAATATTTCCCATATAAATATATGTAGTAAGGTCCAAAAGTATTAAAAAGGTAAAAGAATATATAAAATAATTTTTATTTTTTAATATAATCACCTCTTATTTCAATACATTTTTTAGAACAGTTAATTAACTTTTCTATACCACTAAAAATAATCTGAATTTTTGTCCTTAAAATGGTCTAAAACTGCAGAAATGATTTCATCACTTGTAAATTTTTTCCCCCAGCAGATCAGACTTCAATTTTGAAAACAAAAAATAGTCATTAGGAGCTAGGTCTGGGCTGTACGGTGGGTGATTTAATTCCTGGAAACCACATTGCTGAATAGCGGTCTTCGCAGCAACTGAAGTGTGCACTGAAGCATTGTCGTGCTCACTCCCTGGGGCAGCTTTCTTCGGCGTTTCTCTTTGATGGTATCCTTCAATTCGTACATTAATGATGCACAATATTCACCAATAACTGTAGTATTTCATTTCTTAAAGTCAACTAGCAAAATCCCGTTAAAAAAATTAAAATTAAAAAAATCTAAACATCATTTAATTTCTGCTGGCTTTCGCCTTCTTTCATCAAAAATTTATTGACTACGCGATACTCAAGTTTAAACATTATAAAATATTGGGCAACAGCACTTCTATCTGCAATGCTACTGATGCTAGAGCTGCAAAATTTTAGCTGCAGTGCAACAAAACATAGGGTGGTGGTGGTGGGGGGGGGGTTGACGGAGTTAGACCTGTCAATTCATGTTCCAAAATGTTCAGGCCAGAAACTTTTGAACCTTACTACGTATATATGCTTTCATTAAAAGTAAATGGTTTAAGTCCCAGTGCAGATATAAAATTAATTGAATTATTCTATATCACTGTAATGGCAAATAAATCAGAGAGAATTAGTTGGAATTATTTTTATCTACAAAATAATCTTGGTTTTTCCTTGGTTGAATATCCAATAAATAGGTGAAAATTATTCGGTCTTCTGGAAAAGTTGTGACATATGCTAGAAATCTACAAATACTTTGGTTAAGGTGTGCAGTAAATCATATTTCATCTCTGTCACTCTCAAACTGATGTCAGCCTTGCAATGAAATCCCCATTGAAAACAATGGGGAAAATCAAGAATATAGTGGAAACATAATAATAACCACAGGACAACAGACTCACCAATTTATCAGATATCAAGCCTAGGAAAAACCAATGTAATTTTGTAGATATAAATAATTCCAACTAACTGTCTCGGTTGTTTTAGCCATTACAGCAATATAGAGTAATATTATGCTCTTGTTGTTTTGAAAAGAGGGAAATTCATTTTCCCCATCCAATAGAAAGCCTTTGAAGTCAACAACTAATAGAAACCCTTAACATGAATAATTGGAATTAAGCTTCTGGAAAAATTATCTTTCAATAAAACTTGAAATCTCAATAGTTTTAAGTTTCCATAATGATTAGCAAAAACCTGCCATCCTCACAGACCTTATACTGACAGGCTCCTGTCAGACCTCTGCAACAAACAGCTGCTTGAGGGGATTTTTTTTTATAGTGATTAGTGAGTTCTAGCTGGGCAAATATGTAATGAAGTAAAAAACCAGTTCAGACGATGAAATTTAATCAACTTTATTCTTCATGTAAAATTAACAATTAGTAGGATGTGACTGAGAAAGTTTAATGGGTAAAAATGGAGCAAAAAATCAATCCTTTTTAATCTTCAAAAATTAAAAAGGAAAAACTGAAAAATGCTCTTTGTAGAATTGATATAGCCATGAGCTGCACAAGTATTCAATAAACAATGCAATTTTCCAGGTTGGTGTAGGTTTAATTTTTGAAAAATACCCGTGGAAATATAATTTAACCAAGTCTGTTACTATCATAAATACATAAAGATATGTTCTGTGAAATGTCAGAAAATGAAGAAATACACAAAAAAATTGCTTCCAAGATAATGTGTTTACAAGACTTATTATTTATACATTTAAAAATTTTAATTCTTTCATGTTTCTTAAATATTATCTCAGCAAAGAAATCGTGGTTTTATTTTGACCAAGAACATAATAAATTTTCACGAAAATCTAAGATTACAACTCACAATTTTTCTAATTACCTGTGTGAATTGTGATCGACTTTTTACTGCTCAGAGCCTTACCATTTACTATCTAAACCAGCTTCAAAATTAAAAATGTTTGTAAAAAATAAATTTTGGAGTTGAAAAGATATTTAATTAAAATATTTGGAGCTTCTTTTTCTATCACACTTCAGCATGCATTAAAATTTTTACATAAAAATCTTTAATTTTATTTATGAGAGATTTAATGAGTATAGCAAAAAAATAAAATTATGTGTTCTTTAATGTTTAGACTACTCTACAAATAAAAGTGATTTTATTATGGTGGCTTGAAGTTTAATGGGACCATTTCAAATAAGATTTCTTGATAAAAACAGTATTTTTCTATGTAAAAAAGGAGCAAACAGTTATTCGAGTGATAAGACAATGCAACATATTTCTGGAAAAAAGGAATGCAGTTATAAACTTGACACATTATTTGTCTTAACAGACAGCATTACAGGGAGCTTAATAATCAGCTAAGGGATCAGTTGAAAACCAATAGAGAAATTTGCCTTAAATAGTTCAAGGTCCAGCCTGAAAAACTAAGATCACACCCAGAGGCAACCTTTTTTCTACTGTGTGCAATCAAAAAAGATAATTTTAGAACTTTTTTGTCAAATAACTAATGAACAAAAATAAATCATGTTATATGCTAAAATTATTTCTGGATTTCATGAAAATATTTAACAAAAATTAGGAATATATTTATTTTATGACTTTTACAGAGTGATAAATTAAGAAAAGGATCTGGCAAGGAAAAGTTATTTAAAAGCTAAAGGCAAAAACATAATACAGTCGAACTAGGTTATAACGAGCACCAGGGGGACGACAAAATTTCCTTGTTATAACCATTATTCATTATATCAGTGATGAGTTAAATCTACCTCCTGTTTTTTTTTTAATTCTCAATATCTTGATAAAAAAAAATTCAAAAACACAAAACAAATATTAGAGAGAAAAAATATATAATTACATACCTACATATTATTTGTATTAATATGCTTGTATAAACTACAATACACTTTATATTAAAACACAATTTATTTGTCCATAATTAAAAACAATACTAATTAATAATCAACATGATTTCAATTAGTCTTTTTACTTATGAATCTTAAAATTGATGTTTGTTTTAAATATTTCACTTTGATATTTCTCAAATTTTCCCTTAAAACACTCAACACATTAAAAGTCTGATTATTTGCCCCAGTTCCCTAAAAAAAAAAAATTATTACTGTGCAATGCTTCATATATACATTTGTAAGCTCGTACTTTCTAAAGTTTTGCATTTTTGTTTGCTGTTTTCCAGTGCCAATATTGAAACATTTTTATTCTTCCACAATGTCAATACTGTTGAAGAGGACAAAGAAAACTTTTTACACACTACAAAGTTTTTCGCACCACATTCTAACTCACAAAAATTTGACTCTTTCATGAATTGAGGACAAGGTTAGGTCATAAACTAACCTTGTCCTTGGTGACCGTCCAATGTGGGTGGCCATAAAAACTAAGTCACCTATTAGAATAATTGAAAACATAGCTAATTGTATAAGATTTAATAATTTACACAAAAATGCTGTTGTACATAAAAAAAACATTAAATAATTTCAAAGTTGAGAGGAGTGCTTAATATTATAAAGGCTTGACAAAAAAGTTGCCCTATTGGCTTACTTATTCTGAACACATAATGCTATTACATACTATAGTATACTCATTTAACTCTATAATATGAACGGTCAGACATGGCTCCAGACTGAGGGGGTCCCAATGGGTTCACCTCTGTCTGGACTCATGGTCGACACTTTGAGGCATGTCGAAGAGAAGGCACTAGCACAAGCTACTCTGAAACCCGCTCTTTATATGCGTTACATTCACAATGTATTAATTTTTTGGCCCCTCCATTGGAAAAATTACAGAAATTGATAATTTAATAGTATAATGCCCTCCATTAATTTTACTTGTGAATCTGAGGTCAATCGACAAATTTCATATTTAGATATTAAAATAACACGTAAATCTAATTACTGCGAAACCACTGTTCACAGAAAATCCACTTATATACCTAATTATATCCCCGCCAACTCTGCTCATCCGTTAAAATACAAAAAAGCTATATACTGCCATATTACATTAGAGCATATCGATACTGCTCCCAAGTGAAGACCTTTCAGGATAAAATACAATATATACACCAGATTGCAAACGAAGCAGGTTATAACTTAAAATTGTTACAAAAATGGAAAAAAACTGCTAAATATATAGTAAGGAAACACAACCACACCAAACACAAAATAAAAAACAATATGCTACCAGTTTCCCATACATAAAGAACATAACGAAAACCATGGAGAATACACTAGCAAAAGATACCTTTACCTACAATAATTAAATCCATAAAAAACCCTAGTGTTGAATGATAGGGACCCCCCCCCCAGGGGGAATTTATGAAATACCTATTCCCAACCCCCATAAAATATTGGCGAGTAAGGATAAATACATAGGTAAAACATTTTGCCAATATGAGATATGTATGCAAGAGCACTATAAGAATATTATTAAATGCAACCCAACTACAGCATTAACTCAAACAGTAATAAAAAATGATATGCAAATTGATAAAATTGATTTCAAATCCTTAATGGCCCCCAGAACAAAGTTTCAGCTGCAATATGCAGAAACTTTGGTGATTCACAAGCATCTTGATAATGTATGCAACAAGGAGATTCGACCCCTCCCTTCTGCATGGAATTTCCTGTTGCATCAGTGATAGAGTGCGCATGCATAACCATTAGGTAGTGTCAGCTCTTTGTGGGATGAGACTACTATTTAACTGACAGTACCCATGGTTACCATCACATGCCTGATGATGCCATGTGAATGGAGGTGGTGAAATGCGTTGCGCATGCCAAAAGGCTTGTCCTCTTTTAAAAGTTTTTTTAAAGTCAGCCTTAGCTGTACTCTTAAAAGTTCTTTTAATGTGAGTTTTAAAGATTTTGAATTGTCCAAGTATGGAGGATAGTGCTCACTAGTATTTTTCACCCAGTATTAGCAGATAACATCATAATTTCCGTTAATAATTTTTGTGTCTTCCACAAGAAATGGAGCAAATTGAACTGAACTACATAGCAGTATTAATATAAAAAAAAGAGGGGCAAAAGAACTGATAATAGCAGAAATGACATCTATAGTTAACATCAACTGCTTATAGAAAGGTAAATGCTCAGGTACCCACTTCAATGAAGCTGCTCCTATATGTGAAATGCATAGACAAGGTCACAACGACCTTGTCTATGAAATGCATAGATTTGGTAGTGACGAACTCACTGGATATATACAGTGCCTGCTAAAAAACTGGAAGATTAACTTAAGGACTGGTAGCATTCAATATAACATCAACAGCAATTTTCCATCAGCTGCATAATGTAATGCAATTGTATTAGCCTCGAGATTAACGGTAAATACATTTATATGAATTATTCTTGCTCCAATTTACCTTTACTTGTAAAAGGATTGTTAGTTAAATGAGTATACTACAGTGTATAATAGCATTATGTGTTCAGAATAAGTAAGCCAATAGGGTAACTTTTCTGCCAAGCCTTTATAATGTTAAGCATTCCTCTTAACTTGGAAATTATTTAATATCTTTTTTTGGTATACAACAGCATTATCATGTAAATTATTAAATCTTACTAAGTCACCCATTTCATTTTTGTCTATTTCAAGAATTGGGTACTATTTTCAACTACCCGGGCAATTAAGAATGTTTGCATATTTCCATAGTTACCAAAATTTGAAGTGTATCTGTGTAATATTAGTTATAAAAGTGAGCAATTGTCTTGGAATACGCATTAAATTATGGCTTTTTGCTCATTGCAGCCATGATCTCATTATTTCCGTGCTTGTTACAACCTAGTTCAACTGTATATATGAAAAGAAAATTTATTTGTTAATAACAGAAAAATAAATTTTTTACTTAAAAAAAATTACCTTGCTGCATTTTCTTAGTAATGTACTTTGAAAAATGTCTAAGTTATTTGTCAACTGTGCTCAATCAAATAAAAAACAATCGCAGAATTTTTTTGCCAAAAATCATTCAACAGTTCATGTTAAATGCCATATTAAAGAGCATTTAATTTTTAATCTTAGAAAAAATGAAACATATAACCAAAATGGAAAACATTAATATAAATAAAGGTGATATAGTGAAAATCGGGATTGAGCAAGGCAATTAAGGCTCGAGTCTGGTAAAACCTAAGGAACAAATAGTTATGTATCAATGGAATGAAATTTCTTCCTGAATAATTATAAAATATAAATTTTAAACAGTATGGTTACTGAATAGACAGATTCTGCTTGGCTGCTACACTTTGGGAGTCATCCTAGCTAAGTGCTTACAAATTATGCACACAGGCTACATAATTTCGAATATCCTCAAAGTGTCAGTAAACATAAACGATACATTTCTGACAGAAATATTTTTATGTAGGAAGTGTCAAAACTTGTGTTTTAAGGTATAAATTATATCCCAAAACAGTAAAGAACAATTGTGTAAAAGATTTGAATGAAGAAAATAAGGGGAAAAAACATTCAATTAAGAAGGGGGGGATTCTTACGCAGTTAAATTACTTATACTGCTGGTAAGCCAGAAGTTTTTTTTCTTTGTGTATGTATGTGCAATGAGATAATTTTTTTTAACTGTTCAATATTATGATTATGCTTTAAATAAAATTGCATAAGGAGAAAGGGAAGAGTTGACCCACCCCCTCAATGTGGTAACAAGAATTAATTTAAATCCTGTTTAAAAGAATGCAGAATCAAGTTGTCAGACTTCACAAAAAAAAAATGTAGGTGAAGATGCAATGCAGCAGACTCTCAAAGACTGATAATGACAAATCTCAAGAAACAAGCTAGATTTTCATTAAAAATGTTATGAAGCAAATGCAGCTGTATCCAATATTGATTAGGTTGTTTATAATAGACAGGCCACAACCACTTAATGCCCCATGTTCTATTAACTTTGACAAAGAAACACATATCTTCAATTAGGTAAGCAGTGTGAGTTGGGTTGGGTTGTTTTACCTCTGAGCAGCACTTTTTTGCACACCATGGGCTAAATGGCCAGGTCACATGGACCCCGAAGGCTCAGAGAAGGTTGGGGGAGGGGACCCATTGGAACAGCTGTTGGGAGACAGATGGTAGCCTCCCGTCAAGGCCATCCAGCGTGTTCTTTAACGTGCACAGGGTATGGCTCTCCCGCACACGGGACCACGGCTTAACGTCCCATCCGACGGACGGCGGCCTTTCCAAACCCATCGGTGTCCCCTACTGACCGTGGGCAGGGCCGGGAATTTTGCGGAGATAAATCTCAACGCTGACCCAGCTGGGACTCGAACCTGGGAACTACAGATTACGAGCCTGGCGCGCTACCGACTGAACCACCCCCGCCCCATAAGCAGTGTGATGTATTGAAAATGGAAGTTCCCTGCAACTAAGACTCTTAATGGTTCGTTTCCTTTTTAGGAAGTTAATAGATAAATAATATTAGAAATACTGAAAGAGGATCAAATAAGATTAAAATAAAGGAAATACTTATTTGGTAACTGCAAATTATATCAAATTTAGGAAAAATGTTATATGATAATTTTTGGAGGAGTTAATACAGTGTAGTAGAATGTATTGGTAACAGTTAAGATCAAACTGTGAGGAGAAACTGGGATAGTAAATGTTTTATATGGGGAAAAATGGATTGAAATACGAGCATGGTATGGTTACTCAAGGAGATAATTCTGCCAGGGCAAGGTCGGCTGAGTATTTCAGCAATGTTCTTCTCAATAATGTACTCACTTATTTCTTCTCATTGTGCTGAAGATGGTTGGATTACTGGTTTTAATGTTGGCCTTATATCACAATCTGAAGTTACTTTGGCTAACTCAAAAATGAAGCTACAGAAGTAGATGAAAGTACCCCTGAAATGCTGAGAGCATCACAATTTTTGGTTCATTATAAGATTACATGGCTAAACTTATAAGTCAGTTAACACAATGATGGCTGTCTATAATAACCCTGTATCATACAAGATTGTAAAGCAATTGGTTTCACATTATTGTTGTAGTTCGACAAGGCTGAATTTTGTCTCCTTTTCTCTTTAGTGCAATTATCAATTATGTTATAAGAAACTCACTACATCAACAAGACTGACACTTAAGATTATATAAAGATTTGCCCCTGCCCTTTTGGCAAATAATGGTAAAATATATTTAACACATACACAATTATGGTGTACCACAGTTAAACTATTCCTGAGGAGACCTTAAAGACACTTCAGCTGATTATTATTCATTGCTTCATATGCAATGTTTTCAGCCTTTTATGTACTTAAAGATACTTTTAAGTTAAAAAAATTCCAAATTTACTATTAGATGTTAAAAGTTATATTACCATTATGTCATAATCATTGAAGCTTGCTCACACAGTATTTCCTTGGCTGACTTGTTTGGTGTTTCCTGTGAGACAGTTTTTTCTCCTATTGTACTAGGATGAACACACTGGTGTTATATTTTACCATATACCATTCCTTTATGTAGTATTGCATCATGATGTTGGAGACTGCTGTTGTAGGTTCCTTTATGTTTTATCACTGTTGAACTCACTGTTAAATTTTAGGATGATAATGTCTAGATGGATACTTCTTATTTCATCCTGAAAAAAACTTTTCAAATTTGGATGGTACAGTACTATTATATATATACTAATTATTAGGTGATATCTTCTTTAAAGTTGTTGCAGTATTACTTTGCTTACAGGTCTTATCTAAAAACTATTCAATTATTTAACATTTAACTAAATTAATAAAATATTTAAAAGTTCAAACTTAAACAAAGTTGCTGCATGACGTTTTGCCCCGACCACTGTGATTCTTCTGGCATTTAAGCTTAGGATCTTATGCATTAACCCTGTAATGCACAGAATGACTGAGATTTGAAATGAATTAATCCAAATAGTGCTATTTCTTTGTCTTTAACCTTTTACTCAGATTTCTTGGGCATTAAGGGTTAAATAGGAGTTTCCCCTGGTGTTAAGTTTGGTCTCTGCTGAGCTGCTTTTGCAACAAGAGATTCCATATTGCTGGTAGGAATAGAATCTCTGCAAATGGTATCCTTATGTAGATTAATCATGATGTTTTCACGTAGTTGAAATTTTGTAGGAGGTGCATTATGGGTTTACGTGTTAAATTTATTATTTGTATTTCTTTTTCAATTCTTGACTGTACTAAAGCTGTGTTTGATAAACATTTTTTGACATGAAATAAAAAGAAGTATCCATCTGGATATTATCATCTTAAAATTTAACAGTGAGTTCAACAGTGATGAAACATAAAGGAGCATACAACAGCAGTCTCTGATATTGTGATGTGATATTACAGAAAGGACTAGTGTATGACAAAATACAATACCAGTGTGTTCTTTCTAACACAGAAGAAAAATCCAGCTCACAGGGCACACCAAACAAGTCAGCCAAGGAAATATCACACCCTGAGTCAGCTTCAATGATTATGACATAATGGTAATATATAACTTTTAACATCTAATAGTTACTTTGGAACTTTTCCAACTTAAAAGTATCTTTATGTACAGAATATGTTACATGACAAAACCAAAAACACTGCCACAAAAATAGTTTAACTATGGTACAGCATAACAGTGTATACATTAAATATAGTTTAACAAATGCTGTGATTTGAATTTAATTTTTAATGTTGCACAAGATGAACTCTTTCATTAGAGCTGTTGACGAGACCAGTGTTGATGATAGAGAGAAAATTAAGAGTGATAAAAATTGGTCACATGGATGGTACTTACATTATTTCGAACAGCTATGTTCTTCAGCAAATTTTAAAGTGTAATTTTCTCACAAGTTGTGTGGCAGATACTGGTGATAACTTCATGAGATAAACAGGAGAATAGGCATTGCTGCTGGTACTTTTTAGGAGATTATGGGATAAACAGGCATATACACCTAAAGGCTAAAATTAGGATATGCAATTGTTTGATAAAGTTTACTGTGGTAGTGGAACTTGGACTCTTTGTAAGCAAGAAAACAAGACATTTGATGTTTTTGATTCTAAATGTTTATATAGCATCTTTGGTATTAGATGGTTTCGATATGTAGGTAATATGATTGGATAAAGGAGTTAACTACCACCTTTGATAGGTATCTTGTGTAAGGAGAGACTATTGATTTGAACATGTTGCCTGCATGCAGAGTTACAGGTTGGCAAACAGAATTATGAACAGCACAACTAAAGGTCTCAGAAAAAGGGAAAGAATTAGAATATGGTAACAGACAAAGTCAAACAAACCCTTGTCAAAATTAGCTTACAGTGGCCAAATGCTACAGTTGTCCAGGATAGATGTGTTTAGAGATTATATTACACAGTCTGGATGATCTTCCATACTCCATAGCCTGCACCTGCCTGAAGGTTATGTATGGCTATGTATGTGGTGTTGATGTTAGGCCTAAAAATGTTTCTTAGGTGGATGTAATATAAGCCATCATCAGCTTAAAATGATTACATAAGCTAATTGCAACATAAATATTTATTATGTTTGGGGCCTGTACTGAGATATTACAATTCAAAGCTTATATTAAAATGTACAGTTCTCAATCAAGAAGGTTCAAATTCACTGTTGTATCACACATTTCTTTTCCAATATCTATTAGCACTTTCCATACTTACTTCCTACCAAGTTTTCACTTTCATGATTGACATTTAGTTATCTTCAACTACTATAAAACTGCAAGATAAAATTACCATCCTCTACAGTGATCGAAATGTTAAATATTAAGCAAGAAAATTTTACACAAAATTATTAGCATATGTAACCTAACATTAGCTCAATTAACATTATTTCAATGCAATTACCTTTTTCCTTTTTATTAAAACGAATTTCTCCATATTAATTTTTTGTTACTAATTAACCAATGATAAAACAATTCAAATTACAACTGTATAAAAACATTATAAAATATTAGTAGAAATAAACATTTGTTAATTCATATGGTTGGATCATTAAAATTGTTTGGAAAGTTGCAAAGTATTTCAGATACCATCATAGTTATTAAACAACATCTAAAATAGTGTAGATAGGGAAATTATGTACAAATTGGAGTAAACTTTTGAATTTTTACAATACTTTCCATAATTAACAGTTTCTTTATAATTGAATATGAAATGATGGCCATCAAGAAAATGCCCAAAATAGACAGTACGTTCAAACTACCAAGGTGTAGATATGGCCACTTTAAAGCATAGATTTAGGTCACTGCAACAAATGTCTAATTCTTTACAAATGTGAAGACATTTTCAATTTTATACATGTATGCAATTTTAAAAAAACCTTTACTTTTACTTTCAAAGCTAAACTATTTAGGTAAAAATACATTTCTTGTATCTTGTAGTAATCAATAAAAGCAAGAACACATTATAGCTCCAAACCCCTTCTTTTAAATAATTCCTTTCAGAAATCTTAGGTGTTAAACATGAAAAATACAGTCATGGTATTCTTTATTTTACCCAAACCAAGAACATAACATAAATGTCCTCTTTTCCCCCCCTGCAGAACATTTTGAAGGGTTGAAAAAATTTTTTTAGCCTGGGGCAAAGTTACTTTAAACAACTATGGGTAAAACAAATAATGATATTTTAAACTTAAAATGTTTAAGGTTTTGAGTTTCAGAAACCTGTAGTTACTATCTTTGCAGATTTCATTTCGTAGACTGTTCAAAGAATGCTTAATTTAAATCCAATAGCCTTTACAATATAAATATCTTGTAAGATAAGTAGTGATAAATACTTAAAAATAAATGCGTCTTTAGAAATTACTGGGAAAAAAGTACAATTTTTTTCTGTAATAAAGATACAAGAATACTTAATAAAATCACATCATTTAAGTCTTGGATAACTTGATCAGACAACTTTCTTCCATAAGTATTACTCTCATAAGATATGTTAATAGCTTACAGTGTCTCAGGTACATAGACTGTTCAATTCTGAAGGTGTTTTCTTTCACTGAAAATAGGCCTTTATAATATATTTGTGTTGCACAAAACTCACCGTTTCTGTGAAGCTTGCACATTTAATGGAAGAGAACCTATATAACCACAATAAAAACTGTTTAGTGTTTAATATATATTTATATATATCAAGCTCACAGGAATATTAAAATAAATGATCTTTGATAAACTAACTTTTTCTAGAAATATTTAATGAATAACTGGATATCTGTTAGAGTAGCTAATGACATTCAAAATTAACATGTGCTAAATAAGAATTAGGATTAAACTTTTAGTAGACTTCAGTTGCAGTTATGTTGTTGATTGTGATAACTATACAAGGTGAGGAAAAAATTAATTTTCATGTAAATATCTCAGAACAAAAACTGAATGTTTTTACCTTTAATATCATTGAGCAACAAATTTTCATAAAAGTAATGCTTCTGAGATAAAAGTAGCCATTTCTTAAAGATTTCAAGGTGCTGAACAGGAATATGACAACTAAAATGCAAAGTTGGCTACGATTTCAGAGAAATTCACAATAGTTTCTTATATAATAGAGTATTACGTATGCACGACATGTATCAGTAAAACTCCGCTTTTATTTCCGATGTCGCTTTGCCCACTATTTATACATCTGCTCAGGACCATCTCTGGTGAGCATCCAACAATAAAAAAATAAAAATAAAAAATAAATAAATACCCCCTCAAGCAGCTGCCTGCCACAGAGGTCTGACAGGAGCCTGCCAGTTTATATGCCATAGTAGAAGATCTGTGAAGGTGGCAGGTCCTCAGCAGAAAAACGCCACATACATCCATGCCTTACCCGGGGCTTGAACCCAGGTCCCGTACATCAGTAGCCAAGCATGCTAACCACTTGGCCACGGGACGGCTTATCCAACAATAGTCAGCCAATATTGAAGTGGACCAGTTTCCCCATCATTGCAAAGTCCTGCTGAAAAAGTTCACTATGCTCATCACTAACCATGCTGCAGTTGTCGGGGAAGAAATCTAAGTGGGAATGGAGAAAGTAGATCTTTAAGGACATATTGCAGCCACAATACAGAGACAACATGTCCTTAACCAGATTCTTGTTGTCTGCCCTCATTCCCAAGGAATTTAGTTGACATCAGACGAAACACGCCCCAAGCCTTTTTCTCGTCACCCTGAAGCAGGTTGTCAAACATCTGGTCTCTGAACAACTCGAGGACTGAGGATCCACAAAAATTCCCTCTTTAATTTTCACTTCACTGAGTCAAGGAATTTGCCAGCCAAGTACTTGAAAGCTGATGCAGTCTGGTCCATGGCTTCTACGAAGTTTTTCATCACACCAAGTTTGATGTGCAGGGATGGTAGCAGGATTTTGTGCGTTTCTGCCAGTGCTGGCTATTCCACTTTCTTCTCTACAACCTTCAGAGATTTCCTCTGAGGGTAGTTTCTCTTCACACAGTGCAAAGTCTTTGCTCGGCTGTCCCATTCACATAAGAAACAGCATTACTTCATATATCCCAGCTGCAGACCCATCAACAGAGCCACTACCTTCAAGTCACGACAGAGATGTCAGCCATATTGATGTATTGAAGACAGTTTAACAGCTGTTTTAGGTTGCTGTAGGTTTCTTTCATGTAAACAGCTTGTCCGACCAGAATGGATGGAAGTAGATTTCCATTATGCAGCAACACCGCCTTGAGACTCAATTTCGAGGAGTCTATGAATAGTCACCATTCTTGAGGGTCATGTTTGACTCTGAGGGCATTCATCAGACCATCTACATCAGGGCAGAACACAAGGTCATCTTCCTTTCTGAAGTAAAGTGCAAACTGCTCATGACGAGTTGAAACAAAGTCACTCAGACATTTTCCTTGAGAAGATTCCATTGTTCAAGTCCTGATCCAAGTAACTCTGCTTTGGCCTTAGACAGCTCCAGATCATGAACAAGATTGTTCATTTCTTCTTTGGTGAGAATGTGTGGCACAGATGACAAACCGTGGCAAATGTATGGATCATCATTAGACACTGAAGGCTGTGGAGAATCCGATGTCAGCTCACCTCCATCCTCATCGTCTGAATTGATGGAAAACTCATTTGGAGGTTCAGGAATAGGTCGGATATCAGATTGTATATTTGGGTACACCATTGTCCACTTCTTTTTCCATGTGATGCCTCCAGAAACAGGTGGAACCATGCAGAAGTAGCAGTCATTTGTGTGATTGCTTGGATCTCTCCAAACCATAGGAACAGCAAATGGCATCGTCACTTTTTCACTTTTCAGCCACTTCGGAAGATTTCTTGCACACATACTGCAGCATATGTATGGGGCACAGGCCTTGTCCTGATCCCGATCTTGCATCCAAAATAAAATTCCTACGCCACTTTCACTATTCGAGTGACGGCCCTTTTCTAGCTTGCAAATGTCCCTTCCCCACAAATGTAACAAATTGTATCTGCACTATCAACACAGTTATGAGGCATCACTATTGCTGGATTAAAACTGCAAGGATCACTTGTGTTGTACCTATGACTCAGGAATAAATGGGAGTCGCTCAAAAGACTGGCTCACCCTATGAGACGTCGCTTACAACTAACGACTGCATCATCTTTTGTCTGCAATGTCATGACTTAACTACATTGCATCAGACAATGATGCAATACCTCTGGGGGTTGTGTGTATGGTGGGCTGATGCAATACAACGCAATATGTTGCAATCTGGAGTTTAAAATACAGCATTGTGAAATGGTTACCTATATACGCAATGTGGACCGAGTCGTTTATACACGACCATCTCTCTCTCCTAAACAAGAGCCAATCAATAAAATTTATTGCCATTTTTGAACACCTTGAAATTATGCCATTTTCATTTCAAAGCCTTTTTGTGTGTTGCCCAGTGTTTGCATGTTGCACTTAGTTTGTGGGGCTGCCAATGATTTGAGCTAATGCTGTGTTCAGATGTAATTAAAAACATCCAAACACAGCATTAGCTCAAACGATCATTGATAATAATTTGGAAATAGAACAATTAACATAAAAATCATTGGCAGCCCCACAAACTAAGTTTCAACTTTCTTACATTGAAAATATGCTAATTCATACCAATCAACATAGGCTCTGCAACACCGAGATTCCACCCCTTCCAGCAGCGTGGACTCTTCTGTTGCGTGAGCAAATGCACAAACATTATGAGCAGTAAACTGGTGACATCAATGAGACATGTATTTAAACTATGGAACACCTGTAATTGGGAGCACAAGGAAGCCAAAACCATGGGAGGTTGGCGAAACGCGTAGTTTGATGAAGGGCCTTGTATTTTAAACTTTTAACTTTTTAGAAGTTATTTTTACGAGTCTCCGGAATGTGTGTAGGAATATCATAACATCAATCTAATATTGACCAGTTCAGTGAGTGAGGAGATGAATTTATGTATGAAATTTATAATATCTAGAGGCTGTTAAGGAAACAGATAACAGCAATTCTCCTAAGGATTGGTATACAGCTATTGCACTGAGCAATACAACTGTACTGATGGTCACATCAAGTTTATTAAACACCTGGGCAAGTATATGTAGCGAATCACAAATGACTACAATCTGCTGTGATGATAACGTCCCTAACATCTTTGCCAATCTTCAATGAACAACCGAAGATAGAGTAAGATATGATATCTAACGGCAAACTGTACCTGTGCCAGTGGACATTCATCAAAGTTAATCCCAGAACTGGTAAATATTGTTCCTCTTTTTTACTTGAGCACCTTTACAGGATAAAGATTAGCTTAAAGAGTGTACCAATGGAGGATACAAAAATTAGGAGCATATTGGTAGTAGTTGAATAGCGGTCATTTTGGCATTAAGCTGATAGGATACTACATAAGATATGTCGAGTACTCCTCTGGACTTATGTTTAATGTGTTAATGTACAGCCATTAATTGTGGCTATTAATTTTTATGCATGAAAGTTTTTCTTAGATTCACAGAATTCCCAATTAAAAATAAAATTTGACACTATACACGAAAATTAAACTATATACAGTCAAAACACTTTAACACAAAAATGGATGTGGCAAAATATCAGTAACATGAAACTAAAGTTTGGTTTGCTCTGGTGGTGGTGATAACATGAAAAATTGCTTAACACATAAATTTTATATGGTACAATAAATAAAACTTTATTCAGATATTTTTTGGACACAAAATTTACATAGGATTGACAAAGCAATCCCAACAACTATTTGATAAATATGGAGCAACATTAAATTTCTTGCTGTAAATACATTAGTGTGTTTTAAGACACTTGGGAAGCAGATCAATAATTTTTGCCTACTGGTTATGTCAGTAGTTTCCTGTGCACCATTTAGATTGTCGATCTCATTAATTCTTTACTGGGAATAACATTAATAATGAAGGCTGGATAGCGAAGATGCCAGATCATTGAAAAAAGGTCTCATTCAATCATTGTCTTGATCTTTACTTGAAAATATGACAAAGATTATGAATAGTATTAGCAGTCAACAATGCAATGTACTCATCAATATACTGTTAACATGAAATCTTTATACTGGTCCCCTTCATGTTAACCATTTTGCACTGTAGAACATGTTGCATTTTACTCAGTTGACTAATTGAAGCACTGTTACAGCAGTGTGATATGTACAGCAGTTTGTTCATGCAATGCTTCCACAACTGTTCTTTTAACATTAATTCTAGCATTCAGCAGCAATATGCTATAAATGCACAGTTTTTACGCAGAAATTTTTTTGGCTTCGTGTGAATTATTAGAAAGCCATATATAATGCAAATGGTCATTAGTGGCAGTGGTTTCAACTAGTCCTTATAACATGATAATGTGATTAAATTATTTGAAGTGAGCATTTTCAATAGTATAACACAGCCAATCACTTCCATCCTCAAGAAACTTATCCAAAGAACTCAAGGATTGTACAATAGAAAGAAAATGTGTTTATCCAATCTTGAGACTTGCATACTTCCTGGAAATTTTTACATCAAACTACTTTTAATCAACTTCTACTAATACTACATATACATAAGTAGAATAATTAATTTACAGACTGCCATTGCCAATAATTAGCAGCTTTTCATAAGAGTTAATACATATGTGGCAATCAGGGCTGTCGCCAGATTAGATCCCGCCCTGAAACAAACAATATCGCCCCTCAAAAGGTCAGAGTTGCGCATGCACAACTCCTACGCTTGGAACAAGGATGGCAATGTCCACGAAATGAAATAATAATCCCCAAAATGATAAATATCAGGTAAATTAAGTAAAACTGGTTAAGGAAAAGTAAAAGTGAATGGGTGGACCATAACAGGTGCCGTGAGGCAGGCTGCCTCTATGCTACACCCTGTCGACAGTACTGGTGGCAACACAGCAACTCATGAACGACACTGAGTAGTATATACAAGCTGAAACACATTGCCATATATATATAGTTGCAAGTAACAGCACAGTCATCCTGTTGTTTTCTCACTTTGGAAATGTGTGTTTTTGTGTGTGATTATTTCCAAGGTATGGATGATCTGGAAACTGAACAGTGGTGTGTGAACAGTGTGTGTTTGGAAACTGAACACTGCGATACATTACTGTGTGTAATGAATATTAAGTGCTGCATGGACAGTCATAGAAATGACTGAATTGTATGGAAACAGTACCTGAAACAGGATATGATTCTCAAGTAGCACGAACTTCACAGATGGTGCACTTCTAAGGAAAATGACCAAATATCTGGGCAACCAAACACTGATCTCCATATGCTTGAGTGTGTGTGTGTGTGTATATATATATATACACACACACACACTGAAAGCACAATTTATTATATACAACACCACCACCACCACCCACATACCTACCCTACTCACCCACAATGTGTTCAGTTGAAATCCTTTATGGGCTATATATAGGTTAGGTAACTACCTGCAACTGTTATGATGGGTAAACACAGCAACCTGAGTGAGTTCGATTGTGGGCAGATAGTCAGTGCAAGGAAAATGGGGTGCTCTATATCTGCAACAGCAGAACATCTGGAATTTCCATGTGAGATGGCTTCATGCATGTACCAGGACTACATCAAAATCTGCAGCAACCACAAGAACTGTGGCTGTAACTGGGTCACTGATGTTTGAGGCGAGTGCAGATGATAAAGTTGGCATTCAACAATGGGCAGCTATGAAGGTTTGTGCAAAGACCGTTTGACATATGATGGAATGACTGGTCTATGGCAGTCGATGCCCACATCAAGTACCTTGGTTAACAGCATTGTCACCGGGCTACAAAGGGCTGCAGCAGGTGAAGGAACATTGGCAATGGAAGACAGGACAACAGCAATTGTTCAGTAGGTCAATTGGCATCCTATCTTCCTTTGAAAAGAATACGAATTCAGTGACCACCACTGATATGTTTTAGGATTATTTTCTACTTTTTAAGGTGAATATAGAAAAGTTAGGTATTTTTTAAAATTTTTAATTCATTTATATGTTTTTCTTTCTCACTAAAAACACCTAACTTCAGAAACTTTCATTTCATACATGACTCATAAATGACGACCCCCCATTTCTATAATTTTTTTTGCAGGTTGGGGTAGCACACGACATTGGAGACATCACAAGCTTTGAGATATAACTCAATAAAATCAACCCCCAAGAAATTCTGCTCCCCTCCTTTTTTTTGAGGGGGAGGGGGTCAAAATATGAAGTAGTTTATGATGGTCTTCATACAAGCTTTCATTTGACACCTAACTTGAAGCTGTAGGGCCTTGCATTTGGAAGACATGGTAGAAGATTGACTTTCACATTTCTCCTTTCTATGGGAAAATAAGGGAGGTAAATTTTGATAACCCATAACACCCCCTCCCCCCACACAGATAAGCTTTCATTTGACATACAACTTGTTACATTCAGCCCTTGCATTCAAAACATAAAATGGAAAAATCCTTCACATATTTTCCTTTTTTTTCAGGGTGGAAGAAAGCATTGGGGGGGGGGGATTTTTTATAACCAGACATTCTCCATGTTGTAAGCTTTCATTTCATGCATAACACATTACTGTTGTCTCTAACAACTATTTAAAAATTGTTGATCTACTGATTATTAAATAAAACTTAATATCAATTATATTATTTAATATTTTACTTTGCAGCTATAAAACTTTTCACAAAGTTTTTGTCTTTTTTTTAATGGGTATTAACACATTCTTCCATTCAGCATCCAGAAGCAAATCTGCAATAATCCAAGCCTGAAAATATGTCACCCAAAAAGAAAATATCAGTCTTAGTGCTTTTGGCAATATTTCAGGCATATGAAATGCAAAAAAGTACTACAAAAAAAAAAACAAACAAAAATCCAAATAAAAATCATCACAGAAGAAAAGGCCTTGCTTTCCAAAGATATAGTGGAACAATTATTTTTATACACTCTCCCCTTTTTTCAGGTGGAAGGAAACATGGGAGTGAATTTTTTTTTATAGACTATGATGTTCCCTGTGTCACAGGCTTTCATTTGGCACATAAATCATTGTTTGCCCAATGCATTTAAGAGATATGGTGGAACAACTGTTTGACAAATGCACAAATGATGAGTGAACAGCAATAGAAAGATATGTAAATATTCCACATAAGAATAAAAATTAATGTATTTTCTAAAAACAATTGACCATATTAATATTAATTTCATGTGAAAACTGTTTATGCCAATGGGTTAACTGGAGATGAACAACAATTAGACCCATCTTTTCGTACATAAAGTCAGTCTTTATACAGTATACATATTTTTCATTAAATATCAAAGAAATTAATTAATTTCAACTATATTTGTCCATTTTATTGGGTTGTTTTACTCCGAGCAGCATTTTTTTTGCTCAAAATGAACTAGATGGTCAGGTCACAAGGATTTCATGGGCTTAGAGGTCAGGGAAGGGATTTGCTGGACAGCTTTTAGGAGACAGATGGAAACCTCTTGTCAAGGTCATACAGCATATTCTTAATATGCAAAAGATATTATGGTTCTCTTTCACATGGGGCCATAGATTAATGTCCCCTTTGCCAGATAGTGGCATTTCCAAGCTTATTGGTGTCCCCTTTCTTCCCAAAAGCAGGGTGAGGGTTAGCAGAGATAAATCTTAACAGTGGTCCAGTTAGGATTTGAATCTGGGAATTGCATATTACAATCCCAGTGCACTATCGACTCAGCCTATCCTTTCCCCATCCATTTTATCATATAATTGTAATATGTTACAATTTTAGAAATGCATCACTTTAAGCATCATACAAAAACAACTTCCACATTAAATGTGGTCTAACTGTAATTTAAAGTGAAAATACAGTTATACATTTGCTTTCAATATTTTTCTCAATTCTTTAAATATTTAACACATATTGAATTTATTTACCTGTTCTGTCTCCTCCTCTTCCACCCCTATATCCACTTCCTCCTCTTCCACTCCTGAAGCCTCTACTCCTAAAACCACCTCGACCACGCCATGCATTACGTCGCATCCAGCTGTTACTTGCTGACACACCAAATGTTTCAACATTTAATTTTCGTTCCTGGCGCCAATCATGGCGATGAATATTTCTGTTAGAAATAAAAACTATTAAACATAAAAATATATAAAATAAACTATTTAAAAAGGATAGATCTAATATTTAAATGAAACTTAATATTAATTGGCCGTCCCGTGGTCGAGTGGTTAGCACGCTTGGCTACTGATCTACGGGACCTGGGTTCGAGCCCTGGGAAAGGCATGGATGTATGTGTCGTTTTTCTGCTGAGGTCCTGCCATCCTCTCAGACCTTCTACTATGACATATAAACTGGCAGGCTCCTGTCAGACCTCTGTGGCAAGCAGCTGCTTGAGTTTTTTTTAATATTAGATTATTTAATAGCCCTGGGAAAGGCATGGATGTATGTGTCGTTTTTCTGCTGAGGTCCTGCCATCCTCTCAGACCTTCTACTATGACATATAAACTGGCAGGCTCCTGTCAGACCTCTGTGGCAAGCAGCTGCTTGAGTTTTTTTTAATATTAGATTATTTAATAGTTTTACTGTGCAACTAAAAAACATATGACAAAGGTTTTGTCTAGCTTGTTCTTTAATAATTAATTAACACATTCTTTCCATTCAGCACCTCTAAGTAAATCTGCAATTTCTAGAACAATCCCAGCCTGAAAATACTTCATGAATGATATGAAAATATATATATATTACTTTTGCGCAATATGGGATTCTCATTTATCCTATATTAAAAAAATAAATTAAATACCCCCTCAAGCAGCTGCTTGCCACAGAGGTCTGACAGGAGCCTGTCAGTTTATATGCCACAGTAGAAGATCTGAGAGGATGGCAGGACCTCAGAAGAAAACAACATGAACATCCATGCCTTACCTGGGGCTTGAACCCAGGTCCCTTAGATCAGTAGCCAAGGGGATTTCTATTTTAAATATCTGACCACTTCCATCTGATCTCTTACAGCTCAACATATCCAGCTTATAATGATGGAATTCCCATATGAGGGCAACAAGAGAATAATTGTTATGCAGAGTCCTTACAATCCATTTACTTGTGGGAAAAAAAAAAGGTTAGTAAGATAAAAAAAAATGGGAACAAAGTAGTGATAACATGCTAGCATAATTATTAGATGATGGATGACAGATGCTGATGAAGAGTATCCAAGATTCTCTATCAGATGCAAAGTTAAAAAAGAAAATATATCACCTACTAATAATGAAAATCTGAACTAATAGACAATTCAGAAAATGTGAAGAGTATCAAAAGTTCATTAGTAACTACCCAACATAAAAAGATTCTCCCTTATCTCTTTAAAAAAAGGCTGCATTTTCTCACCCCCCTAGGGGGGTAAATTACTACTGTCAATGCAAACTGCTTGATCATCGCACTATACCATGAAAAGACCACCATATTCATTTAAAGTTTTGCATTTCCAACTTTAGAGCTCTCTAATGGTGAAAATTTGAAATGGATGATCTGGAAAAATTAATATGGCTATACGTATGCATGCTTATGCCACATTACCCAGAAGCAATATGTTATTTTTAGTTGTTTCAATGGGTATTGTCACCCAAAAAGTTGGGGACAATAACCATTAAAACAACTGAAAAAGGTAGCTGTCTGTCAGGGATAGATGTACACTGCTCGACATTGAAAGTGCTCCACCCAGAAGTACACGTTACACAAACAGCCAAATAAAAGGGTGGGTGTGCACAGTTGAGATATGCAAATGATGATAATCTGGAGCCAATGATGTGTGTGGCTCAAGAGATAAAAGATGCAAGAAAGAACAGGGATGGTATTGTGTTTATGCAGGTGGAAGTTGTGCGAACAGTTGAGAATAGGTGGTTCCGCTTGGAAATTGTTCAGCGAAGGCCGAAAATGCATGGTACACACTGTCAGTAGGTTTATCACCATTTGGATGCTTTTGAGAGAGGAGGAATTATAGGCCATCGTGAAGCTGGATGGACTACACGTCATGTCACTGCCCATGTTCATCGGGATGCATGAACTGTTGGGTGCTATTGGCAAAAGCGGCAAAATGAAGGTTCTAGCATGCATTGCAGAGGGAGTGGTGCCGACAGACATCAGCATGGCTTGATAGGCACATTGTTCGACATGCTCGTTTGTCACCACAGAGCATTGCTGGCAATATATTCGACAGGCTGTGTCAGCAACCATGGATGTTCCCATAATGACCCAAATGGTAAATCAAAGGTTGCAAGAGACACCTGTGCTCTAGGCAACCATTACATTGACTGCCATTGACCGCAAACCATCACAGCACTCATCTGGCTTGGTGCCGAAATCGTGCGAACTGGGATCACGAATAGAACACTGTTGTGTTTAGTGATGAATCCAGTTTCTATCTGGGTGCTTCAGTCAACTGGTCTGTGTATGGCAACAATCTGGCAAGAGGATGAATCCAGCTTTTGTTTGTGACCGGCACACTGCCCATCAGCCAGGCATAATGGTATGGGGTGCTACTTGATATGACAGCAGGTCACCTCTTGTCCACATCACAGGGACACGGAATGGTGATTAACACTGACAGATGCATGATACGTTAGCATGGTTCTGCAGTCCACTTTGTTACCTTTCCTGGGAGGCATGCAGCAGCATTTTCCAGCATGACAATGCCCATGTACACAATACTAGGGTCTCCAGACAATGTTTGCAACATGTTCAAGTATTGCCATGGTCAGCATGATCTCCAGATTTATTCCCAATAGAAAATCTGTGGGACCACACTGGACGATGTGTACAATCCTCTCACTGGTCAGCACGAAATCTCAATGAATTATGGGAGCAAGTCAACGCTGCTTGGTGTGCAATTCCTCAGGACCATATCTGTCAAATGTATGACTCCATGCCACATCGTATTACTGCTTGTATTGTTGTTCACAGAGGTGCAACCACCTACTGAGGCAGTCACATTCTGCTGCATTATCTCATCTTCTAACTGCTGTAAGTGGCTGCAAATTAAATCATGGTATGCCAATATGTATTGCTATGTGTGAGCTACATTTCACCCCAATCACCTCACTTCTTTTGGGTGGGGAAATTTCAATGTCATGCAGTGCATGTTTGCCTACCTGACCATTGAACAGCCATGGGTTATGGAAGTCTAACCAGATTACATAATTTAATACTCCAGATACTTCTATCCTGAGCTACAGCTGTTGCATTTGGCCACCACAGGCCAATTCTAACAAGATTATTTTGATATTGTTTCCCTATTGCATCCTAGATCTCCCTCTTTATCAGAGGCTTTTAGGCACACTTTTCATAACTATTCCTAATCTATAGTTATGCATACAGGCAGCATGGCACTACATGTGGCTCAAAGGTGGTTGCTACTCCTTCACTAAACTTCATCATTACTTACAAAGTCTAACCATCAAATGCCCAACAAACCACATCACCATCTAGAATCAAAGGCATCAAGTTTCCTGTTATCTTGCTATTGTAGTCTCAAAATTTCACTACCATAAAAAAACTTTAGAAAGGACCCATAATTATACAACCCAATCTTAGTCTTTAGGTTTATAATTTTTTTTTACAATCTCTACAGATACAAGTCTCAAGAGCAATTTCTATTCTTTTAATCACATGCAGCACATCACCACTATCTCATACAACTCCCAAGATAATTAAACCGAGACACTTGCAGAAGAGCATCACTGGAAATTTAAGATAATTTTTAAGTATCTGACCATTACCATCTGATCTCTTGCAATCTCAGCATATCCAGGTTATAATGATGGAATTCCCATATGAGGGCAGCAAGAGAATAATTGTTATGCAGGTTACATTCCATTTACCTGTGAAAAGAAAATAGTAAGATGAAAAAAAAACTATGGGAACAAAGCAGTGGTAATATGCTGGCATAATTATTAGATGACTGAATGAGGATGAGGCTGAGGAATAGTCTCCAATCCTCCATCAGATGCAAAGTTAAAGGTTATGCTCATTGCTCAGTCTTCCTTATTAATTTCTCAGCAATAGTCAAGGGTCTATAAACTGTAGAATTGTCCATGCAAGTAGTTTGCTTACCTGCTAACATAATTTTTTCGAAATAAATTTTTTTGGATTTTTAAAATTTATTTTCAGCGGTTTTCACTTTACATAAAGTCAGATTCATATAAATTAAGTCTTGCTTAACCTAGTGAGTATTTGTACACTTGAGATTCATTTGATGGGTTGCATAGGAATATGACAGATTATGCATTAACAGCAAATCATCCAGCTTTGTTAAAAACAGTAGGTCATATAGGAGAGTTGAGATTAGGTCTAACCATTACCTTGTTAAAAAGGTCTTGCAACTGAAACTTATAAAATGTTGTTATAAAGTTAAAATAATTATTTTTAGTACTGAAGTTCTAAAAGACAATCAGGGTTGATTGGGTTGTTTTACCCCTGATAGGCACTTTTTTGCACACCATGGGCTAAATGGCCAGGTCACAAGGACCCCGAAGGCTCAGAAAGGTTGGAGGAGGGGACTCACTGGAACAGCTGTTGGGAGACAGATGGTAGCCTCCCGTCAAGGCCATCCAGCATGTTCTTTAACATGCACAGGGCATGACTCTCCCACACAAGGGGCCACAGCTTAACATCCCATCCGACAGACGGCGACCTTTCCAAGCCCAACAGTGTCCCCTACTGACAGTGGGCAGGAAGGGGAGTTTTGCGGAGAGAAATCTCAACGCTGACCCAGCTAGGGGCTCGAACCTGGGAACTACAGATTACAAGCCTGGCACACTACTGACTGAGCCACCCCCACCCCTAAAAGACAATCAGAGAGCCAAAGATTATTAGTCATTAGGATAACCATGGTTTGTTTACTACTAAGGTTGAGGATGAATGGCATCATTTTACTAGATATTTTTGAATCCAACAGTTCTTACAGAAGTAATTTTATGCCAACAGTTCTGTTTGCATAAAATTACTCCAACAGTTCTGTTTGGGGTAAAATAGATCAGAGGTAACAGGTGTCATTTGAATGATAAAGCAACAGAGATTATTTCTGAAACAAAGAATTGAACGGATAAATTGAATCAACACTCTACTAATCTTAATGGACAGCATTACAGTGAGCTTAATAAATGAGTAACAGGTCAACTTAATGCTGATAATCTTTGGTTTGATAACCTGTTGACAGAGTACAGACACCTACTGGAGAACACAACAGAGAGTTGTATCCTAAAAAAGTAACTATTTTGTGTAGGGAAGACAGCATGGCACTGGGATCTGGAGGATGATGATGACAAGGCTTCTGTCATGACTGGATGGGCTGAACATTTCACAGACATCCTGAACAATGCAGTTAGTTCTACCATTGTTTGCAATGAAGATAGCTGTATTATTATTTGATATTGGCCCTATTTCATAATCTTATGCGTACTTTTAATTTAGATAGCCAAAGTAATGACACCATATATAAATGAATCATTACTGAAATGCATAGAGCTGGGAGTGAGACTACTGTCAGATGGCACAGACTGTGCTGCTGATATTTTCTGTGATAAAGAGGCTGTTCTTAAGGATTTCATGGAGGAATAATTTATTAAAAAAAAAGCAGTTGCAATTTTTGTGATAATTATAGGAGTATCAGTCCACTCTCTGATCCAGGTAAATTTCTGTCCATTATTGATTTGCAATAGAGTTAAATATTTGGTTGATGGATAACTTTGGGATGAAATGCATGGATTTAGATGTGATAGGAGCAGCAGAGACTAAACCTTTTGCTTAGACAGATTCTCAAGAAATATTTAGTTTTGAAAACCTGCTGTCACATGGCCGAGTGGTTAGCGCGCTTGGCTACTGATCTAAGGGACCTGGGTTCGAGCCCCGGATAAGGCATGGTTGTATGTGTCGTTTTTCTGCTGAGGTCCTGCCATCCTCTCAGATCTTGTACTTTAGCATATAAACTGACAGGCTCCTGTCAGACCTCTGTGGCAAGCAGCTGCTTGAGGGGGTATTTATTATTATTTTTTTATGGTTACTTACTTTGGAAATTTCAAAAAGTCTTGATTAGCTTGATTGTTGTCTTTTGTGATTGATTGTGAGATCATATGCATCCTTGAAAAGTTACTTAATGTAATGATGGTTCTTAATAACACTGGGTGTCTGTAAATGGTAGATAGGCATACACTGGAGAGTACAGGAGAGCTGTGTACCAATTGCCAGTGATGATGCACAGATAAAAATGTTTTCAACTGAAGCTTAAGAAATATTGTGCTAACGAGAACCAAAGCATACCATGATCAGATACTGAAAATCGTGGTTTGCTTACTATCAAAGTTGAGAAAAAAATGGGATATGTTTAAACAGGCTTTTCTTGAAACTAATAGTAATGTTTTGGGTAAAAAGGAACATAAGAGACAAAGTTATATGAGTAATAAAGCTAAAGAACTTATTTCTGAAAGGATTTCAGGAATAATTTGAATCAACACTCTATTAGTCCTAATGAATAGCATTATAAAGAGCTTTAAAAATGTGTAAAGGATCAGTTAATAGCAGATAAGAATCTTTGGCTTGACAGCTTGGCTGGTAAAGCAGAGGAAGCAGCTAAACAGTACAATAGCAGGGATTTGTACCAGACAGTTAATATTTTGTGTGCGAAGAAACCTATAAGGTATACAGAGCTGCCAAACTTGCACAACGAAAATTACGATCTGGAAGAATGAAAAATCAGAGGAAATCTGAGCTCTGCAGTTTACAGTGCTCCTGCGACATTTTCATAATGCAATGCAATAATGCATCACATCTTGATGGAACGCTTGACTTACGAACTCCTAGTGGTGACCAAGGAGACAAAAATTTTTATTCCTCCGAATTATACTAAGTTTCTTAAAATTACTTCTGTAAAAAACACACTAAAATATGCAATTTAAACTAATGAAAAATGCATTTCAATATAACATTAGAAAGAATATCCAACTTTTTGGAAAGTTTTACAAATAATAACCTAAACAATCATATTACTAGCATTGAAGAGGCCATACAAGGAGAATGTGCTGAGTAAAGAATATAATGATAAACACTTATTCCTAAAAATAAAATTTTGTTTTTGCAAATAAAAGAAAACCACCAGAAGTAATAGTATCAAAAACATTTTCCTAACTGCACATATCATTATACAAAGAAAGTAGGTCAGTATCGAGGCAAGTTGTTTCAACAGCCTATTATCACTAACAAACAAACGTCCATTTTGTATTAAAAAAACAAACTCCAAAAATCAATAATCTAATCAGAGATGGCTATTCTAACAAGTGCATACTGTTAAACAGTGAATTGCCATTCTGAAATTTAAGAAAACCCCCAGAATAAAATTATTGGAGACAACCATTTTAAACTGAACATACCGTTGAAGAACAAACCACCTCTCCACCCTTTTTACCCATCCCCTAGAACACACTAATCTTAAAACAAGCCAAAAACACAAAATTGTAAACAATTCACCACTGATCCACAGTATATAAAAAACGCCCTGAAACTAAGTAATCCCACAGAGAAAACAAACCTTAAAAATGAATTATCGTAAAAAAAAAATTATGTTACTTCTCGTGGTGCTATCTAATAAGCGAGTGCTGTAAATGGCAAGAGGTAACCCGCAAATTAATTATTACTAGTTATTAGCAATTAAAATATATTTATGTAACATAAAAAACAGCCTCGGCAACTTGTGCGCCCAGGGTCGGTTACAGGAGAAAACAAATTAGCTATCCATTCAAGCAATCTGAGTTTAGTGATGATCATTTTATTGTACCCACTAAATGATTATTAACTAAATATCCTATCTTGAAATGAATCCTTACATTTTTGAGATTAAAGTTAACTTAATTGCTAATAATTAATATTCAATATGTAGACATCATCCCCTGATCAATAATAGATAAATCAATATATTTTGAAAGTTAACATTAAAATACACCAGGAATTAAATATTGAGTTAACCACTCTGGAAGTTATTTAATTTTTCCTCTAAAAATTAAATCGACTTCCAGAGTGGTTAATATTTGTGTACATCAGGAATAACAAAATGCTATTGCGTTCTTTTAAAAAAAGCCTTTGGATCGTTGTAGTGGCAGCTTGTTATGCAGCATGGGAAACATCAGTTTACCACAGCCAAGTCACAGCATCAGTACACTTTTATATTAGTGAAAGATAAACCTAGTAGCTAATTATTAATAACTAGACCTCTATGACAAGCAGCTGCTTGAGGGGGTATTTATTATTTTTAACCATTAATACATATATATGTTTAACTGATTCATCATCATTCTCTAGCAGCCATGGGCTATGGAGGTCCAACCAGACATGTAATTTATAGTTCTTCAACCACACCTGTCCTGAGCTATATATCTGCTCCATCTGGCCACTACATATCAATTCTAACAAGATCCTGTTTGACATTGTCTGCCCACCGCATCTTAGGTCTCCCCCTCTTTCCGAGGCCTTTAGGCACACTGTTCATAACCCTATTCACTAATCTATAATTATCCATACAGGGCAACATGGCCTATATATAAACCAAAGGAGTCTCTGCAAAATATGCTCCTTAAAGGAGGTTGACGACTCCTTTGCCAAACCTCATCATTAGTTACAAAGTTGAACCACCTAATGCCCAAGATACTGTGTAAGCAGCTAGAATCAAAAGCATCTAGTTTCCTATTATCATGTTTACAAACTGTCCAAGTTTCACTGCCATAACTAACCCTAGAAAGAACCAAACTATTATACAGTCTAATTTTAGTTTTCAGGTGTATACGCCTATTTCTCCACACTCTCCATAGATTCTTAACAGTCCCAGCAACAATCCCTATCTGTCTGTTAATCTCATGCCACACATCACCAGTATCTGTTACATAGCTATCCAAGATAATTAAACTGTGAAACCTGCTCAATACTGCAACCCTTCAGATTAACTGAATCACAGCCTGCCTGACCAATTTTCATCACTTTAGTTTTCTCTCTGTTTATAACCAAACCTAACTCTACTACCAGTTTCATCAACAGCTCGAATGAAAGAGTTCATTTCATTAACATCATTTGCCAAAAGAGCTAAATCATCGGCATAATCTAAGTCAGAAATTTTCGTATCCCCAGCCCATTTAAGGCCAAAATCTTTCCCTTGAAGTGAATTTTGCACAACATAATCAATAACCAAACTAAAAAGAAAAGGAGACAAAATGCACCCTTGTCGAACACCAGAAGTAATGCTAAGCCAATTGCTACAAGCCTTACCAACTCTCACACACAACTTGGTGTTATTATAGAGAGCTTTCATTATATTAACTAGCTTGTCTGGTATTCCATACAATCTCACAATCAACCACAAATTATGATGATCAACAGAGTCAAAAGCATTTTGGAAATCAACAAAGCAAGTAAGTAACCAAAGTTTTCTGAAACTCTAAACATTTCTCAAGAATCTGCATGAGTTAAAATATCTAATCTACACATTCCCTACCAACTTCTGAATCCACAATGCTCATCACGCAATTGCCTGTCAACCAGATTCTTAATTCTATTAATCACAATCATGCAAAGAACTTTCCCTGGAACAAAGTAGGCTGATACCCCATAGTTATCACAAGAACTATGATCACCTTTTTTAAAAATAGGGATAATAATAGCTCTGGTAAAATCCTTAGGAACCATGCCTTTATCATAAAAGATATTCAAAATTTCAGCAACAAAAATAAAAATTTATTAAAAAAACAGTAATAGGTAGAAATGATTATAATGCACATAAATAGAAGGGCTATTTATCTGAACAACAACAACAACAACAACAAAAAAAAAAAAAAATTTCTTGCATAAAGTAAACATTTCTTCAATTTTGTAATTTTTTTCTATGTACCATACTTTCAGAAAAGTCCAGGTTTGTTGCAGAGTCCAATAAACAAGTTAACTTTAGAATATTTGGAAAGGATCTCAAACCCCAAAGAAGAGAGGTAAGAAAGTAAAAAAAAAGGACTTTTGTGCTGGTATATTATCACGGTAATAGATGTTTAATCATTACAGTTTTTGCTTTGTTTAATTTAAATAAATAAAATAAATACCCGCTCAAGCAGCTGCTTGCCACAGAGGTCCGACAGGAGCCTGTCAGTTTATATGCCAGAGTAGAAGGTCTGTGAGGATGGCAGGCCCTCAGCAGAAAAGCAACACAAACAGCAATGCCTTACCCGGGGCTCGAACCCAGGTCCCTTAGATCAGTAGCCAAGCGCGCTAACCACTTGGCCATGGGACGAGATTTTAACTTCTTATAGTTAAAAATGGAAAAAATCATAAAAACCGTGGATAAGCAATCAGGTAAATTAACATTTTAAATAGATATCTATCTGGTAGGTTTCATTTATTGGTTCATGCAGGTTTTCATTAATTTGAAGAAAAAAATGTGCAGTTTAAATTAATTTTATGGTAATGACTGAAGTCTGTATTTGAACTGTTCTAATACCGATTTTCTAGCATCATTATAAGTTAGGACATAGTGGTTGGGTTGTTTTACCTCTGAGCGGCACTTTTTTGCACACCATGGGCTAAATGGCCAGGTCACATGGACCCCGAAGGCTCAGAGAAGGTTGGGGGAGGGGACCCAGTGGAACAGCTGTTGGGAGACAGATGGTAGCCTCCCGTCAAGGCCATCCAGCGTGTTCTTTAACGTGCACAGGGTATGGCTCTCCTGCACACGGGGCCACGGCTTAACGTCCCATCCGACGGACGGCGGCCTTTCCAAGCCCATCGGTGTCCCCTACTGACCGTGGGCAGGGCGGGGAATTTTTGCAGAGATAAATCTCAACGCTGACCCAGCTGGGACTCGAACCTGGGAACTACAGATTACGAGCCTGGCGCGCTACCGACTGAGCCACCCCCACCCCGGACATAGTGGTAGTCATAATCTTCGATACAGTTCTTCATGTTACACCTACTATTTCTGCTGTTCTGGTTAATGAAACAGACACAGATAAACATGCCTTTTTGGAGGTCACTGAGATCTGACATTGTCTACAATTACACCACAATAGCTGTTTCACCTGTGCCACTGCTACACGATAGCCTATACCCAACTTCTCCCTTTTATATACCTCATATCGCAAGTGACATCATCCCTGTGATACACTGCAATGCGTGTATTCCAATCACCATCGGTGCTTCCATTATTTTGATAAACCCTTGAAAACTCTACAACACTGAGTTGTACATTATGCTAACTAACTTAACAGATATCCCATATGATCTAATGATCAATCACAAATTATGATGATCAACAGAGTCAAAAGCTCTTTTGAAATCTATAAAGTTAGTAACTAGTTTTCTGAAACTCTAAATATTTATCAAGAATCTGCCTAAATGAAAATATTTGATCCATACATCCCCTACCACTTCTGAATCCATGCTATTAATCATGCAGTTGTCCATCAACCAAAGCCATGCAAATAAATATACCCGGAACAGAAAGTAGGCTGATATATAGGACCAACATTAAAGCAAGTAATGCATCTATCCTCATCACAACGGGAATAGAAATAATCACATTGTTTAGAACATCTCTGAAATGCTCATTCTGCCTAGCCATGACAGTATCCTCATTTTCAACAGCCATTCCATTTTTATCCTTCAATACCTGTTTACCCAGAACTGCCAACTACTGATTTTATAAGATTTTCTCCAATTTTTTGGGTTAAAATCCAAAATCAGATTTTGTCTTTAAAAATCCAATTTTAGGATATTTTTTTCAGTTTTAAAAGAAATCAAGAGACAGAAAAATCGGCCTCCAAATTTTACACTGTTTTTGCCCCTTTTCCTAAAAGGAGAATGGTAATAAAACGGAAGAACTGTTTCTGATTTAGCTCTTTTACTGTACTAAAGGTTCAACTATGTCCCCACTCCCTAACCTGTGCCTGCTTATGGATTCACCTGTGCACCAATTGGGAGAAATCTATGACTTTAGATGACCATTTCCAAACAGAACACATGACAAAGTCCACACCTAAATTCTTTTATAGAGCTGAAGGTCAGAGTTTGCTTCTAAATGGGTGTTTACTGTACCTATACCAAACTCTCCTGGCTCTGGCCAACTAAACACTAATAGGATTGCTTAGAATCAGAAACTTCAGAGTGAAGGAAATAATACAGATTAGAGAACTTCCCTGATCTCTGGGCCATGATTAACATCGCAACTTTCAGATATTCCATGAATATGGACCATATCACTTTATTTCTGACTCCTCTTTTTTTAATCTTTACCCTAGCTTTTTCCTTTACTTGAGGTGAAAAAGTGACTTCTGAATGAATGCTGTATCTTATGTATAAGATGCAACATTATACTATAGGGAGAAAGCAAGACTATAGGGAGAAAATCTTTTTACTTGTGGTGAAAAAGAATTCTCCGAGTTTAACATTTAAACGTTACAACGAAACCATAACAAACTTCACTCTCAACTTAGCAAAACATTTAAAACATATTTTAAAATTAACTTGTTCAACTAAAATATCAAGCTGAGAAATGTTAAAATCATTAACACATAACGTTAAAATCGGGAGAATAACCCTCCATTTCACAAAGACGGCAACATGTTTCGCCCTAATGCGAACAGGGCTTCATCTGGCAGTTATCTACACGTTGTCAAGTGCTTATATTCTAGTATCCCTCTATCGGTGAGTTATGGTTTTTGCATGCAGCTCGCACAGCATGAGGTTCCATGCTGCTGGAAGGGGTGGAACCTCTGTGTTGCACAGGTTATCTTTATGTAGATTAATTAGAATATTTTCAGTGTATTGCAATTGGTATTTATTTTGGTGGAGTGACTATAGCTTTATATGTTAAAATTTTAACTTCTATTTGCTTTTGTAATATTGTTTACGATAGTGCTATATTGTTCTTTTTATATCTTGTTGGTGTTCTGACATACATTGTTCATATGTCTATATGTTTTTCCTATATATTGATTTTTTTCCCCAATTTATCCTTGGCATCTGATATTTCTACTTTGTATAACCCCCCTGTTGGAATGCATTTGTCTCGGTCATTAATTATTAATTTTTTAATTGTGTTATTAACTACATTTGGCATTTTTATATTATATTTTATTAAGGTGTTTTTCATAGTTTTGGATAGTCTTGGTATAAATGGAAAACTATGTGTGTATTGAGTTGTATTTATTATTTGTGCAGAATTAGGTTGCATTATCTGTTGTTTTAAATTTAGCTGTTTTTTGGATTTTTTTCCCATGAATTTATCAGGATATCCTGTATATTATTTTATCTCTTTCTGTAATATTCACACCCTATCAGCTCTAAATACATGTTCCATTTGAGCCTACAGATATTCATCTAATAACACCAGAATCTGTTGCACAGCTCCCAAGATAAACTAAGACACTTGCTCAAGGGTTCAATTATTCAGATTTACTGAACCACAACCTGCTTGACCGATTTTCATCACTTTAGTTTTCTCTGTCACCAAACCTACTCTACTACCAGTTTCATCAACAGCTCGCATGAAAGAGTTCATCTCATCAACATCGTTTGCCAAAAGGGTTAAATCATCAACATAATCTAAATCAGAAATTTTCATATCTCCAATCCGTTTAAGGCCAAAATCTTTCCCTTGAAGTGAATTTCGCATAACATAATCAATAACCAAGCTAAAGAGAAAAGGAGACAAAATGCACCCTTTTCGAACACCAGAAGTAATGCTAAACCAATTGCTACAAGCCTTACCAACTCTTACCAACTCAACTATAATAACACACGACTCAGTGTTATTATAGAGAGCTTTCATTATGTTAACTAACTTGTCAGGTATACCATATGATCTCACAATCAACCACAAATTATGACGATAACAGAGTCGAAAGCCTTTTTGAAATCTACAAAGCTGGCAACCAAATGTTTCTGAAACTAAACATTTCTCAAGAATCTGCCTAAGTGAAAATATCTGATCTACACATCTCCTACCACTTCTGAATCCAAATTGCTCATCACGCAATTGCCTGTCAACCAGATTCTTAATTCTATTAAGCACAATCATGCAAAGAACTTTACCAGGAACAGAAAGTAGGCTGATGCCCCTATAGTTATCACAAGAACTACGATCACCTTTTTTTAAAAATAGGGATAATAATAGCTCTGGTAAAATTCCTAGGAACCATGCCTTTATCATAAAAGATATTAAAAATTTCAGTCATCCACGTGGCAACCGAAACATTCCCAGCTCTAAGTATAAAAATTGTTTTCAGCCCCGCTCCAAATTTGAAGAAATTAGTCAAAAGAGACAGGGACAAATATAGCCTTCTTCAAAAATCGGGCGTATACCGATTTCCCCTACAGTTGAAGGATAATTCCGTTGTGTACTACATCGGCAAAACCATTCGCTCTTTGCAAGAAAGGTTCGCGGAGCACAAAACTGATGTCAGCCAAAAGAAGCTAACGACGGCCGCCTCTGAGCTAGCAGTGCAACAAACGGCAACAATAGACTGGGAGCACGCCACACTTCTTGCGCGCACATCCACTTTCTACGGAACCATAGTCCGCGAGGCTATTGAAATAATGACCTCGTCCGTCCCCACCTGCAACCGAGACACTGGAATCACCCTACACGACATGTGGAAAGAAGCTCTTTGTCTAAATGGACCCAACGTCTGTACATAACATCACTTCACTGAAGACGGAGCGCTGTCTTTGCTCCGAAAAGCTTCTGAGAGTTTTCTCCTAAGAACTTTCAACATCCAAATAGTTTGAAGGATAAACTCTGAAATTTTATTGCTCAATGACAGAGAATTTTAAATTAATCAGTGTTATTCTTGTTCTTCAGATGGGAAAGGCAGCAGACTTAAGTGAGTCTGACAAAGGCTATATTGTAATGGCAAGATGACTGGGTCAGAATATTTCTGAGACAGCAAGTCTTGTGGGAGTGATCATGGTCAGCCATGGTTAGTACCTTCAAAAAGTGGTCCAAGGAGGGAAAAACCACAAACTGCTGACAAGGTGTGGACCGACCATGGCTCATCGATGCTAGAGATGAGCGAAGGGCTATCCTGTATGGTACAAGACAACAGAAGGGATAATGTGGTGCAACTCGCCCGTAATTTGAATGCTGATGACAGGAGTAATGTGTTACAATACACAGTACATCAAACTCTGCTGAAAATAGGGGCTGCATAGCTGCAGACACTCTGAGTGCCCATGGTAACCTCTTTTACTGTAAAAAGCACCTACAATGCACATGCAAGTGTCATAACTGGACCTTGAATGATTGGAAGGTCGTCTGGTCCAATGAATCTCGTTTCCTGTTGCACCATGTGGATGGCTGGGTATGTGTGAGTCATTTACCTGGGGAAGTGTTGCCACTAGAATGCACCATGGAACAAAAAATGCCAATGGAGGAAGTGTAATGCTTTGGGCAATGTTCGGCTGGGAAATCCTGTGTCGTCATTCATGTGCAGGAAACTATGATGTCTACCACCTACCTAAACATCACTGCAGACCAGGTACATCCTTTCATGGCAACGGTACTTCCCTCTAGCAGTGCCTTCTTTCAGCAGGATAATGTGCCATGCCACACTGCCTGGATTGTTTCAGAATTAATCATGGAACATAAGGAAGACTTCCAGGCATTGCCCTGGCCTCCAAATTCCCCAGACATTAATCCAATCAAGCATCTGTGGTTTGTGTTGAAACAGCATATCTGATCTGAGGTGGCTAAACCACGTAAACTTACAGGAGTTAAAGGATCTGCTGGTAAGGTGTTGATACCACAAGACACCTTTAGACACCAGATACAAGACAGCTTTAGAAATCTTGTAGTGTCCATATGCCTCACCAGGTAAGAGCTGTTTTGGGGGCACGTGGAGGATCAACATCATATTTGACAGGTGGTCATAATGTTTCGGCTCTTTGGTGTATGTTTGTTTAAAGTATTTTGACTGTGATCATCTCTTTTATTGGAAACATCTATTAACCCTTCCAGTGCTCAGTCTGAAAATTGCACTTCTAACCATTGGACTGATTTCTGCACCAAGGTTTTTTGCTTCCTTATTCAAGACCTTATTCATTTCCCAGAAACTATGAAAAAAAAAAAATCAGTTTTTTTACTGAAAAACGAAGTAATAAAAAAAATGTATAACCTAATTTGATGTTAAAAAAATTGCAGCAGAATAAATAGCCTATTATCATAATCAGCCATGTATCATGCCTCAGAAAGTTCAATGATAAATATATGACAATAAAATCAATAAATCAATAGAAGTAAAAACAACAAGTTATAAGACCGCCATTTTCATACCCAGAAATGTAGCATAACTCCAAAATATTAATACATATAAATCTACAGAAATAAAATTATAATAGATCTATTGAAATAATTATAAAAGTATATATAATACTAAATGATTATAAAATTATAAATGTTATTGCATTCATATGACACTATAGGCACAGAACACATTGCAGACATTTGCTACCAATTACAGTAGTATCATATGTTCCTCCTGGGCCGTGATGCATTTACCACCAGTTAACAGTTTTTTTTAGTTATGGCTGTGGTTTCAGTAGCCATATAGCATTGTTGACTGCTGGGATAAATTATAAAAGTAATTCTAGGCATAATGAAAACATTATAAAGCAGAAAAGAGCATAAAGCACAAAAAAAAAGATATACATATTTTGCAATTACTTCCAAATCTTCAGTTTTTAAAAATAGGAGTCTTTGTTAATTTTCAGGAGTTTTTTTGGAACTTAAAAAAAAAAAATTATTAATAGTTCAAATTAAACTTGTGAGCTTAAATCTGGGGATTGCTTTTGCACAGAGTAACGTTAAATTGCAATCCTGTATATCGCTTCTAATAAATGGCAATAAGGTAACTGCAACAAATTATTTATATCACAGCCGAGTGGTTAGCGCGCTTGGCTACTGATCTACAGGACCTGGGTTCGAGCCCCGGGTAAGACATGGATGTTTGTGTTGTTTTCTGCTGAGGTCCTGCCATCCTCTCAGATCTTCTACTCTGGCATATAAACTGACAGGCTAGTGTCCGACCTCTGTGGCAAGCAGTTGCTTGAGGGGGTATTTTTTTTAAAATTATTTTTAATAAATTGTGCATAAAATAAAAAAAAGTATTTTTTAAAAATTAATAATATATTTTTTATGATATATGTAAAAAAGTTTAAAACAGTAATTAAAAATAAAATTTAAGTTTAATGTGTTGTATTAAAAACTGATACAGGCGTTCATGGTCTCTCATTTCGGATTCTGTCAAGTTCTTGTGATAACTATAGGGGTATCAGCATACTTTCTGTTCCAGCTAAAGTTCTTTGCTTGATTGTGCTTAATAGAATTAAGAATCTGCTCGACAGTCCATTGCGTGATGAGCAATGTGAATTCCGAAGTGGTAGGGGATGTGTAGATAACATTTTCACTCAGGCAGCCAACCCCGCCTCCACCCAATAAAGTGGTATAATTAGTATGATGTTGAACTGCCTGTGCAGGAATGCATTCTTGAACACAACAGGGAAGGCTAATGTACAGCTCTATAATGTTCTCCTGAGAGATAGAACACCAAATAGTGCAAAGTCTCTGTTCCATTTCAGCAACAGTGGTTGGCATACCTCTTGGATGTTGTTGGAGCTGTTGGCCCATCATGTCCCAGACATGTTCAATAGGTGATAGGCTTGCAATGAAAACTGTAAAAGCCTGTTGTTTACCATTCGCCTAGTACCTACCACTTTACTGGTATTCAATGTGTTGCTGGTTGCCAGTCCCTTTGCGGTTGTGTTGTAGACGCGAATCTGTCATAGAATGACATGCATTGCAAATGGCGGTCCTGTCGCTTCGTGGTCATATCTCATCTTCCTGATCCTTGTCGGTGTGTGCTGGATCCTTCTTGAACCCACTGGTACCATATGTCTATGATGGTGCTGAGATTGCAGCCAAGGTTACACACATCTCTGTATGACAAACAAGCTTCTCTAAGGCTGATGATTCTTCCACACTCAGTCTATTAGCTCTTCCAGTATCCAGGCTGAAAAAAAGGTTTCCATCCAGGGACAAAGCTATTTTCTGCCTATGCTCAGCCAAAAAAAAAAACTTCAGAACATTTTTGCCAAATAACTAATGAAAGGAATTATGGCATGTTGTATACCAAATTTATCAGCATTTAATTCTCGATTTTCTGAAAATCAAGTATTTAACAAAAAACACGATATGTTTTATTTTAATAGGACTTTTTTAGAGTCATGTAGTAAAAAAATGCATCTGGCAACACAAAAATTAATTAAAAAAAAACTAATAGACAGAAATGATAGCAAAGCACATGAATAGAATGACTATATATTTCTGAATAACATAAAAATTACTTTTTTGGTTTTAAGTATATATTTTTCTCGTTTTGTAATTTTTTTCTCTGTACCATACTTTGAGAAAATTCCAGGCTTTTAATCAACCGTGCTGAGTCAAATAAACAAGCCAACTTTAGAATTAAAAAAAAATAACCAATCAATAAAAATAGGTCATGTTATATATCAAATTAAACGGAATTTAATTACGAATTTTATAAAAATAAATAATGTAAAAATTTTTTTCAAGCATGTTGATTTTAATAAGCCTTTTTCAATGTGATATGGTGAAAAAAGAGATCGCACTATACAATTAAGGCTTCATTTTGGAAAACCCGCTGAATAAAAATAGTTACATTATATATTTATCGAAAGGAAATTTCCTCCCGAATATGATATTCAATCTGAAATATGATTTTTATTTCTTTTAACGATTCTTTTAGTATTGTATATTTTAAACACGACCAGTGTTATACAACATGACTTGGGTTTCTCACATTAACGGAATTTTCTGAACTGGTTAAGAAATAGAAAAAAACTTCCTAGGCTGTTTTTTTACTAAATATTATGAATTTCTTTCTTTGAGTGTTGAATTTCGGCAATCTTGGCTAACTGCAGAAAGGTTTGTTCACCAAGGACCAGCCCTTCCCGAAATTGCCATCCCAAATGATGGATGGTTTCTGTAGTAAGGAAGTCTGTTTGCTTCCGTATCCAAGACATTCATTTTCAGAAAATGGTACAAGCTCAAAGTTTTTTTTACTAAAAAAAAACAAGAAATAATAAAATAAAAATTACATATAACCTAATGGAATGTTAAAATATCTGCAACAACTTTTAATCAGCCTGCAATCTAGCACATCACATATCTCGGAAAGATCACTAACTAATGGAAGTCAATTTATAGAAATGAATTTGCTTTCGTATCCAAAAACTCATTTATTTTCAGAAAATGACACTAGTTCAAAGTTTTACTGGAAAAGTAATAAATGATAAAATAAAAATTAACATATAACCTAACACGATGTTAAAATATCCACAGCAACAAGTTGTAGGCCAGCCATACGGTATAACATAACTATAAAAAAAAATCAATATCGATCGGCCAAAAGAACGCTAATTTCTGAAAATAAATCTATTGAAAAACTAAGGTTTAAATATAAAAGAAACACCAATTTTACAAAGAATATCCAATATGCTGGGCCAAAACTGTAAACACTTATATCACATGCAAGCAACGGAGATTGCATCAGCAATCTGTGTCTTGTTTGCCTCAGAGAAGCATAACTAAATGCAGGTGCAACCAGAATTCCTAAGAATGATGTGTTTACTTTCAGTTTCGATTTGAAGGTGGGAAAGATGCATAGAATGCTGGGAAAAATGATAAAAATAACTTGGGAATACTAACTAGGTTTTATGACAGAAAAGAGTGAAATGGGGAGAAAAAAAATAGCGGTACATATTTTGTAATTACTTCCAAAATCTATGGTTTTTAAAAATAGTTTGTTTTGTTAATTTTTAAGAGATTTTCAAAAATTTAAGGAAAAATTGGTTGATTATAGCTCAAATCAAACTTGTGAGCTTAAATCAGAAGGTTGCTTCAGCAAATAGGAACGTTTAACAAGCAAATCAACAATACCATTTAGTGCTTCTAAAAAATGGCAATCAGATGGTTTTATAAAATTATTTATATTGTAGTTTGGTAAAATATGCATCAAATTAAAAAACAAAATATTATTTTTCAAGCCTGTATATTTTTATAAGTTATATGTAAAAAAAATTACAACTACAATTTTTATATAAAATACAAACAAACTGATATTTCTGTTGTACTAAAATGCATATACATACGTCATTGGCCCCTCAATTCATATTCTCCGTACGTATACAGACGGGCTGGACACTGGAAGGGTTAACTGTTGGAACAGCTGTTGATGTCTGCTTAAGGGCATCTTCAGCAGTTTAGAACAATTTCCACAATGTTTTGTCAACCAGGGAGCTTTGGTTGCCTTTATCTGTGTTTGACTGCACCACACCTGTGATATCAGTTCATGCCTATCCAATCGTTTTGACTGTCCTGCAAACCTAATGATTTCCATATACTACTGCTTCCCTAATTTCGTAACATTTGCCTAACTTATTGCAAGTGTTGGATTTTTTATTTATTGTAGTGTACACAGTTTAATTATCTTGGGAGCTATGTAACAGATAATGGTGATGTGCGGCATGAGATTAACAGACGAATAGGGATTGCTGCCGGGACTTTTAAGAATCTATGGAGAGTGTGGAGAAATAGGCGTATACACCTAAAGACTAAAATTAGACTGTATAATAGTTTGGTTCTTTCTAGGATTAGTTATGGTAGTGAAACTTGGACTCTTTGTAAACAAGATAACAGGAAATTAGATGCTTTTGATTCCAGATGCTTACGCAGTATCTTGGGCATTAGGTGGTTCAACTTTGTAACTAATGATGAGGTTAGGCAAAGGTTGGGTTGTTTTACCTCTGAGCGGCACTTTTTTGCACACCATGGGCTAAATGGCCAGGTCACATGGACCCCGAAGGCTCAGAGAAGGTTGGGGGAGGGGACCCACTGGAACAGCTGTTGGGAGACAGATGGTAGTCTCCCGTCAAGGCCATCCAGCGTGTTCTTTAACGTGCACAGGGTATGGCTCTCCCACACACGGGGCCATGGCTTAACGTCCCATCCGACGGACGGCGGCCTTTCCAAGCCCATCGGTGTCCCCTACTGACCGTGGGCAGGGCGGGGAATTTTTGCGGAGATAAATCTCAATGCTGACCCAGCTGGGACTCGAACCTGGGAATTACAGATTACGAGCCTGGCGTGCTACCGACTGAGCCACCCCCGCCCCTTAGGCAAAGGAGTTTGCAACCTCCTTTAAGCAGCATATTGTGCAGAGAGAGACTCCGTTGGTTTGGCCATGTTGCCCGTATGAATAATTATAGATTGGCGAATAGGGTTATGAACAGTGTGCCTAATGGCCTCAGAAAGAATGAGAGACCTAGGATGCGGTGGGCAGACAATGTCAAACAGGACCTTGTTAGAATTGGTGTTCAGTGGCCAGATGCAGTAGATGTAGCTCAGGATAGACTTGCTTGGAGAACTAAATTGCACGGTCTGGTTGGACCTCTGTAGCCCATGGCTGCTTAAGGATGAGGATGATGATGAGTGTACAATGATTAAAACATGTTCTTTAGTAATTTTTTTCTTAAGGAACAAGGGTGCTACTTTGAATCATTCCCAACAGCACTAAAATCCCTCAGGCATTTACTAATACTATGTGTATACTGAGTACAACAGAATCTTGATTAACCAATTTATATGAAGATAGGCAGATTGTATATAACAAAAAGTTTAATGTTTGAGGGGAATGCATAGAGTGAAGAAGAGTTGGGGCAAAAGGTTTGAAATAGTCTTGATTATTAACAATAATGAAAATGGGAAAAAACATGTTAATGAAGCAAAATTAGAAAAATAAAACTATACCAGAGAAATAATTCACAGTGATTAGCTGTCAAAAAGAGTTATCTCTCAATACTTAAGATGCCACTGTCATTTAAATTGTTCTCATTTCACAAATTCATAATTTCACACTATAAAAATGGCCACATAATTTTTTCAGCTACAATGAATATGTTTAAATATCACTTTAGGTACTAAAATTAAGGGAAACGACATGAAAGCAAATATTTAAAATTCTTAGGAAACAAAATGAAGGCTTAAAGAAAAATTCAATTATAAAATCTAGTTTTTTCAATGTGCTGGGAAATGAAATTTGTTTTTTCGATTCTCAAAATATTAAAAAAAATTTGTTGATAATAGTTAAAATCAAATCTGTGAGCTTAAATCATAATTTGCTTAAATTTGATGAATTGAAAAATTGCTTAAATCATGTGTTGCTTCAGAAAATAGGAATGTTAACAAGCAAATTGGCAATCAGATGGCTATATAATTTTTTTTATATTCTAATTTAATAAAATATGCATCATATTAAAAAAATATTTTTCAAGCCTGAATTATACATTTTTATAAAAAAAATATATAAAAATTACAGTGGCAAATTTTATTTTTAAAAAAATCAATTTTTGTTTTCTTGTACTAAAAACGGATACATATGTCCTTCACCACTCATTTTTGATTCTGCAAACGTATATAGACTATGTGGACACTGGAAGGGTTAAAAGGCCACTACTTTACATCATTTCTAGGACTATAAATCACCTCCTTCATCAGTATAACATCTTTTTATGAATTACCTATCTTACCTGTTTCCTAATCTACTGTTACACAACTCATGTAAAGAGATATTACCTAACTCTCTTTACACACTATCAATACGCTTTCTGGAACAATTTCCTTTCCAAAGAATACAAAAACAATATAACTAAATGGATTTATAGAAATCTTCACAAAGTAACAAGTATATTGTTTTGTGCACATATTAAAATCAATCTCTCAATTTAACTCCTAACTCTTACAACATTCACTTCGTTTTCAAAAATATGATGTATTCACTGCACATATAACATGTTTACGTTTTATTTTTTAATTTATATCTTCAATCTCTTTATCAGAATAAAGTACATCTTTCATTGTAAATAATTTTATTTCAGGTAAGAATATATTATGAAACAAACAAAAATACTACTACCCATAAAAAATTCCCATAATTTTTAAAATTCTATAATGTCAGTAGAATGAATGAACAATGCAATACAACTACAAGAAGGTATTTCAACTCAATCAGCAGACACTTTTACGTCAATTTTAGTTTTTGAGGAAAAATTGTCTTGAGCCGGGTGGGATACGAACCCACGACCTCCTGATAACATGTCAGGTGCTCTGGACCACTGAGCTACCGGCCGCCGATCAAGATTTCCTCTAACTAGCGCTATGAACATTCCTTCTATGTTTCCTGTTGGCGCTTTTTGTTGACAATATCTCCAGCCACAAGCGGCACTTATATTGCCCAATAGATGAAAGCATATACGATAAGTATGCAGATATAGTTAATTAATGAAATGACTTCATTAATGAAATAACTCATCAGAGTTAACTCGACAGATATTCAGATCAATCAGCAGACACTTTTACGTCGATTTTAGTTTTTGAGGAAAAATTGTCTTGAGCTGGGTGGGATACGAACCCACGACCTCCTGATAACATGTCAGGTGCTCTGGACCACTGAGCTACCGGCCGCCGATCAAGATTTCCTCTAACTAGCGCTATGAACATTCCTTCTATGTTTCCCGTTGGCGCTTTTGTCGACAATATCTCCAGCCACAAGCGGCACTTATATTGCCCAATAGATGAAAGCATATACGTATCCCACCCGGCTCAAGACAATTTTTCCTCAAAAACTAAAATCGACGTAAAAGTGTCCGCTGATTGATCTGAATATCTGTCGAGTTAACTCTGATGAGTTATTTCATTAATGAAGTCATTTCATTAATTAACTATATCTGCATACTTATCGTATATGCTTTCATCTATTGGGCAATATAAGTGCCGCTTGTGGCTGGAGATATTGTCGACAAAAGCGCCAACGGGAAACATAGAAGGAATGTTCATAGCGCTAGTTAGAGGAAATCTTGATCAGCGGCCGGTAGCTCAGTGGTCCAGAGCACCTGACATGTTATCAGGAGGTCGTGGGTTCGTATCCCACCTGGCTCAAGACAATTTTTCCTCAAAAACTAAAATCGACGTAAAAGTGTCTGCTGATTGATCTGAATATCTGTCGAGTTAACTCTGATGAGTTATTTCATTAATGAAGTCATTTCATTAATTAACTATATCTGCATACTTATCGTATATGCTTTCATCTATTGGGCAATATAACTGCCGCTTGTGGCTGGAGATATTGTCGACAAAAGCGCCAACGGGAAACATAGAAGGAATGTTCATAGCGCTAGTTAGAGGAAATCTTGATCGGTGGACGGTAGCTCAGTGGTCCAGAGCACCTGACATGTTATCAGGAGGTCGTGGGTTCGTATCCCACCCGGCTCAAGACAATTTTTCCTCAAAAACTAAAATCGACGTAAAAGTGTCTGCTGATTGATCTGAATATCTGTCGAGTTAACTCTGATGAGTTATTTCATTAATGAAGTCATTTCATTAATTAACTATAGGTATTTCAACAACTATACATTATGTAATGTAGCTTATTTATATGTGCATATGCAAAGTTATTATTACCCTTTGCTTCTTTCAACAGCTTCACAACTTATGTTGTCAAAAAATGACTTTGTTCTGTCATAATACACAACAACATCATCATCTTCTGGTGGAGCATCACCACTTCCATTGTCCGGCCATAACTGATCTTCTTTCTTATCATCTGGCTCACACAGTGTATTTGATGTTGGAGACTCTACATAAATAAAAAAAATATGCATCAGTAAATCCATCAATCATTCCAGCTTTAACAGCTGGAATGCATCTGAAAGTAACATTTTTTGTTTTCGGCAAAAAAAGATTCAGAACCTTATTCTGAAGTAACACGGATAGCTATGTTACATATCAAAATGATGAGCAATTAAAATAACTCTAAACACAGGAATATTAATCTTCTTTTCTAATAAGGGGCAAAATCTTTGCTACTTTAACAAATAAAATTTTCCTCTTCTTTTTAATTTATTTTAGGATTCCAATATACAAAGAACAATTTATTATATACACACATCTACAAACCTGCTCTATTCCACCACAATAAGGCAGCCAGCTGAAGCCCCTTGCAGGCTATAAATAGGGCAGATACCTGCCTGATGTATAAGCATACCTGTGACTTTTATAATGGGTAAACAGGGTGTCGTGAGTGAATCAGATTGGGGTAGATACTCTGAGAAAGATTGGGGGGGGGGGGGGGGTACCCCATATTGGCGACCTGCAGAGTCTGGGATTTCTGAGTGCGACCATTGCTGGTGTATCAAATTTTAATGCTTCTAAAAAATTTTCTATCATTAATTCCATCATTTAATTTTCTGGAAGTAACACTAAAACTGTTAAGATTCTTTACATCTATTTCTTCCAGTGTTCATCATGAAAAACTGGTTTACATCCAGAGGCCCAGCTATTTTTCCCGTATGCTCAGACAAAAAAAAACTAACTTTAGAATTTTTTTTGACAAATAACTAATGAAAGGAATTATTACATGGTATATGCCAAATTAATCAGCATTAATTATTGGTTTTCTGAAAATAAAATATTGAACAAAATAGATCACAAGTTTTATTTTAATGACTTTTTTATAGACATGTAGCAAAAAAATGAATCTGGCAATACATTTAAAAATTTATTCAAAAAGAAAAACTAATAGACAGAAATTATTATGATGCACATGTATAGGAACTGGAAAGAGTTATGCATCAATCCTGTATTGATGCATAGAACCGGCCAGACCTAGCACCAAATGTCTGACTATGCCTTCTTGTGGTGCAAACCATTAGAACCTTTCAAAATAGATACTCTTGTGAAAGGGAACAGAAGTGGAGGGCTGTCAGATCAGTGTGGCCTTCTTATCTGGACAACTCTGGCTACTTTTTTTTCCACCCTGCTGAGGAGTGGTTAACAACATAGGGTCCTGGTGCTGCCCATACACTAACTAGACTGGAATATAGCTCTGAGCTTGATTATGGATCCTGAATTTTCTGCACTGGTGGGCTTCTGTGAAGGAAAAATCTTCCATTGTGTTTTCTGTTTGTGGGTTGACAGCCCCAAGTGAATAGATTCACAGGATATGCTTTACCAGGTGGTGGATAAATCTTGAGAAGAGGTCATCACAGGTACCTGAACTATTGCTTCTATTGACATTGCCAAATTCTACATTGGAGGAAGTCTTCCAGTGTAGATGGCTTCAGCCTTTAGTGGTGGGGGAACAGGTCTTTGCTCCACGCCTACTATTAGGGGGCTGTGTTTGATATTGTTGGCATTCCCTCTCTCAAAATTCTCTGCATATACCATGTAATGTCATTGAGCTATAAATTTTTAAAGTTTACCCTTCAAACTATTTGAATTTTAAAAGTTTTTAGGAGAAAACTCTGAAGCTTTTCGGAGCAATGACAGCGCAAAGCTTCCAAGTTTTCTCCTAAAAAAATTTAACATGCAAATAGTTTGAAGGATAAACTTTAAAATTTTAATGCTCAATGACAGAGAATTTTAAATTATTCTAAATTAAATTTATGAGCAAGAAGGTCCTTTTAATTGTTCCCTCTCTCAATAAACATAGTTTCTTTAAACATCCCACTAATAATTTTCTCTCAATAGGAAGTTGGAATGTGAGGACTCTGCAGAGAGTTTATTCTCTTGATGTACTCGCATAAGAATTCTACCATTATAATTTAGATATTCTTGGCTTGCAAGAGCAGATAAAGGTCAGATTCTTAAAAATAATCTTAAATTTCTCTTTTCAGGGAGGGAAGATAATAAGCATCACCAAGGTGTAGGTCTGCTTCTCAGCAGACATGCCAGTGATGCTCTTCTAGGATACAAGTGCATTAATGAAAGGTTTCTTACAGCAAAATTTCAGACTAGCATTAAAGACTTGAATGTTATCTGCTGTTATGCCCCCACTGAGGATGCCGATGAGGACAGATTTTACAGACAACTTCAGGATATTTTGAATTCTCTGAAAAAAAGGAGATATTACTCTTGTTCTAGGCGACTTCAATGCCAAAGTTGGTACTGATTCGACCTTTGGGGAGAGGTGATAGGCCCTTTTGTTATTGGTAGCTGCAATGGGCAATATCTCCTAAAGGTAAGTAAACTTAATGGTTTAAGAATAACACTTATTACAAACACCACAACACACATAAGTAAACATGGGTTTCACCAGATGGGATGCATAAGAATATAATTTATTATATATTAATTAACAGCAAATGGGCTAGTTCTGTTACGAATACCAGGTCATATAGCAGAGCTGAAATTGGATCTGATCATTACCTTGTAAAATTTTTTTTAAACTTAAGAAGTGTTGTGCTAAGGTAAAAAAATATTAGCTATAACACTGAATGCCTGAAAGATCCAGATTTAGTCAAAACATACCATGTTGCTTGTAAATGGTAGCTAGGCGTAAACTGGAAGGAGAGCTGTGTACCAATCCCCAGTGATGATGCACAGAACCGGCCAGGTCTAGCACCTAATGTCTGACCCCGCCTTCTCGTGGTGAGGCCGTTAGTACCTTTCAAAAGAGATATTCTCTTTTGGAAGGGAACGGAAGGGGAGGGGTGCCAGTTCAGTATGGCCTACTGATCTGGTCATCTATGGCCACTTTTTTTCTTTTTTTTCCAACCCTGCTGAGGAGTGGTCAACTTCACAGGGTCCTGGTGCTGACCATTTATACCTACTAGACTGGACTTGTTTATGGATTTGAGCTTGATTATGGATCCTGGACTTGTTGCACTGGTGGGCCACTGTTGAGGGAGAGTCTGCTGCTGTATTTTCTGTTTGCTTCTGGGTTGCCAGCTCTAAGTGAACAGAGGCATGGGATACCTTATATCAGCTGGTGGATAATCCTAATCAGAGGCCATCGCAGGTACCTGAACCTTACTTAGCTAGTTGGGCATCGTCAAGCCTAAACTGGAGTAATGTGTCTCAGGCAGGCCATATGGTTCTTGAAAAAGTCCACTTGAAAAGGTGGTGCCTGAAGTTCCTACCAGCATCGGTGACTTTAGCCTTCAGCGGAGGAGGAACAGGTCTTTGCCCCATGCCTGAGATCAGGGGGCTGTTTGATATTGTTGGCCCTACCAATCTCAATAAACCTAATTTCTTTAAAAATCCTACTAATCATTTTCTCTCTGCAGGAATGTGGAACGTGAGGACATTACATAGAGATTATTCTTTTGATGTCCTCATACAGGAATTCCAGCGCTATAACCTAGATTGGTTGGTTGTTTGGGGTTTAATGGCGCATCGGCAACAAGGCCATAATGCGCCAAACAAAAGACAATATAAAAGATAAAAGACATAGAACCCCATAACCAAAAGTTAAAATACATTGGCAACATTGTAAAGTGGTAAAATAACAAAAAACAAGTGTATATGAACAGAGTAAAACAACTATAGAAATATGAAATAAATTAAACCCAGGTGTAAGAGACCTGGGGTAAATAATGCATAAACTTAAGGTAAAATCAAATTCGGTTAAAATATCCACAATATTTCAAAAAGGTAAAAACTGAAGATAAAATGCAATGATCAGATAAAAGATGTCCGAGTGTAAGAGGCTCGGACATAAAATTATGGAAATTAAAAATCAGACGTCGTTCAAAGTTAAAAGCGGAGCACGAGATTAAAATATGTTTGATGGTTAAAATGGTGTCACAAAACTCGCACTTAGGCACGTCGTCCGCCCGTAAAAGAAACGAATGAGTAAGAAACGAGTGACCTAAGTGGAGCACTATAACCTAGATATTCTAGGCTTGCAAGAGACCAGATGGACAGGTAAAGGTGAGATACTTAAAAATAACTTTAAATTTATCTTTACAGGGAGGGAGGATGGAAAGCATCACCAAGGCATGGGTCTGCTGCTCAGCAGACATGCTAGTGATGCTCTTCTAGGATATCAGTGCATTAATGAAAGGTTTCTTACAGCAAAATTTCAGACAAGCATTAAAGACTTGAATGTTATCTGCTGTTATGCCCCCACTGAGGATTCTGATGAGGATGAGGATAGGTTTTACAGACAACTTCAGGATATTTTGAATTCTGTCAAGAAAGGAGATATTACCCTTGTTCTTGGTGACTTCAATGCCAAAGTTGGTACTGACTCTGAACTTTGGGGAAGGGCGATAGGCCCTTTTGGTATTGGTAAGCTGCAATGGGCAACATCTCTTACAAGTAAGTAAACTTAATGGTTTGAGAATAACTAACACTTATTACAAACACCACGATATACATAAGAACACATGGGTTTCACCCGATGGGCTGCATAAGAATATGATTGATTATATATTAATTAACAGCAAATGGGCTAGTTCTGTTAGAAATACCAGGGCATATAGGGGAGCTGAAATTGGATCTGACCATTACCTTGTTAAAAGTGTCTTGCAACTTAAACTTAAAAAGTGTTGTGCTAGGGTTAAAAAATTTACTTTTAATACTGAAGCTCTGAAAGACCCAGTTATAGCTAAAGCTTACCATGATAGGTTACTTAGTCATTATGACAGTCATGGTTTGCTTAATACTGAAGTTGAGGAAGAATGGGGCCATTTTAAACAGGCTTTTTTGGAAACTAACAGTACTCTTTTAGGGAAAAAGGAGCAGAGGAGGCAGAATTATTTAAGTGATAAGGCACTTGAGCTTATTTCAGAAAGAAGGAACTGCAGGAATGTCCTTAATCAGTACCCTACTAGTCCTAATAGAAAGCATTACAAAGAACTTAATAAACGTGTAAAGGGTCAGTTAGCTACTGATAAGAATCTTTGGCTTGATGGCCTTGCTGACAAAGCTGAGGAAGCAGTTAGACAGCACAACAGCAGAGAGCTGTACCAGATAGTTAATGTTTTGTGTGGTAGAAAACGAACAGGTATACAGGGATTGAAGGATAAACAAGGCAAGGTTATAGAAGGTGAGGATTCTGTCATGGCTAGGTGGGCTGAGCATTTCAGTGATGCTCTAAACAATGTGGTTAGTTCTACTCCCATTGTTTGCAATGATGATAGATGCATTGTTGGCTTTAATGTTGGCCTTATAACACAATCTGAAGTTAGTTTGGCTATTTCTAAACTTAAACTTCATAAATCCCCAGGGGTGGATGAAATTACTACGGAAATGCTTAGAGCTGGGAATGTTTCAGTTACCATTTGGATGACTGAAATTTTGAATAACTTTTATGATAAAGGCATGGTTCCTAAAGATTTTACCAGAGCTATTATTATCCCTATTTTCAAAAAAGGTGATCGCAGTTCTTGTGATAACTATAGGGGTATCAGCCTACTGTCCGTTCCAGGTAAAGTTCTTTCCATGATTGTGTGTAATAGAATTAAGAATCTGGTTGACAGTCAATTGCGTGATGAGCAATGTGGATTCAGAAGTGGTAGGGGATGTGTGGATCAGATATTTTCACTTAGGCAGATTCTTGAGAAATGTTTAGAGTTTCAGAAACCTTTGGTTGCTAGCTTTGTTGATTTCAAAAAGGCTTTCGACTCTGTTGATCGTCATAATTTGTGGTTGATTGTGAGATCATATGGTATACCAGACAAGTTAGTTAACATAATGAAAGCTCTCTATAATAACACTGAGTCATGTGTGAGGGTTGGTAAGTCTTGTAGCAATTGGTTTAGCATTACTTCTGGTGTTCGACAAGGGTGCATTTTGTCTCCTTTTCTCTTTAGTTTGGTTGTTGATTATGTTATGCGAAATTCACTTCAAGGGAAAGCTTTTGGCCTTAAATGGGCTGGAGATAAGAAAATTTCTGATTTAGATTATGCTGATGATTTAGCCCTTTTGGCAAATGATGTTGATGAGATGAACTCTTTCATTCGAACTGTTGATGAGACTGGTAGTACAGTAGGTTTGGTTATAAACAGAGAGAAAACTAAAGTGATGAAAATTGGTCAGGCAGGCTGTGATTCAGTTAATCTGAAGGGTTGCAATCTTGAACAGGTGTCACAGTTTAATTATCTTGGGAGCTATGCAACAGATACTGGTGATGTGCGGCATGAGATTAACAGATGGATAGGGATTGCTGCCGGGACTTTTAAGAATCTATGGAGATTGTGGAGAAATAGGCGTATACACCTAAAGACTAAAATTAGACTGTATAACAGTTTGATTCTTTCTAGGGTTAGTTATGGTAGTGAAACTTGGACGCTGTGTAAGCAAGATAACAGGAAACTAGATGCTTTTGATTCTAGATGCTTACGCAGTATCTTGGGTATTAGGTGGTTTAACTTTGTAACTAATGATGAGGTTAGGCAAAGGAGTCTGCAACCTCCTTTAAGCAGCATATTGTGCAGAGAGAGACTCCGCTGGTTTGGCCATGTTGCCCGTATGGATAATTATAGATTGGCGAATAGGGTTATGAACAGTGTGCCTAGAGGCCACAGAAGGAGGGGGAGACCTAGGATGCGGTGGGCAGACAATGTCAAACAGGACCTTGTTAGAATTGGTGTACAGTGGCCGGATGCAGCAGATGTAGCTCAGGACATATATGTTTGGAGAATTAAACTGCGCAGTCTGGTTGGATCTCCGTAGCCCATGGCTGCTTGAGGATGATGATGATGATATTATGATAGGCTACTTAGTCATTATGACAATCCTGGTTTGGTTACTGCTGAAGTTGAGACAGAATGGAATCAGTTTAAACAGGGTTTTCTTGAAACCAACAGTACTCTTTTGGGTAAAACAGAACAGAGGAAACAAATTATTTGAGTAATAAGGTTATGGAACTTATTTCTGAAAGAAGGAAGTTCAGGATTAATATGAATCAACATCCTACTAATCCTAATAGAAAGCATTACAATGAGCTTAATAAATGTGTAAAGGATCAGTTAACAGCTGATAAGAATCTCTGGTTTGATAGCTTGGCTGACAAAGCAGTTAGACAGCACAACAGCAGGGGGTTGTACCAGATAATTAATCTTCTATGTGGGAAGAAACAGACAGGTACATAGGGATTAAGGGATAAATATAGCAAGGTGAGGATTCTATGATGACTAGGTGGGCTGAGCATTTCAGAAGTTCTAAATAATGTGATTATTTCTTTCTCCCATTGTTTGTAATAAGGATAGATGCATTACTGGCTTTAATGTTGGCCCTATATCATATTCCAAAGTCACTTTGGCTATCTCTAAATTAAAACTGCATAAATCCACAGGATGAAATCACCACTGAAATGCTTAGAGCTGGGAACATTTGTGTTGTCAGATGGCTGATTGAAATTTTTTATGATAAAGATGTTGTTCCTAGGATTTTACTAGAGGTATTATTGTTCCAATTTTTAAAAAAGGTGATCGCAGTCCTTGTGAAAATTATAGGGGAATCAGTTTACTTTCTGTTCCAGGTAAAGTTCTTTACATGATTATATTTAATAGAATTAAAAATTTGGTTGATGGACAACTGCATAACGAACAGTGTGAATTCAGAAGTGGTAGGGGATATATTGATCAAATATTTTCACTTAGGCAGATTCTTGAGAAATGTTTCAGAAACATGTGGTTGCTAGCTTTATAGATTTCAAAAAGGCTTTTGACTCTGTTGATCGATATAATTTGTGGTTGATTGTTAGATCATATGGAATTGCTGATAAGTTAGTTAATGTAATGAAAGCTCTCCAAAATATACTGAGTTGTGTGTGAAATTTGGTATGTTTTTCAGCGATTGGTTTAGCATTGTTAGTGGAGTAGGACAAGGGTGCATTTTGTCTCCTATTCTCTTTTGTTTGGCTATTGATTATGTTATGAGAAATTATTTGCAAATGAAAGATTTTGGCCTTAAATGGTCTAGAGATTTTAAAATTTCTGATTTAGATTATGCAGATGATTTGGCCCTGTTAGCTAATGATGAGATGAATTCTTTCATTAGGGATGTTCATGAGAATGGTAATAGAATAGGTTTGGTGATAAACAGATTAAAAACTAAAGTGATGAAAATTAATTAGGCAGATAGTGCTTCAGTTACTTTGAATTGCTGCACTCTTGAGCAAGTGTCTCAGTTTAATTATCTTAGGAGCTGCATAACAGATATTGGTGATGTGCAGATTGCCGCTACGATTTTTAAGAATCATAAGTAATAATGGTAGGCGATAGTTACATTACGATCTCAGCTTGAAAATGCCAATATAGTGAGAACCTGATGAAATGCGCACTTTTAAAGGTAGAAGCACTTTTAACTATTTAGAGTTTGAATGATCTTTTAAAGTTTAAATGTTATATTAAAGTTTCATTTTGAATTTTAAGAGAATTCACATAAGTTTGAAGGTGTGCCCGTCTCAGACAGTATGTACCAGAGTTTGCACATGGAAGTAGCAATGTTAGTGATGGATTTGGGTTGTTTTACCTCTGAGCGGCACTTTTCTGCACAATATGGGCTAAATGGCCAGGTCACATGGACCCCGAAGGCTCAGAGAAGGTTGGGGGAGGGGACCCACTGGAACAGCTGTGGGAGACAGATGGTAGCCTCCCGTCAAGGCCATCCAGTGTGTTCTTTAACATGCACAGCGTATGGCTCTCCCGTACACGGGGGCACAGCTTAACGTCCCATCCGACGGACGGCGGCCTTTATCAAGCCCATCGGTGTCCCCTACTGACCGTGGGCAGGGCAGGGGAATTTTGCGGAGATAAATCTCAACGCTGACCCAGCTGGGACTTGAACCTGGGAATTACAGATTACGAGACTGGCGCGCTACCGACTCAGCCATCCCTGCCCCCTGTAGCTCAGGATAGACATGTTTGGACTAAATTACAGTCTGGATAGACTTCTGTACATCAGCTGCTTGAAGATTGTGTTTATGTGTATATATCAATATGAATACTATAGTTTTACTCATTTCTTTAAACTAAAGTTGTTGATTATACTGCTTTGTTTGTAAAATTCAGTATATTGGAGATACTATTAAAAAACAACAATAGTTTTTAACTAATTCTTTTGGAAAGAACCTTATAACATGGTCTTGTGATATGGACTCCTAGTTATTACAGCACAGGGCCTCAAAATATACTACTGATCTCCATTACCACAGAAATATGGCTCCCAATTAAGTTAGATCAAAGATCCTGATCCCTTATATTGCCATGACATTATAACGCCATAGAATCATATACACAAATATGTATCTCTATATTCAGCACTATACAAAATTTGTTACAACAATTGGATATTTCATTGCTTATAATTTTTTCCCAGGGGTAGCAATGATCAAATATTTATTTTTAACCGATGATACACGATGTCTATATTTGTCCAGAAGTCCCTGTCTACAAACGTAATGAATGTAGTATCAGTTCTCTTCTAAAGTTAAAAATGACCTCTAACATGAGATTTGGTGAATCCTTTCATAAATGCAAAAAGATAAAACATTACAAACTGTATTTATCCATTAACTTTTAAAAAAATTGCCCTTAAACATTAATACAAAATGCTGCTTACCAAGTAAAAGAAACCCATAATAAACATACCTATTTTTATTTTTGCCAATTTGCCTTCCAATTCTTGAAATTCTGCATTAGCTTGTTCAAAGTCATATTCACCTTCAAACTGCAAAACATCTTTGGAACGACTTGTGAAATTTTGTCTATTTCTGCCTTGACTTCGTCCACGTCTCTGATTTCCTACCAATACATAAAAGGTCTTTTTGAGTAGGTCATTTTTATCTGCAAAATTATTTTTACTCCACTCCAACCTCTCAAGATACTGACTGTAAATCTTCACATTAACATACTTAAAAATTAGAGAATACACAAACCATCTTGTAGCATAATATTAAAAAAAATTCATCCTCCCATAATAAAATAAGAGGATTTTAATGTTATTTTTAATATGAGAATTGGTGTTGGGGAAAACATATATAATGTAATGAAATTATATGATTTTTGAATAATATGAAAAAACATTAATGGAATTTCAAAATATTTATTAATAATAATAATAATCATTTTTGTATTGATACAGTTCAGTTTTTTCTTTTATAAGATGTACTAAGATAGACCAAATTTAAAGAGGATCTATGGACTTTTGAAAATTTTATCTGAAGATTGATTTTTTATTAGGGCGACGACATTTAAAGAAAGTGATCAGGGGTGTCTGAAAGATTGACATTTTGTGAAATTACTATATGAAAAAGTAACAAATTTTTCATTTATAACATATTTTATACATTATTGACATAATAATCTTAATATCTAGTAGCACAAAATAAAATTTGAATAACAATTTAATTATAACACAAATCATTGTTATTGTGTGTATAATTTATAAAAAATAATAATAGCTTATGATCAGTAACTAACTAACAATCAGTATGTGAATATAATTCATTAATTATTAATCAACTAATAGCCTTGAAGTGGCATTGACATGCAGCTCAAACATAAAACAATCCAAATATATACCTCTTATGATCAGCTGCAGGGTTACAAAGTTATGGGGAAACAAAACAGGCATTTCTATGCAGAAAATCTCTCTCTGGCTTTCATGTCCAATGCTAATATCACAGTTACAGAATTTACCAAAGCAAATGTTTACCCTTTATGCAACAATTTCACAAATTCAATTTCTGGGAATAATTCACCAAATATTTCAGATTGTATGAACATTTAGGAAGCATAGTAAAAAATTTAACACAAAAACTAGCAATGAAACTGTTTACAAAACGGCAAATGACAAAGTGCAGAGCTAAGAACAGAGACAGTATTGCTACAGTCCTGAGGCCAATGAGAGGAGCTTTGACTAGCCAATCAAAAGATCAGGGCAGAACCCCCTCAGCAAGACTTTCACATGTTGTGAAGGATGATTCCAATGTCTTGGTTGTGGGTGGGAAGCAGACAAGATCATATCAGAAAAGCTTCACAGATAATAGTTCCTAATAAGTGGATGCATGTGCTTAGCAGTATGACCTATTCTATGGTAACTACATGTTGAATTAACAGCTGAGCAGTGGCTTTTGGGTTGTTTTACCTCTGAGCTGCACTTTTTTGCACACCATGGGCTAAATGGCCAGGTCACAAGGACCCCGAAGGCTCAGAGAAGGTTGGGAGAGGGGACCCACTGGACTGAGCAGTGGCAGTCCGATTGTTTTGGCTGACATCTGTTGGGTTGTTTTACCTCTGAGTGGCATTTTTTTTGCACACAATGGGCTAAATGGCCAGATCACAAGGACCCCGAAGGCTCAGAGAAGGTTGGGGAGGGGACCCACTGGAACAGCTATTGGGAGACAGGTGGTACCTCCCGTAAAGGCCATCCAACATGTTCTTTAATGCACACATGGTATGGCTCTCCCACACACGGGGCCACAGCTTAATGTCCCATCCAACAGACAGCGGCCTTTCCAAGCCCATCGGTGTCCCCTACTAACCATGGGCAGGGCGGGGAGTTTTGGCTGACATCTGTCTGATGCTCTATAAAGCTCTCCTATAGAGAATGTGTGGTTTTCCAAATATATAAAAAAAGCAGAATTATTTAGCAAATGTAGGAGGAACCTGTACCTGCCCAATTTTTGAAGAAAGCTAAGTTTGTCTGTCACTTTGTATAATTTTCTTGAGATTTAGAGCTGGGATGAAAACAGGACTGAATTTCCCATAAGGCACATTAGGCATTGGCCTAGATATGCCATTTAAGTGTTGCAGTTTATTTATTTATGTATCAACAAAATTGTCCTCTTCAATTCTTAAAAGGAATAAAAAAACTAGTTTGAAATAGCCATAGTTCAAAGACCTCTCCTGTCAATTGAAAATTTAACCCTTCCAGTACCCAGCCTGCAAAACAAATTTACATCCAAAGGCTGAGCTATTTTTTCACATGCTCAACCAAAAAAATTAACTTTAGAACTTTTTTTTTTGCCAAATATCTAATGAGAAATTATGGCATGTTATATATCAAATTAATCAGCATTTAATTCTGGATTTTCTGATGATAAAATGTTTAACAAAAAAGATGACTAGTTTAATTTTAATAGGGATTTTTCAAATTTGTAATAAAAAATGAATATAGTAATAAAAATATATTTTTAAAAATGTAAATAATTATAATGCATATGAATGAATAGAAAGGTTATTTCTGAATATCAGAAAAATAAAATGAAACAAAATTACTATTTATAATTTTTTTCTCAGTACTAACCGTCCCGTGGCTGAGTGGTTAGCGTGCTGGCTACTGATTAAGGGACCTGGGTTTGAGTCCCGGTTAAGGCATGGATGTTTGCGTTATTTTTCTGCTGAGGTTCTGCCATCCTCACAGATCTACTATTGCATATAAACTGATAGGCTCCTGTCAGTCTCTATGACAAGCAGCTACTTGAGGGGGTATTTATTATTATTATTATTTATTTATACTTTGAGAAAAGCTCAGTATTTTTGCCAACTGTGCTGAGTCACATCAACAAGTCAACTAGAATTTTTTAAAATAACAACCAATCAACAGAAATTGGCCATTTTATATACCAAACTAAACATATTGATTTTAATAAGATTTTTTCATTGTGATATAGTGAAAAAATTCACCAAGATACCAGTTTATTAGGTACACCTTCTGGTAGTGTATTGCCTCTCCTTTGTCCTTCAAAGCAGCCCGAATTCATAAGGTCATGGAACTTCAAGATACTGGATGCATTGTGCAGGAATATAGTACCATAATGGAAATGATTGGATGGCAGCACAGTTTCACTATAAATAGCCCTTACCATCTCACCCTAAAGATGTTTTTTGTTATATTAAATATGATACATTTTTCCTTTGAGTGTTAAATTTTGGGGATCTTGTCAAAGTGTCAAAAAGTTGGTGCACCAAGGCTAAAAAATGCCAATATCCTCAGAATGGCTATTGCCTATTGAAGCTATTTGCGTATTCAATGTTTTTAGGAGCTAACTCGGAAGCTTTTCAAAGCAAAGGACAGCACTCTATCTTTAATAAAGTGACACTGTGATGATGTTAGGGCTGTTAAGAACTTCTTTCCACATGTGAAGGGTGATTCCAGTGTCTAGGTTGCAGGTGGGGACAGGCAAGGTCATTATTTCAAGCCTTGTAGATGGTTCTGTAATAAGTGAATGCACACACTAGCAATGTGATGGGCTTTCAGTCTATGGATAGATGCTGTCCTTGCTCTGAAAAGCTTCCAAGATTACTCCTGAAAAATTATTACATGCAAATAGTTTGAAGGATAAACTTAATTTTATTGCTCAACAACAAACAACTCTAAGTTATTTTAATTAAAATACTAGATCTCAATTTATGCAATTTATTTCCAACAAGGTTAATAATCATAATAAAAATCTGAAGAAATATTAAAATTTTCCCTTCCAAAAGACATCAAAATTGACCTAGTATACATACAATTAATTTGCCAAGAAAATTTTTCCTGGAGTTATCCAGTGAGATGGCTTTGCTTCCCCCTTCCTTTCCTCTTCACTATAATTCCAAAGTTATTCTGTTGTATTAAATTGAATTTATGTATATTCCACTGTGTTTTGCATTAATTTTAATCTTGTTTGCAAAACAAATTTTTATCACAGCTTTACTGTCCTATGGCCGAGTGGTTAGCACGCTTGGCTACTGATCTAAGGGACCTGGGTTCGAGCCCCGGGTAAGGCATGGATGTATGCGTCGTTTCTCTGCTGAGGTCCTGCCATCCTCACAGATCTACTATGGCATATAAACTGACAGGCTCCTGTCAGACCTCTGTGGCAAGCAGCTGCTTGAGGAGGTATTTTTTTGCAACTGCTGCTCTAGTTATTTAATGAATCATAGTCTCCGACTGTATTTTTTTGTCTCTGATGCACTGAAAATAAGGATTTTATTTTCTTGATCAATGCATTATATAAGTTGAGGTATTTAAATTTTCAATTGCCTACAATAATGCTACTTTTTTTTATCATTTATTCTTTAAGTTTATGTTTATCAGAAAGTCCTAAGAGTTCACTTTAGGCAACGATCATAACTGCCATCTCAAAAATATGTTGATGCTGACACTGTATCACCCACTTCTAATTTTTCTTCCGATGGGGATGAATGACATATTGCTCTTTTTATTCTTCAAAATTCGTGCACTTTCTACTGCACAGTTGGGCCCAATCAAAAAGCAAAAGTTACCTGAAAGACTTCACATAGAGAAATATTCACCAAGGCGAAAACATAGATCAACACGAAAAAATGGATGATTATGCAAATGCTTTACCTCAGTTATCTCTGTTGTGACATCATGAAGAGCACCCTCTAAGTGTCACTAGAATGACATGGTAAAACATAGCCTTTTGGAACCACCCATATGTACTCACCCTGATAACACTCATCCAGTGGCAATGCCAACCATGGCCTACAGATCAGAGTTCTCTAATCTGTATTATCTCCTTCACTCTGAAGTTTCCGATTCCAAGCAATCCAATCCAGAGTTGGGTTAGGTTCAATAAACATCCATTTAGAAACAATTCAACAGCCTTCATTCAACACTGTAAGGGAATTTAGGTGTGGACTTCACCCTGTGTTCTGTCTGGAAATGGTCAGCTGAAATATTACAGATTTCCTATGATTGGTGTGCAGGTGAGCCCACAGGCAAGTACAGTTTAGGGAGTGGAGACACAGCTGTACCATTAGTACAGTAAGGGCAAAATTGGAAACAATTCTTTTCTTTCATTACCATTCTTCATTTTGGAAAAGGGCAAAAATATAAAATTTTAGAGCATTTTTTTGTAAAGGTAAAACTGAAAAAAAAAAAAAAAATCAGATTTTAAATCAAAATTTGGATAATATCAGAGTAGTTGGCAGCTTTGCATAAGGCATGTGATGGTGTCAGCAAGTAGAAGACAAGTATTCTTTATTGATGTTTGCATTGATCCACTATCATTAAAATGATTCTAATCTTAATTTTTCAGTCACCTGCACTGTGACCAAAGTGTTTTATAACAGTGTTCTCACTACCATTCTTTTAGTAAATATATGCTCAAGCTGTACAGACAATTTAATATTTAAAAAGTGTCAAAAACAAAATTCCAGGGACTGTCCCTGGAAAAAAGATGTATCATCACCCTATACTAAGAAACTTGTGTGAAACAGACAAAGGTAAAATTTTCTTTTATAATTAACAAACAAAGCCCTTTAGTAACTGTTCAATGACATTCTGAAAGAATTCGGAAAGCAGCTGTCTTAGCCATCCTTCTCATAATTGGGGCTAGAAGAAAGTGATTTGTGATAACTAGATAAGAGCTGCAGTGGAAAAGGGTCTCTCCATTCATGCAAGAAAAACAGCAATTACAATAGGGCAAAAATCCCAGATATGTTGCATATACCATATACACAGTTCCCTGTGATCTGTTTAATCACTTGGAGAAGGAATTATGTAGGTGGGGTAATTTTGGTATAGGATAGAAAAATGGAGGACAAGGCCATTAAAACTTTGATGATAGTCAAAACTTCCAGTTCTAGCCTTCCCACCAAACCTTCAACTTCTCTTCATGCTCCCAGAAACATTTCATTTATGTGTGTTTGCAAATCCAGGATGAGGTTGACTGTTAAGTGATAGAAAGAAGGAAGTTCTCATGTTCAGTCTAGCAGTAATGGCAGATGTCTTGTACTTCTCTGTACCTCCTCTAAGAATAGATTACACAATGTTAAATAGGTAAAGTTTTCAATAATAAAAAATACTCCCTAAAGCAACCACTTGCCACAGAGGTCTGACAGAAACCTATCAGTGAGAATGGCAGGACCTCGGCAGAATAACACAACATCCATGGCCTTACCCAGGGCTTGAATCCAGGTTCCTTAGATCACTAGCCTAGTGTGATAACCACTTGGATATGGGATAGCAATACCGTTTTCAATCTTGTATTTATGCTACCCGAAGTCTCTTTTCAGAAATTAGGGATAAAACTGTTTACTTTATTTTGTGTGGCAAAGCTGATCATGCACTAGGTGGACATTTTTCCACAAAGGGCAAAAAAAAAGGCTCTACTTAAAATTTCTTCATTAAGTTCCTTACATTTGAAGGAACAAAAGTAATCGGCAATCAATATTAAACCACGGAGAAGTAAAAAAAATCTCACCCAACTGCTTGCCACAGAGATCAGACAGGAGTCTGTCAGTTTTATACACCATAGTAGATTTGTGAGGATGGCAGGACATCAGTAGAAACATGGCACAGACATTCATGCCTTATCTGGGGCTAGAACCCAGATCCCTTAGATCAGTAGCCAAGTGCACTAACCATTTGGCCACAGGACAGCATATGGAGAGGTAATGGAGTGGTAAATTGCCCTCCTTCCCTATTTTTTATTTGGAGGGATATGAACATTTAAAGCTCTTCTTCATTAGCATAAGATTATTTGAGTGCAATATTTTTATTAAGCTTATTTAAATGTAATATGCATACTGATGAATATGCAATAAAACTATCAGATTTTGACTATTCATTGAAGTTTGGTGCATGGACAGATCACAAAGACTCCAAGGGTTCAGATATGGGGAAGGGATGGATAGCTATAAGGAGATATATGGAAACTTTCCATCTAGGTTAGCTTGGATATAGAAAGAACGTTTGGGGCTGGGACCAGTGAAAATATTGATCCAGTACTGCTGTTTGGATACTTAAATTTTCCCTCCATTTTCAGTGGTCATTAACCCTTCCAGTGCCCACATCGTCTGTATACATTCAGAGAATCTGAATTGATGGTGCCAAGGAAATATGCATACATTTTTAAAAAAATAAAAATTGCTGTTGAAAATTTTATATATATATTATAAAAATATATAATTCAGGCTTCAAAAATAAGCCACCTGATTGCCAATACTTAGAAGCACTAAACGGTATTGCTGATTTGCTTGTTGAAGTTCCTATTTGCTGAAGCAACCTTCTGATTTAAGCTCACAAGTTTGATTTAAACTATTATCAACAAATATTTCCTTAAATTTTTGAAAATCCCCTAAAAATTACCAAAAAAAAACTGTATTTTCAAAACGATATATTTTGTAAGTAATTGCAAAATACATACCATTTTTTTTTCTGTTTCACACTCTTTTCCCTCATAAACCTATTTCAGTATTCCCAAGTTATTTTTATCATTTTCCCCAGCATTCTATGCATCTTTCCCACCTTAAAAATCTAAACTGAAAGTAAACATCCTTATTAGAAATTCTGATTGCAGCTGCAATTAGGTTCACTGAGGCAAACATGACGCATATGGCCAACACATGTAATCTCCATTATGTGTACTATAAGTGTTGTTTACAGTTTTGGTCTAGCGTATTGGATACCTTTTGTAAAGTTAGTATTTACTTTTTTTATATTTAAACCTTATTTTTCATTTCATTAGATTTATTTTTGGAATTGGTGATCTTTTGGATGATCAATAAGTATTGATTTTTTCATAGTTATGCTACATTGTATGGCCAGCATACAACTTGTTGCTGTGGCTATTTTAACATTGCATTAGACTATGCTAATTTTTATTTTATTATTTATTACTTTTCCAGTAAAACTTTGATCCAGTATCATTTTCTGAAAATGGTCTTGGATATGGAAGCAAATTTGTTTCTGTAGATTTACCTCTGTTAGTGATCTTTAGATCAGAGGTCAGCTTAAAAGTTATTGCGGATATTTTATTTAACATCCCATAAGGTTAGATGCAATTCTTCTTTTATCATTTTTTTTTTTTAATAAAAAACTGTTTTCTGAAAATGTCTTGGATACAGAAGCAGAGTAGAATTCCTTGCTACAGAAATCAGCCGCCATGTGAAAGGGAAATTTCTGGAAGGTGTCCGCTCCACTAAACTCATAAAAAGTTTCGTCCCCCCCCCCACCATCTAAAAATATTTTTTAAAAATTACAAGTTTTTGTGTTTGTACTGAATGATTTTAAAGGCAACCCCCTCAACGTATCTTGGCTGTTCCACCCAAATGATACAACGCTACTTTTTTTCTTTGCTCTGGTGCACAAACCTTTCTGCACTTAGCCAAGATCACCAAACTTCAACACCTAAGGAAAAAATCTGTAATGTTTAGCAAAAAAAGCAGCCAAGGAAGTTTTTTTCTATTTCATAACCATTTCAGAAAATCCTGTGTATGTGAGAAGTTCAAGTCATGTTGTTTAACACTGGCCATATTTAAAATAGACGATACTGAAAAGAATCATTAAAGGAAATAAAAATTATATTTCTGATTGATCACATTGAAAAAAACTAATTAAAATCAATATACTTGCAAATTTGTTTATATTATTTATTTTCATATAATTCATAATTAAATTCTGCTTAATTTGGTATATAACATGACCCAATTCAATTGATTAGTTATTTTAAAAAAAATTCTAAAGTTGACTTGTTTATGTGACTCAGCACAATTGGAAAGCCTGGAATTTTCTCAAAGTATGGTACCAAGAAAAATATTTACTTAAAACCAAAAAAAAATTTTTTTTTGTTATTCAAAAATATATAGTCATTCTATTCATGTGCACTGTAATCATTTCTGTCTATTAGGTTATTTTTTAAATAAATTTTTATTTATGTTGCCACATGCATTTTTTTACTACACGACTCTAAAAAAAAAAAGTCCTATTAAAATAAAACACATCTTTTTTGTTAAATACTTATTTTCAGAAAATCCAGAATTAAATGATGATTAATTTGGCATACAACATGCCATAATTCCTTTCATTAGTTATTTGGCAAAAAGTTCTAAATTTTTTTTTTGGCTGAGCATAGGGAGAAAATAGCTTGGCCCCTGGGTTAAAAATATTTCTAACAAAATGTGTTTTAATGTGCATATATATATTTAATATTTTTATATTTTTTTTTCACATTTTCAGGAGAGTGTTACTCCTTTGCACCCCCTTCCTGTTTTCTAGTTCCACACCCACCATATCACAGTTATAAATTTAATATAATAAGTGAATAGCCAAGAACTTTATATAAATTGTAAAACTTCTCATTTCACAAATTATAAGTTTTAGAAAAGTATATATCACATTGCTATAGGCTCATGAGATTTACAAAGATTGTTGGTCCCTAAAATTTGTAAAGACATAACTTATTTATAATGCACCAGTCTTTCATTTTTAATGGTGGGTACTCTTGAACTTTACCGTGAAGCTTTGAATTAGTTTTTATGAATTATTTTAATGAATAAAAGTGATCTTGAGTGTTCACATTACAAATTTTTGGGTGTTTATGAAACATCCTTTGGTAGAATGAGTAATATTATATTTCCCCCTTATTCTAGTATTAAGTTGCTTTTATTTATGCATTAATGGTTACACATAATAGAATAATAAATGGATTATTGCATGTAACAGAATAATAAATGTTAAAAACTAAAATAAATATAAGTATATTATAAAATAAACTAAAAGTAGTAGGTTTAGTATATTATACTAAGTAAGTAGTTTTAGTATATTATAAAATAAACTAAAAGATTCCGTTCTTAAAACTAAATTTTGTGCATTCTTTCCCTCTCTAGAATCTCTCCAGTGGAAGTCTCAAGTTAACCAATAATTGGAGCCTGAAAGTAATTGTATATATATATTTATAAAAATCTGAAATTGCTGTCACAATTCTATTCCTTTTGAAGAATTGTCGTTTTTGTTTTATATTTGAATCCTACAAACCAATATGTCAAAAACCTTTAAATCTTGATAAAGTATTCATAAACCCTTCAATTATTACCTGCAACACTGTACTAAAGGATTATCTGTAAGTTCTGTAACACATTTTTAATATAATTTTAATCCTTCTAGGTTGGATTGGCCTCCGAGTTTGGTTTACCTCTGAGAGCACTTTTTTTGCACACACAATGAGATAAATGGGCAGGGCCACAAAGACCCCACTAGATAGCTGTTAGGACACAGATGGTAATCTGTCAAAGCCATCCAGTGTGATGCCTTTCCCAGCACGTCTCTCCTATTGACTAAGGGCAGGACAAGGAGTTTTACGGAGATAAATTTCAGTCTGGCCTAGGTGGCACTTGAACCTGGGAACTGCAGATTATGAGCCTGGCAAGTTATTGACTGAGTCACTCCCACCCCTAATCTTTCTAGGTAATGTCATGTAGTGCTTGGCTGACCCTCCCACTACTAACACAGCTCTTTTTGTACGGAATCAGCACTGCAAGTAGGTGTTAAGGTAATAATAGTTAATTATAAGTAAAAATGTAAAAAACTCGTTTTTGTCATCACAATGTGGAAAAAATGACGTCACAGAAATAAGTATTTTTAATATTATTTCATATTCATAGCAATCCAATGGTTTATATCCAAGCCACTATCTTCACTGTATTCTGCTAATACTGGGTGTAGAGGAAAAAACTGTTGAGCTGGGTAGAATCCAAACCCACAATCATGGGAACTATAAACTTTGAATAATGTTAATGTAACAATGAAATTTAAATTTTGCTATAATGCAAAATGATATTAAATTTTTGGCTGTAACAAACTTTTTTTGTATGCCAATGTAGTCATGTTCAGTAATCAATGAGCAGAGCTGCCAATTTTGCACAACGAAAATTACTATTTGGAAGAATGAAAAATTGGAGCACAACAGACCTGCAGTTTATGGCCCTCGGGTGCTTTCTTTTTTAATGCAACACAACAATACATTGTATTTTCATGGGACTCTTGACTTTCAGACTCCTAGTGGCAATGGATTGGAACAAAAAAAAATTAATTTTTCCAGAATTATACTAAGTTTCTTTAAATTATTCTGCAAATAAAATCACCAGAAGTAATAGTATCTAAGACATATTTTCCTAACTGTGCATATCATTATACAATGAATGTTGGCCAATTTAACGAATTTGGATTTTAAACCAAATATTGGAAAAAATCTGAAAAAAAAAATAAATAAAAATAAAAATCTGAGTAGTTGGCAGTTCTGAATGAGAAAAATTTACCAAAATATAAGTGAGAAACTATTAACATCATTAAACGATGCCAGAATCCATTTCACCCAACAATATAAGCTTCTCACAGCACTACAGCAAAGTGCATTTGAAATGACAAAATCTTCAGGAACATTCACATTCAGTTATATCAGTGAACACATTAAGATGCCCAAAAGTTAATCTGCAACGATTGCATATGAGATGACCAAAAAAATCAGCATGCAGTGAATCCCAGGTTAATATTCCTTAAAATATATACTATATAGTAGTGCCACTGCCTCCTAAGGCATTCTGGTTTATCAAACCAATAATGATGGCTACTGTCATCTAGTTTTCAATTAGTTTTATACAAAAACAATTTTATTTCAACTAAGGGAGCATTGGGTTAAAAAAAAATTATAACCACTGCTCTAGAATGTGAAAATAACAATTTTTTTTTTTGGAATAAATTACATAATGCATTATCCAATCCTTTGAAAGCTGCCATTCTAGGAAGCTACCTAATGGTAAATCACTGTCCACGCATGTTCCAGCATAGGGTCCATGGAAATCAGTGGCATAGTGTTCAGAGTTGGGTTTACATTTGATCAGCACTTTTTCCCCCCCCCCCATAATGGGCTAAATAACCAAGTCACTAGGAAACCAAGGGCTCAAAGAAGGTCTCACCCTAAATTTTCCATGTTATCTTACACAGAAAAACTTAATCATTAACATAAATCAACATAAGCTGTGTAACAGACATTCATCCAATACCATCTCCTTGGAAACTACTGCTTTGAGATTATCAGCTCCTATTGGAGATCACATCCAATGTGTATGTAAATTGACACAGTAACAGCCTTATAAAAGTTGATAGCATCATTCCTTCACTTGCCTAATGAAGATGTAACCAAACTTTAGGGTCATGAAATGCATGAGCTTGCAGCAGAGCAGATGCATCCAGCAAAAAATGATAATGCTATACATATTTTTATAACTAATTCTTGTAAACTATTACTACAAGTCAAAATTTCAGTATAAAACACAAAAATACAAATATAACCTTATACATTACCTGCTACTGTTCTAGTCTTATAGAAAATTGGAAGCACAGGTAAGGAAATGGGTAAAGTAATTTGGTCAGTCAGACAACCTGCTTGAAATAGTTCTGTGCACTTAGACTTTATAACATCAAAGTTATTGACCTTTTTGGTTAGAAATATCTGTGCACATAAAATCAACCACTGAACTGTATAACATCAAAAACGTAATGACTCACCTTGCATGGCATACAATGCTATAACTAAAAATAGTTTTGTGCACAAACACTTTATAACATCAAAGCTACTAACCTTGTTGGTTACTGATATTTGTGCACTCAAAAATTATCAATGAAATGTGAAAGAACATCAAATATGTAACATTTGTCTTGCATGGTATTTATCTTACCTAAAAAATATCATATGTCAGCTTCTCTCTCATAAGTAATTTCATTCTATAGAAATAAAGAACTGTGTATTCTAAGGAGCCACTTCTATGCCATCACACCCATTTGGAAAAATCTTGTTACCTCAGATCCTAATATTTTACTGTTACCATTCATTATTAATTAAACACAGCTAACTATGATAAAATTCAATAATACGATCAAGTTGTTTACATTTAGATAGCACAGTGTATTACAATTCCTAACCAGAGAACTGCCAAGTATATAATACTTGCATTGGAAACCAAATAACAATAGTACGTTATTATTAGAGTAACCTAAAGTCTATATATAACCTTAAAACATTGTTAAGATACATTAGATCTAAAAGGAATACATAGATTTTTACCATTTTCATTTGGTCACTACTTTCCTATCCATTTGATTTTAACTCCATCAGCATATAAATTCCATACATTAATACGTAGACAGATGGTATTTTGTCCATATTCTATTAGTATTCATTATGCTCAGGGGTCATATTGTCCGAGATGTAGGATGGACAACTTTTAATATTTTAAACATTATTTTATCAGTTTTAACGACAGTTTGGATAACTCAGATGTAAAAATAATTTAACCTTTATATAATAAGTGCAAAGGTTGGACAACCTTGGATAATTACCACTTACCAGTGTTTAATCCTGAACTTTGTAATGAGGTTAACAACTTATGCCTATGTCTGAATATGCTGCCGATGATTGAAGCAAGAGTTAAAATCCGAGGTCAGCACAAGTAATGATTTTACAGTATACATGGTTCTATCTGTGACATGCAAGCTTCTCAATAGAACAATGACGTCAGCAATCGGGATCCTAAATATGTGTATATTGGAAGATAACCAGACGGCAGCTACTTCTAATGAATACTAATAGAATATGGACAAAATACCATCTGTCTATGTATTAATGTATGGAATTTATATGCTGACGGAGTTAAAAACATATGGATAGGAAAGTAGTGACAAATGAACAATCATCAAAGGCATACGCATCTCACAAGGCCTAGTGTTACAGATTTTGTTCAGTAGAAAAGGACTGGTAACTTAATAATACCTTGGCAATGATAATCCAACATGTTACATCTGAAGCTTTAGGACATAGCAATTGTACCAGCAAATGGAAATGGTAAATTTCTATCTATTCCTTTTAGATCCAATGTATCTTAACAATGTTTTAAGGTTATATATAGACTTTAGGTTACTCGAATAATAATGTAATATTGTTATTTGGTTTCCAATGCAAGTATTAAATACTTGGCAGTTCTCTGGTTAGGAATTGTAATACACTGTGCTATCTAACTGTAAACAGCTTGATTGTGTTATTAAATGTTACCATTCATATTAGATCTTACTGCATCAATCCTGCTGTTTTAATTATACACAGTGTTGTATCTTTTAAAGCATGGAGTACTGCCATGAAATGCACCTGTATGTGAAATAAACTCTGTCTTTGCTGTGTGACTGTTAATGTCTAATTCATCTGTCAACCTGTCTTGTCTATCATTTCCATTCTAACCACTTCCACTGGGTGGTGCAATTTCAATGTACAGAGTGTATAATGTATTTTAGTTTTGTTTTTAAGGAGTTTTTTCTCCCCAATTTTACAAATAAACAGTTCTGCATGATACACAAAGAATAGATTCCAAAGAATTTTTCTATGCACTTTGACTGATGTATAATACACATAATAGTTTAAAAGAAATACACCCTTAAATCTTTATAAAGAAAAAAATGTACTGAAATGCATTAACCAACATCACAGGAATAATTTTTCTAGGGATGGCTATTGGCTTCCAGATTTTTTAAATTAGAGAAGAGTGCTCAAAACCATGCTTATCTCTGGAAAGTAGCCTAATGACCCACAAAACTGTTTTTAAATAATATGAAGATAAATTTGACAAAGAATTCTAAATAAGTTTACAAATATACACTGCTGGCCATTAAAAGTGCAACACCAGGAAAAACTCGTCAGATTGTTCCGCAATATGAAAGAAGGGTAGCCCATGGGAGAACATGTAAATGATTCAAAGCACAGCACATCATCATCCTCGAGCAGCCATGGGCTACGGAGGTCCATCCAGACCACACAGTTTAATTCTCCAAGCATATCTGTCCTGAGCTACATCTGCTGCATCTGGCCACTGCACACCAATTCTAACAAGGTCCTGTTTGACATTGTCTGCCCACCGCATCCTAGTCTACCCCCTTCTTCTGAGGCCTCTAGACACACTGTTCATAACCCTATTCGCCAATCTATAATTATCCATACGGGCAATATGGCCAAACCAGCAGAGTCTCTCTCTGCACAATATGCTGCTTAAAGGAGGTTGCAGACTCCTTTGTCTAATCTCATCATTAGTTATGAAGTTAAACCACCTAATACCCAGGATACTGTGTAAGCTTCTAGAATCAAAAGCATCTAGTTTCCTGTTATCCTGTTTACAAAGTGTCCAAGTTTCACTACCATAACTAACCCTAGAAAGAACCAAACTATTATACAGTCTAATTTTAGTCCTTAGGTGTATATGCCCATTTCTCCACAATCTCCATAGATTCTTAAAAGTCCCAGCAGCAATCCCTATTCGTCTGTTAATCTCATGCCGCACATCACCAGTATCTGTTACATAGCTCCCAAGGTAATTAAACTGTGACACCTGCTGAAGACTGCAACCATTCCGATGAACTGAATCACAACCTGTCTGACCAATTTTCATCACTTTAGTTTTCTTTCTGTTTATAACCAAACCTACTCTGCTACCAGTCTCATCAACAGCTCGAATGAAAGAGTTCATCTCATCAACATCATTTGCCAAAAGGGCTAAATCATCAGCATAATCTAAATCAGAAATTTTCGTATCTCCAGCCCATTTAAGGCCAAAACCTTTCCTTTGAAGTGAATTTCGCATAACATAATCAACAACCAAACTAAAGAGAAAAGGAGACAAAATGCACCCTTGTCGAACACCAGAAGTAATGCTAAACCAATTGCTACAAGACTTACCAACTCTCACACACGACTCAGTGTTATTATAGAGCTTTCATTATGCTAACTAACTTGTCTGGTATACCATATGATCTCACAATCAACCACAAATTATGACGTTCAACAGAGTCTAAAGCCTTTTTGAAATCAACAAAGCTAGCAACCAAAGGTTTCTGAAACTCTAAACATTTCTCAAGAATCTGCCTAAGTGAAAATATCTGATCTACACATCCCCTACCACTTCTGAATCCACATTGCTCATCACGCAATTGCCTGTCAACCAGATTCTTAATTCTATTAAGCACAATCATGGAAAGAACTTTACCTGGAACAGAGAGTAGGCTGATACCCCTATAATTATCACAAGAACTGCGATCACCTTTTTTGAAAATAGGGATAACAATAGCTCTGGTAAAATCTTTAGAAACCATGCCTTTATCATAAAAGTTATTCAAAATTTCAGTCATCCAAGTGGTAACCAAAACATTCCCAGCTCTGAGCATTTCTGTAGTAATTTCATCTACCCCTGGGGATTTATGAAGTTTAAGTTTAGAAATAGCCAAAATAACTTCAGATGTGTTATAGGGCCAACATTAAAGCTGCCAATGCATCTATCATCATTACAAACAATGGGAGTAGAACTAACCACATTGTTTAGAACATCACTGAAATGCTCAGCCCACCTAGCCATGACAGAATCCTTCCCTTCTATAACTTTACCTTGTTTATCCTGTAATGCATGTATACCTGTCCGTTTTCTACCACATAAAACATTAACTATCTGGTACAGCTCTCTGCTGTTGTGCTGCCTAACTGCTTCCTCAGCTTTGTCAGCCAAGCCATCAAGCCACAGATTCTTATCAGTAGCTAACTGATCCTTTACATGTTTATTAAGCTCTCTGTAATGCTTTCTATTAGGACTAGTAGGGTACTGATTAAGGACATTCCTGCAGTTCCTTCTTTCTGAAATAAGTTCAAGTGCCTTATCACTTAAATAATTCTGCCTCCTCTGCTCCTTTTTTCCTAAAAGAGTACTGTTAGTTTCCAAAAAAGCCTGTTTAAAATGGCCCCATTCTTCCTCAACTTCAGTATTAAGCAAACCATGACTGTCATAATGACTAAGTAACCTATCATGGTAAGCTTTAGCTATAACTGGGTCTTTCAGAGCTTCAGTATTAAAGGTAAATTTTTTAACCCTAGCACAACACTTTTAAGTTTAAGTTGCAAGACACTTTTAACAAGGTAATGGTCAGATCCAATTTCAGCTCCCCTATATGCCCTGGTATTTCTAACAGAACTAGCCCATTTGCTGTTAATTAATATATAATCAATCATATTCCTATGCAGCCCATCAGGTGAAACCCTTGTGTATTTATGTATGTCGCGGTGTTTGTAATATGTGTTAGTTATTTTGAAACAATTGGAAGTGGTATTAGAGGAGATTACAAAGAGCTGGTGTAAAGCACTGGAATTGTGTTTGCTTGCAGTTCTTGTGCACTAAATGATCCAGTATGCCCTGTCAAAGAACACCGCATCCATACGACCAGGTTTCGGACTTTGATCGAGGGAGAATTGTGGGATTATGGGAAGGCAGATTATAGTACTGAGACTGGTGCTTGTGTTGGACAGAATGCTGCCACAGTGATGAAAATATGGCATCAGTGGGTAGAGAAATAAATTCGCAGACATGAGGGATCTCAATGGCCCTGTCACACAAACAAATGAGAGGACAGACATCTTGTGCACATGGCTTTGAATGATCATACAGTCACATAAACACCTTAGTTCCACAGTTTGATTGATGTGCAACATACCCTGTGTCCGCACATACAGTTCAACATTGTCTGCAGCAGCATCAGAGCATCTTTGCTAGATGCCATTACTTTGGCTACCATTGACTCTACAACACAGGCATGTGGCTGCAATGGTGCCAAGAATGCTGCGCATGGATGTGTGAATGGCATCACATCATCTTTTCAGACAAATCCCACTTCAGTATGCAGCACCATGATGGATGAATTCGTATCTGGCAGTATCATAGCAACAAGCTCAGTGAGACGTGCATGATGCAGCGCCATACAGGTCTGGTCCCTGGTGTTATGGTGTGGGGTACCATTGGACTCCACTCATGCATGTGCCTCGTACACATTACCAGTACTTTGAACAGCCAGTGTTACATCACTGAGGTGTTGGAGTCTGTGATCGTACCTTCAGGGGCTCTCTGGTGCCATTTGCCAACAGGACAATGCCCAACCACATATGGCATGCATGCATGCATGCATGCATGCATGTCCAACAATTTCTGGATAGCCACCATGTGACACTTCTGCCTTAGCCTGTGTATTCACCGGATTTGTCCCCAATTGAACATGTCTGGTCCATGATCTCACGATGACTAGCACACCAGACACCATCAGCTGCTACAACAGATGAACTTTGGCTATGTAACAAAACTGCATGGACTGGCATTCTCCAAACACACATCCAACATCTCATCCTCTCAACGCTGGACCACGTAACAGTAGTTATTGCCACTCATTGTGGTTACACAAGATACTGATTTCTTTGTATTCCACAAGTCTAACCAAGTTTAATTTGTAATCATTTGATCCTTTGTAACATAAGCTATGTATTCACTAAATATGGCTTTGATATCTTGTCTTCCCTGGTGTTGCACTTTTAATGGCCAGCAGTGTATTTTATTAAGTTTTATTAAGTGTTTTTGTGTTGCTAAACATATTAAACAAGTATAAGTAGCAGTAAATCTCTCTTACAAAACTACATATGAATAATAAAAATCATAGTATTAAATCTTACTGCCTCGTTGCTGTTGCTGTGGCGATTGTTGTCTGTGACTCTGTGGTAATGGTCTTCTTTGTACCTGAGTGGAACTTGATGTTTGCTGATGAACAGTTGCACCTTTTGGCAGTTGCCTCTGAGATGTTTGGGGCTTGCTCTCTTTCACTTCTGATCTTGAAGAGCTTGTTGGTCCACACACTTGAACACTTGCATCCAAAGGGGGGCTCTTTCTTTGCTGAGGAGTAGGAGTTGGTGTTTCTGATCGAGAATCTGCAATTGTTGTAAAATTTTAGAACAGTGTTAAAATTATATAACTTGATCAAAAAATTTGGCAATTGTTAATTTTATAACAGATATTCTCAAACTGAAATAAAAATTTTCAATTTGAATTTGTTATTGCTTTTCACATAAAGATTCCATCTTAGAAAATTGACTCTCCATTGGCATAACAAAGGGGTCATACCTTAATTTTGAAAGCCAGAATATATCTGATGAGACTCAAATGGGCAACTTAATACCACTGCATGCAGAACCACCTTTAGCAGCCGGCCATAATTCTCATTTTCCCAATAACTTTCAAAGTGTGTGGACATCTTGCTTTGCCTTTCTCTATCTGACAACTGCTTGCTTTTTCTATTGCCTTTTACAAAATATATGAAATGGAAAAATTTATTAGTTAAAATTATAGAATTTATAAGGGTGGAGCAAAAGGGAGATAAAACCCAACACTAGCGAAATTGAGATTTGTATTTGGGAACTGCAAATCACAAGCCTAGCATAGTATGGAAAGTGACAAGCCATATGAGATGCTTTCTTTTGCTTAGGGAAAAATTAGTGGCAATTTCACCTAAGGAGCACATGAGCATGTACACCTCCTGGAATAATTAGGAAATAAAAGATTTTGTAAAGAAACAGTTGAAATATTAGTTGAAAAAATTGCTTGTCCTGAGTGGTACAATTTAGGACAACCATTTTTCCCCCTTCAAACTAGTCATTTCAAGTGTTTATTGTCTACAGGACTTTTTCCTGTTAAACTTTATTACAGATTTTGTCAATATTTTCTCCCACTTGAAAAATTATTTTATTACTCAGTTGTTTATGTGACATGATAGAGCAATTCTTCCACACCAAAGAGCCAATACAAACAGAAACCCTTAACTTTCCACTGATATTGTATACTTGAAGAAAATACACCAACATTTAGTACAGTTTATTATAAGAAATGTCAGGTCAAAGATTTGGTTATGAAGATATGATTTGGGCACATTTATACTGTGCACTGGAGTTCAAATGCACATGTACCAAGAGTGTAATCATTGATTGGTGGCACAATATGAAGGTGTAACCAAAAACTTATTCTCAAAAGTGACTAAATATGGAACAGAGAGTTTATTCATAGCATATGAAGGCTACTGTCAACAGATACAAATTTCTAACTCCCATGCAGTACCAGTTAAACAATTTCATAAAACTCTCTAAGAGCATGCATGTGTAATGCTTTGAAAGCACACTGCCTTGCAATTTAAAAGAAATTTATAAAAAAAATATTGCCCCCCCCCCCCCCCCCGACTAATTTGAAAGAAGGTTGGTGATATAGTCTCTGTAGACATGACAAATTTATATTAACCCTTTTCATACCATACTGGTCCAATACGACAGAGATTTTAAATGGATTCCTCCAATCAATGCTATTCCTTCCTCTTCACTACCTCCTACCTGCAGTTTGGGTCAGTATGGTAGGGAAAGGGTTATAAAATCAAAAGTTACATCCTGTTGAGATACAAACTGAGGGATAATATGGTGTGTATGATCACCTCCCACAGAAATAAGAGACTCGCAATTGTGCTTCATACACGAGGTTATCTGAAAGTGTGGTTGGTATGAGCACATAAATTAATGTGCTCATCAGTAGTAAATAATCCCAGGATAAGTCCTGTATATATGGAACTCATGAAATGATGAGCTGAAAAAAATTTGGTTTTGCCATGAGTGGGATTCAAACCCATGTCTCCAGGAAACATGCCTGTTATACTACCACTACACCACCAATGGCTAACCTCATACTTTATGATGTATGAGCTCATAAATCAATATTTCCATAATTTATATTGGAATATAAAGAACATTTGCATGGTTCAAAAAGGGGAAACAGAAGGATGAAATATACATTCCTACAGCACTCCAAACACACTGTATTGGATAGAGTTTGGGAGAACCTTGCTGGCCATTCCATATAGTTGACATTATTCACCTCCAAGTATTGATTTGCCAAATGAATACAGGCATTACTATCCTACAAAATGAAAGTCCTCTATTACATCTGAATAAGAGTGCATATACAGGTCGATGATATAAATTATGTTCCTCTAAGTTATCATTGTACTAGTAGGGCCATATAGAGATCAGTGTTTGACAAATGACTACAAAGCACCACTGATCCCCCAGCCACATGATATTGTCTGGCCCAGTTCAGTCATTCTTTAATCTCGTGTGTCACACATAATGCACTTGTTGGCAAGAATAAATATTACACTGGTGAAATATACTGCTAATGGTGGAGGTTGAAACAAAAGCTACCAAACAACAACTACCACAACAGAAGTGTGAAAGCAGTTTATCCAGTGTTTTGTGATTATGTCTCCAAGTTATAAGTCCAGTAGTTGTCCATGGGAGTTTTTGAGGTCCTCTAGAAACATTCTAATGAAACAATTAATATATCTAATTGTTGTCATAGCCTGTTGACTGTAGAAAGGCTAACACTGAGCCATATTGCAGCCTCTACTTGCGATTGTCCTTTCTCTCACTGTAGTAATTTATTATGCTTCTTGAAGAATAATAAACATAATGAATATTACCTTTTCAGTCAATTGCTATGCAGTTTAATTGTCCCTTGCTAATAACGAAAAAAAAAATGTACTACTTTGGGGGAAAAAAAAAGCCATATTTTTGTACAATTTATATACATATAAACCAGATTACTAAGAAATCCATTTACCTGAATGCTGTGAGCTAGGGGTGACAAATGGCTGTGGAATATGAGGTAAACCAGATTGTGTAGGATAATGCTGATATGAAGGTAGTGCACCAATAGGTCCAAATGAACTTGGCTGAGTAAATGATGAAGGTATTGATGAGACAGACGAAACAGGAGCCGAATGCTAAAACATGGATAAATTTATACTATGTAAAAATCAGACATGGACTGAAAGAAAGACACTACATATAACAATATATTGTTAGATTATTAAACCAGGTTTAGCTGTGCCACTCCACTATGTATTCATAGGTGAATGGCTATATCATTCACCTCTGACTGAACACTACTCTTCTGCAAAACATTTTGATCTAAGGAATTCTGAACTTTTTTTCTTCCATTTTTCACAATTTTACAATTCATTTTTGAAAGAATACACAAATATATAAGCTTTATATTTAAAAAAAAATACCTTTTCCAAGAAAAGATCTATATGCAACCGTATCAGTGAGAATATTCAGAAAAATCTGACCAGCAATCAGTTTTCACAAGCCAGGACAAAGACATATCATGGTGGGAAGAAGGGGCAATATTTTCTGCATTTATGTGCAGCAAAAATTATTATTCAAAGAAATTTATGATACTGCATTCAAAGGTGATGGGTTGTTTTACCTCTGAGTGACACTTTTTGCACACAATTGGCTAAATAACCAGGTCACAAGGACTCCAAGGGTTCAGAGAAAGTTTGGGCAGGGACCCAATGAAATGGCTGTTGGGTGACAGATGGCAGACTCTTGTCAAGGATAATCAGCATGTCCTTTAATGTGCATAAGGTATAACTCTTGCATACAGGACCACAGTTTAACATCCAATTCAAAGGACTGCATCGTTTCCAAGCCCACTGGTGTCCCCTACTGACCGAGAGCAGGGTGAGAAGTTTTGTGGAGATAAATCTCAAAGATGGCCCAGCTGGGTCTCGAACTTGGCAATGGCAGATTATGAGCCTGGCATGCTACCGACTGAACCACCCTTGCTCCCATTTGAAGAGAAACTAATTTTTTTTTCCCTTTGAAATATTTCACTTTTGTAACTTTTACTAACTGCAAACCAGCCTTCTGATGGTGAAAGCCCGTTAGTACCATTTGAAAGGGAAACCATTTGAAAGCCAGTTAGTACCAATTAGGCTGCCAGATCAGTGCAGCCTATTAGTCTGCACTACTAAGGTTTTTTTTTTATATATAGACTGCTGTGGAGTGGTCAACCACAGAGTCCTGGGGCTGACCATATATACAACGTGAATGGAATAATAGCCATGACCTTGATTATGGATCCTGAATTTGCTGCACTAGCAGGTTTCTGTTGAGGGAAAACTTCCACACTATTTTCAGTTTGTTTGTGGCATCAGCTGGTGGAAAATCCTGATCAAAGACCATCACAGGTACCTGAACATTTTTTTTCTACAGACATCATCAAACCTACATTGGAGGAAGTCTAGTAAGTGTAGATATCTTAGCCTTTAGTAATGGGAGGAACAAATCTTTGCCCCAAGCCTGCAATTAGCAGCCGTTTGATATTGTCTGCACTTCCTCTCTCAGTTTCTTTAACCCGTAACAACCCAGTAGTGTCCGATGGACACAATTTCAAATTCATTTACATACAGAATCAAAAGGGTTTATTTTATTGCGAAATCACTTTGTCTAATTTATCCCCTTTGTTTTATCTCCCAAATTATCTTAAAGTTTCCCAAAAGAAATTTTTTTATTTTAAAAAACATAACAACCCAGATGTGTCCATTGGACACAGTCTGATATTATACAAGTTTGCAGGTTTGAACCTGTTAAAACTTGCAAGTAATGTGATTCATGCGTAAGCTGTTGTTGTTTTTGTCCATTTTATTATACTTATTGACATTAGGTATCACTAAATAATTATAATAATCTGATTATTGAATATGTGGGTAAAGATGGAATTAGGTGGAAAGCAGAACAGGAAAAAGCAAGAACTCCACAGCATAATATAATCGGTGGCAGTATTCATTATGTTGTTATTCCGCCAGGGAAAGTAATTCATGACCCTATCAACAGTTTCAATTTATTTTTCGACCAAAACACACCGGAACTTATTGTAAAGCATACCAATTCTGAAGCTAAGAGAGTGTTGCAAAATAAAAGGAAACCAATGGATACAATTGAGTTACAAGCATTTGTAGGTCTGCTATTGGTGTCAATAAACAGAGCAATGTGGATTTTAGAGAGTACTGGGATCCGATATTTGGTAATCCAATATTCCATGCTACTATGGGAAAACAGATTTGCTGCTATCCAACGTTTCTTAAGATTTGATGATAAAGTTATCAGGACACTCAGAAAGCCAAAAGGTAAACTAGTACCTATCAGGGAATTGTAGGATATAAATCACAAGTTACAGAAGTTTTATTTACCAGGGGAAAATCTTATGATTGACGAGCAACTGATTCTTTTTCGAGAATGGGTATCTATCAAGCAATACTTGCCAAGTAAAACTGACAAGTACGGTATGAAGATGTGATGGATTTGTGATAGTAAGACAAGTTATCCTCTGTCTGGAATACCATATCTCGAAGATGGACCAAATAGAACAGAAATTTTGGCTCATACAGTAGTAAATAAATTGTGCGAACCATACTATGGAACAAACAGAAATATAACAGTTGACAACTATTTTATGAGCTTTGAAGTTGCAGAGTCATTATTCCGGAATGGACTGACAATAATGGATACTACAAAAAAAATAAGCGTTGCATAACTCAAAATTTCCAACCAAATAGAACACGCAATATTGAAATTAAGGGAAATGACTATCACGCTGTGTTGCAGTTGTCGCACTGGGCCAATAACATCACATAATTTTCCATATACAAAAAGAGCCTTAGTAAACCACTTTGAGAGAAAAAGACAGTTATATCAAAATTAATATTTATGACTTGTATAATATAGTAACAATAAATTTATATCATGTTGTTTATTTTATTTTAATATAATGTTGAGGATTTTCAGTGGTGTATCTATTGGACACTACTGGTCAGTTACGGTACAAAAGCATACTGGGTTGTTAAAGGTTAAACATCCTACTAACCATTTTCTCTCCACAGGTAGTTGGAATGTGAGGACTCTGACAGAGATTATTCCATTGATGTCTTCATAAAAAGAATTATACCATTATAGCTTATATACTCTCGGCTTGCAAGAGACCAGATGGACTGATAAAGGTCCCATACTTACAAAAAATCTTAAATTTCCCTTTTCAGGGTGGAAGATAACAAGCACCTCCAAGGCAGTTTGCTTCTCAGCAGACATCCTAGTAGTGATGCATTAAAGACGTGAATGCTATCTGTTGTAATGCCCCCACTGAGGACGAGAAGATGTCTCCTACAGATAAGTGAACTTAATGGTAAAAAATGCAACATACATAAGTACACATGGGTTTCAACTGATGGGCTGCATAAGAATACGATTGATTATATATTAATTAACAGCAAATGGGCAAGTTATGTTAAGAACACCACGTCACATAGAGGAGTTGAAATTGGATCTGACCATTACCTTGCTAAAAGTGTCTTGCAACCTAAACTTAAGAAATATTGTGCTAAGGTTAAAAAATTTACCTTTAATTCTGAAGCTCTGAAAGACCTGGTTATAGCTAAAGCTTACCATGATAGGATACTTAGTCATTATGACAGTCATGGTTTGTTTACTACTGAAGTTGAAGAATGGAACTGTTTTAAACAGACTTTTTTGAAATTATCAGTACTCTTTTAGGAAAAAAAGGGCAGAGGAGGCAGAATTATTTGAGTTGGGTTGTTTTACCTCTGAGCGGTACTTTTTCACACCATGGGCTAAATGGCCAGGTCACAAGGACCCCAAAAGCTCAGAGAAGGTTGGGGGAGGGGACCCACTGGAACAGCTGTTGGGAGACAGATGGCAGCCTCCCGTCAAGGCCATCCAGTGTGTTCTTTAACGAGCACAGGGTATGGCTCTCCCGCACACGGTGCCACAGCTTAACATCCCATCCGACGAACGGAGGTCTTTCCAAGCCCATCGGTGTCCCCTACTGACCATGGGCAGGGAATTTTGCAGAGATAAATCTCAGCGCTGACCCAGCTGGAACTCGAACCTGGGAACTACAGATTATGAGCCTGGCGCGCTACCGACTGAGCCACCCCCGCCCCAATTATTTGAGTGATAAAGCACTTGAGCTTATTTCAGAAAGAAAGAACTGTAGGAATGTCCTTAATCAATACCCTACTAGTCCTAATAGAAAGCATTACAGAGAGCTTAATAAACATGTATAGGATCAATTAGCTGCTGATAAGAAACTTTAGCTTGATGGCTTGGCTGACAGAGCAAAGGAAGCAGTTAGACAGCACAACAGCAGGCAATTCTAACAAGATACTGTTTAACATTGTCAGCCCTACACATTCTAGCTCTCCCCCTTTTCCTGAAGTCTATGGGCACAATGCTCATAATCTTATTTGCCAATCTGTAGCTATGCATGCATACAACATGCCCAAAGCAACGCAGTCTCTCTCTGCACAAAATGCTGCTCAAAGGAGGTTGCTGACTCCTAACCGCATCATTCCTTACAAAGTCAAACCACTTAATATCCAAGATACTGTGTAAGCATCTAGAATCAAAGACATTGAGTTTCTTGTTATCTTGCATACAAAGGGTCCATGTTTCACTACCATATCTAACCTAAGAAAGAAACAAACTATTATACAGCCTAATTTTAGTCTTTAGGTGTACATGCCTATTTTTCCACACTCTCCACAGATTCTTAAAAGTCCCAGCAGCAATCCCTATTCTTCTCTATTTATCTCATGGCACATATCACCAGTATCTGTTACACAGCTCCCAAGATAATTAAACTGAGACACTTGCTCAAGAGTGCAGCCATTCAAAGCAACTGTAGCACCATCTGCCTCACCAATTTCCATTACTTTATTTTTTCTCTATCACCAAACCTACTCTATTACCAGTATCAACAACAGCCCTAATGAAACAGTTCATCTCTTCAACAGCATCAGCCAATAGGCACAAATCATACACATAATCTAAATCAGAAATTTTAAAATCTCGACCATTTAAGGCCAAAATTTTCCCTTGCAGTGAATTTCACATAGCATAATCAATAACCAAACTAAAGAGAAAAGGAGACAAAATGCACCCTTGTCTAACTCCACTAGCAATGCTAAACCAATCACTACAAGCCTTACCAACTCTCACACGACTGAGTGTTATTATAGAGAGCTTTCATTACACTAACTTCTCAGGTATTCCATATGATCTAACAATCAACAAAGTCAAAAGCCTTTTTGAAATCTACAAGACTAGTAATCACAGGTTTCTGAAACTCAAAACATTTCTCAAGAATGCCTAAGTGAAAATATTGGATCAATACATCCCCTACCACCTCTGAATCCACACTGCTTATTATGCAGTTGTCCATCAACCAAATTCTTAATTATATTGAATAGAATAATACAAAGAACTTTACATGGAACAGAAAGTAAACTAATTCTCCTATAATTATCACAAGAACTATGATCACCATTTTTAAAAATAGGAATAATAATAGCTCTAGTAAAATCCTTAAGAACAATACATCATAAAAAAACATTCAAAATTTCAGTCAGTCATGTACAAGTGTTCCCAGCTCTAAGCATTTTAGTGGCACTTTCATCCACCCCAGGAGATTTATGCAGTTTTAATTTAGAGATAGCCAAAGCCACTTCAGAAAATGATATAGGGCCAATATGAAAACCAGTAACGCATCTATCCTCATCATAAACAATGGGAGTAGAAATAATCACATTGTTTAGAACATCTCTGAAATGCTGAGCCCACCTAGCCAATCACAAGATCATCACCTTCAATCACCTTACCATGTTTATCTCTCAATCCCTGTGTACCTGTCTGTTTCTTCCCATATAAAACACTACCTGGTATAACCCCCGATGTTCTGCTGTCTAACTGCTTCTGCTTTGTCAGTCAAGCTATCAAGCCAAAGATTCTTATTAGCTGTTAACTGATCCTTTGCACGTTTATTAAGTTCATTGCAGTGCCATCTGTTAAGACTAGTAGGGTCTTGATTCATATTAATCTCGCACTTCCTTCTTTCAGAAATAAGTTCCATAGCTTTATCACTCAGAAAATTTTGTTTCCTCTGTTCCTTTTTAACCAAAAGAGTACTGTTGGTCTCAAGAAAAGCCTGTTTAAACTTATCCCATTCTTTCTCAACTTTAACAGTAAGCAAACCACAATTATCATAATGACTAATTATCTTGTCATGGTATGCTTTGGCTACATCTGGATTTTTCAACGTTTCAGTGTTAACAGTAATTTTTTTAACCTTGGCACAACATTTTTTAAGCTTCAGTTGCAAGATACTTATGACCAGGTAATGGTCAGACCCAATTTCAGAGCTGTTAATTAAAATATAATCTATCATATTCCTGTGCAGTCCATCAGGTGAAACCCATGTATATTTATAAATTTCCTGGTATTTGCAGTACACGTTATTTATTTGCAAACTGTTAAATTTACTTACCTGTAGGAGACTACCAATACCAAAGGAACCTAAAACTCCTGCCCAGAGATCAGAGTCAGTACCAACTTTAGCATTGAAGTCATCTATAGCACAAGAGAAATATATCCTTTCCTCAGAGAATTTAAAATATCTCGAAGCTGTCTATAAAACTTATCCTTCTTGTTCTCATCAAAGTCCTCGGTGGGGGCGTAACAACAGATGAACATTCAAGTCCTTAATTTCAGTTTTAAATTTTGCTGTAAGAAATCTTTGATTAATGCATTCATAACCTGTAGGAGACTACCAATACCAAAGGAACCTAAAACTCCTGCCCAGAGATCAGAGTCAGTACCAACTTTAGCATTAAAGTCATCTATAGCACAAGAGAAATATATCCTTTCCTCAGAGAATTTAAAAAATCTCGAAGCTGTCTATAAAACTTATCCTTCTTGTTCTCATCAAAGTCCTCGGTGGGGGCGTAACAACAGATGAACATTCAAGTCCTTAATTTCAGTTTTAAATTTTGCTGTAAGAAATCTTTGATTAATGCATTCATATCCTAGAAGAGTATCAATAGTTTGCTGAGAAGCAAACCTACATCTTGGAGATGCTTTCCATCCTCCCTCCCTGAAAATAGAAATTTAAAGGTATTTTTAAGTATCTCACCTTTACATGTCCATCTGGTCACTTGCAAGCCTAAAATATCTAAGTTATAACATTGGAATTCCTGCACGAGGATGTCATGAGAATAATTTCTATGTAATGTCCTCACATTCCACATACCTGCAGAGAGAAAATGATTAATAGGATTTAAAAAAAAACTTGATTTATTGAGAGAAGTTGGACCAACAATATCAAACAGACCCCTGATCGCAGGCATGGGGTTACTTCAGTTTAGGATTGGTGATGTCCAACTAGTTAAGTGAGAGTTCAGGTACCTGTGATGACCTCTGATCAGGATTATCACCAACTGATATAAGGTATCCTGTGCCTCTGTTCAATTAAGGCTGACAACCCACAAGCAAACAGAAAACCCAGTGGCAGATTCTCCCTCAACAGAGGCCCATCAGTGCAGCAAAACAAGGATCCATAATCAAACTCAGCCATAAGTCAGTCTAGTGTGTATAAATGGTCAGCACCAGAATATTGTGAAGTTGGTTTGGTTGTTTGGGGTTTATTGGCGTGCAACAGCAACTAAGGCTATATTGCGCCAAACAAACGATAAAAAGGGATAAAAGTCTCATAACCCACAACCAAAGTTAAAACGAACACAAACAAAACGGCACAAAAACGTTAAGTATACAAGAATAAAAAGAAACAACAAGTGTAGAAGTTAACAATAAAAATGGGTGTATAGGACCTATTTAAAACCACAAACAAGAGTAAAACTAGGAAACAGAGTAAAAATCAGATACGTGTAAAATAACCAGTAAAACATAAAAAGTCAAAAACTGGAGTTAAAAACGATTCATCAGATAAAAGATGGCCGAGTGTAAGAGGTTCAGCCATAAAATTGTGGAAGGTAAAATACATTTTGCATTCAAGGTTAAAAGCTGGACAATGAATTAAAATATGTTTAACAGTTAAAATGGTGTCACAAAACTCGCACTTAGGTTCAGCGTCCGCCTTAAGAAGAAAAGAGTGTGTTAAAAACGAGTGATCTAAGCGGAGCCGAGCAAGGACAACTTCCTCCTTATGATTCCTGCAAAAACAAGACTGCCACGGTTTAACAATGGGCTTGATCTCGAAGAGCTTGTTAGCAACCTGTTCAGACCAAGATCTCTGCCACTGTGCCCGGAGCTCGATGGTAAAACGCTGCCGGAAATCCACATATGGAACCGGCAACGTAGAGTCGGATAGGGGCGTGGCTGACCTGGCAGCAGAATCTGCCAAACCATTGCCCCTGATTCCGACATGACTGGGCACCCAACAGAAATGGATTGTGGTGGTGGCTGCCAGACGATGGAGCTGCTGACGGATCTTGGAGAGAACAGGGTGAGGCCGATGCCTCACCGAGATCAAAGCCTGTAGCGAGCTAAGCGAGTCGGTGTAAAGCACATACCAGCGATGATGCTTAGCTGCTATATGGTCCAAGGCAATGCTGATAGCATGCAACTCAGCAGTGAAGATGGAACACTGCTGTGGGATCTGGTCTGCAATGATTACATCACAGCAGACCATGGTTGATCCCACAGAAGTGCCGGACTTAGAGCCATCTGTGAAGACAAGCAAGAAGTCCGGGTGCTCAGCACGATGGCTGGCAAAGAGTTGCCGGTACACATAGTCGGGTGTAAAGGCCTTCCCCATCCTGCACAGGGAAAAATCGCAGGAAGGGGTAACAGCGAGCCAAGGTGGAAGTGGCTCAGCTGTTGACTGTGCAATGCTATCGAGACTGGTGTTGATGTCTCGCAGGTAACCTCGGACACGCAAACCGAAAGGCAGTCAGCCAATTCTGGTATAATGTTTCCCACCTGGGACTGAAAACGCAGTCCCAAGTGGGATGGCCTGGCAGGGATTGCAATTTTGATGCATACTGCAAGGACAACTGCTGACGGCGAATAAATAATGAAGGTTCGTCGGTCTCAACATAGAGACTCTGGACCGGTGAAGTGCGGAAGGCCCCCGTGCACACACGGAGGGCCTGATTATGGAGTGGGTCCAGCACCTTCACCACCGAATCCCGGGCGGAGTCATACACCTGGGATCCGTAGTCCAGTTTCGACCGGACAAGTGCACGGTAGAGGCGGAGCAAAGAACATCGGTCCGCCCCCCAAGAGAGGGAGGAGAGGACCTTGATGATGTTCAATGCCCGCGTGCACTTGGACCTGAGATGTTGAATGTGAGGTAAAAAGGTCAATTTCTGGTCGAAGATGAGACCGAGAAACTTGGTCTCCGCCACAACTGGAATAATGTTACCCCCCGAGCCGCAGCTCGGGGTCCAGATGAAGATTACGCTTGCGGCAAAAGTGCACACAAGCGGTCTTCTGTGGGGAGAACTGGAACCCATTGGCTGTCGCCCAAACCGAGAGATTGTTCAGGGCAGTTTGCAGTTGTCGTTCAATGACCCTCATGCTGGACGATGAGCAAAAGATGCTAAAGTCATCAACATAGAGGGCACTGCCTAGTCGGAGGAAGTTGCTGTGTAATGGAATTTATCTTGACAGCGAAAAGCGTAACACTCAGGACGCAGCCTTGAGGCACCCCCTGTTTTTGGGGGTAAGGCCGCGACAGAGTGTTGCCGACACGAACTCGAAAAATATGAGAAGATAAAAAGTGTGCAATGAAGATCGGCATATGACCTCGCAAGCCGAAGCTGTGAAGGTCACGAAGAATGCCGAATCTCCATGCCGTGTCGTACGCTTTTTCGATATCGAAGAAAATGGACACCAGGTGCTATCGATGTAAAAAAGAATTCCTGATCGCCGATTCGAGGCGGATCAGGTGGTCTACAATAGAACGGTGCCTGCAAAAGCCACATTGGGTGTTGGAAAGAAGGCCGTGATGTTCCAAATACCAGGCCAGCCTGGTATTTACCATCCTTTCCAACACCTTGCAGATGCAGCTCGTCAACGCAATTGGACAATAATTGGAAGGAAACTTGGGATCTTTGCCTGGCTTAGGGAAGGCCAAGACGATGGCCTCCCACCAGGAGTCCGGAATCTGCTCCTCGATGAAAATACGGTTAAAGAGTCGGAGCAGTCGATCCTTACTCGATGGTGAGAGATGTTGGAGCATGGCATAATGGACATTGTCTGGCCCCACAGCAGATGCACGAGAAGTGTGCAGAGCAAGGCGAAGCTCCTCTGTTGTGAATGGCCTGTTGTAAGACTCCAGGCCATTCGAATGGAAGGACAGCGGAGAGCATTCGGCCCTGCTCTTCTGGGCCAGAAAATCAGGGGAGTATGAGGACAGAGAAGAGATGGAGGAGAATGACTCCCCCAGAGTGTCGGCAATTGCACGAGGATCAGCAATTGCCTGTCCATTGTGCTCCAGGATTGATAATGAGTGGGACGTGTACTTCCCACCCATCTTCCGGACCTTATCCCACACGACCTTAGAACTGGTCATGCGGGTAATAGAAGATGTATATTTCATCCAAGATTCCTTCTGGCTCTGGTGCCGGACGAAACGGGCTTTCGCCCTGGCACGTTTGAATGCTTCGAGGTTGGGGGACATCGGATATATCCGAAACACCCCCCAAGCCTTGTTCTGAGCCTTACGAGCTGCGGTGCAGTCGGGATTCCACCACGGTTTCGGGAACCGTGGAAACTGAGTCGAGGTCTGAGGAATAGTACAGGCAGCTGCATGGACGATGCAGTCCGTCAACTCTGCCACTGCAACACTGATGGGCTCCTGGCTGACAGAGTGCTCATCGAGCTCAGACAAAAGCTCGAAGCCACTCCAGTCAGCCCAATCAAGCCTCCACCGGGCGACACGCGAAGGGCTGCAAGGCCCCCCACGAGAGATGGTACACACCACGGGGAGGTGATCGCTTCCATATGGATTGTCCTCGACCTCCCATGTAAAGAGCGGAAGGATCGAGGAGGAGCAGATGGCGAGGTCAATGGCAGTGAATGTGCGGGTTGGGGTGTGAAAGTAGGTACTGACACCGGTGTTCAACAGGGAGAGCGATGGATCCAGGAGACACTGCTCCTCCAGGACCCGGCCCCTCCCGTTGGTGTCAGCACTGCCCCAGAGCAGACTGTGGCCGTTGAAGTCCCCCATGATGAGGAAGGAGGACGGCAGCTGCGAGACGAGGTCATCCCGGAAAATGATGCTTCCGGGTGGGAGATAGATGGAACAGACAGTCAACGAAAATCCCACAAAGAGGCGGATGGCCACCGCCTCTAAGTGCGTGGTGAGGGAAATGACCTGGAATGGAGAATGGTTGCTCACAAGGATGGCAACACCCCTGTGAGCTGGACCATCTCCATCCCGGTGAACGAGAGAAAAGTGCCGGATAGTGGGATTGTTGGCTGTCTGCAAGAATGTCTCCTGAAGGCACACGCAGAGGGGTTCGTGTGCCCTCAGGAGGACCTTGATGTCGTCAATATTCCTCTGGAATCCACGACAGTTCCATTGAAGGAGTGTGGCCATCTCAGGTCTTGGAAGAATTGGCGGACGACTTTCGATTTATTTTAACCGCCACCAGCGACAGCTTTTGAAAAACAGGGCGGTTGGTGTCCATGTCCTCGGAGTCGTCCGAGCAACATGGATCAGAGACCGCCGAACGAGAAGGAGGTAAAATTTTCTTTTTTGGCCCTGGCAGGGGCCCCTTGGGTTTCGAAGGTCTTGCTGTCTGTGGGCAGGGTGGAGGGGGCCTTCCGGAGGTGGATGTGGAAGGCACAGACAGAATAGAAACCGGTGACGATGTCGAGATTGACACCGACGTCGGCTTCGCCTGCATCAAGAGGTACTTAGTGGCAGGCAAGAAAGATTCAGCTGGTGGAACACTGATGTCGGTCTGCACCGTCACGGAAGCCATCTTAACGATGGGCTTTCCGACAACCGCACCGGCATAGGAAACCTTGCCAGGTGGGGCAGGAGGTGCAGCAAGCTTCCTCGCCTCTGGATAGCTGATGTTGTGTCGAGTCTTGAGGCGCTGTACCTCTTTCTCCTCCAACCACTTCGGACAGTCGCGGGAGTACGCTGGATGTTCACCACGGCAGTTTACACAGCATGCCTTTTCTGCTGTGCAGTCAGGTTCAAGATGATCCTGACTGCCACAACGAGCACAGGTGGGCTGGCCCCGGCATGCAGTGCGGGGCATGGCCAAACCTCTGGCATTGAAAACAACACAGAGGGTTGGATATAAATGGCCGCACCTCGCAGTGTAAGTATCCTGCCTTGATGGAAGTAGGCAGGCGTGGCGTGTTGAAAGTTAGGATGAGTACCCAGCTGGGCTCTAACTTTCCATTACGGCGTGACGAAACCCGGTGGACTGCTACCACTCCCTGGGCTGAAAGCTCCGAGAGGATTTCCTCCTCAGAAACCTTGAGGAGGCCCCACTCGGAGATTACACCTGGGGAGGAATTGAGCGTCTTGTGTGGAATGACTTCGACTGCCACTCCACCAATCGCTGTTACTTTCAAAAGAAGCTCCGAGTGTTTGGAGCATGCAGTCTCCACCTGTAAATCACCAGATCTAAGGCGCTTTACAGATTTTGGTTCTCCCGCAAGACCTTGAATACCCTTATGAATAAAAAATGGGGACATGTCTCCAAGCACCTGATCACCCGTAGAGTGGATGATCAGGAACTTCGGAGACACACACGAAGACGAAGGCAAAGACAAGGAAGTTGGGGGTCATGGCGAGCCCTCTTCGCAGCATTGATCGTTGAATTTTGAGTAGTTGTACTCATGGTTGTTGTTGAGGGATTCAGTGCCCGTTGTCCCCACCCATCATGGAATCCAACAAGGGGACGCCCAGTTGGGCGCCAGGGCTGCCCGGGCACCATACCCACACAGCCAGTGAGCCAAGCCCGCACAACAAAACGAAAAGGAAAAGAAAAAGAGAAATAGTGAAAAACTCGTCTGAGTTCCCACAAAAGAAAATAAGCAACAATTCAATAAAGTGTGAGGTAAGAGCTGGCCTCACAAAAGGAAGAAAACTACAAAATTAGTGAATGTGTGGGGAAACTCGCAAACCGTTGTCCGGACGTGGACAAGGTTACTCACCGATCTGCATAGTTGACCCTAGCAGGACCAGCCCACCAGCCGATTGATCCTGAGGGGGCTGCCCCAGGACCTCCTGTTTACCTGAAGCAGAGGCCAAAGCAGTGTATAGCAGCGGCCCAGGAAGTCACTGCCCAGCCCCGCGACAGACAGGCTCCCCAATGGCAAAACGGCCAAAGGGGACCCCTGAGCAACTGCCAGGATCCTCCTTTCCAGGGACACGGGTCTCCACGCACAGCAAACACGCGGGCGAGCATTTAGGACCCTGTGAAGGTAACTGAGCCAGCGGACCCTTCACAGGGTGGTCCCCTCACCACGGACAGGTTCTTGCATCGAGGGGGAATATTGTGAAGTTGACCACTCCTCAGCAGGATAGAAAAAAAGTAAAAAGTGGCCCATAGATGATCAGTTCAGTAGGCCACACTGATTGGCAGCCTTCCCCTTCTGTTCCCTTCCAAAAGAGAATCTCTTTGGAAAGGTACTAACAGCCTGCAACACGAGAAAGTGGGGTCGGACATTAATGCTAAGCCTGGTCAGTTCTATGCATCATCACTGGGGATTGGTACACAGCTCTCCTACCAATTTATACCCAGCTACCATTTACAGACCTACTATTATTATCCTTATTTTTTAAAAAAGACCACAAGTCTTGTGATGACTATAGGGGTATCAGCCTAAATTCTGTTCCAGGTTGTTTGATTTGCATGATTGTGTTTAATAGAATTAAGACTTTTGTTGATGGATAATTGCATGATGAGCAATGTGGATTGAGAAGTTGTAAGGGATGTATTGAGATGATCTTTTTCACTTAGATTCTTGAGAAATGTTTAGAGTATGCAGAATTCACTGCAAGGGGATAATTATGACCTTAAATGGTCTACAGATATGAAAATTTATGATTTAGATTATTTTGTTCATTTGGCCCTTTTGGGAATTGATGTTGATGAGATGAACTCTTTCATTAGAGCTGTTGATGAAACTGGTAGTAGAGTAGGTTTGATGATAAACAGAGAGAAAACTAAAGTGATGAAAATTGGTCAGGCAGGCTGTGATTCAGTTAATCTGAATGGTTGCAGTCTTGAGAAGGTGTCACAGTTTAATTATCTTGGGAGCTATGTAACAGATACTGGTGATGTGCTGCATGAGATTAACAGACGAATAGGGATTGCTGCTGGGACTTTTAAGAATCTATGGAGAATGTGGAGAAATAGGCGTATACACCTAAAGACTAAAATTAGACTGTATAATAGTTTGGTTCTTTCTAGGGTTAGTTATGGTAGTGAAACTTGGATGCTTTATAAACAAGTAATAGGAAACTTGAAGCTTTGGATTCTAGATGATTAACAGTATCTTGGGCATTAGGTGGTCCAACTTTGTAAGCAATGATTAGGTTAGGCAAAGGAGTTGGCAACCTCCTTTGAGCAGCATATTGTGCAGAAGAGACTCTGTTGGTTTGGACATGTTGCCTGTATGGAATATTACAGATTAGTGAATAGGGTTGTGGACAGTGTGCCTAAAGGCTCAGAAGCAAGGGGAGACCTAGGATGCAGTGAGCAGAAAATGTCGAACAGGACTTTGTGGGAATTGGTGTGCAGTGGCTAGATGCAGCAGATGTAGTTCAGGAGAGATATGCTTGGAGAACTAAATTGAACGATCTGATAGGATCTCCATAGTCCAAAGCTGCTTGGATGTTGATATATATATATACACACACACCATAAAATCTCGCATGTAATATGCACAATTAATATCAATTTTTGCTCAATTGCAAAACTAGTGTACAGTTAATTATACTTCTTACAATATTGATACAAGTGCATGCCGAATTAGTCACTCTTGTTGTTGAACAGTATAATTTAATACCAAAGTAATGTGACCTTAATTACAGTCCCAAAGAGACGTGCCGCTTGCCTCCCCCCCCCTGTGACCCTATGTCATCCTAAATATTGCATAGTCACCTTACCATCATTAGTTATAAATTTTTCATTATGGTGGTTATTGAATACTGTACTTGTTTTATGAATGATATCCATGTTGTCTGTATATGTTCGGAGAATCTGAATTGAAGTTGCCAAGGAAATATGTATACATTTTTAGTACAACAAAAAATATCGATTAAAAAAAAAAATAAAAATTGCTGTTGAAATTTATATATATATATCTTATAAAAATATATAATTCAGGCTTCAAAAATATTTCGTTTTTTAATTTGATGCATATTTTATTAAACTACAATATAAATAATTTTATAAAGCCATCTGATTGCCATTTCTTAGAAGCACTAAATGGTATTGCTGATTTGCTTGTTAAAGTTCCTGTTTACTGAAGCAATCTTCTGATTTAAGCTCACTAGTTTAATTTGAACTATTATCAACAAATATTTCCTTAAATTTTTGAAAATCTCCTAAAAAAATAACAAAAAATGCTATTTTTAAAACGATGTATTTTGGAAGTAATTACAAAATACATACCACCATTTTTTTTTTCTGTTTCACACTCTATTCCCTCATAAACCTATTTCAGTATTCCCAAGTTATTTTTATCATTTTCCCCAGCATTCTATACATCTTTCCCAGCCACCAAAATTGAAACTGGAAGTAAACACATCCTTTTTAGAAATTCTGGTTGCAGCTGCATTTAATTAGTTACGCTTCACTGAGGCAAACAAAATGCAGATATCTGACATATGCAATATATGTTGCATGTGCTATAAGTGTTGTTTACAGTTTTGGTCCAACATACTAGATACCCTTTGTAAAGTTAGCATTTTTTTTATTTTAAGTCTTAGTTTTCATTTCAGTAGATTTATTTTCAGAAATTAGCGATTTCTTTTGGCCTATCGATACTACGTATTGATTTTTTTTATAGTTATACTACATCGTATGGCCATCCTACAATTTGTTGCTGTGGATATTTTAACCTCGCATTAGGCTATATGTTAATTCTCATTTTATTATATATTACTTTTCCAGTAATATATAAGCAAAAAAAGTAAAACTTTGATCTAGTATCATTTTCTGAAAATAAATGAGGTCTTGGATATGGAAGAAAATTAATTTCTGTAGATTTACTTCCGTTAGTTAACGATCTTTTGATTGGCTGATTTATCGATCTTTCTGAGTTATGCTAGATCGGAGGCCGGCTTAAAAGTTGTTGCGGATATTTTATTTAATATCCCATTAGGTTATATGTAATTTTTATTTTATTATTTCTTGTTTTTTTAGTAAAAAACTAAGCTTGTACCATGTTCAGAAATTGAATGTCTTGGATACGGAAGCAAAGTAGACTTCCTTGCTATGGAAATCGACAATCATGTGGGAAGGTAATTTCGGAAAGAGCTGATGCTTTGGTGCACAAACCTTTCTGCACTTAGCCAAAATTGTCAAACTTCAACACCCAAAGAAAAAATTCATAATGTTTAGCAAAAAAAGCAGCCATGGAAGCTTTTTTCTATTTCATAACCAGTTCAGAAAATACCGTGAATATGAGAAGCCCAATTCACATTGTATAACACTAGCCGTGTTCAAAATATATGATTTAAACATATATGATAATCACAGCATTACCTGCTGCACTTTTGGCATTGATAAATCAGTAAATATTTTGCGGAAAAAATATGAGCTGGCATTAGTTCAACTGGGAGAATACTCTGGAATGTTTCTGGAGAGACAAGGGTTCAAATCCCGTATGTTGTCGGAAAAATTTTCCACAAAATATTTATTAAAATATCATCATCCTCAAGCAGCCATGGGCTATGGAGGTCCAACCAGAGGTGCAATTTAGTTCTCCAAGCAAGTCCATCCTGAGCTACATCTACTGCATCTGGCCACTGCACACCAATTTTAACAAGGTCCTGTTTGACATTGTCTGCCCACTGCATCCTAGGTCTCCCCTTCTTTCTGAGTCCTTTAGGTACACTGTTCATAACCCTATTCGCCAATCTATAATTATTCATACGGGCAATATGGCCAAACCAACTGAGTCTCTCTCTGCACAATATGCTGCTTAAAGGAGGTTGCAAACTCCTTTGCCTAACCTCATCATTAGTTACAAAGTTGAACTACCTAATGCCCAAGATACTGCGTAAGCATCTGGAATCAAAAGCATATAGTTTCCTGTTATCTTGTTTACAAAATGTCTGAGTTTCACTACCATAACTAACCCTAGAAAGAACCAAACTATTATAAGTCTAATTTTAGTCCTTAAGTGTATATGCCTATTTCTCCACACTCTCCATAGATTCTTAAAAGTCCCAGCAGCAGTCCCTATTCGTCTGTTAATCTCATGCCGCACATCACCAGTATCTGTTACATAGCTCCCAAGATAATTAAACTGTGTCACCTTCTCAAGACTGCAACCATTCAGATGAACTGAATCACAACCTGCCTGACCAATTTTCATCACTTTAGTTTTCTCTCTGTTTATAACCAAACCTACTCTAGTACCAGTCTCATCAACAGCTCGAATGAAAGAGAGATATTTTTTTCATTTCATCATCATTCATCATTTTTCCCATCAACATCATTTGCCAAAAGGGCTAAATCATCAGCATAATCTAAATCAGAAATTTTCGTATCTCCAGTCCATTTAAGGCCAAAATCTTTCCCTTGAAGTGGATTTCGCATAACATAAACAATAACCAAGCTAAAGAGAAAAGGAGATAAAATGCACCCTTGTCGAACACCAGAAGTAATGCTAAAGCAATTGCTACAAGCCTTACCAACTCTCACACACGACTCAGTGTTATTATAGAGAGCTTTCTTTATGTTAACTAACTTGTCTGGTATACCATATGATTTCACAATCAACCACAAATTATGACGATCAACAGAGTCGAAAGCCTTTTTGAAATCAACAAAGCTAGCAACCAAAGGTTTCTGAAACTCTAAACATTTCTCAAGAATCTGCCCAAGTGAAAATATCTGATCTACACATCCCCTACCACTTCTGAATCCACATTGCTCATCACGCAATTGCCTGTCAACCAGATTCTTAATTCTATTAAGCACAATCATGGAAAGAACTTTACCTGGAACAGAGAGTAGGCTGATACCCCTATAGTTATCACAAGAACTGCGATCACCTTTTTTGAAAATAGGGATAACAATAGCTCTGGTAAAATCCTTAGGACAAATGCCTTTATCATAAAAGATATTCAGAATTTCAGTCATCCAAGTGGTAACCGAAACATTCCCAGCTCTAAGCATTTCCGTAGTAATTTCATCTACCCCTGGGGATTTATGAAATTTAAGTTCAGAAACAGCCAAAATAACTTCAGATTGTGTTATAGGGCCAACACTAAAGCCACCAATGCATCTATCATTATTGCAAACAATGGGAATAGAACTAACCGCATTGTTTAGAATATCACTGAAATGCTCAGCCCACCTAGTCATGACAGAATCCTCACCTTATATAACCTTACCTTGTTTATCCTTGAATCCCTGTATACCTGTCCGTTTTCTACCACACAAAACATTAACTATCTGGTACAGCTCTCTGCTGTTGTGCTGTCTAACTGCTTCCTCGGCTTTGTCAGCCAAACCATCAAGCCAAAGATTCTTATCAGCAGCTAACTGATCTTTTACACGTTTATTAAGTTCTCTGTAATGCTTTCTATTAGGACTAGTGGGTATTGATTAAGGACATTCCTGCAGTTCTTTCTTTCCGAAATATGCTCAAGTGCCTTATCACTCAGATAATTCTGTCTCTTCTGCTCCTTTTTTCTTAAAAGAGTACTGTTAGTGTCCAAAAAAGCTTGTTTAAAATGATCCCATTCTTCCTCAACTTCAGTAGTAAACATACCATGAGTGTCATAATGACTAAGTAACCTATCATGGTAAGCTTTGGCTATAACTGAGTCTTTCAGAGCTTCAGTATTAAAAGCAATTTTTTTAACCCTAGCACAACACTTTTAAGTTTAAGTTGCAAGACACTTTTAACAAGATAATGGTCAGATCCAATTTCAGCTCCCCCATATGACCTTGTATTCCTAACAGAACTAGCCCATTTGCTGTTAATTAATATATAATCAATCATATTCTTATGCAGCCCATTGGGTGAAACCCATGTGTACTTATGTATGTCGCGGTGTTTGTAATAAGTGTTAGTTATTCTGAATCCATTGAGTTTACTTACCTGTAGGAGACGTTGCCCATTGCCATTGAAGCTACCAATACCAAAAGGGCCTATTACTCCTCCCCAAAGGTCAGAGTCAGTACCAACTTTGGCATTGAAGTCACCAAAAACAAGGGTAATATCTCCTTTCTTGACAGAATTCAAAATATCCTGAAGTTGTTCATAAAAGCTATCCTTCTCATCCTCATCAGCATCCTCAGTGGGGGCATAACAGCAGATAACATTCAAGTCTTTAACGCTTGTCTGAAATTTTGCTGTAAGAAACCTTTCATTAATGCACTCATATCCTAGAAGAGCATCGCTAGCATGTCTGCTGAGAAGCAGACCCACGCCTTGGTGATGCTTATTGTCGTCCCTCCCTGAAAAGAGAAATTTAAGATTATTTTTAAGAATCTAACCTTTATCTGTCCATCTGGTCTCTTGCAAGCCAAGAATATCTGTGTGGAATTCTTGTGTGAGGACATCAAGAGAAAAAGCTCTGTGCAGAGTCCTCACATTCCAACTACCTATGGAGAGAAAATGGTTAGTGGGATGTTTAAAGAAACTATGTTTATTGAGAGAGGGAATGCCGACAATATCAAACAGCTGTGAATCTATTCACTTGGGGCTGTCAACCCACAAATAAACAGAAAACGCAGCGGAAGATTTTCCCTCCACAGAAGCCCACCAGTGCAGCAAAATCAGGATCCATAATCAAGTTCAGAGTCATATCTGTCCAGATACGATACTGAAAATCATTAAGAGAAATAAAAATCATTTCAGATTGAATATTATGTTATTCGGGATGAAATTTCCTTTTGATAATTATATATAATTTAACTATTGTTATTCATCAAGTTTTCCAAAGTGAAGCCTTAATTGTACAGCGTGATATTTTTTTTCACCTATCGTATTAAAAAAGGATTATTAAAATCAATATGATTGAAAATTTATTTATATTATTTATTTTTTTTATAAAATTTGTAATTAAATTGTGTTTTAATTTGATATATAACGACCTATTTCTGTTTATTGGTTATTAAAAAAAATTCTAAAGTTGACTTGCTTATTTGATTCAGCAGATTTTGCTAAAAGCCTGGAATTTGCTCATAGTATTGAAAAAAAATTACAAAACAAAAAAATATTTACTTAAAACCCAAAAAATAAATTTTTTATTTCAAAATATATAGCCATTCTATTCATGTGCATTGTAATTATTTCTGTGAATTAGTGTTTTTAAAATAAATTTTTATTTGCATTGCGAGATGCATTTTTTAACTACATGAACTACACGACTCTAAAAAAAGTCCTATTAAAATGAAACTTATCTTTTTTGTTAAATACTTGATTTTCAGAAAATCTAGAATTAAATGCTGATTAATTTGGTATGGAACATGCCATAATTCCTTTCATTAGTTATTTGGCAAAAAAGTTCTAAAGTTAAAGTTTTCTTTGGCTAAGAAGAGGAGAAAATAGCTTGGCCTCTGGATGGAAACCTGTTTTTCAGCCTGGACACTGGAAGGGTTAAGAAATACCCTAAGAATGAACTTATGACAGCAGCATTATACTGCATCAAAAAAAATGCTGCATGGCAACCAGGCAGGAAGTTGACATTTCAACATCAACAAGGCTAACATGTGGTTGTGGCAAAAACAGAAAGGCTTCAGATGTTGCCTCGGAGGAAAAAGGCAGATCGTGGGTCAGCACCAAGTTTTCCTGGACTGGAAGATGATGGAATGTGTGGTAGACAGGAGACAACACAGGGTGTTGGTATCTCATGTGTAGAAATGGAATTGAAAGCCTTGCAACTGGAAAAATTTGTTGCAAGAACAAGCGAGTTGAAAGCATCATATGGATGGGTAGTACATTTCTGGAGTGACATAATTGAAAATATAAAGAGCTAATTTATTGAAAAAATTATTAACCCTGTATACCTATCCTATATCAGGAACTGTCAATAGAACTTGGTGGACATAACAGTTGCCTGCATCATTGGCAAGGTGTGCATTATACATAAGATTTTATGGTAATTCAAATATTAACCACCAATTATAAAAAGATATTTCATACAAAGCACAGAATGTTCATTGTTGCCTTTTACGAAAAAGCCTACATATCCACATTCTCTAGCAATGGTTCTTAGCTACCTAATTAGTCTAATAATGACTAAAATGAAAATACAATGTTCAGAGAAAAAACACTGTATAATCAATTATAAGAAACAGTTTTATTTCCTTTATTTAATAAGAATATTCATTTAAAATTACTATGAGATTTAACAATACCTGAACAATAGCTGGATCATTAGGAAGTCCACTGGTGAGTGTTGGCTGAGGTTTTGGAGGTTCACAAACATGCAGGTCTTTGATGTCACTGGCACGAAATATAATGTATTCATAAACTTCATCCCGAGGTGCAACAGGCCGTTCTGTTGGTCTGTCTTCCGTACCAAATGATCTTACTATATCCAAATGAAAAATATATACAAATATTGGTTGTTTTAGTATGGGTACTGACATTAAAACGCTAAATTAAATCAATACAAAGAAATAGATACAATTTTACATATTACAAACTTATACCCAAGAAAATACTGATGAAATATTTTTCTATAAACATTAAATTAATGGCATCATACATAAATATATGTTCCTTCACTGCAGATGTCAGGTTGTGTTGTGTTGTTTTACCTCTGAGTGGCACTTTTTTGCACACCATGGGCTAAATGGCCAGGTCACATGGACCCCAAAGGCTCAGAGAAGGTTGGGGGAGGGGACCCACTGGAACAACTGTTGGGAGACATGGTAGCCTCCCATCAAGGCCATCCAGTGTGTTCTTTAACGTGCACAGGGTATGGCTCTCCCGCACACAGGGCCACAGCTTAACGTCCCATACGACGGACGGCGGCCTTTCCAAGCCCATCAGTGTCCCCTACTGATCGTGGGCAGGGCGGGGAATTTTGCGGAGATAAATCTCAATGCTGACCCAGCTGGGACTCGAACCTGGGAACTACAGATTATGAGCCTGGCGCGCTACCGACTGAGCCACCCCCGCCCCCACTGTAGATGTCTACACAAAGGATAAAACATACGATAATATAAAATAACATGGTTTATTATAAAATGTGGAGCTGGAGAATGTTTTAAATTAATCTTTAACACTCTATGACACTGTTTCAAAGCACTTCAGCAAAAATTCTATGCTACCTAGATCATAAGTAATGAATGAGATTTTATGTACCGTAGAGGTGAGAAGTGAGAGGAGCATCATAGATGGAAAGTTCATTTTATAAAGACCTTGGTGGAAAGGGATGAGTCACAGCAGGTTCAAAGTATAGAAGGCGATGCAGTATGTTAATTAGTTGGTCTTTTTTCACAATGTTGTCACACTTTTGTACAATGAAATTTTCTTCCATTGACCAAATTTTCATGATTGCAGCAGTGTTAATAATAACCAATGATAGTTATGGTAGCATAGAATGCTTATAAATCTTAAAATCTACACGTTTTGCACCCTTACTATGGACTACTCATCAAGTAGCATAGCTAAAGCATTGCTAAGCATGAGTGAATAGCTAAAGCACTGCATTAGGAGCAGTTGTTTGTTGAGCACAGGGGGAGGAGGGAGACCAATAAATTGCAATATCAATGGCTCAGATCTGATGTTCAGAGAAGCTGTAAAGCGATCTGCACATGAAGGAGGTGAATAAGAGGGTTGGAGTTCTGATACTTCTCCGAGATTCAAGAATTTTGAGGACAGCTTTATTTTGTGAATAAACTAAATTTTTGCATTATTGTCCATTGCATTAAGATAATGTGCGAGAATTTTGTTAACTTTATAACCCTCAAACTTTCGCTTTGGCTTTCTAATAAACATGCTAATGAGGCCATTAATATTGGTTATATCTGTAGGAGTAAGAAGTTGTATTAGGAAGTGTGTGTGGATTGGGGGAAGGGGTGTTGTACCAAACACCTATTTTTAAGAGTGATCACGGCTCTTATGATAACAATAGGAGTATCAGTCTATTTCTGTTCATAGTTTTTTCACACGATTGTGCTTATTCGAATTAAAAAACAAGTTATAGGCAATTGCATGATGAGAAATGTAGATTCAGAAGTAATAGGAATATGTTGATCTGATTTTTTCACTTTAAACATTTCTCAAGAATATGTCAGAGTTTCAGAAACTTTACTAGCTTTGCAGATTCCAAAATAACTTCCGACTCCACTGATCAGCATAATTTTTGGTTGATCTTGAGATCATATGGCATAACAAACTAGTCAGCATAATGAAAGTTCTCTATAATAACAACAACAGAGTCATGTGTGAAAGCTAGCAAGGCATTTTGTCTCTTTTTCTGCCTTTAGTTTTGTTATGTGGAATTCACCACTAGGGGAAGATTTTGGTCTGAAATGGTCTGGATTTTAAAATTTATGATTTAGATTATGATGATGACTTTCATAAGATGAACTCTTTCATTAATGATGTTGATAAGACAGGTAAGTAAAGTAGGTTTGGTGATAAACAGTGAGAAAACTAAAGTGATGAAAATTTCTCAGACAAGTTCTGTTTGGTTCATCTGAATGGTTGCAACCTAGAGCAAATGTCTGTTTAATTATCTTGGGTTGGTTGTTTTACCTCGGAGAGAATTATCTTGGGAGCTATGTAATAAATACTGGTTATGTGTATAATGAAATAAACAGAAGAATAGGGATTGATGTTGAACTTTTAATAACTAAAATCATTTACTATGCCAATTTTTGGCAAAAAAACTTAACTCTTAAACTTTGTTTTAAGCTTCAATGAAGAGGCTTTACCAGCCAATTTGGCATTTCAAAATTGGATGTTTCTGAAAAAATATAGCACATGCAGGAGATGCATTGTTTTACCTGTGACACTTTTTTTGCACACAATGGGCTAAATGGCAATGTCACAAGGATCCCAAAGGCTCAGAGAAGGTTGGGGGAGGGGACCCACTGGAACAACTGTTGGGAGACAAAGGTAGCCTTCTGTCAATGCAACCCAGTGTGTTGTTTAATGGGCACAGGGTATGGCTCCACTGCATAATATCGCATTTGATGGATGGCAGCCTTTCCAAGCCCATCAAGTGTCCCCTACTGACTGTAGGCAGGGTAGGGAGTTTTGCGGAGATAAATCTCAATGCTGGCTCAGCTGGGACTCAAACTTGGGGAACTCCAGATTACGATCTTGGTGGGCTACAGAATGAGACCCCCACCCCAGGAGGAGGAAGGTTTGCTGGGGGAAAAGATATTGAATCCTATCACTACCTTACTATCTGACAGAGATCCAGCAAATTGAGCTGTTAACTAGAAATACATCCATGTTCTCTCAATACAATGAAGTTAGATGCCAACATGTTTTTTATTTAAGGATTTCACAATTTGCTCAAAAATACAGCTGTATGTACTTTTGCTCCATTTTAATATACTTCATGACTCAAAACTACACTGCTGGCCATTAAAAGTGCAACACCAAGAAGAACTCATCAGATTGTTCTGAAATATGCAAAATGGGTAGCCCATGGAAGAACATGTAAATGATTCAAAGCGCAGCACATACACACGTGTAACAATAATGCTCCTGGAAGTGGTATTAGAGGAGATTACAAAGAGCTGGTGTAAAGCATTGGAATTGTGTTTGCTTGCAGTTCTTGTGCACTAAATGATCCAGTATGCCCTGTCAAAGAACACCGCATCCATACGACCAGGTTTCGGACTTTGATCGAGGGAGAATTGTGGGATTATGGGAAGGCAGATTATAGTACTGAGACCGGTGCTTGTGTTGGACAGAATGCTGCCATAGTGATGACAATATGGCATCAGTGGGTAGATAAATTCGCAGACATGAGGGATCTCAATGGCCCTGTCACACAAACGAACGTGGGGACAGACATCTTGTGCACATGGCTTTGAATGATCATACAGCCACATAAACACCTTAGCTCAACAGTTAGGTCACATCAACCAGTGTCCACACATACGGTTCAACATTGTCTGCAGCAGCATCAGAACATCTTTGCTAGGTGCCATTACTTTGGCTACCATTGACTCTACAACACAGGCATATGTGACTGCAATGGTGCCAAGAATGTTGCGCATGGATGTGTGAATGGCATCGCATCATTTTTTCAGACAAATCCACTTCAGTATGCAGCACTATGATGGACGAATTCGTATCTGGCAGTATCACAGCGACAGGCTCAGTGAGACGTGCATGATGCAGTGCCATACAGGTCTGGCCCCTGGTGTTATGGTGTGGGGTGCCATTGGACTCCACTCATGCACGTGCCTCGTACACATTACCAGTACTTTGAACAGCCAGTGTTACATCACTGAGGTGTTGGAGTCTGTGATCGTACCTTCAGGGGCTCTCTGGTGCCATTTGCCAACAGGACAATGCCCAACCACATATGGCATGCATGCATGCATGCATGCATGTCCAACAATTTCTGGATAGCCACCATGTGACACTTATGCCTTAGCCTGTGTATTCACCGGATTTGTCCCCAATTGAACATGTCTGGTCCATGATCTCACGATGACTAGCACACCAGACACCATCAGCTGCTACAACAGACGAACTTTGGCTATGTAACAAAACTGCATGGACTGGCATTCTCCAAACACACATCCAACATCTCATCCTCTCAACACTGGACCACGTAACAGCAGTTATTGCCACTCATTGTGGTTACACAAGATACTGATTTCTTTGTATTCCCCAAGTCTAACCAAGTTGTATTTGTAATCATTTGATCCTTTGTAACATTAGCTATGTATTCACTAAATATGGCTTTGATATCTCGTCTTTCCTGGTGTTGCACTTTTAATGGCCAGCAGTGCACTTGGCTACTGATCTAAGGGACCTGGGTTCGAGCCCCAGATAAGGAATGAACGTTTGTGTTGTTTTTCTGCTGAGGTCCTGACATCATCACAGACCTTCAAGCAACCTTGTCAGGCTGTACAGATATTTATACTGCATCCAGAAAGTACTGAAGTACTCTTGCTGGGGGGAGGAGGGGGGTAATGTATATACCATGCAAGGTGCATAAATGTACTGGATACATCCAGTACGAAAAAGTAATGCTATTTTTTATTTATACATACTTTTATAACTATTTGTTGTAAAATATTACTACAAGTCAAAATTTCAGTACAAAAGATGTAAATACATATATAACCTTATACACAATAAAAAGGACCTTCTTACTCAGAAATTAATTAACAATAACTTAAAATTCTCTGTTGTTGAACAATTAAATTTTTAAGTTTATCCTTCAAACTATTTGCATGGTAAAAGTTTTTAGGAGAAAACTGAGGCTTTTCAGAGCAAGTACAGCACTCTATCTTTGGTGAACTGGCACATGCTCTGAAAAGCTTCCAACCACTGAACTGTAAAACATCATCAAAAACATAATGACTTGCTTTGAATGGTGTACAAACCTGCAACTTTTAACAGTTTTATGCACATACACTTTACAACATCAAAGCTACTTTGTTGGTTACTGATATTTGTGCACTCAAAAATTATCAATGAAATGTAAAATAACATCAAATATGTTAACATTTTACCTTGCATGGCATTAAAAGTACCTAAAAATATCATACAATGACAGCTTCTCTCTCATAAGTAATCTCATTCTATAGAACTGTATATTCCAAGGAAATACTTCTTGCCATTGGCACCCATTTTGAAAAATCTTGGTTACCTCAGATCTGAATACTTCACTGTTACCATTCATGCTGGATCTTACTTGTATCACTCCTGCTGTTTTAATCATATACAGTGTTATAGAGTTCTATTAAATTTCTAAAAAAGGTTAAAACTCTATCTGTTTCTTAAATAATTACCAAAAAAAAAAGTAATTTTCTTGATTTAAGTAAAAACGTTATTTTTTTTTGTTATTCAGAAGTAGCCATTTTATTCTTAAAGCCTATTAAAATGCAACTAGTTATCTTTCTTGTTAAATATTTCATTTTCAGAAAATCCAGAATTAAATGTTGGTTAATTTGGCATTATGATAAATGAAGATTCCCCATACCAGCTAAATGAAGCATTCCATAATTCCTTTCATTAGTTATGCAAGAAAAGTTATTTTTTGACTGAACACATTCAAAAAAAAAAAAGCCTGGCTACAGGTGCAATTCAGTTGTTCAGGCCTGACATCAAATGTTAATGTAAGAAAAGCCTTCACTAAATAAAAATTTTCCAAGCAGTCAATTTAATTGCTTAATGTTCCTGCAATCAATAAATTATCTCAAGACCTGTTCTACAGATTTCTGAATGAATAATTAAGCCCACACAAGATTGAATTTGCTTCTTTGTGTGAACTGACAAAGACCTAAACAGGGCTTTCCAAAAAAGTGAAGGAAATATTTTGAGTGATGAAGAACAAAAGGCCATGTCTTTCAAATACACCAGATTTATGTGCAAGGGGCAGTTGACAAATATGTGCTTACGACACTTTAAAATTTTTGCACTACTTTTAAAATGTATTAAAATTATAAATACTAAAAGATAAAAATCCTTTCACATTTTCATTACAATATATGTCATATAGATATATCATGTATATTTTAATAAAATTTAAAAATGTACTTAATATATTTATTTCACATAGCCTTTTATATTTTTACTCACATATCTTTCGAAGGGTTAAACTAAAAAAGTGATGTTATAGATTTCCGATACCAGCTAAATATTAGGTATCAATTAAGAACAAAAAAAAAGGGGTTCATCAAGGTACAACTTTTGTTTCGTTCAATATTTTTCGATGTTATATATCAAATTTGCTACCTACTTTCTGAATACTGTGTAAAATTTAATTGTTTTTAACACAAAGAATCGAATATTTCGCAGTAAAAAAAATACGCATTTGATGCGACTGTTTTACATTTATTCGCGATACATTTGCAGTTCTGGAGACCGCAAATCTCACATCCTGTTGTTTCAACGTTTATCCTTTTACAACTTAAAAAGTTTGATATTACGTATCGTAGTATATACATAATGCAAACCAGCGAAAAACACAATTATAAAAAATTACTTAATTCTTAACTAATTTCCTCTTTTTGTGGGATTTGAGATCCCACAGTTTTAGTGTGGTAACAGAAGTTAAACGTATGAAAAACTATTTAATATTGGACACAAGATTTCAAGAAATTACGTATAGGGTATGTAATAATACATTATTAACGTTCAGTACACTAAACACAAAATACCAACCTTTCGCTAATGCTACAGTCGATTCTTTTGTGTCAATAGTATATAATATTCCTTCATAACGAATTTCCGATTTCGATATAAGACTGATTTTACTTCCAAGATATGGTATACCCCCACTCATTATTAAATACTTTGAATGTTAATCTTCATATATCGATGTTCAGTGATTACGAAACGTGCTTTAAACTGCACATAGGTATTCGAGTTCGCGAAATTTACCTTAAATACAACATGGCTACCTCCTGACAGAACTGTTTTCTTTTCGACCATATCAAGGATAGCGGGCAGTGCCTGGCTTAAAAGAGGGCGCTGCGTTCGTTGTAAAAGTACTCTTCGACCACTTCGATGTTTAAGTTGTTTTCTGTAAACACACATATTTTAGTTTAATACTCGTATGTAACATTTAAGAAGCTGCAGTATGTATAATTAAGCTTTTCTTGTGTAGCAGGTATTTGCATAATGAAACGTTGAAAACTATTTTCTATTTTCCAATACGCTCCTCCAATTCATTTGAGAAAAACAACTTTCAAAATTATGGATTAAAGAAATGTGAATTTTAAATACTGCTACCGTTACACAGTGACTGTGTTAAATGATTTATTTTGCAATTTTCTTTCTTATTTTGATAATTTGTGGATATTCCATGATAAATTAATAATATGACATATTTAAAGTATTGCAACTTGTACTTATGTATAAATTTAGTTTTAATGTCTGATATTTATTACTTAATTTAGATGTCAATGACATTCTCAGGGACAGTCAATGTAAAACTGCTGTGTAGAATGTGTATCTGCCATCTTACGTTAACGCTCTACTAATGGTATAAGGCAATATTCCCAATGTGATTCCAAAAGCCTTTACGAACTTTGCGCATGCGCATTTTGTTTTTGGTTTGGGTACAGAAAATGGCGTCTGCGAAGTCCTTGGAGGATATGTTGTTGTCTTCAGATATCGACGAGTCGGCTGTGAATGCTCTAGTGGGATCCCTGGAATCGCAGCTTTCATCATCAGGCATCCAAATTCCTCGTTCAGATATTGCATCAAGTTCAGTAAATAGCAATCACATTGCGAGTGGTACAGTAGTAGACTCCAATTCACGATTAACCGATGGACAAAAACATGGTGCACTTTTGGGAAGTTTATTGGAGCAGGGAAACTCTCTTTCGAGTAAGAATTTGTCAAGTACACATATTCTAGGATTGAATTCTGTGTCTTCGCCAGCTCTTGCAAATGCAGTTATGGTTACTTTAGCTGGCGCTCTACCCGCAAGTGGTTACATTAATCAGGTTAGCACAACTCAACAGGCGTTACTGAGCTCAGCTGTGATTGGAAGGCACGTAAGCAACTCTGACATTAAACTAGTTTATTCACCCCAATCTACTGCATCGCATTTTTCGACAGCCGTAAACTCAACGGCTGCAAACACTGGTGTGATAACAACAACAAATTTACCAAGGAACAATCTGAAAGTGACTACCTTACCTAATGGAAATCCCAATCTTAACGTCAATTCTACCGGACAGTCAGTGCCAATAGTAGCTGTGACATCAGGTGCTCCAGTTATAACCGGGCCATCAGGGGCTATTCAGCAAAGTAGTGGTACGACACTGAGTGCAATCCACAATCTGGCTAATATTGCATCACAACAACCACATATTATAATTCCTAGTTCAATTCAACAGCAGCATCCAAATCTATCGTCGCAGCACATTGCTACCCTGAATTCAAAAAATATTATGTCTCCTCGGGTGCTGAACAGAGAACAGTTGGATCAGGGATTAGGGTTGAAGCCACAAATTATTGTTAAAGATGGACATGCACCAATTCCCTGTCAAGACAATATTATTCAAAGTTCTGCTCTTGATCACCGTCACTCACCATCACCAGTGCGCCATAACAATAATTTTCAAGTATCTAGTTCTCCATCACCTGTTATAACAACTAAACCCAATCACCTGTCTCATACATCTGGACAACCAATAAATGTTATGACTCAAGTTATGACAAATCAAAATATAATTCCTGGAGTACAAATAGTCAATGTTAACCCTTCACGAATAGGCCCTCAAGGTATCCCAGGGCAGAAGACTCTAGCACCAAGAGTTGTGATTAGTAATCCAGTACGCATTGCACCACAAATGATTGCTACTAGACCTGGTACTCCTGTTCAGGTTCCGGGACAAGTAAGTAATTTAGTATGCGTATTTTTATTTCTGCATCAAATAAACTTCTACTTGGTACATAAATATGAAATTGTATTAAACAAGCATGAATTTAATATATAAATTTTAATTAATAGTTAACTTATACTAAAAGGTTTGAAAACACATTGCCACATGTTCTTTTTATCACAATTCAGCATTCTTAATGTTTGCATACTTGGTAGTTTTGTAATAAAGTATTACAGTAAAATGTCCAGTAGACAACACTTCAAATAATTAGCTGAAAAACTTTTTTCCCTAGTTAATTATTTTGAGCCTTGTTAAAAGTTTTTGTATTGTGTTTCATTTAGAATAAACATGCTGTAATTTGTTGCAACACCTTGAAAAAAGAAATGTGAGTGACATCGTGCTGCAATCATTGTGCTTAAGTGTACTGCAAAGAAGACTGCACAAACTCTACTAACTGTTAAAGTATTAAAATATTGTAATTTTCTTTCTATGCTATAAGAATATTTTCTAAGTTGTAAATTTTATATTTTTAGGTCACTTTTCAGGTTTTGTGTACCTTAATTGAACTTGTAAGAGGAACTGAACTGTTTAGTAGAACTGTACAACTTCTGAATAAATTTCCTATTGAAAAATATCTTTAACTAGGAGCAGGTATGCCTATTTTTTGCCACATAAGTGGGCATGTTTGGTATTTTAAAAAATTTTGACTGAAAGCTACCCTTTTCAGTGTTCATTTTGTCTGCAGTTCACAAATACCACAGACAAGAAAGGGTTTTTTTTTTTTGGTTATATATATATACTTGGAAACAATATGTTTTAAAATTGGCCACGTTTATTTATTTTTATTATGAGACGTAGCAGTGGCCCCCAAATAGAAGGGGACCAGCAGGAGTATTTGACCCATTCCGCTAGCCTAGGGCAAGGCTACCGCAATAGTTAAGGCCATGACGGGGATTTCATAATGTCATGGACAGAGCGAGAGATATTGAACTGTGCTACGCAAAATGCTTTTACATTGCTAGCTTTAATGAAATAGGCTAAAAAAAAATATTTTTTTTTGCATCTGTTATGAATGAATTTATACTTGTAACTGATACAGAACATATTTTCTGTTGATTCAAAAAATTTACTAAATTGAGATATACTCAGTCAGTATTCTATCTAAATTTCTCATATTTTTTCTTCAAAATGTAAATCATACAACAGATAATTCCCTTCAGAAAAAAATTAAAATCCTGTACTCATGTAAATTAATGCATTTCATGAAAAAAAATTGAATGTTATTTTAACATTTTAAACATTTTTATAATGAATATATTTTCAACTAAACCTGGAATATATGTATATTTGTGATAGATAGAATCAATAATTACCCATCCAGTTTCACTCTATTTTAAGAAAATGAAAATTGTGGTATAAAATAAACATTCTTCTATTTTCCATACAAAATACATTGCCCTACCAAAATATTAAAGAATTTTCATTGCTACATTAATGGGAATCTAACTTCAAAGCTCAAACATCTAAAATATGCATTTAATAAACAAAATGTGATTTACAATAAAGATCACAATAAAACTTTTTAAATTTCTATTTTCAACAGTATTCATTCAACATTTAAAGAGTTATGAGACTTGTGCAATAATGAATGCTTAGCCAGGTTTTGTGAAAAGTTCATCAAAACAAACATAATTTCATATATGGTACTCAGAGCTGCTTTTTTTTTTTCAAACCATTTGATAAAAATTAGGACTTGCAAAAGCATTCCAGTTTATTTGCAAAAAAAACTGTAACACCTCTTTTACCATGTGTTCAACATCTCTTTATGAAGCTAATTTTTAGGAAGTAAAACAAAATTGGATGCACATCGCTCAGTGTATATAAGCTTAGATAGCTGGAATTTTAGTATTTTACAAATTTTCCCTTTAGGACTTCTAATAAATTACAATTCATTTTAATATTTAAATAGTTTGAATTCTGAAGCCATTGTTTATATTAGAATTATAACTGATAATAAGCTTTTTCAGCAGTAATTTAATAAATGAGTTATTTTTACTGTCTGGAAGAACTTTGAAACATTATGCAGAAGTCATGCTAGAATTACATTTCTTAACTACCAAAATGCTTTAAAAAATATTTTAATGCTAAATAATAAAGTAATTAAATATACCTGCAATCTCTTGAATGTATTCCACAGGTAAATATTGCTACTTTTATAAAAAGTACAATTAAAAATAACATAAAATTTTCTGTTGTTGAGTAATAAAATTTTGAAGTTTATCCTTCAAACTATTTGCATGTTAAGAGTTTTTAAGAGAAAACTCTGAAGCTTTTAAGAGCAAGGACAGTGCTTTATCTTCAGTGAAGTGACACTATATGGTGACATTAGGGCTTCTTTCCACATGTCATGAAAGGCGAGGTCATTATTTCAATGATGCCCATTACAAGAGTAGGTATTAAACAGCTGCAAGAATGAACACATTAATTTTATGTGTGATGTTGCTAATCATGGGATTTTAAGCTGTCTTGGCCTTATCTATCAAGGTAGCCTTGCTTAGATGTCCCTAATTATGTATCTGTCATTGTCAAATTATGTGTCAAACACGTAAATAATGCGTAAATTGTAGAGCATTATAAATTGTTTTTAAATAGTTATGAGTGAATACAATGAGTAATAATATCAATCTGTCATTAGATTTCAGTTATTAAGAATAAACAAATTTATTGCCTTAATTTGCATTTTCCCTTTTCTAACATTCTTTAGTATCATTATAACCGATTTTATACTTTTAACTGACATTCTCTAATTGCATAATTTACTCCCAAAAATGTTACTCAAGAAAAGTACAGTACTACTTAGCTGTTTGTATTTGAATCACCATTTCATTGTTAACACATTTGAAAAGAAAAAAAAAAAGATGTAACTACAACAATGCATATATAATTTGCTGCATAAAAAAAAATGCGATCTTGAAAGTATGGAAGGGTTCATCTGAAATTTAAACATATGGTTAGATTATCTAAGAGGCAAAATACCATTCAACAACCAGAACAAAAGTATTGATTCGTAGAAGTCAGTATGAGTGTGAGATAGGACTTTATTGTAGATTTGCTTGCCACTAACAAAATGTGTTATTCAACCTCATTGATGAACATCTACTTATAGTATCTACACTTCTAGCTCTGCTACATAATCTGCAGCGATTTTATTGGTTCTTTGATCATTTTAATATATCATGATCAGTGATGTAAAAATTTTTTTATTTGTTTTTATTATATATTTTAAAATCTCTTGAAAAATTATAGAAATTTGATTTTTTAAAAGTATACCTATATTTGACATTTTGTAGTGGGGGGGGGGGGTCACTTGTGATGGGCCTATCCCCATCTCTCCTCTCTGTCAGGCTCTGCACAGTAGACTTCACTTTGCTGAAATAATGAAAAAAAGCTCAACTTTGAATTCATTCTAATTTTTGAGGCTGGACTCTGGAAGTGTTAAATGCCTAAGAGTTTTTAAAAAATAACCCCCTAAACTTATTTTGAAGTAACTAACAAATTGAGTAATGCTCTTTTAGGATACCTACATATATGCATGCAAAATCTTCATGCAGCCATGGGTTATGATCATAACCAGAATGTAATTGCCCTCTCCACACATCTGTCCTGAACTGCAACTGCTGCATTTGGTCACTGTATTCAATTTTAGCAAGGTCCTGTATGACATTGTCTGCCCATCACATCCTAGATCTCCCCCTTTTCCTAAAGCCTTTAGGCATGCTGTTCAAAATCCTGTTTGCCAATCTGCAGCTATGCATGCAGACAACATGCCCAAACCAACAGTCTCTCTTTGCACAATATACTGCTATAGGAGATTGCTGACTACTTACCTCATTCTTACCTACAAAATGAAACCACCTAATACCCAAGAACAAGATACTGTGTAAGCATCTAGCATTAAAGGCATCAAGTTTCCTATTATCCTGCTTACAAAGGATCCATGTTTTGCTACCATAACTAACCTTAAAAAGAACCCAACTATTATACAGCCTAATTTTAGTCTTTAGATGTATATGCCTATTTTTCCACTCTCCATAGATTCTTAAAAGTCCCAGTGGCAATCCCTGTTCTATTTATCTCATGTCACACATCACCAGTATCTGTTACATAGCTCCCAAGATAATTAAACTGAGACACTTGTTCAAGAGTGCAGCCATTCAAAGCAACTGAAGCACCATCTGCTTGACCAATTTTCATCACTCTATTTTATCTCTGTTTATCACCAAACCTACTCTATTACCATTCTCATGAACAGCCCTAATGAAAGAATTCATCTCATCAACATCATTGGCTAAATCATCTGCATAATCTCAATCAGAAATTTTAAAATCTTTAGACCATTTGAGGCTAAAATCTTCTCCTTGAATAGAATTCCATGTAACATAATCAATAACCAAACTAACGAGAATAGATAAAATGCACTTTGTCTTATCAACTCTCACATAAAACTCAGTGTCATTGGTTTACTAGAAAATATTGCCTCTCCCCACAAGAAGTATTTCGGGTGGTGGTGGTGGGGGTGGGAATTTGTGATTGATTTAATATGCCTCATATACCTGAATCAACTTTTTGAAAACGTTGCATAATCAGTGTATTACATATATTTGGCATTTCGTAGTTCATAATTCGACATTAGTAATAAATCAGAGCTGAATCTACATGGGGAAGGGCTACACTCCCTCCCCTTGAAAATGCTGCATGTGTAATGGAGGCCAAAATTTAATAAACGGGTATATTTGAAGTATATTTTATGATTAAAAAAAAACCTGTACTCTTAAATGAAGGGGATATGTTACACTGTAATAGAAATCCAGTCTCTTGCCCTCACCCCCACCCTAATTTTCTTCTAGATCCTCTGGTCCTAGATTCCTGAATCCAGGCCAGGAATACATAATTTTTACCACTTTCTTCATAAAACATTGCTTTAGTTCTTTTCAAATGGGAATAAACAAAATTAGTATTACAATGTTTACATAGTTTCAACAAAATTATTTTAAATATGGTTCATTTTCTCCTCTATCGAAAAACTAGAAGGTTAACATGTCTCTAGTGAATATGGGAGGCTCATTGTAAGAGAAAAATGAAATTTTTCGCTTTCCAAATTTTGCACCCTGTAACATTAGTAATTTGTACTAATCTGTGATTGGAAAATGTAAGTAGTATATCTTATCCAGTAATAAATAGGCACTTTTGATGTCGATTTCAATTTTAGAGGAAAAATTATCTAAGCCAGGTGGGATACGAACCCACGACCTCCTGATAACACGTCAGGTGCTCTGGACCACTGAGTTACCGGCCGCCAATCAAGATCTCTAATTAATGCTATGAACATTCCCTTTATGTCACATATAGGTGTTATTTTAGGTAATTTTTAGCCCTAGTGGCTTTTTATTTGCAAATAGATGGAAAGCATGCCTTACAAGTATGCTAATGATAATAAATATTGAGATAAACTCAGATAAATTCGACAGTTCAACATCCAGTAATAAATAGGCACTTTTGATGCCTATTTATTACTGGTTGTCGAATTTATCTGAGTTTATCTCAATATTTAGTATATCTCATTTATCCTTAAAAAATGAAGGTTAAATGGTAAATCATCTGGTGTATATAAAATAATTTTATTACTACTATATTGAAATATTATTAAAAATTTTTAAAATAAGTACAAAATTGATAAAAATAAGGAGCAACCTGTCGAATTTTAAACAAATTAAAATTTATATGACTCGGTTTTCATTCTTTATGAACACATTCTATTGGCAGAATTTCTGGCATATAGTATTACTTCAGGTTTTACATTTTCCACATTTAGCTCCTTCTAAAGATGAGAAATTAAGGCCATTTGGATAATTCAGAAACTATGAATCATCATATTTCGTTACCTGTTCAACCGAAAAAGGACTTTACATTCATCTATCAAAACAAAAAAAATTGTTTCCCCATTCATCCTGGTGGTTAAGTGATAATTTGTTGCTGCTTTTGTAAACCCCTTGATCATCACACACCACCACTAAACTATCAGATTTCTAGCCGTAGTAGAGTGTGCAATATTTGTTTAAAATTTTGAAACTTCAAAATTTCACATTGTCAGCACAATTAAACTTTTGAATGATTCTAAAAGTGTGAATTGTAATAATTATTCAATACCTATTGGACCCAAAAAAGGATTTTCAGTTTATCTGTAAAAAAAAATTATCATATAAAACACAACTCACAACTTATCATATAATTACAACTTTTTGGAAGAGCAAGTAATGTATCTTAATATAAATATGCGCTATGTGTTTTGCATTGTTGCTACAATGCATCAGGCAAAATACACTGCTGGCCATTAAAACTGCAACACCAGGAAGAACTCATGAGATTGTTCCGAAATATGCAAGATTGGTAGCCCACATGAGAACTTGTAAATGATTCAAAGCACAGCACATACACGTGTAACAATAATGCTCCCTGGAAGTGGTATTAGAGGAGATTACAAAGAGCTGGTGTTGTGTTTGCTTGCAGTTCTTGTGCACTAAATGATCCAGTATGCCCCATCAAAGAACACCGCATCCATATGACTAGTTTTCTGACTTTGATCGAGGTAGAATTGTGGGATTATGGGAAGGCGGATTATAGTACTGAGACCGGTGCTTGTGTTGGACAGAATGCTGCCATAGTGATGACAATACAGCATCAGTGGGTAGATAAATTCGCAGACATGAGGGATCTCAATGGCCCTGTCACACAAACGAACGAGGGGACAGACATCTTGTGCACATGGCTTTGAATGATCATACAGCCACATAAACACCTTAGCTCAACAGTTAGGTCACATCAACCAGTGTCCACACATACGGTTCAACATTGTCTGCAGCAGCATCAGAGCATCTTTGCTAGGCGCCATTGCTTTGGCTACCATTGACTCTACAACACAGGCATATGTGACTGCAATAGTGCCAAGAATGTTGCGCATGGAGGTGTGAATGGCATCACATCATCTTTTAAGACAAATCCCACTTCAGTATGCAGCATCATGATGGACGAATTCGTATCTGGCAGTATCACAGCGACAGGCTCAGTGAGACGTGCATGATGCAGCGCCATACAGGTCTGGCCCCTTGGTGTGGGGTGCCATTGGACTCCACTCACGCATGCGCCTCGTACGCATTACCAGTACTTTGAACAGCCAGTGTTACATCACTGAGGTGTTGGAGTCTGTGATCGTACCTTCAGGGGCTCTCTGGTGCCATTTGCCAACAGGACAATGCCCAACCACATGTAGCACTTCTGCCTTAGCCTGCATATTCACTGGATTTGTCCCCAATTGAACATGTTTGGTCCATGATCTCATGATGACTAGCACACCAGCAGCTGCTACAACAGATGAACTTTACCTATGTATGAAAACTACATAGACTGAGAGGATGAGACATTGAATGTGTGTTTGGGGAATGTCAATGCCAGACTGTGTAGCAGCAGTTATTGTTGCTCGTGGTGGCTACACAAGATACTGATTTCTTTGTATTCCACAAGTCTAACCGAGTTGTATTTGTAATAATTTGATCCTTGAAACATAAACTATGTATTCACTAAATATGGCTTTGATATGTCTTGTGTTTCCTGGTGTTGCACTTTTAATGGCCAGCAGTGTACATAAAAGTTAATATCTCTCAGATCTCCTACTGTGGCATATAAACTGACAGGCTCCTGTCAGACCTCTGTGGCAAGCAGCTGCTTGAGGGGGTATTTATTTTTTTTTATTTATTATTATATATATATAAAGGTAGGTAGTATTGATCAAAATTTTATATTCTTAAAAAATGTCATTTTTTTTTTATATTAATGATGCAATTTAGCATTCATGGCTAAAAACTATGCATTGTGGACTGCATTTTTGTGGTTGTGGCATTTCGTTGTTGTGGCATCTATTGGACTAAAGGATTCTGGAAGTTCATTAAGATTTGTAAGATGAACTTTACTTAACTTCTTAGCACAGTACTATGCTTTATATTATCTGATATAATTTTAGATATCTTGCTAAATATCTTTCCCAAAAAGATGCACATACCAATATTTACACTTTTTAAAAATGGTAAAATGATAACATTGGAAAATGTTTATAACTTTAAAAATATTGAACTTTCTTTAGAGAAATGGTACAGTGTAGTAGTTTTGCAGCAAGCACCAATATTAGCATGCTACAGTCAGTGTTTGTTATGTTAGGATTGGAGTATGTTGAGAGAGGGGGGGGGGGGATGATGGTATATGTGGCATAAGGACATCCTTAATAACATTTGAAAAACACCAATGAGGGGATAACAGAAAAGTAATGAACTCATTTTCTCATTAAAAATATTTTAAATTTCAACTAAACTGAATAGTAAAACCTGCTTTTAAATTTATAATAATTTTATAATAAATTTCCATGAACAAAGTACTGTAAGTCAGTTTGTGATTTTTTTTATGCAGTATGGAAATGTTAATGTTCATTGTCTTGATGTACTGGCCACCCTCTTACTCAAGATGGGGACTGCAGTGTTTCGTAAAACATTTATTAATATTGTCATTCACAAAGTATAAATACATCTCTCAAACCGACTTACCTGTTTAAACTTCTTTATTAATTCTACTTCTTCTTTATTAATTCTACTTTTCCAACACTATCGCTGCATAAAGGCACAGATATGTTTTGTTGTCATCACATAAATGAGCGTAAGATGGCATGTCCAATCTGATTGTAAACATTTTTAAATACCTACTTGTACTACTATGTTTTTAAATACCTACTTGTATAATGTAAAAAAAAAAGCCTCATATTTTTTTTACATTTATTTAAATTAAAATATAGATTTTTATAATCACTTGAGTGGAAGTGCAAAAAAAAGACAAAAAGAGAGTTTTTAGAAAAGAAATTAGAAACATATTTAAGTTGTAATTGAATAAAAATAAATTTCATGGACATATTCCAGTGCAATCTGATCAAGAAATCACACAATATCTGTCATTGGTCCAAGGCAGTTATACTCCAAATGTTCATTCAGAATGCATCAATGAAGTCTATGAAGATGTTCTCAAACTCGATCTAAAATACAGATCAGTTTAATAAAAATAATCAATATCAATAGTCTGATGTCTTATTTCAATGAAACTAACGATTCATCGTCAAGAGGTTTTGGTGGGGCAGGGGTGGCTTAGTCGGTAGCACTCCAGGCTCATAATCTGCAGTTCCCAGGTTTGAGTGGGGAGGGGGTGGGTCAGTCGGCAGTATGCCAGGCTTGTAAATCTGCAGCTCCCAGGTTTGAGTCCCAGCTGGGTCAGCATCGAGATTTATCTCTGCCAAACTCCCCACCTTGCCCACGGTCAGTAAGGGACACGATGGGCTTGGAAATGCCACTGTCCATCAGATGGGACATTAAGCCATGGCCCCAAGTGTGGGAGTGAGTCCTACCCTGTGCACATTAAAGAACATACTGGATGGCCTTGATGGGAGACTACCATCTGTCTCCCAACAGCTGTTCCAGTGAGTCCCATCCCCCAACCTTCTCTGAGCCTTGGGGTCCTTGTGACCTGGCCATTTAGCCCATTGTGTGCAAAAAAGTGCCACTCAGAGGTAAACCAAACCTAGGTTTGAATCTCAACTGGGCCAGTGTTGATAATTATCTCCGCAAAACTTCCCTCCCTACCATTGGTCAATAGGGGACACTGATGTGATTGGAAAGACCGCTGTCCATATACATTAAGCCATGGCCCCTTGTACTGGGTAGCCATACTCTGTGCACGCTAAAGAACATGCTGGATGGCTTTGATAGGAGGCTACCATCTGTCTCCTAACAGCTGTTCCAGTGAGGTCCCCTCCCTCAACCTTCTCTGAGCTTTCGGGGTCCATGTGACCTGGCGATTTAGCCCATGGTATGCAAAAAAGTGCTGCTCAGAGGTAAAACAACCCAATTAAAAGGCATTTTTTATGGTAATAAAAAAACTCGCTTAAGTCATTCATCATCTGTTAAAAAAATTTTCAAAAATGCCTTATCTTCCTATAGGGCCCTAAAAAGTTCAAAATAAACCTAAAGCATATTGATGGTGTAATCGGCCCCTGAGTTTGTATTGACTTCAAAGGAAGATAGGGTGCTGATAATCTTGTTGAATAGGAAATCGGTACCTTATCTTTAAAGCAAATATGAACTCAGTGACTGAACACACCATTGATATGCTTTAGGTTTATTTACTACTTTTTAGGGCCCTATAGGAAGGTAGATATTTTTTAATCTATATATTTTTTGTCACAAAAAAACTTCAAAAACTTTTGTTTGATATGACTCGTAAACACAGCACATTTACCACCCTTTTGGAGTCATGTTTGAAGAAGTAGCCCAAGACACTGAAGACGTCAAAAGCTTTGATATATGACTAAAGTGGAACCTCACCCCCACCTCCCCCGCTCTAATTTTATCAGGGGGGGAATAATGGAAAATTTTGAAATAGTCTACAACCGTAATTATGTGAGCTTTTGACACCTAACTCATAATTTTAGGCCCTCATGTTTTCAAGATATAGTAGAACGACTTTCATATTTCCCATTTTTTAGGGGGGTAGGGGGTCAATGTTTTATAGCCCTACAGCACTCCCAGCATTACAAGTTTTCATTTAACACATAGCTTGTTACTTTCTGCACTTGCATTCAATAGATTTAGGGGAACAATCATTTTCATATTTCCCCTTAATAAGAGGGAATCCCCTAAGAAAGCACATGGGTCAATTTTTCATAACCTACAACATTCCCTGTGTCACAACCTTTCATTCGATGTGTAGCTTGTTTCTTTCGGCATTCATGTTCTGGAGATACAGCAGAACAATAGTTTTCACATTTCCTTTTTTTTACAGTGAAGAAAGCATGAGTGTCAATTTTTTATAGCCTATGACACTCACCGTTTCACAAGCTTACATTTGGCATATAAATCATTAAGGTTCTCCATCGCATTCAAAAGATGTGGAACATTTTATGAAATCCACAAACCGACTGACTGACATGTCAAAGCGAAAAGCAATAGGAAAATAGGTTAAAAATAGGTTGTACTTATTCTGAGTAACCTTACTACAACTATGGTCACTAGTTTATTTGCAAATTTGCTGCCCCTAAAAAAAATTTTCCCCCTTGTGGTGGTACTCCAAATTCATTTCATCAACATCTTTTCACCTCACTCACATATTCTGTATTCTAGTAGCACTAAAAAATCTTATGTTGCCAAAAAATCATTTGCTCTGCCATTTTGCGTTACACTTGGTAGTGCCCTCTAGTGGCATGTACAAACATCCTTATAATACATTACTTCAAAATGCAAACACTTTGTTTCTATTAATATATATGGTGTTAAACATTTGAAAAGTACATTTATTTGGCTTGTCATGTATTGGCTTTTCCTCGAAATTTTTTCCACTAAGGAACTCAGACGAATTATATCGGCATTTTAGTGTATTCGGCAGAATTTGATTTATTTCCGTGAGCAAATTTAAATAAAAATGCTGACTTAGGGGAAAGGAAAGGTTCATCATTAGGTTCACGAATTTATTACTCTAATTAGTGACAAAATAAGAATACAGTTAAAGAACAGAAAATAAAAAGAAATAAAGTTTTTCTAAGTAATTGTGGATACCACATTCAATGTCTGTCATATTGACTACATTGTTTGTTATGCCCTGTGCAGTAAGGTATACAAAATATTTGTGTCTATTTTACTGATAACTTCATGTATCAAGAAAAATTCTAAACTGTTATGCTGGAATATCTTCAAAATAAATATGAAAAATTGTGCAAGTCAGAGTTACAACAATTTGTCGAAAATGTGCATTGTTTAGGAAGAAAAATGTTTTATTTCAGGCCATAAGCCTGATGATTTCAGAAATGCGTAGACTCACATTTCTCGTTCACAATATGTTAATGTAGCATATTTTTCTACTTTTTGCTTCTTAAAAGTATCGGAATTTTTTTCGTGTGCAAGAATTTATTTCTTGTGCAAGCAATTCCTTTAATTGGAAATGCCGCTGCCAAGAATTGTATAGTAGTGACAAGTTTTATCAATGTGATTCAAGAATTTGTCAATAGTTAAAAACATCTTTAAAAAAAATGTTGCTGACAAGGCAGGAATCGAACCTGAACTCCCTAGATACATGCCAGAGTGCTCTAACCATTAAACCATGTATCAGATGCTAAAATCTTCCAGAATAAGACCTATAAATCTTTCACTGAGATGTAGTGGACCTTGTGCCATCTATACTTGAGGAGAAGCAACTTTTCCAATTGTTATAAATGATTTTGATGAACATCTAAATTTATGTAAATGAAAATCTAGATGTTAATGAACATCTAAATCATTAGCAACAATTGGAATTGCCTCTCCTGAAGTATAGATGGCGCATGGTCTGCCACATCTCAGTGAAAGATTTATAGGTCTTATTCTGGAAGATTTTAGCATCTGATGCATGGTTTTAATGGTTAGAGCGCTCTGGCATGTATCGAAGTTGCTGGTTTGATTCTCACTGCGTCAATGATAATTTTTTTTTTTTTTTTCAGATGTTATGATCTATTGTTGAAGTTTATTTCTACATGTAATCTGTGTATTTACTATGCAAGAACTTCATGCTTTTCTAGATCAACTCATTGGTAGTATGTTTTGGAAAATAATTATTAGATTAAAATATTTTAGTATAAATTCAGTATGAAATACTAAATGGTATACATGCACACATGCAGTAAAGGTATTAAACCAAAATTATGGTTAGATACAGGGAGTTTTAAAGTAACTCTCATCCAATCATTTGGAGGAGCCATTAACTGGAGTAGAAACTGCAGAAGTATATAAAAAGAATAGATGATTTTGTTTCATCAATATGAACTTGGAATAAAATTTTAAGTAGAATAAATGATCTCAATAAATCACTTCAAATTGTCTACAGCAATATTTCACAACAGGCATTTTCTTGATTTTTTTTGTGGAAATAGATTAAATAAAATATCGAATACTTTTTAGATTATCATCTTCATAATTCTTGCTAAAATGGAGTGTTCTGCCCAAAACGATTGGAACCACTGATCTACAGGATCATTATTAAGAGCTGTGTCACTGAATAATTAATTCTGTTTATTCAAAATATTCATGATGACTTTAATGACATTGAAAGCAAAACTGGAAAAATTATATCCAATAAAACCAGTAAAAAATAAAGAGATGAATTACTAGAAAACTATTTTTTATACGAATTTGGTGAATGATGTAGAAAAGGTAAAGAAGATTTCAAAGTAAATTTTTTGATGATGTGGCGATAAAATAATTTTTGATAGGTCAGCCTTTATATTAAATAACTGGTTTTTATTTCTCCATTTTCATTCCATTATTTCTTGGGAACATAATAAAACTAAAGCACTAAATTTATTTGCAAACTTTGGTATTGTTCAGATCTCCTAGAAGAAAAACTCTTGGAAAAAAATACAAAAATAGTCATTTTCACAGATTCAGTGAAAAAATTTCATCATAATCTTCAAGCAGCCATGGGCTACATAGGTCCAGCCAGATTGTATAATTTAGTTCTCCAAATGCATCTGTCCTGAGCTATGTATGCTGTATTCTGGCCAATGTGGATCAATTCTAATGAGGTCCTGTTTGACATTGTCTTCACCATATCCTAGGTCTCCCCTCTTTCTGAGGCCTTTAGGTACACTGTTCATAACCCTCTTCGATAATCTATAGTTAAACATAGGGCAACATTGCCAAACCAATGGAGTCTCTCTTTGCACAATATGCTGCTCAAAAGAGGTTGTCGACTCCTTTGCCTAACCATCATTTCTTACAAAGTTGAACCACCTAATGCGAAGATAGTATGTAAGCATGTAGTTCTCTCTGTTTATCACCAAGCATAATCTGCCAGTCTCATCAACATCATTTGCCAAAAGGGCTAAATCATCAGCATAGTCTAAATCAGAAATTTTTAGATCTCTATACCATTTCAGCCTAAATCTTTGTCTTGGAGTGAATTTTGCATAATATAAACAGTAACCAAATAGAAAAGGAAAGAAAATGCACCCTTGTTGAACACCAGAAGTAATGCTAAACCAATTGCTATAAGCCTTACCAACTCTTACACACAACTCAGCATTATTATAGAGAGCTTTCATTTATGTTAACTAACTTGTCTGGTATACCATATGATCTCACAATCAACCACAAATTATGACAATCAACAAAGTCGAAAGTCTTTTTGAAATCAACAAAGCTAGCAACCAAAGGTTTCTGAAACTGTAAACATTTCTCAGGAATCTGTCAAAGTGAAAAAATCTTATCTATACAACCCTTACTACTTCTTGAATCCACACTGCTCATCACAGAATTGTCCATCAACAAGATTCTTAACTTTATTAACCCTTCCGGTGTCCAGGACATATATATCCGTTTTTAGTACAACAAAAAAAGTGTTTGTTTTTTTTTAAATTATTATAATTTTTATTGCTATTTTATAAAAATGTTCAGACCTTCTACTCTGGCATATAAACTGACAGGCTCCTGTCAGACCTCTGTGGCAAGCAGCTGCTTGAGGGTTTATTTATTATTTATTTATTTTTTATTATAATTCAGACTGGATAAATTATATTTTCTTTTTTTTCATTCAATGCATATTTTATTAAACTGTGACATAAATAATTTGTTAAAGCCATCTGATGCTGTTTCTTAGAAGTATTGCCAATTTAAAAAAATATATATAATATATAAAATATGTATAAAGCATTGCCAATTTGTTTACTAACATTACTCTTTGCTGCGACAATTCTCTAATTTAAGCTCAAAAGTTTGATTTGAACCATTTATCAGCAAATTTTTCCTTAAAGTTTCTAAAATCTCCTGATAATTAAAAAACTGCTATTTTTAAAAATGGAAGATTTTGGAAGTAATTATTAAAATATGTATCTATTTTTTTTGGTATACCACTAAAATATGTTATTAAAATTAATATGTTACTACAATGTTCAAATTTTGTACTTCAGTAAAATTCAGCATTAAATTCTCTTTAATTTGGTATATAACATGACCTATTTCTGTCGATTAGTTATTTATTAAAAATATTCTAAAGTTGACTTGATTATTGGACTCTGCAACAAGCCTGGACTTTTCTCAAAGTATGCTACAGAGAAAAAAGTTCTGAAGAAATGTTTAAACAATAAAATGATTTTTTTTTTTTGTTATTCAGAAATAGCATTTCTATTCATGGGCATTATAATCATTTCTGTCTACTAGTGTGCTTTTTTTTAAATTAATTTTATTTATGTTGCCAGATGCATATTTTTAGTACATGACCTAAAAAAAGCCTTATTAAAATAAAATGTCATCTTTTTTGTTAAATATTTTATTTTCAGAAAATCCAGAATTAAATGCTAATTTTGAATATATCATGACATAACTCCTTTCATTAGTTATTTGTCAAAAAAAGTTCTTAAGTTAAATTTGGCATCTGGATGTAAACTAGTTTTTTTAGGCTAGACACTGGAAGGGTTAAGCATCATAAATCAAGTACTTTACCTGGAACACAAAGTAGACTGATACCTCTATAGTTATCTTAAGAACTGTAATCACCCTTTTTGAAAATAGAGATAATAATTGATCTGGTAAAATCTTTTGGAACAATGCCTTTATCATAAAAGATATTCAAAATTTCAGTCAGCCATGTGGTAACAGAAACATTCCCTGCTCTAAGCTTTTCAGTAGTAATTTCATGTAACCCTGGTGATTTATATGTAGTTTAAATTTAGAAATACCCAAAGTAACTTCAGACTGTGGTATACGGCCAACATTAAAGCCAGTAATGCATCTGTCATCATGGCAAGCAATGGAGGTAGAATTAACCACATTGTTTAGAACATCACCGAAATGCTCATCCCACCTAGCCATGACACAATACTTACCTTATATAACCTTACCTTGTTTATCCTTCAATCCCTGTATACCTGTCCATTTTCTATTGATATATAATTCTGTGAAAATCACTCTTCGGTTAAAACTTGTGGGGTCAGCAGAATCAGGTCATATGCATTGTCATTCACTTTGGTAGTTCCTGTTATTACAGATGTCAGAAGCTATGGTGAGTTGGTGCTCTCACATAGTGATGAGGAGGGGAGCTTGTGTTGAGTAAGATGTCCTTGTTGCAAGGGAGGCAGTTACAGTGCGGATGCAGAAGCATGGTGACAATTCATTAATTAATTTATAGGGTTACAAGATGTGAAGTACTCTAGTTTTTTTAGCAGTTACTTAATTTACAGGGTTGCAGATGTGAAGTACACCTATCCCTCGATTTACACGGTACTCAGTTCACACAATTTTGGCTTTGTACGGTCAAAAAATGCAACCAGTTTCGATTTACACGGTACTGACTGAGATTTCCTTTCTATGTACGTCTCAGTCAGTATCGTGTAAATCGAAACTGGTTGCATTTTTTGACCATGCAAAGCCAAAATTGTGTGAACTGAGTACCGTGTAAATTGAGGGATAGGTAGGTGTACTCTAGTTTTTTAGTGGTTACTTATGTCTAGTAGAGTTTAAAAGTTTTTGAAGTTATTTAAACAGGTTTTAAGAAATGCATTTCGCTGTTTTTCGTTATTAGCATCTTCAGGTCTCCTGAGATGTTAATAACTTGGCACCCTGTGAGCTAGGTGCACTCAAATGCATTAGACTAGTAGAATTGATTTTAAAAAACAAATCCATGTTGAAATTGTGGGATTTACAGTGGAATTGTATACATTAAATTATATTTAATTGATATAACATTATGTTTTAAGATGTAATAGGGGACGGGGTGGCTCAGTCAATAGCGTACCAGGCTTGTAATCTGCAGTTCCCAGGTTTGAGTCCCAGCTGGGTTAGCATTGAGATTTATCTCTGCAAAACTCCCCACTCTGCGGTGGGAGACTGACTTGGAAAGGCTGCCGTCCATCGGATGGGACATTAAGTCGTGGCTCTGTGTGTGGGAGAGCCATACCCTATTCACTTTAAAGAACACGGTGGATGGCCTTGACGAGAGGCTACCATCTGTCTCCCAACAGCTTTTCCAGTGGGTCCTCTCCCCCAACCTTCTCTGAACCTTTGGGGTCCTTGTGACCTGACCATTTAGCCCATTGTGTGCAAAAATGTGCCGTTCAGAGGTAAAATAACCCAACTCTTCCTAATAGTGTAATTTCTGAATTTGAATCCCAGCTGTGCCATCCAAAGGATTGGATGTTAAGCTGTGGCCCCATGTATGGAGAACCTATACCCTGTGCACATTCAAAAAATATGTTGGATGACCTTGATGGGAGGCTACCATCTGTCTCCTAACAGCTGTCCAGTGGGTCCCCTCTCCTAACCTCTGAGCCCTCAAGATCTTTATGACCTGGCGATTTAGCCCATTGTGTGCAAAAAAAGTCTACTCAGAGGTAAAAAAACAATCCAACTATGCCAGCATTGTCTTATATCTCTGCTAACCCCCAGCATGCCCTCAGTGAGAAGTAGTGGAGGTGGTTTAACTGGTAACATGCCAGGCATGTAATCTGTAGTTTCCCGGTTCTAGTTCCACCTGGGCTAGCTTTTAAATTTATATCCTCAAAACCTATCCTGTCCTCGGTCAGTAGGGAGCACCGATGGGTCTTGGAAAGTCCACATCCATTGAACAGGATATAAAATCATGATCCTATGTGCAGGAGAGCTATATCCTGTGCATATTAAAGAGCAAACTGAATGGCCTTGACAGGAGGCTGCCATCTGTGTCCTAATAGTTGTCAAGTGGGTCCCCTCCCTTCAACCTTCTTTGAGACCTAAGGGTCCTTGTGACCTGGCCATTTAGCTTGTTCTGGGCAAAAAAGTATGACTCAGAGGTAAAACAACCCAACTGTGGCTTGTGGTAAAAACTACTGACTGGTTAGATTCTTTCAATTTCTCTCTTCTGCATGGGTGCTTTCAGTTACTACTCTTTAGAATTTCTATCATTGTGTTAATAAATTGTTCTTTATTTATTTTTGTATAAAACATATATCGGTTTATTAGTAACTTCAAGATAAGGTTCTAAAGTTCACTTCTTTTTGCTGAACACAATTTAAAGTTATTTGGGTCTTGTGTAATTCCAATATTTTTCTAGGTATGGGAAAGGTTAATGATAATTATATAGTAATGGTTGGATAGCTCTGTATCAGTTCTCCAGTGGGTCCCTTCCCCCCCCCCTCCCCCAACCTTCTCTGACTGAGCCTTTGGGGTCCTTGTGATCTGGCAGTTTAACTCATAGTGTGCAAAAAAGTGCTACTCAGAGGTAAAACAACCCAACTCTGTATCTATTCGATATCAGTTACAAAGAGCATTATATGGGTTCAAGGTGTTGTGGATCATTTATCCTACAGTTAATTGTAGAACAAATATGGCACAGAGCAAATGTCTCTTGTACTCTTATGGAAATACTCGGAAACAATGTGTTGCAAATTCTGTGATAAGACCCTCTTTTATTGCTTAATAGTTTAACTTGAAATGCACTGTTTATATAAAGTTTCAATGTTAATAAACAAATTATTAAACTTTGAATTAATTTAAAGTGATGGAATTCTCTCTTTTTTATATTTGTACTTTTTTTACTGTTAAATTATATTTAAGCATAAAACTGCTTTGAACTAACTTTTTACTTCTTTTTCAGAATTCAATTACAATACCTCCAGGCATTGTCCGAGGAGCACTACTTGTGAAAACAGAAAATGGACAATTGCAGGTTGTTAATGTAACACCTGGTTTACCTCCTAGCTCTACCACTACTCAGGTACCAGGAACTACAACTTACAGATTACAGTCAGTTCAAGTAAGTTTAGTTCACAAGTAGTATTGATGAAATGTAACTTGCCACAATCATGTATCAAATGTATTGTTTTTAATTATAGCTTTTAGCACAAAAAATATCTATTGCTAAAAATACACTGCTCAACATAGAAATGCCACACCAGGAAGTATTTGTTGGAGTGCGACTCAAATTGGTGGATATGTATTCACAATCGGATTATCAAAATGAGTGCAGTTGCAAAGCAATAACATGATAGGTGAGGGAGATAATGGCAAAACTGCTTGGCATAGCTAAGTTTAGTCATCCTCACCTGGGTGTGTGGACCACTGCATTGGAGTGATCTCTGTGGTGAAAGCAGTATAAAGAGTGAGAATAACTGGGTGACATCATTAGGAATTCTACCACCACACAGACACCTTTACCAGAAGCTTCATCATAGGGCTACGTATAGCTGGTTGGCCCCTGTGTCACATCACGGCAGAAACATCAGGATGCCACAAATGTTAGCCAAATTTGGCAACAGTGGTTGGAGGAAAGTAATATGTGTTGAGTGTCAAGCCTGACTTTGAGAGTAAGGGAAGCAATTACCAAAAGCAGTGCTACAACTAGATCGGAATACTGTTCTGGTAATCGATGTTTCCAAATCACTGAACTGGAATGTTGTTCCGGTATTTGACGCTTCCAAATCATTGGATGAGTTCTCCCATCCGGTGCTTCATGTTTCATAAGACTGAAAGTAATTCTATACTTTTAAAGTCAAATATTATATATTGTAAATGGTAGCTAGGTAGTCACTGGAAGGAGAGCTATGCACCAATCCCCTGTGATGATGCATAGAACCGGCCAGGCCTAGCACCTAATGTCCGACCCCGCCTTCTCGTGGTGCAGACCGTTAGTAACTTTCAAAAGAGATACTCTCTTGTGGAAGTGAACGGAAGGGGAGGGCTGCCAGGTTAGTGTGGCCTACTGATCTGGACAACTAAGGCTACTTTTCTTTTTTTTCTACCCTGCTGAGGACTGGTCAACCACACAGGGTCCTGGTGCTGACCATATAAACCTACTGGACTGAACAGATATATGGCTCTGAGCTTGATTATGGATCCTGATTTTGCTGCACTGGTGGGCTTCTCTGGAGGGAAAATCTTCCGCTGTGTTTTCTGTTTGTTTGTGGGTTGACAGCCCCAAGTGAATAGATTCACAGGATATGTTTATCAGCTGGTGGATAATCCTGAGCAGAAGTCATCGCAGGCACCTGAACTCTTTGCTTCTATTGGCATCGTCAAATTCTACATTGGAGGAAGTCTTCCAGTGTAGATGGCTTCAGCCTTTAGTAGTGGGGGAACGGGTCTTTGCCCCATGTCTGCGATTAGGGGACTGTTTGATATTGTCGGCATTCCCTCTCTCAATAAACATAGTTTCTTTAAACATCCCACAAACCATTTTCTCTCCATAGGTAGTTGGAATGTGAGGACTCTGCACAGAGCTTTTTCTCTTGATGTCCTCACACAAGAATTCCACCATTATAATTTAGATATTCTCGGCTTGCAAGAGACCAGATGGACAGATAAAGGTCAGATTCTTAAAAATAATCTTAAATTTCTCTTTTCAGGGAGGGACGACAATAAGCATCACCAAGGCGTGGGTCTGCTTCTCAGCAGACACGCTAGCGATGCTCTTCTAGGATATGAGTGCATTAATGAAAGGTTTCTTACAGCAAAATTTCAGACAAGCGTTAAAGACTTGAATGTTATCTGCTGTTATGCCCCCACTGAGGATGCCGATGAGGATGAGAAGGATAGCTTTATGAACAACTTCAGGATATTTTGAATTCTGTCAAGAAAGGAGATATTACCCTTGTTCTTGGTGACTTCAATGCCAAAGTTGGTACTGACTCTGACCTTTGGGGAGGAGTAATAGGCTCTTTTGGTATTGGTAGCTTCAATGGCAATGGGCAACGTCTCCTAGGTAAGTAAACTCAATGGATTCAGAATAACTAACACTTATTACAAACACTGCAACATACATAAGTACACATGGGTTTCACCTGATGGGCTGCATAAGAATATGATTGATTACATATTAATTAACAGCAAATGGGCTAGTTCTGTTAGGAATACCAGGGCATATAGGGGAGCTGAAATTGAATCTGACCATTACCTTGTTAAAAGTGTGTTGCAACTTAAACTTAAAAAGTGTTGTGCTAGGGTTAAAAAATTTACTTTTAATACTGAAGCTCTGAAAGATCCAGTTATAGCCAAAGCTTACCATGATAGGTTACTTAGTCATTATGACAGTCATGGTTTGCTTACTACTGAAGTTGAAGAAGAATGGGATCATTTTAAACAGGCTTTTTTGGACACTAACAGTACTCTTTTTGGAAAAAAGGAGCAGAAGAGGCAAAATTATCTGAGTGATAAGGCACTTGAGCTTATTTCGGAAAGAAAGAACTGCAGGAATGCCCTTAATCAATACCCTACTAGTCCTAATAGAAAGCATTACAGAGACCTTAATAAACTTGTAAAGGATCAGTTAGCTGCTGATAAGAATCTTTGGCTTGATGGTTTGGCTGACAAAGCCGAGGAAGCAGTTAGACAGCACAACAGCAGAGAGCTGTACCAGATAGTTAATGTTTTGTGTGGTAGAAAACGGACAGGTATACAGGGATTGAAGGATAAACAAGGTAAGGTTATAGAAGGGGAGGATCCTGTCAAGGCTAGGTGGGCTGAGCATTTCAGTGATGTTCTAAACAATGTAGTTAGTTCTACTCCCATTGTTTGCAATGATGATAGGTGCATTGGTGGCTTTAATATTGGCCCAATAACACAATCTGAAGTTATTTTGGCTGTTTCTAAACTTAAACTTCATAAATCCCCAGGGGTAGATGAAATTACTACGGAAATGCTTAGAGCTGGGAATGTTTCGGTTACCACTTGGATAACTGAAATTCTGAATATCTTTTATGATAAAGGCATGGTTCCTAAGGATTTTACCAGAGCTATTGTTATCCCTATTTTCAAAAAAGGTGATCGCAGTTCTTGTGATAACTATAGGGGTATCAGCCTACTCTCTGTTCCAGGTAAAGTTCTTTCCATGATTGTGCTTAATAGAATTAAGAATCTGGTTGACAGTCAATTGCGTGATGAGCAATGTGGATTCAGAAGTGGTAGGGGATGTGTGGATCAGATATTTTCACTTAGGCAGATTCTTGAGAAATGTTTAGAGTTTCAGAAACCTTTGGTTGCTAGCTTTGTTGATTTCAAAAAGGCTTTCGACTCTGTTGATCGTCATAATTTGTGGTTGATTGTGAAATCATATGGTATACCAGACAAGTTAGTTAACATTATGAAAGCTCTCTATAATAACACTGAGTCGTGTGTGAGAGTTGGTAAGGCTTGTAGCAATTGGTTTAGCATTACTTCTGGTGTTCGACAAGGGTGCATTTTGTCTCCTTTTCTCTTTAGCTTGGTTATTGATTATGTTATGCGAAATTCACTTCAAGGGAAAGATTTTGGCCTTAAATGGGCTGGAGATACGAAAATTTCTGATTTAGATTATGCTGATGATTTAGCTCTTTTGGCAAATGATGTTGATGAGATCAACTCTTTCATTCGAGCTGTTGATGAGACTGGTAGTAGAGTAGGTTTGGTTATAAACAGAGAGAAAACTAAAGTGATTAAAATTGGTCAGGCAGGCCGTGATTTAGTTAATCTGAATGGTTGCAGTCTTGAGCAGGTGTCACAGTTTAATTATCTTGGGAGCTATGTAACAGATAATGGTGATATGCGGCATGAGATTAACAGATTAACAGGGATTGCTGCCGGGACTTTTAAGAACCTATGGAGTGTGTGGAGAAATAGGCGTATACACCTAAAGACTAAAATTAGACTGTATAATAGTTTGGTTCTTTCTAGGGTTAGTTATGGTAGTGAAACTTGGACACTTTGTAAACAAGATAACAGGAAACTAGATGCTTTTGATTCCAGATGCTTACGCAGTATCTTGGGCATTAGGTGGTTCAACTTTGTAACTAATGATGAGATTAGCAACCTCCTTTAAGCAGCATATTGTGCAGAGAGAGACTCCGTTGGTTTGGCCATGTTGCCCGTATGAATAATTATAGATTGGCGAATAGGGTTATGAACAGTGTGCCTAAAGGCCTCAGAAAGAAGGGGAGACCTAGGATGCGGTGGGCAGACAATGTCAAACAGGACCTTGTTAGAATTGGTGTGCAGTGGCCAGATGCAGTAGATGCAGCTCAGGATAGACTTGCTTGGAGAACTAAATTGCATGGTCTGGTTGGACCTCCGTAGCCCATGGCTGCTTGATGATGATGATGATATATTGCATCTTTTCTAGGAAAAAATGGGATACTGTGGCCTTGAAACATTTTATTGTGAGAATCAATGGGGGTTTCAGAAAATGGACCAAGCACGTGAAAAATGTTAAACATAATTTTAATACAATTTAATTTACTGGGAAGTTAGAATGAAAGTACAAATTAATATTACAAGAAAAATTATCAAAATTGCCTTCAGGAAAGTTCTATAACAAACTCTAAATTTGAGTCATGTCTCGTTATCACTTGCAAAAAAACCAGCCATTATAATCTAATTTTAGTTTTTAGGTGTATATGCCTATTTCTCCATACTCTTCATTAGTTTCTTAAAAGTCCCAGCAGCAATCCCTATTCATCTGTTAATTTCATGCTGCACATCACCAGTATCTATTACATAGCTCCCAAGATAATTAAATTAAGACATGTACTCAAAAGTGCAACCATATAGATTAACTGAATCACAACCTGCCTAATCATTTCTCATCACATTAATTTTCTCATTGTTGATCACCAAACCTACTCTACTACCAGTCCCATCAACAGCTCAAATGAAAGAGTTCATCTTATCAACATCATTTGCCAAAAGGGCTAAATCATCAGCATAATCTAAATCAGAACTTTTCATATCTCTAAGCCATTTAAGCCCAAAATCTTTCCCTAGGAGTGAATTTCATATAACATAATCAATAAACAAAGAGGAAAGGAGACAAAATGCACCCTTGTCGTACATCAGAAGCAATGCTAAACCAATTGCTACAAGTTTTACCAACTCACACATATGCCTCTGTGTTATTACAGAGAGCTTTCATTATGTTAAATTATGCTAAATTCATTTTGTTCATTAACTGGCATTAATAAAAATAGCAAAATTTTTAGAAAACCTAACAGTTGCAAATATTTCGGCTAGTCTTGTCTATGTCACTGATTGTATATGAAAAGAATTATGTATAATTCTTAAATTCATTCTTATTTTCTTCATTTAATTGATATTGTGTTTTCTCTTGAATTAATGCATTAAATTATGAAAAATCCCTCTTAATTTCACCTTCCAATATTCATCCTATAAACCACATATGGGCGACCCCCGTGCTGGATCCGGCCCTCTACTTTTTTTGATCCAGCCTTAATCTATTTCAGCGAAGTTTATCTGATTCATGGTGGGAGAAAACGTGTGTTCTACTAACACATTAAGCTGACAACATATGACTTGCGCAAAACTCTCCATGTTTTATCCCACCAAGGTCTCTTTCTTACTTTGACTAGCAGCGTGTGTGAACGTGTTACAATATGTCAGTTCGGTACTTGCATTAATGTTGTGCTTTGTTCAGTGCCTGCATTGTTGTGTTCTGTTAGTGCCTGCGGTGTAGAAGACAGTTTTGTTTGAAAGCTCTGAATATCACTTATAAATTTGGGACAATGTCAGGGGTTATGCCAAAAAAAAAAGGAGATGCAGTGAATTGTCAATTTCAAGACAACTGGATGGAGGATTATTATTTTATTCTGAATAAAGGTTTGCCTGTTTGTTTGCTGTGCAATGAATCCGTATCCGTCAACAAAGAATACAACTTTGAAGAGATACTTTACTTCGAGACATGCGGATCACCAAAAAATTGATTGGCAACTATGAAAAGATGAAATACAGAAGTTGAAGAAGAACTTGGATACCCAGCAGCAAATGTTCAACAAGCAAAGAATGCAGCACCACAGCATTGTCAAAGCAAGCTTTGTGGTAAGCGAAAAAAATCGCTAAACATTCTAAGTCATTTGGTGAAAGAGAATTTATCAAAGAATGTCTGCTGGATGTTGTAAGTATAATATGTCCTGAAAAGAAAAAAAGACTGAGAATATTTGTTTGTCGAGACATACTGTTGTCTGACGGATAGAAATTATGGTTGATGATATCGAAAAAAGTTTAAAAGAGAAGATTGCTAGATTGGAAGCATTTTCAATTGCTTTGGATGACAGCACCGATGCCTCTGATACAGCACAACTAACAATATTTATTTGAGGAGTTGATGTGGATTTCAACATCACAGAAGAATTATTGGCGCTTCGGCCGTTAAAAGGAACAACTACCGGTGAAGATATATTTGAAAACAGAACGGTTTGCTAAGTTAGTGAACAAAATGAATTTAGCAACTACCGGTGAAGATATAATTTGAAACACAGTCTTCGAGAGATTTGGGCTTAAATGGAGTTCACTATCTGGCATATGCACTGATGGAGCCCCTGCAATGGTTGGTGCATGGAAGGGATTTATTGGAATAGTTCATGAAAGAGCAATAGAACTACAGATCCATCCGGAAAATTTAACAAATTTTCACTGCATTATCCACCAACAAAATCTGTATGCAAAATCGATTAAATTCACAAATGTTATGGAGGTTGTAGTAGCCAATATTAATTTTATTAAGTCATGTGCACTTAATCACCGCCAATTTAAGGAGTATTTGGCACCTATTTTCAGATTATGAAGATGTGTCGTATTATTGTGAAGTGAGGTGGTTGAGTAAAGGTAAAATGTTAAAATGATTTTATGATCTGAGACAAGACATTGCAGATTTTATGGGACATTAAAGGAAACACAATTAATCAAGTAAAAGATGTTGAGTGGGTGTGTGATTTAGCATTCCTTGTAGATGTCAACGGATACCTAAATGAACTGAATCTTAAATTGCAAAAACAAGGACAATTGGTTCATGAACTGCATGGACATGTCAAAGCTTGTTGTAATAAACTAAGATTGTTGAAAAGTCAGATAAGAGCTAAAAATTGTTATAATTTTCCTACTCTAGCAACTCATAAAAATATCCCTTATAATTGTTATGGAGATGAACTGAAGGCACTAATAGAACAATTTGATACAAGGTTTGCCGACTTCTAAAACAAAGACTCTACATTCACTATATTTGCTCGTTTGATGGATGCTGATGTAAATAATGTACCAGAAAACTTACAGATGGAACTTATTGAGCTTCAGGCAGATTTAATGCTAAAATCGCAATTTAGCAACATTGCTTTGACGGATTTTTATAAATTTTATTTGGTGGAAGAAAAATATACAAATTTATGCGCCTTTTCAAGAAAAATCATTTGTCTTTTTGGCAGCACATGTGTGAACAGTTTTTTTCGAGGATGAAATACAATAAATCAAAAATTCGGACAAGAATAACGGACGAAAACCTCAAAAATTCTATGCGATTAACCTTAAGTAATATTAACATCAATATTGATAATCTCGTAGTTCAAGTACAAGGCCAATCTTCACATTAAATTGTTATGTCGTCATTAAATTATAAAATTTATGTAGAGCTTTATACCAAAGCATTATATTATAAATAAATGAAATATGAAGTAGCAACTTGTTTTAATTCATTTAATATTAATTTATTTTATTTAATAATTTGATCCGGCCCTTGACTCGGAGACAGAATGATAATTTGGCCCCCGAACTAGGAAAGGTTGCCCATGCCTGCTATAAACAGACCTTGTGTGTAAGATGCCAAATTTTGTCCTTATCCAAAAAACAGTCATGCCCATCATTGCTATGCCAGTTTTGAAACGCATTACTTCTGAATGGCACTTTTGTATACACAGTGGGCTAAAGATCAGATCAGTCACAGAGATTCCCTACCCCTCCCTCTGGGCTCGGAATCGAGAAGCGGAAGGAGTTTCACTAGACAACTGTTACAAGACAGGTGGAAATCTCTTTTAAATCATCTAGAATGTCTCGGTGTACTTATAATAGGGCTCTCCTAAACACGGGTGTGGATGGCTCAGTTGCTAGCATGCCTGACTTCTAATCTGCAGTTCCCAGATTTGACTTCCACCTGGGCTATAGTTGCAATTTATCTCTACCAAATACCATGCCTTTTCTCGGTCAATAGAGGACACTGATGGGCTTGGAAAAGCCACCATCTGTCGGATGGGATGTTAAGCCAGGGCACCATTATGTGAGAGAGACTTTGCACGTTAAAGAGCACACTGGATGGCCTTGACTAAAGGATACCATCTATCTCCTAACAGCTGTCTAGTTGATCCCCTGCTCGCAACCTTTTCTGAGCCTTTGGGGTCCTTATGACTTGGCCATTTGCCCTATTGTGTGCAAAAGAAGTGTCACTCAGAGGTAAAAAGCCTAACCTCTGAACACAAAGTCATGACAATGCCTCATCTGATGGACAGCAGTTTTCCAAGTCTATTCATATCCATTTCTTGCCAAGAGTTAGTTGCACATTAAATGGGAAGAAAATCACAATTGGGATTGTCAAAATACTAGTCTGGTGTGCTACAAATTAAACTATCCCCGAACCATTGCAGAAATGCAAAGGATATTCTGATTGGGAAGTCAAAGAAATATGAGCAAAACATCAAAGATGACTGTTAGTGACAAGTGGAGGTGATTTTCGGGCTTAGTTTTTTGCCTCTGCACCTGCCCGATCCCTCTTTGGGAAAAAATATTTCAGATGCATCATAAAACTTATATACTGAAATGAATGTTCAAAAGCCAGACTTTTCCAGCTAGAATCAGGCTCAGCCTGAACTCATGGCTAGTGAGATGAATACAGATCTTTTCATTATATAGCTTACAGTGTGACTGTTCCAAAATTAAGTAGAAGTGACAGAAAATTAATTTTATTTAACTTCAATTCAATCATGCTGTTCTGTGGCCAGTGGTTAGCATGTTAGACTACTGACCTAAGGGACCTGGGTTTGAGCCCTGGGTAAGGCATGGATGTTGTGTTGTTTTTCTGCTGAGGTCCTGCCATCCTCACAAACCTTTTACTATGGCATGTAATTTGACAGGCTCCTGTCAGATCTTTGTGGCAAGCAGCTGCTTGAAGGAGGGTATTTATTTATTTAAATTCAATCTTCTAAATGTAATACATGGAACAACTGTATAAAAGCACCAGTATATTGTTAATGTTGAATAAACTCTATCATCAATAAATTAAAAAAAAGCCAAAAGATTTATGGCCTGAAAGCAAAACAGTAAAAGTCAAAAGAATTATAACTTGAGTGAAAAATACTAAAATAGCCAAAAAAATTGTGGCTTGAATGCAAAAACCAAAATTAATAATAAATTGCATGCATTTAATGTTCCCTGATTTCCAGCCATTTGTTTTTCATAGTTCGTTTTCAAAAACATTTTATGTGTTTTTCAGAAATATTCAAGGGCTAAAATAAAAAAAAATAACCCCTCAAGCAGCTGTTTGCCACAGAGGTCTGACAGGAGCCTGTCAGTTTATGTGCCACAGTAGAAGGTCTAAGAGGATGGCAGGACCGCAGCAGAAAAACAACACTAACATCCATGCCTTACCAGGGTTCGAACCCAGGTCCCTTAGATCAGTAGCCAAGTGTACTAACTACTTGGTCACAGGAACATATTTTTTATGCCCCAGATAGCTACTTTGTAGCCCTGATATAAACTTTGAAGATTCCCTATTGTCAAGGAATGCGAGTGAACAATAGGTTATTTACCATTGAAATTGTTAATACCAATGATTAAGTTTTTTCATTTATAATTTACATCATAATAAAAATCAGTATAAAGTTTTACCTAGATTCTATTATAGGTAATGAACTGAACTTTTAAAACAAAATTATTCAGCTTATGCTGACCAATGCTTTCATGGAAAACATCAGTATAAGTAAGCATTGTTCATTTAGGAAAAGGGTAATTTTAGTACTCACATTATATGTATGTTTAAAAAACACTGGTAAATTAAATCATTATTTAGACATACAATGTGTTTGCTCAATAGTAATTTGGTGAATGCTGAAACAAGGTGAAATGATGCAGAATTTTGTTATAAATTTGTTGCTTTAGGAGCAAAAGTTTGTACACAAACTTAATATCTGGCAATCTACTTCCAGTATCAGCCAATGCATGGCACATGTCACTGAAGAATTATGTTGTAGTTGAAAGCTGATAGTTTGCATGAAAATATTCACTAGATGCATTTCGTGGCTGCTACGTTAAAATATAAGTAAAATAAAAAAAATTACATTTGTAAAAACACAGTTGTTAATATATTTGTTTCAGAGCATTGTGCATATTTTGTTTATAAATATTTCAATGATTATTTACATAATTTTCATTTACAAATTTTCTTACATATGCTTATTACACTTTCAAAACTTTTCAATGCATCTAATTACATTTGAGTGTAGTGTAATACAGTGGTACAGCTATACATTAAGCGTGGCAAATGATAATACATTAGTTATAATAATCTTGATGTGAGTGAAATGTGACACGTTATATTTTTCATATTTTTCTGAGTATCACCTTGACAAATTGTAGTATTAGTTACTTTACTTTGTCTACCTGAAAAAAAAATGTTTTAATAACTTTTATGGTTTTATATTATACCTGTAGTAGTAAGTAAAATATCTCTAGTTGTTACAGTAATAATAACAGTAACATAGTAATAGAGTTTATCTGTTGAGCAAATCTACACTGAGGAAATTGTGCTTAGATGATATCTGAATGGGAAAACATACAATTAATATTGTCCGACAAAGCATTAAAAATTAAGAAATTTTCCTTTAAGTTGAAATGAGTGAAAGTCAAGCATACGGCAGTTAAGTATAAAGGAGGATTACTTTACATTTTGCTAAATAAAGTTTAAAAATAATTATACTTTGATGACTTCGGTATGTCTTAACTCTTTTACCAATAATGGCAGAAGGTAATGACAGAGCGAACATTCTTGAGACCTCTCACAGTTAGTCACAAAAGTATGATATTCTGAAAAGTGACAAAATAAGTTGAGTCAATAAGAAACATTTCTGCTGATTGAATACAGAAAAATGAGACTACCATTGTGTGATATAATGAGCAATACAGGAGTGATGGAAGCAAGGTTCTTCATAAACTCCTAGCTCAACTAGCCTGGCAAATTGTACTTCTGTTAAATTATACAGTATAACAGGGAAACTCGAAGAATATTAAATAAATGTAAAAATTATGTTAGAATAAGCTTATTAAAGTTAAGAAAATACTTTTATGTCAAAATGTTTAAATATATTTAATTTACATTTCTTATTTTTTAATGAGGATTTTAAGGGAACCATTGCTTCCATGGATGCTTCGCTGCTGGTGTGTTGCTGTATTGGGACTGGTGCATGTAGGTGGACATCCGAATGCCTCAATCACTACATTCAATAAAAAGCTATAAATAGAGCAGGTCTCTACATGTTAAAAACATCTCAGAAAAGTAATCATGGTTAAAGGAATTGATGTCAGTTTGACCATGGCCACATAGCAGGTGTGAAGAAGGCCAGTTGTTCAATCACTGCAACTACTGAACTGCAACTGCCGATATTAGCTGTGACTTTTGAGCACCATTGTAAATGAGAGTTATCTATTATAAATTTGAGAGTTTTTCTGTTGGATCAAGAATCCTCCTGAATGGTAAAAATTAAGATTGCCAAATTAGATATATTTATATATACAAAAATCTTTATTTAATGACTTCATGCCTCTGCACGACCCCCTTGCAATGTCTGAATTATGGACAGCTTAACAATGCATTGTCTATGACTCCATCTGGGGACTTTTCCACTCGATGCTATGCCATATTACTGAATCTATAGCCCAACGTGACAGTCTTGCGATTTACTGACTCAGGCCACAATATACTGTCTCCTTGCCCATCACATTCATGTAATCCCTCAGAAATTAAATGACTTCTTTCCCACCTACTGTCTACATGTGTGGTTTCTTCTCATTTCATGCATTCCTTTATGGTATGGCATTTTCTATGTTGAGCAGTGTATTTTTTTAAATAAAGGTTTTTGTATATATATATATCTAATTTGGCAATCCTAATTTTTACCATTCAGGAGGATTCTTGATCCAACAGAAAAACTCTCAAATTTATAATAGATAACTCTCATTTACAATGGTGCTCAAAAGTCACAGCTAATATTGGCAGTTGCAGTTCGGCAGTTGCAGTGATTGAACAACTGGCCTTCTTCACACCTGCTATGTGGCCATGGTCAAACTGACATCAATTCCTTTAACCATGATTACTTTTCTGTGATGTTTTTAACATGTAGAGACCTGCTCTATTTATAGGCATTGCCTGGGGCGGGGGTGGCTCAGTCGGTAGTGCGCACAAATCACAGCTATAACATTTGATGCAGTGTACAGGCAGCTATGGACGTCCCCGTGCTGACATGGACTGTGAAACGCAGATTGGCTGAAGCAGGTTTGTGCTCTTACCAGCCATTGTGACAACTGCCACTCGCTACAGTACATCACATAAGCTTGGTCATACCAGACCTATGTAGTGGGATGAATGGAACCTTGTTGTATTCAGCAATGAGTCTCACTTCTGTCTCAGTGCCAACAACTGCTGATTCGGAGTTTGGAGACAGTGCGGTAACTGCACTGATCTTGCTGCCATCTGTGAACAACATACAGCTCCTCAGCCTGTAGTCATGGTTTGGGCACTATCAGTTGCAACAGCCATTCACCACTCATACCATAGTGGGTACAATGACAACATGATGATTCGTTGATGAGGTGCTGCAGCCTGTTTTGTTTCTGTATTTCTGTGGTAGACTGTGGGACTTAACCTGGGAACTGCAAATTACAAGTCTGGCGTGCTACTGACTGAGCCACAATTTGTTAGTTGGATTTTTTAAATAAATATCATTATTTAAAAAAAAACAAGAATAAAGGAAGGAAGGTGGTACTTCCCTACACATAGGACAGAGATAACATAGAAGCTGCACTTAATGGACAAATTATTATATACATCTACCTAATAACCTATTGCTTCACTTTTTTGTCTTCACAACAACCAGACATCTTGGTAAGGACTCAATGAGGTGTTGAAAATACAGAGGTGGTGTTGCCGCTCATGAAGCAAGGATCGCCAGATGGTAGATCATCCACAATCACGCTGGTAAGGGTTGATAGGCTCGAACAGATCTTTTGAATCCATACACAAATTCTCAATGGGGTTGAAGTCTGGCAATCAACGGGGCCATTAAAGTGTGGTAAAACTCACTTGATGGTAATCTAAAAAGGTCTTGATGGGTACGAGGGGCCCCAAGGAAGTCCATGTAATGCACACCAAACTGTTACACTGCTTTCACTTGCCTGTATGACCCCAACTTGGCAAGCTGGTCCATAGCTTCATGTGATTTATGCCACACATGCACCCTCTCATTGGCTTGATAGAGTTGAAACTGTGATTTGTTGGCCAGATGACATTTCCAGTCCTCTGCACTCCAGTTGTGATAGGCCTTTGCAAACTGCAGCCTAATCTTTTGATGCCCTGTAATCAATAAAGGGACAGTGTGGATATCGACTGCCATAGGCTATTTTTTCCATTATACCATGGATAGTCTGTGAATAAGCTCGTGGACATGCTTTCATTCAATTCCAATAGTATCTGCTCAATGTTAGCTGTGCAATTCCTTGTAACGATATGAGATAGTCTGCGCTCAGACTGTCACACAACGTAATCTGCAATTGCATCAAGTTGGAAGTTTTGTCATATTTCACATAGTCTTGGTATACTCATGTGACAGTCTAACATGGAAATTCCAACAGTTCGGCAGTTGCAGTGATTGAACAACTGGCCTTCTTCACACCTGCTACGTGGCCATGGTCAAACTGACATCAATTCCTTTAACCATGATTACTTTTCTGTGATGTTTTTAACATGTAGAGACTTGCTCTATTTATAAGCATTGCCTGGGGCGGGGGTGGCTCAGTCGGTAGTGTGCCAGGCCCATAATCTGCAGTTCCCAGGTTCGAGTCCTGTCTGGGTCAGCATTGAGATTTATCTCCGCAAAACTCCCTGCCCTGCCCATGGTCAGTAGGGGACACTGATGGGCTTGGAAAGGTCGCGATCCATCGGATAGAACTTTAAGCCGTGGCCCCTTGTGCGGGAGAGCCATACCCTGTGCACGTTAAAGAACACGCTGGATGGCCTTGATGGTAGGCTACCATCTGTCTCCCAACAGTTGTTCCAGTGGGTCCCTCCCCCAACCTTCTCTGAACCTTCAGGGTCCTTGTGACCTGGCCATTTAGCTCTAGTATGCAAAAAAAAAAGTGCCAATCAGAGGTAAAACAATCCAGTACAATATAGGCATTGCCAGTGTCAGCGTTCCATGTGACTGGATGTAATACTTCTGCTTTGCATATTGTTATTGGGGTGTATATAAGAATTTGTCCATTCAGTGTATTAATATATACTGAATGGACAAATTCTTATATGTAAGTAACAGTAACGACTGGATTTTCGGGATGGAGGAATTTTGTGCTAGTTGCTCGTAATCTGTGTATGGATAAAAGAAAAACGTTTATAAATTTTAATATATTGTTTGATTTGAATACTTCTGCAATAATTTGAAGATTCACATTTTTCTGCAGTTCTGATACTGAAAACAGTTAATTTAGTTTGCTGTATATACTTGAAAATCCTAAATAAAAATTCGTGTAAATTGAAATGCATGTAAACATATATCACAGGTTGTGTGATTCTTCAACAACCTGTGATAACAACCTGTGACTTCTTCACAGGGTTGGTGGGCTCGAACAGATCTTTTGAATCCATACCACAAATTCAATACCATAATACTTGTAGTAATGGCAAATTTTATGGTAATTTCTATATTTCTTTTAATACCCACTTATTAAATTGTAAAGTAATCAGAGTGAGATGTTATTATAATGCAATGTCTATATATAAGGTAATTAAGTAAACAGTTTGTCTGCTATAACTGACATTGCTAGGTACACATATACCAAATGGTGGCTTGTTAATTACCATCTCCATTATTTAACATGATGGAAGCATTATCACAAAGCCTTGAGGTTGTGGTTTGCTCAAAGAATCTTGACTCAATGAAGTTTCACTAGGAAGTTCATGATATTAGTTTTGATATATAAGCAGGAACATGTTGTTTTTTGATAGTTCTATGCAAATTGAATGATGCTTGTTAAGCAAGTAGATAGTTTTGTATCAGATTGGCGATATGCTGATTGCTGGCTAACGTCATCATACATTCAAAGTCCCAGTGTTACTACCATCTGCAATAGTGCAAAGATGTAGGCACCTGTGTACATTAGCCAGCTTATTTTCAGACTGCTGGTAGTGCTTGATTTACTGGCTTAAGCATAATTCAGTTTGCACGGAACTCTCAATCAGCAACATGTTCCTGCTTCTGCATCATAGGGGGCGGGGGTGGCTCAGTTGGTAGCGCGCCAGGCTCATAATCTGTAGTTCCCAGGTTCGAGTCCCAGCTGGGTCAGCGTTGAGATTTATCTCCGCAAAAATTCCCCGCCCTGCCCACGGTCAGTAGGGGACACCGATGGGCTTGGAAAGGCCGCTGTCCGTCAGATGGGACGTTAAGCCATGGCCCCATGTGCGGGAGAGCCATACCCTGTGCACGTTAAAGAACACGCTGGATGGCCTTGACGGGAGGTTACCATCTGTCTCCCAACAGCTGTTCCAGTGGGTCCCCTCCCCCAACCTTCTCTGAGCCTTAGGGGTCCATGTGACCTGGCCATTTAACCCATGGTGTGCAAAAAAGTGCTGCTCAGAGGTAAAACAACCCAACCCAACTCTGCATCATAGTTGACTAAAAACTATATCATCAGACTTGCTAGTGGAACTTACTTAATTCTATAAAGATACTTTGAAAGGCTTTGAAATATCAAGACCTTGTGATGATGTCTCTGTTGTGTTAGATAATGATCAAGATGATTAACAAGCCATCATTTGGTATGTATGCACCCTGCTTTATAAGTTCCAAAAGATAAATTATTAACATAATTAGCTTATATACAGTGAAATTGTAGATTAAATCTTGTAATTTATGCCCACTTCTAATTTTATGTTACATTAATGTACCCCTTTTCTATTTGTTGGGGTGAGTGTGGTTCAGTCTGTAGCGCATCAGGCTCATAATCTGCAGTTTCCAGATTTGAGTCCCAGCTGGATCAGCGTTGAGATTTATCTCCACAAACTCCCCACTCTGCCCACAGTCAGTAGGGGACGCTGAAGGGATTGGAAAGGTCACTGTCTGTCGAATGGGACATTAAGCTGTGACCCTGTGTGTGGGAGAGCCATACCCTGTGCACGTTAAAGAACACTCTGGATGGCCTTGATGGTAGGCTACCATCTGTCTCCAACAGCTGCTCCAGTGGGTCCCCTCTCCCAACCTTCTCTGAGCCTTTTTGGGGTCCTTGTGACCTGGCCATTTAGCCCATGGTGTGCAAAAAAGTGCCACTCAAAGGTAAAACAACCCAACCCAATTCTATTTGTTCTTTGCCTTGTACATGTGAATATGTAACGAAATGGGTTTCTAATTTTGTAGAATGAGACTATGTTTCACTATATAATATTCATATATCATGCAAAGAAGCTACACTACAACTCTATGTATTTTTAAAGCATAAAATAATCAATTTACCGATTTCTTAAATATTTTTAATTAAAAAAAATTCTAATGATATATTTGGGGATAAAGAACCATGCAGATAGCCTTGAATACAATCATTACTATTGTTCCTAAGCTGTAGAAATATCAAGTTTTTATGGTAAACATTTTTGTGATTAATCTATTATGCAAAAACATTCTCATAATTAATCTTATGAAGCACTTAATTTAGTAAAGCTGCAAAAAATATTTTTAGTGGCATATAATAATTTACTGTTGTCTTTATAGCCGGGGACTGCGAGCGTAATGAGAACTTTGGCACCACAACATATGACTGTGACATTGCCAGTATCATCATCTGGCATTAAGCCAATGCATCAGGTAATATGAAATAGTTTAAGTAATTAAAAAAAGTTTCATTAGCATTTCATCTTTTTTCCCCATTTTGTTAAAATAATGTTAAAAGCACAGTGACAAGTTACTACATGTACTTTTTACACATAATTGTGATCCTACTTCCTAGTGAAGTAAACCTTTAAACAAATATTATTATACTCAACTCATTAAGTATCCACTAATAATTTCCACTCGGTAAATTGATTCAAATATTTAGAGGAAAAATTGTCTTGAGATGGGTGGGATACAAACCCATTACCTGATTACATGTCAGGTGCTCTGGACCACTGAGCTACCGGTCGCCGATCAATATCTCCTCTAACAGATGTTATGAACATTCTCAACCTACTTTCCTAATATGTAGGGAGTATTCAGGCAATTCCGCCTCAAGCGACTTTTTAATGCCTTTACTTAGATGGAATGAATGTCTTACGAGTATGCAATCTACAAATAATTATTATTAAACAACTCGTTAAGTATCCACTAATAATTTCCACTCTGTAAATTGATTCAAATATTTAGAAGAAAAATTGTCTTGAGCCAGGTGGGATACAAAATAAATCTGAAATGAAAATTAAGGTTTAAATATAAAAAAGTAAAGACTAACTTTACAAAGGGTATCCAAGATGCTGGACCAGAACTGTAAACAATCCATTATGGAGCCACTTATGACACATGAATGGAGATAGTATGTATGAGTCACTTGCCTCTTGTGCAGTGAGCCATAATGAAATTGAGTGCAGCTGCACTCAAGAAGAATACTTTCACTTCCAGTTTCGATTTTAAGAGCAGTAAAGATGCATAGAATGCTGGGAAAAGTGATAAAAATAATTCTGGGAATACTGAAATAGATTTATGCAGAAAAGAGTGTAAAACGGGAAAAAATGGCAGTAGGTACTTTGTAATTACTTACAAAATCTGTTTTTAAAAATAGTTGTATTTTAGTTAATTTTTAAGAAATTTTCGAAAATTTAAGGAAAAATATGTTGACAATAGTTCAACATAGATTATAATCACAGCATTGCCTGCTGCTCTTTTGGTGTTGATAAATCAATAAATATTTTTGTGGGAAAAATATTTATTGATAATAGTTTAAATCAAACTTGTGAGTTTAAATCAGATGATTGCTTCAATACAGAGTAACGTTAACAAACAAATCGGCAATACCGTATAGCATTTCTAAAATATGGCAATCAGATGGTTTTATCAAATTATTTATATTGTAGTTTAATAAAATATGCATCAAGTGAAAAAAGAAAATATATTTTTTTTAAATATGTAAGAAATTTTTCAAGTGGCAATTGAAAAAAAATCAAAGTTTCATGTGTTGTACAAAAAACAACTATAGACGTCCTTAACAGATGGGAGTCTGCGATATGTTTAATCACTGAGTATGTTAAAAGATTGAGAATGCAATACTTGTGTGCTTACTATACTTAGATTTTATAACATTGAATCTCTTCAAAACAAATTGAATTGTTTTCTTTGTAGCACAGTGCAGAAATTCTCTCCCTATTTTCATCTTTAATTAAATTTTACAAATATAACATGGAAGAACACATACTCTTTCATGTGACAATCAGTTGCACTTTGAAGTAAAAATGATATTAAAATGTTACCCTTTCAGTGGCAGACATACATCTCTGACAGTTGGTGAGAAATTAAACTTTTGTGAATAAATATTAATAACCCACAACATTTATCGTTTAATGAAAAGACAACAGAAGCATTCATGCCTTTCCTGGGGCTTACAGAAAGTAAATTTAGAAACTAATTTGACTGATGTCTTTAATTATTAGTTTTTTTCATGTGTATGTCTGTATATGTACTGATTTTGTTGTTTCATTAACTGTTAGTAATATATTTGAAGCAAGATTATAAAATGCCGGTGAAGAAGAGCAAGCATTTGAAAAAGATTGCATTTTTAGTAATTAAGAGTTCAGTTTGGTGTTTTAATTCACTCCTGCAGATATATTTTTAATTAATCATATTTTACAGTCTGGAACTCCAGGGGGAATGAGGCCATTAACATCACAACAGATGACTGTTACTTTACCAACATCATCATCAGCTGCAGTGAAAACATCTCTTCAGGTAATTAGAAATGCAAATTGTTTTCAAACTTGTCATTAGTAGTAACTTCAGAATCATCAGTGATAAGTTATATTTCAGTGTTGAGATTATTAATTTAATATTTTCTTTTATTTACTGAAAAGGTAGCTAGGCAAAATTTTACTCTTCCTCTGTGATGTGTCATGGAATTGGCCAGTCGTTAGCACCTTTCAATTAGATATATTCTTTTTCCCAAAGGAGAGATTGCCAGTTTAATTTAGTTAATTGATGTGGACTATATTATCATGTTTTTTCTTTTCAAAATAATGAAAAAGAGAGCACGTGAAAAGAAGTTTACCCTGGTGTTCACTGTTAAAGGATAATTGACAAAAGTGTAAATAACTCAAATTGGTTTTCAGCAAATGATTAAAGGTATGAAAAGATATTGTAACATGATTGAGTAACATCAAATAGATAATGATGAAATTGTGTAATTGTCACATTATATGAGAGAATGATTTCCTCTAATCGTAATAGTGATGCTGGAAATAAGGGAACAACCACTCCTGGCAGCCATACAGCTCACAAAAAACATTTTTATATTCTGTATAAGGTTATTGATGAAGTTCCATAGTAATAAAGCCCATTCCTCCACATGAGCAGATCTGAGCTCATGGAGAGTTCTGGGAGAGGGCAAATATAAAAAAAAAGTCCAAAAACTATTTTTTATATGCATTGTATACAGTAAACAGTGAAATATTGTTGGTAAAGATTCCAGACTATACAGGGTGTCCCTGAATTCATGGCCCAAACGTGAGGGGTTGGTAGTACACACCGAACCTACCAATATTCGTCATAGAATATGTAGCCGCAAACACAGTGAGGAGTCGGAAATGAAGGACAGACTCGGAGGTTTCCTGAGTGACATTTATTGGAGATCATTACAACAAATGCTCAAACGTCCGTCCACCAACGTTGATATAGGCGGCACAAAGGCAGAGTAGTGATCAGTGTACCTGCTCGTAAACACCAGGCTTGTTGACGCTGAGAATGCTGGGGTTTGGCTGATCCAGTGCTTTTAAGCCATGCCACCTCGTCTTCGTCCCCTACTGGCACTGGGCTGTGTTTGTAGCCGCATATTCTATGTCGAATATTTGTGGGTTCGGTGTGTACTACCATCCCCTCACGTTTGGGTCATGAATTCAGGGACACCCTGTATACTGTGGTTTAAATGCATAAATTTAAGTAATTTTTGTATATTTTCAGAATTCATCAGGAACACCTAATACTGTTATGAGTACAATTCTTCAACAGTCATCTCCTGTTATGGCTTTAACATCACCAGTCATAGCTCCTAGGAATAGTTCACCTCTTCAAGCACCCTCACAAAATGCTACTGTTAAGGTAATTTTTACTTTAAAACAATAATATATGTGATTTGTCTTGTATAATCATAAAATACCCACCCCACGCAATTTATCTCTGCTAACCCCTACTCTGCACTCAGTGAGATATGGGACATCAGGGAATTTGGAAAGGCCACAATCCATTGGATGGGATGTTAAGCTATGGCCCTGTGTGGAGGAGAATCATAAATTGTACATGTTAAAGAACATGCTAGATGCCCTAGATTGCAGACTCCCATCTGTTTTCTAACAGATGGGAGTCTGCGATATGTTTAATGGATTCCTTTCCTCATCCTTTGAGAGTAATCGAGAGTCTCATGACCTGTCATTTTGCCCACTGCATGCAAAAAATTCCACTCAGACATAAAACAACTCTACCCATCAAGAAGTTTCTTCCTAGAGTGATCCGTAGGGAGCCATTAGTATAATACACCATAAAGAAAGTTTGAGAGGAAGGCAAAACCTCAGTAGAAAGACAACATAAGAAAAGAAACAGACATGTTTTATCGTGTACTTGAACCCAGGTCCCTTTCTTCACAGCCAAACACACTAACCACTTGACCGTGGGACAGTATTGCTTTGGTGGGAATAGGAACAAACCCATAATCTCTTGAAAACATACTTCCTATTGCATTATCGCAATTGTCAAGGATGCTCCCATCTTCGAGTTCATGTGCATCTCTCTGGTATGACAGTGATTTAGGCACAAACCATATGCTGCACACATGACCTGCCCAGGATCTGCCAGACTGCAGAGCTCAGATGTACGCTGCAGGTTGTCATGACCAGAAGGGTCTGTAATGAGATCTGCAGTTGATTTTGCAGCAAGAAGGGAGAGTGAAATGAGGATCACTTCTTTCCTGATGATCGAATTCGTCTGCAGTAAAGTGAATGTTGTGCTCTGGGAGCCAGCATAGGAGAAAGGAAGACTTTACAAAGTCTTGTGAGTCAGCATTCAGGGAGTGTGGGACTAAAGCATTGTAGCTGGGCAGTAGACTAAGGCTGCACCCAATAGTACTCTGTGATGTAACGTGTCGTAGATATTAAATATTACATATATCCTAGAGATATGGAGTGCCTTGATTCCATTCTTTTATGAACATTTAAGCACAACTGAAATAAGGTCCCGCAAAGATATTCATTCTGCTGACAGATACTCCCTAATAAATAAGAGAAATCTTCACAGCAACATATTTTATAATTATTAAACTAGATTTTAGTACATCCTTGTGTTAATACAAAGAATATGCTGCATAATGTTTGGTCGATAGTTTATCTCTAAAAATAAAAGGGGAAAAATGTCATAAAGATAAATAACCTCTAACCTGAGAATACTTGTTGCTCTTTTACAGAGCATGTGTATTTTTTGTGGCAACATTATTCCTCAGACTTCTACATTCCTACTAGTCTAGCCAACCTTAATTTCTCTCAGAGCTGCCAACTATTCCAGTTTTTTTTTTTTTTTTCAGATTTTCACTTTAAAATCTGAAAATCCAAATTAGTCATTGAAAGTCCAATTTTTAGGGTTTTTCAGTTTTACCCTTATGAAATGCTCCCAAATTTTACTGTATTTTGCCCTTTTCCCAAAAGGAGAAAATGAAGGGGAAGAAATGTTTCTGATTTAGCTCTTTTACTGTACTGAAGTACTTCTACTGTACTATAGGTGTAGCTGTGTCACCACTCCCTAATCTGTGCTTGCTTGTGGGGTTCATCTACACTTCAATCAGAGAAATCTATGAAAAATTCTTTTACAGAGTTCAAGGTTAGCAGAGATTGTTTCCACATGGGTGTTTATTGAACCTATACCCAAATCTCCCAGTTCAGGTCAACTAAATGCCAAGTGGATTACTTAGAAATGGAAACTTCAAATTGAAGAAGATAGTGCAGATTATAGAACTTCTGTGTTCTGTGGTCATGATTAACATTTCAACTTGAATGGTTCTCATGTATGCCTATTATTATCCTAGGTTGGGCTAATGAGTTGATAAGGAATCAAAACTTTCACTAGAGTTAGGTAAGTTGACTACTGGGTACTGTTCTGACCTTTTGATTGGCAGATCAAAGCTCCTCTGGTTTCAGCACTGTAGCAGTACTGTCTCTTCTTACCTCTGCACTTTGTCATTTGGTGTTGTGTGTAAATGGTTTTATTACTAGTTTTGTGTTAAATTTTTCACTGTCTCTTAACTGTTTACACAATCAGAAATATTTGGTGAAATATTCCCAGGAATTTGTAAATTTGTAGCATAAAGGGGAAACTTCTGCATTTTGCAAATTCTGTAACTAATATTAGCATCAGACATGGAGGCCACAGAGATATTTTACTGCATAGCCATGAAACACATTTAAAAAACACTAAGGCTAAGAATCTATGAAAGTTGGATTAATTTGTAAAATGTAATGACAATCAGCAAATCAATGCCAAGGTCTTATTTACAACATTTTTGTTGCAGCACAACACCCTGTTATCAGCTGCTGATCATGCTAGCAAAGCTATTTGCTGCAATGTTTCTGAATTTGCCTGAAGTGAAGACTAATGCATGAAGTCGGACCAAAACAAATTTTATTGTTCAAGAACTTGCTACTAGTTGCTCAGGAAAAGTTATGAATGCTATAAAGACTTCTCTATTATCTGTTGCAACTGATGGCATAAATGATTCTGACGATAAATTTTTTCCTCTGGTGGTAACTTATTATGATGAAGTTGTCAAATGAGTAAAGTACAGCCTTTTATCATTTTCATGCTTAGAGGGTGGTGCAACAGCAGAAAATATTACCATCTTAATGTTTACTGGGTTCAAGCATATGAGCATTTTGTCTTCGAATTGTATGTCAATGTCATCTGACAATGCTCCTGTCATGCTTGGTAAGAAGGAGTAATTGCTTATCTTGTAGCTAAACATCCACATTTAATTTCCATAGGTTGTCTTGTGTTTTCTTCTCCACCTGGCTGCGCAAAAGATTGCGAAGAAATTGCCCATTGCAATTGATGAGTTGCTGATAGACATTTATTTCTATCTAGAAAAAGTACAAAATGAAAAAAACAACAACTAAAAACAATTTCAGTTGTGCATTGAAAACATTCAATACTGTCATCCAAACCTGGATGCGCTAGATGGCTATCACTTGGAAGATTCCTTGATTCTCTGCTTGATCAATGGAGGCCATTGCTACTATACTTCAAGGAGGAATTCAAAAATTATGAGAAAGTGTGTGTGACTGCCAAAAATAAGCCTGTTGGTAATAGAAATTTGACTTCCAGGAACATAGTAACATCTACATCAACAAAGAAAAAGCAGCCAGAAACAATTGGATTATTTCTTTCTTGTGGAAAGCTTAAAACTAATGTGCTGTGCAGGCAAGAAAGAATATTTATCTAAGTTCTGAGTCCTGTAGGGCCTATGCCTTTTTTTAAAGAAATGTGATAAGTTTGACAGTATAATATTGTTATAAATTTAACAGATAGAAACTGAGCATGAGTTGAAAAATAATAATTAGTAACAATAATTCTAAAATCTAATTTATTACAAATGTATGAATGAAAACATTTATATAAATTAAATTCAACCAACACAGATCTTCATCAGTATAAAAATAAACCTTCAAAAGAACATAGCACCTTATCACTATTCCTACAAAGAGTTGTTTCCTCTATAATTCTTACTATCTCCACTAACGTAAGGCTTTTTACAACACTCAATAAGTAGTACAATCATATTTGTGAGCAAACCTGCAATCTATCAAGAATAACCTTACCAATTCCTAAACATACTAAGTAACTATACACCAAATGATTTCCTTTCAAGGTTTTATTCAACAAGTGCTCCAAAACTGTGGCTAAGTATACTGGTTTTTCAGAACCAATTCAGATGTTGGATCACCACACACAAGATGACGAATTCTTCTTTTTCATACTCGTTCACTAACAAGATCCACACTAATAAACTTATTTGACCTCCCATGCACATACCAAATAAAAACATTTCTTCTTTATACTGTAGTGCACAGACTAAAACTACATATTCCTTCACACTCCAATTCTTTTCAATTACAACTCTCTTATTCTTTTTTTCTAAGTTAAGTTCACTCGAAGTGGTTAGTGACGTAATTCTTAAACTGAAGTAAACGTGAGCATCAAAATGATATCACATCATGGTTTCATTATTGCTTGTTCATCTGTTGTAACAATATGTTTCTTCAAATCAAAAAATCACATTCTAAAGAATGATACAGAAGAATTTTACAGAAAACGTTGATGTAGATTTGTAAAACCAAGTGTCATAAATAGGGCACCATCAGTTTTAGACATTAGGTATAAAGATAAAGAAAACAAAAAAGATGAGCTTTTTATTGGCAGTGACACTTCTGATATAGTGAGTGATTTTCTGGTGGGGGGAGGAAAGCAAGTTTTACTATTCTGTTCGAGAATATTTCATGCAAGGATGTGATTTTATGTGACATTGATGTTTTAATTTCAATCTGAAGTTGCATGCTCAAGTGGCTGATGTGAATGGAGAGAACATCAGTTTTAGACATTAGGTATAAAGATAAAGAAAACAAAAAAGATGAGCTTTTTATTGGCAGTGACACTTCTGATATAGTGAGTGATTTTCTGGTGGGGGGAGGAAAGCAAGTTTTACTATTCTGTTCGAGAATATTTCATGCAAGGATGTGATTTTATGTGACATTGATGTTTTAATTTCAATCTGAAGTTGCATGCTCAAGTGGCTGATGTGAATGGAGAGAACAAGTTTTTCTTCCATTAAGTATTTTATCAAAACTTTGCCATCTCTGGTTAAGGAACAAAATGAAGCATCTGTAATTGAAGTTATAAATGAACTTGAAGAATTTTTGTAGTTCCAGGTAGCTATTATACTTAATGACATCCTATCAATACCAAGAATTGTTACTCAGTGGGCTGTACTCCACCAATGAAAAATATCCTTCTGGCAACTTGAGTTATGCTCTATTAGCTAAATTTATGTTGGGTATTTTGACTCTTAACCACAATAATACATCATGTGAATGAGTGTTTAGCCAAGTAAGACAAAAAAAAAACTGACTTTCAGGAATCAGTGTCAAACACAACTCTTCAAGCTCTCTTTGTGTCAAAAGTAATATTGTGAGAAATTGTTATCAGCAAAAATTTGATATTGACTTTCCAAAAAAAGGCCAAGTTTATAGCACTTAAGGGAGTGAATAAAAATAAGGACATATAAATGGAACTTAGAGGATATGTGGGACATTATGCTGTATTATGTATGCCTTTAATTATAAACGATTATACACTTTATGTTCCCTATTGTTACTTATCTTCCTGTTGCATTTCGCTTGTCATTTGTTGGCCGGTGTAGGTTTTGTTTTACCATAACTTCGGAATGCATAAAAATGTAAAGGTACTAAAAAAATTATTATTATTAACCAAAATTATTTATTACTTAACGTAATATTTAAAACATTTATTAATTATATATACTTTTATTAGCTGTTCATATTTTTTAAATTAAGTTAATGATTTTAACTTCCAATATGAAGTTAGTTTTTAAAGCTTTCATTTCAACAAAGAATCTTGTGTTCTGCTTGTGCTTAATTAGAACGACTTCATTATACACGGAGGCTTAATCTCATGACCCAACAAACAGAACAATGAGTTTATCATGCAAAATCAGAAAGAAATTAGTTTAATGCATTCATATTTCAAATTTATTGGAGGCAACAGTTATTTTGAATAACTTTCAACCGTTAATGTTTAATCAGGCGAAATCAGATAATAGTTTAGTTTGATGTATTCCTTTTTACAAATTTATTGGTGGCAGCAAGTATTTTGAATAACTTTTAAGTCTATGGAGATTTTGAGAAATTTAAACCTGCCCACTCTAATTCTGGTTGATCCCAGTGGGTTCTCAAATAGCTTATATTTTTCCCCTGGGTAAAGGGAACATTCATGCAAAGTTTGAAGCTTCTAGCTCTTCTGGGATCTGAGTGCATAAATAGACAGACAGAAACCCACAGACAAACTTACTTCTTCTTTATACATTATATTACTTCATAATATCTTTTTCATTTAAAATCCCCACTTAATGAAATGCAGTGGGGATTTTAAATGAAAAAGATATTATGAAGTAATATAATGTATTACTTCATAATATCTTTTTCATTATAAATTGTGTATATATATCTTTTTCATTATATATTGTGTTAGTAATCTAACACAATAGTTACATTAGTTGCAATGTTATTCAACATTTAAAGCACACGAGCTGAATTTTAACTATTTTTTGTGGTTATTATTTGGTAAAAATTTGGAAAATAAAATGTAAAATAGAAGCATTTTAGATTAATTTAAAATTTGGAAATTGCTAATTTGGTATGGTAGCATCTATTTACTTTCTGGTTTTATGGTGTGTGTGTGTGTGCTAACTAGACATTTTTAGGTCTTATACCTAATAAGGGGCCATCCCAGTGGCCATATTGTTCTCATGCTTAGCTACTGATCAAAAGGACCTGGGTTTGAGTCCTAGGTAATGCATGGATGTTTGTTGTTTGCCTTTCTGCTAAGGTTTTGCCTTCCTCACAGAACATTATGGCATATTAAACTGGCAATCTCCTGTCAGGCTTCTGTGGCAAGCAGCTTCTTGAAGGGTAATTTTTTTAGATACCTAATTTAAGTAACCTTTAAAAATGTTTAATCACAAACTATACTATTAAAATGGCTTTTCAAATGCCTTTGGTGCTCTTTAGCATATTCTAACATATATCATTGCAATATACAATGTATGGTAATGTTAGTTTATTATCTTAAGTACAAAGTACTTTTATGAAGCGAAGTTCTAAGTACCGGACTTATTGATACTAATTTGAGTATTTAAAGTTCTTATTCATATTCATATATGTGATGGAAGCATGCTTTTTCAGACGTTATGCTTGTGTTAGTCGTATATGCATTAAAGAGGATATTTACTTCTGTAAATCTGGCTGGTACACTTAATACAGTAGATAATATCTTTTGTGGAGAAACACAGTCCTTGTAATTCACAACTCCTTAGGGCATAACTGCTATCACACTGTAGATAAGCACTATTTTCTGCTTGTATGCTCATTGCTAGATGTTGGATTTGACTTCACCAAATTAGATTGAATGATGTCGAAATGTGTTGCACCACATTAATTTTAACAGCTGATATATTTTAAACATTAATTTGTAATTTGAATGTATTCAGTTAAAATTAAGTTTTATGCTTTGAAGTATCTTTAAACAGTTTTAACATCAAGCTCAAATCCTTGAACTAATGATACTGTCACGAAATGCTACATACTGATGATCCTTACAACTCGACAGATAGTGCTTCAATGGTGTTAACAATAAGGGCACCAGTGGTGACATCAAATCCAACATTTAGTGATGAGCATAAAAGCTGAAAGAAAGTAGTGCTTATCTATAGTGTGATAGTTGTTATGCCCCAAGGATGCTATGAATTACAGGGACTGTATTTTTCCACAAAAGATATTATCTACTGTGTTGGGTGTATCAACCAGATTTACAGAAGTATAAACATTCTCTTTAATGGACACACAACTAACACAATTATAACTTCTGAAATAGCATGCTTCCCCACATAAGTGAGTATGAATAAGAACTTTAAATACTCAAATTAGTATTAATAAGGCTGGTACTTAGGATAATAAGCTAATACTCTCACATATTGTATATCGAAACGATATATATTAGAATATGCTAAGGCATTTGGGAAGCCATTTTAACAGTGTAGTTTGGGATTAAACATTTTTAATAACTTATCACTGTGTATTTCAATTTTAATTTAACATTTTTACTTAAATTTCAGTTGTATCATGCCTATAATGTGCTAGGTGTTAAAGGTGCTGTGAGGAATATTTGTCTTTTCTGTCATTAATGTTGCATTTTTGACAGTGAAAGACAGAAAATTGTAAGAGGTAATTTTTTTCTGTTTATTGTGTAGATTTTCAAAAGGATGGTGATTTGTTCCTGAAACCATTCAAGTGTAAATTTAATACAATTAAAAATATTGAATGGAAGTATCTGTTAAAAAATCTTTGTGCAAATGAGGTGTTGCTAGAGGCTCTATTATATTGAGTTTCATGGCATTTGTCAGCCATCCAGCTGTGTAATGCACTTTATGCAAAGAAAAAAACACACACACCTATGTTTTATAGTATATAATCCTACAGTTCCCAAACTTATCTGGCAAGTCTTATAGAAACTTTGCAGCCCACTAGTTCTCGTTATTATAAAATTAAAATTGGAAGAATAAAATGCGTTTAAATGCTTATTAAAATATTTATTATGGGGGTCAATGGTGATATTTTAAAAATACACAATTAATTTGTGTAAGGATTAAAAGATTTTATATTTAGTCTTAAATTTAATTCAACATAGTTTATTTCTGCATTTTTCAGAAAAATGCAATTTCAAAATGTAGACTGACATAGATAGTCATTGAAGGACATTAGGCATTTTAGCATGTGTTTCTAGAGTTATGAAAATTAGAAGCACTTTTGTAGCCATAAGAGTAGTAATTGACTGGATTGAATAAGATTTAAGTGATAATGTGATAATAAGAATAAGTGATAAATTACGAATGGAGTCCTTCATTGAGACAATTACAAAAAGCTTTAAATAGTGTTGCAATGCTATTGTACAGGGAAAAATTAAATATATGACAAACTACCTTCCCATTCTTTGCTTTCACATTTAACTTTTTGTACCTTGAATTGTTTCCACAACCAATGTACAGTACTTTCACTATCCATAGCTTTGGAGCTGTTGGTCTAGTCAATTAAACCAGTAGGTGGAGAATCTCTGCTGTAAAATAATTTATGCTCTATTACTTTTGTGATAATAAGTTTTTAAAATAGTGAACAATAATAAGTTTTTAAAGTAGTTAACCTACTACTACAGGTGGGACATGAAACAAATAATAAACATAGGGTGAATATTTATGATTTGGTATTATGTTAACATTGCAATAATTTATTTTTTATCAGATGTCTCCTAATACAGTGAAGAAGAAATGCAAAAATTTTCTATCAACTTTAATAAGACTAGCAAGTGATCAACCAGACCAAGTTGCTACTAATGTAAAAAATCTCATTCAAGGACTAATAGTAAGTTGTAGATTAGAGCACAATGCTATATATATATATTTTACGTAACTCATTTTTAGGTAATTGAATTCTTACATTAATTCATATATTTTTAATCATATTTATATCATTAATATGTATTTATGTAATAAGAGTGAACAGAATTTTTACCAGAGGAAGCTGGAAGTGAATCACAAGTTTTGGTAGTTCAGTTCCAACATGTAGCTCATTGCAGAAGAATTTGTGGCTCATGAAACAAATAATATACTGAATGTGGCTCATTTCTTCTAATTTTTTGACCAAACATTTTTAGACGTATAATGATTTTATTAGTTCACAGTATTAATTAGAAATAATAGTTGATCAATTATCATGATTTCGGATATATTTATATTCATCAGATGGAAGCTCAAGTCTGATGATGGATATAAATATATCCAAAATCACGATAATTGATCAGATATTATCATTATTTGTAGTAAGTTAGGATCTGATTAATTAGAAATATTTTTTTTTTGTTTTGTAATCAAAAATGAAAGAATAGCCATAGATGTCAAGGGTCCATTCCGTAGGCCTGATGATGGAAATTGCTATTTATTGGTGGCAATGGATTATTTTCACAAAGTTGCCTGAAGTTTACCCCATCAAGGATTAGGAGGCAACAACAGTTGCAGAGATGATGGTGAATAACTTAATCAGTAAGTATGGAGTATCTTTACAACTCCACTTGGACCAAGGATGGAAATTTGAGTACATTGTATTTCAAAGCATATGTCAACTGCTAGGCATTGAGAAAACCAGAAGTACTCACCTACACCCTCACTAGGATGACATGGTAGAGAGATTCAGATAGAAGCACGATTGCTCAACACTTGCATTTTTTGTCAATGTGACTGGGATTGCCATATGGTACTCTTTTTGTTGGCATGCAGGACAGTAGTGTATGGAATAACTGGGAGACACTTTCCGTGATGCTTTTTGGAAGGTAATTATGTCTTCCCTCTGACCTCATATATGGACTACCTGAAGTAATGCCTATATCCACACCAAAATATGTACAAAATCTGCAACAATGGCTAGAAGAAATCCACCACTCCATCAGGCATACCCTCTCGGTGTGAGCGCCTGTACACGGTGAGGGGGACCACCCTGTGAAGGTTCCGCTGGCTCGGTTACCTTCACAGGGTCCTAAATGCTCGCTCGCGTGTTTGCCGTGCGCGGAGACCTGTGTCCCGGGAAAGGAGGATCCTGGTAGTTGCTCGGAGGTCCCTGTCTCCTCTCCTCAGCTCATGACTGGCGGGGTCCCCATTGGCCGTCTTGCCATTGGGGAGCCTGTCTGTCACGGGGCTGGGCAGCGGATTCCGGGGCCTCTGCTATACACTGCTTTGGCCTCTGCTTCCGGTAAACGGGAGCTCCTGGGGTGGCCCCCCCAGGAGCAATCGGCTGGTGGGCAGGTCCTGCTAGGGTCAACCGTGCAGAGCGGTGAGGTCTGCTTTGCCCACGGTCCGGGTACAGGTTTACAAGTTTCCTCACTGATTATTTTCCTTTTGTCTTTATCCTTTCTTTGTGAGGCCAGTTTGGCAGTTCACAATTTTGTTATTTTACGCTTTGTTTCATTTGTGTAGAACGTTTTTGTTCTGCATAATTCTCTTTTTATTTTCCTTCTATTTATTTGTGACGGCTTGGCTCACTGTCTGTGTGGGTATAGGTCTGCGTAGCCCTGGCACCTGACTGGGCATCCCCTTGTTGGGCTCCATGGAGGGTGGGGACAGTGGGCACTGAACCACACAAAACCAAACATGAGAGAGAATGATGAAAATGCAATCACTGCCAACAAGAGGGCTCGACATGAGCCCCTGTCTTTCTCGTCTACATTATCACTGCCATCGTCTTCTGTGTCTGTGTCTTCGCTCCCGAAGTTCTTGATCATCCACTCCACGGATGATCAGGTACTTGGGGACATGTCCCCTTTTTTTTGTCAACAAAGGTTTGAAAGGTCTTGCGGGAGAGCCGAAATCCGTCAAGTGACTACGATCTGGCGACTTGCAGGTTGACACCGCATGTTCTAAACATTCTAACTACTCCTGAAAGTCAAAGAAATTGGTGGGGTGGCTGTCGAAGTCACTCCCCATAAAACTTTGAATTCCTCTCGGGGTGTGATCACCGAGTGAGGCCTCCTCAAAGTCACTGAGGAGGAAATCCTCTCGGAGCTCACACCTCAAGGAGTAACAGCGGTCCACCGGATTTCAACATGCCATGATGGGAAATTGACACCCACCCGAGTGCTGATTGTCACATTTAACACGCCACGCCTGCCTTCTTCCATCAAGGCAGGCTACTTGCATTGTGAGGTACGGCCATATATACCGAACCCTCTGTGCTGTTTTCAGTGTCAGATATACGGTCATGCCCGCACAGCATGCAGGGGCAAGCTCACCTGTGCTCGCTGTGGCAGTAAGGATCATCTTGATCCTGATTGCACAGCAGAAAAGGCATGCTGTGTGAACTGCAGTGGCGAATATCCGTTGTACTCCTGCGACTGTCCGAAGTGGAAGGAGGAAAATTAGGCACAACACCTCAAAGTCATCAACAATATCTCGTACGCTGAAGCGAGAAAGCTTGCTGCACCGCCCGCCCCACCTGGCAAGGTTTCCTATGCCAGCCCATCGTTCCAATGACTTCGGTTGCGGTGCTGACTGACATCAGTGTACCACCTACTGAGTCTTTCTCGCCAGCTGCGAAGTACCTCCTCACGCAGGCGAAACCGAGGGTGGTGTCGACTTCAACATCAACCCCGGTTTCCATTCCTGCAACACAGCCTTCCACCTCCACCGGAAGGCCTCCTCCTCCCCATCCTCAGACAGCAAGACCTTCAAAACCTAAGGGGCCCCCACTGGGGCCCAAAAAGAAATTAATCACTCCTCCGCAAAGGGCAGTCACCGATCCATGCCCCTCGGACGATTCCGAGGACATGGATACCGACCGCCCCCTATTCAGTAAACCGTCCTCCGCGGCGGTTAAACTGAATAGAAATTTGTCGTCCGCCCACTCTTCTAAGTCCTGAGATGGCCACACTCCTACAATGGAATTGTCGTGGATTCCAGAGGAATCTAGACGACATCAAGGCCCTCCTTCAGGCACACCAGCCCATCTGTGTGTGCCTGCAGGAGACATACTTGCAGCCAGTCACAGATCCCACGATCCGGCACTTTTCACTGGTTCGCCGGGACCGGGATGGAGATGGTCCAGCTCGCGGGGGTGTCGCCATCCTCGTGAGCAACCATTCTCCATTCCAGGTCGTAAACCTCACCACCAACTTAGAGGCGGTAGCCATCCGTCTCTTTGTGGGGTTCTCGTTGACTGTCTGCTCTGTATATCTTCCCCCTGGGAGCATCGTCTTCCAGGAAGACCTTGATGATCTCGTCTCGCAGCTGCCGTCCCCCTTCCTCATTATGGGGGACCTCAACGGACACAGTCCACTTTGGGGCAGTGCTGACACCAACGGGAGGGGTGGGGTCCTAGAGCAGTGGCTCCTGGATCCTTCTCTCTCCCTGTTGAACACCGGTGTCAGTACTTACTTTCACTCCCCAACCCGCACTTTCACTGCCATTGACCTCACCATCTGCTCCTCCTCAATCCTTCCACACTTTACATGGGAGGTCGAGGACAACCCTTACGGAAGCGATCACCTCCCCGTGGTGTGCACCATCTCCCGTGGGGGGCCTTGCAGCCCTTCACGCGTTTCACGGTGGAGGCTGGATCGGGCTGACTGGGGTGGTTTCGAGCTGCTCTCTGAGCTCGACGACCACTCCGTCAGCCAGGAGCCAATCAATGTGGCAGTAGCGGAGATAACGGACTGTATCGTAGATGCAGCTGCATCAACAATTCCTCAAACTTCTACACGGTTTCCTCGCTTTCCGAAACCGTGGTGGAATCCAGATTGCACCGCAGCTCGTAAGGCTCAGAACAAGGCTTGGGGGGTGTTTCGGAGATATCCGACAACCCCCAACCTCGAGAACTTCAAACGCGCCAGGGCGAAAGCTCGTTTCGTCCGACGCCAGAGCCAGAAGGAATCTTGGATCAAGTATACGTCATCCATAACCCGCACGACTAGTTCCAAGGTCGTGTGGGATAAATTCCGGAAGATGGGTGGGAACTACATGTCCCACTCGTTATCGATCCTGGAGCACAATGGACAGACAATTACTGATCCCAAAGCAGTTGCCGACACTCTGGGGGAGTCCTTCTCCTCCATCTCTTCATCTTCCTCTTACTCCACCGAGTTTCTGGCCCAGAAGGGCAGGGCGGAGCGCTCTCCGCCGTCTTTCCACTAGAATGGCCTGGAGCCTTACAACAGGCCATTCACAGCGGAGGAGCTTCGCCTTTCTTTGCACACTTCTCGTGCATCTGCTGTCGGGCCAGACAATGTCCATTATGCCATGCTCCAACATCTGTCACCATCGAGTAACGATCGACTGCTCCGACTTTTCAATCGCATTTTTCTTGAGGAGCAGTTTTCGGACTCCTGGCAGGAGGCCATCGTCTTGGCCTTCCCCAAGCCAGGCAAAGATCCCAAGATTTCTTCCAATTATCATCCCATCACATTGACGAGCTGCATGTGCAAGGTGTTGGAAAGAATGGTAAAAGCCAGACTCCTCTGGTATTTAGAACATCACAACCTTCTTTCCAACACCCAGTGTGGCTTTCACAGGCAATGGTCAACTCTTGACCATCTGATACGGCTTGAATCGGCTATCAGAAACTCCTTTTTACGTAGAGAGCACCTGGTGTCAATTTTCTTCTACATCGAAAAAGCTTACGACACAGCTTGGTGATTTGGCATTCTTCGTGACCTCCACAGTTTCGGCTTGAGAGGTCACATGCCGATCTTCATCTCCAACTTCTTATCAACACGTTCTTTTCGTGTCCGTGTCGGTAACACTCTGTCGCGGCCGTACCCCCAAGAACAGGGGGTGCCACAAGGCTGCGTGCTGAGTGTTACGCTTTTCGCTGTCAAGATTAATTCTATTACTAGACTACTTCCTCCATCAGTAGGCAATGCCCTTTATGTTGATGACTTTAGCATCTTTTGCTCTTCGTCCAGCATGAGGGTCATTGAAAGACAACTGCAAATTGCCCTGAACAATCTTTCTGTTTGGGCGACGGCAAACTGGTTTCGGTTCTTCCCACAGAAGACCGCTTGTGTGCACTTTTGCCACAAGCGTAATCTTCATCTGGATCCTGAGCTGCGGCTCGAGGGCAACATCATTCCAGTTGTGGCGGAGACCAAGTTTCTTGGTCTCATATTCGATCGGAAATTGACCTTTTTACCACACATACGTCATCTCAGGTCCAAGTGCACGCGGGCATTGAACATCGTCAAGGTCCTCTCTTCCCTTTCTTGGGGGGTGGTTCTTTGCTCCGCCTGTATCATGCACTTGTCTGATCGAAACTGGACTACGGATCCCAGGTGTACGACTCGGCCTGGGATTTGGTGGTGAACGTGCTGGACCCCCTCCATCACCAGGCTCTCCGTGTTTGCATGGGAGCCTTCCGCACCTCACCGGTCCAGAGTCTTTACGTTGAGACCGACAAACCTTTATCTCTTCGCCGTCAGCAGTTGTCCCTACAATACGCATCTAAATTGCGATCCCTGCCTGGCCATCCCACTTGGGACTGCGTTTTCAGTCCGAAGTGGGAAATGCTTTACACAAATCAGCCGACTGCCATTCGTCCTTTTGGTTTGCGTGTCCGAGGTTACCTCAGAGACATTAACATCAGTCTTGATAGCATCGCACAGTCGACAGCTGAGCCACTTCCACCTTGGCTCTCTGTTTCCCCTTCTTGCGATTTTTCCCTGTGCAGGATGGGGAAGGCCTTTACACCCGACTGTGTGTACCTGCAACTCTATGCCAGCCATCGTGCTGAGCACCCGGACTTCTTGCCTGTCTTCACAGATGGCTCGAAGTCCGGCACATCGGTGGGATCGGCCATGGTCTGCTGTGATGTAATCGTTGCAGACCAGATCCCACTGCAGTGTTCCATCTTCACTGCAGAGTTGCACGCTATCAGCCTTGCCTTGGATCACATGGCGACTATAAGCATCATCGTCGGTGTGTGCTTTACACCGACTTGCTTAGCTCGTTACAAGCTTTGATCTCGGTGAGGCATCGGCCTCACCCTGTTCTTACTAAGATCCGCCAGCACTATATCGTCTGGCAGCCACCACTACCATCCATTTCTGTTGGGTGCCTGGCCATGTCGGTATCAGGGGCAATGACTTGGCAGATGCTGCTGCCAAATCAGCCATGCCCCTGTCCAACTCTCCGTTGCCGGTTCCCTATCTGGATTTCCGGCAGCGTTTTACCATCGAGCTCCGGGCACGGTGGCAGAGATCTTGGTCAGAACAGCTTAACAACAAGCTCTTTGAGATGAAACCTATCATCAAACCATGGCAGTCTTGTTATCGCAGGAATCGCAAGGAGGAAGTTGTGCTTGCTCGGCTCCGCTTAGGTCATTCGTATATTACTCATTCGTTTCTTCTGCGGGCGGACGACGTACCTAAGTGTGAGTTTTGCAACACCATTTTAACAATCAAACACATTTTAATCTCATGTCCATGTTTTAACCCCCTCGGTGTGAGCGCCTGTACGCGGTGAGGGGGACCACCCTGTGAAGGTTCCGCTGGCTCGGTTACCTTCGCAGGGTCCTAAACGCTCGCCCCGTGTTTGCCGTGCGCGGAGACCCGTGTCCCGGGAAAGGAGGATCCTGGTAGTTGCTCGGGGGTCCCCATCTTCTCTCCTCAGCTCATGACTGGCATGGTCCCCATTGGCCGTCTTGCCATTGGGGAGCCTGTCTGTCGCGGGGCTGGGCAGCGGATTCCGGGGCCTCTGCTATACACTGCTTTGGCCTCTGCTTCCGGTAAACGGGAGCTCCTGGGGTGGCCCCCCCAGGAGCAATCGGCTGGTGGGCAGGTCCTGCTAGGGTCAACCGTGCAGAGCGGTGAGTAACCTTGCCCACGGTCCGGGTACAGGTTTACAAGTTTCCTCACAGATTATTTTCCTTTTGTCATTATCCTTTCTTTGTGCAGCCAGTTTGGCAGTCACAATATTCTTATTTTTGCGCTTTGTTTCATTTGTGTAGAACGTTTTTGTTCTGCACATTTCTCTTTTTATTTACTTTCTATTTATTTGTGAGGGCTTGGCTCACTGTCTGTGTGGGTATAGTGCCTGCGTAGCCCTGGCGCCCGACTGGGCGTCCCCTTGTTGGGCTCCGTGGAGGGTGGGGACAGCGGGCACTGAACCACACGAAAACAAACATGCGAGAGAATGAAGAAAATAATGCGATCGCCGCCAACAAGAGGGCTCGACGTGAGCCCCCATCTTCCTCGTTGTCTACGTTATCTCTGCCGTCGTCTTCTGTGTCTGTGTCTTCGTTCCCAAAGTTCCTGATCATCCACTCCACGGGTGATCAGGTACTTGGGGACATGTCCCCTTTTTTCGTTAATAAAGGTTTGAAAGGTCTTGCGGGAGAACCGAAATCCGTAAAGCGCTTACGATCTGGCGACTTACAAGTTGAGACCGCTTGTTCAAAACACTCCGAACTACTCCTGAAAGTCAAAGAAATTGGTTGGGTGGCTGTCGAAGTCACTCCCCATAAAACTTTGAATTCCTCTCGGGGTGTGATCACCGAGTGGGGCCTCCTCAAAGTCACTGAGGAGGAGATCCTCTCGGAGCTCACACCTCAAGGAGTAACAGCGGTCCACCGGGTTTCAACACGCCGTGATGGGAAATTAACACCCACCCGGGTGCTAATCGTGACATTCAACACGCCACGCCTGCCTTCTTCCATCAAGGCAGGTTATTTACATTGTGAGGTACGGCCGTATATACCGAACCCTCTGCGCTGTTTTCAGTGTCAGATATACGGTCATGCCCGCACAGCATGCAGGGGCAAGCCCACCTGTGCTCGCTGTGGCAGTAAGGATCATCTCGATCCTGACTGCACAGCAGAAAAGGCATGCTGTGTGAACTGTAGTGGCGAACATCCGGCGTACTCCCGCGACTGTCCGAAGTGGAAAGAGGAAAAGGAGGTACAACGCCTCAAAGTCATAAATAACATCTCTTATGCAGAGGCGAGAAAGCTTGCTGCACCGCCTGCCCTGCCTGGCAAGGTTTCCTATGCCAGTGCAGTCATTGGAAAGCCCATCGTTCCAATGACTTCGGTTGCGGTGCAGACTGACATCAGTGTACCACCTACTGAGTCTTTCTCGCCAGCTGCGAAGTACCTCCTCACGCAGGCGAGACCGAGGGTGGTGTCGACTTCGACATCAACCCCGGTTTCCATTCCTGCAGCTCAGCCTTCCACCTCCACCGGAAGGCCTCCTCCTTCCCGTCCTCAGACAGCAAGACCTTCCAAACCGAAGGGGCCCCCACCGGGGCCTAAAAAGAAAATCATCACTCCTCCTCAAAGGGCGGTCACCGATCCATGCCCCTCGGACGATTCCGAGGACATGGATACCGACCGCCCCCTATTCAGTAAACCGTCCTCCGCGGCGGTTAAACTGAATAGAAATTTGTCGTCCGCCCACTCTTCTAAGTCCTGAGATGGCCACACTCCTACAATGGAATTGTCGTGGATTCCAGAGGAATCTAGACGACATCAAGGCCCTCCTTCAGGCACACCAGCCCATCTGTGTGTGCCTGCAGGAGACATACTTGCAGCCAGTCACAGATCCCACGATCCGGCACTTTTCACTGGTTCGCCGGGACCGGGATGGAGATGGTCCAGCTCGCGGGGGTGTCGCCATCCTCGTGAGCAACCATTCTCCATTCCAGGTCGTAAACCTCACCACCAACTTAGAGGCGGTAGCCATCCGTCTCTTCGTGGGGTTCTCGTTGACTGTCTGCTCTGTATATCTTCCCCCTGGGAGCATCGTCTTCCAGGAAGACCTTGATGATCTCGTCTCGCAGCTGCCGTCCCCCTTCCTCATTATGGGGGACCTCAACGGACACAGTCCACTTTGGGGCAGTGCTGACACCAACGGGAGGGGTGGGGTCCTAGAGCAGTGGCTCCTGGATCCTTCTCTCTCCCTGTTGAACACCGGTGTCAGTACTTACTTTCACTCCCCAACCCGCACTTTCACTGCCATTGACCTCACCATCTGCTCCTCCTCAATCCTTCCACACTTTACATGGGAGGTCGAGGACAACCCTTACGGAAGCGATCACCTCCCCGTGGTGTGCACCATCTCCCGTGGGGGGCCTTGCAGCCCTTCACGCGTTTCACGGTGGAGGCTGGATCGGGCTGACTGGGGTGGTTTCGAGCTGCTCTCTGAGCTCGACGACCACTCCGTCAGCCAGGAGCCAATCAATGTGGCAGTAGCGGAGATAACGGACTGTATCGTAGATGCAGCTGCATCAACAATTCCTCAAACTTCTACACGGTTTCCTCGCTTTCCGAAACCGTGGTGGAATCCAGATTGCACCGCAGCTCGTAAGGCTCAGAACAAGGCTTGGGGGGTGTTTCGGAGATATCCGACAACCCCCAACCTCGAGAACTTCAAACGCGCCAGGGCGAAAGCTCGTTTCGTCCGACGCCAGAGCCAGAAGGAATCTTGGATCAAGTATACGTCATCCATAACCCGCACGACTAGTTCCAAGGTCGTGTGGGATAAAGTCCGGAAGATGAGTGGGAACTACACGTCCCACTCATTATCGATCCTGGAGCACAATGGACAGACAATTACTGATCCCAAAGCAGTTGCCGACACTCTGGGGGAGTCCTTCTCCTCCATCTCTTCGTCTTCCTCTTACTCCCCCGAGTTTCTGGCCCAGAAGGGCAGGGCGGAGCGCTCTCCGCTGTCTTTCCACTCGAATGGCCTGGAGCCTTACAACAGGCCATTCACAGCGGAGGAGCTTCGCCTTGCTCTGCACTCTTCTCGTGCCTCTGCTGTAGGGCCGGACAATGTCCATTATGCCATGCTCTAACATCTTTCACCATCGAGTAAGGATCGGCTGCTCCATCTCTTCAATCGCATTTTTCTCGAGGAGCAGTTTCCGGACTCCTGGCGGGAGGCCATCGTCTTGGCCTTCCCCAAGCCAGGGAAAGATCCCAAGATTCCTTCTAATTATCGTCCCATCGCATTGACGAGCTGCGTGTGCAAGGTGTTGGAAAGAATGGTAAATGCCAGACTCATCTGGTATTTAGAACATCACAACCTTCTTTCCAACACCCAGTGTGGCTTTCGCAGGCAACGGTCAACTCTTGACCATCTGATACGCCTCGAATCGGCTATCAGAAATTCATTTTTAAGAAGAGAGCACCTGGTGTCAATTTTCTTCGACATCGAAAAAGCGTACGACACGGCTTGGAGATTCGGCATTCTTCGTGACCTCCACAGTTTCGGCTTAAGGGGTCACATGCCGATCTTCATCTCCAACTTCTTATCGACACGCTCTTTTCGTGTCCGTGTCGGTAACACTCTGTCGCAGCCGTACCCCCAAGAACAGGGGGTGCCACAAGGCTGCGTTCTGAGTGTTACGCTTTTCGCTGTCAAGATTAATTCTATAACTAGACAACTTCCTCCATCAGTAGGCAATGCCCTCTATGTTGATGACTTTAGCATCTTTTGCTCTTCGTCCAGCATGAGGGTCATTGAAAGACAACTGCAAATTGCCCTGAACAATCTTTCTGTTTGGGCGACGGCAAACGGGTTTCGGTTCTCCCCACAGAAGACCGCTTGTGTGCACTTTTGCCACAAGCGTAATCTTCATCTGGATCCCGAGCTGCGGCTCGGGGGTAACATCATTCCAGTTGTGGCGGAGACCAAGTTTCTCGGTCTCATATTCGATCGGAAATTGACCTTTTTACCACACATACGTCATCTCAGGTCCAAGTGCACGCGGGCATTGAACATCGTCAAGGTCCTCTCCTCCCTCTCTTGGGGGTCGGACCGATGTTCTTTGCTCCGCCTGTACCGTGCACTTGTCCGATCGAAACTGGACTACGGTTCCCAGGTGTACGACTCGGCCCGGGATTCGGTGGTGAAGGTGCTGGATCCCCTCCATCATCAGGCTCTCCCGTGTTTGCACGGGAGCCTTCCGCACCTCACCGGTCCAGAGTCTTTACGTTGAGACCGACGAACCATCTTTATCTCTTCGCCGTCAGCAGTTGTCCCTACAATATGCTTCTAAATTGCGATCCCTGCCAGGCCATCCCACTTGGGACTGCGTTTTCAGTCCGAAGTGGGAACTACTTTATACTAATCGGCCGACTGCCATTCGTCCTTTCGGTTTGCGTGTCCGAGGTTACCTGCGAGACATCAACACCAGTCTCGATAGCATTGCACAGTCGACAGCTGAGCCACTACCACCTTGGCTCGCTGTTTCCCCGTCCTGCGATTTTTCCCTGTGCAGGACCGGGAAGGCCTTTACACCCGACTGTGTGTACCGGCAACTCTTTGCCAGCCATCGTGCTGAGCACCCGGACTTCTTGCCTGTCTTTACAGATGGCTCGAAGTCCGGCACTTCAGTGGGATCAGCCATGGTCTGCTGTGATGTAATCATTGCAGACCAGATCCCACTGCAGTGTTCCATCTTCACTGCAGAGTTGCACGCTATCAGTCTTGCCTTGGACCACGTAGCGACTAAGCATCATCGTCGGTGTGTGCTTTACACCGACTCGCTTAGCTCGCTACAGGCTTTGATCTCGGTGAGGCATCGGCCTCACCCTGTTCTTACTAAGATCTGCCAGCAACTACATCGTCTGGCAGCCACCACCACCATCCATTTCTGTTGGGTGCCCGGTCACGTCGGAATCAGGGGCAATGATTTGGCAGATTCCGCTGCTAGGTCAGCCACGCCCCTGTCCGACTCTCCGTTGCCGGTTCCCTATCTGGATTTCCGGCAGCGTTTTACCACCGAGCTCCGGGCACAGTGGCAGAGATCTTGGTCAGAACAGCTTACAAACAAGCTCTTTGAGATCAAACCTATCGTCAAACCATGGCAGTCTTGTTACCGCAGGAATCGCAAGGAGGAAGTTGTACTTGCTCGGCTCCGCTTGGGTCATTCCTTTATTACTCATTCGTTTCTTTTACGGGCGGACGACGAACCCAAGTGCGAGTTTTGTGACACCATTTTAACAATCAAACACATTTTAATTGATTGCTGTTGTTTTACCTTTGAAAGAAGTATGTTTTTTAACTCTCATGATTTTACGTCCGAGCCCCTTACACTCGGACATCTTTTATCCGACCATTGTACTTTTACCTCTCTCTTTCAATTTTTACGATTTACTGGATATTTTAATCGCATATAGTTTTTACTCTTCAGCTTTTTATATCTATGATTATACCACCTTATACATTGTTTGTGTATCCCAGGTCATTTACACCTGGTATTCTATTGTTTTCTTTTGTATTTTTACACTTATTCTTTGTTGTTTTACCTTTTTACAATTTTGCTAATTTCTTTTAAATGTGGTTGCGGGTTTACATGTCTTTTATCTTTTATATTGTCTTTTGTTTGGCGCATTATGGCCTAGTCGCCGATGCGCCATAAAACCCAAAACAACCAACCAACCATGTTTTAATTTTGAGCGGCGTTTGTTTTTTAATTTTCATGATTTTACGTCCGAGCCCCTTACACTCCCGAGCCCCTCACACTCGGACATCTTTTAACTGATCATTGCTTTTTACCTCCAATTTTTGCTTTGTTGCAGTATACAGGTTATTTTAACAGGTTATGATTTTATGGATTTCTTATTTATTCACCATCTGACCTAGGTCATTTACACCTGGGTTAGTTTTATCCATTGTATATATGTATTTAAATATTTGTTATTTTACACAAATTGTTATTGTTGGTTTTGTTTTACATATTTTGTTGGTTTTGTCTTTCCAGTTTTACACTTGTTGCTCTATTTTGTTGTATTTTATCACCTTTAGATGTTGCTTTTAAATTTGGTTGTAGGTTTACATGATTTTTATCTCTTATTTATTATTTGTCTTTGTCTGGCGCATTATGGCCTCAGTTGCCGATGCGCCAATAAACCTCAAACAACCAACCATCAGGCATAACATCAACCTAGCGAGCTAGAGAGCAAAAACAAGGAACGACAGTAAAGCAAATGGAACTGTCTTCAATGAAAGAGATGCTGTTTGGCTATACAATCCACACAGAAGGAAGAGGCTTTCTCCAAAACTTCAGAAGCCTTGGGAAGATCCATATACCATAGTTGCAAAGATTATCAACATATTGTATTGCATTTATCGATGCCTAACTAAGTGTTAGGTGGTTCGTATATATCATTTGTAGTAGTAGGAAGTGGTCAAGAATCATTGGATTCCAGGACTGTTCGGGACAAATAAAACCTGAGGTGGGAGCAGTGAAGTGTACTATGAATGTGCAACAATGAAAGCATGTTTGCTTACTACGAGATATCACACATAGTGTAAATGTGTCATAAATGTATTTGAACACCACTGATTTCAGAGCAGGAGAATACAGTAGAAAGTTTTTAATAATGTGTAAAGAGTTTCCTTTGGTGTGTACATGGTCAGGGCTGATATTCAATTGGTACGTGCCAGTATGGCCATACTGGTTGTTGAAATATTGAGGTACCTTGAGTTAAATAGTATAGTAATAACTATGAGTTTGATGCAGTTCCCTATGTCAAATCATGGCTCAGACAGGGACATCATTTAACTAGTACAGCCGCTTTAAACGAAAGATCACACCAACAATTTTTAAAAATCAACAGATGATTTGAAAATTATTAGAACGATTTGATGAATGATTTGCACTGCAACTTATATCATTTGGTAACCAGTTTTATAATATATATATAGTATAGTTTATTTAAGAATAACAGGGAAATTTCATGTATGTACATTCCTTACACATTTTTTTAAAGTTTTGATTTATATATTAATTTAGATTATTGTACTGATTGTTAAATATTTTGAATATCACTCCTGTGCACAAAGTTGATAAAAATTATCAATTTATGGTGGTAGTTTTGAATGGTAGTAAAAATAACCGCATCTATATCAGTTTAGAGAATTAAAGTTATTTAATTCTCTATGACACTGTTAAAGGTTTTTAAGCACTTCAACACAGGACTATGCTCTCAAGTATCATCAGTTATTAAGGAGAGATTTACGTACCGTACCGTAGAGGATGGGTAGTAACAGGAACTTCCGGGATGCTTTCGGTGACATCGACTTAGTAATTGATGTTAACTTGCCGGCATTTAATATTCAACGTTCTTGCTGGCAAGTGACATCTTAGTGGAGATTAAAAGAAGGATAACGGCTGCCAATGGTCTACCCACCTTGGTGAAGGAAATAACCATTTATACCTTTGATAGCATAGAGTGCTTAAAAAAGTTTTTGATCCACAATGCATGTTTCGCACCTTTCCTTTTGGTACTTCCTCAGGTGGGAAGTGAGGAGGACTGTTATGGTTTTAAGTTTTTTGATTAAGTCCACGCCTGACTGTATGGTACTGGGTATGATTGTATGGTACTCTACCCTAATACACCGGTACTCGATGCAACTATGCGACTACAAGCGAAATGGCTTGAAGTGGCCAGACACATGGCACCTGAATATTTCAGCACACAGGAGGCCCTCAACCTAGCCACTAAAAGCAACTGATTTCAAACTGATGGCAAAATCTTCGTCCAAAACCAAGGTGTCCCAATTGGCCTTTCTGGATTGTTGACGGAAGCGGTTCTACGTCATGTAGAAACCACAGTTCTCCATGTACGTCAAATCTGCCCACTACTTTATGCCTGATATATCGACGATATATTAATTATCTGACAACACTCCAGAGAAGAAGTAAAGAAATTACAATCTGAATTTAACACAGTCCTCCCAACTGTTAAATTTACACACGAAGAGGAACAAAACAGACATCTACCATTCTTAGACATTAACTTACATTGTACCTCCACTAAACTATACACATTTGTATACAGAAAACATACATTCATACCTAACATAATAACTAGCACCTCCACCCACCCAAACAACTACAAATTATCAACCTTCTACTCACACTTTACCAGAGCCTATAAATACTGCAATACGCAAGAAGCACTTAACAATGAAATAAAATACATTTTTGAACTCACTGAACAGGGCGGATATACCTTGCACACCATCAACAAAATTCACAAATGAATCGAATGCAAACAATCCCAAAACCCTCCAACACCTGTAAATAAAGAAATGCTAAAATACACAATAGCGCTACCATACATCAATAATAATTTCACATACTCTATTAAAAAATAACCTAAAACCTTTCCATTATAAAGTCCCAATTAAAATGTCACACACTATATCCAAACTCGTTCGAAATGATCGCAACCATATACCCAGCTCTGGAGGAGTTTACTACATCCAACTCCCACAGGTAAAGTTTTCTCCAAAGACAAATACATAGGTAAAACTTCCCATTTAACACCCAACTTAAAGAGCATAAATATGACATCTTAAATAAACTACAAAAAACTGCACTATCTTGAGCAATCACTAAAAACAATCTGCCCACTGATTTTCACTATGCTAAAATTATAGTATCCCCACCTACCAAATTCCAACTTGCCGTCACAGGAAATATCCTCATTAATGTAAAACTGACAACTCTACAACACAGACATTGTCCCCCTCCCCCCAGTGTGGCATCTGATTCTTAGGGGATATAACACACATCAGAAATACCATGCTCCCCTAAACACTCCCCCCTCTCATTGCCAATCCCCATCTGCTACCTACACTAATAAACACCCACCAAACCCTTTAGAACACTTCCATAATGCCTCCTAAAATCGACAATTAATGTACCCCCCCCCCCCCCACACACACATACACGCAACTCCACAACTCCCAATAGCAATACCGATATGAAAACCATTATTCAGACCCTCACTAACATAATTATCTTAACCCCAAAATTCAGTTTATGAAATTTATAAATTCACTAAAAGTACCCCACTCATTATTATTATGAATTACTAGCCACAAATAGTGAAACTTCCCTTGACAGTAACTGATCTTTGAGATTTCCCATAATCCCACACCCTCTCCCAACCTCAATCACATGCAGATAGCATTACGGCCACCCGCACATCCGCTGGCCACTCCGATCCTCAGAGCTGAGCCACTGACAATTCAATTTATGGCACCCCACCCCTTCCCTGTGCTCAACAACCAACTGCTTCTCCTGCATTAAGCTTAAGCTCCTCACTTCCCACCTGACGAAGTACCGAAAGGAAAGGCACATCATGGATCAATAACATTTTTAAGCTATCAAAGGTATAAATGGTTATTTCCTTCGCAAAAGTGTGTAGACCATTTGCAGCCATTATCCTTCTTTTAATCTCCACTGAGATGTCATTTGCTGGCAAGAATGTCTATTATTAAATTTGTCACCGAAAGCATCCCGGAAGTTCCTGTTACTACCCATTTTCTACAGTACAGTATGTAATTCTCTCCTTAATAACTGTTTATACTTGACAGCATAGTCCATGTGTTGAAGTGCTTAAAAACATTTAACGGTGGCATAGGGAATTAAATAACTTTAATTTTAATTACCACACTGTGTACCTCTACTCTAATTTTTGTTAGTGTAGAGAGTGTCCTTTCTTTCATATCTGATATATAACTAGTGGTAAGGTGACTGGTAGACATTCTATCTTGTGATTTGTGAACAGGTTTTTGAATCTTCTTATTGGTTTATCAGTTAGTTAAGTATTCATGAATGTCAGGTTCATGTAGTATAGATTAAAATCATATTGGTGTTTAATGACTGGTACTTAAAATTGTATATAATTCATGTAAACTTATTGCCTTAGTTATTAAATCAGTTCATTTACAGTCTATTTAATTGTTACAAATTCATGCTCAATTGTCAAATATTCAAATATAACTGAAAATCTGTAACAATATATTTCTAATGAATTTGAAAAGAAAAACTATATTTTTAAGGAATGAAGAAAGTTAAAAAAAAATATGCATTTTTAAGAAGTAATATGAATTTGCAAAGTAGTTTAGTTTATGCACCTAAAAATATTTGGTCAAAAAATTGGAAGAAATGAGCCAGATAGAGTATTTTGTTTAATTGTTTTATGAGCTACAAGTTCTTTTGGCATGAGCCCATGAGCTTTAAGACCTCCCTGGTCTTAAAGAATGACTAAGCGAAATCTTCCATTTGCTAGGAAGAAATTAAACTTTCTATGGTGCAAATTGTCAACATCATTTCACAATAATAATGCAACATAAGAAACTTTTACAGTTGTGCTGGAATGTCAAACTCCACCAAGTGTGTGGCCAAAATCATCATGACCTTAGGGCTTGCAGGCTAAATTTATTGAAATTTAGGGCTATGGGCTAAATTAATTGAGACTATTGGGACTGCAGGCCATATTTTTATTTTAACCAATGTAAGAGTCTAATTTTTGACTGCTTGGATAAAATAACAATAAAAAATATTAAAAAAGCTTATCCAATACAAGAGCAAAATTGCTTTCATATTTTTATTGGAGAAGAATTACAATTTTGTAAAAAAAAACGCACAAACTAACTTTTGTGGAAACAGAATAATTAGTAGGCCAAAGATACCTTGTTTTCAAAGAAACAAAGTGGAACAAAATATTTCTATGCATCTGAGTAATGTTTTGAAGTTTGTGCATGGTTTCGATTTTATTTAAAAAAAAAGCTAAAACAATTTTAATTGTAATTTACCATTTTTCAGGAATAGTGGATCAAAATCCTTCCCCAGAGCTGCCAACTATGATTTGATCTGATTTTCTCCAATTTTTGGTTTAAAATCCAAGTTTTAGAGTTTTTGCAGTTTTACACTTACAAAAATCTGTCCCCAAATTGTACAGTATTTTTGCACTTTTTCTAAAAGGAGAATGTTATAATGAAAGGGAAGAATTGTTTCTGAGTTAGCTCTTTTTGTATTAAATGTGCAGATGTGTCCTCACTCCCCATTCTGTGCTTGATTGTGCACTCACCTGCACACCAATCAGAGAGCATTTCCAGACCGAACACGTTGGAAATACTATATCTAATTCTTTTTCTCTGAACAGAGTTGAAGTTCATAGATTCTTTCTAAACGGGAGTTTATTGAACCTATACCAAACTCTTCTGGTTCTGGCCAACTAAACGCTAATTGGATTGCTTAGAATCGGATGCTCCAAAGTGTCTCCAGAGAGAATAATACAGATTAGAGAATTTCCCTAATCTGTGGGCCATGATTGACATTGCAACTTGAATTGGTCTCATGAACATCTATTGGTTATATTATGTGCATATATAACCAATATATATGTTGTATCTGGGTTCACTATTGGATTGATAAGGGATTAAAACTTTTCTTTCACTAAAGGCACTTTTAATTATAATAAATTATGCACTTTATGTTACCTAATGTTACTTATCATCCTATTGCATTTCACTTGTCATTTGTTGATTGATGTCGATTTTGTTTCACTATAACTTCATAACCCGGCAGCTGATCACAAGAGTTGTGTATTTTGATTGTTTAACATCTGAGCTGCATGAAAATGTTGCAAGGTTGCACTAACATCTGGTGTAATAACTTTTGAAATATATTGATTGATCTGTTATTGATCAGGGGATGATGCCTATATATGGAATATTAATTATTAGTGATTAAGTTAATTATTGTTAATATCAAAAATCTTCTACCAGTTCCATGGGGTTATATCTGAGTAAAATGTATGGATGCAGTTGAGGTGGTTGTCAGAGCACCATTTCCTGTGCTGCATACGAAACTTGCCACTGCTGATGATTCAAGCACTATGCAAAAAAATCATTGGAGAAAGGGACACAATAATTGTTGTTATTCTCTCTGTATTGTAAATGTTAACTTTTGCAATATATCTATTGTTAATCATTAGATAATTCCTACTGCATTGTTGATTATTAGCAATTGTTTAAATTTCATTAATATCAGAAAGTTCTCATTACAAAAATGTAACTAGTTTAAATTTTTTGTCACATATTTCCTATCTTATAAGATAAGTTTAATTCACAGTAGTAAATGGGAACTATAAAATGATCATCACTAAACTCGGATTGAATGGGGAGGCTAATTAGTTTTCATCTGTAACTGATTGAGGCTCACAAGGTGCCAAGACTTTTTTTCTATACATAACGTAAATTTATGTTAATTGCTAATAACTAGTAACTAATAATCAGCATTTAGGTAAAACTGCAGTTTACTGCACTCAACTCACTATATGGTGCCATAAGTGGTTACTGAACATTCTTAAGGTGCGTAAAGTAACGTAAGCGAATAATGTACAGTATAATAGCTTTTCATTGTATTGAACGATCTATTGGATTGTCTGTTGGTATGTTTCATGTGGCCTCTGGTTCTTGATTATTTTTTTCAGGTCTAATGTTCTAAGGTGAACAAAAGATGAGTTTATTTAACCCAAAGGGGTGGGCAATTCATATAATTGCATTTTTTTAATGCAATTTGTATTTGATTCCAATATATATAGCAGAAAAGTTTAAATTTTGTCTCAAGTAAGTACTGAAAGTTGCAGATAAATTATAATATTTAGTTAATGCATATTCCCTATTATTATGTTAAGTGGCAAATGGGACAATTTCTTCTTTAGTAATATGCTCTGTGCAAATAGGTTCTCTCCAATGAGATTATTTTATTCTGTTTTTCTTTTATAATGCAGATGGTGGTGCATTGCTTATGATAATTCGGGTGTTTTAGGCTCGTTATCTCTAATGGGATTATTTAGTTCTGGTGACTTTAACTATGGATCAGGGTGAATTGTTCAGATATTCCAGGGTTTTTTAGGCTTGTTGTCTCTAATGGCATTATTTAGTTCTAGGGACTCGTTTAAACTGCATAGCGGTACTAATTGTTTATGATAATTAGAGTTTTTCAGTCTTGTTTTCTCTGATGGAATAATTTAGTTTCAGGGACTTTTTTATACTATGGATTGGTGGTTCATTATTTGCAATAATTTGTTGTGTGTTTCAGGCTTGTTGTCTTTGATGGGATTACTTAGTTCTGAGGTCTTTTATATATTGCAGATTGGCAGTAAATTGTTTACAATTTTGTGTTTTAGGCTTGTTATAAGATTGGTTTGTTTTTGGGGGAGAGGGATAAAAACTGTGGAACTGTTGTTCATTGTTTAGCAGTGTGTTCAGGTTAAAATGGTTGTCTCCAATAATTTTGTTCTGTGTTTTCTTAAACTGAAGAATGGCAATTCGTTATTTTAGTGGTATGTGCTTGTTAGAATGACTGTCTCCGATAAGATTATTGATTTTTGCAAGTTTTTTTTACATTATGTGATGAACGTTGGTTTGCTAGTGATAAATGGCTGTTGAAACAAGTAGCCTTGGATGGTACTGGCCAACATCCATCGTATAACGATATGTGGAGTTAGGAAAATATGCCTTAGTTACTGTTACTTCTGGTATCTAAGGCATATCCCTTCCCCCCAGGATCAAAGGGACAAATTGTTGCTGCATTGTGTGTTATAAAAATTTCCCCTAAGCACTGTAAACTACAAAATTGACATGCTCCTATTTCCTTCGATTTTTTTCATTTTTCCAAATTGTAATTTTCATCATGCAAGGTTGGCAGCTCTGATTCCTACTGTATTTTGAAAGTATGTAGGAAACACGCCATCCATATCTAGTCTGGACTGTCATCTCTGCCCTTGGAGACCCAATGAAGTATTAGGTAGATGATTATAATTTGGCTAGGCAGTGAATGACAAAAGGTTTGGGTTGGCTCAGTAGAGAAAACGTTTCCATAGTTGTACATATAGGCTTACTGAATCTGACTGGAGATGTTACTGACAATTTCCTCTTACTAATGGGCTTAAGTTTACTGTCAGTTTTAGAAATGCAGTTTGATTGAGATCAATAGAGATATTGAAACTAGATGCTATCTAATTGAGCTACATTGATGGTTAATTGATAATTAAAACTGGTGCTAGTGACAGATATTCAAGGCCAAACATTTTCACAATGTTTCGGAATATGGTTTAAAGATATGCCACTTTAGAAAATACTTAGTGAACTTCACAATTTGTGATGGTGATATGAGGTTATATACATCTGTTTAATTAAAATAGGATAAGCTGAATGATTAGTACGCTTGAATACTGGTCTAAGGGACTTGGGTTTGAGCCTTGGGCCAAACATGGATTTTTCATGTTTTTCTGCCGAGGTCCTGCCATTTTCACAGAGACCTACTTTGGTATAAAAACATACAAGTTCCTATCAGATCTTTGTGGCAGGCAGCTGCTTGAGGAGGTATTTATTTTTATTTATAAAACTTAAAATTTAAAAAGTTAAAATGAACAGTGATGTCACCTTCAGCTGCTTCATAATACTGATGAATCATGAATGAACAGATTCATGAATCACTTTATGCAGTCATGTGGCTATCGGCAAAGTTAGCCAACACTGACTTTTAACAGCCATCTGCAGCAAGATATGGATGGTTGCAGCATTGAACAATCAATGGACTTCCACCAATACTTCCATGAAGTATTTATGAGTCTCTGTGTGGCAAACTAATTATTAATGACTTTGTAAACCCAATGCAGGAGCTTTTAAACTCAATACAGTGTTAATGTAATAAATTTATTTAAACCTTAAATCACAATATTTTATATTTTAATTCAATAAAATAAACGAAGAATGAAAATATTAAGAAAAAGAATTTAAATAAATCATTGGTGGCAAAAACAACTGTATTAAGGGAAATATATTCATATATATTAGATGATTTGTATCCTTAAATGTAGATGGCTTACTTGGGTTGTTTTGCATCTGAGTACCGCTTTTTCACACAATGGCTAAATGGCCAAGCAGCAAGGACTCCTAGGGCTCAGACAAGATTGGAGAAAAAGAACCGCTGGACAGCTGTTAGGAGACAGATTGTAGCGTCATGTCAAGGTCATTCAGCATGTTCTGTATTGTTCACAAGATATAGCTCTCCTACACACTGAGCCATGGCTTAACACTCCATCTGTTAGATGGCAACCTTCCCATCAATGTCTACTTTCTGACCAAGGGCAGGATGGGGGTTAACTGCAAAGTTTTAATTTTGATAAGTTTGATTTTGCACTTTTTATATAGCTACATATTAAAGTTCATTTTGAAATATTGCTCATTTTGTTTAACTTTCATAGTGAAACACTATAAAATAATTCCAAAAACTTTATTTTCCCCCAGGATGGAAATGTTCAACCAGAAGATTTCACAACCCAGCTGCAGAAAGAACTTAATTCCTCACCACAGCCATGCCTTATTCCTTTTCTTAAGGTATACTTTTTTCAAAATTTATTTTTCCAAATTTCAGATATAATAAATCATTTTTTCACTGATTTATATCCTTGTTAAAGTGATGTTGCTAATATACAGAGTAATAATGAAAGTTCACATGTAATAGGAATATCTAATGCAAAAAGATATTTTAATGTCAGATGGGATATAGGAAATGGGTAGAGGCCAGTTCAGTTGACATGGTTTGCAACACTTCTTTTGGCGTGTAAAAAAAAAAGCCCTAACTTTTTGACATTAGTTGAACTGCCATCTACAATACAATAAATCACATTTTAGTAACTTAAAAGGATTTTGAAAAGTAGAAAATTTTAGTTATATTTCTTCTGTTAGAAAGGGTAGTATGTAGTTGCTGCTTCCTTTTCTAAAACTAATTTATTTCATATATTTATTAGTTGATTAGTTTGATACCCATTGACTGATTATTAGTTATTGTTATGAATTATACCTCATGCAGATAGCTACCACTGCTGATAAGTGCAGGCACAGAGAGCAATGCAGCACTCTATCATGACTTACTGCCTTCACTTCAGCCTCTTGCTGCACTATGAGTTTGTAGTCTCTCAGAGCAAAGCCAATATTTGCTTCTCTGTATACATAAAATAAATGTAGTTTAGTGTTCATTAGTCTATAAAATAAATTATCATTAATGATTCAAAATGATGTTCTTCAATTGATTTTTAATTACATTTTTAAAATATATTAATATAAAAGAAGCTAATGTAATATATAGATAGGAATTTAATAAAAAAAAAGACATTCTGTTGCAATTTTAAAAAAATCAAATCACTATTAAAATCAGAATATCTATGAATATATTACTTCCATCATGTACCTTCCTGCTCTAAATAATACCAATAATAACAATAAAAAAAGAACTGCGTGAAAATATACAGTTACAGAATACCCATCAAATCTATGAATTTGGCACGATCAATTCTAAAAGACAGGTATCAACAATCCAACAGGTGCTTACCCTTTTAAATAATGTAATCCCTTTAAAAGAAAAAAATAGTTGTCCTATTAATATTAACTCACCACTGGGATACATAAGCATGACTTCAAGAAGCTTACAGGAAAGAATCAATGAACACAAGTATAATATCAAGAAAAAAATACCAGGTTCAACTTTATCCAACACACTGATCAACAGTAATGCAATACCTATGTTTGAAGGAGTTACAATCATTACTAATCCTTCCTCAATTCAAGATTTTCTTACACTGGAAAGATAATTATCTACATCAGGCTCAAAATCCTTGAGATGCGGCCATGACTAGATGTGTGCTACAACACTGCTGCGAGTGCGATTGGTCTTGTCAGGAAAGAGTCTTTCTTTGTTTGACACCATTTTGGTTGCTTTGAGGAAATATCATTTTCAAGACACCATCAACAATGGAAAATGCAGAAATGTACAGAGGTTTTTGTATTTATCATGCAGATGTCTGCTTCTTTGACTTAATGAAGAAAATTTTCACATTTGTTCAAAAAATAATACAGTGGTTTAATACATTGTTCAATAAATAACTTAAAAATTTCATAAATCTTTATCAATTATTTTGTTCAACAGTAACAAAGCTGCAGAAAAGATATTAGCATAGAAAGATGAAGATGCTACCATCAATGGCCATATCATCAAAATTTTGCAAATGAGAAAAACCCATAAAAAATCATCATAGTGCCAAAACTTTCATTCTACATTACCAAATCAAAATTCCTCACATATTAGAACAATATGTAGAAGTGCTTTCAATTTATGACAGGCTATACAATGGAAGAAGAAATAGTAAATATTAAAACCATTTCGAGAATCGCTAAAATGAAAATGAGGGACAACATCCCAAACTACATCTGTATTGGAACCTTCATGGCCGCCATAGATTATAGAGGGGTGACATGGCTGTGCAGATGGTGCCAAAAACCAGAGCGCTTCGCTGTTAAATGCCCACTTAATGATAGAAATAAGAATGCAGAACCCAAATCATTTGCTGAGGTAATTGTAGAAGCTCTTCAAAAACTCACTACTAAAAATATAGAAAATGCCATTGACTCTCTGAAGCACCTGATTGACAATTTCATGCCCAAAACCTTGATGAAGAACCTGAAATCATTGCAAACAAAGACCTGAAAGGAGAGATGGTTTACCATGAAATACTGGGATACACACCAACAAAATTAAAGAGGTTTCCATAGTCAGAAAGCAAAAATAAAAAGTCACTGTAGATGAAGGAACCGAAGACTTCCTTATTCATATCTGCGAAGAACCACCAAGACTTCCACGATTCATACGGACCAGATATGAAAAATATCGAAAAACTCTAACCACCGGTATTGAAAAGAATGGCAAAATCGAGCCACACTTCAGGAGATTCTTCCGCGATTCCAAAGAAATAAAGCACAAGAACTTTGCACTAACATCGGAAATGTCCTGGAGCTCCTCTGTGATCTACTGATGGGTGAAGTGTAGACCCCTCTGCTTCAATTGGGTTTCCCTTTCTCTTGACTTTGCCACTCACTACTCACTGGATGTTTCTACATTTTGTTTCATTTGCAGGGACCACTCTCTGCAATTGAGGTGCCATGCATGTGGTGCATGCAATGGTTATGCAACTTGCTTATGTGTGGACATAACAGACACAACAGTTAAAAAAATTTTTTTTTTCTTTATCCTTTTTCTTCCTATTTTTCTTGCTTACTACCAGTTAACTTTATCCATGGTTCACCAACTGTTCCACTCTCTTACTCTATTTGATAATAGAGGGCAGGCTGTGCCTAACCAATCCTGGTCAGCAGAGAATATCATCATCATCCATCAATCAACAATTTTGTGCACTGATGATATATCTATTATATATATTTACTCTTATTAAAGAATTTCCCTAATACCAACATTTTGATCAACAACAAAAAATGCTGCAATTTTTCATTCAACTTATTGCAAGTATTGAAACCTGCAATTGCTGCTTTATATGCTCAAAAATGATGCAATAGCACATGAATATGTCATATATCATACAAACCACATCTTTTTGAATATACCTTCTAATATTAGAAATTTATTTTGAACTCACCACCACATTGCTGATGAAGAATGTAATGTACATTTGAAATTTGGATACTTTTTATTTCTGCATGTTATGCTTTGTACTACATCTTTTTGCTACAAAGCGATTGCAATCTATCAAGTTCTAATAACCTACATAACTACTCCTGATATCAAGTTTAGGCAATTTCCAATGTTATCAGTTGTTTATACATCAAGTGATGTTCATCATTGATCTTCTTTTAAAAATTGTAAGTGCATCTCTACATATTATGATATTAAATTGGAACTTTGACAAATTTATTCTCCTTTTTACATCTTCATAGACTCTATCATTGCACCCATCAACAAGAACATTAACTTGCATTGTATATGATTTTATCAGTGTTTTATAGATCTTTACTATTACCTCTTTATTGTATATACACTGAGAATTTTGCATTTTATATTCACCAAAAGTAAGTTCATGATGACACAAATTCCAATAGTAATAAAATCAGTATCTCAGATAATTATATCAGTTTAGAAAGCATTACAACTCTCCTAGAGTACAAAGTGGATAAGAATACTGGAAATTAAAACTGGTTATATATATCTATGCACAGTGCAGCAGAATAAAGGCATAAACTTGACCATCACTACTTGAAGTTGTTTACAGTGAGTCAACATTTACATATGATCACTACAGGCTAAAAGATTTATTTTTAAACTTTGATTCCAATTGAAGAAATTATGACAATGAGAAAAAAATATGACTGAATCATTATTTTCACCATTTAACTAGAAATGGTTAAAAAAAATTAAATTTAGCATCTTGCACTATTAAACTAAACACTCCAACCATTAGAATAAAAAAAAATGAAAACTGTAAACCCAGGTTGAACACACAAAGGATTAAAGGGTAAAAATGAGAACATACCATTATCCTAGAAATTTTTTTGGGTGGAGGATTAAAAAGAATGGCAAAAGGCAATAATTTGATATAAGTGCAATGTTTCTTTTTTTTATTCTGATCAAATTCATAATTATGTATATCATCATCATCCTCAAGCAGCCATGGGCTACGGAGGTCCAACCAGACTGCAATTTAGTTCTCCAAGCAAGTCTGTCCTGAGCTACATCTACTGCATCTGGCCACTGCACACCAATTCTAACAAGGTCCTGTTTGACATTGTCTGCCCACCGCATCCTAGGTCTCCCCCTCCTTCTGAGGCCTCTAGGCACACTGTTCATAACCCTATTCACCAATCTATAATTATCCATACGGGCAACATGACCAAACCAACGGAGTCTCTCTCTGCACAATATGCTGCTTAAAGGAGGTTCCAAACTCCTTTGCCTAACCTCATCATTAGTTACAAAATTGAACCACCTAATGCCCAAGATACTGCATAAGCATCTGGAATCAAAAGCACCTAGTTTCCTGTTATTTGTTTACAAAGTGTCCAAGTTTCACTACCATAACTAACCCTAGAAAGAACCAAACTATTATACAGTCTAATTTTACTCGTTAGGTGTATACGCCTATTTCTCCACACTCTCCCTAGATTCTTAAAAGTCCCGGCAGCAATCCCTATTCGTCTGTTAATCTCATGCCGCACATCACCATTATTTGTTACATAGCTCCCAAGATAATTAAACTGTGACACCTGCTCAAAACTGCAACCATTCAGATTAACTGAATCACAGCCTGCCTGACCAATTTTCATCACTTTAGTTTTCTCTCTGTTTATAAACAAACCCACTCTACTACCAGTCTCATCAACAGCTCGAATGAAAGAGTTCATCTCATCAACATCATTTGCGAAAAGGGCTAAATCATCAGCATAATCTAAATCAGAAATTTTCGTATCTCCAGTCCATTTAAGGCCAAAATCTTTGCATCTGGCATCTGGCCACTGCACACCAATTCTAATAAGTCCTGTTTGATATTGTCTGCCCACCACATCCTAGGTCTCCCCCTCTTTCTAAAGCCTTTAGGCACACTGTTCATAACCCTATTCGCCAATCTATAATTATCCATACGGGCAACATGGCCAAACCAACGGAGTCTCTCTCTGCACAATATGCTGTTTAAAGGAGGTTGCAAACTCCTTTGCCTAACCTCATCATTAGTTACAAAGTTGAACCACCTAATTAAAATTAAAACCACCAATGCATCTATCATCATTGCAAACAATGGGAGTAGAACTTAACCACATTGTTTAGAACATCGCTGAAATGCTCAGCCCACCTAGCCATGACAGAATCCTCACCTTCTATAACCTTACCTAGTTTATCCTTCAATCCCTGTATACTTGTCCGTTTTCTACCACACAAAACATTAACTATCTGGTACACCTCTCTGCTGTTTTGCTGTCTAACTGCTTCCTCAGCTTTGTCAGCCAAGCCATCAAGCCAAAGATTCTTATCAGCAGCTAACTGATCCTTTATATGTTTATTAAGCTCTCTGTAATGCTTTCTATTAGGACTAGTAGGGTATTGATTAAGGACATTCCTGCATTTCTTTCTTTCCAAAATAAGCTCAAGTGCTTTATCACTCAGATAATTCTGTCTCTTCTGCTCCTTTTTTCCTAAAAGAGTACTGTTAGTGTCCAAAAAAGCCTGTTTAAAATGATCCCATTCTTCCTCAACTTCAGTAGTAAGCATACCATGACTGTCATAATGACTAAGTAACCTATCATGGTAAGCTTTGGCTATAACTGGGTCTTTCAGAGCTTCAGTATTAAAGGTAAAATTTTTTACCCCTTGGACAACACTTTTTAAGTTTAAGTTGCAAGACACTTTTAAGAAGGTAATGGTCAGATCCAATTTCAGCTTCCCTATATGACCTGGTATTCCTAACAGAACTAGCCCATTTGCTGTTAATTAATATATAATCAATCATATTCTTATGCAGCCCATCGGGTGAAACCCATGTGTACTTATGTATGTCGCGGTGTTTGTAATAAGTGTTAGTTATTCTGAATCCATTGAGTTTACTTACCTGTAGGAGACATTGCCCATTGCCATTGCGGTTACCAATACCAAAACGGCCTATCACTCCTCCCCAAAGGTGAGAGTCAGTACCAACTTTGGCATTGAATTCACCTAGAACTAGGGTAATATCTCCTTTCTTGACAGAATTCAAAATATCCTGAAGTTGTCTGTAAAACCTATCCTTCTCATCGGCATCCTCAGTGGGGGCATAACAGCAGATAACAATCAAGTCTTGAACGCTTGTCTGAAATTTTGCTATAAGAAACCTTTCATTAATGGACTGGTATCCTAGAAGAGCATCACTAGCGTGTCTGCTGAGAAGTAGACCCACGCCTTGGTGATGCTTATTATCGTTCCTCCCTGAAAAGAGATGAAGGGGAGCAATAATAAAATTAATAAACATATTGAAAGAAATTGGAGAAGTTTGCTTATTTACCTTTATACAATTTTGTAGTTCTTCTTGTCCAGTTCCAATGCATTCATAAGGTTGACATCTGAAACACTTGTACTATAACCACCCTCATTCCCTTTTCCCATAAGAATCCCTTGTCATTCAAGATTAAAAGGAACTGCTGGCAAAAGGTAAATGAGAAATCTGCTATGGAGACCTTTGGTCAGTGACCACTGCTAAAGGTCTCCATAGCAGATATCAGCATCATATGCATGCATGTCTTCTAAATGTGAAGCCCTAAAATATCAGATGTCAAGTAAAAGCTCATGAGGACCATTGTAGACCACTGAATTTTTTGGAGGGGGGTGGGGGGTTGATCTTATCAAGTTATATCTCAAATTAGAACATATGTCTCCATTGTCATTGGCTACTTGAAAATGTACCCTCCCCCCAGAAAAAGGGGGAGTAGAATGGAATATATGTTTGAGTCATATATCAGATGAAAGTTTCTGACAGTAGGTGTTGTTAGGGACAAAGAAAATATATATATAAATAAATTAAAAACATCTTGTATTCACCCTAAAAAGGAAAATAAAACTAAAGCATATTGATGAGGCAATCAGTCACTGAATTCATATTCACTTTAGAGGAAGATAAGGCATGATTTACCTACTCAAGATGGTTGGAGGCTTATCTTCCTTTTAAGTGTATATTAATTCCATGACTGAATTGTACCATCAATATGCTTTAGTTTTATCTATTTTTTAGAGTGCACATAGGATAATAGATGTTTTAAATTTTTTTAAATTTATCTGTTTTTTCCCTATTATATCAAGTTATATTCCTAAAAATTGCAGTTTCAGTATTGATTTTTTTTCCAGAAATCTCTCCCATATTTAAGGCATTCATTAATGACAAAAGAGATGACAATTGAAGGAGTCCGTGCTCCTTTACCTGGAGCAGCTACACTTCCTTCACATACTACAGTTCCTTTAACACAGGTAAGGTGCATTTATAACCAATATTAATTTATTATACTCTATAAATCAAGAATTAAATAAGTTTTTTTTACATTGTTGAAGAATAAATTCACAGTGTAAACTTTAATTAAAGTGTTATGCAACAACTGTATAAAAAAGACAGCAAATAATATGAATAAATGGTACTATGCTTACAATTGTAACAGCGTCTTTTTTTTATGAGGAAAATGTTACAAAGCCACGTTAGACAATGCAAATTATTATGGACATTTTGAATGGTATCCCATACTCTGTTTAAGCAAAATAATTTCGCAGCTATTCACTTAACTCTTCCAGTGTCCAGGCTGAAAAACAGGTTTCCTTCCAGGGGCCAAGCTATTTTCTGCCTATGCTCAGCCAAAAAAAATTTTAACTTTAGAATTTTTTTGCCAAATAACTAATGAAAGGAATTATGCCAAATTAATCAGCATTTCATTCTGGATTTTCTGAAATTATAATATTTAAACAAAAAGGACCATATTTTTTTTAATGTGACTTTTTTAGAGTCATGTAGTAAAAAAATGCATCTGGCAACACAAATAAAAATATATTAAAAAAACAAACTAATAGACAGAAATTATTATAATCACATGAATAAAATGACTATATATTTCTGAATAACAAAAAAAATTTTTTTTTGGTTTTAAGTAAATATTTCTCTTGCTTTGTAATTTTTTTTTCTTGGTATGGCCGAGTGGTTAGCACACTTGAATACTGATCTAAAGGACCTGGGTTCGAGCCCCGGGTAAGGCATGGATATATGTGTCGTTTTTCTGCTGAGGTCCTGCCATCCTCTCAGACCTATTCTGGTATATAAACTGACAGGATCCTGTCAGACATCTGTGGCAAGCAGCTGCTTGAGGGAGTATTTATTTATTTATTTAATTTTTTTTACCATACTTTGAGAAAATTTCAGGCTTTTAGCCAATTGTGCTGAGTCAAATAAACAAGTCAACTTTAGAATTTAAAAAAAAATAACCAATCAACAGAAATAGGTCATGTTATATATCAAATTAAACAGAATTTAATTGCGAATTTTATAAAAATTAATATGAATAAATTTCCAGGTATATTGATTTTAATAAGCCTTTTTCAATGTGATATGGTGAAAATAAAGATCGCACTATACAATTAAGGCTTCACTTTGGAAAACCTAATGAATAAAAATAGTTAAATTATATATTTATCGAAAGGAAAATTTTCCTCCTGAATAATATAATATTCAACCTGAAATATGATTTTTATTTCTTTTAATGATTCTTTTCAGTATTGTATATTTTAAACACAGCCAGTATTATACAACGTGACTTGAACTTCTCACATTCACAGGATTTTCTGAACTGGTTATGAAATAGAAAAAAACTTTTTTGGCTGCTTTTTTTACTAAATATTATTAATTTCTTCTTTGGGTGTTGAATTTCGGTGATCTCAGCTAGGTGCAGAAAGGTTTGTGGACAAAAGCACCAGCCCTTCTTGAAATTGCCCTCCCACATGACTGCCGATTTCCATAGCAAGGAAGTCAATTTTTGCTTTTGTATCCAAGACATTCATTTTCAGAAAACTGTAAAGTTTCAGAAAACTGTAAGCTTTTTTGCTAAAAAAACAAGAAATAATAAAATAAAAATTACATATATATTAATGGGATGTTAAATAAAATATCTGCAACAGCTTTTAAGCCTGCCTCCAATCTAGCATAACTCGTAAAGATCGATCAATCGGCCAATCAAAAATTGATAAATCAGCCGATCTAAAAATCGCTAACTAACGGAAGTAAATCTACAGAAATTAATTTTCTTCCATATCCAAGACTTCATTTATTTTCAGAAAATGATACTAGATCAAAGTTTTACTGGAAAAGTAATAAATAATAAAATAAAAATTAACATATAGCCTAATGCGATGTTAAAATATCCATAGCAACAAGTTGTGGCCGGCCATACGATGTAGCATGAAAAAATCAATACTTAGCGATCGGCTGAAAGATCGCTAATTTCTGAAAATAAATCTACTGAAATGAAAACTAAGGTTTAAATATAAAAAAAATACTAACTTGACAAAGAGTATCCGATATGCTGGACCAAAACTGGAAAAAAAAAACACACACCGAACAATGGAGAAGTCGTGTCAGCAGCCACTTGCGTCTTGTTGACTTAGTGAAGCATAACTAATTAAATGCAGCTGCAACCAGAATTTCTAAGAAGGATGTGTTTACTTCCAGATTTGATTTTGAAGGCAGGAAAGATGCATAAAATGCTGGGAAAAATTATAAAAGTAACTTGGCAATATTGAAATAGGTTTATGACAGAAAAGAGTGTGAAACAGAAAAAAAAATGGAGGTACGTATTTTGCAATTACTTACAAAATCTATCGTTTTTAAAAATAATAGTTTTTTTTTTTTGTTAATTTTCAGGAAATTTTCGAAAATTTATGGAAACATTTGTTGATAATAGTAAAAATTTAACTTGTGAGCTTAAATCAGAAGGTTTCTTCAGCAAATAGGAAAGTTAACAAGCAAATCGGCAATACATTTTAGTGCTTCTAAGAAATGGCAATCAGATGGCTTTATAAATTTATTTATATTGTAGTTTAATAAAATATGCATCAAATTAAAAACAAAATATTATTTTTGAAGTCTGAATTATATATTTTTATAAGATATATATATATAAATTAAAACGGCAATTTTTATTAAGAAATCGATATATTTTTGTTGTATTAAATGTGTTTACATACATCATTGGCCCCTCAATTCAAATTCTCCATACATATACAGATGACCTGGACACTAGAAGGGTTAATGCAAACACAACTCCACATCAGGTAACAACTCTACTCTGAAGAATTGAATTTTGGCAATATTCTAAACAGTGTCTAAAGGTATTATAACCATGTATTTAGCCAATGTAGGTGTTTGCCTTTGAACTGCCATACATCTTTAATAATGCATTATTGCTAGACTTGTCTAAATATCGCCTACTCTTTTATACATCTTAATTTAAACAGTATGATTTTCATATGAAAGAGAACAGGAAAATTGGAAGCTTATCAGATACACAAAAAATAAACAATAAACTTAATACAATGGCCTTAATGTTTCACCTATGAAAATGGGTAGTTTGTTATAACTAAACATAGTGCTAATTAGTTAAGGGTTGGGTTGGGTTGTTTTACCTCTGAGTGACACTTTTGCACATAATGGGCTAAATGGCCAGGTCATATGGACACCGAAGGCTCGGAGAAGGTTGGGGGAGGGGACCCACTGGAACAGCTGTTGGGAGACAGATGGTAGTCTCCCGTCAAGGCCATCCAGCGTGTTCTTTAACGTGCACAGGATATGGCTCTCCTGTACACGGGGCCATGGCTTTACGTCCCATCCGATGGATGGTGGCCTTTCCAAGCCCATCAGTGTCCCCTACTGACCGTGGACAGGGCAGGGAATTTTGTGGAAATAAATCTCAATTCTGACCCAGCTGGGACTCAAACTTGGGAACTACAGATTACGAGCATGGAGCCTGGCATGCTACCGACTGAGAATTAGTTAAGGAAAAATGGCTTCTTGATTTTATACAGTGTTATATAATTTTAATTATTTTTTAAGGGAAGAAGGTAACCCCCCCCCCACACAAAGAATGGTGAAAACCTAGAAACTCTATCTGGCCTATCCTGGTTTCTCATACAACTGTGCCATCCTGGGAGTTGAATCCAGAACCTAGCATCTGTAATGTCACCATGAACCAATGCAACACCACTATGCCACCAAGCCGGCAGACTACTACACTGTGATTTAAATGAACAGTATAAATAGTAAAACAGTAAAAGACTATGTTTAATAACAATATTATTTTAGATTATTGGTTAGTCATAATGACTAGTATAAGCTAAGAAACATACAAAATATATTGCTGTGACTCATTGATAATCCATTGGAAGCTACATATAATGATACCTATGATAGTTATTTAAAAATAATGGAATATGAAAAGTTCCATTAGTCGCATACTACACATTAGTCTATATATTTTCTTGAGGGAAGTTCCAGGCCCTGGTTGGATATAACAAGTCATCATAAGTCAGGATTTTTTTTTCCTTGGTACTATGGACATTATACAGTGTAGACCATTTAAAATGGAGCAAGGAGCAAAGCTGTTAAAAAATATTAAATAATAGATTTACTTTAGATGCATGAATACTAGATTTCAGCATGAGATTGCCCATACTGTGAAACACAAAGGTTTTCTAACAGAACGTTTTTGGTGAATGCCTTGTCAGGAGTGATAAATATCTTAATGAAGAGTCGATCACAATTATCCACAACATAACAGTGAACAGACTGTGGCTGGTTGACAAACAAAATCTTCGAAAAGTTGCAAGAAACTCTAAAATGGGTGGAAGCTTGTATTCCAGAAGGTGGTGGACATCTTCAGTATTTGCTGCAATTGTACTGAAACTTGATTATTATATATATATCACTGGTATCTTTGAAAATACACCGAAGAGCCAAAACATTATGACCACCTGCTTAATATGATGGTCCTCCACATGCTGCCAACACAGCTCTTATCTGGCGAGACATGGATGCTACAAGATTTCCAAATGTGTCTTGTATTTGGTACCAAAACATTACCAGTAGATCCTTTAACTCTTGTAAGTTACATTGTTGAGCTGCCGCAGATCGGATATACTGTTCCAACACAAACCACAGATACTCGATTGGATTGATGTCTGAGGAATTTGGAGGCCAGGGCAATACCTGGAAGTCTTCCTCATATTCCGCGAACCATTCTTGAACAATCCGGGCAGTGTGGCATGATGCTGAAAGAAGGCACTACTAGAGGGAAATATCATTGCCATGAAAGGATGTACCTGGTCTGCAATGATGTTTAGGTAGGTGGTAGACATCATAGTTTCCTGCACACTGGACCCAGAGTTTCCCAGCAGAACATTGCCCAAAGCATCACACTTCTTCCACCACCTTGTTTTCATCCCACAGTGCATCCTGGTGCCAACACTTCCCCAGGTAAATGACACACACATACCCAGCCATCCGCATGGTGCAAACAGGAAAAGAGATTCATTGGACTAGACGCCCTTCTTCCAATCATTCAAGGTCCAGTTTTGATACAATAGGCACAGCAGTTTCGACTGTGAACCGAGGTTAGCATGGGCATTTGGAGTGTCATGTGGCTATGCGGTCCCATTGTCAGCAGGGTTCAGTGTACTGTGTGCTGTGACACTTTACTCCCATCACCAGCATTCAAATTATGGGTGAGTTGCACCACAGTATCCCTTCTGTTGGCTCATACAGGATAGCCTTCACTCACCTCTAACGTTGATTAGCTGTGGTCTGCCCGCACCTTACCAGTAGTTCGTGGTTTTTCCCTCCTCAGACCACTTTTTGAAGGTACTAACCATGGCTGACCGTGAGCACCTCACAAGCCTTGCCATCTCAGAATGCTCTGGCCCAGTTGTCTGGCCATTATAATTTGGCCTTTGTCAAACTTGTTTAAGTCTGCTGCCTTTCCCATCTGAAGAACAAGAATAACACTTATTAACAGATCTCAGTATCAGGTGTTATTTATACCATTTCATGACATTCACATGTACTGTTATTTACCTGCAGTTGCTTTGATTTGCATAAAGACGTGCTGGTCATAATGTTTTGACTCTTTGGCATATATGGTATACTGTATTAGGTTGCATTTTAAATGGTACACTCTGTACAAGTAATGACACTATTTATAGACATATAAATATTTAAAATAACAGAACTAAACATTTTGATTACCCTTATTCTTACCTTTATCTTTAATGAATAATTATTTTTTTCTAATAACATGGCAATTGCTTGGCAGTTGGCATGTTATTAGAAAAATAGTCCCTGCCAAAATCATTTTTGTAGTAATATACACTTCTCTTCAAACATTAAGCACAGACCACCATAGTGTGAGCAAACAATAATTGCTAAAGATAAATAAGACTTTTTAATGTACTTTGATAATATAATGGAGAGTTTGGAAATATCAATGTGTAAATCCTATCTATATAAGATCATATACATTATAAAAGGAGCAGCATCATAAATGTTTGTTTACATTGGTGGATTTAGAAACAAAAAGGCATTTGATCAGTTAAAATTGAAAGTACATTATAGTCAGAAATACCTTATTGCTTCATGATGCCTCAAAGGAAACCTTTAGGTAGTGCAGAAATCACAGAGAACCATTGGAAGATTGGAGGCAGGTGAAACAATCACAGAGCTGGCCATATTCTTTAGTGTCCACCATTTTGTTATCTCAGGGTTTTGGCAGTAATTCCAAACAATAAACAGACTTGTTCAAAGGCTTCCTTGAGTTACATCCCTTCAAGATGATCACTATATTGGATTATGCTCCCATTGGAATAGTAGAGCAACAAATAAATATTTGCATTCAGACTTCATCAGAGCCTCCACAAGAGAGGTATCTGTCTCAACTCTGACCAGAAGGGTTCATAAGGACAGACTCTATGCCAATCAACACACTGTATCCATCCCTTTAACCTCCAGATACAAAGAGGCCCTCTTGAAATGATGTCACAATTGTGTTGCCTGGACTCGAGAACACTATCACTGGTAAATGAAATTTCACTTTTATACCTCTTCATGAAATTCTTAGTGAAATTTCCTATCACTAAGACTTTATGAAAATAAATACTTTTACATAATGCATAATACCTTATTAGGTCTCTGTTGAATGGCACAGTAGATGAATATTTTCTTTCTTATCTTTTCACATATTGCCATATCTTTACTGATAAATCAGAAGGGCAGTCCCAGTTCAAGAATCACCTGATGATGCATTGTATGTGGCAGTGTGTGATGTGTAGCATGTTTTAATAAGTCTGCTTTTGTAGCTTTTAACTTTATTTCATCTTAAATTGTGGTCTGACAGTCAATAAGTTCAACTTGCATCAATTTTTTTTATTTGCAGTCATGTAACACCCAGTTCATGAATTCATATAATATATTGTCAGCACCATCATCTGTGACAGGCCTAAGATATGTAATTGGCCTAGCAATGATATTTTGCATACTTGGAAGTTGTATTGGAATACATACTCTATCAATGGATATTTGGATTGGGATTGCTTTTCTGATTCATATATAAAGCTGTGGTAATGTACAGACAATTAAGACAGATCCAGATGATACCTACTGCAAACATACTTCAATATTCATTTGGAGCCTAATAAGGTATTGAGCATATGTAAAACTGCTGGTTTTCCTATAGTTGTAAGTTTATTTAACATATTTTGTAGTGTGATAGAGAAGTACTGCTGCAATTTTGTAATATCCCTGTGTTATATTTTACACTAGAGTGCATGGAAATAGGATATTTGTTTTTCTGCTTCATATGTGGTATGTTTCTGCACTGCATGTAGTTGCATTTGACCAGTGGCAGTTCTGAAAGTGAAGCTAAAAAATATTAAGTAAATTTCTACGATGACTGACAGTTGACATTATGTTATGTAATTAATGACATCACAGTCATCTTCAGGATCAAGACTGCCTTTCCATTCAGAAAACACTTTCAGACACACTGAAATGGCATTCTGTTAAAAAAAATATCCAGCTGGAACAAATTCTAGGCTTATAGAAGTTTTTGTGTATTTATTATATTAAGAAGGAAACTGAAAGCTTTACATTATATTTTTATAAGAGTTACCATTGTGTTTTCTTTTTTCATTAGAAACCATCAGATATATTTTGGAATTAGTGTATATAATTGCACTATAATTCTGAAATTTGTTTTTATTTCCAGGTGTACAGGATTTGGATGAGGAAAGATCATTTACCTTAGTCTATGATTTGAAAATTCTATATTAATATGTTGCAGTATAAACTGTGCACTTCAAAATTATATGTAATACCTTCTGTCAGATACATCCAGGAAATGTTGGACACAGACTGCCACTATTCCCATACCAACAAAATTAAACTGAAGATTTGATAACAATAGGAGAGAAAAGTATGTGGTGTAGTGAATTTCAAGATGGATTCATTTCTTGGCATACTGGAGTGAAGTTGTAATTTTTCAGATTGTATTAGCTTTGGGAGGTTCTAGTTCATTTTAGGAAATTTTCTTATTTGTGGGCTTTTGAAAAGGGTTGATAATCACACAGATGAAATTCGGTTGGAGTGGTGGCAAATTTTCAGATTACTTTTCATACAGCAAGGAGTTCCAGGAGTCCCTAGTTTCTTGTTTATATATATATATAGTTTTTTTCCAAGAAGGTAGCAGAAATTTGAGGCATGTTTGAGATTAAAAGATCAATAGGCCACACTGATCTGACAGCCATCCCTTTTCCCTTTCACAAGAGTGCATCTCCTTTGAAAGGTATTAATGGCCTGCACCATGAGATGGTGGGGTTGAACTTTATGTAGGTGTGAGGCCTGACCAGTTTTGTGCATGATCACTGGGGATTGGAACTTAGCTCTCCCAGAGTATACCTAGCTACTATTCATGGACCCAAAATACACATGCTGAAAAAAAAAAGTTTTTTTTCATGTTAATAAATATAAATTATATGCATCTGGAAACAACAGAAAATGTAAAAACCATATTACAGTGTTAAGGAAAGAATAACATAAATTTATAATGAATAATACAGTTTTTTTTTAGTTAGAGCTGCTGTATCTTTTTTTTTTTATATACTTACCATAGAAACAAAATGAAAAAATTGCAGATCCCAGTTTATGTATGTTTCTTGTCTAAGTTTAATGGTTGTAACTCTTCAGAAAGTTTTTAACACCTAATATTTGGCAGGCCTGTAAATGGTAGCTAGGCGTAAACTGGAAGGAGAGCTGTGTACCAATCCCTAGTGATGATTCACAGAACCGGCCAGGTCTAGCACCTAATGTCCAACCCCGCCTTCTCGTGGTGCACGCCGTTAGTACCTTTCAAAAGAGATATTCTCTTTTGGAAGGGAACGGAAGGGGAGGGCTGCCAGTTCAGTATGGCCTGCTGATCTGGTCATCTACGGCCACTTTTTTTCTTTTTTTTCAACCCTGCTGAGGAGTGGTCAACTTCACAGGGTCCTGGTGCTGACCATTTATACCTACTAGACTGGACTTGTTTATGGATTTGAGCTTGATTATGGATCCTGGACTTGCTGCACTGGTGGGCCTCTGTTGAGGGAGAGTCTGCCGCTGTGTTTTCTGTTTGCTTCTGGGTTGCCAGCTCTAAGTGAACAGAGGCATGGGATACCTTATATCAGCTGGTGGATAATCCTAATCAGAGGCCATCGCAGGTACCTGAACCTTACTTTGCTAGTTGGGCATCGTCAAGCCTAAACTGGAGTAATGTGTCTCAGGCAGGCCATGTGGCTCTTGAAAAAGTCCACTTGAAAAGGTGGTGCCTGAAGTTCCTACCAGCATTGGTGACTTCAGCCTTTAGCGGAGGAGGAACAGGTCTTTGCCCCATGCCTGCGATCAGGGGGCTGTTTGATATTGTTGGCCCTACCAATCTCAATAAACCTAATTTCTTTAAAAATCCTACTAATCATTTTCTTTCTGCAGGAACGTGGAACGTGAGGACATTACATAGAGATTATTCTCTTGATGTCCTCATGCAGGAATTCCAGAGCTATAACCTAGATATTCTAGGCTTCCAAGAGACCAGATGGACAGGTAAAGGTGAGATACTTAAAAATAACTTTAAATTTCTCTTTACAGGGAGGGAGGATGGAAAGCATCACCAAGGCGTGGGTCTGCTGCTCAGCAGACATGCTAGTGATGCTCTTCTAGGATATGAGTGCATTAATGAAAGGTTTCTTACAGCAAAATTTCAGACAAGCATTAAAAACTTGAATGTTATCTGCTGTTATGCCCCCACTGAGGATGCTGATGAGGATGAGAAGGATAGGTTTTACGGACAACTTCAGGACATTTTGAATTCTGTCAAGAAAGGAGATATTACCCTTGTTCTTGGTGACTTCAATGCCAAAGTTGGTACCGACTCTGACCTTTGGGGAGGAGTAATAGGTCCTTTTGGTATTGGTAGCTGCAATGGCAATGGGCAACGTATCCTACAGGTAAGTAAACTCAATGGTTTCAGAATAACTAACACATATTACAAACACCGCGACATACATAAATACACATGGGTTTCACCTGATGGGCTGCATAGGAATATGATTGATTATATATTAATTAACAGCAAATGGGCTAGTTCTGTTAGAAATACCAGGGCATATAGGGGAGCTGAAATTGGATCTGACCATTACCTTGTTAAAAGTGTCTTGCAACTTAAACTTAAAAAGTGTTGTGCTAGAGTTAAAAAATTTACCTTTAATACTGAAGCTCTGAAAGACCCAGTTATAGCTAAAGCTTACCATGATAGGTTACTTAGTTATTATGACGGTCATGGTTTGCTTAATACTGAAGTTGAGGAAGAATGGGGCCATTTTAAACAGGCTTTTTTGGAAACTAACAGTACTCTTTTAGGAAAAAAGGAGCAGAGGAGGCAGAATTATTTAAGTGACAAGGCAATTGAGCTTATTTCAGAAAGAAGGAATTGCAGGAATGTCCTTAATCAGTACCCTACTAGTCCTAATAGAAAAGATTACAGAGAGCTTAATAAACGTGTAAAGGATCAGTTAGCTACTGATAAAAATCTTTGGCTTGATAGCTTGGCTGACAAAGCTGAGGAAGCAGTTAGGCAGCACAACAGCAGAGAGCTGTACCAGATAGTTAATGTTTTATGTGGTAGAAAACGGACAGGCATACAGGGATTGAAGGATAAACAAGGTAAGGTTATAGAAGGTGAGGATTCTCTCATGGCTAGGTGGGCTGAGCATTTCAGTGATGTTCTAAACAATGTGGTTAGTTCTACTCCCATTGTTTGTAATGATGATAGATGCATTGGCAGCTTTAATGTTGGCCCTATAACACAATCTGAAGTTAGTTTGGCTATCTCTAAACTGAAACTTTATAAATCCCCAGGGGTAGATGAAATTACTACAGAAATGCTCAGAGCTGGGAATGTTTTGGTTATCACTTGGATGACTGAAATTTTGAATAACTTTTATGATAAAGGCGTGGTTCCTAAAGATTTTACCAAAGCTATTATTATCCCTATTTTCAAAAAAGGTGATCGCAGTTCTTGTGATAACTATAGGAGTATCAGCCTACTCTCTGTTCCAGGTAAAGTTCTTTCCATGATTGTGCTTAATAGAATTAAGAATCTGGTTGACAGGCAATTGCGTGATGAGCAATGTGGATTCAGAAGTGGTAGGGGATGTGTAGATCAGATATTTTCACTTGGGCAGATTCTTGAGAAATGTTTAGAGTTTCAGAAACCTTTGGTTGCTAGCTTTGTTGATTTCAAAAAGGCTTTCGACTCTGTTGATCGTCATAATTTGTGGTTGATTGTGAGATCATATGGTATACCAGACAAGTTAGTTAACATAATGAAAGCTCTCTATAATAACACTGAGTCATGTGTGAGAGTTGGTAAGTCTTGTAGCAATTGGTTTAGCATTGCTTCTGGTGTTCGACAAGGGTGCATTTTGTCTCCTTTTCTCTTTAGTTTGGTTGTTGATTATGTTATGCGAAATTCACTTCGAGGGAAAGATTTTGGCCTTAAATGGGCTGGAGATACGAAAATTTCTGATTTAGATTATGCTGATGATTTAGCCCTTTTGGCAAATGATGTTGATGAGATGAACTCTTTCATTCGAGCTGTTGATGAGACTGGTAGTAGAGTAGGTTTGGTTATAAACAGAGAGAAAACTAAAGTGATGAAAATTGGTCAGGCAGGCTGTGATTCAGTTAATCTGAATGGTTGCAGTCTTGAGCAGGTGTCACAGTTTAATTATCTTGGGAGCTATGTAACAGATAATGGTGATGTGCGGCATGAGATTAACAGACGAATAGGGATTGCTGCCGGGACTTTTAAGAATCTATGGAGATTGTGGAGAAATAGGCGTATACACCTAAAGACTAAAATTAGACTGTATAATAGTTTGGTTCTTTCTAGGGTTAGTTATGGTAGTGAAACTTGGACGCTGTGTAAACAAGATAACAGGAAACTAGATGCTTTTGATTCTAGATGCTTACGCAGTATCTTGGGTATTAGGTGGTTTAACTTTATAACTAATGATGAGGTTAGGCAAAGGAGTCTGCAACCTCCTTTAAGCAGCATATTGTGCAGAGAGAGACTCCGCTGGTTTGGCCATGTTGCCCGTATGGATAATTATAGATTGGCGAATAGGGTTATGAACAGTGTGCCTAGAGGCTTCAGAAGGAGGGGGAGACCTAGGATGTGGTGGGCAGACAATGTCAAACAGGACCTTGTTAGAATTGGTGTGCAGTGGCCGGATGCAGCAGATGTAGCTCATGACAGATATGCTTGGAGAATTAAACTGTGTGGTCTGGTTGGACCTCCGTAGCCCATGGCTGCTTGAGGATGATGATGATGATGATATTTGGCAACTTCTCCCTGCTCCTATATTGGTCCCTGCTCAATATAATTAAATTCTGATAGGTAATCTGGCATGTTTGAATTGACAGCAAATAACCTAACACAAAATGATAATGAGCCAGTATTATCAAAAGCCTGGAATGTAAAAGAACAAATCACAGTTTAGTTTTAAAAGTTTACAAACATACACATAGAATCCTCATGCTGTCATGGGCTATGGAGGTTCAACCAGACTGTGCAGTTTAATTTTCTGAGCATGTCTGTCCTGAGTTAGAGCTGCTGTATCTGGTCAAAGTAGCCCATTTCTAACAAGTCATGTTTGACATTGTCTGCCCTCTGCATCCTTAGTCTCCCCCTCTTTCTGAGGTGTTTAGGCACACTGTTCATAACTGTATTCACTAATCTATAGTTATACATACAGGCAACATGGCAAAACCAACGTAGTCTCTCTCTGCACAATATGCTACTCAAAGGAGGTTGCAGCCTCCTTTGCCTAATCTCATCGTTGCTTACAAAGTTGAACCACCTAATGCCCAAGATAGTGCATAAAACGTCTAGAATCAAAGGCATTTAGTTTCCTGTTACTTTGTTTATAAATGGTCCATGTTTCACTAAGATAAATAACTTTAGAAAGGACCAAACTATTGTATAGCCTGATTTTAGTATTTAGGTCTATATGCCTATTACTTCACACTTTCCATAGAGTGTTAAAAGTCCTGGCAGCAATCCCTATTCTTCTCTTTATCTCATGCCACAAATCACCAGTATCTGTTACATAACTCCCAAGATAAATAAACAGTCGCATTATCAAAGGTGTAACCATTCAGATTAGCTGAACTATAGCCTACCTGACTAATTTTCATCACTTTAGTTTTTTATCTGTTAATCACCAACCCAACTCTATTACCAGTCTCATCAACAGCCCTAATGAAAGAATTCATCTCATAACATCATTAGCCAACAAGACCAAATCATCTGCATAATCTAAATCAGAAATTTTTAAATCTCTAGACCATTTAAGGCCAAAATCTTCACCTTGCAAAGAATTCTGCATAACATAATTAATGTCCAAACTAAAGAGAAAAGGGGACAAAATGCACAAGCAATGCTAAACCAATCATTACAAGCTTTATCAACTCTTGCACATAATATAGTATTATAGAGAGCTTTCATTATGTTAACTAACTTGTCTGATATACCACATGATCTCATGATTAACCCAAATTATGACAGTCAAACAGAGTCAAAGCATTTTTAAATTCTATAACAGCTTACCACTTTTGAATCCACACTGATCATCACACAATTGTCCATCAACCAGATGCTTAATTCTATTAAGCATAATCACACAAAGAACTTTACCTGAAAAAAAGAGTAGACTGATACTTTTATAGTTATCACAAAAACTGTGATCACCATTTTTTTAAAATAGGGATAATAGTAGCTTTGGTAAAATCCTTAGTGAACAGTACCTTTATCACTCTAAAGATATTCAAATTTCAGTTAGCAATGTGATAACAGAAATATTTCCAGCATTACATTTCAGTAGTAATTTCATCTGCCTCTGGGGATTTATGCAGTTTAAGTTTAGAAACAGCCAAAATAACTTTATACTGTGATATATAGTGCCAACATTTAAAGCCAGTAATACATCTATCTTCCTTAGAAACAATGGGAATAAAACCACATTGTTTAGAACATCTCTGAAATGCTCAGCCCATCAAGCCATGAGAGAATCCTCCTTTCAATAACTTACCATATTTATCCTTCAAGCCCTATATACCTGTCTGTTTTTTTCTCACACAAAACATTTACTATCTGGTACAGCTCTCTGCTCTTTTTATGCTATCTAGTTGCTTCCTCTGCTTTGACAGCTAAGCTACCAAGCCAAAGATTCTTAATATATTTTTGAACTGATCCTTTATATTTATTAAGCTTTTTGTAATGTCTTTTTGTCTGCTAGGACTAGTAGGGTGTTGATTAAGGTTATTTCTACAGTTCTTTCTTTCCAAAATATACCCCAATGCCTTATCACTCAAATAACTGTGTCCTCTCTGCACCTTTTTACCCAAAAGAGTACTGTTAGTTTCCACAAAAGCCAATTTAAAATGGTCCCATTCTTCCTCAACTTCATTAGTAAGTAAACCAAGACTGTCATAATAACTAAATAACCTATCATGGTAAGCTTTGGCTATAACTGAGTCTTTCCGAGCTTCAATGTTAAAGGTAATGTTTTTAACCGTAGCACAACATTTCTTGAGTTTGTTTCAAGACACTTTTAAAAGGTAAGGGTCAGATAGAATTTCAGCTCCCCTATATGACCTGGTATTCCTAACAGAACTAGCCCATTTGCTATTAATTACTATATAATCAATCATATTCTTATGTAACCCATTTGGAAAAACCCATATTTATTTATACATACTGGGGTGTTTGTAATAAGTGTTAGTTATTCTCAAACCATAAAGTTTACATACCTGGAGAAGACATTCCCTATTGCCATCACAACTACCAATACCGAAGAACCCTATCAACCCTCCCCAAAGGACAGAGTCAGTACCAACTTTAGCATTGAAGTCACATAGAACAAGTGTAATATCACCGTTTTTGACAAATTTCAAAATATACTGAAGTTATCCATAAAACCCATCTTTCTCATCATCGTTGAGGAGATAACAACAGATAACATTCAGGTCTTTAATGCTTGTTTTAAATTTAGCTGTCAGAAACCTTTCATTAATGCAGTCATAACCTAGTAGAGCATCACTAGCATGTCTGCTGAAAAGCAAACCCATGTCTTGGAAATGCTTTTCACCATCCCTCCATGAAAAGAGAAATTTAAGATTATTTTTAAGTATATGACCTTTATCTGTCTATCTGGTCTTCTGCAATCTTAGAATATCTAAGTTATAATAATGGAATTCTTGTGTGAGAACATCAGGAGAGTAATATCTGTGCAAGGTCCTCACATTTGAAATACCCATGGAGAGAAAATGGTTAGTAGGATTTTTAAAGAAACTATGTTTATTGAGAGAGGAGTGCTGACAATATCAAACAGCACCCTAATCGCAAGCATGGGGCGAAGACCTGTTTTTCCCTCTACTAAAGACTGAAGCCATCTACACTGGTAAGAATTCCTCCAATGTAGATTTGATGATGCCCATAGAAGAAAGGGTCCAGCTTTCTGTGAGGTCTCTAATCAGCATTATCCACCATCTGATAAAACATATCCTGTGCATGTATTCACTCAGTGCTGTCAACCCACAAATAGAAAACGCAGTAGAAATTTTTCCTTCAACAGAAGCCCACTAGATTAAAATGACTGTCTAAGGATTTGGCAGGTAAGCATTGTGCTGACTGTAAATAATTCAATAATTCTGTAGTAAAATCTTCTCATAGCTGTACAATGTTCAGAGTGTACAATGTTAAATGGTGTCTAATCCCATTTTTCCCACTGAATTTTTCCACTCTTTAATATACTTTGCAGGTTGGTCAATTGAGGCCTACATTTACACAGTCTTCTACCACATTGAGAATGGTGAGCTCAGTTGCAGGAAGTGCCTTAACTGCCCAGCTATCCCAACCACCTGGAGCAGCGATCTTGGCCCATCAAAGGTTAATCACTGTAAGTTACTGTAATGCATTAACCATACCATTTACGGAAAATAGTTTTAAGCAAATGAGTTACTAAATATTTTATCATTTTATGATGGAGTGTATATACATATAAAGTGTAGGATTATTTCTGCTTAAAATATAAATTCTTTTTATTCAAAAACTGTTAAATTAGAAATATATAGGATATAAAATTAGACTGAAAGGACAATTTATTATACACATGCACATAATAATGTGTGGGGCTACTTTTCACTCTCACAACAGCAGCAACATGTCATGGCATAGACTTTACCAGGTGTTTGAAACATTCGGGTGTTATTGTAGCCCACGATTCCAGGACAGCCATTCATAAAGCACCAAGAGTTGCTGTGGTGGGTTTTGGCCTTGAATGCATTGCTCTACTTCACCCCATATATGTTTAGTAGGGTTCAAATCTGGATAATGAGAGTAGGTGTTTTTAATGACAAAGAAAAAAATCTAAATAAATTTAAAAATACCTAATTTTACCTATCTTCTATTGCTTTTCACTTGACATTTGTCAGGTGAATATGTCTTTCTTTTTTTTAATTATTTTTGTCAAAACAGTTGTTACACCATATCTTTTGAATGTGATGGAGAAAATGATTTATGTTTCAAATGAAAGCTTATGACACTGAGAATGTCATAGGCTTTAAAAATATTAACTCCCATGCTTTCTTCCCCCCTAAAAAAGGGGAAGTATGAAAACGATTATTTTGCTATATCTCCAGAATGTGAGTGCTGAAAGTAGCAAGCTATGCATCAAATGAAAGCTTGTAATGAGGGGAGTGTCATAATATGGGCTGTAAATTTTTTGCAGGGAAAAAGGTGAAATTTGTGGAATAATGATGCTCAAAAAACACCAAAATTTGTGGGGCAAGAATGCAAAATTTGCATATTGTTTTGGATAAAAATAATCACAAGAATTCACATCAGTGACATCCACATAAACAAGATAATGGCAGTTGCATACATCCTCCTCCTCCTCCTCCTCAAGCAGCCATAGGCTATGGAGGTCCAACCAGACAGTGCAATTTAGTTCTCCAAGAAAGTCTATCCTGAGCTACATCTACTGCATCTGGCCACTGCACACCAATTCTAACAAGGTCCTGTTTGACATTGTCAGCCCACCGCATCCTAGGTCTCCCCTTCTTTCTGAGGCCTTTAGGCACACTGTTCATAACCCTATTTGCCAATCTATAATTATTCATACGGGCAACATGGCCAAACCAACGGAGTCTCTCTCTGCACAATATGCTGCTTAAAGGAGGTTGCAAACTCCTTTGCCTAACCTCATCATTAGTTACAAAGTTGAACCACCTAATGCCCAAGATACTGCGCAAGCATCTGGAATCAAAAGCATCTAGTTTCCTGTTATCTTGTTTATAAAGTGTCCATGTTTTACTACCATAACTAACCCTAGAAAGAATCAAACTATTATACAGTCGCATTTCAGTCTTTAGGTGTATATACCTATTTCTCCACACTTTACATAGGGGCTGGGTTGGCTCAGTCGGTAGTGCGCCAGGCTCGTAATCTGTAGTTCCCAGGTTCGAGTCCCAGCTGGGTCAGCGTTGAGATTTATCTCCGCAAAATTCCCCGCCCTGCCCACGGTCAGTAGGGGACAGCGATGGGCTTGGAAAGGCTGCCGTCCATCGGATGGGACGTTAAGCCATGGCCCCGTGTGCGGGAGAGCCATACCCTGTGCACGTTAAAGAACACGCTGGATGGCCTTGACGGGAGGCTGCCATCTGTCTCCCAACAGCTGTTACAGTGGGTCCCCTCCCCCAACCTTCTCTGAGCCTTCGGGGTCCATGTGACCTGGCCATTTAGCCCATGGTGTGCAAAAAAGTGCCGCTCAGAGGTAATACAACCCAACCCAACACTACTTAGATTCTTAAAACTCCCAGCAGCAATTAATATCTGTCTGTTAATCTCATACCACACATCACCAATATCTGTTACAAGCTCCCAAAATAATTAAACTGTGACACCTGCTCAAGACTGCAACCATTCAGATTAACTGAATCACAGCCTGCCTGACCAATTTTCATCACTTTAGTTTTCTCTCTGTTTATAACCAAACCTACTCTACTACCATTTTCATCAACAGCTCGAATGAAAGAGTTCATCTCATCACCATCATTTGCCAAAAGGGCTAAATCATCAGCATAATCTAAATCAGAAATTTTTGTATCACCAGCCCATTTATGGCCAAAATCTTTCCCTTGAAGTGAATATCGCATAATATAATCAATAACCAAACTAAAGAGAAAAGGAGACAAAATACACCCATGTCGAACACCAGAAGTAATGTTAAACCAACAGCTACAAGACTTACCAACTCTCACACACCACTCAGTGTTATTATAGAGAGCTTTCATTATGTTAACTAACGTCTGGTATACGATATGATCTCACAATCAACCGCAAATTATGACGATCAACAGATTCGAAAGCCTTTTCGAAATCAACAAATCTAGCAACCAAAGGTTTCTGAAACTCTAAACATTTCTCAAGAATCTGCCTAAGTGAAAATATCTCATCGACACATCCCCTACCACTTCTGAATCCACATTGCTCATCACGCAATGGACTGTCAACCAGATTCTTAATTCTATTAAGCACAATCATGGAAAGAACTTTACCTGGAACAGAGAGTCGGCTGATACCCCTATAGTTATCACAAGAACTGCGATCACCTTTTTTGAAAATAGGGATAACAATAGCTCTGGTAAAATCCTTAGGAACCATGCCTTTATCATAAAAGATATTCAGAATTTCAGTCATCCAAGTGGTAACCGAAACATTCCCAGCTCTAAGCATTTCTGTAGTAATTTCATCTACCCCTGGGGATTTATGAAGTTTAAGTTTAGAAACAGCCAAAATAACTTCAGATTGTGTTATAGGGCCAACATTGAAGCCACAAATGCATCTATCGTCATTGCAAACAATGGGAATAGAACTAACTGCATTGTTTAGAATATCACTGAAATGCTCAGCCCACCTAGCCATGACAGAATCCTCACCTTCTATAACCTTACCTTGTTTATCCTTCAATCCCTGTATACCTGTCCGTTTTCTACCACACAAAAGATTAACTATCTGGTACAGCTCTCTGCTGTTGTGCTGTCTAACTGCTTCCTCGGCTTTGTCAGTCAAGCCATCAAGCCAAAGATTCTTATCAGCAGCTAACTGATCTTTTACACGTTTATTAAGTTCTCTGTAATGCTTTCTATTAGGACTAGTAGGGTATTGATTAAGGACATTCCTGCAGTTCTTTCTTTCCAAAATATGCTCAAGTGCCTTATCACTCAGATAATTCTGTCTCTTCTGCTCCTTTTTTCCTAAAGAGTACTGTTAGTGTCCAAAAAAGCCTGTTTGAAATGATATCATTCTTCCTCAACTTCAGTAGTAAGCATACCATGATTGTCATAATGACTAAGTAACCTATCATGGTAAGCTTTGACTATAACTGGATCTTTCAGGGCTTCAGTTCCTAAAAGAGTACTGTTAGTGTCCAAAAAAGCCTGTTTGAAATGATCCCATTCTTCCTCAACTTCAGTAGTAAGCATACCATGACTGTCATAATGACTAAGTAACCTATCATGGTAAGCTTTGACTATAACTGGATCTTTCAGAGCTTCAGTATTAAAGGTAAAATTTTTAACCCTAGCACAGCACTTTTTAAGTTTAAGTTGCAAGACACTTTTAACAAGGTAATAGTCAGATCCAATTTCAGCTCCCCTATATGACCTGGTATTCCTAACAGAACTAGCCCATTTGCTGTTAATTAATATATAATCAATCATATTCTTATGCAGCCCATCAGGTGAAACCCATGTGTACTTATGTATATCGCGGTGTTTGTAATAAGTGTTAGTTATTCTGAATCCATTGAGTTTACTTACCTGTAGGAGACGTTGCCCATTGCCATTGCAGCTACCAATACCAAAAGGACCTATTACTCCTCCCCAAAGGTCAGAGTCAGTATCAGCTTTGGCATTGAAGTCACGTAGAATAAGGATAATATCTCCTTTCTTGACAGAATTCAAAATATCCTGAAGTTGTCCGTAAAACCTATCCTTCTCATCAGCATCGTCAGTGGGGGCATAACAGCAGATAACATTCAAGTCTTTTAACACTTGTCTGAAATTTTGCTATAAGAAACCTTTCATTAACCCTTTCACGACTAAGGGAAACATTTTTCCCCATTTTAAAATTGGTGATTGTCGTATTTAATTATAACCTTATCTGCATTTTTTATACAGAATGTCAAAATAGAACGTATGCCGAACGCAATTACGTAAGCGGGAACATGTAGTCCATCTTTGCTTCACAACCAAAAGAAATTGCTTCGCAGAATATCATAATTAGCACATCATTTTGTATAGCAATTTTATTTCATAATTTTGTATTATTTTAGTTAACATTTTGTTATAATAAACCAATAAATAAAAGACATTGCATAATAAGCCTAACTATAATTTGTGTTACCTTTATAGTCCATTGGGAAAAATATTTCCCATAAAATTCCAAAAAAACTGCACATTGTTATGTATTTTTCTTATGATTTTTATTTATTTTACATCTAAACAAACTAAAATAAACAGTTACATACTAATATTTACTCTTAGAAACCTTATGGTCCTGAAAGGGTTAATGCACTCATATCCTAGAAGAGCATCACTAGCATGTCTGCTGAGAAGTAGACCCACACCTTGGTGATGCTTATTATCGTTCCTCCCTGAAAAGAGAAATTTAAGATTATTTTTAAGAATCTGACCTTTATCTGTCCTTCTGGTCTCTTGCAAACCGAGAATATCTAAATTATGACGGCAGAATTCTTGTGTGAGGACATCAAGAGAAAAAGCTCTATGCAGAGTCCTCACATTCCAACTACCTATGGAGAGAAAATGGTTAGTGGGATGTTTAAAGAAACCATGTTTATTGAGAGAGGAAATGGCGACAATATCAAACAGCCCCCTAATCACTGACATGGGGCAAAGACCCGTTCCCCCACCACTAAAGGCTGAAGCCATCTACACTGGAAGACTTCCCCCAATGTAGAATTTGACAATGCCAGTAGAGGCAAAGAGTTCAGGTTCCTGTGATGACCTCTGCTCAGGATTATCCACCAGCTGATAAACATATCCTGTGAATCTATTCACTTGGGGCTGTCAACCCAGAAACAAACAGAAAACACAGCAGAAGATCTTCCCTCCACAGAAGCCCACCAGTGCAGCAAATTCAGGATCCATAATCAAGCTCAGAGCCTTAATTCAGTCCAGTGGGTTTATATGGTCAGCACCAGGACCCTGTGTGGTTGACCACTCCTCAGCAGGGTAGAAAAAAAAGAAAAGTAGCCAGAGTTGTCCAGATCAGTAGGCCACACTAATCTGGCAGCCCTCCCCTTCCGTTCACTTCCACAAGAGAGTATCTCTTTTGAAAGGTACTAACGGTCTGCACCACGAGAAGGCGGGGTCAGACATTAGGTGCTAGGCCTGGCCAGTTCTATGCATCATCACAGGGGATTGGCAATGCTATATATAAAAAAAAGTGGCCCTCTCTCATGCTTTATTTCCCCCTAAAAATGGAGAAATGTGAAAAATATTCTTCTACTATATCACCTAAGACAAGTGCCAAAAATAACCAGCTATATGTCAAATGAAAACCTGTGAAGTGGGGAGTGTCATAGGTATAAAAAATTGACCTCCATGCTTTCTTTCCCCCTCAAAAGGGGAAAGTATGAAAATTATTTTTCTGCTATATCTCCAGAATGTGAATGCTGAAAGTAACCAGCTATACAACATATGAAAGCTTGTGACAAGGGGAATGTCATAGGCTGTGAAAAATTGATCCATTACATCCCCCCCCCCTGAAAAGGAGAAATATGAAAATGGTAGTTCCTGTCTATCTCCTGAATGCAAGTGTGGAAAGTAACAAGCTATGTATCAAATGAAAACTTAAGATGCTGGAAGTGTCATAGTCTATTAAAAAATGACTCCTGTGCTTTCTTTCTGTCTAAAAAATGTGAAATGTGAAAGTCATTCTACTATATCTTCTGAATGTGAGAGCCTACAGTTATGAGTTAGATATCAAATAAAAGCACATGAAATGACATCATAAACAATTTCGAATTTTACCCACACTATTCTCCCCACCACCTGATAAAAAAAAGGGGGGGGGGGGGTTAGATTTTCATGGAATTAATCTTTAATGAATCATATCTCAAATTAAAGCTTGTGACCAATATCATTAGCTATTTCAAAAATGACTTCAAAAGGGAGGAGAAATATGGTTGATGCTTATGAGTCATATATCAAATAAAATTTTTGAAGGTATGTGTTTTAATGACAAAAAAAAATAAATTAAAAATTTAACAAATGCCTATTTTCTTATATGGGCCCTAAAAAGTAAAAAATAAATCTAAAGCATGTTGATGATGCAATCAGTCACAGAGTTCATATTCACTTATGATATTAACCCATTAACTGCCAAAAAAATTTTTTTTTTGGAATTTTTTTCATATTCATATATAGTCTCAAATAAGTACTAAAAATGTTTAAAAAAATACAAATGTTATTAAAAATTAATTACATTTTTGGTAGTCATTTGAGGTCCATGGCAGTTACAGTGAACGTTATGTGTTACCAGTAGGCAAGCAATTATTTTAAATCTTACGGTTCAGAATTCGAATTTTAAGTATGGTTTTAAATATTTAATACAAGTGTAACGTAACATTTAATACATTTTATTTACTATTTACATATTTTATACTTATATACATATATATTATAAAAACAATGCAATCATTTTTTAGTATGCCAAATGGGAAAACACTCTAAATGTAGGCCCACTTTGCATTTACGGCATTGTTTTCTAACATGACTTTTGCATAAAGCACCTTCACATTGTTTACCCTCTAATGTTCTCTCCAAAATATGGCCAGTAGGATCATAACGTATTTCATGCGACTGCTTCTATACGACTGCTTATAATTGCGCTTGGATGTCCTGGATTTTTAGGATTAAAAATTGATTCTTTTTTTGAGATATACTCTTGTAATTTGCCTTCTAAAGTTTAGAAGAGGTATGTTTTCATTTGCCATTGTATAAAGTACATATGTATTGTAAACAGCAACATCAATTGCATTTGTAAATAATGGAAAATACCACTTTTTACCTCTGAATTTAATGCGATATTTTTGTACACTCCAATCTAATTTATCAGCACCTCCCATGTAGTGGTTATACTGTCCATAGCAGAAGGGCGATTTATTTGAATATATTTCTTCTCAGATTTAGACCACCTTTTCACCTGATCTAAAGATTCCAATCCTAAATGGTTCGATATTATTTTCACAGCATTGTTATTCCATGTCACAGCAAAAATTTTATTTTTTTTTTGTCATATTTATAGTCACATACACACCGATTTTCTTTTTTTATTTCTTTATCATTTTTATGGGACATTTGTGCATCCTGTTATATCGTGCTGTACCAGTTGCCTTTATACAATTTTCCTTTAATTTTACAACTAGTTCAAAACTTGTAAAAAAGTTATCGAAATACAATTAGTACTCTGCTGGATGTTGTAATATTTTTGCCAACTTCGTTATAACACATGATCCTAAACCATTAACTTCTTGTTCTTCAGATTTGCCTTCATAAACGTCCATATGAGAGCAAAAATCGGTGACGGAAGAACATAATGCCCATTGTTTAAATCCGAACCTTATAGATTTCCCCCGGATAAATTGTTTTTAGAAAATAATGGCCATAATATCTGACCATTTGCTCATCAACGCAAAGCTGTTCTGAAAATATTCTGAATTTTTTTAACTTATTATTCAGTTTATCAATAACGGGTCGAATTTTGAAAAATTTGTCTACCTTATCTGATTTAGAGATCATAGAATTTTTATTGAAATGCAGATACTTTTTTATTTCTAAGAATCTGTTTTTAGTCATTCAAATTTCGTACAGACTTGATATCAATATCTTCGTCTTCACATCAGTACATTTGCTCTTGGGGTAAAGAATGATATCCAGATAATAAAAATATTCCAATAAATTTTTGGAGACAACCAGTAAATGAATTAAAATTGTGGCAGTTTTTCTGTTCTGTAAATATTTTACTCTGAGTAAAAATATACTCTAATAAAGATTCATCAAAAATTTCTTCAAAGATTTCAACTGGAGTTTTCCCTTTTAAATTCTGTTTGATGTCGCTTACCATTGAAGCTACATTCAAAGAAGTGCTTGAACCACTTGAAAAACTTGGACTGATTTTTTTCTAAGATGAAGATAAAGTAACCTTCTTTTTCTTCGTAGTTGGTTCCGGTGCAGTTTCTGACTCAGTGACGTGTAATTCAACTTCACCACAAACATCTTGTGGCATAGTATCCTGTAATACATCTTCATCCATATCCTCGCAATCCGACACTGTATCCACCCTTTCTGGTGGTAATTCCACTACGTCAACAACGTCCTCTTCCAAATCTTTGAAAAACTCATCATCTTCAAGTATATTTTGTAACTCAGCAAGTATTAAAAATTTTTTGGTCGTCATAATGCCACAAAAACTGTAATCACAATATTTATTATAATAAAAATGATCGTACATGCCAAGGTCTTCAAATGGGGACCGACGTAAATATCCATGGTACTTTGTGATACTGCAACATATTAACTCACCTTTAGCATAAAATTTGTTTATAATGTTATAATGTTCAATTTTCAAATTACAACAGTAAATTTCAAAATATATTCATAACTACCCCTGGTAGACACTTTCGTAATACTGCGACTTGCTAACTTCTCACATAACCTCAAAAATAAGCTTCAATATTATTTCGTAACTAAACAGTATTGCCAACTTAAGGAAGCTAAAATTTGTAATAACAATTGACTTCTGCAATGGTCTCATGTATTTAATAAATATATTTTTTTAATTTAATTAAAAATTAAATAAAAAATCATCATACCCTACCTTTCTTTGAAGTGAATATGAACTCAGTGACTGATTGCATCATCAATATGCTTTAGGTTTATTTTCTACTTTTTATTGCACATATAGGAAGATAGATACTTTAAAAAAATTTTAATTTATTTATTCCTATATGCACCCTAAAAAGTAGAAAATAAACCTGAAACATATTGATGTTACAGTTAGTCACTGAATTCATATTCACTTCAAGGGAAGATAGGGTACTGATTTACCTACTCAAGAAGATTGACAGCAGCATATATATATATCTTTGAAATGAATATAAATTCAGTGACTGATTGCACCATCAATATGTTTTAGGTTTAGTTTCTAATTTTTAGGGTGCATATAGGAGGATGGGTATTTTTGAAGTTAATTTTTTAAATTAATTTTTTTACACTTGCATATTTTTGATTAGTAGTAGATTGTGAGTAACCTAACATTTGGAGATTTAATTGTCTTTTTTAGGAAACTTGGGAGATAGTGGGCTCTCATGATTAGTAGTAAAATTAAGAGAAATGCATGAATAATGAACATCATCTAGCTGAAAAAAGTGTGAGCGAGGGGTGAATGGCAAACCTACACCCACCTTGCTTTGAAATTATATAGTGTTTTCAGCTTCATGCAGTTATATACTGAGAAAATTCTAATAGGGGATAAGTTTACAACAGATTTGAATCTGAATCCTGGGGGAGAGTTAACATGCTTGAATCTGTGGTTTTCAGGGACTGCCTTACAAAATATGTTATTCAAGCTTTAAGAGGAAGAGGTTATGGTATTTAAACCACAGAACCTCACCTTTTGGTAGGCCACTAGCTCTGTGTTTTCTCTTATTAATGGTGAAGTGTACTTAATCATGTATAAAATTTTGGAAATTAGTATTTTATTTTTCAGTGTATCTAATCAATACATTGCTGTTGCTTTCTTGTGCTTTCATAGTTTGTTGTTAGCTGTTATAACAGAACGTAAAGATTCTTAATTTTTTTTAGCCCCGAGTTCCACCAACTGTTGTTCCTCAGTCTAAAACTAACTTAGTTATAGCAACAACAACACCAACTCCATCAGTTAAATCCACAGTTAGCATTACTAATGCAAAAATAGCTGTAGTATCAACAACTCCTGGGGGAGCATTACATTCAAAGTTTATTCCATCTAAGTCTACATCACCTTCTGGGAAAGAAAGAGAAAAACGAAATTTTACTGCTGTGAGGTATGTGTTTCTTATAAACTTTAAAATTAGTGTATGTATATATGTGTTTGTGTGATTCTTAAATTAAGTAAAGCTTATGCTTTATTTAAAAGACTTTTGCATAACTTAAAAACTACACAGCAATGCTTCTGCTGTTTTGTTTCATTGCTACTTATCTACTCTTTCCATTATATGTATTTTTTTAATATAATACATGAAAAACACTTTACTTTTATAAACTAGTCTAGTCAGGTAAAACTCATAAATTTTTTTCTGATGGACAAATTTTATATATGTTATTAAAATATATTTCAAAGTACGTAATCTTCAAGATAGGTGGTTTATGATTTTGTTGAACTGTATATCATTAGTTGCATGAGTTATACACTATATGATCAAAAGTATCTGGACACTCGCTCATCCACAATCTCCCAGTAATAGGAAATTAATTAATATCACATTGGTCTACCTTTTTTTCTGCTATCACAGCCTGCACTCTGCCACGAAGGCTTTCCACCAGATTTTGGAGTGTTGCTGTGGGAATTACCTGCCATTCTGCCACAAGAGCATTAATGAGGCCAGTCACTAAAATCAGGTGGTTCAGCCTGGCTCACAGTCATCATTCCAATTCATCCCATAGGTGTTCCATGGGGATGAGATCAGGTATCTGTGCAGGCCAGTAAGTTCTCCCATACCCATCTCATCAAACCATCCCTGCATGGTCCTTGCTTTGTAGATGGGGGCATTGTTACAAGAAAGAATCTTCACTGAACTATTGTCATAAAGTTGGGAGCACAGAATTGCCAAGATTGTCATTATAGGCCACAACATTCAGAGTCCCTTTCACCTGAACTAGGGGACCCATTCTAAACCATGAAAAACAGCCCCAGAGCATGATGCCTTCTCCACCAAACTTCATTTTTGACACAACACATTCAGGTAGGTAGCATTGACCTGCCATCCTCCACATCCAGAATCATCTGTCAGACTGCCAGATGGTGAAGCATGATTCATCACTCCAGAGAACATGGTTCACTGCTCAAGAGTTCACTGGCTTTACACACTCCAACTGATGCGTGGCATTGATCTTGTTGATGTTAGACTTGTATGCAGTTGCTCATCCATGGAAACCCATTTCCTGCACCTCGCAATGAACTGTTATGGTGCTAGTGTTGCAACTGAGGACAGGCGATTTTGTTGGCCATACACTTCAGCACTCAGCAGTCACACTCTGTCATTTCATTTTATGTGGCCTACTGGGTCACAATTGCACTATTGTTACTCCTAGGTGTTCTACTTCATGAAATTTCCATGGTTTTCGTTATATTCTTTATATATGGGAAACTGGTGGCATATTGTTTTTTATTTTGCTGTGGTTGTGTTTCTCTTCTTACTATATATTTAGTGGTTTTTTCCCATTTTAGTAATAAATTTAAGCTACAACTTGCCTTGGTTGCTGTCTGATGAATATATTGTATTTCATCTAGAAAAGTGTTCATTTGGGAACAGTATCAGTAGGCTCTATGTCATGATGTTAGACTTGTATGCAGTTGCTCATCCATGGAAACCCATTTCCTGCATCTCGCAATGAACTGTTATGGTGCTGGTGTTGCAACTGAGGACAGGCGATTTTGTTGGCCATACACTTCAGCAGTCACACTCTGTCATTTCATTTTATGTGGCCTACTGGGTCACAATTGCACTATTGTTACTCCTAGGTGTTCTACTTCACAATAACATCACTTACAGGATCTGGGCATCTGCAGCAGGGCCAAAATGTCCTGAACTGACTTGTTGCTAAGGTGGCATCCTTATGACTGTGCCACATTGAAAGTCACTGATCTCTGCCTTATGATCTGTTCTCCTGTTCATGTGTGTCTGAGGTTTGCCAGGCCATGTGTCTTTTTATACCTGTTTGGGCATAGATGGCATAGATATGAACGAATCCACTACTCAGAAAGGATGTCCAGATGCTTTTGATCAGATAGTGTATTTGTCTATATTTCAGGCACAGAGGTATCACCTTGACATAGAATGAACAGTTCTATATCTCTAGAATAAAATTTTCTATGAGAGATGATAAAAATATGGGTTTGTAGGTAAAAGTAAACCCCATGCAAGGGAAGTTGTTAGGTATTTTGTATTTTTAACAGTTCAGTGATTAATTTCAAGTGCAAAGATAGTGTTAACAAAAAATGTCATTATCTTTGGTATTATAAAGTCTGAGTGCACAGAACTGTTCTAAGTTGATGGTCTACTTTACCTGACGAAATTACCAAGGTTTTACCTGACCTGTTACCTTACTTTCCCCAATTCCTGAGTAGACTAGTGGCAAGTTATTGGAGCTTATGCAAATGCCAGATAAGGCATTGTTGTCTACCAAGATGTGAATTGAATAAGGTAAAGTACTGGGTCAGGTAAGCGTAGCTTGTTAAGGTAAATGCAATTTGGTCAGGGAAAGTAGACCACTAATTTAGAATAGTTCTGTCACTCAGCTTTATAATATCAAAGCTACTGACCTTTTTGGTTAGCTCTATCTGTGCAATTGAAATTAATCATTGAACTGTAAAAACATCAAATATGCAACAACTCATCTTACATGGTGTTTTCCTTTTACCTATAAACTTCATTAATCGTTATCATCTCTCATACAAAATTTCATTCTTGTAGAGATATAGAAATATTCATTCTATGTCAAGCAGATACCTCTTTACCTGAAATATAGATAAATATGTCTTATGTACCATTTTGTCATCCATCATGTAAATTCTTGTTACCACAGATCCTGATATACCATAGTTATCATTACTGTTGGATTATACTGGCTTACTTATGTTTTATTTTATATCATATACAGTGTTATAGAGTTTATTAAATTTATGAATATGTACACTGTGATTTTATTATGTATTCACTCAATTCTGTTTTTACACAGTAGATAGGTTTCCAAAAAAAAAACCATGCAAAAAAAAAACAGTGCATATGAAAAAATAGAAGATTGGTTCCAGACATGAAAACCCAGTAGAAATAATAAGTTGTTTCCAAACAAGTCATATCATAATCTTTAATTAAATCTTAAGAATAATGTTAAACACAGCTAATTGTATAAAATTTAATTACATGATAATGCTGTAATATACTAAAAACTCTGATGTTAAATAACTTCCAAGTCTAGGGGAGTGCTTTACAATAGCAGGACTTAACAGACCATTTGCCTCATTGGCATACTTATTCAAACATATATCATAAATTTAACGTTATAGTATACTGAATTAACTCAATAATAAATCTTTACAAGTAAAGATAATTAGAGCCAAGAATAAGTTAAGTGAACATATTTACTGTTAATCTCTATGATGGTACAACTGCATTAACTATTACAGCTGATGGCACATTGCTGTTGTTGGTACTTTAAATGCTACCAGTCCTTAAATACTCTTCCAGTTTCGTAGCAGGCACTGTAGGCATAAAATGAACTCGTTGCTAGTGATGACTCTATTTATGCCTTTCACACAAGGAAAAATAGTTGGTTGAATGGGTTGAATGGGTTGAAATGGGCACCCCGGCATTTATCATTTTTCGGCAGCTGTTGTCAACAATCGGTGTTATTCCTGCCGATAACAGTTCACTTTCCTCATTATTTAAATACTGTTATACAACTCTATGCAGCTTGCTCATTCGCCCATGGAAAAACAATGATTAACAGTTCAACGATGTTATCTGCAAACAACTAGATTACACAAAGCAATTTAGCACTGTCCACCAAACTTGAAAAGTTTACAACTCATTAAAAGAATTTTTCAAAAGTGCAGCAATGCCGACTTTAAAAAACATAACTTTTAAAATCTCTAAAAACGAGAACCAGCCCCAACAGCTCATGCAACGCATTTCTCCACTCTCAGTTTCATGGCATCTTCAGGCGTGTGATGGTTAACCGTGAATACTGTCTTTAATTATAAGATAAGATAGTCATCTCTCATCCCACAGACTGCCGACTTCAGCTAATGATTATGCGTGCGCACTCTCGATCGCTGATGCAACAGGAGGTTCCATGCCGAACTCAGCACACCCACTAAGATATAAAAAAGCCAGTATACTGCCATATTACATTAGAGCCTACTGATACTGTTCCCAAATGAACACTTTTCTCGATGAAATACAATATATTCATCAGACAGTAACCAAGGCAAGTTGTAGCTTAAATTTATTACTAAAATGGGAAAAAACCGCTAAATATATAGTAAGTAGAGAAACCACAACCACAGCAAAATAAAAAACAATATGCCACCAGTTTCCCATATATAAAGAATATAACGAAAACCATGGAAAATACATTAGCACATTATAACATAACTCTGCCTAATACAATCACTCCATAAAACTCACTCCATAAAAAAACCTTGTAAATGGCAGGGACCAAAAACCCCCCTCGGATGGAATTTATGAAATCACTATTCCTGACCCCCATAATATATTGGTAGATAAGGATAAATACATAGGCAAAACCTTTCACCAATACAAAACATGTATGCAAGAACACTATAAAGATATCATTAAAAGTAATCCAGCTACAGCATTAGCTCAAACGGTAATAGAGAATAACATACAAATTGATAAAATTAATTTTAAACCTTTAATGGCCCCCAAAACAAAGTTTCAGCTACAATATGCAGAGACTTGGTTGATTCACGAGCACCTTGATAATGTATGCAACACGGAGATTCCACCCCTCCCTTCGGCATGGAACCTCCTGTTGCATCAGCGATCGAGAATGCGCATGAATAATCATTACCTGAAGTCGCCTGCCTGTGGGACAAGAGATGACTCCATCACACGCCTGAAGATGCCACGAAACTGAGAGTGGAGAAATGCATTGCATGAGCCGTTGGGGCTGGTTCTTGTTTTTAGAGATTTTAAAAGTTATGTTTTTTAAAGTTTGCATTGCTGCACTTTTGAAAAATTCTTTTAATGAGTTGTAAACTTTCCAAGTTTGGTGGACAGTGCTAACTTGCTTTGTATCACTAGTTGTTTGCAGATAACATCATTGAGCTGTTAATCATTGTTCTTCCATGGGCGAATGAGCAAGCTGCATAGAGTTGTATAGCAGTATTTAAATAATGAGGAAAGTGAACTGTTATCGGCAGGAATAACACCGATTGTTGACAACAGCTGCCGAAAAATGATAAATGCCGGGGTGCCCGTTTCAACGAAGGCTATGTCCTTATGTGAAAGGCATAAATATAGTCATCACTAGCAATGAGTTCACTTTATGCGTACAGTGCCTGCTACGAAACTGGAAGAGTATTTAAGGACTGGTAGCATTTAAAGTACCAACAACAGCAATGTGCCATCAGCTGTAATAGTTAATGCAATTGTATCAGCATTGAGATTAACAGTAAATATGTTCACTTCACTTATTCTTGGCTCTAATTATCTTTACTAAAGTTTTACTAAGATTTATTATTGAGTTAATTCGGTATACTATAATGTAAATTCATGGTATACAGGGTGATTCAGAATTCATCATCAATATTTGGTGGGGAGGTAGGTAATAAGAAACGAAGGAGATTTCACATAGGAAAGCATGGGTGCATATGCCATGTAGTAGGGCAAAATGACCCCAGTTCAATGATGGAAAGAACACATAAGAAGGAAGTGGTAAGGAAAAAACATTTATTATCTTACATGTAACATTTCTTTGCATTGGTTGTACAGACTTACAAGAAGTGCTCGAACTGCCGACCATGTGCTAGAATGCATGACTGACAACGGCGTTGCATGGACAGCCGGACCCTGTGGAAGATGCCTGGCATTTCCCGGATGTTTGAGGCAGCAACTGATATGCGCGCTACAAGATCCATAGCACTATCAACAGGGGTCTTGTACACCATGTTTTTCATAGCACCCCATACAAAGAAATCGATTGGAGATAAATCCGGTGAATGTGGTGGCCAAGAAACCGGTCCACCGCGGCCAATCCATTGACCACCAAACTGTCTGCGTAGGTAAGCACGCACAGCATTTGCGAAATGTGCAGGAGCGCCATCATGCTGGAACCACATTCGCCGGAGACTACCATCAGGAACCTCGTTCAGAAGATCCGGTAACACAGTCTGAAGAAATGTTAGGTACTTGGCACCGTCCAAACGGGATGGTAGTAAATACGGGCCCAACAAACAGTCACCAACAATCCCAGTCCACACATTGACAGCAAAACGTTGTTGCGCAGCTCCAGGTCTTGTACCGTGTGGGTTCTGATGAGCCCACACATGCCAATTGTGTGTGTTGAAGACACCCTCTCGAGTGAACAACGCCTCATCGGTGAAAAGAACATACGTTGGGAAATTGGGATCAACGGCTGTTCTCTGCATGAACCACTGACAAAAAATAACACGCTTGGGATGGTCGTCTGCTGCCAATAATTGCACTCTTTGCAGATGAAACGGATGTAACCCTTCATCGTGTAATATCCGCCACGCTGTTGCTTGCGAAATTGCAAACTGCCTAGCCATACCTCGTGTGCTAGCGTCAGGTTGTTCCCCGATTTCCTGTAGGACAGCTTCCTCTACTGCTACTGTCCGTGCCGATCTGCGCCTCCCTCGATTAACATTACTAGCAGCAAACGATCCTGTTTCACGCAGTTGGCGATGAATACGTGAAAACATTTGATGCTGTGGCACACGGCGGTTTGGGAAGCGCGCTGCATACAATTGCCTGGCTCGAAGACATCTTTCTCCTGCCGCACCGTAAGTTACATGCATATCTACACATTCATTCCACGTATACCGGTTCATGTTACTTCTGCAAATTCACCTTGTCGAATGACAACTGACTGCACGCGTCAAACAGCTGTGCTTCTGTATGAGAGGTGTGTACACACAGCGCCCTCTACACCACCATGCGTTCGTCTGCCCCCATACTTTCCTATGTGAAATCTCTTTCTTTTCTTATTCCCTTCCTCCCCACTAAATATTGATGATGAATTCTGAATCACCCTGTATGTTTGAATAAGTATGCCAATGAGGCAAATGGTCTGTTAAGTCCTCTTATTGTAAAGCACTCCCCTAAACTTAGAAGTTATAATCAGAGATTTTTAGTTTTATTACAGCATTATTGTGTAATTAAATTTTAATTAAATCTTTATTTGTTTTTTATTCATTTAAACACATTATTTATTTTATAAACTTATAAAGATAATTATATGTACATATATAAAGTAAATTATCCTTCATAAAGAAAATATGTCGCTAATTCAAGAATACAAAAGTGCAAAAATATATGACTTACATATGCTTATTAACTAGATTTTATTCATTGTCACTTTCTGACAATAGATGCATTCGTTTGCATAAGACTGGAATTAAATCATTTTCATCGCTTGAAACATTTTGGCCTTCGTGTTCATACTCCAATGGTGAAATGCTCTCTGTGGAATGGGAACCAAATTATCTCTTGTTTCAAGTGATTCTGAAGTTTGATTAGTTTTGACAACAAACTCTGTAATTAATCGTTGAGATCCTGCTTTGACTAAATCTTTGTATAATTCTTGATAATGCGCCATACCTGACTTCAGTTCACGTTTAAACAGCTCAGCTCGTTTGATAATGGGATCATGTGTAAGAAAACGATTTTCCAATTTAGTAGCCATTTGAAGCCCTTCTTAAATTAAACTTGCAGTGAGTGGAACCTCTTCATCACTTTTTTATTTTTCATCAGGAGTCTCAAGGGCAACTTCTATTATTTCATCTTTGCTAAGAACTTTGTCAACCAGCAGTTCATCAATATCTGCAAATGATAAATCATCGAATCCTTCTCCACCAACTGCATGTGCTAAAGGGATGATATTAGAATATTCAGTCATATTTGGGGGTACAGGATCTTTGCTTTTTACACATTCTGGCCAAATAGCTTTCCAGCATGTGTTTAAAGTTGATGATTTTAATTCTGATAACGTCAATCCAACATGTCTGATACAATCTAAGATGGAAAATTTCTTCCACACATCAATAACTGTTAGTGTTTTATCCTTATCTAGTTTATCCAAAATGTATTGGAATGTTCATCTTACATAGTAAGTTTTAAATGTGGCAATTATACCCTGGTGTAGTGGTTATATTATAAATAAATAAAATACTCCCTTAAGCAGCTGCTTGCCACAGATGTCTGACAGGAGCCTGTCAGACAGATATGCCATAGTAGAAGATCAGAGGATGGCAGGACTTCAGCAGAAAAACGACAGAAACAGCCATGACTTACCCGGGTCTCGAACCCAGTAGATCAGTAGCCAAGGGCGCTAACCACTCGGCCATGGGACGGCAGTGGTTGTATTAAGAATGTTATATTAGGTGGCAGAAAACAAAATTGCACATTTGGGTGTTCCAAAACAGGATGGCCAGGCACATTGTCTAACATTGTCTATAATCAATAAAATTTTAAATTCGCGATTTTTTTCATTCAAATAGTGTTTAACTTCTGGAACAAAACATTTATGGAACCATTCATTAAAAATTTCTTTTCTAGTCCAGGCTTTTTTGTTTGCCATCAATACACCAGCAATGTATTCAAATCTATACCTTTCACTGACCATGGTCTTAGGGATCGATTGATGAGCAGTGGTTTTATCACACGATCTCCTGAAGCGTTGCTGCAAAATAGAAAGGTCACATGATCCTTAACTGCTTTAAAGTCACCAACAGTTTTTTGTGATTTTGCTACAAAGGTTTTACTCAGCATTTTTCCCAAAAAAGACCAGTTTCGTCTGCATTCCAAACTTGATCAGGAGTGTATCCACCATCTTCAATGATTTGGACCATTTTGGACAAAATGCTTTAGTAGTTGGCTCATCTACAGATGCAACTTCACCTTTTATCTTTACATTACGAAATGCTTGTCTTTGAAGAAATCGGGCAAACTAACCTGTACTTGCAGAAAATTAATAATTTTTAACTGAGCTCATGTAGTTGGTTCCATCTATGCATCTGCTTGTATATTCGTAATGCCATCTATTTGGTGGTATTTTCGTCTAGAGGTGTTCTTTTTTGTGAGTTATCTTCTATCCACATTACTAGTGCCTTTTCCATTTCACATTTACAATATCTGTCGTGTACGATAATTACTTAGCACTCAGTTTTGTTTCAGGAAACACAGATTTTCTAATAGCATCTTCATTTTTCTTGATGGTTCTTATGGTAGCTTCATTCAAACCAAAATATTTACCTATGGATGTTCTCCAGTTGCAAGATGATCTAAAAATGAACCTTCTCCAGTTGCAAGATGATCTAAAATTTGGATCTTCACATCCAAAGAGATAACTTTCCTTTTCTGCTTTTGTATAGTTGAATTGTCCGACATCGTGGGAAGGCTTATGAAAAATATTTGAATTGTAATTAATAAATCAGATGATGAAAAATTGTAAATTTCCTATCAGCAAAATTTAATAAATTTGTATTACACACACAAAATTTCAAAAAACAAAACAGAAATGTTTCAATTTCTTCTTTTAAACATCTAAACATTTCTAACTTTAAACACAAAATGAGATATTAAAGATAAAATTGAGAGAATTCCCGGAACTCAATGTTGCCACTTGATTCTGAATGAAATAGGTTTTGTACAATTTTTCCATAAAATAGAGAATAAAATAGAGAAAACTTGTTGTATTGTTATGTTAGTGTATTTATTTTGGGGATTTTAGTGCACAAAATGTGTATCTGTAACACATTTTCAAAGTTAAAACTGCTTCGAAAAATGTGACCATAAAAGTGGCATCTTTGTTAAAATGTAAATTCTAGGAATTTTTTCTTGAATAGGAATATTTTTTGAGAAATAAATTCAAATGGATATTTTTAAAAAGGCGCCTTTTGAACCATGTTAGATCAAATCAAATCGTGTAAAAAGAGAATTTGAATTTTTTTCTAAACCATGTTAAATCAAAATAGTGTTAAAAAATTTTGTGTAAAAACAGAATTGGTGTATTCAATAAGATTGTGTAAGCTTTTTTTTTTTGTCAAGTTTTTGTGCTAATGTTTCAACTCATTCTAGGTTAGCCATTCCTTGCAGTGAGCATACATACTTCTCATTCATCTTGTGTTTTGAATAAGTTTTAGCTTTCCAACCTTCCTAAGTTCAGTAATGATGTTGGGCTTAGAAAGGCTATTGTGTCTGTCTTAATTCTACAATTATTCTGATATCTGCCATTTGAGATCACCAGCAGTTTCATTTTCAACCATTTCAGATTATTTTTTTTATAATTGCACTAAAGATTTGAAAAACAATAAGAAATATTTCCAAAAGCACCAGAGTAAAAAAAAAACATATATAATTGTAGTAAACATTGATTAATAATTGATATGTTGCATAAATACAGAAAATATAGGGAAATTTATTAATTTTCATAAGTGTCTGTAATTCCTCTAAATTTTCATTCTTCCAAATTGTAATTTTTGTTGTGCAAGTTTGGCAGCTCTGCAGACAGTTAATTTGTATTTTAATCAAAGGGAAACTTCTTTCTGAATATTAAAATATTAATTTATACATGAATTTTATTTCCTTTTATAATCCTTTTCAGTATGATATATTTAAAAATGTAAAGTGTTATACAAGGTGACTTTCACTGCCAACACTCATGGGACTTTCTGCCCTGTTTATGAAATGGAAATGCACTTTCTAAGTGGTTTAATTTTTTACTGAACATTAGGCATTTTTTCTTTGGGTGTTGCATTTTGGGTGTCTCTAAAGAATGCTGAAAAGTTGCTGCACCAAGGCTAAAAAAAGCCAATATCCTCAGACTGACAGAACCAAAATATTGAGGAAAGGGGAGAGTTATAATGCCCTTGATGAAATTGCGCAACTATAAGGGGATTTGTTTCTATGCCAAGGAAATCCTTTTTCCATTTTACCCAAAGCCTCATTCATTCTCAGGAAACAATGAAAGGTTCAAGTTTACAGACTGGAAAACAAAGGAATAATAAATAGCATGTGTAACCTAATGCAATATTAAAAAAATATATATGCAACAAGTTATGTAAGACACTATCATAACCAGTAATGTAGCATAACTCCAAAAGATTAATGTCATGTAGATCCACAGAAAAGTTAAAAAAAAAAAGGTTTAATTATAAAAGTTAAAATGCAAATTGAACAAATGGAATGATATCCAGTGTGCTGTGAAATTGTGCCGATGCTGTGAACAACCCACCATAAAGAAGAAAAAAAAGAAACCTCAAACAGCTGCTTGTCATAGAGGTGTGACAGGAGCCTGTCGGTTTAACATGCTGTAGAGAAGGTCTGTGAATAAGGCAAGACCTCAGCTGAAAAACAACACAAATATCCATTCCTTACCCAGGGCTTGAACCCAGGTCCATTTGATTAGTTGCCAACTACTCGGCCATGGGAAAGCTCAACCCACCATGCAAACCACCAAATGCACAACTGTCATATGTAAGTAATTTCCGGCATCTGTGTCTTGCTGGGTCATGATCTAGTTTACACAGAATAATTGCACAGACAAGTGATGGTTTTGGTTTCAGTAACAGGAAGTGAATGCCGGAATGAATGATGCAAATAATTTTAGGAATATTGAAATAGGATTAAAGCAGAAAAGAGAGAGTAAACCAGAAAGTTAATTTTTGTGTGGGAAGAAACATGATAGTTTTGGCAGCTCTGCAGACAGTTAATGTATATTTTAATCAAAAGGAAACTTCTTTCTGAATATTAAAATATTTAACTGAAACATGAATGGGGGAAAAATAATGGTAAGGTTATTGCAGGTGAGGATTCTGTCATGGCTAGGTAGGCTGAGCATTTCAGAGATATTCTAAAAATGTGGTTAATTTTACTCCCATTGTTTGTAGTGATAATAGATGCATTACTGGCTTTTCATTGCAGTCAGGTTATTTTGGATATCTCTAAATATAAACTGCATAAATCCAGGTATAGCTGAAATTACTACTGAAATGCTTAGAGCTGGGAATATTTCTGAATGTTCTATGAGCTGGGAAAGCTGACAACTTTTGAATATCTTTGTGATAATGGTGGTGTTTTCAAGGATTTTACCAGAGCTGTTATTATCCATGTTTTTTAAAAAGTGATATGTAGTTCTTTGTGATAGGGATATCAGCCTATTTTCTGTTCCAGGTAAAGTTCTTACCATTATTGTACTTAATAGAATTAAGAATTTGGGTGATGGACAACTGCATGATGAAGTGTGGATTCAGAAGTGGTAGGGGTTGTGTAAGCAGATTTTCTCACTTAGACTGATTCTTCAGAAATGTTTAGAGTTTCGAAATCCAATGGGTTACTTGCATTGTAGATTTCAAAAAGTCTTTTGATGCTGTTGACTGCCATAATCTGTGATTGATTGTGATTGTATGGCATTCCAGATAAGCTAATTAGCATAATGTCTCTCTATAAAAGTATTGAATCATGTGAGAGTTGGTAAGGCTTGTAGTGATTGGTTTAGGTTTAGCATTACTCTGGAGTTGGACAAGGCTGCATTTTGTCACCTTTGCTGTTTAGTATGGTTATTGTTTATGTTATACGAATTCCTTGGAAGGGAAAGATCGGGGCCTTCGATGGTCTAGGGATATGAAAATATATGACTTAGATTATGTTGATGATTTGGGCCCTTGTGACAAATGATATTGATGAGATGAATGCTTTTATTAAAGCTATTAATGTGGCTGGAAATAGGATAGGTTAGTGATAAACAGAGGGAAAACTAAAATGATGAAAATTGGTAAGGTGAATGATGTTCCAGTATTTTTGAATGGCTGTGTTCTTAATTAGGTTTCTCATTTTAATTATCTCAGGAGTGTTGTTACAGATTCTTGCAATGTATGACATGAGATTTACAGGAGAATAAACCTTGCTGCTGGGACTTTTAAGGATCTGTGGAGATTATGAAAAAATAGATGTGTACATCTGAAAACTAAAATTAAGCTATATAATGGTTTAATCCTTTCTAAAGTTTGCTATAGAAGTAAACTTGAACAACCACCTTTGAGTTGCATCACATATAGGGGACAACTTCATTGGTTTGACCATGTTGCCCACATACAGAACTACAGATTAGTGAAAAGAGGGAGCTTGTCTCAGATGCTCTGGGGGAGATGTCAAACAGGAATGTATGGTGTGGCCAAGTGCAGCAGCTGTAGCCCAGGATTGATATATATGAAGAAATAAATTGCAGTCTGTTCAGACCTCAGTAGCCCATGGCTGCTTGAGGATTATGTGTGTATGTATGTGTGGTATGTGTGTATATGTTTGTGTGTAAATTAACAAGGATACAGTGAAAAGATGCAGGCATGATCCCTCTGAGATTTAACAGGCCAAATTCAAATTCATGTCCTTAGAACAGATATAACATTCTTGATTGAACTGATCCCATATATACCCCATACACTCAAACTGTACTATATCAGGAAAAGGTAACACTCTAGCCCATCACAGCTGTGATGTTTCAAAATCCTTTGAGTGAGGGAAACCTGACTAGCTATTCCAGAGGTATATGAAATCCTGAATCAAAATTAGCAAACTTTGGATTCTTTGTAAATTGTCTGTGCTTTCCTTAACTTTTAATTTTCCTTATAGGTTTTTATAGTTATCTTGATCACAGTTCTTTCATTTTCATGTCAATCAATAATTTCCTTAATTTTATTCTAACAAGTGATATATCACACCAAATATGGGTGTACAGTGAGGCAGATTTTGCATAACACGAGCTGAGCCTTTCTCGCCCATCACTAAAAAGAAATATTTCATGTATATATATATAAAAATTCTAAAATAAACAGGTAATTATTGCAAAAGTGGGAAAATTGGGTGAATTTTTTAGTTCAAATATTAAATAGTTTAAGAAAAGATGCAGGATTTAGTGCTGTGAAAAAGATTGCCAAGATTTTAGAAGTAAAACAGTAAACAACAAGAAGAATTTTATGTTTGTGTAATAAATAAACTGTAAAATCAACTATTAGGAAAATTTTTTTGAATACTTTTTCATCAATATAGGAATCATTTCAGGTTTGTAATATAATCAACAGATGTGTGATTTTAAAAATGTGATTTTTTTAAATAATTACCTAATTATTTTACATAATTTATATCAGAAATTTTGTTAATGGTAAAGCAGTGTACATCTCAAAATATTCGTATATTCTACACAGCAGAGATGAGGATGATATTAATGATGTTGCTGCCATGGGTGGAGTAAATTTGGTTGAAGAAAGCCAAAGGATATTAGCATCTAACTCTGAACTAATAGGAACGCAGATAAGGTCATGCAAAGACGAAAATTTTGTTTTTAGTGGGCCATTACAAAAACGTGTTAGTAAAATAGGTATGTAGAGTTTTCTATCTTTAGAAATTAGAAACATCATACAAAAATTAATGTGAAATGAAATGAAATTTATAAACATACTTATATAATGTCATGTAATACAATACTTGTTTACATTCAAGTGTAAAAGTTAAGTTACTCATTGGTTTTACTTAATATTTTGAAAACTATGTGTAATAAAGATAAAAAAAAAATGAGTTATTTATGTGATTTCACATAAGTGCATGCCCATGAATTGCAAATGCAAAATTGCCATTTTGTAAAAAAAAAGTCTTAAAAATTTTGTTGAAATGTCTTAAGGTGGCATGCCACTGGAAGAAAGGAGGCTGACTAGTCTCAAGCCAATATAGCCAGATGGCTGAACATGCCTTGAATGATATTCTCTGGGTACAAGTTAAGGAACAGGTGATATCACTAGAAGATTAGTTCAAGAGTCCTAACATCTCGAGATGACCAATATCAGGCTTTGACCGCCAGGCATTTTAGATCACTGACAGCTCCCCATCATGCTTTATAGCTTGTTTCATCCATAGGAAGGAGAATTGCAAAGTGGATGGTTTCCAGAATGCTTCAGGAGAGACTGCTTAATGCAAGATAACCAGTTGTATGTGCTCTCTGAAGTCCCTCCCACAGAAGAGCTTCCTGAATTGGTAATATCAACATGTTTGTGATACCCAGGAGCAGTGGACAGCTCTTCTCTTTACTGATGTGTCAAGATAAGCCTACAGACTGATTCTCAAGGAACATTCGTTTGGAGAAAATATAGCACACAGTACATCTCTCCTGTAACATCAGAGAAAGAGATCAATATGAAGATGGCTTCATGATCTATGCAAGTATTAGTAAGTACCTCCATGGACGACCATGGATTTTAATTAGCATCTCTGACTGCTGAGTGGTTCCCTATTTGCAGGTGCAGTGTGCTTATGGTTCATTTTAGTGGAAAATAATGTTTGCACATGTAGTATTAGCCAATATTTTGAATGCGAGAGTCTGGAATGTAAGGAGTAGAAAGATTCTCTATCTCAATCTTTCAAAATTGTTGTTTTTGTTCACCTTGGACTTTTGTACCTTCATGCAAATGTGATAATCAATCATACAATTATGTTAATTAACCTTTCCAGTGTCCAGCCTGAAAAACTGGTTTATATCTGGAGGCCAAGCTATTTTCTCTCTATGCTCAGCCAAGAAGAAATTTAACTTTTGAACCTTTTTGCCAAATAACTAATGAAAGGAATTATGACATGTTATATGCCAAATTAATCAGCATTTAATTCTGGATTTTCTGAAAATAAAGTGATTAACAAAAAAGATGATATATTTTGTTTTAATAGGACTTTTTTAGTCATATAGTAAAAAAAATGCATAAGGCAACACAAATAAAAATTTATTAAAAAAAACTAATAGAAGAAATGATTACAATGCACATGAATATAATGATTATATTTCCTGAATAACAAAAAAAAAATATTTTTTGGGCATCATTTAAGATATATTATTGCCTCCTATACAACTAAAACCTTAAATCGGCCTTTACAAAGGTGATGAAGGATAAGAAAAGATATTCTGAATGTTGATAACAGCTGGCACAGACATTTGTTGCCTCTGGATGTTAATCTTCTTAGGTTACTGCTGTTGCTTTTCACCTTTTTGAAGATGACAACGCTCTTTGTAATGTCAAGTAGCTACATTTACCAGTCTGGCTTAGATAACCCAGTGTGCTTGACTTTGGACATTCTTAAACTGAACTTTTGTTGAACGTATCATTGTAATGCTTTAAGAATCTTGTTTGTCAATTCTTGCACACACATGTTTCAGGTTCCAGTTCAGAACTGTTGTTATTATGCAGTTAAGGTGACCCTGATGCACTCTCAAGAACATTTAAAATTTTAAAAAATTATTAATGTGCACGCAATTAAAAACCAATGTAAAAAAATTTAGTTGTAGAATGTTTTAAAATTAAAACATACGCCATTATGCATTTCGCCCCCTCTGTTCTTGGGGCTTCCTCAGGTGTGATTGCAGTGAGATAGTAACTGCTGCTATTTATACGAGTTTCTCTGGCTCATTTACGTCGGTCTGCACAACTCATGCTGCAGGCTGCTCACGCAGTAGGAGATTCCATGCTGTAGGCAGGGTAGGTATATTTGTATTACACAGTGTTTCTTTATGTAAATTTATCATGGTTTTGGCATACTGCAGTTGAAATTCAGTTAGAGGGGCTATTATAAGTTTGTATTGAACTTTGTTTGCTTTATTATTATTATTATCAAATATTGTTTGTGTGAGTGCTGTTTGGTTTTTTATGTTTAATATCATTCCGATGTTCTGTCATTTACTGCTCATATGTTCAGTAGGTTTTTCCTATGTAATTATTTTTTCTTTTAACTTATTTGTATTATCAGGTTTATTTATATTATATACTTCCCCCATAGTTACTAATTTATCCCTATCATTAATTACTAATTTTTTTTATGCTGTATGGTACTGTGTGTGGTAATTTTATTTCATATTTTCTTAATATGTTACCTAACATTTTAGTAATTCCAGTTGTATGTGAGAAACTATGCACATATTTTATAGTGTTAGTTTGCTGGTTGGGTTCATGTTGAGAATCTGATTTTTTTTCCTTCTAAATTTTGTATTTCTTTCTCATCTCTGTATTAACTTCTTAGGATATCCCACTTCTTCAACTATTTTGTAAACGAATTCCAGTTTCTTTTTTAATGTATTTTTTGTGTATTATACTGGTAAGCTTGCAGAAAGTAAGGTTTTTTTTTATAAGTGAGTGGGTGGGCAGAAGTATAAGAAATTAAATTCATCACTGTAAGGGTTAAACAAACAATGGAACAACTTGCAGTCTTTATCCTTATGCACAGTTGTAATCATACTCCACTGACTTTTGATGCCAGAAAACCATACATCAAAAATAGGAAATCACTAAAAATAAAGGTGTAACAGCCATTTTGATATTCACTTTGATATTATCAAACACGACCTTATAATTGCTTTACAGTGGCCAGATGTAGCTCAGGATAGATATGTTTGGAGAACTAAATTGCACATTCTGGTTGGACCTCCATGGCTGCGTGAGGATGATGATGATGTACTGAATTGTTACATTAGTTTGCATTTTTTTTTACATTGAATTGTACATATGGAATATATTTCTACAGCCTTGCAATTTAAATTAATAAATAAAGATAATATTTTGGTAGTATTGTGGTTCCAGTCATGTAAACAGTGTGTAATAAAGGTAAGTTGTAAAAAGAAAAAGGTAGAGAACTTTCTATGATGCACTGTATATATAAGACCTAAGAAGTTAACATTTTAGAAGGTTTATTTCCCTCAATAAGTAAGATATCACTCTGAATTTAATGCCAATCAATTTTAGAGGAAAAATTGTCTTGAGCTAGGTGGGATATGAACCCATGACCTCCAGATAACATGTCAGGTGCTCTTATTTCCCTCAATTTTTTATGGCCATGCTGATTTGCCAATTTGTACCTTCATGTAAACATGATACATTTTGAAAAGAATTTAGTTAGTGTTTGTATTCAGTTCAGGTAATCAGAATTTATTATGTTTAATTAGTATTCTTAGTTATATAGATTGACTGAAAATGATTATTCCTCTATACTGAAAACTGAAATTCCTGATTACTGAAAATGATTATTCCTCTATATCTCTTGAACACAAGTATGGAAAGTAACAAACTGTGCATCAAATGAATGTTTGTGACCTGGGGAATGTCATAGGCTATAAGAAATCCCCCCCCCCCCCTAAAAAGGAGAAATACGGAAAAATTATTTTTCCAACTTCTGACTTTTCAGGCTACTGCTTTTGTGTTGATGTTAAGCTATTTGTAGTGAAGAAACCCCAAGATGATATGTGGCGAAACTAGTTGCAACAAAGGAAGCATTTTAACTTTATAAATATTTCATTTAGCAAATTTTTATTTAAGTTTAGATGTTTAAAAGTTGTTAAAATCAAAGAGGAAACTTGAGTACTGCACCTGAATAGCAATTATCATTTATAGTTAACATTGTATCATTTCCCAAAACTCTGCCAAGTAGTGTGTGAAATAAAAGTGATCATAATGCAATCTACCTTCACAAGCAAGCTTTGCAGTAAAGAATGGTATACGAAGCAGAAATGACATTGGACTGTTCCCAATCTATAAAAGTTTCAATACCAACTCAAGAGAAAAGATCATTTCCAAGAGCCAAGAATGCAGTCTGAAAGTATCAACATCAAAGTGAACGGTAATATCAATTTAGGCCTTACTCAAGTAAAATTACCCTGTATTGTAAGTACAGCAAAAATCATGAAAAATAAAACTTACTCTGTATTGCTGTGAATATATTTTAACTTTTTTAATGAGTCATACTCAAATTAAAGAATGTGACGTCTCCAATTTGTCATGGGCTACCTCAAACATGACTTCGAAAGGGAGTCAAAATGGGGTCCACTGTGTATGAGTCACATATCAAATGAAAAAGTTTTGAAGGTTGGTGTTTTTAGAGACAGAAAATATATAAATAAAAATTTTAAAAAAAATACCCATCTTCCTATATGTACCTAAAAAAAGTAGAAAATAAACCTAAAGCATATTGATGGTGCAATCAGTCACTGAGTTCATATTCACTTCAAAGGAAGATTGGGTGTCGATTTACCTACTCAACAAGATTTCCAGTGTCCTATCTTCCTTTGAAGTGAATACAAACTCGGTGACTGATTGCACCATCAATATGCTTTAGGTTTATTTTCTACTTTTTAGTGCGCATATAGGAAGATATGGTATTTTTAAAAATTTTTAATTTATTTTTAGCAGCTTCTAACAGTGGAAATTTATATTAATGGATGATTCATAAATTCCAAGTTATGCAATGCTAAGAGATATTTATTTTTAGATACAAAAGCATTAAGAGCATGTTTTATGTGATGGCTGAATTTTTACTTATTTTCCTATTGCTTTTCTCTCATTATTTTTTGGTTTGTCAGTTCATTGGTTTGCCTGTTTTTGTGTTTGTCAAAAGAGTTGTTCCACCATATCTTCTGAAAGTGACAGAAAAATGTAATGATGTATCAAATAGAACGCTTGTGATGCTGGGATTGCCATAGGCTGTAAAAATTTTTCTCCTGAGCTTTCTTTCCCCCTAAAAAAGGGAAATGTGAAAGTCATTCTACTATGTTCTGGATGGCCTACAGTTACAAGTTAAGTGTTAAAAGCTCATATGAGGACTGTTGTAGATTACTTCAAATTATGCTCCCATCTCCCCCAAAAGAGGATGGAAATTTTGTGACTTCCCTGTGACGATGCCCAGAACCAGGCAGGCCTAGAGTCTGACCTAGACTTTTCCTGGTTCAGGCGATTTTTTCTGGTTCTGGCCAAAAGAGATATTCTGTTTTGAAAGGGAAGAGGAGTGTGGTCAGATCAGTGTAGCCTACTGATCTGGTCATCTATGGCCACTTTTTTTTTTCTGCCCTGCCTAGGAGTGGTCAACTTCACCAGGTCTTGGTGCTGACCATTTATATACACACTGGAATGGTTTATGGCTTTGAGCTTGATTACTGATCATTGACTTGCTGCACTTGTGGTCCTCTGTTGAGGGAAAATCTGCCACTGTGTTCTGTTTGTCTGTAGGTTGCCAGCCCTAAGTGAACAGAGGCACAGGATACCTTATATTAGCTGGTGAATAATCCTGATCAGAGGCTATTGCAGGTACCTAAACCCTTGCGTTTAATGATCATTGCCAAACCTACCCTGGACGAAATTCTACCAGCATAAGTGGCTTAAGCCTTGAGTAGTAGGAGTAACTGGTCTTTGCCCAATGCCTGTGATTAGGGGTATTTAATATTGTTTGCACTACTTCTCTCATTAACATAATGTTTTTAACCCTTAAAGTGTCAGGTTTCTGAAACTGAAATCACTCTGATGGTCATGTTTATTTTGAAGTCCCTTCAGAAAATAAAATCTTAAACTTTAAAAACATTTTTTTGGGGTAACCAAAGAAGTGAAATATGTCGTACTATATACCAAATCAAAGATCATTAATGCAGATTATTAATAAAGTATTTCAATAAAAGGTAAACTCTTTAATTTTCATAGTGTTTTTTTCTCTCTTGAAAGTGGAGTAAAATATTTTTTATTTTGACTTTTTTTAATCAAACTATTGATAAAGAAACCTATAAATTATTTATACAAAATGGAAGAGCATTTAATTTTGAATAAAATAACAACAAAATTACCCAAAACAAAAGCCATTCCTTTGAAAAATCTTTTTTTTTTGTGATAGTATGCAAAGCCAAATCTCCTAACACACAAAGTCATGTTGCATTCCTTGCACTCAAAAGTACGTATATGGTGTGTAGTTTGCTATGCACACTACTCATTTTCTGTGTGGTTGTTTCTTTAACTCATTCTGAGTGATCATACTAGGAAAATTGCAGCAGTTAGGCATACAAGTGGAAGATGAATACTGGGTCGACCTGTTCTTAAAATCTGGTAGGGTAAAGCACCATCCTGTAACAGTTGCCTTACAAAAAGTTGTAAATTGTAGTGATTCATATAAGGTTTTGTTGCTTATGTAATAGATATGCATTGACAACAGCCATATTTGCAAGTTGAAACATTTCCCCCCCCCCCCCCACCACCACCATTTAAAGCTCTTGCGCTTTAATGGGTAACATTGTAAATATTGACTAGAACGATAAACACCTCCCAATTTACTGTTGTGTTTGACAAACGATTTGGTTTCAGAATGGTCCCACTTCTAGTTTCATGCTTTTGTCTAACATCTGTCACTTCAGCAATTGAAAAGAGCTGAGCATCAAAACATCTCACTTGTCATTTTAAAACCGAAAGGGCCCTTTCTAAATGAAATTATGTCTCCTTTCTTGAAGCTCTTTTTTTATCTCAGCTTTAGATAAACCATTTCTGTTTGTCATTAAAGTACCTGTTGTATGAGTTTTCATTGCATATAATACTTGGTACAAGGCTGGAGAAGAATACAAGGGGTCCGGTCCTGCCATCCTCTCAGACCTACTTTGGCATATAAACTGACAGGCTCCTGTCAGATCTCTATGGCAAGCAGCTAATTGAGGGGGTATTTATTTATTTATTATTTATATACACATGTAAACCCTGGCTGAGTAAACTCTCCATCTATTTTAGAACAGCATTGAACATGCTGAACAGTATTACTGAAAGAACAGTAATTCTTCCTGTTCTTTCTCCAACATTCCAGGCATATGCTGTTCTGCTGTCACACAAAACATATATTTTTATGCCAAATTTTTCTGGCTTCTGTGGAGTTGTACACCATAAAAAAATTCTTCCTTTGAAGCCAGTTGTTGCTTCATTAATACATATTGCTTTTTTTGGAATATAGGCTGCTTTGAAATGCTGTGTGATATCAGGAAGAAAATTTCTGAGTGTAGCCATAGGATTATAGCTAGGTTCACCTCTCTTTGTCCTCACAATGCTGTTATCACTGAAATGCAGACATTGCAGTAATACAGCAAATCTGTTGCATGACATGATGCTTGGAAAGAATGGAGTAAATGTGAGAAAATCAGTCAACTGGTATTCTGTTATAGACTGCTTTCTAATAAGGCCCAAGTTAAATACTAGAGCTAAAAAACTTTTCAGCAGCTGCTGGAGTTTTCCACTGAACTGAACATAAACTCACAACCTGGCAGAACTTGCACTTCCTATTCTCCCTACATCCACATCAGGAAGAAAGCGGACATGGTGTGGTGGGCATCATGCTTGGTGCCAATCTCTCCATTTTGGATCAGGATTTGTCTCTATGGTTCCCTTGGTGCTCTGGAACTTTCCATAGGTTCCAAAAAAAAAAGGAGAGGGTAATAGGTAGAAACCAATCATGAGCTTAGAGAAATAGCCATTGAAGACCCATATTTGCCAAAATATAGGTACGGTATATATACCCTACTCCAGAGAGGAAGAAAAGAAGGAAAGAAGGAAAACTTGATCAGAGAAAAGGGGATGAGATAGTGATAATTTTTTTCAAATTTGTTACAAGAACGTCATAGGGATACCCACTGCACAAGCATTTGATCAACAAAATAGCAGATACCATGTGATTAGTCTTCCTCATCTGGTATAGCACCTTCTCTTGTATTTTTGTCCATTATCGTATTACTGTGATATTATCTTTTTACCATAAGGTTTGTGCCTGACATTCTGATGAACATTACACTCATGAATCACCTTGGTGAACTCGATAGATCCTCCTCTGGGCATGAAGGGGCCACTTGCAGCCATAGGCTTGGCTCACATCAACACTACATACTCCTCACTCAGTTTGACATTGAGGCTGGCTGCTCTCCAAGGCTCATCACTTATTGGAAAGTCAGTATCCACATGTGCATGAAGCGAACTGTAAAAATCGCTAATTAGTATCCAGTCTCTTTCCTGTATAGGTCACTTGCTTTTCTATGTGCTTTATCACTGTACCTTCACTTTGCTCCCTGGTCTGCTTGCTCTTTATGGTTGTGGTCTGACTTGATTATCATGTCACTATCATTATGTCACCTATTCTTAAATCTTCTTGTTAAAACTTGGGTAGTTGTTAACAACAAACTATCATCACAGTTCACTGTGTGTTCTACAAGGTAACTATACCTATTTATATTAGGTTGTTGCAAATGAAATGTCCAAACTGTTAGTGAAATATTAAACAGCTATAACTTTGTTAAAAATAATTTTCATTATCTTAATGCAAAATGTGTACCAACAGATTGAATACACTTCTGCCACCATGAAACAAGTGCATTTATGTGGTTGGTAAAAATATTTTAGTTCCTGGAAGTGACGAATTCTTGGAAGGTGTTTTTAACTGCTGTCTCATTGCTGAATGTTTTCTCAACTAAGAGGTGATGCGTGAAGAAGTAATAGTCAGTTGGTGATAGGTGAATGCACTGAGTGAGCAAGAATCTTGTACTGTAACTGATGGAGTTTCTGGATCATTATTTGTGAGATGTGCGATTGAGTGTTATCATGTAGCAGTGGGATGCTATGTCTGTTGACCAATACAAGCTGCTTCTTGCATTATATGTCATGCTTTTTTTTAGTTCTATAGAATATTTCTCTGCATTTATTGCTTCCCTTGTGTTTAGGAATGAATAATGGATAACACTGGCTACAGACCACCAAATGGTCACCATAACCTTCTTTGGGTGAAGATTAGGCTTGAACCTATGTTTGGGCACTTCTGCTTTGGTTCATCCATTGAGCAGAACGTTGATGATTGTCTATAAGATCCATTTTTCATCACATGTTACAACTCTATGCAAAAACGGACCCCTTTGGTTTTCATGTGAGAAGGGAAGTGCACACTTCAAGTCAATGTTCCTTATGAGTGTCTGTTAATTCATGCAGAATCGATTTATCCACGTCTTCACTTTCCCAATGGCTTCCAGATGCCAGTCAACTGTTGAATAATGCATGCCTAATTTGCCTGTGACAGTTTGTGTCGGATTTAATTAAAGCCTTCAATTGATCATTATCAATCGCTTCTTTGTGTCGACCATGTGGCTTATTTTGAAGGCTGATGTTGCCTGATCGGAATTTTTCAAACCAACTTTGTGTTACCCATTCACTAGCTGTGTCTTCCCCAAATGCTGCGGGGCAGGGGTGGCTCAGTTAGTAGTGTGCCAGGCTCGTAATCTGCAGTTCTCAGGTTTGAGTACCAGCTGGGTCAGCATCGAGATTTATCTCTCCAAAACTCCATGCCTTGCCCACTGTCAGTAGGGGACACTGATGGGCTTGGAAAGTCTGTCGTCCATCGGATGGGACATTAAGCCATGATCCTGTGTGTGGGAGAACCTTACATTGTTCACATTAAAGAACATGCTGATGGCCTTGATGGGAGGCTACCATCTGTCTCCCAACAACTGTTCCAGTAAGTCCCGTCCCCCAACCTTCTCTGAGCCTTTGGGGTCCTTATAACCTGGCTATTTAGCCATGGTGTGCAAAATGCATCTCAAAAAAGCCCACCATGGTGTGCAAAAAGTGCCAAATCAACCCAACCCAAATGTTGGATTGATGTTGCAAGTTGCCTCCACAGCATTGTGTCCCAGTTTAAAATTATATAAGAAATGAATTTGACTCTGATCCCTCTAAGGTGAATTGTTTCCTCTGTCTACTGGTGAAATGGCTACTGTGTTGTCATAAGCAGGCTTCATGATTTAATATAACCTACCACAAGTGCTATCTGGTATCTGGTAACATTTTTAGTTCTCAAAACATTGAAAACTTCATACATCTGTCAAATCAGCCATTTGATATGCAACAACATATCTCTTGCATTATTGTTATATTCTTCTCTTACATAGACTCTATTACTAAGATATTTACAAGATAACTTCTGTCTCACATCTGCATATTACATTTAGTGCTTTCCCTAAACTCATTATTCATCTTAACATCATATTACATGCATTCCTCATTTACAATCCTCCTGATTCTATTCATATTAGTCTCAAGGTACAGTTAACCAACCAGGTGTACATCTTATATCAAAATTGGGGCGGGGGTGGCTCAGTCGGTAGCGCGCCAGGCTCGTAATCTGTAGTTCCCAGGTTCGAGTCCCAGCTGGGTCAGCGTTGAGATTTATCTCCGCAAAATTCCCCGCCCTGCCCGCGGTCAGTAGGGGACACCGATGGGCTTGGAAAGGCCGCCGTCCGTCGGATGGGACGTTAAGCCGTGGCCCCGTGTGCGGGAGAGCCATACCCTGTGCACGTTAAAGAACACGCTGGATGGCCTTGACGGGAGACTACCATCTGTCTCCCAACAGCTGTTCCAGTGGGTTCCCTCTCCCAACCTTCTCTGAGCCTTCGGGGTCCATGTGACCTGGCCATTTAGCCCATGGTGTGCAAAAAAGTGCCGCTCAGAGGTAAAACAACCCAACCTATATCAAAATTTCTTCCATACTGGAAAAAATTAAAAAAAAAAATTTATTTTTCAAGTAAATATTATTCAGAAATATAAATTATTTGAATAATTTGTTTCCATGAAATTCAAAATTAAATGCTGTTTAATTTGGTGTAATATGACATATTTCTGATGATTACTTATTAAACCAAAAATTTCTAATGTTCATTTTTTCATTTGACTCAGCATGTCAACAAAAAAGTCTGGTCATTTTCATGGTATATCACTGAAAAAAAAATACAGTAAAAGAATGTTTGAATATTTTCTGGTTATTCAGAAAGAAATATTCTTTTTGTTCATATGGATTTTAATTATCTTGGTTCATTAATTTTTAAAATCAATTTTGATTTGCATTGCCATATTTTTTTTACTACATCACTCTAAAACAGTGTGGTTAAATTTAATGCTATAATCATTTTTTTAATATTTTATTTTCACAAAATTCAGAATTTAATTTAGTACTTAACATGCTCTATTTCTTTTCATTGGTTATTTTTAAAAAATGTCCTCCTCCTCCTCCTCCTCCTCCTCCTCCTCCTCCTCCTCCTCCTCCTCCTCCTCCTCCTCCTCCTCCTCCTCCTCCTCCTCCTCCTCCTCCTCCTCCTCCTCCTCCTCCTCCTCCTCCTCCTCCTCCTCCTCCTCCTCCTCCTCCTCCTCCTCCTCCTCCTCCTCCTCCTCCTCCTCCTCCTCCTCCTCCTCCTCCTCCTCCTCCTCCTCCTCCTCCTCCTCCTCCTCCTCCTCCTCCTCCTCCTCCTCCTCCTCCTCCTCCTCCTCCTCCTCCTCCTCCTCCTCCTCCTCCTCCTCCTCCTCCTCCTCCTCCTCCTCCTCCTCCTCCTCCTCCTCCTCCTCCTCCTCCTCCTCCTCCTCCTCCTCCTCCTCCTCCTCCTCCTCCTCCTCCTCCTCCTCCTCCTCCTCCTCCTCCTCCTCCTCCTCCTCCTCCTCCTCCTCCTCCTCCTCAAGCAGCCATGGGCTACGGAGGTCCAACCAGACCGTGCAATTTAGTTCTCCAAGCAAGTCTATCCTGAGCTACATCTACTGCATCTGGCCACTGCACACCAATTCTAACAAGGTCCTGTTTGACATTGTCTGCCCACCGCATCCTAGGTCTCCCCTTCTTTCTGAGGCCTTTAGGCACACTGTTCATAACCCTATTCGCCAATCGGGGCGGGCTCAGTTGGTAGCGCGCCAGGCTCGTAATCTGTAGTTTCCAGGTTCGAGTCCCAGCTGGGTCAGCATTGAGATTTATCTCCGCAAAATTCCCCGCCCTGCCCACGGTCAGTAGGGGACACCAATGGGCTTGGAAAGGCCACCGTCCGTCGGATGGGACGTTAAGCCGTGGCCCCGTGTGCGGGAGAGACATACCCTGTGCACGTTAAAGAACACAGTGGATGGCCTTGACGGGAGGCTACAATCTGTCTCCCAACAGCTGTTCCAGTGGGTCCCCTCCCCCAACCTTCTCTGAGCCTTCAGGGTCCTTGTGACCTGGCCATTTAGCCCACTGTGTGCAAAAAAGTGCCGCTCAGAGGTAAAACAACACAACCCAACCTATTCGCCAATCCATAATTATTCATATGGGCAACATGGCCAAACTAACGGAGTCTCTCTCTGCACAATATGCTGCTTAAAGGAGGTTGCAAACTCCTTTGCCGAACCTCATCATTAGTTACAAAGTTGAACCACCTAATGCCCAAGATACTGCATAATCATCTGGAATCAAAAGCATCTAGTTTCCTGTTATCTGGTTTACAGTGTCCAAGTTTCACTACCATAACTAACCCTAGAAAGAACCAAACTATTATACAGTCTAATTTTAGTCTTTAGGTGTATATGCCTATTTCCCCACACTCTCCCTAGATTCTTAAAAGTCCCGGCAGCAATCCCTATTCGTCTGTTAATCTCATGCCGCACATCACCATTATCTGTTACATAGCTCCCAAGATAATTAAACTGTGACACCTGCTCAAGACTGCAACCATTCAGATTAACTGAATCCCAGCCTGCCTGACCAATTTTCATCACTTTAGTTTTCTCTCTGTTTATAACCAAACCTACTTTACTACCAGTCTCATCAACAGCTCGAATGTAAGAGTTCATCTCATCAACATCATTTGTCAAAAGGGCTAAATCATCAGCATAATCTAAATCAGAAATTTTCCTATCTTCAGTCCATTTAAGGCCAAAATCTTTCCCTTGAAGTGAATTTCGCATAACATAATCAATAACCAAGCTAAAGAGAAAAGGAGACAAAATGCACCCTTGTCGAACACCAGAAGTAATGCTAAACCAATTCTTACAAGCCTTACCAACTCTTACACATGACTCAGTGTTATTATAGAGAGCTTTCATTATGTTGACTAACTTGTCTGGTATAGCATATGATCTCACATTATATGACGAACCACAAATTATGACGAAATTAATATGACGAACCACAAATTATGACGAAATTAATATGACGAACCACAAATTATGACGATCAACAGAGTCGAAAGCCTTTTTGGAATCAACAAAGCTAGCAACCAAAGGTTTCTGAAATACTAAACATTTCTCAAGAATCTGCCTGAGTGAAAATATCTGATCCACACATCCCCTACCACTCTGAATCCACATTGCTTATCACGCAATTGCCTGTCAAACAGATTCTTAATTCTATTAAGCACAATCATGCGAAGAACTTTCCCTGGAACAGAGAGTAGGCTGATACCCCTATAGTTATCACAAGAACTGCAATCACCTTTTTTGAAAATAGGGAGAACAATAGTTCTGGTAAAATCCTTAGGAACCATGCCTTTATCATAAAAGATATTCAGAATTTCAGTCATCCAAGTGGTAACCGAAACATTCCCAGCTCTAAGCATTTCTGTAGTAATTTCATCTACCCCTGGGGATTTATAAAGTATAAGTTTAGAAACAGCCAAAATAACTTCAGATTGTGTTATAGGGCCAACATTAAAGCCACCAATGCATCTATCATCATTGCAAACAATGGGAATAGAACCAACTGCATTGTTTAGAATATCACTGAAATGTGAGCCCACCTAGCCATGACAGAATCATCACCTTCTATAACCTTACCTTGTTTATCCTTCAATCCCTGTATACCTGTCCGTTTTCTACCACACAAAACATTAACTATCTGGTACAGCTCTCTGCTGTTGTGCTGTCTAACTGCTTCCTCGGCTTTGTCGGCCAAGCCATCAAGCCAAAGATTCTTAAGCCAGGGATTCAGACAGAGTCAAATGCTTGAGAGAGGTCAGTGGATATGGCAAGGGGGTATTTTTTTTCTCATGTTGGCTTTGTGTATGTCAGTGAGTAAGTGTGCTATACAGTCTTTGGCAGACCTATTTTTTCTGAATCCAAAAAAGTTGTTTGAGAAGTGGTGTTCAGATTCTAAAAACCAGTTTAATCTTTTAAAAATAAGTCTTTCATATAATTTGAGTGTGTTGGAAAGTAATGAAATGGGTCTGTATGAGTTGTGTTCCAATGGTGGTTTACCAGGCTAGAGAAGAAAAATGATAATTATGTGTGTCCATGTGGTAGAAATAATGTGCTTTTCCCATAAAGTATTGAAAATATTTAATAATTGGATTCGCCAAGGTTGTGGCATGTGTTTAAAAATTAAACAAAGTAGTCTGCTGATTCTTCTAAGACCTGAAATGGCCACAATCCTACAATGGAATTATAATGGATTCCAGAGGAATATTGATGACATCAAGGTCCTCCTGAGGGCACACGAGCCCTTCTGTGTGTGCCTGCAGGAGACATATCTGCAGATAGCCAATGATCCCACTATCCAGCACCTCTCTCTTGTTTGTCAGGACCAGGATGGGGATGGTCCAGCTCGCATGGGTGTAACCATCCTCATTGAGCAGCCATTCTCCATTCTAGGTCATACCACTCACCACCAACTTAGAGACAGTTGCTATCTGCCTCTTTGTGGGGTTTTCGTTGACTGTCTGTTGTCTCCTACCACCCGGAAGTAACGTCTTCTGGCATGATCTTGATGATCTCATCTCACAGCTGCCATCCCCCATCCTCATCATGGGGGTCTTAAATAGACACAGTCCACTCTGGGGCAGTGCTGACACCAGCTGGAGGAGTGGGGTCCTGGAACTGTGGCTCCTGGATCCATCGCTCTCCCTGTTGAACACCGGTGTCAGTACATACTTCCACTCCCCAACCTGCACATTCATTGCCATTGATCTCACTATCTGCTCCTCCTCCTCGATCATTTCACTCTTTACATGGGAGATAGAGGACAATCTATACAGCAGTGATCACCTTCCCATGGTGTGCAACCCTTCATGCATCTCGCAATGGAGGCTTGATTGGGCTGACCCGAGTGGCTTTGAGTTCCTTTCTGAGCTCGTTGATCACTCTGTCAGCCAGGAGCCAATCAATGTTGCAGTGGCAGAGATGATGAACTGCATTGTCCATGCAGCTGCCTCTACTATTCCTCAGACCTAGACTCGGTTTTCACGGTTCCCAAAACCATGGTGGAATCCCAACTACACCACAGCTCATAAGGCTCAGAACAAGGCTTGGGTGGTGTTTTTGAGATATCTGACATCCCCCAACCTTGAAGCATTCAAATGCACCAGGGTGAAAGCTTGTTTTGTCAGGAGCCAGAAGGAATTTTGGATCAAATATGTCTTCTATTACCCACATGACCAGTTCTAAGGTTGTGTGGGATAAGGTCCATTTGATGTCCCACTGATTCTTGATCCTGGAACATAATGGACAGGCTATTGCTGATCCATAAGCAATTGCCGACACTCTGGGGGAGTCATTCTCCTCCATCTCTTCTTTGTCTTCGTACTTCTCCAAGTTTCTGGCCCAGAAGAGCAGGGACAAACACTCTCTGCTGTCCTTTCACTTGAATGGCCTGGAGCCTTACAACATGCCATTCGCAGTGGAGTAGCTTCTTGCTCTGCACTCTTCCAGTGCATCCTCTGTCAGACCAGACAATGTTCATTATGCAATGCTCTAGCATCTCTCACCATCAAGTAAGGATCAGCTGTTACAACTCTTCAGCCGCATTTTTCTTGAGGAGCAGTTTCCAGACTTCTGGCGGGAGGCCATCATCTTGCTCTTCCCCAAGCCCAGGCAAAGATCTCAAGATTCCTTCCAATTATCGTCCAATTGTGTTGACAAGCTGCATCTGCAAGTTGTTGGAAAGAATGGTAAATACCAGGTTGGCCTGGTATTTGGAACATTACAGCCTTTTTTCCAACACCCAGTGTGGCTTTCATAGGCACAGGTCTACTTTATACCACCTGATTCACCTCGAATCGGTGATCAGGAATTCCTTTTTACGTCGAGAGCACCTGGTGTCCATTTTCTTCAACATCGAAAAAGCATACGACACAGTGTGGAGATCCAGCATTTTTCATGACCTCCATTGCTTCGACTTGAGAGGTCACATTCCAATCTTCACCAGTCCAGAGTCTATACATTGAGACCGATGAACCTTCATTATCTATTTGCCATCAGCAATTGTCCCTGCAATATGTTGTAAAATTGCAATCCTTGCCTGGCCTTCCCACTTGGGACTACATTTTCAAGATGTGGGAAATGTTATACTAGCCGACTGACATTTTTCCTTTCTGTTTGCACGTCCAAGGCTACCTGCAAGACATTAACACGTCTTGATAGCATCTCATAATCGACAGCCAAGCCACTTCTATGTGACTCGCTGTTTCCCCTTCCTGCGATTTTTCTCTGTGCAGGATGGGGAAGGCCTTTACACCCGACTGGGCATATTGGCAACTTTTTGCCAGCCATCATGCTGAGCACCCAGACTTCTTGCCTGTCTTCACAGATGGCTCAAAGTCCGACACATCAGTGGGATCAGCCATGGTCTACTATGATGTAATCATTGCAGACCAGATCCTACAGCATTGCTCCATCTTCACTGCAGAGTTGCATGTTATCAGCCTTGCCTTGGACCACATAGCAGCTAAGGGTCATCATCGGTGTGTCTTCTACACTGACTCACTTAGTTCGCTACAGGCTTTAATCTTGGTGAGGCTACATCTTCTTTTTCTTCTTTTTTCTGTTGGGTGCCCTGTCATGTCATGATCAGGGGCAATAACTTGGCAGATGCTACTGTCAAGTCAGCCATTCCCCTATTCGACTCTCCACTACTGGTTCCATTCTTGCACTTCCGGCAGCATTTTTCCATCAAGCTCTGGACACAATGGCAAAGATCTTGGTCTGAACAGATTGGTAGCAAGCTTTTCGAGATCAAGTCCATTATCGAACCGTGGCAGTCATGTTTTTGCAAGAATCGCAAGGAGGAAGTTGTACTTGTTCAACTCTTCTGAGATCATTTGTATATTACTCATTTGTTTCTTCTTCAGGTGAATGACGAACCTAAGTGCGAGTTTTGTGACATCATTTAACAAACGCATTTTAATTTATTGTCCCACTTTTAATCTTGACAGATGTTTGTTTTTTTACCTATCATGATTTTAGGTCTAAGTCCCTCACACTCAGATATCTTTTATCTGATGATTTGCTTTTAACTGTTGTCTTCGCTGCAAAGTTATGTTTCTCATATTTAATGTTATGATGCCCAAGTTAACACTCATATTTAATGCTCAAGTGCAAGGTTATGTTTCTCATATTTAATGTTTTACCCTTTTCATCTTTAGACTGGTTGCTTTTATGGGTCCTATACACCCGTTATTGCTTTTTATGTTTTACATTGTTGTTTTTACACTTTTCGTTCTTGTTTTGTCTTGTATAGTTTCATTTCCTTTCCCCTTTTGTGTTTTGTTTTTAAATTTTTGTTGCGGGTCTCTGATTTTTATCAGTTGCTTTTTATTCTGTATTGTATGTTTGGCACAATATAGCCTTAGTTGCTATTGCACCATTGAACTCCAAAGAACCAAATGTCCCCCGTTTTACACTCTTTTCTGACTGAATAAATATAGGACTTATTCCTATATTTATTATATCACTTATCCCAGTATTTTTGCATTATTCCAGGTATTAAATTTGAAACTATAACTGAAAGCCTTCTTACCCAGAGTTTGTTGCTTAATGCAATCTGCGGCAAAACTAGGTCACAGCAGGGGCATGGCAAAGGACTGTGGGGGGGGGGGGGGAGAAATCGAAATTTTAAAACTTGAAAATCAAATTTTGCCAGTTGAGAAAATAATGCCTCTATCAGGTTTGTACTTAGATTTTTGCTCCATGGGGGTGAATTTGTAGCAAGTCATTGCGATTTTTCCCAACTCTCTTTGATTTGGCCAACTCTCCTTAATTTCACAAAACCAATCCCAATTATCACAACTCACCTGCATTTTACCAAGTGGATTCGAATTTTGCCAACTTGCCACAATTTTACAGAAAAAAAATCCTAATTTTTACATCTCACCTGAATTTTGCAGTCACTCTGAATTTTGACAACTTGCCTTGATTTGGCCAACACAGCGTAATTTTACAGAAAAATATGCCAATTTTGCCAACTCTCCACGATTTTGCGAAGTCACTCTGAATTTTGTCAACTCCCCAAGATTTTGCCAAGTTGTCCTGATTTTGCCAACTCACTTGTGTTTTACTAAGTGGCTTCAAATTTTGCCATCTTCATTTTCCCAACTGTGTAGATACGCCAAGTTGCCTCGATTTTGACAACTACCCTAGATTTTACCAAGTTGCTAGATTTTGCTAATTCCTCTTAATTTTACAAAAAAATAAAATAAAATAAAAATTTTCACAACTCACTCAGATTTTATGAAGTCGCTTCGAATTTTGCCAACTCTGAGTTACTTTGAGGGGGGGGCCTCCCCCCACCCCATCCACCCCATAGCTAAGCCCCTGGTCACAGCATCATGGCAGTAGAAGAGGCAGGTGTTACTATTGCTCACTAACACAGCGAATGTGTTCAGTGGCTGCATGACAAATTGTTTATATGGCTAATTTAGTCCAAATACTTCCATTCCACACACTGGTTATCATCTCCATTTGTCATATTTCAATTGATTGTTCAACTTTTATTTGTAAACATTGTCTATTTTAGCTCTCTTTCTTTTCCATCCAAACCCCTTAAAATAGGATATATCTAATGATTCTTTTTTAGCACCAGTTATTTAGATTTTTAAAATTAGATATTTTTATTTGTATTAAATAATTTACCTTCCTCCTTTGTATTTTAGGCTTGTCAATATTTTGCTTTCTACACATTGTTGTTTTTGATTTTTTTTTACGTTTATTGATTTGTTTTTTATGTGGATCTATACAACTATTGTTGTTGTTTGTATATTTTTTTATCATTTTTGTAGTATTTACTGTCTTTCAATTATAACTTTGGTTGTGGATTCAGCAAATTGTATCCTTTTTATTTCTCTCATATTTGACAAAATAAAGCCCTAGTTTTACAACCCTAAAGAAACAACTCCTAATCAGAGTAAGAAAATTAACATCACAGAATATTCAGTGAAAGTTGCTTCAGAAAAGAACTGTGAGAGAAGTGAGATTCTCACAGATGTCACAGTTAGAAAGCAGATACTTACATTTATTATTTGCTATTCATACCGGGTTTCAAAGTCTTTACCCAAAACCCCTAACTTCTCAAACTTGCAACAGATTTATTAAACCTTAATAAATACTTCATTTATGGTTTTTGACTGTTCAAATAACTGTTTCCAGGCAAAGATAAATCAGGTACAAATGTGTTGAAGATATATCGCACGTAAAATCTGAAAAATATAATACACCGAAGAGCCAAAACATTATGACCAACCCATCTTTATGCAAATCAAAGCAATTGCAAGTAAACAATGGCACGTATGAAGGTCGTGAAATGGTATAAATAACATCTGATACTGAGCTCTGTTAATCAGTGTTATTCTTGTTCTTCAGATGGAAAAGGCAGCGGACTTAACTGAGTTTGACAAAGGCCAAATTGTAATGGCCAGACAACTGGGTCAGAACATTTCCAAGATGGCAAGACTTGTGGGGTGCTCATGGTCAGCCATGGTTAGTACCTTCAAAAGTGGTTTGAGGAGGGGAAAACCATGCACTGCTGGCAAGGTGTGGACTTCAATGCTAGAGGTGAGCGAAGGCTATCCTGTATGGTATGTGCCAACAGAAGGGATACTGTGGCACAACTCACCCCTAATTTGAATGCTGGTGACAAGAGTAATGTGTCATAACACACAGTACATTGAACCCTGCTGACAATGTGACTGTGTAGCCACAGGCCACTCCAAGTGCCCGCCCATGCTAACCTCGGTTCACCATCAAAAGTGCCTACAATGGGCACCTGAGCATCAAAACTGGACCTTGAATGATTGAAAGGTCATCTGGTCCAATGAATCTCATTTCCTGTTGCACCATGTGGATGACTGGGTACATGGTTGGCACCAGGATTCACCATGGGATGAAACAAGGTGGTGGAGGAAGTGTAATGCTTTGGGCATTGTTCTTCTGGGAAACCCTGGGTCTAATCATTCATGTGCAAGAAACTATGACGTCTACCACCTACCTGAACATCATTGCAGACCAGATACATGCCTTCATGGCAATGGTATTTCCCTATAGTAGTGCCTTCTTTCAGCAGGATAATGTGTCATGCCACACTGCCCAGATTGTTCGAGAATGGTTCGTGGAACATGAAGACTTCCAGGTATTGCCCTGGATTCCAAATTCCCCAGACATCAATCCAATCGAGCATTTGTGGTTTGTGATGGAACAGCATATCTGATCTGCAGCTGCTCAACCACGTAACTTACAAGAGTTAAAAGATCTGCTGGTAACGTGTTGGTACCAGATACCACAAGACACCTTTAGAAATCTTGTAGTGTCCATGCCTCACTGAGTAAGAGCTCTTTTGATGGCACATGGAGGACCAACATCATATTAGACAGGTGGTCATAATGTTTTGGCTTTTTGTTGTATATATAGGTGGTTCAAGGTTGACCTGGACTTTTTTTTTTACAAAAGAAATGAATAGGAATACACTTACCAAACTATGGGTTCTTCTCTAGATACTCTCCCTTAACATTAACACACTTGTCCCATCTCCATGGAAGATTCTGTATTCCAGTCATATAATAGATAGCATAATCTGTAGAAGAGTTTGGGTTGCTGTTCGTAGCCACTGTAGGCGAAACTCCTGGAGTTGTTCATCTGTAGTAAATTTCTTCCCTCCTAAATGTTTCTAAGTGGGCGAAACAGGTGGAAATCACTTGCAGCCAAGTCAGGACTGTAGGGGTATGGCTGAGTATTTCCCAGCCCACTGATGCTATATCTGTCATTGTCACAATAGCTGTGTGTGGCCTAACTTTGTCATGCAACAGGATGACCTGTTTCAACAATTTTCTTGGCCTCTTCTCACAGATGACTAGTTGATGCTTCTCTTTTAGAAGGGTATCATAATAATGTGCATTTATTTTTGCTCCCCTTGCAAGAAAACACACCAGGAGTATCCTCTTTGCATCCCAGAATACAGTAACCATAAGCTTTCCTGCAAACCACACTGCCTTAAATTTCTTTGTCTGTGAGGAACCCTTGTACTGGCTCACTTGGTTTCTGAAGTAAAATAATTAACCCAAGTCTCATCACTGGTCACAGTCTGCTGCAGAAATGTATCTCCCTCAGACTTAAAGTGACAATGACAGATATATTGTGACAATATATCTGCCAAGAAGGAGTTCCTCCACCACCTTGTGCTTTTGCATTGCTTTAAGTCTTTCCCAGCATTAACTCCTTCTTGGCATTACACTTCCTCCACCACCTTGTTTCATCCCATGGTAAATCCTGGTGCCAACACTTCCTCACCTGGTGCCACACTTCCTCAGACCATTGTGATAATGATAGATATAGCATCAGTGGGCTGGGAGAGACTTAAAGCATTTCAAAAGCTCTGTGCAAAGGGCAACACGAAACGACTTCTGAATAGCAGGTGCTTGTGGATGATTTTTTTCCACACTTCCAACACTGATTTTGACTATTGCAGATAACTTATGTCATGTACCCTTATTCTCCTGTTTCCCAAAATAACCTGTTACACACGATCGGTGTTCACTTTGGTCACAACAGTAGCTGACACAGTTCATTTGCTACTCCTTCTTTTCTTGGCCCTCAACATTTGTTGGACCAATTGAAGACACTTGCCTTTGACAGCATTTTATCCCCATACTGTGCTTGTAATCTTTGCAAAATTTCAGCAGGTTTCACCTTCTCCTTCACAAGAAATTTAATAATGCAAAAGTTAATGATACCTTTACAGACTCCATTCCCACAATGCACCTTGCACAATCGAAACCATTATTAGCATGAAGGGGAGGTTCACACACATATATACTGTACAAATTATGTCATAATCAGTACAGAACATGAAGAATTGCAATAAAAAGTCCAGGTCAACCTTGAACCATCAGTAAAGAACTATTACTTAAAATGCTGTTTGAAAATAAATGTGCTATTTACTTTTTGATAAATTCAATAATACTTTTATCCTGTGGTAGCTACAAGCTATGGATTGGAAGAAGTAACTGATGATGTTGTTGCCTTAGTTTCTCATGCTGCGCAAATGAGGTTAAAAGCCTTAGTAGAAAAATTGGGTATAGTTGCAGAACATCGGATGGAAAATATAAAGGTATTTTTCATGTCTCATTGCTTAATTATAGATTACACATTTTTACATTTGTTTAAAAAATATTTTGGTAATATGAATATATATTTTTTACTAAAACATAGGTATGGTTTTATATAAAATTGCACTTGTAATGTTAACATTCAGTAGTAGCAGAGCGGAACGTTACAGATGGGCTTGGGCTGAGTTATAATTTAAATTTCTAGTTTTTCTTGTAATTGCAAAAAAAAACAAATTCCTTGTTATAATTTCAACCTTTAAATTAGTCTTTAGTAATTGAAAATAAGTATCTTAAGCATGTTATTTCCTTTTAGATATCTCTTTCATTAATGAATTTCAGTATTTATAATGATACTACTCAAGAAGTTAGTTTCTATATATTTCTAGTACCATTCATTCAAAATAATGTTTAAATTTTAATTTGGTCTTCAAATAATATTATTATTTCAAAGTTTAAAATATCATATAATAATACGAATTTTAAACAGCAACAATCAGATTAATATCTGTGTTTTATGATGTCTCAAAGACCAAATATATGCAATAAATGAAAAAATAAATATTCCCTCAAGCAGCTGCCTGTCAGTTTATATGCCATAGTGGTAGGTCTGTGAGGATGGCGGAACCTCGGCAGAAAGACAACTCAAACACCATTCTTTACTCTGGGGGGCCGGGGTGGCTCAGTCGGTAGCGCGCCAGGCTCGTAATCTGTAGTTCCCAGGTTCGAGTCCCAGCTGGGTCAGCGTTGAGATTTATCTTCGCAAAATTCCCCACCCTGCCCACGGTCAGTAGGGGACACCTATGGGCTTGGAAAGGCCGCCGTCCCTCGGATGGGACATTAAGCCGTGGTCCCGTGTGCGGAAGAGCCATACCCTGTGCACATTAAAGAACACCCTGGATGGCCTTGACGGGAGGCTACCATCTGTCTCCCAACAGCTGTTCCAGTGGGTCCCCTCCCCCAACCTTCTCTGAGCCTTCGGGGTCCATGTGACCTGGCCATTTAGCCCATGGTGTGCAAACAAGTGCCGCTCAGAGGTAAAACAACCCAACTTTACTCTGGGCTCGAACCTAGATCCCTCTGATCAGTAACCAAGCACCTAACCACTTGGCTATATGACAATTATCATGGAAATAATAGAAACATCAGTAATACATAAAATAATGTTAAGTAATAAAGGCATGCATATATAACTTGGTAAGTGCACACCAAATGAAGCATCTGAAGATATTGTGGTACTATATGCTGAGAACATTGGGACAGTAACACCTTTTACTTCTACAGTATTAATAGCAACTTGAATTTCCAAAACCTTAATGGAATCCCAACTGCACCACAGCTTGTGTAAGGCTCAGAACAAACTTTGTGAAGGTTTAGATATATTCAACATCCTCCAACCTTGAGGCATTCAAGTGCACTGGGGTGGAAGCCTATTTCTCCTAGTGGCAGAGCCGGAAGGAATCTTGAATCAAATATACATCTTCTGTCACATAACCAGTTCTAAGAATGTGTGAGATAAAATCTTGAAAATAGTTGGCAATGAATGTGCCACTTATTACTGATCTTGGAGCACAATAAACAGGTATTTGCTGATTTCCAAGCAATTGCTAACACTCTGGGGGAATTGTTTTCCTCCATGTCTTCCTCATCTTCATATTCTATCAAGTTTTCTATGGAGCAAAACCACTCTTGATGTCTTTTCACTCAAATGGCTTGGGGCCCTACAAAGATGGTTCACAGCACAGGAGCTACATCTTGCTCTGAACTCTTCTCCTGCATTTGTTGTTGGGCCAGAAAACTTCCATGTACCAAATCTCTCCTCATTGAGTAAGAATTGGATGCTCCAGCTTTTTAACATCTTTTTTTGGTGAGCAGTTTATAGACTCTTGGCAGAAAGCTGTCATCTTGGCCTTCCCTAAGCCAGGAAAGGATCCCAAGATATCTTTGAATTTACATTCCCATTGTGTTCACGAGCTCCGTGTGCAAGGTGTTGGACAGAATGGTCAATGCCAGACTCATCTAGTATTTGGTGACTAATAACCTTGTTGCCATCACCCAGTGTGGCTTTTGCAGGAAATAGTCAACATCTAACCTTTCAGTGTCCAGATCCTATGTATATGCATACAGAATTCAAAATGATTGGCTGAGGACATATGCATCCTTTTTTAGTACAACAAAAAAATTTCGTTTTTAACCCAGTGTCCAGCCTGGAAAACTGGTTTCCATCCAGAGGTCAAGCTATTTTCTCCCTATGCTCAACCAAAAAAAAAATTAGAACTTTTATTTTGCCAAATACCTAATGAAAGGAATTATGTCATGTTATATGCCAAATTAATCAGCAAAATTTAATTCTGGATCACAAAAATCAATTCTGGATTTTCTGAAAACATAATATTTGACAAAAAAGACTACTAGTTTTATTTAATAGGATTTTTTTAGGGTCATATAGTAAAAAAAAAAATGCATCTGTCAATACAAAAATTTATTTAAAAAAAACCTAATAGACAGAAATGATTATAATGCACATAAATAGGCTATTTATTTCTGAATAGCAAAAAAAAAAATTTTTTGTTTCAAGTAAATATTTCTCTTGTTTTGTAATTTTTTTTCTCGGTACCATACTTTGAAAAAATTCCAGGCTTTTAGCCAATTGTGCTGAGTCAAATAAATAAGTCAACTTTAGAATTAAAAAAAAAATCAATGGAAATAGGTTGTGTAACATACCAAATTAAGCAGAATTCAATTACAAATTTTATGAAATTAAATAATATAAGCAAATTTACAAGCATATTGATTTTAATAAGCCTTTTTCAGTATGATATGGTGAAAAAAATATTGCACTATACCAGTGGTTCTCAAACTTTTATGTTTCGCGTACCCCCTGGAAATGTGTGTGTAAGTGGCATACCCCTTGTATAGATAGATAAAACTATAGTTATAGTATAATAATGGGAATAAAATAAAACATATATATATAACATATATCTAGTGACTTTTGAGCTCTCATGGCGTACCCCTCAAAAATATTACTGTTTACCCCAGGTTGTGAACCCCTACACTATACAATTAAGGCTTAATTTTGGAAAGCCTGATGAATAAAAATAGTTAAATTATATATTAATCAAAAGGAAATTTGCTCTTGAATAATATTTAACTTGAAACATGATTTTTATTTCTTTTAACGATTCCTTTCAATATCTTATATTTTAAACACGACCAGTGTTATACAAAGTGACTTTAACTTCTCATATTCATGGGATTTTCTGAACTGGTTATGAAATGGAAAACTTTCTTGACTGCCTTTTTTTATTAAACATTATGAATTTTTTTTTCTTTGGGTGTTGAAGTTTGGCAATCTTGGCTAAGTGCAGAAAGGTTTTGGCACCAAAGCAAAAAAAAAAACTTTATATCATTAGAGTGGCACAGCCAAGATACTAGGGGGTGCTTTTAAAAATCATTCAATATAAACATGAAACTCGCATTTTTTTTATTTAATGAAATTTTTCTAAGGGGAGAGAGGGAGTGAAATATTCAAGCGAGTTTAGCAGGGGGGAGATTCAAACTTTTCCTGAAATTGTCCTCCCACACGAGGACTGATTTCTGTAGTTTAGAGTCAAGCAAGGAAGTCAATTTTGCATCCATTTCCAAGACCTCATTCATTTTCAGAAAACGGTACAAGTTCAAAGTATTTTAATAAAAAACTAAGAAATAATAGAAAAAAATTACATTTAACATAATAGGATATCAAATAAAATATTCGCAACAACTTGGAAATCGCCCATCCGATGTAGCATAACTCAGAAAGATAGATAAATCAATTGACCGAAATCACTAATTTATGGAAATCAACAGAAATAAATTTGCTTCAGTATCCAAGACCTCATTCATTTTCAGAAAATGATATCAGATCAAAGTTTATTTTACTGGAAAAGTAATAATAAATGAAAATTCAACAGCTAACCTAATGCAATGTTAAATAAAATATCCACAGCAACAAGTTGTAAGCTTGCTACCCGATGTAGCATAACTCTGAAGAATCAATATTATTGATTGGCAGAAAGATCAATAATTTATGGAAATAAAGTAAATCTACAGAAATGAAAACTACAGTTGAATTATAAAAAAAAAAAGTAAAATACTAAGTTTATGTACGGAGTTGATAATATGATTTGTTGGAAGGAAGTATTTGGCTTAAATCATCCATGTAAACAATTTGCCATGTCAAGGAAATCCTTTTTGCTTAAATATCCAATACCTCATTCATTTTCAGGAAACGATACAAGATCAAAGATTTTTTACAAGAAAAGAAAGAAATAATTAAAGAAATATTAACATAAAACCTAATGTGATGTTAAATAATATCTGCATACAACGATTTGTAAAGCTGGTAATCTGATGTAGCATAGCCCCAAAAGATTGATAGATCAGCTGATGAAAAATCGATAAGTCGTAGAAGTAAAATAAATCTACAGAAATGAAAATGAAGGTTAATACTAACTTGATAGATGTGTGGTCACATTATTCTATATCCAAGGAGAACTCTTTCTGTAAATATTCACTAAAGAGTCACTATACTGCACATGTGAGCAAATAACAAGGTCATCGCACTCACTGCATCTGCTTTGTGACCTACTTTAAACTGCAGGGAACTTTGGAACTGAAATTCAGATTGCTTTCTAGGAAAGTTTTTGTTAGTTACAGTTACAATCTGAAGGGTGGGAAAGGTGCATAGAATGCTGGGATGAATGATAAAAATAATTCTCATAATAGTGAAATAGGTTTGTGACAGAAAGGAGTGTAAAACGAAAAAAAAATAATGCTGGTACTACTTTGCAGTGACTTCCAAAATCTTCTGTTTTTAAAAATAGTAGTTTTTTGGTCAATTTATAGGAAATTTTCAAAACTTTAAGAAAAAATTTGTTGCTAATAGTTCAAATGAAACTTGTGAGCTTAAATCAGGTAATTGCTTCAGCGTAGAGTAACATTAACAAACAAATCGGCAATACCGTATAGTGCTTCTAAGAAATGACAATTAGATTGGCTTTAACAAGTGATTTATATTTTAGTTTAATAAAATATGTATCAAATGAAAAAAACAAAATATTATTATTTTTTCAGCCTGAATTATATATTTTTAGAAAATCTTTTTTTGTTGTACTAAAAATGTATACAGCCATCCTTGGCCTCTCATTACGGATTCTGCGAACGTATACAGGTGACATGGATGCTGGAAGAGTTAAAAAAATGAAAATTGCCATTTGAAAATTTTCTTATATATATATCTTATAAAAATAAATAATTAAAGATTGAAAAGTAATATTTTCTTTTTTCATTTGATGCATATGTTATTAAACTGCAATATAAATAATTTGCTAATGCCATCTGACTGCCATTTCTTAGAAGCTGTATCTGGTATTGTTGATTTGTTTGTTAACATTACTCTATGCTGAAGCAACAACCTGATTTAAGCTCACAATTTTGATTTGAATTATTATCAACAGATTTTTCCTTAAAGTAAAAAAAATCTGAAAATTAAGAGGAAAAAACTGCTATTTTTAAAAATGGAAGATTTTGGAAGTAATTATAAAGTACATAAGTCTGTTTTTTTCCTTCCAGCTTTACACTCTTTTCTTCCTTAAACCTATTTCAGTATTTCTAGAATCATTTTTATCAATTATAATATTTATCCTAGCATTCTACGAGTCTTTCCCACTCTTCAAATCGAAACTATAAGAGTAAACATTCTACTTTGGCTCCAAGACTGGGTACAACTGCACTAATTATATTACAGATCACAAACAGGTGGCTCACATTTGCTATCTCTGTGCCATGTGCTTTAAGTGGTTCCATAATTGCTTATTTACAGTGTTGCTCCAGTATATCAGATTCTCTTTGTAAAAGTATTATTTACTTTTTTATATTTTAATCTTAGTTTTCATTTCAGTAGACCTATTTTATTTCCATAGATCAGTGGTTCTCAATCTTTTATGCTTCACGTACACCCTGGAAATGTGTATGTAACTGGTGTACCCCTTGTAAGATAGATAAAACTATAGTTATAGTATAACAATGGAAATAAAATAAAACACACACATATGTATATACACATTAAATTTTGTATTCATAAATTACATATATCAATAAACACAAAAAATGAAATTTTTGCACAGCAGTGTTGCCAACTTAGTGACTTTGTTACTAGATCTAGCGACTTTCGAGCTCTCATGGCATACCCCAAAGAATTTTACCGCACGCCTTGGGGGTATGCATACCCCAGATTGAGAACCCCTGCCATAGATTATCGATCTTTTGGTCAGTTGATCTGTTGATAGATTTTTCAGAGTCATGCTATATTGGATGGCTGACTTAAAACTTGTGGTTATGGATATTTAATTTAACATTGCATAATAAGTTATATATTAATTTTTGTTTTATTATTTCTTCATTTTCCAGTAAAAAACTTTAATCATGGGACGTTTCCTGAAATTCCTAAAAATGAATGAAGTCTTAGATATGGAAGCAAAAAGGACTTCCTTGGCATGGAAATCAGTCCTCCTCAGGAAGGGTATTTTTGGCATAGGATTTTAACTACTATCAGTGTGGCTTACTGATCTGGACAATTATGGCTACTTTTTTTTCCTACCCTGCTGAGGAGTGACATAGGTTCCAGGTGCTCACCATATACACTAACCAGACTGGAATATGGCTCTTAGCTTGATTATGGATCCTGAATTTGGTGCACTGGTGGGCTTCTGTAGAGGGAAAATCTTCCACTGTGTTTTCTGTTTGCTTGTGGGTTTACAGCCCCAAGTGAACAGATTTACAGGATATGTTTTATCAGCTGATGGATAATTCTGAGCAGTGGGTCATTGCAGGCACCTGAACTCTTGCTTCTAAAGGCATCATCAAATCCTATACTGGAGGAATTCTTCCAGTGTAGATGGCTTCAGCCTTTAGAAGTGGGGGAATAGGTCTTTGCCCCCATGCCTGTGATTAGGGAGCTGTTTGATATTGTCAACATTACCTCTCTCAATAAGCATGGTTTCTTTAAACATCCCACTAACCATTTTCGCTCCATAGGTAGTTGGAATGTGAGGACTCTGCACAGAGATTATTCTCTTGATGTCTTCACACAAGAATTCCACCATTATAATTTAGATATTCTTGGCTTGTAAGAGACCAGATGGACAGATAAAGGTCAGATACTTAAAAATAATCTTAAATCTCTCTTTTCACGGAGGAAGATAAGAAGCATCTTCAAGGCTTTGCTTCTTAGCACTCATGCTAGTGATGCTCTTCTAGGATATCTGTGCATTAATGAAAATTTCTTAAAGCTAAATTTTAGATTAGCATTAAAGACTTAGTGTTATCTGCTGTTATGTCCCTCCTGAATATGGCAATGAGGATGATAAGGATACGTTTTATGGACAACTTCAGGATATTTTGAAATCTGTCAAGAAAAGAGATATTACCCTCATTCTAGATGACTTCAGTGCTAAAGTTGGTACTGACTCTGACCTTTGAGGAGGAGTGATAAGCCCCTTTGGTATTGCTGGCTACAATGTCAATGGGCAATGTCTCCTACAGGTAAGTAAACTTATGATTTGAGACTAACTATCAATTACTACGAACACCATAATATATATTAGTACACATGGGTTTCACCAGATGGGCTACATAAGGATATGAATAATTATATATTAATTAATAGCAAATGGGCTAGTTCTGTTAGGAATACCAGGTCATATAGGGGAGCTGAAATTGGATCTGACCATTATCTTATTAAACTGTCTTGCAACTTAAACTTAAAAAGTGTTGTGCTAGGGTTAAAATTTTAACCTTTAATACTGAAGCTCTGAAAGACCCAGTTATAAGCTAAAGCTTACTATGATAGGTTACTTAGTCATTATGACAGTCATGGTTTGCCTACTACTAAAGTTGAAGAAGAATGGGACAATTTTAAACAGGCATTTTTGGAAACTAACAGTACTCTTTTAGGGGAAAAGGAGCAGAGGAGGCAGAATTATTTGAGTGATAAGGCACTTGGGCTTATTTCAGAAAGAAAGAACTGCAGGAATATCCTTAATCAATACCCTACTAGTCCTAATAGAAAGCATCACAGAGTGCCTAAAAACGTGTAAAGGATCAGTTAACTGCTGATAAGAATCTTTGGCTTGATGGCTTGGCTGACAAAGCCGAGGAAGCAGTTAGACAGCACAACAGCAGAGAGCTGTACCAGATAGTTAATGTTTTGTGTGGTAGAAAACGGGTGAGGATTATGTCATGGCTAGGTGGGCTGAGCATTTCAGTGATGTTCTAAACAATGTGGTTAGTTCTATTCCCATTGTTTGCAATGATGATAGATGCATTGGTGGCTTTAATATTGGCCCTATAACACAAACTGAAGTTATTTTCGCTGTTTCTAAACTTAAACTTCATAAATCCCCAGGGGTAGATGAAATTACTACGGAAATGCTTAGAGCTGGGAATGTTTTGGTTACCACTTGGATGACTGAAATTCTGAATATCTTTTATGATAAAGGCATGGTTCCTAAGGATTTTACCAGAGCTATTGTTATCCCTATTTTCAAAAAAGTGATCGCAGTTCTTGTGATAACTATAGGGGTATCAGCCTACTCTCTGTTCCAGGTAAAGTTCTTTCCATGATTGTGCTTAATAGAATTAAGAATCCGGTTGACAGTCAATTGTGTGATGAGCAATGTGGATTCAGAAGTGGTAGGGGATGTGTGGATCAGATATTTTCACTTAGGCAGATTCTTGAGAAATGTTTAGAGTTTCAGAAACCTTTGGTTGCTAGCTTTGTTGATTTCAAAAAGGCTTTGGACTCTGTTGATCGTCATAATTTGTGGTTGATTGTGAGATCACATGGTATACCTGACAAGTTAGTTAACATAATGAAAGCTCTCTATAATAACACAGTCGTGTGTGAGAGTTGGTAAGGCTTGTAGCAATTGGCTTAGCATTACTTTTGGTGTTTGACAAGGGTGCATTTTGTCTCCTTTTCTCTTTAGTTTGATTATTGATTATGTTATGTGAAATTCTTTGCAAGGGAAAGATTTTGGCCTTAAATGGTCTAGAGATTTTCAAAATTTCTGATTTAGATTACGCAGATGATTTAGCCTTGTTGCCGAATGATGTTGATGAGATGAATTCGTTCATTAAGGTCGTTGATGAGGCTGGTAATAGAGTTGGTTTGGTGATAAACATTGATAAGACTAAATTGATGAAAATTGGTCAGGCAGTTGGTGCTTCAGTCACTCTGAATGGTGCACATAGTAGAGGAAAAAAACTAAAGTGCCTTACTCTTGGGTTAAATGAAAATATTTCATAGGGAAAGAACGGTTTGTATATTTTCCAAATAATGAAAATAGCTTAAAATTGAGTTTAAAAATAAGATTTCTTTTATTTGCAACACTGAAGTCAGAAGAACCCTATGATCTATGATATCTTATACAGATCTCATAGAAGGACCTGCCTTATTAAGACAGAAGTCAGATATAACTGATCACTGTCTGAGAATTAACACAACCCACCAAGGATGTCTGATGGAATAGTAGCTAGACTTTGTTACTGTAATAGAATTTATTATATACAAAGTAGTGGTAAAGGTTACTAATATTTTATTGTTTAATTGACTGTTTTAATTTTTTAACTTATAGACAGAGTCAAGGTATGAAGTTTCCCAAGATCCAAAAAGTCAGATTAAGTTCCTAGAGGAGTTGGATAAATTAGAGAAAAAAAGGCATGAAGAGCAGGAACGAGAAATATTACTTAGAGCAGCAAAGGTTTGGCTCATATAATTATAATGCCAAAATCTAAAGTTTTTAAATGCAACTGCAAAAACATACTTTATATATATTTATAAATTGATTTTATTAAAATTTTGCATTATATTTTTTTGATTAGCATTATATTGATGAGTCAAAAAAAGACTTGCACATGTTACAAGAGCATATGGTGTTTGAAAAATATGTATATACTGGTGTTCATGTTAAAGAATGATGGGCAAAACTACGTAAATCAAAATTGTTTTCAGAAAATACAATTAATTATCATATGGAAAGATATTGTGATACAACTGACTAATAGAAATGATGAAATCAATAATATGCATGAGTGCTTTTATATATGACAGCATGAGTTCCCATAATGAAGGTTCTGGAAATAGTGTACAGGCAATGTTAATATAGCATATAATCACCTCTGACAGTCATATGTTACCTGTTGCATTCTCATACTGTTGATAAGGTTATGGTAGTAAAGTCGTCATCCACAAGAGCATATCTGAGCTTTGGAAGGTTTTGAGAAGGTGCAGTCTTCCTGAAATTCACCTACCCAGGGTGTTGCAAACATGCTCCATTGAATTCAAGTGTTAGGATCTTGCTGGCCACTCCATCTTATGAATATCTTCACTTTCAAAGAAATGTTAATTTTGTGAGCCCTTTGGAAACAGGTTTTATAATCCATAAAGTTGAAATCAGGGCTTAGAGTATACCTAAAATGAGTTGGCTCAGTCGGTAGCACATCAAGCTCATGATTTGCAGTCTGACTGAGATTTATCTCCTCTACCCCCCCCCCCCCTGCCTTTGGACATAAAGGGGAACTAGTGGGCTTAGAAATGCCACTATTTGTTGGATGTGAAGTAAATCTATGACCTCCTGTGCAATCTGGATGGCCTTGATAGGAGGATTCCATTTGGCTCCTAACAGCTATCCAAAGGGTCCTTCAACTCCTTGAGCCTTATGATCTGGCAGTTTAGCTCATTGTGCACAAAAAAGTGCTTTTAGAGGTAAAACAACCCTCCCTTCCATAGACAGCCAGACCTGCCAAACTAAATGAACTGTTAGATCCATAGAAATTGACTGCCCCTCTGATGACACGGACTAATTTTGAAATGCCTATATAATAAATATTTAAAATCTTAAATTTCTAAAAAATAGTAATGTGTAATTATTTTAATATTATTGATATTATTTTGTGTTAATGACTTATAAAATATTCAGGGAAAATTGTTACAAACTAAACGCAATTTTTGTAATTTTTAACCAATAGCCAGAAGATACCTTGAAAACATAATGATATGTCTTATTTTGATACATATAGATTTTGATTGATAGATGATACCCGTGTATTTCTTTTAGTTATTAATTATCAGAATTAAGTTAAATTTTGAAAATATTAAAAGATACACATGCCACAGACTTGATCTGTGGTGGATTGTGCATCTGGTGAGAACTGCAACTGCTGAAGTTCCTTGCTGCCTTCTGAGCAAATTCAAAATTGGCCTCCTCATTCCCAGGCAAACAAATGAAGTTAGCCAAATACTGGTGGTAGCAACTCTTGGCATGCATCAAAAACAGTTGTTTGCAGCTGCATTATTTATGATATTAATGAAATTTAACTTAATTTCTAGTAATAACATGCATTGGTATTATTCATAAATTAATAATCAATATTTCATGTGAATTAACTTTAAAATACAGAGGGAATAATGTTAAATATATATCCCAGGACAGTAAAAGTTTAAATTCACATTTTTCTGTTGAGTTTATTATTTTAAATTAGATCAGCAAGGAATTCAAACTTTCCATAATTTATCCTAACATGGTTATAACAATCCATTGCTGTTTCTTGCTTTTTACATTAGTCCTTTTCCTCCATTGTTTATCCTTTATATTACACAGCTGATCCTTTTTTTTTTACTTTAAAATCATTTTTGGCACGTAATAAATTTTTTGGCTGATTCATCAGAAAATGGCAAAACTTGATCTTCACTGTAATTTAGTAGTATTTGGTACTAGAATATAGTGGCCATACAGTAAAATAAGGAAGAGAATATGTTTTCTCTTTGCAACAAAAACGAACTTGTCAGAAAACTTTAAAAATAACTAATGTGACATAAATTTGGTCATTTTGAAAGATAATTTATTTTCCCAAAGTAATGTATTTTATAACTCTTAGTCTCCATCAGAAGATTTGGGTTGGGTTGTTTTACCTCTGAGCGGCACTTTTTTGCACACCATGGGCTAAATGGCCAGGTCACAGGGACCCCGAAGGCTCAAAAGAAGGTTAGCCCATCCATGACCCCTACTGACTGTGGGCAGGGCGGGGAATTTTTGCGAAGATAAATCTCAATGCTGACCCTGCTGGGACTCGAACCTGGGAACTGCAGATTACGAGCCTGGCGTGCTACCAACTGAGCCACCCCCGCCCCCTCCATCAGAAGAAGAGTCATATTTAATACCAATTGTAATAATTTGGTGTGAAATCGGGCACTTTTGGAATTTTGCAAGTATTCTGCCTATGTGATGCTGGATAATGAATTATTTAAGGCACGATTATTCAGTTGGATTTCATTAAAAATCTAGTATAGTAACCTATTTTCACATTGATGAACATTTGGGACCAGATTCAGACAAAAAGAGAGGAAATATTTGTTGAGATTGCTTCAACACTGTTCTAATTACAATTCAAGCATAATTATTGTTGAATTTGTGTAATATTAAGTTCCTAGAAATAACAATTTATAATTATTATAGTAAAATTATAAAATACTGATTTAATTGCTTGGCTGTTTATGAACTTCCTCTACCCGAATTCAATGTTAACACTTGAGCAAACCTTCATGATGATTAAAAAAAAAGATTTAACTGTTCTAAATAATGCATTAAATTTCTAATGGCTTCATTGCTGCTGAATTTGATTGATTAAAATTGATAAATTCTGTAGATATATCGTAGCATTTGATCAGACAGAATATTACAAATTTTAGATTATCAGCTTTGCATAAAGTATGCAACAGGATTGTATACTTTATGTAATTTTTGCATTTTTGCAATTTCATTTGCAATTTCATTTGCAAAAATACTTCTTGCATGAATAGCTTAACCAAATGTTGACAAAAGAGTAAATCCTATTTCCATAACAGAAATTTTTTTGGGGGAAATGATGCTCAAAAGGGAAGAAATTAGATGTAAGATTCAATTTTATTGACATCCTTGGCCAATTGTTTGTTAGTAATTAACTTGGGAGTGGCTCAGTCAGTAGTGCACCAGGTTTGTAATCTGCAGTTCTGTGGTTCAAATCCCACCTAGGCCAGCATCGAGATTTATCTCTGCAAACTCCGCAAAATTCCCCGCTCTGCCCATGGTCAGTAGGGGACACCGATGGGCTTGGAAAGGCCGCTGTCCGTCGGATGGGACGTTAAGCCGTGGCCACGTGTGCGGGAGAGCCATACCCTGTGCACGTAAAAGAACACACTGGATGGCCTTGACGGGAGACTACCATCTGTCTCCCAACAGCTGTTCCAGTGGGTCCCCTCCCCCAACCTTCTCTGAGCCTTTGGGGTCCTTGTGACCTGGCCATTTAGCCCACAGTGTGCAAAAAAGTGCCGCTCAGAGGTAAAACAACCCAACCCAACAACCTATCTCTGCAAAACCCTCACTCTACCCTCGGTCAGTGGGTGACACCGATGGGCTTGGAAAGGCCATCATCCATTGGATGGGACATAAGCTGTGGCCCTGTGTGTGGGAGAGCCATGCCATGTGCACGTTAATAAAGAACATGAAGGATGGTCTTGATGGGAGGCTACCATCTGTAGTGAATCTCCTCCCCCCAATCTTCTTTGAGTCCTCATGACCTGGCCATTTAGCCCATTGCATGCCAAAAAGGCACTCAGAGGTAAAACTACCAAACCAACTTCAACAAACTTTTGGCAGCTAGTTAAAGATATTTTAATTTTTTTCTCAGTTTAATCTAAGGCAAAATTATGATGTGGTTCATTGGTTGCTAACCACTGATCTACACATTATACAACTAAAATGGTTGTTGGACTTTTAAAATGATAAAACCAAATATACAACTGTTTCATATTTTTTGATTTAACCAAAATTTGATTTACATAATATTTTGGTGAAATTTAATATTTGAACTTTTTTGACCATATGCCATATAGGAAAATAAATGTCATTTGGATTTGACAATATGAAAGCAATTCAGTCTTCAGATAATTCAGTACTCTGAATATTTTTGAAATTTTAAACTCTTTACTTATCTTACTATTGCTTTTCGCTTGACATTTGTCGGTTTCTGAAAACAGTATATAATTTGAACACAATGGAAAAAGTAAATGATTTATGTGTCAAATGAAAGCTTGTGACATGGGGAGTGTCATAGGCTATAAAAAACTGACCCTACCCCATTCTTTCTTCCCTATAAAGAAGGGGAAATATGAAAACTATTCTTCCACTATATTACCAGAATGCGAGTGCAGAAAGTAACAAGCTATACATCAAATGCAAGATTCTGATGTGGGGAATGTCATAGGCTATGAAAAACTGACTCCCAATGCCTCCCCCCCCCCTAAAAATGGAGGGGAAATAGAAAACAATTGTTACCCTATATCTCTTGAACTTGAGTGAAGAAAGTAACAAGCTATGCATCAAATAAAAGCTTGTGATGTGGGGAGTGTCATAACTATAAAAAATTAACCCCAATGCTTTCTTTCCCCCTAAAAAGAGGAAAGTATGAAAATTATTTTTCTGCTATAGCTCTTGAATGTGAATGTTGAAAGTAACCAGCTATACAACATATGGAAGCTTGTGACGTGGGGAATGTCATAGGCTATGAAAAATTGTTCCCTCACACTTCCCCCCCTCGCCTCTAAAATAGAGAAATATGAAAATGATTGTTCGCCTCTGTCTCCTGAATGCAAGTGCAGAAAGTAACAAGCTGTGCATCAGATGAAAGCTTATGATGTAGGAAGTGTCATATGCTATAAAACAATTGACCCCCATGCTTTCTTCCCCCTCTAAAAAAGGAAGTGTGAAAAATATTCTGCTATATCTCCAGAACATGAATGACAAAAGTAACCAGCTGTATGTCAAAAGAAAGCTTCTGATGCAGGGAGTGTCATAGGCTTATTCAAATTTGATTCCCCATGCTTTCTTTCTCCCTAAAAAAATGGGAAATCTGAAAGTCGTTCTTCTATATCTTTCAAACGTGAGGGCCTAGAGTTATGAGTTAGATGTCAAATGAAAACTTATATAATGATCATCATAAACTATTTCACATGTTGCCTCCACTATTCCCCCCCCTTTTTTTTCAAGGGGTGGGGGTTTTCATTAGGTAAGAGTCATATCTCAAAGCTTTTGGCATCTCTAGTATCATGTACTACCTCAAACATGACTGCAAAAAGGGAGGAAAATAATGATTGATGTTTACGAGTCATATATCAAATGACAGCTTTTGAAGGTATGTGTTTTTAGTGACAAAAGAAATATATAATTAAATTAAAAATTCTGAAAAATACCTATATTCCTATATGGGCCCTAATGAGCAGAAAATAAACCTAAAGAATTGAATTGAAAATAAACCTAAAGAATTGATTGCAGAAGGTGCAATCCGTTACTGAGTTCATATTCACTTCAAAGGAAGATAGGGTGGCAATTTACCTACACAACAAGATTACTGTGCCCTATCTTCCTTTGAAGTTAACATGAACTCAGTGATTGATTGCATCGATATGCTTTAGGTTATTTTTCTACTTTTTAGGGTACATATAGGAAGATGAATATTTTTTAAATTTTTGGAAGTAAAGTTTTTTTTAATGGTTAACAAAAGTGATAACCAAAGAGAACGTTTTATCTACAAAAAAAAAAAATAAAAAAAAAATAAAATGATCTGAACCAAAGAAGAGGACATGTTCTTTTGAAAAGAGACCTGGCAACCCTACAGTAGATCCAATTTGGAAAGTGAAAATTCACCTTCTTATAGTTGAGTTCAGTTGCTCTCATTCATGGTATCAAATATGGACCCTTCCATCGGCATGGTGGAGCTGGAACCTGGATTCATCAGACCAGGCAAATTTTTTCTGGTCATCAATGTCTAGTCATGGTTCTCCCATGCACACTGCAGGTGGAGCTGTCAGTGACCTCAGTCAACCATGAGCACATGAATGGGCTGCCAACTCTGTAGGCCCATCCACAAGAGCATCCATTGGATTGTGTGCTCAGTAACATTTCTCTGTGTGTCCTGGTTGTAGTCTGCCATTAATTGAGAAATTGTGAGCCATCAGTTGCTGAGATGCTGACCCCTACCTTCCAAATGTTGATAATCATTCCCCATCAATGTTGATAATCATTCCCAACAATTCCTCCCCTTTCCTCATTGCACAGGCTCCATACTGATGAACTGACGTGCCCTACCCATTCTGTTTTTATATAGTTTGTGCCAGTTGGTGATGTCACTGCTATGTACTGTGGAATGTGCCCACTTGTGGAGATGGGTGGTCATAATGATATGGCCGATGAGTGTATATAAACTTGATATATAGTAATCCCTCTGTATTCATGAGGGTTTATTCTTGGAAAACACTGTGAAAGTTGAATTAGTGAATAGTGAACTTAACAACTTTGGGGAAAACAGGGTTTTGTTCTTGGGCACCAAGATTAACTTTTCTCCTAATTGGATTAAAATGATACAATGTTTCTGATATTTGTGGTGGGCAGACAGTGTCAAACAAGACCTAGTTAGAATTGGTGTGCAGTGGCTGGATGCTGCAGATGTAGCTCAAGACAGACATGCTTGGAGAACCAAATTGCACGGTCTGGTTGGACCTCCATAGCCCATGGCTGCTTGAGGAGGATGATGATGATGGTTTTGTAATGCAGATTAATAAATTAGCATGAAAAAAATCGTGCATTTACAATGTAATCCAAATTTTAGTAGCCAAGGTACAAACCATAGCTAACAGTATAATAACAGAATACAGTAAAACAATTTATTGCATTGCACTTCTCCAACTCTCTCTTTCTTTACCACCATCTGCAGGTAGTCTAGTACATTCTTCTTAAGCACTTTTCTTTACCACCATCTGCAGGTAGTCTAGTACATTCTTCTTAAGCACTTTTCTTTAACTCTGTGTGAACCTGTAGAAGACTGAGGAACTATGCCTGAACTTGTAGAGTTGAGGATCAGTATGGCCAACAGGTTTGAATAACTCAGTTAATGTCATAAAGGTGTAGCCTGCTTTCTAATATCCTTCAAATGTGAAATATAAGGAAGTGTTGCAATCTGAATGGCTCTCTTAAATATAAGCTTCTTTGATCTACTAAAATAGGATCACGTTCAAGAAGCTCATTGCATATGCTATCAAGTGTTCTTAATAATATAAATAACTTGGCTTCTTCTGTTGTAATATGAATAAGTGAATTTCAATTCACTAATACTAAATAAATGGTTACTAATAAATAATTTAGTGCAAATTCGCACATTCTGAGTTTTTGAATACAGGGAGTTTTAATATATGAATAATGCATTTCACCACATACTGCCCAGCATTGCTACAGCAGCTCACCCTGTCCTTGGTCAGTAGAGGATGGCAATAGGTTTGGAAAGGCTGCTATCTGTCAGATGGGATGTTAAGCCGTGACCTTGATGGGAAACTACCATCTGTCTCCCAACAGTTGTTCCAGTAGGTCCCCCAACTTTCTCTGAATCTTCAGAGTCATTGTGAACTGGCCATTTTAGCCCATTCTGTGCAAAAATGTGCTGCTCAGAGGTAAAACAACCAACTCAGGGTCCATGTGACCCAGCCATTTAGTTCATTGTGTGCAAAAAGTGCTGCTGAGTGGTAAAACAACCCAAACACTGCAAAGACATATTACAAGACATAGCAGTGTGTTAACTACCATTAGTTTATCTCATGTGAAATGATCCATTTAACTTTTGAAAGTTGCAGATTTCTCTTTTCATCTTGACATTTTTTTTAGTTGCATGAACACATAAAAATGTAATTTTTTGAAAAATATGTTGCTATACATTATTTATAATTGTATTTAATTTAATAGCTTTATGAGCTGAGGTTGTAATTGAAGAACTTATTAAGTGGTTTTCATATGTTTTAATAAATTTTAGTAGCATTTTGTAATTTATTTAATATTAAAAACCTATATTATTAAATTATAGATATAAAATTTGTAAAATGCTTTTTATTCCATGAAATAGAGCCGGTCAAAATTGGAGGATCCAGAGCAGCTTAAATTGAAGCAGAAAGCAAAAGAGGTAATTTTTTTCACAATTTCTGTATAAAGTTAAAAAAAAAATTATTAACTGAAGTTTAAACCCACTAATAGGCTGTAAAACACATAATGGCTAATGTTTTTGAATTATGCTCTTCAGATCTATTGTACTCTTTATTTTAACCTGCACAAAGTATAAGATATCCTATTGTTGAATGTTATTTTTAAAGTTAGTCTTTAACTTAAACTACACTTAAGGTTTGTTCACAGCATTTTCATCATATAGTCATACATTTGGGGTATTATTCTACCATTGGTGATATCTTCATTTTTCAGAGGACCTTTCAGGATCGGGGTGATTTACCGGTAGTGCACCAGACTCGTAATCTGCAGTTCCCAGGTTTGAGTCCCATCTGGCACAGCACTGAGATTTATCTTTGCAAAACTTCCCCACACTGCCCTTAGTCAGTAGGGGACACCGATTGGCTTAGAAAGGCTGCTGTCCATTAGATGGGACTAAGCTGTGGCTCCGTGTGTGGGAGAGTCATACCCTGTGCACATTAAAGAATACTCTGCATGGCCTTGACAGGAGCCTACCATCTGTCTCTTTAACAGCTGTCTAGTGGGCCCCCGACCTTTTTTGAGCCCTTGGGTTCTTTGTGACCTGGCCATTTAACCCGTTGCGTACAAAAGAAAAGTGCTGCTTAGAGGTAAAACAACCCAATAACCCAGAGGCCCTTTCCAAAAAACTGCTTATACACTACTTGAAGGCCTCTCCCCCCCCCCCTTCTCTCAATGATTGATACCTGTAATGTGGTGAAGAGGGCCACTCTGTGAAGATTCTTCTTATATGGTTAACTTCGCATCCTAAATGTTCACCTGTGGGATTTGCTGTGCTACCATGTTCCTAGTAAGGTGGATCCTGGTGGGTATCTCTTTTTTTTTACCTCTCTCCTGTTCTTGATTGCTGGGGTGTCCCCATTGTCCTGCCTTGCTGTTGAACAATCAGCTGTTCATTGGACTGTGCATCACTTAGTAGGCAGTCTGCAAATACACTTCTTTGGTCTCTGCTTCAGGCAGATGGATGGCCTTGGTGTGTTCCAACCTCCAAGAATCAGTTGCATATCAAGTGAGTACGTTGCCTAGGTAATAGGCTTGCAAGTTTTTTTTATTATGTTTTTACAACAGGACTCACACTCCTTGGATGTGTGGATATGAAATTTGTGTAGCCCTGTTGTCCATTGAGGACATCATGGACATTAAATGTAATATTTTCAAAATGTTTTCTACTATTCATTTCTACTATTTCAGTCTTTGTCTTGAAAGATGCCCTTCTAGATACTCCAGTTTCTGTCTACTTTGTCTTCTATTTCCCATTTTCTGACCATCTATTCCATGAGAGACCAATTGTTTAGGAATATCACCATTTTTCATACAGAGCGGTTTAGTGGGTTTGCTGAAATTTGTGAAGAGCCCCACACTAGACATCAGTGATATTGTGAATACCTCATCAATCAAACATGCAGAATTACTTCTGCAATATAGTGCTGCCCATTATTCTTCATGTGACATCATTTCTGAGTGGGATCTCCTTCATTATCAGAGGAGAAAATTGCTCAGATTTAGCTTCCCACTGAAGTTTGCAAAAATGAAACTATAGCCCATTCTAGATTTTACGAAATTATATCCACTCCTACATTATTTAGCAGTGCCACATGGAGAAGTTCCCAAATCGAAATGCTTGAGTGCTGCTCTATAGAAATCTTGGGCAATTAATGGTTAAGATAATGAGTGCGGGGGAGGGGTGGGGTGCCATAAATTGACATGTTGAATGGTTCAGCTCCGAGGATTGGAGTGGTCGGCGGAAGTGCAGGTGGCAGTAATGTGATTTGCATGTAACAAAGGTTGAGAGAGGGTGTGGGATTATGAGAAATCGCCAAGATCTGCATATGTCGAGGGAATCATCACTATTTGTGTGTAGTAATTCATATTTATAATGAGTGAGGTATTTTTAGTGAATTAATAAATTTCGTAAACTGAAATTTGGGGTTAAGATAATTGTTATTGAGGGTCTGAATAATGGTTTTCTTATTGGTATTACTATTGGGAGTTTTTGTGTATGGGGGTGCCACTAAACGTAACTGGTTTCAAGCCGATGGCAAAATATTCATCCAAAACCAAGGTGTCCCAATGGGCTCTCCACTCTCTGGATTGTTGGCAGAAGCTATCCTACGTCATGTAGAAACTACAGTTCTTCATGCACATCAAATCCGCCCACTATTTTATGCCCGATATATTGATGATATTTTAATCATCTGGAAACATCCAAAGATGAATTAACAAAATTACTTGCTGAATTTAACGCAGTCCTCCCAACCATTAAATTTACACACGAAGAGGAACAAAATGGACACCTACCATTCTTAGGCATCAACTTACACTGTACCTCCCTAAACTATACACATCTGTAGACAGAACACTTACATTCATACCTAACATAATAACTAGCACCTCCGCCCACCCAAACAACTACGAATTATCAACCTTCTATTACATTTTACCAGAGCCTATAAATACTGCAATACGCAAGAAGCACTCAACAACGAAATAAAATGCATTTTTGAACTTGCTGAACAGGGTGGATATACCTCACACACCATCAACAAAATTCACAAACAAATCAAATGCAAACAATCCCAAAACCCTCCAACACCTGTAAGTAAAGAAATGTAAAAATACACAATAGCCCTACCATACATAAATAATAATTTCACATATTCTGTTAAAAATAACCTAAAACCTTTCCATTATAAAGTTGCAATTAAAATGTCTCACACTATCCAAACTCATTCGAAATGATTGTGACCATATACCCAGCTCTGGAGGAGTTTACTACATCCAACTCAATGACCCCACAGGCAAAATCTTCCCCAAAGACAAATACATAGGTAAAACCTCATGCCCATTTAACGCCAGACTTAAAGAGCACAAATATGACATCTTAAATAAAATACAAAAAAGCACACTATCTCAAACAATCTGCCCACTGATTATCACTCCGCTAAAATTATGGTATCCCCACCTACCAAATTCCAACTAGCTGTCACAGAAAATATTCTCATTAAAGTAAAACTGACTGAACTCTGCAACACAGATATTGTCTCCCTCCCCCCACCGTGGCGTCTGATACTTAGGGAATATAACATACACCTCGGAAATTCCACACCCCTGTAAACATTCTCCTCTCTCATCGCTGATCCTGATTTGCCACCTGCAATAATACCCATCCACTTAACCCTTTAGAACACCTCCATAATACCTCCTAAAATCGTCAACTAATATACCCCCCCCCCCACACACACACAAATAAACTCCCAATAGTAATACCAATAAGAAAACCATTATTCAGACCCTCGATAACATAATTATCTTAACCCCAAATTGCAGTTTACGAAATTTATTAATTCACTAAAACTACCTCACTCATTATAAATATGAATTACTACACACAAATAGTGATGCTTCCCTCGACATACGCAGATCTTGGCGATTTCTCATAAGCCCACACCCTCTCCCAACCTCCGTTACATGTAGATCGCATTACCGCCACCCGCACTTCCGCCGACCACTCCTATCCTCGGAGCTGAACCACTGACATGTCAATATATGGCACCCCACCCCTCCCTCGCACTCACCAACCAACTGCCTCTCCTACATTAAGTTTCTCGCTTCCCACCTGATGAAGCACCGATAGGAACGGCGCGAAACGCACATCGTGGATCTAAAAATTTTTTAAGCACTCTATGCTATCAAAAGTATAAATGGTTATTTCATTCACCAATGCAGGTAGACCATTGGCAGCCGTCGTCATTATTTTAAAATCCACTGAGACATCACTTGTCGTCAAGAATGTCTACTTTTAAATTTCTCACCAAAAGCATTCCAAGAAGCTCCTGTTACTTCCCATCCTCTACAGTACGGTACGTAAATCTCTCTTTAATAATTATTGATACTTGATAGCATAGTCCATGTGTTGAAGTGCTTAAAAACATTTAACAGTGTCATAGAGAATTAAATTACTTTAATTACTGCACTGTGTACCTCTGCTGTAATTTTTGTTATTTTAGTTCTCATTTTATAGTAATCAAATTCCTTAAACTTAGTCACCTTTTTTTTATCATTTTTAACATCTGTTTTGAAAAATTCAGATTTTTTCTGGCTACTTGAATTGGATTTTTCCTCTAAAGAAAATTTTAATCAACTTCAAAGTGCTGATTTATTAGTAGATATTGTATTTGGCGTTTTTGCATATCTCGTTTAATGGTTTTTGGATTTGAACTGGATTGTTTGAACCTAGTTTTTGTAAATTTATTTATATATATTATAACTTTTTTTTACTTCATCTTTTTATAGTGTCATTTGTATGTTAAAGTTGGTTGGAGGTTCTGTAATTTTGAACATTTCTCATTTTATCATGTTTGACACAATATGGATTCAGTTGCTTTTGTGCCATAAAATCCAAAATAACTTTTTCCTTACTCATCAGATGTATTCTTTATGTAACTAAATATATAATCTTGAGATTTTTTAATAAGCTATAAATATATATAGGCATACCTCATTTAGCACTGCCCCATATAGTACTGTTCTTCTCAGAAATATTTTTATTTATTTAAAATATATTTTTATATATATATAAATCCATACTACTGAATGATATATTTAATATATATATACATGACCAGTGACATTCTCAGCTCTTTTGGCACCCTGGGCAATAAAATTATTTCGCATCCCTTCACCTCTTCCAATTTAATGAATGTGAAAAAAAAATTATTTTATGATTAAGCCCATCATGACACCCTGGGTGACCACCCCATCTACCTTTGTTTTGGCATGGTCCTGTTCATGGCTGGTCAGCCAGCACAGTAAAGTATTATCATATGCTCTCAGCCAATGAGCCATGCCATACATACATACATTACTGTATAAATAAAAATAAATATCCCCTCAAGCAGCTGCTTGCCACAGAGGTCTGACAGGAGCCTGTCAGTTTATATGCCATAGTAGGTCTGTGAGGATGGCAGGACCTCAGCACATTACTGTATGCTCAGCCATTAAGTGCCAGTGCACCAATATAACTTGCTTTATTAATTTTTTTTTCATATTATTCATTTGGCAACACAGGATGTATTTATAAAATCGCATTTATAATCTGTATCATTGTTTGAATAACCCAATAAATCCCTAATATATATATATATTGTAGGTAATAAATTACGATTTTGGGAACACATCTCCACAGGGATTATGCTATAATGAACACATTAGCACTGATTCAGTTAGCACTCCCATTTGCAAAAATTCACTAAATGGTGTATGCCTATATAACTAATTAATGAGAATCCTGTGCTTAATGAGATTGGATATTACTACCCCAACAAATGTTTATTTTTTTTTTCTTTCAAATTTACACAAAGATCTATAAACTTGTTCAAGCTTTCAGATATGGAGATACAACAACATCTATCAAAGGAATTTTTCTTTTAAAAGATATTCCTTTTTTTCTATATTTAGAAGCTATTCTGCTAAAATTGAATACAAGAGGTTATAGCTCATACTTCATCTTTTGTATATGAAAAAAAAAAATGGTGGGATCTGAATCCATGACATATAAAGTGTCTGCACTAGATATGCTTTATGTGCTTAAAATGTTGTTCTATGCAAAGAGGTAATTTTGTGTATGTATGTTTTTAATGTATAATTTATCCCTATTTTTATGTAGATGCAAAGAGCAGAAATAGAGGAGATGAGGCAAAGGGAAGCAAATATGACAGCACTGCTTGCCATTGGACCACGAAAAAAGCTAAAAGCTGAGTCTAGTGGATGTGGACTAAATCAGGTATTTTTAAAATAAAAAAAAGATACTGTAAAGAATAATTGAAAAAAATTATAGAATAACACCTTATTAATTTGTAAATGATATATAAACTACAAACAGTATAACAATATAGATAATGCCTAAGAAAAAGTGCTAGTTTTATTTCTGGAAAAGTTGAGTGAATTCTGTTTAAGAAAGTGGTGAATTAGATTTTGTCAGTGAGTAACATTTTTCTTTTCAATATAATGTTTTAATAGTGAGATAAGGACTTTTATTTTGGGTAGGGGTGGGGAAGTAACAAGAAGGCAGCTTTCACAAGCAATTGAGAACCTTCCTTAACCTCAGTTGATGCCATGAGAAAGAATAAACTGTGCTTGGTGTGCGTTATGTCTCAGGGAGCTTTTTGACACAGGACTGCATCATCATCCTAAAGCAGCCATGGTCTATGGAGGTCCAACAAATTGTGCAATTTAGTTCTCCAAACACATCTCTTCCAAACTGCATCTTGCCAATGCAGACCAATTCTAGCAAGGTCCTGCTTGACATTGTCTGCTCACTGTATTCTAGGTCTCCCCCTCTTTCTGAGGCCTTTAGGCACACTGTTTGTAACACTATTTGCTGTTCTATAGTTATGCCTACAGGCAATATGGCCAAATCAACAGAGCAAAAAAAACATACTGCTCAGAGGAGGTTGCCTACTCCTTTTCTTAACCTCTTCATTACTTACAAAGTTGAACCACCTTAATACCCAAGATACTGCATAAGCATCTAGAATCAAAGCATCAAGTTTCCTGTTACCTTGTTTACAAGGGGTCCAAGTTTCACTACCATAACTAACCAAACTATTATACAGTCTAATTTTAGTGTGGGTGTATATGCCTATTTCTCCACAAAGTGTAAGTCTTATTCAAAATGTATATATATTTAATAAATATATTATAAATCACAGTGTACATTGTTTCTATATTTTAAAAGGTAGAGACCAAAAAGCTATATTTGTTCTGTAAGCAACTTGCAGGCTTAGCAGCAATAATACTTCTTTACCAACAATGAAGTTAGTTTAGATCTACTAACTATACATAGAGTATTGCAGAGATCCTAACCAGTATCTGAACTCTTGTACAGAATCATTAGCAACAATATGACATTATCAAATTATGTTGAACACAAAGGTTCATCATACAGATCTATTTAATACATTGCTAACATTTGGGTTAACTGTTTACTTTATCACAGGAAATAAAGCAGCAATTCCATTGACAAGTTCTTCATTCTGATCGCTTGGAATCAGCTGGTACAATATTTCACAGTTGGTAACTGGCAATCTGTTGCTTAAGCAGATCTTGCTATAACATCTTGTCACTGCCAAGTTGTTTTGCTGCAGGTACATCTGGACATTTTGTTGTTATTCACCCACAGGGCATAGTTTCTCTGTAGTCTGGTTTTATCCAGTAGGATCACATACTTGCACAGTGAAGATGTTGATTTATAACATAATTCACAACAGTGATGTTAATTGCATTTGCATGAAGGACAGTATGCTTATTTAGCTCTCTACCATTTATATTTTGTTAAATGTAAAATCAATTTACAACGTAACTTTCAACATTACAAGTTTAAAAAACAACTCAAAGTTAAAAGACTTATGCAACATGTTCTTTTAACTTTTAATTTTTTTTAATTCCAACCATCAATAGAAAGTCTGTTTGTTTATGAATAGGTGGAAAATAATTGTTTTTGTAAATGAAGAAAATTACTCTTTTTTGAAACATTTTCACAGTGTTATACTTTGATAAAAGTCCAAGCTTTTTCACCAGCTGTAACCAGTCAAATAAACAAGTCAACTCTAGAATTTTTTTAAAAATTACAAATGAACAAAAATAAGTCATATTATACCAAAAAGAAAGAACATTTAATTGGGGTTGAGAAAATGGAAAATGGCAAAAATAAAAAAAAAGACAGGTAAGTAAAATTTTATAAGCATTATTAAAGAAATATATAAATATGTAAGAAATATATAAGCATATTTAAAGAAATTGAAAGGTTTTTACTGTATTTTTTGCATTTTAAATTCGGTAAAAAAAATTATTTTTTTGGCCAAAAACTATGACAAAATTGTGCCATATAAGTATTTTACTACCTTTATATATATATATAATTCATAATATTTGTATCATTACCTAAATCTTTTATTTCTTTGATTTTGACAAAATTATTTGGTCATTAATGCAAACAATGTACAATGGCGATTTTTTTTTTCAATTGGCTTACTCTAAGACTAAGGTAGCAGTGTTACAAAAATTTATTTTGTTTAGAACAAGATTATTGAAATAAAAACTGAAAAAATAAATAACTAAAAAGGGATAAAGAGCTGTGAAGAAATTAAATTAGAATACTTCAAGGCAAAGATAACAATAAATATTTTGTGAAAAAAAAATTTGCTCATGTATGGGATTGAACCCACATCTCTCAAGAAACATGCCACACTATTCTACATTGAATTAATACTGACTCATCTTTTTTCCACTAATTTTAAGTTTTTAAACTCTTTACCAAGGATTTCTGGCTCTTACCATCTTAGGTGGCAACCATTTTTTTTTATATTGCACTGAATAAGATGGTAATAAATAATAAAGTCTCTTTGTGCTATTTGGCATTATTAATGATTTAAACAAAGCAATTTTCATTCAAGTAAAATTCATCAAAGCAAACATTGCTTATTTTAACCTCTGAAATTTGAGATTGAAACTTTCCAGATCAGAGGATATACATTATATACTGATTAATATAGAAAAGTTGACATTTTTTAAATATTTTTAGGCAAAAACTTGACTTAGAAATTACAAATTCTTAATGCTAGTTATGAAATTACTTCAATTTAAAAATGGTACTAAAAAGTCCTATCAGTTAAAAATTAAATTTTTTGTTATAATGTCCTAATCAGATGTCTCCTAAAGTAGTTACCATTTTAAGTCATGTATGACTAATGTTTTCATTTTTGTTCATATCAAATAATAATTCTTTCTAATTGCAGTATATATTAGAGAAGCAATATAAATAATTCTAGAGGTAGTTAAAATTGATATCCCCGTTCAGAATCTGAAAATTTTCGGAATTCATCTGAATCACTCTTAAGAATCGGTGGAATATTGTAGTTTAGATAAAAACTCATAATTTTCCTGTTCAACTTTTAAAAATAATATTCCATTATGATTATTATCTATATGTATTATAGTATTTGACTATCCTATTTTATCCTTTAAAACCTATATTTCATCAGCAAAAGAACATGCAAAAACACATCAGTACTTTCTGAAATATCTGATATCTACAGTCTAATATGTGCACTAAGTTTGAAATCAAAATTAGATGTTTGCCAATCAATATCACATTCCTATGATATTGCTGATCACATGATCAAAGAAATAATGATTTTTCTCTTCATATTCCATTTATAAAAAATATCCAATAAGAGATAAAAAATAATTTAGAAACACTGAAACAGTTTTTAATCACAAAATATACTAAAATGATGCAAAAAGATATATGGATATATTTTCATGCAAATCATTGAAAACCTCCAATAAAAAAATGTTCCTTGGCATCTGACTTCATTTTATTGAGAACACAGATCATCAAATGTTTACAAAATAACTCAATTAACTCTGGAGCTCTCAGCCAGCTAGTGGGGGATTGTTCTAAATATAGAACAGCAGCTATGGCAAAGGTGTCGTCTGGCTGTGCTAATAGCAGTTTCTGGGCTGTGCTAATAGCAGTTTAAGCAAGAGAAAGCACTCTTTATTTTCTGGCATGTTAAGATGAGGAATAAATTGAAAAAAAATAAGCATTTTTAGGAGCTCTGAAATGTCTATTTTACATAAATATATATTATATAAATAAAAAGTTATTTCAAACTAATATTTTTAACAAATTTTTTTTGTGGTACTAAAAATTGATTTTATGGTTCACAGTCAAATGTGCAGGCTTTGTGAACCTGATCTTATAGGTCATGGCAGCATAAGGGTTAAAGGTAAAACATGAAGTTCCAAATATATTGAAACCTGTAGCATGCACTTATCTATTTATTCTTTTCCATTATTATTCTCAAAATGATTTTTTCCAGCACATTTAACTTGTTTAAATTGGTTTTAACAGCTCCACCCCACCTAAGAAGTGCTTATTGTAAATAAGACTATACACAAACATAATAAAATAATTTTAAAAAGTTTCTTAATTCAAAAAATCTCTTAAAACAAAGAACCTATTAACCCTTATAAAGACAATTTTTTTCCTATAAAATTGCAACTCAAATTTTTACCCTTACTATGAAACAACTAGTGAAACGGTTTACATTATATGCTAAAAGAAAAAGTGTTTAATTTTGAACAAAAAATATAAAAATTGGAAAGAGGAAAAAAGGTAGGTAAGCACAAAAAACATGTTGCAAGTTCATTTGTAGTGACTTTTGAAACCTGATTAATCAGCCTCCAACACTTTAAGGTTAATAGCAGATTTTAGTTTTTGATCTACATGATCTTTGTGTTTAATCCAATTAAAGTTTTGGTCAAGACAAACTCCTAGATATTTTATTTATGACAACTCTAGACATCAACAGGCAAATAAATGAATACAATTTACCAAATGATATTCAATCACATATTCCAGAGTTGATTTAGTTGAAAGTGCAAAATTTATAAATTTTTGTCTAATCTAAATTTAAAATAAATTAATTTTTTCTAACCATTTATGTAATAAAAGTATATTTCTATTGGTGTATTTTAGCATTTGATCATCATCAGTTACATATAATAACACAATATTATCTACAAATGCAATAGCATATCCAAAAAAATTATTTCCAATGTGTCATCAACAAAACATTTAAACAATATAGGACCAAGCACTAATTCCTGAGGCACACCGAATTTTACAGGGTGAATAATAATAATAAATAATAATATAATTATAATTATATTATAATATAATTATAATATAATTAATAATATCACTAATGATATTATTAAGAATACTATTATGCAAATATATAAAAGAATCTGAAGTCCCTTTTTTATTTTGAAAATCTAACTGTTTGTCATATATAATGCTATTCTTTGTCAAAAATTCCATAAGTATATTTTTAAAAAGTTTCTCTAAACTTTTGAAAAGACTGATAAAACAGAAATTTGTCTGAAGTTGTTTATATATAAACTTTTACTTATATATCAAGCATTATTTAGATATTCTGGCTTTATAGAAGAGACCAGGTGGACAGGTAAAGGTAAGATACTTAATAATTTTAAATTTCTCTTTTTCAGGGAGTGAGGATAGAAAGCATCTACAAAGGTAAATTTGCTTCTCAGCAGACATGGCAGTGATGCTATTCTAATATGGCTGAATTAATGAAAGATTTATTAAAGCTAAATTTAACACTAAGATTAAAGACATGAATGTTATTATGTTGCTATGCCCCAACAGAGGACTGATGAGCACAAGAAAGATAGATTTTATAGACAACCTCGAGAGATTTTGAAATCTGTCAAGAAAGGAGCTATTTCTTTTTGCTAGGTGACTTCTGTTCTAAAGTTCGTACTTACTCTGAGCTTTGAGCAGAGGTGTTAGGTCCCTTTGGCATTGGTACTTCAAATGGCAATGGGGAACATCTCCTGTGGGTAACTAAACTTACAGTTTGAAAATAACTAACACATACTACAAACACTGGGACATATACACTGAAGTGCCATTGAATTAGGGATAGGAGACATTATCACAAATTCAGTGCAGCAAGTCCTGCATTTGCACACATGCGTGGCTAAAACTCTATTCATTTATAGCTGTCAGCTTTGACTTCCCCAAGCATTCATTGTGAGAAGCGTAATGGGAAAGGTGCGGGATATGGATGCATTTGACAAAGGGCAGATTGTAAGTGTCCGACAAATGGGACACTTGATTTTCAAAATTGTCAATGAACTTGGATTTTATCATATGACAGTTTCAAGAGTGTTCCAGGAATATGAAAATTCTAGCAAAAAAATCAAGCACCCAAACAAACTGCAAAGACAACCAGCCTTGAATGATCATGGGCTTCATCATCTGACCCACATCATATGGACCGATAGGGGCCAGACATTATCTGAAATCATCTCCCATCTGTCTGGATGCAGGTTCCAGCCAGGAAGTTGGTGCATGGAATGTGCAACGCTCACTTTATAATCTCGGCTTTGGGAGCCACCGACCTGAGTCTCACTTCTAATGGCCTGACACTGGTCTTAATGCCTTGCCTGGGTTAAAGAACATTGAAACTGGACCATCGAAAATTGGCAATGGATAGCCTGGAGTGATGAATTCTGATTTAAACTTCATCACACTGATGGGAGACTGAGGGTATGGGCCAATCCCATGAAGCCATGGATCCTGCATATCAGGTTGGAACAGTTCAAGCTGGTGGTGGCTCAGTGATGGCCTGAGGTGTCTTCTGTTTGATGTCTGTGGATCCTTTGGTATGTGTACCGAACTTGTCACTCTTTCACTCCACCTTCCAGGTGACTGGGTTAAAGAACATTGAAACTGGACCATCGAAAATTGGCAATGGATATCCTGGAGTGATGAATCCCAATTTAAACTTCATCATGCTGATGGGAGACTGAGGGTATGGGCCAATCCCATGAAGCCATGGATCCTGCATATCAGGTTGGAACAGTACAAGCTGGTGGTGGCTCAGTGATGGCCTGGGGTGTCTTCAGTTGGACATCTGTGGGACCTTTGGTATGTGTACTGATGACTCTCAATGCATTCCAGTATGTAGAACTCATGGCTGACCATTTACACCCATTTATGGCCATCATACATCCCAATGGAGATAGTGTCTACCAGCAAGACAACTGTTCATCTCACAGGTCCAGGTTGGCTACTGCATGGTTGCAGGAGCATTCTGTTGACTTTGAAATAATGAATTGGTCACCTAGAAGCCCAGATTTAAATCCCATTGAAAATCTTTGGGATACCATCAAGCAGAGTGTTCGGGCCCATGTCTCATCAGCGACAACCTGGAGAGAATTGTGGGCAGCTCTGGAGGATGCATGGGTCACCATACCTGTGTAACATTTACACAAGCTTCTGGAGTCCTTGCCTCGTCGTGTGGTGGCCGTTATCAGGTCCAGAGTGGGTCCAACATGTTACTAAGTTGCTATCCCTAATTCAATGGCACTTCAGTGTATAAATACACATGGGCTCCATAGGAATGCGATTGATTTACGTTAAAATAAAAAAAAAAATACTTCCTCAAGCAGCTGCTTGCCACAAAAGTCTGACAGGAGCCTGTCATTAACAGTAAAAAAATGCGTTTGTTCAATTAGGAATATCAGATCATATAGGGGAGTTGAAATTGGATCTGACCATTACCTGGTCAAAACTGTTTTATAACTGAAGCTTAAGAAATGTTGTTCTATGGTTAAGAGAATTACCTTTAATACAAGCTCTGAAAGATCCAGATATAGCCAAAGCATACTATGATAGGATACTTAGTCATTATGACAATTGTGGTTTGCTTACCTGAATTGAGAAAGAATGGGATCAGTTTAAACATGCTTCTCTTGGAACTAACTACTCTTTTGGGTAAAAAGGAACAGAGGAGACAAAGTTATTTGAATGATAAAGCTGTGGAACTTATTTCTGAACAAAGGAAGTGCAGGAATAATATGAATCAACACCCTACTAGTTTTAATGAACAGTATTGCAAATAGTTTATCAAAAGTGTAATGGATCAGCTAACAGTTGATAAGGATATTATTTTTGTTTTGTTTTTTTTTATTTGCAACATTTAGAACAGAGAAGAATCCCAAAAGCTACTGTAGCTTTTACAGGCCTTCTCATACAAGGACATGCCTCACTAAAATCAAAGTCATTGCATACCACTGCCTCAGTTAGAGCTAACACAACACATATTTTTGTGTGTTATTTGCTTGTTAGTTTTGCTGACAAAATAGGAGGCAGCTAGACAGCACAACAGCAGGGAGTTGTTTCCAGACAGTTAATCTTTTGTGTGGAAAGAAACAGATACGTACACAAGGATTGAGAGTAAGCATGGTAAAGTGGTTGAAGGTAAGGATTCTGTCCTTGACTAGATGGGCAGAGTATTTCAAAGATATTCTAAACAATATGGTTATTTCTATTCCTGTTGTAATGAGGATAGATGTATTACTAGCTTTAATATTGGCTCTATATCACATTCTGAAGTCACTTTGGCCATCTCTAAATTAAAACTGCATAAATTTCTAAGGGGTTGATAAAAAAAATCACCACTGAAATGCTTAGAGCTGAGAACGTTTGTGTTGTCACATGGCTGATTGAATTTTGAATATTTTTTATGATAAAGATGTTGTTTCTAAGGATTTTATTAGAGTTGCTATTATACCAATTAAAAAAAATTGCAGTTCTTGTGATAATTATAGGGTAATTAATCTACTTTATGTTCCAGGTAAAGGCTTGCATTGTTGTGGTTAATAGAATTAAGAATTTGGTTGATGGACAACTGTGGGATGAAAAGTATGGATTCAGATGTGGAACAGGATGTATATAGATCAAATATTCTCAATTAGTCAAGATTGATTAATTGAGAATAGTCAGATTGTTGAGATGTGTTTAGAATTATAGAAACCTGTGGTTATTAGCTTTATAGATTTCAAAAAGGCTTCTGATTCTATTGATTATCATAATTTGTGGTTGATCATTAGATCACATGGAATACTTGACAAGTCAGCATAATGTAAACTCTCTATAATAACACTGAATCATGTGTGAGAGATAGTAAGTCTTAGAATTTGGTTTATCATTACTAGTGGAGTTAGACAGTGATGCATTTTGAACTTTTCTCTTCAGTATGATTATTGATTATGTTATGCAGAATTCTTTGCAAGGGGAAAATTTTGACCTCAAATGGTCTAGAGCAGGGGTTCTCAAAGTTTTGGAATGTTGTACCACTTAAATAAACTGCTAAAAATTCGTGTACCACCATGTGCATATTTTGTAATTCGGACTTTGTGCAGCCAAGAGTATGTGTTTTTGGTCAGAGGACAAACAAAATAAAATAAACAATCTTGTCAAAAATCATAGTTTTATTATATTGACTATTGCACGTAAACTATTATTTACTTTTATTCAATACTAATGTGATGGGTGGGCTTGTTTCACTGAAACTATTTTCAACATATCGGGCTTTATCTTCGTTAACTTCAAACGTAAGTCAGGCTCAAGTTCCAATCGTGTCCTATATTTATTTTTAATGCCCAACATGGCAGAAAACCCAATTTCGCAAAAATATGTGTTGAAGGGCATTAAAAAATTTTAATGTTTTGTCTGAAATAACTTTATATTCAACTCTTTAACCAAAAATTGCACAAATCTGTCTTTTTTTTAACTAATTTATTAGATTTCCATCACATTAAGTTTCTATTAGCTGTTCTCCCTCTTGAGCTGAAAAATTATCCAACACAGTTTCTGAAATGGATGAAAAGGTATCTCTTCTCTATTAACATATTTATTTATGAAAGATATCTATTAACTTTCATTTTCTAAATTTTCAGGAAAGTATGAATGAAAATTCTTAACAAGACCCATGCAATGTTTTTCTATATCTTCAATCAGTATTTCATTCATTGTTAGTTCATTTTCCAAGATAAACTCTTCTAATGTGGGCAATGCAGCAATCTTGTTCTTTCTTATATCCTTGATTATGTATTCGAGTTTAGTGACAGCTGCCTTTATTTTGTCTGTTATAATAAAAGCTGTTATATTTGGACTTTGTAAGTTGGAATTCAGTTCATTCAGGCATCCAAAAATATCAGCCAAATATGCTAATCATCCTAACCAAAGTTCATTAGTAAAACAAGGAGAGGGTTCAAATTTGTATTCTCAAAAAGTAGAGTTAAAACCTTTCCTCTTGATAACCATCTAACTTCTATATGCAGAAGAAGCTTATTGTGGTCACTACCCATTTCATTACACAAAATTGTAAATAGTTGTAAATTATGAGCTCTGGATTTAATAAAGTTTTCTATCTTTACTGATTGGTCTAACACAGTCTTTAGTCCCATTGTCATTGATTTTGTGGCCAATGCTTCATGATGCATGCTGCAATGTGTAAACTTTGCATCTGGAGTAACTTCTTTAATTTTAGCATGAACACCACCACGATTGCCCGTCATTGCACCCGCACCATCAGAACATATGCCTACACAGTTTTTCCAATTGATATCATAAACAGTGAAAAATTAATTGATTTTCTTAAAAATTTCATCTGTGGTGGTATTATTTGGAAACACTTTCGCAGAATAAAAATTCATCTATGATTTCTGTTTCAAATCATACATAAGTCATTAACTGTGCAAAATTTACTAAATCAGTACTTTTATCTATCTGAATTGCAAAAAATCTGCTGTGTTTTATATTCTGAACAAGTGTTTCTTTTACTTGAGCTGCCATTTCATTAATTCTCCGAAAAAGAATGTCGTTTGATAGAGAAACAACATTCAACTTTGTTGCTGCTGCTGGACCAAAAATTGATGTTACAATATCTTTTGCTGCAGGTAGGATTAAAGTTTCCCCAATAGTATGAGGTTTCCCAGTTTGAGCAATTCTCAGACTAACCAAATATAATGCTTCAACGGCTTGTGTGTTAGTTGCAGTAAAAGAATGAACTGATTTTGCGATATTTTTCAATTCACTTCACTGTCTTTTAAAAAAATGTGAGATTTGTCTTTCAAATGCTCGTGTTTGTTGTAGAAATGACATTTCAGAAGGGATGGTTTCATCGAGTGATTCGAGAATTGTTTGTAACAAATAACACATTGTGACTTGGGCTCATTTTCATCTCCACATCAAGTAAATCCATACACCAAATACTCTTCATTCTATTTTCTTTTAATCCCTTTTGATTTCCCAGAATCTTTATGGGACTCTGGCTTAAAACTGCCACTACTAGCTGTGTCAGTGTCATCAGCTGGTTGTTTTCTCTTAGAATTTTTAATTTTCAACCACTTGTCCATTATAATTAGGGTGAACAGAAAAAATAACTTTTTTACTTCTGTAAACAAGTAAAAGATGTCAGCTCAGATGGATGTAATTGTAAAGGATTAATTTTTTAATATCATAAATACCTTATTTAGCATACAATTTATAAACACACAAAAAAAAATTAATAACACAACTTACCTGGAAAGATAGTTTTTAAATGTTATTGAAAATGGAAACATAAACATAGGCATCCACATATGGACATGCTCAAAACACAACTGAAAAAGTTCTAATATCTACCAGATATTATAGTAGATTACTGCTTGTGCACAAGACATACACATTGGACCAACTAAAGTAACTAATCACTAAAGTAGACATTTGTGTCCATTTTCGTCTTGTACAATCTTAAACATGTCATTCATTTAAAAATTTAAAATCTAATATTATCAAATGTACTAAGTACATCGTAACTAAGTGCACAATGATTAATTGATGAACAGAAAAAAATTAAGTGATGAAAATTAGTCAGGCAGATGGTGTTTCAGTTGCTTTGAATGGCTGTACTATTTAGCAAGTGTCTCAGTTTAATTATCTTGGGAGCTATGTAACAGATACTGGTGATGTGCAGCACGAGATAAATAGAAGAATAGGAACTGCCGCTGGAACTTTTAAGAATCTATGGAGAGTATGTAAAAATAGGCGAGTACACCTAAAGACTAAAATTAGGCTGAATAATAGTTTGGTTCTAAGGTTAGTTATGGTAGCAAAACATGGACCCTTTGTAAGCAGGATAACAAGAAACTTGATGCCTTTGATTTTAAATGCTTATGCAGTATCTTGGACATTAGGTTGTTTATCATCATCCTCAAGCAACCATGGGCTACCGAGGTCCAACCAGACCATGCAATTTAATTCTCCAAGCATGTGTGTCCTGAGCTATATCTGCTGCATCCGGCCACTGCACACCATTTTTAACCAGGTCCTGTTTGACATTGTCTGCCCACCTCATCCTAGGTCTCCCCCTCTTTCTGAGGCCTTTAGACACACTGTTCATAACCCTATTTGCCAGTCTATAATTATTCATACAGGCAACATAGCCAAACCAACAGTCTCTCTCTGCACAATATGCTGCTTAAAGGAGGTTGCCGACTCCTTTGCCTAACCTCATCATTAGTTACAAAGTTGGACCACCTAATGCCCAAGATACTGCGTAAGCATCTGGAATCAAAAGCATCTAGTTTCCTGTTATCATGTTTACAAAGTGTCCAAGTTTCACTACCATAACTAACCCTAGAAAGAACCAAACTATTATACACTCTAATTTTAGTCTTTAGGTGTATGCGCCTATTTCTCCACACTCTCCATAGATTCTTAAAAGTCTCAGCAGCAATCCCTATTCATCTGTTAATCTCGTGCTGCATATCACCGGTATCTGTTACATAGCTCCCAAGATAATTAAACTCTGACACCTGCTCAAGACTGCAACCATTCAGATTAACTGAATCACAGCCTGCCTGACCAATTTTCATCACTTTAGTTTTCTCTCTGTTTATAACCAAACTTACTCTACTATCAGTTTCATCAACAGCCCTAATGAAAGAGTTCATCTCATCAACATCATTTGCCAAATGGGCTAAATCATCAGCATAATCTAAGTCAGAAATTTTTGTATCTCCAGCCCATTTAAGGCCAAAATCTTCCCCTTGAAGTGAATTTCGCATAACATAATCAATAACCAAGCTAAAGAGAAAAGGAGACAAAATGCACCCTTGTCGAACACCAGAAGTAATGCTAAACCAATTGCTACAAACCTTACCAACTCTCACACATGACTCAGTGTTATTTTAGAGAGCTTTCGTTATGAAGAGGTTAGGTGAAGCACTCAGCAACCTCCTTTGAGCATTATATTATGCAAATTGGTTTGTCCATGTTGTCCATATGCATAGCTGCAGATTGGCGAATGCAGTTATGAACAGTGTGCCTAAAGGCCTGAGTAAAAGGGGGGGAAACCTTGGATGCAATGGGCAGACAATGTGAAACAGGATCTTGCTAGAATTACCCTATAGTGGCCAAATGCAGCTGTTGTAGTTCAGGACAGACATATCTGGATAATAAAATTACACAGTCTGGTAGGATCTTCATAGCCCATGGTTTCATGAGAACTTTGTATGTGTATGTATTAATAAAATATTCATCGAACGAAAAAGGTGTTAGTTTTGAAACTTGAATTATGTAGTTTTATAAGATATCTGTAAGAAAAGTTTCAAGTGACAATTTCTATTTTTTTTAAATCTTGAGTTTCTTGTACTAAACACAAATGTAGCCATTTTGAGCTTCTCAGTTCAGATTCTGTCAATGTGTGTAATCAGTGGGACCATGGAAAGATTAAAATAGCTTAAACATCCTCTGTAGTCCTAAGATAAATGCTTCCTTTTTTTTGTTCAAAGGTGTATAATGCCTTTTTTTTTTATTTCTCCTCTGTCATAGATGGCAAATTTTTTTATCTTTTGTCAAATATTCATTGTTATACATTGGTGAATCATCATCCACCTCAAAGATTTTGCTTTGCATTAACCTTCTTTTAGCTTTTTTTTTTTAGCTAATTAATGATTTCTAATAGCAGTGGTTTCAAATTCAGTAATCATTGAATTTGATTTATTGGAGTATGTTGATGTTACCTCACATACATTTTTCATACTTCTATCAGTATATTCTTCAATCTCTCAAGCTTTAAACAAGTTTGTCCACAGCAAGTCATTGCCTATAGCCGTAGGAAGACCAGTTATCTCTATATTTCTATTCAGTGCACTTTATCAAATTTCCATTAATTTACTATTCATCAGAATCACTTTATCCTCAAGCTCCTTATTCTTTATTACTAATTCATGTAAAATTTTCATTTGTTCAATGTAATCTGCTCTTAGTTTTTCATGCTACTTTAAAAATTCATCAAATTTGACTACAGCAATAATTTACTGATATTTTCTAATTCTCTTAATGTGCACAAATTCCTTTCTTTAATTGTGAAACACAATGGAAAATTCACCTTTAATTTCAGATTTATAAAGGTAGTAATTGTATTCAAGTAACTGGAATCAATTTTACCTCTAAGATCATCTAAGGTAGTGCTGGCACCAAATGGCTCCACTTGCACATTGGAATCCTTATTGACACTGGAATCCATATTAACACCCAATTCAACTAGCATAGATTTTTCTCTACACTTAGAACCACTACACTTGTCAATACTACCTACTACACTTGTCAATAGTCCACTCTAGTGTTACTGAAAGCAGTACATCTCATTCCAATGCAATCAATGTGAAAAAATGCACTGCATTTTCTAAAACATTGAAGAAATCCCCTTATTTTCCCTCGACCAGGAAGTAAACACCACACCTCTCTCTGAAACTATGTTACCAGAAAATTGGTGATATGCCCCCTTTTTTGACAAAGGTTTAGATGGTCTTACAAGTTCACTGAAATTCATGAAGCACCTAAGACCTGGCAACTTGTTTGCTGAGACTACTTGTTGAAAACACTGAACTACTCCTGACAGTTGGGGGTGGCCATCTGCATGTGTTCCCACAAATTGGGACAGGAGTGGTTTAGTCAATAGCATTCCAGGCTTGTAATATGCAGTTTCCAGGTTCGAGTCCTACCTGGGCCAGCATCAAGATTTATCTCCACAAACCTTATCACCATCCATCAGATGGGACATTATGCCATGGCCCCATATGCAGGAGAACCATACTCTGGCACGTTAAAGCACATTCTGGATGGCCATGATGGGAACTACGATCTGTCTCCCAACAGCTGTTCCAGTAAGTCTCCTCCCCCAACCTTCTCTGAGCCTTTGGGGTCCTTGTGACCTTGCCATTTAACCCATTGTGTGAAAAAAAGTGTCACTCAGAGTTAATCTAGCAATAACCCAACAGCCCACAAGTTATTTAATTTCTCTCAGGGTGTGATCTCTAGGTGGGGTCTCCTCAATGTTTCTGAGGAAATCCTTTCAGAACTCTCCACACAAGGACTAACAGCAGTTCATTGGGTTTTGACACTTCAAGATGGAAAATTAATACCTAATCAGGTGTGAATTTTGACCTTCAGCATGCCACACCTGCCTTCTTCCATCAAGGTAAGATATTTACACTATGAGGTGTGACCATATGTGCCCAACCCTCTCCAGTGCTTCCAGTGCCAGCAATTCAGTAATGATACACAGCATGCCAGGATAAGCCTAACTGTGATCTCTGTGGGAGTCAGGATTATGCTGATCTGGACTGCACAGCTGAGATGGCAAGCTGCCTAAATTACAGTGGCACCCATCAAGTGTATTCCCTCAACTGTCTAAAGTGGAAGGGGGAAAAAGAGGTCCTGCTTGTCAAAGCAATACAGAACATCTTGTATCTGGAAACAAGGAAGATAGTTGCACCAATGACCACACCTGGCAAACTCTCGTAAGTCATGATTGCTGGAAGGCCTATCATTTCCACAGCATCTGTGATGCTGCAAATAGTCATCAATATTCTCCCTGCTGAGTCTTGCCTGCCACTCAGTACCTCTTGGAGCAGGCAAAGCCAAAGGTGATGTCTGCATCAATATTGACATCAATTTCGATTCATGCTTCAGACCCTTCCTGATCCACCCCTGGAAAGTCTCATTCTAACCTACAATCATCCAAATCATCCAAGTGTACCCTCCTTCAGGCACTTGAGCCCATCTCCATGTGTCTGCAGGAGACCTATTTGCAGACAATTGGCATTGGGATGGAGATGATCCAGCTCACAGGGGTTTCACCATCATAGTGAACACCATTCTCAATTACAGGTCATACCCATCACCACTACCTTAGAGGAGTTGCCATCTACTTCTTGGGATTTTCCACCTGAAAATATCATCTTCCTTGCAGATCTTGAGGACCTTGTCTTAGAGCGGCTGTTCTACTTTCTCTCATAGGGGACTTCAATGAACACAACCCTCTTTGGGGGGAGGGGCTCAGTCGGTAGCGCGCCAGGCTCGTAATCTGTAGTTCCCAGGTTCGAGTCCCAGCTGGGTCAGCGTTGAGATTTATCTCCGCAAAATTCTCCGCCCTGCCCACAGTTAGTAGGGGACAACGATGGACTTGGAAAGGCCGCTGTCCGTCGGATGGGACGTTAAGCCGTGGCCCCGTATGTGGGAGAGCCATACCCTGTGCACATTAAAGAACACGCTGGATGGCCTTGACAGGAGGCTACCATCTGTCTCCCAACAGCTGTTCCAGTGGGTCCCCTCCCCCAACCTTCTCTGAGCCTTCGGGGGTCCATGTGACCTGGCCATTTAGCCCATGGTGTGCAAAAAAGTGCCGCTCAGAGGTAAAACAACAACCCAACCCTCTTTGGTGCAATACAAGAAAGATGGGGCCCTCAAGCAAAGGCTTGTAGATCCTTCACTCTCTCTTTGTTGAACACGAGTGTCAGTATGTATTTTCACACTGCTATTGATCTTTCCATCTGCTTTCCCTTGATCCTTCTGCTCATTATATGGGAGGTCAAGGATAAGTTATACAGAAGTAATAATCTTCCCATGCCATATAAATTCTGCCATGGTAGGGCCTTGCAACTCCTCATGTGTCACAATGGAGGACTATTCGGGCTGACAGGAGTGATTTTGCACCCCTCTGATACAGACTAAAAATCAGTCAGTCAGGAACCATTAGTGGAGATGGAAGGCTGTATTGTCCAAGCTGCTGCTTCTCATCATCATCATCATCCTCTTACGAAACTGTGGTGGAATTCCAACTACACTGCAATTTGTAAGGTTTGGAGGGTGTTTTGGAGGTATCGGATGTCTTCCCAAACTTGAAGCATTGAAGAGTTCCAGGGCAAAAGCCCATTTTGTCCACTGACAAAAGGAATCTTGAATCAAGTATACATTTTTTATCACCTGTACAACTAGTTTAAGATTGTGTGGTATCAAGTCAAGAAGAAGGGTGAAAACTACATGTCTCACTCATTATTGATCCTGGATCACAAGGAAGAAGTTGCCAGTGTTCTGGTGGAATCTGTTTCTTCCATCTCCTCTTCTCTGTCATATTCCACTGAGTTTCTGGCCCTGAAAAACAAGCCTAATGCTGTCTGCTCTTGTTTCAGCCAAATTGCCTGGAGCCTTACAACAGGTCATTCACAGTGGAAGAGCTGCACCTTGCTCTGAACTCCTTTGACTCATCTGCTATCAGGCCAGATAACCAAAATTATGGCATCCTCCAACACCTCTCTCCATTGAGTAAAGATCAGCTCTTCCAACTTTTCAATCACATTTTTCATGAGGAGTAATTAAACAATGCCTGGAGAAAGGCTGTCATTCTTTCCCAAGCCAGGAAAGAACACAAAAATTCCATCAAATTATCATCTTAATTTCGTTGATGAGCTGTGTGTGCCAAGTGTTGGAAAGAATGCAAATACTGGACTCATCTGGTATTTAGAATGCAACAGTTTTCTTTCCAAGACTCAGTGTGACTTTTGCAGGTATTTGTCTCCTCTAGACCATTTAATATAGCTAAATTCAGCCATCAAAAATTCTTTTTTAAAATGGGAGCATCTAGTGTCAATTTTGGTCTATAAATGGTAGCTAGGTAGTCATTGGAAGGAGATCTATGTACCAATCCCCTGTGATGATGCATAGAACCAGCCAGGACTAGCACCTAATGTCCGACCCTGCCTTCTCGTGGTGCAGACCGTTAGTACCTTTCAAAAGAGATACACTTTTGTGGAAGTGAATGGAAGGGGAGGGCTGCCAGATCAGTGTGGCCTACTGATCTGGACAACTCTGGCTACTTTTCTTTTTTTTTTACCCTGCTTAGGAGTGGTCAACCACACAGGGTCCTAGTGCTAACCATATATATCAACCTGAATGGAATTATGGCTCTGAGCTTGATTATGGATCCTGATTTTGCTGCAATGGTGGGCTTTTTTTTTTTTTGGAGAGGAAAATATCTTGCTGTGTTTTCTGTTTGTTTGTGGGTTGACAGCCCCAAGTGAATAGATTCACAGGATATGTTTATCAGCTGGTGGATAATCCTGAGCAGAGGTCATCGCAGGCAACTGAACTCTTTGCTTCTGTTGGCATCGTCAAATTCTACATTGGAGGAAGTCTTCCAGTGTAGATGGCTTCAGCTTTTAGTGGTGGGGGAATGGGTCTTTGCCACATGTCTGCGATTAGGGGGCTGTTTCATATTGTTGGCATTCCCTCTCTTAATGAACATAGTTTCTTTAAACATCCCACTAACCATTTTCTCTCCATAGGTAGTTGGAATGTGAGGACTCTGCATAGAGCTTTTTCTCTTGATGTCCTCACACAAGAGTTCCACCATTATAATTTAGATATTCTCAGCTTGCAAGAGACCAGATGGACAGATAAATGTCAGATTCTTAAAAATAATCTTAAATTTCTCTTTTCAGGGAGGGACGATAATAAGCATCACCAAGGCGTGGGTCTGCTTCTCAACAGACATGCTAGTGATGCTCTTCTAGGATATGAATGCATTAATGAAAGGTTTCTTACAGCAAAATTTCAGACAAGCGTTAAAGACTTGAATGTTATCTGCTGTTATGCCCCCACTGAGGATGCCGATGAGGATGTGAAGGATAGGTTTTACAGACAACTTCAGGATATTTTGAATTCTGTCAAGAAAGGAGATATTACCCTTGTTCTTGGTGACTTCAATGCCAAAGTTGGTACTGACTCTGACCTTTGGGGAGGAGTAATAGGCCCTTTTGATATTGGTAGCTGCAATGGCAATGGGCAATGTCTCCTACAGGTAAGTAAACTCAATGGATTCAGAATAACTAACACTTATTACAAACACCATGACATACATAAGTACACATGAGTTTCACCCGATGGGCTGCATAAGAATATGATTGATTATATATTAATTAACAGCAAATGGGCTAGTTCAGTTAGGAATACCAGGTCATATAGGGGAGCTGAAATTGGATCTGACCATTACCTTGTTAAAAGTGTCTTGCAACTTAAACTTAAAAAGTGTAGTCCAAGGGGTTAAAATATTTACCTTTAATACTGAAGCTCTGAAAGACCCAGTTATAGCCAAAGCTTAGCATGATAGGTTACTTAGTCATTATGACAGTCATGGTATGCTTACTACTGAAGTTGAGGAAGAATGGGATCATTTTAAACAGGCTTTTTGGACACTAACAGTACTCTTTTAGGAAAAAAGGAGCAGAAGAGGCAAAATTATCTGAGTGATAAGGCACTTGAGCTTATTTCTGAAAGAAGGAACTGCAGGAATGTCCTTAATCACTACCCTACTAGTCCTAATAGAAAGGATTACAAAGAGCTTAATAAACGTGTAAAGGATCAGTTAGCTATGGTAAGAATCTTTGGCTTGATGGCTTGGCTGACAAAGCCGAGATAGCAGTTAGACAGCACAACAGTAGAGAGCTGTACCAGATAGTTAATATTTTGTGTGGTAGAAAACGAACAGGTATACAGAGATTGAAGAATAAACAAGGTAAAGTTATAGAAGGTGAGGATTATGTCATGGCTAGGTGGGCTGAGCATTTCAGTGATGTTCAAAACAATGTGGTTAGTTCTATTCCCATTGTTTGCAATGATGATAGATGCATTGGTGGCTTTAATATTGGCCCTATAATACAAACTGAAGTTATTTTCGCTGTTTCTAAACTTAAACTTCATAAATCCCCAGGGGTAGATGAAATTACTACGGAAATGCTTAGAGCTGGGAATGTTTTGGTTACCACTTGGATGACTGAAATTCTGAATATCTTTTATGATAAAGGCATGGTTCCTAAGGATTTTACCAGAGCTATTGTTATCCCTATTTTCAAAAAAGGTGATTGCAATTCTTGTGATAACTATAGGAGTATCAGCCTACTCTATGTTCCAGGTAAAGTTCTTTCCATGATTGTGCTTAATAGAATTAAGAATCTGGTTGACAGTCAATTGCGTGATGAGCAATGTGGATTCAGAAGTGGTAGGGGATGTGTTGTTCAGATATTTTCACTTAGGCAGATTCTTGAGAAATGTTTAGAGTTTCAGAAACCTTTGGTTGCTAGCTTTGTTGATTTCCAAAAGGCTTTCGACTGTTGATCGTCATACTGAGGCCTTTAGGCACACTGTTCATAACCCAACTGACAAAAGGCATTTCGACTGTTGATCGTCATACTGAGGCCTTTAGGCACACTGTTCATAACTAACTGACAAAAGGCATTTCGACTGTTGATCGTCATAATTTGTGGTTGATTGTGAGATCATATGGTATACCTGACAAGTTAGTTAACATAATGAAAGCTCTCTATAATAACACTGAGTCATGTGTGAGAGTTGGTAAGGCTCTTGGCAATTGATTTAGCATTGCTTCTGGTGTTCGACAAGGGTGCATTTTATCTCCTTTTCTCTTTAGCTTGGTTATTGATTATGTTATGCGAAATTCACTTCAAGGCAAAGATTTTGGCCTTAAATGGACTGGAGATACTAAAATTTATGATTTAGATTATGCTGATGATTTAGCCCTTTTGACAAATGATGTTGATGAGATGAACTCTTTCATTCGAGCTGTTGATGAAAATGGTAGTAGAGTAGGTTTGGTTATAATCAGAGAGAAAACTAAAGTGATGAAAATTGGTCAGGCAGGTTGTGATTCAGTTAATCTGAATGATTGCAATCTTGAGCAGGTGTCACAGTTTAATTATCTTGGGAGCTATGTAACAGATACTGGTGATGTGCGGCATGAGATTAACAGACGAATAGGGATTGCTGCCGGGACTTTTAAGAATCTATGGAGAGTGTGGAGAAATAGGCGTATACACCTAAAGACTAAAATTAGACTGTATAATAGTTTGGTTCTTTCTAGGGTTAGTTATGGTAGTGAAACTTGGACACTTTGTAAACAATATAACAGGAAACTAGATGCTTTTGATTCCATATGCTTACGCAGTATATTGGGTATTAGGTGGTTCAACTTTGTAACTAATGATGAGGTTAGGCAAAGGAGTTTGCAACCTCCTTTAAGCAGCATATTGTGCAGAGAGAGACTCCGTTGGTTTGGCCATGTTGCCCGTATGAATAATTATAGATTGGCGAATAGGGTTATGAACAGTGTGCCTAAAGGCCTCAAAAAGAAGGGGAGACCTAGGATGCAGTGGGCTGACAATGTCAAACAGAACCTTGTTAGAATCGGTGTTCAGTGGCCAGATGCAGTAGATGTAGCTCAGGATAGACTTGCTTGGAGAACTAAATTGCACGGTCTGGTTGGACCTCCGTAGCCCATGGCTGCTTGAGGATGATGATGATGGATTGCTGCCAGAACTTTTAAGAATCTATGTAGAGTGTGGAGATATTGGAGTATACACCTAAAGACTAAAATGAGACTGTATAATAGTTTGGTTCTTTCTAGGGTTAGTTATGGTAGTAAAACTTGAACACTTTGTAAACAAGATAACAGGAAACTAGATGCTTTTGATTCTAGATGCTTACGTAGTATCTTGGGCATTAGGTGGTTCAACTTTGTAACTAATGATGAGGTTAGGCAAAGGAGTTTACAACCTCCTTTAAGCAGCATATTGTGCAGAGAGAGACTCCGTTGGTTTGGCCATGTTGCCCGTATGAATAATTATAGATTGGCAAATAGGGTTATGAACAGTGTGCCTAAAGGCCTCAGAAAGAAGGGGAGACCTAGGATGCGGTTGGCTGACAATGTCAAACAGAACCTTGTTAGAATCGGTGTTCAGTGCCAGATGCAGTAGATGTAGCTCAGGATAGACTTGCTTGGAGAACTAAATTGCACGGTCTGGTTGCACCTCCGTAGCCCATGGCTGCTTGAGGATGATGATGATGGATTGCTGCCAGAACTTCTAAGAATCTATGTAGAGTGTGGAGATATTGGAGTATACACCTAAAGACTAAAATAAGACTGTATAATAGTGTGGTTCTTTCTAGGGTTAGTTATGGTAGTAAAACATGAACACTTTGTAAACAAGATAACAGGAAACTAGATGCTTTTGATTCTAGATGCTTACGTAGTATCTTGGGCATTAGGGGGTTCAACTTTGTAACTAATGATGAGGTTAGGCAAAGGAGTTTACAACCTCCTTTAGCAGCATATTGTGCAGAGAGAGACTCCATTGGTTTGGCCATGTGGCCTGTATGAATAATTATAGGTTGGTGAATAGGGTTATGAACAGTGTGTCTAAAGGCCTCAGAAAGAGGGGGAGACCTAGGATGCGGTGGGCATACAATGTCAAACAGGATGGGGGAACGGGTCTTGCCCCATGTCTGCGATTAGGGGGCTGTTTGATATTGTCGGCATTCCCTCTCTCAATAAACATAGTTTCTTTAAACATCCCACTAACCATTTTCTCTCCATAGGTAGTTGGAATGTGAGGACTCTGCACAGAGCTTTTTCTCTTGATGTCCTCACACAAGAATTCCACCATTATAATTTAGATATTCTCGGCTTGCAAGAGACCAGATGGGCAGATAAAGGTCAGATTCTTAAAAATAATCTTAAATTTCTCTTTTCAGGGAGGGACGACAATAAGCATCACCAAGGCGTGGGTCTGCTTCTCAGCAGACACGCTAGTGATGCTCTTCTAAGATATGAGTGCATTAATGAAAGGTTTCTTACAGCAAAATTTCTGACAAGCATTAAAGACTTGAATGTTATCTGCTGTTATGCCCCCACTGAGGATGCCGATGAGGATGAGAAGGATAGGTTTTATGAACAACTTCAGGATATTTTGAGTTCTGTCAAGAAAGGAGATATTACCCTTGTTCTTGGTGACTTCAATGCCAAAGTTGGTACTGACTCTGACCTTTGGGGAGGAGTAATAGGCCCTTTTGGTATTGGTAGCTGCAATGGCGATGGGCAGCGTCTCCTACAGGTAAGTAAACTCAATGGATTCAGAATAACTAACACTTATTACAAACACCGCGACATACATAAGTACACATGGGTTTCACCTGATGGGCTGCATAAGAATATGATTGATTACATATTAATTAACAGCAAATGGGCTAGTTCTGTTAGGAATACCAGGGCATATAGGGGAGCTGAAATTGGATCTGACCATTACCTTGTTAAAAGTGTGTTGCAGCTTAAACTTAAAAAGTGTTGTGCTAAGGTTAAAAAATTTACTTTTAATACTGAAGCTCTGAAAGATCCAGTTATAGCCAAAGCTTACCATGATAGGTTACTTAGTCATTATGACAGTCATGGTATGCTTACTACTGAAGTTGAGGAAGAATGGGATCATTTTAAACAGGCTTTTATGGAACTAACAGTACTCTTTTAGGAAAAAAGGAGCAGAAGAGACAGAATTATCTGAGTGATAAGGCACTTGAGCTTATTTCGGAAAGAAAGAACTGCAGGAATGTCTTTAATCAATACCCTACTAGTCCTAATAGAAAGCATTACAGAGAACTTAATAAATGTGTAAAAGATCAGTTAGCTGCTGATAAGAATCTTTGGCTTGATGGTTTGGCTGACAAAGCCGAGGAAGCAGTTAGACAGCACAACAGCAGAGAGCTGTACCAGATAGTTAATGTTTTGTGTGGTAGAAAACGGACAGGCATACCAAGATTGAAGGATAAACAAGGTAAGGTTATAGAAGGGGAGGATTCTGTCATGGCTAGGTGGGCTGAACATTTCAGTGATGTTCTAAACACTGTAGTTAGTTCTACCCCCATTGTTTGCAATGACGATAGATGCATTGGTGGCTTTAATGTTGGCCCTATAACACAAACTGAAGTTATTTTCGCTGTTTCTAAACTTAAACTTCATAAATCCCCAGGGGTAGATGAAATTACTACGGAAATGCTTAGAGCTGGGAATGTTTTGGTTACCACTTGGATGACTGAAATTCTGAATATCTTTTATGATAAAGGCATGGTTCCTAAGGATTTTACCAGAGCTATTGTTATCCCTATGTTCAAAAAAGGTGATCGCAGTTCTTGTGATAACTATAGGGGTATCAGCCTACTCTCTGTTCCAGGTAAAGTTCTTTCCATGATTGTGCTTAATAGAATTAAGAATCTGGTTGACAGTCAATTGCGTGATGAGCAATGTGGATTCAGAAGTGGTAGGGGATGTGTGGATCAGATATTTTCACTTAGGCAGATTCTTGAGAAATGTTTAGAGTTTCAGAAACCTTTGGTTGCTAGCTTTGTTGATTTCAAAAAGGCTTTTGACTCTGTTGATCGTCATAATTTGTGGTTGATTGTGAGATCATATGGTATACCAGACAAGTTAGTTAACATAATGAAAGCTCTCTATAATAACACTGAGTCGTGTGTGAGAGTTGGTAAGGCGCGTAGCAATTGGTTTAGCATTACTTCTGGTGTTCGACAAGGGTGCATTTTGTCTCCTTTTCTCTTTAGCTTGGTTATTGATTATGTTATGCGAAATTCACTTCGAGGGAAAGATTTTGGCCTTAAATGGGCTGGAAGTACGAAAATTTCTGATTTAGATTATGCTGATGATTTAGCCCTTTTGGCAAATGATGTTGATGAGATGAACTCTTTCATTCGAGCTGTTGATGAGACTGGTAGTAGAGTAGGTTTGGTTATAAACAGAGAGAAAACTAAAGTGATGAAAATTGGTCAGGCAGGCTGTGATTCAGTTAATCTGAATGGTTGCAGTTTTGAGCAGGTGTCACAGTTTAATTATCTTGGGAGCTATGTAACAGATAATGGTGATGTGCGGCATGAGATTAACAGACGAATAGGGATTGCTGCCGGGACTTTTAAGAATATATGGAGAGTGTGGAGAAATAGGTGTATACACCTAAAGACTAAAATTAGACTGTATAATAGTTTGTTTCTTTCTAGGGTTAGTTATGGTAGTGAAACTTGGACACTTTGTAAACAAGATAACAGGAAACTAGATGCTTTTGATTCCAGATGCTTACGCAGTATCTTGGGCATTAAGTGGTTCAACTTTGTAACTAATGATGAGGTTAGGCAAAGGAGTTTGCAACCTCCTTTAAGCAGCATATTGTGCAGAGAGAGACTCCGTTTGTTTGGCCATGTTGCCCGTATGAATAATTATACATTGGCGAATAGGGTTATGAACAGTGTGCCTAAAGGCCTCAGAAAGAAGGGGAGACCTAGGATGCGGTGGGCAGACAATGTCAAACAGGACCTTGTTAGAATCGGTGTGCAGTGGCCAGATGCAGTAGATGTAGCTCAGGATAGACTTGCTTGGAGAACTAAATTGCATTGTCTGGTTGGACCTCCGTAGCCCATGGCTGCTTGAGGATGATGATGATGATGAGCCAGATGCAGTAGATGTAGCTCAGGACAGACTTGCTTGGAGAACCAAATTGCACGGTCTGGTTGGACTTCTGTAGCCCATGGGTGCTTGATGATGAGTGTCAAATTTCTGTAATGATGAAAAAATGTACTATATAGCAGGATGATGCATTCTTCACGACTTTCATACCTTTGACCTACAAGATCACATGTCAATGTTCATCACCAGCTTTCTTTCTCATTCTTTTCCATATTGGTAACATCATTGCAGTCTTTCCCTCAAGAACAGAGAGGGTACCTCAAGGCTGTGTATTGAGTGTGTTGCTTTTCACTGTTGAGATAAAATTAACTACATAAAGGGCATTGCCTGTAGTTAGAGGTAGATGTCTAGTGACAGATTTTAATATTTTTTTTTTGTTATTCTTCCAATCTGAGGATCATTGAATGATAACTGCAAAACTCTCCTAAACAAAATCCTAACAAATGATTGCTTACACATGCACTTTTGCTGTAAGTGTAATCTTTTCTAGACCCTTTTGGTACATCATTCCTGTTGTGGTAGAGACCAAGTTTCTCGATGTCTTCTTTGGCTGGAAATTAACCTTTTCACTTCCATCATTTTAAATTCGGGTGCATGTGGGCACTGATCATCATTAAGGTGTTATCCTGGGTAGAAAATAGCGTGTTTTGCTCCACTTCTGTTATGCAGTTGTCTGGTGAAAAACTAGACTACAGATTCCAGGTCAACAATTCTGCACAGGATTTGGTTGTGAGGGTGTTCAACTTCTCTACCATCAGGCCCTCTATGTGTGCACGGGGGCCTTCCACACCTCACTGGTCTAGTCTTTACATCAAAACTGACAAACCTTCTTTATATATTTGCATCAGCAGTTGTCCCTACAGTACTTGGAAATTGCGATCACTGCCAGACCATCTCACTTGGTACTGCAGTTTTCATCCTAAGTAAGAAATGCTTTATACTTATAACTTGACTGCCCTTTGTCATTTTGTTTTACTTGTCCAAAATTATAGTCTGTTTTGTAATTTTTTTCTCGGGGATATACTTTGAGAAATCTCAAGACTTTTATCAATTCTGCTCAGTCAAATAAATGTCAACTTTGGAGGGTTTTTTGCCAAATAGCCAATTAACAAAAATAGGTCATATTACATACCAAAAGAAGTAGCATTTAATTGTGGTTATGAAAATGACCAAAAATCATTAAAAAGAAAGACAAGTAAGTAATATTTTATAGGCTTTTTTTTTTAATTGCAAAATTTTGCTTTTTTTCATAGATTTAGTAAAAATGTTTAAAAATATTTAATTTTGCCATATTTTAAAGTATAAATACATAACATTTCAATCATTACTTAAATCTTTGATTTATTTCTTTTTTTTAAATTTTTGGTCATTTGATGAAAACAACCTATATATGCTGATTTTTCCTCCCCCAATTGACAAACCCCAAGACTAAGGTAGTACAGTAAACCCTCTATGTGCATGAGTTCCATTTGTGCAAACTATCTTTAATGCCCTCTTTTTTTCAAATGCGAACTGAAATTCAAAGTTTAGCTACCATTGTAATTATAATAATGAAAATTAGTTAGCTACTTCTGTCATTATAATAATAAAATTTATTTAGCTACTTCTGTCATTATAATAATGAGAAGAGAGTTGTTTCATCCACAAACGCTACATTTTTTAGCCACATTTACTTTGCTATATTAAATACCCCTTGTGAACTTTAAAAAAAGTGCAGGTGTTATACCTGGGGCCATAAAGGAGAAGAGGAAGATAATGAGCCTAGAGAAGCTTGAGATTATGTAAAGGATTGAAGCTGATGAAGGTGTCTGAACGATAGGGCATATATTTGGAATTAATTAATCCACTATGCACATATTCACACAAAGATGGAGGCCATAAAGGCATCTATGCAGCAGATTAAGTCTGATTGTTTTGCTAAATTTTTAAAAAATTTTAATTTCTCTTGGAATGTACCTTTTACAAAAATGTAGTAAACTCATTTCTCCTAAACCTTTGTTTTTATCATTTTTTATTTGTATTTACTTAATTTACATAAATAATTATTTTACTAAAAAGTATATAGATGTTAATTGCAAGTGATCCTGGAATCTAACCCCTTATTTCTTACTGTTTCTTAAGCTCTGCACGAATTTAATGTGTGCTAGGTTTTTCAAGAACAGAACCCTCAAATACGTGCAGGGTCAAATGTAGTATTAAATAAAAACTGAAAAATATGTAATTAAAAAAAAGGGTAAAGAGCCATGAAAAAATTATTTGCTTTGAAAAAATATTTCAAAGCAAATGAAGTTTGTTTCAACCACTAAAATTGAGACTAAATCATTCTAGATCAGTTTGCATTTGATACTGCTACAAAAATGGTTTAAACATAGATGATAATCACAGTGAAATACCTGCTGCTCTTTTGGTGTTGATAAATCAAAAATATTTTGGAAAAAAAATTTTCACTGACATACGGGATATGAACCCTAGTATGTTGTCGAAAATTTTTTCCACAAAATATTTATTGATTTACAAAAATGGTGACCATAACAATGGCAAAAATGTAATTTAAAAATTACAAATTCTGAATTTTAGTTTTAAATTACTTCAGTTTAATTTAAAATATTACTAAATTAAGTCCTGTCATTTAAAAATGCATTGTTATAATGTCCTAATCAGATGTCTTTTAATGTAGCTATTGTAACATTCTCAATCATTAATCAAATGCCCGATAGTTTAGAATTTTGTCACCAGGCAATAATCCATTTGCCTAAAACAGGGTTCAAATTTCCATTTCCACTAAACCCTAGTTAACTTGTTAATCTGCTCAAGAAAAAAATTTGATCAAATGAAATTCACTAAAATAAAATGTTTATTGAATTTCTGAATTCATCAAAAAATGCGCGTCATGAGTTGAACAAACCCTTCAAAATCGGCACTAGTTAGACAATAATTAAGCTTCATTCAAAAATTACTGCAGAGCTCCTACCAAGTCTCTGCCTCATACAGCTTTCCTCCTCCAACACTAAATACTAACCCCAACTAAGCTACTCTTAATACACTGCCTTCCATACACATCTCAAAATGAAGCACATTTGCATAACTGAATGTGCTGACATTGATGATGCAAGATGTTGTGACCTTGGCACTTGCAGTACCAGTGGCAGTTATGTTCTTAACTCAGAACTAGTTGGAGAGGGAACAGTTCTGGTTCAATGAAAATAATGTCCCCATATAATAATTACAATGTAAATAAATGGTTAGGTAAATCAAAAGTGAAGGTAAATCATCACAATACCATTTTAAGTCATGTATACATAGTATTTTGTTTTTGATCAAGTTTCAAATAATTATTTTTAATTGCATTATATATTTGAGAAGAAAGATAAATAATTTTAGAAGTACTGAACTTCATATCCCCTTATGAATCAGAGAAATTTAGACAATATTAATCACTATTAATGAAATATTTTATGAAAAACATACCATTTTCTGGTTCAGTTTGTCTGTTAAAATATGGGGGAAGGGGCCATTCAAAGAGTTCTTGACATGCAACTGCAGAACAAAAATCATTGCATGTATCTCAATGAAACTTTTCCTATCCTTCTCAGAAGTACTCTCCTCCAGTATCTATGCAAAATTTCAGATATCTATGCCAATTCTGGGATACTTGGTGGTACTGCTGTTGGGGAATACTTTGCAACTCAACAAACTTATTTTGCAAGGTCTTGAACCCTTGAAAAAAGCTTCCCAGCAAGTTCCTTCTTAATTTTTTGAAACAACCAAAAATTGTATGGTGCAGGATGGGGTAGCTGATTTTTTTCCTGTTCCAGACAGACTGTAACTTGCTGGGTTTTGTGAGCAGTGGCATTGTCATGAAGAAGGAGAACCCTTGACATGCCTGCTGTTGTATGGGGTGGGGGTGGCTCAGTCGGTAGCGTGCCAGGCTCATAATCTGTAGTTCCCAGGTTCGAGTCCCAGCTGGGTCTGCATTGAGATTTATCTCCGCAAAATTTCGCGCCGTACCCATGGCAGTAGGGGTTACTGATGGGCTTGGAAAGGCCGCCATCCATCGGATGGGACGTTAAGCAGTTGTCCTGTGTGCGGAAGAGCCATACCCTGTGCACATTAAAGAACACGCTGGATGGCCTTGACAGGAGGCTACCATCTGTCTCCCAACAGCTGTTCCAGTGGGTCCCCTCCCCCAACCTTCTCTGAGCCATCAGGGTCCTTGTGACCTGGCCATTTAGCCCATGGTATATAAAAAAAGTGCCGCTCAGAGGTAAAACAACACAACCCTGTTGTTGCACACTGCTCTTTCATCTCGTTAACCATTTTGTGCAAAACAATGTTGGTATAGTATTGGCCCATTCATAGTAATTTTTTCAGATAAGATGTCCATGGCTACAACTCCTTAGGAATTGAAAAAAAATTGGGAAAATCCTCTTCTTTGAGCAAAAGTCCTGTTGCTCAAAGTAGGATTTAGGAATGTGTTAATCTTCTGCAAACCAAACATAGTTGTATAGTAATAAAATCACATCTCGTCACCTGTGACAATGTCTGTTACCTGTTTTAGGACACTAGGTTCAGACATTGCCAGCATCACCTTGCACAAGTCGACTGTAGCTCTTTTTTGCTGTTCTGTCAGTTTGTGGTGTACCAATTTGGCACAGATCTTTCAGAACTTCAAATGTTGATGAATAATTGTTTCCACACTGTCAATCAATAAACTGACATATAAACTTATTACCTGAATGGTGATATATGGGTTTTCCTTAATGAGTTCACGCCCTTCTTAGATCTTCTTGCATAAGGGAGGTCTTTGAAGCTCTACTGTCCTTCTCTGAATTTACATATTCATCCCATAATAATGCCATAGGAACAGGCATGATCTCCACATACTTGTGATAAATCAGCATGAATTTTTTTCATGTCATCCTCAAGCTGCATCCTTGTGAAAATGTGACATTTAAACAAGTTTAGCTTATTAACTTTGGAAGAATGAGTGCATATCTACAGAGACATGTCAAGAACTTTTTGAATGCCATCTGTGTCCATTGGAGTATTTGATGAATACTTATTTATTTTTTATACACTATATTTCATGATATATCAGAAAGGAAAAAAAGACCTAGGCATTTTGTGTATGCAGTGAAATACCTATTTGTACAGCTTAACATACACACTAAAAGTTTTGAACCAAAACCTGATGTTTGCTGTTCATGCACACTTCTATCACATTGCTGATAGCATGATCAAAGAAATATCAATTTAGAAACATTAAAATAGTTTTAACTTGCAAAATATACTAAAATGAAATGGAAAATATACAGCTACATTTTCATGCAAATCCTTCAATAAAAAAAGTTTTCTTGGCATCTGACTTCATTTGATTGAACACACAGATGAGCTAATTTTTAGTAAACAACTCAATTAACTCATTGGTGCTCACTGTCCACTAATATAGGAATATGAAAACTATATGCACCCTAAAATGTAGAAAATAAACCTAATAGTGATGGTGCAATCAGTCACTGAATTCGTATTCACTTCAAAGGAAGGTAAGGTGCCAGCAATCTTGTCAAGTAGGTAAATCAGTGCCCCATCTTCCTCTGAAGTGAATATGAACTTAGTGACTGATTGCACCATCAATATGCTTTAGGTTTACTACTTTTTGTGGTGCATATAGAAAGATATGTACTTTTTAAATTTTTTAATTTATTTTTTTTTTCACTAAAAAAAACACCTCCTTCAGAAACTTTTATTTGATAATATGACTGTAAACATTGACCACATTTTCCCTCCCCTTTTTTTTGCAGTTGTGCTTGAGGTAGCCTGTGATATTAGAAATGTCACAAGCTGTAACTTAGATATAACTCATTAAGGCTGACCTCCATAAAAATCCTCTTTCATCAGGGGGGGTGCGATTGGTGGGGAAAAAAATTCAAAATAGTTTACAACGGTAATTATATGGGCTTCCATTTGACACCCAACTCGTAATTGTAGGTCCTTGAGTTTAGAAGATATAGAGAAAATGACTTGCATTTCCCAGTTTTTTTTGGGGGGGGAGGGGGGAAGAAAGTAAAAGATTAGATTTTTATTACCCACAACACTCCCCATGTCACAAGCTTTCATTTGATATACAACATGTTACTTTGGACACAACTTCTGGAGCTATAGTGGAATAATCACTTTCATATTTTCCCTTTTTTAGGGGAGAAGGAGCATGGAGGGATAGGGGTAATTTTTTATAGATTATGACACTCCCCACATCACAAGTTTTTATTTGAGGTACAGCTTGTTACTTTTGGCACTTGCATTCTGGAGATATAGCAGAAGAATCTTTTTCATATTTCCCATTTTTAGAGGGGAAGAAAGCATGGGGTGCCTTTTTTTTATAGCCTATGACACTGCCCACATCACAAGCTTTTATTTTGACACATAGCCTTTTACTTTCAGCAGTTCCATTCTGGAGATATAGCATAACAATTGTTTTCATCTTTCCCCTTTTTTAGGAGGTGAGAAAACATGGGTTAATTTTTTTAGCACCTGTTATACTCCCCCTGTTACAAGCTTTCATTTAACACATAAATCATTAAATTTGCCCATCATGTTTGAAAGATAAGGTGGAATAACTTTTGGCAAATCCATAAACCAACAAACCGGCAAATGATTAGTTAAAAATAACAAGAAAGATGGTAAAAATAAACACTGTTGGCCGTAAATCCATAATCAGGAATGTGCTAATGGTAGTATGAAGAAGCAAAGTTTTTTTGTTTTGTTTTTTATGCATCAAGTTGAGGAATAAATTGAAATAACAGCATTATATAGAGGCTCTGAAATATTTATTTTTATATATATAAATATAAAAGTTAGATCAAAATTACATACTCTTAAAAAATGTTTTTAAGATTTTTAAGATTTATTTATAGCCATTATTGCTTATACAACATGAAACCCCAACCAATCGGACGGACCTTAAGCAGTGGACCCATGTGCAGGAGTGTCATGCTCTGTGAATGTTAAAGAGCATGCTGGATGGCTTTTATCAGAGGCTTCCATCTGTCTCTTAACATCAGTATCCACTTTCAAATTCCTTACAAAATTTTCCTTCAGCTGGTATTACCTTTTATTGTGCTACGAGGTATGCTTATTTTTAATTATTCACACAAAATATATTACAGTAGGTGCTAAAAGTTTGGACAGTTTTGTAAAATATTTTCACTGCTTGGAAACATTTATGAGTTACTAGTATTCTGTACTATGCAATGACTGTAATGTTGTGCATTGTGTAATGTGTGTAAATACTTGTGGCTTGTTCATTTAGTCCATTGTATGCAAATAAGGTCTGCTCAAAGATAAAGCAACCCACCCATGGACCTGTTGATGGGCTCATGTGCCTGAAGGAATACCTTGATATCCAGATTTGCTAAATCATTGAGTATGCAATTTATCAGATACCATATGCTGATTAAGTATGACTCCATGGACTGGTAACATTGAGGAAAAGTTAAATTTTAGAGAAATTACATATAATTTTTTATTTTCTGAAAAAGAGGTATGATGTTTTGTTTTTACTCTTACAGCTTGGTCTTAGTGCTCTATCCAGTGGTAGCAACTCAGTTACAAAGCCTCAGGTATGTATTTTTGTTATTTACAATGTAGTAAAATAGTAATGGCATATCACTTAAGAAGAGAATGGGACACTATAACACTCATGAAGGGTTGCATGCCAACTGCAATAGATGTTATTTAAAATAGGGAGATGATCACTACCACAGGGGTTGTCGCTGACTTTCCACGTAAAGAGTGGAAGGATAGAGATGCAGATGAAAAGATCAATGGCAGTTAAAATATATACTGACACTTGTGTTCATCTGTTAGAATTGATGTGTGCAAAAGGGAGTGATAGATCCCCAAGTCACTGCCTAATGACTTGACCCCTCCCATTGTTGTCAGCATTTCCCAAAAGAGGACTGTCCACTGACGTCACCAGTGAAAAGGGGCACAGTAGCTGCAAGATCATCAAGATCAATCTGGACAATGGAATTTCCAGAGCAATATTGACAGAGCACAGTGTCAATGAAAATTCCCCACAAAAGTAAAGAACAATTGCCTTGAAGGTGGAGATGAGCATGAAGATGAATGGAGTATGGTAGCTAATGAGGATGGTTGTCCCTTAGCAAATCAGAAAAGTGCCAAACTTCATGAACATGTGACAGAAGGAGAGGGGGTTGTCTCAGCCATAGCACACTAGGCTTGTAACCTGTAGTTCCTAGGTTCAAATCCTACCCGAGTGAGTGTTCATATTTATCTCTTATCTCTGCTACACTCTCATCCTGCCCTTGGTCAGAGAGAAGACACCTGTGGACTTTGGGGGCGGGGGTGGCTCAGTCGGTAGCGCGCCAGGCTCGTAATCTGTAGTTCCCAGGTTCGAGTCCCAGCTGGGTCAGCATTGAGATTTATCTCTGCAAAATTCCCCGCCCTGCCCACGGTCAGTAGGGGACACCGATGGGCTTGGAAAGGCCGCCGTCCGTCAGATGGGACGTTAAGCCGTGGCCCCGTGTGCGGGAGAGCCATATCCTGTGCACGTTAAAGAAAACGCTGGATGGTCTTGACGGGAGGCTACCATATGTCTCCCAACAGCTGTTCCAGTGGGTCCCCTCCCCCAACCTTCTCTGAGTCTTCGGGGTCCATGTGACCTGGCCATTTAGCCCATGGTGTGCAAAAAAGTGCCGCTCAGAGGTAAAACAACCCAACAACAACCCAGTGGACTTGGAAGATCCACAGTCTGTTGGATGAGTCTTAAAGCCATGGCCTGACATGCTGGATGGCTTGATGGTAGGCTTCTATCTATCTCCTTACAGTTGTCCAGTGGCTCCCCTTTCTTCAATCTTCTCTGAGTCCTTCGGATGCCTCTGACTTGGTAATTTAGTCCATTGTATGCAAATAAGAGCCACTCAGAAGTAAAGCAACCCACCCAAGAACATGTTGATGGGCTCATGTGCCTGAAGGAATACCTTAATGTCCATATCTCAGGCCTTTGATGATTGGCTGGAAAAAGATTTACAAATTAATATTACCTACAAGGGTGTAGGGTTTTCAAAGTGAGAGAGGTTAGTGTCTATTTCATTGGAAGTATCTGACAGACATATCTGAGATTGCAATTTGAGTAGGAGAAGCCTGTTTCATTGGTACTAGCAGAGGCTTCTTTCAGTTTGGATGATCTAGCTGTGTGAGGAAAAGATAAAGGAGGAATTCCAAAGGAACTAGAAAGTTATGCAGCAAAAATGGAAACTGGAATTAATATTGAGGCACACAGACTTTAGTTTTACCTGCTCCAAGTGATACTTTTCTGCAGGGAAGAAAGACATTGTTTGCACCATCACAGTGTTTTAATAAGGATGTTTTTGAAATCACTATACTGGCATACAAAATCCTGCTAAGGGTGTTGGGTTGTACAGCTACATTTCACATCATCATCATCATCAAGCAGCCATGGGCTACGGAGGTCCAACTAGACCGTGCAATTTAGTTCTCCAAGCAAGTCTATCCTGAGCTACATCTACTGCATCTGGCCACTGCACACCAATTCTAACAAGGTCCTGTTTGACATTGTCAGCCCACCGCATCCTAGGTCTCCCCTTCTTTCTGAGGCCTTTAGGCACACTGTTCATAACCCTATTCGCCAATCTATAATTATTCATACGGGCAACATGGCCAAACCAACGGAGTCTCTCTCTGTACAATATGCTGCTTAAAGGAGGTTGCAAACTCCTTTGCCTAACCTCATCATTAGTTACAAAGTTGAACCACCTAATGCCCAAGATACTGCGTAAGCATCTGGAATCAAAAGCATCTAGTTTCCTGTTATCTTGTTTACAAAGTGTCCAAGTTTCACTACCATAAGAGATGTTAAATACACTTTAGGTGCACTGCATCTCTTTCCACTGGTTGTGTACAGGCAGGCATCATTCTCCCATGATTGTGGAAGAATCCAGATGCCTGCCAGTACAGTTGATGCAGCTTATTGTCTCTCTACCAGGTAGTCCAGATCACCTTGATCTCTACTGGTATAGGGGCGGGGGTGGCTCAGTCGGTAGCACGCCAGGCTCGTAATCTGTAGTTCCCAGGTTCGAGTCCCAGCTGGGTCAGCGTTGAGATTTATCTCCACAAAATTCCCCGCCCTGCCCACGGTCAGTAAGGGACACCAATGGGCTTGGAAAGGCCGCCGTCCGTCGGATGGGACGTTAAGCCGTGGCCCCGTGTGAGGAGAGCCATAACCTGTGCACGTTAAAGAACACGCTGGATGGCCTTGACGGGAGGCTACCATCTGTCTCCCAACAGCTGTTCCAGTGGGTCCCCTCCCCCAACCTTCTCTGAGCCTTCGGGGTCCATGTGACCTGGCCATTTAGCCCATGGTGTGCAAAAAAGTGCCGCTCAGCGGTAAAACAACCCAACTCTTTACTGGTATAGCAAAAATATGGGTTTACCATGGCAAGCTGTTAGAATTGATTGCTTTATATCTGAGTGTCACTTTTGTGCATGCAATGGGCTAAATGATTAGTCACTAAGGCTCAAAGCTTTGTGGGGAAAGGTGATTCACTGGACAGCTATTAGGAGAGATCTAGCTTCCCATCAAGGCCATTCAATGTGTTTTTTTAACATGCGAAGAATCTGCTTCTCCTGCACATGTGACCACAGCTTAGTGTCCCATCCAGTGGATGGCAGCCTTTCAGTGCCAACTGGTGTCACCATTCTCACTGAGGGCAGAGTTGTAATTAACAGAGAAAAATCTCATAGTTGAGCCCAGGAACTGCAAATTATGAGCCTAGCATGGTAATGACTGAGCCAACTTCCCAACCCAAGCTGTTAGAACATGTATCTCTGGCACTGAAAGCAGTTCAGAGGGTTAGAAATGTACTACACAATGCACACTGCCTGGTCACAATGCACACTGCCATGGTCAAAAAATCTGAACCTATTGCATTTATCATAACTGTGATATAAAGCAAGGGACCTGAATTCAAGTCCTGGGTAAGGCCTGGATGTTGGTGGTGTTTTTCTGCTGAGGTCCTGCCATCCTCACAGACCTTCTACTATGTCATATAAACCGAAAGGCTCCTGTCAGACCTCTGTGGCAAGCAGCTGCTTGAGGGGGTATTTATTTTTTATTTTATGCATCATGAACTAATAATAGGACCATGAACTAATAGCATTATCATCCATTAGGAGGAAGGTATCACCTATGGCACCATGTGGCTCTATGAATGGGTCCAGTATTTCATCTCTGTACCTGTGACTGGTGACGTAGCTTGTTGGAATCACATACAGATCTGTGCCACCACCCAAAGATATCCCTTCTCAAACTATGGCACTACCACCCCATAGGTGTTACATCCATGGATATTTCTGGCATATTAGTGTGTTTCTGGTTCCCTCCATATCAACTGATGCCATGAAGAGCACATGGATAGCCACTGCTCTTAGGTGCAGTTAACATGTCTGCACCAGTTTAGACTGTTTCTCCTGTGGTGTCAGGACAGGGGCATGCACACTGCTGGACACATAGCATACAAGCACATCTCATGAAATTTTTGTCATGCTGTGGTAACATATACCACTATTCCACTAACTGCTATGAGGTCTGATAACAGTTGACATCCTGTTCCTCCTGATGCATGACACTAGATAACAGTCCTCCCTTAGGGTTGTTGCACATCATCATCCACTGTGGTATCATTTGGATGTGCTCTGTCATTATTGGAATCCCTTCCAAAGTCTGCACCACTGAATTCCTCATATTAAGCCATTTGGCAGCTTCTACTGGACTTTGGCCTTTGTTGAGCTGACCTATAGCTTGCCACTGTACTTCTTCCAAAAAATGATGTCTGGTGGACATATCCAATAAGTCTGATATCTCAAAAAAGTACATTGAACTTCACAGGAGAAATGGAGAACAGGTTCAAAATGCCAGCTTTTAACACTCAACACATTTGCAATATTGCTGCTATTGCTATTCATTTTCATACCATACCTTTATCCTGATGTACATGACTTTCATGCATTTTACTACTGTTACATACTGTACATGACTTTCATGCATTTTTATAGTCGGAGTTTTAGGATATCTCAATTTTTTTCCATTTGTTCCTTAATTTATAGAAACCAGTATATATATATATAACATGCCATAGTTTCATTCATTAAATACTTCATAATAAGGTACAAATCAAAATGACTTCTTTACTGCATCCATACAAAAAAAGTTAAAATTAATATTCTTTAAGTTTAATATTTTATTGCTATTATTCAGAAGTAAATTATCTTTTATTTGGTGTAAGGGCTGTGTTTAATATTATTTTAGGTTAGGTTGTAACATTTTTTTTCTCCTTTTGGAAATGTTTTGGATTAACTTCACTGGAAAAAATTTAATTTTTAAAACTTTACACTTTAAGAGATATTTGTTTTCAGTTAAATATCTTGAAACTTTTATAATTTACTGAAGATACTAGTTACAGAAATTCCATCATAATTAGTACAGTCATGTCTCTTGCTTTTATGTTGTATAATTCAATGTTACCCAAAATTCAAATTTGCTCTCACTTTGAACCAAATAATAGTGATACCTACATGCTAATAGGCTTGACCAAGAGCCTTTCACAACCATCTTTCCCTTTCCCCTGTGACCTGAGCTAGGGAAACCCTTTTATAATTTGTACAGATATTAGGGGTATTATAAAGAAACTTTGGTGGTAAAAATTTCTGTAATGATAGGTCCAAAAGAACTGAAATTACACTGATATGTTACCAGGAACATGTGCTTGTAAATCACATTTGTAGTAATGATCCAGAGTGTGCTATGAGCATCTCATTTGCATGTGTGCATGGGAAAAGTATAAAAATGTTTCACCCCCCCCCCACCTAACAAGTGATGTTTACAGGAAAGAAACAAGCAAGTTAGTAAAGCTAAATTAATAATAAAGTTAGTTAAGCTTTAATTTGGAATAAAAATATTACCACAGATTCAGTATATAGGGAGTTGTGTCTCAGGGCAGATTTAGTACTGCATGAACAGGAGCAAAGCCCAATCTGCTCTGAGAGAATTTCACTGTCTGCATATAGTTTCTTATGAGCCATTCACAAATTAAGTAGTATGGGATTTTATTAGGAAGTCTAAAGAATCAGATTACACCTGTTACAGCGTACTGGCAGATCGTCAATTCCACTTTTGCAATAGCAGGAAATGCAACAAGCTTAGGAAGATGCAAGAGTAGTTGCTAATGTTCATGATACCAATTGTTATCTTAATCTACTGATGACTACTGTGTAAAAGGTGCTCTGAACCCCTAATACCAATTTCAGTGACAAGTGTTATGCAGACATTAATTAGATCAGGAGAAATACGTTGGACAGATGAAGCCCACTTCACTCTAAGCAGTAGGGTCACTCAATTGTGTCATTTGGACACAGGCAAACCCATATGCAGTTGTTCAGACACCCTTACACAAGGCTAAGGTCTAGTGTGGAATCAGTGCTAACTTTGTGCTGGAGCCATTTTTATTCAAGATCACACACCATCTGATCAAAAGAGGTGTTCTGTGACAGGACAGTGGTATTGCAAATTTCTTCCCTTTTATTCTCCTGCTTTGGGGCAGGGGTGGCTCAGTCAGTAGTTTGCCAGGGTCATAAACTGCAGTTCCCATTCAAGTTCCAGTTGGGCCTGCATTGACATTTATCTCTGCAAAATTTCCTGCCCTTCTCGTCTCGTGGTCAGTAGGGGACAATGACAGGCTTGGAAAGGCCACCATCCATCAGTTGGGATGTTAAGCCATGATCTGTGTGGTAGAGAGCCTTACCATGTTCACGTTAAGGAACACACTGAATGGCTTTGATGGAAGGATACTATCTGTCTCCCAACAGCTCCATTGGGTCCCCTTCTCCAATCTTCTCCGAGTCTTCAGGGTCTTTGTGACCTGGCCATTTAGCTCACTGTGTGCAAGAAGGTGCTGCTTAGAGGTAAAACAACCCAACTCTCCTGCATTTAATCTGTGTAGAACTGTGTTCATGCAAGACAGTACACTTCCACATATCACAAGGTCTGTGAAGGATTTCCTGAAGATGCATTTTTATGAGTCATTTTTCACTAGTTCCTCACCAAACTACTGCCTAGGTCTCTTGATCTCACTCCAGTGGACATTTTGCTTGGGTACCTGAAAGTATGTGTGAACCTCTGTGTGTCGCAAACAATCCCAAAACTCGAGGACTTCATTGTTGTGGAGGTAACAGCCATCCCACGAGTTACACATTTCTGAAATGATGTCCATCATTCAGTGTATGTCGTGTGTGATAGAAACTCGAGAGAATCACAGAATGTCTCTGAGAGTGTTATCTCTGTAAGGGCTCTTCTATGGTTAACATTTGTTATCACCATGTCTTGCAATCACACTGCCATCATGCACCATGTTCGTAAACAATACTGTTAATAAATTATTGTAAAAAAAAGATTATTTTCCATGTATTCCTTGATATTTTGCACAATTTCAGTACTTTTAGGATCTACAGTATTAAGATTTTCACTTCTAAAATGGCTAAATTTGTTTATAACTAGCCTGTTTATATATATATATATTTATATTGAAACAGAATCTACACGTGCAACAATGAAAACTAGAATGTGGTACAAAGAGACAGTCGAGATACAGCATGGAGTGTGAATTATATCATGAACAGAGTTTTGATGTATAAAAAAAATACTATTTCATTTCATGTTGTTTGCAGTGATTAATTATTGATATTTAAGGGGTAAGAGTAATTTTATTTTCAAGAAATAGCTGTTTGATATTGGTGACATTTCCTTTTTCAATAAACAGTTTCTTGAAACATCCCACTAACCATTTTCTCTCCATAGGTAGTTGGAATGTGAAGACTCTGCACAGAGATTATTCTCTTGATTCCTCACACAAGAATTCCACCATTATAATTTAGATATTCTCAGCTTGCAAGAGACCAGATGGACAGATAAAGGTCAGATTCTTAAAAAATAAAATTAAATTTCTCTTTTCAGGGAGGGAAGATAAAAAGCATCTCCAAGGTGTAGGTTTGCTTATCAGCAGACATGCTAGTGATGCTCTTATGAGGGCATTAACCCTTCCAGTGTTCATGTCTGTATATATTCACAGAATCAATAATGAGAAACCGAGGATGGCTGTATACATTTCTAGTACAACAAAAATTGCAGTTGAAAATTTTATTTATATACAGGGTGATTCAGTTAAGCGTGTACAAACTTCTGGGAGGGGTAGGTTGCACAAAGACAAATCGGAATCATATAGCAATGCAGGGTCGGTAACGGCATCTTTACGTGGTAGATGCCATTGATCGACTCTGTAGATGACATTGTATGGCTGCGAGACTACACAACATCCTCGCAGGTAACTGTCATTCATGAACTGTCCGCAGAGGTAGTAGGATGGCCAATTACACAAATGTGGAGTTAGCCGATATGCATCTCTCATACTGAGCTGCGGACTGCAACGGGCGAGCAGCTGTGCGCGTGTGCCAGGTACAGTACCCGATGAGGCGTACTCCCAACCACCAGATGTTTGCACGGCTGCATCAGAGGTTATGTGACACTGGTTCCTTCCAGAGATCTGCCAGGAGGCAAGAACGATGGGCACGGACCCCTGGCATGGAGGAGAATGTGCTATGTCATACAGAAGACACTCCAAGTGCCAGTACTCGAGCAATCGCCCACCAGGTCGGTCTTTCCCAATCCACCGTATGGAGGATTATGCACGATAACCAGTTGCATCCATATCATGTGCAGTGTGTTCAGACACTGAAGCCTGAGGATTACCCACAGCGCATTACATTTGCACAATGGTACCTGCAGAAGAGTGCGGCAGAACCCCAATTTCCTGCTTCTGTCCTGTTCACAGACGAGGCATGCTTTACATGGGAAGGTAGATTCAATGCACATAACGCACGTGCATGGGCGGTAGAGAACCCCTATGCTACACGAACACGTGCAGCACAAAACCGTTTTGCTGTAAATGTTTGGTCCGGCATTGTCGGAGATCACTTAATAGGCTCATGCCTGTTCATTTGGATGGAAGGAGTTAACAGATATTTCTGGATGACCTCTTGCCAGAACTTTTGGATGAACAACAGATCCCTCAGTCACTGCACTATGCAATGTGTTCCAGTACGATAGGGTCTCCGCCCATTTCAGCCATGAAGTTCGTCAACACTTAAACGTGACATTGGACAACAGTGGATCGGGCATGGTGGTCCCATTAAATGGCCTGCAAGATCGCTGGACCTATCATGCCTTGATTACTTCTTCTGGGGTTACATCAAAGGACTGGTGTTCGACACCCCCATTGAAAGTGCTGAGGACCTTGTTGCACACATCTCTGTAGCTGCCTTGGAAGTCTGAGACACACCAGGAATCTTCCAGAATGTACGTGATTCCATGCACCGACGATGTCAGGTCTGTGTTACAGCTCATGGTTACAACTTCGAACACCTTCTGTGATCTCTGTGCATTTCGCAAATGTATCTATTGTGATTAATAAAAAGCATTTTGTTCACTTACATGCTGCTCTTTCATTCATGTCCTCTCTGTACACTAGCACATGTTGATGCCGTTACTGACCCTGCATTTCTATATGATTCCGATTAGTCTTTGTACAACCTACCCTTCCCAGAAGTTTGTACATGCTTAACTGAATCACCCTGTATATCTTATAAAAATATATAATTCAGGCTTGAAAAATAATATTTTGTTTTTATCCTTTGATGCATATTTTATTAAACTACAATATAAATAACTCATTAAAGCCATGTTATTGCCATTTCTTAGAATTGCTATATGGTATTGTCAATTTGATTGTTAACGCTACTTTTTTGCTGAAGCAACCCCTTATTTAAACTCAGAAGTTTAATTTGAACTATTATCAACAAATTTTTCCTTAAAGTTTCGTAAATCTCCCGATAATTAACCAAAAAAATGCTATTTTTAAAAATGTCACATTTTGGAAATAATTTTCCATTTTAGACTCTTTTATGCTATAAACCTATTTCAACATTCCCAGAATTGTTTTTATCTTTTATCCCAGTATTCTATGCATCCTTCTCACTTTTACAATCAAAACTGGAAGTAAAAACAGCTTTCTTAGGCTTTTCAATACTGGCTGCAACTAAGTCACGGCTCACTGCCTGCAGTCGAGGGAGAAGTGGCTGATATGTCGATCACTGTTCGTTCTATGTGTTATTAGTGGCTGCATAAAAGACTATTCACAATACACTCCCAGAATTATTTATATCATTTATCCCAGCATTCTATGTGTCTTTCCCACTTTTACAATTGAAACTGGAAGTAAAAACAGCTTTCTTAGGCTTTTCAATACTGGCTGCAACTAAGTCACGTCTCACTGCCTGCAGCCAAGGGGGAAGTGGTTGACATGTCTATCTCTTTTCGTTCCATGTGTTTATTAGTGGCTGCATAATAGACTATTTACGGTATATTAAATACTTTTTGTAAAGTTAGTATTTACTTTTCTATATTTAAACCTTAGTTTTCATTTCAGTAGATTTATTTTCGTAAATTATCGATCTTTTCACTGATCAATAAGTATTGATTTTTCTTAGTTATCCTACATCAGACGGCTGTGGCCTACAACTTGTTGCTGTGGATATTTTATTTAACATTGCATTAAACTATATGTTTATTTATTATTTTTCCAGTTAAACTTTCATCTGGTATCATTTTCTGAAAATAATTAAGGTCTTGGATATGGAAGCAAATTTATTTCTGTAGATTCATTTCCATGAATTAATGATCTTTCAGTCGGCTGATTTATCGATCTTTCTGAATTATGCTATATTGGATGGCCAGCTTAAAAATGGTTTTGGATATTATATTTAACATCCCATTAGGTTATATGTAATATTTCTTTTATTATTTCTTTGTTTTTTTAGTAAAAAAACTTTGAACTTGTACTATTTTCTGAAAATTAATGAGGTCTTGAATACGGAAGCAAAGTGGACTTCCTTGGCACAGAAATTAGTTTACATTTTTTTACAGAAATATAAGTTATGTATTATATGAATTTATATTATAATAAAATATATGTATATTGAATGATTTTAAAAGCACCCCCCAGTATCTTGGCTGTGCCACTCAGACAATTTAACAATTTTTTTTTTGATTTGGTGCACAAACCTTTTTACACTTAGCCAAGATTGTTGAACTTCAACACCCAAAGAAAAAATTTATAATGTTTAGTAAAAAATCAGCCAAGGAAGTTTTTTTCTATTTCATAACCAGTTCAGAAAACCCTGTGGATGTGAGAATTTCAAATCACTTTGTATAACACCAGCCATGTTTAAAATATAACATACTGAAAAGAATCATTAAAAGAAATAGAAATCATATTTCAGGTTGAATATTATATTATTCAGGAGGAAATTTCCTTTTTATTAAATATATAACTATTTTTATTCATCAAGTTTTCCAAAATTAAACCTTAATTGTATAGTGTAATCTTTTTTTTACCATATCATATTGAAAAAGCTTATTAAAATCAATATGATTGTAAGTTTGTTTATATTATTTATTTTCATAAAATTTGTAATTAAATTCTGTTTAATTTGGTATATAACATGACTTATTTCTGTTGATTAGTTATTTTTTTTTTAATTCTAAAGTTGGCTTATTTATATGACTTAGAACAATTGGCTAAAAGCCTGAACTTTTCTCAAAGTATAGTACCCGGGAAAAAAATTCCGAAAAGGGGGTAATTTTCTTATTTCAAATAAAAATTTATTTTTGTGTTATTCAGAAATAAATAACTTTCTACTCATGTGCATTATAATCATATCTGTCAATTAGTTTTTTTTAAAATAAATTTTTATTTGTATTGCCAGATGCAATTTTTTATTACGTGACTAAAAAATTCCTATTAAAATAAAACTAGTCGTATTTTTTGTTAAATATTTTACTTTCAGAAAATCCAGAATTAAATGCTGATTAATTTGGCATATAACATACCATAATTCCTTTCAATAGTTATTTAGCAAAAAAAAGTTCTAAAGTTAAATTTTTTTGTCTGATAAGAGTGAAAAAATAGTTGGACTTCTAGATGTAAATAAGTTTTTCAGGCTAGACTGTGGAAGGGTTAACACTGAAGCTCTGAAAGATCCAGTTATGTCTAAAGCTTACTGTGATAGGTTACTTAGTCCTTATGACAGTCGTGGTTTGCTTATTACTGAAATTGAGGAAGAATGGGACCGTTTTTAACAGGCTTTTCTTGAAACTAATAGTACTCTTTTACAAAAAATAGGAACAGAGGAAGCAAAATTGTTTAAGTGATAATACACTTGGGCTTATTTCGGAAAGAAAGAACTGCAGGAATATCCTTAATCAATACCTTACTAGTCCTAATAGAAAGCATTACAGAGAGCTTAATAAAAGTTTAAAAGATCAGTTAGTAGCTGATAAGAATCTTGATGATTTGGCTGACAAATCCGAGGAAGCAGTTAGAAAGCACAACAGCAGAGAGCAGGGTGCCATAGCCTTATCACTCAAATAATTTTGTTTCCTCAGTTCCCTTTTACCCAAAAGAGTATTGTTGGTTTCAAGAAAAGCTCTTTAACTGATCCCATTCTTTCTCAACTTCAGCAGTAAACAAAACACAATTGTCATAATGATTAATTAATATATCATAGTATGTTTTGGCTATATCTGGATCTTTCTGGCATTCAGTGTTATAGCTAATATTTTAAACCTTAGCACAACATTTCTTAAGCTTCAGCTGCAAGGCACTTTTGACCAGATAATGGTCAGACCCAATTTTGGTTCCTCTGTATGATCTGGTATTCCTAACTGAACTCGCCCATTTGCTGTTAATTAAAATATAATCTATCATATTCCTGTGCAACCCATCAGGTGAAACCACGTATATTTATAAATGTCCCAGTGTTTGTAGTATGTATTAGTTATTCATAAACCATTAAGTTTACTTACCTGTAGGAGACATTCCCCATTGCCATTGGAACTACCAATACCAAAGGGACCTAACATTCCTGCCCAAAGGTCAGAGTAAGTACCAATTCTTCAAAGAATTCAAAATATCCTTAAGCTGGCTGTAAAATGTATCCTTCTTGTTCTCATCAGAGTCCTATGTTGGGGGTATAACAACAGATGACATTCAAGTCTTTAATTTTTGTTTTAAATTTTGCTGTGAGAAATCTTTCATTAATGCAGTCATATCCTAAAAGAGCATCACTGGTATGTCTGCTGAGAAGCAAACCTACACCTTGGAGATATTTTCCATCCTCCCTGCCTCCCTGTAAAGAGAAAGTTAAAGTTATTTTTAAGTATCTCACCTTTACCTGTCCATCTGGTCACTTTCAAGCCTAGAATATCTCGGTTATAATGCTGGAATTCTTGCATGAAGACATCAAAAGAATAATCTCTATATAACATTCTCACATTCCACATACCTGCAGAGAGAAAATGGTTAGTAAGATTTTTAAAGAAACTAGGTTTATTGAGAGAAGTGGGGTCAACAATATCAAGCAGCCTCCTGATCCCAGGCACAGGGCAAAGACCTGTCCCTCTTCCACTAAAGGCTGAAGTCACCGATGCTGGTAGGAACTTCAGGCACCACCTTTTCAAGAGCCATATGGCCTGCCTGAGACATATTACTCCAGTTTAGCATTGATGATGCTCAACTAGCGAAGTGAGGGTTCAGGTACCTGCAATGGCTTCTGATCAGGATTATCCACCAACTGATATAAGGTATCCCATGTCTTTGTTCATTTAGGGCTGGCACCCCAGAAGCAAACAGAAAACGCAGTGGCAGATTCCCCCTCAACAGAGGCCCACCAGTGCAGCAAGTTCAGGATCCATAATCAAGCTCAAATCCATAAACCATCTGGTAATCCATAAACCAGTCTAGTGGATATAAATGGTCAGCACCAGGACCCTGATGTTGACCACTACTCAGCAGGGCTGAAAAAAAGAAAAGGTGGCCATAGATGACCAGATCAGTAGGCCACACTGAGCTGGCAGCCCTCCCCTTCTTTTTCCTTCCAAAAGAGAATATCTCTTTTGAAAGGTACTAATGGCCTGCACCATGAGAAGGCAAGTTCGGATATTAGGTGCTAGATCTGGCCGGTTCTGGGGATTGGTACCAGCTCTCCTTCCAGTTTATGCCTAGCTACCATTTACAGACCTGACAGCTTGTAAATCAGTGAAATCTTAATGTTATCGATGTAAGTCTATTCCCTTAGTTATTAAATTAATTGATTTCTATCTGTCTGTTTATTATGAATTCACACTCAGTTATCAAATATTCAGATACTGCTAAAAATCTGTAACAGTATATATATATGTGTGTTATTTTCTAATAATCTAGTTGTCTCCATTTAAGCACACTATGAACAGCTTCATAAAGTGTTTTTTTGTATTTTTCATCCATATTATTCATTATTATAATGATATTAAAATTTATTGCAGATGAGACCCCGTGTCAAACGAGTTAATCTCAGAGATCTTCTTTTTCTCATGGAGCAAGAACGGGACACTGTTCGTAAGCCTCTCCTTTACAAGTCATATGTTAAATAAGTGACACTGTTCAGCATTGTATACTACATTTCTACAATGTGCACAAACACTATAAACTGTGCCTGAAGAGCCTTCTAACCATGCTTAACAGCAAATAAGATGTGTTCACATTAAAGCAGTCCCGGTGAGCATCTCTAAACAAGCCCATTATTATATGCCTCAGCTAATAGCTGTTCTTTGAATCCATCCAACTACTATCTGCCGGGCAGAAACTACTCAAGTCATAGACTAGGAAACCAAAGTTACTGCTTTCCATATGGAAAGAATGCCTTAGGGTGTTACATGTTGTTTATGCTTTCCATTGAAGAGTTTGTGCATTGCCTTTTTCTGCCTGGCAGTATTTTTAGCCATTGACTTGGAGATTGCTGTTATATAAATGCATGTAAATATATACATAAACAGAGACTCACTATATTATTAAAGTAGTTAAAAAAAAGATTTATGTACAAGTTTGTGATCACAGATGAACTCTACTGTGCCCAAGATAATTTTATTATGTTGCACATTGTTGATGTCATCATATATATTATGCATTTTATAGTACTGATCACTGTGAAAAGAATTGTAGCAGTGTTTTGTTATTCTGTTGTTGGAATTATATGCAGGTGGATTAGATAATTTAAAATAACTCTTATTTGTTGAAGCATAGCTTTTTTAATATGTATTCAGGTAACTGCCATTATTGATATAATATTATAAACATGAATCACAGAACAAGAAATCAGGGTTCTGAATCAGCCCCATAAACAAAATTTCACATTGATTGCAGATAATTTTCTTGGGTGTTTTATTATCTTTATTTATTTCCCAGTTCCAGTTAAGCATATTATTATTTTGTATGTTTACTGCTAATGCATTTTCTGAACTTAATGCCATCAAATTTCCCATTGCACCCTCTACTGCAGTATGTGAAAAGCAATCAATATTATGTTACTGAAAATAAATATCGTAGAACATTTGGTAAACTTATTGAACCTGAACTATGATGATTATCTTCTGATTATTTTTTCGTACTTTAATATTCAATACTGCTAAAAATAATAATAACTGATGTCTGAGCAGCGAATTAAAGGCAATTATTAGTGAAATCAGGTGCATTATACTGTAAGAACCTCAGTGGAAAAACCTGCTTAGGTACATTTTAAATTTAATGTAAAATGCATACATTTGACCAAGAGTCATAGAGAAAAGTTGTTTGTACAGCCTGACTAGCCTACAATCCTTGGGTGAAGACGGCACAGAATTTTTACAAATTAAATACAATATTTGATTCATAAATTAAATAAAATTAATGAGTGATGCCAATGATATCTCAAGTATTTTGTTGGTACAGAGGAAATAGATGTGCTTCTAACCATTGGTTGTAATTTACTATAAGAAAAAATTATTGACTGATAGTTTTTTAACAAACTTTGATAAAGTCACATAAAATATTTTAAATAATCTTCATGGCAAGCATGGTGTCCCATGGTACAGACCACAGATATGATCATTGTCTGTATAGCCATCCAGTTGTGGAAGGGCATGATATCTGTTCTCCCCTCATAAGAAATCTGATTTCACCATTCCAAAAGAAAAAAAAAATTAAATAGACCTTTATTAATTACACTAGACAACAAATTGAAACTTTTTTTTTATAACATTGGTCAAATAGGATGTTTTTAACTAATTTTGGGATGCTGAATTCGAATATGACTGTGAAAAATCTGCAATGCATAGTTTTTTTAATTACGGGTTGATGTATTTCAATGAATACACATATCTGGGAAATGAAAATAAATGTGACTATTTTATTAAATTTCAACTTAAAACTCATTAATTAATTACATGATTACAGTGAAAAAATTAGAAACATCATAGTTATAGACCACTGAATATAAAGTAACAAATGAAATAATATTGAAATGCAAAATAAGAAAACAGGGGTAAGGATCTTTTATACTTACAAGAAGTTCATTTTTGTCTTTTATGTGCTGAGGTATCTTCTTAAAATAATAAAAATAAATACCCCCTCAAGCAGCTGCTTGCCACAGAGGTCTGACAGGAGCCTGTCAGTTTATATGCCATAGTACAAGGTTTGAGAGGATGGCAGGACCTCAGCAGAAAAACGACACAAACAGCCATGCCTTACCCAGGGCTCGAACCCAGGTCATCAGAAGCCAAGTGCGCTAACCACTCGGCCATGGGATTATTATTGCTGGGTCCCACCTGCCTTGGTGTCTCTTCTCCATGGTTTGGATATCATGGTGAAATCTTTCCCCTTGCTCATCAATGGCAGCTCCTAAGTTCTTGGAAAAGAAGTCGAGATGCGAGTGTAAGAAATAGATCTTCAAAGACATTCGGCAGCCAAGATTTTCATAGTTTTTGAGATCTTGAATGAGCTGATGGTAGTTTTCCTCTTTGTGAATCCCCAGAAAACTTTGAACCACAGACATGAAGGATTTCTATGCAGTGTGCTCCTTCATATTCAGTTTTTCTTTGAAGACAGTATCATTCAGTAGCTTCCTGATCTGAGGACCCAACAAAGATCCCTTCTTTGAGTTTGGCATTACTTAGTTTTGGAATTTTTTTCTTCAAGTGCAAAAACCCTTTAACAGTTTTGTCCATAGCTTTTACAAAGTTTTTCATAAGCCCCAGTTTGATGTGTAGTGGTGGGAGCTGAACCATCAGAGGGGTCAACAGGAGGCTTATACCTCACATGACTCTTTCCAGGAATAAAACGTCTCTTTTTTGGGCCAGTCTTTTGTTTTGTAGTGTTCCTTTCTGGCCCTACTGTCCCACAAACACAGAAAACAACAAAATTTTGAGAAGCCTACTTGAAGCCTGAGCAAGAGAGAGATGACTTTTAGGTCACCACATATTAACTTGTCATATTTTATAGCAGTGAGTGTTTTTTCCACGCTTTTATAAGTTTCCTTCTTTCCCACAGTGTATGTCACTGGAAAGGAAGGTTTTTGGTTTCCTTTTTGTAAAAGGACAACTTTTAAGCTGAATTTTGACAAATCTATAAATAGACGCCTTAGATTCCTTAGGGTCATGAGTTCCAATTTCTTCCATCAGCTCTGAAATATCTGGGCAGAAACGCAAACTATCTTGCATCTTGTAATAAGCAGATAAAGCCAAATTTCTCTTTCTGAACAGAAACTCTGGTACCCTTAGCCAGGGGGCAGGGATGGCTCGGTCGGTAGCGTGCCAGGCTCATAATCTGTAGTTCCCAGGTTCGAGTCCCAGCTGGGTCAGCGTTGAGATTTATCTCCGCAAAATTTCCCCGCCCTGCCCACGGTCAGTAGGGGACACCAATGGGCTTGGAAAGGCCGCCGTCTGTCGGATGGGACGTTAAGCTGTGGTCCCGTGTGCGGGAGAGCCATACCCTGTGCACGTTAAAGAACACGCTGGATGGCCTTGACGGGAGGCTACCATCTGTCTCCCAACAACTATTCCAGTGGGTCCCCTCCCCCAACCTTCTCTGAGCCTTCGGGGTCCATGTGACTTGGCCATTTAGCCCATGGTGTGCAAAAAAGTGCCGCTCAGAGGTAAAACAACCCAACCCTTAACCAGAAGATTCCACTCTTGAAGGTCTTAAATCTAAAACCTCAGTTTGTTGTTTGGAAAGTCCTAGGTCTCGAAAAAGATCATTTAGTTCATTTTGCTGAATCAGATGAGGCTCATCTAACTTTTTAGGGGTGTATGTAGGATCCATATGTGCCTCGAAGTCTTCCTCTGATGAATGTGAATCCATCTCCTATCAGTTGGTTGGAGATATTGGCATAGGAAGATCTTCTCCATGAGGAACTGGCCTGATGGCTGAAGGCACATTTGGATATTGTATTTTGCTTTTGTTCTTTTTTGAAAAGCCTGACACTTTAGTTAAACAAAAATAGCAATCATGCAAGTGACTAGTTGGCTCACTTCAAACCATTGAAACTGCAAAGGGCATGGTGAATGTTGGCCTGAGTGAATGGTATGTAGCATTAAATGCTACATACCATTCACTCAGGCCAACAAAGCATGAAATGCAGCACACGTGTGAAGCCCATTTTTTGTCCTGATCTCCAACATGACATCCAAAATACAAGTTATAAGCATTCTACAGAATCTTTGTCAAAGAATGACCCTGGGATTTTAAAATATAATTTCCACACACATAACAAAACTTAACTGGTACATTAACACATCTGCGATGCTGCCTTTGTGCCATTTAAACATTAAAATTCACTCTTCAGTGTTACAGCACATGTTCCTCCTACAATGAAAACAAGAATGGCAATCTGAGGTTAGGTTACTGTTACATGTTTTCTCCCACTTGGCAATCAGTGTTGCTAGCCACAGAAAGTAAAATATCTAGTATCTTCCCAGTTGCCTGGAGGTGTTGGTATAGGAAAATCTTAATAGGAGTCAAAATGACCAATAACATAAAAATGTGATGTGCTATTCATTTTTTTTAAGGCCAGATCTGAAATCAGCACCTGAAAAATAGTTAAAGGCAGCTACAATTGTTCATGTTATAAGAACCTTGTAAACCAGTGTTATCAGTTGTAACATCTAGTTTAACAGCAATATTATGTTTCCATCTATATAGTGGAATATACACTATCCTGTGGATTTAGAATATCACATTTAACATTGGCCATTTTATTGCAGACAATGCCACCAAGTCTTGAATATACTGTAGTATGGAATTTTCCAGGAAAACTTTCATTTCAAAGAAGTAAATGCATGTCCTTCTTGGTTACCTTCAGTAGAATTCTGCTAAAATCCAAAATATAAGTCCTATGTTCTGTATCTTACAGTTTTATTTAGTCTTACAGGAGTAGCAAAAGTAGATCTGTGAGTGGCTTCTTTTCTGAACATATTTGTGCTTTTTCTATTTCAAAATTGTGTTGCATATGTTTTACTGACAGCTTTAATAGAAAATACTGGAACTGTCATATTAGAAATATCTTTGGCAAGGTTAGCAGTAAAAGTTTGGTTTCAGAAAATAAGGGGAGAGGCACAAGAACAATTTTACTAGATGAAAGGGGGTGCAGAAAATTTTATAAGATGTCAAAGGGGGGATGCAGTAACAAAAAGTTTGGAAACCACTGCCTTAAATTAAGACAACAAAATTCCATTAGTGTCCACGGTGGGCTGTATATATGATACACTTTATGACTTTCATTTGTTTATTGCTCAATAAGTAAATATTATGACAAGTAAAAATTATTTCTATTAAGTTTTCTGTAACTCCTATCTGAATATATACCAAACTCAAATATGAATACAGCTGAATATCAAGATGATTTTAGTAATTTATTTCTAGTGATTTGTTAAAACTACCAAAATTTGCTATTTGATCATATAATGCAAACATTTAAGAATGCATGTGATAATTTTTTTCTCTAGGGGAATGCCATGGAAAATAAACAGTAAGCCTGTGTTTGAAACTAGTGGGACACGGGTTATCCATTTGGTGTGTGCCAAGTACTCAACCTAAAGGCTTCAGATTCAATTCATAATATTTCTCCATTTGTCTACTTCATATTTAAAGTTTTTCAAAGCCTTCTATCTCTCAGGTGGAATGTTGTGTCATGTTCTTGATCTATGGCACCTTTATCTTGTGAACATTAAATGCTACATACCATGAATAGGTGGCATTTATATGAATCTAGCATGTACTCAGTAAGTGTCATTACTCCCACACTATCATGAATCATATCTGCCAACTTCTTATGTACCAAAGATACTTCAGATTTTTTACCCATTATCTCAATATCATGGTTTTCAAGTAGGTCTGTTCCTTCAGTCCGTTTTCGAAAAATTTTCCAGAATGTTAAGTATTGTATTTCTAATGCTAACATTATGGAAATTAATGAAAATGAAGAATGTAATGTTATATATGTTAATACGTTAAGCCTTCATGGTATGGGTCAAAATGTAAGTTCCTGTAAATTTCAAAATAACATTTATTTTCTGATATACATTCATTTCAACAATCATAAGTTTGAGTAACTTTGTATGATAAGTTACAATTGACCATTGTTTTGATTTTTCCCAGAGATTTTTTTTTATCTTTTAGGACTTTGATTGATAATTGCATGTGAATCTTTTTTATGCTAATATCAGTAGCTCTGTATTACTAATTTCTTATACATCAAGAGTATAATAAAGATATTGGCTTCAAATTTAAGCAGCCCCATGTATGTAATACTGTGAGTATCACACAGTGTTGACATCTGTATGGAAATTTCTCAAATTTGGAATTCATAGCATAGTCTTGTATTCTTTTATTAGTACTGAATTTGAATTTTTAATTCAGTTCCTGTTAGTTTCAGATATATCATTATGTAAAATTTGAAGAGTTACAAAGAAAACTATTATTCAAAAATTGAAATAAAAAAATATAAAAATTAGTATGTTAAACCTGATCTCAGCTTCGATTATTAATTTTATATTTATAAATTTCTGTTGTTGGTCAATTATATAGTCTTTAATTTCTAATACAACATACAGCCTAGGGTATTTATACATAGGTAAAATTAGGACTAGGCAAGTGTTTGAGAAGTTAATAAAAAAATACCCCCTCAAGCAGCTGCTTGCCCCAGAGGTCCTTCAGGAGCCTGTCAATTTATACACCACATTAGAAGGTCTGAGAGGATGGCAGGACCTCAGCAGAAAAACAACTCAAACGTCCATACCAGGTTCTTTAGACAGGTCGAGCATGCTAACCACTCAGCCATGGGATTGCTCTTGGGAAGTTAAGGGTGTCAAAAAACTTAAGTATAAAATTCGAATCTTTTCTCAGTTAAAATTCATTATTCATGTCATACAATGCAGTTGAACTGAAACCTTGGAAACATTCACATAATAATATACCCATATAAAGAATTAACATTAGTAAATGTACAAAATGCTCATATAAAATACTCATTATAAACCTGTCTTTTTAAATCTTGATCAGTGTTTTATTTTGAAAAAAACACTGAGTAACTAGAATATATTTCAAAAGTGTTGACTTTTTTTATTTGCAACTTCATTTCTTTATTTTGAATAAACTGGAATTCTCATAACTGCTTTGTATTTTGAAATTAATGCAAATAGATTGATTTTTGATTAAAAGATATTGAGACAACATAGTGGTTTTAATGGCTGTTACTTATCGTTTATGTATAGTTTTTATTACAAAAAATTTTGCAAAACTAGGTAATTATTTACTTTTTTATAGTTTACTGTAATCTCCCAAAGCACCTCTCATAAAATCCATGGGAACTGTGAACAATTCTTGCAAACAAGGATGGATTGATTCAATTCCACATATGCTATTGATAGATCTGGCATTGTGCCATTTTGAGACTCCTATGCAAATAAAATTTTGGAGGCTTCTCATTTTTTTTTACAATAAAATGTTAGGATGATATTCATTTCTTGATATGGGCTAGTGAGGTGCCTGCAACAAACGAGACTACAAATTTGTTGATGTGAAAGCTTTACTGTATATTTCTGTGAGGCAGATATATTTTTTATTGCCTAAGTTGGAAATTTTTGTTCTATATTCAATGTTCCAACTTTTAATATCATGTAGGTTTAGGTTACTGAATGAGTTGTAAAATGTTAATTAATGTCAATGATAAAAAAAGTGCAAAAATGTATGATGATTTTATTTTAAATTATTTTACTAAATATGAACATAAGTTGGAAAGTAAGGTTGCCAGTTTGTTCCTCATTGAACTAACAAACATCTGGAGTTATGCCATCACTGCAGGTTAGTACCAAATAGACTGTGTTTGCAAGAATTGTAATAGTTCCACTAAGTGTGAGCAGTCAACACTGTTAAACACCATTGTGAGGTACTAAGAGAACTTGGTGAAAATGCTGCACATGATGCAAGTACTGGATACTGCAAGAACATGATGAATGTACTATGCATATAAAGCTAGAAATCTGAGCTGCAATTCAGTTTCTGTGGGTACAGAAAATCCAACCGGTGGAAGTCCATCAACAGCAGCTTGTGGCTGTGTATGACTCAGATGTCCTCTCAGTACCACTCTTTCTCCTGTTAGGTTGATGCAAAAGTAATGGGAATACACAAGACATGAAAGAATAATTGTCATTATCGCCTAAATTGCAACAGTTTTTGTAAAAGATTAAGAAAGGAAATGCAATCTATTTTTTATTCCATCAAAATCAATAAGAGCAGATGTAGAAATATATCATAAATTCAGGTATGTCCACTTTCACTGAATTCATGTAATCAGTATTAAGTGTTGATTAACCTTCTCATCAGTTTTATTAATGCTGAAAGGTGTTTCAGATACTAAACTTGGAAATACTTCAGCACTTGAAAACACAACAAAACTTGAAAACACTTGTCATTTTCTAGTTCATTGTTTGTTACACTACATACGTTGACTAATTTTCAGTTTTGAGCACTTGCATTGTGGGCATGAAATAAAATGATCATTGTTGTCACCTCTTGCTCATATTCTGGAAAACAAACTTTCAGAGCACCTTGTGTAAATTGGCTTATAAAGATGTAGGGGACATCAACATATAAATTCAGAATCAAATCTATCTGCCACTGAATACAAAACTGTAACAAGTTTATGATTTAAACACTGTAAATTTATAAATCAGCATAATATGAACCCAAAAAATAAAAAGTGGAAAAATAAGGTTTGCTGATGAGTGGAACTTGAACCCATGTCCTCCAGTTACATGTCAGGTGTTCTAGACCACTAAGCTATTACTGGCTAGTTCATTTATTTTCTAATTGTGACTTTAGATCTTTCTGATTTTCCTGACAAGTGAATCAGTAAAATGTATTAGCAAACTAAAAAAAACTCATTAATTGCGTGAAGAATTTTACAACCTATTTGATAATATTTAACTCTTTCACTAACATACTGGCCCAAAATGGCCCAAACTGCATTTAGGAGGTGGTGAAGAAATAGCATTGATTGGACAAGTCCATTTAAAATCTTGGCCATTTTGGGCCCATATGGTAGTGAAAGGGTTAAAGTAAAGTAATTTAATTCTCTATGACACTGTTAAATGTTTTTAAGAACCTCGACACATGGGCTATGCTATTAAATATCAATAATTATTAAAAAGAGATTTACAAACCAATGCCGTAGAGGATGGGAAGTAACGCTAGCTTCTTGGAATGCTTTTGGTGAGAAATTTAAAATTCGATGTTCTTGCCAGCAAGTGACGTCTGAGTGGATTTTAAAATGATGGCGGCTGCCAGTGGTCTACTCGCATTGGCAAATGAAATAATTATTTATACTTTTTGATAGCATAGAGTGCTTAAAAAAGTTTTAGATTCACGTCACTCATTTCGCGCCGTTCCTATCACAGCTTCTTCAGATGGGAAATGAGCAACTTAATGTAGGAGAGGCAGTTGGTTGGTGAGCGCGGGGGAGGGGTGGGGTGCCATAAATTGACATGTCGGTGGTTCAGCTCCGAGGATCGGAGTGGTCGGCAGAAGTGCAGGTGGCAGTAATGTGATCTGCATGTAACGGAGGTTTGGGAGAGTGTGGGATTATGGGAAATCATCAAGATCTGCGTATGTTGAGGGAACCATCATTATTTGTGGGTAGTAATTCATATTTATTGAGTGGAGTACTTTTAGTGAGTGGAGCACACTATTTATTGAGTGGAGTACACTATTATGTGGAGTACTTTTAGTGAATTAATAAATTTCGTAAAATGAAAATTGGGGTTAAGATAATTATGTTATTGAGGGTCTGAATAATGGTTTTCTTATTGGTATTACTATTGGGAGTTTTTTTTGTGTGTGTGTTGATGGTGTGTGAGGTATATCCGCCCTGTTCAGTTTATACCTAACGTAATAACTAGCACCTCCGCCCACCCAAACAACTACAAATTATCAACCTTCTACTCACACTTTACCAGAGCCTATAAATACAGCAATACGCAAGAAGCACTCAACAACGAAATAAAATACATTTTTTAACTCGCTGAACAGGGTTTATATACCTCGCACACCATCAACAAAATTCACAAACAAATCAAATGCAAACAATCCCAAAACCCTCCAACACCTGTAAGTAAAGAAATGCAAAAATACACAATAGCCCTACCATACATAAATAATAATTTCACATACTCTGTTAAAAATAACCTAAAACCTTTCCATTATAAAGTCGCAATTAAAATGTCTCACACTATCCAAACTCATTCGAAATGATTGTGACCATATACCCAGCTCTGGAGGAGTTTACTACATCCAACTCAATGACCCCACAGGCAAAATCTTCCCCAAAGACAAATACATAGGTAAAACCTCACGCCCATTTAACACCAGACTTAAAGAGCACAAATACGACATCTTAAATAAAATACAAAAAAACCACACTATCTCAAGCAATCGCCGAAAACAATCTGCCCACTGATTATCACTCTGCTAAAATTATGGTATCCCCACCTACCAAATTCCAACTAGCTGTCACAGAAAATATTCTCATTAAAGTAAAACTGACTGAACTCTGCAACACAGATATTGTCCCCCTCCCCCCACCGTTGCGTCTGATACTTAGGGAATATAACATATACCTCGGAAATTCCATGCCCCCATAAACATTCTCCTCTCTCATCGCTGATCCTCATTTGCCACCTGCAATAATACCCATCCACTTAACCCTTTAGAACACCTCCATAATACCTCCTAAAATCGGCAACTAATATACCCCCCCCACACACACACACACAAAAAAAAACTCCCAATAGTAATACCAATAAGAAAACCATTATTCAGACCCTCGATAACATAATTATCTTAACCCCAAATTTCAGTTTACAAAATTTATTAATTCACTAAAAGTACCCCATTCATTATAAATATGAATTACTACCCACAAATAATGATGGTTCCCTCAACATACGCAGATCTTGGTGATTTCCCATAATCCCACACTCTCCCAACCTCTGTTACATGCAGATCGCATTACCGCCACCCGCACTTCCGCTGACCACTCCGATCCTCGGTGCTGAACCACTGACATGTCAATTTATGGCACCCCACCCCTCCCTCGCACTCACCAACCAACTGCCTCTCCTACATTAAGTTTCTCGCTTCCCACCTGATGAAGCACCGATAGGAACGGCGCGAAACGCACATCGTGGATCTAAAACTTTTTTAAGCACTCTATGCTATCAAAAGTATAAATGGTTATTTCATTCACCAATGCAGGTAGACCATTGGCAGCCGTCGTCATTATTTTAAAATCCACTGAGACATCATTTGCCGTCAAGAACGTCAGATTTTAAATTTCTCACCAAAAGCATTCCAAGAAGCTCCCGTTACTTACCATCCTCTATGGCATTGGTATGTAAATCTCTCTTTAATAATTATTGATATTTAATAGCATAGCCCATGTGTCAAAGTGCTTAAAAACATTTAACAATGTCATAGAGAATTAAATTACTTTAATTACTTCACTGTGTGCCTCTACTGTAATTTTTGTGAAAGGGTAATGCAAAATAAGACTATATACTCTGGCAAACAAGGACTACTTTAAAAATCCTTAAACTATCAATACCATTAGAACCTTGAAAACTATTATAAAAATTATATTTGTTAAGTGTGATAAATACATAAACTGCTGACAAAAGTCTGAATGTGTCAAAGGCTTACATTTCACAGTTTGCATGTTGGAAGCATATGTTTATTTGATTGCTACATCATTTCTCAAATGATGTAATGTTCAAAAGTTCAAATGTTGAAATGTTTCAAGCAGCAATTAGTGCCCTCAAAAGTTAATTCAGAGAATAAATTGCAATGTGATGATCAGGTAATTTTTCTTAGTTTTCAGAGTAAAAAGGCAGTAAAATAGCTTAGTACATATTTGAAAAACAGATTTCGGTCAAAAAAAGCTTTATTAAGGATAATTGATGTATAATTAACTAAAAACAGATAAATTTCAATGTACTAAATGTATAAGAAATTTATTGTAATTATTAAACATTTTAGTAAATGAATTAATGTAGGATATGTCACTGGTTTTTTTTATATTTGTTATTATCATATCTGAATGGAATCTTATATTTGCTGGATTTCTTTGACTTTGATTTATTATTTCTGTTTTGTATGGTCCCATGGCCTAGTGGTTAGAATGTTTGGCTACTGATCAAAGAGACATGTTTCAAATCCTAGGTAAGGCATGGATATTTCTTTCCTTGTGTTGTCTTTCTTTCTTTCATGTCTCTCCATTCTCTCATACCTATTCCATGACATACTGACAGGATATTATCAAACATCTCTGGCAAGAAGCTGCTTGATGGTGAGATTTATTTATCTGTATTGTAGTAATATCTACTATTTCTTTCATTTGTGTAAAAGCTTTAGAATAAACTTAAAATGATAAATATATATAAAAACAAGTATTTGTTTTTGCAGACTGCAAACTTTTTGTTACAACATATGTTTATATTATATAAAAAAAATGCCTAATCAAATCTTAGGTTGTTCGTGGTTTCTCATGCAGCTCAAATACATAACAAGAATTTCCCCACTGCATAGTAATCAGATGAGCTAACTGCTATACCCATTAGAAATCTATTATTTTGATGCTTTAGATATCAGAACAAATGTGACCCTTTATAGTATTACACAATGAACAAATTCATTCAAATAAAATGCATTTCAAAATGGATATGATTTGAAAATATCCAACCCCAAGATTCATTGTCTGCCTACTTAAAATGTGGAATCAAATACATTTCAACTGCCTAAAATTGCATCAGCAGTCATCATTTCCAGTCATGGAAGAAACAGAGTACATTCCTCCAAAATTTGAATAAGGAAATCTAACTATTGCAATTGTCAAAAAAAAAATTGTCCTTTGTTGAGAAAATTGGCACACTAGCACCAATCTCTTTCACTGGTTGGAACTTCAGCCATCGTTTACTCTATACATGTTAACACATTGGTTAACATTGTCAAGTGGTTTCAATATGGAACTAAAGTTTTGTGATAAAGGGAAGAAATTTTCTTTCAGGGGTAAGACAGCTTCAGTTGGCTTGGCCCTTTTAATTATTTCAAAGAATAATTGAAAATATTGACCGGCTTGTTCAGATACACCATATCAAAAATAATGTTATATAAATTGATAATGAAAATAAAATGAAAGAAAACTTAAGTTCCATTGGTACATAAGAAATAATCAAAAGATAGTATGTCAAAAAATTTGAGAATCACTTTACAGACATCAAACGTAATACTGCCAATGATGTATCAAATAAAGACTATGTGCATTACATTCATTTATAATCCCATTTTAATTAATATATAGTTAATTAATATATAGTAACTAAACAACAACATTATTTCTTTTGCTTAATTTATAAATGAATCAATGAAAGAATTGAATGAGAACAAAAAACCTAAATCTTGATAATATGTGTTTAATAGCAAATTAAAATGGCAGTTTTCTGAATGGACATTCTTTTTGCATTTGACAAGTACAATTTGAACGTTTTAAATGGTATTGATTGTATTTATTTATGAAAGGGATGATTTTATTTGTTTATCTATGTACCATACCTCATGTAGCTTCTCAATTCTTGTACATATAAATATTATATATATATAAACAGAGAGAAAGCATGGGTGCATATATAGTTTAAAATCTGGAGTCTGTTGGGGAATGTTATTCATTATCATTAAAATATTTCTTGTTTATGAACTTTTACATTGTTTGCACTGCAGACATTTAGGTATAAGGTGTTTTTTGAAGAAAGTATTTTTACACAGTATATAATGATCAGCCTATTTGTAATACTGTAAGAATCATAATGTGTGGGAAAATTGCCTTAAATATTATGATACAAATATAAATTCTAATATCCTTTATAGAGAAAACATAAGGAAATTTACTTACTTGTACTTTGTGTATTGAATTTTTGAATATTGTAATGGGAAATGAATTCATTGTTAAGCTCTTAAGATATTGCAGTTTTAGTGCAAAATGCTTTTATTTGCTGATAAATTAATACAGATAAAATAATTTTAAACTTTTCAGTAACATTAAAAAGAATCTAGCTTGATCAGAATGTCATAAATTTCATCATGAGATATGTAATTAAATAATCGACATCAAAGATTTGAATAAACCAAGAAGATCTCTAATGGGTAATTTCTATGCTGAAGAAATGTTTTGGCATATCTATGTTAAATATTATTTCTGTTCATATTTCCTGTTTTTTTTTTCCATTTTAAAGTTGTATTTTAGATGGAGAAGCAAGTTTTTTTTTAAGAAAATATTTTTTACACAATATGAGCATGTTCAGGAAGTTTGTAATGCAGTAAGAATAATAATTTTTGGAAAATTGCTTTGAATATTATGATAAGAGGGTGTCTTAAAAAGTAAGTTGCACTCTTGAATACTTAACAAGCAACAAAGTATATGAAAGCAGCAAATATATTAGAGTGAAGTACAGCCTGAATGTACTTCTCCACATAGTCGCCTAGGTTATGTAAACACTTATCTGAAAGTGTGATTGATTTCTCCATTCCCTGAAAGTAAAAATCTGTTCCAATGTCCAACCAGGTTAAAACCACTTCATTGACATCATCTGGCAAAAAAACTCAGTTCTTCTAGATGTTTTTGCCAGTTTACTGAACAATATATATATATAGTCGCAGGGTGATAAGTCGGCTGAAGGGTGAATGTTGCCATTCTTCCCACTTGAACTTCTTCAGCAGTTCCTGTTTTACAGGTGCTTTATGAGGTGTGGTATTTTCATGCAGAAGAAAGATTTTGGTGCTCAACTTTCCATGTCTTTTGTCCTTAATGGACCTTCTCAGATGGTTCAACATTTCACAGTATGATGCAGCATTTATTGTGTATCCTTTTTGCATGAACCCCTTCACAGTCAAAAAACATGGTTGCCATGAACTTTCTGGCAGAAACCCATGACCTTCCATTGATGATCTCTTGGTTTCTGAAGTGGTATACCCACATTTCGTCACCTATGATGATTCACTGTGAAAAGTTATGACCCTTTGCAGAATAGCATTGTAAAAATAAAATACAACAAGAAACATTGGGCTTTGTATTAGTCAGTTAGAGGGTGTGAAACTAAATATTGAGATAAACTCGACAGTTCAACATCCAGTAATAAATAGGCACTTTGACGTCGATTTCAATTTTAGAGGAAAAATTGTCTGAGCCGGGTGGGATATGAACCCACGACCTGCTGTTAACATTATTTACTTGTAAGACATTGATAACATTAGCATACTTGTAAGCCATATTATCAGGAGGTCGTGGGTTCATATCCCACCTGGCTCAAACAATTTTTCCTCTAAAATTGAAATCGGCGTCGAAGTGCCTATTTATTACTGGATGTTGAACTGTCAAGTTTATCTGAGTTTATCTCAATATTTATTATCATTAGCATACTTGTAAGACATGCTTTCCATCTATTGGCAAATAAAAAGCCACTAGGGCTAAAAATTGCCTAAAATAATTCTTACATGTGACATAAAGGGAATGTTCATAGCATTAATTAGAGGAGATCTTGATTGACGGCAGGTAGATTAGTGGTCCAGAGCCCCTGACATGTTATCAGGAGGTCGTGGGTTCATATCCCACCTGGCTCAGACAATTTTTCCTCTAAAATTGAAATCGACATCAAAGTGTCTATTTATTACTGGGTGTGAAACTCATCTTTCATATCATATGCATAATTTAAAAAAATCATAGATGGTCATGCATGATAGAATGCACACTGCCATTGGAAATGTCCAAAGCACTTACCATATCCTTGATTTTAATTGAGCAATTATCCCCAATCATCTCATTAAATGTGTGAAATGTGATCTGGGGTGATGGACGTCAATGGTCTGCCTCTGAGTTATTTATCTGTATGGCTGTTTTCAAACTGTTGGCACCACTTAACGATGGTGATCAGACATCACATTTTCTGCTTATATGGTGGATATTTCTTGTTGGATTTCTGTACAATTCAAGTTTTTTGGCCACAAGAAAAAAAAACTTGTGCACATTCTAATTCAGAGTAACAGTTGGAATTGATGTGCCATCATTCAACAAAAATAGAAATGCACCCTCACATGTTTGTGTGTTGCAACTGCCCTATTCAGAGTTATACTACATTGTACATCCCTGCCATGCACAAATGTTGTTTCTTTACTATGACAACAGTAACAGTAGCACTGATTGTAACTTACTTTTTGATATTCTTGTGTACAAGTAAAAATTCCGATTTCTTCTATTTATTAAAACATGGTATAATTCAGTAAAGCTATTTCATCTAGATCAGTGCTTCTCAAAGGGTGGTCCACAGACTAGCACTGGTCCATGCGAGCTGCCAGGAAAGAAAGAAAAATGTTTTCAGATGCATAACATTGATATGCCATAGCACCACAGTTCATATGTTCCATATGACGTCATGTTGTGTGGGGTGAGGAAAGCATCACATACATACTTTGTTTCTTTAGGAAACGTGGCCAGAAACTCCAAGTGCATGCATGGCCAGAGGATCTCGGAAGCAGATTTCCTGCTGATTCACCACAAGCAGTTTGAGAAGTACTGATCTAGAATACAGCTGCAATGTAGGAAAAATCTGAAAATATTCTTCAATAGAAATAACATCTAACACCAAATTACCAAGCATTCCTACATTTGGGAATTACACATTAAATACTTTTAAAATATATACATATATTCAAGTTTTTCCTATTAATATTTAATCACATATTAATCATAATATAATTACACATCACTATATTTCATATATGACATTCCAATAAAAGTTTTATTTCTGCTAATGTCACCAAGAGGATAACAGTAAGTTATTGGAAAACTTGTGATATTTTTATCTGTATTTAATTATAATCAGCTAATAAAAATATTATTTTTACTAAAACTATGAATAATCAGCTAAGTTTTTTACTTTCTTATAGTTATTGTAATTCATTTTGACTTCCATGCTTATTGTTATCGTATAGCACTTTCTTTTAAACAGATGCAATCAAATGTATTTAGCTGCTGCTGTATAAACTATTTCTTAAAATATGCAATGTAAGTTAAATATTAAAATGTTAAGGTGTACAATATATAAGGTTGTTTAGTACAACTGTTACATACTAGCCATACTTTCTTACAACTGACCATATAATTGTAATTTTACATATTTGAAGTACAAAGCATAGAACAGCGTTAATATTAGAATAAAATAATTTTTGATAGATACAGCTAAAAATTTAAATTCATAAGTTTTTAATATATTTATCACTATATTTTAAATTTATAACAATCAGGTTTTTGAATAATGCGGCAACCAAATTTTTAAAAAATTTCATGCAATAAAAATAATTATATGGATATTAGGCATTAGTGTAAACACCTAAATAGCACTAATGGAATAAAAAGTAAGCTTTAAATCTGGATGAATTCTTCACAAATTCCCATATGAAATCCATACTTCAATAATAATTAGTGCAAAAATATATTTTAACGAAAATAGGGTGCATTTTATTTTGCACCCTATTTGCAAAATTGAGTTAAAGTAATTTTAAACATCTGTATGGTTAATTTAATAAATATCACTTTTACAGCTGTCTGATTCTTATTTGCTTCTCTTATATGAGTTGCCAACAATCCTCCTTTTCAATCTTTTTTACCCTTGTTTTACCCAAAGATACAGATGTCCTCCTTTTACAAAAGTTTATACAAAATTTTTTAGTTGATTAAGTTTTTTTTTCTGTGTGTGTGTATATATATAATGCCATTTTCCTAATCAAACTTAGCAAATCACCCTCAAAATATAACTAAATTGACTAATTGAATAAGATAATAATTAAAAACCTGTAGGCAAGTTAATCCATAAAATATTTTAAATATCTGCATATTATTTATCTTCAGTCAAAACTTGTGATCATGAAAAGTATTGGTTTTAAGAAAATAGTTATTGGACCATTGCTTTGAAGTTTCCAAAAAAAAAAGTTCACATGTTTCAGTACATGAGCATTTTCTTTATTCTGTAAAATCATGCCTGTAATGGTGTTTCTTCCGTTCAATGCTGCAACAATGCATGTTGAAGTAGCATTTGGCAGAGAGTTCCAATAAAACAGCATGATAAAAGCACACACTGCTTAATTGAGTGTTGAAGAATTTCTGTCATTTTTAACAGATTTGGATACCCTATAATTTCCCAAATACTTGACCGATAGGTCCCAAATTTCAATTTCCTCCTTGCCATTCTGTGTCACATTAAATATTTCAAGGCCTAATTATGATAAATAAATAAAATTAAATACCCCCTGAAGCAGCTGCTTGCCACAGAGGTCTGACAGGAACCTGTTAGTTTATATGCCATAGTAGAAGGTCTGTGAGGATGGCAGGACCTCAACAGAAAAACAACACGAACATCCATGCCTTACCCCAGGGCTCGAACCCAGGCCCCTTAGATCAGTAGCCAAGCATGCTAACCTCTTTGCCAAGGGACAGTCCAATTATAATAGTCCAATTAAAATCTGAAATCACTTTTTACCCCCATTTTTACAGTTTATTTGAAACTTTTGACCCTCCCATAACTTCTCAAATACTTAATTGACCAGTCTAAAATTTCTTTTGAGTATCCCCTTGCCCTCAGAGGTTGGCTAAATCAGTAGCAAACCACTCATATCTGTAGTGGCATCCGTGGAAGCAAAATTATAAACCAAAAAAGATATGTACAGGTAAATCCCATTATAGCATGGTGCTTGGGGTTCAAAGAATCGCATCACGATATAAGCGGGATTGCATCAGCAAAACTTCAAGCAATTTTTCATTGTTCAAACTTCGTATATTGACCAACTATATCAACTTATCTTTGCTGCTTTTTTGCATGCTATAAATTGTAATAGGAGTCACGGAAAAAAGGAAAAATCAAGTAAACAATATTATTACATGGAAAACAAAACTACAAAAGGAATCTAATATGTAGTTCTTGAGTGAAAAATCACATTTCATATGACAAAAAAAAGGGAGCCACACTTGCATCGCATTATAAGTGGAATCGCGTTATATCAGATCACATTTTAACAGGATTTACCTGTATATATATATAAATTTTGCGTTTATATAATATTCTTCGAATTTCCCTGTTATACTGTATAATAAATAAAAGCACAGTTTGCCAAGTTAGTTGAGCTAGGAGTGTAGGAAGAATTTTGCTTCATCAATACTGCACTGGTCATCATATCGCACAGTGGAAGTATCAGTTTCTCTATTCAACCAGCAGAAATTTTTCCCATGGAAACAACACAGCCACTGCATTATGTTTCATACCTTTCTTGCTAATCAATTGAGGGACTGTTCGCTCTGTGATTGGCTGCTGCCATTATCAGCAGTGTCATTGAAGAGGAACAGCAGCGGTTCATCAAAGGTTAGTGTGTCAATTTTCTTTGTTTTTTAGATAAATGAATAGAAATCCTTGATTTCCCTTTACTGCCCTATGTCCAGCTTTCACTCTTTCCAAATTGTAAACAAATTTCTCATGTAATAATGCTCTGACAGCAAATGTAATCATGCCCTTTTGTGTTCAGATACCATCTAAACTTAATTGTCCTTGTCTTGATGCACATTTGCTGAAGTTATTTGCAACTTCTTGACTGCGTTTTACTGATTGTTTACTTGACTACATTTATCATCATTTCTGTAATAACTAGAGATACCTTTATTACTACTACTATAAATATAATAGAAAACATGAAAAAGAAAACAATTTTTTTGTGGACAAAATAAAGTAACTTACTACAATCCCTCAAGACTATATTCAGTATAATATGAGAATATATCTTGTGATACATTTCACTTACATCAAGATTACAACCAGTGTATCTTTCTATACATTTATTGTTGCTTCACTTAGGGTTTTAAAGAAAAAATTAATGCATACACTACATTCAGATACATGTAATTGATGGACTGAGAAGCATATTGAAATTTGAAAGTTAAAATATTTGAAAAAGAATTAGAGGTAGTGCTCTGATTTTAATTTATTAATAGCTGTGTATCTACAACTATAATTTTCAGTTTACTATTACTTTTAACATACAAAATATACAATTAAAAAGACCTGAAACACATCTAGGGAAATTACTTTAGTGTCTATGTTTTCATTTATACTAATCAGCTTTCAACTACATTGACATAGTTCCTGTAAATGAAATGTGTCAGGCACAAGCTTTGGGCTGGCTGAAAACAGGAATGTTACCAGATATTAAGTTTATGTAGAAACTTTTGTTCCTAATATAACAAATTTATAATGCTGCATTGTGCCTCATTTTGCTTTTTTCAGTATTCACGAATAACTATTAGGCGAACATATCATATGTCGCATGGTGATTTAATTACCTTTATCGTTTAATCCCACAGACATAATATGGGGACTAAAATTACCCACTTTTCCTTTTCCAAACTATATTTGCTTATACTGATGTTTTTCAAGAACACATCACTAATAAATAAGCCATATCAAATTGTCTTAAAAATTCAATCTGTTACCTGTAATAGAATCTAGGTTGAACCTGAAACTAGTTTAAACTATGATGCAAATTCTAGATAAATATTGAAAAATAAAGGATTGAAATATTAAAGTGGCAAGAAAGTTTAAACCATGGGCTACAGAGGTTCAACCAGACCATGCAATTTAGTTCTCCAAGTATATCTGTCCTGAGCTACATCTGCTGCATCTGGCCATTGCACACTGATTCTAACAATGTCCTGTTTGACATTGTCTGCCCACCACATCCTAGGTCTCCCCCTCTTTCTGATGCCTTTAGGCACACTGTTTATAATGCTATTCGCTAATCTATAATTATTTATACATCAACATGGCCAAACCAATGGAGTCTCTCTGCACAATATACTGCTGAAAGGAGGTTGTTGACTACTTTCCCTAACCTCATCATTACTTGCAAAGTTGAACCATCCAATGCCCAAGATAACTGCGGTAAGCATCTAGAATCAAAAGCACCAAGTTTCCTGTTATCTTGTTCTTAAAGGGTCAAAGTTTCACTACCATATCTAACTCTAGAAAAAGACAAACTATTATACAGTTAGTGATACTTTTCTTTACACTATTTTCACTGGACTACAATTTTACAGTGTTGACACCAAAAGCAAGATATTGAATATCAGAAGGCGTGACTTGGATTCAACATAAAACTTTTCCTAAAAGTGATTTTTGTGAACTTTTATGATATTAATTTGTACTTTCTTTTCTAACTTCACAGTAAATAAAATTATGTTAAAATATATGTTAACTTTTTTCATAAGCATGAACCATTTTGTCAAACCACCACCCCTGACTCAGAACAATCCCCATATTTTATCTTGGAAAAAAAGCCATTTACATTGAGATGCCAGTTTATTAGATTCACCTATCTAGTAGTGTGTTATGCCTCCTTTGGCCTTCAAAACAGCCCGAATTTGTGTGGGCATGGAAAACTTCCAAGATGCTGGGTGCATTGTGAAGGAATACTGTACCATGTGAAAATGATTGTGTGACACAATTGCTGCAAAATTGGACAGTGGCACTGTCTTGCTGCGAACAGCCATTACCAACTCATCACAAAGATGCTTGATAATGTTTAGATCTGGGGATTGTGTAGGCCAATGAAGCAAGGGAAATTTGTTGGCATGTTCCTGGAACCATTCGGTGACTTGCCTTCTGAGCAGGTGCATTATCATGCTGAATGTGTCCTTCCGAATGGAGATAAACTGTAGCCATGAAGTGATGAACTAGGTCAGCAACAATGTTCAAATATAACAATTCAGATGCTCTTCATTGGGTATCAGGGGGCCTAATGTGTCCAGGAAAACATTCCCTAGACAAGATGGCTCCATGACCTCATGTTGCTTGTGCAAAATTTTGATCCTTCCATCAACATGATGCAAAAGGAAATTTGATTCCTCCAAAAAGGCTACCTCTTCTAGTTTTCAATGATCCATTGTCAATGCTCCTGCCACCCCTGGAGACAAGCTTTCATGTTCTTCGCTGACAACATTAGCATGACATGTTCGGCAGCTGTTGGTCCAATGTGGTGCATTCGGAAATAACCTGCACACCAGTGTTTAATTCTGCTGTGATTTGCCTGGTTGTGGTCCATCTGTTCACTTGCATGATTCTGGCCTGTCTTTGATCCATAAGCTGTTTTTGTCCATAGGATGACAGATCATTGATAGATTTTTTCTTTTCGCACCATTCTCAGCAAACCCTTGAAATGACTGTGCATGAAAAGCCCAGGAGGACAGCTGTTTTGGAGATGCTAGAACCAGCATGCCTAGCACCAACTATTGTACCACATTCAAAGTCATTCAGTTTGCCCATTCTAAGTCTAACTGATGCTCAAAGAGCTGGTCTGCCTCATTTATACCGGACACCACCATCACGGGACATATGCATTGGAATGAGCCATTTATGTGAACAGGGATGGTGTACCTAATAAACTGGTATCTCAGTGTATAATATTAATATTTCAAAAATATTTGATATAAATAGTGATTAATTGGCATCAAAATAATGTGAAGTAGTGGAGCTACATTCAATCAAAGATTAATGTTAAGTAGTGGAATAGGGTTCCCATTCAATAATTCGGAAACATTGATACTGGAATGGGGTTCTGGTTAGGTGATTCTGAAACATCAATCACTGGAATGGCATTCCAATTTAGTTGTGCTAAATCATACTGAATAGTTCTAATTTTGCTAATTGCTTCCCCTTTTGAAAAAGCCATTCTTCACCACTGTGCAGTTCCTAGAGTAGAGTTCCAACTGTGCCAGTGTTATGATTTATCTCCACTACTTCCACCTGCCCTTGGTGAGAAATGGGATACCAGTGGGCTTGGAAAGGCTGCCATCCATCAGATGGAATATTAAGCCTGGCCCTTGTGCAGAGGAGCTATACTCCATATATCTTCAAGAACACACTGGATGGCCTTAATGGTAGGCTACCACATATCTCCTAAGAGCAGTAGATCCCCAAACCTTCTCTGAATCTGGTGATCTGCCCATATAGCCCATTGTGCACAAAATAGTACTACTCAGCAGTAAAATAAACCAAACTTTGTCACTCTATGTTGCATTTAAAAATTCAATTATCTATCTAAGATAGGACATAAGTTCAAGTTTAAAACTACTTTTATTTTTCCAATTATTTGGGGGGTGATGAGACCCAAACAACAAGCTGTATTTCAGTAGGAAATTTGTTGCATCAAAACTTTGTGTCCCTACCTATATAGATCCTTATTTTGAAACCTGGGAGCGCTTTTCATTTTCTTTAGCTCACCAATTCTAATTTTCAGCTTTTGATTGGCTCTACCCTAGTGTACTATAATTGCAGTTGATCTTTCATTACTAACTTCAATAAACTGGTTCAAGTTTGTTGCTTTTTTCCCAGAGGGTTGCTATTAGAAAGTCTTCATTACTTGTGTTTTACATTATTAATCACACCAGGTTTGCCAGTTTACCAGTATTTTCTGGAACTTCCTGTTATTTGATGGAAATGTCCTGAATCCATAATATTGAATGGGACAAAATGTTCTATGATTGAAAAACATATTAAATTACAAACTGAAAATAACAGAAAAAATGGTTTAATACTTATGATGCCAGGGTGAAAAACTAAATTGTATCCTTTGTCCAGGATTTTTTTTCAACTGTGTTCAGTTAAAAATAAGTGAACTTTAGAATTTTTTTGTCAAATACTAATGAAAGGAATTATGGCATGTTGTATGCCAAATTAATCAGCATTTAATTCTGGATTTTCCGAAAATAAAGTATTTAACAAAAAAAGTTTAATTTTGTTTTACCAGGGCTTTTATAGAGGCATGTAGTAAAAAAAGAAATGCATCTGGTAATGCGAATAAATATTTATTTAAAACAAATTCAAACTCATAGCTATATATATATACCAAGTTTTTTTTTTTTTTTTTTTTTTTTTTTGGGGGGGGGGGGGGGATATGCAGGTGACCCCAGCATACCTGCATATCCTCAGAGAAAAACAGCCTTGGTATTATATATACACAGTCGTATCAGAATAATATGACCACCTACCGTACATATACTATGGTAGGTGGTCATATTAATTTAAAATGACTGTGTATATACAGGGTGATTCAGTTAAGTGTGTACAAACTTCTGGGAGTGGTAGGTTGCACAAAGACGAATTAGAATAATATAGCAATCGACGCTGTAGATGACATTGTACGGCTGCAGGACTGCACAACATCCTCGCAGGTAACTGTCATTCGTGAACTGCCTGCAGAGGTAGAAGGATGGCCAATTACACAAATGTGGAGTTAGCCGATATGCATCTCTCATACTGAGCTGCGGACTGCAATGGGCGAGCCGCTGTGCGCGTGTGCCAGGTATGGTACCCGATGAGGCGTACTCCCAACCACCAGATGTTTGCACAGCTGCATCAGAGGTTATGTGACACTTGTTCCTTCCAGAGATCTGCCAGGAGTCAAAAACGATGGGCATGAACCCCTGGCATGGAGAAGAATGTGCTATGTCATACAGAAGACACTCCAAGTGCCAGTACTCGAGCAATCGCCCACCAGGTCGGTGTTTCCCAATCCACCGTATGGAGGATTATGCACGATAACCAGTTGCATCCATATCATGTGCAGTGTGTCCAGACACTGAAGCCTGAGGATTACCCACAGCGCATTACATTTGCACAATGGTACCTGCAGAAGAGTGCGGCAGAACCCCAATTTCCTGCTTCTGTCCTGTTCACAGACGAGGCATGCTTTACACGGGAAGGTAGATTCAATGCACATAACGCACGTGAATGGGTGGTGGAGAACCCCTATGCTACACAAACACGTGCAGCAGCAAACCGTTTTGCTGTAAATGTTTGGTCCGGCATTGTCGGGGATCACTTAATAGGCTCATACCTGTTCGTTTGGACAGAAGGAGTTAACAGATATTTCTGGATGACTTCTTGCCAGAACTTTTGGATGAACAACAGGTCCCTCAGTCACTGCACTATGCAATGTGTTCCAGTACGATGGGGTCCCCTCCCATTTCAGCCATGAAGTTCGTCAACACTTAAACGTGACATTTGGACAACAGTGGATCGGGCATGGTGGTCCCATTCATTGGCCTGCAAGATCGCCGGACCTATCATGCCTTGATTACTTCTTTAGGGTTACATCAAAGGACTGGTGTTCGACACCCCCATTGAAAGTGCTGAGGCACACATCTCTGTAGATGCCTTGGAAGTCCGAGACACACCAGGAATCTTCCAGAATGTACGTGATTCCATGCACCGACGATGTCAGGTCTGTGTTACGGCTCATGGTTGCAACTTCGAACACCTTCTGTGACCTCTGTGCATTTCGCAAATGTACCTATTGTGATTAATAAAAAGCATTTTGTTCACTTACATGCTGCTCTTTCATTCATGTCCTCTCTGTACACTAGCACATGTTGATGCCGTTACCAACCCTGCATTGCTATATGATTCCGATTCGTCTTTGTGCAACCTACCCCTCCCAGAAGTTTGTACATGCTTAACTGAAGCACCCTGTATAACTATGAGTTATATATCAGTAATGAAGGAGGGTGGGGAAATGAAGATATAATGTCTCCCTCATTCTGGAAATTTATTTTTTAAACAATCATTTGTTCATAGTGTCACAGTGCCCAATTGGTTAATCTGCTTGACTACTACTCATGGTATTAAAAAATTTTTAGATAAAAAGTAATTCAGTATAGAATTGTTTAGTTTTGAAAAATAACTAATAAACAGAAATAGGTCATGTTATATATCAAAAGAAATAACATTTAATTAGAGTTTAGGAGAATTATGAAAATTAAAAAAAAACATAAGTAAAATTCAATAAACATTTTTTAAGAAAACTCAAATTTTCTTGTATTTTAAATTCAGTAATTTTTTTAAAATTTTGCCACATTTTCTGAAGTATTTTATTAATATATATAAATTTATAATATTTCTCTCATTACTTAAAACTTTCTCTTGTTTATTTTTTTAAAACTATTTGGTTATTTAAGAAAACAATTTATTATTATCTTTGAGTAAACTGAAATAATTTGATAACTAGCATTAAGAATTTGTAATTTCAAATATCAAATTTTTACTGTTCTTGTAAAGTTCACCTTTTCTGTAGTAGGCAGCATATAATGCAAATTGAAAGGGTTTGATCTCAATTTCAATGGTATGCAAACTACCATGGGAATGCAACCAACCAAACTCTAAGACTAAGGTGGTAGTATTATAAAAATTTATTTTGCTTTAAAAACAAGATAATTTAAATAAAAACTGAAAAATATGTAATTAAGATTGGATAATGAGCTGTGAAGAAATTAAATGAAAATATTTCAAAGCAAATATAATTTGCATACCATTGCTATTGAGATGAAACCCTTTCAGATCAATTTGCATTATATACTGTCTACTACAGAAAAGGTGAACTTTACGAAAATGACAAAAATTTGATGTTTGAAATTACAAATTCTTAATATTAGTTATCAAATTATTACAGTTTAATCAAAGATAATAATAAATTTAGTTCTATCATTTAAAAATTAAATTTTTTGTTATAATGTCTTAATCAGAAGTCTCTTAAAATAGCTACCATTATAAGTCACATATGCCTCATGATTTAATTTTCAGTCAAGTTTCAAATATTTGCAGTATATATCTGAGAAGAAATATAAATAATTCTGGAAGTAGTGGAATCTAACTATTGTTCCAGCAGGGCAAACTTTGCATGTTGTGTTAGCTCTGAGGCTGTGGTCAGCAGTGACTTCAGTCTTAGAGAGGGCATTTCCTTGTATCACAAGGCCTGTAAAAGCTAGCTGTATCTTCTAGGATACTTCTCTGTCGTATGTGTTGTAAAACAAAATTATATCAATCGATATCAGCCTTCTGAATCTGAGAAAAGTCTCAACTGATCTGAATCACTATCTCAGAGCAATGAAATATTTTACAAAAAACTCGTGATTTTTCCAGTTCAAAAATCTCGATGTCTAAATTGAACAATAAAAAGATTAAAAACACCTTTAAACATCATCCTCCTCAAGCAGTCATGGGTATGGATGCCCAACCAGACTGCAGTTTAGTTTTCCAAGCATATCTGTCCATTGCACACCAATTCTAATAAGGTCCTGTCTGCCGCATCCTAGGTCTCTCCCTCTTTCTGCGACCTTTAGGTACATTGTTCATAACCCTATTCGCTAATCTTGAATTATCCATACGAGCAACATGGCCAAATCAACAGTCTCTCTCTCTGCACAATATGCTGCTGAAAGAAGATTGCTGACTCCTTCCGAAGATACTGCGTAAGTATCTGAAATCAAAAGCATCAAGTTTTGTGTTATCTTCTTTGGGTATTTGGTGAACACTTATTTACCTATCTATCATATTCTTATGCAGCCCATCTGTTGAAACCCATGTGTAAGTACACATGGGTTTCAACAGATACGTATCTCACGGTGTTTGTAATAAGTGTTAATTATTCTGAAACGATTAAGTTTAGTTACAATGCGACCAAGTTTTACTACCATAACTAACCACAGAAAGAACCAAACTCTAATACAGTCTATTTTAGTCTTTAGGTATATATGCCTATTTCTCCAAACTCTCCATAGATTCCTAGAAGCCCAGAGGCAATCCCTATTCACCTGTTAATCACATGCCGCACCTCACCAGTATATGTTACATAACTCCAAAGATAATTAAACTGAGACACTTGCTCAAGGGTGCAACCGTTCAGAGCGACTGAAGCGCCAACTGCCTGACAAGTTTTCATCACTTTAGTTTTATCTCTGTTTATCACCAAACAGACTCTACTACCAGTCTCATCAACAGCTCGAACAAAACAGTTCATCTTTGTCAAAAGGGCTAAATCATCAGCATAGTCTAAATAAGAAATTCTTAGATCTCCAGACCATTTAGGCCTAAATATTTCCCTCTGAGTGAATTTTGCATAATATAAACAGTTACCAAATAGAAAAGGAGAGAAAATGCACTCTTGTCAAACACCAGAAGTAATGCTAAACCAATTGTTACAAGCCTTACCAACTCTCACACACAACTCAGTGTTATTATAGAGAGCTTTCATTTATGTTAACTAACTTGTCTTGTATACCATATGATCTCACAATCACAAATTATGATGATCAACAGAGTCAAAAACCTTTTTGAAATCAACAAACCTAGCAACCAAAGATTTCTGAAACTCTAAACATTTCTCAAGAATCTGCCTAAGTGAAAATATCTGATCTACACATCCCCTACCACTTCTGAATCCACATTGCTCATCCCGCAATTGCCTGTCAACCAGATTCTTAATTCTATTAAGCAGAATCATGCAAAGAACTTTACCTGGAACAGAGAGTAGGCTGATACCCTTATAGTTATCACAAGAACTGCGATCACCTTTTTTGAAAATAGGGATAAAAATAGCTCTGGTAAAATCCTTAGGAACCATGCCTTTATCATAAAAGATATTCACAATTTCAGTCAGTCATGAGGTAACCAAAACATTCCCAGCTCTAAGCATTTCCATAGTAATTTCATCTACCCCTGGGGATTTATGAGTTTTAAGTTTAGAAATGGTCAAAATAACTTCAGACCGTGTTATAGACCATCATTAAAGCCAATGATGCATCTATAATCATTACAATGGGAGTAAAACTAACCACATTGTTAAGAACATCATTGAAATGCTCAGCCCACTTAGCCATGACACAATATTCACCTTCTATAGCATTACCTTGTTTATCCTTCAATCCCTGTATACCTGTTCGTTTTCTACCACACAAAACGTTAACTATCTGGTACAGCTCTTTGCTCTTGTATTGTCTAACTGCTTCTTGGCTTTGTCAATCAAGCCAGAAATTCTTATCAGTAGCTAACCGATCCTTTACATGTTTATTAAGCTCTCTGTAATGCTTTCTATTAGGACTAGTAGAGTATTGATTAAGGGCATTCCTGCAGTTCTTTCTTTCTGAAATAAGCTCAAGTGCCTTATCACTCAAATAATTCTTCCTCCTCTACTCTTTTTTTTTTCCTAAAAGAGTACTGATAATTTCCAAAAAAGCCTGTTTAAAACAGTTCCATTCTTCCTGAACTTCAGTAGTAAACAAACCATGACTGTCATAATGACTAACTAATGTATCATGGTAAGCTTTAGCTATCACTGGATCTTTCAGAGCTTTAAAGGTAAATTTTTTAATCTTAGCACAAAACTTCTTTTAGTTGCAAGACACTTTTAACAAGGTAATGGTCAGATCCAATTTCAGCTCCCCTATATGACTTGGTATTCCAAACAGAACTAGCTCATTTGCTGTTAATTAATATATAATCTATCATATTCTTATGCAGCCCATCTGTTGAAATCCATGTGTATTTATGTGTGTTGTGGTGTAAGTGTTAGTTATTTTGAAACCATTGAGTTTACTTATCTGTAGGAGACGTTGCCCATTGCTATTGCAGCTACCAATACCAAAAGGACCTATTACCCCTTCCCAAAGGTCAGAGTCAGTACCAACTTTGGCATTGAAGTCACCTAGAATAAGGGTAATATTTCCTTTATTGACAGAATTCAAAATATCCTGAATTTGTCTGTAAAACCTCTCCTTATCATCCTCATCAGCATCCTCAGTGGAGGCATAATAGCACATAACATTCAAGTCTTTAATGTTTGTCTGAAATTTTGCTGTAAGAAACCTTTCATTAATATGCAATAATATCATAAAAGATCATCATTGGTTTGTTTGCTGAGAAGCAGACTTATGCCTTGGTGATGTTTATTATCTTCCTCCCTGAAAAGAGAAATTTAAGATTATTTTTAAGAATCCATCTGGTCTCTTGCAAGCCAAGAATATCTAAATTATAATGGTGGAATTCTAGTGTGAGGACATCAAGAGAATAAACTCTGTGCAGAGAACTCACATTCCAACTACCTATGGAGAGAAAATCATTAGTGGGATGTTTAAAGAAACTATGTTTATTGACAGAGGGAATGTTGACAATATCAAACAGCCCTCATATTGCAGGCATGGGGCAAAGACCTATTGCCCCCACCACTAAAGGCTGAAGCCATCTACACTGGAAGACTTCCTCCAATGTGAATTTGACGATGTCAGTAGAAGCAAAGAGTTCAGGTGCCTGCGATGACCTCTGCTAAAGATTATCCACCAGCTGATAAAACATATCCTGTGAATCTATTCACTTGGGGCTGTCAACCCACAAACAAACAAAAAACATAGTCTCAAATTTTCTCTCTGCAGAAGCCCACCATTGCAGCAACAGAGCCTTAATCCAGTCCAGTAAGTTTACATAGCACCAGAACCTTGTGTGGTTGACACTCCTCAGCAGGGTAGGAAAAAAAAAGAAAAGTAGTCATAATTGTCAAGATCAGTAGACCATACTAATCTGGCAGCCCTCCCCTTCTGTTCCCTTCCACAAGAGAGTACCTCTTTTGAAATGTACTAATGGCCTGCACCTCAAGAAGGCAGAGTCAGACATTAGGTGCTAGGCCTGGCCAGTTCTATGCATCATCACAAAGGATTGGTGCATAGCTCTCCTTCCAATGATTACATAGCTATCAATGAAAAGATTAAGATCAGCTTTAAACACTGGTATAAAGACTTGAGTGATATAAATCAATATCTTGTTAGTAAAATTATGATACAGTCAAGATGAAGATCAATAAGCAAAAGTCCAATTTAATGTTGTTAGAGATACACTTACAGTTCATAGTGGTAGGAATAAAGGTAAATCCTAGATAAAGAGACTTGATGCTACTATTCTGAGGTGTTGAAGAATAATTTTGTGGGAACATCACATGCAATATTTATGGAACAAGAATGGCAATTAAATCATATCATAAAAGCATGGTATATGCATATTGTTTACAAACATAGCATCTAGATTTCAAGGTGTACATTACATTCTTCATCAGCAAAAATGGTGATTAGTTTTATATCAGTTCTATTATGAGAAGGTTTATTTGAAAAGCATTGATGTGAGATACATAACATTTTTAAGATGTGTGCATAAGAAGTGTCATTATAGTAGGAGATGAATAGTCAGTTGCACATTTCTATTGTTGTGGCAAGTTGTAAGGAAATTTGGGATATTTGTTGTTGATTAAAATATTTGGATTAGGGTAATCTTTTACTAGAAGTTTCCAGGCTGTAGGTAAAATTAATAATTCGTCATTGCAGCAGAATTTTTTGTTGAGATGGATTATTCATTTTTTCAGTATGAAAGTTTGAATTGAGAATAAGGACTGGCAATTATTCTGGATAATAGTATTGGATAAAGCTGTTGGTGGTATTTTTTTTTTTGCTTATATCATTATTTGTGTTCTTTAATTCTTTTTTGTAAGATTCTTGAAGTTATGCTGATATATCCTGGTGATTTAGTATTATTGTTGGGATTGATTTCTTCTTTTAATGGAATTGGGTAGACACCTCCTGTTGGGATATAGGCTATCTCTGTCTTTCAAGATTGATCTTAATAAAGTGAAGAACGATTTAATAGGTACTATGCAGTTGTAGGTTTCCATGATGTTTTTGATAGTATTATTCAAAGTAGATAAATATAATATATAGTTTGTAAAGATTTTGGGCTTATATGATTGGAAGATCTGATAATTTCAGATTTAAATTATGCTGATTTAGCCATTTTGGCAAAGTATATTGATGAGATGAACTCTTTCATTAGAGCTGTTGATGAGACTGGTAGAGTAGGTTTGGTGATAAACAGAGATAAAGCCAAAGTGATGAAAATTGGTTAGACTTGCTGTTGTTCAGTTAATCTGAATGGTTGCGCTCTTAAGTAGGTATCACAGTTTAATTACCTTGGGAGCTATGTAACAGATACTGGTGATGTGCAGCATATAATAAACATATGAATAGGGATTGATGCTGGGACTTCTAAGAATCTATGGAGAGAGTGGAGAAATAGGCATATACATCTGAAGCCTAAAATTAGAGTGTATAATTGTTTGGTTCTTTCTAGAGTTAGTTAAGGTAGTGAAACTTGATGCTTTTGATACCAGATGCTTATGCAGTATCTTGAGCATTAGGTGGTTCAACTTTGTAAGTAATGATGAGGTTACAAAGGAGTCAGCAACTTCTTTTGAGCAGCATATTGTATGAAAAAGAAACTCTGTTGGTTTGGTCATGTTGCCTGAATGGATAACTATAGATTAGTGAATAGGATTATGGACAGTGTGCCTAAAGGCCTTAAAAATGGGGGAGACCTAGGATGTTATGGGCAGATAATATCAAACAGAACCTTGTTAGAATTGGTGTGCTGTGGCCAGATGCAGCAGATGTAGCTCAGGGCAGATGTGTTTGGAGAACTACATTGCACAATTTAGTTAAACCTCTGTTGCCCTTGGCTGCTTGAGGATGATGATGATGGTTTGTATATTTAAATATGTCAGATGTATTATTAGTTCTAAGATGAATATTTCCTTGGATAATAGCTGAATTGCATTTTTTTTTATGAAACTATTGGTATAACCTTGCTTCTCTTCCAAGGGAGTATATGAATTTGATTTTCCTTTGTTGGTGATAGTTGGTGTTGAATAATTTAACAGCTCTATTAAATAAAGTATTTACACTTAAAGATAGGGATTGACATGGATGTAATGAATTATAAGGTATTAATTGTTTATAAAAGTTGGTTTGTTCATTGTTACATCGCTGATTATTTTTTATTGTTCTCGGTTTCTAAAGGAAATTGGATAGTAGGATACGTATTGTTAATTTCTGATATTAAATCAGTGAATATTCAAATTTAATATTGAATCAAATAATGATTGTTCAGAATACTCCCATATGATAAAGATATCATCATTCTATCTTTTCCATAGTAATGGTTTTAATATTCTGATATTAATTATTTTATTTTCATGTCCCTCATGACATCAGCAAGAAGTTTTAATAGTGGTGATTCCATTGGAGTGCTAAAATTTAGTTTGTACTACTTATTTCTAACTTTAAAATAAGTACTGTCTTTTATGATATCCAAAGCTTCAACAATTGCAAAAAAATACTAAATATTGTACATTGGACCCCCGATATAACGCGCATTTCGGGCGGGGAACAACACCTGCATTATACCGAGCGGCGCGGTGGCGACACAATAAATTTCACACTGTAAGCTTTTCTTTTACTCATCATGCATACAATAATTAAACACTATTCAAAATACATGCAGGAACTCAATACATACACAATTACTCAATACGCAGTAACAATAAAATGCGATACTCACTAACGGCACACGGACCTGTATAAACATGTTTGAACTTATCGCGAACATCGCCCGCGCTATAACCGAGTGCGCGGTATAGTGAGCAGCGCTGTAACGAAGGTCCACTGTATTTATATAATTCAAGATTTTGTTTTCTAATCAAGATAATTGATTCAAATATTGGAGTATTAGGATATATATCTTATTAATGTGACAACATCCAAAGAATGCATAAATTCTTGATAGAATCAATGAAATCAAATGAGGAATTGGTTATATATTCGGTTTTTGTAAATATGGTCGATAATTCTTCAAATAACTCTTTCAAGATAGGACTTTTTTGTTTTGAGACTAGTGGGTGTGCAGGGTTGTTTATTTTAGGTAGTTTTATTTGAAGGAATAATTTTGGTATGCCATATTTCAGAGGAGGTTTGCAACATTTCTTTAATGAATATTGGCTTGACTACAAGAATCTTACAAAAAAGAATTAAAGAACACAAATAATGATATAAACAAAGAAAAAAAATACCAATGACAGCTTTATCCAATATCATTATTCAGATAATTGCTAGTACTTATTCTCAATTCAAACTTTCATACTGAAAAAAATGAATAATCCATCTCAACAAAGAATTCTGCTGCAATGATGAATTATTAATTTTACCTACAGCCTGAAAACTTCTAATAAAAGATTACCCTAATACAAATATTTTAATCAACAACAAATATCCCAAATTTCCTTACAACTTGCCACAACAATAGAAATGTGCAACTGACTATTCATCTCTTACTATAATGACATTTCTTATGCATACATCTTAAAAGTGTTATATATTTCACATCAATGCTTTTCAAATAAACCTTCTCGTAATACAATTAGATATAGAACTAACCACCATTTTTGCTGGTGAAGAATGTAATGTACATTTTGAAATCTAGATGCTTTGTTTGTAAACAATTTGTTTATACCATGCTTTTATGATATGATTTAATCACCATCTTGTTTTGTAAATATTTTGCACAATGATGTCCCTATGTGGTCTAGTGGATAGTATACTTGACTACTAAGACCAGTGGGACATGTCCTTGTGTAAGTATTGCATGAAAAACCATGACAAGCCTAATATAGCTTCTAGATTATCTCTTTCCTTTGTGAAAATAAAAACAAAAATGTTCTTCAGCACTTCAGAATAGTAGCATCAAGTCTGTTCGTCTAGGATTTACCTACATTCCTGCTACTGTGAACTGTCCAACAACAACTCAACTCACTGGATCTTTCTGTGAGCCACTGGTAGCAGTGGAAATTAATTTTTTAGTATGTGCAAGTTTATATAATACATATATAATCTATTGTATACATTTTCCCTATTTTTAAGTTGTAAAAGTTTTGTTTCTGCTCTCCTCTCCCAAACACACATACACTGTCGGACATTTGGGGGCTTCTCAAATGATTTTTTCCTGGGGCCTGCAGATTCCTTAATCCACTACTGATAATAGTAGTAAACCCATTTTCTTTTAACACTGATTCTTGTTTGAGATCTCCTTATTGTGTTTCTAATTGAAACACCTTGGTTGTTAAGCAAAGGTTCCTGTATTCTAGTGATAGACTCTTCATTGAGTATTAAAATGCAATGTTGTACATGTGATTAGTAGCCTAAAATAGTCCCCAGGCTAGCATCTACATAGTAGAGTAGGCGAGAGTGAGTCAGCTTTAAAAGTTATTATTGAATTAATGCATTTTCAAAACTGTAAAACTACAAATTTATATTTCAGTTTCATTATGAAGAAATGTATATATTCCAGCAACTTAAGAGTATGGAAGTTAAATCAATTAATAAATATTTAGATTAGTTTAAATGACGGAAACCAAAATAATTAAGGTTATTAACTCTTGAGTAGAAACAAAATATAAAACCAGCATTAATTTAAATCTGTGGAATATAAGTTGAGTAATATATGTAAATGTTAAATATATCTGCACTTCAAAAAATAATAGCTTTCTATATATGTTTTAAACTGTTAACTAAATGTGTTTATTTAAAGTTTTGTACATCTGTAAAACACTGAGTTATTTCTTTTAAGGTTAAAGGCAAGTATATTATTTAAACTCAAAATGTTTTAAAAGTTATAGTCAGGGATGTGCTGCAGTGGGTTTGGTTAGTCTTATATAAGCTCATCAAAAGCAATAGTAATTTCGTTTAATTAATATTGAAATGTTAAGCATAATATTGTTTAATAAGAATTGAAGTAAAAAAATTATTCAATGTAAGTAATGGCGCTTTATTTGATCTGATGAAAGCCTATTATGTGAGTTCATTTTTAGCCATCTCTTTCTGCTTTAATATAGCAAGCTCAGTACCATTGCACTTCGGTTCTGTATCAGAGGGGCCCACATTGAAGGAAACTAATGTTGAACTACTCATATACTATTTTACAGCATAGACTTCAAAGTGCTGGAGGTTTTTTCAACAAAAGCACCATCATTCCAATGAACCTTTCTTCAGTTACAACACAGATAATAACATTAGAAACTCTATTTCAAGAAATTAAAGAGCTACCTGAGGTGAGAACTTTATGTATGGTAGCTTCTGTGTCGTTATTGTTATTTTTGTCATTAAAAAATATATATATATTTTTCATTTTGGAATTAAAATTTTTTGGTATGTCTGTGGTAGATTTAATTTCTAACCTTGTAGGCTTATCACAGGGCAAGGAGGATCTGTGACAGCAAACTACACCCAGCCCACAAAAATATGCACTAGCTGTGAGTGTGTCCATTCTTAAATGACTGGCAGCACACCCCTGGTTTATAATGTATTAAATCTGTTGGGAAACAATCTTTTCATCATGTTGAATATCTTGTATAATATTTGTCTGTTTTTGTCTTTCTTGATTTGATCAGGAATATCCAAAAGTACTATTTTTAATCCTTTTTAGATACTACATTTTAATATTTTTTCTTAAAAACTTTATAAACTTATTTTTATAAATTTCCCAAAAATCATATATATATGTTTAAATAAATTATGTACTTACAGTAATACCCACTATGTTCAGAAGACATTTTTCAAGAAAACATTTAACTTGGATGAGTGTGAAAAACTGATTTTTATAATAAAAGAAATAGCATGTTGCTTTTTCTGCAACATGTTATTGAGTGAAGCACTACAACTTAACCAGGCCACCTTGAAATTGTTACAATTGTTTTAATCATTGTTAGTTTGTAAACTTCACTAATCATTTTAAAGAAATTGTAGTAGATTAGTGAAGATTAATAGAACTAACCACAAGATTCTTAGAATGGTATTTAATTTGTACCTCTCATTTGTTTGAATTTGCCAAAAAACAAGCTTTAACCATAAAATGTTTTAAATTTTGAAATTCAAATTGTTATTCTGAATTTTTATTTGCCATTAGCACTTCTACAGAATAATCTTGTCATATTAAAAGAAAATCCTGGTTTCTCCAGGTTTTTATACATTAAGTGTATTAAAAACTATAAAACTATATTACAAAAAATGTTTCATTGCCAATACCAAGATGAAAATCTCTATGATCAGTAAATGCAAGTAAAACAAGAGAACAACTAAAATGACCAACATTGTCGAAGGTTATGATTTTGATAAACTTTTTTTTTTATTATTTTGTATATATATTTCTTTATTTGTTCCACAGTTGCATGAATAAATTTTAACAAACGAAATAGAAAGGTATATCTCAAGTTCAAAGATAAAAGAGACTGCTTCTTGGAAACAAATGGCACTGACCAATTAAAATAAGCCAAAACTAATAATTAATGAATAAAATACATTATTTTGTGACTTACATTAGATTACATTCCTAGAAAGGAACTAGTGTCCTAAAAAGTAATTTAAAATAGCATAAATCAAGACTAATTTTACTATAAGAACAATGATATATTAGAGGGCTATATTCCTGAAATGTGGATACAAATAGTGTTTAAATCAACTGCCAATCACATATAAAGTACTATAATAGGTTACAATTAGTGTTTAGAAAGTTTTCCATAACGTTTGGTATATAAATGAGGGGGGAAGAGGATTATTGCAAGAAATTTAAAAGAAAGGGAACACCTCAGGATCATCTGAGTCCTAATTTTGTTTTTTTTTTCTTGATTAGAATTTTCTGACAGGGTGGCTTGATGTTATTTTAAAATATATCCAGGAAATTTGTTTAGCTGCCCTCTTCTCACTGTAAAATTTCCTGTAACAGTCATTTTATATTGGGTTAGTCTTGTGCTGTGCGCCATGTTGGAGTTCAATTTTTCCAAACATTATCCTTGGTAATGAATTTTCCCAAACGTTATCCTTGGTAATGTTTTGGAAAAATTGTCACATACCTAGTCACAAAAAAAAAGCTTCCAAATGTTTATAACTCTCACTCTACAACATGGTTGCCATGCTGTCTTCTAAAGGATTCTCTTTAGTTGGGTGTTATCTTCACACTTTCTTTTCTCCTCAAAATAATTTACCAATGAAGAACTAGTTTGAGAGAGAAGCATTTCCTGAACATCATCTGCTAGAACTTCTAGCTTCAGCTGGACAGCCATCTACACATCAACAGTAACTTCATACAATTCATTTCAAAATCCCTGGCAACCAGAGATGAATTCTGTACACAATTTTTCCCAGGGGCCAATCAGATTAGATTCTTTAAGCTCCTTTAAAGATTAATCAATATTCTTTACTCCATTCAGAATGTTGAATATCTTTCAAAATTTCTTTGAAGAAGATCCATCTTCCTGATCTATTGCTTTTGATGCCCAGGCCAAACGTTTTTGTCAGGTAATATGCCTTTTAAAAAAAGCAGTCATCCCTTGTTCTATCAGCTGGAGTTGGGATGTAGAGTTAGGGGCAAGAATACAGTGCTGGGTGTTAAATCAGCAAGGCTTGGAGGATGTCAAAGACCAGAAGTATGAATGCCATGTTGTTCATCTGAAAATGTAACAGAACAGCTATCAAAAATATTCCAGTTGCCCCTAGATACCTAAAATTTTTATTAGATCTCCAGATGCAGTAAGTTTTTCTTTAACATGGCCCTTGACAGCTCTTGCTTGTCAGCATGATAAACATAGGTTTGAACTTGAAATCATTTGAAGCGGAGAAAAGGGTTAGTCTATTATTTCCTTCTTTCAAATCGGGCATTGATTTTTTTCTTCCTGGGCAATGTAGGTTCATGAAGACTTCCAAAATAGCCCGGTCTCATTGAATTGAAGACCTGTCTATAACAATAGCTTGTATTCAATGATTTCTGCCAATTTCTTGGGGAAATCTTAAACTTCCTCTTCATCAGCATTAGCAGCTTGTCACACTCGGATATTATTCAGGAACACCTAGTAGCTGAATAGACAGCAAGGTTTAAAGGCACACACACACACACATTGAATTTGATCTTGAAATCACAAAATTAAAAGTCCATCACATCTTGATGTCTTAACTGTATGTTTTTAATACCATTACTAGAACACTCACCATTCATATTGTCAGCTATTGTTAAGAATAAATAAATAAATATAAATAAACCACTAAGATAAATTACTAAAAATTCACAGAGATGTAAACCAAAGCTTGCATCAAACAGATTGACTGAGAATTGTAAGGTTCATTGCATGCATACGCACTGAATTACTGTCATGCCATAAATGTGGATACTGAGCCATCATCATGACATAAGCATGGGGCTAGTTACTGTTACGTGTAGCATAGATATAAGTGAACAACTGCCATAAATATAGGGAGATGTAAGTCAAAAATTACTTGTATAATTAAAGCTCTTTATGTAGATCTCAATATTAGATAATTTCTACTATTAGGCTAAAAGGAGTGGCAAATATACTCTGCTTGTCATTGAAATTTCCCCATCTACAAGGAATGCTTGCTCTGAGCTCAAAACAAATACAAGAGAGATAGTAATGCAGGCAAAAAATGATTAACTTTATGTATCAAATCGTCAGTATTTCTTCTTTAGCTATATGAACCTGCAAGCTCTTTGCCTCAAGTACAATTTGTCTCCATTCTCCTCGATCCATGGCCTCCTGCTCTCAGTTTGAGATCTTCAATTCATCCAAGAATCGTCAGTATTTAATTTTTAAAAAAAGTGATACATCAATGAGAAGTATGGCATAAATTAGCAGTAATATAAGTGGCCAAATATTGCAGTAGCGAATCAAAAAGGTGGTGAATGTCATCCTAATGAATATTCAGCCATGAACTGGGCAACAGTGGTAGAAATCTGAGAGACAGTGGTCAGTGAACTTTCCATCATATCTAAAATGTGTTTGATCAGCAACAAGGAAGCATATCCACATCACATACGAACTGTTGGAATATGAGAGCTATTGACAGGCTCCTGTCAGACCTCTGTGGCAAGCAGCTGCTTGAGGGGGTATTTATTTATTTATATTTATATGGGTGGGCATTGTCCAGCTGAAAAATAGCAGTTGGGATATAGTGTAGAATTGGCAGAAGTACCGGCCCCAGAGTTGTTAAAGTCTTTGTGTGAATGTCTATTGTAACTGATGGTTCCCTATACTATTATTCTGGGTGTTGGCACATGGTATGATGTTACTTGATGCAGGTTGGATTTACCTGTCTTGGTAAGTCTTCAGATGAACATACAGCTGTCACTGAATTCTAAACAAAAATATGATTTGCTACTAAGATTACATAATACAGTGGACCCCCGATATAACGCGCATGTCGGGCGGGAAACAACACCCACGTTATACCGAGCGGCGCGGTGGCGACACAATAAATTTCACACTGTAAGCTTTTCTTTTACTCATCATGCATACAATAATTAAACACTATTCAAAATACATGCAGGAACTCAATACATACACAATTACTCAATATGCAGTAACAATAAAATGCGATACTCACTAACGCCGCACGGACCTGTATAAACGTGTTTGAACTTATCGCGAACATCGCCCGCGCTATAACCGAGTGCGCGGTATAGCGAGCAGCGCTATAACGAAGGTCCACTGTACCAGTATTCTCCCCAAACACCTCTCTCCCTGTGCCCATTGCAGGTGATGATAGGATCATTCTTGCAGTCACTATTGCAATTCATTTCTTTAATTACAGTCATCTAATCATGCTCCCCAACACAGCCATAGACAGGGATGGCATTACACTGTTGGAAGTCAAGCAGATTGTGACATCGCCGCTAATCAGCAGATCTGTCAATCCTTCCATAAAGACAGTTTTCTGTGCCACCAGAATCTAGGTGGCAACTCTGGGAACCTTTCTGTATCATTGTTGCCAACAGCATGCGATCATCTAGGTTTCATGATTTGCACACAAAAGGTGATTTGGCATGTTGACCATCCAGCTTCTGATAACTCGCTGATCCAACTCCTTTCAAATCATAAGAGCTGTACATAACGTTGCCTTATGCATATTAAAGGCATTGCACACTCTTCGCAGATCATTGTTCACCATTTTGTTTGCCTGCTGACATTTACCCCCATTTCAGTTTCAGACATTGATCAGTCTACTGTGGCAAACAGCTTGACATTCAAATTGTTTAGATCCATATATATCACAACTCTGATAATGACAAGCAGTGTTTATGTATTCCCAAAGGTACATAAAATTTTCATTATTAATCTCTTCAGATATATGTTACCTTTTCACTAGGTCCATAATCTGATCACTTTCATTTGTACATCAAGTACTCCACATCATTTTCTTGCACCAGCCAATAATTTCTTGCTATTCATAAAGTCAAGTTCCCTCATTCAGTTTAATAAAATGCTACATATTTATCAATAGAGTATTTCTAAGTTTCACAATATTAATTATTTAATATATTATAAATCCCCATATTAGGCTTAGGTGCTGGTAAATATTAAAACTGAATGGAGGATCATCTTGACTTTATTTAATGTTTGATGTTGGAGCCATCCATAATTGTTTTTGAGATTTTACTCCAGATTAAAAATGTTCTATTGTTGAGCATTCATCTTAGGGTTCCCAGGTTTTCAAAGCTAGGTCTTTCAAAGCTAGGACGCTTATTTCAGTGTCATTATATGTGACGTTTTTAAGATAATATCCCATATGAAGAAATGGTGAATTTGTGATACTGAGGTATGTATTCCAAATGGTAGTGTTTTTTATGATATAAACATTTTAAAAAATAATACAAGTATATTTTTATATTTCGGTTACAATATTATGTTTGTGAAGTTCACAGATTGCAATTTTCAGAAATTTTTTTAATGTACACTAGCGGAAATTGAAAAAAAGAACACCCAGAAGGAATTCTTTTGGGAAAGCCATATTATAATATGTTAATAGTTAAGGGCAATAGAAACCATGATCCAAGATTGAAAGTCATTGGATGAAATAATGGCATCACTGAGGACAACAATATGCAAATGTACGCAGTGCGTATTTAAGGATTAGGGTGTGAAGAAGTTATTCGTCTTGTGTCCTGTTTGAAGAAGCTGTCATGCCTGGATGACACGGGGCACAACATTTGTTCAGTTAGCAGAGTTTGAGCGAGGTCGTTTAGTGGGACTTCGGGAAGCAGGTTGGACTTTTCATCAAATTGCATACCATGTTGGACGAGAGGTATCGCTAGTAATACGATGGTGGCGTCGATGGTCAGAAGAGCATTCGCACACTCACAGACGTGGGTAACACAGAGCTATGGACACATGAGGGGATCAGTGTATCAGGAGGGCAGCGGTGGCAGAGTGGACAGCTACGGCATCACAAATTCGATCCTCTGTTATGCCAAGAATGTCTACAAGAATATGCAATTGCCTTTTGAAAGCATGACTATGGCATGCGTACCACTGGCATGGTTACCACTGTCGAGCTCGTTTGCAGTGGTGTCAAAAATTACTTCATTGGAGAGAACAATGACAGTCTGTGGTCTTCAGTGATGAAAGCAGATTCTGCTTAGGAGCGTCTGATGGTCACTTACATGTTTGAAGAAACGGTTTTTGATCCTTTCATCAATTGTCTTCTTTTCATCATGCATCTGCCAGTGACACAGGGCCCATGCCAGTCATCATGGTGTGGGGAGTGATTAGCTATCAATCTCTTATGTGACTCGTGTTTATACAGGGTACACTGAATAGCAATATGTACATCAGTGACGTCATACAGTCGGTTAGTCTTGCCATATTTGAGTGTAATCCCAAATGCGATATTCCAGCAGGATAATGCCCATCCACACTCTGCCTGGGCCACTCAACATGCTCTTCAGGCAGTGCACCAACTCCCTTGGCCAGCACACTCTCTGGATTTGTCTCTCATCCAACGTAGTGTGTAATTTGATGAAAAAACCAACCTGCTTCCCGAAGACCCACTATATGACCTTGCTCAAACTCTGCTAACTAAACAATTGTTCTGCGCTTGCATCATCCAGACATGGTAGCTTTTTAAAAGAACACTGAACAACATGACACAAGATGAATAACTTCTTTCTTCACGTCCTAGGCCTTAATATGCACGGTGTACATCTGCATGTTGTCGTTCTCAGTGACGTCATTATTTCATCCAATGACTCTCAATCTTCGATCACGGTTTCTGCTGCCCTTAACTATTAACGTATTATAATATGGCATTCCTAAAGGAATTCCTTCTGGGTGTCCTTTTTTCAATTTCTACTAGTGTATTTCTCTTACATTCCCTAAACTTTATGAAAAGTTACACTGCTGTTATAATTTCTGGTAATATTAAGTTGCTTTTAACACCTAAAATACATTCGTGTATAGAACTCAAAGTGTAAAAAATTTCGACATTAGTCTTTTTAAACAATAATATATTCAGTGGTTATGTTTATAGAGAGTTTAGCATGTCTGAAAAACGTCTATCTGTTGATGCCAGAAAATTGGATTGGTTATAGACTATATTGTGTCAAGATTCAACTGATCAGTGATCAGAAAAAAAAAAAGTAAAATTACATGATCAAGCGTGTTCAAAATAGTAATTGTGTGGTAAATCTCGTAAGATAAATAGGTCTGCCCTATGCGTCCAAGTTAAGTGTGATGTCGCAAGTTTTTAATTTTCCATTTCTGTGATAAATTACATCTCAAATAATTGTCCCCGTGACATCAAATATTCTGGGCTAATATTCAAAATTATATATGTAAAAAAATATACTAAACTAATGCTGCTTTGAATTTATAGCATTTAGTATTATGAATACTGAATGTCTGCTGATGGGTAAGGTGAGCTTATCACTGTCCACAAAATTATCATAATTTCAACGGAGCATTTTTCCTCGGAGTTCTTTTCTTATATCCCCCCCCCCATACTGCATTAGAAATTTAGGTTCTTATCTATAATAGAACCCAATTTTGAATACTAAAATAATTAAGTTAATTAAATATAGATAGGTACGCAGGACTCGTTTATTACACATTAGGAACACTGAGAACAGTCAATGCTAAGCACCTCTCGCTCAATAAAATGCAAAGAGTGTAACAGTCCTAAAAAACAGGTAAAACAGATAATTACAAAACCAATATACAGGGATTTATCAAAATAATAGAAACACCAATGGCGACTGGAGTACATGCAATATGAAGTCTATATACGATGTCGAAGTCTACGATGTTGGATGTTGGCTATTACGTAGTGCCATAGGTGCAAGTGAAACAGCTGTTGTGGTGTAATTTTCGACAATGTCAGATCTCAGTGACCTTCAAAAAGGCAAGATCATTGGTGTGCGTCTTGCAAGAGCTTCAGTAACCAAAATGGCAGAAATAGTAGGTGCACCTCAAAACGTGCAAATTGTAGACACCATGTGAATCAGATAGAGATATATGAATGTTGGCATGGATTGTACAATGGAAGCACAATACCATGGCACTCCAAATAGCAACAGAGGTGAACACCAGTCAGAATGATCCTGTATCCATCATAACAGTTCGTTGGGAACTTCATCGTATCAGTACTTATGGCTGTGCTGCAATCCACAACCTCTGATTACCAACATCAATGCAACAAAACGTGTAAGGTGGTGTAAGGTAAGGTGGCAATCACAGTATATTACTGTTTGACGTATTTTTTTTTTGTCATCAGCATGAATAATAGTAGTAAGAGGTGCAAATTTATAAGAATTTGATACGTTAAACTTTGGAATAAAAATGGCAGCAGAGGCAATATGGAAGTCTGGATGAAAAGATCCATCATATAATAATTATTATACTGCAAAGCACATAAAATCTGGGATGCTAAGGACTGGCAACATATCATCAGGTCTGATGAATACGTTACCAGTCCTTAGCAAGTTTTTTTCAACCCCAACTGTTTGGTTCCAATTATGAAGCATGGAGGTGGGTCCTTGATGTGGGGTGCCATATCATAGCATTCCTTAGGGCCATTAGTTATTCTACAGGGTCAAGTCACATCAACAACGTACAAATGCAGTCTCGGTAACCACCTGCACTCAATGTTGTGGATATTGTTCCCTAATGACCATACCTGGTTTCAAGCGGATAATGCATTGTGCAAAACGTGTCAAGTTGTGATTTGCAGAGGATGAGGTACAGCAGCTACCCAGGCCACCTCAATCTCCAGACCTCTATGTTATTCAACATTTGTTGGAATATCTGGAGTGCAAGGTCAGATCACACTTTCCACCTGCAGCATCACTGGCACAGTTGGGTCATATTTTACGGGGAAAATGGCCCCACATTCCATTACCGTATGTGCACGACATGTATAAGTCTATTCAATGTCGAACGGTGTCTGTTAATGTTCTCCACAAAGAGTACGTGTTTCCATTATTTTGATAAACTCTATATTGGACATCGAGTAATAAAAATATACAAATATAAAAATTACTGACGAATAGGAAACAGCTTTTCCTAATAGCTAGATCTGAGTGACTTGAAAATATTTTCTAGAGTAAATTCTTGAATGGCAATATTAGAGAGATTTACAAAAAGCTTAGTGCGTTCATTTTCATATTTTTTACAGTTTAACAGGAAATGAGTGATAAGTTACTTGAGCATTACACGAAGTACAATGAAGTGAGTTAACTTTGCCCATTTTATGTAAATAACTATTTAGACGTATATTACTAATTCTTAGCTTATGTACAATGCAATGCAAATTCCTAGGTAGATCATGTTTAGGAATGATCAACAAATTTTCATTTAAGAAAAATCCTTAAGTTTAAAAAAAATTTTACAGTTTTTTTTTTTCATTTAGTTTAGTATTATTCTTGAGCAGATGATAGAAACTATATAATTCAGTAAGGGTATTCAATTCAGCTGCTTGTTTAGCAAGGGAGGCCCATATAATCGTTAAATTTAATGCCACAATGGCTTGGAATCCATTGCAGTGAAATCTGATTTCGCTTTTCGATATAATTTGCTGGGAGCAAATAGTTAAAATTTTCAAGTACTGCATTAAAATGTGATAAATCAGGGTCTGATTTTAATGCCAAGAGTGCTGCTCTGCAATCACAGTATATTACTGTGCATCAGCATGAATAATAGTAGTAAGAGGTGCGAATTTATAAGAATTTTATCCATTAAACTTTGGAATAAAAAAGGCAGCGGAGGCAATATGGAAGTCTGGATGAAAAGATCTATCCATGTAAATGTGTGAATAATTATTATATTTAGAGACAGTATGAGAGAGAAATTGCTTTCAAGGCTAAGTTCGAAAGTTAGATTTTGACTATTAGAGGGATCTGATAATTTATATTAGGTTGAAGAAATGCCCAAAAAGACAAAGGATTTATGATGTCGCCTTTATTTTTAACATGAATGAAGTTATTTAGTATATCATTTTCCATGATAAAAGAGATGAACTGTTTAGTTTGGTTATAATTTATGATTTTATTTAAAATATGGTAAAAAATATTATGGCATATTATATTAAACTACGGTTAAAACATGTTTTAAAATAATTCTAGCAATTAAAGTTTAAAATAATGTAACAGGTCTGATATTAGTTGGAAGTATTGAGGTTTCGACTAAAATAGGACTCATAAACTGGCCACTGTTATTAACAAGCCATTATTAAAAGTAATATGACGTCTTGTTTCCTACTCAATTATGTATATAACTTATATATGTTTAGGTACAGAAAACGCAAAACAAATGATCAATTTGCACTATCCACATGATGTTAAACTGTGAGAAAAATTAAAATTACAAACTTAAATATTGACATCATGGTGAGTAAAAACCATGTAGGAAAAACCCCTCCAAATTCAGTTTATTTGCTGCCGGGCTTCAGTGATCCCCCTCCTCTCCCCAAAACATTTTACCGCGGGAAAAATTAGATTTTACGGCATCTAGCATGCACTCCTATTTCAGCAGGGAACGTGTAGGAAAAAAACTTTTTAAATGCAGCTAATACAATTATATGGCGGTTTGAAAATAAATGTTTTTACACCTTCAAAGCAAATTTTCTAGACTGTTTTTCTTTTTTGTATTTATATAATGTACCCGAAATCATCATAATTTGAGTTTTGGTTGACATAATTTTAAAAAAACTTACGAGTCCCCTACCAAAAATCGTGGTTGCGCACATGATAAAAGGAACGCAACACAGTGCTGTTTAAAAGCTCAGAGGCTATATTCTAGATTATGCTAGTGCAAGAAAAATTCACAAGTAATAAACTGCATATTACCAACTCTTTTGAAGAGCAGTTGGCACCTTCGATTTAAAGCTGGTGAAAAACTCCACGTTGGAAGATGATTGCTGGGAACCCCTATAACTTGTCATAATTAGATGTTGATGACGAATTATCAGTCCGACTTTGATGATAGGTGTTAAATGGAACTGTCAATTGTGTACTGCATTGCTGTCCAAGTAGTATCACAATTGTACTATTTTGGTCATTACACTTTGGCTAAGTACTGCTGTGTTTTCATAAAAACCTCAGAGTCAAATAATATTGGGAGAGCATCGATATTTGTTGAGTTATGAACAGGGTAATAAACTAGAAAAATAAAACTCTAAACGACTAATGTAATGACATTTTAAATTTTGTATTCATAAATTCCATATATCGATAACGCCAAAAATGACATAATTTTATAAGATTTGTTAAATTCACTTGCGAGTAAATATCCTAATATTCGACCCCTGACTGGGTTGTCATCCGAGGATGACAAAGACAAATCCAGACTTCTACAAAAGAAAGTTCCAACAAAGCTGCAAACTCCTTGGATGACGACCCCAGTCAGGGTTCGAAATATTAGGATATTTACTCACAAGTAAGTGAATCTATTTGTCTTCAGTTGCTACATATATTAATCTGAAATTTTAATTCAATTCAGAGAATTATACGTTGGGTTTGGGGCGGGGGTGGCTCAGTCGGTAGCGCGCCAGGCTCGTAATCTGTAGTTCCCAGGTTCGAGTCCCAGCTGTGTCAGCGTTGAGATTTATCTCCGCAAAATTCCCCACCCTGCCCACGGTCAGTAGGGGACACCGATTGGCTTGGAAAGGCCGCCGTCCATCGGATGGGACGTTAAGCCGTGGCTCCGTGTGCGGGAGAGCCATACCCTGTGCACGTTAAAGAATACGCTGGATGGCCTTGACGGGAGGCTACCATCTGTCTCCCAACAGCTCTTCCAGTGGGTCCCCTCCCCCAACCTTCTCTGAGCCTTCGGGGTCCATGTGACCTGGCCATTTAGCCCATGGTGTGCAAAAAAAGTGCCGCTCAGAGGTAAAACAACCCAATACATTGGGTCAGTTTGGACCCGAAAATCTTTAGCTTTGTACTAAGGCCTAAATGGTAGAGCAGTTGGCATACATGACTACTGATCCAAGGTACCTGGATTCGAGTCCCGGATAAGGCATGGCTGTTCATGTTATCTTTCTGCTGAGCTGCCGCCGTTCTCGCAGACCTCTGTGCAAGCAACTGCCTGAGGGGATATTTATTTTTATTTAATGGTAAACCGGTCGTGCAAAAAAGAAAAATGCCACGAACAATTTCTAATGTACTATAAATGGTCATAAAGACCCATCCCTATTAGTATCAATTTATGAAAGTTATTACAATTGTATTACATTTTTGTTATTACAATTTGGGTAAAAAAAAAAACCCTCAAAGGATGAGGGGCAAGCAAAGCTTAAAAAAAAATGCGAATATATATATTATTTAAACTAGAAATTTCTTAGAATATTTTATGGACGTCTAATTTGTTTTTTTTTTTTGCACACTGTAAAATTCTCAATAGTTGACAGCCCTACTTGCCGCTCATTTTTAATATTGGATTGGTTAATGTTTAATAAATTTGTGAACTCTTTATCTGTGTATAAAACTTAAAATTCTGGACTTAGTGGTGACCATGCTTTTCACTCCAAAATTGTGCTTCCCAGATTTCTTATTTTGTAGAACTACGTTGCTGTTTCAGGGTTATAGTTATTTGCAAAAGAAACCTGTATATTACTAGTTCACATCTGATGATTAATGAATATATTCCATTTTATATAGATTGCTCCCAATTATGTACGTTTTCGAAACCAAATGAAAACTAATAGAATTCAAAATATCTAGAGACTGATCGTCCATTCCGAAATGTTTGTTAACCACTTTTGCAGATCGTACGAGTATTTGTTGAAATGCAAAAAGCGTCTGTTAGTTAGCTCCAGATAAATGTTTAAAAAATCTAAGATGAATTAAAACCAGTTTCATTTCCTAGTTTATCTCAGTAATTTTTAATCCTCTTTAATCTATTAATTTTAAAAACTTACAGATAATTTATATGAATTGCAGTTTTTTTTTGTGTTTAATTTTGCCTTTGGTATGTTTATAAAAAGTGCTTTTAGCAAAGTTGTTTTATACAAAATCACAAACTAGTTTATTAATTTCTACAAAATACCTTAAAAGTGAAATTCACTATTTTATTAAATGGAACTTTAAATTTGTATGAAAACCATAATTAAATTCTTTGCTTGGAACTGTACATTAGTGAGTATATTGCTCTTTAATATTATTAAGAACTTCAAGAGTTATATCAGTAGAGTATAAAATTGCCAACTCTAGGAACCATAAATCTGACGGAAATCCTTTAAATGCTAAATGAATAGGACATTGGGGACAATGCAGATAGTGGCTTTAATCATCATATAATAGCACATATAGATATATATGAAATTAGGTATATATGCGGCAACAATTCTATAATAAACGGACTGCAAAAAGCATTTCCATTGCATACTAAATCTTAAAACAGCTAAATGCTATGGTTCTGTTATATTGTTTGTATACAATTCAGTTACAGCTACAATAGTCAGTTTTGATATTGTTCACCATTCTCGTACTTAGTCTGAACCTTTTATCTCAAGCCATTTTCGAACACTATAATTAAATACACTGGTTTCCATAAATTAAGGAAAAATGAGAAAAATTTCGATAATTCGCCAAAAAATTGTGCGAACCTCAACAAACTTGTTCATGTAACCAGTAATGTGAGTGAGCATTTTGTATGCAAATTAGTCTAGGTTGCGTCAATTTCCGTAATCAGATAACGGCATAAAAACGTGTTTTGGAGTGGATCGTTGTTTTGTGTTGTAAATGTGAGTAAAAAAATTTGAAATAGCCATTTTGTAGGGATGACCTCGAGACATCATTTGCCAAATGAACTGCGGTGGAGAGCTATTAACCGCTCAAAGCAGGACAAAGTCAGACATGGCACAATGGCTGAATACGAGTCCTGTGGTCCACAGTCTGTGGAATCAATTTCTTAGCACGGATTCCGCATCTCGGAGGTTTAGCCAAGGAAGGGCTACAGTTACGACCGCTGTAAAAGACCGATATCTCCGATTAACAGCACGAAGGAGCAGGACATCTACTCCCTCTCAACTACGATTCTCTCTTGCAGCAGCCACTGGGAGGGTTGTATCAATTTCTGCTGTGCGTAGAAGGCTTCATGAGGAAGGTCTGTATGCTAGGAGGCCAGTAATTTGTATACCCATCACAGGACAGAGCGGTTGAATTGGACACGCACGCATGTTAACTGGACACAAGACCAATGGATATCTTGACTCATCTGAGCAGAAGTACTCTTCACAGACGAGTCCAGATATTGCTTGCAGAGTGATTCCGGACATCATCCCAGTAATATCCTTCAAAGAGATGGTTACAGCGGAGGAAGCATGTGTGTTTGGGGTGCATTTCCTTAGGTGGACACACAGACCTCTTATGTGTTGACGAGTGGGAACCTCAGTGCTGAGGTACATAATGGCATCCTGGATCCTTATGTACGTCCTGACACTGGTGCAATAGGTGAAACATTCATCTTACAAGACAATAACGCTCGTCCACACAGATCTCGACTAGTGGAACAATACCTTCAAGAAGAGGCCACACATTGAGTGGCCAACTCGATTTCCCGACCTAAATCCGATTGAGCATGAGTGGGGTTCTCTAGGGAGACATGTTGCCCTCAACCCGCCACCTGAAACAAAGGGGGAGCTTATTACTGCTTTAAACGAACAATGGTCGTTACTCCCTAGAGCTGATTCACATAAACAGCATGGAACATCGCTGTCGTGCTTGCATTGCTGTAAGGGTGACCACACTCCTTATTAAAAACTTTGCTCATTGCATTCTGACATCTTTTTTTGGACTAGTTCCTGTGTTTGACAAAAAATGTTTCTAGTGTAAATTATTTTATGCCATTCTGAAACTAGCATTGTAATTCATGTTTTCCATCAAAGTCATTCATATAACTTATAATAATTTACGGAAACCAGTCCCGTGGCCGAGTGGTTAGCGCACTTGGCTACAGAACTACGGGACCTGGGTTCGAGCCCTGGGTAAGGCATGGATGTTCGTGTTGTTTTCTGCGGAGGTCCTGCCATCCTCTCAGATCTTCTACTGTGGCATTTAAACTGACAGGCTCCTGTCAGACCTCTGTGGCAAGCAGCTGCTTGAGGGGGTATTTATTATTTTTTTATTTTAGTGTAGTTATGTAGAAAAATTTATTTTTGCTGACCGTGCAGGACTCGAACCCATGACTTGACGCATGCCATAATACTCTTAACTACAATCAACTCCATAATTAGTTTCTGCAAAGTGACCTTTATACGTTTATACTGGATATGATGGTTTTGAGATCGATAAAAATGGGGGTTGAACAGGTACTTCCATCCATTACATGTAAACCGGAAGAAGGTAGTGTGTGGGAATGTGCACTCATTCCTTTCCCACTAGCTTGGAATTGAAGGTAGCAATACTCCAAGGTGTGTATTATGTTAGTGACCATAGAACTGGAAATAACAGAGCCTAGTTGCAGAAATACTTGACAGCAATGCTGAAATTATAAAAAGTCGGACATCAGCGAAAGACGAAGACAAAAACAATTGACGGCAGTGACCGAGGTAATCATTGCAGTGGTGGAGACAACGATCAAAGAACTCTAGCGACAGGTCTACAACAGCATCGAGTCTTCCCTACAGATTAATTCGCGGTGTTTCAACCGTCCTGCACAGTCACCTTCATGAGAGAGAAAATAATCTCGATGTTTCCTCACAAATTTGACTGAAGCTCAAAAACTGCTGTGAAATGCTTTAACTGTTTAATAGCTACTCTCTTCGGGTTTCCGAATTGTTATGCGAGACTAGATCTGGTTAGCAGTTGGTTTGGGTTTCTCTGGACGTCAATCCACCTGACATTGTTTTAGGAGACTAGATCTGGTCAGCCGTTGGTTTGGGTCTCTCTGGATGACAATCCACCTGTCAACGTGAAGAGATTGAAAAGAAAATTGTGAAGCACTGGAAAGAAAATGGTTGCAACATTCTTTGGAACCAGTGGTCATGAAGCAACAGGTTTGCTGGCAAATCAATATAGTGACTGTGCAGACCACTGTTTGCCTTCCGAAAGTTCTAAAAAAAAAACGACCAAGAACTGGCTTAAAGGCAACAAGGCGATGCCTTAGCCCGCACTGCAAATCTGACCATTACCTTTCTGCAGAACACAGATCAAGTTGCTTACCCATCCTACAGTGCAGACCTGGCACTCTGTAACTTCTTTCTCTTCCCTATTGTGAAGAATCGACTTAAAGGATACCGATTTTCTAGCACAGATAAAGCTGTCGCAGCATGTGAGGAAGAGCTAAAAACAGTTCCGGAAATTGAGTGGCATTGATGCTTCCATAAAATGGCTCCACGGGATGAGACTTTCTATAGAGTGTCGGGCTGGGGGTATTGTGAAAAAATGTAATGGGCTGGAATATAATTTCAATTACCCATTGAGCTGCATCAAAACTTTCCTAGTGACTCGCTGAACGTGGCGGGCCTGGCCCCATCTATGATCGGGAAGGACAGCTTATTTTTCAAATTGTTGCTAATGAATAAGATGTAAATGAGGAAGTCACTCACGCTTAACAGTACTATTCATAAAAAAATCAATCCAGAGTAAAAATAGATTCCTTGTATATAACTTTACTCGTTGGCAGCAGTTGGAAAAGTGCAGTTATAGATAGCGCAAGGTCGCCGCGTTCAGCGTAAGATATAAGGGTCACATTGCGGAATTGGAGTCCAAGACAATGGTTGGTTTAGGGGTTACAGTACTGTGGCATGATTTTGTTTGGCACTAAATAGCCTCAGTTGCTATTGCACCAGAAACCCCTAAACGGTCTAATGCATCGGTAGCGTTGCAGAATTTTCTCCAAGAGGGAGCAAGATTTTTTGAAAGCGTAGTTGATATTTCCCAGAGGTGGGAAGAGGCACAAGTGCCACCGCTGCCTCTAAATGTGGAGAGAACTGCCCAAGCTGTCCATTGTTAAGATTCGGTATAGCTACTATCACAAATTGTTGAACAATCTAATTTCAAAAGTGTTTATACCAGTATTCTCGGCAGGTTTCATCCGGGTTTTGAGGCACACCCAAATTAGGCTACAGGTTTTGATGGTTACTTCAACTGCAAATGTTGGTGAAGAATAAAACTCGTCACTCATTAATTCTACTTAACACTCATCGACAAGAACAAAGTAGCTGCATACTGCAGTTCTGCTTGTTGCAGAGTCCTTCCCATTCGCAAAGGTGTTAGTAGAAGTCTCCATCTCATCTAAAAGGAGTCTTCAAGGTAGAAGGGTTTGCGAGATTATTTCATTAATGGAGTTGTGCTGGGTTGTCCCTTTTTCGAAGTGCAGAATTGTTTGTTGGCACAGCTAAATGTAAGGGAGAAGCTAATCCTTATAAGATTGCTAGTAAGGGTAATGGATGCAAAAAATAAAATTTTTGATGCAAAAAAATTATATAACTTTTGCATATTTTACGTATTTTTAAAGATATACATGCATACGAAATCTTCATACAACTATGGAAGTCCTACCAGAAGGTAATTTTCCTCTCCAGACATGTCTGTTTTGAGCTACAGCTGCTGCATTTGGCCAATTCCAGCAACGTCCTGTTCGACATTGTCTGCCCATCGCATCCTAGATCTCTTCCTTTTCCTGAAGCCTTTAGGCACACTGTTCATAATCTTGTTTGATTCAACTGTGCATAATGACAGCATGGCCGAACCAACAGTCTCTCTGCACAAAATACTGCTCAAAGGAGGTTGACGACGACTCTTAACGTCATCATTACTTACAAAGTCAAACCACCTAATGCCCAAGAGACTGCGCAAGCATCACGTTTCTTGTTGTCCTGTTTACAGTCTTATGTTTCGCTACCATAAGTAACATTAGAAGAACCAAACTAATATACAGCCTAATTTGGCCTTAACTGGCATAGTTGTTAGTGTGTTGTGTTAGCTCTAACTAAGGCAGTGGTCAGCAGTGACTTCGGTCTTAGTAAGGCATGTCCTTGTATGAGAAGGCCTGTATTAACCTAGGAGTAGCTTCCAGGATTCTTCTCTGTCCTATATGTCGCAAATCAAAAAAATTTCAGTCTTTATTGTCTGCCTATTTTTTCCACATGCACTATAAATTCTGAAAGTCCCAGCAGCAATCCATATTCGTCTGTTAATCTCATGCCGCACATCACCATTATCTGTTATATAGCTCCCAAGATGAGACACTTACTCAAGAATGCAGCCATTCAAAGCAACTGAAGCACCATCTGCATGACCAATTTTCATCACTTTTCTGTTTATCACCAAACCAATCCTGTTACCAGTCTCATCAACATCATTAGCCAACAGGGCCAATCATCTGCATAATTAAATCAGAAATTTTGAAATGTCTTGACCATTTAAGGCCAAAATATTTAAAATTACAATCGAAGTGTACTCTCTTCTACCACCCCCTGATTTTTACCTTTTCCGCAGATCGATTGCATCACTTGGCCCTTCCCTTTATGAGATTTTGATATGTGCAGTACGCGTTGTCGGCTTTGATTGTGCTCATTTATTATTAGTAGCTTTTATGTGAAATGGAAAATCTTCAGTAGTTTTTGGAAATATGCGAAATATGAAACCTGTAGGAGACGTTGCCCATACTTAAAAAAAATATTTGATAAAAATTACTTCTGTGATCGGTTAGTAAAAGGCTAATTGTTTTCCATTGTTATATTTTTATAGTATTATTATAATATTGTTATACTTTTGTTTGACAACACTGCATGAATTCGAAATAAGCTAAGATTTAATAAAGCAATTAATTTGCAAGTAAATAGAATCTGAAACATTCGTTACTTAATATACAATAAGTACCAAATAATATAATATAAACGATTGTGATTGACAGCCGACTGATACCTGATCACGTTAATTGTAATTATGATGCTGAAATGGTAGAGCTGTACCTCTGAAAACTTGCACCTAGGGTAATTCGGACCATAGATCTTGAAAATATCCGAAATTGAATTCCGACATGTCTTTTAACCTCAAACGGTCAAGCCTTGATCTAAGAGTGCTAGAAAAGTGAAAATTGGTGTCTGGGGGGTGTTTCAGACAGATTGCGAAAACGTTACGAACTTTCAAATATGTAGGGTCCTTTGAGATATCAAGATATATCGGTGCTAGAGAGCTAAAAATTGTTTCATGGGCATTTTAGTTATGATGGGTCCTTGAGGTCAAATATAGATCCACTGGTACTAGAAAATCGATTCCTGGAGGCAGAGTTATAGGTCTAAATAATTTTGCATATGCTGGGGCCAATTTCGATATACCTGTTCTGAAGAGCTACAAATGGTTCCTGTGGATATTGTGACTCGTACATCTGAGAAATTATGCCAAATTTTGGATGAGATCGGTCCTTTCACATCAAAGGGCAAATTTTGTTATATTGGTACTGGTTAGCAAAAAATTGGTGAACAGGGCTATTTCGGGCAGTAGTACTCTGAAATGAAAATTTTCATATTCGGTGTCACGTTTCAAGGTCAAATAGGGATCGGATTGACGGGCTAGAAATCAAAATATGCAGAAGGCAGCGATTGGTTTCTAGTAAAAATATAAATTGAATTACAAAAGCCTTCTACATGGCTAATTATAGAATCAATACTTACCAAATATTTTTTTTACTAATTTCACAAAATGGTTATTGAGAACGATATTCCCAAAAACTACTCGATGTTCCCTCCACTTCACAAAAAAGCTACTAACAAACGACAATTTAAGCCGACACTGCACACAAGTCAAAATTCGCTCAACTGTTCACTTTTTGTCTTATGTATTCCTCTTATTCAAATTTAACTATGCTCTATTCTCACCGTGACGTACTTCCACAGTACGTGCTTTGCAGTTTCTAATAATACGGTAATCACGCTTCAATTGTAAGTGAACATGTGTCAATATTTAGTATATTCTACTAGAAACTGGTACTTTTAGGTTAGGTTTTGCAGCCAGTTGTAGTTACGGAATGTTTGGTACTAGTTTTGCTTATTTTAAGTCCTCCTTCTGAGCCAATGTCAGTTGTAATCTGGTATGTTGAGTCGGGGCTCCTTTTCAATGCGAGCAAGTGGATGGGGTTGGCCACAGTATTTCTTATGTTCATATCCAAGAATAGCACTGCTCCTTCCTCTTCGATGGTAATTTCACTGTAAGGCATATTTTAACGTATATAAATGTATTTTTCCTTGTTACTGATATATGTAAGAATATGAAACTTAAACTTTCTATTTTAAATGATGATTGTTTATTATTGAGGCTTCTAATTAGTCAAGTTATAACTTATGATCTGTGTGCTTTCGTGCGAGCTTTAAAGTAGCTACACATCTTCACCCACATCTTAAGCAATTCAACATATATTACCTAATATTCTCGTGAGTCGTGAATTTTGGGCTGTAATACAATCACATTTTACAGCATATTTATATAACTATTTCTCTGAAACATAAAAATCATTCCAGTTTCAATATGCATAATAAATGAAGTCGAATCAGGCCAGACTTTGACCTACCGAGGTCCTAAGCTATAGCCAATTTAAGAGGCCCCAAAAATTCGAAATATGTATATTATGATTCATCCTCCTCCTCCTCCTCAAGCAGCCATGGGCTACGGTCCAACCAGACCGTGCAATTTAGTTCTCCAGGGAAGTCTGTCCTGAGCTACATCTGGCCACTGCACACCAATTCTAATAAGGTCCTGTTTGACATTGTCTACCCACTACGACCTCGGTCTTCCCCTCTTTCTGAGGCCTTTAGGCACACTGTTCATAACTTTATTCGCCAATCTATAATTATCCATACGGGCAACATGGCCAAACCAACAGTCTCTCTCTCTGCCACAATATCCTGCTTAAAGGAGGTTGCCGACTGCTTTGCCTAACCTCATTAGTAACAAAGTTGAACCACCTAATGCCCAAAATACTGCATAAGCATCTAGTTCCTGTTGTGTTTACAAAGTGTCCAAGTTTCACTACCATAACTAACCCTAGAAAGAACCAAACTATTATACAGTCTAATTTTAGTCTTTAGGTGTATACGCCTATTTCTCCACACTCTCCCTAGATTCTTAAAAGTCCCAGCAGCAATCCCTATCCGTCTGGTAATATCATGCCACACATCACCATTATCCGTTACATAACTCCCAAAATAATTAAGCTCCGACACCTGCTCAAGACTGCAACCATTCATATTAACTGAATCACAACCTGCCTGACCAATTTTCATCACTTTAGTTTTCTCTCTGTTTATAACCAAACCTACTCTACTACCATTTTCATCAACAGCTCGATTGAAAGAGTTCATCTCATCAACATCATTTGTCAAAAGGGCTAAATCATCAGCATAATATAAATCAGACATTTTAGTATATCCAGTCCATTTAAGGCCAAAATCTTTGCCTTGAAGCGAATTTCGCATTACATAATCAATAACCAAACTAAAGAGAAAAGGAGACAAAATGCATGCTTGTCGAACACCAGAAGTAATGCTAAACCAATTGCTACAAGCCTTACCAACTCTCACACACGACTCAGTGTTATTATAGAGAGCTTTCATTATGTTAACTAACTTGTCTGGTATACCATAATGATCTCACAATCAATCACAAATTATGATGATCAACAGAGTCGAAAGCCTTTTTGAAATCAACAAAGCTAGCAACCAAAGGTTTCTGAAACTCTAAACATTTCTCAAGAATCTGCCTAAGTGAAAATATCTGATCCACACATCCCTTACCACTTCTGAATCCACATTGCTCATCACGCAATTGCCTGTCAACCAGATTCTTAATTCTATTAAGCACAATCATAGAAAGAACTTTACCTGGAACAGAGAGTAGGCTGATACCCCTATAGTTATCACAAGAATTGCAATCACCTTTTTTGAAAATAGGAATAACAATAGCTCTGGTAAAACCCTTAGGAACCATGCTTTATCATAAAAGATATTCAGAATTTCAGTCATCCAAGTGGTAACCGAAACATTCCCAGCTCTAAGCATTTTTGTAGTAATTTCATCTATACCTGGGGATTTATGAAGTTTTAAGTTTAGAAACAGCCAAAATAACTTCAGATTGTGTTGTAGGTCCAACATTAAAGCCACCAATGCATCTATCATCATTGCAAACAATGGGAGTAGAACTAACCACATTGTTTAGAACATCACTGAAATGCTCAGCCCACCTAGCCATGACAGAATCCTCACCTTCTTTATTAACCTTACCTTGTTTATCCTTCAATCCTTGTATACCTGTCCGTTTTCTACCACACAAAACATTTACTATCTGGTACAGCTCTGATGTTGTGCTGCCTAACTGCTTCCTCAGCCAAGCCATCAAGCCAAAGATTCTTATCAGTAGCTAACTGATCCTTTACACGTTTATTAAGCTCTCTGTAATCCTTTCTCTTAGGACTAGTAGGGTACTGATTAAGGACATTCCTGCAGTTCCTTCTTTCTGAAATAAGCTCAAGTGCCTTATCACTTAAACAATTCTCCTCCTCTGCTCCTTTTTTCCTAAAAGAGTACTGTTAGTTTCCAAAAAAGCCTGTTTAAAATGGCCCCATTCTTCCTCAACTTCAGTATTAAGCAAACCATGACTAAGTAACCTATCATGGTAAGCTTTAGCTATAACTGGGTCTTTCAGAGCTTCAGTATTAAAGGTAATTTCTTTAAATTTAGCACAACACTTTTTAAGTTTAAGTTGCAAGACACTTTTAACAAGGTAAAGATCAGATCCAATTTCAGCTCCCCTATATGACCTGGCATTCCTTACAGAACTAACCCATTTGCTGTTAATTAATATATAATCAATCATATTCTTATGCAGCCCATCGGGAGAAACCCATGCGGACTTATGTATGTTGCGGTGTTTGTAATATGTGTTAGTTATTCTGAATCCATTGAGTTTACTTACCTGTAGGAGACGTTGCCTATTGCCATTGCAGCTACCAATACCAAAAGGGCCTATCACCCCTCCCCAAAGGTCAGTCAGTACCAACTTTGGCATTGAAGTCACCAAGAACAAGGGTAATATCTCCTTTCTTGACAGAATTCAAAATATCCTGAAGTTGTTCATAAAACCTATCCTTCTCATCCTCATCGGCATCCTCAGTGGGGGCATAACATCAGATAATATTCAGGTCTATAACGCTTGTCTGAAATTTTGCTGTAAGAAACCTTTCATTAATGCACTCATATCCTAGAAGAGCATCACTAGCGTGTCTGCTGAGAAGCAGACCCACGCCTTGGTGATGCTTATTGTCGTCCCTCCCTGAAAAGAGAAATTTAAGATTACCTTTAAGAATCTGACCTTTATCTGTCCATCTGGTCTCTTGCAAGCCGAGAATATCTAAATTATAATGGTGGAATTCTTGTGTGAGGACATCAAGAGAAAAAGCTCTGTGCAGAGTCCTCACATTCCAACTACCTATGGAGAGAAAATGGTTAGTGGGATATTTAAAGAAACTATGTTTATTGAGAGAGGGAATGCCGACAATATCAAACAGCCCCCTAATCGCAGACATTGGGCAAAGACCCGTTCCCCCACCACTAAAGGCTGAGGCAGCAGGATTATCCACCAGCTGATAAACATATCCTGTGAATCTATTCATTTGGGGTTGTCAATCCACCAACACTCCACTTCCACAATAGAGTATTTCTTTGGAAGGTACTAACGGTCTGCACCATGAGAAGGTGGGGTCGGACATTAGGTGCTAGGTCTGGCCGGTTCTATGCATTATCACAGGGGATTGGTGCATAGTTCTTCCAATGACTACCTATCTACCATTTACAGACCAAATGCCAGACAAAGTGCCTTATCACTCAAATAATTTTGCCTTCTCTGATCCTTTTTTCCTATAGTCAGAATTAGTAAGTTCGTGGGTGGGTACTAATTTTTCCATCACAATGAACGTAAAATCAGTGAACTGCTATTACTTCTTGAGCAGAGAGTTCATGAGGATTTCTTCCTCAGTTAGTTGAGGGGACCTCACACCATGTGAGGAATTCAGTGTTTCATTGGAGGGAAGGGGACATTGTGATGGCCACCCCACCAATCGCTTCAGAAGGAGCTCCGAGTATTTAAAACAGGCAGTTTCCACCAAGCCAGCAGATCTAATGTGCTTGACTTATTTCCATTGTCTCAAAAGATCTTCCAAGCCTTTACTAATGAAACAAAGGAGACTTATCATCAATTACCTAATCACCTATGGAATGAAGGATAAGGAATTGTGTGACAGAAGAAACAAATGAATGTGATGAGGGAGATTAAGAGATTGATAACGAAGCAGAATATGAAGAACCTTCATTGCATGATTTTCTAGCACTCATCACAGAAGAAAGAATTTGGGAAATCATGATTGCACTAGTCAACAACGTTTGGGTTGGGTTGTTTTACCTCTGAGCGGCACTTTTTTGCACACCATGGGCTAAATGGCCAGGTCACATGGACCCCGAAGGCTCAGAGAAGGTTGGGGGAGGGGACCCACTGGAACAGCTGTTGGGAGACAGATGGTAGCCTCCCGTCAAGGCCATCCAGGGTGTTCTTTAATGTGCACAGGGTATGGCTCTTCCGCACACGGGACCACGGCTTAATGTCCCATCCGACGGACGGCGGCCTTTCCAAGCCCATCGGTGTCCCCTACTGACCGTGGGCAGGGCGGGGAAATTTGCGGAGATAAATCTCAACGCTGACCCAGCTGGGACTCGAACCTGGGAACTACAGATTACGAGCCTGGCGCGCTACCGACTGAGCCACCCCCGCCCCCAACAAGGTTTGAGAAATATGAATGAAAACTGCAATTTTATACTAATTCTGACAAGCTGATTCCAGATCAGGGCTTAAACATGTTGCATCACGTTACAAGTTCGAAAAAGACAACAATGATAATTTATCATAAATACTTGTAAAATAAAAACCTTGTTAGTGATAAAAAGCAACACTTGGTAATATGATGTAGGCATTGTCAGACAGTTTGAAAAAGGATGTCCAAGAGACCATATGTTGTCAATTTGTTTGATATGTCAAAAAGTATGGCAAAACCTATTTTTCCAGACACCTTGTTGCCTACAGGCTATCTATTTGGCATCATCTGTCTCCATCCATCAAGCTTCAGACAATTCTTTAACACTGCAGCAAATAGGTCTTATTTAAAATATTTTTGTTGGAGCACAACATCTGCTACGTCAAAAATATTCAAATGTGTCACCATCACTTTACAGTTGCACATTAATAGTCTAGCCATGGATCACATAGTAACTAAGCAACATTGTTGATGTGTGCTTATACAGATTCAGCTCATTACAGGCTTCAATTTTGTTTTTTCCTGTTCTTTCCAAAATTAGCCAGCAGTTCCATTCATCTAGAAACCACTTTAACCATCCATTTCTTTTCAGTGTCACAGCATTCGGGAATCGTGAGAATGACTTGGAAGACGTTTCTGTCAGGTGAACCACACCCCTGTCCAGTTCAATACTATCAGTTCCTTACATAGACTTCCAAGTATGTTTTTACATTAAGCTCCAAGTAAAGTTTTTGGTTGGGTTGTTTAACCTCTGAGCTGCACTTTTTTTGCACACAATGGGCTAAATGGCCAGGTTACAAGGACCCTGAGGGCTCAGATAAGGTTGGGGGAAGGGTCCCACTGGACAACTGTTAGGAGATAGATGATGGCCTCCGATCAAGGTCATCCAGTGTGTTCTTTAACGTGCACAAGGTACGACTCTCCCACACACAGGGTCATGGCTTAAGGTCCCATCCGACTGTAGCAGCCTTTTCAACCGCATCAGTTTCCCCTACTGACCAAGGGCAAGGTAGGGAGTTTTACGGAGATAAATCTCAACACTGGCGCAGCTGGGACTTGAACCAGCGAACTGCAGATTACGAACCTGGCACACTACCAACCCCACTGCAAAGTTCTTGGTTGAAACAAATTCACAGCCACGCAAGCTGTACTTGCTTGGCTTTGTGCAATTCTAATGAATTCTATTATATTTCAGGTGGATTAAGGAAAATCTTAATTTATACCTTGAAGATCATATGGAGTCCACAAGGGTAAATAATAACAGTAATTATTTTTTTCTTAACCCTTTGAAGACTCACGTTTTATATAAAAGTTGGCCGAATCCAAAATGAGAGACCAATGATGCCTGTATCAGTTTTTAAATACAGCACATGAAACTGATTTTTTGAAAACATTTGCTATTTAAAAATTTTTTTCATTTGATGAATATTTTATTAAGCTACAATGTAAATAATTTGTTAAAGCCATCTGATAACCATTTCTAGACCCAATATAAAGGACTGCCAATTTGTTAACATTACTGTATGCTGAGGCAAGCCCCTGATTTAAGCTCACAAATTTGAACTATGAACAACAAATTTTTCTTGGAAATTCTCCTGAAAATTAACAAAAAACCTGCTATTTTTTAAAAATGAAGATTTTGGTAGTAATTATGAAATACATCCCACTGTTTTCTTTTTCCCCATTTTACTCTCTTTTCTACCTTCAACTTATATTACTTTGTGAAGATACCCATTAATGCAACACCCAAAGAAAAAAAATGCATAATGTTGCGAAAATAAAGACAAAAGTATTAAGTGACCAATCCAAGTCACTTAATATAACACTGAGCTGCGTTTTAAATTATAATAAAAAAATAAATAAATACCCCCTCAAGCAGCTGCTTGCCACAGAGGTCTGACAGGAGCCTGTCAGTTTATATGCCAAAGAAGAAGATCTGAGAGGATGGCAGGACCTCAGCAGAAAAACAACACATACAACCATGCCTTATCCGGGGCTCGAACCCAGGTCCCTTAGATCAGTAGCCAAACGCGCTAACCACTCGCATACTGAAAAGTAGAAAGAGAAATAAAAATAATTTCCTGTAAATATTATTCAGAAAAAAACTGCGTTTTAATTAATATACAATTTAACTATTTTTATCAATCAGGTTTTCCAAAAAGAAGCCTTAATTGCATAGTCAGATCTATTTATTTACAATATCTGTAAAAAGTCTTATGAAAATTAATACGTTTGTGACTTTAACTTTTGTTCCATAAAATTCAGAGTAAAAAATTCTGTTGAATATGTTATATAGCACGACCTATTCCTGTTGATTTTTTTTTAATTCTAAAGTTGTTTTGTTTATGTCACTTGGTACAGTTGACAAAAAGTCTGGACTTTTCGTCAAGTATAGTACCGAGAAAAAAAATTGTATAAAAAAAAGAGTAATTTTCTTGTTTCAAGTAATTTTTTTCTTTTGCTATTCAGAAATAAATAGCCTTTCTATTCATTTACATTATAATCATTCCTGTCTATCAGTTGTTTTTAATCCGATGGGCTTGGAAAGGCCGCCGTCCGTCGGATGGGACGTTGGCCCCGTGTGCGGGAGAGCCATACCCTGTGCACGTTAAAGAACACGCTGGATGGCCTTGACGGGAGGCTACCATCTGTCTTCCAACAGCTGTTCCAGTGGGTCCTCTCCCCCAACCTTCTCTGAGCCTTCGAGGTCCATGTGACCTGGCCATTTAGCCCATGGTGTGCAAAAAAGTGCCGCTCAGAGGTAAAACAACCCAACCCAGTTGTTTTTAAATAAATTTTTATTTGCATTGCCAGATACATTTTTCAATACGTGACTCTAAAATAACCCTATTAAAATAAAACTAGCTATCTTGTTCGTAAAATGCTTCCGTTTCAGAAATTCCAGAATTAAATGCTGATTAATTTGGAATATAATATGCTATAATAATATGGAATATAATATGCTATAATAATAACTAATGAAAGATCACTAGTTATTTGGCAAAAGAGGTTCTAAAGAGAAATTTTTGTGGCTGAGCAAAGGGAGAAAATAGCTTGGCCTCTGGATGGAAACCTTTTTCAGATTGGGCCCTAGAAGGGTTAAACCCACATCTTATGACCCAAAAAATTACAATCAGAAAAAGAAAAAAATCAGCAACATCCAGGGAGCTTTGGTTGCCTTTCTCTGTTTGACTGCTCCACACCTGTGACATCAGTTCGTGCCTATCCAATCGTCCTTCAAACCTAATCATTTCCATATACACCGCTTCCCTAAATTTTGTCACATTTGCATAACTTCTTTCAAGTGTTGCATTTTTTATTTCCTATATGTGTAGTAATAGTTGCGTTTGTACCATAAACAACCAACCAGCCACCAAATGAGAGAAAAATAAAAATAAACAACACTCTGAAACTTACCATACTAAAGTTAAAATGCCAAATTTAAAAAATGCAGAAAAATAATAATGGTAAATATTAGTAAATACTAGAAACAATAAATCAAAATCTACTAGATCTTGACTTTAAATGATTTTCATTCAATTTCATTCAATTTCATTCAATTTTGAAAGTTCGAAATATTTCACCATGGCTAAACCAAAACATATTTTCCCCAAAATTCATAAAAAAAAATAGAATTATTGTACAATTTCATGAATAACTACACTTATATCAGCTTGATATAATACTTATTATTTACAATGCTAACTTTGATGAAAAAATACGTTTGAAAGATTTTGATAAAACTGATATAGATTTCTAAATTTCTATTGATATTTTTTTAATACTTATTTTTAAAAAGTTACTGAGCTTTCAGTTTGGTTTTGCAATAATATAACATTGAAGAGTTCATTTTATTCTCAGGTTAAAATATAAATAAAACATTCTATATATACACTGCTGGCCATTAAAAGTGCAACACCAGGAAGAACTCGTCAGATTGTCCCGAAATATGCAAAATGGGTATACCATGGGAGAACATGTAAATGATTCAAAGCGCAGCACATACGCACATCATGCGACAGTAATACCCCCTGGAAGTGGTATAAGAGATTGTGGGATTATGGGAAGGCGGATTATCCTACGAGACATCAGTGCTCATGTTGGACGGAATGCTGCCACAGTGATGAAAATATGGCATCAGTGGCTAGAGGAGGAATGAACTCATCGACATGAGGGATCTCAATGGCCCTGTCACACAAACGAATGAGAGGACAGACATCTTGTGCACATGGCTTTGAAGGATCGTACAGCCACATCAAACACCTTAGTTCAACAGTTAGTGTGTGTTACAGATCAATCAGTGTATGCACGTACAGTTCGGCATTGTCTGCAGCATTGGGGCATCTTTGCTAGGCAGCTATTGCTTTGGCTACCTTTGACTCTACATGTGTATGTGACTGCAATGGTACCAAGAACGCCATGCATGGATGTGCGAATGGCATCGCATTGCTTTTTCAGATGAATCCCGCTTTAGTATGCAGCATCATAATGGATGAATCCGTATCTGGGGTACCGCAGCAACAGGCTCAGTGAGACATGCATGATGCAGTGCCATTCAGGTCCAGCCCCAGGTGCTACAGTATGGGTGCCATTGCGCACATTCATTCTTTGAACCAGTAATGTGTACGAGGTGCATTACCGATTCAAAGTACTGGTAATGTGCCTCGTATGCATTACCGGTACTTTGAACAGCCAGCATTAGGTCACTGAGGTGTTGGAGCCTGTGGTCATACCTTATCTTCAAGGGCTCTCTGGTGCCATTTACCAACAGGACAATGCCTGCCCACATGTGGCATGCATCATCCAACAATTCCAACATGTGGCATGCATCATCCACCATGTGACACTTCTGCCTTGGCCAGCGCGTTCACCAGATCTGTCCCCAATTGAATGTCTGGGTCCATGATCTCACGACGACTAGCACACCAGACAACAGCAGTTGCTCCAACAGATGAACTTTGGCTATGTATCTAAACTGAATGAACTGACATTCCTCAAACACACATCTGACGTCTCATCCTCTCAATTCTGGACCATGTGCAGCAACGGTTATTGCCACTCATGGTAGCTACATAAGAAACTGATTTCTTTTTATTCCACAAGTCTAACCGAGTTGTATTTGCAATCCTTGATTCTTGTAACATAAGCTTATGTATTCATATCTCTTGTCATCCCCGGTGTTGTACTTTTAAAGGCCAGCAGTATATATATATATATGTAAATACACTGGCGGAAACTGAAAAAAGAACACCATTAACAATTGAAGTGTAATCTATAAGATTTATTTAGTAGAAAAAACTTGTTGAGAAAGTGTAGCAATCACACGTGTGAAGTGATTCAATATATTACCTTTTAATGAGTATTACATTTTACAGAAGGCACATTTTAATAAGGTGTTGAAACTCCTCGAGTAGCAGTACAAGCTTCCAATCTGGCATGCAATCGTACAAATGCTGGATATCATGCTGGGGGATACCATTGCATGAGCTTTCAACTTAGACGTGTAATTCAGCGATGGTCATTGCCTGCCGCAGTCTGTGGGTGGGTGTTTGTCCGATCCAGTCCCAGACATGCTTGATTGGAGATAAGTCTGGAGAGCATGCTGGCCAAGGGAGTTGGTGCACTGCCTGAAGAGGAAGTGGGTGGCTGGGCGTTATCCTGCTGGAATATCGCTTTTGAGATTATACTCAAATATGGCAGGATTACTGGTTGAATAATGTCACTGACATACGTATTGCTATTCAGTGTACCATGTAAAATAAAATAAAAATAAATACCCCCTCAAGCAGCTGCTTGCCACAGAGGTCTGACAGGAGCCTGTCACTTTATATGCCACAGTAGAAGATCTGAGAGGATGGCAGGACCTCAGCAGAAAAAAACAACACAAACGTCCATGCCTTATCTGGGGCTCGAACCCAGGTCCCTTAGATCAGGAGTGATAGCTAATCGTTCCCCACACCATGATGCTTAGTGTGGACCCTGTATGTTGCTGGCGGATGCACGATGGAAGAAGCCGCTCACTTTGTCACCTTCAGATGCATAAACGACCATCAGATGCTCCTAAGCAGAATTGGCTTTCATCACTGAAGACCACAGACTGCCATTCTTCCCTCTAATGAACTTGTTCTTGACACCACTGCAAACGTGCTTGACAGTGACGATGAGGTGATAGTGGTAACCTTGCCAGCAGCACGCTTCCCAACTAGTCCTGCTTCTAAAAGATGATTGCATATCGTTCTTGTACGATACCCTTGGTACAAAAAAGGATCGAATTTGTGATGCCGTAGCCATCCACTCTGCCACCCTCCTGATACGTTGATCCTTTCATGCGGCCATAACTCTGTGTTGCCCAGAACCACATCTGTGAGTGTGCTAATGCTCTTCTGACCATCGACACCACCATAGTACTACTGCTGATACCTCTTGTCCAATACGGTATGCAATTTGATGAAAAGTCCAACCTGCTTCCCAAAGACCCATTATACGACCTTGCTCAAACTCCGCTAACTGAACAAATGTTGCGTGCCTGCATCTTCCAGGCATGGTAGCTTCTTCAAAGAACACTGAACAACACGATACAAAACAAATAACTTCTTTCTTCATGCCCTAGTCCTTAAATACATGCAGTGTACATTTGCATGTTGTCGTCCTCAGTGATGTCATTATTTCATCCAGTGACTTTCAATCTGGGATCACGGTTTCTGCTGCCCTTAACCATTAACATATTATAATATGACGTTTCTAAACGAATTCCTTCTGGGTGTTCTTTTTTCAATTTCCGCCTGTGTATAAACGAGAGTTTATATATATATGTTCAAAATGTATATAAACGAAACATTATTCATAAATAAATGGGGAAAAAGGAAGTAAGTACTGGACTGAAATGTAATTTTGTTTATAACACAAAAATTAACTGCAAAAGTGCTGAAATTTAAATGTAATACAAAATTATTTGCCAATATGCGCTTTTCAGAATTATACAATACTGGCTATAATTCAATAGTGAAAACAATTACTGTTATTTACATATAGAGAATGTTCTGAATGAGAATGCCACAAACCTTTTACTCTATTTTGGAATTTTCCTATTATATAATTACAAAATGTCTTCACATTCCACAAAAAAATGAAATCAGTTACTATTGTATTTTTTATTACTTTTCTTTTGGAACTTTTTTTATTGTTGCAAATCTGAACTGCTGGAAGTGTAAAACTTCAATAAACCAGGGTATTCAACTTGAAAATTTAATGTTTTTTCAGTTAAATAACCTAATGTAATCTTTATAATTATCAGTCTTCGTGTTCATCATCACTATCAACATCGCCTTCATTAGGTACATCTGCAAGATGTATGTTGCTCAAAAGGTCTCGCATGGCATCCAAAAGAGAAGTAACACTTCGGCGAAGATCGTTAGTATCTCCTCGGTCTGCAGCTGCGCCCTCTCTGTTTCCGCCTGCAGCAGCTGCTTCTCGAGGCTGCAACAAAATGCTACATATAACTCAAGGGGAAAAAAAAGCAAACTACTCACAAGACCACAAATTTTTCAGTTTTAACACGCATATATATATAAAGCAATTATATTACTGTTTTTGCACAAGAGCAAAACTTTGCCTTTAATAAAGGGAGAGATGATCAACAGGCTATTATTTGTCCACATTTTATTCTGCTAAGAAAATGTTAATTCTGTAATGAGATAATGATTTGAGAAAACATCCATATCAATATTCACTGTTTTCATTATTTGTAATGAAAAAAAAAAAGACCCCCTCAAGTAGCTGCTTGCCACAAAGGTCTGACAGGAACCTGTCAGTTTATAAGCCGCAGTAGAATGTCTGAGATGGTGGGACCTCAGCAGAAAGACAACACAAAACAGCCATACCTTACCTGGCAGTCAAACCCAGGTCCCTCTGATCAGTAGAAAAGTGCACTAACACTTAGCCACTAGGATGGTAATGAAAAAAAAGGAGATTTTTGAAACTATGGAATTAGGAACATCAAACATAGACTTTGATATAATCCAAAATGAGCAGAGAGCTGTACCAGATAGTTAATGTTTTGTGTGGTAGAAAACGGACAGGTATACAGGGATTGAAGGATAAACAAGGTAAGGTTATAGAAGATGAGAATTCTGTCATAGCTAGGTGGGCTGAGCATTTCAGTGATGTTTTAAACCAGGGGTGTGGAATCCTTGGCACACGTGCCAAGCATGGCACGCCGACTTTTTTCCAGCACACAACCCAGGGTTCACCTTAAAAAATAATTAAATAAATAAATATCCAGCATCTTCGCTGAGTTGTATATTTTAACTTAATAGAATACAATTTTATTAAGTAGAGCAATCCCAAATAAAAATGCAATAAAGAAACAAACACTATCAACTGTTTTAATCATAAAAAGTAACAAGAAAACGAAACAAACATCCTATTTCCAAGCCATCTATGTCCACGATATACTGACGTACAAGTTTTGTCCCTTTCAGTTGTTGCATCATTCGCCAGGCATCCGGACATGGTGCGACTCCTTTACCATCATTATATATATTTTTTTCGTGTTTCGTAAAGAATTTATCGGTTTTCTAAATGAGCATATATGTGAATTTAGATTTAATTAAATCCTAAGTCATTAAAATATGGATTGGAAGTATTTATTGTCAATTAATATGTTTAATTTATTAGATATAAATGTAAATTTTTTTACATTAGCATAAACATAAGTTATTGTTAAAGCTATGTGAAACGCATTATCAATATTCAGGATTATGAAGTATTATCTGCATGTGATTAGATGGAATGCATGTATGTTCGCAAAATTTTGGCTGGCACGTGAGAAAATTTTGCATCCAAGATTTGGCGATTTTGACACGCACACTTAAAAAGGTTGCCCACCCCTGTTCTAAACAATGTGGTTAGTTCTACTCCCATTGTTTGCAATGATGATAGATGCATTGGTGGCTTTAATGTTGGCCCTATAACACATTCTGAAGTTATTTTGGCTGTTTCTAAACTTAAAACTTCCATAAATCCCCAGAGGTAGATGAAATTATTACAGAAATGCTTAGAGCTGGGAATGTTTTGGTTACCATTTGGATGACTGAAATTTTTAATATCTTTTATGATAAAGGCATGGTTCCTAAGGATTTTACCAGAGCTATTATACCTATTTTTTAAAAAAAAAGTGATTGCAGTTCTTGTGATAACTATAGGGTATCAGCCTACTCTCTGTTCCAGGGAAAGTTCTTTGCATGATTGTGCTTCATAGAATTAAGAATCTGGTTGACAGGCAATTACGTGATGAGCAATGTGGATTCATTCAAGTTGTAGGAGATGTGTAGATCAGATATTTTCACTTAGGCAGATTCTTGAGAAATGTTTAGAGTTTCAGAAACCTTTGGTTGCTAGCTTTGTTGATTTCAAAAAGGCTTTCAATTCTGTTGATCATAATAATTTGTGGTTGATTGTAAGATCATATGGGTTGGGTTGTTTAACCTCTGAACGGCACTTTTTTGCACACCATAGGCTAAATGGCCAGGTCACATGGACCCCGAAGGCTCAGAGAAGGTTCGGGGAGGGGACCAACTGGAACAACTATTGGGAAACAGATGGTAGACTCCTGTCAAGGCCATCCAGTGTGTTATTTAACGTGCACAGGGTATGGCTCTCCCGCACATGGGGCCATGGCTTAACATCCCATCCAATGGCCTTTCCAAGCCCATCGGTCTCTCCTACTGACCGTTGGCAGAGCGGGCAATTTTGTGGAGATAAATCTCAACGCTGACCCAGCTGGGACTCGAACCTGGGAGTTGTGGGTTGTTTTACCTCGAAGCAGTACTTTTTTGCACACCATGGACTAAATGGACCCACTGGAACAGCTGTTGGGAGACAGATGGTAGCCTACCGTCAAGGCCATCCAGAGTGATCTTTAATGTGCACAGGGTATGGCTTTCCGGACATGGGGACATGGCTTAATGTCCCACTAGAACCTGGGAACTACAGTTTACAAGCCAGACGTGCTACCGACTGAGTCATCCCCACCCTGAGAGATCATATGGTACACCAGACAAGTTAGTTAACATAATGAAAGCTCTTTGACGTCGATTCTAATATTAGAATAAAGATTGTCTTGAGCCGGGTGGGATACGAACCCACGACCTCTTGATAACATGTCAGGTGCTCTGGACCACTGAGCTACCGGCCGCCGATCAAGATCTCCTCTAATTAACACTATGAACATTCCTTTTTATGGTCACATATATCCGCTATTTGGCAATTTTAGCCCATTAGAGATCTTGATCGGCGGCCGGTAGCTCAGTGGTCCAGAGCACCTGACATGTTATCAGGTGATCGTGGGTTCGTATCCCAACGAGCTCAAGACAATTTTTTCTCTAAAATTAGAATTGACGTCAAAGTGCTGATTTATTAGTGGATATTGAACCGTCAAGTTTATCTCATTATTTATCATAATGAAAGCTCTTTACAATAAAACTGAGTCATGTGTGATAGTTGGTAAGGCTTGTAGCAATTGGTTGAGAAATACTTCTGGTGTTTGACAACGGTGCATTTTGTCTCCTCTTCTCTTTAGTTTGATTATTGATTATGTTATGCGAAATTCACTGCAAGGGAAAGATTTTGGCCTTAAATGGTGTGCAGATACGAAAATTTCTGATTTAGATTATGCTGGTTGTAAATGGTAGCTAGGTAGTCATTGGAAGGAGAGCTATGCACCAATCCCCTGTGATGATGTATAGAACCGGCCACGCCTAGCACCTAATGTCCTACCCCGCCTTCTTGTGGTGCAGACCGTTAGTACCTTTCAAAAGAGATACTCTCTTGTGGAAGTGAACGGAAGGGGAGGGCTGCCAGATTAGTGTGGCCTACTGATCTGGACAACTATGACTACTTTTCTTTTTTTTTCTACCCTGCTGAGGAGTGGTTAACCACACAGGGTCCTGGTGCTGACCATATAAACCCACTGGACAGATATATGGCTCTGAGCTTGATTATGGATCCTGATTTTGCTGCACTGGTGGGCTTCTGTGGAGGGAAAATCTTCCACTGTGCTTTCTGTTTGTTTGTGGGTTGACAGCCCCAAGTGAATGGATTCACAGGATATGTTTATCAGCTGGTGGATAATCCTGAGCAGAGGTCATCACAGGCACCTGAACTCTTTGCTTCTACTGGCATCGTCAAATTCTACATTGGAGGAAGTCTTCCAGTGTAGATGGCTTCAGCCTTTAGTGGTGGGGGAACGGGTCTTTGCCCCATGTCTGCGATTAGGGGGCTGTTTGATATTGTCGGCATTCCCTCTCTCAATAAACATAGTTTTTTAAACATCCTACTAACCATTTTCTCTCCATAGGTAGTTGGAATGTGAGGACTCTGCACAGAGCTTTTTCTCTTGATGTCCTCACACAAGAATTCCACCATTATAATTTAGATATTCTCAGCTTGCAAGAGACCAGATGGACAGATAAAGGTCAGATTCTTAAAAATAATCTTAAATTTCTTTTTTCAGGGAGGGACGACAATAAGCATCACCAAGGCGTGGGTCTGCTTCTCAGCAGACACGCTAGTGATGCTCTTCTAGGATATGAGTGCATTAATGAAAGGTTTCTTACAGCAAAATTTCAGACAAGCGTTAAAGACCTGAATGTTATCTGATGTTATGCCCCCACTGAGGATGCCGATGAGGATGAGAAGGATAGGTTTTATGAACAACTTCAGGATATTTTGAATTCTGTCAAGAAAGGAGATATTACCCTTGTTCTTGGTGACTTCAATGCCAAAGTTGGTACTGACTCTGACCTTTGGGGAGGGGTGATAGGCGCCTTTGGTACTGGTAGCTGCAATGGCAATGTCTCCTAAAGTTAAGTAAACTCAGTGGTTTCAGAATAACTAACTTATTACAAACACCGTGACATAAGTACACATGGGTTTCACCCAATGGGCTGATAAGAATATGATTGATTATATATTAATTAACAGCAAATGGGCTAGTTCTGTTAGAAATACCAGGGCATATAAGGGGAGCTGAAATTGGATCTGACCATTACCTTGTTAAAAGTGTCTTGCAACTTAAACTTAAAAAGTGTTTTGCTAGGGTTAAAAAATTTGCTTTTAATACTGAAGTTCTGAAAGACCCAGTTATAGCCAAAGCTTACCATGATAGGTTACTTAGTCATTATGACAGTCATGGTATGCTTACTACTGAAGTTGAGGAAGAATGGGATCATTTTAAACAGGCTTTTTTCGACACTAACAGTACTCTTTTAGGAAAAAAGGAGCAGAAGAGACAGAATTATCTGAGTGATAAGGCACTTGAGCTTATTTCGGAAAGAAAGAACTGCAGGAATGTCCTTAATCAATACCCTACTAGTACTAATAGAAAGCATTACAGAGAACTTAATAAACGTGTAAAAGATCAGTTAGCTGCTGATAAGAATCTTTGGCTTGATGGTTTGGCTGACAAAGCCGAGGAAGCAGTTAGACAGCACAACAGCAGAGAGCTGTACCAGATAGTTAATGTTTTGTGTGGTAGAAAACCGACAGGTATACAGGGATTGAAGGATAAACAAGGTAAGGCTATAGAAGGTGAGGATTCTGTCATGGCTAGGTTGGCTGAGCATTTCAGTGATATTCTAAACAATGTAGTTAGTTCTATTCCCATTGTTTGCAATGATGATAGATGCATTGGTGGCTTTAATGTTGGCCCTGTAACACAATCTGAAGTTATTTTGGCTGTTTCTAAACTTAAACTTCATAAATCCCCAGGGGTAGATGAAATTACTACGGAAATGCTTAGAGCTGGAAATGTTTCGGTTACCACTTGGATGACTGAAATTCTGAATATCTTTTATGATAAAGGCATGGTTCCTAAGGATTTTACCAGAGCTATTGTTATCCCTATTTTCAAAAAAGGTGATCGCAGTTCTTGTGATAACTATAGGGGTATCAGCCTACTCTCTGTTCCAGGTAAAGTTCTTTCCATGATTGTGCTTAATAGAATTGAGAATCTGGTTGACAGTCAATTGCGTGATGAGCAATGTGGATTCAGAAGTAGTAGGGGATGTGTGGATCAGATATTTTCACTCAGGCAGATTCTTGAGAAATGTTTAGAGTTTCAGAAACCTTTGGTTGCTAGCTTTGTTGATTTCAAAAAGGCTTTCAACTCTGTTGATAGTCATAATTTGTGGTTGATTGTGCTATCATATGGTATACCAGACAAGTTAGTTAACATAATGAAAGCTCTCTATAATAACACTGAGTTGTGTGTGAGAGTTGGTAAGGCTTGTAGCAATTGGTTTAGCATTACTTCTGGTGTTCGACAAGGGGGCATTTTGTCTCCTTTTCTCTTTAGTTTGGTTATTGATTATGTTATGCGAAATTCACTTCAAGGGAAAGTTTTTGGCCTTAAATGGGATGGAGATACGAAAATTTCTGATTTAGATTATGCTGATGATTTAGCCCTTTTGGCAAATGATGTTGATGAGATGAACTCTTTCATTCGAGATGTTGATGAGACTGGTAGTAGAGTAGGTTTGGTTATAAACAGAGAGAAAACTAAAGTGATGAAAATTGGTCAGGTAGGCTGCAATTCAGTTAATCTGAATAATTGCAGTCTTGAGCAGGTGTCACAGTTTAATTATCTTGGGAGCTATGTAACAGATAATGGTGATGTGCGGCATGAGATTAACAGACGAATAGGGATTGCTGCCGGGACTTTTAAGAATCTATGGAGAGTGTGGAGAAATAGGCGTATACACCTAAAGACTAAAATTTTTATAATAGTTTGGTTCTTTCTAGGGTTAGTTATGGTAGTGAAACTTGGACACTTTGTACACAAGATAACAGGAAACTAGATGCTTTTGATTCCAGATGCTTACGCAGTATCTTGGGCATTAGGTGGTTCAACTTTGTAATTAATGATGAAGTTAGGCAAAGGAGTTTGCAACCTCCTTTAAGCAGCATATTTGGTCAGACAGAGACTCCATTGGTTTGGCCATGTTGCCCGTATGAATAATTATAGATTGGCGAATAGGGTTATGAACAGTGTGCCTAAAGGCCTCAGAAAGAAGGGGAGACCTAGGATGCGGTGGGCAGACAATGTTAAACAGGACCTTGTTAGAATTGGTATGCAGTGGCCAGATGCAGTAGATGTAGCTCAGGATAGACTTGCTTGGAGAACTAAATTGCAAGGTCTGGTTGGACCTCCGTAGCCCATGGCTGCTTGAGGATGATGAGGATGATTATTTAGCCCTTTTGGCAAATGATGTTGATGAGATGAACTCTTTCATTCGAGCTGTTCATGAGACTGGTAGTAAGGTTTGGTTATAAACAGAAAGAAAACTACAGTGATGAAAATTGGCCAGGCAGACTGTGATTCAGTTCATCTGAATGGTTGCAGTCTTGAGCAGGTGTCACAGTTTAATTATCTTGGGAGCTATGTAACAGATACTGGTGATGTGCAGCATATAATAAACATATGAATAGGGATTGATGCCGGGGCTTTTATGAATCTATGCAGAGTGTGGAGAAATAGGCGTATACACCTAAAGACTAAAATTAGATTGTATAATAGTTTGGTTCTTTCTAGGGTTAGTTACGGTAGTGAAACTTGGACGTTGTGTAAACAAGATAACAGGAAACTAGATGCTTATGCAGAATCTTGGGCATTACGTGGTTCAGCTTTGTAATTAATGATGAGGTTAGGCAAAGGAGTCAGCAACCTCCTTTAAGCAGCATATTGTGCAGAGAGAGACTATTGGTTTGGCCATGTTGCTTGTGTGGATAATTCTAGAATGGCAAATAGGATTATGAACAGTGTGCCTAAAGGCCTCAGAAAGAAGGAGAGACCTAGGATGCAGTGGGCAGACAATGTCAAACAGGACCTTGTTAGAATTGGTGTGCAGTGACCAGATTCAGCAGATGTAGCTCAGGACAGATATGCTTGGAGAACTAAATTGCATGGTCTGGTTGGACCTCCATAGCACATAGCTGTTTGAGGATGATGATGAGGATAATGAGGATGATGATATTTATGCCTGTTTTTTGTACGATAAAAAAATTTTAGATGTTGGAAAAAAAATAGAAATTGGTGTTTTAATTTTTTTTACGTATATCTTATAACAATATGTAATTCAAACTTGAAAAATATTTTTCTTTTTCATTTACAGGATAGCCAATCTATTTGTTAAGGTTACTATATGCTAAAACAACCCACCGATTTAAGCTCAGCTTACCACCCCCCCCCCCTCTACGTATATCCCTGAGTCTTCGGGAATTCAAGTCTTTGCTATATCGCTAGTTATTGCAATGGCTGCCTTACAATTTGTTCGTTTTTACTTCTATTGATTTATTGATTTTATACAATATATCGTTATTGACTTTTTGGAGCTATGTTACATTGCCAATCAAAAAACTAATTTTTTATCGTTTCTGAAAATGAATGAGGTCTTGGATATGGAAGCAAAAAGGACTTCGTTAGCATAGAAATCAGTGCTACTGTAGGAGGATAATTTTGGCAAGAGTTTTTAAACCCCACCCCTACACATACACCACCAGATTTAATTAAAAGAAAAAGAGTTTTAAGTTTATACTGAATAATTTATACCCCCTCAAAATATATTGGCTGTGCCATTTTAATGGAATAGATATTTGTGATTTTTTTTTTGCCTTGGTGCACTAACTTTTCAGTACATAGCAAAGATCCACAAAATTCAATACCCAAGAAAAAATGCATTATGTTTAATACGAAAATTAGCCACGAAAACGTTCCATTTCATAAACAGGACAGAAAATCTAATTAATGTTAGCAAGTCACTTTGTATAATGCAAGTCACTTTGTATAACACTGGCCCATGTTTCAAAATATACCACATTGAAAAGAATCACTAAACGATATAAAAAAAAATCATATTTCAGGTAAACTTTCAAGTAAGCACTTGGGAAGAAATTCCCTTTCAATTAATATATAATTTAACTGTTTTTATTCATCTGGTTTTCCAAAATTAAGCTTTAATTGCATTGTTCAATCAATTTTTCTTCACTATATCCTAGTAAAAAAGACATTAAAATCAATATCTTTATAAATTTATTTAAATTTTAATTTTTTCATAAAATTCATAATTAAATTGTGTTTAATTTGGTATAAGACATATCATAATTTGTTTCATTAATTATTTGAGAAAAAAGTTCTAACGTTAATTTTTTTGGCTTATCAGAGTGAAAAAATAGCTGGTCCTCTGGATGTAAGCCAGTTTTATGGGTGAAGCTCTGGAAGGGTTAACAAATTATATTTAAAAAAAAATATTAAAAATTTTTATTTATAAAACATAGAATTTGAGATAAACCAGAAAATCTTTAAAAAAAATGCATTAAAATCCAAGCATTACACAGAATAGACAGCTAGAGTTTAGGGGTATTTAATTTGAACACTATCCAAGGCTTCATGCTTAATTCCAGTGATTTTCAAATGCAGCTGCCATAACTGCATTTGATTTAGAGACAATAATGAATAAAATAAATACCCCTCAAGCAGCTGCTTGCCACAGAGGTCTGACAGGAGCCTGTCAGTTTATATGCCATAGTAGAAGGTCTGTGAGGATGGCAGGACCTCAGCAGAAAAACAACACTCACAACCATGCCTTACCCAGAGCTCGAATCCAGGTCCCTTAGATCAGTAGCCAACCATGCTAACCACTCGCCCACATTATAAATAATGTGCAGAATAAAATTGTCATTGTTTATTAAATTTTAAGTAACAATGGATAACATGCATGTCAATTCACAATAATGCAACAAAGATCAATGATGATTCAAGCAGTCATAGATGTAGTTTATATCATCTCTCTTTTTTATCATTTATATTAGAAATAAACAAAATAGATGTCCAACTCCATTGCATATTGGGGGTGGGATGGTGCAGCTGGCAGTGTCCCAGTCTCATAATCTGCAGGTCTCAAATTTGAATCCAAACTGTGCCAGTGTTGAGATTTATCTTCATCCTACCCTCAGTCAGAAAAGGGAAACCAATGGGTTTGGAAAGGTCACTAACCACCAGATTTGATGTTAAGTCCTGTGTGCTGAAGAGCCATACTCTGTGCATGTTCTTAATGAGAGGCTTCCATCTGTCTCCTAATAGCTGTCCAGTGGATCCTCTTTCCCCAAACTTCTAACTCATTGTGATCTGGCCATTTAGCTGAATGTGTGCAAAATAGTGTTGCTCAAAGATAAAACAAACCCCACCATCCTGTTTTGATATTTTCTTGTTACTATTAAAACGCATGTACTGAATAACTGTGTTTTTCTATGTATAGCACAAACCATATATTGATCACTTTCATATGCACCTGATATTGCACAGACGTATTTTTCCCTGCTGCCCCACAAAATAAAATTAATTTTTCAATAAATTTCAACAATATTTTCATTGTTTTTATTTAACCTATTTTCTGTTTACATTTTATAAAAGTTCTATTTAATATTTATCTTTCGTATAACACGCATTTTTTTTAGTTTTTTTAATTGATAACACACACATTACTCACCAAAAATACTGTAATTTTAGTGTAGTTCCTCATTTACTTTCTGTGTGAAACCTAAATAGTTCATTTTTCAGTTTTTTGTAACATATTTAGTTACTCACTGTGGTAATTGCAATAGAATATTTAATAATTTTTAGGTTGTATTAATCTACTTTAATGATGAAAACAGAGAAATAAATATGATATATATTAAGATTGTTGCACTTGTAGCCATAAAATTTATTATTTTTGTTAAAATTCCTGCTTTAGATAATCCTACACATAAAGGAAAATAAAGTTACTCTGAAACCCAGTTCAGAAGACATATATTGAAATTTTGTTTGTTTATGAAGAATAAAAATTAAAATTACTTTGCTGCATACAAAAATATTCAGAGAAAAACAACTCAAGTAGCTGCTTGCTCTAGAGACCTGACAGGAAGCTATCAGTATAATGTCATTGAGGAAGGCAAGACCTCAGGATAAAGACAACATAAGTAAACATCCATGCCTTATCCTGGGATTGAATGAACGAAATTTCCTATGATCAGTTGACAGATAAAACTTAATTCTCAGGATTTAGTTGTGAACTATACATAGATCAGAATAGCATGGTGCAGAAAGTAGGCAAGACAAAAATCTTCAAATTGGCCATAAGTTATGACACATTAAATGTGTCTATATTCAAAATAAGATATCAATTGCTGTCTCGATTTCTGAATCATCCCCCAACACCCATTTAACCTTGAATGCCATGTCTGTCTTAAATTTATCGATGTTTCACAGATCTAAAACTTGAAATACCACAAGGAATAAATTTTCACCTTTCTAGCACATATAAATTAAAATTTTACCTCTGACTTTGAGGGACCCATTGGATCTGAAATATTATAACGTTCCAGAGATGTAGGGCTCCAGATTTTCCTATGAACAAATTTCCACATTTCTAGGACATGTAGATCATGGTTTGATCAAAATTTGACCCAAAAACCATACCAGATCCCAAATTTCGTAACGTTTCTCAGATCTACAATCCCAAAATACTCTTAAGCCACAATTTTGACATTTTTAGTGCAGGGATATTGAAATTTGACTTTGAAAGACCCACCAGATTGAAGATTTCATAATGTTTCAGAGATATATGACCCAAAATACCATTAGGCACCAATTTCACAATTGCAGCATGCATTGATCAGGATTTGACTGAAATTTGCCTTTTATATGGCCTTGAATGACACTTTGGATATTAAATTTCAGATTTTTCCTGAGATGTATGACCTGGATTACCATTAGGCACAAATTTTCAGAGCTCTACCACTTGTGCATCATAATTAGAATCAGCATTATCACCCTCTACTCACTCACAGTTATTATAATAAATATTATAGTTAATAAAACAATGCAATAACTATTTAAATCCTGAAGTAACTGTAGGTACAGTACCTTATGATTGTTGCTAAATGATGAGCAGAGCTAGTCACGTGCTGAAGGAGAACATGTAGCTGACAGCTTTCTCTCTAACAAGAATATGATAGGATGAATGAAGATTACTGACAGATCCATTTATGGCGCACTGAAGATTGATTTACACACAAAAAAAAAGAACATCCATAACAACTAAAATGAAAATGAAATATGAATGAAAAATCTGAGCATTTTCATAACATTTACAATTTATTTTCTCTTTCTTTGAGAAAGGAAATTGTGACTGCTCTCATCTTTAGGAAAAAAAAGAATAATTTGTGTTTGTGGAAATTTTTTCCAAATGCACTCTACATTTTTGTTATATATAAATGTTAGCTAGGCATACAATGGAAATAGAGAGCTATGCACCATTCCCTCCAATGCAAAGAATCATCCAGACTTAGCATCTAGGCCCTATCTTCATTTGGTGTTGGTTATGTACCTTTCAAAGTAGATATTCTTTCATACAAAGGGAAATGCAAGGGGTAGGATTTCAATTCTGTTTTGCCTATAAATCTCGTCTTCGGTGCCACTGTTATAAGATTTCCCCACTCTACTAAAAGGTGAATAACTTTACAGGACCAGAGTGATTCATTTAATTCACCAATATTATATTTCATGCCTCAAGCAGCTACTTGTGACAGATGTATGACAGGAGCCTGTCAGTATAAGCCCTAGAAAAATATGGGAAGAAGGTAGGACCTCAGAAGAAAGACAATACAAGAAACAACCATGCCTACTTGAGGATGGAACCCTGGTATCTTTGCACTGTAGCTAAGCAATGCTAACCACTTGGTTGCTGCTTTAACTTTCGCCTTTTCACTACCATAAGGTAAGAGGTAGTGAAGAGGAAGGAATAGCATTGCTTGGGCAATTCCATTTAAAATCTCACGTTTTGGGCCAGTATTGGTAGTGAATGGGTTAATTATGATTAATAGATTCTGGATTGCTACACTGGACCAGTGTATTTTACATTCATGTTATCAACTGTCAATCCTTAATGAACAGATAATATATTACCCTTTTATTAGCTGATCCTTATTAGAGATCATCACAGATAACTCAACCTTTGCTTCTAAAGGAATTGCCAATTCTTAACTGGAGTTAAGGTTTCTCTGTCTCTCACTGATTCTGGAAAGATCTGTTAATGAAATGGCATCTAAAAATTCCTACCAACATTGGTGACTAGTTTTATTTTAATAGTATTTTTTAGTCATATGGTAAAAATATGCATCTGGCACTGAAAATAAAAATTTATTTCTGAATAAAGGAAAATATATTTTTACTTAAATCAAGAAAATTACTTTTTTTTTTTGGAATTTTTTTCTTGGTGTTATACTTTAAGAAATGTCAAGACTTTTCTCAACTATACCCAGTCAAATAAAAAAGTCAACTTTGGAATTTTTTTTGCCAAGTAATCAACAGAAATAGGTCATATTATACACCAAAGGAAAGAGAATTTATATTGGGGTTAAGGAAACTACAAATTTTTTTTTAAAAAGACAGCAGAGAAGTTAAATTTTATAGGCTTTACTGTATTTTTTGCAATTTAACTTAATTTTTTTTAAATTTTGCCATATTTTCTGAAATTTTATTACTTTAATATAAATAATTTATAATATTTCTATCATTATTTAAATCCTTCATTTATGTTTTAAATACTTGGTCATTGAATCAAACAACACACAATACTGACTTTTTCCGATTGGTGAATTATAAGACTATGGTAGTAGATTAACAAAAATTTATTCTGCTTTAAAAACAAGATAATTTAAATAAAATCTGAAAAATAAATAAAGACCCATGAAAAAAAATAAAATAAAAATATTTCAAAACAAATATTGTTTATTTTAACCAGGGACGGAATAAAGTGCCATTAACATTTCAGTTGCATTATTATCAAAAACAATGCAGAAAAAAATTGCATTATTATCAAAAATTTCCTTCTTTCCCCTCACCCTAAAATATATTGTGGACTCAACTTTTCCACATGGGTTTTGTTAGCAATTATTTCTTACTACACATATATCACAGGCTTCAATGAATGTGTGTTGCTCAGAAAATGTATTTTTTTTTAACTTTAAATGAAACATCAAACTTTGTATCTTTTGTCTGGTGGCACCACCATCTTATGTACTATTTTACAAGAAAAACGATCTTTAGAAAATCTGTTTTCACCTCTAAACCGATAGTAATATTTTCAGAATATTATATAAAGTACTTGAAATTCAAGAAATCAACCTGGAAATAGTTCTATACAAATGCAGAGACATTCCTGTTGCAGTATTTCATGGAAAAGATGCCAATGTAGATGGAAAAGAGTTGACAATTGAGCTTCAAAGCCCAATTCACCTGAATCACTATAAGAGTTAATGAAATATTTTTTGAAAAACTCACGATTTTCCAGTTCAACTTCATGTATAATAAATATCCATTGCAGTATTTGTAGAACACTTATTTTTTTAAAACCTACATTTCATGATATGATATATGTAATAAATTTCATGATTCTGATATAAGCAAAATAAAGATAAAAAATGAATTAAGTATTTACAATGCGTTCACAAAATACAGATATGTACCGCCTAACACGGACACTAAAAGTTTCAAATCAAAACCAGATGTTCGCCATTGATATCACACTCCTATCCAAGCTGATTACATGATAAAAAAACATTTTTTCTCATCATATTCCTTTCACAAAATATATCCAATAATAAATATTAAAGTAGTTTTGCATTGCAAAATATACTAATACGAAGCAAAGCTGTATTATGTTAAAAATCACTGAAACCCTCCAATAAAAAAAAAAGTTCCCTTGGTGTCTGACTTCATTTTATTGAGAACACAAATGGACAAATTTTTAATTAAAGAAGTTCATTAACTCACTGGAGCTCTCTGTCAGCTAGTGGAGGAGAGGGATAAATTTAAACTTTGCCTGCAGCAATACTCTCACCAGCACTGTGCAGTTGGAAGTTTGAGCAAGAGAAGACTTATTTTCTGATGCATCAGGTCAATGAATAAATTGAAAAAATTAGCATTATTAGGAGCTGTGAAATGACTATTTTAAATATATAATTATAAAAGTTCAAAATTTAATATTTTCAAAAAATATAAAATTGCTGATACTAATCAAGGAGTTTACCATTTATGGACACATATGCATGCTTTGTGAACTGAATTTTACCAGTTGTAGCACCATAAGGTTTGCTTTAGCTCTTAGTGGAAGAGATAATGGATCAAAAATTTAATCTTTCATAACACTATTAAAAAATTTAAATTTATTATTGAATAAAACTATATAAAAAGAAGTGGTCATTGTTGTTGCTGTGTGATATTCTCTGCCAACTACCTCGCATTGTCCTCTGTCATCAATGGGTTTGGAAAGGCTGGTGTCGTCAGATGGAACATTAAGCATGACCCTTGTCTGCTGAAGAATACCTTAGGGAAGTGGTTCTTAACCTTTTATGCTTCACATACCCCCTGTAAATGTGTATGTAATTGGCGTACCCCTTGTATAGATATCATCATCATCATCATCATCATCATCATCATCATCATCATCATCATCAAGCAGCCATGGGCTACAGAGGTCCAACCAAACCGTGCAATTTAGTTCTCCAAGCAAGTCTATCCTGAGCTGCATCTACTGCATCTGGCCACTGCACACCAATTCTAACAAGGTCCTGTTTGACATTGTCTGCCCACCGCATCCTAGGTCTCCCCTTCTTTCTGAGGCCTTTAGGCACACTGTTCATAACCCTATTCGCCAATCTATAATTATTCTTACGGGCAACATGGCCAAACCAACGGAGTCTCTCTCTGCACAATATACTGCTTAAAGGAGGTTGCAAACTCCTTTGCCTAACCTCATCATTAGTTACAAAGTTGAACCACCTAATGCCCAAGATACTGCGTAAGCATCTGGAATCAAAAGCATCTAGTTTCCTGTTATCTCGTTTACACAGCGTCCAAGTTTCACTACCATAACTAACCCTAGAAAGAACCAAACTATTATACAGTCTAATTTTAGTCTTTAGGTGTATACGCCTATTTCTCCACACTCTCCATAGGTTCTTAAAAGTCCCAGCAGCAATCCCTATTCGTCTGTTAATCTCATGCCGCACATCACCATTATCTGTTACATAGCTCCCAAGATAATTAAACTGTGACACCTGCTCAAGACTGCAACCATTCAGATTAACTGAATCACAGCCTGCCTGACCAATTTTCATCACTTTAGTTTTCTCTCTGTTTATAACCAAACCTACTCTACTACCAGTCTCATCAACAGCTCGAATGAAAGAGTTCATCTCATCAACATCATTTGCCAAAAGGGCTAAATCATCAGCATAATCTAAATCAGAAATTTTCGTATCTCCAGCCCATTTAAGGCCAAAATCTCTCCCTTGAAGTGAATTTCGCATAACATAATCAATAACCAAGCTAAAGAGAAAAGGAGACAAAATGCACCCTTGTCGAACACCAGAAATAATGCTAAACCAATTGCTACAAGCCTTACCAACTCTCACACACGACTCAGTGTTATTATAGAGAGCTTTCATTATGTTAACTAACTTGTCTGGTATACCATATGATCTCACAATCAACCACAAATTATGACGATCAACAGAGTCGAAAGCCTTTTTGAAATCAACAAAGCTAGCAACCAAAGGTTTCTGAAACTCTAAACATTTCTCAAGAATCTGCCTAAGTGAAAATATCTGATCCACACATCCCCTACCACTTCTGAATCCACATTGCTCATCACGCAACTGACTGTCAACCAGATTCTTAATTCTATTAAGCACAATCATGGAAAGAACTTTACCTGGAACAGAGAGTAGGCTGATACCCCTATAGTTATCACAAGAACTGTGATCACCTTTTTTGAAAATAGGGATAACAATAGCTCTGGTAAAATCCTTAGGAACCATGCCTTTATCATAAAAGATATTAAGAATTTCAGTTATCCAAGTGGTAACCGAAACATTCCCAGCTCTAAGCATTTCCGTAGTAATTTCATCTACCCCTGGGGATTTATGAAGTTTAAGTTTAGAAACAGCCAAAATAACTTCAGATTGTGTTATAGGGCCAACATTAAAGCCACCAATGCATCTATCATCATTGCAAACAATGGGAGTAGAACTAACTACATTGTTTAGAACATCACTGAAATGCTCAGCCCACCTAGCCATGACAGAATCCTCCCCTTCTATAACCTTACCTTGCTTATCCTTCAATTCTTGTATGCCTGTCCGTTTTCTACCACACAAAACATTAACTATCTGGTACAGCTCTCTGCTGTTGTGCTGTCTAACTGCTTCCTCGGCTTTGTCAGCCAAACCATTAAGCCAAAGATTCTTATCAGTAGCTAACTGATCCTTTACAAGTTTATTAAGGTCTCTGTAATGCTTTCTATTAGGACTAGTAGGGTATTGATTAAGGGCATTCCTGCAGTTCTTTCTTTCCGAAATAAGCTCAAGTGCCTTATCACTCAGATAATTTTGCCTCTTCTGCTCCTTTTTTCCTAAAAGAGTACTGTTAGTGTCCAAAAAAGCCTGTTTAAAATGATCCCATTCTTCCTCAACTTCAGTAGTAAGCAAACCATGACTGTCATAATGACTAAGTAACCTATCATGGTAAGCTTTGGCTATAACTGGATCTTTCAGAGCTTCAGTATTAAAAGTGAATTTTTTAACCCTAGCACAACACTTTTTAAGTTTAAGTTGCAACACACTTTTAACAAGGTAATGGTCAGATCCAATTTCAGCTCCCCTATATGCCCTGGTAATCCTAACAGAACTAGCCCATTTGCTGTTAATTAATATGTAATCAATCATATTCTTATGCAGCCCATCAGGTGAAACCCATGTGTATTTATGTATGTTGCGGTGTTTGTAATAAGTGTTAGTTATTCTGAATCCATTGAGTTTACTTACCTGTAGGAGACGTTGCCCATTGCCATTGCAGCTACCAATACCAAAAGGGCCTATTACTCCTCCCCAAAGGTCAGAGTCAGTACCAACTTTGGCATTGAAGTCACCAAGAACAAGGGTAATATCTCCTTTCTTGACAGAACTCAAAATATCCTGAAGTTGTTCATAAAACCTATCCTTCTCATCCTCATCGGCATCCTCAGTGGGGGCATAACAGCAGATAACATTCAAGTCTTTAACGGTTGTCTGAAATTTTGCTGTAAGAAACCTTTCATTAATGCACTCATATCCTAGAAGAGCATCGCTAGCGTGTCTGCTGAGAAGCAGACCCACGCCTTGGTGATGCTTATTATCGTCCCTCCCTGAAAACAGAAATTTAAGATTATTTTTAAGAATCTGACCTTTATCTGTCCATCTGGTCTCTTGCAAGCCGAGAATATCTAAATTATAACGGTGGAATTCTTGTGTGAGGACATCAAGAGAAAAAGCTCTGTGCAGAGTCCTCACATTCCAACTACCTATGGAGAGAAAATGGTTAGTGGGATGTTTAAAGAAACTATGTTTATTGAGAGAGGGAATGCCGACAATATCAAACAGCCCCCTAATCGCAGACATGGGGCAAAGACCCGTTTCTCCACCACTAAAGGCTGAAGCCATCTACACTGGAAGACTTCCTCCAATGTAGAATTTGACGATGCCAATAGAAGCAAAGAGTTCAGGTGCCTGCGATGACTTCTGCTCAGGATTATCCACCAGCTGATAAACATATCCTGTGAATCTATTCACTTGGGGCTGTCAACCCACAAACAAAAAGAAAACACAGCGGAAGATTTTCCCTCCACAGAAGCCCACCAGTGCAGCAAAATCAGGATCCATAATCAAGCTCAGAGCCATATATCTGTCCAGTCCAGTAGGTTTATATGGTCAGCACCAGGACCCTGTGTGGTTGACCACTCCTCAGCAAGGTAGAAAAAAAAGAAAAGTAGCCATAGTTGTCCAGATCAGTAGGCCACACTAATCTGGCAGCCCTCCCCTTCTGTTCACTTCCACAAGAGAGTATCTCTTTTGAAAGTTACTAACGGTCCGCACCACGAGAAGGCGGGGTTGGACATTAGGTGCTAGGCCTGGCCGGTTCTATGCATCATCACAGGGGATTGGTGCATAGCTCTCCTTCCAGTGACTACCTAGCTACCATTTACAGACTATAGATATATAAAACTATAGTTATAGTATAACAATGGGAATAAAATAAAACATATATATATATACACATTAAATTTTGCAATAAATTACATATATTGATAAACACAAAAAATGACATAAACAATTTAACAAATCTTATAATATTATAAACATTTTACTGGGTAATCGATTTTTGAGCTCTCACAGCGTACCCCAATAAAATTTTACCATATACCTCATGTTGAGAACCCTCCCTACCTTAGGGTATTAATTATTTTCATATTGCTATATTATTTCAAAATTAATTTTATATTGAGAGAATTAATTGAAAAGAATTTGTCAAAATTTTTGTCCAACTTCATTTGCGATCACCCATTTTCTATAAGGTTCATGATGAAATTTCTCAATAGACTCAAGGATCTGCCCATTCCTCCCGACAGCAAATTAGTCACACAACGTAGTCTCTTTATTCCCATCTACTCCAGTTTTTGGTGTGGTCAAGCTGTTTTGGACAAAAAATTATTGAAATGCAAAAATTTTCCCTTCCTGAAATTAACGCCATTCATGAGGCTCTAAAACTTGCACCAAAAACAACAATTTCCCATTCAGCAACCAAATCTACAGACAGGACCCAGGGGTCCCCATGGGTTCACCCCTTTCTGGCATCCTATCCGAGATTGTCCTTCAAGATCTTGAAACAAAATTATTCAACTCAGCAGCAATTTTACCCTTCTTCTGGTGTCGCTATGTCGACAATATATTTTTAATTTGGAATGGCAGCAATGAGCAATTAGACAGCCTCATTGACTCTGCCAACAATACATATCTTACAATATGTTTTATGAAGGAGGAGGAGGAAAATAGCAATGCCATCCCCTATTTAGATGTTTTCATCCAAAAAAGATGATGCAGCAGCCTTGACGACATCAGTATACTGAAAGCCTACCTACATCCCCTCCGTCATACACATGATGGACTCATGCACCCTATGGGAGTACAAAATTGTAGTCTTCTGTTCTCTCACACATAGGGCCTTCGCTGTGTCTTCAAATGAGCAGCTGCTTGAAAAAGAAATTCAAAACATCCATTACATTGCTGCTTTCAATTCCAACAATAGACAAATTAATCAGTAAATATAGAAACAAAAATGGAAGAAATTTGGCTCTCCTCCCAATCACCGATCCTGACTTTGCTGGACCAATTTCTTACATTCCTGTCCTATGTGAATCAGTTGGCAAATTACTCAGAGCCCAAAATATCAAAATTGTTTTCAGCCCAGCTCCAAATTTGAAGAAATTAATCAAAAGGAACAGGGACAAATTTAGCCTACTCCAAAAATCAGGTGTATACTGATTTCACCTACATTTCCCGGATAATTCCATTTTTACTACATTGGCAAGACCATACGCTCTTTACAAGAGAGGTTCACAGAGCACCAAACTGATGTCAGCCAAAAGAAGCTAACGACAGCCGCCGCCGCCGAGCTAGCAGTACAACACATAGCAACAATAGACTGGGAGCACGCTACACTGCTTGCATGTGTGTCCACTTTCTATGGAACCATAGTCCACGAGGCTATTGAAATAATGACCTCGTATGTCCCTACCTGCAACCGAGATACTGGAATCACCCTTCATGACATATGGAAAGAAGTTCTTTGTTTAAACAGACCTAACTAAGGGACCTGGGTTCAACCCCTGGGGAAGGCATGGATGTTCATGTTGTTTTTCTGCTGAGGTCCTGCCATCCTCTCAGACCTTCTACTATGGCATATAAACTGACAGGCTCCTGTCAGACCTCTGTGGCAAGCAGCTGCTTGAGGGGGTATTTATTTAGCCGTCCCATGGCCGAGTGGTTAGCGCGCTTGGCTACTGATCTAAGGGACCTGGGTTCGAGCCCCGGGTAAGGCATGGATGTTCGTCTTGTTTTTCTGCTGAGGTCCTGCCAGCCTCACAGACCTTCTACTGTGGCATATAAACTGACAGGTTCCTGTCAGACCTCTGTGGCAAGCAGCTGCTTGAGGGGGTATTTATTATTTTATTTAACATCACCACATAGTGTCACTTCACTGAAGACTGAGCACTGTCATTGCTCCGAAAAGCTTCCGAATTTTCTCCTAAAAACTTTCAAAATACAAATAGTTTGAAGGATGAACTTTAAAATTTTATTGCTCAATGACAGAGAATTTTAAGTTATTTTTAATCATATTCTTATGCAGCCCATCTGATGAAACCCATGTGTACTTATGTATGTTGCAGTATTTGTAATAAGTGTTAAGTTATTCTGAAACCATTGAGTTTACTTATCTGTAGGAGACATTGCCCATTGCCATTGCAGCTACCAATACCAAAAGGGCCTATCACTCCTCCCCAAAGGTCAGAGTCAGTACCAACTTTGGGATTGAAGTCACCTAGAACAAGGGTAATAATCTCCATTCTTCACAGATTTCAAGTTATCCTTAAGTTGCCCGTAAAACCTATCCTACTCAACCTCATCAGCATCCTCAGTGTGAGCATAACAGCAGATAACATTCAAGTCTTTAATGCTTGTCTGAAATTTTACTTTAAGAAACCTTTCATTAATGCACTCATATCCTAGAAGAGCATCACTGGAGTGTCTGCTGAGAAGTAGACCTACATCTTGGTGATGCTTTTTACCTTCCCTCCCTGAAAAGAAAACTTTAAGATTATTTTTAAGAATCTGACCTTTATCTGTCCATCTGATTTCTTGCAAGCCGGAATATCTAAATTATAATGTGGAATTCTTGTGTAAGGACATCAAGAGAATAAACTCTGTGCAAAATCCTCACATTCCAAATACCTATCGAGAGAGAATGGCTAGTGGGATGTTTAAAGAAACTATGTTTATTGAGAGAGGGAATGCCGACAATATCAAACAGCTCCCTAATCGCAGGCAAGGGGCAAAGACCTGTTCCTTTAATGTAGAATTTGACAATGCCAGTAGAAGCAAGAGTTCAGGTGCCTGCGATGACCTCTGCTCAGAATTATCAACCAGCTAAAAATATCCTGTGAATCTATTCACTTGGAGCTGTGAACCCACAAACAAAATACACAGAAGATTTTACCTCCACAGAAGCCCACCAGTGCAGCAAATTCAGGATTAAGCTTAGAGCCTTATATCAGTCCAGTCCAGTAGATGGTCAGCACCAGAACCCTGTGTGCTTGACCACTCCTCATCAGGGTAGAAAAAAGAAAAGTAGCCATAGTTGTCCACATCAGTAGGCCACACTAATCTGGCAGCCCTCCCTTTCCGTTCACTTCGACAAGAGAGTATCTCTTTTGAAAGGTACTAACGGCCTTCACCACGGGAAAGTGGGGGTCAGACATTAGGTGCTAGGCCTGGCCGGTTCTATGCATCATCACATGGGATTGGTGCATAGCTCTCCTTCCAGTGACTACCTAGCTACCATTTACAGGCTTTTAGAGATATATTAAAAATTATTTTTAGATTGGATAAGTATTGATGAAATATTACAATCTGAACTTTCTGAATCTCCCAAAAGTTATAAATGCGCCTTTTAATAGCGGAAAAGTTGAAATCGCAAAAAAAAAATGCAAATTATAAACTATGTATTTATGCAAGAAATTTTTGTGGTAGAATGTGAAGGATTAAGTTTCATTTGGTAACAATGAGTTGATCCCCAAGAACCAAGGGGGTGAGAAAGTGCAACTTATTTGCTTTAACAGATAATTGTTTGTTTTTAGAGATAAATTAAAAATTATTCTTAGTTTCGATAGGTATTGATGAAATTTTACGATGAAATTTTACGATTTACATTTTCCGAATCTCCCAAAAGCTATAATAGTGCCCTCTAATGGTGTAAAAAAATATATATATATAATTCAATAATTTCCTACCCAGGATGGGTGGGAAATGCAATTGTTTTGTTTTAAGAGCTAATTAGACAACTATTTTAAGTTGGATTGATAATAATGAAATATAATTTGAATTTTTCAAATACTTAGATAGTTTTCATTTATATTATTAGAGATCACTAAATATGGAAACGGCAAAACTTTTAATGAAAACTGCAAGTATCTGGTTATTGAAGAAATTTCAGTGATAGAATGTCGAGATATTACATTGACAGCAATAATCTACCCCCAGGAGTGTAATAAAAGCAACTTTTTAAATTTAAAATTAAGTTTTTAATTCTCTATGACACTGTTAAATGTTTTTAAGCACTTCAACAAGCCAAGGTGGGTAGACCATCAGCATCCATTATTCTTCGATTAATCTCTACTGAGACGTTACTTGCTGGCAAGAACGTTAATTATTAAATTTGTCTCCAAAAGCATTCTGGAAGTTCCTGTTACTACCCATCCTCTATGATACGTAAATTTCTCCTTAATAACTTTTGATACTTGATAGTGTAGTCCATGTGTTGAAAGTGCTTAAAAACATTTAACAGTGTCATAGAGAATTAAAAATTGAAATTTAATTTTAATTACTGCACTGTGTATCTTTACTCTAATTTTTGCTTTTAAATTTAAGAAAATAGAATAAAAATTTAAGAAACAAAAGGCACACATTTTTTATGTTTTATAATTACTAATGGTAGCTAGGTAGTCACTGGAAGGAGAGCTACGCACCAATCCCCTGTGATGATGCATAGAACCGGTCAGGCCTAGCACCTAATGTCCGACCCCACCTTCTCGTGGTGCGGACCGTTAGTAACTTTCAAAAGAGATACTCTCATGTGGAAGTGAACGGAAGGGGAGGGCTGCCAGATTAGTGTGGCCTACTGATCTGGACAACTATGGCTACTTTTCTTTTTTTTCTACCCTGCTGAGGAGTGGTCAACCACACAGGGTCCTGGTGCTGACCATATAAACCCACTGGACTGGACAGATATATGGCTCTGAGCTTGATTATGGATCCTGATTTTGCTGCACTGGTGGGCTTCTGTGGAGGGAAAATCTTCCACTGTGTTTTCTGTTTGTTTGTGGGTTGACAGCTCCAAGTGAATAGATTCACAGGATATGTTTATCAGCTGGTGGATAATCCTGAGCAGAAGTCATCGCAGGCACCTGAACTCTTTGCTTCTATTGGCATCGTCAAATTCTACATTGGAGGAAGTCTTCCAGTGTAGATGGCTTCAGCCTTTAGTGGTGGGGGAACGGGTCTTTGCCCCATGTCTGCAATTAGGGGGCTGTTTGATATTGTCGGCATTCCCTCTCTCAATAAACATAGTTTCTTTAAACATCCCATTAACCATTTTCTCTCCATAGGTAGTTGGAATGTGAGGACTCTGCATAGAGCTTTTTCTCTTGATGTCCTCACACAAGAATTCCACCATTATAGTTTAGATATTCTCTGCTTGCAAGAGACCAGATGGACAGATAAAGGTCAGATTCTTAAAAATAATCTTAAATTTCTGTTTTCAGGGAGGGACGACAATAAGCATCACCAAGGCGTGGGTCTGCTTGTCAGCAGACACTCTAATGATGCTCTTCTAGGATATGATTGCATTAATGAAAGGTTTCTTACAGCAAAATTTCACACAAGCGTTAAAGACTTGAATGTTATCTGCTGTTATGCCCCCACTGAGGATGCCGATGAGGATGAGAAGGATAGGTTTTATGAACAACTTCAGGATATTTTGAATTCTGTCAAGAAAGGAGATATTACCCTTGTTCTTGGTGACTTCAATGCCAAAGTTGGTACTGACTCTGACCTTTGGGGAGGAGTAATAGGCCCTTTTGGTATTGGTAGCTGCAATGGCAATGGGCAACGTCTCCTACAGGTAAGTAAACCCAATGGATTCAGAATAACTAACACTTATTACAAACACCGCGACATACATAAGTACACATGGGTTTCACCCGATGGGCTGCATAAGAATATGATTGATTATATATTAATTAACAGCAAATGGGCTAGTTTTGTTAGGAATACCAGGTCATATAGGGGAGCTGAAATTAGATCTGACCATTACCTTGTTAAAAGTGTGTTGCAACTTAAACTTAAAAAGTGTTGTGCTAGGGTTAAAAAATTTACTTTTAATACTGAAGCTCTGAAAGATCCAGTTATAGCCAAAGCTTACCATGATAGGTTACTTAGTCATTATGACAGTCATGGTTTGCTTACTATTGAAGTTGAGAAAGAATGGAACCATTTTAAACAGGCTTTTTTGGAAACTAACAGTACTCTTTTAGGAAAAAAGGAGCAGAACAGACAGAATTATCTGAGTGATAAGGCATTTGAGCTTATTTCGGAAAGAAAGAACTGCAGGAATGTCCTTAAATCAATACCCTACTAGTCCTAATAGAAAGCATTACAAATAACTTAATAAAAGTGTAAAAGAGCAGTTAGCTGCTGATAAGAATCTTTGGCTTGATGGTTTCGCTGACAAAGCTGAGGAAGCAGTTAGACAGCAGAACAGCAGAGAGCTGTACCAAATAGTTAATGTTTTGTGTGGTAGAAAACGGACAGGTATACAGGGATTGAAGGATAAACAAGGTTATAGAAGGTGAGGATTCTAAAATGGCTAGGTGGGCTGAGCATTTCAGTGATTCTATTCCCATTGTTTGCAATGATGATAGATGCATTGGTTGGTTTAATGTTGGCCCTATAACACAATCTGAAGTTATTTTTGCTGTTTCTAAACTTATACTTCATTAATCCCCAGGGGTAGATGAAATTACTACAGAAATGCTTAGAGCTGGGAATGTTTCGGTTATCACTTGGATGACTGAAATTCTGAATATCTTTTATGATAAAGGCATGGTTCCTAAGGATTTTACCAGAGCTATTGTTATCCCTATTTTCAAAAAAGGTGATCGCAGTTCTTGTGATAACTATAGGGGTATCAGCCTACTCTCTGTTCCAGGTAACTGTCTTTCCATGATTGTGCTTAATAGAATTAAGAATCTGGTTGACAGTCAATTGCGTGATGAGCAATGTGGATTCAGAAGTGGTAGGGGATGTGTGGATCAGATATTTTCACTTAGGCAGATTCTTGAGAAATGTTTAGAGTTTCAGAAACCTTTGGTTGCTAGCTTTGTTGATTTCAAAAAGGCTTTCGACTCTGTTGATCGTCATAATTTGTGGTTGATTGTGCTATCATATGGTATATCAGACAAGTTAGTTAACATAATGAAAGCTCTCTATAATAACACTGAGTCGTGTGTGAGAGTTGGTAAGGCTTGTAGCAATTGGTTTAGCATTGCTTCTGGTGTTCGACAAGCATGCATTTTGTCTCCTTTTCTCTTTAGCTTGGTTATTGATTATGTTATGCGAAATTCACTTCAAGGGAAAGATTTTGGCCTTAAATGGGCTGGAGATACGAAAATTTCTGATTTAGATTATGCTGATGATTTAGCCCTTTTGGCAAATGATGTTGATGAGATGAACTCTTTCATTCGAGCTGTTGATGAGACTGGTAGTAGAGTAGGTTTGGTTATAAACAGAGAGAAAACTAAAGTGATGAAAATTGGTCAGGCAGGCGGTGATTCAGTTAATCTGAATGGTTGCAGTCTTGAGCAGGTGTCACAGTTTAATTATCTTGGGAGCTATGTAACAGATAATGGTGATGTGCGGCATGAGATTAACAGACGAATAGGGATTGCTGCCGGGACTTTTAAGAATCTATGGAGAGAGTGGAGAAATAGGCGTATACACCTAAAGACTAAAATTAGACTGTAAAATAGTTTGTTTCTTTCTAGGGTTAGTTATGGTAGTGAAACTTGGACACTTTGTAAACAAGATAACAGGAAACTAGATGCTTTTGATTCCAGATGCTTACGCAGTATCTTGGGCATTAGGTGGTTCAACTTTGTAACTAATGATGAGGTTAGGCAAAGGAGTTTGCAACCTCCTTTAAGCAGTATATTGTGCAGAGAGAGACTCCGTTGGTTTGGCCATGTTGCCCGTAAGAATAATTATAGATTGGCGAATAGGGTTATGAACAGTGTGCCTAAACGCCTCAGAAAGAAGGGGAGACCTAGGATGCGGTGGGCAGACAATGTCAAACAGGACCTTGTTAGAATTGATGCGCAGTGGCCAGATGCAGTAGATGTAGCTCAGGATAGACTTGCTTCGAGAACTAAATTGCACTGTCTGGTTGGACCTCCGTAGCCCATGGCTGCTTGAGGATGATGATGAATAAAATACTACTATTTGCATTTTCCCCATAATCCATTAGCTCAAATTAAAGCTTTTAAGGCATGAAAAAGTAGTTAAACGGAAAACTTCATTCTCTGAAAATGAGATTCACATATTTGCTAAAAGCAATATGCATTCTCCTAGTTTTTAAGTAAGTGACTTTTACCTGTCCCTCAGGTTTCTTGCATAGCCACAATATCAAGGATATAGTGTCTCCCTACTGCAACCCCTTTTCTGACACCTTCAGGCACTCTGTTCATAACCCTATTTGCTAATCTATGTTATGCATATGAGCAATATGGTCAAACCGCAGTCTCTCTCTGCACAATATGGTGCTCAAAGATAACTGCTGACTCCTTTGCCTAACAACATCATTACTTACAAAGTAACCCCTTCCCTAATGCCCAAGATAATGCATAAGTATCTAGAATCAAACGCATGATGCTTCCTATCTTGCTTACCAATGGTCAAGTTTTACTATCGTAACTCATTTTTTTTTTAGACAGGACTAAATTATTACATAGCCACATTTTAGTCTTTAGGTGCATACACATATTTTTTCCATACTCTCCATAGATTCTTAACCATTCTAGGCCTAGGCTGAAAAATTGATTTACATCCAGAGGTCAAGCTATTTTTTCACTTAATAAAATATCCATCAAAAGGAAAAAGTATTATTTTTCAAGTATGAATTATGTATTTTTATAATACATATAATAAAACTTTCAAACAGCAATTTTTATTTTTTTTAAATGAAGTTTTAAAAACAGAGATAGCCATCTTTGGCCTCTTATTTTGGATTCCATCAATAAGTATAATTAGTGTGATTACTGGAAGTGTTAAAAAGTCCCAGCAACAATTCCTATTCTTCTATTTATATCATGCTGCATATCACTAGTATCTCTAGCATAGCTCCCAAGAAATTAAACTGAAATACTTACTCAAGAGTGCAACAGTTCAAAGCAATTGAACAACAACCTGCCTCACCAATTTTCATCACATTAGTTTCATTTCTGTTTATTATAAAACCTATTCTATTACCAGTTCATCAACAGTTCTAATGAAACAGTTCATTTCATCAACGTTTGATAAAAGGGCCAAATCATCAGTAGAAATCAGAAACTTTCAAATCTCTGGACCATTTGAAAGCCAAAATCATCCCCTAGCAGGAAATTTTGCATAACATAATGAATATTAAAATATATTAAAATTCTCTGTCATTGATGAAAAAAAATTAAGTTTATCCTACAAACTATTTGAATGTTAATTTTTAGGAGAAAACTCAAAAGCTTTTCAAAGCAAAGACAGTACTCCTTTTTCAGTGAAGTGACACTATGTAGTGATGTTAGGGTGGTTGAGAGCTTCTTTCCACATTGTGAAGGGTGTTTCCAGTGATGACAGGTGATCATTATTTCAATAACCTCATGGACTATGGTTCTATATTAAGTAGACGCACATGCTAGCAGTGTAGCATGCTCCCAGTCTATGGTTACTGTGTGTTGTATTGCCATCTTGGCAGCAGCAGTCATTAGCTTGCTTTGGCTGATATCTGTTTGATGCTCTGTGAACCTCTCCTGTAGCGAACATATGGTTTTTCTGATTGAGTAAAAAATAGATGTAGAGAAAAATCTATCCTTAGAGCTGGGAAATTTGTATCTAGCAATCTACCTATCTGACAAATGTAGGAAAATTCTGTATACACTTGATTTTGAATAAGGCTAAATATGTCTTTGTCCCTTTTTATAATTTTCCTCAGATTTGGAGCTAGGTTGAATAAAATTTTGATATTTTAGGCTTTAAGTAATTTGCGGACTGATTCTGATAGAACAGGAACGCAAAACATAGATCCAGCAGCAAAGGTTGCCTGCTCAGAATTAGTGATTGAGAGGAGAGTCGAATCTCTTCTGCTGTCATTTCAATACTTGGTGATTAGCTTTTCAATTGTTGTTGGTTGGAAGTCAATGGACATGTAGTGGAATGAATGTTTTGAATTTCTTTCTTAAGCAAATACTCATTTGATGATATGGTGAAGGCCCTATGGATGAGAGAATGGAAGACTGCAATTTTGTATGCCATGGGGTGCATGATGGAGATGATGTAGGTAGGCTTTCAGTATACTGATGTCATCAAGGCTCCTGTGTCATCTTTACAGATAAAAATACCTAAATAGGAGATGGCACTGCTGTTTTCCTCATCCTACATGAAACACATTGTAGGATATTGTTGGCCATATTAACGAGGCAGTATTGCATAAGATAATCAATAACTGAACTAAAGAGAAAATGAGATAAAATGCACCTTTGTCTAACTCCACTAGGAATGTTGAACCAACTGCTACAAGCTTTACCAACTCTCAGACATGACTCAGTGTTATTATAGAGAGCCAACATAATGCTAACTAACTTATCTGGTATGACATATGATCTCACTATCAACCACAAATTATGATGATCAACAGAGTCAAATGCCTTCTTGAAATATAAAAAAGCTAGTAACCACAAATTTCTGAAACTTTGAACATTTTTATAGAATCTGCTTAGGTGAAAAAAATCTGGCCTACACATCCAATACCACTTCTGAACCCACACTGCTCATCATGCAACTGTCCATTAACAAAATTCTTAAAATAAGTTGTATAACACTTTTGTACTGATATATGATAAACAAAAAACACTCTGTTGATCATCATAATTGGTGATTGATTGCAAGATTACATCGCATACCTGACAAGTTGTTAGCATTATGATGGCACTCTAAAATAACACTGAATCATAAAAAAAAGATCAGTGCAAAACAGACATCCAATTTATTTTGATAATATCACCGAGCTATTGTTACATATTGTTCTTTACCAAATTCTTCATTCTATTAAGCGTAATAATGAAAAGAACTTCACCTGGCACAAAAAGTAGAATAATTCTATTACAACTATCACATGAACTGCAGTGATCTTTCTTAAAAAATAGGGATAATAATAGTTCTAGTAAAATCTGTAGGAACAACACACCTTTCATCATCATCATCATCATCATCATCATCAAGCAGCCATGGGCTACGGAGGTCCAACCAGACCAAGCAGTTTAATTCTCCAAGCATATCTGTCCTGAGCTACATCTGCTGCATCCGGCCACTGCACACCAATTATAACAAGGTCCTGTTTGACATTGTCTGCCCATCGCATCCTAGGTCTCCCTCTCCTTCTGAAGCCTCTAGGCACACTGTTCATAACCCTATTCGCCTATCTATAATTATCCATACGGGCAACATGGCCAAACCAACGGAGTCTCTCTCTGCAAAATATGCTGCTTAAAGGAGGATGCAAACTCGTTTGCCTAACCTCATCATTAGTTACAAAGTTAAACTACCTAATACCCAAGATACTACGTAAGCATCTAGAATCAAAAGCATCTAGTTTCCTGTTATTTTGTTTACACAGTGTCCAAGTTTCACAACCATAACTAACACTAGACAGAACCAAACTATTATACAGTCTAATTTTAGTCTTTAGGTGTATACGCCTATTTCTCCACAATCTCCATAGATTCTTAAAAGTCCCGGCAGTAATCCCTATTCATCTGTTAATTTCATGCCGCACATCACCAGTATCTGTTACATAGCTCCCAAGGTAATTAAACTGTGACACCTGCTCAAGACTGCAACCATTCATATGAACTGAATCACAACCTGCCTGACCAATTTTCATCACTTTAGTTTTCTCTCTGTTTATAACCAAACCTACTCTACTACCAGTCTCATCAACAGCTCAAATGAAAGAGTTCATCTCATCAACATCATTTGCCAAAAGGGCTAAATCATCAGCATAACCTAAATCAGAAATTTTCGTATCTCCAGCCCATTTAAGACCAAAATCTTTCCCTTGAAATGAATTTTGCATAACATAATCAATAACCAAACTAAAGAGAAAAGGAGACAAAATGCACCCTTGTCGAACACCAGAAGTAATGCTAAACCAATTACTACAAGACTTACCAACTGTAACACACGACTCAGTGTTATTATAGAGAGCTTTCATTATGTTAACTAACTTGTCTGGTATACCATATGATCTCACAATCAATCACAAATTATGACGATCAATAGAGTCGAAAGCCTTATTGAAATCAACAAAGCTAGCAACCAAAGGTTTCTGAAACTCTAAACATTTCTCAAGAATCTGCCTAAGTGAAAATATCTGATCCACACATCCCCTACCACTTCTGAATCCACATTGCTCATCACGCAATTGACTGTCAACCAGATTCTTAATTCTATTAAGCACAATCATGGAAAGAACTATACCTGGAACAGAGAGTAGGCTGATACCCCTATAGTTATCACAAGAACTGCGATCACCTTTTTTGAAAATAGGGATAATAATAGCTCTGATAAAATCTTTAGGAACCATGCCTTTATCATAAAAGTTATTCAAAATTTCAGTCATCCAAGTGGTAACCAAAACATTCTCAGCTCTGAGTATTTCTGTAGTAATTTCATCTACCCCTGGGGATTTATGAAGTTTAAGTTTAGAAATATCCAAAATAACTTCAGATTGTGTTATAGGGCCAACGTTAAAGCTGCCAATGCATCTATCATCATTACAAACAATGGGAGTAGAACTAACCACATTGTTTAGAATATCACTGAAATGCTCAGCCCACCTAACCATGACAGAATCCTCCCCTTCTATAACCTTACCTTGTTTATCCTGCAATCCTTGTATGACTGTCCATTTTCTACCACATAAAACATTAACTATCTGGTACAGCTCTCTGCTGTTGTGCTGCCTAACTGCTTCCTCAGCTCTGTCAGCCAAGCCATCAAGCCAAATATTCTTATCAGTAGCTAACTGATCCTTTACACGTTTATTAAGCTCTCTGTAATCCTTTCTATTAGGACTAGTAGGGTACTGATTAAGGACATTCCTGCAGTTCCTTCTTTCTCTCAAGTGCCTTATCACTTAAATAATTCTGCCTCATCTGCTCCTTTTTTCCTAAAAGAATACTGTTAGTTTCCAAAAAGGCCTGTTTAAAATGGTTCCATTCTTCCTCAACATCAGTGGGAAGCAAACCATGACTGTCATAACGACTAAGTAACCTATCATGGTAAGCTTTAGCTACAACTGGGTCTTTCAGAGCTTCAGTATTAAAGGTAAATTTTTTAAATTTAGCACAACACTTTTTAAGTTTAAGTTGCAAGACACTTTTAACAAGATAATAATGGTCAGATCCAATTTCAGCTCCCCTATATGCCCTGGTATTTCTAACAGAACTAGCCCATTTGCTGTTAATTAATATATAATCAATCATATTCTTATGCAGTCCATCGGTTGAAACCCATGTGTATATTTATGTGTGTTGTGGTGTAAGTGTTAGCTATTTTGAAACCATTGAGTTTACTTATCTGTAGGAGACGTTGCCCATTGCTATTGCAGCTACCAATACCAAAAGGACCTATTACCCCTTCCCAAAGGTCAGAGTCAGTACCAACTTTGGCATTGAAGTCACCTAGAACAAGGGTAATATCTCCTTTCTTGACAGAATTCAAATAACCTGAAGTTGTCCGTAAAACCTATCCTTCTCATCCTCATCAGCATCCTCAGTGGGGGCATAACAGCAGATAACATTCAAGTCTTTAATGCTTGTCTGAAATTTTGCTGTAAGAAACCTTTCATTAATTCACTCATATCCTAGAAGAGCATCACTAGCATGTCTGCTGAGCAGCAGACCCACGCCTTGGTGATGCTTTCCATCCTCCCTCCCTGAAAAGAGAAATTTAAAGTTATTTTTAAGTATCGCACCTTTACCTGTCCATCTGGTCTCTTGCAAGCCTAGAATATCTAGGTATTAGTGCTGGAATTCCTGCGTGAGGACATCAAGAGAATAATCTCTATGTAATGTCCTCACGTTCCACATTCCTACAGAGAGAAAATGATTAGTAGGATTTTTAAAGAAATTAGGTTTATTGAGATTGGTAGGGCCAACAATATCAAACAGGCCCCTGATTGCAGGCATGGGGCAAAGACCTGTTCCTCCTCCGCTAAAGGCTGAAGTCACCGATGCTGGTAGGAACTTCAGGCACCACCTTTTCAAGTGGACTTTTTCAAGAGCCATATGGCCTGCCTGAGACACATTACTCCAGTTTAGGCTTGACGATGCCCAACTAGCTAAGTAAGGTTCATGTACCTGCGATGGCCTCTGATTAGGATTATCCACCAGCTGATATAAGGTATCCCATGCCTCTGTTCACTTAGGGCTGGCAACCCAGAAGCAAACAGAAAAGACAGCAGAAGATTCGCCCTCAACAGAGGCCCACCAGTGCAGCAAGTCCAGGATCCATAATGAAATTCAAATCCATAAACAAGTCCAGTCTAGTAGGTATAAATGGTCAGCACCAGGACCCTGTGAAGTTGACCACTCCTCAGCATGGTTTAAAAAAAAAGAAAAAAGTAGCCATAGAGGACCAGATCAGTAAGCCATACTGATCTGGCAGCCCTCCCCTTCCCATTCCCTTCCAAAAGAGAATATCTCTTTGGAAAGGTACTAACGGCCTGCACCACAAGAAGGCGGGGTCAGACATTAGGTGCTAGACCTGGCTGGTTCTGTGCATCATCACTAGGGATTGGTATACAGCTCTCCTTCCACTTTATGCCTAGCTACCATTTACAGACCAACACACCTTTATCATAAAAAATATTCACTATTTCAATCAGAAATATTCCCAGTTCTAAACATTTCAGTCGTAATTTCATCTATCCCTGCAGATTTGTGTAGTTTTAATTTAAAGATAATTAAAGTAACTTCAGAATGTGATATAGGGCTAACATTCAAGCCAGTAATGCCTCTATGATCATTGCAAACAATGGAAGTAGAATTGATCAGATTGCTTAGAACATCTCTGAAATGCTCAGCCCACCTAGCCATGACAGAATCCTCACCTTCAATAACCTTACCATGTTTGTCCCTCATTCCCGTGTGCCACTGTTTCTTCCCACACCAAACATTAACTCTGTGTGTGCTATTCTGTTGTCTACCTGCTTGCTCATCTTTGTCAGCTAAACTGTTATACCAAAGTTTTTGTTTCAGCTGTTAACCGATCCTTTACATGTTCATTAAGCTCTTTCTAATGCAGCCTGTTAGGACTAATAGGGTGTTGTATCGATTATTTGTGCATTTCCTTCTTTCAAAAATAAGCTCCAGTGCCTTATTGTTCAAATAATTTTGTCAGCTTGTGCTCTTCTACCCAAAACAGTACTTTTAGTTTCAAGGAAAGTCAATTTAAACTGATCCCATTTAAATCAGATTATCTGAAGAGAAAAAGGGTTTCAATCACAATTGACCAAGAATATTCAGCCATACTGAATAGCAAGCAAGAAGGATTTTTCAACCCTACAAAGCGATGACAGAGGATGTGATTTTAGTGACGTTTCATGGTCCAACTAAATTGGGAATGAATCATTGATCTGGACAAGTTTATAATCTTTCTGTAGGATCAGAACCCTCTGGAATTTTAAAATTACTGCTGAGAGACAATATGCACAAAATGATTATGAACAATATTGCATTGGTTTAACCATGTTGTTCATATGCATAACAATATATTAGCAAATAGGGTTATGCTTCCACCTATCAACAACACATTGACCATCTAAAGCAGGCCCACTAAATCTACAGCTCATAAAACACGGGGAAAAACACTTAATCTGGCTCATTTCTTCCAATTATTCAACCAACTTATTTAGGTGCCTAACTAAATGATTTTACCAATTCCTAATACTTGTTAAAAATCTATATTTTTGCTTCTAATCAAGATTTTTCCTAAATTCCTTAAAAATGGTTGTTTTCTAATTCCTTTGAATTATATGTTTTCGTTTTTAAGTAGAGAATTTACTCCTGCTGCTCTTTCAGAATAGTTTTTTTAGTGCCTCTTCAATAAGCTTGAATTTGATGGTGCTAAAACAAAATAGATATGAATCTAATTGGAATCCTATTGATAATATTAATCAAATATGGGAATTCTTTAGCATTCTTTAATTATGAGAATTTCAAAACAACCCTCCCTTAAAGATTGTTGTTCTGATAATCACATTTTGTGAAATCAAATGACTAAAAGCATAATCCTTCTTGATTGCTTTTTAATGATCCTGAAGTATTTTAACCTGTCTGATCCAAGTTTTGTTCACCCACGAACTTATACATATCACATTTAATAGATTCATAAATGTGAATCAATTTGTTCTTCTTCAGGTTCTGGAGAATAGTTGCTCACAAGGATGGTGACACAATCCCTGTGAGGTGGTCCATCTCAGTTCCAGCAAAAAAGGGAAAAGTGTTGGATCATGAAATGGATTCAGCAAGTGGAATATTGATAGAGTGTGCACTGCCACAGAGCTAAGGAAATGATGGGCTTCCCTGCAGCTACACTGACATAAGAGAGTTGGGTTGTATTACCTCTGAGAGGCCTTTTTTGCACATAATGGGCTAAATGGCAGATTTACCAGCACATATTGGGCTAAATTGCACATAATGGGCTAAATGGCAGGCCACACAGAACCCAAAGGTTCAGAGAAGGTTGAGGGAGGAGACATGCTGGAACAGCTGTTAGGATACAGATGGTAGCCTCCCATCAAGGCCATCCAGTGTATTGTTTAACGTGCACAGGGTATGGCTCTGCGGCATATGAGGCCACAGCTTAATGTCCCATCCAATGGACAGCAGCCTTTCCAAGCCCATCAGTGTCCCCTACTGACTGTGGGCAGGGCGGGGATTTTTGCAGAGATAAATCTCAATCTGACACAGCTGGAACTTGAACCTGAGAACTGCAGATTATGAGCCAGGTGTGCTACTGCCCCTTACCAAGCACAGGTAAGCTGTATGGGCATGACTGTATCTCTGGCACTGGAAACATCACAGAGGGTTGGTGATATTTGGTCATACCCACAATGTAAATATCCTGTCTTGAAGGAAGTACACAGGAGTGGTGAACTCAAAGTCAGAATTAGTCCCCTGGTGAGTACTAATTTCCCATCACAGCATACCAAAATCCGGTGAGCTGCAATCACTCTATGGGCAAATAACTCCAAGAGGATCCTCTTCCTCAGAGACTTTGAAGAAGCCACTCAGAGATCACTACATGAGGAATTCAGATAAATATGGGGAGTCACGGTGACAACCACTCCACCAACTGCAGTTACCTTCAGAAAGATCTCCAAGTATTTAGACCATGCAGTTTCCACTAAGACATCACCAGCTCTCAGGCACTTGACTAATTTTGGTGTTCCTGTGAGACCTTCTAAATCCTTACTGATAAATGTTAATGAATACCTTACTGTAATGATAAATGGATACCTTATTGATAAAATTACTTCCAAATCTTAACTGATAAATGGAGACATGTCCCAAGCACCTGATCACCCATGGAATGGTGAGTCCAATGATGATCTCACTAAAGAAAACAGAACTTTCCAAACCCTGTATATCACAGGGCACAACACCTCGACTTTAAATTTGTGCCATAATTTCAGAGATATCTAAATTGAAGTTAAAGAAACATGTTAAATCAAATGTAACAACACGGAAGTTACCTATAGGAGTTGATCCAGTTTAAGCACTAATTCATTTACTCTTAAGTGACCTCTATACATAGATTTTAGCTTTCATAGTGTACAAGAAAAAGTGCTTTATGAAGCACTCTAAGTTGTGCACATATGCAATTATAAGTCTCACAATTAACAAACATTTTATGTCAGCACAATCTTATTTTAAATTACATTCATCTTAACTCGTACTGAATAATCATTATGATATAATCATTATGATTAAACTAAACTACATTTAATTCTGTCACTGTCCAGATCAAAGCATTTCAACTTAAATATTTATACTACTTAATATCAACAGTTATTATAATTGACTTAAGTTTTACAATTACATACCAAAGTATGAATAGCATGGGATATCTTGAGGTGAAACCGTTAATTGGCAGTTGAGCTCACAAGAGTAAAAAAGGCCAAGTGGAAGAGAAGTTGAGATGCTGGCAAAGCTGAAATCTGTTGCTTTGTGTTGCTGCAGTGTTTGTTGGTGAGTTACTAAAATATTTTTCTACAATTTCTGTAATGTGATGCACATTTTGGCTATGAGGAAGTTGTTCCCTGGTTGCTGAGCATGACAGAAGGGCACAATAAATTTAATTGTCATCACTGTGGATTTTTGAAGTAGCTGGGAGTTGCATGGGAAGTTGATCATAAGTGTCTATTTCTAATTTTATGAAGCATCCTATTCATACTGTTATGTATTTAATCAAGTCTTCAATTGACTCCTATTTCTTAAAACATATGAAAACCACTGAGAAACAACTATATCACAACACCCATCTAAAGCAAGTTTCACTTAAAAAACTGGAACCCTGCTCTCTGCCAAATACCACCACAAGCATCCTCTATCAACAGCTGGAGCAATCCCAAGCATTTGCTTCTATTACACATAGTACACCCAAACTGTCCCCTGCTAAACATCAAAAGATCTACTTATTATATCTTGGGGCCTGTCAACCATATCAATGCAGCAAAGTTGTGTTGAGAGACAACATTGTACAAATAGTAGCCATCAAAAAATGACTTGGCCTGTAGGGACATGTAGGACATGCTCCCTATATTATAAAAGGGCTGTAGTGACTGATCCCAGAATTGTAAAAAAAAAATTAGGGACTCACCAACAAGCCAGCAACTCTCTGCAGGTCAAGGCATTGTTTGACAGCTATGATGGTATATTCATTGGTGGTGATGGCAAATTTGTATGTAACTAGTATTACTTTACAACTTTACCATTGGAATTTTGGTGCTATCTGAAATATTAACAAAGCTAATATTATTTCAGCACTTTGCCAACTTGGGTGCTGCAACCATGCTCATTGGAAAGAATACCCTCACTTTCCTATAGGCATCTATTACATGTTGGTAAGCATTAATAAATATACTCTAAATCAACAGTTACACTGTATAAATTCAGGAGATATAGTCCCTTATACGCTGAAGTGCCATTGAACTAGAAATAGGAGACGTTATCCAAATTCAGTACTACAAGTCCCACATTAACGTGCATGCATGGCTGAAACTCTGGTCATATATAGCAATTGTTGGGGTAGTGGTCACCATCACATCCCACAACATGCTTAATTCCTCCTGGGGCATGATTTCTGAGTGGAGTCTGCTCAAAGTTTCTGAGGATAAAAATCTTCTTGGAGCTGCCATTGCAGGGAGTGATAGCAGTCCAACAGGTTTTGAAATGCCATGATGGGGAAAAACTGAACTCTGGTTGAAATATCTAGCTGAAATTCTGGTCACATATAGCTGTCAGCTTCAGTTTCCCCAACCAATCATCGTGAGAAGCGTAATGGGAAAGGTGAGGGATTTAGATGCATTTGACAGAGGACAAATCGTAGGTGCCCAATAGATGGGACACTCGATTTCTGAAATTGTCAACGAACTTGGATTTTCTCGTACGATAGTTTCAAGAGTGTTTCAGGAATATGAAAATTTTGGCAAAAAAACAAGCACCCGGACAAACTGCAAAGGGCAACCAGCTTTGAATGATTGTGGGCTTTGCCATTTGACCCACATCCTACGGACTGATAGGGGCCAGACATTATCTGACATCACCTCCCATCTGAATGCGAGTTCCAGAGGGATGAACTAAATAATAATTTTAGTCAGTGTACGGACTGTGCAATGCTCACTTCATTGTCTTGGCTTCGTGAGCCGCCGAACTACAAGAGTCCCACTTCTATTGGCCTGACACTGGTCGCCTTGCCTGGTCTAAAGAACATCGAAACTGGACCATCAAAAATTGGCAACGGATAGCCTGGAGTGATGAATCCCAATTTAAACTTCATCACGCCGATGGGAGATTGAGGGTATGGCACCAACCCATGAATCCTGCATGTCAGGTCGGAACAGTACAAGTTGGTGGTGGCTCAGTGATGGCCGGGGTGTTTTCAGTTGGATGTCTGTGGTGCCTTTGGTGCGTGTACCGATGACTCTCAATGCATCCCGGTAAGTAGAACTCATGGCTGACCATTTAGACCCATTTATGGCCATCATGCATCCCAATGGAGATGACATCTACCAGCAAAACAACTGTTCATCTCACAGGTCCAGGTTGGCTACTGCATGGTTGCAGGAGCATACTGCTGACTTTGAAATAATGAATTGGCCACCTAGAAGTCCAGATTTAAATCCCATCGAAAATCTTTGGGATACCATCAAGCAGAGTGTTCGGGCCCATGTCTCATCAGTGACAACCTGGAGAGAATTGTGGGCAGCTCTGGAATATGCATGGGTCACCATACCTGTGAAACATTTACACATGCTTCTGGAGTCCTTGCCTCGTCATGTGGTGGCCGTTATCAGGGCCAGAGGGGGTCCAACACATTACTAGATTGCTATCCCTAATTCAATGACACTTCAGTGTATTAGTGAGGGCAATATTTAATAGAACTCAGCTTAGCATTAACAAATTTAAGAGCACCTTAATATTAAATTATTTTTCAACTACCTCTAAATTAGTCAACTTTTGCACAGCTACAAAAGTAGTTACCTATTATGCTACAGACAGTAATGTAGAAAAAAAATTGTTTTTTAATCTTTTTTCACAATTTGGAAACTTACAACTTATACTGAATTCACAACTTCACAGCAGAGATGAAATCCAATATTATGTAATTATGAGGTAAACATGGCTGTCCTGTGGCCGAGTGGTTAGCACACTAGATCATCACCTAGGCATCTGGGTTCAAGCCCTGGATAAGACATGGATGTATGTGCGTTTTTCTGCTGAGGTCCTGTCATCCTTTCAGACCTTCTACCATGGCATATAAACTGACAGGCTTCTGTCAGACCTCTGTGGAAAGCAGCTTCTTGAGGGTTTTTTTTTTAATTTTTTTTAAACTGTTTACCTTTGTCATAACACAAAAACAGGTACCTATTTGCCAATACATAAGATGGTTTTCAGACTCAATGTTGAATATTCCTTTTGCTCAAAATTCCTGTAGAGTTGTTATACTCTGATAAAAAATTTATAATCTTTCACATTTATTGTTGTGGTTTTGAAGGAACATCCATATTGACAGTTGTTAAAGCATAATATCTTGTTGAATTGCTGTTGTGAGTTAACTGCTTATTCAGGCACACAATGATGTCATATATAGATAGTGATGCTCAGTTCTCTCAATTAAGAGTTTTCCTGGTGGTTCCTATATCTCAACTGAAAATACTAAACATATATTAAAAAAATGAGCACTTTAAATCAAAGTCTAAAAATCTATGCATGGATTTTAGACTTTTTGGGAATATATTTAAATCTATGATATATATAGATTTACCTATTGATTCAACTTGCAAAAATTATAATGAAATTTTAAAATATATCTATTTTAAACTCATGAAATAATAAACTGAAAAAAATTGGTTTTGCCGTGAGTGGAATTCGAACCTATGTCTCCTGGAAACATGCCAGTTGTTTCCAGGAGATGTAGGTTGGAATCCCACTCATGTCAAAAACAATTTTTTTCCATCTTATTATTTCATGAGTTCCATATCTACAGGATACATCCTGTGATTCTTTACTACTGAATTATATCTATTTGAGCCTGCAGGTGTTCGTATGCACATGTTTAGTCACCATAAATAACATCAAGTAGCGATGCTTTAGTTTATACCTTTATTCTGCTGTACCACATATAGATTATCCATCAGTTGTATTTCTGGTATTCTGATCTACTTATTGCTCTAGCTGAGTTATAATGCTTTCTAAACTTTTAACATATAATACATCATTTGAAAACTATGCACATCACTTTTGGTCAATATTTTTGCAGACTTGATTTTTAAGTTTTTTTTTCCTTACTCTAATGCTTTTAAAATTATGTTTTATTGCTTCTCAAATATATACTGTGATTATAAAGAATAATTTATTTGAAATGATCCAAAATGAAACCTCTAATGAGGCTTAACAATGAATATCAAAAGAACTGTAGTATTAAGCAATTAGCCTAAATGCATGATTTTTAAAAAGACTTATTTTAGTGATACTTTTAATTACGTTTTAACCAAATACACTAATTAATGTTAAGAAATTGCGTTTTTTAAACAAATTTTTTGTTGCAGTTATGCAGCTTTATGCTAAAATGATTCATTCTGAATTTCAATATTTCAGTTAAACTTTAAATGCTTTGAAATATTTTCATTAAATTTATTTCACAGTTCTTTATATCTTCTTTATGAAGATAGGTTGAAGTGCTTTAAAACATTTAATATATCATAAAGTATTAAAGATATTAATTTAATTTCATTATTTTAAATTTATCTTGTTTTTAAAAGCAAAATTAATTTTTTATGACACTACTTTCCTTGACATAGCTTTTACTAATCACCAAAATTCTAAGGTATGCATTATTTGCGTGATTAAAAATTTAGAAAAAACTAAATAAATGAAAGATTTAAGCATTAATAAATATTATGAACTATTTATATTAAAATAATAAAAGTACACCTATCCCTCGATTTACACGGTACTCAGTTCACACAATTTTGGCTTTGCAGTCAAAAAATGCAACCAGTTTCGATTTACACGGTACTGACTGAGACGTACATAGAAAGGAAATCTCAGTCAGTACCGTGTAAATCGAAACTGGTTGCATTTTTTGACCGTGCAAAGCCAAAATTGTGTGAACTGAGTACCGTGTAAATCGAGGGACAGGTGTATTTAAAAAAAGAGTAAAAAAATTAAAAACATTTTATTGAAGTTAATATGGAAAAAATACAGTAAATTTTTTTAATATTTAAACACAAATGTTATTTTATTAATCACAATCAAATGCTCTTTCTTTGGTATACAACATATTTCCATTCATTGGTTACTCCAGGATAAGGTTCTAAAGCTGTTCATTTTCTGAAAACACTTTAAAATAAAACAGCCACCACAGTGAATTCAGTTTCAGAAACCCAACACTGTAAGTGTTAACCCTTCCAAGGTCCTGGTCGAATACAGACATTGATGCACTCTGCAATGAGAGGTCCATGACATCAATGCCTGTTTTTAGTCAACAACAAAAAAAATACTTCAATCTTTTAAAAACAGAAATTGTCATTTGAAAATTTTCTTACAATACATCTTATAAAAATAAATAATTCAAGCTTTAAAAGTAATATTCCTTTTTATATTTAAAGCAATTTTTTTATTAAGCTAGGCCATTTTAATAGTGACATTTTCGACTGCCTCCATTTTTGTGTCCAGTTCAACGAAGAGGAACTCAGCCGCAGGCCCCGAACTTTACAGATTGAGTCTGGAACCCCAGATGGCAGAAGAACTATGTGACATGCCTGGTAAACAACGTTGGCAGAGGGGAGCTGAGATTTGCACCTTGGCTACTCTGGCCAATCCCGTACAGCCACGCATGAGCGTAGGTGACCTCCACAAGGAGGGCCAGTGAAAAAGGACAAGAAAGAATTTGGGGAAAACAGTCAGTCTCTTCTCGTCCAGGCTGTGTGGTCGGTAGCAATGGTACTCTCCAGTTAGCAGAATCCTGAAGTGTGAACAGTGTATGTGCGGGGGAAGTGCTAAGCAGCCTGGGCTCCCAGCAACTTGGAGTGCAGTGGCCCAGTGATTGCCTTCCCGAGAGACTCCTGACTTGACGAGGTAAGGGGGAAATCTGGCTCCGCTTTTCTTTCTTCACTCGAATGTATTTCTGTGAATGGCCATCAAGGTGTCTATAGCGGAACCGTCTTAACTGTTAAGGACTGTTAGAGTCATGAGCAAGTAGCTCTTCATCATGAACTGTTGATTAATAAACTTGCAAAGTTCCCTTAATTGAAAAGGCCATATTAGAGGCATTGTTGAATTTGTCCCAAAAGTGGGAACTACATATGTGTAGAATGTTTGAAGGTAATTCTGTTAATAAATGTGTATTTTATTGTTAACTGAAAAATTATCTCAGTTCTCATTATTCCAAATGTCTGTTAACTTGGTTGTGGGTCCAGGAATTTGCCTTGATTTTTGCAGCAAAGAACGCATCACGGCATAAAAGTTGTGCCACCCTAAAAAATACTCTAGGGGGGTTATAACAAATTGGTTCCCGTGACCAGGATTACCAAACCTGTGGGTTATTGCGGATAAAAATTTGAGAAAACATTATTGCGGATAAAAATTTGAAAAAAAAAATTGTTATAGATATGGAAAATTGAAATGTTCTTATTAAGGAAAGTGAAATTTTATTAGCGAGGAGTGTATATCATGTTCTAGCTAGGATTTGCAGGGACATCTGTTAAAACAATACCTTTTTTGATCTGATATTTTTGTGAAATTGTAAATTACATGCTAGTTTGTAAGAGTAGATTAGGCCCAGGAGTAGCATGTATGTGGAGATTTAGAGAATCAACTAGGGACTACTGCATCATTATTTTATTTTAGCTAGGAGTGATTATTTTCATGTATGGCATTTCTGTGACACACCTCCCTGCACTTTTGGAGGATTCCAATAAACACATACACCAGAACAACGCTCAGTACTCGGGGAATGGTGGGACAAGTGAGTAGAAACACTAACCGATGTAATTAGGATGTACCATGTTGTCTTTTTTCTTTGATAAATATGGCAGATAAGCTGATTCATGTGTTATTGAATATTATATGTATATTACATGTTTGGGATTTTCTTAGTGAGATAAGAGGAGTTATGATGACACTATGATTAGAGGATTAATGATTAAATGATTGTATTGAAGTAATAATTAAGGTATTGATGAAAACAGTTTTTAGAGAGATTTGTAGAGAATAGTGAATAGTTTGTTTGATAAAGGTTTAGTGAAGAAGAGTGTAACGCATAAGAAGTATGTAGTTTTTTTTTTTTTTATAAGAGATTTAGAATACTGTATTATCATATTAAGTTGCGTATCTGTTAACATTGGCTTTAGGAAATTTTAGACATGGCCCCCGTACCTATTTACAATGTAACGATCAACTCTGGCGCTTACCCCCACCATGAGGACCCCCGAAACACAATGGGGAAGGAACGCAGAACAGCGCACGAAGGATTGGTTTAAGGTTAGGGAAACCCAGTGTACCTATCTTCCACGTAGCGATCAATTCTGACACACACACACCCAACAAGAGAACCGTCAGAACCTGCCTAAGAGGAGCACTAGGCGGCGCACAAATCAATGTTGGGAGTGTGGAAAACACCCCCATTTGGCTGGTGACTGCCCCACCATGAATGAGTATTCAATGTATTATGAGTATGACGACCCTGAGAGCCACATAAGGTGTTACTCCCTTGACCCACAATGATACACAAGGAATTGTCAGGAACGTGGAGAGTAACATTTTGCTAGAAATTGTCCCACCAGAAGGAGCCCCCCACGGAAACGTTTCATTTATGATAATTCCGAGTACTACACAGAACCACATTCACTACCTCACCGTGACCGAAAACAGGACCCCTCTTGCAGCAAACGTGGAAAGAATAGCCACCCTGCAGTTCACAAAATTGAGAATTTACCTACAACTCATTCGAACCCCCAGTGTACCCCACTCCCACACCTAACTGGATTAGGCATTCCCTTTTGTTCCAGACATTAGAGGCAGAACTGGGACCTCCTCCCAAGTGTTGGAGAAAAGCAGTTAATCTAGACGTCGAGCGACTAGTAGAGGAAGTTTTCGCCCCTATTGGCCTAAAGGAAGACAAAGAAGTGAAAAGGCTAGTCGAAATTGCTTTCGACATAGATGGTCTCAGAGAAGCAACTTTTGAAACTCTAAGGCAAAGACGATTGGTTAATTAGTATGAGTTAGTGAAACAGGAAAATAACCCTCCTGATGAAAAGCCCGAAATTAGCCAAGTTAAGCAATATGCCATGTACAAAAAAGATTAAGGCTGAACTTGGTCTCCCTCCCATATGCTGGAAAGATGTGAAGGGAATGGATGTCCCAAAATTAATGGAAAATGTCCTGGCCCCATTCTGCCTCGAAGAGAACAAGGAGTACAGTAAAGAAATAGGAACCCTATTCGATATTCGTGGGCTCCGAGAGAGAATTGTAGAGATATTAACGGAAGAGAGGTTAGCGAAGGACGGTACGCAAGAGGGACAAGAAGAGAATCAGGAGAATCGGGCCCTCATGGAGCAGCCAGCACAGGATAAAGTGCAGTTTGCAATACCTGATATAGAGGTGAAATTGACCCCCACAGGGATAGCCATAGTATAGAAACCCCACCTACTAATGAAAATTCAAGCGCACACGAGAATCAAACCCCTACTCGGTACCAGCCACAGGGTGAAGAATGCCCCCCGGAGCTCCCCACAGCTAGCGAGGAGGCCTCTGACTCACTGGAGAGGAATAGCAGGCGGACAGAAGGGCACCAGGTTAAGGAGAATTTGGAGATGCGGAAAACTGAGAATTTTGAGGCACCGAGTAGGGGAGAAATTATCGAGGTGAATGAAGCGAGTGAACAGATTGAGATGCCCAACAGTAGTGAAACTGATGAGGTACAAGACAGTAGCAGTAAGAATTGGGAAACCCAGTTGGAAATTGAAAGGTTGGCCCCACCTTTCGAAACTGGGAAGAATTTTGAAACGTCCCCTGAAACTGAGGAGAGATTGCTCCCAGCAGTGAATAGAGAATGGGAGGTACAGCGTGTTAACAAGAGTTTGGAAACTATTAATGAGAGTTTGGAAATCCGCGAGGAGAGATTGCCCTCATCAGCAAACAGAGACTGAGAATTAAAAAGGGTTAATGAGAATTTTGAGATATCTGGTCCGAAATTAGATGCCCCTATGGAAATAGAGAGTGAGAATTTGGATACTTTTCGAGGACAAGAGGATTTTAGTTGGAAGAGAGCAAATGAGCGCTTTAAGAGTCAGGCTAGAAATACAGAAAGGGAAAAGCCAAGTAAATGGCGGAAGAGCAAGAGTTATCGCGCTCAAAACAGTAATGGGAATTTTTATGCAGAGATAAAGATAGGAAGTTTTAATGCACTAAGAGATAGAACCATTGAGAAGTTGGCCCCATCTATCGAAGTAATAAACTGGGAGACAAGTGGAGAAATTGAGGATGTCGTGACACCTAGGGGTGATAGGAGATTGGATATGACTGAAAAAAATAATTTTGTTTCACGCAAGAGAGTCGGAAAAAGTTGCTATCCGCACAGAGGCATTAGGAGCTGTATGGGTATGGAGAAAGCAATGAACTGGACAGAGATAGCGAAAGGTTCTCTATACACGGAGACAGTGAGAGATGTAAGGATGAGGCCCTGCCAAAAAAGTTTGAGAAACACAAAGGAGAGGACGACGACTGGGATTTCGACCCACTGGTCACCCTGAACCGCACAGTAGAGCACCCTTTACCCGTTGTGCCAAGAACGCTTCCTCCTGCCATGCAAAGTTTGAACCCCTCCTACCGCTGCGCCGAGCACAGCCAGTTCAATCAATGGAAGGAGCAGCTGCCATTACCGCAGCGCCCCCTGTGAGCAAAGCACTGACAGGCAGAGCAGCACTCTCCACTTTGCGTTGCCATGGGAACCAGTGAAGGCATACACCCGAGTCAACCCAACGAGTGACCCGCCAGGCACTGTTGCCTGGGAGCCAAGAAGAGCGAAGGTGATGTCATCTCAGCATTGTAGCCGTCCTAAATGAATGCCGTAGAAACCACTTGATTGACTTCTCACTGGGCAGGCTCTTCTGCATCACTAGTCAATCAATCCCCAGCTGAGTCCGACAATGGAGACCGCCAGTGCTCAGAAAGCGAGCACTGCGCGAGAGCCACTGGACGGATGGGCGTCCTTCCCTCCCTCACATTTCTCCCTCTCCCAGGGACACTACACACCACTTCAGGGGACCCAAATTTTTGGAAGCAGGCTGAATCACGTACAATTTTCATTTTTTTCATAGCCCTGTACAAAGAAAATAGAAATGTGCACTTGTTTTTGTTGTTTAAAATAAGATGAATGAGATTAAATTATGTATTAATGCCATTAAGTAAGCGAGATGTTTGGATTGAAATTGATTAATGTATTAATATCATTAAATACGCAAAATATTTGGATTGAGGTTAATTCATAGAGTGATGCAATTAAGTGAGCAAAGTATTTCGATTGTTCTGACTGAAAAAAAAAACGTTTTTTTTGTTGTTATATTGTGATCAAGCTAAATTAGAGTTTACTGAATTACTTGTTGGCCAAATATCTGTTACATAATGAGAGATTGTATAGTGTAAATCGTACTGAAGCACATGAAATGCTTTACAGGCCATTAATTAGAGTGAAGTGAAAAAAAAAAGATTTTTTTTATTTTTATACGTTATATTGCAATCGGGCAGATTGGAGTTCGCTGAATAGCTTGTGAGCCAAATAATTATTCCAGAATGATAAATTGTGTAATGTAGATCGTGCAGTATTATGTGAAGCACACAAAAGGTTTTATGAGCCATTAAGTGCAGTGAAATGAAAAAAATAAAGTGAGATTTTTTCTTTTTTTGGACTGTCGTACACAGTCATTTTAAGTGAAATGTCTTGCCGGCTAGCGGCCTCGCTGTGGGAAAAGAGGCAGGTCGAAGTGTTAAATTGTACAGGCTAAATGCAGGCAGTACTGAAGTCTTCTGGAATATATAGATGAAAATATATGATTCAACAAGTGTTTTAGAATAATATTGAAGTGATGCCCGTTTTATCTATCTATTATGTTAACTCCATGATACATTGTATAGTAATATTATAAGCCTATGAGTATGTGGCCTGAGTAGGTAAAGATAATTGTGAGGGCACGTGATGGCCAATAATAGAATAAATTGTGTATTGTAGATTGTTGATGTGTGGAAAAGCCAGATTTTTGACCCCCTTCTCGTTTCTCTTTGTTTTCATGTGCTGCTGTGCTGGAGTCATCACCCAAGCAGAGGACCAACAAGAGGCCAGACTCAACTCCACTGGACCTCGGCAGACGACGGCGACCCAGCGAATGAGTGCAGTGTGTGTATGACATCCGGCCCACAGGGCCAAATCGGGACCCTACCTGCTTGGAGGAACTTTCTTCTCCAACCTGCGACTGTGAACTTTCCTCTCCAACTTGAACCCAGGAGTACTGTGACTTTTGTTTTCCTCATCACTGCTATTGGTGCGTCGCGTGTGATGTCCTTACCTCTGGATCCTCTGTCGATAGCCCATGAAGGGGTACGAGGACTCTTTCGCTCCATTCAGTCAAGGGACTTATTAGACCTCTGCCTATCTTCCCCCCCCCCTCGGGAAGATAGGTATGTCATGCCCACATAATTTGATTACGTGGCCAAGACTTCATAGGGTTCGGGACGACATTAGATTAGGCTCTATTTTAATAGTGATGTTTTCGACTGCCTCCATTTTTGTGTCCAGTTCAACGAAGAGGAACTCGGCCGCAGGCCCCAAACTTTCCAGATTGAGTCTGGAACCCCAGATGGCAGAAGAACTATGTGACATGCCTGGTAAACAACGTTGGCCAGAGGGGAGCTGAGATTCGCACCTCGGCTACTCTGGCCAATCCCGTATAGCTACGCATGAGCGTAGGTGACCTCCACAAGGAGGGCCAGCGAAAAAGGACAAGAAAGAATTTGGCGAAAACAGCCAGTCTCTTTTCGTCCGGGCTGTGTGGTCGGTAGCAATGGTCCTCTCCAGTTAGCAGAATCCCGAAGTGTGAATAGTGTATGTGCGGGGGAAGTGCTAAGCAGCCCGGGCTCCCAGCAACTTGGAGTGCAGTGGCCCAGTGATTGCCTTCCCGAGAGACTCCTGACTTGACGAGGTAAGGGGGAAATCTGGCTCCGCTTTTCTTTTTTCACTTGAATGTATTTCTGTGAACGGCCATCAAGGTGTCTATAGCGGAACTGTCTTAACTGTTAAGGACTGTTAGAGTCACGAGCAAGTAGCTCTTCATCATGAACTGTTGATTAATAAACTAGCAAAGTTCCCTTAATTGAAAAGGGCCATATTAGAGGCATTGTTGAATTTGTCCCAAAATTGGGAACTACACATGTGTAGAATGTTTGAAGGTAATTCTGTTAATAAATGTGTATTTTATTGTTAAGTGAAAAATTTTCTCAGTTCTCATTATTGCAAATGTCTGTTAATTTGGTTGTGGGTCCAGGAATTTGCCTTGATTTTTGCAGCAAAGAACGCATCACGGCCTAAAAGTTGTGCCACCCTAAAAATACTCTAGGGGGTCATAACACTATTTTACACTGGAAGTAATTACCAAGTAAATGCCTTTGTTTGTTTCTTTGTTTTGTGCTCTCTTTTCTGTCTTAAAACTATTTTAATAAGCTTAGAATTATTTTATCATTCATCCCAGAATTCAACTATGCTCTCTGGTTACTGAAACCAAAACCACAACTAAAAGTAACATAATCCATAGTAATTACACTGATTACATAGATATATAACACAAAAAAAGTATTCGAAAAAAATTATTGCTGACAGTGTGACTAAAACCCATGACTCTCCAGATATATGCCGGAGCTAACTCCAGATACATGCCAGAGCACTCTACCAGCAGAACCAAACATCAGACGATAATTTGATTCCAGAATAGGATCTTTATATCGTTTGCTACACGTGGTGGACCTTGTGCCATCTATAATCAGTGAACAGAATATGGTCATAACACCATTCGAAATGGCGCCTGTCTGTGCCTGGAGGTTAAAGGGGCATATACAAGTCAACATAGAGTCTAGACTTGTGAAGCTTTCTAGACCTGTTTTCCTGGTAGCTGCAATGAGTTCTGAAGGAAAAGATTATATTGTTGTTCTCCTTGTTTTGTTGAGACAGTAGTCTAATATAGTTATTATTTGAAGGGTTGCAACTTTAGGATATCCTTGGACAGGTCTTCTGATAATTATTTGGGGTTTAATGGAATTGCTGTCATAACCTAGAGACAACAGAATGATATACACAAAAAAATATGGCCAGCTTCATAAATGTTTGACTATCCTCCAACTTTTCCAACAGTCCTTCATAATTTTGAGTCCTCTAAATGTTTCCTTTGGAGCATCGTGAAGCAATCAGATATTTGAGACTGACAATGCAGAGTTTCAATCTGAAATGACCGAGTGTCCCTGAAAGTACTTCTTTCATAAGGTACAATCATAATACATTGATTGATGCTATATGGGATTTACATGTTAATAATTTAAATAACCACAGTAATATTAAGATCCAAAAGAATTTAATGACACAATTTCACTGTGTAGTTGAAATGCTTTTATGACTAAATTTAAACTGCAACAATGATTAAAAGGTACATAATCAAAAACATGGTACCAGGAATGGACCAAACCTATCAGTGTGCCCTTTTTCACTCAAACCTAGGAACATCAGTTTACAATCCTGTGTAAATGGCTGTGTAATGGTCACATATTTTTGATTTATGGCTACTTATTGATAAAAAATTGTGTAATAATCGTGTGTAAATGGTCAACAAAACAAGGAGAACAACAATATCATCTTTTCCTTCAGACCTCATTGCAGCTATAGGAAAACAGGTCTAGAAGGCTTCACAAGGCCAGACTCTATGTTGACTTGTATATGCCCCTTTAACCTCCAGACACAGACAGGCACTATTTGAAATGGTATTATCCTGAATCCTACTTGATTTTACTGTATATATCTGGACCCACCTGCTATTTTACACTATACTTTATACTTCTAGCTTGAAGAATAGCTTAGAGGTGAGGTAAATAGTCCCAATAATTAATGACTAAGGTTCATTGTCAATAAGTAGCCATAAATCAAACATATGAGAGATAAAAGTGGATTAAGGAGTTACTGGATAGAAATTACAATTCAGTTACACTTGTTCAATAAATTTATGCTTGTTACTCAAGATTAACTTGTGATAGTGGCAATCAATAAAAAGATTCACATTTAGCATTAAAATTTTATTTAGAATATATATGTAGATGTATAGTTTGGTATATTAGATTTCTTTTATAACTCACAGCTATAAAACAAGCACAGCTCATTTGTAAAGGTGCTGAGATCTGTATTTTTTTATATCATTGTAAAAATGCTGATAGTAGCAACTAGCTGTACCTACTAATGCTACACTGTAAGTAAAACATGTACTGCATTTGTTAACTTGGGCATTAGTGTACGGAGGAGTAGTTCCATCTTCTGGAAAAATTGATTGAAAAATTAATGTCATTTCTTTTTTAATGTTAGTTTGTTTATAGAATTGTGTGTAGAAGAAGTTTCACTTTGGTGAGTCTCTATTTTTGGAAATAACTTTGTTTGCCTTATGAAATAGTTTTGACTTTTCTAATTTTTTCTCTTGAGCAGAATAATTGATCTTTGATTAGATTTAAATTTTAATAATTTGACAACTTTTTTTGCATTAAATTTTTTGACTAAGTAATGTCAGATATAACTTAGAGAACCCTTATTTAACTTTATTTGGCAAGATTAATTGCCTCGCACTCGAGTTAACAGATAATTTAGCATTTTTTGGATCAGTCACAAGGTCCATAGTAAAGAATTTAATATACATTTTGGAGCATTCATCATCATCATCATCATCATCCTCAAGCAGCCATGGGCTACGGAGGTCCAACCAGACCATGCAATTTAGTATCCAAGCATATATGTCCTAAGCTACATCTACTGCATCTGGCCACTGCACACCAATTCTAACAAAGTCCTGTTTGACATTGTTTGCCCACTGCATCCTAGATCTCTACTTCTTTCTGAGGCCTTTAGGCACACTGTTCATAATCCTATTCGCCAATCTAGAATTATCCATACAAGCAACATGGCCAAACCAATAGAGTCTCTCTCTGCACAATATGCTGCTTAAAGGAGGTTGCAGACTCCTTTCCTAACCTCATCATTACTTACAAAGTTAAACCACTTAATGTCCAAGATACTGCGTAAGCATCTAGTTTCCTGTTATCTTGTTTACAAATTGTCCAAGTTTCCCTATCATAACTAACCCTAGAAAGAACCAAGTTATTATACAATCTAATTTTAGTCTTTAGGTGTATACACCTATTTCTCTACACTCTCCATAGATTCTTAAAAGTCCCAACAGCAATCCCTAATTCGTCTGTTAATCTCATGCTGCACATCACCACTATCTATTACACAGCTCCAAGATAATTAACCTGCAACCATTCAGATTAACTGAATCGCAGCCTGCCTGACAAATTTTCATCACTTTATTTTTCTCTACAACCAAAGTAATTAAACTGAAAAAATTATTACAAAGCAATACAAAGAAGGAGCACTGCTACCTGACTAATTTTTTTGTCATTCTAGTCTTCTCAGTACTGCCGAGACCCATGAATGGTTCATGTATATGAGCTACTACTATTATTATTATTCATATAGTTTGATTTAATGTTTGAGCCAAAATTCTGAAAATGTTTACCTTTTCTTAGAAGGGTACAAAGAAAAATGAAGGCATACTCAAAGAAACCAGAGACGAAATTGATCTGATAATTACCCTTTAATGCACTGTTTATCACTGAAATTGCCCCAGCTAAAAGAAGTGCTTACATTGCATTTAAAACAGGTGGAGTGAAAGATAGCAATGTAGATAAGGAATGATTAAAATTATGTATCAAATCAGCAGTATTTACTTATGAAAATGCAATGTACATCAATAAAAAGTATGGTCTTAATGAACAGCAATAAAAGAGGGCAAATGTCACAGTCACAAGTTGAAAAAGTGGTGAATGTGATCCTGATGAACACTGAGCCATACTTCATGTACCTGTACCATGAAATGGTAAATAGTGATATGGAACTAAGAAGTGGTGCTCAGCGAGTGTCCCATCACATCCCAAACATGCTTGATAGGCAACAGATCTTGATGGCTCCCCACACCTTCCAAGATTGGCCTGACATGACACTCCCTGAGGTAAACTAGATGTAGGCGAATGTCCCCAATATGTCTCCACATGCACATATGGCAGTGTCACAGTATCCCAAACAGAAATGTAATTTGTCACTAAGAAGATAGCTATTCAGTTATTTGACCATAAGTGGCTAGTGATTAGTAAATATCTTCTACAGGGTGTTTAAAAAAGGACGCAACCCTCTATTGTATTTTTCTATTTAAACTTGACAAGAGACACAAATTTCAAAAGATGCAAATTAGACATACATCTACCTTTACAACAGATGTTGAAAGTGATTTCCTGCAACCTGGATGCAGGTTCTACCCATTTCATAACATTTGCAGCCACCTTTTGCAATGTTTGTTTTCTTATGTTTAAAATCTCTCTTTCAATGTTAGCCTTCAAGTCTTCAAGTGTATGAGGATTGTTTTGAAAGACTACACATTTGAGATATTCCCAAAGAAAAAAATCTGGAGGAGTAAGATTTGGAGATCTTGGGGGCCACAAATTTTTTGAAATCAAATGATCACCAAAAAATTCCTGCAACATGACCATTGTATGATTTACAGTATGGGCAGTCGCTCCCTTTTGTTGGAACCAACACTCTTGTTCATTCATATCCAATAGTGCAATAAACTATTGCACTATTGGATGAGGTTACAATAAACTTCACCAGTTACAGTTGAGTCAAAAAATAAAGGCCGTATAACACGATGACGGGAAATTGCACACCAAACGCCAATTTTCTGTGCATGTAATGGTCACTCATGAAAAGTGTGAGGATTTTCACTGCTCCATATTCGACTGTTTTGACTGTTCACATACCCATTCAAGTGAAACCAAGCCTCATTACTGAAATAAACAAGGTCCAATATCTCAATTCCATTTTCATCAACAAAAGAACAAAACCAACGACAGTACTGTAAATGTTTTTGATGGCTGGTTTTTACAGTTCATGAATGACACCAATGCGGTAGGCATGAAATTTTAACTTCTTTGTAGCCCTGAAAACAGTAGCTGGTGACAGTCCAACATGTGAAGATAACTTTCTAAGAGATTTTCTGGTGAGTGAGTTAAATGCTGAGACACATCATCAAGAACTTTGGCAATTAACAGTGATAGCCGACCTGGGCACTTTCGATCCTGTACAGACCCAGTATCACGAAATTTATCAATCAAATGAGATATTGTTGACTTGTTGGGAACTGCAGAATGAGGAAATTTCAACTCAAATTCCTCTCTCACACCTTTGTAAGATTTGTATGCACAATAAGTCTCAACAATAAATACATGTTCGTTTTTGGAAAAGGACATAGCTGACATAACACAAAGGAATGAATGCTTGAATGAGACTAGTGCATGACAAGATCATTTCAACTGCTAAAGGCTGTTAACCTTGATTACAGAGATGCCAACTGATTAATATTATGGCATAAAATGTACATGCGCGTAAGTTCTACTCTCTTATATTTAGGGTTGCGTCCTTTTTGAAACACCCTGTATATTGTTTAGATAATCTTTAATTCACAAAGTTCATTGTAACAAGGAACAGACATGTTCTCAGATTATGTTTTCAATAGAAAGTAGTGGAACATTATTACCTAGCCTCAAGTACAAAATTTGCAAAAATTCAATTTAACTGAGCTCTTATTGTGTATATTTGCTTTTTAATTGGTTTTAGAAACGTGCTTGTATGGTATTATACGGTAATTTACTAACTAGAAAAGCTCTCACAATGAAATTTCTGAGTTTCTTGCTTCTTTGGTTGGTGCACTCAGAAGTCTCTGAAATGTCAATATCATCCCCAATGTCATCATGGAGTTTTAATAGATATCCATTAGTAGGTATTCATATTAATGGTTAACAATCACCTCAATTCACTTCATGTTGATTACTTCTTGAGAAACCAGTCCATATCTGTTTCTATCATTGGAAGATTTGCCAGAAGATACAACTTGATGTTGTTGAAAAATTGCAAGAAATCACATTTGGAGTCTGTGATCATCAACTTTTATTTTGATGTTAATTCTAGCACTGTTCATATAATTTGTTGCACTCTGAGAAAATTGATGAGCATCAAACTTTAACTTAATAAAGCTAAAATACAAATTCCCATGTCTGTGCAGTACTGAATACATTATTGGACATTCTACTGTGCTGATTGGTTTCACATGCAAATTGTTTACATCCACATACGTCACAATTTAGCTTGCAAATTGTTAGGTTAATCTGTCCATTCTTTCTAGGTGGGCCAATTTTAATGATAAATTAAACAAAGTTAAAATACATTTATTCACAGCAATATATATCGTACATTTTATTTTCCACAAATTTTGCTGTATTTACAATAGAGGGTTATTTTACTTGAGTAAGGCCTAAATTGATATTACCATTCACTTTGATGTTGAAAACCGGCTCAGATGTTGCATTCTCAGTTTCTGGTAACAATCTTCTCTTTTGTGCCAGTGTTGCAAACTGTTTTACACTGGTGCAAAAGAGATCATTACCAGAAACTGAGAATGCAACATCTGAGCCAGATTTCAACATCAAAGTGAACAGTAATATCAATTTAGACCTTACTCAAGTAAAATAACCCTCTATTGTTAATGATAAGTGTATTTGAATATTTTTTATCCTTGAAGGTACTCCTTTTTTATCCTTGAAGGTACTTGAAGGTAATATGAAGTATATATTCAAGAGTCAACACTAAATGGTTAAATTAATTTTTTTTAACTTACAGAAATGATTTTATGAGTTAAGAAATCACAATTTGCTATTATATACAGGCTGATTAAGTTGACTTTGGTGTCAGTGCAAACGCACCAAAAAATTGCTTTAAATACTTTGACGTAGATATTTTTGTTTAGATAGATATAGATATCTATTCATAATAATCACCATCTAACACAGACCATTTTAGTTCATCATTATATTATATCTTAAAATTCAGCTATCTCACCTAGCAATTATAGTCATCCTGTAATTCTCTTATAGTCACATTCGTCATGGTTGCTGTTTAAAATTACTTTATAACTAAAATTATTAATCTGATGGATGACAAAATTGCTTTGACAAACAATTTAAAAAAATTAGGACAATATGCTTACCATGTTAAAATTTGGCAACAGGGAACGGAAAAACATGCTTAACATGCCTCTATCATCACCTGATGTTGGCCTACAAAATTAAAAAAGCAAACACATACTTCAGTCTATAGATACATATTTAAACAGATAGGGCCATTAACAGATGGTGTACAGGTTTTAAGGCACAAAATAAAATTTTTAGCATTCATGAAGTAAAAATAAAACAAGACCTTTACCATTAATAGTCAAAGTCAATCATTACAGATAAAGAAAAAATTGAGGCTGCCTGTAGGTCTGGCAACAACCCAATGAAGCAATTAAAAAGAAATTAAACTAAGATGGAAAACTAATACAGAACTGAGAAAAATTAGACTCAAAATACATGTATGTGTATGATGTTTATGGCACATATTTAATTAGTAAAGATGCAATAATTAGATGTAATACTTAACAAATATATGATTTTACCATTTCCTGTAACTGTAAATGCCTCAATATATCCATATACATAGGAAAGTGATTATCTTAGAATTCTGTGGTCTACAGCACCAATAAATATTTTCGCTAAATTAATGCTCATTTTTAAACTTAATATTCGAATTTTACAATGTAAAAATCAATGATATTAAAGTTTAAAGAAATGTATTACTAGTTGCATTGTTATTAAACTGTTGGCTCACTCATCACTTTGCCAAGCTTCTGATGGTGTTCAGACTGGTTCAGATTTTATATTTCACATGCAGTAACTATTCCTGTATACTGCAACTATCAAGCAATGTGCTGTAATGCAAGACCCTCATGTATTACAGTACTCACCTGCAATGCAAGAAACTCAAAAGTGTATGGCAGGATGTTATACTAGGACAAGATGATTGTGGAATCATGTGCAGACTAGCTGGTTTTAAACTGCAAGTCAGCTGAAGAATTGTGCCCTCACAATAAGGAATGATATGGCCTCATATACAGAAGATGCACATTTTGTATCTAAAAGTTTTGTAGCTATTACTTCTTGATTTAACTCAAACAATTAAAAACTTACAGAGCTATAATGTTAAAAAATCCCATGACACATTTTGCCTCCAATCACACAGAAAACTTCAACAAGCGAATAAGGTTTAGAGTAGTAAAGCCTATACGAGGCTGGCCCTCTAGTGTTGGCATTAATCAGAGTGCAGCTTATGTAGTGGAGAGTCTAAGCTGAGGGGAAGGGGTTATTATGTAACACTTGAATGTTCCTTTCTGCATCTGAGTCATGTCATTACTTATTGTGAGGATATAATTCTCCAGTTGACCTGGAGTTTCAGGAGTGCATAACAACCATTTAGTATGCACACAGTAACAGAGAAGATCATAAGATCATCTTGTCCCATTATAATATCTTGCTAGAGGTGCACATTACAGTTCAATAATTGCAGTATGCAGGACTTATTATCTGCATGCAAAATATAACATCTGATACAGACTCAGCAACATTAGAAGCTTGGCAAAGCAATGAGTGGGCAGGCAATGTAACAACAATGCAACTGGCAAATGCTACTTTAAACTTTAACATCATTGACTATTTTCACATTTACATGATAAAAGTTTAAACATTAAATTAAAAAAATTAACATTAACCTAGTAAAAATGTTTATATTGGTGCTGTAGAGCACAGAATTCTAAGATAATTACTTTTCTATGCCTATGGACATAATGAGGCATTTATAATAAAGAGTAAAACTTTATATTAATTAAAATATTATATGGCACATATATTGAAGGAGATATATGAAGGAACATAATTAAAGTGCTTTCAATGACCAACTTCAATAACTTGGAAGAGATGTTAAAGAAATGTTAGGTAAAAGTGTAAAAAAAATTCTTTTGAAACATGCAGAAATCATACCTTTCAAATTTAGAAATAAGAGGGAAAAATGGGCTTTACATTAAAATAATTATCAGAGCCTCTGCAAATTTATTGTCATCAATTTTAACCCAATATTATTTAATCTCTAAACAATACATAATCCACACTTCTTAGTTCGTAAACTTTTTATTGGTTTCAAGTTCCAATTTAATATGGAGTGATTTTCTCTAAATTATGACCTTAACAACACATGTAAATAAGAATTTTATCATAAAAATTTTTAAATAACCAGAAGAATAACATATTGCCTCTGTTGAATAGGGAATGCTCATTTTCAAAGAAAATAAAGTTTTTTTTCCAAATACTGCACTCTCTAGCAGGGAAAATTTGAACTAATAGATGATTGGGAAAATGCACATCGTAATATTTTATTAGTATTTAAAAAACAGAGAATTTTTTAACACTTTAAAAAAGTTGCATTTTCTCACCCCTCATGGGTTGTATTGTTGCTGCAAGTGTAAACAAACACTTTGGCCATCATACTCTACCACCAAAATGTAATTTCTACCATAAAATGGTTTTTAACAATATTAGTTGAAAATTTTGCTATTTTCAAAATTTAAGACTCTCTAAATGGTGAAAATTAAAACTACTGAAAGATTATAAAAAAATACAAATCATATTTCATTAGCACCTATCCAATTAAAAAAAAAATATTTATGTCCTAAAACAAAAAAAAGGGCTTTTCCCAATCCCCTTGGGTAACTCCGGGAGTCAAATCATTGTTGTCAATGTAAACCTCTTGATCCCCTATGCTCCATCATCAAAATTTCACATTTCTAGGATAAACAGATCATTTACAATATTCACTTCTAGTTTGGCATTTCCAACATTTTCTACCATTAAAGGGTGCAAACAAAGCTATAGGAAGATTCAGAAAGTGCAAATCATAATAGTTCATCAATATCTATCTAATTAGATAAGAATTTTTAAATTTATCTCTAAAAAAAGTTGACTGTACAGAGACAGACAGCAGACAGACAGACAAAGTTAAAACAGTAACTCATTTTCTGTTTTTGAAAACTAATTAAAAATAATAAAGGAATTGAGAAATTAATTTTAATTTCCTTATGTGTTTTTAAGAATGAATCTGGTTTACTTGAAGTTTCTCTAAATTTTACATTTCAAGTAAGAAAATTCTGGAAAAGGTTCTTGAATTGTATAACAGTGACAGTGCTAGATAATGCACAATTAGCGCACAATTTTGGAGGTACTAAATTTTAATTGCATAAATGCATAAAATTTCTTGTTATCCAGTTTTCAAATATGAAAAAAAATTACTTATAAAAATGATTATAGGGAAGATGGAGCAGTGAATGGCAATTTAAGTTTTGTAGTTCCTTTTGGTGCTGAGAATCCTTAACCCAGTACTGCATAGTTCTTAATTTGCTTATATGGTGTGCAGTGCTATATTCTGGATAATATGACAAGGGATGCAATCATGGTTTGATTTGTAATAAAACAATGTTCTTACATTTTTTTTCTTACAAAGAATTAGTCACAAAATCAAATCAGTTCAATTGATTGCATCAGAAGATCAAATTTATTGATTAGAAACATGAGGTGGAAAAGAGGAAAAATTGTGGGACCTTATTTAAATTTGAATTATAGAATCCTTATTTATATTTGAAATATGTACTACAGGTTTATGATAAATCTACATTGAAATAAATCACAAAGACTCCATGCTCAGTGTAGCTGGGGGATGCATTTTCTTTTTTTATCTGCAACTTAGTGGCCTATATAAATAATTAAAATATTTTAATCACAAATTCACCATTATAATAATTTAAATGCCCATAAATCATGCTCTTAAACTTAGACATGAGATTAGCTTTCTAACTCACCTGTACCATACAAAATGGAGTAGGTATAGTTTATACTTAGTTGTAGCATAATATTATTAACTTAGTAAAGTTTTACCTGCTGATACTTTGGATACATTCATTGAACACACGAGTCTTGTTCATACTCACTTAATAGCTGTGATGTGTGTAGTTCATCATGGTATGCCATGAGGAAAGCTTCTGTATGTTGTGTTGAACATGTCCTTGCTAAGCTGGATGCTTGCTTGGTGTGACAACTTCTTTGCCGTTTTGATGTTATTGCAGGCTGGTACACTCAACACTAAGAATTTGTTGGTGACTTCATAAGTGGGGAAACACAGTCCTGGTTATTGCTTGGGCATGATGAAATTTTAAAGTTTTCAGGATGTTCAGCATTTTGAAGGCAGATGGTGATTATCCAGTTATGTTCAACACCACAGTTGTTAAAGGAATGAATAAAATTTATTTATAACATGGCAGGCGGGATATGAGAAACATTTTATAAATAAGATTCAAAACTGTATTAAATTCAAGTATAATGCCGAAACACAAATACTTCCAGCTCAATGTATTAATACTATGCAAGCAAATTTTTCCGAAAGTCAAGGAAGGTATCACTCTTAATTTAACATCAGTAGCAATTTTTCAAAGGAAAAACCATCTTGAGCCAGGAAAGACACAAACCCATGACCTCCTGATGACATGTCAGGTGTTCTGACCACTAAGCTACCAGCTGGAGCTCCTTGGCTGGTAACTCAGTGGCCAGAGCACCTGACATATCATTGGGAGGTCATTTGTGTCTCGTCTGGCTCGAGTAGGTTTCTCCTTTGATAATTGATACTGATATTAAACTAAGAGTGATACCTTCCTTGACAGTTGAACAAAAATGTAGAGAAATTTCTTCAATTTATTTTCCATAAGCTTCCTATACATAACTGATTTTTCCCAGTCATTAAATAATGTATTAAAACCATATAATATTAAGACCCCAAGCACTGTGGGTAATACTATTATTTTATTAATTGTTAATGACTGAGATATAACAGCCCCTCTAGAGTGATATATTCTATAGTAATAAATGATCCTATAAAAATATTAAACATTAGAGATAGAATATAGAGGACAAACATACAGAACAACAGAAGAATGTATTTTCAAGCATGAAGCAGATATTCGAAAGAAAAATGATCATACTGCTCTATCAATTCGATTTTGCAATATCAATTACCTTTTACGAAATTACAATATAAAATAATAGCTTCACCATCCATCAAATACCAATTAAATTATACGAAAATGTTACAATTAATTTACATAAAGAAACCTTCTGTAATACTGACTTAACCCCCCTACAAGTTGTATGGAACTTACTACTACAAAATTACCTCTGTAACACACCACCAGGGAATATTCTAATAAAAGCAAGCACTGCTAACCATCACATTGCCTGATGGTAACATCTAATATATGATCTAGAAATGCATTGTAAAGAAAATTTTAACTCATGCTTAAAGATTTTAAAGGTCTGATGTATTAAGATGAAGTTTAGTTTCTTATATGTTCAAACAGCTTTAAAAAGAACAAGATTAGGAAAAAATAGCGTAAAATTTAGATTTGAACCACAGCACTTATTAAAAACATTTAATTAACATTTTTGGATGGTAAAGTCTAAATAGTCAGTAGTTTCATAGTTTAAACTGCCATGTCTGTGGGACATTACTCAAGAATTTTCAACTTTTATGATTAACTTTCTATTTAATTCGCATTTAACAAAGTGAAATGTTAAAGACTTTAAAACATCAAACTTTAAAAACTAGTTAGCTGCATGACATGTCATGCCCCTGACCACCCGTGGGGCTTTTTCTGTCACCTAAGCTTATGATCTTATAGTTTAAGGAAGAGTTTCCTCTAGTGTTAAATTTTATTGCTACTGAAGTGCTCATGCAACAGGAGATTCAACACCACTGATAGAGGTGGAATATCAGTATTGCAAATATTATCTTTATGAAAATTGATCAAAATGTTTTCTGCATATTGTAATTGTATTTTAGTGGGGTGTGCTGCTATGGGTTAAAGTTAGATTTTCTATAACCATTTGTGCTAATGCTGTATTAGGTTTTTTATTTTCCAATATCTTGTTTGTGCTTTGCTATTCTTCGTTTGTACATTCTGTATGTTTTACCTTGGCCTTGATTTTTTACCTCCTAATTTATTTTCTGGGTTGGGGATTTCAACAGTGTAACTTCCTCCTGTTGGTGGGAGGAACTTTAACTTCATATCTAGCTAGTGTATTCCTTATAGTTTGGGATATTCCAGGGACGTATGGAAAACTGTAAGCATAATTCTGTTTTTCTGTTTGTTGTGCTGGGAGTGAAATATGTCACGCAGCTATCCAGCTCTTAATGTTTGATGTTTTAAAGTCTTTTTAACATTTCATTTTCTTAAATGTGAGCTACACAGAAAGTTAACCATAAAAGTTGAAAATTCTTGAGTGACTGCCCACATACATGGCAATTTAAAGGATGAAACTGACTATTTGGATTTTACTATCCAAAAATGTGAAATTTACTTCAACAAGAAATGTTAGCGGCAGCATCTAAAATAATTAGCAATTATTTGGACTTTGCCAACCAAAAAAGCAGAACAGTGTTCATCAGTTATGTATGTTTAACAACAATGTCAAACAGCAAAGGAGATAACATCTCTGATCAACAGAGTGATATGAATCTTCAAAAGGGCTGGTATAAGGCATCAAAGACCATTGCCAAACCTTCTCAGTAAAGAAGAAAACCAGACTGATAAGAAACATCTAGGTCAGCATCAGAAAAAGGGGATAAAAACTGGCAACAGTAAGACATCTCAGCCAGCCTTAAAAAGATTTCACCACAATGGTAATATATTCCTTTTAACATATATTACTTACTTTGGAACTTTTTTCAAGCTAAAAAGTGTCTTTGAGTAAAACATATGCTATGTAGATATGGCTGATGACATTGCAAAAGAAGCAATGTAGAGTAATCAGCTAAATATTCTAAAAGGCCTACTCAAGAATGTTTTAACCTTAGGTACAGCAAAATCATGTAATTATTAATTATTTTTTTAAAAATAATTTACTTGGATACTTACAATCAGTCATTGAACTTAACTGGATATTCACCATCAGCCTACAAAATGTTTAACATCTGGAAAATTTTTAACTTTTATCATGTCCTAGCAACAACCAAGGCTGTGTTTCTCCACTTATGATATCACCGAGTTCTTAGTGTTGAGCATAGCAGCCTACAATAACATCAATTTGGCAAAGAAGTTGTCATGCCAACCAAGTACCAGCTTAGCAAAGTCATGTTTAACTCAACATGACATACAGAAGCTCTCCTAGTGGCATGCCATGATGGACTAAGCATACTGCAACTGTTAAGTGAGTATGAACAAGATTCACATGTTCAACAAATGTATCCAAAAAAAAGTGTCAAGGAGGTAAAACTTTCATAAGTTGAAGTAATATTATGTTACAACTAAGAATAAGCTATGCCTATTCCATGTTGTATGGTACAACAAATGAGTTAGAAAGGTTAATTTTATGTATAAGCTTAAGAGCATGGTTTGCATACATACATACAAAATCCTCATGCAGCCATGGGCTACAGATGTCCTAGCAGACTGTGTAATTTTGCTTTGATATCTGTCCTCAGCTGCTGCATTTGGCCACAGTATGCCAGTTTCTGCAAGGACCTGTTTGACATTGTCTGCCCATCACATCCTAGGTCTCCCTCTTTTCCTGAAGCCTTTAGGCACATTGTTCATAATTATATTCAGCAATCTGCAGCTATGCACATGAGCAACATGGGAAAACTAACACAGTCTCTCTTTGCACAAAATGCTGCTCAAAGGAGGTTGCTGACTCCTTCTTCTAACCTTATCATTACTTGCAGAGTCAAACACCTAATGCCCAAGATACTGCATAAGCATCTAGAATGATTTCACTACCATAACTACCTTAAAAAGAACCAAACTATTACAAAGTCTAATTTTAGTCTTCAGATGTATATGCCTATGTTTTCTGCACTCTCCATAGATTCTTAAAAGTCCCAGCAGTGATCCCTATTCTTCTGTCACCAGTATCTGTTACATAGTTCCCAAGATAATTAAACTGAGATACTTGCTCAAGAGTGCAGAAATTCAAAGCAACTGAAGCACCATCTGCTTAACCAAATTTCATCATTTGAGTTCTCTCTCTATTTATCACCAACCTACTTTATTGCCAGTCTTATCAACAGCCCCAAAGAAAGAATTCATCTCATCAACATCATTAGCCCTTAGGACCAAATCATTCCCTAATCTAAATCAGAAATTTCAAAATCTCTAGACCATTTGAAGCCAAAATTTTCCCTTTGCAAAGAATTTTGCATAACATAATCAATAACCAAACTAAAGAGAAAAGGGGACAAAATGCACCCTTGTCTAACTCCACCATTAATGTTAAATTAATTGCTACAAACCTTACCAACTCTCACACACAATTCTGTGATATTATAGAAAGCTTTCATTATGCTTAGTAACTTGTCAGGTATTTCACATGATCTAACAATTAACCATACATTATAATAATCATCAGAGTCAAAAGCCTTTTTGAAATCAATAAAGCTAGTAACCATAGATTTTGGAAACTAATCATTTCTCAATAAAACATTAACAATCTGGTACAACCCCCTGCTGTTGTGGCAACTAACTGCTTCCTCTGCTTTGTTAGGCAAACTATCAAGCCAAATCTTCTAAGTGAAAATATCTGATCTGTATATCCCTTACCACTTCTGAATCCACATCCATCATCATGCAGTTTTCCATCAACTAAATTCTTCATTCTATTAAGCACAATCATGCAAAGACTTTAACTGGAACAGAAAGTAGGCTGATACCCCTATAGTTATCACAAGAACCATGAGCACCTTTTTTTTTAAAAAATAGTGATAATAATTTGTCTGGTGAAATCCATAGGTACAACACCTTTATGAGAATACATATTCAAAATTTCAGCCAACCATGTCACAATAGAAACATTCCCAGCTCTAAGCATTTTATCTACATCTGGGGTTTTTAGTAGTTTTATGTTAGAGATAGCCAAAGTAACTTCAGATTGTGATACAGACCAACATAAATGCCAGTAATGCATCTATCCTCATTACAAACAATGGGAGTAGAAATAATTACATTATTTAGAACATCTCTGAAATGCTCAACCCACCTAGCCATCACAGAATCATCATCATCAACCACCATACCATGTTTATCCCTCAATCCTGTGTACTTATCTGTTTCTTTCCACAAAAAACATTAACAATCTGGTACAAACCCTGCTGTTGTGGCATCTAACTGCTTCCTCTGCTTTGTCAGGCAAACTATCAAGCCAAAGCTTCTTATCACCTGTTAACTAATCGTTTACACATTTATTAAGCTCATTGTAATGCTGTCTGCTACGACTAGTAGGGTGTTGATTCATATTAATTCTGCACTTCCTTCTTTCAGAAGTAAGTTCAATAGCCTGATCATTTAAATAATTTTCTTTTTACCCAAAAGAGTGCTGTTGGTTTCAAGAAAAGCCTGTTTAAACTAATCCCATTATTTCTCAACTTCAGCAGTAAGGAAACCACGATTGTCATAATGACTAAGTAGACTATCATGGTAAGCTTTGGCTATATCTGGATCTTTCAGAGCTTCAGTGTTAAAGGTAATTCTCTTAACCTTAGCACAGCATTTCTTAAGCTTCTGTTTAAGACACTTTTTACCAGATAATGGTCAGACCCAATTTGGGCTCCCCTATATGATCTGGTATTCCTAACTGAACTAGCCCATTTGTTATTAATATATAATCAATCATATTACTATACAGTCCATCAGGTGAAATCCATGTGTATTTATAAATGGCCATTGTTTGTAATACATATTAATTATTCTTAAACTGTTAAGTTTACTTACCCGTAGGAGTCATTCCCCATTGACATTGAACTACAAATGACCTCCTTGAAAAGACAACTTTTTGGGAGGATAAAATTATTTTTAAATATCTGGCCTTTACCTATCCATTTAATCTCTTGCAAGCACAGAATATCAAGGCTATAACTTTAGAATTCCTGTGTGTGGTCATCAAGAGAATAATCTTTAAGCAAAGTCCTCAAATTCCACATACCTGCAAAAAGAAAATGATTAATGAAATAAACTCGACGTATTCCATATCAATTAATAAATCAGCACTTTAGCATCGATTTAAATTTTAGAGGAAAAATTGTCTTGAGTCAGGTGGGCCAGTAGCTCAGTGGTCCAGAGCACCTCACATGTTACCAGGAGGTCGTGGGTTCATATCCCATCCGGCTCAAGACAATTTTTCCTCTAAAATTTAAATCGACACTAAAGTGCCGATTTATTAGTTGATAAGAAAATGATTAGTAGGATTTTAAAGAAACTATCAGGTAACCACAAATATTCTTTCTGGTTATGTGTCATATTAAATAATCAGCATGCAGTTAAAGAAATAGTTGATAGAAGGCATTACTGCCATGCCAGAACTGTCCACATTTTAAAATTGTGTTTTATCTTATTTACTTAATAATATCATCCAAGTAGTAAAACCCAATGAAATATTGAAATGGAAATGCTGTTAAAGCTCATCAGGTGCTGTTTACTTTGTGAGTCTAAACTAGATAACACTGCTGCAGAAGCCACTAGAAGAATATGTTTTGTATTTGAACAGGAGTCACTTGAAGATGCACCATGTAGTGACTATCCTGTGGCCATCAACAATGAAGTTTTGAAATCCGCCATTGAAGAAGAGTGCAGTCAAACAAGCCAAAAACTTGCTTTGATATTTGATGTTAATGATGGAACCATTAGAAAGTATCTGTACGAAATTGGTAAAACATACCCTTGATCGTTTTCTGACGTATGATGAAAAGTGGATCCAATATAAGAATACTTCAACGAAATAACATTGAGGTCTTCCATGGAAACCAGCCCACAAACTTCAAGGTCACACTGTATCAATGTAAGGTGCTCCTTTGTGTATGGTGGACAACTCATGGAATTGTCCACTTTGAGGTGCAGAAACCTGGCCAGACCATTACTGGTGAGCTCTATTCATAACAGCTTGAACGTGTTCATGAGGCATTGAAAGAGAATGAAGTAGCACTTGTCAATTATTAAGGAATACTCTTCTTTCAGGATAATGCTCCTTCATATACTGCTATGGTTACCACAGAGACAATCCAACACCTAGAATGGAAGACTTTGTGTCAAACCATCGTATTCACTGGATATCTCTCATTTGGATTATAACTTGTTTCTGGCCCTTGACAATAATCTGCATGGACAAGAGTTTAAGAATGACAGAGAGGTACAACTGTTATAGAAACTTTCTTTTGTTCCAAAAACAGGGACTTCTGTAGAAGGGGTATTTATAAGCTAGTTTCAAGATAGGAAAAGGTGATTGAATCAAATGGAACCCACTTTCCTGAATAAAATTCTTTTAAATATGAATTATGCTTTTTTTTTATGAGTACAAAAAACTTTTGTGGTTACCAGATAGATTTATTGAGAGAGGTAGGGCCAACAATTTTAAACAGTCCTTACTCGCAGTCATGGGGAAAAGACCAGTTACCCCACCACTAAAGGCTGGAGCCACCCATGCTGGTAGGAACTTCAGGCACCTCTTTTACAAACAGCCATTTCAAGAACCAGATTCTAGAAAGAAACTGACCTGCTTGAGACACATTAATCCATTGCATAAATTGGCAATGCCCAACTAGCTAAAGCAAGGATTCAGGTACCTGCAATGGCCTTTGATCAATATTATCCACCAGCTAATATAAGATACCCTGTGCCTTTGATCACTTAAGGCTGGCAACCTAGAGGCAAACAGAAAACCCAGAGGCAGATTTTCGCTCAACAAAAGCCCACCAATGCAGCAAGCCCAGGATTTATAATCAAGTTCAAAGCCATAAACACTTCAGTGGGTATAAATGGTCAACACTAGGACCCTATGAAGTTGACCACTCCTCAGCAGGGTAGAAAAAGAAGAAAAAGTGGACATAGATGACTAGATCAGTAGGCCACACTGATCTAACCTTCATCCCCTTCGATTCACTAACGAAAGAGAATATCTCTTCTGAAAGGTACTAATGGCCTGCACCACAAGAAGGTGGGGTCAGACATTAGGTGTTGTTAGGCCTGGCCAGTTCTGTATATTATCATTAGGGATTGTACACAGTTCTCCTTCCATTGTATGCCTAGCTACCAGGGTATTTAAGTTATTTTAATAGTGAATTTGTGATTAAAGTATTTTAACCATAGGCTAGCATCTTCAAGATATATAAATTAGATTAAATATATTTAATCTAATTTATGAAATATAAATTCATTTGCCAAGTAATAAGCTTAACAAACTTATATAATGAATTAAGGTACATACACCCAAAAAATTATAGTATGAAAAAGATCCCTTAAGAGTTTGAAAACATATTAACAGAGTTTAATAGAGTAATCATTTGAAATATTACACCACATTCCTTAAGGCAATTCAATGAGGCAGAAAAATTGCCCTTACTTTTACTAGTTCATTAGATTTCATGTTTAAAAAACTATTTGTGCAATTTGTATATACAACTACTATAACCATAATCAAGAAGCAATATTCTTACCATCTGGAGCCAAAAATGTGTAAAATTTGCTTTAATAAATGAACAGTGTAAGTATGCTTTGAAAATTTACATGCAAATATAAAGATCAGTTTATGGTTTCATTTTACAAACTCCAGGTGAGATGCATAAAATATACAACAGATTAATTTCTGAAACATCACACTGTTAATCACTTAGGCTCACTATATCACATCACATTGTTAATCACAGGCTAACTATATCACAGACATAAATATTTATCTTCCTGCATTGAATAAATCTTCCCAGTTTACACACATACAGGCCCTTGGCATAGGGCCCCCCAAATACATGTCATTGTCAAATTATATGTCAAACAACTATAAATTGTAAAACAATGTAAATTGCTTTATAATTTAAATGTTCTTTTAATAAATGACAAAAATATAATTTTTAAGGTATCTATTAAACATATTTATATACAAGTAGTTCTCAATTCACATGGTTTACATGGTTCATTAATTTAGGCATATTCCCAATATGTAAGGTTCAAAAATTTACATTTACGTGGTTCTAAACAAACTCTCAAATCATGATGCGAGAAATCCTGGCAACTCTACTGACAAAATACCAATTTTGTACAAAAAAGGTAGAACTCACTGCCACCTGTGCACAACAAATGAGGGCATCTCATGTAATGAGACACTTTCCCACTGGGATTGGCCAAAGTTGCCAGACATCCTGATTTGTGTGGTATTGTTCCATTTTGCGTACTAAAATCCCAATTCCTGCATTGACAGCCAAAAATTCCACAGACCAAGAAGCAACAGAAATTTTTGTTACATTCCAGGAGAGATTCCATTAGTTAGATTCTAGGAGAAAGAAGTACTTACTTTCTTGCTACATATTACTGTCTTTTTTTTACCACATATTTATTTGTGGCAGATTTAAGTTTATTTTATTTTCTACTTTAAATTACTGTATTATAATTATTGTATTGTATCCTATATTACAATATGAAATTTTAGTAATATTGGGTAGGCTAGCTAGGTATTCACTAGAAGAAAAGCTATGTACCAATCCCCCATGATGATGCACAGAAATGGCCAGGCCTAGCACCTAAAGTCTGACCCTGCCTTCTCATGGTGCAGGCTATTAGTACCTTTCAAAAGAAATACTCTCTTGTGGAAGGGAATGGAAGGGGAGGGCTGCCATATCAGTATGGTTTATTGTGGCTACTTTTCTTTTTTCTACCCGTTGAGGACTGGTCAATCACAGTGTCCTGGTGCGAACCATATATACAAATCTGAAGGAATAATAGCTCTGAGCATGATTATGGATCCTGAATTTGCTACATTGGTGAGCTTCTGTTCAGGGAAAATCCTCTGCTGTATTTTCTGTTTGTTTGTGGGTTGACAACCCCAAGTGAATAGATTCAGAGGATATGTTTTATCAGCTGGTGAATAATCCTGATTAGAAGCCATCAGAGGTACCTGAAACCTTGCTTCTAGGGGTAATCAAATCTATATTGGAACTGAATGAAGTCCTTCTCTACTAAAGGCTGAAGCCTTTAGTAGTGGAGGAAACAGGTTTTTGCCTCATACCTGCAATTAGGGGGCTATTTGATATTGTCAGCACTTCCTCTCTAAATAAACATAGTTTCTTTAAACATTCCACTATTTTCTTTCCACAGGTTCTTGGAATGTGAGGACTCTGCAAAGAGATTATTCTCTTGTTGTCTTCACACAAGAATTCCACCATTTTAACTTAGATATTCTTGGCTTCCAAGAAACCATATGGATAAAGGTCAGACACTTAACAATAATTTCGAAGTTCTATTTTCAGGCAGGGAGATGGAAAGCATCTTCAAGATATATATTTGCTTCTAAACAGACATGATATAATGCTCTTCTACGATATGAATACATTAATCAAAGGTCTCTTACAGATAAATTTAAAACAAGCATTAAAGACTTGAATGTTTCCTGTTGTCATGTCCCCAATGAGAACACCAATGAGGATGAGAAATAGGTTTTATAGACAACTTCAGGATATTTTGAAATCTGTCAAGTAAGTTGCTATTTCAATTATTATATTGTATCCTATATTACAATATTAAACTTTAGTAATATTGGGTAGGCTAGCTAGGTATTCACTAGAACAAAAGCTATGCAACAATCCTCCGTGATGATGCACAGAACTGGCCAGGCCTAGCACCTAAATTCCGACCCTGCCTTCTCATGGTGCAGGCTGTTAGTACTTTCAAAAGAGATACTCTCTTGTGGAAGGGAAAGGAAGGGGAGGGTTATGCACCAATCCCTCGTTTTAAGCAACTTCAATGCTAAAGCTGGTGCAGACTCCTTTGGGGAGGGTGATAGGTTCCTTTGATGTTGGTAGCTGCAATGGTAATAGGCAACGTCTCCTACAGGTAAGTAAACTTAATGGTTTGAGAATAACTAACATTTATTACAAATACCTTAACATACATAAGTGCATATGAGTTTTACCAGATAGGCTGCATAAGAATATGATTGATTATATATTAGCAGCAATGGGTTAGTTCTTTTAGGAATATCAGGTCATATAGGGGAGGTAAAATTGAATCGACCATTACCTAGTTAAGTGTCTTGCAACTTAAACTTAAGTGTTGTGCTAAGGTTACAAAAGTTACCTTTAACATTGAAGCTCTACCAATTATAACCAAAACTTACCATGATAGGTTACTTAGTCATTATGGCAATTGTGGTTTGCTTACCGAAGAAGTTGGGAAAGAATGGGATCAGTTTAAACAGGCTTTTCTTGAAACCAACTGTGCTCTTTTGGGTAAAAGAAAACAGAGGAAACAAAACAATTTAAATGATAAGGCTATGGAGCTTATTTCTGAAAGAAAGAACTGCAAGAATATCCTTAACCAACACCCTAGTAGTTCCAACAGAAAGCATTACAAAGAGCTTAATAAAAAAAAGTGAAAGATCAGTTAATAGCTGATGAGAATCCTTGGCTTGATAGCTTGGCTGACAAAGCAGAGGAAGCAGTGTAACAGCAGAGAGCTATACCAGATAGTTAATGTTTTGTATGGGAATAAAGAGGTACAGGGAGTCGTGGATAAACATGGTAAGGTCATTGAAGGTAAGGATTCTGTCATGGAGAGATGGGCTCAGCATTTCAGTGATGTTCTAAACAATGTCGTTAGTTCCACTCCCATTGTTTGTAATGATGATAGATGTATTACTAGCTTTAACATTGACCCCATATCACAGTAAAAGTTATTTTGGCTATATCTAAACTTAAACTGCATAAATCCCCAGGGGTAGATGAAATTACTACTGAGTTTAGAGTTGAAATGTTTCTGTTATCAAATGGTTGAATGAGATTTTGAATATCTTTTATGATAAAGGCATGGTTCCTTAGGATTTTACTAGAACTATTATTATCCCTATTTTTAAAAAGGGTGATCACAGTTCTTATGATAACTGTAGCGGTATCAGCCTACTTTCTGTTCCAGGTAGAGTTCTTTGTATTATTGTGTTTAATAGAATTAAGAATCTAGTTAATGTACAATTGTGTGATAAGCAGTGTTGATCCTTTTGAGAAAACTAGATATAAACTAGAAGGACGCATATTGCCTCTGGAGCATATGAGAATCTCGTTTTCAAAGGGAAAGAAGTTTTTCCTTTACCTACTGTTTCATTGCTTAAAAGTTTTAATTTGAGCTAGTGGATAATGGAAAAAATGCAAATATTATTTTATTAGTAATTATACAACATAAAAGTATTTGTCTTTTAATTCTTAAATTTAAAAATTTCATTTCCCACATCTTTCTCAGAAAAGTGGGTAGAATACATTGGGCAATAAATTTTCATGAAAGTCATGCCTCAGAAAAGTGGGTAGATTACACTGGGCAACAAATTTTAATAAAAGTCATGCCTCTGAGATAAAAATAGCCATTTCCTAAAGATTTCATGGTGCTGAACATGAATATGACAATGAAAATTGGCTATGATTTCTGAGAAATCCGCAATAGTTTCTTATATAAGAGAGTACTATGTACATATGACATGTATTGGTAAAATTCTGCTTCCACTTCCGACATCACTTTGCCCGTTTCTTGTACAGCTGCTCAGGATCATCTCTGGTGAGCGTCCAACAATAGTCAGCCAACATTAAAAACAATTTCCCTGGTATCGTTGCAATGTCCTAGTGAAAACGTTCACTGTGCTCATCACTAACAATGCTGCAGTTAACGGGGAAGAAATCTATCTAAGTGGGAATGGAGAAAGTGGATATTTAAGGACATATTGCAGCCAAGTTCGTGATAGAGAGACAACATGTCCTTAACCAGATTCTTGTAGTTGTCTGCCGACATTCCCGAGGAATTTAGTTGACAACAGACGAAACACGTCCCAAGCCTTTTTCTCGTCACCCTGAAGCAGGATGTCAAACATCTGGTCTCTGAATAGCTTGTGGATCTGAGGACCCACAAAAATTCCCCCTTTAATTTTCGCTTCGCTGAGTCAAGGTAATTTGTCAGCCAAGTACTTGAAAGTTGATGCAGTCCAGTCTATGGCTTTTACGAAGTTTTTCATCACACTGAGTTTGATGTATAGGGACAGTAGCAGGATTTTGTGCAGGATTTCTGCCAGTGCTGGGTGTTCCACATTCTTCTCTCCGACCGTCAGAGATTTCCTCTGATGAGTTTCTCTTCACGTAGTGCAAAGTCTTTGCTCAGCTGTCTCCCATTCACATAAGAAACAGCAATACTTCATATATCCCAGCTATAGACTCATCAACAGAGACACTACCTTCAAGTCACAACAGAGATGCCAGATATACTTGTTGTATTGAAAACAGTTTAACAGCGGTTTTAGGTTGTCATAGGTTTCTTTCATGTAGACAGTGTGTCCAATTGGAATAGATGGAAGTAGATTTCCATTTTGCAGCAACACTGCCTTGAGACTCAATTTCAAGGAGTCTACGAATAGTCGCCATTCTTGAGGATCATGTTTGATTCTGAGGGCATTCTGAGGGCCATCTACATCGGAGCAGAACACAACTCATCTTCCTTTCTGAAGTAAGGTGCAAACTGCTCATGATGAGTTCAAAACGAAGTCAATCGAATATTTTCCTTGAGAAGATTCCATTGTTTAAATCAATCCAAGTAACTCTGCTTTGGCCTTGGACAGCTCCAGATCGCGAACAAGATCGTTCGTTTCTTCTTTGGTGAGAATGTGTGGTGCAAATGACGCACCATGGCAGACGTATGGATCATCATTAGACACCGAAGGCTGCAGAGAACTTGATGTCGGTTCGCCTCCCTCCTTATCATCTGAATCAATGAAAAATTCTTTTGGAGGTTTGGGAATGAGAAGGCTTTCGGCATGTGGAACTGGTCAGAGAGCAGATTGTAAATTCAAGTACATTATTGTCCACTTCTTTTTCCTTATGATGCCTCTAGAAACAGGTGGACGACATTTGCATGATTGCTTGGCTCTCTCCAAACCATAGGAACAGCATCGCCACTTTTTCGTCTTTCAGCCACTTTGGAAGATTTCTTGCACACGAACTGCAGCATATGTATGGGGCCCAGGCCTTGTCCTGGTTTCTGATCTTGCATCCAAAACAAAACTCATGCACCACTTTCGTTATTGGAGTGATGGCCCTTTTCTGGCTTGCAAATGTAACAAAACGTATCTGCACTATTAACACAGTTACAAGGCATCACTACTATTGGATTAAAACTGCAAGAATCACTTGTGTTGTACTTATGACTCAAGGGTAAATGGGAGTCGCTCAAAAGACTTGCTCATCCTATGAGACGTCACTTAAACTAACGATTGCATCATCTTTTGTCCGCAATCATAAAGCTGCGATGTCATGACTCAACTGTATTGCATCAGACAATGATGTAATACTTCCAGGGGTTGTGTGCATTGTGGGTTGATGAAATACAACATAATAAGTTGCAATCTGGAGTTTAAAATACAGTGTTGAGAAATGGTTACCTATGTACTCAATGTGGACTGAGTCGTTTATACACGACCATCTCTGTTTCTCCTAAACAAGAGCCAATTGAAAATTTTTATTGTCATTTTTGTGTTCAGCACCTAGAAATTAGTAAAGATTGGCTATTTTCATTTCAAAGCCTTTTTATGTGTTGCCCAGTGTTATTATTGTCAGTGGAATATCTGATAAAAACTACCACTAAGTTTTCAAATTTCTATTCTATATATATTATTTGTAAAACACAAAAACAGCTCTGCTGTTTCATCATTTCAATAATCTGTAAAGATTTACATATTAAATATGCGAAGCATTTGAAAGATGTGAATTATATTTCATTAGTACCAATCAAACTGAAAAAAGTCTTTTATTATCATTTTCATTTGTTTCCAATCGAAACTTCATGACGTTCCTATTACACTAAAAATTTCTTATTTCTATCATTAATACATCATTGCAATATTCACTTGAAATTTTGGAATATTCAATCTTTTTCACCATTAGAGGGCACAATTATAGTTTCGAAAGATTCTGAAAGTGCGAATCATATTTTATCAATTCCTATCTAACTCTAAAAACAATTTTTCATTTATCTCTAAATATGAACAATTATCTGCTAACACAAAAAATGGGTCCCCCCCCCCCCCCAGGTCTAACAGATCAATTCATTGGTGCCAATGGGAACATCATGGCATTCATATTCCACCACCACCATCATCCTGAAGCAGCCATGGGCTACGGAGATCCAACCAAACTGCACAATTTAGTTCTCCAAGCATATCTGTCCTGAACTACATCTGCTGCATCTGGCGACTGCACACAATTCTAATAAGGTCCTGTTTGACATTGCCCATTGTATCCTAGGTCCCCCTCTTTCTGAGGCCTTTAGGGACACTGTTCATAATATTCGCCAATTTATAACACTGGGCAACACACAAAAAGGCTTTGAAATGAAAATAGCCAATCTTTACTAATTTTGAGGTGCTGAACATGAAAATGACAATAAAATTTGTCAATTGGCTCTTGTTCAGGAGAGACAGAGATGGTCATGCATAAATGACTCAGTCCGCATTGAGTACATAGGTAACCAATGTGCAACGCTGCATTTTAAACTCCAGATTACAACACATTGCATTGTATTGCATCAGCCTGCCATATACACAACCCTCAGAAGTATTGCATCATTGTCTGATGCAATGTAGTTAAGTCATGACATCGTGGCTTTATGATCGTGGACAAAAGATGATGCAATCATTAGTTGTAAGCAACATCTCAGGATGAGAAAGTCTTAAACTGAGACACTTGCTCATGGAAGCAACCATTCAGAGCGACTGAAGCACCAACTGCCTGATGAATTTTCGTTACTTTAGTTTTATCTCTGCTTATCACCAAACCAACTCTATTACCAGTCTCATCAACAGCCCTAATGAAAGAATTCATCTCATGAACATCATCAGCCAACAGGGCCAAATCATCTGCATAATCTAAATAAGAAATTTTAAAATTAAGGCCAAAATCTTTCCCTTGCAGTGAATTTCACATAACACAATCAATAACCAAACTAAAGAGAAGAGACAAAATGCACCCTTGTTGAATACCAGAAGCAATGCTAAACCAATTGCTACAAGCCTTACCAACTCTTACACGCGACTCAATGTTATTACAGAGAGCTTTTATTATGTTAACTAACTCATCTAGTATGCCATAAGATCTCATGATCAACCACAAATTATGATGGTCAACAGAGTGAAAAGCCTTTTTGAAATCAAAGCTGGTATCCAAAGGTTTCTAAAGAAGGTTCATTTCTCAAGAATCTGCCTAATTGAAAAAATCTGATCCCCTACCAATTCTGAATCTACATTACTCATCAAGCAATTAACTGTCAATCAGATTCTTAATTCTATTAAGCACAATCATGCGAAGAAATTTACCTGGAACAGAAAGTAGGCTGATACCCCTATAGTTATCACACAAACTGCAATCACCTTTTTTAAATATAGGAATAATAATAGCTTGGATAAAATCCTTAGAAACCATTCCTTTATCATAAAAGATATTCAAAATTTCAGTCATTCATGTGGTAACCAAAACATTCCCAGCTCCAAGCATTTCCATAGTAATTTCATCTACCTCTTGGGATTTATCTAGTTTAAGTTTAGAAACATAAAATAAACACAGACTGTGTTATAGGGCCAACAATAAAGCCAGTAATGCATCTATCATCATTACAATGGGAGTAGAACTACCACATTGTTTAGAATAGGGGTTCTCAACATGGGGTACACATAAAAATTTTTTGGGGTACGCTCTGAGAGCTCAAAAGTTGCTAGATCTAGTAACAAAGTCGCTAAGTTGGCAACATGCTATTGATTAATTTCTGAGAACTGAGTTATGAACCACAGCATTGTAGTTCATGTCTATCAATCCTCCCTTCCCTACCTGATAGCCAAACCTACCAGAACAGCTGATCACACAGTCAAAACATCCATTTTAAGTGAGTGAATGTGTCTTCTTATTGCTCTATGTATTTGTTACGTTTTATTTCATTTGCTGTGCTTAAAGTTATTTTTAGTCTTCAATTTACCGTGAAGTTAAATGAACGTGTTTCTAAAGTACCTTGAAACATGGATAAATGGATAATTAAGAAGAAAAGTAACATGGAGCCGGAGCCGATTGCTTCTACATCTACAACTACATCATCATCCCTCCCGTGTGAGTAAAGAGGTGGATTCAGCAGTAACTAAAAGAATGTTAAATGTTAAACAATCAAGTAATAAAAAAATTAAAAACGTAAATATCATGAATCATATTTACAATTTGGCTTTACATGGACAGGAAATTTAGTAGAATCAAATCCACAGTGCTTTGTTTGCTCTGAAGTCCTATCACAAAATTCTATGAAACTGTCTCTTTTACGGTGACACTTTGAAACAAAACACAAGAATTTAAAAAATAAGACCTTAAGCTATTTTGAACATCTTTTGGAAAACTTGAGTAGTAGAAAAACCATAATTAAACATTTTTCTGGTGTAGAAGAAAATGAAAGTGCACTTAAAGTGTCTTACAAAGTAAGCCTACAAATTGCCAAAGCCAGAAAGGCTCACAAAATAAGCGAGTCACTCAGTCTTCAAGCAACGGAAGAAATAGCTTCTTATATATTTTGTCAAAAAGAGGCAAATCTTGTCAGAACCATTACTTTGTCAAATGACACAGTTTCCAGGAAAATTAAAGATATGGCCTGTAATATTAAGGACCAATTCATTCAAGCCATACAAGTGAATGAGTCGACAGACATACATGGGCTAGCTCAATTACTTGTTTTTGTGCGTGGAAAATTCCAGGATGCAATATTTGAAGATATTTTATTTTGTAAGCCTCTTGAAACTTATACTATGGGCAAGTATATTTTTAATATGATTAATTAATTTTTTGCCGAAAACAACCTTGAATGAAAAAACTGCATTTCTGTACATACTGACGGAGCAAAAGCAATGAGTGGTTATATCACAGGACTAGTAGGTCGTATAAAACAAGTTGCACGAGAATGTAAGTTCACTCATTGTTGTGTTCACTGTGAAGCGCTGATAGCTAAATTTCTCCCTGATGATTTGAAAAAAGTTCTGAATGAAAGTATACAAATGTTTAATTTCATCAAAACCCGACCATTGAAGTCTCGACTTTTTTCAATTATGCGTGAAGAAATGGGTAACCTGCATAAGAGATTGCTGCTTCACACAGTAGTACGCTGGTTGTCACGAGGAAATGTTCTTTACCATTTATTTGAACTCCACAATGAAGCACGCCTTTTTTTCATGAACCATGAGTTTCAACTTTCTTTGAGACTACAAGACTGATTTTTTTGCTGATATTTTTGAAAAAATGAATATTTTGAACTTATCATTGCAAGGAGACAACGTTGATGTGTTCTATGTTGAGAAGAAAACAGAAAACATAGGCCATGATAAAAAAAAATTCTCTGGGAAAACAGGATTAAAAAGAACAGCTGTGACCAATTTCAGCGATTAGATTCATTTCTTAAAGAAAATGTGCAAACTTTGAAGACATCACACAACAAATAATCGTTCACTTAAGCACTCTTAAAACTCTTATAAGGTAGTATTTTTCAACCCCTGATGAAACGCAAGAATGGATTCAAGACTCCTTCACATTTGATTTGGAAAAATATAAGCCTTCCATTGTCCAAGAAAGAAGAGTTGATTGAGATATCTTGTGACAATAGTTTAAAAAGCATTCATTCCAAAAAGCAATGATTAGTTTTTGGATTGGAATGGAGAAGGAATATCTGACTTTGTCAAGAATTGCAGTCAAATATTGTTACCTTTCACAACAACTTATTTAAGTGAAACTGGTTTTTCATCTTTAACTGCTTTAAAAAATAAATATAGGAACAAGCTGGATGTTGAAGATGACTTGCGATTCTACTTTAGCAAGATAACCCCAACCATTGAACTGTGCAACCATTTCACTGATTACCCAGTAAAATGTTTATAATTTTATAAGATTTGTTAAATTATTTATGTAATTTTTTGTGTTTATTGATATATGTAATTCATGAATACAAAATTTAATGTGTATATATATGTTTAATTTTATTCCCATTGCTATACTATAACTATAGTTTTATATATCTATACAAGGGGTACGCCAGTTACATACACATTTCCAGGGGGTTCATGAAGCATAAAAGGTTGAGAACCACTGGTTTAAGAACATTACTGAAATGCTCTGTCCACTTAGCCATGACAGAATCCTCACCTTCTATAACCTTACCTTGCTTATCCTTCAATCCCTGTATACCTGTCCATTTTCTACCATACAAAACATTAACTATCTGGTACAGCTCTTGTATTGTCTAACTGCTTCTTGGTATTGTCATCCAAGCCAGAAATTCTTATCGGTAGCTAACTGATCCTTTACATGTTTATTAAGCTCTCTGTAATGCTTTCTATTAGGACTAGTAGAGTATTGATTAAGGACATTCCTGCAGTTCTTTCTTTCTGAAATAAGCTCAAGTGCCTTATCACTCAAATAATTCTGCCTCATCTGCTCCTTTTTTTTCCCTAAAAGAATACTGATAATTTCCAAAACAGTCTGTTTAAAACAGTTCCATTCTTCCTCAACTTCAGTAGTAAACAAATCATGACTGTCATAATGACTAATGTATCATGGTAAGCTTTAGCTATAACTGAGTCTTTCAGAACTTCAGTATTAAAGGTAAATTTTTTAACCCTAGCACAACACTTTTTAGGTTTAAGTTGCAAGACACTTTTAACAAGGTAATGGTCAGATCCAATTTCAACTCCCCTATATGACCTGGTATTCCTAATAGTACTAGCCCATTTGCTGTTAATTAATATATATTATTTCTTATGCCAAAATTTAAAATTTCTAGATTAAATATGTTGTTTGCAATATTTATTTCAAATTTTGGAAAATGCAAATTTTTCCACTGTTAGAGGGTGCAATTATAGTTTTTGGAATATTTAAAAAGTGTGAATCATAATATTTTATTAACTAATCCAAAAAGAATTTTTCATTTATTTCAAAAAACAATTATCTGCTAAAACTAAAGAGGTGGGTTTTTCCACCCCCTCTGGGTCTAAGGGGTCAATTCATTGATGGCAATGAAAACTTCATGACCTTCACATTCCACCACCAAAATTTCAAATTTCTATTGTACATACATTGCTTGTAATATTCGATTTAAATTTTGGAATTTCCACCTTTTTCCACAGCTAGAGGGAGTAATTATAGTTTTAGGAGATTCTGAAAATTCATATCATAATATTTCTTCAATACCTATCCAACACAAAAAGATTTTTTTATTTATCTCTGTAAAAGAAAATTTTTGATGTTTAGAGAGGGACAGACAGATGACAAACAAAACTATTATCTCATTTTCTTTGAAAACAAGATAAAAATGGCAATGAGAGTAAAACAATACCTGATAGGTCTGGAGTACGTTGTGATTGCATCCACAGGAGGCAGAGGATCAAATCCAAATATTGGACTATGTGATAAATCCTGAAACAAGTCCAAACTTTTAACAAATATTATTGAGTAGCAGCACTATATAATTACAAAATATTTGACCATTATTACCCTGTTAAAGTATGCATAAAATAAGTGAATTACAATTATGACAATGATATATACTAAAGCATGCTGATATCAGTTAGTACAGAGGAAAAAAAAAATTTTTTTTGCTTTGTACACATTTATATCAGCATGCTTCAACAACATAACAGTGGATAAATATCTTGCTACTGTATAGTGATATGGATTAAAAAAGCACTATGGAATACCAAAACTGATATCTGGAAAAACTATGTTAAATAAACTATTAAATAATTCACCTAGGTAAATTTGCTACAACCTAGCAGCTTCTTAAAATGATTCAAAATAACAACTCTTAGAAGTTGGGTTGTTTTACCTCTGAGCGGCACTTTTTTGCACACTATGGGCTAAATGGCCAGGTCACATGGACCCCGAAGGCTCAGAGAAGGTTGGGGGAGGGGACCCACTGGAACAGCTGTTGGGAGACAGATGGTAGCCTCCTGTCAAGGCCATCCAGCATGTTCTTTAACATGCACAGGGTATGGCTCTCCTGCACACTGGGCCTTGGCTTAGCGTCCCATCTGACGGATGGCAGCCTTTCCAAGCCCATCTGTGTCCCCTACTGACCATGGGCAGGGTGGGGAGTTTTGCGGAGATAAATCTCAATGCTGACCCAGCTGGAACTCAAACCTGGGAACTATAGATTACGAGCTTGATGTGCTAACAACTACCCCCGCCCCAAAACTCTTAGAATATAATTATTAAAAACATAGAGTGTACATAGCAAAGTATAAATTATCTGATCTAAAATGAAATTGGGATCTCTTTTGATAGCAGAAAATTTAATATTCAATGCACTGTGCATATTATAGGCTATATAAAAGTCCCATCAAATTATGTATATGAAAATATCAACAGTTCACTTCTTGCTGTAAATGAAATACTTCATTTGTACAATTAGTAAATAATGTTAGTCTAACAGACCCTATGCCGGGGAGAGAAGAAACAAAAAGGAAATGTGAAATAATATATATAATAAGTCCCTGTATAATGTAACAGCAGTGTTCCTGAAAACTTCCATATGTTCCTTCATTGTCATGAAGGAGAACCCTTGACATGCCTATTGTTGGACACTGCTCCTTTATCTCCTTAATCATTTTGGGCAAAACAATGTTGGTATCATCCTGCTCCTCCTCCTCAAGCAGCCTTGGGCTATGGAAGTGTAACCAGACCATGCAATTTAGTTCTTGAAGCATACCTGTTTAACATTGTCTGCCCACCACATCCTAGGTCTCTCCCTCTTTCTGAGGCCCTTAGGCACACTGTTCATAACTCTATTCATTAATCTATAATTATCCATATGGACAACATGGCCAAAACAATGGAGTCTCTCCCTGCACAATATGCCACTTAAAGGAGGTTGCCGACTCCTTTGCCTAACCTCATCATTACTTACAAAGTTGAACCACATAATGCCCAAGAAACTGCGTAAGCATCTAGAATAAAAAATATCAAGTTTTCTATTATCTTGTTAGAACTAAACTATTATACAGCTTAATTTTAGTCTTTAGATGTAATACACCTATTTCTCCACACTCTCCATAGATTCTTAAAAGTCCCGGCCACAATCCCTATTCATCTGTTAATCTCATGCTGCACATCACCAGTATCTGCTACATAGCTCCCAAGATAATTAAATTGTGATACTTGCTCAAGGGCACAACCATTCAATGTGACTGATCTGCCAGACCAATTTTCATCACTTTAGCTTTATTTCTGTTTATCACCAAACTTACTCTATTATCAGTCTCATCAATAGCTAGAATGAAAGAGTTAATCTCATTAACATCATTTGCCAAAAGGACTAAACCATCAGCATAATCTAAATCAGAAATTTTCATATCTACTGACCATTTAAAAGACCAAAATCTTTCCTTTGTCGTAAATTTTGCATAACAAAATCAATATCCAAACTAAAGAGAAAAGGAGATAAAATGCACCCTTGTTGAATACCAGAAGCAATGCTAAAATAATTGTTACAAGCCTTACCAACTCTCACACATGACACAGTGTTATTATACACTATGTTGAAAAAAGTGTCCAGACACTGCATGTTATGTGAATGGAAAGCCACTTTCAAAGCTCCCTAACAAAAAAAAAATCTTTAACGCAAAAACTATGATTTGGCAATAAATATAGACAGAGTTATTGGTGATAAATTGTAGATGTCACTTAAATCTCACTAAATATATTTCCCGCAATATTCGTAATATTTAAAGAATTAATGGAAGCTGAAGCATTTATCTTCAACTTTTGACATTTGTGTTTTATCTATTGAAGTATTTATTCAGAACTCTTGCAACAATTTGTTCACTAACATAAGTTAAATATCTGAAGTTTGTACAATGATTTTCTCAAAATTTTCTCAATTTGGAGGCAAAGAGACAGTGTCAATTTTCAACAATCTTCGATCAATATTTAAAGAGTCATTGAAGCGGGACCATTTAACAGCAGACAACACTGTCACATTGACTCCAAATTCATGAAATCTTAAAAAATCTTCATACAAACTTCAGATATTTAATTTGTGTTAGTGAACAAATTGCTACAAGAGTTGTGCTTTATCTATTGAAGTATTTTTTCACAAGGGTCAAAGGTTGAAGATAAATGCTTCAGCTTCCATTTTTTAAATATTAAACGAATATTGTGGGAAATATATTTAGAGAGAATTGAGTGCCATCTACAATTTATCACCAATAATAGTTTTTGTGTAAAATGTTTATTTTTAATGTTAGGGAGCTTTGAAAGTGGCTTTCCATTCACATAACATGAAAGTGTCCGGACACTTTTTTTTCCCAACATAGTGTATTTTTGCAATGCAGAAAATCTATGGTATGCATACTTGTTGATATTAACGAAATTTAACTTAATTGTTAATAATCAACAATACATATAGGCATTATTCAACAGTTAACAATAGATATATTGCAAAAGTCAACATTGAAATACAGAAAGAATTGCAACAGTTTTTGTGCTCCTTTCTCCAGTAATTTTTTGTGCAGTGCTTGGATCATCAGCATAGGAAATGGTGCTTGCAGCAGCCATCTATCATAAGAAAATTGCACTGCAAGGCAATTTACTATATGCATTAATGAGCAATACTAGCTAATCTCAAGACTACTTTTTAACTGTAAACACAGCCCACAATCATGAATTATTAAATTTTGTAAAGGTAAATTTTTTAACCTTAGCACAATACTTCCTAAGTTTAAGTTGCAAGAAACTTTTAACAATTTTAACAAGGTAATGGTTAGATCCAATTTCAGCTCTACTATATGACCTGGTATTCCTGACAGAACTAGCCCATTTGCTGTTAATTAATCATACTCAGTGAGGGCATAACAGCAGATCACATTCAAGTCTTTAATGCTTGTCTGAAATTTAGCTATAAGAAACCTTTCATTAATGTACTCATATCCTAGAAGAGCATCACTAGTGCATCTGCTGAGAAGCAAACCTATGCCTTGGAGATGCTTTATACATTCCCTCCTGGAAAACAGAAATTTAAGATTATTTTTAAGAATCTGACCATTATTTGTCCATCTGGTCTTAACAGTGGAATCTGGTTTATAACAGTGGAATTCTTGTGTGAGGTCATCAAGAGAATAATCTCTGTGCAAAGTCCTCAACAGTCCCCTAATCGCAGGCATGGGGCAAAGACCTATTCCCTCACTACTAAAGGCTGAAGCCATACACACTGGAAGACTTCCTCCAATGTAGGATTGATGATGCCAGTAGAAGCAAGAGTTCAGGTGCCTGCGATGACATCTGCCCAGGATTATCCACCAGCTTATAAAACATATCCTGTGAATCTATTCACTTCTGGCTGTCAGCCCACAAACAAACAGAAAACACAGTGGAAGATTTTCCCTCCACAGAAGCCCACCATAGCAGCAAATTCAGGATTCATAGTCAAGCTCAGAGCCTTATTTCAGTCCAGTAGGTTTATATGGTCAGCACCAGGACCCTGTGTGGTTGACAACTCTTCAGCAGGGTAGAAAAAAAAAAGTAGCAATAGTTATCCAGATCAGTAGGCACACTGCTCTGGCAGCCCTCCCCTTCTGTTCCCTTCCACAAGAGAGCATCTCTATTGATTATTACACTATTAGTAAAGTTTATTATTAGAGTGTTATTGCTTTCAGCCATCCCATTTCCGAGTGGTTAGCGCGCTTGGTTACTGATCAAAGGGACCTGGGTTCGAGCCCCAGATAAGGCATGGATAAGCAAGTGTTGTCTTTCTGCTGAGGTCCTACCATCCTCTCAGACCTTCTACTGTGGCATATAAACTGACAGGCTCCTGTCAGACCTCTGTGGCAAGCAGCTGCTTGAGAGGGCATTTATTTTTTTATTGCTTTCATTTTAACTTGTTTTTATTACCTTTTCAGAGTAATTACTTAAATTCGAATTATTGCTGTTAAATATTCCAATTTCCTTAAATCTCTAAATATCAAACAAATATTGTTGAAAATCAGGATTGAAACAGATTTGATTGAGAATTTTAAATTACTTCAGTCAAATTTTTTCATAAAAAGAATATTTAAATTACCGAGTTCAGTATATTTAAATTACTGAGTTCAGTATCCGACATAACACAACTGTATCTAATAAAGTGGTCCCTAAGTATATATCCATAATAACAAATATTTTCTTGATATAGCTACATAGATCTCAAACAGTTAAACAAAATTTAATTTTTTACTTTTTCTGTCAACAGAAATCTATGTTAGGTGTGCTTCTTGTAAGATTTGTTTGCCATCAGTCTCCCCATTGTGATGTCAAAACTACTAATCACTGATTATCAAAAAATGATCCCTTGCAGAATGGCACCACTCTACCATCATTCACCCTGCATATTCATTACCCTAGATAGACTGGGAATTATTCTCAACTGCTGAAGAATAGAAAAGTGACTGCTCATAATATATAATTTTTGTATTGAATAATGCAAAGAGAATAAAATAAGAAAGCCTTTATCTCATAATGATTTGTGAATATGTCATTGATACATAAATTTTGAGAAGTTACCAGAATTTTTAGTTCTGGAAATTATGAAATAAGGACAAACATATTATAAAATTCAATAATTGCTTGTCTTATTCAAAAATTTTCCTATTGTTTTTCAACCTTGATGAATTAAAAAATATTTAATGCACAATTATGCTGTTTTTAACAGTGTAAAGTTCCTAAACCCATTGTCTCAAATTACTTGAGACTATATAACATATAGTCTGGGTATAAGCTGATAGACTTGGCATTGATTAAGTTAGGGCATTTTTACACTTGTTAAAAAGTCCAAAGTAAAGTTGTAAAAAAGGTTACCATTTTATAAGAAGGTCCTGCTGGCTTCAGCTAAAAGTGCACTTCTTAGATAACCTTCCATAGTTTTTCTTCTGGATGACATTTGAAGATATGATGGTAATCAGCAGAAGATTTCACAATGATATAGTTGTCATATATGTTGTTTTATGATGTTTGAAGCTGTTGTTTCTTTAATATTTTTGGCAATAATGGTAGAATGCATAAGTGTTGATTAGCAGTTCATTTATGTTAGAAACAGTAGGTTCACAGAAGATCTCATGATATAACGTTCAAATATAGTTCACTAACAGCAGATTCACAGTGGTCAAGAAGCACTCATGAACAGCATATTCAGTGCCGGTTTGAAACAACAACCAGTAAAACATTAACCATTTAAACGTTAAAATCATAGAAGTAATCTTCAGTCAAGACTTTCAAAGTGTTCAAACTTCAACATCAAGAACAAACATCAAGACATTCAAACTTTCAAAAAAAAAAAAAAAAAAATTAATAACCTTGATGAATTACATATTACAAAATTTAAAGTAATAATAAAATTATTTTCAAACAGTTGTCCATACTTTACCTGTGGAAGTGTAACATTTGCTTCCTTAATATTGGATAAAATAATATGCCTCAAAATATTACGAGGTGTTCCTTTGTAACGAAGCCTTCTCCTGGAATATTAAGAATAACAATACATTACACTAATTTCAAAATAATCTATACAGATAACATTCCATAATAATTACTCCATATTATAAAGTTTGTCATTAATATCTGTTAAATTTAAGTGAAAATTCAGTGCCCTTTAAGGTATGAACAGTATAAATAATGAAAGAAAAATGAATTGAAATTAAAAAGTTTCCTAGAGTAAAAAGGGAAAATAGGTGTTTTTAAAAAAGGTTTAATTACTTATCTTTCCATAAGTGCTCTAAAATGTAAAAAAAAGAAGGTAAAATATACCAATGATGAAATTACTTACTGAATTAATATTAACTTCAAAGGAAGGTGCTGGCAATTATTGTTCAGTTGGCAAAAAAAAAAAAATCAGTTTTAGCACCCTATCTTCCTTTCAAATTAAGTTTAGTAAGTAATTTTATCATTGGTATTTTTTTTACCTTCATTTTTTTCTTTTACTTTTTAGGCCACATATAATAAGATACGCATTTTTGAAAAATTTTCATTTATAAATCTCTTCATCTTTTTGCAGGAAAGAAAAGGCAAAATATGGGTTAACATTTTACATCAGGAATGTCAAAAGTTTTCTTTTGTGGTTCAACTTATTGAGATTGATCCCCATTATTTATTTGGGGTGAGGGTTAGAGGTAGCTTATGAATTCCCATATTATAATTCATTTTGACACCTAACTTTTTACTCTCAACCCCCTTGCATTCAAAAGATTGAGTAGAACAATTGTTTTACTCCTTCCATCCCCTCCTATTTGACACACAATTCATTTAGTTAAACCCTAGCATCTGAAAGATGTAATGGAACAACCATTTTAACAAACCCACAAATGGTGAGTGGAAAAGCAATAGGAAGACAGGTAAAACTAGTATGTTAAAGTTCAATGAAGTAATTCATGACTTCTATAGATGTTTAGCATTCAACTATTCAAAACAACTGAAGCACAATCAACCTGAAAAATTTTCATTACTTTAGTATTCTCTCTGCTTATCACCAAGTCTACTCTATTATCAGTCTCATCAACAGCTCTAATGAAAGAATTTTTCTTAACATCGTTTGTCAAAAGAGCTAAATCATCAGCATAAGATGAATCAGAAATTTTCAAATCTCTAGGCCATTTAAAATCAATTCATTAAAATCAAAATTCACTGCAGTCTTGCAGTGAATTCCTCATAACACAAGACCAAAGAGAAAAAGAGGCAAACTGCATTTTTTTCGAACTCCAGTAGCAATAATAAAACAATTTTAAAAGCGTTACCAAGTCTCACACATGACTCAGCATTATTATAGAGAGCTATCATTATGCTAACTTTTCAGGTATTGTAACGCTCCAAAGAATTGAATACTTTTAAAGTTTGGACCCTTTGTCTGATCCAATTATTTTCATGCTCTGGATAGCTGTCGGGCGACAGGCAATAATTAACAAATTGCCAAAAAATAAATTTTAATTACGGTTCGAAATACCAGCGAGCGTTAGTGAGTAAGAATTCAAAAGTATTAAATGATTGTCAAAATTTAAAGATTAATTCTAATCAAAATAATTAACGTTGCTCAAGAGAAAAAATCAGTAAAGACTCAAAAAGGTTTAAATGACAAAACAAATTTATTTCCAAAACTCACTCACCAAAATTTCAATGAAGAAGCTACTACATCATTTCAAACTCATTACAAACTCTTCAACAAAACTCCAACTCCACTGACTAAACACTGCTTGTGCTACTGTGTCTAATATGTCACCAGGTTATAACAAGAGGCTACAAAGCCAGCACATGTCATGTTGCACGCCGGGAAAGACATTTGCATAAATCGACGATTGGCGCAAGCTATGACGCAAGAGGGGGCGTGTCCTTGTACACGCACTTTAGTGGGTGACAATCAAAGTTCAGAGTTGCGCATGCGCAACTCCTAACTCTTGGAAACGAGTGCTGTGATGCCAAAAATGAAATAAAAATCCTCAAAATGATAAATGTAACATAAATTAAACAAAACTGGTTAAGGTAAAGTAAAAGTGAATGAGGGGGCATCACAGTATACCATACAATCTCACAATCAACCCCAAATTATGATGATCAACAGAGTCAAAAGCCTTTTTTAAATCTACAAAACTTGTGACCACAAATTTCCAAAACTCTAAGTATATCTCAAGAATCTAAGTGAAACATTTTATCAATACATCTCCTACCACTTTTCATCCACATAAATAGTGATCCACATTTTTCATCATATAGTTGCCCATTAACCAAATTCTTAATTCTATTAAGCACAATAATGCAGAGAACTTTACCTTTAAGACAGAGTAGACTGATTCCCTATAAATATCACAAGAACTGTGATCATCTTTCTTAAAAATAGGGATAATAATGCACTCTGGTAAAATCCTTAGGAGTAACTTTATCATAAAAAATTTTCAAAATTTTTATAATCAATATGACAAGAGAAACATTCCCAGCTCTAAGCATTTCAGTACTAATTCCATCTATCTCTGAGGATTTATGTAGTTTTAAAGATAGTGAAAGTAACTTCACACTGTGATAAAGATCACCAGCATTAAAGCCAGTAATGCAGCTATCCTCATTGCAAACAATGGGTTGCCATACTGTTAGAACATCTCTGACATCTTCAGCCCACATAGTCAAGACAGAATCCTCATCTATGATAACCTTACCATGTTTATACCTCAATCTTTGTGTGTCAGCCTGTTTCTTCTCATACAAAAGGTTAACTATCTAGTAAAACTCTGCTGTTGTACTGTCCAGCTGACAGTCAAGCAAAAATTCTTATCAGTCTTCAACTATTTCTTTACATGTTGATTAAGCTGTTTGTTATGCTGTCTATTAGAACTAGTATGATGTTGATTCAGATTATTCATTCAATTCATTCTTTCAAAACTAAGCTCCAGTGCTTTATCATTCAAATAACTTTGTCTCCTCTGTTAATGTTACCCAACATTGTATTGTTATTTTCAAGAAAAGCCTGTTTAAAATAATTTCATTCCTTCTCAACTTCAGCAGTAAGCAAACCATGATTGCCATAATGACTGAGGAGTAACCTATCATGGTATGCTTTGGCTAAATTCTAGAATTTTCAGACCTTCAATGTTAAAAGTAATTCTCTTAACCTTAGTGCAACATTTCTTAAGCTTCAGTTGCAACACACTTTTGACGAAATAATGGTCAGACCCAATTTTAGCTCTCCTGTATGATCTGGTATTCCTAACTGAATTAGCCCATTTGCTGTTAATTAAAATATAATCTATCATATTCCTGTGCAACCCATCAGGTGAAATCCATGTATATTTATAAATGTCCCAGTGTTTGCAGAATGTGTTAGTTATTCGCAAACCATTAAGTTTACTTACCTGTAGGAGACGTTCCCAACTGCCATTGGAACTCCAATGCCAAAGAGACCTAAAATTCCTGCTGAAAGGTCAGAGTCAGTACCATCTTTAGCATTGAAGTCACCTAGCACAAGAGAAATATCTCCTTTCTTCACAGAATTCAAAATATCCTGAATCTGTCTGTAAAACGTATCCTCCTTGTTCTCATCAGAGTACTCTATGGGGGCATAACTACTGATGACATTCAAGTCCATCTATAGTAAATGCACAGATTACCTGTAGAAATAAACTTAATTATTTTAAAAACTTCAGAAAAAAAAATTATCACTGATGTGGGAGGAATCGAACCCATAACTCTCCAGATACATGCCAGAGCCCTCTACCCTTAAACCACGCATCAGATGCTAAAATCTTCCAGATTAAGACCTATAAATCTTTCATTGAGATGTGGCAGACCTTACACCATCTATACTTCAGGAGAGGCAACTTTTCCAATTGTTGCTAATGATTTAGATGTTAATGAGGAGATCAATCACACTTAAGTGTTTATTATTAAAAATTCATCTATAGTAAATACACAGATTACCTGTAGAAATAAACTTCAGTGAAAGATTTATAGGTCTTATTCTGGAAGATTTTAGCATCTAATGCATGGTGTAAAGGTAGAGTGCTTTGGCATGTATCTGGAGAGTTATGAGTTCGATTCTGCTGCCTCAGCAATAAATATTTTCAGAAGTTTTTGATAACATTCAAGTCTTTAATATTAGCTTTAAATTTAATTGTAAGAACACTTTCAGTAATGCAGTCATATCTTAAAAGAGCATCACTGGCGTGTCTGCTGAGAAGCAAACCTACACCTTAGAGATGCTTTTCATTCTCCCTCTCTGAAAAGAGAAATTTAAAATTATTAAGTATCTGACCTCTACCTGTCCATCTGGTCTCTTGCAAATGCAAAATATCTAGGTTATAATGCTGGACTTGCTGTGTGAGGTTCAAGAGAATAATCGCTATTCAATGTCCTCACATTCCACATACCTGCAGAGAGAAAATGATTAGTAGGTTTTTAAAGAAACTAGGTTTATTGAGAGAGGTAGGGCTAACAATATCAAACATCTCCCTAATCATAGGCATGGGGAAAGACCCAAACCCCACCACTAAAGGCTGAACCCACCCATGGTGGTAAGAACATCATGTGCTACCATTACAAGTGGACCTTTTCAAGAATCAGAATCAAGATAGAAACTGGCCTGTCTGAGACATATTATTCCAGGGAAGGATTCGTGATACCCCATTAGCTAAAGGTTCAGGTACTTGACATGGCCTCTGATTGGGATGAAGAAGCATATAATTGTGATATAGTAGTACTTTTTTTCAAACTGATGTGCTCCAACTGAAAATAAATGCCCATCAGAGTTCTCTATGGGAGCATATCAGATAACATTCAAGGCTTTAATTTCAATTTCAAATGTAGCTATAAGAACTCTTTCACTAATATAATTCATATTTGACACATTCATTTAGTTCAGCCCCAGCATCTGAAAGATGCGATGGAACGACTATTTTGACAAACCCACAAATGATGAGTAGAAAGCAATAAGAAGACAGGTAAAAGAGTCTCTAAAAGAATACCACTAGTATGTCTGCTGAGAAGTAAACATACAGCTTGGAGATGCTTACCATCCTCTCTGCCCAAAAAAGGAAATTTTAAATTATTTTTAATTATCTGACTTTTACCTAATCAGCTGGTCTTTTGCAGGCCCAGAATGTCTAGGGTTATAACACTGGAATCCCATATGAGGATGTCAAGAAAATAATCTCTCACATTCCATGTACCTGTGGGGAAAAAAATGATTAGCATAAATATTTTTTAAATTGAAGAGATATGTTTCGACATATTTAATAAATATTAAGGAAGATATCACCCTGAAGTTAACATCAATCAAGGGTTCGTATCCCACCAAGCAATTTTTCTTCTAAAATTTTTCTTCAAAATTGAGATCAATTTTGAAGAAGAAAAAAACTCTACACAATTTTTCTTCTAAAATTGATCGACATTAACTTCAGAGTGATATCTTCCCTAATATTCATTAAATATGTCAAAACATCTCTTCAATTTAAAAAATTGTACACTCAGAATCTACTTACCATCTTCATGACATCATCATCATCATCCTCAAGCAGCCATGGGCTAAGGAGGTCCAACCAGATTGCGCAGTTTAATTCTCCAAGCATATGTGTCCTGAGCTACATCTGCTGCATCCGGCCACTGTACACCAATTATAACAAGGTCCTGTTTGACATTCTCTGCCCACCGCATCCTAGGTCTCCCCCTCCTTCTGAGGTCTCTAGGCACACTGTTCATAACCCTATTCGCAAATCTATAATTATCCATACAGGCAACATGGCCAAACCAGCGGAGTCTCTCTCTGCACAATACGCTGCTTAACCCTTTGAAGCATAGTGGTTCCACACAGAAACCACTTACTTAAATTTTTATTTCTATACGCAGACTGGTTTTACAGCGAAACCACACTTCCTACATGGGTATTACTGCATCATCTATTGATCTCCATCGCAAATGAGGAGTATTGATACTCCATCATTTTTCTACACATAAAGACGGCCCAGACCAAATGTCATTAAAATCGGAAATAAAATCGAAATTCGTGCTTCAAATTCGGGTTAAAGGAGGTTGCAGACTCCTTTGCCTAACCTCATCATTAGTTACAAAGTTAAACCACCTAATACCCAAGACACTACGCAAGCATCTAGAATCAAAAGCATCTAGTTTCCTGTTATCTTGTTTACACAGCGTCTAAGTTTCACTACCATAACTAACCCTAGAAAGAACCAAACTATTATACAGTCTAATTTTAGTCTTTAGGTGTATACACCAATTTTTCCACACTCTCCATAGATTCCAAAAAGTCCCAGCAGCAATCCCTATTCGTCTGTTAATCTCATGCCGCACATCACCAGTATCTGTTACATAGCTCCCAAGGTAATTAAACTGTAACACCTGCTCAAGACTGCAACCATTCAGATGAACTGAATCGCAGCCTGCCTGACCAATTTTCATAACTTTAGTTTTCTCTCTGTTTATAACCAAACCTACTCTACTACCAGTTTCATCAACAGCTCGAATGAAAGAGTTCATCTCATCAACATCATTTATCAAAAGGGTTAAATCATCAGCATAATCTAAATCAGAAATTTTTGTATATCCAGCCCATTTAAGGTCAAAATCTTTCCCTTGAAGTGAATTTCGCATAACATAATCAATAACCAAACTAAAGAGAAAAGGAGACAAAATGCACCCTTGTCGAACACCAGAAGTAATGCTAAACCAATTGCTACAAGACTTACTAACTCTCACACACAACTCAGTGTTATTATAGAGAGCTTTCATTATGTTAACTAACTTGTCTGGTATACCATATGATCTCACAATCAACCACAAATTATGATGATCAACAGAGTCGAAAGCCTTTCTGAAATCAACAAAGCTAGCAACCAAAGGTTTCTGAAACTCTAAACATTTCTCAAGTATCTGCCTAAGTGAAAATATCTGATCCACACATATCCTATCACTTCTGAATCCACACTGCTCATCACGCAATTGACTGTCAACCAGATTCTTAATTCTATTAAGCACAATCATGGAAAGAACTTACCTGGAACAGAGAGTAGGCTGATACCCCTATAGTTGTCACAAGAACTGCGATCACCTTTTTTGAATATAGGGATAATAATAGCTCTGGTAAAATCCTTAGGAACCATGCCTTTATCAAAAAAGTTATTCAAAATTTCAGTCATCCAAGTGGTAACCGAAACATTCACAGCTCTGAACATTTCTGTAGTAATTTCATCTACCCCTGGGGATTTATGAAGTTTAAGTTTAGAAATAGCCAAAATAACTTCAGATTGTGTTATAGGGCCAACATTAAAGCCGCCAATGCATTTATTATCATTACAAACAATGGGAGTAGAACTAACCACATTGTTTAGAACATCACTGAAATGCTCAGCCCACCTAGCCATGACAGAATCCTCCCCTTCAATAACCTTACCTTGTTTATCCTGCAATCCTTGTATGCCTGTCCGTTTTCTACCACATAAAACATTAATTATCTGGTACAGCTCTCTGCTGTTGTGCTGCCTAACTGCTTCCTCAGCTTTGTCAGCCAAGCCATCCAGCCAAAGATTCTTATTAGTAGCTAACTGATCCTTTACATGTTTATTAAGGCTTGACGATGCCCAACTAGCTAAGTAAGATTCAGGTACCTGCGATGGCCTCTGATTAGGATTATCCACCAGCTGTAATAAGGTATCCCATGCCTCTATTCACTTAGGGCTGGCAACCCAAAAGCAAACAGAAAACACAGCAGCAGATTCTCTCTCAACAGAGGCCCACCAGTACAGCAAGTCCAGGATCCATAATCAAACTCAAATCCATAAACTAGATCCAGTATAATAGGTATAAATGGTCAGCACCAGGACCCTATGAAGTTGACCACTCCTCAGCAGGGTTGAAAAAAAAGAAAAAAGTGGCCATGGATGACCAGATCAGTAGGCCACACTGAATTGGCAGCCCCCCCTTCCGTTCCCTTCCAAAAGAGAATATCTCTTTTGAAAGGTACTAACGGCCTGCACCACAAGAAGGCAGGGTCGGACATTAGGTGCTATACCTGGCCGGTTCTGTGCATCATCACTAGGGATTGGTACACAGCTCTCCTTCCAGTTTACGCATAGCTACCATTTACAGCCTTGTCATTATTTCTTGAGGCTCAGAGCAGCTGGGACAAATACCTTCATGAGGGAGGGAGGGAGGGAGGGAGGGAGGGAGGGAGGGAGGGAGGGAGGGAGGGAGGGAGGGAGGACCGACCGACCGACCGACCGACACCTCCTCACTCAAGAGGTCTTGACAGGAGCCTGTCAATTTATATCCTACAGTACAAGTTCAGAGAGGATGGCAGGACCTCAGCAGAAAAACATCACAATCATCAAATAAATAATAAAAGAAAAATTAACACATAACTTAATGCAATGTTAAGTAAAATATCCACAGCAACAAGTTGTAAGCGAGTCATCAGATGTAGCATAATTCCAAAATATTGATAATGATTTATAGATCAATTGACCAAATTATCAATAATTTACGTAAAAATCTATGCAAATGAAAACAAAGGAATAATTTTGTGGAAAAAATGAGTTTTGCTTATCAGTGGGATTTGAACTCATGCCTCCAAGTTGCATGTCAGGTGCTCTAACCACTAAGCAATCACCAGCTCTGTCATACCCAATGATCGGCAAAACTCATTTTTTCCACAAAATTATTCCTTTATTTTCATTTGCGTAGATTTATTTTACTTAAATTTTCGATAATCAGCATTCAGATTTGTCCACTTAGTTGTTACTTTTAAATCTCATTGACCTTGTCACTCATTGGGGCAGGGGTGGCTCAGTCGGTAGCACACCAGGCTCGTAATCTGCAGTTCCGAGGTTTGAGTCCCAGCTGGGTAAGTGTTGAGATTTTCTCCACAAAACTCCCCGCCCTGCCCATGGTCAGTAGGGGACACTGATGGGCTTGGAAAGGCCGCCGTCCATCGGATGGGACGTTAAGCCATGGCCCCGTGTATGGGAGAGCCATACCCTGTGCACGTTAAAGAACACGCTGGATGGCCTTGACGGGAGGCTACCATCTGTCTCCCAACAGCTGTTCCAGTGGGTCCCCTCCCCCAACCTTCTCTGAGCCTTCGGGGTCCTTGTGACCTGGCCATTTAGCCTATGGTGTGCAAAAATGTGCCGCTCAGAGGTAAAACAACCCAAAATTTTCACTCATTGCCCTATCTATGATCAGGAAAGAAAGCCTATCCAATATTGCTCAATATATAAGTAGATGTTAAATAAGGAAGTCACTCATACTAAAGAGTTATTAATGCAAGAATCAATAAATAATAAATTCACAGATTACCTGTTGACATTTAACTCAAGAAATAATTTAGTGGAAAAATTTAATTTCGCTAATGAGTAAGATTCGAACCCACTCCTCTCAGAGGTAAAACAACACAATCTTTATCCACAGTCGGTTACGAACATACAAATTTTTGCTTTAAAAGATTAATAAAAAATTCGTTTTGAGTTGAATAGGTACTAAAGAAATATAATAATTCATAGATTTCAAAACCCTCAAAAAGGTTTAATTTACATCATTAGAGGGAGCTAAATATACAAAATCTAACAGTAATATTAAAAATGATATATTTATGCCAGAAATTAGTAATTCTGGTAGTAGAATCTGTTAAAAGAACAGATGCCCATAGAATTTACCAACATAATTTATATTTGTGTGTTTTAATTAAATTCTTGATTAAAATTGACAGTTGCACCTTATTTTTATAAAGTTATAACTTAATTTTAAAATTTTCAACCATATTCAATATAAAAACAAAAAGGGTTGAACATTCCCTAAACAAAGAATGGAGATAACCGAGAAGCTGTATTCGACTTGTCCTGGCTTCACTACAACATACAAACACTTACACAAGGACATGCCCACTGGTCTTAGTAGTCAGGTACACTAAGCACTAAACCAGGTAGGGCTAGTGATTACCATACCTGATGATGGGCACCATGCTGTAGGTAGTAATAATAAATTATTTTACTTTATATATACTGACTGATTTGCCCCTTCATCCTAGGAAATAAGAAAATCAAACTTTTTCATTTTAAAGGATAAATGAGACATGCTTTTTGCACTTTATAGGGCAAATAATACACTGGTTTCCATAAATCAAGGAACAAATGAAACAAACGCCATAGTGTAAAACTCTGACAATATAAATGCATGAAAGTCATGTGTAGTATGTAAAATATAATACAGGATTGAAATATAGTACGCGGGTTGGTTTTGTTTTACCTCTGAGCAGCACTTTTTGGCACACCATGGGCTAAATGGCCAGGTCACATGGACCCCGAAAGCTCAGAGAAGGTTGGGGGAGGGGACCCACTGGAACAGCTGTTGGGAGACAGATGGTAGCCTCCCGTCAAGGCCATCCAGCGTGTTTTTTAACGTGCACAGGGTATGGCTCTCCCGCACACGGGGCCATGGCTTAACATCCCGTCCGACGGACGGCGGCCTTTCCAAGCCCATCAGTGTCCCCTACTGACCGTGGGCAGGGCGGGGAATTTTGCAGAGATAAATCTCAACGCTGATCCAGCTGGGACTCGAACCTGGGAACTACAGATTATGAGCCTGGCACGCTACCGACTGAGCCACCCCCGCTCCAAAATATAGTATGCAAATAAATGAACTAGCAGCAGTATATGCAAATGTGTCAAGTGTTAAGAGCAGGAATTTCTAAGCTGTTCTGCTGTTACACTGTGAGGTGGAGTTTTCTAGATAGATTTGTTGGGTATGTCTACCAGACATCATTTATCAGTAAAAGTATGATAGGTAAGCTACAGATCAGCTTGAGGCAGGCCAAAATTCAGTGGTGCATAGACTTTGACAGAGAGATAAACAACATTATCTCCAACAAGGATAGAATGCATACAGACATTCAATAGTAGACAAAGATGGGCAACAAACCCAAGGGATGACTGCTATCTAGTGTTATGTGACTGGGGTAACAGGATTTAAGTGAAACATCAACTGTGATCAGACCTTGCAGCAGTGAGTGGATTGTTGATATTTGCTACTACTATACTCCATAAAATATGCCTATATGATATCAGTAAGTTATAAATGGATCGGAACACAATAGACTTTAAAACAGGAGAATACAGGAGAAAGTTGGAAATAGTGTGTAAAGGAAGGGTATCCATAGTGCGAGTGCTCATGGCCCAATACTACATGCTCAATACCCAATACTACATGAGGGATTGCTAAACTGGTGCAGAAATCATGTCAACTGAACCCAGGAGCAATGTCAGTCTGTAGTTTCAGGATGAACTGAGATTTGCCCAGTGTTTCATGGCATCAGTTGATTTGGAGGGAATCAGAAACATGTTATCATACCACAAATATCTGTTAATGGGGCATTTACATTAGTGGAAGTGTCATGGTTTAGGGAGGGGTATCTTTTGGCAACTGCATAGATCTGGACATGCTTCCAACAGGCTACATCACTGGTGGCAGGTACAGGGATGAAATCTTCGACTCCTTTGTGTGAGCATATGAAGGTGCAATAGGTGATACCTTCCTCCTACAGATGATAACAGACTCCCTCACCATTGTCACCTTGTCGATTACTATCTGGAGAACAGCAGTATTAACTGCATGGAGTGGCCAGCCTGATATCCTGATCTAAATCTGATAGAATATATGCACAGGATATGCTTGGAAGATGGGTTGCTCCCCTGAATCCTGCTCCTGCAAGCCTCCTGGAGCTTTGACATGCTTTGGAAGAGCAATGGAGAACTTTTATCATGGATATATAAATCTGGATTATAAATTATAGAACTATAAATTAGCTGAAACTGGATATCATGTATGAGCATAAATGGACAGGCGAATTTCAACATTATGCAACAACTCCTCAGAGAATGGATGTACTGACTGATATAAGTTCCTGCTTTATGTAAATATAAGGTAAAATACTTGTTTCAGTTTTTAGTTCTAAACTAGTAGATAGATCTATATGCTGAAATGGTGCATTCAGCATAGATGATAATGTCTCACATTTATTATACCTATTTGGCGAGTATTATAACATGATAAAGTTTTCTATTTATATGAGATCTGTTTTCTATGGTAATGCAAAGTTAACTGAAATATACATATATGCTGATAGCTTAGTATGATGTTCATGCAGCTCACATCTGTCTTAAACATCAACCCCTCATATGAGGAAGTATTTCCATGATAATTATACAATGTAAACTGTTGAAAAGATTTGAATATTAATAGAGATTACAACCCACATCAGTGCTCGACAGTCTTATCAACAGTATGAGACATCGCTGTGAAGCCTTCATAGCGGTAAGAGGTGATCATACTCCATATTGAACCACTTGTGCTATCTCAGTTGACCAACTTTTTTACCATGTAACTGTATTCATATAGATTTTTAAGAATTAAATGTGTTATTCCATTTTTCATCTGTTATTCTTATGCACGGTATTTATATGTATATATATACCTATCTTCTGATTCACATGCAACAAATCCAACAGATCTTTGAGAAAAGCCAGTTTTTCAGAATGTTTGTTAATTTTATGGAAAGTGTATATTACTATTTACATTTTCAAATCACCTTGTTAAAAGGTATAAAGTTTGGAAAATCAAAAAACTTCTTTTTCTCTGAAAACGAGCATCCCATATTCATCAGAAGTGATATCAGAAGGTGTTTGTGTTGTAAATGTGAGCAAAGAAATTCAAAATAGCCATTTTGTAGGAATGACCTCGAGACATCATTTGCTAAATGAATGCAGTGGAGAGCTATTGGCCAACTCAAAGCAGGCCAAAGTCAGCCAGATGTGGCACAATGGCTGAATGTGAGTCCTTCTGTGGTCCATAGACTATGGAATCAATATCTTAGCACAGATTCCATGTCTCAGAAGTTTAGCCAAGGAAGGGCTAGAGTTATGACCGCTCTACAAGACCAATACCTATAATTAACAGCACGAAGGAGCAGAACATGTATTCCCTCTCAGCTACGATCCTCTCTTGCAGCAGCCTGGGAGAGTTGTATCAGCTTCTACTGTGCATAGAAGGCTTCATGAGAGAATCTGTACACTAGAAGGCTTGTAATTTGCATAACCCTCATGCCATGTCACAAGAGAGAGCAGTTGAATTGGGCACACATGCATGTTGACTGGACAGAAGAGCAATGGAGGTCTGTACTCTTCACAGATGAGTCCAGATATTGCTTGCAGATTGATTCCAGACATTGTTTGATATGGAGAGAATGAAGTATCTGCAATGAGCCCAGCAACATCCATCAAAGTGACAGTTATGGCAAGAGGTAGCCTGTGTGTTTGGGGTGGCATTTCCTTAGGTGGATGCATAGACCTCTATGTATTGATGAGTGGGAACCTCAATGCTCAAAGGTATAGAGATGACATCCTGGACCCTTATCTTCTTATGCTGGTGCAATAGGTGAAACATTCATCTTACAAGACGATAATGCTCATCCACACAGAGCTCAACTAGTGGAAAAATACCTTCAAGAAGAGACCATTATGCGCATGGAGTGGCCAGCTCGATCTCCCGACCCAAATCCAATTGAGCATGTGTGGGATGCTCTACGGAGAGTGTGTTGTTGCCCTCAACCCACCACCTGAAACAAACGGGGAGCTTATTACTGTTTTAAAGGAACAATGGTCATTACTCCCTACTGAGCTGATTCACAACATCATAAATAGCATGGAACATCACTGTCATGCCTGCATTGCTGTAAGGGGTGACCACACTCCTTATTAAAGAACTTTGTCCACTGCATTCTGACACCTCGTTCTTGGACAAGTTCCTGTGTTATTTTTTAACGAAAAATGTTTCTAGTATAAAATATTTTATGCCATTCTGAAACTAGCATTGTAATTCATGTTTTCATCAGATTTCATTAAAATCATTCATATAGTGTTTTTTGCTTATCATAATTTTTCTGAGTTTTCCTTAATTTATGGAAACCAGTGTAGATTATATATTGAAGCAGACAATGAATGTGCAACAGTGAAAGTGTATCGCTTACTACGAGATACATGAGATATCACACAGTGTAATTAAGTTATAAATGGATTGAAACATGATTGACTTCAAAGATGGAGAATATAGGAGAAAGTTGGAAATAGTATATAAAAAGAAGGACTTCCTTTGGTGTTTGCGTGGAGAGGATAAAAAAAATTGTCGGCATTTATGGTGGTAAAGTAGCTTTGTTTGGTAGCAAAATAATTGTGCACCTATAAACAGTGTTGAGATTGTCCTTTCTTTCATATCTGATGCATAACTAGTGGTAAGGTGACTGGTAAACATTCTACCTTTGATTTTTGAATGTTTTTGTGCATCAGTTAGTTTAGTATTTATGATTGTCACGATCATTATACATGAATAGCATATTGGTGTTTCGAATGACTGGTAATTAACTTTGTATATAATTCATTGAAACTTATTACTTAGTGAAATTATTACTTAGTTATTCAATTCACAAATCTGTTTATTTGTTATGATATTGCATTCAATTATCAAATAATCAAATACAACTAAAAATCTGTAACAATTGGTGTCAGGAATCTCGATAATTTGTAATGCCTTTCACATAGAAATGTGGAAGAATTGGTAAGACTTATAGCTGTCCCGTGGCTGAGTGGTTAGCACACTTGGCTACTGATCTAAGGGACCTGGGTTCGAGCCCCGGATAAGGCATGGATGTATGTGTCGTTTTTCTGCTGAGGTCCTGCCATCCTCACAGACCCTCTACTATGGCATATAAACTGACAGGCTCCTATCAGACCTCTGTGGCAAGCAGCTGCTTGAGGGAGTATTTATTTTTATTTATATTATAATAGATATGAGGGGTGAAATAGCTACTCAAAATGATGATTTGAAAGTCAAAAGAAATAGTTGCTCAAAGCAATAAGATTACTTATATATCTAATCAAAATAGTGGTGTGAACAATAAGATCAGTGAAATAATTGATCAATGTAAAGAGATAAAGAATGACCTCATTAGGCAGCATGATTGTTAAAGAATAAAATTAATGAAATCACTCGTGACTTTAATACTAAATTTGATAGTACTAGGTTAGATTATAAACATCAGATTGATAGTGTTAAGTTAGACTATAAACATCAAATGATGATATTAAAACAGATTGTGAACATCAGTTTCAAGTTCTAAAAACTGAATTGTTCTAGTTATAATAGTAATATTAGTGATAATAATGTGCATACACCTATAAAAAAGTACAACCAAACCTTCCAATTATGATGGTCAATCATCTTTGGCAGTGTTTCAAATTCAATTCAGAGTTATTAAAAGAGCCAATGGGTGGGAGGAATAAACTTGAAAAGGCTAGTTTCCTTGCAATATCTCTATGAAATGTTGCTGCAGAAGTTTTATAGACTATACCAGAGGAGAAACGACTTGGTTATCACAATTTAGTATCTGCTTTAGAATTAAAAATTTGTGGTAGTTATTTGAAATAATATATGTAATGCAATTCAAACATTGAATACAGAAGAGTGGTGAGACTACAAGAACTGGCCAGAGATACTCAACAACTGGCTAGATTAACTTATAGTAACAGTTTGTCAGAAATTCAGGATAGCTCGGCCCAGCAGCAGTTTGGTGCTGTTACTGAACCTGAAACTCAACAATCTCTGAGAAAGTTAGACTGCGAATGCTTGATGTCAGCTGTGGTACATACTATGAAATACGAGTGCTCAACACTTTCCTTCTGATCAAACAAATGCACAGTGAGATTTGTATGGAGTTCAAAAAGTTCTTGACAGATGTCTGTAGATTTACACTTGTTCTTCTGAAGTTAACAAGCTACAACCTGTTTGAAAGTATGTCTAAACTTGTCATTACATGTTAAAAACAAAGGCTGTATCACCATTTTTCTCTCTGCTGGCAGCACATAAAGTTTGATCAGTGAAATCTGTTCAATATTGTTATGGAACCTACAAATGATGGGAAAAGATTTTACATTTTCGCAAAGATACAGCTTGTGGAAATTCGTGCCAATTTATCACAAGTATATGGGGATCATACCAGTTCATATGGCACTGTTATGGGATGGATGGCAGAGCTTCGAAGACATCCCTCATGCAGGAAGACCGAAAGAGAGCCATTGTTGCTGTTTGTGAACTCGTTAAGGAAAATCCATATATCATCATTCAGGTAATAAGTTTATATGTCAGTATATTGATTGGCAGTGTGGAAACAATTATTCATCAACATTTAAAGTTCCGAAAGATCTGTGCAAATAGATACCCCACAAACTGACAGAACACCAAAAAAGGGCTAGAGTTGACTCATTCAAGGAGATGCTGGCAATGTCTGAACTTAGTGGCCTCAAACAGGTAACAGACATTGTCACAGTGATAAGATGTGGTTTTATTACTAAACAACTATGTTTGGAGTTGTAGCTGTGGGCATCTTATCTGAAAAAATTACTATGAATGGCCAATACTACACCAGCATTGTTTTGCAAAAACAGACTTGTCAAGGGTTCTCCTTCATGATAATGCCAGTGTTCACAAAGCCCGGCATGTTACAGCCTATCTGGAGCAGGAAAAAATCAAACAGCTATACCATACTGAAATATTCCCCCGATTTTAAAGCATGTGATTTTTGGTTGTTTCCAAAAATTAAAAAGAAACTTGCTGCAAAGCCTTTTTCAAGGGTGCAAGACTTTGCAAAATGAGTTCATTCAGAGTTGCAAAGTATTCCCCACAAAAAGAGTACCATCAAGCGTTCCAGATTTAGTGCAAATGTCTGCAACTTGGCACAGATGCTGGAGGGGAGTACTATGAAGGAGTAAAAGTCTTGACATAAGTGCAATGGTTTTTGTTCTGTAAATGCATATCAAGAACTTTTTGAATGCCCCTAATAAAGGTGAAGAAACTGTAGAAAAAACTAATGTAACACAAGAGTTAACCAAAGCCATACTATCCATTTTAAAGGAGATTAAAAGTTCCTCCTCAAGGACTTCTACAGAACTTCAGTGTTGGAACTGCAGCAAAACTGGACATATTCGAGCCAACTGCAACATGGGGTGGGGGTGAGAAGTTCAAGTACATCTAACATTCAACAAAACTAGTGTAAGCAGCATGAAGGGAAAAGCCTGGCTATTGATTTGTTGGCCCCAGGGAAAGTTGCCCATGTTTCAGCACTGAATGATGTAGACAATGGATTAGTAGCTGATGATACAGTGAACAAAATATCTTTTTTCACAATAGTAGATACTAGTGTGAATGTGACCTTACTCAGCCTCGATATAATAAAGTAGATAACACCTTTACCTAACTAGTATTCTACAGTCAAATATTACTCTGCAAACAGTCACTGGATATTGTGCTACAGTCCATGGAAAGATAGAAATTAACATCAGAGTTGATAGCTGTCTTGTTCACCATCCTGTTTACATTGCTGACATCTACAATGAATGCATATTAGGTCTTGACCTCCTAAAGACATATGGATTTATTTTAGACTCAGTGACAGTCTACTAATCTATAAGACAAAAGATATTCCTCTGCTTAGCCAAACATCTGACTCAACTGTGACCACAGTATTAGTGATAGAAGACACTAAGATTCCAGCACAAAGTGAAGTTGTAGTCCATGGACATCAGGTAGAGACTTCTGGGACTTTCCGATTGGTAGTCACTGATACCTCTGGTGTGATGGCCCACCCATTCACTTTTACTTTATTTATGTTATAATCATTATTTTGGGGCTTTTCTTTAAGTCGATCATCATTTCTCCTGTCCCATATCGCAAGAGGAGTTGCACATGACCAACTCCAATTTTTGATTGACAGCTGTTAATGGGCACAGAACATGCTCCCTCTTGTGTCACAGCTAAAGCAAGTGTGTATTCGTCAAATTTATGCAAATGTGCTTTCCCAGCACACAAAACATACGTCAGTTACATGTCATGTGTAATGTAAGTGACGTTAGGTCATGAAGTCAATAGCGAGTTTTTGGAGCAAGTGAGACAGTAGTGGAGTTATGAGTTGAGAATGAAGAATGTTGGTGGAACTCAGGGGAGCGATTTGTTTATCTGAGCTGTTAGTTGCTCAGATATTTATACAAGGAAGAATTCACTTTGGTGAGTCTAGATTTTTTGGAAATATACTTTATTTGTTTTATGAAATAGTTTTTGATTTTCTAATTTTTTTTTCTTGAGCAGATTTTGACTAGAATTAACTTTAATAATTGACAATCTCTCGATTTGAATTCTTTTCTAATAAGTAATGTTTATGATACTAAGAGAACTCTTGTTTAACTTTATCGGCAAGATTAATTGCCTGGTTCCTGAGCTATCCAGTAATTTAACACAAATTATGAATCAGTTACAAGGTCCATAGTAAAGAATTTATATTTGGAGTGTTACACTGGAAAAGGAGCTTTGGCTCATGGCATGCTGGTTGCAAGGACTCTATAGACAAAGTAGATCAAGAACAGAGTCTTGTTAGAGTGATGAACTGCAACAAAAACAGTAGATTATTGAAAAGAGGTGAACTAGAAATATGCGAACCTGTTACATGGCTAACTCATGCTAATACAACAGAAATTAATGACTTAGACCAACATCCAACAAAAATCCTATCCCATTTTGCTGAATTGTGGAAAGAAACAAGTAAGTTATTAACCCCAGATCAAACTGCTAAGGCCAAGGACTTACTTAGAGAGTATTCTCACATTTTCTCAACTATTGTCAAATGATTATGGCCAGACTAACCTGACAGAGGATAAAATCAATACTGGTGATACTCCTTCCACATCCATCTACCAGCAAGAAGGCTTCCATTAGCAAAATCAGAGGAGATAGAACAGCTAATAAGGGGTATGGAAGCCCAAGACATTATTACACCTGACATCTGACAGAAATTAGAAAGGCCCAACATGATGATGGAGATATAAGACCAATATTAGATTTGATTGAAACATCTGTTACAAGACATAATTGGAAGCAAATATCCAGATTGTAGCCCAACTACCAAAAGCTATTGGGCACATAATTTTCTTCTTACAAGTGAGAGAAGGTATATTGTACAGCAGATGGAAGAATCTCACTGGCAGATTGATTAGCTGGAAGATTATCCTTCCTCACTCAAAAGTGGAATTAGTGAGAAAGACATACATGATAGTGCCACTGGAGGACACTTTAGTGTTAATAGAACATTAGTGAATGCCAGGAAACGATTTCATTGGCTGAAAAGTAGGACAGATGTTGAAAGATGGTGTAGTAATGTGAGGCCTATGTAGCAAAGAAAGGTCCTAAGACTAGAAGTCAGGGAAAGCTGAAAACATATAATGTTGGTGCCCCTTTTGAAACAAGTCATATATGTCAAGGGTTTTTACAACTCCAACCTTTACAACTCCACTAGGACCAAGGATGGCATTTTGAGTCCAATGTATTTCAAGGCATAGGTCAACTGCTAGGCATTCAGAAAACCAGAATGATTCCCCTACACCCTCAGTCAGATGACATGGTTGAGAGATTCAACAGAATGATTGCTGTCATCATCGTGACTTGGATAGCCATCAAAATGACTCGGATCACCATATACCACTCTTTTTGTTGGCATACAGGATATCAGTGCATGAAACAATGGGCAGAAACCTTCCATGATGCTTTTTGGAAGTGAATTACAGCTTTCCTGTAACCTCTTATGTGGTCTGCCTGAAGCAATGTCTATAACCACAAACAATATGTACAAGAATTGTAACAATGACCAGAAGAAATCCACCACTCTGTCAGGCATAATACCAACCTGGTGAGTGAGAGAGCAAAAATGAGGTACAACAGTAAAGCAAATGGAACTGTCTTCAATGATGGAGATGCTATCTAGCTATACAATCTACACAAAAGGAAGACACTTTCACTAAAACTTCAGAAGCCTCAGGAAGGTCCATATACTGTAGTTACCAGTAGCATCCGACAAAGATTAATGACGTACTGTATCGCATTCATTGACATCTGACTATAAAGTGTAAGATGGTTCACATGGATTGTTTGGCCCCTTTCATGGAATAAGCCAAGAACCTTCAGATTCCAAGACTGTTCGGGATGAACAAAACCTAAGGAAGGGACAGCGAAGTGGACTATGAATGTGCAACAATGAACACATAATTGCTTACTGCAGGACACATTAGATATCGCATAGTGTAAATTATATTATAAATCGATTGGAACATGAATGATTTCAAAACAGGAGAATACAGGAGAAAGTTGGAAATAGTGTGTAAAGGAAGGGTTTTGTTTGGTATGTGTGTGTGTGCAGAGAAAATAAAAACGATTTTTAAAAAATTGTCAGCACTTATGTAGTAAAGTAGCTTTATTTGGTAGCAAAATAACTGTGCATTTACACTGAAGGGCCAAAACATTATGACCACCTGATTAATATGATGTTGGTGCTCCACGTGCTGCCAAAACAGCTCTTACCTGGCGAGGCATGGATGCTGCAAGATTTCTAAAGGTGTCTTGTGGTATCTGGTACTAACATGTTACCAGTAGATCCTTTAACTCTTGTAAAGTGGTGTGGTTGAGCCGTAGATCAGATATGCTGTTCCAACACAAATCATAGACGCTTGATTGAATTGGTATCTGGGGAATTTGGAGGCCAAGGCAATACCTGGAAATGTTCCACTCATGTTCTGTGAACCATTCTCGAACAATCCAGGCAGTGTGACATGGTGCATTATCCTGCTCAAAGAAGGCACTACTAGAGGGGAATAACGTTGCAATGAAAGGATGTACCTAGTCTGCAATGATGTTTAGATAGGTGGTAGACATCATAGTTTCCTGCACATGAATGACTGACCAGGATTTTCAGCAGAACATTGCTCAAAGCATTACACTTCCTCCACTGGCTTGTTTTCGTCCTATGGTGCATCCTGGTGCCAACACTTCCCCAGGTAAACAACACCCACATACCTGGCTGTCGACATGGTGCAACAGGAAACAAGATTCATAGGAGTAGATTACCTTCTTCCAATCATTCAAGGTCCAGTTTTGATGCTTGTGTCCCATTGCAGGTGCTTTCGACTGTAAATCGAGGTTAGCATGGGCACTTGGAGTGGCCTAAGATCATGCAATCCCATTTTCAGCAGGGTTCGATGTACTGTGTGTTGTGACACATTACTCTCATCACCAGCATTCAAATTATGGGCGAGTTCCACCACAGTATCCCTTCTGTTGGCTCATACCATATGGGATAGCCTTCGCTCAGTTCTAACATCGATGAGCCATGGTTAGCTCATACCTTGCTGACAGTTTGTGGCTTTTTTCCTCCTTGGACCACTTTTTGAAGGTACTAACCACAGCTAACTTTGAGCACCCCACAAGCCTTGCTGTCTCGGAAATGCTCTGACTCAGTCGTCTGGCCATTACAATTTGGCCTTTGTCAAACTCACTTAAGTCTGCTACCTTTCCCATCTGAAGAACAAGAACAACACTGATTAAAAGAGAGTATCAGATGTTATTTATACCATTTCATGACCTTCACATGCACTATCATTTACCTGCAGTTGCTTTGATTTGCATATAGACTCGCTGGCCATAATATTTTGACTTTTCGGTGTATAAACAGTGTAGAGAGCATCCTTTCTTTCATATCTGGTGTAAAACTAGTGGTAAAGTGGCTGGTAAACATTCTACCTTTGATTTGTGAATAGGCTTTCAAAGTTTTTATTGGTTTTTATCAGTTAGTTTAGTATTTATGACTGTCAGGATCATTTAGTATAGATGAATAGCACATTGGTGTTTCGAATGACTGAATTAAATCTGTATATAATTTATGTAAACTTACTGCTTTATTATATTAGTTCATTTACAGTCCATTTATTATGAATTCAAGCTCAATTGTTAAATATTCAAATACAACTAAAAATCTGTAACAATATTATGAACACATGATTAAAATATAAAATCAGTATCACAAATAAATTTTCAAGTGTTGAATTTTACTTAATGAAACTTTTTTACTGAGTTATCCAAAATGCTTTTTTTTTAAGTAATGAAAGGCAGCTGGTATAAAAAGGGGCCACACCCAACAACAATCAGGAATTATGAATATATAAAAAACGATTTTGTAATTGCAAAGTTATTAGTGTATTCATGATTCAAAACTTGGTTGGATATGGTATCCTTCAAAATATTTAATTTTTTACAACAAATAACATCATTTTTCATCTACAACAAATTTCATCTTATTGGGGAAGGCTAAATGTTATTTAAAATACAAACTGAAATAATATTCATTGTAACAAAAGTAACAACTAACTTTTCTTCACATTCTGCTACATATGGGTCATTATTGTTTATGCGCAGCAGTGTCTCTTTCACATTCCTCTCCAACCAGTAGAGAGTTTCTGGTAGCTTCCACAACATATATGTCCTTCCAATGTACAATGCCTGAAGCTGAGCAAGGGCAGGAGGATCACTATGATGTAAAGATACAAAACATAAAGTTGTGTTATGAATCATCATTAAAAATTGCTTGAATGAAATTTATTACATCATTTTCTTAAAATGTAATACAGTGAAATGTCAGTATAATGAACTTGTGTAGGTGAACAAAATATATTTGTTATACCAAAATTTTATTATATTGAAATGAATAAAAAAATATAATTACATACAAGAAAATTATTACGTGGAAAGAAATTTCCATGTGATTATTTTGTTTCTTTCTTCTCCTCATATTATACCATATGCAAACACACAAGTAATTAATGAACTAAAATAATAGCAAGAAATATAACTTGAATTTAACAAATGATAAAATATAATGTGAAATCTCAAAGAATTACAACCTCAAAGTTTGAAAATCCTTGTTTGGGCTAGAACAATGCAGCAAAGACACTTTAAAGCACTGTGCCATGATGGCACATGTAAAGAGCATACATGCATAGCATAGTGATAAAAAAAATAAATACCCCCTCAAGCAGCTGCTTGCCACAGAGGTCTGACAGGAGCCTGTCAGTTTATATGCCACAGTAGAAGATCTGAGAGGATGGCAGGACCTCAGCAGAAAACAACACGAACATCCATGCCTTACCCGGGGCTCGAACCCAGGTCCCGTAGATCAGTAGCCAAGAGCGCTAACCACTCGGCCATAGGATATATATTTCACAGCATTTAAATCAAGGGGTTTCCTCTATACTCCTCAATTTAAATCGCTACACAACATTGCCAGATGCTAAAAATCAAAGTGTGTAAATATAAAAAAAAACGTACATATTATTTAAGGATTTTTTTTATGAATTTCATTATAGTGATTATATTTTTTCATACCAAGAGCAATTTTTATTAGAATGGGATTAGTTAAAATGGTACATTTTTACACAGATGTACATAGTTTAAGGATGAAATAAAATTTCTTTATATCGAATATTTTGCTATTCTGGCATTCATTAAACTGTCACTTCACTGTATCAAAATTGTATTCTTAATAATTAAGAATGTGTGCTCACTAAAATAAAACTCCTACAATAAAATCATTAGTTAAAACTTAAAATGTAATTATAAAGAACTTTAAAACAATTATCTGGATGATAACTATTTTAAACAAATTTGAATTTAACATTGCAAAAATATACACATTTAGTTGTACATATAATCTCTTTTGCTAAGGTTCTATACTGTTTGCCTCAATCCATTCATAGCTGATTTTTTTTTTCTTACAGCAACTTGTTGTGTTAGGCCTAATAGTCCTTTCTGATGATGGGGATCATTTCAGCTCTAATGCTAGAATAAATAATAAATTCATTTTGTGAAAAATTGTACCAATGGAAAACTGAGTAAACTCAGGTGTGGTATTGAATAGTTCAGACTGTTTCCCTGAATACACTTGGATACAATGAATTAACAAAGCTTTTTTGAAACCTACAAAGCTAGTAACAAATTTCTCAAATTATAAACACTATAAACATTTCTCAGGAATCTGCCTATGTTAAAAAATCTAATTAATATGCATCCCCTACCACTTCTAATCCACATTGTTCTTCATGCAGTTATCCATTAACCAAATTCTTAATTCTATTAAGTACAATAATGCAAAGAACTTTACCTGGAATAGAAAGTAGACTGATTCCCCTCTAATTATCATCAGAACTGCAATCAGCTCTATTAAAATCTTTAGAAATAAAATTTTACCATAAAAATGGTATTCAGAATTTTATTTAGTCATGTGACAACACCAACATTCCCAGCTCTAAGCATTCAGCAATAATTTTATATATCCTTGGAGATTTGTGCAGTTTTTAACTTTTTATATAGCCAAAGTAACTTCAGAATGTGATATCAAGCCAACATTAAAGCCAGTAATGCATCTATCCTTGTTACAAACAATTGGAATAGAACTAACCACACTGTTTATAACATCTATGAAATTCTCAGCCTACCTAGCCATGATAGAATTCTCACCTTCAACCACCTTACTATGTTCATTCTCAATCCCTGTGTACCTGTCTGTTTCTTCCCATAAAAAAGTTTAATTATCTAGTACAACTCTTTGCTGTGTGATGTCTAGCTGTGTCTGTTGCTTTGTCAGCCAGGCTATCATGCCAAAAATTCCTATCAGCTGTTAACTGATTCATATATGTTGATTAAGCTTTTTGTAATGCAGTCTGTTAGGACTACTAGAGTGTTAATTCAGATTACTCATGCAGTCCTTATTTCAAAAATAATCTCTAGTGCCATATCACTCAATATTTTTGCTTTGTTTTTTTACTTAAAACAGTACTGTTGGTTTCAAGAAAAGCCTGTTTAAATTGATCCCATTCTTTCTCAACTTCAATAGTTGGGAAATTGCAGTTGTCATAATAACTAAGTAGCCTATCATGGTAAACTTTAGATACATCCAGATCCTTCAGAGCTTCAGTGTTAAAGGTAATTCTCCTAACCTTAGGACATTTCTTAAGCTGCAGCTGCAAGACACTTTTGGCCTGGCAATAGTCAGACTCAATTTCGGTTCCTCTATACAATCTGGTATTCCTAACTGAACTAGCACATTTGCTGTTAATTAATATATAATTTATCATATTCCTATGCAACCCATCAGGTTAAACCTATGTGCCTTTATAAATGCCCTGGTGTTTGTAGTAGATGTTAGTAATTCTCAAACCATTAAGTTTATTTATCTGTAGGAGACTTTCCCCATTGTCATTGTAACTACCAATGCCAAAAGATATCACACCTGCCCAAAAAATATATCATCCACAAAGGTCAGAGTCAGAATCAATGTTAGCAGTCACTTCGCACAAGAGTAATATTGGGTTGAACCAAAAGTTGGTTTGGATTTTAGGCAAAAATTCAAATAGTAAATAGTAAAAAATACCTCTAATCAATAATATATGCACCATTTTGTTCAATTATCTTAAGCCATCAGTTGGGCAGCTTCTTAGTTCCATTGGTGCATTGAAGAACCGATCAAAGTGGATTTTGATGGCCTCCAAAGATTGGAACTCTTTACCATTCAAACAGGCTTTGCAGCAATCAGAATAAATGGAATCTGAGGGTGCAATGTCAGGTGAATATGGAGGTTGACACAAATATCCCAACCCAACAGCAACAATTTTTGCTGGAAGGTCAAAGACATAATGTGGTCTTGTGTTGTCATGGTGGAACACAACTCCTTTGAGATTTGGCAATTTCAGACTTTTTCTTCAATCACTGCCTGCAGCCAATTCAATTGCAAGCAATATTAATCTCAATTAATCGTTTGATTGCTTGGCAAGAACTCACAGTGAACAATTCTTTTCCAATCCCACCACACAGAGCATGACCTTCTTTGGATGTAGGCCAGACTTGGGTTTCGGTAATGGAGGCACTCCTCGTTTCTTCCAGGATCTTTTTCTCTGGAAGTTGTTGTAAAGGATCCATTTTTTCGTTGCCCATCACTAACCACTTCAGAAATAAGAAATTTTTGTTGCATTGAGATTGATTTTCCAGAGAGAAATTCCTGGTTTGGAACTTTGCAAACCACTTCTGACACATTCAGCCATTTGCAACAGCATCTCCATACACTGCACAAATTTTTTTCGGGTTTGTGTTGCGTTTTTACCCTTTTGAAAAAAAAGAAAATATGATGGCGAAAATGCATCTTCTTATCTTCCATTTTCAAATTGATCCTATGTGAATATCACTCACTCAATCTGCACAATTGTTTTTCAGAACACACTCGCAACTGTCCCCTGTCAAAAACACACTATTTGTAGCTGCTAATAGACGTGGTTATGCAGATCACATCCAGTGACATCGCTTGGGAAAAATCCAAACAAACTTTTGGTTCAACCCAATAATCCTTTCTTGAAAGAGTTCAAAATAATGTGAAGTTGTCCATGAAACCTTTCTTGTTCTCATCAGAGTCCTTTGTGGAAGCTTAACAACAGATAACAGTTAAATCTTTAATCTTAGTTTCAAATTTAGCTGTGAGAAATCTTTCACTAATGCAGCCATATCTTAGAATAGCATCACTGCCATGTCTGCTGAGAAGCAAACCTATGCCTTGAAGATACTTTCCATCCTCTCCACCTGAAAAGATAAATTTAGAATTATTTTTAAACATCTGGCATTTAGCTGCCCATCTGGTCTCTTGCAAACCTAGGATACATAGGTTATAAAGCTGGAATTCCTGCATGAGGATGTCAAGATAATAATATCTATGCAGCATCTTCACATTCCATGTATCTGTGGGAAAAAAATTATTAGTAAGATTTTTAAAGAAACTGCGTTTACCAAAGAAATTTATTACTCAAATGGCTTTGTCTCCTCTCTCCTTTTTACTTTAGAGATCTTTGTAAGTTTCAAGAAAAGCTTGTTTAAAATGAATCCACTGTTCCTCAACTTCAGTAGTAAGCAAATTACAATTGTCATCACAACTAAGTAATCTACTAAAGCTTTGGCTGTGCTGGTTTTTCAGAACTTTGGTGTAAGCAAATTACGGTTGTCATCACAACTAAGTAATCTACTACAGTAAGCTTTGGCTGTGCTGGTTTTTCTGTAACTTCAGTATGAAAAATAATCCTTTTTAATGTTGGTACAACATTTCTTAAACTTAAGTTACAAGACAATTTTAACAAGCTAATAGTAAGATCCAATTTCTGCTCCCCTGTGTGATATGGTATTCCTAAACACTAATCCATTTGCTGTAAATATATAACTGATCATATTCCTAAGCAACCCATCAAGTGAATCCCATGTGTATTTATGAATGTCCCAGTGTTTTTAGTGTTAGTTATTTTCAAACCATTCAAGTTTAACTTACCTGTAGAAGATGATCCATATTGCCAATGTAACTACCAATGCCAAAAGGCATCATACCTGCCCAAAAATATCAGAGTCAGTACAAACTTTAGCATTGAAGTCACCTAGCACAAGAGAAATAGCTCCTTCCTTGACAGAATTCAACATATCCTGAAGTGTCTGTAAAACCTATCTTTCTCAGTCTCATCAGAGTCCTCTGTGGGGACATAACAACAGGTAACATTCAAGTCTTTAATTTTATTTTAAATTTAGCTGTAAGAAATCTTTCATTAATGCAGTCATGTCCCAAAAGAGCGTCAGTGACATGTCTGCTGAGAAGCAAACCTATGCTTTGGAAATACTTTCCATTCTTCCTCCCTGAAAACCAGTGGTAGATTAAGGTATCTGAAGGCCCAAGGAACAAAAGAAAATTTAACATGCATTATATAAAATTGAACATATTGAAAAACAAAAAAAAAATTATAAATGAAAATATTAATTTTAGTATATTTAACAAAACTTACATTATATTTTGTATTAAGTAAAAACATGAAATATGTAGGTAAATAGTACATTATACTGATTGTAAAAAATTCTCCAGATAAAATGTTTGAAAAAAGAAATTAAATTTCGACTGTTTTGAGATGCCTTTGAGTGCAGAGGCCCTAGAGGAGAGTCTAATGTGCCTATGTGATAATCTGCCCTGCTGAAAAGAGAAATTTAAAATTATTTTTAAGCATCTGATTTTTACCTGTCCATCTGGCCTCTTGGAAACCCAGAATATCTAGGTACTAAATGCTGGAATTCCAGCATGAGGATATCAAGAGAATACTCTATATATCCTCAAATTCAACTTATCTGCAGAGAGAAAATGATTAGTAGGATTTTTAAAGATTTATTGAGAGAGGTAGGGTCAACAATATCAAACAATCCACTAATTGCAGGCTTGGGGCAAAGATCTGTTACCCCACCACTCTAAAGGCTGAGATCATCAATGCTGGTAGGAACAGCAGGCCAGGCACTTCTTTTACAAGTGGACCTTTTCAAGAACCAGAATCAAAATAGAAACTGGCCTGTCTGAGACACATTACTCCAAGGTAGATTGGTTATGCCCACAGAAGTAAGAGTTCAGATACCTATGATGGCCTCTGATCAGGATTATCCACCAGCTATGGTATCCTGTGTATATGGTGACTTAGGGTTGACAACCCATAGACAAAGATAAAACAGTGGTAGCTTTTCTTAAACTGAGGCCCACCAGTATAACAAGTCCAGGATCTGCAATCAGTTCAAAGCCATAAGCCAGTCTAGTGGGTTTAAATGGTCAGTACCAGAACCCTGTGAAGTTGGAAAGTCTTCCGCAGGGAAAGAAAAAAAGTGGTCACAAATGACTAGATCTGTAGGCTGCACTGATCTAGCAGAAGAGAATTCTCTTTCGAGAGGTATTAACAGCCTTACCACAAGAAGGCAGGGTTGAACTTCAGTGCTAGGCCTGATTGGTTCAGAATATCATCACAGAGCTCTCCTCCACTGTATGCCTAGCTACCATTTACAAATCACTATTTGGTCAAATAAAATGGTCAAAATAGATTCATACACAAAAAAAAAGCAAGGAAAAAAATATTTGTTTTCACTTCTTTAACTGGCAAAGATGTGTGTTTTCACTACAAATGATATTTCACTAGATCTCTCTCTCTGTTCAGCATAATAGTACTTTCCAATATCCAATAATATCATTATTTTAGATCATATGTTAGAACAAGAAATACAACTATTTTTCAGAAAACTGTATCAGTGAAAAACTGAGTAACTTTGGGTGTAACTCTGAATTAGTTAATACAGACACTCCTCAACTTATGATGGAGTTCCATTCAGGTGACCAGGTGATAAATAGGAAATACCTTAAACATATACTGTATCTACCAACTGCCCACTACCATTATTCATCGTAGTATAAAATACATAATTGGTGGTAACAATTGTTTTACCTCAACTTAACAAAAAGAACATTAAAAGTTGTAAATAATTAAATATGAGGGTAAAAACATAGTGTGCCAAATTAAATAAAGATTAAGTTAAGTCTATAAATGTGGTAGGTGCTGGAATAGTCACATGGTATCAAGACAAACAATCGGTTAATTGACACTAATGCAATAATTGATAGTCATAGATCGGTGTGGTGAAGTTTAGATTTAATAGTCATAACTGCACTGTTTCTATTCTCCAGAGATGAATAGGATATACTGATAAGTTTATAGGAGCAATTTATCACAAAATTCAAGGCCAATTTCAAAACTCTCAGCCAGCCCCACCTGCCCAGCAACCCAAAATTAAATACACTATACCATTTCCATAAATACCCCCACTTATTGAACACCCTAAGCCCTAAGCAGCATCAAGAAGCAATACAAATTTAAAATACCCATTACAGTTACAAATACTATATCCAACCTAGTAAGGAAAGATTGCAATCTAAAAAACCAGCTGGCAGAATTTATACAATACCATTAAAAGACCCAAAAAAGTACTGCAAGGAAAAGACAGGTATATTGGCAAAACCTTCTGAAACTTTGAAATTCGCCTGGAGAAGCACCAGTGGGACTTCCAAAACAAATCACAACTCACAGTCCTCACACAAACTGTTATCACTAAGGAAACTACACCACACTTCGACATAGCCAAAATAATAAGCTCACCACATACTAAATACAAATTGAAAATAATGGAAGACCCCTTCATCTACATTAATAGAAATTTTGTATACAACACAGATATAGTATCACCCCCTTCAGCTTGGAAACTGTTACTAGAAGGAATGGATAAACTTCTCATTTAACGACAGAATACACATCAAGCAAACCCAGAACCTGCTGACATTTAGTCCAGGGCTCACACCCGGCACTGCTGCCAGAAACCATCATAGTTGGGGTTGATCATAAACAAGGAAACCAAACCACCATATCACCCAGGATAGTGCAAACAAATATACTGCTCACAAAATTAGGGGATATTTTTATCGCTTCATATTCATTTTGAAATATCCCTTAATTTTTGTGAACAGTATATTTGTGAGATATATATACCCTTTTCAAATTCAAAATTATTTTTAACAGTATTATCTATAAACCTTTTTTTTTATAAAAAATCCCACTAAGCCAAAGTATATTAACGAGAATGTATCTAGTTGCAACAGATAGGAATCATGTTTGACAGATAAAATTCAGTTGATAATTGATTAGTTTAAATTTGGGAATTTATTCAACTTATCTATCATGTTCTACCATACATCAAGGAAATTATGGACTTCTCTCCTAAACTCTTGAAAGCATATGCCCAGTACATCTTGAGAACATTTCCGAAGCATCCCCTTTCGAGGCAACTCAGGAACACGCCCAGTCCACACTTGACTTTGGTGATCCCATGCAGGCCACATGTGCATCTACCAATCAAGTGCATCACATCTCCAACTCATCCCGCAACCAGGACAGTAATTGCCTGACAATGTGCCAAAACAGATGGCATGAAACGCACAGCAATGCCTGGTCACAAACATCTCATACATATAACTGGCTCAGTGCACTAATAGGAGCACAAAGTTTAGAATCCAATGACATTCAATGACTCATACCACAGATGCAGCAAGTGCTGATTAACAACAACACAACACGTAAGAACTCTGTCAGCAAAAAAAGTGAGAAGTAGCAACACCACACCTGTGAAAAAAACCAGCTCCCGAGCAGAACACTCAGTCCAGATTTGTCCTCTTTGTACAACTGACAAAGCTATCTCTGAAGAACAAAAACAATGTAGGTATGACATTTAACCTAAATTTCACTGCACCAATCTACGACCATGAATTACTATATTAGTCAGTGAGTTGATTGTTTGTCGATACCATGTGACTAGTCCAGCACCTACAGTATTAATAGTCAATTTTTATTTAGCATATAAATAATAATGTAATATTGTATAGTATATGCACTTTACCTTTATTTATGTTAGTGTCTTACACGCACATGAAGTAATTGGAGGAGGCAAGTGAAATAGTAAGAACATCATCAACAACAACTTATCCGATCTTCTTCAGCAATGTGTAAAGGTGCCCCTGTTAACCAAGGTCCATTGGTAATGACACCTGCAGTTTGCAGTGTTCTACTCCATAGGTTATGGATCGAGGTTTCTACTCCACAGAAGTGGCAGATACAGCATCAGACACGCAATAACCAACACCTGGACACAGTTGTCGGTCAAGTACAGGCCACAAGTGCTCTATGGGATTGAGGTTGGGCGATTTCGGCAGCCAAGAGAGAATGGAGACATCACTGTCGTGTTCCTGGAACCAGTCACACACCACCTTAGCGACATGACAGGGTGCATTGTCCTGTTGGTAGACACGACCACCAAAAGGGGAAACATCCAACATGAAGGGATGCATGTGGTCAGCGAGGATGGACAGGTAGCCACTGGTGTTCAGGGACCCACCCAGTGGTACCAGCGGTCTCAGGTCATACCAGGAAAACATCCTCCAGACATGCACACTGCCACCACCAGCCTGTACTTTACCAACAAGTGTGTCCAGGTGTTGGTTCTTGTGTGTCTGATGCTGTATCCGCCACTTATGTGAAGTAGAAACCTCGATTTGTTGGAGAATGCAACCTTTTCCACTCTTCCACTGTCCAATGACAGTAGTCCCATGCAAACTGCAGGTGTCATTACCAATGGACCTTGGTTAACAGGGGAACCTTTACACAATGCCGACCCATGCATAAAAAAAAGGTTTGCTCTACTGTTATCGTGGACACGTACCTGGGTGCCCATGTTCATTTGAGTGGTCAATTGTTGCACTGTTGCGCATTGATTGCCCTTTACCAGTCGATGGAGGCAACGTCGATTGGTCGATGGCCTTTGGGGCTCCAAAGTCATGATGTCTGGAGGAACTCAGTGTGCCAGCGATCCATTCTTGGTACACCCTTACTACAGCACCTCACGAACAGCCCACAAAGTCTGCTGTTTCCGAGATACTTCCACCCTTCACGTGGTAGCCGATGATCATTCCTTTTTGAACATCCATCAAATCAATACCTCTCCCCGTTGTGCTCACGTTACGCACTATGGCTCATTTGTCCTGGCCGGTCGCTTATATATCCGTGTGGTTGATCTAGTTGTGTGCACTCTGCGATGTGCCTGGGCGGGTACACTGTGATTCCATGGGTGGCCATATTATTCTGATATGACTGTGCAAGTCTCCTAGGTGTGGAGGGTGGCATGGGGTATTATCAAGAATCAGTAGAATTTTGAAAGGAATGACTTTTTTTTTACAATATTCTTAACTCCTGGGATAAAGCAATTCATATACGAGTCTTCAAAAAGAGCTTACATCATTCACACCTTCTTATCTGAGCAGTAATGTATTGGCAGTGTATCCTTGCTTATTCTCTTGAAAGCAACAGGATTTTGTAAGAGGGTTCAATTTATAGCCAGCAATATTATGGTCTAACAAAAGAGTTATATGGTCTTTGCATGCCTTGGAACTGGCATACTTTACGCCTCCTTATGAAATAATTACAATCAGGCATTTTATTCCAATGCAGACTGGTTTCATCAATATTAAATATCTGTTCCTTCAAATAATTTTCTTCTCCAGTGAGCAGATTCAAATCGTATATGAAGACCTGGGCAGCTTTCATTTTTGAATTTGACCTTTTACCCAAATCACTATCATTTCATGAATGGGACCTTTTTTTTTTATTATTGTGGCTTTCATTAGTGCCATTCCTTAGGCTGCCTCACAAATTCATTCATTTTTCTTTAAAATGATAGCAATCATTGAATGCAATAGGCCTAGATCAAGTTTTACAGATAACATTGTTTTACCACTTTCATGTTGCTTTATCATTATCATTTTCATTTCTAGCCTCTCTTTCTTTTTTTTAGCCTCTCTTTTTTTTTTATCACCACCCTCATTACTTTCACTTTTCCTCTTATTTGTCAAGTTGGGCACAAGAAAACACAAAATAGTTTATATTACAATAAAATGTAAACATCGAGCAGACAACCAAATATTTAGCATCATAGTAAACTGATGAAAACAAAAACAAAGGGGCCATACATGACAAGGACACTGCCACTGCATCAGACCATTGTGCATCAACATATGCATGTCCATCAACTCTCTTTTCTTTTATTAGCTGAGCTGCAGCAAGTGCTAACTATGCTTGGTCTAATAAGAATGAGCAAAAGTGTTATTCACAAAAGGATGAAAAAACCCATGAAATTAAATTTTTGTTTTAAATTCAACTACTCAAGAAGAATGTGTTTTTACTATAAATGAGATTTTATTAATATTAGACTCAATGAGGCATCAGTACATTATCCCATAAAATTGAAAATTACCTAGTTTGAACTTTGTAATTAAAGTATGAATGACTTGTTACTTGTGAATCTGGTTGGACACCACATTTATCTAGCAATGGCATCAAAATTCCAGGAAACATAATAAGAGAGTCTTGAAGCTGAAAATAAAGAATCACTTTTAATCATTTATGAATAATATATACAGGCCAACAAGATTCAGGTAACAGTGACATTTTTTAGCAAAAATAGTAGGATGAATACCTATACATACCTAATCCTCCCCATAATTACCCATGAGAAATAGATCTAACCAAATTCTGCAATTTAGTTCTCCATATACATCTATCCTGTTGGTTGGTTGGTCATTTGGGGTTTTATGGTGCAAAAGCAATTTAGGCTATAATGCACCAAACAAGATAATAAGAGGGTAAAAGACATAACCCACAACCAAAATTAAAAGCACAGGTTAAAAGAGAGTAAAAGGCAAAAGCAACAAATCTAAATATAAATTGCAATCAAAAAGAAGATAAAACCAACCCAGATAAAGAATATAAATATGATGGGGTAAAATTATATTCTCTTAAAATATTTGGTAAAATGTAAAAATTCAGAAACAGGTGGTAAAAATGATTGATCAGCTGTAACGTGTACAAGTGTAAAGGAGATTGGATGGCAAAGAGAGCTATAAATATAATGTTCACAATTAATCTTCCAGAGTCCCACCAGAAAAACTGATTTACATCCAGAGGCCCAGCTATTTTTACACTATGGCCAAAATAACTTTAGAACTTTTTTTGCCACATAATTAATGAAAGGAATTATGGCATGTTACATGCCAAATTAATCAGCATTTTCTAAAACTAAAATATTTTACCAAAAAGATGACTAGTTTTATTTTGATAGAATTTTTTTAGAGTCGTGCAATAAAAAATGCATCTGGCAATGCAAATAAAATCTTATTTAAAGAAAAAAAAAACTAATACACGGAAATAACCATGATGCATATGAATAGAAAGGTTATTTATATCTGAATAACAAAAAAAAAATACTTTAAACAAGAAAATTACTCTCTTTTTAAAATTTTTTCTTGGTACCATACTTTGAAAGAAGTCCAGGCTTTTTGCCAACTGTGATGAGCATATCAACAAATCAACTTTAGAATTTACAAAAAAATGACCAATCAACAGAAATAAGTCATGCTATATACCAAAAACATAATTTAACTCCAAATTTTATGAAAATAAAAAATTTATTAAAATTAATATGCTTATAAATTAAAGACATTTTCTCAGTAATATAGTGAAAAAAAAAATAGATCAAGTGACATTTAATATTTTTTTTTCATTTTTTAAGAAGAATTTTTGTATTGTAAAATAACGTGCATTCCCAAGTGCATTTATGTATGAAAAAAATGAGATTCGTGTAAAAAGTGATTGGCTGAAATGCTATCATCATATATTTTAAATTATTTACACATTCTTTATTCTTAGATACATTATGTATATGTGTTTAAATCTGTTCAGTGTCATCAGTGATATTTATGTGTCGATGGTGCGTAATTTATGGGATGACATCGGTAGCATTTATTTGTATATATATGAGCTGACCATGATGATGACTGCAGAATTTTTTTTTTTTGGAGTACCTTTTTGGAGCTGTCCCCAAATGGCCAAGTCTGGTGACCGAGTTGTTACCAGCATAACTCCTTGGGGAGAGGGACGTTTAAGCTATGAAGGGGGAGGTAATTAATAAATTGTTTTTTTTCAGCTAGCTCATGATTGCTGTGTATAGGTGAAGAATTAGCGGATGATTACAATCCCACTTGTTCGTAAAAATTTGAATTTTCTTAGCTTCGTGTGTTTGATGTAATTAGGAGGAGATAACGGTGTTCAAATACCCATTTTTATGTAATTTAGGAGAAGAATTAGCTTTCACATTTTTTGATTGTGGTTAGGGGATAAGCGGAAGTTATCACCCCGCTAGCAACGTATGCAATTGAATTTTTTTTTCTTTTCGCGTCTTTAACCTTTCTAAAAGTTAAGCAGTATAGGAGTGCATTAACCCGTTTTTTCTGTACAGTTCAAGTTATGCCAATTTCGTGTTTGTATCAGAATGTGATACTAGGTAGGCCGATAATGCTAGTATACAGTTAACTGCCACAGCCCTTGGGCATATATTTACACTAGGTTAGCTGCAACACACTTTTGTTAGGAGATTTGGGAGGAGGTACCTTTGTTTGTGCTGGAAAATTGTGTTAAAGTGAGAATAGATCATCTTATCAAAAATTGCGCAAGCTTACTTATTTATGTTCAGCCATGTGTAAATGACGTGAGATGTGTCCTTTTATTCAAAATATGCTCGTCAAAATCTGTTAGGTCAAATCTTTTGACTCCCTATGGAAAGGGGAGTTATGATGCCTCCTCATTCACTTTTATTTTAGCTTAACCAGTTTTGCTTAATTTACGTTATATTTATCATTCTGGAGATTTTTATTTACTTTTTGGCATCACAGTGCTCGTTTCCAAGAGTTAGGAGTTGCGCATGTGCAACTTCGAACTTTCGATTGTCACCCGCTAAAGCGCGTGTACAAGGAACGCCCCCCCCTCTTGTGTCATAGCTTGCGCCGCTCGTCAATTTATGCAAATGTCTTTCCCGGCGTGCAACATGACACGTGCGGGCTCTGTAGCCTTTTGTTATAACCTGGTGACATGTTGTCACAGTAGCATAGAAGAAAGTAGATTAGAGAGAGTAGTAGAGCACAGCACAGTTTAGAGATCAGTTTTAGTTTGGAGTTTGTTGAAGATGTTTGTAGTAAGAAATGATGTAGTATCTTCTTTATTGAAGTTTTGGTGAGTGCTTTTTGGAAATAAATTGTTTGTTATTTAAACCTTTTGAATCTTTACTAATTTTTTTCTCTTGAGCAATGTTAGTTTGTTTTGATTAGCATTAACATAAAATTTTTACAATCATTTAACATTTTTGAATTCTTACTCATTAACACTCGCTGGTATTTCGAACCCTAATTAAACTTTATTTTTGGCAATTTGTCAATTATTGCCTGGTGCCTGACTCAGCTATCCGGAGCATGAAAATAATTGGATCAAACAAAGGGTAAAAACTTTAAGAGTATTTCATTTCTTTGGAGCATTACACAACCAAAGGTTTCTGAAACTCATGTAAGCAACTCATGACAGTCGTGGTTTGCTTACTACTGAAGTTGAGGAAGAATGGGGCCATTTTAAACAGGCTTTTTTGGAAGCTAACAGTACTCTTTTAGGAAAAAAGGAGCAGAGGAGGCAGAATTATTTGAGTGATAAGGCACTTGAGCTTATATCAGAAAGAAGGAATTGCAGGAATGTCTTTAATAAACACCCTATTAGTCCTAATAGAAAGCATTACAGAGAGCTTAATAAATGTGTAAATGATCAGTCAGCTGCTGATAAGAATCTTTGGCTTGATGGCTTGGCTGACAAAGCTGAGGAAGCAGTTAGGCAGCACAACAGCAAAGAGATGTACCAGATAGTTATTGTTTTACGTGGTAGAAAACGGACAGGCATACAGGGATTGAAGGATAAACTAGGTAAGGTTATAGAAGGCGAGGATTCTGTCATGGCTAGGTAGGCTGACCATTTCAGTGATATTCTAAACAACGCGGTTAATTCTACTCCCATTGTTTGTAATGATGATAGATGCATTGGTGGCTTTAATGTTGCCCCTATAACAAAATCTGAAGTTATTTTGGCTATTTCTAAACTTAAACTTCATAAATCCCCAGGGTAAATGAAATTACGACAGAAATGCTTAGAGCCGAGAATGTTTCAGTTACCACTTGGATGACTGAAATTTTGAATATCATTTATGATAAAGGCATGGTTTCTAAGGATTTCACCAGAGCTATTATTATCCCTATTTTCAAAAAATGTGATCGCAGTTCTTGTGATAACTGTAGGGGTAACAGCCTACTCTTGGTTCCAGGTAAAGTTCTTTCCATGATTGTGCTTAATAGAATTAAGAATTTGGTTGACAGGCAATTGCGTGATGAGCAATGTGGATTCAGAAGTGGTAGGAGATGTGTGGATCAGATATTTTCACTTAGGCAGATTCTTAAGAAATGTTTAGAGTTTCAGAAACCTTTGGTTGCTAGCTTTGTTGATTACAAAAAGGCTTTCGACTCTGTTGATCGTCATAATTTGTGGTTGATTGTGAGATCATATGTTATACCAGACAAGTTAATTAACATAATGAAAGCTATCTATATTAACACTGATCTCCTCTAATTGATGATCCTCTAATTGAGATCTTGATCGACAGCCGGTAGCTCAGTGGTCCTGAGCACCTGACATGTTATCAGAAGGTCGTGGGTTCATTTCCCACCCAGCTCAAGACAATTTTTCCTCTAAATATTTGAAGCAACTTAATAAGGTGGTTATTTATTGAAGTATCCAAAATAAGTGGAGTTCATTAATTATTTGTAGATTTGCATACTCGTAATACATGCATTCCATCTGAAAGGCATTAATAAGCCACTTGGAGCGATATTGCCTGGACACTCCCTATATATTAAATAAGGTAGGTTGAGGATAATTCGTATCATCAATTAGAGGAGATCTTGATCAGCAGCCGGTAGCTCAGTGGTAGCATCAGTGATGGATGACATGTTATCAGGAGGTCGTGGGTTTGTATCCCAGCTGGCTCAAGACAATTTTTCCTCTAAATATTTGAAGCAACTTAATAGAGTGGTTATTTATTGGAGTATCTAATAATTCACCAAAAGCAGAGCTGAAACATCAGTACCTTTGACTAAATACTATTGTTAAGTTTCTTACGTAACAGTTAATGTCAGCTTAATCTGCCCGACTATTTGCTAACTGCCCCGAATAATTAAGTCACTAAAACTAATGAGCTCCCACAATTGTCATTTAAACTTGGATAATCACATTAATTAACACACTTATAAATTCCAAAATCTTAAGCACACAAAAGTTTAAAGTTCAAATCTGAATACACAAAAATTCAAACACAGTAAATTGCTCAAAAATCCCAATCTGAGAATCACTATTAAAACTTATTTTTAAACTCTTACAGTATCTTTCAAGAGTATTAGATATTCTACAAATTTTATATCTACAAGTCCCTGTTTCAGGATACCACTTTCTTTCCTCTCTCTGTAACACTCCAAATTGTTATTTTTAAACTGCCAGATGGCTTGTAATTCAGGCACCAGAAAATAAATCTTGCCAAAAATAAAAATTGGGTTTTTTATTAGGACAAGTGTAAGATCAGGAAAAAAAAACTGATGATGTCCAAAAATAATGTAAATCCAATAATATTAAACTTATCTCTGCTCAAGAGAAAAAAATTAAGTCAAATATAACTTCATAAAATATAAAAGCTTCATTGCTTAACTCATTCTTAATCATTAATTCATTGCTTACCTCATTCTTAAACTCACTGAAAAATTCCTTCTGACTGACTCTTCCACAAAAGAAGCCATCAATTTACTCATTTGCTACTCCTCCTCCAATATACTCACTCTCTACACTCTCTTAGTCCCACACTAACTTAAGTGCAAATATGGCATGTGTCCAACATCATCCCTGTGAACCACATTTGCACACGAGATTGTGCATCAGTGATGACACAAGTGCTTTATAACCTTGATGTGAGTGATTAGGGCCATCAATCACAAAGAGTTGCACAATTGGCAACTTACTTTGGACAGTGAGAGGTAGTGGTTTAAAAAAAATGGTTCCAAAATAATAATTATAATGTAAAATATATTAAACTGGTTAGGGAATGGTGAACTATCACAGTTTACACAAAAAAAAAAGGTTTGATATATGAGTGCACAAAAAAAGAATTGTAATTCTCTAGTCAAGTATCACAGGATGTGTCCTGTAGACATGGAACTCATGAAATAACAAGCTGAAAAAAATTGGTTTCGCCATGAGTGGGATTCAAATCTACATCTCCTAGTAACATGCCAATATGCATTACATTAGCCGATGATGGTGTAATGGTTAGCATAACTGGCATGTTTCCAGAAGATGTGAGTTCGAATCCCAATCATGGCAAAACCAATTTTTTTCTGCTTATTATTTCATGTAATTCTCTGTTTACTTCCTTTGCATTCCATAGGCGCCGCTACGGCAACATACTAGTATTATTTAACAACTCATACTAAAAAAAACATCTGGAGTGCAAAGGGTTAAGCAAGTTGATACATGGACAAAGATGGATGCTGTCATGACAATCTGTTAGTGTAATATGTCTGTGTAGCTTTAGTTACATGCAATGTTGCAAGTAAGGTAAGTACTGGATAACAATTTCTATATTGCTACAGGAATCTATCTTACAATAGGTGAGAAGTGGTATATGATAGAAGTTACATAGGAGAAAGCAATGTCCTTACAAAAATGGATAGCCCATCATGGTGTTTTTAAAGTCCATTGGTTGACATAAGTGCACAAAAAGAGGTTCTTATGTGGTGGTCGAGTTTACATGATCACATTACTTTACCAAAGTCTAGTTACCTCACCTTCTTTATCTCAACCAGTTCTGAACTTGAGCTACAAATCTTTAAAAAAAAACTAGATTAATACTAGTTACTGGAGTCTTAAGTAAGAATTAATTTTAATTAAATGAATTTCTTTAAATGAATTAAGTTTCATATTTTATAACCTCTAATTTTAATTATGTATATAACTTATTTTAAACATAAAATATATTACTGGTTATTGAAGTTAGATCCATCTACTCTGCTATGAGTATTACATGCTCTTACATACTCTCAAATTTAAGATCACTTTGCTTGATGAAGCTCCGTACGCGTTCGGGGTGAAACTAGTCGCTACATAGTTAGCTTGATGGAAAGGCGGGTCCATGTTTTAACGTTTTAGATGTTTCAAGCTTTTTGTTTTAAAGAACTTGCACTGAGTATGCTAGTTTAAAGGAGTTGGTTGAAACAAATTTAAATGAGTTAAAAGTGATCTACATTGAACATTAAGCATGGAATCGCTTCGTGAGCACATTCCTCTTCACATCAATGAGTTGTTATGTGATACTTTGAGCAACATTACCATTAACAACATGGAAATTGTGAATTCAGCATAGTGTTCCTGAACTGGCATCTGATGTGCAACATAAATACATCTGTGGTTAATTCAATTGTGAAATACCAACGCTTCTGAATGACTTCTTGAAGAAGAAATCACAGAAGATTAATCAATTCGCTCAACCAGCTAAAGCCAGTAGGACTACTCCTACTGGCTTCAGCTGGTTGAGCGACTATGGTAATATGTTACGACATTACTTGGGAACTTTTAATACAGTTAAAAATTGCCTTAAGTTTAGTCATGACATGTTTAACAACTTCTACCTAGACTATATTGTATAGACTTAATGTAGTGTGACAGCTGCTTTTGAGCTTACATCCTATTGAATAGCATAATCATGCATTAAATTCTTTTAATCTTATTGCTGTGTAATTACAATTTTTCTATTTATTAGTAAATTACCCAAACAGTGATCTGTGGGTTTTTGTTAATGTGTTCATGAACAGCAGCAAAGGTTCTCTCGTTCATGGCCTCCTTTGGTCTTCCTGCACTAGGGAAGTCTTTGAAGCTCTACTGTCCTTCTCTGAATTTGTGCATCCATCCTGTAACCATGCCATATGAACATGCATGCTCCCCATATAATTGTGATAAATAGGCATGAATTTTTTTTTCATATTGGTCCCAAGCTTAATCCTTGTGAAAATGTAAAATCTTTGCCCATCCTTAGTAGGCACAATAGCAACAATGCACAGATTTCGAAGACCGATTTTACATGCTGCCAGCTAAGTGAGAAACGATGACATATCCTTTGTTTTTAGCACATAATGACAGGTTTAGATGAGCTTTCAAACAGGTCATAGCTAGTTAACTTTAGAGGAACAAGTACAAATCTACTTTTTAAACACCCTCTATATATATTAACATTGCTTTTTGCTGATCGAACATCACATCACATTTACATCTAGTAAAAATTAATGCAGTCTTAAAGTGTTGTTAGGTAGCACAAAAAGTTCAGAGTATATTGCTCTATTTGATGCCAGTTTAATCTGGTAGGGATATCACTGTCTTCTTGACGTTAAAAGAAGATACTGATGTAAAGTCCAGTTGGAGTCAATATGGCTATAATGTTCCTGTTGAAAATAACTGGTTGCATACTCAGCTGATTAGAATATATTGATGGTATAAACGGATTACCAGTCCTTGTTTAACTCAATACACCGAGTTAAAAATAGTCAGCAACAACAGCTGTAACCTATCTTCTATTCATGAGATTACAAATCGTTATCTTTTCAGATACAGGATGAGATTTATTACAATCATTCTCAAACGTTTCTAAGCAATTTACGTCACATTAACACAAAAACAACTGAATAACATCTACATAGAATATACTGAGTAATTAACTAAAATGACGAGCTAAAATGAATTGAGTTAGCATTTAAAGGGTTTAGTTTCTTATTCCAGGTTCTCATTCCCTTATCTTTCATAATTCTTAAATCACTAATTTTTCTTCTGTTTCTCGGTTACTTATTTTCCTTGCTTTTCTATTAAAACTGAACTCTTTCCAGTAATTGATAAAGTGAATGTAATTAATCCTTTGTGCTAACCTTAAATATTCCAAAATGTGCTTTTTGTTCTGCTATTCTAATTTGCTAGCTAGTTTTCCAAATCACATTATTTAATAATTTAACTTCTACTGTATATAAAGTTGTAATTAAGTGTTTATTGTATTTATATTTAAGAATTTGAAGGAATTTAGGAGTTAGTTTTAACCTTTTACAGTCTGATAGAAACCTTGGTCTCAGTAGCAGACCACTAAGAGCTTGCCCTAATTTAAAAAAAAATATTTTGGCTTCAAAATTAGAAGCCATATGTATATTACTCATACATTTAGTTAAAATAATATATATGAAACACACAGTACTTGATCATTAAATATTTATTCATTAGATGTATTGCTGTATTCTAGCTCCCTAGTGCTGGATGCAATCCAATGCAGTTGAAGTCTGAATGGTTTAAAGTTCAGGCCCATGGCCCAAGAGTATTTTAGCTTACATGACACCCTGGACCGGGTAACTGATTGGTTTACCTGGTAACCCTGGTAACAGATTGGTTTGCAGACAATGGAAGGACATGGGTTCAGACTGAGGGGTGGTGATAGGATCACCTCTGTCTGGACTTATGGCTGATGTTGCCAAGTAGAAAAAAAACAGCATTAAGACAAATAACTATGAAACCTAGTTATATCACAGATGTATAGACAACATATTATTATTTTATGATTATAATATACAAGAATTGCATAATCTAATAGATACATTCAATGGTTTATGCCATCAATTAAATTCACTATGAACCTGAAATTAATGGAAAATTAGTATATTTGGATATACACATAACTAGACAAACTCCCCACTGCAAAACCAAAGTATGCCATAAACCTACTTATGTACCTAACATAATTCTCAAAAAGTCCTCACATCCCATTAATTATAAAAAAAAACTGCCATATGCTTGTTATTTAAGAGCATATAAATACTATGCATATAAAAATGATTTAATGAAAGAGTTAAATTTCATTTATAAAAATATGTAAACAAGCACGTTATGAAGACAACTGTATTGAATGCATACAAAAAAAGGCTAAATTCAGCATTAAATCCGATTCACATTTACCTCTGGTACAACCAAACTTAACCACTCCCGAAATATACCATAAGCATACCATATTGAGAAAGCCTCTCATATACAATAAGAAATATACTTAGTTAATTTAATCTGACAGTGCCATTTACAATCAATAATAAAAATCACTTACAGGTAATGATAGAGATAAATTACGATCCACAGGAGGAATATGTAGCATTGAAATATATGGCCCTCAAAATAAATTAGATAGTAAAAAATAGACACATGGGTAGGACATATATCAGGGAATTGAAGAACTAAACAACACCAATATGATATAATAACTATATTAAATATCATACTGGTATTAAAACACCAATATGATATAATAACTAGAAACCTACAACAGCTTTAGCACAAACTATAATAAACAATAACTTAGTAGCAACCACCTTTCAATTTCAAATTCTGGACTTGCCACTACATATTTTTAGTTGAATTACTTAGACAATTTACTTATTAATTTACATAAAGATAACATTTGTAACATTGATATCATACCTTTAGCATCTGCATGAACTTACTCTTTCAGGGGCACACCACTAACACCATTAGAGGGATGTCCCTATTTACGTTGGCTGCAGCACTCTCTTCATTTCCAGTTAAAGCCCCCAATATGTGGGGGAGAAATTGTTGCTATCATCCTAATGATTTTAGTCAATTTAGTTAATGACTCAGTTTATTCTATGTAGATGTTATTCAGTGGTTTTTGTGTTAATGTGACTTAAATTGCTAAGAAAAGTTTTGAGAATGATTGTAATAAATTAATCCTACATCTGAATAGGTAACAATTTGTAATCTCATGAATAGAAGAGAGGTTACAGCTGGTATTACTGGGTGATGGCCCATCCATTCATTTTCACTTTTCCTTAGCCAGTTTTACTTTATTATGTTATATTTATCATTTTAAGGATTATTTTTTAGTTGACCATCATTTTTCCTTATTCCGATCCACTAAAGGAGTCACCACTAAGGTACGCAACAATGCGCTGCTGTTCACGCAATACGGGGTGTTGCCCCATCCTGCATGAAGGTATTGGAGTCTAAGCAATTTCTTTCTTGTAAAGCCAAAATAATCTTATGGTGGAGAAGATCTGTGTAAAATGGTCCATTCACTGATTTCTGATCGATGCACGGGCCTTAAGGCATGATCTCCTCAATGAAAATGGTCCGATTATAAAGTTTGTGGTAAACCTACACCATACAGTTACATAGTCGGAATGCAGGGGCACATCATGCGGATGTGTAGGTCCCCATACTTGGCAATTGTGCATATTCACTGCTCCATGTAGGGAAAAATGTGCCTCATCGGTCCATAAGACTTTCGATGGCCACATGTCATCGAACTGCATCCTTGTCAGAAATTGCAAAGTGAAGTCAGTGCGCTGTTCAGGGTCATGTGGTTGCAGCTGCTGCACCTTATGAATTTTATAATGATACCATTCAGGATGTACTGTATAATTTTACAGATAGCTGACCACAGAAGTTGCATTTGCCGGGATACCTATCTTGCACTAATATGGGTAGCTCCGAATGTGACTGGTTTTCTGCAACGGTAAATGCAACGTCTTCCACATTGCTTTCTGCAACAGGCTGCCAGCCTCTACCCAGAGCCACATCTAACTCACTTGTTTGTACGAATTTCTGTATCATATTCTTCAGTCTATTTAGAGAAAAAAGTCCTTTCCTTATATCTTTCAGATGACAATATTCGAGTAATGCAGCGGTGGCATTACTGTCATTGTAGTAAAAGTGTTTCACTAGCAAAGCTCAGTCCTTGCAGATACCCATGGTTCCTTCTAGCGATTAAAGGGAAGAAGTCACATTTTATACTGTGCTTCATGCGACTATCACGTATGATTAGCTGCAATGTCACGAGAAATTAGCATGTTCTACCATGTTTTTAGGGCACCCACGCCACCTGGTGGCACTAACACTAATTTTTTTCATTCACAAATTCTCTACCCCATGTTCTTATCAAGATATCCGCCAATTTTTCCTGTGATCCATTGAGTAGATCTTCTCTACATCGCTCTGAGTACTGTCAATTTAATCATAACCACCCTGTACTTTGGCTGCATTATGATTGGAATGTCAATGAATTAAGATGTCTAGATATGGTAGGAATTATTATTTTAAGCCTCATGGGTGAAGCTTATAGAACAATGCTATTAAATTGTTGTATTAGAGGGTTCGATTCTTTAATGCCACAACTCGAAATAAAAAAAATATCATCTATGTAATGACAATAAAATACAGGTTTTTAAGGAGCAGTTGTTTAAAAAAGCGGAGTCAATATCCCACGTGATGGTGTCTGCCAAAAGTCTGATTAATAAGAGCGAAACCATTGGGACTCCCTGTTTCTGAATATAAAGTTGGTTGTTGGTCCAGAGCCTCATGAATACTCAAGTATTCTAAAGTTGTGGGCTTGGTAACCTCTAGTCATTTGTGTTTCAATAGCATGGATTGCGTTGGATTGTTTTATCTCTGAGCAGCAACTTTTTGCACACAATGGGCTATATAGCCAGGCCACAAGGACCCCAATAGGTCAGATAAGGTTAAGGAGACCTATTGGATATCTGTTAGGATACTGTTAATGTGTACCAGTGTGTTAATGTACACAGGGTGGATATAGGTTTGAGTGATGCCATCTGATGCTCCACGTTACAGGAAAGTATTACATCAGATGGATGGCACTTGTCACTTTCGTGTGCTGATTGACACAAAAAGGAAAACTGACATTAAGGCTGCGAAACAGCTGAGAAGGAACCTATTGAAGAGATCTGCATTACACTAAAGTTTTCTAATTCTGTCTGTTCATTCAAAGCACGAAAGTGGAAAACTTTTGAATTTTGAGCCATGTCAAGGAAATATTGTCAATAAGACTTGGTAGTGATAAGGTCAGAATTTATACTGTAACTCTGTGATTGAATTGTGCCGAGAATTGAGCATTTTTAAGGGGGGAGTTTCAAGGATATTATTTTTAATATAAAAAAATAAGGATATCGCTACCATGAAATCAAATAGATGGGACTATTGTCCAAGTTCCTAGCTCTTGTGGGTTCATGGATGGCTGGGAGAGGGGACACACTGGACAACTGTTGGGAAAAGGGTGTGAGCCTCCTGTCAAGGCCATCTAGCATGTTCTGTAATGTGCATGGGGTGTGGCTCTCCCACACATGGAGCCATGGCTTAACATCCCATCCGACATATGACAGCCTTTTCTAGCCCAGCAATGACCCTATTCACTATGGGCAGGGTGGGGAGTTTGGCAGAGAAAAATTCTCTACACTTGCCCAGCTGGGACCTGAACCTGAGAACTGCAGGTTACGAGCCTGGTACGCTACCAACTGAGCCTCTCCCATGTGCACAGGTCTTCTGCACATGGAACCACTGCTTAACCACCTATCTGGTGGATGGTGGCCTTTCCAAGCTCATCAATGTCTCTTTTTTGGCCGAGGGTGGGGAGGGAGTTTAGCCTCAATGATAATCTTAATGCTGGTATAGGTGGTGCTCAAACATGGGAATTTCAGATTACAAGCCTAGGGAGTTACTGACTGAGTCAATCCCATCTCCCCTCCCCTCAATAACATGAAGCTTACAAAGATGAGGGCACTGGAATATAATGAAACATCTAATGAATATAATATATATTTGGGTTTAAAGTTAATGTTTTTAAATTTAGCACTTAAATTAGTTCCCGATTTGATGAAATACTTGTTGGTTCATTAGGTAGCACACCAGGCTCCCAGGTCTGAGTCCCAAATGGGCCTGCATTGAAAATTTTCTCTGCTAACCCCCATTTTGCCCTTGGTGACAAAGGGGATAGTGTTATGCTTCCAGAGGCCTCTGTCTCTTGAATTGAATGTTAAGCTTTGATCCACATGCACGAGAGACATACTCTGTGCACGTTAAAGAGCATATTGTATGGTCTCAACAGCTGACTTCCATCTGTCTCCTGACAGATGTCCAGTCGATACCATTCCTCTACCTTCTCTGAGCCCTTGGGGGTCTTTGTGACCTGGCCATTTAGCTCAATGTGTGAAAAAAAACTGCTGCTCAGAGGTAAAAACAACCCAATTCAACTTGCTACAATGTTTTACATACCAGAAGTGTAAGGATCTCAAATTCAAATAATATAAGGGGTCAAATTAATTACTTCTCAATATATGGCAGGCAGAATTTTATATTATGCAATAAGTGAAACATCTTTATATTGCCATTTTATTATTTGAATGTTGCATACTTCTAATACCAAAACATAAACCTAAATTTTATCTGTAGTGGCTTGAATATGGCTAAATGTCATCATATTCTTCATACTTATATGAGATCATCATAGTTTAGACAAGCTAGTAAGCCACAGTTTACTACCATGATCATGATACATATTTCTTGTAGGCCACACAAAATGATTTTGAGTCACATGTTTGAGAGACTCCTGCAATAGTGAATTGCAATTCTGGCAATGTTTAACAAACAAAAACAAATTTTATGCTACGAAAGTAGTAGTGATCAGTATCAACTGATTTCAATAGTCTTTGAGATATTGAATTTTCTTAATCAGACTTTTTATTCATCATCTGAAGAAATAATAAAGTTTTAAAAATGTTTAACAATCTTACAGTTCATGATTCTACTTAAACCTAATTTCATCATGTTATTCTCAATTAGTTTCAATATATGCTCAACTCTACAGTGCGACTTTGTTACAGCAAATAGACAAAATAAACAAAACCTCCTCAAATCTCATAACATACTACTTGAGATGTTATGTATTGAGAACCTCAATATTCAGGCCCAAAATATTGCATAAATATAAGAATACTCATAATATTTAACAGTAAACTGCATTTAAAAGACAAAAGAAAGGCCTACCATTGAATCAGCTTCACTTGTGGATTTATTGTCATCTGAAGCTTGAAGATATAAAGCAAGAGGAACTGAGAAGGCAAAGTTTGGAAGTTGGGAAAGATTGCGTGCTGCATTCCATTCAGAATATAGCCTTATCAAAAAATTGTACTGCTCTGATCTTAAGGCATAATAATCTACCATTAGGGTGACACAAAGTGGATCATCATCTGGATGAAAGCTGAATAAATTGAAAGAAACATGTTTATGAAATATCATTTTTTTTTGCAACCTTAATTATAAAAGGAATATTACATGGAAATTCATTACTTTAACTGTAAATTATGCTTAACCCTTCCAGTGTCCACGTCGTCTGTATAGTTTGGAGAATCTGAATTGAGAGGCCAAGAACTTCTTATGTATACATTTTTAGTACAACAAATAAATATTGATTTTTTTTTTTTAAATAAAAATTGCCATTGTAATTTTATATATATATAATTTATAAAAATATATAATTCAGGCTTCAAAAATAATATTTTGTTTTTTTAATTTGATGCATATTTTATTAAACTATAATAAAAATAATTTTATAAAGCCACCTGATTGCCATTTCTTAGAAGCACTAAACAGAATTGCCGATTTGCTTGTTAATGTTTCTATTTGCTGAAGCAACCTTCTGATTTAAGCTCACAAGTTTCATTTGAACTATTATCAACAAATTTTTCCTTAAATTTTCGAAAGTCTCCTAAAAATAACAAAAAAACTGCTATTTTTAAAAACGATAAATTTTGTAAGTAATTACAAAAATACGTTCAGCAAATTATTTTTTTCCATTTCACACTCTTTTCTGTCATAAACCTATTTCAGTATTCCCAAGTTATTTTTATCGTTTTTCCCAGCATCCTTCAAATTGAAACTGAAAGTAAACACATTCTTCTTAGAAATTCTGGTTGCACCTGCATTTAGTTAGCTATGCTTCGCTGAGGCAAACAAGACACAGATGGCTGACACATGCTATCTCCATTCCATGTACTATAAGTGATTTTTACAGTTTTGATTCAGCATATTGGATACTCTTTGTCAAGTTAGTATTTTTTTATATTTAAACCTTAGTTTTCATTTCAGTATTTAGTTTTGGTAATTAGTGATTTTTTCATAGTTATGCTACATCGTATGGCTGGCCTACAACTTGTTGAAGTGGATATTTTAACATCGCATTAGGCTATATGTTAATTTTCATTTTATTATTTATGACATTTCCAGTAACACTTTGATACAGTATCATTTTCTGAAAATAAATGAGGTCTTGGATATGAAAGCAAATTCATTTCTGCATATTTACTTCCATCATTTAGCGATCGTCAATCGGCTGATTTATCGATCTTTCCGAATTATGCTAGATTGCAGGCTGGCTTAAAAGTTGTTGTGGATATTTTATTTCACATCCCATTAGGTTATATGTTATTTTTCTTTTATTATTATTTGTTTTTTAATAAAAAACTTTGAGCTTGTAACGTGTTCTGAAATTGAATGTCTTGGTTACGGAAGCAAAACAGACATCCTTGTTACAGAAATTGGTCATCATTTGGGAGTGCAATTTCGGGAAGGGCTGGTCCTTGGTGCACAAACCTTTCTGCACTTAGACAAGATCGTCAAACGTCACCCAAAGAAAAAATTCATAATGTGTAATAAAAAAAACAGCAGCCAAGGAAGGTTTTTCTATTTTATAAACAGTTCTGAAAATCCCGTAAATGTGAGAAGGCCAAGTCATTGTGTATAACACTGGCCGTGTTTAAAATATAAGGTACTGAAAAGAATCATTAAAAGAAATAAAAATCATATTTCAGGTTGAATCTTATATTATTTGAGAGGAAATTTCCTTTCGATAAATATATAATTTAACTATTTTTATTCAGCAAGTTTTCTAAAATGAAGACTTAACTGTATAGTGTGATCTTTTTTTTTTCACCATATCACATTGAAAATGACTTATTAAAATCTATATGCTTACAAATTTTTGTATATTATTCATTTTCACAAAATTCGCAATTAAATTTTGTTTAATTTGGCATATAATATGACCTATTTCTGTTGATTGGTTGTTTTAAAAAAAATTCTAAAGTTGAACTGTTTATCTGACTCAGCACAGTTGGCTAAAAGCCTGGAATTTACTCAAAGTATGGTACCGAAAAAAAAATTAAAAAACAAGAAAAATATTTACTTATTTATTCAGAAATATATAATTATTCTATTCATGTGCATTGTAATCATTCCTGTCTATTAGTTTCTTTTTAAACAAATTATTTGTGTTGCCAGATGCATTTTTTTTTTATTATCAGATCTTCTACTTTGGCATATAAACTGAATGGCTCCTGTCGGACCTCTATGGCAAGCAGCTGCTTGAGGGGATATTTATTTTTTTATTTATTTATGACTCTAAAAAAGTCCTATTAAAATAAAACATTTAGTCTTTTTTGTTAAATACTTGATTTTCAGAAAATCAAGAATTAAATGCTGATTAATTTGGTATACAATATGTCATAATTCCTTTCATTAGTTATTTGGCAAAAAAGTTCTAAAGTTAAATTTTTTTTTTGGCTGAGCATAGGCAGAAAATAGCTTGGCCCCTGGATGGAAACCTGTTTTTCAGCCTGGACACTGGAAGGGTTAATAATATACTTTAAGAACTTGGGTGTTGAAACTTTTAGGTACAATATATTGCAGAAACTATGTATATAAAGCATAGAAAAATACATGAAATTTCATTGGCTGAATTTTAAAGTGTATAAGTAGTCGTTTTAAACAATGACTGCAGCATACATAAACTTGATTTTAGAGGTTGCATATTACTGTCTTCCACAGACAAACGGACTGTTATTATAATTATGTCTTCAACAGAAGCACACAGCAGAAAATGTTGTTTTGTCCAATTTTAACATGTAGGACACATTGAAGGCATAACTTTACATATTTAAACAATACTTCACTGAGAAAATTTCGGAAATAATTGCATTATTTGCAAATATGAAACAATAAGAAAAAATAATGTTAACTATTGTTTAAACTTTTGACATCAATATAAGCGCTTGCAGGTGCACAAAAAGTAGTGTCAGGCCGCGGGTTGTGCACCACTGCTTTACAATATACATATTAGTATACTTACTGGTATGCATTACCATCCATTGGATGGGATATTAAGCTATGATTCCATGTCTGGGAGAGTGTGCTTTGTGCACATTAAAGGACATTCTGGATGGCCTTGACAGGGAGACTTCCATCTGTCTTTTAATAGCTTTCCAGTACATCTCAACATTTTTGGTCACTGTAACCTGAACTTTTAGCCAATTGTGTGAGAAAAACTGCAGATCAAATCCAAAACAATTCTCCAATATATATTGGAACATTTCCATGTTTTGAGCATGTCAAACCACATTCAAAGACCTCCAACCTTAAAAAAATAAGTTTTTTTAGGAGAAAATGTCCTTAGAAACAGTTCTACGATGACAATTTATTCACTGATGCATAGATGTTAAACCTTTCAGAGCCATTGGCACTGCAGCACATATCAAATTTCCGCAGACAGGAGCAAAGGTGGTGATTAGCATCACTGCATAACAAATGAAACTTGGGTTTAAAATAATAGAAATTACCATTTGAATTTCTTTTCATATATCTCATAAATGTAGATAATTCAAGCTTCAAAAACAATACTTACCTTTTCCACTTGGTGCACATTTTATTAAGATATGACATAAATAATTTCTTACAGCACTCTTATCGCCATTTGATAGATGTGATATGTGATAATGGCAATTTGAATTTTTTACTTTGTTCCTCCATTTTGAAGAAACTCTGTGATTTAAACTCAGGAGTTTATTTTGAACCATTGTCAACACATTTTTGTCTTAAAGTTTCAAAATTATCCCAAAAATGAAACAAAAACTTTTTTTAAAATTAAAGTACACACACACACAACATATATTTTTTTTTCACCATTTAATCTCTTTTCCACTTTATCCTATTTCAGTATTTCTAGAATTATCTTTATCATTCACGCTGCATTCAATGCCCAAGTTTCTTAAAGTGAAAGTAAAACTATTAAATGTTTAGTTCTGAAATTAAGCAAAGGCAATGTAGCTGCAATGTTGCTCAGTCCATGGGGTGAACTTATTACATACACATGTGCATGTGGTTGTCCAGCAATGGCTTTCTTACTGTAAGCAGTGGAGAAAAACTGCACTTTCTCAATCAGCATTTATATTTTTATTAAACTTTCATTTTTAATCACATAGATTTATAAAGTATTATCTTTTGGAGTTAGTTATGATACATCTTTGTTTTTATTTATGATGAAGCAGTCTTATAACTTGTTGTTTCAGATATTTTTTAATGTTGTTTTAGGTTATTTATTTACTTTATTTTAATATTTCTTGAAGCAAAAAACTTATATTTTGTTGTCTCCTGAGACTGAATGAAATATGGAAGCAAAAAGGAATATGTTTTCCGAGCCAGAAAATGGCTGGGAAAACAATAACACAATCTCATTGAGAGTGAGCCATCATTCTGAGCAGTGGGGGAATAACCTTATTGTAAATTTCAGAACTGTAAAGAAATTTTAAACTTACAAGATTAAGTTGAGCAATTGAAAAAATAGATATGCTATTAAATTATGTCACTTTGGGGAGATAACGAAATATTTTTATCCTTCGAGTGGTTAACATGTTTGGCTATTGATCTAAGGGATCTGGGTTCAAGCCCTGGGTAAGGCATGGATCTTTGTGTTGTCTTTCTGCTGAGGTCCTGCCATCCTCACAGACCTTCTGTTTTGATGTATAAACTGACAGGCTCCTGTCAGATCTCTGTGGCAAGCAGGTGCTTGAGGGATATTTTATTAGTGCATGTGGATGTTTATGGACCCAATAATATTTTATGTTAAAAGTTTGGATACTTGAGAACCCTTACCCCCACCCCAAGAAGTATTTATCAAATAATAGGATTCATTACCATATATAATTCTATAGAATATTTGATAGATATTTACCAAATGCAACAGCTGTATAGAGAAAACTAAATTACACCATCTGGTTGCAGCATCACAGACCATGGCTGCTTAAGGATTATGTATGTGTATACACAATTCAAAGGATGATAAAAAATTAAACTTACCTTAATAACAATTTACAGAATTCTAAAGCAGTTTTGTTGCATCCCCTCTGACCAACAAAAGTAAGGTGTTTGAAAACAGCAATATAAAAAGATCTGAAATATTAACCAAGAGCACTAGATTTAAATTGAGTATTTGAAACACTAATAGTTAAACTATAAGTAAAAAAAACACTTTGTCTGCTAGCAATAAATCAGGGTTACAGTATTTAATAACGCACTGAGAGAAATAATCCATTGCAATTACATACTGTTGTATAATGAATGCCTCTAAGGAAAACAAGTGGATGACAGGGGCAGGAAACATGGTAGCAACAATGGAAAGTACAATGGAGCTAACAGCAACATTATAACTTGTAATCAACAAAAACAAAATTTTTAAGGAAAAAGGTGCTTCCCTACTCCCTACACAAAGAATCAAGATAACCTAGAAGCTATATTAGGCTTGTCCTGGTTTCTCATACAAACACTTATTCTAGGACATGCCTTGCTGGTTCCCCGCCCTGCCCACGGTCAGTAGGGGACACCGATGGGCTTGGAAAGCCCGCCGTCCGTCGGATGGGACGTTAAGCCGTGGCCCCGTGTGCGGGAGAGCCATACCCTGTGCACGTTAAAGAACACGCTGGATGGCCTTGACGGGAGGCTACCATCTGTCTCCCAACAGCTGTTCCAGTGGGTCCCCTCCCCCAACCTTCTCTGAGCCTTCGGGGTCCATGTGACCTGGCCATTTAGCCCATGGTGTGCAAAAAAGTGCCACTCAGAGGTAAAACAACCCAACCCAAGCCTTGCTGGTCTTAGTAGACAGGTATGCTTAGTCACTAGACCAGATAATTGCCTTGACAAATCATTTCACTACATTAGTATCAAAAGTCTCATTAAAATTAATATGTTTGTAAATTACTTTACATTTTAAATTAATTGAATATGCTGAAGAAAAACATCTTTCATCACAGAGTACACAAAACTGGTATTACACTGAAATGGGCAAAACTTTGCAGAGAAATATAGGCTGGACATAAACAAAATATAAAGTTTTTTTAATGAGTCTGGTCTCTTCTGAAATTTGGTATAATAGAGACACTCACAATGAGTATGGTAAATCCTCTATTTACATTTTTTCGTTCAAACATCATGACAAATTAAAGAACATATTTTGATTTAAAAGCCATTCCTTCACTGCCTCATTTTAAATAATTGAAAGATTAAAGAATGGATGGTTTAATATTGTTGTTTGGGCTTTAAATGGAACATCAGCAACTAAGACTTATGTGTGAAAAAAGGAAAAATATAACAGTCAAGAAATCCACAACCAATTCAAAAAAGTCAAATCTCATGAAAAAAGAAACATGGGTGAAAGAATTTATGTACAAAATAAGAAATAGAATGAATCAACAATAAAAACAATTGGCATAAAATTAAATTTTAAAATATCCTATATCAAAACTCAAAAATAGATTGTTAATAAAAATTTATTTTAGTTAATAAAATCAAACAATTTTTTATTGACCTTTTTTTTTTGGTAGTGGTGGGGGAATAGTAACTTGATAAAAAGTGCTTTAATAATAATAATTTATTTCATGCAGGGAGTTACAGTAAAGCCAAGGTACAGGTAATTTTGGATATTAATTTAAACGTTCAAGTGGCTTGATGCCCAAGGTTTCCATGAACATAAACATTGACAAAATCTGAAATGAGAGACTGAAGACAAACATAGACATCTTTAGAACAAAAAAATTTACGATTTTTTTTAAAAATAGAAATTGCCATTGTATAAATGTATAAATTAAGGTCACCTGCATTGTTTTAAATTTAAGTGTATTTCAGGAAACATTTATCAAAAGCTACGGCTTATTATGTTCTCCTTTTTCACCTGTCTGTGAACTTGTCTTTGTTTTATATGTATGTTTGGGTGAAATAAACTTCAATTCAATTCAATTCAAAATTTTCTTACATATATCTTTCAAAAATACAAGATTCAAGCTAGAAAAATAATATTTTCTTTTTTTCATTTCATGCATATTTTATTAAACTACAATATAAATAATTTGATAAAGATTATATTATATTGTAGTTTAATAAAATATTTTGTTATATACAAAATATTTTGTTATATTTTTGTCTGATTGTTATATTTTAGAAACACTACACAGTATTGCCAATTTGTTTGTTAATGTTACATTGTGTTGAAATAACCAAATGATTTAAGCTCACAAGTTTGATTTGAACTACACTGTTCACAAAAATTAGGAGATATTTCAAAATGAATATGAAGCGATAAAATATCCCCTAATTTTTGTGAGCAGTATATTATCAACAAATTTCTTCTTCAAATTTTTGAAAATCTCCTGAAAATTAACAAAAAACAGCTTTTTTAAAAACTGTTGGGTTATGGAAATAATGCAGTTGTGAACCAATCACATGATAGGTGAGGAAGATAACAGGACAAAATGGCTCAGCATAACTAAGTTTAGTTGTCATGACCTGAACATATGGACCACTACATCGGAGTGATCTTGCTGGCAAAAGCATGTGCAACAAGTGAGAATGCCTGGACATCATCATCTGGAATCCTACCATCATACAGACACCTTTACCAGAGGCTTCGTCATAGGACTATGTATGGCTGGTTGGTCCCTGTGTTGCATCATGATGGAAATGAATCGGGATGCAACAACTGTCGGCCAAATTTGACAACAGTGATTGGAGGAAGGGTTTTAATTAAAATTAAAAGTGATTTAATTTCAAATGTTGTCCGCTGTTTCACCAATTGAGTCTGGAGACAACATGGTAATTGGGCTGATCTTGCTGCCATCTGTGAGCATCATATTACTCCTCAGCCTGGTGTTGTGGTTTAAGGCACTATCAGTTTTGAACCGTTCACCACTCAGATACATAGTGGGTACAATGACAGCATCATTAATCAATAGTGCATTACCATAGTGTCACTGGTGCACATAGGCATATGTCCGAATACCTCGATTGTCACATTCGATGTCAAGCCATAGCGGCCCCACAATCCACAGTGGACAACATTTGATGAGGTGTACAAATCAGCTACAGACATCCCCATGTTGACACAGACTGTGAATCACAGATTGGCTGAGGCAAATTTGCCCTCTCACCAGCCATTGTGACTGACAAATGGGACCATGTAATATTTAGTGACAAGTCTCACTTCTATCTCAATGCTGACAATCACCGATTGAATCTGGAGACAACATGGTCATTGCGTTGATCTTGCTGCCATCCGTGAGCATCATGTGGCTCCTCAGACTGGTGTCGTGGTTTGAGGCGCTATCAATTTTGACAACCATTCACCACTCATACACATAGTAGGTACAATGACAGCACGATGATACGTCAATGAGGTGATGTAGCCCATTTTGTTGCCATATCTTCGTGGTATCTCTGATGCCCAATTTCAACAATAAAGATAGAATGAAGACGTTATTGGCAGATGACACCTCTGCACAATCCCCTTGCAATGTCGATGATTTATGGACACAGGTCAACAATGCATGGTCCGCGATACCTCAGCACACCATCTGGGGACTTTTCCACGATGCCATGCTGTGATGCCAAATATATAGACCAGTATGACGGTCATATGACCTACTGATTCAGGCCATATTATACTGTTTTCTGGCCCAATGCATTCGTGTAATCTCTCAGAAATTAAATCACTTTTTTCCCACCTACTTGTCTACATATGTGGCAAGTTTTGTCTCATTTCGTGCATTCCTTCGTGGTGTGGCATTTTTCTATGTCGAGCAGTGAATTGTTTGTTTTGCAGTAAAAAAACTTTGATCATGTATCATTTCCTGAAAATGAATGAGGTCTTAATAAGGAAGCAAAAAGGGCTTCCTTGGCATGGAAATCACTCATCCTGTGGGAGAGTAATTTTGGAAAGGATTTTTACATCCCCTTCCTGCAGAATTTTATTATTTTTTAATTATAAGTTTTTTAAATTTGTATTCAACGGTTTTAAAAGATTTTACCCCTCCCCCACTCTCAATATATTGGTTGTGCCACTCTGATGATACAGATGTTTATTTTTCACTCTAGATGCACAAGCCTTTCTGCACTTAGCCAAGATCTCCAAATTTCAACACCGAAAGGAAAAATTCGTAATGTTTACTAAAAAAGCAGCCAAGAAACTGTTTACGCATTTCATAAACTGGAAACTCCCATTAATGTGAACAATTCAAGTTACTTTGCATAATGCTAAATCAACATTATATTATTCAGGAACAAATTTACTTTCAACTAATATACTATTTAACTGTTTTTATTCAGCACATTTTCCAACATTATGTCTTAATTGCATAGCTGAATCTATTTTTTTTCACTACATCAATGTGAAAATGCATTATTAAAATTAATATGCTTGTAAATTTTTTAAACTTTGTATTTCCATAAAAATTTGTACTTAAATTGTGTTTAATTTGGTATATAACATGACTTATTTCAGCTGATTGTAGGTTTTAAAAAAATAACCAAAGCTGACTTGATGATATGACTCTGCTCTCTTTTACCCAAAAGAGTACTGTTGGTTTCAAGAAAAGCTGTTTAAACTGATCCCATTCTTTCTCAACTTCAGAAGTAAATAAAACACAATTGTCATAATGATTAATTAGTATATCATGGTATGTTTTGGCTATATATGGATCTTTCAGGCATTCAGAGTTATAGCTAATTTTTTAACCTCAGCACAACATTTCTTAAGCTTCAGCTAAAAAAAACTTTTGGCCAGGTAATGGTCAGACCCAATTTCAGCTCCCCTGTATGATCTGGTATTCCTAACTGAACTGGCCCATTTGCTGTTAATTAAAATATAATCTATCATATTCCTGTGCAATCCATCAAGTGAAATTCATGTATATTTATAAATGTCCCGGTGTTTGAAGTATGTGTTAGTTATTCGTAAACCATTAAGTTTACTTACCTGTAGAAGACATTCCCCATTAGAACTACCAATGCCAAAGGGACCTAAAACTCCTGCCCAAAGGCCAGAGTTAGTATCAACTTTAGCATTGAAGTCACCTAGCACAAGAGAAATATCTCCTTTCTTCACAGAATCCAAAATATCCCGAAGCTGGCTGTAAAACGTATCCTTCTCATTCTCATCAGAGTCCTCTGTGGGGACATAACAACAGATGGCATTCAAGTCTTTAATTTTTGCTTTAAATTTTGTTCTAAGAAATCTTCCATTAATGCTGTCATATCCTAGAAGAGCATCACTAGCATGTCTGCTGAGAAACAGACCCTCACTTTGATGATGCTTCCCATCTTCCCTCCCTGTAAAGAGAAATTTAAAGTTATTTTTAAGTATCTCACCTTTACCTGTCCATCTGATCTCTTGAAAGCCTAGAATATCTAGGTTATAAATGCTGGAATTCCTGTGCGAGGATATCAAGAGAATAATCTTTATGTAATGTCCTCACATTCCACGTTCCTGCAGAGAGAAAATGATTAGTAGGATTTTTAAAGAAACTAGGTTTCTGATTGAGATAGGTAGGGTCAACAATATCAAACAGCCCCCTGATCACAGGCATGGGGCAAAGACTTGCTTTTCCTCTGCTAAAGGCTGAAGTCACCAATGCTGGTAGGAACTTCAGGCACCACCTTTTCAAGTGGACTTTTTCAAGAGCCATATGGCCTGTCTCAGACACATTACTCCAGTTTTGGATTGATGATGCTCAACTAGCTAAGTGAGGTTCAGGTACCTGTGATGGATTCTGATCAGGATTATCCACCAGCTGATATAAGGTATCCCATGCCTCTGTTCACTTAGGGATGGCAACCCAGAAGCAAACAGAAAACACAGCGGCAGATTCTTCCTCAACAGAGGCCCACCAGTGCAGCTAGTCTAGTATCCATAATCAAACTCAAATCCAAAAAACCAGTCCAGTAGGTATAAATGGTTAGCACCAGACCCTGTAAAGTTGACCACTCCTAAGCAGGGTTGAAAAAAAGAAAAAGAAAAAAAGTGGCCATAGATGACCAGATCAGTAAGCCATACTGTAATGGTAGCCCTCCCCTTCCATTCTTTTCCAAAATAGAATATCTATTTTGGAAGGTAGTAATGGCCTGTACCACGAGAAGGCGGGGTCGGACATTAGGTACTAGCCCTGGCCGGTTCTGTGCATCATCACTGGGGATTGGTACACAGCTCTCCTTCCAGTTTATGCCTAGCTACCAGATCAGATGGTTTTATAAAATTATTTATATTGTACTTTAATAAAAATCCATCAAATTAAAAAACAAAATTTTTTTGAAGCCTGAATTATATATTTTTACAAGATATATATATATATAAATTACAATGGCAATTTTTATTTTTAAAAAATCGATTTTTTTTTGTTATACTAAAAACAGATACATACGTCCTTAGCCTCTCAATTCAGATTATCTGAATGTATACAGACGATGTGGTCACTGGAAGGGTTAAACAGAAAGATTGTTCAGGGTAGTCTGCAATTGTCATTTACTTTCAGAGTGGAAAAACAAAAAAATACTAAAATCGTTAGAATACAGGGCATCATCTATCATCAGAGAAAGATGATAAGTGATTGAATTAATCTTTACAGCAATATGCTTTTTTCCAAGACTTTTCATTAAAGCATGTTTTTCTAATACCAAAGAAAATGAGCACCAGTTACTTTCAACATAAAAAGATCAGAACTCAAAAGTCAGCCATTGCCTGCAAAACACTATATCGTCTTTGAAAGAGAAATTTCAGCCTGAAAATATCAGATAAGTCTGGCAACAAAATATTTAAAATATTTGTGCGCACAACTTACCAAAGCAATAAGAGGATAACTAGAAAAAATATCAAGATCTTTGCCTGGCTTAGGTAAAGCCAGATGATGGCCTACTACTAGGAGCCTGGAAACTGCTCTTCTAGAAAAATACAATTAAAAAATTGAATCAGACAATCCTTACTAAACAGAATAATGGATGCTGTCTTCCTGAATACAAAAATAAGTGAAGACTACAGAGCAAGACACTTTTTCCACCAGAATGTCCTCATTACAATGATCCAGACCATTTGAATGGAAAGTAGAAAGCTTTGTTTTCAGGATCAGAAACTCTATAATAAATGCTGACCACTGTAATTTGTAAAAGAGTGCATGTATATTATAACTAAGCAAAACATTTTCATTCTTGGTATTACAATATGGTTACCTGTTTTCAGCTCTTCTGTAATCAAGTCTGCAGTTACCTTGGGCAATATTAAACAATGGATGGAAGCAACATTCCATGCAATAGAGAGCACGTTCTGTAAAATAGAAACAAGAAACCAATATAAAGTATTAACAGTTTATGAAAAAATGTATGTTCCATCTATTTTTTATGGCAAAATAATTATGAGGTACCTCAGCCCAAATGTTTCATAATTACTTAGTGTTTCATTCTATAGCAGATTATTGTCATTTTCTTTCAACCAAAATGAAAGGATAAAATATAAACTGAAAATTTAAATACGTCTATAATGCTTAATTGAATCATTATATTTTTGTACCATCACAAATATAAAGTTGTCTTGTTGGTAAATATCCTGTAGAAAAAGGGTAGCCTTGTAGTAGAAAATCCTTGTAGAAAAGACAACAAAAATAGACATTTAATGCCAAACATGAACTAGTTATCTCCAAATACAGTATGAATCAAATGTCTGGACAAATTTGCCAAAATTCATGAAAATTGGAATGAATATATGCACCAAAAGGACAATTTATTATCCACACCACCTAACAAGTCCACCTTTTGTCCTCATAACAGCAGCAACAGTCATGGCATGGACTCTACCAGTTGTTGGAAACATTTAAGTAGTATTGTGGCCTATGATACCATGAACCCATCTGTAAAGTGCAGAGAGTTGCAGGTGATGGGTTTTGTGATTGAATGCATAGCACCAATTCATCGTCCACACAGATGCTTAATAGGGATCAAATCCAGAGATTGAGAGAGCCATTTAAGGGTTGTGAATTGACTGGAATGCTCCTGCAACCAGTCCTTTGCCAAATGAGAGCAATGAAATAGGGCAGCGCTGTCTAACTAGTGGCCCGCGTAAGGATTTTTGTGGCCCAAGAACTACTTGAAATTTTAAATAAATATCTGTAATCCACTTTATAATTTTTTGTCAACTTATATTACTTGATATGCAATCTTCAACTTATTCATTGTATAAAGTTTACAAAACATTCTTAATCCGATCTGCAAACTTCTGAAACCTTTTAAGACTGGTGTGGCATCATCAAACAAATGTTTTTATGAAGCTGCAGTAATAAGAAGCATCTAACGACAGCACGAATCGCTCTCACTGCGCATGCATATGGCGAGGATTTTGCCAAACAAAACTAATCGCTAAAGAAAAGATCATTTTGATCTCCGCTGTGGATATTTGGTTATATAAGATTAGGACAGGTTAGGTCCTATCCTATTCTTTTTTTTGGCTTGCAAAATATTGACAAAAGAAAAAATGGCCTGCGGTCTTAGAGAAGTTGGACAACACTGAAATAGGGCTTTGTTTTGTTGAAATAAGGCATTCTGCTATGAGAAATGGTTAGCCATGAGAAAGGGTGTAGGTGGTCAATAAGTATGTCAACATAACCTTGTGCAGTTATGGTGCACAAGGCTATGTTGATGTCATTTCCATGACCATGGAATTCCGATAGATACAAGAGGCCTCAAGGTGGCCCATGTAAACATGCCCCAGAACATTACGCTGTCTCCACCAGCCACAATTTGACAGGTGGGGGTCCATGGTCTAGTGTAGTCTATGCCACACTTGCAACCTCCCATCAGCATGCTGTAGTTGGAGCCTTGATTCATCAGAGCAAGCTACCCATTTCCAATTTTCCATAGTCCACTGGCAATGTTCCTCTGCCCACTGCAGCCTCATAGCCCAGTGATATGCTGTTAACGAGGGTCCTCAATGCGGACATCAGCTGCCATACCCCAGTTGTATACGAATATTGTATTAACAACTGGGCTATGGCAGCTGATGATTGATTTGATGGCTTGGATTGGATTGTTTTACCTCTAAGCGGCACTTTTTTGCACACCATGGGCTAAATGGCCAGGTCACATGGACCCCGAAGGCTCAGAGAAGGTTGGGGGAGGGGACCCACTGGAACAGCTGTTGGGAGACAGATGGTAGCCTCCCGTCAAGGCTATCCAGCGTGTTCTTTAATGTGCACAGGGTATGGCTCTCCCGTACACGGAGCCATGGCTTAATGTCCCATCTGACGGACGCCGGCCTTTCCAAGCCCATCGGTGTCCCCTACTGACCGTGGCAGGGCAGGGAATTTTGCAGAGATAAATCTCAACGCTGACCCAACTGGGACTCGAACCTGGGAACTACAGATTACGAGCCTGGCACGTTACCGACTGAGCCACCCTCGCCCCTGATTTGATGGCCATAGCCCAGCTGCCATAACCCAGTTGTTAATACAACTGGGCTATGGCAGCTGATGATTGATGATTCATGGGGTATACAATTGATACAACTGGGCTATGGCAGCTGATAATTGATTTGATTGATGATTGATGAATGATTGATGTATTCAATGCCCAATTTTAAGAAAATTGGGCACTGAATGCAAAGTGAATGATAAAAATAATTCTAGAAATACTGAAATAGGATAAAGTGGAAAGGAGATTAAAATGGTGAAAAAAATAGATGTTGTGTGTGTGTACTTTAATTTTAAAAAGAATAAATAAAAAAATATAATAATAATAATAAATAAATAAAAAAATACCATAATTTCACTCAAGGATACTTTGAATCCTTGGAAAAAGTTCCTAAGTAAATAGTTGGAAAATATTACCATTTTAGGTATGAGTCATAAGGAATGCAATCAAGCAAATCAGTATTGGTTAGTGCTAAACGACCTTATGGACAGTGTCTACTTATTTAAAAATTTGGACTGGTATCCGGTATCAGAACATTAAGTGAATGTCATTGCTACGCATCAACATCGGCTGCTGCCAGTAAGAGAAAATCATTGGCAGCCAAATTAAGATCTGTGATGTAACAATGTAAGGATAACAAGACCGGCTGAGCCAGCATAAGAAGTTTTGAAGACATCTAAAATGGTAATATTTTCCACCTATTTACTTTGGAACTTTTTTCAAGGATTAAAAGTATCCTTAAGTGAAATTATACCATGGCAAAAATACTCATGGCCTGACTATGTAAATAGTGATAAGCTACATGAATAGTGTTGCTCAAGAGCAATTAACATTATTACAGAATAATTGTGTATTAAATATTTTTCTTTTATTTTCTTTGCTTTCCAGTAAAAAAAAACTTTGATCTTGTATCATTTCCTGAAAATGAATGAGGTCTTGGATATGGAAGTAAAAAGGACTTTCTTAGCATCGCAATCAGTCCTCTTGTGGGAGGGCAATTTCGGTAAGTTTTTTCTACCTCACACACATTGATGGTGTTTAAATTATAAAGTTTTTAAGCTTACATTCAATGATTTTAAAATATTTTTACCTCCTCCCCCCAATATATTGGCTGTGCTACTCTGATGATATAGACATTTGCTTTTTACCCTTGGTGCACAAACTATCTGTGTTGAGTGTACAAGTCAAGTTTACAGAAGTACAAACATCCTCTTCAATGGACATATGACTAAAAAGCATAGCATGCTTTTAGCACATATGTGCGTATGAATAAGAACTTTTAATACTAGTATACAAGTAACTAGTATTAATAATAGGCCAGCACTTAGAGCTTCTTTTGAAGGAATACTTTTGTACTTATGATAGTAAGCCAATACTACATGTTGCATATTGTAACGATATATGTTAGAATATGCTAAAGAGCAACGAGGGCATTTGAAAACCATTTTAACAGCGTAATTTGTGATTAAAATTTTTTTAACAACTTATCACCCTGTATCTTTTTTTAGTTAATTAACTTTCTGCACTTAGTGAAGATTGCCAAACTTCAACACCCAAATTTTTTGGTTGTTGGTTGTTTTACCTCTGAGCGGCACTTTTTGCACACCATGGGCTAAATGGCCAGGTCACAAGGACCCTGAAGGCTCAGAGGAGGTTGGGGGAGGGGACCCATTGAACGGCTGTTGGGAGACAGATGGTAGCCTCCCGTCAAAGCCATCCATCGTGTTCTTTAACGTGCACAGTGACTCTCCCACACACGGTGCCACAGCTTAACATCCCATCCGACGAACGGAGGTCTTTCCAAGCCCAGTGGTGTCCCCTACTGACCATGGGCAGGGTGGGGAGTTTTTCGGAGAAAAATCTCAATGCTGACCCAGCTGGGACTCGAACCTGGGATGATGAGCCTGATGTGCTACCAACTGAGCCACCCCTGCCCCAACTACAATGGAACCTGATTCAATGATTGTATTGAGTTATGGATATTAATTTAAACATATAAAATCTTTTTAAGCAGAATCAGCAAGTAAAAAATTATATTAAAGTTCTAAATATATATTTGAAATTCCTATTAAAAAATAGAAAAAAAAATGCCACTTTCTGTTCGAAAAAATAAAATTTAATGATTATATTATTTTAAAATAAAATTTTTAAATTAATTTTTTTGTAGTGCACAGATCTTGGGACTGGTCTAGAATCAGAAAATGGTATACCCAACATTATTCACTATACCTGGCTTGTGTTATATGTTAAAATGTTTTCTACTGCTATTCATTGTACACTGCTTGACATAGGAAATGCCACACCATGAAGGAATGCACAAAATGAGACAAAACTTCCCACACATGTAAACAAGTAGGTGGGAAGGAAGTGATTTAATTTCTGAGGGATTATGTGAATGCGATGGTCAATGAGATAGTATAATGTGGCCTGAGTCAGTAGGTCATACGACCACCACACTGGGCTACACATTTGGCAACAAGGCGTGACATTGAGTGGAAAAGTCCCTGGATTGTGCACGGAGGTATTATGGACCATGCACCATTGACCTGTGTTCATAATTCATCGATATTGCAAGGGGGTTTTGCAGAGGCGTGAAGTGATCTGCCGATCGAGGCACATGAACATCTGCCTACATATACCAGTCCCACTAAAGCAATGCACATTACCTTCCTCCAAACATTGTCGCCAAATTCGGCAGACAGTTGTTGTATCCCAATGCATTTCCATTGCAATGCAGGGACCAACCAGCTGCACATAGCCCTTTGATGAGCCTCTGGTAAAGGTGGTTGTGTGATGGTAAGATTCCAGACGATGTCACCCAGGCATTATCACTCCTTACACATGCTTTCACCACCAAGATCACTCCAATGCAGTGGTTCACACACCCAGTTGAGGACAACCAAACTTAGCTATGATGAGCTGTTTTGCCTTGTTATTTTCTTCACCTATCATGTGACTGGTTCGCAACTGCACTCATTTCCATAGCCCAACTGTCAACACATACCCACCTATTTACATGGTGCTCCACAAATACTTCCAGGTGTGGCATTTTCTATGTTGAGCAATGTAATATTGGCCAAAGAAAGTTTAGTGTCCACACATGCAAAATCAATTGTAAATTTAATTTTGTAATTAAAATACTGTATGGAAAACTATTTAAAATGCACAATCACACCCAAAATGAGTCATATTCTAGTATAACTTCTACAAAGTTTTTTGCTCTTTTCTTTACAACCTACTTCAAAAATCAATCAAAACAAATATTTTTTTTATATTTTTTTACTGTTTTATTCAGTGGTATAACTAGAATGGTGCAGAAAGTGTGACTGCGCGAGAGCTCAGGCTAGATAGGAGCCTTTACACAGCCCATATCTATTTCCCCTATTGTATCTCTATTCCATATCGGGCAATTTCATGCCTTCCAAAATTTTCCCTAAAAATGATAGTTTCTTTTATTCCCAAGAAGATAGTAAATTTGGATTACTAGTTTTAAGCATAATTTACCCATATCTTAAAACTTTTAATTGTATACCTTTAACACACTAAAAAGTTAACTTATACATTGTGCTATTAAATTTACATTTCCACTAATGAAACTGATTATGCAGTGTATTATTAACTCAATCTTTCTTTAACTGATTAAATCATGCAAAAATAATTGTATCTAGTACACTTACCAACTAATTCAGCTGCCATCTGAAGATCTTCACCCATTTTACAGATATCACTGAATTGAATCAAAGCATCAATATGGTAAGGATATAAATTGAGCAAAGCCTAGAGGGAAAAAATATATTTAAATATTTAGCAAGCTAGAAAAATTGCTTTCAACTATAGATGTTTCCTGTGGGTTAGACATCAAATAGGAATGAAAATGTTACATCAGCTGATGTTACATTAAAAACTTTTAATTTCACTGTCTTTCTAATTATCATTAGGTTCACTTTTCAACTGTACTACTTAAATATTAAACTCACTTTATAAATAACTTAAACACTTAAATTTATAAAACACTTAAATATTATTTATTTTTCATTTTTATAAAACACTTAAATATTAAATATTAAATCAATAAAAAAACAAGACAGTAAGTTTAATAATTATCTAATACAATTTAATAGTAAACCAAAAGAAAAGTTACATTATTTTCTTATATAAAGACTCAGATTATTTTCATTTAATATTAGACAAGTGTTAAAAGAGCCACTACATTTTCAAATTAAAACAATAAATTTATATTAATAACTACAATTTACATTCCCAAATATGATAAGTTTTATCTTTTCTTTCAATTCTGATGCACTTCTTTAATGTTGTTGATCAGTTTTCAATGAATTTAACCAGCACAGATTTTTAACGAGTGAGCTCACTTGCTCAGTAAAATAGCTTATAAAAGGTATTATATCCTTTTCTAAGATAACATTAACCCTTCCAGTGTCTACGTCGTCTGTATATGTTTGGAGAATCTGAATTGAGAGGCCAAGGACTTCTTATGTATACATTTTTAGTATAACAAATAAATATCGATTTAAAAAAAAAAAAATTGCAATGTAATTTTTTTTACATATCTATTTCATAAAAATATATAATTCAGGCTTCAAAAATAATATTTTGTTTTTTAATTTGATGCATATTTTATTAAACTACAATAAAAATAATTTTATAAAGCCACCTGATTGCCATTTCTTAGAAGAACTAAACAATATTGCCAATTTGCTTGTTAACGTTCCTATTTGCTGAAGCAACCTTCTGATTTAAGCTCACAAGTTTGATTTGAACTATTATCAACAAATTTTTCCTTAAATTTTCGAAAATCTCCTAAAAATAACAAAAAAACTGCTATTTTTAAAAACAATAAATTTTGGAAGTAATTACAAAAATACGTACAGCAAATTTTTTTTTTCCATTTCACACTCTTTTCTGTCATAAACCTATTTCAGTATTCCCAAGTTATTTTTATCGTTTTTCCCAGCATCCTTCAAATTGAAACTGAAAGTAAACACATCCTTAGAAATTCTGGTTGCACCTGCATTTAGTTAGTTATGCTTCCCTGAGGCAAACAAGACACAGATGGCTGACACATGCTATCTCCGTTCTGTGTACTATAAGTGATTTTTACAGTTTTGATTCAGCATATTGGATACTCTTTGTCAAGTTAGAATTTTTTTTATTTAAACCTTAGTTTTCATTTCAGTAGATTTAGTTTTGGTAATTAGCGATCTTTTGGTCGATTGGTAAGTATTGATTTTTTCATAGTTATGCTACATCGTATGGCTGGCCTACAACTTGTTGAAGTGGATATTTTAACATCGCATTAGGCTATATGTTAATTTTCATTTTATTATTTATGACATTTCCAGTAAAACTTTGATACAGTATCATTTTCTGAAAATAAATGAGGCCTTGGATATGAAAGCAAATTCATTTCTGCATATTTACTTCCATCAGTTAGCGATCGTCAATCGGCTGATTTATCAATCTTTCCGAATTATGCTAGATTGCAGGCTGGCTTAAAAGTTGTTGCGGATATTTTATTTCACATCCCATTAGGTTATATGTTATTTTTCTTTTATTATTATTTGTTTTTTAATAAAAAACTTTGAGCTTGTAACGTGTTCTGAAATTGAATGTCTTGGTTACGGAAGCAAAACAAACATCCTTGTTACGGAAATTGGTCATCATTTGGGAGTGCAATTTCGGGAAGGGCTGGTCCTTGGTGCACAAACCTTTCTGCACTTAGACAAGATCGTCAAACGTCACCCAAATAAAAAACTCATAATGTGTAATAAAAAAACAGCAGCCAAGGAAGGTTTTTCTATTTCATAACCAGTTCTGAAAATCCCGTAAATGTGAGAAGACCAAGTCATTGTGTATAACACTGGCCATGTTTAAAATATAAGGTACTGAAAAGAATCATTAAAAGAAATAAAAATCATATTTCAGGTTGAATCTTATATTATTTGAGAGGAAATTTCCTTTCAATAAATATATCATCATCATCATCATCCTCAAGCAGCCATGGGCTACGGAGGTCCAACCAGACCGTGCAATTTAGTTCTCCAAGCAAGTCTATCCTGAGCTACATCTACTGCATCTGGCCACTGCACACCAATTCTAACAAGGTCTTGTTTGACATTGTCTGCCCACCGCATCCTAGGTCTCCCCTTCTTTCTGAGGCCTTTAGGCACACTGTTCATAACCCTATTTGCCAATCTATAATTATTCATACGGGCAACATGGCCAAACCAACGGAGTCTCTCTCTGCACAATATGCTGCTTAAAGGAGGTTGCAAACTCCTATGCCTAATCTCATCATTAGTTACAAAGTTGAACCACCTAATGCCCAAGATACTGCGTAAGCATCTGGAATCAAAAGCATCTAGTTTCCTGTTATCTTGTTTACAAAGTGTCCAAGTTTCACTACCATAACTAACCCTAGAAAGAACCAAACTATTGTACAGTCTAATTTTAGTCTTTAGGTGTATACGCCTATTTCTCCACACTCTCCATAGGTTCTTAAAAGTCCCGGCAGCAATCCCAATTCGTCTGTTAATCTCATGCCGCACATCACCATTATCTGTTACATAGCTCCCAAGATAATTAAACTGTGACACCTGCTCAAGACTGCAACCATTCAGATTAACTGAATCACAGCCTGCCTGACCAATTTTCATCACTTTAGTTTTCTCTCTGTTTATAACCAAACTTACTCTACTGCCAGTCTCATCAACAGCTCGAATGAAAGAGTTCATCTCATCAACATCATTTGCCAAAAGGGCTAAATCATCAGCATAATCCAAATCAGAAATTTTCGTATCTCCAGCCCATTTAAGGCCAAAATCTTTCCCTTGAAGTGAATTTCACATAACATAATCAATAACCAAGCTAAAGAGAAAAGGAGACAAAATGCACCCTTGTCGAACACCAGAAGTAATGCTAAACCAATTACTACAAGCCTTACCAACTCTCACACACGACTCAGTGTTATTATAGAGAGCTTTCATTATGTTAACTAACTTGTCTGGTATACCATATGATCTCACAATCAACCACAAATTATGACGATCAACAGAGTCGAAAGCCTTTTTGAAATCAACAAAGCTAGCAACCAAAGGTTTCTGAAACTCTAAACATTTCTCAAGAATCTGCCTAAGTGAAAATATCTGATCCACACATCCCCTACCACTTCTGAATCCACATTGCTCATCACGCAATTGACTGTCAACCAGATTCTTAATTCTATTAAGCACAATCATAGAAAGAACTTTACCTGGAACAGAGAGTAGGCTGATACCCCTATAGTTATCACAAGAACTGCGATCACCTTTTTTGAAAATAGGGATAACAATAGCTCTGGTAAAATCCTTAGGAACCATGCCTTTATCATAAAAGATATTCAGAATTTCAGTCATCCAAGTGGTAACCGAAACATTCCCAGCTCTAAGCATTTCCGTAGTAATTTCATCTACCCCTGGGGATTTATGAAGTTTAAGTTTAGAAACAGCCAAAATAACTTCAGATTGTGTTATAGGTCCAACATTAAAGCCACCAATGCATCTATCATCATTGCAGACAATGGGAGTAGAACTAACTACATTGTTTAGAACATCACTGAAATGCTCAGCCCACCTAGCCATGGCAGAATCCTCCCCTTCTATAACCTTACCTTGTTTATCCTTCAATCCTTGTATGCCTGTCCGTTTTCTACCACACAAAATTTTAACTATCTGGTACAGCTCTCTGCTGTTGTGCTGTCTAACCGCTTCCTCGGCTTTGTCAGCCAAACCATCAAGCCAAAGATTCTTATCAGCAGCTAACTGATCCTTTACAAGTTTATTAAGGTCTCTGTAATGCTTTCTATTAGGACTAGTAGGGTATTGATTAAGGGCATTCCTGCAGTTCTTTCTTTCAGAAATAAGCTCAAGTGCCTTATCACTCAGATAATTTTGCCTCTTCTGCTCCTTTTTTCTTAAAAGAGTATTGTTAGTGTCCAAAAAAGCCTGTTTAAAATGATCCCATTCTTCCTCAACTTCAGTAGTAAGCAAACCATGACTGTCATAATGACTAAGTAACCTATCATGGTAAGCTTTGGCTATAACTGGATCTAATTTAACTATTTTTATTCAGCAAGTTTTCTAAAATGAAGACTTAACTGTATAGTGCGATCTTTTTTTTTCTTCACCATATCACATTGAAAATGACTTATTAAAATCTATATGCTTGCAAATTTTTTTATATTATTTATTTTCACAAAAATTCGCAATTAAATTTTGTTTAATTTGGCATATAATATGACATATTTCCATTGATTTTTTTTTTTTAATTTAAAGTTGACTTGTTTATCTGACTCAGAAACCTTTGGATGCTAACTTTGTTGATTTCAAAAGGGCTTTTGACTCAGTTGATCTCCATAATTTGTGGTTGATTGTGAAATCATATGGTATACCAGACAAGTTAGTTAACATAATAATGAAAGCTCTCTATAATAACACTATGTGTGAGAGTTGGTAAGGCTTGTAGCAATTGTTTAGCATTACTTCTGATATTTGACCAAGGTGCATTCTGTCTCCTTTTCTCTTTAGTTTGGTTATTGATTATGCTATGCGAAATTCACTGCAAGGGAAAGATTTTGGCCTTAAATGGGCTGGAGATACGAAAATTTCTGATTTAGATAATGCTGATGTTTTAGCCTTTTTGGCAAATGATGTTGAGGAGATGAACTCTTTCATTCGAGCTGTTGATGGGACTGGTAGTAGAGTAGGTTTGGTTATAAACAGAGAGAAAACTAAAGTGATGAAAATTGGTCAAGTAGGCTGTGATTCAGTTAATCTGAATGGTTGCAGTTTTGAGCAGGTGTCACAGTTTAATTATCTTGGGAGCTATGTAACAAATAATGGTGATGTGCGGCATGAGATTAACAGACGAATAGGGATTGCTGCCGGGACTTTTAAGAATCTAGGGAGAGTGTGGAGAAATAGGCATAATATAGTATACACATACATACATACATAATATAGTATACACCTAAAGACTAAAATTAGACTGTATAATAGTTTGGTTCTTTCTAGTGTTAGTTATGGTAGTGAAACTTGGACACTTTGTAAACAAGATAACTGGAAACTAGATGCTTATGCAGTATCTTGGGTATCAGATAGTTTAACTTTGTAACTAATGATAAGGTTAGGCAAAGGAGTCTGCAACCTCCTTTAAGCAGCATATTGTGCAGAGAGAGACTCCACTGGTTTGGCCATGTTGCCTGTATGGATAATTCCAGATTGGTGAATAGGGTTATGAACAGTGTGCCTAAAGGCCTCAGAAAGAGGGGAGGACCTCGGATGCGGTGGGCAGACAAAGTCAAACAGGACCTTGTTATAATTGGTGTGCAGTGGCCAGATGCAGCAGATGCAGCTTAGGACAGATGTACTTGGAGAACTGAATTGTATGGTCTGGTTGGACCTCCGTAGCCCATGGCTGCTTGAGGATGGTGATGATGAAGAGATAAAACTGGGAAGCCCATCTTCAGATGTGAATTTAGGATTTGATTGCAAAAAGTCATTCCCATATGGAGGAGGCGAAATTAATACAGGGAAATTCAAGAGAATGTGGGTCATGTGAATCACAGAAAATTGAAAGGAGAAGTAGGGAAACTGGAACAGTCGATTGGGTATTTGCATGAAGACCATACAACTGAGACAGCCTTTGCATTGCACTAGTAAGTTTAAAAAGTTTCGAAACAACATACGTAGACAGCTTTTGTATAATAAGTACTTTTGAATTTATTTTTAGGATCCTCTAGAATAAAATTTTGCATATTAAAATTTTTTCTTTTAATTACTGGCAATATATTATTTATTCTTAATACTAAAAATCAAGCACTAGAGTTAAAAATATGCCAAAATATACAAACCACTATGTTGTCAGGATTAAAACTTTCTACAGCCTCTAGAAATTGCAGTTGCACTGACTGATACTGCTTGCTGTGCTCAAATGCAAATATGTGAATATCTTCTTGTGTTTCAAGTAGAGTCATAGATAAGCCTGGAAAGTTATTATTTTAAACTTCAATTCTGTGTCTCTAATTAATAATGATAATTATTATTATTATAAGTTATAGTGAGTTAAAAATACTTTATATACACTGTCAGGCCAAAGAATTAGAAACTATGAACAATTTTACATACAATAATAATATACAGTAATTGCAATGCAAAGCAATGTAACAGAGATGGCCACATATCATGGTCACATGATCCTCAAACTATATTAAATATACGCAGCACAATCATTGGTCAACGTCAACCACAAGATGTGAAATATACAACTTTCAAAAAATAAAAAGGTTATTGTAGGTGCTTTACAAGCTGGTGAAACCACAGACAAAACTATGGAAATCACAGAACTTTCCAAGATTACCATCTCTAAAGTGCATACAAGATGGTTAGCAGAAAGAGTTTCAATGTCTAGCAGTAGTAATTGTAGCAGGCATCTGACACTAAAGTAGAGGAATCGTAGAGCATTACAGAGGGAAGTGAGGTGAAATTGGCATTCAATCATGCACTATATGGCGACTGCTTTCAAAGAGGCCATTATCAACCAATATGTCCCGCCACCTAACAAACCTTCTACTATGGCGTATAAACTGACAGCTCTGTCAGACCTCTGTGGCAAGCAGCTGCTTGAGGGGGTATTTATTTAATTATTATTATTATTATACACATATAATCGAAATATTTGAAACACTGTCAATGACACAAAAAAAGAAACAAAAAATCATTGACTGGCGGTTTGAGTTGATACAAGTTTCAGCCTGAGACCTAAGTATCAACTAGGTATCGCTGTAAGATGTAGGTAGTTCCAGGTAGTGCTGTCTTTTGCAGTTCTGAGGATGTTATATCAGAAATCTGCAGCTTCTTGAGATGGTTTATAAAATTTTTTGAGATGGTGCCAAGGGCCCCGATGACAACGGGGACAACAGAAGTTTGTTTAGCCCACAGTCTAGTAACTTCAATTGCTAAATCTCTATTATTATTATTATTAAGAAAATATTTAGTAATTTTTTCTTGTTCATATCTTCAATCCGGGCATCACCTGGAATTGCAATGTCTACTATCCACACTTTTCTATTTTCAATTACAGTTATATCTGGTGTATTATGTTCAAGATGTCGATCAGTTTGGATTCTAAAGTCCCACAGGATCTTAACTTGGCCATTTTCAACCACCTTCTCTTCCTGATGTTCCCACAATTTCTCTGATACCGGCAAATTGTATTTTTTGCATAAAGACCAGTGGATCAACTTCGCAACTCTATCATGCCTGTTCTTATAGTCTGTTTGTGCAATTTTGCTGCATGCACAAATAAGATGAGACACAATTTCATCTTTTTGCTGACAAAGTCAGCAAAAAGATGAAATTGGCGGATTACAGGCAGCCTTTTTCTAGCTACACCTTGGCTGAAATTATTTAAAATTTTCTCTTTCAGAAGACTCTGCTGCTCAGTCAATTCATGATTGTCAGGTTCTTCCAAAGGTTGTTCTTCAGGTGCAGCATGTTCCTCAACTGGATTTTCCAGTTCAATTGTCAAGAGGTATTCCACGATTTGGTCATTATCTCGTGTTGGTTCCTCCCTTGTCAGTTTTTCTCTAATTCTTGCAATTCCAATTCTGTGAAAACTTTTTTCTGGATAATAAACCTTCTTTTATCCATTATTCTTTGTTCTGTTAAATTACTGTTTGGTTGTTTTTCCATCCAAATTTGCATTATTCTTTTCTGAAAGCCATGGGCTGATGGATTTGCCTTGTAGAAACATTTCATAATTTCTCGATTTTCATCGATTGTCCAAATTTTACGTTTATTTTGTTCCAGTAGCACGACAGCAGCCTGTACTGGTTTCTCAACAGGATCTTCTGAGCCCTGAAGCCCATTTAACGACAGGTGCCTAGGAGCCCCAACACCTGACATGGTCCTTGTTGACCCGGGCAACGACCGATCCAGTATGGATTTCTTTTTATTTCTTCTGATCGTGTTTGATGGTTGTTGGGTACACTTAGTCCTGCTCCTCAGTCAAGATCTGTCTGGCTTGGGTGGCCCTTCTGGTAGCTACGCTACCGCCAGCACAGCTCTTAACCTCATCGGAGCACGCAAGCCCCACCACTACGACAAAGTGGCACCCTTGGTGGGGCCATTTTATCATGGTTGGGCCATTTTGTCGTACTTGTCACAATTATTATTATTATTATACCAACTTGAACAATGCAATTGGCACAATGTATACTTTTTGGAAACCTTAAGTGTTATCTAAATATCTGAAAGCAGTGCTTCAGTGGTGTCAGAAGAGATGCGTGTAGTTACAGAGGACTGGAAAAGATTAAGTGGTCATATAAAGCATGCCAGACATTCTTTTGTGCAGATGGAAGAGTTAGAATGTGATGCCAATCACATAAAAGTTACATTGCCTAATGTGTCACATCCACTCTACAAGCTGCTGGAATCATGGTGTAGGGAATGTTCATATGACACAGACAGAGTCCGCTAATACGTCTTAAGGTTGATAAAATCCTGCAGAATATTTGAACATAACCAATAGCATACATACTGCTATGCTTCATTTCTTTCCTGACACAGATGGACAGTTTCAGGATGATAATGCATCAGTCCATTGTGTGAAATCTGTTTGTGAGTGGTTTGTTGAAGAGGATGGAGAATTCAGCCATCTTTCATTACCACCCCAGTTTCTTTATCATAATACCACTGAATATTTGTGAAATGTGGCATAAGGACACCTTTGCCCTTAATACTGAAGCAACTACATGCTCTAGTGCAACAGGAATGACTTCACTTTGCACTATACTAATTAAAGATGGGTGGCCCTTCTGGTAGCTACGCTACCGAAGGCCAGAAGGCTACCAGAAGGCTTGGGTGGCCCTTCTGGTAGCTACGCTACCGCCAGCACAGCTCTTAACCTCATCGGAGCACGCAAGCCCCACCACTACGACAAAGTGGTACCCTCGGTGGGGCCATTTTGTCGTGGTTGGGCCATTTTGTCGTACTTGTCACAATTATTATTATTATTATTATTATTATTATTATTATTATTATACCAACTTGAACAATGCAATTGGCACAATGTACCCTTTTTGGAAACCTTAAGTGTTATCTAAATATCTGAAAGCAGTGCTTCAGTGGTGTCAGAAGAGATGCGTGTAGTTACAGAGGACTGGAAAAGATTAAGTGGTCATATAAAGCATGCCAGACATTCTTTTGTGCAGATGGAAGAGTTAGAATGTGATGCCAATCACATAAAAGTTACATTGCCTAATGTGTCACATCCACTCTACAAGCTGCTGGAATCATGGTGTAGGGAATGTTCATATGACACAGACAGAGTCCGCTAATACGTCTTAAGGTTGATAAAATCCTGCAGAATATTTGAACATAACCAATAGCATACATACTGCTATGCTTCATTTCTTTCCTGACACAGATGGACAGTTTCAGGATGATAATGCATCAGTCCATTGTGTGAAATCTGTTTGTGAGTGGTTTGTTGAAGAGGATGGAGAATTCAGCCATCTTTCATTACCACCCCAGTTTCTTTATCATAATACCACTGAATATTTGTGAAATGTGGCATAAGGACACCTTTGCCCTTAATACTGAAGCAACTACATGCTCTAGTGCAACAGGAATGACTTCACTTTGCACTATACTAATTAAAGATCTAGTTTTTTGGCCACACAGTGTGATATTCAAATTAAAAATAGTATAATAATGAACATCAAGATTTTCTAAATCACTAGTAGAGTAAGTTAAAAACACCAGCACTCCAACACACTCATATACAGTGAAACCACTTTAGAATAGAACCAATATGAGAAGAAACCTCTTACCCAAAATATACTCTGAACTAGCAGATTCATAAACATTTTAATACACAAACCTTGAATTTTATTGTAATATCCATTATTGACAATGAGATGGAAAGGAGCACACAAAATGCTTGATTTGCTCCACAGAAAAGGGAAGATTTTCCATATCAATACCTGTTTAGTAAAGGCATTCATTACATGTGAAAAGAAAGTGACATTTATTGGAGGCAGGAGGTAATTATGTGCAGTGACCTGTCATTAATGCAAAGCATTTTTACCTATATTACTATTCTTTTCCATTGTCACTTGTCAGTTTGTGGATTTGTCAAAACAATTGTTCCACCATATCTTTCGAATGCAATAGACAAACTTAATGATTTATGCGTTAAATGAAACAGTGTGATGCAGAGAGTGTCAGAAGCTATAAAAAATTCCTCCACCCCAAGCTAAAATTTTAAAGTTGTCCGTAAAAGCAATCTTTCTGATCCTCATCAGCGTCCTCCATGGGGGCATAACCACAGATAACATCAATTAAATTTTGATTTCACAGCAATGTAGTTAAAACAATATTTAATACACGATTTATGCTGTTTAAAGGGAGTGAGCTTAGGAGCAATCACATATACACTTTGACTATCTCGTGTATAGTCATGGTAAGAGTTGTTACAATTGTATGACAAAACTTAATGCAATCTATAAAACGATAAAGGTTCAAAGTAATAGTAATAACATTACCATTTTTCGAGGAAAGTCCTGCTGGCTACAGCTGGTTAAGTGACATAATATGATCCATTTTGGTGCAGTCTTCATTAAAGATGCAGGCACACCTTGATGTAATTGTAGAAGTGATCATAATAGTAGCACATATGCTGTCTGTTCACAAGTATTAACGGTCGATGTCTACGTATAATACTCCAGATACCAGTCCAAAACTATGTTGATCTGAATGATGCTTGAAATTTTTCAACAAACTCAATAATGTGATGTACTTGAGCTCAGGAAGCAGTTCCATTTGTCAACATCCAGTATAATCGAGCTTCAAACTTATTTCCAGGTTTGCATCCCACAAACTCCATGAACAAGCATACAGCAGTGCAGGTTAAAAACAAATTTGTTAAAGCACTAGATTAAATACATTAAAAGTTTATGGCCCACTTTTGGGAAAGGCCATGACTATTACATTGACCATGACTATACATGAGATACTCAAAGTGTATATGTGATTGCTCCTAAGCTACTCCCTTTAAACAGCATAAATAGTGTATTAAATATTGTTTTCACAGACAACATTCAAGTCTTTAACCATTCCCGTGTCCGGATCATATATGTACATTGATAAAATCCAAAATGAGAGGCCCAGGACTTCTGTATCCATTTTCAGTACAACAAAAAAATTTGATTTTTTATAAATAAAAATTGCCATTTGAAATTTTTTACACGTACCTCATAAAAATAAATTTAAAATTTGAAAAATATTTTTTTTTCACTTGATGCATATTTTATTAAAGTACAATATAAATAATTTGTTATAGCCATCTGATTACTATTTCTTAAAAAGCTATTGAGTAATACTGATTTTTTTTTGTTAACGTTACTTATTTCTGAAGAAACCTTCTGATTTAAGCTCACAAGTTTGATTAAAACCGTTATCAACAAATATTTGCTTAAAGGTTTGAAAATTTCCTGTAAAATAACAGAAAACTATTTCTATATCTTTTTAAAAACAGAAAATTCTAGAAGTAATTATGAAGTATGAATCTCCTTTTTTTTTTTCATTTTACACTTTTATCTGCATTAAACCTATTTTTATATTCCTAGAATTATTTTTGTCATTTATCCCATCATTCTATACATCTTTCCCACTCTTCAAATTGAAACTGAAGTAAAAAGTCTTCTTAGCCACAGCTCATTATTGTAAAGACTGCTTGCTGCATAAACTACTTCAGCAGAGCAGGTGCGTGGCCTAGTTAATTGCTGGGACACATGCGGAGTTAAGTGCTGGCTACATAATGGTTCTTTTATAGCAAACACATTTGAATCACACATTGGCTAATGTCACCATGCATTCAGTTAGTGTTTATACTTTTTACATTTAAACTTTTGTTTTCATTTTTTGTAGATTTCCATAAATTATCAACCTTTTGCTCGGATGATCTACTGATAGATTAATATCAATCTTTTAGAGTTATGCTACATTGAATGGTCGGCTTCTATTTTTATGTAACATCACATTAGTTTATGTTATTTTTTCGTTTATTATATCTTTGTTTTCCAGTAAAGAAACTTTACTCTTATATCATTTTCTGCAAATGAATGAGATCTTGGATCATCCTCATCATCATCCTCAAGCAGCCATGGGGTACAGGGGTCCAACCAGACCATGCAATTTAGTTCTCCAAGCAAGTCTGTCCTGAGCTACATCTGCTACATCTGGCCACTGCACACAAATTCTAATAAGATAAATTAAAATAAATTCTAATAAGGTCCTGTTTGACATTGTCTGCCCACTGCATCCTTGGTCGCTACCTCTTTCTAAAGCCTTTAGGCACACTGTTCATAACCCTATTCGCCTATCTATAATTATCCATAAGGGCAATATGGCCAAACCAACGGAATCTCTCTCTCTGCACAATATGCTGCTTAAAGGAGGTTGCTGACTCCTTTGCCTAACCTCATCATTAGTTACAAAGTTGAACCACCCAATGCCCAAGACACTGTGTAAGCATCTAGAATCAAAAGCATCTAGTTTCCTGTTATCTTGTTTACAAAGTGTCCACGTTTCACTGCCATAACTAACCCTAGAAAGAACCAAACTATTATACAGGCTAATTTTAGTCTTTAAGTGTATACACCTATTTCACCACACTCTCCATAGATTCTTAAAAGTCCCAGCAGCAATCCCTATCCATTTGTTAATCTCATGCCGCACATCACCTGTATCTGTTACAAAGCTCCCAAGATAATTAAACTGTGACACCTGCTCAAGACTGCAACCATTCAGATTAACTGAATCACAGCCTGCCTGACCAATTTTCATCACTTTAGTTTTCTCTCTGTTTATAACCAAACCTACTCTACTACCAGTTTCATCAACAGCTCGAATGAAAGAGTTCAGCTCATCAACATCATCTGCCAAAAGGGCTAAATCATCAGCATAATCTAAATCAGAAATTTTAATATCTCCAGCCCATTTAAAGTCAAAATCTTTTCCTTGAAGTGAATTTCGCATAACATAATCAATAACCAAACCAAAGAGAAAAGGAGACAAAATGCACCCTTGTGGAACACCAGAAGTAATGCTAAACCAATTGCTACAAGACTTACCAACTCTCACACACAACTCAGTGTTATTATAGAGAGCTTTCATTATGTTAACTAACTTGTCTGGTATACCATATGATCTCACAATCAACCACAAATTATGAAGATTAACAGAGTCGAAAGCCTTTTTGAAATCAACAAAGCTAGCAACCAAAGGTATCTGAAACTCTAAACATTTCTCAAGAATCTGCCTAAATGAAAATATCTGATCTACACATCCCCTACCACTTCTGAATCCACATTGCTCACCACGCAATTGCCTGTCAATCAGAATCTTAATTTTATTAAACACAATCGTGCAAAGAACTTTACATGGAACAGAGAGTAGGCTGATATCCCTACAGTTATCACAAGAACTGCGATGACCTTTTTCGAAAATAGGGATAATAACAGTTCTGGTAAAATCCTTAGGAACCATGCCTTTATCATAAAAGATATTCAAAATTTCAGTCATCCAAGTGGTAACAGAAACATTCTCAGCTCTAAGCATTTCCATAGTAATTTCATTCTACATCTGGGGATTTATGAAGTTTAAGTTTAGAAATAGCCAAAAGAACTTCAGATTGTGTTATGGAGCCAACATTAAAGCCATCAATGCATCTATCATCATTGCAAACAATGGGAGTAGAACTAACCACATTGTTTAGAACATCACTGCAATGCTCAGCCCACCTAGCCATGACAGAATCCTCACCTTCTATAACCTTACCTTGTTTATTCTTCAATCCCTGTATACCTGTCCGTTTTCTACCACACAAAACATTAACTATCTGGTACAGCTGTCTGCTGTCTAACTGCTTCCTCGGCTTTAACAGCCAAACCATCAAACCAAAGATTCTTATCAGCAGCTAACTGATCTTTTACACGTTTATTAAGTTCTCTGTATTGCTTTCTATTAGTACTAGTAGGGTATTGATTAAGGACATTCCTGCAGTTCTTTCTTTCCGAAATAAGCTCAAGTACCTTATCACTCAGATAATTCTGCCTCTTCTGCTCCTTTTTTCCTAAAAGAGTACTGTTAGTGTCCAAAGAAGTCTGTTTAAAAGATCCCATTCTTCCTCAACTTCAGTAGTAAGCATAACATGACTGTCATAATGACTAAGTAACCTATCATGGTAAGCTTTAGCTATAACTGAGTCTTTCAGAGCTTCAGTATTAAAGGTAAAATTTTTAACCTCAGCACAACACTTTTTAAGTTTAAGTTGCAAGACACTTTTAACAAAATAATGGTCAGATCCAATTTCAGCTCCCCTATATGACCTGGTATTCCTAACTGAACTAGCCCATTTGCTGTTAATTAATATATAATCAATCATATTCTTATGCAGCCCATAAGATAACACCCATGTGTACTTATGTATGTCACGGTTCAGTATAAATCAAGGTTATATACACCAAAGAGCCAAAACATTATGACCAGCACATCTTTATGCAAATCGAAGCAACTAAAGGTAAACGATGGCATATGTGAATATCATTAAACAGTATAAATAACACTTGATACTGCGCTCTGTTAATCAGTGACATTCTTGTTCTTCAGATGGGTAAGGCAGTGGATTTAAGTGCATTTGACGAAGGCCAAATTGTAATGGCCAGATGACTGGGTCAGAGCATTTCCGAGATGGCAAGGTTTGTGGGGTACTCACAGTCAGCCATGGTTAGTACCATCAAAAAGTGGTCCAAGGAGGGAAAAACCACGAACTACTAGCAAGGTGTGGGGCTGACCAATGCTTATCAATGCTAGAGGTAAGCAAAGGCTATCCCGTATGGTATGAGCCAACAGACAGGATACTGTAGCACAACTCGCCTGCAATTTGAATGCTGGTGATGGGAGGATTGTGTCACAACACACAGTACATAAAACTCTGCTGAAATTGAGGCTGCATAGCCACAGGTTGCTCCGAGTGCCCATGCTAACCTCAATTTACAGTTGAAAGCACCTGCAATGGGCACACAAGCATCAAAACTGGATCTTGAATGATTGGAAGAAGGTAATCTACTCTGATGAATCTTGTTTCCTGTTGGGGGCGGGGGTGGCTCAGTCGGTAGCACGCCAGGCTCATAATCTGTAGTTCCCAGGTTCAAGTCCCAGCTTGGTCAGCGTTGAGATTTATCTCCGCAAAATTCCCTGCCTTGCCCACGGTCAGTAGGGAACACCGATGGGCTTGGAAAGGCCGCCGTCCGTCGGATGTGACGTTAAGCCGTGGCCCCGTGTGCGGGAGAGCCATACCCTGTGCACGTTAAAGAACACGCTGGATGGCCTTGACGGGAGGCTACCATCTGTCTCCCAACAGCTGTTCCAGTGGGTCCCCTCCCCCAACCTTCTCTGAGCCTTCGGGGTCCATGTGACCTGGCCATTTAGCCCATGGTGTGCAAAAAAGTGCCGCTCAGAGGTAAAACAACCCAACCCAATCTTGTTTCCTGTTGCACCATGTGGACAGTCGGGTATGTGTGTGTGTTGTTCCCCTGGGGAAGAGTTGGCACTAGGATGCACCGTGGGGTGAAAACAAGCCAGTGGAGGAAGTGTAGTGCTTTGGGCAATGTTCTGCTGGGAAATCCTGGGTCCAGTGATTCATGTGCAGGAAACCATGACGTCTACCACCTACCAAACATCATTGCAGACCAGATACATCTTTCATGGCAATGGTATTCCCCTCTAGTAGTGCCCTTTTCAACAGGATAATGCACCATGCCACACTGCCCAGATTGTTCGAGAATGTTTCACGGAACATTTCCAAATTCTGGTCCCCAAATTCCCCAGACATCAATCCAATCAAGCATCTGTGGGTTGTGTTGGAACAGCATATCTGATCTGCGGCGGCTCAACCACATAACTTACAAGAGTTAAAGGATCTGCTGGCAACGTGTTGGTACCAGATACCACAAGACAACTTTAGAAATCTTGTAGCATTCATGCCTCGCAGGATAAGAGTTGTTTTGGCGGCACATGGAGGAACAACATCATATTAGGCAGGTGGTCATAATGTTTTGGCTCTTCAGTGTATAAAGTACACTAATGATATATTATTACTCTGGGATTACTCAGAAAAATTACAAATATTGTTAGAAACATTTAATAGAATAATGCCCAATATCAAGTTTACCTATGAAGAGGAAAAAGATAAAAACTTTATACTATTTGCACATTTTAATAATCTGAAAGGAAAATAAATGTGAAACGACCATTTATAGGAAATCTACATATATGACAAATATTATTCCTGAGAATTCAACCTATACAGGAAATTATAAAAAAACTATTTTTAATTTGCATTTTCTAAGAGCATATTAATATTGCTGAACTAAAAAATCTCTGAGCTGAATTAGATTACATTTATAGTATAGGAGCTCAAGAAGGATATACAAAGGAATATTTAAAGAGGATAGAAATAACAATTAAGTATGGACCTGGGTTTGAACCCCGGGTAAGGCATGGCTGTTTGTGTTGTTTTTCTGCTGAGGTCCTGCCATCCTCTTAGACCTTCTACTATGGCATATAAACTGACAGGCTCCTATCAGACCTCTGTGGCAAGCAGCTGCTTGAGGAAGTATTTTTTTATAAGTTTAACACACCATACCCAATTAATCTCAGCATAAAGGACACAACAAAACACAAATTATACAATATTTTCCATATAAACCAGTGCAAAAATTCTTAGGAAAATGTGATATAACTGTGCCACTAAAAATATTAAATAATATAGAAATATTAATAATTAATGACAGAGATCATAGTACACCAACAAGGGGGGAGGGTCTATTTAATAGAAATAGAGGATGAGGATAATAAACTGAAAAATATTCAAGAAAAGGTTACTGACAGAAGGCAACACAACTGAATGAACATCGATATGACAGAGAATAAATTAGGTAAAATGGCACTAACACAGACATTTACAGTCTAATTTAAATAACTATACATTGAAATAAAAAATTATCACATCACTGGGAATAAAAACGCAGATAAATTATATAAAAAACTTAATAAATTTAAATCGAAATAGTTTTTGTAATACAGATATTAAACTGATACCATCCACATGGAAATTGATTTTGAATCACACGGCAGATAAAATTCTGAATACTCACAAGAGGGCGCCCTTATAAAACAAGATGTCAGACCCAGAGAGAGCACACTACCTGACAAAGTATTGGCTGAAATGTGCGTTGCATTGTAGGATTTTAATTGATAAATGTTGTGATCTGTACCAAAATCATATGTAAGATTTTAAAATATTTAATTAAATGTATTATGACAATGGGCTAAATGTCCAGGTCACAAGGACCCCAAGGACTCGGAGAAGGTTGGGGGAGGGGACCCACTGGAACTGCTGTTGGGAGACAGATGGTAGCCTCCTATCAAGACCATCCAGTGTGTTCTTTAATGTGCACAGGGTATGGCTCTCTCGCACATGGTGCCACGGCTTAACGTCCGATCTGACAGACAGTGGCCTTTCCAAGCCCATCAGTGTCACCTACTAACTGTGGGCAGGGCAGAGAGTTTTGTGGAGATAAATTTCAAATCTGACCCAGCTGGGACTTGAACCTGGAACCTGAGAACTGCAGATTACAAGCCTGGCGTGCTACAGACTAAGCCACCCCTGCCCCTACACATACAAGAATGATGGCTAATCACTACCCACATCATGATGCCCGATGTGTGCCCTGTGTGTCACTGGCAGATGCACGATGGAAGAAGCCACTCACTTTGTCGCCTTCAGACATGTAAACAACATCATATGCTCCTAGGCAGAATCAGCTTTCATCACTGAAGACCAAAGACTGCCATTCTTTCCTCCAATGAACTCGTTCTAGACATCACTGCAAACATATTTGACAGTGACGATGTGACAGTGGTAACCATGTCAGTGGAAAGTGTGTCCGTAGTCCTGCTTTCAAAAGATAATTGCGTATCATTCTTATAGACACCCTTCTTATGACAGAGGACTGAATTTGTGATGTTGTAGCTGTCCGCTCTGCCACTGCGCCCTCCTGATACACCATTCCTCTCATGTGTTGATAACTATGTGTTGCCCAGAACCATGTCTGCGAGTGTGCAAAAATCTTCTGACCATCATACTACTGCCAATACCTCTTGTCCAATGCGGTGTGGAATTTGACAAAAAGACCAACCTGCTACCCGAAGACCCACTATATGACCTTGCTCAAACTCCGCTAACTGAACAAATGTTGCGTGCCTGCATCGTCCAGGAATTGTAGCTTCTTCAAAGAGCACTGAACAACATGACACAAAATGAATAACTTCTTTCTTCACGCCGTAGTCCTTAAATACACGCTGCATACATTTGCATGCTGTCGTCCTCAGCGACGTCATTATTTCACCCAATGACTTTCAATCTTGGATTATGGTTTCTGCTGCCGTTAACTATTAACATATTATAATATGATGTTCCTAAAGGAATTCCTTCTGAGTGTTCTTTTTTCAATTTCAGCTAGTGTATGTATAAAATTTATTTTTATATCGAAAAACAAGTAATAGAAAGTAAATGTATTGAATGCAATTTACAAATGAAAGGAGTAATTTTTGGAATACCACTGACAAAGAAGAATATTCTCCAGAGGCATTTCACTTATTTGGCACCTAAATTTTACAATTCCTTGCCAATGGATATGAGAAATGACAACAATTGTTTTGACAATTAGTTTCTTTTATTACTGACTGTATTCAAAAAGAAATTGCATACACATATTAACTGTAACTACGGTACCCCTTTCTTTTATTACTGATGTATCAAGTTATATTAGGAATTCATTGTTATTCCCATTATTGGTTGACTAAATATAATGTTAGAAATTAAATGGGAATATGGACAGGCAGTTTAGCCCCTTGTTCCCAGATGTGCAATATCTAAAATTTTGTTGTTTCTTTTATTCTTCTTGATCTATTGTTTTTGGTTTATGTTCTCATTATTTACATTTTTACCTGTATAAAATTTCTCTCATAATCAATATATGTATTGATTATATGTGGATATAAAATGCTGCTTCTACTACTTTTGCTCTTGAGTAAAGTGATATTAGTGGATTTTCAAGTGAAGCACCTTTGTAGATTTATTTGGCAAGTTTAATAAAGCTTTTATTATATTGAATATCTTCTGGTAACCCATATCTTGAGTAGTTGCCTATGTGATTGATTTACTTGAAAATTGATATATTAAGTGGACAAATCACATTGATAACAATACCACTTTTGGCGATTTAAATTAAGGAACCTTTTTGGCAATTAGTTAACATTGCCTGAAATGTATTTTTCTTTCTAATAGGGAACTTTACACAGATACGCCTAGCCACCATTTACAAATTCTTTTTCTTTACCAGACTCTTAATTCCTTGTATATGATTTATGTGCATTTGAATGTATATGTCTATTAGAGGTGAAACAATCCAACAAAACCTCCCATTTTTAAAATTCAATCTTCCAAAAAAAATTATTAAAAAAAACATAAATGTTACCTGGTTTTCCAACGTGTGGCCAGTTTCTTGGAGAGACTAAAATAGTAGATCTTCCATGGCCCCTACCTCTTCCTCGCCGTTTTCTGAAAAAAAAAATACATTTTTATATACATATCACAAATATTTACTGAAATTAGAACTGCCAGCTACAATCATAGTTTCAAACAGTCAACAAAACAAAAAGACAGACACATGCACTTTGTGGCCACTTTAATGGAAACAGTTCCATGTTATATCAGTAAGTCAGACTCAGGGCATGGTAACTTGTTAAATAAACATTTCATTAATTGCATTAAAGATCTCAAATCTCTATATTCTGATTTTCAACAACTTTTTTTCTACTTTCATATTTAAAGAATTATGGAAGCTAAATAATAATGGATTAAATGGTCCAAAGAAAAAATTTCCTTTAACTGGATGGGCAGTCTGAGATTGCTGTTATTTAAGGTTCCAAAACACTGGTTTTTTAATGACATCTTTCATTTCGATACATATAATTTTTTTTTGGCAAATGGTGTTGATGAGATGAACTCTTTCATTCGAGCTGTTGATGAAACTGGTAATAGAGTTGGTTTGGTTATAAACAGAGAGAAAACTAAAGTGATGAAAATTGGTCAGGCAGGCTGTAATTCAGTTAATCTGAACGGCTGCAGTCTTGAGCAGGTGTCACAGTTTAATTATCTTGGGAGCTATGTAACAGATAATGGTGATGTGCGTCATGAGATTAACAGACGAATAGGGATTGCTGCCGGGACTTTTAAGAATCTAGGGAGAGTGTGGAGAAATAGGCGTATACACCTAAAGATTAAAATTAGACTGCATAATAGTTTGGTTCTTTCTAGGGTTAGTTATGGTAGTGAAACTTGGACACTTTGTAAACAAGATGCTTATGCAGTATCTTGGGTATTAGGTGGTTTAACTTTGTAACTAATGATAAGGTTAGGCAAAGGAGTCTGCAACCTCCTTTAAGCAGCATATTGTGCAGATAGAGACTCTGTTGGTTTGGCCTCAATAAGTTTGATGACTACTGATCCAAATGATTAGTTTTTAACAAGACAGTTTTCAGAATAGCAAATATTTTCCCCCAACCATGTTTAGCCATTAACCTTTGCAAAGTTGATGCCTTATTTCTTCCTCCAGTGGTTGTAAAGGGAAAGCAATATTGAAGTAAACTCCCTTTTCTATTCTGAATACACAATCCAGAAATTTTTAGCTAGATGCTGATGGCCGAAATAGCATTTCACTGTTTACATTCACTGTTACATTATTTTTTCTACTAAGGTCGTATAAAACTAATAAAATTTATCCAGATGATCTAGAAACAATTATTCAACCTTTGACCATTTGCAAATTATATTAATTATTCGTTAATTCTAAAAATAAGTTGATGGGCTTGGAAAGGCCGCCATCCATTGGATGGAATGTTAAGCCGTGACACCGGTGTGTGGGAGAGCCATACCTTGTGTATGTTAAAGAACACGATGGATGGCCTTGACGGGAGGCTACCATCAGTCTCCCAACAGCTGTTCCAGTGGGTCCCCTCCCCCAACCTTCTCCAAGTCCTTGGGGTCCTTGTGACCTGGCCATTTAGCCCATTGTGTGCAAAAAAGTGCTGCTCAGAGGTAACCCAACCCAACCTAAAAATAAGTCACTAAGAACAATCAAAATTTCAGCACTTATTTCATAAACGAAATTTGCTGAACACCTTCTAGCACCTCATGACTGGAAATTCATTCAAACATTTTCCATATTCACAAATGTTCTTTTAAAATTGTATGTATAGTTTTGTAAAGTTCTAAACCATGAATAATGGAAAGTCCTAACTCCAATCACACTTCAAGACCCCAGCACACAAAAAATCCAGCAAAGTCCGCAGATGATCAACCTTTGAAATAGTGCAGCAGATTGGAATTCTTGATAGCCAATATTCAATAATTATATGACGAAGAAATAATCAGGTTTCCAAGTTGCAATCCTTGAATTTTGCAGATAAAAAAAAAACATGCTGTACCAGCAATCTGATCCAATCCTTGCAAATTTTCTACTCTAGAATTAATGCACAAATAAGTTTCTTAGCTACTTCACTATTATCCAAAATAAGAATTATTCCCTATGGATATATGTAAAGAAGTCTAGCCAGGCTAACATCGTTTTTTTCTAATATGAGGGGATTTCTTCAAGATAGAATATTCCTATGAAAAACTAAAACTGTAGCTCTAACTTTTCAAAATCTGAAAGTCCCAGGTGAAGGATGTTTTCATCCAGATTTCCACTTTCTCCATCTCTTTTATGACTTCTCAATAGGCCAGAGTCATGCATTGCCCAGAACTGCAAAGGGGGTGTCTCATTGCTCATTGCTTAATTCGCACCATCTGTAACGTAAACAGTTTTAGTATGTACAGCAGTGAGTGAGGCCACCAGAGAAGAGAAAGGGACTTCTCACTTGATCACCAAGTAGGTTCGAGGGGATATAAGATGGCTGTGCTCTCGAAGATAGCACAAAAGTGGTCCTAGTAGACAACAGTAGAGCAAATACTTGAAGCCATAAGACCAAGATCAATACTACACCAAGTAACACCTTCAGGGATTGCCTGCTATCTGCTTCCATCTGTAGAAAATTCCCTTTGGGTATTCGCACTTTCCAAATCTCCCAATAATTTTAATAACACCCTCTAGTGGTGAAAATTTGGAAAATGTGAAAACTAAACAAATATGGCAAATGATCTATTAATACTAAAAACCCTAAAATTCCTTAGTCAAGCCCCTTATCCTCAGGGTGTTGATAGAAAAACTCAATTTTTTGGTTTTAAGACAAAAATCAAAAATTTATTTTGTAAAATATAGATAATAAACATTATTACTATTTGCATTTTTCCGATCATCAGTATTTCTCTTTGGAAACAAACCTTCGATATTTCACCAAAGATATGTTATTCTTTTATTACTTTTAGAATATATTTTGCATTGCACGATTTGCACCTGGTCTGGATATAGAAAAAAATAAAGAGTGAGGGGTTTTTATCAAGTGATGCAGTCAAGCCAGTAAAAGAAGAGGGGATTGGATTCCCATTTCAGTGTGTCTCCTCTTCATTTCAGAGGGTTTTTAAAATATTCTGTAAAAATGAGTGACTATGCAGAAGTGTAATAATTTTTGTCCTCAGTAGCCTTACTAGCATTCTCAAAAGAGGTTCTAGGATCAAAGTGACTGGATCTGGGTGTGGTACTTTATCTAAATAGTAACATTTTGCAACAAACATAATACAAGAAAAGGAACACAATCAGTAACCCTCTCTCCCTTTTTGAGGTGTTAGGCAATGTATGGACGACTTCCTAGCATTACTGAAATGAACAAAAACGAAATGTATCTTATTTTTGAGATAAAACATTTTTTCAATATCAGTAATTTTTTAACTAAGAGAGATAACGAGACCATCTATACACCATTATGAAGTTCAAAATATTCTCTACCATTTGCAATGAGGCCAACTTTAAGAATATAATTAGAAGTATTAGGGTCAACATTTATTTTGCCTTACAGGTTTCTATTTTTCATTTATATTTCTTAATTTCCCAGAAATCAAATAATAAAATCAAAGAACTAAACTTTTTTTTGCAAAGTTTATTTCCACGTCAGAATTTTGGTCATCATGGAATTTGTGTGGTTTAATTTCCATTGGATAAAAAACTCACCTAGAAGTTGGAAAAATATATAAAACAGTCATTTTTACATCCAAATATTTAGCAAAAAGTTATTATTTGCTTTACTACTCTTAGTAAAGCAAAAAAGTTAATATAAGTAGAATAAAGATTGAAAGGGGCAAAATAATCTACAAGTTATAAAATTATAAATTTAAAACAACTGAAAAAAACTAACACCTTTTCATATCTCAGTTTCATTTTAAATAATTGAATTTAAAACCATTAAAATTTCACTGCTAAATATTACAATGTACTACTTCACTTGGAGGAAGTTTTCTTCCTAATGGCCAGTGCATTACACTAACCCAGGCAATCAAGTTTTTCAAATGATAAAAATTTAAAATTATATGAAATATTCAGTTAGGAAATGTAGAATAATTGGTTTTCCAATTTCAAATAAATGGATTTTTTTTTGCAGTATTTTACTCACTTTTTTTTAAATAATAGACATGATTTAGATTGTAAGAAATTTAAGACCCATAAAAATTCAGATTTTGCATTGTTTTAATGCAGAGTAAAACTACATTTCCAAGTGAACCATGTGCAAGTAAACACATCACATAAAAACAGAACGATGTAAGATTAATAAAAAAAATTGCAATAATTCAATCCATTGTAGGGAATTTTGGATTTTTATTTTTTTTGGATTTTTTGGATTTTTTAATGAACTTTTTCTGCAATTTAAAACTATTTAACTCTAAAACAGGTTAAAAGGTGTAAACGATACTAACTTTAGCTGGAACACACAATTTTGCAGATAAATTTTGAAATTTTTATATTTAATTCATATTACTGAGATTGGTGTCTAAAAATAACTTTTTCAGATTTTTTTTTCAACTTTGAGACTATGTTTTATTCAGAAACAATTTAATTATTTTTTTAATCTGTGGGCGAATACAATTTGTAAAAAATAAAAAAACTGTTGTTTTGGGTTTGTTCCATTATCTTGTAAATTAAAGGGTGAAAGTCAGAACATGCATCAAGAAACATTTTAGGGTATTTGTAATGTATGCTATTTTGTAGTTTTTGTTACCTGGCTGCAGTATGATATTTACTGTATAATAATTGACTGTCTGCCTTAATAAATAAAAATAAATTACCCTTCAAGCAGCCAGTTTAATAAGCCACTGTTCACCACATATGAATACAGCTAACTGTAACAAACTTTTAAGTTGTGGTTATCCTATTACACATGAGTCTTAAGGGTTAATGATACCCCCCTCCAGTTTCCAAAATACTGTACCCAAACAATCTCAACTCACCCCACAGCCTTTCATGGGATATGAACTAACCATTCACTGAAAGCCATCAGCACTTTTGTCATCTGCTAGCTGTTGAGAAATGTACCCCATCAGGCAACAAATTTCTGGAAATTTGAAATTTACCAGTTAGTGAAATCATCTGGTCATTCAAGATTAAAGGGAACTGCTATTGCCCCCATGTAAGAGTCTGCTGTGAACACCTTCGGGCAAAATCAGTGCCCCACAAACAACATCCTGATTGGCATCCTATCATAAAACAATCTACTAAGTCCCTTCTCCAGACACACACCTTCCCTCACACTTCTTCGCATGTTTAAATGATTCCAGAATAGTACTTGTAATATAAATGTAATATTTGTAATTAATGTAAATCTATGATTTTAAATTCTTGAAAGCTGACTGCTCTGTTTCCACATTTCCAGCTTTTTGAGACTGCCTTATTTGTTCTTCTGTAGTGTTTATTGCCTCCCCCATATTATCTTGGTTTTCCCCCCTCCTTTGCAGTTCTTTTACAGCTATCATGTCTCCACATCCCAAGCTTTAGTTGTTAAGAGGGTGACTTCTGAATGCTACTTGAAGGTAAACTCTTTGGGGTGCACTGTTTATAATAGTTGAAAGAAAACTTAATACATGCATCTGTTTTATGAAGAGGAAAATAAAAGGAAATTGATATCAATATATAAAAAAATATATATTTTTGAAAAACTTCTAAAACTCTCCGAAGTTTCTTGGAGGGAGCCATTGCCCTGATGCCCCCCCCCCCCTCCTTATGACCACCACTGTCTCAGTTAGTATTGGCAGTGGGAAGACGATTCTTGGACCAATAGTTATACAATTTGACGTATTTGGATTGTTTTCAGATTTTCAAAAAAGTTCATTTTAAGGCAGCAAAAATTTTTTTTAAAATTGCATCTGGAACAGTATTTTTCCATACAATGCATGTCACATTGTAATTACATCTTACTATAATAATACAGAATTTCCATGTTAGGCCAATAGAAATATAACTTTGAAGCTTTGCAACTTTTTAAATATGTATTAAATGGAAAAATGTGACTAATAAATATTAAAAATCATAAAATCATAATCAAATCTGTTTAAATCTCAATTTTTAACAATATTTATTCAGTAAAGTTATAGAAAATAGAATATTTCACAACAGTAACATGTCATAGAATTTCACTCAGAAATAAAACTTAAATAATAACTATTAAATCAGTAGTAAAGAATCACAGAATAAATCCTGTAGACATGGAACTTGTGAAATAATGAGCTGAAAAAAATTGGTTTTGCCATGAGTGGGATTCGGCCATGAGTGGGATTCGAACCCACATCTCCAGGAAACATGCCTGTTTTGCTACCACTGCACCACCAATGGCTAACCTTTTCTCAGCTTGTGTGACATTATAAATTTCCAGATTTTTTTATTTGATTCGCACAGTGATGCCATCTATCTGGGAAGTGGACAAATCTGTTGACTCATTAGAGATGGAATTGATAGTTGTCACTCATGCTCAGGGCATTAAATCAATAAATCAGTAGTAAAGAATCACAGGATAAGTCCTGCAGACACAGAACTCATGAAATAATGAGCTGAAAAAAATTGGTTTTGTCATGAGTGGGATTCGTGGGTTCAAATCAAACTCATGGCAAAACCAATTTTTTTTCAGCTCATAATTTAATAAATATTATTTCAAACCATTTAATAAATATATATTTTTGACATTTACATAATAATTATTTCAATATTAAACATTTATGAATGGTTTGTATAAAACAAAAAACAATTTATTGTTCAATATTCAAGCTAGCATAACTCTTTAAATAAAAAAAAATAAAATAAATAAATACCCCCTCAAGCAACTGCTTGCCACAGAGGTCTGACAGGAGCCTGTCAGTTTACATGCCATAGTATAAGGTCTGAGAGGATGGCAGGACCTCAGCAGAAAAACAACACACACAACCATGCCTTACCTGGGGCTCGAACCCAGGTCCCTTAGCTCAGTAGCCAAGCGTGCTAACCACTTGGCCAATAAACAGCTCTTTAAATACCGAAAGAATATTGCAGAGCTCCAAGTGACATGTTAGCAGCATCAGATTAGATGAGCTTTTCAGTGTTTCGTGGTTAGCAGGATACAAACCAATAGCCTCCTGGCACACAGTCCACTAAGATTAAGACTTAATGATACTGTTTCTGCTGGAAATCTTTTTACCTGGATCACAGAAATCTCTGAGAGACAGTCGACACAAAGTCACTATACTGTCTATCTTGTCATTAGAGCCAGATAACATTCAGTAAAGGTTGAAGTAACTCTCAGGTGACTTGGCCAGCTATTCTGGAAATGATTCATCAAGTGTCGATACCACCTTTCATGAAACACACAGAGGCATTTTGCTACCTCTGCTTACAACTATCCCACTTTAAGTCTGCAAAAAAGTCTATCATTACAAGGAATCATCGAAATGATGATGGCTTTGCATCTTAGGTTAAACTTTTTGCAAGCAATAATTTTGAAGCAGTGTGATATGGCATTACCCCATGTTTTTATATGCATTTATAATTTGCATATTTCAAGAAATTATGGGGTTACAGATGAATTTCAACTGGATATTCAAAATTTGCATTAATGCTGCTTATAATTGTGCATTTTTACCCTTGGGGATGTTGTTGAAATTAAAATATTGATGAAAAATGCTGTGTTACCTTAATTTTGTCAACCAGTGTATATTAGAACTGTAAGGAGAGATGTTTTCACCCTGGACTACCAAATGTTTAAGACAGGGCTTGCCAGTGTTACTTCTGATGATAACTGGACTTTGCCACTCCATGTCAGTTGCCAGCCTAGTTGAAGTTGGCAAAACAGTACTTGCTAATGAAGGTGGAGAAAGCTCATATCACTATTAAGAGATGTAGACAGCAATCTTCCTGTGGTATTATTATTTACTTGGTGACATCACATTTGAGTATTATAGATAATACAATTTAATTTAGTTAAAAGTGAACTATATGCTAAAGAAATGAAAGAAGCCAGTTAATGGTACTGAGACAGCATGAAGTGTTTTATGCTTGTAGCATTTCAGGCCCACTTGTTTATTGCTTTGCATTGCATAGTCTGTTCTTATTCAAGTTGTATTATAAAATCCTTAATACTAAAATATAACACCACCACCAAGTACATAACAATACCAAGGAAGATAGGAAGATTGCTGCCCTATTAGTGCTGACTTTTCAATTAGTTTCATCAGCAAGTAGAATAAGAGAGCTTTCATTATGCTAACTATTTTGGTATTGCATGTGATCTAATGATGAACTGGAAATTATGACAACAGAGTCAAAAGTATAATTATAGGTGTTTTCAGCTATTATGGACCAATCTGGAGCTACAAAGTTCAACTACCATAGAGGGTTTGGATGTTTTACCTCTGAGCAACACTTTTTTGCCCACAATATACTAAATGGCCGTGTCACAAGGACCCCGAGGGCTCAGTGAAGGTTGTGGGAGGGAACCCTCTGGACAGCTGTTAGGATAGCAGCCTCCCTTCAAGGCCATTGAGTGTGTTCTTTACCATGCTCAGGATATGGCTCTCCCACACACAGTGCCATGGCTTAATGTCCCATGTGACAGACATCAGCCTTTCCAAGCCCATCAGTGTCTCCTACTGACCGAGTACAGGGTGGAGAGGTTTTGAGGAGAAAAATCTCAGTGCTGGCCCAGGTGAAACTCAAACCCAGGAACTGCAGTTTATGAGTGTGGCATGCTGCCAACTAAGCCAACCCTGTCCCTATCATTGGATGTTCTTTATCTTCAATAAGGTTGCCTTGTGTAGACTTTAATGTTGACCCTAAATCACATTGCAAAGCTTCTTTGGTTATCTCTAAATTAAAACTGCATTATCAATATGTGAAATAATGAATGGGATAGATGAAATTACTATTAAAATGCTTAGTGATGGGAAAGTTTCTATTGTCACATGCCTGTGTTTTAGTTTTGAATATCTGTAATGATAAAAATATTGTTGGATTTTATTAGAACTATTATTATCCCTATTTTTAGAAAAAGTGACCTCAGTTTTGTGATAATTATAGGGGAATTAGTCTACTTATGGTTCCAGGTAAAGTTCTTTGCATTATTGTGCTTAATACTCATAGAATTAAGAATTCAGCTGATGGACAACCACAGGATGAACAGTGTGGATTTTGAAGTGACAGGGGATATAGATTAAATATTTTCACTTAAGCAGATTTTTGAGAAATGTTTAAAGTTTCAGAAATTTGTGGTTACTAGCTTTGTAGATTTCAAAAAGGCTTTTGACTCTGCTGATTGACATAATTTGTGGTTGATCATTAGATCATATGGAATAACTGACAAGTTAGTGAAATGAAAGCTATCTATAATAACACTGAGTCATGTATGAGAGTTTGTAAGGCTTGTGGTGATTGGTTTGGCATTGTTAGTGGAGTTAGACAAGGGTGCATATTGTCTCCTTTTCTCTTTAGTTTGGTTAATGATAACGTTTTGCAAAATTCTTTGCAAGGGAAAGATTATGGCCTTAAATGATCTAGAGATATCAGAACTTCTGAATTAGATTATGCAGATGATTTGGCCCTATTGGCTAATCATGTTGATGAGATGAATTTGTTCATTAGGACTGTTGATGAGACTGGTAATAAGTAGGTTTGGTGATAAACAGAAAAAATAAAGTGATGAAAATTGGTCAGGCAGATGGTTTATCAGTTGCTTTGAAAGGTAGTACTCTTGAGCAAGTATCCCAGATTATCTCAACTGAATGTTTAACAGATACTGGGAATGTGCACCATGAGATAAACAAAGAATAGGGTTTGCTACTGGGACTTTTAAGAATTTACACAGAGTGTGGAAAAATAGGCATTGTCCGCCTGAAGAAGAAAAGAACGTGTAATATATGAATGACCTAAGCAGAGCCGAGAAAGTACAACTTCCTCCTTGCGATTCCTGCAATAGGTATGCAGTATCTTGGGCATTTGATGGTTTAGCTTTCTAAGTAATGATGATGATGTTAGAATTTCCTTTGAGCAACATTTGTGAAACAGAGTGCATTGGTTTGGCATAATTGCTCATATGCATAACTGCAGATTGCCAAATAGAGTTATGAACGGTGTGGCTCAGGAAAAGGGGAAGATCCAGAATGTAGTTGTCGGACAATGTCAAACAAGACCTTCTTAGAATTGGCCTACAGTGGCCAAATGCAGCAGCTCTAGCTCAGGATAGACATTTGGAGGACAAAATTAGACCATATATACCCATGGCTACATGAGGATTTTGTATTTATGTATGTAGTGAAGTTTCAATTTCTTGATATTTTTAATTAATTGAATTATTTGATTGTTCAAAATTGGGGTTCTATTTTAGGTAGGAACTTGAATTTATAACATAATGTGGGGAAATGCAAGAGGGATACTCCAAGAGAGATATGCTCCAATTTATAAAAAAAACTAAAGAATCGGTATTTAGGAAAATGCCATTATTTTAGCATGCTGAAACAAGACATTTACAGAAAATTCCCAGCTTTTACCCATGGTCACCTTATACAAAGTACTGTAACATATCTGCTAGAGTTCATCTGTAAGCAGCATATATGCAACTATCTAGTTTTTGATAATGAGTAACGTTTTGTTATTCTGTAACATTCAATCTAGTATAATTCAATTGTTCATAACTCAATATCACTATTTAATTTCTGCAGCATTATAGAGGTATTTATTAAACATTTATATACTGTTGTATTGTACATTCTAAATTAAAATAAAAACAAATATAATGTTGTTGCCTTTTATTTGAAAGATCTCGAATTTTATTATCACTTAAATATAAAAAAATTATAAAATACTAACACTTGTTCATTTTGAATTACTTTAGAGCCAAATATTCTTTTCATTTCATTGTCAGGATTAAGGTTCCGTAGATCTATTGATAAAAGAGATTTTTCTGAACCAGCTTTTTCAGATGAAGCAGAAATAACAGGCTCAACAGCAACTACTTCTGGTTCACCAAGCATCTTATTAACTTCCCGAACTGAAGCTTCCACTTCATCTTCCTACAAAAAAAAAAAATCAAAAATTTATGAAGAAACAGTTATGTTATTAGCATACATACCTGTGTTAACTTATGACATACTAAGATACAAAACTGTTCAGAATTTTGCATAGAACAATATTTGCTTTGAACACTATGAAATAAATATTTCATTTTGTATATTAAAAATAATCTTAAGAACCAGTGAAAAAACATGAGGAGCAATTATGAGGCTGTGCATTTGATGTTTCAGAATGTTCATTTTCTACATGGCCAAATTACTATGAACAATATCTGATATTTTGTCGGATCTCCACTGGCAGGGATGACAACCTGGTCTCAACATGGCATGATTTCCACATATATTAAAAACACAAGGAATGGATTTTGAACCACTCTTCTTACAAAATGTTTTGAACATCTCAAAGTGAAGAGGACAAAAATCTGTGCATATGACTAGCACATTCCAAATTGTCCCATATGCTTTCAATTGGATTAGGATCTGGCGATTATCGAGGCCAGAGAAGATGATAAAAGTCTGTTTCATTTTCCTTGAACCCTCCTGTATGATTCAAAAGCGATGAATTGGCGCATTATTACCCTGAAATTTGCAATCTCCACTAGGGAAAAAATTATGCATCAGCACTTGATTATCCAAGATGCTTTCATACTTCTGTAAAGTGATGCAACTTGATATAGAAAAAAGGAGCCCAATCTGTGCAAAAATACCCTCCACACTAATATCGCATTGTCTCCAACACCTAGAACAGTATGAGTTACACATGATGAATCCACTACTTCTTGGGGTTGTCACCACACAATACAGAAAAGCCATCTGTTTTCAACAGATGGCTTTTCTGAAACCCATGAAATTTTCATGGCAACCTTATGCAAGGACATCTGTCACTGTCTGTCAGAGCCCTTTACCTCCCACATTTGTCACGATTGCTGAATGTTTTTGAGACTGTCGAGATGGTTCACCTTCACTTTTGCATTCCCTAATCAATTATATTATTTAGGTTATAATTATTATTCGGAGGCCTTATCTTTTTCTTTGAACCAACACCATTCTCCTTCAGACAGCTCAGAGTCGATGACTGACAACTCATTTCCATTGTTGCAGTTAACAGCATGGCATAGTGAGTGCCAAGGTCACAATTACTTGCATCATCCCCAACACACAATTAGTTATGCATATGTAGCTCACTGACATGAGTTTGCAAGAAAATGCCACGTTTGTCTTAAGTAGTAGAAATAGTCAGAGCTAGATAATTATGCTAGCAGAATAAGCAAGAAATGTATAGGAATAGAAGGGTGAAGTAATAGTGGAGGAGTAGAGAAGAGGGAGCCATTATGTAGTAGCTTGATGTATCTAATTGATTGTTCCTAGGAATTGATAAGGATTCCTAGGAAATGTAGTAGCTTGATGTTCCTAGGAATTGATTGTTCCTGTTTAATTGATTGTTCCTAGGAATTGATTACAGTCAGCATTCTTGACCTGTAGTTTTGGACGCTTTGTAAACAAGATGACAGGAAACTTGTTGCTTTTGATTCTAGATGCTTACTCAGTATCTTGGGTATTAGGTGGTTCAACTTTGTAAGTAACGATAATATTAGACAAAGGAGTCAGCTCATTTCAGCAGCATATTGTGCAGAGAGAGACTCTGTTGGTTTGGTCATGTTGGTCATAAGGATAATTACTGATTAGCAAATAAGGTTGTGAAAAGTGTACCTAAAGGCCTCAGAAAGAGGAGAAGAACTAGTATGTTGTGGGCAGACAGTGTCAAACAAGACAGTAGTTTTCTTTCTCTGGAAAGGTGTTTCTTTTTGTTGACCAGTGGTACGTGATACATTACTATGGTTGGTGCGGTTTAATCCTTCCAGGGTCCCCATTGAATACAGACTGTATAATAGTTTGGTTCTTTCTAGGGTTAGTTAAGGTAGTGAAACTTGGACGCTTTGTAAACAACAGGAAACTAGATGCTTTTGATTCTAGATGCTTATGCAGTATGTTGGACATTAGGTGGTTCAACTTTGTAAATAATGATGAAGTTAGGCAAAGGAGTCGGCAACCTCCTTTAATCATCATGTGCAGACAGGGACTCAATTGGCTTGGCCGTGATGTCCATATGGATAATTATAGATTTGCGAATAGGGTTATGAACAGTGTACATAAAGGCCTCAGAAAGGGGGGGGGGGATGAATAAAAATTCATCATCATCAAGCAGCCACGGGCTACAGAGGTCCAACCAGAACATGCAATTTAGTTTTCAAAGCATATCTGTACTGAGCTATATCTGCTGCATCTCTCCACTAAACAACAGTTCTAACAAGGTCCTATTTAGCATTGTCTGCCCACCACATCCTAGGTCTTCCCCTCTTTCTGAGGCCATTAGGCACACCGTTCATAACCCTATTCGCTAATACATAATTATCCATAAGGGCAACACAGCCAAACCAACGGAGTCTCTCTCTGTACAATATACTGCTCAGAGGAAGTTGTTGAGACCTTTGCCTAACCTCATCATCAGTTTCAAAGTTAAACCACCTAATACCCAAGATATTGAGTAAGCATCTAGAATCAAAAGCATCAAGTTTCCTCTTATCTTGTTTACAAAGTCTCCAAGTTTCGTTACCATAACTAACTCTAGAAAGCACCAAACTATTATACAGTCTCATTTTAGTCTTTAGGAGTATATGCCTATTTTTCCACTCTACAGAGAGTCCTAAAAGTCCCAGAGGCAATTCCCATTCACCCGTTACTCTCATGCTGCACATCACCAGTATCTATTACCTGTACTACCTGACCAAATTTCATCACTTTAGTTTTCTCTCTGTTTATAACCAAACCTACTCTACTACCAGTTTCATCAGCAGCTCGAATGAAAGAGTTCATCTCATCAACTTCATTTGCCAAAAGGGCTAAATCATCAGCATAATCTAAATCAGAAATTTTAGTATCTCCAGACCATTTAAGGCCAAAATCTTCCCTTGCAATGAATTTTACATAACGTAATAACCAAACTAAAGAGAAAAGGAGACAAAATGCACCCTTGTCGAACACCAGAAGTAATGTTAAACCAATTGCTACAAGCCTTTACCAACTCTCACACATGACTCAGTGTTATTATAGAGAGCTTTCATTATGTTAACTAACTTGTCTGGTATACCATATGATCTCACAATCAACCACAAATTATGATGATTAACAGAGTCGAAAGCCTTTCTGAAATAAACAAAGCTAGCAACCAAAGGTTTCTGAAACTCTAAACATTTCTCAAGAATCTGCCTAAATGAAAATATCTGATCCACACATCCCCTACCACTTCTGAATCCACATTGCTCACCACGCAATTGCCTGTCAACCAGATTCTTAATTTTATTAAGCACAATCATGCAAAGAACTTTACATGGAACAGAGAGTAGGCTGATATCCCTATAGTTATCACAAGAACTGTGATCACCTTTTTCGAAAATAGAGATAATAATAGCTCTGGTAAAATCCTTAGGAACCATGTCTTTATCATAAAAGATATTCAAAATTTAAGTCATCCATGTGGTACACGAAACATTCCCAGCACTAAGCATTTCTGTAGTAATTTCACTTACACAAGGGGATTTATGCAGTTTAAGTTGAGAAATAGCCAAAATAACTTCAGATTGTGTTATAGGGCCAACATTAAAGCCAGTAATGCATCTGTCATCATTACAAATAAGGTGAGTAGAACTAACCACATTGTTTAGAACAGGCATGTCAAAGATACGGCCTGCGGGCTATGAGCGGCCCCCAGGGCATTTAGATGCGGCCTGCGACCACAATTAATAATACTCGAATTCCATGAATGGTTTTTCTGTACAATGAACACATAGGTACAGATTACAGATACCTATCGAAAACACACTTATCTCTGTCACAAATATTATTCTTTTAAAATTGAGTAAGCCTATAATAATATTATAACTAGTATATAATAATATTATAATAATAAATTAGTGTTTAACTGAATCCGGGCACGCTGATATACTTTGAAAGAAAATTTGGCACTTTATAAGATTGAGTTTGACACCCCTGGTTTACAACATCACTGAAATGCTCAGCCCAACTAGCTATGACAGAATCCTCACTTTCTATAGCCTGATCTTGCTTATCCTTCACTCCCTGTATACCTGCCCATTTTCTACCACACAAAACACTAACTATCTGGTACATATCTCTGATATTGTGCTGTCCAACTGCTTCCTCGGCTTTGTCAGCCAAGCCATCAAGACAAAGATTCTTATCAGCAGCTAACTGATCCTTTACACATTTATTAAGCTCTCTGTAATGCTTTCTATCAGGACTAGTATGGTATTGATTAAGGACATTACTGCAGTTCTTTCTTTCCAAAAAAAAACTCAAATGTCTTATCACTCAAATAATTCTGCCTCCTCTGCTCCTTTTTTCCTAAAAGAGTACTGGTAGTTTCCAAAAAAGCCTGTTTAAAATGGTCCCATTCTTCCTCAACTTCAGTAGAAAGCAAACCATGACTGTTGTAATGACTAAGTAATCTCTCATGGTAAGCTTTAACTATAACTGGGTCTTTCAGAGCTTCAGAATCAAAAGTAAATTTCTTAACCTTAGCACTTCTTAAGTTTAAGTTGAAAGACACATTTAACAAGGTAATGATCAGATCCAATTTCAGCTCCCCAATATAATCTGGTATTCCTAACAGAACTAGCCCATTTGCTGTTAATATATAATCTACTATATTCATATGCAGCCCATCTGGTGAAATCCATGTGTACATATGTATGTCAAGGTGTTTGTAATAAGTGTTAATTACCATTAAGTTTACTTACCTGTAGGAGCCATTGCCATTGCAGCTACAAATACCCCTATTCATAACCCCATTCGCTAATACATAATTATCCATACGGGCAACATAGCCAAACCAATGGAGTCTCTCTCTGCACAATATACTGCTCAGAGGAAGTTGCTGAGACCTTTGCCTAACCTCATCATCAGTTTCAAAGTTAAACCACCTAATACCCAAGATATTGAGTAAGCATCTAGAATCAAAAGCATCAAATTTCCTGTTATCTTGTTTACAAAGTGTCCAAGATTCGCTACCATAACTAACCCTAGAAAGAACCAAACTATTATACACTCTCATTTTAGTCTTTAGGAGTATATGCCTATTTTTCCACACTCTACAGAGAGTCCTATATAATCTATTATATTCATATGCAGCACATCTGGTGAAACCCATGTGTATGTATGTATGTCAAGGTGTTTGTAATAAGTGTTAATTACCATTAAGTTTACTTACCTATAGGAGCCATTGCCATTGCAGCTACAAATACCAAAATGGCCCATCACCCCCTCCCCAAAGGTCACAGTCAGTACAAACTTTGCCATTGAAGTCGCAAAGAACAAGGGTAATATCTTCTTTCTTGACAGAATTCACAATATCCTTAAGTTGTCCGTAAAACCTATCCTTCTCATCTTCATCGGCATCCTCAGTGGGGGCATAACAGCAGATAACATTCAAGTCTTTAACGCTTGTCTGAAATTTTGCTGTAGAAACCTTTCATTAATGCAATCATTTCCTAGAAGAGCATCACTAGCGTGTCTGCTGAGAAGCAGACCCACACCTTGGTGATGCTTATTGTCGTCCTTCCCTGAAAAGAGAATTTTAAGATTATTTTTAAGAATCTGACCTTTATCTGTCTATCTTGTCTCTTGCAAGCCGAGAATATCTAAATTATAATGGTGGAATTCTTGTGTGAGGACATCAAGAGAATTAGCTCTGTGCAGAGTCTTCACATTCCAACTACCTATGGAGAGAAAATCATTAGTGGAATGTTTAAACAAACTTTATTGAGAGAGGAAATGGCAACAATATCAAACAGCACCCTAATTGCAGACATGGGGCAAAGACCCGTTCCCCCACCACTAAAGGCTGAAGCCATCTACACTGAAAGACTTCCTCCAATGTAGAATTTGACGATGCCAATAGAAGCAAAGAGTTCAGGTGCCTGCGATGACCTCTGCTCAGGATTATCCACCAGCTGATAAACATATCCTGTGAATCTATTCACTTGGGGCTGTCAACCCACAAACAAAGAGGAAACACAGCGGAAGATTTTCCCTCCACAGAAGCCCACCAGTGCAGCAAAATCAGAATCCATAATCTAGCTCAGATCCTTAATCCAGTCCAGTAAGTTTATAAGGTCAGCACCAGAACCCAATGTGGTTGACCACTCCTCAGCAGGGTAGAAAAAAAAAAAGTAGTCACAGTTGTCCAAGACCAGTAGGCCACACTAATCTGGCAGCCCTCCCCTTCTGTTCACTTCCACAAGAGAGTATCTATTTTGAAAGGTACTAATGGCCTACACCACGAGAAGGTGGGGTCGGACATTAGGTGCTAGGCCTGGCCAGTTCATTGCATCATCACAAGGGATTGGTGCATAGCTCTCCTTCCAGTGACTACCTAGCTACCATTTACAAACCAAATTACTGTTTGGAAATTTTCTTATATATATTAGAAAAATACATAATTTATGCTTTAAAAACAATACTTACTTTTTTCATTTCATGCATATTTTATTCAACTATGA